>OY728141.1:1007590591-1012579741 GCA_963277665.1 Viscum album | reverse complement strand
AGGATGAGTTCCAAACAAAAAAATGGAATGATAACTATTTAGAAGATGAGATGATGGGGATGAAAATTGTCTATAACTTCCACCTTTGGATGACTTCAGAGGATAGGACCTACCATAGTGAAGTAATTCTTTTCTTAAATTCAATTACTCATTTTCTTCAAAGCATACTGAAATTATTTAAAACAATCAAATGTTGAGTTTCCCTTATTAGAATTATCTATAACTTTCACCTTTGAAAATGGATATCTTATGTGTATTTATTTATTTGGATATCTATACTTTCTCTCAGATGATTCAAAGCTTCAATCCTATGTATCTTATTTTATCCCCATCCTCCTCACTCATTGATTTATTGTTTCGTGAGATCTATTTTCATTTTATATCATCATTATTTCTTTACCGTTGTCATATCCTTGTGGTTAATAATGTTTTCACAATAAAATCATTATCCATAGAATTATTGTATTATTTCATATTTATGTTTAATTTATTTATTTTTAGTATTACTCATATAAATTTTTTTCTTATATTGATGGATTCTTTTGTTTGAGTTGGGGTGGTTTGTTAAAAGCTTCCATGCTCCTGAAAAATTGAACTCTGAGCCTGTAATTGAGATAATGACAACAAGGAAATGTGTTAAGAATTTATACAACCATTAGGAAAAGGTGAATTCCTACTACTTATTTAATTAAATTTTTCATCATTTTATCTACTATTTTTAAGCAAATTTACTTATCAGTTTTATCTAACACTTATTTAGTTTTTTTCACAGATCTTTTGGAAAGTCATATTTTTCTTTCAACTATCTACAACAAGCCACAACAATGATAAAATTATTATTTCAGCCAATATAACAACGTTTTCCATTTTCATTTCCTTTATTTATTTAACTTTTAAAACCAAAAATTGATTCAATTTTCTTACCCAAAAAACCTTTCTCATTATTGAAATCTATAAGATTGGAGTAATCTCATGTTCCCATTATAGTGAATTCTTCTGATATAATGAGCACATGAGCTTCCTCCACTCTTCTAACTTTCAATAATGAGAAAGGTTTTTTCAGGTAATAACATTAATTCAATATGCAGTGTGGGTAGTTTGACATATAAAAATAATGGAAAAATGGTTACCTTGGTAGTTAGGATTTTTTTGAGACTTTAGGACATGTAGGAATCAACTGAACCTCAATTTGACAAATGGTGTGACCAGTATGACTCTAAGTGCTTATTTTTATTTAAAATTAACATTAATTTTAGTAAAAATGACAACTAACATACTCAAAACCAATAAAAAAATTACAATTATTTTGATACATTAGGGAAATGATCCATAATTCAATTGGGATGTGTATAAATCATCTGCATATTAATTAGATATATAGTGTGACCGTTATGACTCAATGTGTCTGTTATCAGTTTAAAATCGACAGTTTAGTTCAAAATATGTCACTCACAAAAAAAAAGCAAACACAGTTGGATTTTCTTGATAATTTAGGACATCAATTCATAATTCATTTTTGATGTGTATGAATCAGTCTCACATAAAACTGATAGATTATGTGATCGGTATGGGTCAAAGTGCGTGTTTCCTATCTAAAATGAAATTTTTGTAAAAAAACAAGTGACCTAATCAAAACCATGAAAATTCATTAATATTTTTTTTGATACTTTAGTAAAATGATAAATAAGTCATTTTTGACATGTAGGAATCATACTTTCCTAAATTAAACGCACTCAGTGACCAGTACGACTCTAACTACATCTTTTTATTTAAAATTGACATCAATTTTAGTAAAAATGACAACTGACCTACTCAAAACTGATAAAATTCATTCAGATTGTTCTTATACTTTATAAAAACTATACATAAGTCATTTTTGATGTTAAGGAATAAGATTCACCACAATATAATGCACGGTGTGACTAGTGTGACTCCAAGTGTGTCTTTTTATTTATAATTAACATCAATTTTAGTAAAAATAAAAAATAACCTACTCAAAACCAAGAAAATTCATTCTTATTGTTTTCATACTTTATAAAAACTATCCATGGGTCATTTTTAACATGTAGTAATAAGACACACCTCAATCTGACACATGGTGTGATCGGTATGACTCCAAGTGCATCTTTTTATTTAAAATTGGCATCAATTTTAGTTAAAATGACAACTAACATACTCAAAACCAAGAAAACACATTCATATTATTTTTATACTTTAGTAAAATGATCTATAAGGAATTTTTGACATGTATGAATCAGTATCACATCAATATAATGCATGATGTGGCTAATATGACTCCAATTGTATCTTTTTATTTAAAATTGACATCAATTTTAGTAAAAATGACAACTTACATACTCAAAAATGAGAAAACAAATTCTTATTATTTTTATACTTTATAAAAATTATACATAAGTCATTTTTTATATATAGTAATCATCCTCACCTCAATAAGAGAAATGTTGTGCCCGGTATGACTCAATGTGTCTATTGGTTGTTTAAAATTGACAGTTTAGTTCAAAAAATGTTACTCACTAAAAATAAAGAAAACACACTCATATTTTCTTTATAATTTAGTAATTTGATTCATAATTCATTTTTTACATTTATTATTTTTTTTCACATCAAACTAATACATGATGTGATCAGTATGAGTCAAAGAGCTTGTTTTTAGTTTAAAATGACATTTTAGTAAAAAAGACCAATGAAGTACTAAAAACTAAGTAAAAACATTTTGGATTGTTTTTATAATTTATTAAAATTATTCATAATAAATTTTGGACATGTAGGAATTATCCACACCTCAATTTGACACACAATGTGACCAATATGACTCCATGTGTGTCATTTTATTTAAAATTGACATCAATTTTAGAAAGGACAACTAACCTACTCAAAACTGAGAAAACACATTTTTATTGTTTTTATAATTTAGTAAAATGATCCATAAGTAATTTTTTATGTGTAGTAATTATCCTTACCTAAATCCAATACACATTTTTTTTGGTATAACTCAATGTGTCTACTATCAATTTAAAATCGATATTTTAGTTCAAAAAGTGCCACTCACTAAAACCTGAGAAAACACGTTAGAATTATATTTATAATTTAGGAAAATGATTAATAAGTCGTTTTTGATGTGTATGAATCAATATCAAATCAAAACAACACATGATGTGACTAGTATGAGTCAAATTACGTGTTTTAAGTTTAAAATGACATTTTAGTAAAAAAGACTAGTGATGTACTTAAAAACTGAGAAACCACATTCATATTGTTTTGATACTTTAGTAAAAATTATCCATAATTAATTTGAAATGTGTAAGAATTTTAATCACCTCAATCCTATGCACATTGTAACCAGCATGACTCCAAGTGTGTCTTTTCAATATATAAGTTTCATTTTAGTTTAAAACGCGCATCACATCGCCAAAACCAAGAAAAAAATCTAGATTGTTTTCTCATCCAATCTTCTATTACTTAATTAATTTCATTATAATTTTTATCTTATACATATTTAGTTAATTTTCAAATAAATAATTCTTGAAGATGAATAAGAAATGGAATGACATTCAAGAATAAACCACAACTCAATCTGATACACAAAGTTCCTTGTATGACTCAAAGTTTATTTTAAAATTAGCACTTTATGTTAATTTATTTTTTTATATTATTATTAACATAAGAATTTTTTTATTATACAAGTTATTTTTTTCTTTAATTAGGGGTTAGGATCAAAATAAAAAGGAATACTGATTTTTTTTAATGTAGGTAATAATTTGTACTTATGTAATTATTTAAACCAATGTTTGAAATGTGTATAATATATTGTTTCTTTTCTTTTATTTGTGTTGTAAATTTTATTTCATTTTAAATTTTTTATTCATACTTGATTTTTCTTATTTTTTGGTGTTTTTGGTGTTTTGGTGTGATGTTACAGCACACTAAACTAGTGTTGTAGTGTGTTGTTACATCACACTACATTGGTGCTATAGTGTGATGTTATAGCACACTACAGTATGCCCCTCTACCAACACTTTTTTAGTGCTGATAAAATACCTAGTCTTTTAATCTCTTTCCAGTAGTTAGTGCTTCTCTAGACCTGATAAAATACATTTTTAGCGCTATTAAAGGCCAATTTTTTAGTAGTTAAAATTGATTCCATGGATTTAGAAGGATTCAAGAAAATATTTTTCAATAAATATTTTCTACAAAATCTCTATCTGAAGATGGAAAGTGAGTTACTCATAACAAAGAAAAAGGAAGATGATTCTATCAAGGTGTATAAGGAAAACTTTACAAGGATTTTAAGATATGCCTCTGGATTTTTCATGAACAATGAAACCATGGTGGATTGCTTCTTTAGTGTACTAAAGTTAAGTCTACAAAAATCATTGGTAATTCAAGAATTTGACACCTATGAGGAGATTTTATGTTGTTCCCTTAAGTTTGATATGTATATTGGAGACTCTCAGTGGTCTCTTGGTCTTTGATATAAAAAGAAAAAATATAGTTTAATATGGGAGTATAAACAGATAAATCACATGATGGAAAGAAATCCCAACATCCCACATGTCAAAAGTGTGTGAAGAAGCCTCCCAAAACTATCTAAAGGGAACCAAGAGATGTTTCAAATGTGAAAGAGAGGGGGATCAAGAAAATTATTGCTGAAGGGATATGAAGAATCCCACAAACATGGAAGAAGAAAGGAAGGAAACACTCAAACTGTATTGTATTGTTTCAACTTCATAGAACATGGTCATTATGTGATATAATACCCTTAGATAAGGGTTGTCGGAAGAAATAGATAACAACAACCTCTACGAAAACATAGAAGTGAATATTTTAGCACTATTACTAAGGTGGATCTCGACAATTATGTGTTGTAAGATACGTTGGTATTTTATTCAAGAATAAAAAACATAATATTTGATTTTGGTTCTACACATTCTTTCATATCATGTAGGTTTAGTAGAATTATTCAAAAACCACCTCAAAATATGGAGGTTGAGTATCTGTGAGAAAAAATGGGGAAATTATTACATCTAAAATATATAAATCCTCCTTGGTTAATGTTTGTAGACCGAACCTCCCAAAAAATCTCATCTCACTTTCTTCAGTGGAGTTTGATGCTATATTGGGCATGGATTGACTATCTTTATACAAATCCAACATAAAATTTTAGGGAAGGTAGATCACTCTTCACATCTATAGGAATCCTCTAATTCTGTAAAATTGTAAGGATGAGGATGAATATCCTTTAGAATCATATTCTCAGTTGTGGATATTATTTCATTATGAGAAATTATATCTAGATCAAATGATTGAGTCAAATTATAGAATCATGCTTAAAGACATGGACATTGTGAGGGATTATCTGATGTGTTCCCCAAATAATTCTCTGGTCTTCCTCCTAATAGAGAGGTTGAGTTCTCAATTGAACTTCTTCCTATATATATGATTATATCAAATACCCCTTATAGAATGACCACCAATTATTTGGAATAAGTAAAGGAGCATTTACAATAGAATCTGGAAAAGGGTTTCATATGCCTAAGTGATTAACCATGGGGTGCACCAATCCTCTTTTCCAAGAATAAGGATGGATAAATTCACCTCTGCATTGATTATTATGAGCTCAAAAAAATAATGATAAAGAACAAGTATCCCTTAGCATGAATAGTTTACTCATTTGATCAACTATGGGGGAAATTTTTTCTCTAAAGTGTATATTTAGTGAGGATATCACTAATTAAATGTGAGGAAGGAAGATATTCCCAAGACTACTTTTGAATGAGGTATAGATACTATGAGTTCATAGTGATTCCCTTAGAACTCGATAATTCTCTCACAATATTCATGGACTTAATAAATAAAGTCTTTAGATATTACCTCAAAAAAATTGTTAGTCTTATAGATGATATTCTAATATACTCCAAGAGAAAGGAGGATCATAAGGAGCATTTGAATACTATGCTAAAGAATTTGTAAAGAGAGAAATTATATGTAAAGTATAGTAAATTTGAGTTCTGTATGGAATTAGTATCATTCTCATGGCATGTTATCACTATAAAAAGAATATCTATAGACCCTTATAAGATAGAGGCAATTAAGGAGTGGCCTAGACCAACATCTGTAATAGAGATATGTAGTTTCCTTGGTATATCTGGGTATTATCGATGATTTTTGAAGAACTTATCACAATTTTAAAACCCCCTAACCAAGATAACTCGGAATGGAGTAAAGTTTTTCTAGACTAGTGAATGTGAATAATGCTTCAAAGATTTTAAAAAGAGGCTTATCATTGGATAAATAATCACAATTCTAACAAGTGGGAAACTATTTTTGGTATACAATTATGCTTCAAAGAGGATCCTAGGTTGTCTACTAATGAAAAATGATAAACCGATATCCTACACCACAAAGAAACTGAAATTTCATGAGAAAAACTTCCCATACATGATCTGGAGTTGGCATCTATGATCTTTGAATTGAAAATCTAGCAGCATTATCTCTATGGGGATAAGTGTGAGCTATATACTGGTCATAAGAGCCTAAAATATTTATTTACATAGAAGAAGCTTAATATGCACCAGTGAAGATGGTTAGATCTCATCAAGGATTATGATTGTTGTGGTGGATGTTTAAAGTAGAAAGGATCTTGTAACTTTATCAATGATGATAATTGAGAAGGATTCAATATTCTTAGACTTAAAAATTATAGACATATAAATCATTAAGGAAGTATCATCATCGATCCTTTTTACTCCCACCATGTAAATAGGTATCCCTCATCCACTTACTCCCATCATTAGATTTCCCACCATTTCCCATGGGTATCAACATACTTCCTCCTCTCGTAGCTCATGGGATGTCCATTTCATCTGCCATCTCTTTATTGACCATCTTTGTATAATATGTAATACAGAGCACAACAATATTCAAGAAAATCTCCTATTACAACCCCAATTCAAAAATATGTTCCTTCAAGGATGAACTAGTAGAAACCTAGGGTGAAATTCACACTAAATTCATGAATTTATCCACATACTCTATGATAGAAATATTTTACTACTTCAAACTAAATAATTCAATCATTATTTGAATTCTAAACATGTGATAGTAGAATTATTTGTTAAAAAATTCCTCAAAATCCTCCCATTCAAGGTCGTAGTATAATTTAGCCTATATAGCTAAATCCCACCACTGGAGGGAAAGATCTTCTAGCATGTAATTTTCCAGCTTGACTTTCCACTCTAATGGTGTGCTAATGAAATCAAAGATATGATTCATCTTATTCAGCCACACCTCTACCTTCTCTAGTTCTGAATGACCCTAAATAATGGGTGGATTCTATTTCTGGAACTAAACTGAATGATCCACTTTCGTTGTATCATCCCTCATGATCCTTATACTCATAGATTGAAAATATTGGACTATACTTTGAACTAGCTTTTTGTTCACCTGTGGCTTAGGTGAAACAAAATTCTCAATAGCTTCCTTTGTTTGGTTCCTACGACACCTATCAGATGCCATTTTTTATAACCAAAACAAACACCATAAGTATAACTCTCTATCAACTGAAGGCTTAACATTTCGAATTCTACCACATCATTCTATCATAATAAATCTTTCCAAAACAACCTTTTTTACATTCATCCATGTTTGAAATAATAAAAAACTCAACTTTCTTTTGAAAATCAAACCATTTTTAAAATACCAAAACCATTCTCTTTTCAAAGTCTTTCATTTCAAAACAATTTCAACATTTAAAAAAATAACATTATATAAAATCATATATCATTACTAAAAATGAAATGTGCACTCCTAGTGGGAATTAATTTTTCTAATGCATGTCATGTTGTCTCATTGGATAAACCCATGACAATGAAATTTCAAATCCTATAAGGGTCTTTAAAACACTTATGTACCCAAACCCCTAGTAACATAAAGTTTATCATAAAAAGGTTATCTACATATTTTTATGCTCTATATTTCAACTTCTAACAATCCTACTCATTTATAAGAACCCAAAACAAGGAATATAACATAATGAATATCAAATCCAAGACTGAGAAACTGAATACCACTTGTTAGGAAGGGACAAAACAAGTTGATACCACTTGTAAAACCCATCCCCTCCTCATTGTTTATAAAGGAGGAAGGATGTTACTTGTCCTTAAGAAACATACCCAAGGTTCCAAGGGCCAACAATAAATGTCAAGGGCTTCATTTAAAGATAGGGGATGATTTCCCCTTAAAAATAAAACAACCAACCAAACATGCCATAATCTAATAAACCACTACATGATGCATGATATCAATGAAAGACAACTCAAAGAAACCATTGATATTAAAATCAACCAAAAATAAGTACAATAGTGAAAGAATACAATATCAAGTACACAACGGAAGACAAAACTCAAGGACTCCAAACATGTTCCATTCTCTCACTCCACAACATCCCAAGTATCACAACGTACTACTAAATATTTGTGATACCTTACCTTTTCAAATGTCCTAGTAAAAGACATCTGAAAAAGCATCAATGTGAAAAAAGTATGGGTGATTAATCAAAATCACTATGTTTTCTCCAAATTACTTCCCTACTCATTCCATTATGATATAATATTTTATCACATTGATATAAAACAATTTATATAAAACAAATAAAAATATTTTATCAAGGCCAAGACATTTTAAATTAAAATAGTTTCCACACCAAAATAGTTTTCCATACTAAAGCCATTTTTTCTACGGAAAGAAACTAAAAAATAATTCAAAACCATTTCATAAGTTCTATTTTAGCATAACCATTCCATTATACAAATACATGCATCCAACCATGTATGAAATCTTGGACCTCTATATACTCATGAGTGGTGAGTCATCCTTTCACTAATCTTTCACTTAATAAACCATTTAATAGGGGAGAGCCCTGAACCTTATCCATCCCACTAATGATGGGGGAGACTCCTTACCCTTATCTGTCCTGAATTTATATGAACACACACAACCATTATGCTAAAAACAAATTCCAAAGTAATCAATTCAATAAAATAATTATTTTTTATTAAAAAATATTTAAAAAAAACACTTCAATAAAACTAATCCTTTTATTGAAAACATTTCAATGAAACCATTTACTAAATTTCTAGAAAATCCACATTTTAAAATCAAGAAACCAGAGAACTTGAACAACCAATTTCCAAAAAACCACCAAATACACAAACCATTACTAAAGAGGGTTTTAAATCTACTTTAAACACAAATTTTATAACCAAAATTTATCAATTTAACCAATTTGAAACTAAGACTTCAAGTTCTAAATAAATGAGTCAAGATTGAATCCACCTACCTTAGGTTTTATGATGAAAATGAAGAACAACATGAAAACACCAACAAAACTGGGTTGAATCTCCAAAAACCCACCTTATATATCTTCCCCTAGAATTAAAAAATCCAAATATAATCATATTTAGATTCCACTATATTATATCTATACACGGTGGATATAGATCTAAGAAACTGATATAGAGAGAAAAGTATATCTAAGGAAAACCACCAATAAAAACAAAGAACAATCACCTAATATGAGAATATAGATTCAAAACACCAAGAGACACCTCTAGATTTCTTCCAAATCGATGGGAGAGGTTCTCCAACCTTTTAGTGTGAGAAAATCATGAGTTAGTTCCATTTTGGAGAAAAAAGTAATTAAAACACAAAACCAACCTAGATCCACTTTTTTAGGATCTAGTTTTCTAACCTTGCAATAGCCACTACCTCAAGGATGAACCTCGCATGGTTGGATCACACAGTTTCCAAACAATTATCTAGCCATACCAAATCCCACTATCTCAAGTGGTACAGTTTCTCCAAGGATGTCGCACAGTTTAGACAAACCATGTGTCACTCGTGCACCTTACCTTTAGCTCATGTTTCGTTGTGTACAGTTTCCTGAAGGTGTGGCATGGTTTTCCCAAAATGTGAACCAACCATGCACCTTTAGAAAATCCCAAAATAAATCATCTCAAAATTTCTCCAAACTCCCCCAAACTTCACTCGTGTACTTTACATACTTAAAAATTATAAATAAATGGTTACCTTCTCGAAACCAAGGTGCTACAATCAAAGAGTGAAAAAATGGTACAAATACTTGAAAAAGGTCATTAATAACCATAGTATAAGAAATTAAAGTTTTTATTTAACAATTTTCATATAATTTCCTCAAATTTAAATACCATTTAAATATCATTAAAATTATTTTTGAGGAAAATAATCTTTAAACATTCCAAAGTGTCTCATACCACTTTGAAACATTGCAAATCATAAGCCTCATAAAGGAATAATATTAAATTAAAGTTTTAAATACCATGAATATAAAATTATTCATTATATAATATATCAAAATTTACATTAGATACACCACAAAAATAAGTAAGTGGTGAATATGACATTTATCTCACATATGTAAAAGGTGAGATGAAAATCCCTTACCTTGTGTTTCCTTTTTTTTTAAATCATTTAACTTTATTTATGATGGTTTTAAACATTTTAATACCTTATAAAATAACCATAATATCATATATTAACTTCCTATAATATCTTTTTACCCTTTTTTAACAATCTTTCATTATTTTCACTATTTCGGGTGTTAATTGTCCTGTTTTATGAGTATGTTTTTGACTTGTTACTTGTTGTTCCAATAAATTAAATCATGGTTTTATAATATCCATAATTTAAACCATGATTTAAATATTATATATATTAATTATATATGTATTTATAATAATCCATAAAATTTAGAGATATGAAATTAAATGCATCGTTCATGGAGACGGAAGGTCGTACGTACACATGAACGTTACTTTCATTTCTTTGTAGTATTAAAAGAATGAAAAGAAAATTATATATATGTATATTATAATTATAGTATAATATGTATGTCATATATGTTTCATAGGTGTATTAAAACCATAATTTATATATTCCAGGTATATTGTGAACAAATCACATCGCTTTGAGGGGGCGGTAGTCCACACTTCCATAGATGATGTTATTGTATTCTCATAAAATGGATTGCATAAAGGTATCTGTAATAAAATAATTAAATAAGTATAAAAGAATTATAAATATAATATATAACATATATAAATATATTGTCCATAATAATTCTCAACCATCATAGGTGGTAAAAGAAAAATTAACAACTTCATTTCGTGAAGCGGTAGTTCGTCGTACACATAAGCGGCAAGTTCGTTACCCATTAGATGAAAGTGTGTATAAGTGTAGATCAAAAACTTAACATAACAACATATTATTATATTTAGGATAATTTTTTTTATATAAGTATGTAATAAGAATAATTTAAAGAGTGGAGAAAAAAATAAAACTAACAAGATTGAGGAAGGACGTTACCTCTTATTCGGGTAACTTCTTTTGGTTTGGGCCAAAGGGATTCCATTGATGGATTTATTCCAAGGTGAGGTTTATATTTTGATAGGATTTATTTTGGTGAGATATTTTGTTATATATTGGTCTAGAAAAAGAGTCTTGAGATGTGTGAGTAAGTGGGAAGGGTGAGTGCCTTTTTGTAGTGGAGGAGGTGTGTCATTCTTGTAAATTTTTTATAAGGGAATTCCACCCACATTTTTCCCATGAAAAGTAGATCCAATGATGGTCCAAAGTATAAAAAGGTGAGTATAGAGTCTAAATATTTCCATAAAATGGATTTTTTACAATTTTATATGTCATTTTGGCCCTTGATTTTAAGGTTTAGTTTTTTATTAAGCTAATTTTTCTCTTAATTGTTGTAATTGATTTTAATTACTTTCACTGATATTTTTTGTCAAAAAATAAGGTTTAAATTTCTAGATATTTTAAATTATTATTATTACAAATATGGAATCCATTTTTTCAAATTTAAATCATAGTATTGGATGAAATTAATTTAAATTTAATCCCACAAATGGGACGACAGTGCAGGTTTTTAAAGTAAAAATGTTAAAAAGTTTGCTAAGTTTTTATATCAAAATTTTAAGTGAAATTGATTCCAGTGATCTGAATTATATTAAATGATATAAAATTGATCTAATTAATCTTTAAAATTAATAAAAATATATAATTTAATAATATAGATAAATTATATTAAAAAATTAGTTTTGAAATAAAATTCGGTATATTTCACTATTCATCAAAAAAATGAAACTTCACAGAAAAATACCAAAATTTAACCTAACATAATATTTATGTTTCAATTTCAAAAATGAATTTTATTTTTACATATAATATTTATAAAATTTTTAGAATTTTTATTTAAAATATTTTCTCTATTAAAAGGCGGTAAAAGCACCTTAATAAAAATATAGGTTTTTTTGCGTAAAATTGGGTATTTTTTATTTTATGCTTATTAAAACTATTGGATTAATATCAAAAATATTTTATTGAATATAATATATATATATATATATATATGTTATTAATATCATTCACTAATTTAAATTAATTTAATTTATTAGGATAAAACGGGTTTGTGATCATAAAAATAGTTTTCTATAAAAATATTCTTTTTATATTAAATTCATTCTTATATTAATTTAAAATTAATTTGTAACCTATGAATTCATATTATATTTGTGTAAAACATATATTTTCATAATTTATTTAATAATATTTATAATCTCCAATATAATGGCTAGGTTATATCTTAATATATTAAATATTAATATTTTTAATAATATATTATTAATCTGTAAAACTCACTCTTGCATGTAACGTAAGTCATTGAAGAAACTAATTATTTCATGCGATGGATGTTATATCAGTATCATGTGCATTGAAAGCTATATCATAGGTTAATTTTATTAAAATCTTAAATATATTGTAAAGTCTTAGGATATTATATTTCTTTACATGCTTTGTGTTTCATGTCATGCATGTTATCGAATATAATGTTCTTAATTTAGGATTGTGGGGAATTACATAGGAGGTTAAAATTTAGTAAATAGGCCCCTTTTATTTTTTTCAATATAAATAGTAACTTTGTTAAAATTTATCACCTCAGTAAAGGGTAAATTGGGTTAATCTAGGTTTAAACTAATCAATAAGACTATAATTTTTCATCCTAATTCTTATTATATAAAGGTTTAATGTCCTAAACTAGGATCCACTGGAATATTTTCCTATTTCGGTGGTCACATGGCCTCAAGTGTGCTTCCCCATATGCCAGAGGCTGTCGAATATTAGTGAGGGTCTAATGATGGTACAATGAAGAGATTATACCCTCATGATCAGAGTCCCACAATGGTATGATAATAAATACATCAATAAATATTGGAAATTGTATAAATAAAATAAATATCAGCAGAAGATAAATAATAATTGATAAAATTTTCAATTCTAAAAATTCAATAAAGCATGCATGTCTATGTGAGGCTATAAAACTAAATAATAAACATGAAGTAGGAAATAAAATAAAGGGCATGAAATAGTAAAATAACAAAAGAAAAAATCCACAAGGCTAACTCCATGAGAATCCTAAACTCTGGCTCAGTCATATTCTATTAAGCTCTCATGTGTGAAGGAACAACACGTGTATAATTCACAAACCCAAACTTACAAACATGAGGTATGTTTGGGTACCCCTGTGCAATGGAGGCCCAAAAATTTGTTATATATACTTATTAATCCACTTCAAATAGTGTTTAAAGAATAATCTAGTCTATGAATATAAAATACAGTAGTGTGTAGGTATGACAGGTAAAGCAGTAAATAAATAAAAGTAAACAAGTCAGCTCAGGTTCCTAAAGGACACCAGGCCAACAATGCCTTCTTCAACCTAATCTAGAATATCTCTAAACTAGGTTCAACCTATAGATATATAATATTTATATAAAATTATTGGTTGTATTAATAAGGTAACATAATTGGACATGTCATAAGGGCCTAAAAAACATGGACCGAATGCAAGCAAGTTCTTTGGATTGGTGGGTGCACCCTTAAATATGATAAACTAGAATATATTATATATTTAAACAATATCCATTAATGTTCTTAATCAAAAGTAATCTTGGGCCATTCCAAGGAGATATGTAAAGAGGAATCCCAAGTATCGCACCGAGAGCACCAAATAACCCATAACCGTAAAAGTTCACCAAAGGAGATCTGTAAAAAGGAATCCCAAGTATCACTTTTTGTATGGATAATGTCATAACCCACTAAACCTATCCTATGTATCACATTTAGGGGACCTAGTATCACTTGTGGTATGGTATAACAATATTTCCACTAATCTTGTACAAGTTACCTTCCCTAGGGTACCAGTGTCGCTCAGGTGGATAATAATCTCAATCATCCTATGAACCCATCCAAGGAATTCCTACATGTGAATTTGAGTATCACTCAAGTAAAATACAACCAACCCAACCCAAGATTCTATCCAAGGAATTTTTACATGGGAATAAAAGTATCAATATTGGTGTAATTTAAATCAGGTTTCCTGTGATCTCTTCCTTAGTAAACCACTAGAAATAAAACCCCATTTATCCAAGGTGTAATACAATTAATTTAATTATTAAAGATCAACTACCATAAGAAGAAATATTCATAAAAATTATAACACAACTCAAGTATACAAAATATGGTCATTCCATTTATTCTTTTTAATTTTATAATAATAAGGGTTGTGTACTTAATCATTTCGTTCATCACTTTAAACATCACTATTTTATCTTCCTCGGTGCACCAAATAGGTGATTTTTTCATAACACGGGGTGAGTCTATCATTCTATTTTCATATAATTCAAATTAATTAATTACTTATAAGAGGATTCATTCTTAAAAACTAAAAATATAACCAATATTGGGAAATATAAGGAAATATAAACATTTATGGTGGCATCCATAAGGGTAGCCTAATTTCCCAAGCAAGGTATAAGCCATGTACGTCTAGAAGAAGCACCTAAGGGCTAGTTTTTATTGAGTTATAATAACTCCCAATGTTTAAATTAAATCAAAAAATCTATCTAAATTATGGAATTAGACTCTATATAATTAATTTCACATTTATTATGTGACACATGGAAAATTTGGCACACTTCACAACAGCATAATTTAAAAATGGTGATAATTTAAAGTAAAAATATATAGACCACCAACCTCAAACTTAGTACTGTATACTCATCCAATATTGATCCTTGAATCAATCTAATTTTAGAGAGATCAAATAAATAGAAAAACTTCTCAAAAATAGGGTGAATTGTCTCACATGAAGATAACACCAATGATGGATAAAAAAATAGAGTACGGAAGGAATAGGAATTTTAGATTCACTAAGGGTGTTCCATTGTGATATATGATGCTCAAAATGGAGGCCAGATGACGAATATATATCTACAGAAGGAGGAGGGTAGGAGGAGCTCCATGAGTGCACTTCTACGCATGTATGTGAGGAGAAGAAATGGGAACCCCTTTAAAAGAAACCTTGGGGAAAAGGGAAAATTTATACCTTTAAATTATTTGAATGGTTTGGACATACAATTGTCTAAAATGTATGACAAATGTGCATAAGATAATGCCTATGCAGGGGGATCGCACAGTTCATGCGCATGGTTTGAGAAACTATGTAATTATCCTTTGTAAAGAAACCTGCAATAGCTGCAAAGTTGTGTGGCCTAGTGTGGATGGTTAGAACAAACTGTGTGACACCCTCAACCTCTTCGAACAGGCCGCATAGTTTTCTATGGTGGGATACACAGTTTCAGACAAACTGTACACTCTTACCAACTTCTCCCATTTTTATTTTTTAGATCCCTCCTCTCCCAAAACTCAAATAAATACTTGGGACACCTCTCGAGCCATAAACCAAGTCTAAAAAAACAAATTTGAGTTTTAAAACTCTTGGAGTTATGTTCTATGAATTAGTTCAAAGAACAACCCATCCAAAAAATGGTAAATTTCAAAATCCATTTGAAATTTTACATAGTCCAAAACATAGGTCTTTACAACCTCCCCATATTATAATATAACATCCCTAATAATCCTTGCGGAAACAACAGAAATAACACCCGGCATACTTAGGTTGTGAAGTTTCATGTAAAACATCATGTATCATTTTCAAAACACCTAATACACCTCTAAAAACCACCTTAATAATTTGGTACATATGCTGTTAAAACTCGAGTCAATGGTCATATTTAGAACTAAAGTGTTAAGATGGAACTTACCCAAGCCCATAAAAACTGGATACATGATCAAATCATCATCTCTTTAATCACTTAGACTATGTATCTCCCCACTATAGTTTCTATCATTTAAATACCAATTTTGAGTCACAGTATCTCCACAATTTGAATTTTCCTAAAAAAAGACTTCTTGCATTCTAATGACGCTTCTAGCATGATTATCAACTTGATCAAATGGTTGAATTCTGATCAATCTTAATTAGCCTGGTCAGGCCATATTTTCATGAAAACCCTTGGCCAAATCAACTTTCACTCACCTCATACCATTGAAATTCTATAAGTGGTTCCTCAATGACCACATTCATTAAAATAATAAGGGAGAAAGTTGATCCATGCCTGGATGACTATTTCTAAAAATACACATCTTAGATGACAGATGCATTGAAAACTAGATCCTGATACCTTTAAATTAGGGTACCTTTATATTTTTTATGAGCATGCTCATCAAATCCCATAACCAGCTTTTGGTTATGTCTGTAGAAAAACATCCATTATGTCGTTGTGTCCCAACAAGAAGGTGTACGTAAACTTGATCTAACACACTTGGATTATTACCCTTAAAATGTCCCATTTGGGCCTGATTGGAAGTTTGGGTAACCTTAGAATCATTAAAAAGGGTTTAAGGTTCTTATCCAAGGTAGTATATACTTTAATGTTTATAAGTGGGACATTGTTACATGACCGAACAACCATGTATCAAGAACATTGACAAATCCCAATGGTATTCAAGATAGAGAAATAGCTAGTGTCCATGATTTTATCCAAGGTGTTCTTAATCAGGAACCCAGGTATCAATCAGGAATAACCATTCTTCTATAATCAACCATGTTTCTGGAGAACAACTCCCATCTAGTCTATTTTTTAGAATAGAAGGGATTTTTTAAATCATTAGCTCGGTGTATAATCGACGCTCTCACAGAGCATCATGGATGATATCAAGAAAGGGAACATGATCATCTCTAAGACAAGAGTACGCCAAGAGGATATAAATAATTACAAGGTAGAATAGATACAATTATTCCACATCCAATATGAAGTGTTTAGTATGGTTTCTAACCAACTATACCCAACTATTGAAAATAAGATTAGTTGAACCACTACTAGTTGACTTCGTTTAAAAGAGATTGATTGTATCTACTAACGCAACACCATGCCCGATTTCAATTCCCTTAACACATGAGGATTAATGTGATCACTCAAGGAAAACCAAAAATTTCAATCCCTAATTACGGTGTTCACAAATGTTTTTCGCATAGTCAACCAATCCATTAGTGTTCTACCTTGAAAGCACTAACATATTTCAAACTAGGTAGCCTCTTGAGAATTTAAATAAAATCCGACCATTTCCAAATATCCCTTTCATGGTTTCACTCTCTCTTCTTGGAAGGATACACTAAACCTACCTGAATTGATTCTCCCCACCTTAGGAGTGTCCTTATCATCACATTACTAAGAATGGGAACTCATCCCACAGAACACACTCCATCAACCACTAACCATAGTTTCTGGACATGACCAGCACACTTTTATCAAGTGCTAACATGAAAAGAGAAGGAAACCAACCACTTAAAATCATGATAGACCAAATTTAATCTAGATTTATTCATAACACTTCTCTTGAGTTATGTTCATGTGCTCCATATAATTAGGCTTAATAGCCAAAACAAACTGAACAATGGTTCAAAATGCCAAATATTCTTAGAACATCATCTGAGTATTGGGAAAATTCATATTTCCTTTAATGCCTAGGTCAGTCCACCATAGAGATGATTGGTGGTCAAATCATAATATCTCAAGGATTAAATATTATCACCAAACTCATATGGTTTTTTTCATCATTTTAGCAACTTGACAGGTACCATATGTATCAACTCATACTACCCCAAGAATTCACAAAAAAATAGAACATCCTTAATATTATCCATAGGATTATAAAACCTATTTATTACATTATTTGATAGCCTATAAAAAGAACTATCATAGAGTTTTACCATCCTATATGACTATAAAACAGTTTGATTACCTCTCAAGTCATCCAACACTAAAGAGGGAGAAGAATAAGGGTTATACGACCTACTAAGTAGATG
This sequence comes from Viscum album, assembly GCA_963277665.1. Classification (NCBI taxonomy): domain Eukaryota; kingdom Viridiplantae; phylum Streptophyta; class Magnoliopsida; order Santalales; family Viscaceae; genus Viscum; species Viscum album. The sequence goes on along the minus strand of OY728141.1, from coordinate 1,012,561,410 downwards.
AACATGACCTAGGAATATATAAACCTATGAAAACGATCATTATAAAATGCTCACACCTTTAAAAAATTCAACTTATTGAATGACCACCCATCTATATCAGGTTTTATTTTAGAAACTACAAGTCTTACTAGGGACATCATCACCCAAATAGAACCTTTTGTTAGAAAGCTCAAAACATCACTGGGGTTTTTTAAAATCTATGAGGGAACACATACATTGGGATAGCCCCTTAATAAAACATAAATCATTAAATATATATCTAGACCATGTTAAAGAGATCACTAATCCCTATTGCCTGTTATTTATGTTAGAATAAGCCTATTTCTAACACTCACATTCCCATCAAAGGAAAAACTCAAGGAAGATTTAAACTAACCTTACATGAGGGTTAAATCTAAGAATACATATACATGTTCCATTTAAGCCATTAAAAATCACATTTAGTTCTTTAAACATTTTAAAGTCTAAATTTAAATGTCAAGTTCCAGTTATAAGGAAAACTATACTTAGAAAATTTATTTATTAAATTTCATAATCTACATAGGAAAGTTTCATCAAACTTCCTTCTAGGCATCATTTATTTAACTGGAATCTTATCACATTATAGGTAGATTATCTTATAGTTTGAATTTATGTGTTTTATTTATCCATATGGTTATAAAAATTGGGATTATTTAAAGAAAATGGAAATTCCAATCTATTGAGTAAAAACACCCTTTAGGTTGTAATTGGAATTTTAATTAACTAACGCTGCATATAAGTACCTCTCAAAAGCAGATAAAAAGTTTGATATAAATTAAGGAGGGGATTTTTCAAGTAACATGCCACCATAGGTATGTATTTGAACCCATATAGGTGTTTTTGGACACTTTAAATGGCCATGACTATATATCATAAGTATATCCCCATGGGGTTAAATGCTAAGGCATATCAAAATGAAGGTGACCTACAAGGGTCCTTATCATTCAGGAATAAGGGAGACCTATAAGGGTCCCATCAATTCATTCTGGTTTCATAAAAATGAAACCTGAAACATGTTAAAAATTAATAATTAAAACACTCTTAGTGGGTTTTATCACATAAACATAACAAGCTAAGGCTGTCCTAATTGGGTCAAGCCAAGGATAAGATAAAAAATCAACCAATTTATGTAAGATTTAAGGTTTAGAATATTTTTCATTTATACAACAATTTCTAAGTATATCAGGATCATAAAATATGGTTATATTATATGGGTCACCATTTTTCATTTTATAAAGTTCTCATACACTTTATAAATTGAAAGTTAGTTCTAATTTAATTGCAACTAATATGTTTCAACCCATGCAACCAAAGTTTCATGGATCAAACACATCATCACTAGCCAGTTAAGGTGTTATCATCAATCTATATTGGAAAACACCATTTAGGTTGATGATGAAACGTTAATAACCAATCATATATCACATTTATAACTTATTATGATATCCAAATTAGTAAATATAGGAAGAATGTCATATAATTTCCTAATCATGATAGAAAGTAAGAATTCAAAATAATTAACACAATCATGTTATACATAAAAGCATGCGATATAATCACTAAAATATGGTGTCCAAAATAAGAATGCTGCTAAAACACACAAGGTACATCCAAAATATTATCAGGAAGTTAACAAATGTCACCTAAATGGAATGTAATATGCATGGAATGTTAATCTATATGTACCAATAATGATGCATTTAATGCTACTTACCTACCATATAGGGCCAAGGGAAAATACTATATATCTCATAAATCAATGAGTAGTAAAAATTCACTAATCACTCAAGGTGAAATCATAATCAACTATAGAAACAAATATAACTAACAAAAATCTCATCCTTGACCACATGGTTTTTTTCTCATTCATGGGTTGATCACTACTAGACATGGATATTTACCAAGTACTAACACATTCCTAGTCTCCTATATACCATCCCAAAAAAAATGAAAAAAGGAAATAAAACACCTTTGATACCACTTTGTAACATCTTGACTTGGGATCCACTAAAACGGTTCCCTGAGATGTTCGGTCACATGGCCTTAAGCACACCTACTCATATGCCAAAGGTTTTTGAATAGAATTTAGGGTCTAATGATGGTATGGTGTGGAGACTATACCCTCATGATTAGAGTCGTACAATGGTATAATAATAAATACATCGATCAATATAATAAGTAGTATAAATATAATATAGAGTAGTGGAAGATAAATAATAACTAATAAAATGTCTAATTCCAAATATAAAACAATTCATGCATGTCCATGTGAGGCTACAAAACTAAAAAAACATGAAGTACAAAATAAAATATAGGGAATGAATTAGTAAAATAAAAAAATAAAATAAATCCCCAAGGATAACTCCATGAAAATCCTAAGCTCTGGACCAGTCTTGTGCTCCTAAGCTCTCATGTATGAAGTAACAGCACATACATGATCCATAAACCTAAACCTGCAAACATGAGGTCTATTCGAGTACCCCAATGCAATAGTGTCCCAAATAGGGTGTGATATATACTCAGTAGTCCAACACCAATGGTTTTTAAAGAATAATCTAGTTTGTGAATATAAAATATAGTAGTGTGTGGATATGATAGGTAAAGTAGTAAATAAATAAAAGTAAACAAATCATCTCAGGTTCCTAAGGGAAACCTATTCGACCATACCTACTTCGGCCTAAGATGGAATATCTCTAAACTAGGTTCAGCTTATATAGATATAATATTTTTATATAATTACTAGTTATGTTCACAAGGGAACATAACTGGTCCTATCATAAGTGATTAAAACAAACATGTACTGAACCCAAGCACGTTATTTATCTTGGAGGGTGTTTCCTTAAATCTAATAAACTAGAATATCTTAGATATTTAAATAATAGGGATTTAGTTTCTTAATCAAAAGGCATATTGGGGCTATCCAATGTTATTTGTAAATAGGAATCTTAAGTATCGCACTAGGACCACCAAAATTACCCATCACTAAAAGATTATATCCAAGGTAATCTATAAAAATAAATCCCAAGTATCACTCTCAGCATGCTATAAAGGAAAAACCCATTGAGCTCGACCTAGGTATCACATGTTCTTGACTTAGTATCTCTCATGGAATAGAATAACCATCTTTTCATCGATCCCATCTAAGGTTCTCCCCTAGGGTACCAGTATCGATCATGAGGATAATAATCTCAATCATCCTATGAGCTTGTACAAGGAATTCCTACATGGGAATTTGAGTATCGCTCAAGGAAAATACAACTAACTCACCCTAAGAGTCCATCCAAGTAATTAATACATGGTAATCCAAGTATAGCTCTATTCAAAATGTAAATTAGGTGAACTATGAACCCATCCTTGGTAAACCACTAGAAAGGAAACCCAAGTATCACCTAAGGCGTAATACAATTAATTTAATCATTAAATTTCAACTACCATAAGAGGCCATATTCATAAACATGTCAAAAAAACTCATGTATAAAAAAGAGTACAATGACCATTATTCATTTAAATTATATAATATTAAGTTTCATGTACTTAATCATGTAGTTCATCACTTTAAACATCACTATTTTATTTTATCCATTTTATTAAAGAAGTCAATACACCTCATATATGGTTTTATTATAACATGAGGTGAGTCTATCATTATAATTTAATCTATTTAAAATTAATTAATTCCTTATAATAGGAGTCGTTATTCAAATATAAAAAGATAACCAAGAGTATGGAAGATAAGGTGGTATAAATTAAAAAATTAAGGTGGAATCTATAAGGGTGTCCTAATTTCCCAAGAAAGGCATAAGCCATGGAAATCTAGATAATGCACATGAGGGGTTGTTTGTATTTAGGCATAATACCTCCCAAGGTTCAAATTAAAGCACAATGGCTATCTAAATAATAGAACTTGATTATACATAATTAATTTCACATTTATCAGGTGATGCATGGAAAGTCCAATGCACAGCACAACAGAGTAATTTATAAACAGTGATACTTTAAGGGAAAAAGATATAGACCACCTAACTCATACTTAGGATGATCTAATTTTCCAATATCATTCCTTAAATCAATTTGGTTTGAGAGAAATTTAATAAATATAAAAACTTCCTGAAAATAGGTAGAATTGGATCGGATGAAGATATTTCCAATAACAGAGAAAGAAACAAAGGAAGGAATAGGAGTTATAGACTCACTGAGGGGATTCTATTATGATGGAAAGTTATCAAAACAGAGGTCGAATGATGAATATCTCTCCTTGGAAGGAGTAGAGTAGGATCTCCATAAGGGGGATGCTGCACATGGATGGGAGGAGAAGAAAATGGGAAACCATTTAAAAGAAACCATGGGGAAAAGGGTAAATTTACCCCTTTAAATGAGGTGCATGTTTTGGCTGTATGGTTTCCCAACCTATGCGCCAACCATGCATGGGATACTACCAGGGTTTTCATGGTTCATTGGAATGGTTTGAGAAATCATGTTCAAACCATACATTTCTCCTCTATGAAGAAACCTACAACAACTGCATGACCATGCGGCCTGGTGTGCTTGGTTTGACCAAACCGTGAGACACCCTCAACCTCTCTAAATAGGGCACATGTTTTCCATGGTGGGATGCATGATTTCATAGATAACTATTGTTAAAAAAAAGGAGTTACATGACATAGTTTTTTATATGAATAAAATATAGAACAAAATAAGAATAATATGATTAACATGTACATAGTGATTTATGTGGTTTGAGAATAACCCCTACATCTATAGAGAGGTGGAATAACTTCACTATAAAATCTGGTAGCATAATAACAAGGAGATCATAGTTTCTCATGCCCCACAAAACCCAAGCTCAAAATGTTCTAATAAATAAGATGATGCACTATTCCACCAACCACATAGAAAGTATTTTTTTCTATAGTGTTATATCCACACAAGTCCAAGATGATATAGTGGCCAGTTGATAGAAGTTCACGAAGCTATAATACAGCTATCTCCAAAGTATGCACTGCTATAGTGCCCTGTTGGTGTCACTAGTCAACCTAGCTATAGTGTCATGCCAAAGTTTTCACTACTGCAGTGCCCTTTCAGAGTCACCTAGTCATCCCTGCTATAGTGGTCAAACTTTCTATAGTTTCCCAAAATTTTAGTTAGGGACCTTCAGCCCCCGGACCCTCAGAGAAAGTGCATGTTTCCCCTTTCCAAATTCTATCAGTTTTGAGATTTCAGATCCAACCACTCTCAAAACTCAACGACAGACCTGGGAAACCTCACAATCCTTAATCCAAGTCTAAAAACAAAACATTTGAGCATTTAACTCTTGTAGTTATGTTCTAGACTCAATTTAGAGAATGGTCCATCCATCAAATGGTAAAATTCAAATTCCCTTGAAAAATATACCTGGCCTAAAAAATGGGACATTACAAAATTTAATTTTATCCCTATCACCATAGGCTATAAATTGATTAGTTTAATGGAAACTTTTATAATAAAATGAACTATATGATATTTAAATCAATGAAAGTTACAAAATGTCACTCTCTTAGTGTTTAATATCTCATATGTGTCCAGATAGGGACAAAATCAAGTTATGAATGAATCTAAGTATCTTTTCTGATATTAATGAAATTATTTTTCTGATATAAATTTATTTTTAACCTTTAGTAATTATATAATGACCTTAATTTATTTTGCAACATCTATGCAGTATTTCTCTATTTAATAAAAAATATACTAAATGATTTTAAAAATATTAAAATTCATATAATTTGATTTAGTTAATGTGTCTTGCTAATTTTATAGATATATATGATATATTAGAGAGTTTTTAAATCATTATATTTAAATTATCCTTTTTTATTGATGTATTTAAGGTTAAATTAAATAAATAGTGTTGGAACCTTGTGAGATAGTTGTTTTAATAATCACAAATCATGCCAATTTACAAATCATGATAATTCACATATTATGTTATAACTAATGTTAATCATGTCAGCAAATATTTGTAAATGAATAAATTATGTCACATGGTATAATACATTTCAATAAGTCAATAAATTATGGATATTTATGTTTCAATATATTTACAAGTGTATATTTACATGTAATTATGAATTTCACTTAATTTGGTAATGTTTTGTATAAGACATACACTTTGTAAGTCTCTGACACTAATTGGTTTAAGGAGTCACTGATGGCTGAATCATCGATGAGGAATCACCAATAGAAGAAGACACTGATTCAGGACTCATTGATAGAAAAAATGAAACACCAATGGACAAGTCATTGATGATCTGTCACATCGATAGTTCAACCGACTCACCGATGGACGAGTCACCGATGGGTGATGCACCGATAGTTCAAAGGACTTACCGATGGACGATTCACCAATGGGAGACGCACCGATAGTTCAAAATGAGTCACTGATGATGACTCACCGATGCCCGGATAGAATAACAATACAAATGACTCACTGATTTCTAGAGTCACCGATACCGATGAAAAGGACTCACCGATATAGTGATTCATCGATGCTGACAGACTGATGCTAATGACTCACTGATACTTATGACTCACCGATATTCATAAAAACTATTTTTAATTTATTAATTCAAATTTATATCTAATGATCATATTTAGACAAATTAATTTTTTTGACATTATTAAATGTTTTTTGTATGATATTTATAAGACAGTATGAGTTACATGCATGTGGGGAGATCATTATGTCTGTTGGACCTCGAAGTATAAAATAATTACCACCTGGATGATTTGAAGATGTGGAAAAGCAAGTGAAAAGGTGCAAAAGAACACCTGTAACTCTGAAGCATGCTTCAAGAACCCAAGAACACAAAAGGAAGAACATACAGGAGACCAAGTAGTCAAGATAAACCTATTAAGCTAACTTAAACATCCTTCAAACAAGAATCTGAACATCTCATACTCCTAGAAGTCAGAACACATAGGATTCGACACTCTATTTTGGATAAAATTTCAGAAGAGGACTCGAACTTCATTTAAATTGCATCAAACGATTCCAGATCTTCACTACATAACACATAGATCCTTCTAAACTTAACTCAACATCTTTATCTCTATTATGTTCATTTATTTACATTTTTGAGTAGTGTGTGTATCTGTTTATTACACACACACTGACTCATATGAATAACTGGAGGATACTTGATATCCTCAATCTCACACTCTATTTATCATTTTATATCCCATGTAGAATTGTGTAAGAGGTAAAGTGTGACCTATTTGTTAATTTTCCCATGAAGAACTTTGGTAGATGTCAAGTGTGACCTGGACAGTCTTGGGTGATGTTTTGAACCCTAATCCAAGGTGTGGATCAAACTTTTTTATTAATTTAAACTACTTGGTGGTATTTAATCACCAAGTGTAGAGGACTAAGTCTCATCTTGAGATTGAACCACTTGTTTTAATTTCCATTGTATCTATTATTATTTTATTTTAAGATTTTTTATAAAAAATTTCATTCAAATAAATTAAAACTCTGATAGTTTGTCTAGAAAGTTTTTATAACTATTTTGAACAAGTAGGTTAGTTTCAAAAGTTATATTAATATTTAGATTCATATAGCTGAGAACTAATCAATATTTTGAGAAATTAATTGAACATTCATGAATCTTATAAATTCATTACAAACTAAATTAGATTATATTTTTAATTGTGGGAATTTATTTAAATATTCAATATTTAATAGAAATTTTTATAGGAACTTGATTCACATCCTCTTGATTTTTCTAATTTGAAAAAAATTGGGTATCAGTGGTACTTAGGAACTTTTCTGTTTTCAAAGCTTTTTTAAACTTTTTCAACTGTGATTGTAGTTTTATTTCAAAGATCTTAAAATTTTTGTTATTTCAAAATTTTTTATCTCTTTGAAATATTTTCCAAAATTTTATTATGGAAAATAGTTTAGAAGGAGCTTCTATGAATATAAAACCTTTTTTCAATGGAAAAAATTATGCTCAGTGGAAGCTTAAAATGAGAATATATTTATAAAGAATTATATTTGAAATCTGTAATTCTATTGAAAGTAAATATGAAATCCCTAAAACTGCTAGAAACACTTGGGATGAAGCTACCAAGACTTCCTATAAAAATAACTGTAAAGCAATGAATTCTCTATATTGTGCACTAGGATATGAAGAATTTAATCTCATTTCTACTTGTAAAACTACTCATGATATTTGGGAAACTTTAGCTATTTCCCATGAGGTAACAACTAATGTGAAATATATGAGATTAAATACTTATACTATTAAATATGACAATTTTAGAATTAAGCCTTATGAATCTATTTCTGATATGTATGTTAGGTTCAATGAAATTTTGAACACCATGATTTCTTTAGGAAGATTTGTCACAGTAAAGGAGAAGATCGTGGGGATTCTATGATGCTTAACAGAGAGATTGTGAGGGACATCAGTATCCATAAGAGAATCATGCGATATTGATAAAATTACAATGAAGGAACTAATTGGAAAATTGATGATGTAAGAAGAGGAACTAAAGGTGAATCAAGAGGAGGAAGATATAAAGAGAAAATATATAGCATTAAAGACTACCACTTCCAAAAGAAACGACAAAGTGAAAGTTCAAGCTACTATTGAGAGCACAAGTAGTGAATAATCAGATTCATACAGTGATTAAGAAATGGACCAACTGGCTAAAAGATTCAAAAAAATTACAGAAAGAAAAAATTCTTCAAGAAAAAAAACTATAAAGGAAAATATGACAACAAATTAAATTGAAAAAAGGATTGGAAGAAGCCTGAAAAATCATAAGAAATAGTTTTCTATGAATGCAAAAGTAAAGGGTATGTAAAAGATGATTGTCCTAAATTAAAGTATAAAAAGAATCATGAGTATGAAGATAAGAAATATAAGAAAGAAATGAAGGCCACCAGGAGTGCATCTGAGGATAGATCCAATGAATTTTCTTCCACTCAGAATGCGAAAGAAGATTTGGAAAACATTTTCTTTATGAAAAATAACTAAGTGGTACTATTGAACTCTCCTGTACCTAATGAATATTATTCTAGATATTAATCTGAATCTAAAAATATGAAAAATGACGAATTGTTTGAGTATTGTAATATTCTAGAAGAAACTTGTAATGAACTAAAGTATAAGTATAAATTATTGAATAAATGGAATTCACTCTCTAAAAATATTAAATCTGAACTTACTGTTGAGAAATAAAAAAATTCACAACTGTTAAAGGAAAATAATGACCTAAAGTTATGTAATGATCAATTAAATATGGGTCTAGAAAATTTTACTAATGGTAAAAACACACTTACTCAATTTCTTGTTAAATAGATAACTCCTAGGTATACTAATAGAATAGGATATCATCCAGGACAAAGAAATTTATCTAAAACACATTTTATGACTAAATCTATAAAATTTGCTTCTCTGTCCAAAAATCACAATTTTATTTCAAGTTCCAGTTATGAAAAATAGTTTACTGCATCAAGTTTTTCTGGACTAAATAAAGTTTATTTTTCAAATACTTTATATTCTACATATAGGAAACCCATAAGACAATTTTGGGTTCCTAAATCCTTTATTACTAATGTTTCTGGACCTAGAAAATTATGGGTACCAAAATCTTTTCTTGGATAAATTTTTTTGTAGGTAAACTATCTAAAGAGTTCCTATAGAAATATTTGGTACTTGGATAGTGGATATTCAATACACATGATAGGAGATTACTCAAGCTTCAAGAATCTCATCAATATTGATGGAGGACATGTCACATTTGGTGACAATAGTAAAGGGAAAATCATCGACTTAGGCCAGATTGGTAACCCTAACTCTATTTCAATTTCCAAAGTACTTTATGTTGATGGAATAAAATATAACTTATTTAGTATATCTCAACTATGTGATGATGGGTTTAATGTAAAATTTAAAAATGATTCATGCCATGTTTTTTATGCCAAAAATAAATTATTATTTACTGCTCTTAGAAATGATAATGAATGTTCTATAAACTTAAACACATTAGGATCACAGAATGTTTTTTTCCTAAGTGAATTTTATAAAGAGTCTTGGCTCTAGCACATAAGTATAGGACATTGTAATGTACACTCCCTTAAGAAATTAACCAGAAAATGTTTAGTTAAGGACCTTCCCAAACTAGAGTTTCCAGAAAATAAAGCGTGCAATCCTTGTCAAAAGGGAAATCAACACAAAATCTCTTTCAAACCAAAGAAAGAAGTTACAACTTATCAACCTCTTGATTTGGTTCACATGGAATTGTTTGTACCATATAAAGTTTCAAGTCTCAATGGTAATCACTATGTTTATGTTCTTGTAGATGAATTCTCTATGTATACTTGGACATTTTTCTTAGATCACAAAAGTGAAGCTTTCTCTCATTTTACGAAGTATGCTAGGACTGTAGAAAATCTTAGTGGGCTTAAAAATAAATCCTTAAGTGACCATGGACATGAATTTAAAAATCAATAATTTGAATCTTCTTTCTCACAAAATGGTTATAGGAACAACTTCTATGGCCCTAGGACACCTTAACAGAATGGTGTAGTAGAAAGAATAAATAGAGACCTATAGAAAATTTCCTGAACTATGTCAATGAATATGACATAATGATTTATTTTTTAGCTAAATATGTTAATACATCTTGTTACATAATAAATATTCTTAATTAGACCTATACTTAAGAGAACTTCTTATAAGTTGTGGAATAATATGAAATGCAAGGAAAATTATTTTAAAGTGTTTGGATGTAAATTTTATATTCTTAACACTAAAGATAATCTAGATAAATTTTACTCAAAAATTGATGAAGGGATATTCCCTGGATATTCAACATCATGAAAATCATATAGAGTCTTTAATAAAAGAACCAAATGTGTGGAGGAATCTATACATTTCAAGTTTGATTAAACATATCTTCATGAACCTAATACCTTACTAGGGAATCTTAAAGAGGGTATGTCCAATTTGGACATTAATGAAAAACACTCTAACCTTCCTATAAAAGAATCTATTAAAACTTCTAGTTCTATAAATTCCCCAGATTCTAGCTATAATGAACCAAAACAAATTGATGAACCTGAAATAATTATCCCTAATTTTATTAGACCAACTAGAACCCTTAAAAACCATACCTTAGATTTTGTAGTTGGAGATTTAGATAGAGGAATTAAAACTAGATATTCCTTGAGAAATTAGGTTGAACATTAAGAATTATTGACACAAATTGAACCTAAAAATATCAATTATTCAATCAATGATAAATTTTAGGTGATGGCTATACAAGAAGAGCTTAATCAGTTTGAGATAAATAAAGTCTGGAAGCTTGTTGATAGACCAAAAGATACCTTGACCATATGAACTAAATGGGTATTTATGAATAAAGTAGATGAAGCTGGAAATATAGTTATAAATAATGCTATATTGATTGCACGAGGCTATAATCAAGAAGAAGGAATTGATTATGAAGAAACCTTTGCACAAGTAGTTAGGCTTGAAGCTAGTAAAATCTTAATTGCTTATGCATCACACTTGGATTTCAAACTTTATCAAATGCATGTCAAAAGTGTGTTCTTAAATGGTAATATAATTGAGGATATTTAAATTTAACAACCCCAAAGTTTTACAAATACACATTTTCTAAATCATGATTTCAAATTAACTAAATCTTTATATGGTTTGAAATAAGCTCCAAGATCTTGGTATGATAGGTTAAGTAACTTTATTATTTCTAAAAGTTTTACAAAATGAGTTGAAGATCCTAATTTATTTATAAAAATAATTTCTAAAGATGTTTTAATATATAAAATATATGTATATGATATTATTTTTGGTTCTTCTAAAAATTCTTTATGTAATGATTTTTCAAAAATGATGCAAGGTGAGTTTGAAATGAGTTTTATGGTTGAAGTTAAATATTTTCTTGGTTTTAAAATATTTTTTAAAAAATATATTATTATAAATCAAAGTAAATATACTAAAGATATTTTGAAGAGATATGGCTTTTATGGTATTAAGAGTAGTGAAACACCAATGAGTTCTACATGTAAGTTAGATATTGATGAAAGTGGGAAATCAATTGATCAAACTTCTTATAGAGGAATGATTAGGAGTTTTATTTACTTAACTTCTAGTAGTTTGGACATCATGTTTATTGTGTGTATGTGTGAAAGATTTCAAGAAAAACCCAAAAGAATCACATTTAAATGTTTTAAAAGAGTTTTTAAATATATCAAATATACAACTAATTTAGGACTATTCTACCCCAGAGGACAGCCTTTTGATATGGTTAGTTATTATGATACTGACTTTTGTGGATGTAACTTAGATAGAAAAAGCACCTCTGGAACATGTCACTTTTTGGTAAAGTCTCTAATTTTATGGTGTAGTAAAAAAAGAAAATTTTGGTTGCATTATCAGCTGCGGAATAAGAGTACATTGTTGCTGGTAGTTTTTGTGCACAAATTTTGTAGATGAAACACACTTTATTAGATTATGGATTTCAATTCAGAAATATCTCCATAAATTGAGACAATACAAGTTATATTAACATTTCTATGAATCTAATTTCTCATTCCAGAACAAAACGTATTAATGTAATACATCACTTTTTGAGAGACCACTATCAAAAAGGTGATATAACTCTTGATTTTATTAGGACTGAGCATCAATTTTATGACATTTTTACCAAACCCTTAAACTCTAAGAGAATGAGATACATTAGACATGAATTAGGAATGATAAATCTATAAAGAATATCATACCTTATCCACTTAGAAAAAATTATTTTTCTGTGACATTGATCACTATGAAACTGATCAGGTAAAACCGATCAGGTAAAACCAATCCGGTGAAATTGATCAGATGAAACTGATCATGTGAAACTGATCAGATGAAGTCAATCATATGAATTCGATCATGTGAAACTGATTAGGTGAGACTGATACTATTAGAGTGAAACCAATAACGATAGGGAATTTTTAGTAAATCTATTCATCTATTTATTTTTTAAGTAAAACAACACAGTTTCATTATTTTTATTTTATCATTATTTTATTTTTTATTTTTTTGAAATAAAATCCCTAAATGATAAAATTAATTCTATCCACACTACTTCTACCCTTCGACCCTTCACTACCCTCACTCTAACATGGAACCTTCGACTCTTTGACTTCCTTCTTAAAACCTAAACCTTTAGAATGGAGAGGGAAAAGCATGTGGTGGAAGGACCAAGTGAATCGTCATTGTCCAAGTCTCATAAATTATAATCAAGTAGTGCCACAGGTTCTATGAATACGGGGTTGGGAATCTACATAGTAACTCCTGAGAAAGAAGTGTCTTTAGAGTGGTTTTTTTTCGAGCAAGTATCTCTCTCTGAAATTTTTGGAATCACAGGGGTGGATTGGATGGTTTATAGAAAATGAGAGACATTTCTATCCCAATATGGTACACCATTTTTATATCAACTTAAAAGTGTTTTTTTAAGGAGCTAAGGAGGCTTGTATGAATTCTGTGGTAAAGGTAAATAATAATTATTTTTTTCAAAAGAGTGGGCCGAATGCTTAGAGATTCCTCATGGGGGAATATTTTCTGATTACCAGTGTAACATTCCACCAACTTCATATTTCTTTTATTATGAAAATGCATTGAAAGAGTTGATTTTAAATGAGGATTCAAGAATTTTTATAGATTCAGAGTTAGATGGAGAGGATATAATGATCTTAAAATTTATCCAACACCAAATCTACCCAAGGAAGAGATATTTTACTGCCTTGAAGTATCATGATGTCTTCCTAATTTATTTGTCGAAGAATGAGGTAAAAGTGAATCTGTGTAGGTACCTTATGGTAAATATTTGTGATATGATCAAACCCTATAAAAAGGAAACTTTTTTATACTACCCAAGGATGATTTCTGTAATGTTGAATAAGCTAGGATGTGTAGAGGATGGAGATGAGGTGATCGTTTCTTGTAGTGGTTTCTACCTGCACAAGGATATATATAAAAGGATGAATATATTTTGGAACCCATGGGGGATAATGTGGGTAGTAGATGAGGAGAAACTTTATGAGGATTATAATCTTATTGATCATACTACCAGACCAAGGGATCAAGCTGATACAATTCTTAAACCTAGTGAGCAGGTTGTATATTCAGATGAAGAGGAAGCTGAGCCTGAGATTCCAAGATAAGAGGGGTCTCCTATAGATGATAGGAGTAACCTAGATATTTCTGAAAGTCCTAAAGAAATTTCATATGGACCTACAAGTCCACCATTAAAATTACCTTATCATGAACCTTTGTTGGATGATAAAGATGAGGAAGAGACTGAAGTCTCTAGTGTTGAAGGTTATGTAATCAAGACTGATAATGATGAGGAGAAGGAGGAGGATGATGATGATGAGGAGGATGATGATGGTGAACATGTGAGTAACTCGCTGAAAGTAGGACAAGAATATGTTAGTTCTGGTGGGGAGTCTATGAAAAAAGATAATGATGAGGCTAGTAGATAGGATGATGTTGATCCTGTTGGACAGTATGCTGATGATCATGATGAACATGATGATGGAGATGTTGTTAATGAGGATAGACATGACCACCCTAATGATTCTCAAGGCTTCATTCAGGAATTTAATGAAATTATGGATAGAGGTCAAGAGGAAGAAGCTGAAGCTCAGCTTGTTCTAGTGCCTCAGAATGAGTGAGAGCCTCATGTGGCTGGAGTGGAAGGAGTTCAAGAAGAAACTGAAGTTCAGATAGTACCATTTCCTCAGAATGTTATTTTTCCTAGAGGTCAAGAATAATCAGATGAATCACAAGTTGAGGGGAGCCTCAATGAAGAAGATTAATAATTGATACAATGGAGCCTAGATATTAGACTTGTTCTGGTGAGTGGAATAGAAATCTTGGATATATACTATTTGGGATGGATTATGATTTAGGTGAGTAGATGGTATCCCCTCCTACTCCACAAGATGATGTCGAACCGATTTATCTTACTTCACCTATTTTTCCTACTAGTGATGAGCTGGTTGTACCTTCAGTTCCTAGTGACTATGTCACCGAGGCTGATCTTGAATAATTCAAGGTTGATGTGAGTGAATCTATAAGATATTATATTGGAGTCAGAATTTAAGCTTCTACTTCTATGAGTATTTCAGAGGTAGATGCTTCTAGGATTTCAAGAATGGTAATTCAAGAGATACATCCCAACCTAATCACAACACCCGAGGCCATTGTGATACATAATTCAATGCTGGGAGAATAACCTAAAATCGACAGCCTCAGAGCGGCAAGTCTTCTTCCTTGTCGACGCTTCTAGGGTTTCCTCTTGAGTGTTTCCTCCTCCCCCCTCCAGAGTGGCTTGGCGTTCGGTGCCAGCGTCTTCTTGATTTGCAGCGTGCTGGGCGGCGATCTCGTCTTGGTCTCAGCGGTACTCGGCGTCGGCTTCAGCGTGTCCAGGTGTGGATCGGGCTGTCTCCAGCGCATTTCGATGTCAACAGACCACCTTCGATCTGGACTTGGCTTCTCTGTCCCGGCGCCATCCTCGATCCAAAGTTGGATGTCATGTGCTTAGTTTTTTCTTCAGATCTGGCGTGATTTGTGTTCGACAAAGGTTTGGCTTGATTTTCTTGGGGTCGGAGTCGTCCAACTTGGCGTTGATTCTGGTGTGACTCTGAGCTCAGGCATCGGCCCTGATAGAGGTTTTGCATCGGCGAGGTCTGCGACGGAGCTGGTGCGCCTCGGCTCGTCTGCTATTTCAGAAGGGTTTTTGGCTTCGTCTTCAACACGGATCGTATGGGGGAGGTTTCGGTCCTTTTTTTACTATGGGGTTTTGCAGATTGAGTTTGTGGCATTTATTCTACAGGGTTTGAATTTTTTGGTATAGATGGTGTTCTTGAAGTGTCTATGATATAGGTGAATCTCTTCCTTGTTGGTGCCTTCGCTTCTCGTGGTTTGACCGGTTTTGAATCTGGTAAGGGTTCTTCTGGAGTCTGGAGATGACCGGCTTCATGCCCAAAATGGAACTGTTGGATCAAATCGGCTCAGACCCCCTCAATAGAGACACTCCATTTTTGTGTTGTTGGGTCTTCGAGTCCTGGGTGACGAAGATTCGGCTTTGCATTTCTGGTTTTTCATCCTCTTCGGGTTTCTGCGTGTGGTGTTGGAGGTGCCATGTGGGTCGGCTAGTCTATGGCTTTGATTCTGCATTGTGTTTCTCATTTCACTTTTGAAGATGGTTTGTCTGCAATGGTTCTTTTGAGGTCTGTAGGAATGGATATGCACCCGTGCCCAACCTCATGGTGCAATCCTTAAGGAGGTTTCAGAGCGTTTCTTTCATCTTTGTAGCGCTTTATGGATTTGGAAGTTGAGAGGGTATGGCATCAGCCATCGGATCGGGCATGTGCTTTGACACAGGACAATGGATTGATGTACAGCAATGTGATGGTGGAGGGCTTTTCATGGTCAAATGATGGGGAGGGGTAACTTCATGTTGTCAGGTTGGGTTGTATCTCTTGACCTTCGGGTCGTGATTGTCCTATGTCCTTGAAGTCTGTTTGGGTTTCCCCCTTCATCCCTTAAAAGGGGTTATGTTTAATATAAAAATTTGAAGTCTTTTGGGCCGTTGGATGGTAATTCTGGGAGAATAAATGAATAAAATGGGTCATGAATTGGCATCCCCATCCAATGATTTCAGAACCACACTTGGTTGTGTTATAGAGGTTCTTAGGAACTTTGTTAAACATATAATAAGTGCATATTTGAAAATTTTGAAGGAGGATCTTGGAAAGATGATTTTTGGTGCATCCAGTTCTAAAGGTACCAAGCCTACTGTTGATATGGAGTCCATCGAGACTGTGATAAGAGAAGATCTCAAGGCTGTTCAAAAACATTTTGATAAAGAAACTCTTTCCAAATTAAAACAGAATAATGACCTTGTTTATAACATGGTGAGATAATGTGCAAATGAGGTGTCTTCTGCTCAAAAGGATATTAGGGAAAAAGTGGACAAGTATTTTTCTAAAATCTACACCAATCATGATCTGAATAACAACTTTAAGTACTTGGATGAGAATCTCAAGATACCACCAGTGACTAAGGAATTCAAGAGGAAAGTGATCCAGTTGAAATATTTTACACCCACTTTGGAAAATTTCATGGAAAACAATGAGGATTTTGAAAAGGTTGTGCAGTATGGGGGTGAAATCATCAATGATTTTATCAAACTTTTTAATCCCTACCTGCATGTACAAGCTAAAGATATAGTGGTCTTTTCAGCTACTTCCATAGGACCTAGTTCCCTACCTCCTACTCAGATGACAGTATCTTGAGCTTTATCTTAGGTCAGGATAGTGATCCAAGATCATCCTCAAAGTCATGTTTTGTCAGAGTAGAGACCAAGCCTTGTAGCTAATTTTCTGATAGTAGTTGCTTTACTTGGTGTAACCCTTCAGTCAGCCCTTCCGACATCCACAACACCACCTTCTGAACCCACTCTTAACCCTTCAGACAAAGGGAAAGCTCCTCAATATCCCAAGTCTTAGTTTTGGATCATTCTTTGATAGGGATTTGTACTTGTATTTTTTTATGAGTGTCTTTTGATGGTTGTAATCTTTTGAGATTTAATGAATATAATTTTTGACTTCAATGTGTTTCAATATTATTTGTGTTCTTTTTTCTTAATCCTTTATGTTTCTTTTTACCTTTTTTCTAATCCCAAAAGGGGGAGAAATCTATGGATGGAATCAACTCTTAACCTAAGGGGGAGAACTCTGGCATAGGAAAGATGGCATGTAATCAATAGAATATATATATATATATATATATATATATATTCTAGGTCTAATATAATCTAATACAACTAACTAAGGAGGATCATAAGGGTCCTATATATATGCTCTAATACCATTATTGAGGGGGATATTAAAAGGAAATCCTTTATGGTTATATTGAGAAATCACACTCACTATTAGTCTTCTAAGACAAGTCATTTTTATTCCTTAACATCGTGTATAACTCATTAATTCCATAATTTGTGATTATCAAAAAGGGAGATATTGTTAGACCCTTTGTGATATAGTTGTTTTAATAATCACAAATCATTCTAATTTACAAATCATGAAAATTCACATATTATGTTATAACTAATGTTAATCATGTTATTAAATAATTGTAAATGAATAAATTATGTCAAATGGTATAATACATTTCAATAAGTCAATAAATTCTGGATATTTATGTTTCAATATATTTAAAAGTGTATATTTACAAGTAATTATGAATTTCACTTAATCTGGTACTGTTCTGCATAAGACAGACACTTTGTGAGTCTCTAACACTGATTGGTTTAAGGAGTCACCGATGGCTGACTCACTGATCAAAGAAAACATCGATGCAGGACTCACTGATAGAAAGAACGACACACTGATGGACAAGTCACCGATGATCTGTCACACCGATAGTCCAAGCGACTCACCGATGGATGAGTCACTAATGGGTGATGCACTGATAGTTCAAGACACTTACCAATGGACGAGTTACTGATGGGCGATGCACCGATAGTTAAAAATTAGTCATCGATGATGACTCACCGATGCCAGGATAGACCGACAGTACAAATGAATCAATGATGCCAAGATTCACTAATACTGATGAAAAGGACTCACTGATATAGAGAGTCACTGATGCTGATAAACCGATGTTAATGACTCACCGATACTTATGACTCACTGATAGTCATAAAATTTTTTTTAATTTATTAATTCAAATTTATATATTATGTTCATATTTAGAAAAATTAATGTTTTTGATGTTATTTAATGTTTTTTGAAGGATATTCAGAGGATAGTACGAAGTACATGCATGTGCGTAGATCATTATTTCTACTAGACCTCGAAGTATAAAAGGATTACCAGCTAGATCATTCGAAGATGTGGAAAAGCAAGTGAAAAATTGCAGAAGAACACCTGTAACTCTAGAGAATACTTCAAGAACCCAAGAACTCAAAAGGAAGAACATACGGAGAGACCAAGAAGTCAATCTGAGCCTACTAAGCTGACCTAAACATCCTTCGAACAAGAATTTTAACATCTCATACTCCTGGAATCCAGAACATAGAGGCTTTAACACTTTGTTTTGGAGTCAACTTCAAGAAGAGGACTCAAAATTCATTTTTAGTGCATCAAATGAGTACAGATCTGCACTGCATAACACACAGAGCCTTCTAAACCTAACTCTACATCTTTAGCTCTATTTTGTTCATTTATTTACACATCTGATCAGTGTGTGTATCTATATGTTATACACACACTGACTCCTATGCATAACTGGAGTATACTTGATATCCTCAATCTCACACTCTATTTATCCTTTTATATCCCATGTAGAACTGTATAAGAGTTCAAGTGTGACCTGTTTTTTTCTTTTCCCACGAAAAACCATGGTAGAGGTCAAGTGTGACCTAGATAGCTTTAGGTGTTGTTTTGAACCCTGATCCAGGGTGTGGATCAAACTTGTTTATTAATTTAAACTTCCTGGTGATAGGTGATCACCAAGTGGAGAGGACTAAGTCTCAGCTTGATACTGAACCTCTTATTTTAATTTCTGTTATGTCTATTTTTATATTCTTTTACTATTTTTTATAAAAAAATCATTCAAATAAACTCAAACTCTGATAGTTAGTCTAGAAAGTTTTTATAACTATTTTGAACTAGTAGGTTAGTTTCAAAAGTTATATTAATCTTTATATTAGTATAGCTAAGAACTAATCAATCTTTTGTGAAATTAATTGAACATTTAGGAATCTTATAAATTCACTACAAACTGACTTAGATTATATTTTTAATTGGGGGAATTTCTTTAAATAGACAATATTTAACAAAAAAAATTATAGGAACTCAATTCACCCCCCTCTTGAGTTTTCTACTCCGACCAACAAATAGTATTAAAAATGACATTAATTATATTTTATAATAAATAATATTTAATTAAATGATATAGAATTCATAAAAGTATTATATTCAACAAAATTAATGGAATATGGTTTTAAACATCAATAATGGTCTATTTATGGGTTTTTTTCATTTTATAGTAACATTATTAACCCTTAAAGGGTATAAAACTTTAATATTACGGTAATTATCGAAAAGGCTAACAGAGGGTTAAAACAAAAAGATAAGGGTAAAAATGTGATTCAAACTCGAAAAAATTTTATTGGATGAGAGTATTTCAACTATTAATTATATTATATTTTAATATTATAAATTTGGATCCATTTTGACATCAAAATTAATTTATATTAATTTAATACTTTAAGAAATTCCAAGTGTACCCCTCCCCTCAATTATAAAAGGGAACCCACCTTTCTCTTCTTCATACCACTTTGAGCCTTCTGGATCGACCAAACTCTACCAATTTCTCTTCTCCACTTACCTAAACACATATTAGAGGTTTTATTATTCCCAAAATACCAACCCTATATCCCTTTAGTGGAGATCTAAAGGATTCATTTCAAAGAAGATATAATTTCTTTAACCAAGCACTTTCTTTTAAATGTTTCTTTTACCTCCTATAATTATGTTATATTCTTAATAAAATAATAAATTCAGTATTATAAATATACTAAAATGTTATTATGATTATTAAAACACCATTATAAACCTTCTATCCCATCAAATGGGAAGTGAAACTGTCACTCGTGCGTATGTATGGCTTACTGTCTCCACATAGAAATACAATTAATTTTTCATCACCATATTCTATGAATTGGTATTATAAGGGGTTTAATATTTATATAAGATATTTATGACAAAATTATTCTTCTGGAATGATAATATCATGTCTACCATCTTACCATCCAATCCTTTTGGAAACGATAACGTCACTCATTCATACATGTGAACTACAGCCTCCAAGAAGCGATGTGATTTTTTTTTCATTTATATTTTACTTGGATGGTAATGAGGATTTTTTTATTAATATATATGACATATATTATATAATAATTATCTTTTTGAGGTGAATTAATATTTACCTTTCTTTTATTCCATCCATTGAAAAATGAAAACAACGTTCATGCATACAGCTTACCGTCTCCATGAATGATGTAATTCATTTTTCTATGCCTAACTATTATAGATGAATATATAAAATGAATATATTTCATATTTATATAATTATTAAAAAATTATTTAGTGGTACTATGATCAAATTACAAGCACCAAAACTACCAAACCAAAACTTACATGAAAAACAAATCAATTATCACCTAGAATAGTGATTTTTATAAAGAATTGTTAATAAACGAGTGATAAAAGGTTAAAAGTAAATAATATATTATTTTATATATATGATTATAGTTCTATAATAAGATATATAATAAACTTATATTTTTTATATAGGTATTTATAAAATGTATGAAGGAATTCAAACCTAAGGTAAGGGGTTTTATGTTACAATCTCATTGTTTATCGAGATTGTTAAGAATTAAGGTCTGATGATGGAATATTATGATAAACCTCTTAATATACTCATAAATTTTCTTTATGTATGTTTATTTCTTGAAAATAAATGTTTTCATTTGATTCTCCTCACCTTATGTACTCAAGAGACCGAAAATATTTTTTTAGTGAAATAAACTTAATTTCTATCTTTGATTGAAAAAAAATTATTACATATCTATGTTTTCTAAAAACATTTTAAAAAAGTTTTTTTAGTTATACTATGATTTTTTAAAGTCATTTTTACCCATGTTTTACTTTTTACAAAATGGTTTGAAAGGAATCTTCTTTTTGTTTTCCAAATGAGGTACTTTGTGAGTTTTCCAACAAAAGTATGGAAGGAATGTTTTTTTACTTATACGGAATGAAAAAAGTTTCATTCTATCTTGGCAATTCAATGTTTTGAAACTCCATTTACAATTTCCCATTATTATTTTCAATGAAAATTTATTCTATAATATTTTATAAATTTTTATATTTTAAAGAAGTTATTTCAAAATGGAAAGGTGATTTTCCTCAATAATGTTTTAATGATTTTTTTGGATTAATAAATGATGAAAACCTCTAATGTTTCTTATTATTTACTAGGATAATCCAAGTATATAATCCTTATAATTTATTTGGATGGTTTTTATGATGGCATGATTTTCATGAAGCCAGATCCTTTTCCACATATAATTCTATGATGAAATGTTTATAAAAATCATTTCTTTTCATGGGTTCTGATATGATGAATAGTGTATGATCTTATGGAACACATATATATGATTTTAATTATATGAAATGTGGGACCTATATCTCTATCCACTTAATTGGGTAAATATTGATATCTCATGAGATAAATATGACTATAATGTGGAGTAAACCTAATTCAGAAAGGGAATTTTTCCATTATGATAGTCTTGGGAGTGAACCTTGACTACTATGATGGTATTTTGAGTGACCGCATTCCACAATGAAAGTATTCAAAAAGATCCTTGACTACTAAGGAAGTGATTTTATATGCTTATTTGTATTCCACAATTCCATTTCTTATGCCTATATTGTGATATCATTGACCATGTTCCTTTACTCCTTTACGATTCATGTGTTATAAACAACCAATATTTATGCCATGACACAAGATTATGATCTATGATATGCATGGTATGTTTTTAAAATATTAAGATTATGTTTTAATACACTTTTTATCATGTTATACTTATATTATCATTGATATCTCCCTTATCAAAGAAACTCATCCATGGATTTGGAAAGCCCAAATCCATGACCATAAAATTTATTAATAAAAAGTAAAACATACAAAGAAGGATGGTAGAAAGTCTACACAACGTAAAATGTCCAAATAGTATAAAGGTCATCATATATCATCCTTTATTATGTCTTCTTTCCCAAGTTATGAATAAAGGTTATATATATGATATATCTAATAAAGTTAAAACTTATGATGATCTAAGTGGGAGATGATATAAAACTATTATGAACTAGTTTTTTATGTTTCCAATTTTACAAAGATATTAGACCTATACAATTTTGGAATGGATCATTATGTTATGTAAATAATATCCATATTCTTAGATGTATTACCTATGTATGAAATGTTCAGGTCGCTATAGTTCGTATCTGAGTAAGGTTCAGTTAAAATTTGAAAATTGGGATGAGAAAACATTAATGAGAACCCTAAGGATAAGTCCAAGGATAGTATAAAGTCTTGAAGTTTTGGTAATGAGCATTAATGGCCTATGTTAAATGTAAGTTTTTATAGAAGAAGGTTTCATGATTTAGAGATCCTATAAATTATTTTTCATGATTATTAGATTTAACCCTATGATTATTGTTGATCATACTATGATTTTTCTTAATCAATGGATGGAACCCAAAGAAATAATTTTAATGCTGAATGAGATAGACAATTCAATGGTTGTCCTCTTGAGAAACCAAATTTTATGGGGGACAGAATACAAAATATCATTTCTATGCTCACACAAATTTCTCATGTTATGAATCATAATAATCTTAAAAATGAAAAAATGAGGGAAAAATGATCTATTGAGTCCTTCATGAGAAAACTTCCACCATCTTTTAGTGGGTCCAATGATCCACTAGTTGTTGAGAAATGGATGAGTACCTCTAAAAATATATTTTCTATTTTCTAATTTTTGGAATGTTATAAAGTTATTATGGTTTTTTATCATTTGTAAGGTGAAGTATATAAATGGTAGATTCTTATCAAGAACATGAATCAACATGAAGAAATTAACTATATGTGGTGGGATGAGTTTAATATATTATTTCTCAATAAGTATTTTCCTCATATTATTCATATGAAAATAGAGAAAGAATTAATTTAGTTAAAACATAAGGATGATGAATCTATTGGTACCTCTGAATAAAATTTTACAATTCTTGAAAAGTACACTTCTGGTATTATCATCCAACCTAAAATTAAGGTTAATAGATTCTTCACTGGATTAAAACAAAGTCTCTAAAAGGTGTTATCCATACGGGACTTTAATAGCTATGAATAAATAATTCAATGTCCTATCAAGGTGGAGATAGAAATTGGAGTTACCCATTAATCTCATGGTTTTGACAAGAAAAGAAAAATTGAATTCATAGAAAATTATAAAAAACGTAGATATAAGATAATGAGATTTAATTTATGCTCAAAATGTGGAACAAAACAGGGGGAAATTGTCTTAATGGTACTGGTAAATGTTTTAAGTGTGTAAAGGAAGACCATCGAGAAATATAATGTCGAAGTGATGTGAAGAAGTTAAATAATGATAGAGAGAAATCATAATATAATGCACTACCCACACTCTAGTGTTTTAAATGCAAGGAGTGTGGGAATTATTCTAACTAGTTCCCAAATCCAAAGGTTAATGGTAATGATTTATTTTAACAACTTCTTAAGACTAGATAAAAATAGAAATATCTCAAGATCACTATTTCTGATAAGGGGTACAATAATAACCTGGTAAAAGTTACAATTACCATCCACTCTTGAATCGATAATGTCTTATTTGATTCTAGATATACCCACTCTTTTATATCTAAATATTTTTTTAAGAGTATCACATTACCACCACAAAAAAATATTTTTTGAGTTAGTAGTAAAAACCCATAATTGTATAATGATCTCATCCCATGTCTATGATTCTCCTTCTATTGAATTTTGTGAGGATCTATTTCCTGAATTTTTTTTATTATTCCTCTATTTGAATTTTATGTTATTTTGGGAATGGATTAGTTTTCTTTACATAAATCCTACATCAATTTTTGAGGAATGTGAGTTACGTTTGATATTATAAACCAACCTATGATTTTATATCAGTGTGATGTAAAAAATGAACTTTTGATGGAAATTAAATTCATCGTATGGGTTATGATTCTTATTCAAAATCATTTTTTATATCATATGGTTAAGTAGAAACTAAACATCAAATATATTCTTACTATGCAAGAGTTTATTGATGTCTTTCTAGAATAATTGTTTAGTCTTCCACTGAATATTGAAGTTGAGTTTTCAATAGAACTCATACCTAGTGCTACAACAATTTCCAATACTTCATATAGAATTTTTGCAATTGAGTTGTAATAATTAAAGAAGAAACTTCATGAGAATATTTATAAGGGATTCATTTAGTAAAGTGTTTCACCTTAGGGTGTACCTATTTTATTTTTTAAGAATAAATATGGATCAATGTGACTCTACATTGATTATTGAGAACATAACAAGATCACTATCAAGAAAAAGTATCATTTGTCCTATATGAATGACTTATTTGATCAACTATGCGGAGCTCAATACTTTTCTAAGATTGATATTCATTCAAATTATCATTAATTGAGGGTCAAGAAGATGGATATACCCAACATAATATTTTGTACAATTTATGGACATTGTGAATTTATTGTTATTTCATTTGGTCTTACTAATTCCCCCACTATCTTCATGGATTTAATGAATATATTCTTTAGAGAATAATTTTATTAGTTTTTGGTAGTCTTTATAGATTAAATTATTATATATTAAATTATTAAGGAAGAACATGAAGTTCACTTAAGGATTTTTTTAAAGATCTTGAGGAAGGACTAGCTTTATGAAAAATTTACCAAGTGTGAATTTTGGCTTTAGAAAGTTTCATTATTGGGTTATATAATCTCATATGAGGGTATATTAGTAGACCATTCAAAGAAAGAAGTTATTGAACATTGTCCTAGAACAACCAATATGACTTAGATTCTTAGTTTTCTTGGTTTGGATGGATATTATTAGTGCTTTGTGGAAAAATTTTCATGGATATCAAATACACTCACCTATTTAACTCAGAAGGGATCCAAGATCCCTTAGAAAGATAAATGTGAGGAATGTTTTAAGGAACTAAAGTGAATTCTAGTTAGTGAACCTACGCTTACACTACCCTGCAGTGGAGAGAGGTTTATAATCTATAGAGATGCATCAAATAAGGTACTAGGATGTTTCCTCATGTATAATGATGCAGTTCTAGATAATACCTCATAAAAATTGAAGGTCCATGATAAAAATACCCAACTCATGATTTGGAGTTAGATATGGTAATTTTTTCATTAAATATATGGATGCATTACCATTATGGAGAAATGTTTGACATATATATTGATCAAAAAAGTTTAAAGTAAATTTTAACTCAAAAATATTTGAACATGATCTAAAGAAAATAGTTGGATATGATTAAAAATTATGACTACTCAATACATTACCACCCTGGGAAGGAAAAAAAGGTGTTATATGCTCTAAGTTTAAAGGATCATCCTAGCTTATCTATGATAAGAATAAAAAAAGATATGATATTTATGGACTTAAAAAGGATGGATTTTGAAATCTTGAAGGAATAAGAGAATTATTATCTTTCTTAAATGAGTGTTAATCCATCTATCCAAGTGAATATTAAAGAGGCATGGAAGGAAGATATAGATATGAAAAAGGAGGTGAGAAATGTGCTTGATTTCAACCTTGATTATGATGGAATAATAAGGTTCAAGAACCATGTATATGTCCCTTAAGTAATAGATTTAAAGGAGTTGTTGGATTAATCTCATAGTTATTAATTTTCTATTTATCCTGAAATTGTGAAGATGCGTATATATATGAAAGATTATTTTTTATGGGATGGCATGAAGAGAGATATTGAATATTATGTTTCTTAGTTCTTGGTATGTTAGAAAGTTAAGGATAAGATATAAAAGTCTAAGTGAATGTTACAACCATCACCCATACCAAAATGGAAATGGGAAAACATCATCATGGGTTTCGTCATAGGACTCCCCAAAAATATATAAATGTAATAGTATTATATGGGTTTTAGTCAATCACCTTATGAAGTTATCACACTTTATTTCTATTAGATAATATTTCTCTCTTGATCAACTTTCTCAGTTATACATTAAGTAAGTGGTAAGATTTTATGGTGTACCACTATCAATTATATCTAATCAGAATCCAAATTTCACCTAAATGTTTTGGAGAATTCTTCAGAAGGCTCTAGATATAGAGTTTAGTTTTAGGACTACTTATCATATATAGAAATATGGTTAGTCTTAGAGGACCATTCAAAATCAAGAAGATATATTGAGATCTTGCTCTGTGGATTTCGAAGGAGGTTAGGATCAACACCTTCATTTGGTATGATTTTCTTAAAATAATAGCTTTCACTATAATATTAAGATGGTTCCTTAATACCTTTATCATAGGAAGTGAAAAACTCTAATGTGTTA
The DNA here is from genome assembly GCA_963277665.1 of Viscum album. Lineage (NCBI taxonomy): Eukaryota > Viridiplantae > Streptophyta > Magnoliopsida > Santalales > Viscaceae > Viscum > Viscum album. The sequence continues at coordinate 1,012,534,106 of OY728141.1, read as the reverse complement.
GAATGAAGTTGGAAAAAAATCTATTGGGACCTGATCTGGCTGGGGTAATGGTAGAGAAGGTTAAATCCATTCAACAGCACAAAAGATCAACTCAGAGTCAAAAAAAATTTGTGTTTAAAAATGTCAGAAAGATATATAGTTTGAAGTTAGTGATAATGTAGTCCTATAAATATCCACCTAGAAAATGTTGATGATATTTGGAAATAAGTTTAAGTTAATCCCTGGTTATATTGGTCCTTTTGAATTTTTATTATATCAGGATGGTAGCTTATCGATTTGTACTCCCACATGTACTGAAATCATAGTTCATACCAATAGAGAAATATATTTCTTATAAAGAACAACCAATGGATATTTTAGATAATATAGAGAAAATTATATGAAATAAGACCACTCACTTGTTCAAAGATTTGTAGAAAAACCACCAATGTGAGGAAACTATATGGGAAACTGAGGATATAATGAGGTAGAAGCATCCTTGGTTGTTTGTATCAGAGTAACATAATTTTTAAGGATAAATTAATTCTAGGAGGTTATAATGTAATTCCAAAATAATTTATGAAATAATTTTTTTCAAATATATTTAATTTCATTGATATCTTGCATTACACGTAACAATGAGTTTAGATGAACCGTGATATATTATTAAAATATTATTATCAACTAGTATTTGGATTGGTAGGTATGAATAGAACTAAATAAATTATGAAAATTTATGTTTTACAAAATTATGAAATTAATTAATTATTTATCAGTTAATCATAAATGAAAATAAAAATCATTTGAAAATAAAGGATCTGTTTTTCTGAAAAATTGTTTTTATGTGCGCAATGTATTTTTATCCTAATAAATTAAATTAATAATTATTGGTGAATAATTTTAATTAAATGTATATATTATATATTCAATAAAAAAATTTAACATTCATCTAATATTTTTTATGCATAAGATTATAATTAATCTATTTTTATGCTTAAAAATGTATTTTTCTAAAAAGTGGATTTTATCACATTTTGTGCACTTAAATTAAAATTAATTTCTACCATTTATAATTATTGAATTATATAAAATGAATTAAATATTTATAATAAGGGGTTTCAAATTTCATAAATAGGCCCCTTTCATTTTTTGTCAATATGAATAGTAATTGTGGTAAATTTTATCACCTCAATAAAGGGTAAATCATGTTAATATAGGTTAAAAATAAATGTTTAAGGCCAGAATTTTTCATCCTAATTATTATTATATGACTTTATTTATACCATTATCACTTTATTCTTGAAATTTACCATTTTTAAGGACCTTTTTCCATGAAAATGACCTATATAATATTTAAATCAAAGAAAATTACAAAATGTTACTCTCTTTGTTTTTAATATCTATTATGTGTTTAAATAGGGACAAAAACAAGTTATGAATGAATATAAGTGTCTATTTTAAGATTAATTAAATTATTCTATTAATATAAATTTATTTTTAATTCTTATTAATTATATAATGACCTTAATTTCTTATATAACATTGATGTAGTATTTCTTTATTTAATAAAAAAATATAATAAATTTTTTCAAAAATATTAAAAGTGATATAATTTGAATTAGTTAATATTAACCACTAATTTTATAGATCTATATAAAATATTAGGGAGGTTTTAAATAATTATATTTTAATTACCCCCTTTTTCTTTATGTATTCAAAGTTAAATTAAATGAATAGTGTTAAAAATGGCATTAATGATATTTTTTAACAAATAAATTTTTATTAAATGACATAAAATTAATAAAAATATTATATTAAGTAAAATTAATGGGATATGGTATTAAAAATATACCATGTACCATTTATGGGTTGTTTTTTACTTTATAGTAACATTATTAACCCTTAAAAGGTATAAAACTTTAATATTATAGTAATTGTCAAAAGAGTTGATGGGGGTTAAAACTAAAAGATAAGGGTAAAAATATAATCCAAACTTGTCAAAATTTTATTTTATGGGATTATTTTTACTCATAATCATATTATATATTAATATTATCAATTTTTATTTATTTTACATCAAAATAAATTTATATTAATTTAATATTTTAAGAAATTCTAAGAGTCCCCCTCCCTAAATTAAAAAATGGAACAATACATTCTCTTATTCATGAAAATTTGATCCTTATATATCAACAAATATCTACAAATTTATATTCTTAACTTCCCTATCCACATCATAGAGGTTTTTTTATTCCCAAAATACCAACCCTAGAGCCCTTTAAAGGAGGTCTAAAGGATTTGTTTCAAATAAGAGGTAATCTCTTTAACTAATCACTTTCTTTTAAATTTTTCTTTTAACTTTTATAAATATGTCATATTAGGCATAAAATAAAAAATTATGTATCCTAAATATACTTAAATGTTATTATTATTATTAAAATTCCCTTATACTCCCTCTTTCCCATCAAATGGAAAGTGAAAGTATCACTCATGCGTACATACGACTTACCATCTCCATGTAGTGATACAATTCATTTTTCATCACTATATTTTATGGACATGTATTATGATGGGTTTAATATTTATATAATATATTTATGATACAATTGTTCTTATGTAATTATAATATCATGTCTACCTTCTTTCCAATCAATCCTTTGGGAAATAATAATGTCGTTTGTGCGTACGTGTGGTTTATCACCTCCACGAAGCGATGTGATTTATTTTTCATTTGTATTTTACTTGGATGGTAATTAGGATAGATTTTATGAATATATATTATATATATTATATTATAATTATCTTTTAAATTTTAATTAATATTTACCTTTCTTTCATTACATCCATTGAAAAATGAAAACAACATTCATGTGTGTGTATGGCATATTGTCTCTATGAACAGTGTAATTCATTTTTCTATCCATAATATTATGGATGAATATAAATATATATATATATATATATAATAAATATATATGATATTTATACCATTATTAACATTTGTTATATTATGGAACTATGATCAAAGTACAAGTACTAGAACTATCAAACCAAAACTTACATGAAAAACGAAGCAATTATCACCAAGAATAGTGATTTTAATAAAGAATTCTTAATAAACAGGTGGTAAAAAGTTAAAACTAAATCATATATGGTTTGATATATATTAGTATATTTTTTAATAATATGTATAATAAACCAATATTTATTATATAGGAGGTTTGAAAATGTATGAAGGAAGACAGACCTGTGGTAAGGGGTTTTATGTTACAATCTAATTGTTTTATCAAGATTTCATATGATTAAGTTTTGATGATGAAATATTATGATCAACCTATCAAGATACTCATGAATTGTCTTAACCTATGGTAATTTATTTAAAATATATTTATTCCTTTCATTTTTCTCACCTTATGTACTCAAGATATTGAAAATATGTTTTTAAGGGAAATTGACTTCATTTTTATCTTTGATCAAAAAACATTTTTCTTTAATATCAATATTTCCAAAAAATGTTTTAAAGAAGTTTTTTACTATTATAATATTATTTTTTAAATTAATTTTCAAAGATTTTTTACTTTTTACAAAAAAAAATTAAAGGATTCTTTTTTTGTTTTCAAAATGAGGTACTTTGTGAATTTTCTGAAAAAAGTATGGAAGGAATGTTTTTTTAACTTATAAAGAATGAACAAAATTTCTTGTTGTCATGGTTTCTCAATGTTTTTAAGAATAATTTAAAATTTTCCATGGTTATTTTAAATAAAAAAGTCCATAATATTTTGAAAATTTTTATATTTTAAAGAAGTAATTTCAAAATGGAAAGGTTATTTTCCTCAAGAATGTTTTAATGGTTTTTATTCATCAATGGAAAAAAAACCTTCAATTTTGATTATGATTTACTAGGAATATGATACAATGCTACCATCATTATTATTTATCTATATGGTTTATGGTTACGCTATGATGAAATGTTTATAAAACCCATTCCTTTTCCATGGGTTATGCTATGACGAAATGTTTATGAAACCCATTTCTTTTTATGGGTTTTGGTATGATGAATAGTTTATTATCCTATGGAACAAATGTTTATGATTTTAATTATTTTATGGTTGGGACCTATTTATTCATCTAATTAATTTAGTAATGATTGATATCTTATGAGATAAATAGGACTGGAATGGAGAGTGATCCCAGTTCAATAAGGGAATTTTTAAGCTTGATAGTGTTGGGAGTGAACCTTGACTACTATGATGGTTTGGAGAGTGAACTCATTCCACTATGATAGTCTTAAAAAATATCCTTAAATACTAAGGAAGTTATTTTCTATACTTATTTTTATACCACAATTCCATTCCTTATGCCTATAGTATGCTCTCATGGCTCATGTTATTTGATTCCTTTATGATTAATGTCTTATAAACACCAAGATTTATTCCATGAATCAAGATTATGATCTATGATATGTAGGGTATTGTTTTAAAATATTAATATCATGTTATCATTCCCTTTTTATCATTTTATGCTTATATGATCATTGATATCTCCCTTGTTTACCCTTACTGAGAATCTGAGCTCACTCTTTCTTATGTTTCTTTTCCCGGGTTAGGAAGAAAGGTTTTATGTATGATATGTCTAAGAATGGTGATAGTTATGAAGATCTAAGTGGGAGATGATGTAGAACTATTATGAACTATTTATTTATGTTTCCAAGTTTCCAAAGATACTATACCTATACAATTCTGGCATATATCATTATGTTATATACAGAATAATCATCTAATTAGGTGTAATATCTGTATATGAAAAGTTCAGGTCATTATATATATGATCCTTACGATAGGGTATGACATAAATCTCTTTGATGGAGTTTCATATTCGTACTAATTCTTTATCTACCTCATATGACACAATATATTCAGAATCTTTTGTAGAATCTGCGACCACAACCTTCTTTGAGACCTTACATCTCACAACACCTCTATTCAAAGTGAAGATGTGTCCCATTTTTGATTTTGTATCATCTTGATCTATTTGTAAACTGTCATTTTCATATCCTCTAATGACTAATTCCTCATTTCCTCCATATACTAGGAACAAATACTTAGTATTCCTCAGATACTTATGGATAATCTTGAATACCATCCAATAGTGGTAAACTGGGTTGGTTTGATATCTACCTACCGCACTCAAGGTATAGATCTAGCATAGTACATGGTAAATAATACATGATTGAACCAATCATCGATGCATATAGAATCATTTAAATCCTTTTTCTTTACTCATGTGCTTAAGGACACATTTTCCTAGAAAGATTAATTCCATATGACACTCGCAACAATACCCTCTTGGATTGTTCCACTCTATATATCTTTAGTTCCTTGTCAATATATGTACCTTGAATTAGGTCAGGTAGCCTCTTGGATATATCATGATGGATCTTAATATCAATAATATATGTTGTATCACTTAAGTCCTTTATGGATAATCATTTATTCAATCGATTCTTAAAAGACTGTAAGAATAGTATTTCATTTCCAATAATTAATATCTCATTAACATATACTGTTAAGAAAATGATCCCACTCCCACTAAACTTCTTATAGACACAAGGCTCACATTAGTTCTTTGTGAAAAAATCCATTATTGTTTTATAAAATAGAATGTTCCATGACCTGTATGCTTTATTTAATCTGTAAATGAATTTTTTTCAACTTTTATACCTTTTTTTGAATCCTTAGGAGTCACAAACCCTTTTGGTTGTGTCATATAGACATCTTCTTAAAGGTTCTTGTTAAGGAATACTATATTGACATCCATTTTCCAAATTTCATAGTCATGGAAGAATTAAATGGATAGTATAATTTTGATGGATTTTAGAATTGAGACTAGTGAAAAGGTTTCGTTGTAGTCAATTCCATGATGTTATTTAAGACCTTTTACAACCAATCATACCTTATAGATACTAAATTTCCCATCCATGTCTAGTTTCTTATTTAATATCCATTTACAACCAATAGTATATACATCTATTTGAGGATCTACCAAAATCCCAAATTAGTTTTAGTACATGGAATCCATTTTAGAATTCATGGATTCTTTCCACTTGGAAACATCTGTGTAACTTACTACTTACTTATAGGTTAGAGGATCACTATTATCAACTAATGATGATTCTCCATCCTTAGTGACTATAAAACCATATCATTCTAGTTCTCTAACCTTTCTTATACTAAAATGTTGTATTTGTGTCTCTAGAATAACTTCTTACACGGGGATTTTTGAAATTTTTTCCTATGCCAACTCTTTTATATCATGACCTGGACTTCATCAAAGTCTATATCGCCCCAATATCTTTTAGCTATATTCTCTTTAACAAGGAATATAAGGAACCTATCAACCGCAACCTTTTTTATAAAGAATTTTATAGGTATTATCTTCTTGTTTCCATGGGATATTCTATAAAGATACACTTTGTAACTCGGGTGCATGTTTATTTCCTAAAGAGGCCTTAAAAACACTTCACATCCACACACATGTAAGTATGAAAACATGATCTTATTTCTATTCCATAATTGGTATGGAATACATAATTCTACTTTAGTTGGAACTTTTTTTAGTATGTATGGTAATATTTTTAATGATTATCCCTAAAAGGATAATGGAAGACTCTCATGAATCATCATTGATCTCACCATGTCCAATAATGTGTGGTTCCTCCTTCCACTTACACCATTCCACTAAGGTGAATAATGAGGATTGAGCTGCGATAGGATTCCAAACTCTTATAAATAATAAATGAAGTATTGATTAATATATTCTCCACCATGGTCTGAGAAGAGTTTCTTAATCTTCTTAACAAGCTGGTTCTCAACTTAATTATTTCATTCCTTAATTTTTTAAAAGGAAACCGACTTATTCATCATCAATTAGACATATCCATATCTACTAAAATCATTAATAAAAGTTATGAAGTATGAGTATCCACCCCTTTATTCAATAGTAAAACGTCTACACACATAGGTATGAACTAATTTAAGAATATCTTTATCCCTTTCACCTTTTCTAGTAAATGGGTATTTTGTCATTCTTCCTTGTAAACATGAATGACACACACCAAGTGGTTTTAGTTCAAAGGAATCTAAATATCCATCTTGATGTAATTTAGTCAAATATTTTTTTTTCATGACCTAGTAGGTGATTCCAATGTTGGATGTGGTATGAGTCATGTGAAGTAGTTTATTTATCGACTGGCATTACTTGGTTTGTGTAATCCAACACATAAATACTATTATTTAAATATTTTTTACTATAAAAATGATATATTTATAAAATAAGTAACATTTATTCCTAAACTTGAAAATAAATCCATATTTATCGATTATGGATAATGATATAATGTTTTTTGTAATGGATGGTATACAATAACAACCTTTTAAAACCAATATGATTTATATTGGAAATGTGAGGTGGAAGTCATTGATAATTACAAAATCAAGTTTAGTTATGTTGGATTCTCATAGATCTACCATGCATCAGTCAATTTTTTTGAATATACTTGGTTTTTGTATTTGAATACATATATGATCACCATAAGTTTTATCTAGTAGCCAATTTTTAGAAATAGATAAATTTCACTAGATAACAAATGCACCTGAAGTTTCCCCTTTATTCTTTGAATGGGTTCATTTTTTCATCTAGTGCCCCTTCTTACCACATACTAAATAGATAACATTGTGTTATTTTACTTTCCCCTTGATCTTTCTCTTCTCACTAAAAAAATCAACTAATAGTGGTAGTTTTTTATTTATAAGTGGTTTAAACTGCCACCATATAGTTTCATGATGGTTTCCAAAAAAATGCTACTAAATTTAGAGTCTACATTCAACTCACATTGGTTTTGTACATTTAGCAGTGGTTTTTGGGAACAGTGGAAAAACATTTGTTGAGCGGTGGTTTTTTTGGTTTTATCAGTGGTTTAAATAGCCTCAAAATAATAATTTGGAATATATAGCAGTATTTTAAACTACCTTAATATATTTCTTTTCAAAAAAAATAGCTACAAAATCTACAGCCTCAGAATAGACAAACGAAAAATAGATATGAAAATATACAAATAGTAAAAAAAACTATTTCGGTAATAATAACATAATAAAAACATGTCAAGTTCAATTTATAAAAAACATAATACAACAAATCCTTAATATAATAAGGATAATAACCAGAAATTAATTAACATTATTAATGTTATTTGATGTTTCTCTTGATTTTATTTTGATGTATAGGTCACATATTACCATTAATTTACCCTCGTTATACATAAATGATATAAACGAACCTAATTGGGGTGTTTTAAAGAATTTCATGGATTAGTGAACTAAGTTATAAACTTTGGATCCCTCTATGATAAATTATAGAATGTTAAGGTAAGGAAAAAGTGGTGGTATCCTTATGAATTAGTTATAATTTTAAAGAGGTCGAGTGTGTGATTGTAGCTACCCTATATTTTGTATAATTTAGTGTTAGATTTTTTTCTAACATGCGAGAAAACTTTCCTTTTATGTTTTTTCTTAGTATGTTTAATATTTTTATTTTGAATAGTGATTTATTAATTATGTCTTAAGATTATCTATGATCTGATTTTATATGGGTGCCTTGTGACATGAGTTGAGTTATCATGTCAACTATTGGAATGTAATTTTATAGAATGGTTATATGGATTGGTTTGGCTGATGATGCCAAAAATGTTGGCAGCTATGATGAAAATGTGGGTTGGGTGTTCATGTCAACCATGGGCATGTGAGATGTTATCAAAAATATTATGTGTTTTGGTTTTGGAATTCATTCCAAATATGGATATGAACCTTATGATAGAATGGTTTATATGAAGAGAGTAGTGAAATCATTCCAACCATGGATATGACTTATATATCATGTCATATCAACATGCAAATTTATAGTGGATGTGAATGAATATGATGTGATATTATTATAATAACATTTTTATATAAGTATAATATTTTTATTTAGGTGTTATAGGAGAGATAACTCAAATACAAGATGAAATATGATGTGAATATAAAATAAAAATAAGGAAAATGGTTTATTACTTATAAATAATAACTTCAAGTTCCCACTTACAACCCTTCCTTATTTGGAGAAATTACAGTTTCGTCTTAAAATAAGGAGATTCCAAACATGCGATTTCATTTTTAGTGATGGAATATGGACAATGAACTTCTAAAAAACTGAACAATAAGTGTTTCTATCAATAGGTATAATAAGGCCCCTTTTATAGATTATAATGAATATAATTTATGAAAATACCAATTTCTTAATCTATAAGGATTATAATTTTATAGGGAAAGTGACACAAAAAGAGACAAACGATAAAGAAAAGCCTTGAATTCCTTCACCCAAACACTTATGTGATAATATTAGAATATATTTTAAACAGAATTTATCACATTAAAATTTACATATTGATAACATCTTAAATTTTACATGAAATCCCCAAAATACCTTCACATAAGCACTAAGGGTGGGGTAAAAAATTTCCATAGTCGAGGGTGGTGATTCATTTAGTATAAATATTGAACCCACTTTGATTTTTCTTGTATTTTGCATCCATAAATATGAGGGTAATATGGATGAACTCAATATGTGATTTGGAATATATCTGTGAAGTAGTTTGGAGTTCCCAAGCATGTTGATGAGAATATATTTGTATGTTCTCTCATGGTTTATTCATACTAAATAATAGTTAATATGATATAACTATTTTATGCCATTAATAATACTACATGAATAATGATCATCTGGAAAATTAGGTTAAAGATGATGTAGATGTTTAATCTTATAGCATGAAGGTATTCAATATACTCATTATGAATAATTATTGTGATAGATTATTGCATTAACTGAGTTTTAAGGTAACATTACAGTTAAAGAAGAGTTTTTTAGAGTTTATAGACAGATGGACATTTTATCTCTATGAATAAACTAGTTTAAGGTCCTCTATCTAAGAGGAGAGTGAAGCCAAATTCTATATATTTCACATACAAAAAAAAATACTAGTGGTATGTCCAGATGAAAGCTAATCAGCATGTTTAGTTATCCAGGTAGTACTTAGTGAATTACCAAATGGAAGTCAGAACTGAATAAAGTTCATAAATGGTTGAAAGAGACTATATATTTTGAAAAGAAAAATAAGTGGTAGAATTTCAAGGAGTACTAAAACAAAACAAAACCTGAAGATCCTAAGAATTATTAGTATAAGGTAAACTTCAGAATAAAACATAAAAAATGAACCAAGCATATAGATTTTCATAAAATGTAAGGGAAATATAGATATACCTACCATAAACCACAACATGGTTTTTGAATTAGCATATTATTATTATCATGTCATAATTTTAGTTATAAAACATCTCTGAATCTGAATTGAACACTAATCACTACCCGATGAACATTGATCAATTCCCTCTCTATCTCTGTCGCGACTCCCTACTACCAGCACCTGCATGAAAATTATGTTGAAAATTAAATATTTTTTTATATTTAAATTTAAACTTAAAACAAATAAATTTTAATATACTAAATTATTTTGAATTTTTTGATTTACATGCTCACTAATATCCATTGAGGAAATATAAATGGGGATAGATCTAGTTGTCTTATGATATAATTTAATCAATTCTGTCTACAAAGAAAAAACCCATGCATCTTGCATATTTATATGTTCCCCATGTTCCCGAATTATGATTTTCATTTCAACAAAATCCCTCTAAGCATCTTGAGGTAGTGAGTAACTACAAATAGGGGTAGATTTTGTTTCAATCCCTGTTGGCCTTCTAAATACCTCTGATGGTAATATTCATAAACCCATCATGTGCATGTGACTAGGATGCTTCTTCCCAAGGACTTGACCAATGGGATTATTTTGGGAGACTGGGAAGGATCGTTTGGGATTGGAATCCCATAGTTATTTTATTTCTACCTTTTAAATAAAATATCAGTCATATTTGTAGCAATACATATTAACATAGTGAAAACTAAAAAAAATATTACAATGAAAAGGGAATTCATACCCCAACTTCTTTTGTGGGCTCATTAACATAACTCCCATCATATTTTATATGAACATCCAACCAAAGTTTTGTTTAGGTGACTTGGTTACCTAAATTATTTTACTAAATTAAACAAATATATATCAAAAATTTAATATATTAAATAGATAATGTTACCTTATAAATATTTAAACTAATGAAAATACTACCAGATTTGATCTGTTTATGGAAAAACTCTTTGACCCAATAGTGTGGGAGATGATTTTTTTAGCTCGACTTGATGATTTTTTTTTTGAAACATCCTAAAATAAATAACATTTAATTTAATAATAATGTATGTAATGTCATATCCTTTTCATATGCATGTATATATGTAAAATTAGGTTAATATAATATAATAATATATTTCAAAACCATGTGCTTTTCATGATGATGGATATCAAAAAACACCTTACATTTCTCTCTAGGTACCTCTTAGGGTACCTTATTATACTATTGTTGAGTGTTCAACAAATTATTTTTGAATTTATTCCATAATATCCATTTAAAATCCTTCTATTTCTTACCCAAATTTTTCAACGTCTAGTTTCATGTGATAATTTCAGCAATGGTAAAGTGGAATAACATCTGTAAAAAGAGATTCATTTTTAAAATATTAAAATTTAATAATATAATGACTTTCAATTACAACATAATGTATTAAAATTACCTTTATATGGAAATCAAAGACTTCATTTTTTCAAGATTGAGGCACATGCCTCTAATTAGTATAGGTAATTGGAAGGGTAACTAGCTCCACCACCAGCGGGCCTAGAATCTATCCAAATAATCCTATAGCATCATATGTGGGGACCCTATAACAGTCAAATGGGACAACTATATTATATATGTTAAGATTCTAGACATATTAACTATTTATATTTCTCTCCTTAGTAACATTTTTTTCATATTTTATGAAAAATAGTTAGTTTTATAAAAAAAGTGAAGTAATTTTATTCACATTAAAATTTGTACCTATAATTATCACCTGCCAATATCCTTGTGAATAAATAAGAGTGAAAACCTATTCCATCACCTCTAAACCTATTGAATGAGTGGGTACTGTCTCAGATGTTGATGGAATAGAAAAGGAGGGTGTGCCAAACATTTAAAGAATAGAGGGTGTGAGAAATGCTGAAGGGGGAAAGATGGAGGGTGTCTCAGATATTGTAGGGAGGGAGACCAATGGATCATCATCTGTTAGTGTGGTTGAGGGAACGTCTAATGGGAGTCGACTGGGATTAGTGAAATTCTTATTCCTTGGAATTCCTATCACATGATCAAATAAAATTAACTTTAGAACATATATTTCAAAAAATTCAAACATAAAAGAAAATTTAGAAATAATAACAGATTCACAGTACTGAAAAACAAAATATACATAGATATGATAATGAATGACTGCAAATATAACATAAATGATTTATAAATTAATGGATGATTGCACATATAATCATTTTTTCCTTCAATCGTGTCATTATCCTGCACCATCATTACTTCATCTAGTTCATCCACCCTTGCAGGACTAATATTTTCAATATCATGATTGATAAATAAGTTTGTTTCTTATTTTTTTATGGGATTTAGTTTTGGATGTTAAATCTTCCACTTCATCACCTATATCATACAAGTATCTTTGTTTTATGTGAAAAAACTACACTCCACCCTTCATCGATGACATCTTCTCCAAAATATACCATTTTTTCTTATGATGAGAATATATATGGATCATGTAATTTACTGTCACCAACATCCATCAAGTGAGATAATTTCACTAAAGTAAATTTCAAGGAATCTATTTTAATACCCCTAGTAATATCGTCCCACTTTCATTTGAATAAAAAAACTAAAAAATGTGTGTGATAGTTTAATTTGATAATATCAATCAATTTTAAATAGTATCCTAATTCATAAACTGTAAATATACCATTATTCTATGTTTTTAAACCCTCTTCCTGATCAACTTTACGAAATTTAAAGTTATTGAAATTGTAAGCCTCAAATTTTCTAGCCTATTTTAGTGGACCTCGTGCCATAAACTTGAAATATTATGATAACTCATCCCAAGTATAAGTATTTATGACCTAAAAAAAGTAATATACATTATTAGATTTAAAAAATATGTGACAACCTAATATCCAAATTGGTTATAATATTTATGAACTTACACGACGTGAAAACCATTCTACAAGCTCTTTATTAAGAGATTTTGTTATATCTTTCTTATTTCCTATTCATCCTCTCATACTTATCCTTGTTTGTATCCTAATATCTCTAATAAATAGATCCAAAATTTTACTATTCAGAAGTACATATCTATATGCTAGTAATAATTCCATTTATGTTAGTGTAACATTTGAGATCCTCCCAACTGATCATCCAATAGTAGGAAATATTTTTGATTTCCCATGTATTTGAGATTGATTAAACATATCCTCATCATTTCCAACTCAATTAAATCTTGTCTCAATATCATCCAAGTATCTAGAAAAGAAGGTAAGAAACTCCTCTATTAAATATCCTTCAGAAATAAATCCTTTAGGTTGATCTTTTTCTTTACGAATGATTTAAAATGAACAAGATATCTGTGAAATAAAAAAAATGAAACATAATTATTTATTTAATGAAGTTCCAAGAATTTTCTACTTGAGATTAAAAACATATAAATAAAGTACCTCTCAATTGGATACATTCATCGAAACTGTACAGGGCCTCCTAATTTACTTTCCTCAGCCAAATTCATAGTTAAATGCATCATGATAGTAAAAAATGATAGAGGAAAGATCACATCCATTGAAAAAAGTGTCAATACAAATATATCCTAAAGTTTTTCAAACTCAACTGGTTGTAGAGTTTTCTCACATATTTTTCTAAAGAATGTGAAAATCCGGAGTAAAACTATAGTAACCATTTCAGGTAATAATGTATGCAATGCCAATGGTTTTAAAACAATATATAAATCATGAATTTTTAATCCATGTAACCTATGATGATTTAAGTCGATACACCTTTATATGTTACTTGAGTACCAATAATATACCTTAAAATGTTTTAAAATTAAAATTAATGTATCTTTATCCCTATTTTGTATTGCAAAAATTGTTGGAGCATACTTTCCATTCTCATATGGCTAGAGATCATACTTTATGTTCATTGTTTATAAGTCCTTCCAAGAATTGTGATGGTCCTTCAATTTTCCATGCTCATTAAGAAATGTAAAGATCAAATTATCACAAAAATTCTTCTCAATATACATAATATCAATATTATTCCACAACAAATTAAATTCCCAATATAAAAGTTTGAATAATATAATTTTTTTCTTCCATTGTTATGTTCTAATTTAACTTAATGATGAAATTTGAACATGTTTCCAACTATCACTAAAATTATGCACCTTCTCAAATTGTGTTTCAACATTGAAAAATTGTTCCAATATTTTAGAAACTTTTAACAACTTTGGAGGTGTCCTACAATCAATAGAACTATCGAATTTTTACGTGTTATCAAAATCTATGAGATGCATCAAGAAATATTTGATGACACAAAAAGAACCATTTTTACTGAAAGTTAGTCATTTGGGTTCATAATTAAAGTCAAAAACAGGACAATCCAAACCCATTCAAGTATTCTAACTAGATAAGTTCCCATGTCCAGGGAAGTCACTAATAGTCCACATTAGAGTAGCGTTCATTTTGAACATTATTCTAGAAGATGCAACATATGTCTCAACACTTTTGCTCTGTAACTCCTATAATTATTAAATTATAGGTTGCAAGTATACATCAATATAATTTCTAGACATTTATTTTCTAGTAATAATCATAAAAATGATAAAAGTTATTTGTTTCATACACATCCATAGAGGTAGATTATAAGGGATCAAAGAAACTGGATAAATGATATAACCAGTGCTCAAAGTCCCAAATGGGTTGAATCCATCTGCATTCAATATCAATTAAACATTCCTAGGATCAAATGAGAAATATGGATGTAATGAATCAAATTTCATCCACAATTGTGAATCTCTAGGATGTTAAATTAACTCATCATTGTTATTATCTATATAATTCCACTTCATGTGCTCAGTAGTTTTCTATGACATGAATAATCTTTGCAATTGAGGATTTAAAGGGATGTAATGAAAAAAATATGTAGGTTTGTTCTTTTTATTCTTTTTCATAGTAGTATGTTGATTCAGACTTCCAACATTACCCATTGACTTTCATCTATAATAAGAAATTTTTTTAAAAATCATGTCTTCTTGAATTTTCTCCCTAATAAATCATACAATCATTGGTACAAGAATGTATTTTATTAATAATTTAGAAAAGGCTTGTTAACAAATTTTTTCATATCATAAAAATATTCAGGGATCATAAAAGTAAATTCCTCATGAAACAATTCCAATATCATGGAAATCTCCTTATTTTTAATTCTTCATAGGCATTTTATATAGTACAACTTTAGTAGAAAAGAAATTTTTGAATATTTCAAACATCCAACATATAGATCTTGATTTCCATCGTCAATTAAATCATGAAATTAATTTTTCTGCTCAGTAAAGTTCTCTCTTAAATTAGTCTCCACAGAATCAATAGGATGATCCAATGATATGTTATAATCTTTATTTGGTTGTCTTGTAGTTTAGAAAACATCACTTTTCAAGTTACTATTTTTGTCACCTTCATCTGGTTGTTATGATATGTTTTTATGTTCGTGTAGTTGTCCTCAAATGTCAAAAGGATCATTTATAAATTTTTTCATTTAATTTTCCATTATTGATGAATTTTTGAGCTCATTCTATTGATCAACATCATTGCTGAAACTTTTTTTAATGTTCAATTCTCCATGCCAAATCCAACACAAATATTTAGAAGAGAATTTCTTCACTATAAAGTTTTCATAAACTTCATGTTTCTTTAACCATATTCTAAATTTACATTTAGGACATGGACATATTATTGCCACATTAATGGATAAATTGGAAATTAAAAAATCTAAAAACTCCTCCAAACCCTTGGCATACTGAGGCGTGTTCCTCAGTAATGTGATCCATATTTTATCCATATATATCAC
Organism: Viscum album; assembly: GCA_963277665.1. Classification (NCBI taxonomy): domain Eukaryota; kingdom Viridiplantae; phylum Streptophyta; class Magnoliopsida; order Santalales; family Viscaceae; genus Viscum; species Viscum album. The sequence continues at coordinate 1,012,517,943 of OY728141.1, read as the reverse complement.
AATGTTTCTACAATTTATTAAAAAAATTAAAACACATAAGTATTACGAAGTAGGAAAATAGATAAATGGAAGTTAGAAAACACAATCCAGGTATTTATAAGAAGATTCGTATAAGTACTAAAAATTCAAAGTAAAATAAGGAAATCAATCATGGATAGTATTGTGTAAAATAGAAGCAACATAAAAATCATACAATCATTTAGAAAACAATATTTCAAATTTTCTTTGAAAATAATTTATCAAATCACACATTTAAAACAAATTTATAAATATAAATATTTCCATAAAATCACTTTTGAAGGCAAGACATCCCTCTTTAAAGGAATTCAACTGGTGTTAATCACCCATTTTTCAAAACCAAACTTTAACCTTTTAAAAAATATTCAAGCCACCATGAGACTTATGGTCTCAACACTGTTTAAAAAATGTTAAAGGTCAACTACCTTAAATTCCTAAAACATGCCTTTAAAACAAAATACACACATTTTAAAGACAAAACTAGTGGTGAACACCCTTTTAAATAGTTAATTACCATTTTTAAATCCACTGGGAATTTTAACAACAACTTGGCATGTGAACTAGTTTTATGTCAAGCCATTAAACCATTTGAAACCATTTAAAGGCCAAAATAATAATTGATTCATGTTCTTAGGTTCATGATAAGTATAAGGTATGGAATAACTAAAAATAATGGAATACTATGAGAAATATAAAAATGCCAAGGAATGATATAATTGACTATTAAGGCATATTAATTGCAATATAAAAAATGCATATGGAATTGAATAACCAAAATCCAGATCATACTAATAGTAATACAAAAAAATTACAAGAGGTGAAATAGGGGGAAAATGATTCACATTAATAATAAACTAAAAAAGGTATAATAGATGGAATATGAAGAAACTAATTTAAAATATTAGTATAAAAAAGGATATAAGAGAAGGAAAATGAAACAAATTAACATGCTATTAGAAAAATTAACAAATTACAAGAGATATAATTGGAATTTTATAATTCATACTAGTATAATTACAAATTAAGCATAATATATTGATTAGAAAACAACCAATTCATACTTATAGGAAACCAAAAAAATATGAGATATGGTAGAGGCCATTAAAAATACATACTAATAGTATGAAAAAAAATGTCTAAGACATAGTATAAATAATAAAAATACAATAGGTTGTGGTTTCATAAACAACAACATATATATATTCAACTTGCTCAAAATATCTAATAAGTCAAATGGCATGTTTCATGATAAACTTAGAAATTATGGCATGGAATAAAACTATGATATCACTTTAGTAAATAATGAACAATATCAAACATGATGAATATATATCATTTCATACTTCACTATGCATAAAAAAGTAGTAATCATTCCAATAAAATATATTATAGAAATAAATACTTGTAATTTAATTAGTATAACATGATAAACATTTAAAACCCATAAAGAGTCACAAAAAATCATTTAACTCTGAAGGGGGACACCCACCAAATTAAATTTAGACTATCCCTTTGAGGCATCATGAATAATATATATTTCACCCAAAATATAATCTCAACCACCTATCAAGTTATTGGAATTAGATAAACACTATTTTTGCTTTAGGAGAACAAATCTAGGAAGAAAACCTTATTGTTTACCATAGATTCACCTAAGTAAAGCCTATATAGAAACTATCTTGGAAGGAATCCAAGTGATTAGAAGATTATACCATCCCTGTATTATGATGGGATATTCTTTCACCTATTACCATCCAACAAAGAGGGATAAATAAAAAACTAATAGTAAATAGGGCCTTACCTTTCCAGATGAAAGATTTCATAATCAATCTTATAGGGATGGATCATGGTATAAGAGGACGTAGGCGGAAAGAAAAAGGGTGATGGCTTAGAGGGATCAAGGGGAATTGAAAACCCCATGAAAAAAAGGGAGAGGGGGGTCATAAGAAACCCAAGCATCAATGAAGGAGAGTTCGAGGGTTTAGGGGGATCAGGGGAAACCGAAGTGCCAATGAGGCCTCAAGATCAGGGGGCAGAGGGGAAACTGTAGAACCGGTGAGGGTGGAAATATAGTGGTGGTGAGGGGTTGCTCAGGGGGGTGAGGTTTTGGGGTAGGGGTTCTCGAAGGAGAAGGGGGTGGTACTCAGGAGAGAGGGGGGTTGGGAGAAACTGTCTTTTTTATTAAATTGATAAAATTTAGCAGTGATTTTTGAAAAACTGCCACTAAATTCTCAAAAAAATAAGTGTTGATTTATTAAACCACCACTAAATTATGAATATGGTGTAGTGTCTTAAAATTAATTTTAAAAGAATTTTTGGTCTTATAGATATTCACTTGGATTTTCCATTAATTAACCATAAGGATGTAAGGATTTTCATGCTTCTTCTTCTTATCTACTTAATAAAGAAGAGTAATCATATCTAGGAGAGACTTATCAATGTTGTTCATGTTAAAATTAATAACAATGCTGAAGAAGATCTGAGGGAGTGATTCAATAATGAGATCGGTGTGTAGTTCATCAGGTATTTTAAACCCTAGAACCTCTAGATACTTAATGTATCTAATGAGATTGACTACATGAGGTATAGATGGTGCACACTCTCCAAGCATGATCTGAAAAATAGCCTTGTATATCTGAAACTATTCATGTCTTTATCTCTCCTATTAAAGACCATAGAGATTCTTGGGCATTCTATAAGAATATATGTTTTCATTAGACTTCATGAGTAAACTATACATAGATGATAACCTCAAACATCAACCACATTGTTCAAAAAAATTTCATAGACAAGGAACTATTCATTACTCACCTCCTTTGTAGGAAGATCAGGTAATGAGGATTCTAGCATGTAAGATTTATGTTCATGGTGCAACATAACACAAAGGTATATGAATCATTTCTAAAAGTAACTACTAGTGAGGACATGGTATTTCTCTAATATATATTGTAGGGATAAAGTGGATGATGATATTTACATTGTTATATAATTATAAAAGATCATATTATTAGTACTTTTCTTAATTAAAAATTATGTGAGAAATAATAATAATTTAATTTAATTAAATCTCCCAATATTTTATTAAGTCTCAATAGCCCTCTCCATTAAACTTGGAATGACTAGTTACTCTAAAATTCAAGTGTAAAAGATACATATTTAATTTATTATAATATCTATGGAGTGCATGAAAATTACTAAAATGTATTTAGGTTGGAGGAATTTTCAACTACAGGCTTGAAGCTCCTTGATCTATTGAGTGGACTCCCCAATCTAGAAATCCTGATTTTTATTTCCTCAAAACCTGCCTCCAAATTTTTATTAGAAATAAAAATGCCATTAAACCCAATATAGATTCGATTAATTTCACCCACTATCTTAGTTAAGACTTCATGATAATTAAAAGTGAACCTGAAGAAGGTCTAACCAAGACTTAAACTATGATTTCATCTTAATTTAGATGATGGAAGGCTTAATGACTTAATATTAACTTGGGGGGGTTTATCATGCATAATTTTTTTATATATTTTTCATGTATTGTAAATATTAAGTTGATTTTACTTAAGTGATTAACAATGTTTTGATAAGACATTTATGCATAATCCATTAATTTATATTATATCTTTTCACATTAATTCATTTATTTATGTGATCACGTTATTTCAACCCAAAAATAAATAATTCATAATTCATAAATAAATAAGTAAATGACTTTATAATGAGATTATTTGATGTTTGATTTATTAAGCGGATAATAAATCAACTTTTGACCTAGGGGAAAACTCTTTGTGTCGGTCTTGGAATGAGTTATAGCATTCCTCTTGTCCACTTGTGTATCACTTCAGTTGGTATCAACTTGGTTTCATCTTGAACCACCTCTACGTACCTTGGGATACTCGATTTATTACATGTATTTATAAATCACACACTAGTTATGGGAAACAATGGATTGGTTAAAGGGGAATTACATAAATCACTATGGATAGGAAAGTCCTGCATAATAAAGGATGGAGAGATGACTCACATACCATCATTTTAATTTAATAATTAAATAATTTCAAAATCATGTAATAAATAAAATTAAATATTTCCAAAACATACAGAGGTCTTGGTAAATATCTTTATTGTTCATACACATGAAATGGTTACATAAAAGTACACTAGATAACAATCATTTCTATTCATTCTTTATTATTAAAATAAACACGACTTCATTAATTAATTAACTAACTTTCATTTTAATGACCATAAAAATTCTCGAGGATATACCCATCATTAAATGAATTCATGAAAAATAAATGATAGAACCAATAATCATATATTATTAAAATTAATTTATTTATTTTTTAATGATTCTTTAACACCATTAGTAAATTTTCAAACACAACAGGTGCTAATCAACATAATAAGGTTTTAATGCAGCAATTAACAATTTAATGTAATTTAATTATATAATTTATTGGGAGACTACACAACATGTACTTTCAAGTTACATGTAATGTATCTTGGTTTTAGGGTACCCAGAATACATGCTTGGGGATTCAGCGTATACCTCAGCCAGACTACACAACTTGTACTAACAAACTACACATTTTTTTCTGCTTTTTTTATTCCTGAGATACATGTATGGGTATTCTTTATGTATCTCAGTGGATGACACATCGTTTACTAATGAACTACATGTTTTGCAGTCTGGATGTTGTGTGTTTGTACAACCCACCGAAGTACTTGGTGTATTCATTGGATGAGGGACTGAACAATGTGTATAATCCAACTACATGTTGTGTATCTAGCATTTCTTATTTATGATTATATCATTGAATAGCTCAACATGTACTTCATATGTGGTAAATAATGCACTATATGTCATGTACATCGGCTACACATCATGTATGTCATTATTTCTTCTAGATGTCAATCTCATAAGGTTTTGACCGTGTATATCACCACATGGTTTGTGTGAATTTGACCACTAAACCATGTAGACTACACAACATGTATTCCAACTACACGTCATGTAATACAAAAAGTTGTTTGTTAGGTTGGTCTGGTCTACACATGGTGTGAAATAAATAAACTATGTGTAGTTTATTCTCAGAACATAATATGACTCACAACATGGCTAAGTGAAATGCACTTGGGTACATGGTGTGTACTTCGGATACACTATTGTAATCCCATGCTATCCATATAGAATATTCGTCACTTCTTGATAGAATCTCTGATCGTTCTTCATAATTTATTAGTCTTTTAAGAAAAAGAAATGATGAATGATGATAATTAAAATGATGAAGACATGTAAATTAAAACATATTAAATAATAAATAATTCTTGAAATGAAAATCTAACCACTATTGTGAATATAGATCAAAAATCGAATAAATAATTATAAATTTGAAACATGATCTCTCTGATACCACTTTAATGATTTGGGCATAGTAGAAGTGGCATGGTGGGTGATAAAACAAAAAATGCTTTCCAAAAATTAACATAGGGAAACCCATAACCTTGAAGAGGGTATTTTATATTAATACCATAATTAATTTATTTAAGATCAGAAGAAATTGTTACCTCGTATTAGGAAATTTCTACGATGAATATGTTATTGATCATCTGAAAAAACCTTTTCTGGATTACCTTTGTTTTTCTATAAGGATACAAGTATAGAATCCTTATAGTAGTGATCTACAAATGATCCTTTGACCTCCGAATGACACCAATTGATTTTTGGGTGCTAGCACAGTGAATCAATTGTTTTGTGTTGTTCATGTTGATCGCTTGAAGTTCCTTCAATATTGAAGGAATCTCTCTAGAACTTCTTGTTCTTAAGAGGAAGAGAGGATGAAAAATAGGGATAGAATTATTTTGTGTGCAATGATTCAAAAATATCGATTAACTCTAAATAATAGATATAACCATGTATTTATAGATCGAGGGTTTATGTTAAAATATTATTTAATTACATATCGACCCTTAAATAATATAATAATTATTATCAAACCTCGTGTCATGAAATAATATTATTATTATTATTATTATTTTATGCCATACACTAACTCATGGAGTGATAGATATTATTTACTAGCTTGCAAATAAATATCTATCATCGAACACAATCTTATTCCACTCCAACACCTTGACATTTATTGAATATCTAAATAAATATTTAATTAAATATTTAATTCATCAAAAAGAATTATTCATAATACATCGAATAAATATTTATTAAATATTCACATGATCAAATAAGTTATTTATTAATGAATAAATAATTATTTATTACTTTTTGGATATTAATGATCAATAAAACTTGAATAAAATTATTCCTCAGTATTGAGAATGATATTTATTCCATTAATTAAATTCAAATAGAATTTAATTGATATAAAAGGAAACACTTAGTGTGTGACCTTCTAGAGTTATTTCTCATTAGCGTTAGGCGGGATTGCCTAAAATCCAAGATTACTATCTAGCAACGAATCAAGGTACCCAAGATAAAGAACATAATGTCGCAATGTCAACAACCACATATAAACTCTCACTATTTAATATAATCACTTTGTCATAATATTTCATAAATCATGTTACACATCCATGTCACCAACATGTATGCTCAATGTGTCTTTCTTTGACTATCTGAAACAAACACATTGTTACACTAAGTCCATGAAAATTAGTGCGATGGTTTTATTCCAATAAAAGGGTAGAGATGTCAATTTTCATAAACATGGAAGGGAAAAATCCTTCCTCGGCTTATTCATTAATAGCATGCCACTCATGACACACCTAATATATCCAACTTCACTATTAATTATATCATCAAGGTTTATGAAATACATTTAAGTGCATGAGTAATAACATGCATTAATAATAATCTTTAAGTGTCACATCCCAGTCCAATGGGACCCAAATCATGACTACCCTAAGCCCACCTCCAATGGGCTAAGGGCTAGCGACCAGTGCTAAGTAGGCATATCATTCACATGAGAGGCCTTATCCTAATGCACCTGTAGACATTCACAGATATCCAATCCTATACAATGATGAAATATAAAACAGCTGATAAATCATTCATGCATACATCTAGATCCCACCATTAGAGTATGATAATAAGTACTGGAAAGAAAATGGGTCCAAATACAATCCCACCAAAAAGAAACCAAAAACAAGTCCAACCTATAGGATGGGTGGAGATAGATATCAATATAACCATAGAAACACACCTTGGTCTATCTAGATCACTAAGATCCACCTATTTATAGTCCCACTAGGAATTTTTCAAAAGTTTAATCATCATCATAATACATGACACATGTAGGAAAATCCCATGCAGGGGTGAGTATAATAACACCCAATAGGAAACCCCAAAATCAATAAACATATATCATTAATAATAACAGTAAAATTATCACAGGTATATGTATACATTCAACATAATAATAATATCTAAATATACTCAACAAATAAACACAATATTAAGGTAAAATCACAACAGTAATTTTAGCCTATGATTTTTGCTCGAAGGTTCCACATAACTCTCATCCAGGAGAACACACTCCATGATCCACATAGAACTGATGGAATCCATTCAAGATTTCATGATCATCAGTTCTCTCTATAAGAATTTCATTCTAGAGGTATGAAGTTAATGATACACAGGTGAGGATCACACCCAAGATCATGGGTTATACCAACAAATCGATCTATATTAACCTGCTAAGTAGAGGATCGATTCCTGCATAGTGTTGGTCACAAAAATACTAAGAACTTCACCTAGGGAAAATATTATGATATAGTATCTCACTTAAGGCCTCACGGAAGGGTTCTAACAACTCTATAAAAGACTAAAGTCTCTTTTAAGGGATCATTATCCTATGTATTAGACGTGATTCCATACTAAACCCTTAGGGAAAGGATCAAGGGAATGCATCCTAACAAAACTTGTCCAAGATAAAGAGGATAGGGGATCCAAAACTTATTTAAAGTAGTGAATGATTTGTACTAGTAGTACATAACATGTCCCTTTGGTATTGGGTCATGCCTGTGTATCATGGCTCATTCCCATGTCCATGTTCGTGTTAAAGTACACAGCATGTCTGATCCTGTATACTCCTGACTGTGTATGTGTCCCTTTGGTCATGTTTTAGTACATGGTGTGTATGAGCCCATGTACTCCTATCCATGTTCTTTTACCCTCCTTGGTACATTCTGAACTACCAGGTAAGGGTCACACACCATGTGACAACTACCACACATTATGTGATATTTATCTTCTCCCAAAAAACTTTAGTTCTACGATAATGTCCCCACACATCGTGTAATTTTGTATTAAACACTATGTATATCATGATTTATAGAACCATATGGTTCTTTCCACGTTATCTTCCTCCATCTCTACCACTGCCAGATCCTCTACTCATCCCATCATAAGACTGACATTATGGGTCAATCAGGTTTATTCATCACTGGAGAACTGATTTCTATCAATCCTGGTTTCTAGGGAATCATCAGGCAGCCTTTCCATCACCACACATCCCAAATCCCATTTCCCCATGTCCTAATCTGGCCCTGATCCATCATCACCATCATCATATCTCAATCCCATCATCGATCCGAACCCAAATCTAGTATAATAATCTATTGCACCATGAAATGGGCATGCAATGATTATTTATCCGGTATGTGTCGAACCGTGGACCAAATGAATTTCCCACAGTGAATAAAGAACAGTGGGAAAAATACAAGAAACATGAAAAGGTGGAATAAACCTCATCCATGTTTTGTTATCCTTGATCCTTTTTCATTATAATGAATAACAAATATCTAATTTAGAAAAAAAAAATGTCCCAATAATCCCTAAAAATAATCACATACCCACAATACGATTGATCCATAAATCAATCCATTGGTCAATTGATTTGTGTTCATCATATGAATAAATAATCGGGGAATAAATCCAAATAAACAACATATTATCTCAATTTGGATCAATCATTGGAAAAGAACAATTCTATGTCTTCATCATTGGTGAGATCCTAAAGTTACATCGCACATCAATTTATGAACCATGATTCGTCCATTGCTCGCTAACGGAAGCTCCTCCAATGATCTCCCACAAATTTCTAGGGTTATGTAGCTAACCCTGTGATTTTTTCATAATAGTGTATAAATAGGAAAAACTCAGGTCAGGGTAATTAATTAATTAAATTTATTTATTTAAACTTCTGCCCATGACCATGTCCCATCTTGAACATCCAACACGTTCCAAGGTTATATCACACCTAGGGTAAAACTCATGTTTTGAACTTAATGGAAGCCTTATATTTCTAATTCTAGACGCTGGTTAGAATTTATTCAAATTTTTCATGAAAAATATGTATGCTTGATATTTAATATATATAATATATTTCAAAAATTAATTCAGGGCACAGCGGGCCTTGGAATCTCATGTCATTGTAGTACCTAGCTTTGTAAATAATCCATATAATATTACAAAACAAAACATAGAAAAAATTAGAATTGTTACATTCTCCCCACCTTGGGGATTTACATCCCTAAAAACCAAAATAAAAGGTTACATAAAGATATGTGGGTACTGAGTATGTATCTGATTATCTCACTCCTAGGTTCTCTTCTAAAGATTCACATACTAACACCAGACAAGCACTAGGGGAATCAATCACCAATTAAGAATCCTCTCCTACTGATCCTCGATCTCTACTAGTTACTCAAAAAATTTAGCTCTATCTTCAATTTCCATCTCACCCCAATCGATAACATGCAACATATTTTACATGTAACTCCTCAACTATGTCACATAGAATACATCATATACCCAATCTAATTACGGCGGTAGAGCTAAGAAGTACGACACCTCTCCAACTCTATGCAGTATCTAGAAAGGTCCAATGAATCTCATAGATAACTTATCATCCCGGCCAAATCTCTATAATCCACATCAAGGTGAGATACTCAGGAACACATGGTCTCCCTCCTTGAACACTAAAGTCCTCCTTTGTGGGTCAGCATGGGACTGTTGATGGCTCTATGCAGTCCTCATCCACTCCTGGATAATATGAACCTTCTTTTTAGTGGCTCACACCAACTCTGAGCCTATAAGTTTTGACTATACTGGTTCATTCTAGTATATTGGTGACCTGAAAGGTTGCTCGTACAAGGCCTTGAATGTTTCCATACTGATGGTGGAATGTTAGCTGTTGTTTTATGAAAACTCCACCAATGGTAGGTGATACTTCCTAATACAACCAAAGTTTAACTTGAAAGATCACATTATGTCCTCTAGAACCCAAATGGTTCTCTTTTTCTAGCTATCATTATAGGGGTTAAATGTTTTTATCAAATTTAACTAAGTCCCAAAGTCATCCTAAAATTCCTTCCACAATTGAGATGTGAAGTAGGTAGCATAGTCACAAATGATCGTTGAGGGAACTCCATAGAGCCAAACTATCTTCTGTGTGTATAGGTGTACCAGTCTCTCTACTAAACTCTTATCCCTAATAGCTAATAAGTGGTATGACATGGTGAGTCAGGATATGATCTTCCATATGGAATTTTTTATCTTGGATGTATATTGTAATTGATGTTTCAAAGGATCGAATAACAACTGAGAAGGGGGAGTTGAATCATTTGTTTACTTTTTAAAACTTAACCCCTGTAACCTAATAAAGTTCATATCCTTATCGTTTTTTTTTTGTAAATACTCATTCATTCAAAAATAGTAAATCAAGTAAAGCACACAAAATTTACAAGGTTTGGTCTAAGTGTGAGAACCTACATCCTTTCCATATCCACTCTCATGTGTCTATAGAAATTAACTATTATGAAGAAGTGAATAAAACTTATTCCAACTACCTTTAGACACATTCTATCTCCCAATAGGAAAGATTATACTGAATCCTGTTATTTTACAAATTTTATTACAAAAAAATTGATCCAAATCAAAAGTAAATGACTTTGTTTAATTTTATCCACAGAATTTCCTGAGTCAGATGACACTGAGTCTAATAGCCTTCGGTCCAATGAACATAATTAGATGTACATAGTCTGATCGAGTCAATACGTTTCTCCCTTTCTCAATATTCACTTCTCAAACTATACTCAAAATCTTTGTCCAATCATCCTTAGTCCGATCGACTCAATATAATCTTCTCAATACAATGATTCTCAGTTTGGTAAAAAAACAACTAATGTTTGATCTTCTAATAAGATCTCTAACAGAAGGAAATTTCACTTGAATTCTTCAACGATCCTCTATTTTCACTTATTTTAAAAGTTATAAAATTTTAATGAAGTGTGATTCTAAATATAGGTGACTCAAAAAATAAAAAGCGGGAAATTGAAAAATTATTCCTGCTTACCCAATTTTCAAAACTCCAAAAAAACACTTTCATTTAATATATAGACCCTATCCTTTTACACATATATTACATGATTTTAAACATAATTAACTATCAAATTACAATACAAGGATCGTAAAGTCTAGTTTCTTTGGAAAACTAGGTATATAAAATCGAAAAAATGAGACTAAAAAAAATTATTTATTTATCATCCATTATGATCTCCTAACTTACTTTGAGACCTTATATCTTTATATGATAACTTGTGGATAACATGAACAAATGGATGAGCTAAAAAACCAGTATAGGAATAAAAATAAAAATAAATCATGAAACATGGGTAAGAAGGTGTAATAAGATGCATAAAAGGAATGAATGTACATAAAGAGGAATAACATATGTAATCGTGGTATAATAGGATATGTGGAAATAACATACAACATGAAATAATATTATTTAAGGCTCATTGAAAATGAAGGAGCTCGAGTCAAGGTTAACCACTATGACCGTTTCACATGGAGAAAGAGTCAAGGATAACCACCAAGACCATTGAACATGATGTGTCATGAGACTAAACATTAACCAATGTATTGGAGAACTATCTGGGAACACCCATCATAACATTTTCATGAAAATTTATTCCACATGAAAAATAAACATAAGGGTTACCCATGGAAAGAAATGGGTATCATAATCGTGTCATAAATCATGATAAATGGGTGTATCATAAAAGCATCCATGAAAGAAAGGAATTAAATCATACATGGACATTCATAAAGTATAATAGGTGTAGACTATGATAAGTTATTTCAAACTAATGTGATAACATGTAAAAATAGTATTTATGAAACTTTAGAAATAAAATATTTTAGTGTAGTTTAAGGAAAATATTAAAGGGAATTCAAAGAAAAAGGTAGAATATTTTATATAAAACCATAAGTGAATCAAGAACGTTTTCATAATAAAATGAATGATTTTATAAAAAAATTAAAATAAATTATATAGTGTACTTGAAAATGGGGAATAATTTGAGAAGTTCTCTTTAATTGGGCTTGGTTATCGAGGATAATTGGGAAGGGAACCTTTTAAAAACATATATATCCTCAAAAAAGAAGGATGAACTTATCTTGATACATGATTTTGGAACATAAAAACCGAATTTATATTTTTTACATAAAAATAAAATATAATTTCATTTTTATAAAGAGATATAAAGAGTAACCTGAAGGGATAATGGAGGTTCGTGTAGAATCCCTTACCTTATATCCAAAACAGTTCTTCAGTTGATATTAATGTCCAGGATAATCAAATTAGATACATTAATTAATAATTCCAGAACCTTTTATATATGAATTTGATTTATTATAATTTTATTAAGATCATTTATGGTATTTTTGATGGGTTATAGTGTTCAATTTCATTTTTTGGGAGTGTTTGTTTTCTTGGTTTTCATGTCAGTTTGCTTATATAAGAGTAAAAAATTTCATGTAAAATGGGAATGGATTTCTAGAAGTGAAATTATATTATATTAATGAACTTAAAAAATATAAAATTTTCATATAATTAATTTTATTATATTAAATGAGGATTAATAATTAGATAAAACTTTAATGATAATCGCTTGGTTTAATTTGGAAGGTTTTCATTCATCACATACTAGTTTTGTTTCATTATAAAATATCATGTATATATACTAGTTATAGAACATTAAATAGGTTGTAAAACATGTATTGTAATCTGTTTTAACCATAAAAATGGTTTTATTATCATCCTTGAAGGAGGTAATAAAAATTGAAAACTTTTCATCCTTGAATGGAATAAATTAACACATCACAGATGAGGTTTTCTTTTCAGTACAAAAAAAACATGGAAAAAGAGAAAATGATAAATTAATCAATTATAATAATAAAATTATAGTATATGTAAGGTAATGGAGTTATCATACAATTTTTATTAGGGTATTTGAGGAGATAAAAATAAAATAAAGGAACTTGAAAATAAATTAAAAGAAAAGAAAGTGGATTTTCCCTCTTGATTCCTTCTTCTTGAGAACCTCCTTATGGAATTGGTTTTGATCTTTTGTTAAGTATAAAAGATCCTGAAAATTGGGGAGGGACTTTTAAATATATTTTAGCGTAATTTTTACAATTCTCAAGGCTTTATATGTGTGAAGAGAAGAGGTGGTGAGGGTGGTATTTTTAGTGGGGGATAGGGGTGTTTTCTCATTATTTTATTCATTACTTTATTATTTTGGTTCAAGACTATGAATAGTTTGAGCATTATCATAAAATATATTAAAATAATTAAGTAAAGTTATAGATTAATGTTCTTACATTAGTTATGAATCAAGGAATGGTTTATTTAACTTATAATGTATAAATACCATAAATTACTGTATTTGACTATTTGACAAAAATTAAACTATTTTAGAAAAAAATCCAAAAAAATCACCCTAACCATTTTCTATTGTGTAGAATCAAAAAAATTAACTTAATTTTATAGAAATAATTTTTTAAATATTATAAATATAATTTTTAATTAAAATAATCATTTACTTGAGAAATACTAATTTTAAGATTATAACGAATTTTATAACACATTGAAAACTAATTAAGGTCTCATAAAATTATCTTATAATCAAGAGACAAAAAAATATTAATTTATGAATGAATTTTATGAAAGTAAATTTTCTTTTAAATCATTATATTTATTATAAAAATGTATTTAAATATTTATACTTATAAAAATATCAACACTTAATTTATCATTTCTAAAACATTTATTTACTTATTCCAAGATATAGATATGTCATATTTTTATTTATAAGATACCCAAATTTTATTTATACTTTTATAGGTGATGTTACTATTCATTTTTCTAGTTTACTATTCATAAGGGTCATGTTACTATTCCAAAGTTCAAGTTACTGTTCCTTTGGTATAAGTTCCTTAACTTATATAAATACCTATTATTTCATTCATTATTCAATTATAAAGCTTTTATTGCATTATTAATGTAATTTTATGTGATTATACTCTATGAAATAATTATAAGAAGGGAATTTCCATTGATAGAATTCAGGGTCTATGAATTATTCCCCCCTTATGAAATTTCTCCCTTTAAATTTTTTTTACACACTAAGGTGAAAACATGTGTGGGTAATTCTCCTTCATCACATGATCTGCTTCCCATGTTGCCTCTTTGTACTTATGGTTCCTCAATATTACTTTGACCAGGTGAGTAGTCTTGTTGCATAGAACTTTATCTCTATGATCCAAGATCTTCACTAGCCTCTCCTCATATGAGATATCATTTTCCAACTATACCACCTCTAAATTAATTTCATGTGAAGGATCGATTATGTACTTCTTCAAGAGGGATACTTGGAATACATCGTGTACTTGAGACATGGTAGGTGGAATTTCTAGTCGATAGGCCAAAACTCTGTTGTGATCAAGAATATTGAAGGGGATAATGTACCTAGTACTTAGATTTCATTTTTTTCCAAATCTCATGACCTTCTTCTATGTAGATATGTAGAGGAATACCATGTCTCCAACCTTAAACTCCAGGTCCCATCAACGATTTTCTACATAATTCTTCTATCAACTTTGGGATGACATGATGTTCTGCTGAATACACTTTATATTCTCCATCATTTATTTGACAATTCAGACCCTAACATCTTACATTCACCAACTTCATCCCAATAGGAAAGTTTTTTTCACCGTTTTCCATAAAGGGCTTCATATAGATCCATTTGGATGCTTGAGTGAAAACTATTGTTGTAAGAGAACTCGACCAGAATCAGATGTTGGTTCTATCCTCCTTCGAATTCCATAGAACATTACCTCAGCATGTATTCTAGTTTCTAAATATTCCATTCATATTTTCCATCAGTTTGAGGATGATAGTTCGTACTGAAGTTCAACTCAGTGTTTAGAGAATGTTGGATAATTTTCCAGAACATTGAGGTGAATCTCATATCTTAATCGGATACAATAAATAGTGGTACTCTATACAGCCTTACCACTTATTTAATGTATATCCATGAAATTTTATCTAGTGATAATTCCTCTCAAATTGTGATAAAGTGAGTTGTCTTTGTAAGATGATCCACAATAACCCATATAGCATTGTTCTCTTTAGATGTCTTTGGAAGTCCAGTGACAAAGTACATAGTGATGTTTTCTCATTTCCATATTGGTATGGGTAGCGGTTTCATCATCCCTTTATACTTTTTTCTTTGAGCCTTCACTTTCTAACATACCGGGCACTTTTATGTATATTCGGTGATCTCTTTCTTCATATTATCACAACAATAATGCTCTCTAAGATCTTGATACATCTTTGTGATCCCTGGGTGAATAAATAAAGTTGAGCTATATGGATCATTTAGAAGATCTTTTTTTACCTCTATATTGGATGGTATACATATTCTTGACCCAAATATTATGAAACCATCCTCATCGATCATGAACGTGGAGGATTTCCCATTTTTGATAGCCTTCACCCTTTTCTAAATTTCTAAATCATTTCTTTCATAATCCTTTATTTTCTATATATGGTATGGTTGAAAATTCATTTGAGAAAGTATTTATGGTGTTCCTTCCTTAAATATTCCCATGTCCATCCTTTTAAAGTCTAAGAAGATTGTATCCTTGTCAATTCTCATCATTGATAAAGATATAGGATCCTTTCTACTTAGAGCATCCACCACAATATTTTCTTTACTAGGATAGTAGTGGATTGAGCAGTTGTAATCTTTTATGAACTCCAACCATATTTTCTGTTTCATATTAAGATCCTTTTTTTTTAATGTATATTTGAGTATTTTATAATCAGTATATATCTCTCACTTCTCCCCTTAGAGATAATACTGCCATATTTTCAATGTAAAGATCACAAATACCAACTCCAAATCATGTGTAGGATAGTTTTTCTCAGTAATTTTCAACTTCCATGAGTTTCGGACTATCAATTTATCATTTTTCATCAGTACACATCCTAATCCCTTCTTTGAAGCACCACTTTACACCACAAAGAGTTCCCCACTTGTCGGAAGTGTGAGTATCGGCATAGCGATAAGCCTCTTTTTGAGCTCCTTAAAGATTTCTTTACATTCTTGAGTCCAGAAAAACTTCACTCCCTTCCATGTTAACTTGGTTATTGTGTTTTAAAATAATGATAAGTTCCTCATAAATCATTGGTAGTGCCCAGTTAGACTAAGGAATATACAGATCTCTGTTATAGATATTGTCCTAGGCCACTCTTTGATTTCCTTTATCTTGGAAGGGTCCATAAATATTCCTTTTCTAGAGATAACATTCCCCAATAATGATACTTAATCCATATAGAACTTACATTTACTATAATTTACATAAAGTTTCTCCCTTCGCAAAGTCTTCAACACAGTATTCAAATGATACTCATGCTCCTCCTTTCTCTTAGAGTGTATTAGAATATCATCAATAAATACTATCAAAAAAATTTCAAGGTAATCTCTAAAGAATATATTCATTAAATACACAAACATTTTTGGAGAATTAGTGAGTATAAAAGGCATAACTATGAACTCATAGTGTTCATACCTTGTTCAAAAGGTAGTTTTGGGAATATCTTCCTTCCTTTCCTTTAATTGGTGATATCTCGACTGAATGTACACCTTAAATAAATACATTTCCCTATGTTGCTGATCAAACAAGTAATCTATCCATGGTAGGGGAAATTTGTTCTTTATTTTTATTTTATTGAGCTCACGATAATCAATGCAGAGGCACATTGATCCATCCTTCTTCTTGACAAAGAGGACTGGTGCACCCTGTGGTGAAGCACTCGGGCATATAAAACACTTATCTAGATTCTCCTATAACTTCGTATTCAATTCTTATAGCTTAATGGTGTCAATTCTATAATGTGTATTTGATGTATATGAAGATCCAGGAATAAGTTCAATTAAGAACTCAAACTCTCAATCAGGAGGAAGACCAGGCAATTCTTCATGGAATACATTAGTGTAATTCCTCACAATGGGCATGTCTTCAAGCATAATTCTGTCCTTTATCTCAATCATTTGAGCTAGATATTATTTCTCATAAGGAAATAATATTCACACTTGAGATAATGATTTTTAAGGAGATTCATCCTCTTCCTTAAACTTGTATAGAATTGGAGGATTCTTTGGGATGTGAAGAGTGATCTCCTTTTCCTGAAAATTAATGTTGGATTTATATAAAGATATCCAATACATGCCTAATATAGAATAAAACTATACCAAAGGGAGTATGAAAATATTTTCGAGGAGGTTTAGTCCACAAAAATTAACTGGGGAGGAGTTATAAACTTTGGATGCAATAATTTCCCCATTTTTTGTTCTCATAGATAACTCAACTTCCAAATTTTTATGTGGTTATTGAATAGTTCTACTAAACTTGAAAGATATGAAAGAATGAGTATGAACAAAATCAAATAGTATGTTCTCTATTCGTGAATGAATAACTAACATACCTGTAACCACATCATTTTTGGGCTCCACTTCAGTAGTAGTGATAGCATATACCCTTTTATATTTCCTTGGAGGTTATTATTATTGATTGCCTCCAACAACCTTAGGCTTAGGGAATTTGTTTGAAAAATGCCCATGTTCCTTGAATTTGAAACACTATGCTATTGACTGAGTGTTGATTTAGAACTTCCTTTATTATTCCATATTAGTGGGATTCTTCATGTCCCTTCAGCAGTTCTTATCCAAATTCCCCATTCTTCAATAGTTAAATAATTTCCTAGTTCCCTATAGACAGTTCCTAGGATGCTTCATCCCACAATTTTGACACGTGGGATATTCGGTCTTCTTTCCATAATGGGATTTATTTGCTAATCCACCCATATTAGAATCCATTTTTCACTTATTTTCACTGTGACCATGAGACCACTGAGAGTCTCTGATCTCCATTTCAACCTTAAGGTAACAATGGAGAATCTCCCCATAGCTATCAAAGTCTCAAATCACTAACTCTTTTCATAGACTTGGCTTTAGTCTTCTAAATAATAGATCCACCACGATTTTGGTGTTCATGAAAAACTCATAGGTGTATCTTGAAAGCCTTGTGAATTTTTCTTCATATGCCCTGATGGACTCGTCTTCCTTTTGCTCCAGTATGAGGAATTCCCTTTCCATCTTGAGATGGAGGGTTTGGGGAAAATATTTATCGAAAAATATTTTCTTGAAATCATCCTATTCCATGGAATAAATTTCATCCTTGGACTTTGTGTTCTTGATCATTGTCCACCACTAATCAGATTACCCATCAAAATGATAGACTGCCAACACAACTTTCTCTTCTTCTAAGCACTGGAGGATAGAGAATATCTTCTCCATAGAGTTAATACATTGTTCTATGAGGAGGGGATCATAAGATCCATTAAACATGGGAGGCCTTTTTCCCATGAAGGATTTAATGGAAACTTTCTCTCTCTTAGGAGAACAAGGGTGTTTCATGTGATTCAAGTTATTATTCATAACCTAAACCAGTTGAGAAAGTATTTTCATGAAGTTTTGAACACCCATTACCATTATATTTGGCATATAATTAGGGAAATTGTCACATTGTCTATCACATTGATTGTTGACACAATTTCTTCTATTACCCGCCATTAACTAAGAAAAAGAAAGTGAAATTAGGGGGATTTAATACTTAGATAATAAGAATAATAAAAGGAAACTTTGAACATAAAAGGATAAACTTGTAAAGGAAAATTATATCCTAACTTTTGATTCCTAGGTTTCAATATAAGTTATCCAAGATTTATTTCCTAACATATACTCTTATGGGAATTTTTTTGTTCTCTTAATAATGGTTCATAATGAGGTTATGAATTTACCAAATAATATCCTTTAAGAGTTTCATACTAGGTGTGTACTAAGGCCCATTTTCATGTACCAAGATACCCTGAATCAGTACTAAAACACCTTTTTGGAGTTGTTACTTCTAGGTACATCTATGATAGAACCACATCCACTTGTAGTATCTAGATAGGGATGTATTTTCTTGACAAACCACTTACTCTATACTTACCAAAATTTAGGGATGTTTTTTATACTTAGTTTAATCCCTAAGTTTCTTACTAAAGTTATCTAGGCATAATCTATAAAAATAACTAGACCATTCTTTGATACCAACTATATTGACCCTATCCTTTTACACATAATATTACATAATTTTAAAAACTATCAAATTATAAGCCAAGGATTGTAAAGTATAGTGTCATTAGAAGATAGTTATATAAAACTGAAAACATGGGAATAAAAAAACATTTCTTTATTTATCATCCATTATGAGATCCTAACTTCCTTTTATCCCTTACATCTACATAGGATAGCCTGGGGATAACATGAACAAAGCTATGAGCTAAAAAAGCCCAATATGGGAATAAATATAAGAATAAAGCATAGCACATGGGTAAGAAGACATAATAAGATGAAATAAAAGGCATGAATGTGCATAAGGAAGCATAAAATATGTAATCATGGTATCATAAGTGATGTGGAAGTAACATACAACATCACATAAGCATGATTCAAGGATAATTTCACATTAAGAAGCATGATTCAAGGTAATCCACCAAGACTGTTTCACATGAAGCACAAGTCAAGGATAACCACCAAGACCGTTGCACATGACGTCTCATGATACTAAAAATTACCCAATGAATTAGAGTGTTATCTGGGCACACCCATCATTACATGTTCATGAATATGTGTGCACATAAAAATAAACATAAGGGTTACCCATTAAAAGAAATTGGTATCATAATAATGTCATAAAGAATAATAAATGGGTGTATCATAATAGAACCCATAAAAGAAAGGAATTAAATCATACATGGAAATTAATAAATAAAAATAGGAAAAGAACATAATAATTTACGTCAAGATGATGTGATTACATGTAAAAATATTATTTAAGAAACTTTATAAATAAAACAATTTAGTGTGATTTAAGGAAAATATTAAAGAGCGTTTAAAGAAGAAATGGGCATAATATTTTATATGAAACGAGTTATAAACCAAGAAATTTTTCATAATAAAATGATTTATTTTAGAAAAAAATAAATAATTCTTAAAATAAATTATGGAGTGAACTTGAAAATGGGTAAGAATTCAGGAAGTTCCCTTTAATCGGGCTCACTTATCGGGAAGAATTGAGAAGGGAACATTTTAAAACATGTATATCCCAAAAAAAGAAGGATGAAATGATATTGATACATGATTTTGGAACATATAAATAGAATTTAGATTATTTAGATAAAAATAAAAGTGAATTTAATTTGGGTAAAAAGAGATAAATATTAACTCGAAGGAATAATGGAGGTTCTGGTAGAATCCCTTACCTTATGTTTGAAATTGTTCTGCACTTGATTTTAATGTCCTAGATAATCAAATTGTATTTATTAATTAATAAGTATAGAAAATTTTATGTATGAATTTTATTTATTATAATTTTATTAAGATAAATTATGGTCTTTTATGGGTTATAGTGTTCAATTTCATTATTTGGGAGTGTTTGTTTTCTTGGTTTTCATGCTCGGTTCACATGTATAAGAGTATGAAAGTTCATGTAAAATGGTAACAGTTTTCTAGAAGTGAAATTATATTATATTAATGAAGTTATATAAGATAAAATGTTCAGAAAATTCATTTTATTATATGTAATGGGGATGAATCATTAGATAAAACTTTAACGATAATCGCTTGGTTTAATTTGGCAGGTTTTCAATCATCACGTACTAGTTTTGTTTCATTATTTAATATCATATATATATACTAGTTTCAGAACATTAAATAATTTTTAACACATGTATTATGATATTTTTAACCATAAAAATGGTTTTATGAGAAATATTGAAGGAGGTAATGGAAATTGAAAACTCATCGTCCTTGAATGTGATAAATTAACACATCACGGACGATGTTTTCTTTTTTGTACAAAAAAGAGGGGGAAAGAGAGAATATAATGAATTATTCCATTATAATACTAAAATTAAAGAATATTTAAGGTACTGTAGTTATCATACCATTTGTATTAGGGGAGGTGAGGATATAAAAAGAAAAGAAATAAACTTGAAAAGAAATTAAAAGAAAAGAAAGAGGGTTTTACCTCTTGAATCCTTCTTCTTGAGAACCTCCTTAGGGGATTAGTTTTGGTCTTTTTTTAAGACTAAAATATCTTATACATGAGTTAGGGTATTGGTAAGATATTTGAGCATAATTTGGACAAGTATCAATTCTTTAGAGGTGTGAAGAGAAGATGTGGTGAGGGGTGGTATTTATAGTAGAGGAGAGGGGTGTTTTCTCATTATTTTATTCATTACTTTATTATTTTGGGTCAAGACTATGAATAGTTTGAACATTATTATAAAATATATTAAAATAATGAAGGATAGTTAGAGATTAATTTTCCTAAATCAGTGATGACTCAAGGAATAGTGTACTTAACTTATAGTGTATAAATACCGTAAATTAATGTATTTTACTATTCACCAAAAATTCAACTATTTTAGAAAAATATAAAAAATTAAAAGTAACCATTATTTGACGTGTAGAATCCAAAAATTAATTCCATTTTTTGAAAATAATTTTCTAAATATGATACATTTAATTTTTAATTAAAATCAACATTTACTTGAAAAATACTGATTTTAAAATTATAATTGATTTTATAACACCATTAAAAAATAATTAAGATATCATAAAATTATCTTATAATCATAATAAAAAAATATTAATTGATCAATAAATTTTATGAAAATAAATTTTTTTTTAAATCAATATATTATTTATAAAAATGTAATGAAATATTTATAACTTGTAAAAATACCAACACATAATTTTATCATTTATAAAACATTTATTTACTTATTCCAAGATATAGATATATCATATTTTCATTTATAAGATACCAAAATTTTATTTATACTTTCATTGGTGAGGTTACTATTCATTTATCTAGTTTACTATTCATAAGGGTCATGTTACTATTCCAAAGGTCAAGTTACTATTTCTTTGGTATAGGTTTCTTAACATCTATAAATACCTATTATTTCATTCATTATTCATTTATAAAGCATGTATTATATTCTTAATGTGATTTTATGTGATTATACTATATGAAATAATTATAATAAGGGAATTTACATTAATATAATTTAGGTTTGTTGCATTTAAACTTCAACTTGACTTCTTCAAACCTTATCAAGATTTCTTCAAGATTAGTCTTCTTAAACAAACTTACTTTTCTTCAGTCTGATATAACTTCCTCAGCTTTAGCTTCCTATGCTCATTATGATCTTCCTTTATTTCTTAGATCATTATGATCTAACTATCTTGCACTAATCATTACGATCTTTCTATCTTCCTCAGCTCATTATGATGAAATTATTCATAATATGATTTATTAGTGTCACGATCTTATTCAATTGAAAACTTGAACTTTCCCTTTGTTTCTTCATAAGAAAAAACAAATCTTTTAGAATATAAACTTATTTTCATAAATGATCTCCCTTTGATGGATCTGCATCAGAAACTCTAATCACTCTGAGGTTCTACATCTGATGTATTATTAGTGTGAGGCTTTCATTTGATGAATCGATTCTTATTCCTGATTTGATTGATCTTCCTCCTTAGATTAAGTCTAGTTAAAAACCTTTTAATTGTGAAATTATCATTACAATATAATTATCATTACATTGTTTTGTATCTGATGATGACTCCACTCGATAATAATGAAATTCTTCAAAATTCATAATCTTTACATATTCTGACTTCTAACAACTTATGATTCTGTTACTTGTGGACCTGATATTCTGTGTTCAGGTTTCTAGAATCGATACAATCTTTATAATTCCTCCATTTCTTCAAAATATTTTTTCATGATATTTTTCATGATTTGTGAGAACTTCATGACCATCAAAGCATCATCTGATTTTATTTAGAAAGTATTAAAATTTTCAAACTCCTTACTTCACTATCTTCTTTCAAAACTCTTCAGTAACATTACAACTTCTTAACTCATAAACATTTTACTTTATAACAAATACCAAGTCCGATGGATCTTAAACTTCATACCTATAGATCTGAGACCGATGTTTCATCTGATCAACAATTTCATCTTTCTCACCACCTCTGCATCTGGTGCTTCTTGGTCTGATACTCTATGTCTGGAAAAAAAATCTTAAAAAAAACTTTTCTCCCTCTTTGTGTTTGGGTTTAAAATTTCAGAAACCT
The DNA here is from genome assembly GCA_963277665.1 of Viscum album. Taxonomy (NCBI): domain Eukaryota; kingdom Viridiplantae; phylum Streptophyta; class Magnoliopsida; order Santalales; family Viscaceae; genus Viscum; species Viscum album. The sequence goes on along the minus strand of OY728141.1, from coordinate 1,012,494,288 downwards.
TTAGCTTTCTTATAAAGCTCCTTACGATGGAGTGGGTCAGATCCTAAATAGAATAAACATTATTATATAAAAAGTTTAGTTTTCAACGAATACAAAAACTTTGTTAAAACAAATTATCACAAAGGTTTTTAAATCTACCCCTTTATATTTACTAAAAACCCTTGTTAACAAGTTTCCCAACTCTTATAAATTTTTCACAAATCATCTTTTATAAACAACTCTAGTTTTTTGACTTTTACCAAAACATAGCCTTTCTCAAAAGAGAGTTTCCATCCACCACACCACTAGATAAAGTAATGTTTTTGAAGGAATTCCATCCCCTGATGATAAGAAAATATTTCATCCATGTTAAGATAAACTTTCCTTGCTTCCTAAATTTTTTTTTCTCTTCCCCATTTTATGATAATAATGGATTCAAATCCATAAAATAAATATAAGTAAAAAATTCTTTCAAATTTCAAAGTTGTTACTTTATCTCCCCCTTTTTCAACATAATACAAATCACGGTGGGGTCCTTATGAGATTTAGGAATTAATTAGAGGAGTATGGAAATGAATTTTCATACTCAACTCAATAAACCTTTATTTAATAATTTCCTTTGTGAAGATATTAGAAATTTAATACTTCATTGAGATATATTCCAGCAAAAAATATCCAGTAGAAAATTTCACTTTTATAAAGTGAAACTTTATATCAATGTGTTTTGATCTTGAATGTTGGATAGGATACTTAAAAAGATCAATTTCACTATGATTATCACAAAGTATCTTCGGTTTTTTAAAAACTTTTAGTTTTAAATATTCTAGTTGAACTTTCATCCAAAACATCTAAGTATAAACCTGAGTAGCCACAACATATTTTTATTTTTTTTGTTCTCAAAGTTACTGAACTTTTTTTCTTACTATGACAACTCATAAAATATTCATCCAATAAAATTGTTCCTTATAATGTTTATTTTCTATAATTATAATCTCCATCCCAATCAACATCAGTATTGCCTTGAAACTTCATCACACAATTTATTTTGTATAACAACCCATGTGAATTTGTTCTTTTTAAATATCTTATAATTCTCGTTTCTACCATCATATGTAATTATTTTGGATTACTTTGATACCTAGAACACAAATTCATCATATAAAAAATAATAATCCTTGAGACTGTAAGGTAAAGTAGACTTCCAATCAACTTCTGAAAGTCTTTCTGATTTACACTTTTTCTAGACTTATTTTTACTCAACTTTGTGCTCACAGATATAGGATTAGAAACTTATTTGTATTATTCCATCCCAAACATCTTTAAAAATTCCCTAGAATACTTTTCTTGAGATAAGAAAATGTAATTTTTTTTGAACCTTTAATACAAGGAATAAAGTTAATTCTACCAACATTGACATTTCAAAATTCTTCTTAATTTACTCAACAATCTCCTTACAAGATTTTTATTCCTCACCAGAAAAAATTATATCATCCACATAAACAAATATAATTAGAGTTCTAGAGTCAATATCTTTCACATATAATTTTATATCAACTTTACCTTTAGTAAAATTCAACATCCTCAAATAGTTATCAAGTTTTGAATACCAAGAACATGGGGCTTACTTCAAACTATACAAGGATTTATTCAATCTATAAAAATTGTTTTCATAATTATCAAGTTGAAAACTGCAAGGTTGTTCAATGTAAACTTCTTCCTAAATCTTTCCATTTAAAAATTATGACTTTACATCTATCTGATAAACTTTGTAATTTTGATGTGCGACCACTGATAGAAACATTCTAATAGTTTATAATTTTTCAACTAGGGAAAATTTTTCTTCAAAATCCACACCTTCCACCTATGAATAATATCTACAAACAAGTCTTGATTTTTTTCTTGAATCTTCTCTATCCTCGTTCAATTTGTTTCTTAAACCCACTTTGTTCAGATAATATTTTTATTTATTAGTCATGGAACTAGTTCTCATGTTCCATTTTTCTCAATTTGATCTGACTCTTCATTCATATGATCCACCCATTCTTTGTGTTGAATAGCTTCTAAAACTGATTTCGGTTCAAATTTTGAGATAAGTTAAGTCTTATTTTGTATTATCAACTTTCTTATAGTCTAAAATTGAGCATTCTAATTTCCAAAAATGTTTTTGTACTCAACATGTTTTTGTAAGGTAGGAAATTTCAAAGTTTCTTTCCCAGGTGAACTTTCCTCATCACATGATTCTCCTAAATCTTGGTAAGGATGTTTTGACTTACTTTCACTATAGTTAGAAATATATAGTTTATCCTCCTTAGTATTATCAACAAATTTTGTTAAGGAATTTTTATTTTCAATTATTTTCAAATCATATGATTCCACCAACCTTTTTAATCATTTTTTCAAACATTTTTAACTTCTTCCATTGGGTGAATAACCTATAAAAATTCCTTCCTTGGATTTCCCATCAATTCTCCAAGATATGGATTTGTGTTTTTTTGTAAACATGGACTTCCAAAAACATTAAAGTACTTAAATGAAGGTTTTTTTATACCACATTTCATAACAATTCATGTTGTTTTCCAGTATCAAAAAGAATTTTTTTGAACATGTATAGTGATACTAGCAGCTTCTTTCCAATAGAACTTTGAAAGTTTGTATTCTGCTATTATATTGCTTCCCATTTCCACCAAACATCTATTCTTTCTTTCTGGTACTCTATTTTTTTATGGAGTATAGGGATCACTATACTGATATTTAATACCATTATTTCTCAGATAAATTTCAAAAGTATTTCTTGTAAAGTTTGTGCCATTATCTATTCTCAAATTATTTATATAAACCCACATTTCTTTCTCAAATTCTTTTCTAAAAAACCTGAACATTTCCACATCCTTTAACTTATGTTTCATAAACATTATAGTTCTCATCCGAGTGAAATCATCAATAAAAATTATTTAGTATAGATCTCCTTTTTTTATTGATATCTCATCGGTCCACATAAATCAAAATGAATAAGATCAAGAGGTCTTGTAGATTGAATCTCAACTCTCATATGACTTCTGTTAGTCATCTTCCCATTTCTAAAAGTAACATAAACATCTTCATCTCTTATTTCTAATTTTGGAAAACAAAGTACAACATCAACTTTAGAAAGTTTTTCATGTTTTTTTACCCAAAACAACCAATTTTTTTGTGCTACAACTTATTTTCATCTTCAGCACTCAAGTAACAGGAGTTATTAAACTCTCCTAGTTTGAAGTGATTACCACTGGTTTTTTCTCATTTTGTAATAACTTTGCATATTTTACACTTTTTATAACACAAGAATCATTTTTAAAGATTAATTTTTTTCCATCATCACAAAGTTAACTTATAATATCCCATCAAAAAATAAAAATTACTTAGATTTCAACTTTTCTTCTTCAATATCATTCATTCTGATTCCTATGATTTTTAAGGAACTATATTTACCAAAGTTAATTACTCCTCCATCATGAAATTCATCTTGTTTCAAGATTTTTATATCACCTATCATATATGGATAACAACCACTATTAAGTATCCATGGATTGTTTCATTTACTTGCTTTTAAAGTTGTCTCGATAAAAAAAATATTTCCTCAACATTCTTCTTTCCAACTTCTTTTTTTCTATACCATAAGAAACTTGTTTTAGATGGAGTGTCATACAAGTTTTGGTATGATGACCAGCCTGATCACATCTTCCATAGACTTCTTCCATACATTTAAACTGATTTTTTATTGTAAATCTCACGAACCAACCCAAGTCGACCCTAAAATGGTCACCCAAGCCGGTTCGTGACATGGCCTGAGAGGCGTTCTCGATCCTCTTGGGTTGGCGACTAGCGCCAGGGCATCAAAAGAGGACAATTGGGAACAATTTCACCCAATTAAAATAAATAAAGCAACAGAAAAGTAGAATAATGCAAAGTAAATAAACAACATGGAAAGAAAGAACGATCAAAAAAACCAACTAACCTAACCACGGCAAAAAATCCTCGCGACTCGGAGAGTCGCTCACCAATCCATGACCAACTCTTTTCCACAGCAAGCAAGAGAGAGTCAAAACTGCAACAAAACTAAAAAAACAGGAAGACACTATAGGAATGAGTATTAAAACTTAGTAGGTGTTCCCAAAAAACTATTCCCAATGCACTACCTTTAAATAAAGAATTTACCAATTTCAGGTTTGAACTAAATTATACAAAAATATGGGTTTTCATAGACACACTTTCATTTCTAAAACAAGTAAAAATCCATTTCCCTTTTTAATTTAAGAACTAGTTTAATGTTTGGAAGAAACAAGTGCATTGCATTTTAAAACATTTTTGTGAACAATTTAGAAGTCCAAAATTTTAGTTGTTAGTCAAAAGGAAAACTACACACAACACACACTAAGGGAAATGGAAAAAGTTTCACATAGGGGCCAGCAACCGAACTAGACCACTCAATCATCTTCCACATAAAAATAAACACTAAAGAAAACATGGGTCAAACCTAGGAGCTCGTGAACAATCCAGAACATACCATATATGTGACTCATCCTAAAGGCATGCCTACTCTTGATGATGTCATAATGCCCTAACGCCTGGTGTTTCCCTACATAGCCTAACCGAGGGGCCCAATCCCCTAGCAGAGTATAATTTGTACTAAGGGCCACTATCCAGTGCGTAATCTAAACTAGTGCAGCAATTGTTCTCAGAAGATTCACTTACTATGATAGGTTCCCATGTCAACACATATGATAAGCAGGAAAGGGGTGAGTCAACAAAGTCAATCAAGTAGGACAAACATAACACACAAATCATACATTCAATGTACATTAAATATCACCCCTGAGTCACCCCAAAGAGAGTTTTCCAAAATAATTTATTTTATTAAAGTGCCAAACTGGCCTTCAGCAATTTTAAATGAAATCCTCATTTATCAAGAGAACCAAAAAACTTACTCACGCTTCAAAATTAATCATTTATCAATAAACCAGAACTACATTTGAAATTCCATGAATTATGTTTAAAGGCCAAACGGGCATTATTTCACTAATGGGTGTCCGTTAATTAAGAAAATATTTCAAGTGTTGTGTATAAAATAAATGGATCTTTTTACACCAAATAATCATTTTAAAAAATTAATTATCTTAAATTATTTACCATTTATTAAAATTAATAAAATATCAAGAAAACAATAAATTCTAAATTTAAAGGAGAGTGCAGTGGGGGACCTACCTCAACTCACAGCTCGAACACGACAATGCGACATGCCTTGCACAGGCACACAAACACACTCAAGCTGATGATCGTGGCCCCTCCAACACGCTACAATAAACGCGCAACAACAAAGGTACATAAACACATACCTAAAACAATCCAGCCAAACAAACAACGCAAACACCACCTCGATATGTTTTCAACACACAAATCGCACCATCTTCACTATTTAATAAACCACTTTAAATTTTATAAAATAAATTACAAAGAGGAACCCACATCTTTACACACCCAAAACCTGATCAAAACCCAAAACCATTTTCAAAAAACCAAACAAACACACATTCTTTATGTTCTACGCATCAAAGAAAATTTACCCAAAAAAACACTCACCAAATACATGTCTAAAATGTTTCTAAAGTCATGTGTAACTCCACTTTCCCAAGATATTATCAAACGAGCATTTTCAAACTTTAGTAAAAATGTTCTATTTTATAAAATGTGTCAAACATGTCCATAAATTTATTAAAATGAGTGCAAGTGTATATGCACAAATAAAGAATCGATTCAAAACTAACTTTAGAAAATCCGACTACCATAAAAACACCATAACAATCAAATGACACACATTATTAGTTTTAAGACTATATATAAAAATTTATTAAAATGCCTAAGCATCAAATAAATTGCTTCGGAAAATAAAATCAATGAAACACCTACCTCAAACCAAGCGCGAATGCAGCAAAGCTTCAGCGGAAGGTAAAATAATCCCCCACGGACCAAACTCGGATCATAGTACATTAATGACAATGCAACTTGCATCATGATTGTGCATAAGTACTCATGATCCAATGATTGCGGCATCATAGGTTTTCTTCACCAACACACTGCAATAAACACAAAGAATCTAAAAACATAGAAATAGTAACTTCAAATAATCCAAATGAATAAATGACGAAAAACTCACCTCAACACTAGTGTAGGTGGAATGGCGCGAATCCAAACTGCTCACCTTTGGAGGTGGGCATTTATCGTGTGCCCATTTGAGAAGAAGGCATAGGCGCGGCTGGTCGCATGCGAATGAAGATGGAACAAAAGCCGATAGGGCTATTTGTTCCTCCTCGGAAGGACAACGATGAGATGAGGGGTGACGGAAAGGTCACTAGTAGGGGGGAAGCGTGCCCAAGAAGGGAATGAAGCTGGTTGGAGGGTCGCGCTGTTGTGCAAGAGGTCCAACGGTTGGAGCAGCGGGAAGGCAGAGCAGAGCGAGGGCGAGCCGGCATGAGATCGAGTTGTTGGGCGAGGGGAGAAGGCTGGTTGTCTGGTTCAGTTGGGCATTGTATTGTAGTAGGGGAGTGTGAGGCCTTGTGAAGAAGGAAATATGATCAGAAGAGCAAGGCGAGGCCAGCCGGGGTGGCTGCTGGGCGAACACGGAGGGAATTCGGGGGCTTGCAGGAGATAAGGGCATAAGGCAAGTGGGACACTGGAGGTGGCGAGGTGTTGGCCGGTTGGTTCATATGGGCATCGGATCGCATCAGGGGGGTGTGAGGCTTTTTACAGAAGGTAGCATGATCAGAAGGGAAAGGCGAGACCAGCTGGGGTGGTTGTTGGGCGAATACGGAGGGTAGAGAGAAGGGTAGGGGCAAGTCAAGAGGCGAGGGGCGGCGAGAGCCGGATTGCTGCAGGGAGGCGGCACTGCGTGAAGGGCGGGGTGTAGCTCACGCTACAGGTGAGGGTAAGGGGGCGACGGGATTTGGGTATTAGGGTTAGATATATTTTCTTTTTTTTTCATTTTATAATAATAATAATAACAATAAGAATAATTATTATTATTATTATTATTACAATAATAATACCATAACAACAACAACAGAAATAATAATAATAATAATAATAATAATAATAACATAATATTATTATTATTAACAAAAAAATTTATTTTTTAAAACTCAATACATTTAATTATAAAATTCTGAAAAACAGGTACTCGCGCGCTCATCGCACTGCTTAACCCACGCGCAAGCTGCGAACCTCATTCCAGACCACTTGGGTACCTGTGCAAGCACCGGGGCAACCGAATGGTTACCGCTAACCATGTGGTGCCCATGAACAGTTTGAAACCCACCCAAATCATCAAACATCAAAAAATTTAAATCGGGACTCAACCTAGACCACGGTGTGAGAACCCAAAACTAAGAAATTATAAAATAAAAAATAATTTAAAAAGTCGGGGTGCGACAATTCTCCCCACTAGAGACACTTTCTGCCCCCAGAAATTCACTCAGTCGAACAATGGACAAAACAAGAGATCTTTCCCAGATGAAACTGAAAGAAAGCACGACACAAGAGAACAAGAGGACAAGAGGACACGAGAGGGTTCTCCCCACCACAAGAACTCAACTAGTGTAGAAATTTAACACCCAACCATAGAGCCCCGAGAGGGGGGGCGACACGGGAACTCCCAACCAATCCAAACCAACTTCTATAGAATGAGCGAACAACACCCCCACTGAAACTTGGACTCTCGACCCAGACCAAAACTCCAAACACTAGAGAAAACCCTATGAGAAGAATTTAATCCCAGTAGGTAAACCAGAGAAAAACAACAAACACTATTTCTACTACAGGAACTTACACCTCCAAATGAACACCACTAAACCAAGATCAACCCATACAGGGGCCAAACACACTTTTTAATAAAAACACACGATTCATAAAACCATGATCAGAAAAACAAAACCATTTGGATTACAATAGAACATGTCTGTCATAACCCGATGATAAAACAATGAACTTATGATGATGTAAAAACTTTAACAGTAGAAAAATGAGAACAAAAAGACTTCAAATGTTCCAATTCCAATATAGAACGCAAGACCCAGATCAAGGTTTCACACCCCTATCCACTCCTGACTGCGTGCGAGCTTCACCCCAAGGCCTGTGGCTAGGGATCTGATGGATGAAGCATCTCCTACCTCACAATCAGGTACTAAAATTCATCCGATCACAACGTCTTCTTTAGACGATGCTTCCTGCATAACTTCTCTACATGACCAAGACACCTGTAAAGATGACACGTCTTCGGAGGGATGTGACATGATGACTTCATGTGCCTGAACCGACCACATTGGTGGCACACCACTGAACGTTCCAATGAACTAGAAGCCAGAACCACTACAGATTACTTTTTAGAAATAGGTCCCTCTGGCAGACCCTGTTCTCCATATGGGAAACCTTCACGAGCAGCTGGATATGCTGGATTTCCAACCATCTGTGCTCTAGAGACCAACTCAGCTAAAATCATCTCATCCACAAACTTCTCGAAATAATGGTCCCTAGAAGGTAGGACCCTCTCCTTGACCTCTAGACAAAGACCCCTAATGAAGAGATAATTCTTCATCAAATCCTGTGACGCTGTCTCCAGAGAAAAAGACACAACTTCCTTGAAATGGTCAACATATTCCTTCACCGTCCGTTGTCCTTGTTGAATGGCATAAGTTCTTCCATTTTCTTAATTTTCACCTCTTTAGGTATTAACCATCAGATAAAGACAGATTTGAAGACATCCCACGTCATCCCAACTTGCATTGACGGTGGGGCGAGCAACTCCCATTCGTCCAGAGATGGACCTTCAAATAGACCCAAAACAGCATGCACTCTGATAGCTTCTGGAGTTCCCAACATCCTAAAATCACACTCGACCTCTTAAAACCACGTAACTACCTTTATCAGACCCTGATCACTGTTAATTACAAACAATGTCTGAGAAGGACCAAAAATTGTGCATGAATTATCAGAAAATCTGGGGACCTTTCTAGGTGTAATTTTCTGAACAATATATAAAACACAGAACCAAAACCAATATAAAGTTGAAGCAATATCATTGAAAGTATTTCCATCCAAAAACATCCAACTCAAAAACCAAAAAAATACCAACACAACACAAAAATCCATTTTTCACTTTAGATTTCAAACTCGCCTTTCTTCAAGCCCACTTCCCAAATACCTAACCCACTTTTCAAACCAATTCAATTTTCCAAAAATCGTTTTCTTTTTTTTCATTTTCAAAAACACACTTACATCAAGAAAAACCAAAATAAAACCCAACTTAAAACAAACCATCGGGATGAGGAACTAGCAGTTACTCTTAACTTGGCGACATGGTAGTGAGACACACCCCAAGAAAACGTAAATGACTAGGAGAAGCTCAACTGTGCAATTGGACTCCACATGGGTCACTACTCCATGTGAGGTCACGACATGACACTGGTATGCCTCCATTGTCATTCCTCAATCCCAAAAAAAATCAGAAGACTCAAAACTCGGGCTACCCCTGGTGACTCGAGGTTCGGAACGAGCGAGGGTTCCTGACGTCCTTCCCATACCTACCTCTCGAGTCCCAAAAATCCTAATCTCTATCTATCGGACATCCAAAATAACAAGAACCTCCCTTTGATGCCATTTTTTCACAAACCAACTCGGGTTGACTCTGAACTGGTCGCCCGATCTGGTCCGCGACATGGCCCGAGAGGCGTTCCCAATCCACCCAGGCTAGCGACTAGCCCCAGGGCATCAACAGAGGACAATTGGGAATGATTTCACCCAGTGAAAATAAATAAAGAAATGGACAAGTAGAATAATGCAAAGTAAATAAAAAACATGAAAAGAAAGAACAATCAAAAAAACCAACTAACCTGACCATGACCAAAACTCCTCGTGACTCCGAGAGTCGCTCACCAGTCCACGACCAACTCTCACCCACAACAATCAAGCGCGAGTCAAACCTACAACAAAACTAAAAAAACAGGAAGTCACTATAGGTGTGAGTATTAAAACTTAGTAAGTGTGCCCAAAAAACTATTCCCAATGCACTACCTTTAAATAAATAATTTACCAATTTCAGGTTTCAACTAAACTATACAAAAATATGGGTTTTCATAGACACACTTTCATTTATAAAACAATAACAATCCATTGCCCTTTTTAATTTAAGAACTAGTTTAATGTTTGGAAGATACAGGTGAATTTCATTTTAAAACATTTTTGCGAACAATTTAGAAGTCCAAAATTTTAGTTGTTAGTCAAAAGGAAAACCACAGACAATACACACTAAAGGCAACAAAAAAAGTGGCACAAAGGGGCTAGCAACTGAACTAGACCTCTCAATCATCTTCCACATACAAATAAACACTAAAGAAAACATGGGTAGAACCTAAGAGCTCGTGAACAATCCAGAACATACCATATATGTGACTCATCCTGAAGGCATACCTACTCTCAATGACGTCATAATTCCCTAACGCCCAGTGTTTCCCTACATGGCCTAACCAAGGGGCACAATCCTCTATCAGAGTATAATCCATACTAAGGGCCACTAGCCAGTGCGTAATCTAAACTAGTGCAGCAATCGTTCTCAGAAGATTCACTTACTATGCCAAGTTCTCATATCAACACATATGATAAACAGAAAAGGGGTGAGTCAACAAAGTCAATCAAGTAGCACAAACATCACACACAAATCATGCAGTCAACGTACACCAAATATCACCCCAGAGTCACCCCAAAGAGAGTTTTCCAAAATAATTTATTTTATTAAAGTGTCAAATGGGCCTTCAGCAATTTTAAAGGAAATCCTCATTTATCAATAGAACCAAAAAACTTACTCACACTTCAAAATTAATCATTTATCAATAAACCATAACTACATTTGAAATTTCATGAATTATGTTTAAAGGACAAACGGGCATTATTTCACTAATGGGTGTCCGTTAATTAAGAAAATATTTCAAGTGTTGTGTATAAAATAAACGGATCTTTTTACGCCAAATAATCATTTAAAAAAATTAATTATCTTAAATTATTTCCCATTTATTAAAATTAATAAAATATAAATTAATCAATAAATTCTAAATTTAAAGGCGAGTGCATTGGGGGACCTACCTCAACTTGCAGCTCAAACATGACAACGTGACATGCCTCGCACAGGCGCACAAGCACGCACAAGCACGCACAAGCCGATGATCGCAGCCCCGCCAACATGCTGCAATAAACGCGCAACAACAAAGTTACATAAACACAGACTTAAAACAATCCAAATGAACAAACAATGCAAACACCACCTCGATATGTTTTCAACACAAAAAATTGCACCATCTTCACTATTTAATAAACCACTTTAAATTTTATAAAATTAATTCCAAAGAGGAACCCACGTCTTTACACACCCAAAACCTTATCAAAACCCAAAACCATTTTCAAAAAACTAACCAAACAAACATTCTTTATTGTCTACGCATCAAAGAAAATTTACCCAAAAAAACACTCACCAAATACATGTCTAAAATGTTTCTAAATTCATGTGCAAATACACTTTCCCAAGAGCTTATCAAACGAGCATTTTCAAACTTTAGTAAAAATGTTCTATTTTATAAAACATGTCAAACATGTCCATAAATTTATTAAAACGAGTGAAAGTGTATATGCACATATAAAGAATTGATTCAAAACTAACTTTAGAAAATCTGACTACCATAAAAACACCATAACAATCAAATGAAACACATTATTAGTGTGCAGACTATATATAAAAATTTATTAAAATTCCCAAGCATCAAATAAATTTCTTCGGAAAAGAAAATCAAGGAAACACCTACCTCAAACCAAGAGCGGATGCAGAAACGCTTCAGCGGAATGTAAAATAATCCCCCATGGACCAAACTCGACTCGCAGCACAATCATGATGATGCGACTCGCATCACACTTGCGCATAAGTACCCATGAGTAGATGACTGCGGCATCGTAGGTTTTCTTCACCAACACGCTTCAACAAACACAAAGAATCTAAAAACATAGAAATAGTAACTTCAAATATCCAAACGAATAAACGACGAAAAACTCACCTCAAAAATGGTATAGGTGGAATGGATGGAATCCAAACCACTCACATTTGAAGGCGGGCATTTATCATGCGCCCATTTGAGAAGAAGGTGTTTGCACGGCTGGTCGCGCGCGAATGAAGATGGAACAGGAGCCGGCAGGGCTGGTCGTTCCGCCTTGGAAGGACGATGAAGAGATGCGGCGTGATGGAAATGTCACCAGTAGGGGGGGCGTGTGGTCGGGAAGGGCGTGAGGGTGGTCGGAGGGTCACGCCGCTGCACAGGAGGTTCGACGGATGGAGTACATGGAAGGGAGAGCGGAGCAAGGGTGAGCCGGCGTGAGATCGGGATGCTGGGCGAGGGGTGAAGGCTGGCCGGCTGGTTTAGCTGGGCACCAGATCGCATTAGGGGGGTGCGAGGCCTTGTGTAGAAGGAAGAATGATCACAAGGGAAAGGAGAGGCTGGCTGGGGCGGCTACTGGGCGAACACAGAGGGCGGTCGGGGGCTTGCAGGAGGTAAAGGCAAAAGGCAAGCAGGACACTAGAGGCGGCGAGGTGCTGGCCGGCTGGTTCAGCTGGGCATCGGGTCGTAGTAGGGGGGATGTGAGGCCTTGTGCAGAAGGTAGCATGATCAGAAGGGCAAGGCGAGGCCGGCCGGGGTGGCTGTTGGGTGAACGTGGAGGGTGGAGAGCAGGGCGGGGGCAGGTTGAGAGGCGAGGGGCGGCGGGAGCCAGATTGCTACAGGGAGGCAGCTTTGCGCGAAGGGCGGGGTGCAGCTCGAACTATAGGTGAGGGGAAGGGGGGCGAAGGGATTTGGTTATTAGGGTTAGATATATTTTCTTTTTTTTCTTTTTATAATAATAATAATAACAATAAGAATAATAATAATAATAATAATAATAATAATAATAATAATACGAGAACAATAACAACAACAACAACAATAATAATAATAATAACATAATATTATTATTATTAACAAACATTCTTTTTTTTTAAATTAATCCATTTAGTTATCAAATTCTGAAAATCGGGTACCCGTGTGCTCATCTCACGGCTTAACCCATGCGCAAGCTGTGAACCTCATTCCAGACCACTTGGGTACCTGTGTAAGCACCGGGGCGACCGAACGGTTACTGCTAACCATGTGGTGCCTGTGAACCAGTATGAAACCCACCCAAATCATCAAACATCAAAAAATTTAAATCGGGACTCAACCCATACCTCAGCGTGAGAACCCGAAACTAAGAAATTATAAAATAAAAATTAATTTAAAAAGTCGGGGTATGACAGGAAAGTTTCTAACATCTTGAGTTTTTTCTTTTTTAACTTCATGTGGGTTAGTAAAGTTACCCATCCTTCTTCCACCATTTCTTTCATTTTTTCAAACCTTCTTATGGGAAGTGACAAGTTATTATAAAAATTATAAGACTTGTGCCCATATATTCCACAAAACAAAAAATATCCATCAAATCTTGATTTTCTATAGAATTAAATCTTTTTTTGTATAAACTTTGTTGATATTGATAACTTCTTTTGGCTCTAACAATATCTGGATGTGGAACTCATTCCTCCTGGGTGAGTTTTCATCTTTTATATATGAAATAGGTTTCTCACACCCTTTTTCCACCCATGATTTCCCAATACTTTTTCCAAAACCTAAAATGTTAAAAAAATCAAATGAAATATTATTTTTGGTGGGTGACGATTTCACCTGATTCTTGATTTGAGTTCTTTCAGAAAATTTAGAATTCTCGTATTTTATTTCCAAACCTTTTTTGAAGTTTTCATTTATCTTCCTCAAGATAATTTTGGAATCAATTAGTTTTTATTGAAACTTGTTGACTTATTCTTCCTTATATTATATCTTCTTACTAAGATCTTTAACCATATTTTCTTGTTCAGCAATTCTAAGTTTGTAACTTGAGATCTCTTGAATGTATTCTTCCTCCATCTTGATGAAAATATTTCTTCATTTAGGGACTTCTTCACAATATTTCTTCATTACTATGATTTCATTCTTGAGAGTTTTTTTTCTCAAGACATGCAAAAAGTTCTATTCTGATTTAATACTCTCTATATGATTCTTCACCACCTTCTTCAGTATCTAAGGAATCTTTTGTTTTCTTAACTTTTTCAATGAAGGTTATAAATTTTTCTAAACTTTCATCTTTCAGAGAATTGTTTTAGTTGATTTCAATTCAACTTTCTTACTCAACATACTTCTTTTGTCTCCCGTTAACTTCTTCTTATATTTTTTGGATGAATTTTCTTATTTATAACTTTTGTTCCACTTCTTACATTGAGGTTTTTCATTAGAATCGTCTCAATATTATCTAAATTTATTCTTGAGAAAATTAATAGAAATTTATCTAATTCCACCAAACTCAAAATATTTAAGAGTAATTTTACCTCCATACTTTCCTCTTCCTCTTTGATAGTTCTTGGATATAATAGACATGATTTTTTCATTCAACTCATCATCCTCTTTATCTTTTGAGTCATAAGGATCAATATATTCAACATCTTGTATTTTCATTTTTCTCATGGCTTCAAAATCCATTTCATATTTCATCTTCTTTTTGAAAATTGGATATTTCCTCATTTCATAAGAAAAAAAGAAAATTATTCAATTAATCAAGAGATAAATCATCCTTATCTTCTAAAGAGAAAATTTTAGGATAAAACCTATTCTGAAAGTTTCTAATAATCTTATTTACAATTGTAGAATCTTCTAAGACATCACTGAATCCTCTAATGTTGCAAACAATTTTATTTACTCTGGTGATGTTCTCATCAATAGTTTTTCTATATCTCATTCTTATTTATTCATACTTACTATGCCAGATTTATAGCTTTTCTTCCTTCACTTTTGTATTCCCATCGAAAATAATTTCCATCTTGTCCCACATTATTTTTGAAGTTTTGATACCCATCACCTTATAATTAACATTTTCTGATAAGGACATAAGGATATAATTTCTAGCTTTTCCATCAAATTTTATATTTCTCTTATTAGTAACATTCATTGGGAAATCCTTCTCAATAGGTAGAAAACCAATTGTAGCATCATCAACAACTTCCAATCCAAGATATAGAAGATAAAAAATCATCCTATTTTTTATCCATAATAATTTTTGAATCAAATGTTGGAATTCCTTTACTATTTACAAAATTGAGATTATTTATGATAGGGATTAAAAAATGGAACATTCGCTCTGATCCCACTTGAAGTTCCAAATGATTGAATAACAACTGAGAAGGGGGGTTGAATTAGTTGTTCACTTTTTTTAAGTTTCAAAACTTTTTAAAACTTAACCCCTAAAACCTATTAAAGATCATATCCTTATCATATTTTTTTAAATACTCATGCATGAAAAAATTTTAAATAAATTAAATCACATGATATTTATAAGGTTTGACCTCACTGTGAGAACCTACATCCTTTCTATAGCCACTCATGTGGGTCTATGGAAATTCACAATTATGAAGAAGTGGTTACAAATTTTTCCAACTCTCATTAGACACATTATATCTCCTAATAGGAAATATTGCACTGACTCCCATTATTTTACAAATTTTCTTACAAAACAATTGATCGAAAACAAAATTAAATGAATCTATTCAATTTTCTCTACAAAATTTCCTATGTCTGATGACCCTGAGGCAGATGGTCTTCAATCCAATGAACACAATTTGATTTACTTGGTCCAATTGACTCAATAAGATTCTCCCTTTCTAAATCTACACTTCTCAAACTCTAATCAAAATATCGATTCTATCTTCCTCATTCTGATTGACTGAATAGCATCTTCTCAATATGATGTTTCTCAATCTGGTAAATAAAACAAATTATGTTCGATCTTATAATGATATCTCTTTCCAGAAGGAACTTTTAATCAAATTTTTTATCACTCCACCTTTTCTGCTTATGTGAAAAGTTAAAAAATGGGAATGATATGTGATTATATTTATAGGTGACTCAGAAAATCAAAAGCGGTAAACTGAAAAACTTTTCCTGCCTACCCAAATTTCAAAACTTTAAAAAACACTCGCATTTAAACTTTAAATTTTACTTCTTAAAACCTTCTTGATATTTATTTAAGATCAGTCTTCTCAAAAAAACTTATTTTTATTCAGTCCATTATAACTTCCTTAGCTTCAACTTCCTCTTCTCATTATGATCTTCTTTTATTTCTTGGATCATTATGATCTAACTTTATTTCTCATCTCATTACGATCTATCTTTCTTTCTCAAATCATTAAGATCTGAATATCTTACACCGATCATTACAATATGACTATCTTTCTCATATCATTATGATGAACTTCCTTAATAGATGAATTATTGGTGTTATAATCTTATTCAATTGAAAACTTGTACTTTCCATATTTTTCTTCTTAATAAAATGTAACTCTTTTAGAATATTCACTTATTTTCATAACTGATATCCATTTGATGGATCATCATCATCAACTCCAATCACTCTGATGTTTAGCATCTGATGTTTTATCTATGTGAGGAATTCATTTGAGGAATCGATGCCTATTCCTGATCTGATTGATCTTCCTCCTTAGAGTCAATCTGGTTAAAAATCTCATAATGATGGAATTTTTATTATGATATAATTATCATTATGATGTTCTATGTTTGATGATGACTCAACTCAGTAATAATTAAATTCTTCAAACTTCATCATCTTTACACATTTTGACTTATAAAAACTTCTGAGTCTAATACTTCTAGTTCCAATCTTATGTGTTTGGGTTTCTGGAACCAATACAACCTTTAAAATTCCTCAATTTCTTTAAAATATTTTATCATGATAGTATTCATGATTTTTGATAACTTAATGACCATTAAATCATCATTTGATTTTTTTAGAAAGTATGAAAACATTTTAACTCATGACTTCACTATCTTCTTTCAAAACTCTTCAGCAAAATTATGACTTCTTCACTCATAAACTTATGAATTTCTCACAAACACTGATTATGATAGATCTTAAACTTCATAAAGATGGACCTGAGACCGATGGTGCATCCGATCAATAATTTCATCTTTATAACCACCTCTACATCCAGTGCTTCTTGTTATGATACTCTGCATCTGAAAAACAAAATTCATAAAAACAAAACTTTTTTCCTTCTATATGTTTGGGTTCAAACTTTTAGAAACTTTCAAATTTATTATAAATCTCATTATGATGTACTGGGTCTAATCCTAAATAACAAAAACATTATTTTATAAAAAGTTTGGTTGTTAAAAAATACAAAAACATTGTTAAAAAAATTATCACAAAGGTTCTTAAGTAACTCCTTCATGATTTCCATGGAAATACCATCCCACTTACTGTATAGCACCTCAAGGGGTTGATCTAAACCTTTTAGAACCTTATGATCATCATTTAATTTCTAAAAAGTTAGGCATTGAGTGAAAAACTCTGTAACTCCCTTCTTCATTCTTAGCCACCAAAACTACCTCTAAAGATCCTTGTACATATTCTACATACCTGGATATACAACTAAGGGTGAAGTATGGAATTCCCTTAACACATCCTCTCTTAGAAAAACTGGTACCATCATCCATCCTTTGAAAAAACAACATGTTCCCCACCTTCAAAAAAATTAATTTGAAGCATGTCCAGTGGATATCTGAGTACATAGGGTCTCACAGTCAATATCTCCAAGTTTTGTTTCCTTGAATTTCTATAAAATCATAGGGGTAACAACCATCGACTAGAGGTAAGCTACTCTATCCTCATCCGCATAGGATAACTATAATAAGGCCAATTGGAAAGACGCCTTTCCCAACAACTATGAACAAGATCTCCTGGTAAGTAAATCTACTACCACATTCCCCTTCCCAGGATTATAGACAATCTTGAAGTCATAATCTTGGAGGAACTCTATTAATATCCCCTACCTCAAGATAATATCCTTATAATATAAGATATACTTGACACTCATGTGGTCATAATAGATGAGAAATCACTCACCCATCAGGTAGTGTTTCCATATCTTTAGTGAAAAGACTACCGCCGCTAACTCGAGACTATGAGTCACTTAGTTATTCTTATGTGGTCTAAATTGGAATGAACCATAAGCAATCACCAAATGCCTCTACATCATAACACAACCAAGATTGGTATCTAATGCATCATATAACACTATGTACTCAACACCATCCTCTGGCACTCTCAGTATGGGAGCGCTTGTCAATCCTTTCCTTAACTCCTAGAAATCCTATTGGCACCTCTCTATCCACGTGAAAGGATACCCCTTTTGGGTAAAAATTTTCAAATTAGTTGATATCCTAGAGAAATAATGTATGAATCTCCAATAGTATCCTTCCAACCCAAGGAATCTTCGCACCTTCATCATTCTATTGGGTGGCTCCCAAGCTAACACTACCTCAACCTTCATCAGGTCCACTACTACATTGTCTACTGAGATAACATGTCCTAAAAAGTGGACCTCTAGAATCCATAACTGGCACTTCTAGAGCTTTCTGTAAATCTAGTTCTCTCTGAGTACATATAGAACCACCCTCAATTTTCTTGTGTTCTCCTTATTGTAAATTGCGTACACTAGGATATCATCGATGAAGACTACCATGAATCAATATAAGAAAGGATAAAATATCTGATTCATGATACCCATGAACACTTCTGGGGAATTTTTCATTCCAAATGGAATCACCAAGTACTCATAGTGACTGTAGCGACATCAGAATGTTGTCTTCAATATATCCTCATCTCGTACTCTCAACTAGTGATAGACTACTTTAAGATAAATCTTCAAGTACCATTGTGCCCCCATAAACTAATTAAATAGGTCATTGATCCTCATTAGTGTATAATTATTATTTACTATCACCTAGTTTTGGTGATAGTAATTCACACATAACCTTAAGATCCATTCTATCTTCTTGACGAACAAAATTGGGTCTGCCTAGGGTGAAAAAATAGGCCTGACAAAGCTTTTCCTCTACAAGTCCTCCAACTACACCCACATCTTGCGAAGCTCTATGAGATCCATCTAATATTTCAGTGTAGATATTGGGATCTTCCTAGGGTTTAGATCAATTCATAATTATATATCTTAATAGAGAGGTAATCTTGGAACGTCCTTAGGAAAGATGTCCTCATACTCTACCACCACTATAGGGAACTAAAAAATAAAGAATCCACTACACTAAGGATCATTCTAGCCAACTAATGGGTAATTAGATGCACCCTCCTATGCATGAATCCATCATGTGCTTATTAGGTTTCCTTTTCACCCACAAAGTAAAATTGAGTCCCATCATTATGGAAACACCACATCCTCTACCTGAAATAGTCTATCTAGGCATGAATTTTAGATAACCAGTCCATACCTAAGATTATGTTGTAAGGACTCATAATTTATATAAATATATCCCAAAAGAAGCTATCACCTCCAAAATTTAGGTTACATCATCAGCATAAGTGTGTGATCACTGAGTCATCTTCTGTTGGAGTCTCCAAGTGAAAGGGTCAAGCCAAGGGCTCAACCATAATCTCTAGGTTGTGAAACAGATAAGTGGAAATAAAGAAATAAATCACAATTGTTTCTATAAATACTTAAACTAGGGTATAAAAGACATAGATTATACCTATTACCATCCTTGGAGACTCTGGATCATAATACTTGACTGCCTACAGTTGCCCTCATCCATGTCCCCTAGCTCCCTGATCCTGGAGTGGACCACCTGGGGGTGGTGGTGGTAGTAAATCAAAAAATATACCACCTTGATATACTCTCCCATACCTTATTATATGTTTTTTCCTAAAAATATACCTTCTCTTATCATTGATCTACCTAGACGGTGTGTCCACTATCTCTCTTTCAGCTATACGGCGGGTCAGACAATCCCATGTGAGATGTCCCCTGTCATCACATGAGTAGCACCACCTCTACCTAGGCTGACTAAATCCATCTAGTGAGCCCTAAACTGTAGACCCTCTATCTTGGGATCACCTCATGAAACATATCTCACATTCAATTCCCTGATTTTGATATTGGATTCTTATCACCAAAGTCTCTTCTCATGTATGCCCACTGCCAATAAAAATTGTCTCTGTCTGCTTAGCCAAGAAACTCTCAACTACCAAGACACTCTCTAACACCCCATAATGTGTATGAATGCATATAGATACCATTTTGGATCAGATATCTCTATGTGGAACTCTCTTGAAGGTATGATCCTGAAATAATTGAACATGTATCATAATATCGAGTACTGAGAGAGGTTGGTAAACCTCAATGAATACTAATCCATCATCGTGATACCCTACTAAAGCCGTAGAAGCTCCTAGATGCACAAAACCATCAACACGGATGGATAGAACTTCTCTCTGAAAAGGATATCAAACTATTACCATGAAAAGGTCACATCATTGTATGATTGGGTCACTAAACCCCACCATCTTCCTACAGATCCATGGATAAGGCTCACTTCCATGACCACCATCTGGTCTACTAGTGTCTCGAAAAGAAAAAAAATCACATAATAACCTCAAGATAGTCCTCAACTGCCTATGGGTTGAGATTACCTCAGAACCTAAGGGTTCATTATTGATAAAACTTATGAAGTGTGTTTAGCTAGCGCACTTTATATTCAGGTACTACCGGTACCATATATTACTCAACAGGTGGTGGTATAACTAGTGCACCAACTAGAGGTAACACCCCCTAAATAGGTCTCTGTATCAAATCCACATCACTGATGAGATCATCATCATGATCCTAATTCTAAATATTAGCTGGAATATGTCTTAGAGGCATCCTGAAATAGACAAGATATACCAAAATCAATGAGTATATTTGGACAGTTGACTCAAGAAGGACATGGAAACCATAAACCATTATTATATTATGCATGTACCAATACTTTTCCATAAAACCACTATCTACATGTATCGAGTCAAAATACAGACGATCCAAGTCTTAGTTTATGGATACATCGGTCACCATACCAACACTAAAGTCTATGGCCTAAAATCCAAACTCAAAAAACATAACATTGTTTCCCCAAACCAATCTCACAAACTCTGGTCCTAAGGTAGAATCGACTACTCTAATACCACTCTATCATGACTCGACCCAATGGAACCCAAATTGTGACTACCCTAATCTTGCATCTAATAGGCCAGGGGATGGCGAACAGTAATGAGTAGGCATATTACTCACATGTGAGGCCTTAGCCTAATGTACTTTACATACACACACATCTCTAAGCCCATATAATGTTGAAATGTAAAACAGCTAATAAACCATTCATGCATGCATCTAGATCCCATCATCAGAGTATGAAAAAAAAGTACTGGAAATCAAAAGGTCCAAATACAATCCCACCAAAAAGAAACCAAAAACAAGTACAAACTGTAGGATGGTGGGGAATGCTATTAAGGTGGATGTAAGAACACACCTTGATCTTTCTAGCTCACTAAGCTCTACTTGGTCCTAGTCTCTCTAGGGCTCCATAAAAAGGTTGATCATATGCATAAGACATGACACATGCGGGAAAAGCCCGTACATGGGTGTGTATAACAATACCTAGTAGGACACCCCAAAATCGCTAAGCATATAGCATCAATAATAATGGTCATATCATAATAGGTATATTTATATAGTGCACATAATAAGAATATCTATATGTAATCAATAAATACACATAATCTCAAGGTAAAATCACAACCATAATTCTAGCCTAGGATTCTTTCTCTATGGTTCCACATAGTTCTCATGTGGGAGAATGCACTCCATGAGTCACATAGCACTAATGGAATCTATCTGAGATGTTATGATCATTGAGTCCCTCTATAAGAATTATATGATATATGTATAAATATAATGATACATAGATGAGGATCACACTAAAGTCCATGGGGTACACCAATAACTCAATCTGTATTAACCCACTAAGTTGAGGATCAACGCTTGTGTCGTGTTTTTCGCGATGATACCAAGAAATCCACCTAGGGAAAATATGATGATAGAGGATCTCACTCTAAGCCTCATGGAAGGATTCCAAAAATTCTATCCAAAACTAAAGTCTCTATGAATTTATCACCATCCTATGTATAGGGTGTGATTCCATATTAAACTCATAGGGAAAGGATCAAGGGAATGCACCCTAATGAAACTTGTCTAATCTAAATAGGATAAGGGCTCCAAGCCTTCTTTGAAGGAGTACATGGTGTGTACTAGTAGTACAAGGCATGTTCCTTCATCACTGGGTCCTTATAGTGTATCATGGCATGTGCTTGTGTCCATGTCCATGTCAGAGTGCACATAGTGTTTGAGAACATGTACTCCTAGCCATGTTTGTGTCCCTTTGGCTATGTCCATGCCTGAGTACATAGTGTATTTGAGCTCGTGTACTCATGGGTGTGTTTATGTACCCTCTATGGTATACGCTGAGCCACCGGGTAAGGGTTACACATTGTGTGATAGTTGTCACATGCCATGTGATATTTATCTTTTCATAGAAACCCTAGCACTACAACCAGGGCCCCACATGTCATGTAATCCTAGATTACATTTTGTGTATATGATGATTTCTAATACCCTCTAGTTCTTTCTACATCTTCTTCCTCCATCACTATCACCACTAGATCTGCTACACATACCTTCTATGGACCATCAATTTGGGTCAATTGGGATTTCTTTCCTCTGAAGAACCGATTTTTGGCCCTCCTGATTTCTTAGGAATCGTCCTGCAGCCTTACCACCACCACACATCCCAAAACCCACATGCACATGTCCTGATCTGGTCCCGATATGTCATCACCATCAACGTATATTGATCTCATCATAAATATAAATCTAAATCTATGATAACAATCTGTTGCACTAAGAAATGGGAACGCAGTGATTGTTTATCTGGTATGTGTCGAATTGCGGGCCAAAGGAATTGCCTACGATGAACACAGAATGGTGGGATAAATACAAGAAACACACAAAAGAGGAAAAAACCTCTATAGACTTGATCTCTTTTTGTTAAAATTAAAAATTAATATCCAATTTAGATAAAAAAAATCTCCTAATAATCCCCACAGATAATCTCATACCCGTAATATGATCGATCCACAAATAAACTTATTGGTCAAATGATTTTCGTTCATCATAGGAATAAATAACTGAAGAATGAATCCAAATAATAAAAATCCTACCTCGAACTAGATCAATCGCTAGTGAATAATGATTTTGTTTCATAATCATTGGTAAGATCCTCAAGTTTCATTGCACACCGATCGATGAACCACAATCCGATCATCGCTCTCCAATGAAAGCTTCTCCAACGCTCTCCCAAAAATTCTCATGTTTATGCAGCTAACCCTAGGATATTTTTCATAATAGTGTATAAATATAAAAAACCCATATCAGGTTAAATAATTAAATTAATTAATCTATTCAATCAATTCATTTAAACGTCATCCTGTGACCACACCCCAACTCGAGCGTCTGATGCATTCCAAGGTTATATCACGCCTAGGGTAAAACTCATTCTCTGAACTCAACATCGGCCTCAAGTCTCCAATCCAAGCCTCCATTTATAATTTATTCTATTTTTTTAGGAAAATTGTGCATGAATGATATTAAATATATATAATATATTTAAAAAATTAATTCCTGGCACATTGGGCCTCAGAATCTCACATCGTCACAGTGCCTAGCTCTATAAATAATCTATATAATATTCCAAAATAAAACATGGAAAAATTTAAGTCCTTATATTAAGTATAAGAATCATCACACAAAATCACATATAGTAATATATTATTGTAGAGTCTCTTGTTTCTGAATCGGAAAAAATTCCAAAGGAATTTTGAATTTTGGCGTTTACTGGACGGGTTGTTTTTGAAACTTAACTTCAAAACGCAATTCCAAGAGTTATAACACCTTTAACTGATGTGTTATTTTTAAAAAATTAATTAATTAAATTAAAAATAAATTTAAATTTAAATTTAAATGAAAATAAATTGGAAACAAAAATAAATAAATGTTTTAATAATAATAATAATAATAATTTTTGTAGGATTTAAGAAAACCTCAAGAGAGGTATCCTTCACCAAGTGTTGAACACCCCCCCCCCCCCACCCATGGAGCCATCAATCTCATGCGACCCCCCCCCCCTCTCCTCATCTCCTTTTATGATGATTTCACTTGGATCTCTTGGTGATTCTTGATCAATGTCTCGAGTTAAGCCTATCTATGTAATGACCCAAAAAAAATTTGAATAATAATTGTTTCCTAAAAATGTGTGTTATATTATTTTACACAACAAAACTATATCTCATTAATAATGAAGTAAGTATATTTTAATGTAACCATCAGGTTTAGACCATTATATGACCATTGGTCAATATGACTATTGGAAACTATACTCATAATGTTTTGATTGTCGTTTATAAATATAAATGATAATGGTTAATTAATGTATAATGAAGAGTCGATGGCCTCAACCATTAGAATCGGGTTGTATGAATCCCATTTGTTGGATCTTGGGAAGTAAGTGGAATCACTAGGATTTTCTCTAGACCAATCCCAATACAAGCTTTAATATGTTAATCTTGAATGAAATCGATTATATTAGAATTTCAAGTTAGTAGATATTACCACTTGGGTGATGTTATCTGAGCTTCCCCAAGAGTCCATCAACATCGCACACCTTACCCTAGGTCATATGTGGGTGTTTTAAGGGGTTATGTGTCAAGGCCCTAGTTACTTAAAATGTAATCCTTTTTTAAATATTATTTTTATTTCATCATTTCTATTTTATGAATAGTTTTTATTAAAAATTGAGATAGAATTTGATAAATTGATTTTTCAGGTAAAAATTGTATTTTTTTTGGAAAGATATAAATTATTATATTAAATTAAGGTTTTATTAATAATTTTAATTATAATGAAATAGTTTTATAAAAAACTTATTTTTAATTATAAATGATAAAATAATTTTTTTTCAAGTGTCAAAAATTCTACTATGCATTTTATGTCCGTTGTTATTTTTAATAATTAAGTATTTTTATAACTAAAAGTTAAATTTATCATATTTAGATAATTATTATGATAAAATAAATTTCAGTTTTTAATTCATATGTTCAATGTTAGGTTATGGTGAATTTATGATATTTTTATAAAAAAAAATTTAAGTGAATAGTAAAAATGTAGTTTTGAGTTTTCAGTATGTTTAATGACATCATTAGTGGTGTAATAATGATGTAATAATTATGTAATAATTATGGTATATTATTAAGGAATAAAATATGATATTAGGTTTCCCAAGTGGCCAATACCATGGGAAAATATCAGGGGAAAGCCCATGGTTTTGTAAATACCACTAATGAGGTGTCCTCATAAATTAATAAAAAACTCCCTCTCTTTTACTATAAATAACCACCTATTACTTTGTTTCCTTTAATTAAAAAATCATCCCCCTATAATATATAATATTATTACCTCAAAACCTCCTAAGGTTTCCTCGAGCCCCCAAGATCCTGATCTTAGAGTTTTAGAAGTTACTCTTCAAGGTAAAGGAATTTTCAACTTCTCTTTTCCTTTCAAGTTATCTTTTATATGGTTTGTCTTTTAAATTTCCATACCATGTTCTTATTTAAATTTTATTATGTCCCTATAATTTATTATGAGTCTTTTATGAATGGGTTACCCTTGTACCCTCTCTTTTTAATGTTCTATAAAACCATGTTTCATACCCGTTATGCTGTAGAATTTTCGTCTCAAAACCTCTCTCTTTTTCTTGATAAATTATTTTATTACCCAAACCTATTTAATTTCCAAGGGTATTCATCAATATATAATAATTATTTATTTTATTCTTGAATTTACATACATAAAATCCTAATTCCCTTTTTTTGGGTTATAAATGACGTAATGAACATGTTTTTAAGCACTTTTTAAAACACCATGATTTTGATATGAAACCCATTTTTTTAATTCTATATGGTTTATTTATAAAAAATTTTATTATGATATATATTTATCACATGAAAATAAATACATATTAATGGTTTTACCTGATATCACTCCAATGCATTGGGTAAAGAATTTAATCTCTAGTGATAACAAGTTTTATGATGCCTTGGTGAAAAACTTTGGTAATTTTTATGACACCTTGAGAATGGACCTTGGTGATATGTTTATGAATGTATTAATTAAATTTTGTATAAACATTTATAAGTTATTATTCTTGTTATTTTATTTATTATATGCCTCTTAATCATGATCTTATGATATTATTTGAGTTCTGATTAATATTCCTCAAGATCACAAGTAAAATGTTTATCTTGTTATCCATTATTGGGACTTAAGATCACCCTTTCCTTTGATGTATGTCCCTAGGTTATAAGATGAAATAAATTTACTTAGTATGAACCTTGAATAATACCTTCACATGTAATATAAGTATGTTTTAAGTTCTCATGTATTATGTACCTTATTTCTAAGACACTAAACTTCAAAAGATCCTCTATTTGTAAAATGCTATGTAATGTTATGTAATAAAAAGGTAGGATGCCATAGTTGGTATCAAATAAAGTTTTTTTATTTGTGTAAATTAGGATTTTAAAACTTTAGGAAGAACCCTATAGAAAATTTTAAATATTGGAAAACTTCCTGGTATTTTGGTAAAATTTTAAGTAAGTGGTTTCCGAACAAATAAGTTCATGTCTGGATATAAACAAGTGGATGTGGCTCTGGAACAGATGTATCTAGGGGTAAAACCCAAAAACACCACTTTTATCTAGACTTGAATAGGAACTAGTTCATGACAATGGGCCTTTCTGCACTCTTGTTTTGACACTCTCAGTGGATATGTTTGGTTAAACACAATTTTTTATGAACCATTATGAAGTATTTGTATTAAATGTAATTGTTGTTAAAGAATATTATATTTAAGAATGGTTTTTTAAGACATGAAATTCCTTTATAATTATAAGATGATTAAATGAAACAAGTTTCTCACTAAGTTTCTCTTCTTTTAGAAAATGGAGGGAAATAGGAGGAACTGTGTAAATGGTGAGCACAGTGGACCATGCGCTAACAGACCTCTAATGGAAGCTAGAATGGAAACCTTTATGAGAATAATGAATAAACTAACTCAAGTTATGGTAAATAACTTGAATCAAGATAAGAGACCAGGGAAAAACTTTATGTTGAGTCATTTATGCATCAATGACTGCCAACGTTCAGTGGATCTACCAACCCCTTGATTATTGAATAGTGGATAAGCTCAATAGAAAAAGTTCTTTTCTACACTTTTTTGTTCAAAAAAAGAGAAAGTATCTCTGGCTATGTATCATTTAGAGGTATAATCTGATAAGTGGTGGGATATTATTAAAAACATGAGGCCAATAAGGAAGATCAAAGCTATGGAGTGGGAAGAGTTTAGAGGGATATTCTTCAATAATTATTTCCCTCGTTCAATAAGAACAAAAATGGAGAAGGAATTTTTCGAGCTAAATCATAAGGAGAATGAATCTGTGGTAAGCTATGAGATGAACTTAACAAGGATTTCACATTAAAACTCTATATTTTTCATGGATCCTAATGGGAAGGTTGATAGATTCTTCAATGGACTAATACCTAATCTGTGGAAAAAATTTGCCAACTGAGACTATGAAAACTATGAAAAGATCATGAAGAGTTCTATGAAAGTCAAACCGGAGTCTGGTGAGATGAAGTGGTCCCATAAATTCAATTAAAATAAGTGATAAATGGATCCAAACTTGGGTAGGAGCTTTGACTAAGGAAGAGGAGGAAAGAAATTGAAACTACCCACATGTAATAAATGTGGGAAAAAGAATTCGGGGAACCGCCTGCTTGGGAGTGGGAAATGATACAAGTGTGGTAGAGAAGGCCATATTTCTTGGAACTATCATAGTGAGGTTAATCCTCAACTTCTCAGCACTAAAGACAAAGGGAATATGGTGTAGGCCCTTCCTGAAGTCTAATGCTTCAAGTGTGGACAGATAGGGAACTTTTCCAATCACTGTCCAAATCCGAGGGCAGTAGAGGGTAATCACTATTAACCTTAGCATAGGATAAGGGAGAAAGGTGCTTTTTCTATCATAATAACTAAATTTGAAACACCAAATGATGTGGTGGAAGGTGCTCTTATTGTCCTCTCAAAGCTAGCAAGTACTTTGTTTGATTCTAGTTCTATGCATTCCTTTATTTTCTCTAAGTTTGCAAATAATTTAGAATCAACCCCTAAATTTCTAAAAGTATATTTATCAGTCAAGACTCTTGGTGAGATTATCCAAGAATCAGAAGTGTTTAGAAACTTTAGTATTTACTTTGGTGATCATAATCTCATTTCAAATCTAGTAGTCATTCCTATAATGGAATTCAAAATTATACTAGGGACGGAATGTATCTCAAAGTATAATGTGAAAATCAACTATAAAAGCAAGGAAATATCAGTATTATTGAACGGAAAACCTATGAATTTTTTCAAAGGGGAGATATCCCGACCTTAGCATTGTCTAGAAGCACCATCTGTAGCATTATTTTATGGAGTTGATCAGTGAATATGAAGAAGTAAATGAAAGTATACATATAGATAATGTCCCCATCGTTCAGAAATATATTGAAATATTTCCTGAGGAGTTACTTAGACCTCCCCTAGAAAGATAGGTAGAGTTATCCATTTAACTCATGCCTGGTTCCAAGCTTATTTCAAAAACCCCGTATAGAATGGAAAATGTGGAGTTGGAGGAATTAAAGAAAAAACTCCAATATATTTTGGAGAAGGTGTTTATCTGACTGAGTGTGCCTCCTTAGGGAGCACATGTTCTCTTTTTAGAGAAGAATTATGGATCAATGTAGCTATGCATTGATTGTAGAGAACTAAACAGGATCATAGGGAAGAACAAATACCCTCTTCCAAGAATTGATGACTTATTTAACCAGCTTCATGGGGTTCAATTCTTATACAAGATTGATCTTTGATCTGATTATCATCAATTGAGGGTGAAGAAAGAAGATATTCCAAAAACCACCTTCTAATCAAGATATTAGCATTATGAGTTTGTTGTTAAACCCTTTGGCTTAACTAATTCACCTGCTATATTTATGGATTTTGTGAATAGAGTCTTTAAATAATACCTTAATAACTTTGTGCTAATTTTTATTGATGATATTTTGATATATTCCAAAAGTTTTGAGGAGAATGAGGATCATCAAAGGGTTATTTTTTAAACTTTATGGAAGGAGAATATTTTTAGAAAGTTCAAAAAATGTGAATTTTTGTTACAACGATTTTCTTTCTTTAGGAACATTGTAAGCAATGAAGTAATCTCAGTAAACCCTACAAATAAAAAGGTTGTGTAGGAGTGTCCTCATCATACAACAAAAACTGAGATTCATATTTTCCTTGGTTTAGTAGGACATTATAGGAGGTTTTTGAAAAAAAAATCATGACTTTTTAATACACTAACCAAGTTAACTCGAAAAGGGGTTAAGTTCATCTGGATAAATGAGTGTGAGAAAATTTTCTAAGAGCTTAATAATAGTTTGGTTACTGCACCCATGTTAACTCTTCCCTCAATCAGATAATAATTCATTATTTTTAACAGTGTATCTCTAAAAGGAATTAGGTGTGTCCTCGTGAAAAATTACTAGGTGATTTCTTATGCATCTTGATAGCTAAAGCCTCATGAAAAGAATTATACTACACGTGATCTGGTTCTAGCTGTGGTTGTTTTTGATCTGAAGATATAGAGGCACTATATTTATGGGGATAAGTGTGATATATACATATACCATAAAAGTTTAAATTGTATTTTTACAAAAAAGGAATTGAATATTAGATCGAGGAGATGGTTAGAACTTCTTAAAGACTATGATTATTCAATTCATTATCACCCTAAAATAGAAAACAAAGTCACTGATGCATTAAGTAGGAAATACCCTATTGTGATGGTAATGATGAGGATTCAAAGAGATCCTTTAATCAAAGAACTAGTAAAAATGAACATGGGAATCGTAAGGGAAGGGATATCATCAACCCTATCCCAAATTATTTATCAATTGTCGTTACTAGATAAGATCAAGAAATATCATAGAGATGATACCTTGTTACATAAAAAGTTAGAGTATGTGAAGAATGAGAAGTTTCCTGAGTTCAATATCGATCAAGAAGGTGTTTTGAAATTTCATACAAAGCTATGTATTCCATCTATTCCAGAAATAAAGAATTAGTTGATGGATGAAGCTCATAAAACTACATTCTCTATACATCTTGGAAGAATTAAAATGTATAGGTACCTTTGTGATCATTATTGGTGGTATAACATGAAAAGGGAGATTTATGACTACACTATAAGGTGCCTGGTGTGTCAAAAAGTGAAGGCAGAGAGAAAACTTCCTAAATGGTTATTGCAACCAATACCCATACCAGCATGGAAGTGGTACAATATCACTATGGACTTTGTCACTAGTCTCCTGAAAACTTCCAAAGGAAACTATGTGATATGGGTTATAGTGTATCGTCTCACCAAGACTACCCATATTATCTATATTCATTAATATTTCTCTCTTGATTAACTTTCCAGGATTTACGTGAGGGAAGTGGTAAGGTTTCATGGGGTACCACTCTATATTATATGTGATCATAATCCAAGGTTCACATCAAAATTCTAGAGAAGTATTCAACATTATTTTAATACTAAATTGAATTTCAGTATGGCCTATCATCCTCAAACTAATGTCCAATCTGAAAGGACTATTTATACACTCGAATACATGATGTGAACATGCTCAATGGAATTTAAAGGTGGATGGGATCAATATCTCCTATTAGTTGAGTTCTCTTAAAAAAATATCTTCCATTAAAGAATTCAAATGGCACCCTATGAATCTCTATATGGGAAGTGATGTAGAACTCCTACTTGTTGGGATAAAGCTAGTGAGAGAAATCTTCTTGGACCTGATCTTGTTCAAGAGATGACATAAAAGGTTCATGTCATCTAACAACACATTAAGGCTGCTCAAAGTTGTAAAAAGAGCTATGTTGAAAACCATCAAAGGGACTTGGAGTTTGATGTTGGTGAAAAATTATTCCTTCGAATTTCACCATGGAAGAGAGTCATGTGATTTGGGAAGAAAGGGAAGCTTATCCCCAGGTACATTGGCCCCTATTAAATCCTTGATCACATGGGAGCAGTGTCCTATTGTCTAGAACTTTAACCAAATCTATCTCAAGTTCATGATGTTTTTCATGTATCTCGCTTGAGGAAGTACATACCTGACCATTAACATGTACTAAATCTGGAGGTGGTGCAACTGGAACATGATCTCTCTTATGATGAGTAATCGGTGGAGATCTTGGACTATAGGGACAAGGTTCTACGCAACAAGATTACCCACCTTGTTAAAGTTTTGTAGAGGAACCAAATGTATGAATAATAAACATGGAAACTAGAGGAAACAATGAGGCATAAGTACCCTCAACTTTTCTCAATTGAGAGAACGAGTTGAAATTTCAGAGACAAAATTTCTTAAGGGGGGAGAATGTAATGACCTGAAATTTTTTTGAATAATAATTGTTTCCTAAAAATGTGTGTTATATTATTTTACAAAACAAAACTATAATTAATAATGAAGTAAGCACATTTTAATGTAACCATCAGTTTTCGACCATCATATGACTATTGGTCAATATGATTATTGCAAACTATAGTCATAATGTTTTGATTATCATTTATAAATAGAAATGATAATGGTTAATTAATGTGGAATGAAGATTCAATGGCCTCAATCAGTAGAATTGAGCCATATGAAGCCCATTTGTTGGAGATTGGGAAGGAAGTAGTGTCATTGGGCTTCACTCTAGACCAATCCCAATCTGAGCTTCAACATTTTAATCTTGAACGAAATCTTCTATGGGGAAGTTCAAGTTAGTGGAGATTAGCACTCGGGCGATGTTATCCAAGATGCCCAAAGTGTCCATCACCATCGTAAACCTTACCCTTAGGTCATATATGGGTGTTTTAAGGGGTAATTTTTCAAGGCCCTAGTTAATTAAAATGTAATCCTTTTTTAAAAATAAAATTTTTATTCCATCATTTTCTTTTTATGAATAGTTTTGCTTAAAAATTGAGATGAAATTTGATAAATTGATTTTTCAGGTAAAAATTGTATTTTTTGTAAAGATATAAATTATTATATTATATTAAGTTTTTATTAATAATGCTTATTATAATGAAACAGTTTTATAAAAACACTTCTTTTAATTATAAATGATAAAATAATTTTATTTTTTCAAGTGTCGAAAATTTTACTATGCATTTTCTGTCTGCTATTATTTTTAATAATTAAGTATTTTTATAGTTAAAAGTTAAATTTATCATATTTATAGAATTATTATGATAAAATAAATTTAATTTTTGAATTCAGAACGTCGGTATTAGGTTATGGTGAATTTATGGAATTTTTATAAAATATTTTGTTTTTCGATGAATAGTAAATATACATTGAGGTTTTGTTATGTTTAATGAAATCATTAGTGATGTAATAATGATGTAATAATAATGGTATAATATTGAAGAATAAAATATGATATTATTTTTTCTAATTGGCCAATACCATGGGCCAATACCATGGTCAAGCCCATGGTTTTGCAAATACCACTAATGAGGTGTCCTCGAAAATTAATAAAAAACTCTCTCTCTTTTACTATAAATACCCACCCATTACTTAATTTAATTTCATTAAACAATAATAACCCTAGAATATATGATAGTATTACCTACAAAGGAGTCATAATAAGGTTTCCTCAATCCCCCAAGGTCTCAATCTTATAGTTTTAGAAGTTACTCTTCAAGGTAAGGGAATTCTCAACTTCTCTTTTCCTTTCAAGTTCTCTTTTATGTGGTATGTATTTCAAATTTCCATACCATGTTATTATTTACATTTTATTATGTCCATATAATGTATTATTAGTCTTTTATGAATGTTTTAACCTTCTCCCCTCTCTTTTTAATGTTTTATAAAACCATGTTTCATACGCGTTATGCTGTAGAATTTTCGTCTCAAAATCTCTCTCGTTTTCTCAAGAAATTCTTTTATTTTATTTATGTGAATACCCAAACCTATTTAAGTTATAGGTTTATTCATAAATATATAAAAATTATTTATTTTATTCTGTAATTTACATACATAAAACACTCATTCCCTTTTCATGGGTTATAAATGACATAATGATCATGTTTTTAATCACTTTTTAAAACGCCATGATTTTGATATGAAACCCATTTATTTTATTCTCTATGGGTTATTTATGAAATGTTTTATTATGACCTATGTGGATCACATGAAAATAAATAAACATTAAGTGTTTTCTATAATATCACTCCAATGTATTAGGTAAATAATTTAATCTCTAGAGATGACAAGTTTTATGATACCTTGGTGAATAACCTTGGTAATTTTTATAACACCTTGGGAATGGACCTTGGTGATGTGTTCATAAATTTCTTAATTAAATGTTTTATGAACATTTAAAAGTTATTATTAATGTTATTTTATTTATTATATTCCTCTTAATCATTCTCTTATGATATTCCTCAAGTTCTTATTGATATTCCTCAAGATCACAAGAAAACTATTTCTCTTATTATCCCTTACTAGGACTTAAGCTCACCATTTCCTTTGATGTATATACCCAGGTTATGAGATGTAATAAATTTACTTAGTATAAACCTTGAATAATACTT
The DNA here is from genome assembly GCA_963277665.1 of Viscum album. Taxonomy (NCBI): domain Eukaryota; kingdom Viridiplantae; phylum Streptophyta; class Magnoliopsida; order Santalales; family Viscaceae; genus Viscum; species Viscum album. The sequence continues at coordinate 1,012,460,445 of OY728141.1, read as the reverse complement.
TCATGTGGAATATAAGTATGTTTTAAGTTTTCATGTATTATGTACCTTATTTCCAAGACACTAAACTTTAAAAGATCCTCTATTTGTAAAATGCTATGTAATGTTATGTAATAAAAAGGTGGGATGCCATAATATCCTACTTCATAGATAAGGAATTTTACTCCTCACATCACCCTTCATGTTCGGACAAACTCTAGGTTAGGTTTTGATCCATATTTTTGGTTTTTCCTCTGATGTTAGGTTGTGCGAAGGGTCTCTTGGGACACCCTTGTTCGTATTCCGGCAACTGCCGCCAAAGGCAAAGAATTTCGGATCATCTTAGATCTCTACCATCAATTTGGGGAAAGTTTTTCCATAAATCTTCATTTTCTCTCAATTTATAATTGGTTATTTTGTATTTTATGAGTTCCCAATACTTTTATTCAGCGCATTTTGATCTTTCATCCCTGAGGAGGACTTACACACATGTGTAGGGGTAATATGTATATATATATATATTCCCTCTTTATAAATATTACCTCATGGAAAGGGGAATATGTGAAATGTAGCTATGGGTATCATATATATATATATATATGCATGTGTGTGTAAGTGTAAGGACCAGATTTGAGTTTTTGTCGTCAAAATTGTCAAGTACCAAAGTGTTTGGATTGGTCTACTTTTTTAGTAACCCCAGTTTGAGGTATGTATTCCTTTTTTATGTTTTTTTAAGTATGTAATGTGGTTGGGAAATTTTTTGTATGGTTTTTAATGTTTTATTGAAGGTTTTCTTCATTTTATAAGCATGCACGGTTTGAGAATGGTTAGTTAAAACCATGTAATGCTTGTAGGAAACCATTCAAGTTGGGGTAGTGGATAAGGGGTTAGAACATGGTTAAGGAACATGGTTTTACAAACTGTGAGACCATCCCAAGTGAACTGTTCAACTAGGGACATTGTGATTTCAAATGGTTAGAACATGGTTTGTTTAACCATGTTGGGTAACCATGCAGGGTCCCTCTTGAGGCAGCAGTAGGCACACGGTTAGCACACAATTTGCCTAACTGGGCGGTTAAAACATGCATGGATTAAAAAGTGGGTTTTTAAAAATAGGGCTTGGTTCGGATTTTCCCTAAACACTTAATTATTCCTCTTATGTATCCCTAACTTAGGATTACTTATTCTCTAAGGTTAGATAGGCTCTACCACTCATTTTGGAGGCAATTCAAAGGGTTTTCAAGATGCTTTGAAGGAAATTCTCCCTTGGTAAGTCTCCTCTCTTGGTGGTTTAGTGGTTTTCTCTAGATCTACTTATCTATATCTTTTTTTTTCCTAGATTTACTTTTGTTTCATGTATATATAGGGTTTTTGTTTCCTATAATGGTAATATTTTGGATTTTTTATGTTATGGAAAGGGATCTAATACAATTTTGTGGAAGTTTCATCCATTTTTGGTGTGTGGTTGTGCGGTGGGTCGATTTCACCAAACCCTAAGGTAGGTGGCTTCAATATTGACTTTATTTTACTAGAACTATAAGGCCTAATTTTAAATTAATTGGTTTTTCTTGAAATTTATTATAAATGTGATGTGAAAATCTTGGTGGAAATCCACTTTGTGATGATTTTTTGATTTTGTGGAAAATGGGTTGATTTTGTGAAATGTGATTTTTGTTGGATTTTAAAATGATGATTTTAAAATCTATGGCTTGTTTGATTTATGGAAAAATGTTTTTGAAAAAAAATCAATAAAAATGTTGTTTTATTGAATTGTGGTTTTCCATGGATAATGGATTAAGGGTGTTTTCAATAAATGGGTGATTTATTGAAGTGGTTTTGGTATATTGTTGGAATTTTGTATTAGATTAAATGGTTGTTTGGTTTCTAAATTTTTGGGTAGTATGGATTGCCATACTTTGGTTGATATGATCTTGTAAATTATTGATTTACATGTTGTTGTGATTTTGGAGAATGTTGTTTTCATGGTTGTTAGATTAAGTGATTAAGCATGTGTTGGATGGGATGGATAGTGGTGTGAAGTACCACTATAAAAATGGGATGGATAGTGGGTATGAAGGAACACCGTCAAGTCTAATTGGATGTGAAGTAACACTATAATAAAAATTTGGATGGGTTTGGATGTAAAGTTTAGTCATTATGGTAACACTGAGCTCAGGTGTGTGTGTGGTGTGTGTGGAACTTGTGAATATGGTTAGAATATGTGTGTGGAAACATAAGGTGAAATGGGTTATGACAATATGTGTTAGAAAAATGGTTAATGACGTGTTTGGTTTCTTTCCTTATTATTGTGATGATTTGGGTAAAATTTTGTGGTAAAATTGTGTTTATCTTGGTGTAAATTGTTTCATTGGTTATTGGTTTTATATAAATTGTTTTATATAAATGTGTTAATAGTTATATCGTAGTGTTGTGTATAGGGAAGTCATTTGGTGAAAGCCTACTGAGTATTATTACTCACTGTATGCTTTGTCACTTTGGTGATTTTTCATATGTTGTATTCTGAGACATGGGTAAAGGTAAAGCATCTCATTACTTTAGTGGTGCATCATGATGCTTGGGATGTCTTGTGGTGTTGGAGGTTGGAACTTGGTGTGGAACTTGGGAGTTATGTTGGAGTCTTTGAGCTTTTTTGTTTTAGTCTTCCACTTGGTACTCTGATTTGGTATTGATATGGTTTTGTATTATTATCATGGGTATTAGGTTGATTGTAATACATTGTTGACATGCACCAGGTAGTTGATTTGGTAATAGAACATTTGGTTGGTTGTTTTATTTCTAAGGGAAAATCATCCCCCACTTTTCATGAATCCCTCATCATTTATTGTCAGCCTTTGGCACCTTGGGGATGTCGCTTAAGGCCAACTAGCACCTCCACCTTGACTCAAGCCAATGAGGAGGGGCAGGATGTTACAAGTGGTATCATTTTTTTTGGTCCTTAACTTACAAGTGAGGCTAGTCTTGTTTATATTCTTTGGCATTGATTATCGGTCTTGGATTTGGGATTAGTTATTGGTTTATTCCTTGAGTTGGGATGGTAGATAGGAGTAGGATTGTCGGAACTTTAAATGCATCACATAAGAGGACATAGCTAACCCTTTTATACTGAACTTCAAGTTACCAAGGAGTTGGGTACACAATTTTTTTGGAGACACTTATAGGATCATGATCACATTGTCGTGGGTTCATATAATGAGACGAGCATGGAATGTATGCTATAAATTACTTCCCACTAGGGTTGTATATTTCATTTGGCATAATGATTAATGTTGTGATATAAATGTATTTATTTTTGAAAAATATGGAAATGGTTTTCAAATGTTCAGTTTCAAAAAAATAATGATTGTGCTATTTTAAAAATGGGTCAATTTTCAAAACATAGTGGACTTTTTAAAAATGGTTGAATAAGGAAAAATGGGTGTTTTGAAAATCATGGTTGTGATAACTAAAATGTGATATAATTTGAAATTGTAAGTCTTCATTTGAAATTTAGTGAGACTTATAGTGGTTGTTGTGTTGATATAAATGGATCTGAGTAGGCATCGTAGAGACCAACTGGAGGAAGTTTCTGAAAATGTGGTTTCACCTGAGCCCTAGGTGAACCAGAAGCTAGTTCATAGCATAGTAAAATATTTCCAAGTTGTGGAAAGTGGGAATAGAATGGATGAGCTAAATCATGCTAATCACTCGATTCAGTTTCAAAAGAATAATCCACCCATCTTTAGTGGTGATTCGGAACCAGAAAGGGCGGAATCATGGTTGAATAGGATGAATCAAATCTTCGATTTCCTAGGCACACTAGAAGACTTTAAATTCAAGTTAGAAATAGGAATTATAACACCCTGACCCGAGAAGCTCGTAGCCGCTGCATTACTAAATACATTGGAATGTTTAAAAGGAATGAAATCCCTAAGAAATGATTATTTTAGTAGTCTTTAAGAAACTAGATACATACATGTAACTCATATTACATTGGGAAAGGTAACACAACATAATACATAACAAAAACTAAAAAAACTACATCCATGAGAACTAAATATATGGTCTCCTAATCATAACCTATTGAAGGTAAAAAAATTAAAGGGGTGAGATCAAATGCTCAGTAAGGGTTACTAATAGCGAAATCATGAATCAACAATAACTAAATCATAAACAATTTGGCATAGTCAATATGGCATGGTGAATAAATGAAAAACACACCCTATTAATAAGTTGAGAATGAAACTGCATCCATAGGTTTTTCCATAGTGAAAACTCATGGATGGTAATATCTGAAAATGAATAAAGAGATATGCTTATTAATTGGACGTCATGTATCTGGCACATGAAAACACTATACCGTCGAAATGGTTTAAGTTTGTGGGTAGAAACCCATCTGATTTTTGGAAACAAACTCGAAGGGTTTGTCACCAACTGATTTGTCTCATGAGACCTGTCAATGCATAGAGGAGATATAGTGGTCCCCGACCATCACTGAAAGTCCAAATCAATATTTATACATATATTTAATACAAGTACAATATGCCTTCTCAATATCCCTATAGAGTAGAAAATACATATTCATCAATATTTCCATAGTTAAAACAACTTTCCAAATAAACACTATATGTGAAATGGTATACGACCTAAGGAAATAATAATATCCATGAAACAAAAATATGGATATATAATATAATTAAAATTTCAAATTAAAAATGATCTCAAATGGGCAGTGGATATGCCCATAAGAAAGATTAGGTGTACAATACCAAGTAAGTCTCAATGAAATGGAAATTGAGACAAAGTCTCTTACCACATTGTAATCAATTGAGTCATATGAACAATAATTAATAACCACAAAATGAATCACATAATATTTTTAATATAAATAGAATCATCTTAATATATATAAAATGGTAGAACACAATACACCACATGCAATAAATAAGTGGCGAACAATGGAAATCTCATGGAATTAAAAGTGATATAAGAAACCCCTTACCTTATGCCTGAATGTGTTCTCGATTGATATTAATGACCTGAATAATAAAATTTAGATTCATTAATTAATAATTCCATAACCTAATAAACATTTAATCTATTTATTATAACCTTATTAGGTTCATTCATTCCCTTTTTTATGGGTTTAATAGGTTCAATTTTATTGTTTTGGGAACATTTTCTTCCTTGGTTTTCAAGATTGGTTTACTTATATTCATGAATGGAAGTTCATTTGAAATGTGTATAAAATAAATAATTGTTAATATATATATTATTATTGACATTATAAATTATCTTATAATTTATTTTGGGTTATATACCATGAGGATAACTCATTAGTTTAAAGTTAATGATAAAGGCTTGGATTAACTTGGCGGTTTTGTGAATAATGAACTTGTTTTGTATTATTATTTTATATTATGGGTGTGTAGGTATTAAAAAACATTTAATAAGATTAAATAATTATATTATGATCTGGTTAAACCATAATTATGGTTTCATTACCATAATTCAAGATGGTAATAATAATTAATAACCTGTCGTCCTTAAATGTGATAAGTTAACACATCTCAGAGGGTGTTTTCATTATTAGTCTAAGAGGGGGGGAAGAGATGATGATGAAATATTACATTAGCATAATAAAATAACATAAAATTTAAGGTACTGGAATTATTATATCATTTGGATTAGGGGATATGATGAAAGAAAAATAAAAGAAAGGAACTCAAAATAAAATAAAAATTAAGAAATCCCTCACGAAAATTCAACAGCCTAATGGTGTCACCTAAAAAATTCATAAAATAGTTTGATGAGAAAAAGGGGGTTTATCATAACTATTACATAATATGGATATAAAGGTTAATATTTAATGACACATACCAACATAATCCAATTGAAAATAAAAGAGAAAACATAAAATGAAAGCTTTAAAAAAGAGAAGGGTGGTAGATTCCCTTACCTTGTAGAGTAACTCAAAAACTTAAAGGTTGGGACCTTGGGGGATTGATAACACCTTGGGATGAATACTAGGGAGGTAAAACTACTATAGGTTAGAGTATTATGAATTTTTAATGAAATAAAATGAAGGGATGAGGGGGTATTTATAGTAAAATGAGAGGGAGTTTTTTATTAATTTAAAGGGATGCCTCATTAGTGGTTTTTGCAAAACCATGAACTTTCCCATGGTATTTTCCCATTGTTTAGCCACATGGGGAACCTCATGACATATTTTACTATACACAAGTATAACAGCCTTTTATATTAATTATTACATCATTATGATGTCATTAAACTATCGAAAACTAAAAACTGTATTTTTACTATTCATGAAAAATTCAAGTATTTTAGAAAAATTCCAAAAATTCACCCTAACCATTTTTTAATCATGTAGAATTAAAAAATGAACTCCATTTTTTGAAATAATTTTCTTAATATTTTTAATTTTATTTTTAAATAAAATCATAATTTATTCAAAAATAACAATTTTAAATCTATAACTCATTTTTAACACCTTGAAAATTTTAATCGATGTCTCATTATCTTATAACCTTAAGAAAATAAAATAATAATATGGTTTAATATTCATAAGGTTTGTATTACTATTCATGTTACTATTCATAAGGTTATGTTACTATTCTTCAGAAAAACAAGTTGGTTCTATCAGACTCCAAATAACTTATTGATCACAACTGTAGATGACCATTTTTTGAAATTCAAAACATAGATGTGGCGAATTTAAGTTTAATGGATAGGTTATGGATTTCTCCTATGAATAACAAAGTTTTTTTTCACAGAAACTTAGTGTTGTATTCAATATAGGCTATCTAATGAATTTAAAGTATTGAAGAGAAACATACCATTAAATGTTTGGGGTGTTATATTATTCTCACATTAGGAAATTTTTCCCTCGAAATTTTTTATGTATAAAGCCCTTCAAAAAGATGTGGGTGGTTCTTCTTCATAATATATTCAAGTTCCCACATTTCTTCTTATATTTTATGGTTTCTCTAAAGAACATTTACTAAACAAGTTTTCCGATTTCTCAATACCTACTCCCTTGTATCAAGAATTTCGATAGGCTCTTCATAATATGAAAATTTTGGTTCCAGCTCTATATCATCATAGGTGAGTACATGTATTGGTTCTGGAATTTATTTCTTTAACAATGACACATGGAACACATTATGAACTTTGGAGATACTTAGTGGCATTACTAAATAGTAAGCTACAGCTCTGATCCTTTCCATAATTTCAAATGGCATGATGTACCTAGGGCTCATTTTCCCTTTCTTACTGAACCGTAGACACCCTTCCACAAAGATAATTTTAGAAATACATGATATTATACTTTAAATTCCAAATCATTTCTTCAATTGTCATCATAACTCTTTTGCCTAATTTGGGATGCTTTAATATGGGCCTGAGTTTTATTTACCTTTGTAGTTGTCTCTTCAATAATCTCTAGGCCTAAAAGTTTTCTCTCACCAACTTCATCCCAACAAGTTGGAGTTCAACACCTCTTACTATATAATGCTTCATATGGCACCATTTGAATGCTATTTTGGAAACTATTATTGTATAAAAATTACACCAAAGGTAAGTATTGATCCCACATACCTTGAAATTCAAGATAGAATGATCTCAACATGTCTTCCAATGTTTGAATAGTCCTTTCAGACTGTCCGTCGGTTTGGGGGTGATAAGCAATACTCATATGAAGCTGAGTATCCAAATCCTTCTAGATACTTTTCTAGAATTTTGATGTAAACTGAGGATCTTGATCAAAAAAATCGATAGAGTTTCACTGTGAAGTATTAAAAATTCATTAATATAAAGTCTTTTCAGGTGCTCAAGTGGTGAATCCTCTCTTACAGTAAGGAAATGTGCTGATTTTGTGAGACGATCAACAATTACCCATATTGCATCATTCCTTATAGGTGTCCTTAGTAGTCTTGTGATAAAATCCATCGTAATTTCATCCCACTTCCACATAGGAATAGGTAGAGGTTGAATCACCCCTCTAGGATGTTGTCTCTCTACCTTCACTTGTTGACAAACTAGACACCTTGACACGTAGTTAGCAATTTATCACTTCATATTATCCCACCAAAAATGTTCCTTTAGATCTCTATACATCTTAGTGCTATCGGGGTGTATAGAAAAATTTGATCTATGATCATCATTTAATAGTTCCCTTTTTAGCTCAAGTATTAATGGAACACATAACCTCTTCACAAATTTCAGAACTCCTTCCTCATACACGAATTCTTCCAATCTCCCATCCTTAACAACATTAATTTTCTTATGTAGATTCTCATCATCAGATTGGGAGCTTTTTATATTCTCTAGTAAAGATGGTTTAGAAATCATTTGAAAGAGGTAGGATGTTTCCCCTTCCTTAACAATTCCCATATCCATATGTAGTATATCCATGAATAAAGGATCTCTCTCAATCCTTATTTGGGTTAGAAGTCCATGATCTTTCCAGCTTAATGCATCTTCCACCTTATTTGCCTTTCCTAGGTGGTAGTGTATTGAACAATCATAATCTTTGAGTAACTCGATCCATCTCCTTTGCCTCATGTTGATTTCTTTCTGTGTAAAAATGTATTTCAAACTCTTGTGATCTGTATATATCTCACATCTTTCACCGTAGAGATAATGTCTCCATATTTTCATAGCAAAGATTATGGCTGCTAACTCAAGATCATGATTTGGGTAATTTTTTTCATGATTCTTCAACTGCATTGATGCATAAGCAATAACTTTATCATTTTTCATAAGGATACAACCCAACCCATTATTTGATGCATCACTGTATATCACAAATCCATCATTTCCAGATAGAAGAGTCAAAATAGAAGCATTGACCAATATTCTTTTCAATTCTTCAAAGTATTCTGTACATTCTTTTGTCTACACAAACTTAACCCCTTTATGTGTGAGATTGGTTAGCGGGTTAGCCAGTCGGGCGAAATTCTGAACGAAATACTGATAGTAACCTGCTAATCCAATAAAACTATGTACCTTGGTTATGTTCATTGGCATGGGCCATTGTTGGATTGAATTTTTCTTCATAGGATCAACTAAGATTCCATCCTTAGAGACAATATGGCCAAGAAAAAAATGATCGACGCTAGAATACACACTTTATAAACTTCCCATATAATTCATTTCTTCTAAGAGTTTTTAGAATAATCTACAAGTGATTCTCATGGTCTTCATATATTTTAGAGTATACCAGGATGTAATTGATAAATAACACAAAAATTCATCAAGATATTCCTTAAAAACTTTATTCATTAGATCCATGAAAACAGAGGGTGTATTAGTCAGTCTAAAAGGCATCGGTGTAAACTCATAATGCCTGTACCTGGTTTGAAACATTGTCTTCGGAATATCTTCCTTCCTCACAAACAGTTGATGATATCTAGATCAAAGTAAATCTTTGAAAAATATTGTGCTCCATGAAGTTGATCAAATAAATCATCAATTCATGGAATAGGATACTTATTATTTATTGTAATAGCATTGATTTACCTATAATCAATGCATAGCCTCATGGGTCCATCTTTCTTCTTGACAAATAGGATAGGGGCTCCCCATGGAGAAACACTAGGTTGAATAAATCCTTTGTCACTCAATTCCTCTAGTTGTTTCTTTATATCCACTAATTGCAAAGTGGGAATTCTATGGGGATTATTTGATATAGGTCTTGCACCAGGAATTAAATCAATAGAGAACTCAACTTCCCACTCTGAAGGATGTCCAGGTAAATCCTCTAGAAATATGTCAATGTATTCTTGCACTATATAAACATATTCAATTTGAATATTTCTTTCCTTAACCATAGATATTGGGTTCTCTTCCTCTCCAATAATTCCATTCAGTAGAGCTATTAGGGGTGGATCTAGATAAGAATTAGATGGCGAGGTTTCTACTCTAAAGATAAGGGATTCTATACCATTTTCAAAAATAGTAACTTCCTTTTCATTTCAATAGATATTCGCATCATAATTTGATAGCTAATTCATACCAAGAATTATATCAAAGTAAATCATTGGTATGATGATGAGATTAGCAACTAAATCACATTTATGTGTCATGAGGGGGACTGATTGACATGCCTTTGTTGCAATGATACATCCCCTAGGTGTTTTGATTAAAAACTCCTTTATTAAATAAAATTGGACATGTCTAATTTTATTGGCAAACTGGGAAGATATAAATGATTTCTATAATCCATAATCAAATAATTCATTGGCTAAGTTTGAGGAAAAAATTAAAGTACCTACCACTACATCATTAGGAACTTCAACCTCTGCGGTTGTAATCGCATAAAGCTTTCCCTTGCTCTCATGGCCTTTTCTGAGGTAATTTTCCTTGGTGCTTAGGACACTCATTGGCATAGTGTACCATATCTCTATAATTGTATCATTTAATATCATTGACTTGTTTCTTCCCCTTGAATTCAATAGATCGATGACCCTTTTCTCCACACTTATAGCTGACTCTCATTCCCTTCAAGCATTTCCCAGGATGATTCTTTTCACAGTTCTCACATAATGGGAATTACTTAATTCCCTTGTTCTTATTTGTCACTTCAACTTTTCCATGGTTATCAGATTACCACTTATTATCTTGGTTTACCTTGAAAAAAATTGATCTAGAAAATTCCTTCTCTGTTTTGATGGCACTTAATACAATTTCATCAGATGATGAAAATGTTTGAGAAGCCAGTTCCCTTCAAAGACTTGGATTATAACCTTCAAAGAAATGATCAATCTTGTCTTTCGAGTCACATATGTAATTTATGGCATACCTTGCAAGTCTTGTGAAGGTATCCTCATACTCTACAACACTGTCTTTTTTTCTTTTCTTTAAGCCAAAGAATTTCCTCTTCATTTCGGTTCATTGCTCATGAGGGAAATATTTGTTGAAGAATATTTCCTTAAAATTCATCCATTCCATATCTTATATTTCTTCTTCCTCCATGGTATTCTGGATCGAGGACCACCATTGATCATCGTCACCCTTGAGACAATACACTTCCAGCACTACCTTTTAATTTTCATTGCACCTTAATGCCATGAATATATTTTCAAGGTACTTGATCCAAAGCTCATATAACACTGGATTAGTAGTCCCACTAAAAGACAGGGGCTTCTACCACATGAAATGATCCAACACAGGTGTAACATGGTTATTCATCATAGCCTGAGAAAGTTTTCCCAATATGGTCATGATCTAATCCACTCCAACATTGACTTTGTTGACTTGTTCAGTGGGGAAATCCCTAAATTTTCCACAAGTATTGATTCCCCTCCTTCCATTAGGCTTTATTTCTAAATAATTTCATACACTATATTAGGTTATGAATCATAATTTATAATCTAAACTTATAAAAGTACTTATCATAAATTTAAATTCTATGAATAGCTAATCTCATAAACATGGTTTCTCTTGAAGAAAATTTTACATTACAATCCATCATAATGGCTTGTAAAGAAAATGTGAATTATCCTAAGCATATCCCCAAGAGTTTTGGACCAAGAGTGTAGAAAGGCCCATTTTTGTGCACCAGGATACCTCAGGTCAAGCTTGAAACTCCTTGTCAGAGCTTTCACTCCTGGATACATCTGTGCTAGAGCCACCTCTACTTGTTTATATCCAGAGAAGTATGTATTTGCTAGAAAGATCCACATAATATATTCCTTATCAAAATACCAGTATTATATTGTATTTTTATCCTCAAATTCTATCTTAGGGGTTTGTTCCCTAATCTATGTTTTCTAATTCTAGTTTCCAAGTTTGCTACTAAAATTCCTCTCATACCAGCTGTAACACCCCAACCCCAGAAGCTCAGAGCTCGTTCATTACTAAATACATTGGCATGGTTAAAAGGAATGAAATATTAAAGGAACAATTAGTTTATTAGTCTTGAATAAACTAGACACATACATGTAACTCATATTACATTGGGAAAGGTAACACAATACAATACATAACAAAAACTAAAAAAAAATTGCATCCATGAGAACTCAATATATGGTCCCCTCCTCATAACCTGTTGAAGGTAAACAAATGAAAAGGGTGATCTCAAATGATCAGTAAGGGTTACTAATATAGGAATCATGAATCAAAAATAACTAAATCATAAACAATTTTTCATAGTCAATATGGCATGGTGAATAAATGAAAAACACGCTCCATTAATAAAATGAGAATGAAACTGCATCCATAGGTTTTTTCATAGTGAAACCTCATGGATGGTAATATCTAAAAATTAATAAATATATATTATTATTAATTGTACATCATGTATCTGGAACATGATACCACTATACCATCGAAACAGTTTAATTCTGTGGGTACAAACCTATCTGATTTTTAGAAACAAACTCGAAGGGTTTGTCACCAACTGATTTGTCTCATGAGACCTATTGATGCATTGAGGGCCTAAGTGGGACCCTCCCATCACTAAAAGTAAAAATCATTCTTTATAAATAGATTTAATACAAGTAAATATGCCTTCTTAATATCCATATAGAGTATAGAATGCAGATTCATCAATATTTCCATAGTTAAAAAAACTTTCCAAATAAACACCGTATGTGAAATGGTATACGGATTAAAGAGATAATAATATCCATGAAACCAGAATATGGATATATAATATAATTACAATTTAAAATGAAAAATAATATCAAATGGGTAGTCTATACACCCATAAGAAATATTAGGTTGGCAATACCAAGTAAGTCTCAATGAAATGGAAATTGAGACAAAGTATCTTACCACGTTGTAATCAATTGATTCATATGAACAATAATTAATAGCCACCAAATTAATAATAGAATAACATGAATATAAATAGAATCATGGTAATATATATTAAATGGTAGAACACAATACACCACATGCAAGAAATAAGTGGTGAACAATGGAAATATCAAGGAATTAAAAGTGAGATAAGAAACCCCTTACCTTATGCCTGAATGTGTTCTCAGTTAATCTTAATAGCCTGAATGATAAAATTTAGATTCATTAATTAATAATTAAATAATATAATAAAAATTTTATTTATTTATTATAACCTTATTATGTTCATTAATTCCCTTTTTGATGGGTTTAAGATGTTCAATTTTATTTTTTTGGGAACATTTTCTTCCTTGGTTTTCAAGATCGGTTTACTTGTATTCATGAATGGAAGTTCATTTTAAATGTTGATAACATTAATAATTGTTAATATATATTATTATTGACAATATAAATGATCTTATAATTTATTTTTGGTTATATACCATGAGGATAACTCATTAGTTTAAAGTTAATGATAAAGGCTTGCATTAACTAGGCGGTTTTGTGCATAATGAACTTGTTTTGTATTATTATTTTATATTATGAGTGTGCAAGGATTAAAAAATATTTAATAATATTAAATAATTATATTATTATCTGGTTCAACCATAAAAATGGTTTAATTACCAAAATTGAAGATGGTAATAATAATTGAGAACTTGTTGTTCTTGAACGTGATAAATTAACACATCTCGGACAATGTTTTCATTTTTAGTTTAAGAGGAGGGGGAAAAGAGAGATGATGATGAAATATTACATTATCATAATAAAATTCCAGAACATGTAAGGTAATGGAATTATCATAGCATTTTTATGAGGTTAGATGAGTAAAGAAAAATAAAATAAAGGAACTAGAAACAAAAGAAAATTAAGAAATCCCTCACGAAAATTCGGCAGCCTAACGGCATCACCTAAAAAAATCATAAAATAGTTTTATGAGAGAAAAGGGGTATCTCATCAATCTTACATAATATTGATAGAAAATGGAATATTTAATGACACATCCCAACATAATCCAATTGAAAATAAAATAGAAAACATAAAATGAAAGCTTTAATAAAATAGAAGGGTGGTAGATTCCCTTACCTTGTAGAGTAACTCCCAAAACATAAAGGATGGGACCATAGGGGCTTGAGGACACCTTGGGATGACTAATAGGGAGGTAAAAATACCATATATTAGAGTATTATTAGTTTTTAATGAAAGAAAACTAAGTTATGAGGGGGTATTTATAGTAAAATGAGAGGGATTTTTTTATTAATTTAAAGGGACACCTCATTAGTGGTTTTTGAAAAACCATGGGCTTACACATGGTTTTAGCCACTTGGGACACCTCATGACAAATTTTACTATACATAAGTAGACCATCCTTTTATATTAATTATTACATCATTATGATGTCATTAAACTACCGAAAACTAAAAACTATATTTTTACTATTCATGCTTCCGGTGTGCGGAATTGGTGCTGGTTTGAATGATTTGCAGTGTGGTTGAGTTTTATGATGGTTTGATGTGGTTTAATCTGTTGGAATGGAGATGCACCTAGACTTGACCTCATGGATCAGACCTCAGAGGAGGTTTTCAGAGCTCTCTATTCATCTTTTCGCTACTTTACGGATTTGGACGTTTGAGAGGGTATGGTGTCAGCCATCGGATTGGGCCTGTGCTTTGACACAAGACACTTGCTAGTCGTTCAGCTATGTATTGATGGAGAGTTCTATCACGTGTTTATGTTGGGGAGGGGTGCTTCATGTTGTCTGTTTGGTTTGTCTCTTTTGACCTTTAGGTAAGGATTTGTTTTACGTCCATGATGTCTGTTTGGGTTCTTCCCCTTCTTCCCTTAAAAGGGGGTTTTCTTATAATAAAAAAATTGCAGGCCTTCGGGCCGTTGGATGGATATTTTTACTATTCACGAAAAATTTAAGTATTTTAGAAAAATCCCAAAAAATCACCCTAACCATTTTTCAACATGTAGAATTAAAAAATGAACTCCATTTTTTGAAAATAATTTTTTAAATATTTTTAATTTAATTTTTAAATAAAATCATAATTTATTCAAAAATAACAATTTTAAATCTATAACTCATTTTTAACACCTTGAAAATTTTAATCAACATCTCATTATCTTATAAACTTAAGAAAATAAAATAATAATATGGTTTACTATTCATAAAAGTTGTATTACTATTCATACTACTATTCATAAGGGTATGTTACTATTCATTAGAAAAAGAAGTTGGTTTTATCGGACTCCACATAACTTACTGATCACAACCATAGATGACCATTTTTTGAATTTCAAAACACAGATGTAGCGAATTTAAGTTTAATGGCTAGGTTATGACTTTCTCCTATAAATAACCAGGTGTTGTTTCATAGAGACTCAATGCTTTATTCAATATAATATATCTAATGGATTGAAAGTATTAAATAGAAACATACCATTAAATGTTTTGGGTGTTATATTCTTGTTGGAAGATATTGCACGTTAGTGATGGGAGTTAGTGGTCCATGCAAAAGGGGACCAAGGTATGGAATTGGAGGATTTTGAGGAATTGTTCAACCAAATATTCTATCCTCGCACGTTTAGAATTTATAGAATGATGAATTTCTTTAGATTGAAACAAGATAACCTTTAGGTGATGGAATATGTAGCTAAATTCATGAATTTAGTCCAGTTTTCACCTAAGGTTGTTGTGACTGCATCATTGAAGGCGCATATCTTTGAATTAGGGTTGAGGTAGGAAATATGTTCAAATATTTCAGTGCTCTATATAACGGATTATACAGAGATGGTAAACAGAGTAATGGTGGTTGAAAAGGATATCTTGGGGGCTACGGGTGGGGAAGCATGTTGGTTCCCATGGGAAATAGTGGGAACTCTAACACCGGGAGTAAGCGGAAGAGGGACACTTGTTTACAGGGTGGGGGTATGGCCTATAATCTGACGACAGGATCGATGAATCTTTCTCCAAATCCTCATAGTAATCCAGGATGTTTCCAGTGTGTTTCTATAGGCCACATGAATTAGGATTGTATGGATCATCCTAGATCATTTCCTAACTACAAGAAAATGGGGCATTTTCAGCATTATTGTCACAATGCTCTGAGGTCGGGTGTTCGTGACACTCCTCAGGGGTCGTAGGTATTGTATTCCTTGATGGGATGGGGGTAGTAGCATACCCCTTATCATCATAGTAGAGTTAGTCATGGTGATTCTAGGAATACCATGAATCCTCAGTAAGGGAAATTTCAGCAGAGCAATAAAGAGAAGAATGTGGCCAGCAAGCAAGTGTTCGGAGCTGAATAGGTTGTGGTGGATGATCATCCAGGATCATCCATGGTGAGAGGTTTGATTCTTTTTAATTATACCTTTATGAAAGCATTGTTTGATACAAGTACATCTCATTATTTCATTGCTTATCATGTCATTTATTTGTTGGGTTTAAATGTGGAAATGATGCATTCTATATTAAAAGTTCAAACTCATCTAGGTTAAAGAGAGTGTCGAGCCTTCCAGTATAGAGTATGTTGTATAGTGGTTGATGGGGTTGAGTTGATGTGTGACTTCTTAGTACTTGATATAGATTTTTATGATATAATTATTGGTATGTATTGGTTGATAATTTTTAAGGACCACATCGACTATTATGTGCGAATGATTAGTTTCATGATTGATGATGGCATCGAGCTTCTCTTTAGAGGAGAGAAGAGTAAAAGGGTGGGTGCAATGGATTTGTTGGAACTATTAGTTGGCATGATCTCATATCATTTAGAGGACTTGTTGTTGGCATTGATGGAATAAGTTGGTACAAGTAGTTTTCCAGTAGTGGTATATCAGTTTATGGATATATTTCCTAAAGAATTATTAGGGGAAAGTGGGGTTTACGATTGATCTCCTCTCAGGGAACAATCCTATCTAACTTTCTTATTACTAGATGGAACCAACATAGTTCATGGAATTGAAAGTGAAATTGGAGGATCTAGAAAAAAAAGAGTTTATTCGACCTAACATGTCTCTATGGGCAGCACTATTGTTGTTTGTTAAAAAAGCAGATGGAACTATTTGGATGTCTATTGATTATCATAATATTAATAAAGTTATGATGAATTGATACCCACTCCCACTCATTGATGACATGTTCAATCAGTTAAAGGGATCTTAGGGATTCTCAAAAATTGACTTTCGATCAGGATATCATTAGTTGAGGGTGTGGTAGGAGGATATTCCAAAAACAGCTTTTAGAAGTAGATATGGCTAATATGAGTATGTGGTTATGTCCTTTGGTCTAACAAATGAACCAATGGTCTTTATTCCATTGATGAATCAGATATTTTATAGATATCTAAATTATTTTTTGGTAGTTTTTGTTGATGATATATTGGTGTATTCCAGGACAAGGGTTGAGCATGAGAAACACTTGTAAATAGTGTTGGGGATATTGAGAGAGCATTGGATGTATGAAAATTTATCAAAGTGTGATTTTTAGATACAAGAGGTTCATTTCCTTGGCCATGTTATTTCTAATAGAGTTGTTTCATTGGATTCAGAAAAGATAGAATTTGTTACCTATTGGAAACTGCCAAAGAATATCTTTGATATAAAAAGATTCCTTGGTCTATTCGAGTATTATCGGTGCTTTTTTTATGACTTATCATGATTATATTCTCCGATGATAGCTTTGATAAGGAATAATGTTCCATTTCAATGGAATGAGAAATGTCAGAAGTCTTTTGAAGAGCTTAAGGGATGCCTTACATCAGCACCAATCATATTTTTTCTGAAACTAGGGAAAGGGTATGTGGTGTATTGTGACACATCAGGATCAAGTTTGGAGTGTGTTCTCATGAAAGGGGATCATGTTTTTGTTTATTTCTCATGTTAGTTGAGGTCGCATGAAAATAACTACCCAACACATGATTTAGAGTTATAATTTTTAGTTCATGCTTTGAAAACTTAGTGTCATTATCTATTTAGTGATAAATTCATAGTTTTCATTGATCATAATAGATTGAAGCATATTTTCTCAAAAATATATTTTAATTTGAGGTAAAAGATATGAATGGAGTATTTATGTTTGACTTCGACTTGATGTACACATAGAGTAATGTAAATTCAGCGGTGGATACATTAAGTAGAAATTAATATGCTCGGGTGGTGAAACAGGCATTAGATTAGTGGAAATTGATTTAATTTATAGCCAACATGTGTGTGTAATGTGAAGATTGAGGTGATGTAGCGAATTTACTTCCAGTTTTGTTAGTTCCTGACTTGGTTGGTTTGGTTAAAGAGGTAGAGATATCTAATTTAGAGTGTGAGACTATAAGGTCAAAACTTAATGGTGGGGAGACCATTGAGGGATGGAAATTATATGGGAATTCAGTGTTTTTCATTCTGAATTAGATGGTTGTATCGATGGATTTTTAGGAGAAACTTCTCAGTACGTATCATCATTCCATATGGGTTTTCAGTCCTAGAATTTAAAAAATGTATAAGGCATTAGAAGCACAGTATTGGTGGGATGGTATGAAAAGGAAAGTGGTTAAGTTTGTTTTGAGATGATGAATTGTTAGAAAGTAAAGGAAGAGCATCATCGTTCGGCTAGTATGTTGTAGTATTTACCTATCCCAATGTGGAAGTGGGAACAGATAGCAATGGATTTTATTACAGGTCTCCCAAGAATGATTAGAAAACATGATGTCATATGGGTGATTGTGTATCAGCTCACAAATTTGGATCATTTCATCCCTATTCATGAAACTCATATGGTTGAGTATCTGTCCAAAATATATATCTGTAAGGTGGTAAAGAGGCATGGTGTACCGATTTCGATTTTATCAGAAAGAGATATGAGTTTCACATCTCATTTATGGAAATCCTTGCAATAATCCCTTGGGACTCAATTAACGATGAGTAAAACATATTATACTTAGATGGATGGGAAATATGAGAGGGTGATACAAACATTGGAAGACATGTTGGGGGCATGTGTCATGGATTTTAGTGTCTTTTGGGAGGAGCACTTTCCCTTTGTGGAATTCTTGTATAATAACATTTATCATGCCTTGATACATATGGATCTATTTGAGGCATTGTATAGGCATTCATGTTGTTCTCCACTTTTTTGAGTGGAAATAGGTAATACTTTGATAGTTGGGTTGATCCTTTTTTAAGAGACTATAAAGAATATTAAGTTGATCATAAATAAAATAGAGACATCTTAGAGTCATCAAAAATCATATGCATATTATCATTGATGGTCGTTTTCATTTGAGGTGAGTGATCATGTGTTATTTATAATATCTCCTAGGCTTGTACATTATCATTTTGGAAAGCAAGGTAAGTTATCTCTAAGGTAAATTGGGACTTTTGTGATATGTGAGTGGGTTGTAGAGGTGGAATATCATTTGGATTTTTCCACCATGGTTTTGTGTGGTGAACAATGTGTTTCATGTTTCTGAGTTGAAGAAGTATCATACAGATCCTGATCGTGTGATTTGATGGGATCATGTTAAACTAGATTTGGATGCTTTGTTGGTACATGTGCCAGTACAGATTATGGATAGGCAAGAGAAATTCTTGCATGGTAAAAGCATCAGTCTAGTTTGGGTTTTGTGAAAACATGGTCATATTTAAGAGAAGAATTGGTAACATGATAAAGATATCATTGGGAAATACCCCAAGATTTTTTAATAAAGGGATGATTTTCCACTTTTTCAAGTATTTAAAGTATAATGGTGTGTAGAATTTAGTACCCCTGGTTTTAGTTATGTATTCCTCATTTATATTTTTTAAGTATGTAATGTGGTTGAGAAATGTTTGAGATAGTTTGGAAGGTTTTTGTGAAGTTTTTGGGGATTTTATAAGGATTCACGATTTGAGAACGGTTAGTGAAAACCATGAAACACTTTTAGGAAACTGTGAAAGTTGAGGTAGTGGCTAAGGGGCTGGCACATGGTTAAGGCATGTGGTTTTCTAAATCATGCAGTCAACCTAGGTGAACTGTGCAACTAGGAATGGTGGGCTTTCATATGATTGGTGCATGGTTTGTCTAACCATGTGGGGTAATATTGTGGGGTCCCTCTTGAGGTAGTATTAGGCGCACGGTTTACCTAACAATGTGGCTAAACCATACATGGATAAAAAGTGGGTTTTTAAAAATGAAGCTTGGTCCAGATTTTCCCTAAAAACTCATTCTTCCTTCTATGTGGCCCTAACTTGGGATTACTTCTTCTACAAGGTTATAGAGGCTCTCCCACTCATTTTAGAAATGATTCAAAGGGTTTTTAATGTGATTTGAAGGATATTCTCCCTTGGTAAGTCTCCTCTCTTTGTGGTTTAGTGGTTTTCTCTAGATCTACTTCTCTCTCTCTCCTAGTTTCCTATATCTACTTTTTTCACATGTAGATATATGGTGTTTTTTTCCTATAATGGTAATATTTGGGCTTTTTCATGTTAAGTAAATTTATATAAGGTGATTTTGTGTAATTTTCACCCGGTTTTGGTGTGTGGTTGTGTGGTGGGTCGATTTTTCCAAACCCTAAGGTAGGTGGATTCACTCTTGACTCTATTTTTCTAAAACTAAAAGTATTAATTTCAAATTATTTGGTTTTTCTTGAATTTTATTATGAATTTTATGTACAAAGCTTGGTGGAAACCCACTTTGTGATGAGTTTTTGGATTTTGGGTAAAATGGGTTATTGTTGTGAAATGTGCTTTATTGTTGGATTTTAAAATTGATGGCTTGGTTGATTTATGGAAAATGGTTTGTGAAAAAAAAATCAATAAAAATTTTGTTTTATTGAAGTGTGGTTTGGAATGGATAATGGTGTAAGGGTGTTTTCAATAAATGGGTGATTTATTGAAGTGGTTTTGGAATGTTGTTGGAATTGTTGATTGACTTAAAGGGTTGTTTGGTTTGGAAAGTGCTGAGTAGTATGGATTGGAATGTGTTGGTTAATATGATTTTAGAAATTTTTTATTTACATGTTGTTGTGATTTTGGTGAGTGTTATTGGTGTGGTTGTTGTCTTATGTTATTAAAAATATGTTGGATGGTATGGATATTGGCATGAAGTACTTCTATAAAAAGGGGATGGATAGTGGGTGTGAAGGACCACCATCAAGGATAAGTGGGTGTGAAGTACCACTATAAAAAAAGGTTGGTTGGGTTTAAATGTGAAGTTTTGTCATCATGGTAACACTGAGATCGTGTGTGTGTGTGTGTGTAGAACTTGGGAGGATGGTTGGAATATGTGTGTGATCACACGAGGTGAAATGGGTTATACCAATATGAGTTAGAAAAATGGTTAATGGTGTGTTTGGATTCTTTCCTTGGTATTGTGATGATTTTGGGTAAAATGGTGTGGTAAAGTTGTGTTTGGATTGCTATAAATTATTTCATTGGTTATTGGTTTTATATAAATTGTTTTATATAAATGTGATAACAGTACTATCCTAGTGGAATGTGTAGGGAAGTCATTTGGAAAATCCTACAAAGTATTATTACTCACCCCATGCTTTGGCACTTTAGTGCTTTTGTATATGTTTTATTTCAAGAAACATGTAATGTTAAATAATCTCATTTCTTTAGTGGTGCATCGTGATTCTTGGGAAGTCTTATGGTGTTGGATCTTGGAGCTTGGTGTGGATCTTGGGAGATTTGTTGGAGTCTTTAAGATTTGTTGTTTTAGTATTCCCATTAGTACTCTAATTTGGAATCGGTTTGGTTTTGTATTGTTGTCATGGGTATGTGGTTTAATTTTAATAAATTATTGGCATGCATCATGTAGTTGATTTGGTAATGTCATGTTTGGTTGGTTGTTTTATTTCCAAGGGAAATTTGTCCCCCACTTTTCATGAAGCCCTTGGAATTTATTTCCAATCTTTGGCACCTTAGGGATGTCACTTAAGGCCAAGTATCACCTTTGCCTCATGATTATCCATTTAAATAGGCTAATATTAATTTTTTATATTATATAATTCATGTGATTTATTAATCATAAACACTATTTTTAGTTCATTTTACACTTTGAACATTATTTCATATTATGATTATAATTCCTTCTTAAAATGCACCATTACATGGTACATTCTTGAACACCTCATTAAACAAAAAATAGTATTGATTTTATTTTCATATTTTATTTTCATTTCTCCCATGTTAAAAGGAATAATTCATGCTTTTGGAGCACTTAAAGATTCACAATGGAAGACCACCAAAGTGGGCCTTGAACCAACAATATTCTAGGTGAAGTGAACTGGATAGTAGCCCAATAAAGAGACTGTAGCGGCCAAGATCCAAGCCAAATAAATCTTAAAATTCAAATGAAGATAGAGTAAATAAATGGTAACATTGAATAAAATAGTGAAAAAATATAATTCGGATGTTTTAATGGAGTTCTAGGCGGACCAAGTTGAAGATAAAATTTTGATCCAGATTCTGCATCCTAGAAAAATATCCCAGCATTTCGATCGCATCTCAAAAAAAAATCTATTTGGGATGAAATTTTACAGGAGGTTATTATAAATCATAATCTTAGTTTTCTTCTTCTATGTAACACTCTAATTAATCCATCTATAAGGTTATTTTGGCACCTCTGTTCGGTGGATGCAAGCTAGATGCCACTTCGGGTCAAGGATAAAAAAGTCAACTCTCCCTTACTTTCCACCACCCTAGGCCTACCATAATCAAGTGGGATGATTTTTAATGTTGGTATCTTGACCCATGCCTCTTTAAATTCCTATTTAAGGTAGTGGTGTTGAATTAGTTGATCATCTTTGAGCTTTGTTTTCATTTTAATGTTATTATGTCGATTTGTTTTTGTAACGTTCTTCTTTCTCATGTAAGTTGTTTGAATCACCTTAGTTTTTAATAAAATTTCTTCTTATTATCTTATTCTATTATTATTTATATAACTTTGATACCTTTTCCTAAATTTTTTAACTTATTCACACCAAACCTTGTGATATTCTTCACACAATGGTGGAGTGATCATTATTTTGTTGTTTTTATTTCTTCAATTCTGCCCTTATGAGTCTAATTCCCACTTATGTTGAGAACATGTCATCAATGTAGGGATAACTCTTTTATGGTTTGATCCAATATAGTATCAAGGTGATGTATTGGATGTTATTTCTCAATATCTAAATGTTATTGATTTCTTTTAATTGATTTTATTTTATTCAAGTATTTTGTCTCTTCCTCTTTATTATTGAATTTTATCACCCCACTTTTATGTGCTAATAAGATCATTTACCTTAGTGTGATCATGAAAATGATCCTAAAAGTTTATAGGTGATTATAATTTGTTTTTCAAGGTTTTTAACCAGTAATTTATGAGGTTAGTTTGAATTCATTGAATGAATACTGCTCGAGTTAATGAAATTGAAATTATTGAAAAAAAGGAATTCATCCAATCCACCCCAAGTGATAACCTAGGATAAACTCATTATTTTAATTTGAATTCACTTAATTCTATTATATTTCACTTAAACCCATATAAAATTAACCCAAGTTGGCCACTTCATAGCCAAAAACAATCCATATAATGCACGCGTCTCTAGGTTACTTCTTAGGTCTCTGAGGATTCAAAAACCCAAGTTAAACTACAAGCGACCACTTAACCCTAAAATCTTGGGTAGATTTGGGACATACCACCTTGACTCAATCCAATGAGAAGGGGTGGGATGTTACAACTTTTGAGGTAGGACCCCTTTCCTTTTACCCTTTAAATTAAAGAATACATTAGTTTTCTACTTAATTCTTTATTGATTAATTGAATTGTGATCATTGGATGAAATGCTTAAATATTATAAATGATTTTTTTGATAAAAAAAAAGTAAGGTTTTTATAATAAAACCCCTTGATGGAGGTGCATTTTCTTCTAAGCTAAAAATTAGTGATTAGACTTTTATTCTTGTTTTTCTTGATTTGGTTTTCTTTATTATTTGATGTCTTGTTTGGACATGGAATGTTTGGAACATGGCCTTCATTCAAATTATGAAATGGAATTTCCCAAGTAGGTGGTTTAAGCTTCAATTACCATAGTCATGAATTTGATACGTGTATGAAAATTGTAGAATTACTAGCGCTCTTTAGCAATTTGAATTCCTAAATTGAGTTAATTAATGCATAAAATTGATTAATTGAAGTATTTTGGAATTAAATAATTAATTAGAGAATGAATTATGAGATTGAGGGTCTGTTCAAGTAGATAATTAATTCGGGGATTAATTATGATATTTAGGGATCATGATTTAGATAATTAATTGGGGAATTAATTATGAGATATTGAATTGGTTAGATTGAGATAATTTATTGTGTGATTAATTATGTGATATTGATATTGTAGATTGAGATAATTAATTGTAGAATTAATTATGAAATATTGGGGTTATTACTTTGTGATAATTAATTTTAGAATTAATTATGTGATTCTGAGATGGTTTACTTAAGATAATTAATTGAGGAATTAATTAAGGGAATTTAAGTACTTAATTAATTGAGGAATTAATTAAGTGTATTTATGTGATAAAATAATTGTACATTTAGTAATGAAATTGATGTTGAACAATTAATTTATGAATTAATTATTTGTGAAGTAATGGGAACATGGTCATTCTACTTGTGAGTAAAGTAATGGTAACATGGTCATTCAATTTAGAAGTATAAATGGTAACATGGTCATTTTACTTGTGAGTAAATGAATGGGAACATGGTCATTCTATTGAGAAGTAAGAATTGTAACATGTTCAAATTACTTGTGAGTTTAATATGTGTAGAATGGGAAATCAAGTATTAATTAAAGAATGGTAACAAAGGTACTATGAGATGTGACCTCACTTGAGAATAATTCAGGCTCTGACATGAGCCTAAGGGGGTATTGGGATATGATATCACCTTCGAATACTTCAGGCTCTGGCATGAGCTGAAGCAGGTATTAAGATATGATATTACTTAGAAACACTTCGGGCTTCAGCATGATCCAAAGCGGGCATGAGGTACGGGTTTCCTCGATAACCCTGGAGTTAATGTGGTTAAGTAAAGAATAAATTATAATCTGATAACTGATTATTTATGTATTTTACTTATTTCTTAATAGAACTATATACACTATTAATATACTTGATTGGGCTAGACACCATGGGTGTCAGCCTATGGAGATTATTATCTCACACCCTGCTCGGGCCTCCATTGCACTGGGGTACCTAAGTAGACCTTATATTTTTAGTACCTAGGTTGATTTCTTATGTTGTTTTCTAGTACCTAGAAGGTAGGAGTATAGGACCATGTTGGAGCTCAGGATGATCGTGTAGCTAGTCTTTGGGCAGTTTTTATTTCATTATATTTTATTACTTATTTTTAATTTTCACTTCTTTTACTTGTAGCTTCCTCTTTTGGACATGCATTTTTGTAATTTGGTGTTGGCCACTTATATTCAGTTATTATAATATACTTATATTGTTTTACATTCTTGTTTATGATTCTGCTATCTATTATCTATTTTTTATCACTATGCATACTCTGATCTATGAGGTCATAGTATCCCCATGGACACACCCTAGGTCCTCACTATTATTCGACAGCCTCTAGTATTCAGGGATATGTTCTTGAGGTCATGTAGCGATCAGTCTGGATACTGATTTAGTGTTCAGTCGGGCTGGGACATTACAAAGTGGTATCAGAGCCTAACTTTTTCCTTTGTCTTACTATTTTTGGCTAGTATACAAGAGACTAGGAATGTGTCAGTGTTTTTTAAATAGTTTTGCCTAGTACTGATCACCCCATGTACAAGAAATGACCAAGTTTCTAGGGATGTATTGTTGTTTATATTGTTTGATGTTATAGTTGATTTGATTTCACCTAGAGTGATTGGTGTATTTTTCTACTACTTATTGATTTATGAAGTTTATGGTTTTTTTACCCTTTCCCTAGTTCAGTAAGGATGAAACATTTCATGCATCATATTAGGCACATAGATAATTCACAATCCATGGATATTTCATGCCATGTAGTTTCATATGTATAGGTTGTTTTCTAGTTCTAATTGTGTGCCTCAAGTGTTATTACATGATTCTATGTTTATAGAATGTTTCTCTATGTTATTTTCTTGTGATAACATTATTGTTTTGATATATAAATGGTTGTATAGTCTAAATATAATTGGTTTCATTGGATGAATTAAATGGTTGCATGGGCTAAATATAATTAGTTGCATTGGATGAATTAAATGGTTGCGATTATGAAGGGAGCTAGTTTTCAATTATAAGGTGTGTGGGTACCATATAACTGAGAAAAGGTAACCTGTGCAATCGAACCATCCTTGATATTTATATATATATTTAGAAACTTTTTTAAATTTTTAATGTTTCTAAATTAAAATGCTAAAGTGAATTGGTTTTGATGAAAGGGAGTTTAATTCCAAACTATAAATTGCATGGGTGCTTTATGGATTGGTAGATGACCACACATATAGTTGAAACATTATATATGACCATGTTATGTTTTAAATAGTTATAATAGTTCAGGATGTTTAATTTTAAATTAGTAATGAATTGGTTAGCTATCAAAATGCACAACTGGAACCAAGTAGGTCAGTTGGGGCATGTTTCTTATGAAAATACTCGTTTTGGTGTTTTTTGACTTTAAAAAAATAAATAAGAAACTGATATTGGGTTTCATTTTGATGAACCTAGGTTGGATTAATGGGACCCTTTTAGTTATATTTATCTATTTAAAATTAAGTTATATGATCAATTTTCTAATTAAGACAGGATGTCTAATAAATGTTAAATGTTTTAACAGGAAGTTTTATGAGACTTTCATGTTATGTCTGGTGCTTGAATAAAATATTTTAAATGTTGAAAGATCAAATTAGAAGTAATGTAATGACTTTAAAATGAAACTTTAAGTGGTTTCCCTTGTTCAAACCCTCATGTATGGGTAGTTTAATATTCTCTTGATTATCCTTAAAATGGAAATAGAAGTGTTTTCTGTAGGCCTTCTTATTTTTACCAATGGATTATATGATCAACTTTTGAGCCTAGTGACTTCTATTTGGCATGACCTAGTGATAGGGTTGGTAATTTTTATTTCTTAAGGAGCTATCTCATGGTAGGTAGCATCCTTATATCTTTAATTCCTTGCTGATGTTGTGATTTTTTTAACGTTTAGTGTTGTTTGGGTGTCATTGTCTCTAGTAGTACTTTTAGTTTCGATGAAACCCTTGTTCGGATGGGTGGTCATGTTTTATTAGCCTTTGATATAGGTTTGAGCATCGAGTAAAGCTCAGTTTCAGCTGTTTAGACATGCCTTGGGCATGGTCGGCCGCTTCATAGGTCGTGTGACACTTTCTCTTTCTCCTCAATGATGGATGACTTGGTATGTTGTCATCTGGTATAAACATCATATAGAGAAATGTGACTCTGGGTTAAATCCCTAATGTAGACCACCTGATACTTGAATGAATAGGGCTGACATCCTATGGATAGTATCCAGGATGTTATGTTTGCTTTTGTAATCTATGGGTAGTATGCGTTGATATATGCGGTACCCATTATTTTCCTTACTGATGTAACGAACCATTTGAGTTTGGTAGAATGGTTAAGCCTTTTTTTTGAGTGAAATCTTGGGTTATCTTCATAGTGGGGTGACCTGGGTGTTAATGTAATCGAGTTTCTCCCAATGCTCGAGAGGACTTCTTGGAGACTTGGGTGTTTCGACACATCGGTCGACATGTTTTTGGATTTATTTGTATTCTTTGAAGTACGTGAGCATGGCTCAGAGGAGTGGCACATGTGTTTTTAAGGTAAATCTGATCTAGTTCACTTATGAATGGCTATCCTACCTCTTCCTTCGACGAATAGTACACTCTTAAGGTGGGGAGCATCGTGTTGAATTTAGTAAAAGTTTCCTTCTAGGTAGAAGGAGCACAACCTAAGAGTACCATTGGGAAATGGTTATTTTTTATCAAATGCCTTTTAGTCCTTCAAGTTTTGAAATGTTTTGGTGCTTTCTTGGAAGCACAATGTTTTTATGGTTGTCTTTGTGTGAATCCTTTGGAAATTTCTTTGTTTTTGTAGGACTTCGGTGGTTAATCTTGAACGGTTATAGAATGCCTTGGGGGGTGAAGTCTTGTGATCAATTTGTGGTAGTGCATTGGTGGGTGAAGTCGAGATTCTTTAGAGAAGTCAACCAATAGTGTTTTGACTATTCTTCCTTTAGTATTACCGATTTCTTATTAGTGTACTCCTCTTTAAGAGATGAGCATGTCCCTTATCTTGACATCATCCTTGATGCACTAAGAGAATGTCGATCTTACGTCGTGTTAGAGTTTTAAAGTCGTTGGGATTGAGATTTAATCTATATCTGGTTGCACAATGGACACATAGTTTTCTTTGAGGTTTGGTTAGTCTAGAGTGGGCCTAGGTTACCATTTAGGAATGAATTGTATGGACTCTTGGACACCATTTTTTCTTTTCTTTGACTAGACCACCAGACGAATACTACTCTGGGATCATTTAATGTTTTTATGTGGATGCCTTATCATGTATCGATGTATCACCTATAATCATGGAGTATGGACTACATGGGTTTAGTTCCTTGAACTCCAGTTCAATAAATCCATGTTTATCCTGAACTAGTTTTCAGGCTCATAGGTGTTTTTTAAAGTATAACGATTCCAATAGCCTAGATATGGGTTACACCCTTGTTCATTTTGAGGCACGAAAATTTAAATGTTCAGGTGATGAATTGACAAAGGAAACATCATTGGAATTCAGGTATGGGCTTCGGTGAATGCATTCGTTGTAAATGAAAAATGCCTTGGAAGGAGTCATTGTAGTTTTATTGAAATACGACAGCCGTCTAAGATGAGAATTTGAGAATAGTCTACCGGATTGTCTAGACTTGTTTCCCTCTTGTTCATTGTATGTGGTTGGGTAGAAACTATTCTAAAGCACATCTTTGGGTTAAGGCGGGTGTGGTTTTAGGTTTGACAATGCCTTCTTGGAAATATTGTGTGACAAGTTTTAGTTTGGTCGATCAGAATTTGACTATTCCTTTAAAGTTAGGTCCCTGATATGGTCACAGATGCAATTGGTTTCACTCGGTTAGGGAAAAATTCCTAGAGCATCATTAGAACACTTAGGGGCATGCCTTGTAGGGCAATTCCAATGGTGGAGAAAACCATGGTTAGAAATTGGGTCCCTTCTAATGTTAAATCCTAAGGTGAGGAGCACCATCATCAAATGTTTAAGGAGATGATGATGTGGTCGTGACTTTGTCTTAGCAGGCTCAGGTAAGCACCATTTTGATTTTTCACTTGGAAATTGAGCGTTGGATCGAGTTTCGATGGCTTAAGTTCTGAGTGCTTAAGAAATTCTTTGAGGTGTGTTTGGTGTTTGAAAACACAATACGACTGTTTGAATGAGACTTCACAACACTTGTAGGTTGGGTGATGTTTCTGTTGTTCCCAAAGGCTTCTCAGAGATTAGAATTTCTAAGGTGGGGAGGTTGTAGAGCCATGTGTTTCTGAACTGGATGAAAATCCAAAGGAGTTTTGAATTTTGGCATTTACTAGATGAACCATTTTTGAAACCGAGCTTCGGAACACAATTCTGAGAGTTAGAACACCTTAAAGTGATGTTTTCTTTTTAATAAATTAATTAAATTAAATTAAAAACTGAAACTAAAATAAATTTAAATGAAAATAAATGGTAAATAAATATAAATAAAAGTTTTAATAATAATATTATTATTAGTATTATTGTTGTTGTTATTATTATTTTAGGTTTTAAGAAAACCTCAAGAGAGGTCTCCCTCTCCAGATGTTGCGCGCACCCCCCCCCCCCCTGGTGCCCTCAACCTTGTGCGACCCCCCCCCCCCCCTTAGTTCCTTCCACAATGATTTCACTCGGATCTCTTGGTGTTTCTTAGTCAATGTCTTGAGGTAAGTCGGTCTCCTACTTCCTCCTTCCTCAATGGGGTGTTTTTATCTTATCCCATCGCCCCTCATGTTTTACTGAACCATAGGTTAGGGTTTAATTTGTATTTTTAGTTTTCCCTCTGATGTTGGGTTGTGTGAAGGGTCTCTTGGGACTCCCTTGTTCATATTTTGGAAACCACTGCCGAAAGTGAAGTGGTTCAGATCATCTTGGCTTGCCACTATCGATTTGGGGTAAGGTTTTCCATTATTCTTCATTGTCACTCAACTTATAATTGGGGCTTTTGTAGTTTATGAGTTCTCAGTACTTTTATTTAGTTTTTTTTATCTATCTTCTACAAGGAGGACTTACATACATGTGCATGGGTAATATATATATAAATATATGCCCTCTTTGTACATATTTCCTCATGGTGAGGGGAATATGTGCAATACAACTAGGGGTATTTTATATATATATATATATATATATATATATATATCTGTGTGTGTGTGTGCATGTGCGTGTAAGTGTAAGGACCAAATTCGAGTTGTCGTTGTCAAAATTGTGAAGTGTCAAAGTGTTCATCTTGGTCTAATTTTGAGGTAGGACCCCTTTCCTTTTCCCCTTTAAATTAAAAAATTCATTAGTTGTATGCTTAATGATTCCTTGATTAATTGAATTGTGATCGTTGGATACAATTCTTAAATATTCTAAATTATTTGTTTGATAAACAAATTCATGTTTTCATAATAAAACCCATTGATGGAAGTGCGTCGTCTTCTAAGCTAGAAATTAGTGATTAGACTTTTATGCTTGGTTTCCTTGCTTTGGTTTTCTTTATGATTTGATATCTTGTTATGACATAGTTTGTTTGGCACATAGCCTTCATTCAAATTATTAAATGGATTTCCCCAAGTAGGTAGTCTAATCTTCAATTCCCATGGTCGTGAATTTGATACATTTGGGGTTATTTCTTTGATATAATTAATTTAGAATTAATCATGAGATATTGAGATGGTTGGATTGAGATAATTAATTGATGAATTAATTAATGGACTTGACGTACCTAAGTAATTTAGGAATTAATTAAGGTTATTTATGTGATAAACTAATTTTTGAATTAGTAATAAAATTGATGTTGAACAATTAATTGATGAATTAATTATGTGTAAATGAATAGGAACATGGTCATTATAAATTGAGAAGTATAAATGGTTACATGGTCATTGTACTTGGGAGTAAATTCATGGAAACATGGTCATTCAATTGAGAAGTATAAATGGTAACATGGTCATTGTACTTGTGAGTAAAGGAATGGGAACATGGTCATTATATTGAGAAGAATGGTACCATGGTCATCTTACTTGTGAATTTAATATGGGTAACATGGGAAATCAAGCGTGAATTAATGAATGTTAACAAAGGTACTAAGAGATATGACCTCACATGAGAATACTTCAGGCTCCGGTATGAGCTGATGTAGGTATTGAGATATGATATCACCTTTGAATACTTTGGGATCTTGCATGAGTCGAAGCAGGTATTAAGATATGATATTACCTAGAAACACTTCGGGATCAGGCATGAGTCGAAGCTGGCATGTGGTACAGGTGTCCTTGGGAACCCTGGAGTTAATGTGGTTGAGTAAAGAATAAATGATAATGTAATAAATATTTATTTATGTATTATACTTATTTCTTTATAGAACTACATACACTATTAATGGACTAGATTGGGATAGACACTCTGGGTTTCGGCCTACTAAGATTGTTATCTCACACCCTACTTAAGCTACCATTACCCTGGGGTACCCGAGTAGTGTAGTGACTCGGGTTTTTGGCCCTTTCAGACTTTAGAATTTTTCTATGAATAATTACAGAACTAGGTGCGAAGACGGTGTGCGATTCTGAGGCCCGGTGTGTCCGGAATAAATTTTATAAAAATATTAAGTATTTTTATACTATGCACATGGCGGGGTTGTGATATCTCCTAAATGGTAGCTCAGAACGGGAATTTGAGGGCACGGTTGCATCTGGAACGTGCCGTTTACCCTAGGCAAGGTGTAAACTTTGCGGGCGCAGGCCTCCTGTGGAAAACGCCACCAGGGGCGTTTTCGTTAATAAGTGGAAAAGTTTAATTACGAGCGTCGGCTCAAATAACTTCTGAACGGAGTCTCAGATCGAAAATCTGAGCCCGCTGTTGTTTTCAGAACGTCGTGTTTACTCTGGGGGCGGCCTTAACTTTGTCCGCGTCCGGCGCGGAGTCGGGGGCGTTGCTTTAACTGGAAGTTTTTAAATAAATAAAAAAAGAAAAAAAACCAATCTCTCCCCTCCCTAACCTCCTATGTGCAGCGACGAACGCCCCTCCTCCCTACCTCTGTTCTTCACCGATTTGAGCCGGAATCGTCCATTTTCTGCGTCGATCGTCAGCGGATCGAGCTTCAGGGCGTCGCCAGCGCCGTTCTGCACCCGAAGCTTCGGCGTTTCGCCCGCGAGGTAGGCGGTTTGATTTTTAAAATCCCAAATCCCATTTTTTTGTCGATTTTCTTCAAAATTTTTTAAGGGTTGTGTAGTTCGGGTCCTGAGGTTTTCGAAACCTTTTTCGGATCTGAATTTGGAGCACCGGGGTGCTCTCGGTGGCTCCCGAAAGTTTTCTGGCGAAATCCCAGTTTTCCGGCAGCGAGGGGTGGCGTCCATGGCGGAATTCGGCGGCGGCGCAGTGGTTTCCGGTGGCAGTGGTGGAATTCGGCGGCGGCACGGTGTTTTCCGGCGGCGGCGCAGTGTTTTCCGGCGAGGCTGGCGTTGGTCCGGCCAGATTTTTCCGGGGGTTCTTTAAACCCCTGTAACTCGCAAACCAGAAGTCCGATTTGTGATCCATTTGTGGCGACGCGTTCCTTGCATCTATACGGACCTTTTGAACTCACTTTGGGAATTTTTTGAGTCGGGTTTGTAGCCTGGGGCTACGAAACGTTGAAATAATAATAATATTTTATTATTATTCAACTTCGGGTCGTTGTAACTTCTACCCGGAGCGTCTGAATGACGTGTCGTCAGTGGCATTGAGACCCTGATGGTACAAAGGAATTTTTGAGATGGTTTCTGGGTGTGGGTTCTAAGAATGGTGTGTGGGCCCCATGAGGCCGGGTTTTGGCGTTTACGGAGAAACGCAGCTTTCGCACCAGGAGTCCGATTTTGGTAGATGAATAGTCGATCCTGTGTGTTTTTCTGAGAGGATCACAATGGTGCGATCCGTTAGATGAGTTTCAGGATCGAGGTGTGGGCCCCGCCCGAGCTGGCTTCGGTGAATAGTACCTTTTTTGCCGGGTGTCTGTTTCGGACGAACGAGTAGTCGATTCCGTGTGTTTTTTCAAGGGGATCGTCATGTTATGATATTCTTGATGAGTTTCGGAATCGTTGTGTGGGCCCCGCACAAGCAAGCTATGGTGAATAGTGCCTTTTTCACTGGTTGTCCGTTTCGGGCGAGTAAACAGCCTATCCAGTGTGTTTTTCCACATGGATTGCGATGGTGGCCATGGTATTGGACTTGATTCTATGCAGTGTGGCGTTGTTGCGGGTCGCTCGGGTTAGCGACGTCTAGACCAGCAGTGGTTGAGGGTGATCCCTTGGTTCATTCCCACGAGGGTTCGCGCGGCATCACAACCTTCATATAGGTTTGTGATCCTCTCGATGGGATGTTTAATATGTTAGAGTTGCAGCAACCCTCTGGTGGTCCCAGAGCGGGATCCTCTAGCATCATTACCCTAGATCGGGTTCTTGGTATCGTTGTAACTGCTTATTCACGGGCGGCGATCCCCTATCTAGCAGGTTAACCCCGTAGGGTTTGTGGAATCTTCGGGAATATGATCCCCTATGCAGTGAGCCGTGATTAGTAGGTTTGTGGCATCATTGGTTATATGATCCCCTGCTCAACATGAGGTGCTCAGTAGGGTTGTGGCATCGTTGGTTATACAATCCCCTGCTTAGTGCGTGGTTTCAGTAGGGTTGTGGCATCATTGGTTATATGATCCCCTACTTAGCACGTGGTTTTAGTAGGGTTGCGGCATTGTTGGTTATATGATCCCCTACTTAGCACGTGGTTTCGATAGGGTTGCGGCATCGTTGGTTATACGATCCTCTACGTAGCGCATGGTTTCGGTAGGGTTGCGGCATCATCAGTTCGATCCCCTATAGTGCGAGATATACCAGATAGGGTTCCGGTATCGTCATGAACACCTTTACATGGGCGACGATCCTCTATCTGAGTGATGTGTTTCTGTCGAGCGCCAGATCGGGTCGTGGTATCCCCCAGCAGACCCTGGGAGCGATCCCCTATCCATGAGCTTCGTATACCGGAGTGGATTCTGGTATCCTCTAGCGGACCTTAGGAGCGATCCCCTATATGAGGAGTTTGGTGGTTATGTTGTTTTAGCGGGGTTTTCCTCAGTGACAGTATTCGACAAGCATGGTCTCTCGGGTGAGCGTCTGAGATGTTTGCTTGGGACCCGATGGAGTGTATCTCTCAAATGAGTGTCACCTGGGATGATAGTGATCATGGAGCGTGTTCTCCTGGTTGTGAACCATTGCTGGTGACGAGGTCGATACCTCAGGTGGCTTGTTGCGTGATCTGGGTATATCTAGATTGCTCAAGGTGTATGTATGGGCATACACCTAAGTTGAGCTAACTAGTTGTGTTTAGCTGAGGATGGTCATGAGATGGAGTTCCTCTCTCATCTGGGTTCCCTCTGGATGGGATGAGCGGATTGTTACCTTTTAATCGCTCTCTGTTGTTTTGGGTTTTTGGGGTGCCTACTGAGTATGTTTATACTCACCCATGCACGGGATTTGCCCACACTTGTTGTGTCTTGTGCAGACCACAGGCCTTTCGACGGAGTCCCAGGAGGACCCGGAGCAGGCGGAGCTGAGTGAGCGAGGCTAATCGGGGTGTTTACTGGTGTGGTGCCGAGGGAGATTTCTGGCGGGTGTTTGTGGCAGTGTTCCCCTTCTTCAGAGTAGGTTGGACACGCTTTTGTAGTTTTCTTTTGGTGGGCCCTGTTTTTCCCTTTTTTACTGTTGTACTCTGGTTGTGGGATAGTTGTATGCATGCATTTACTTTTTAGTTTTATATATCTCTGCACTGTTTCATGGAGGTGTATGTGGGTGTGTGTGTACAGGTACCGTGGGATAATGCATCCCATGTGTGTGATATCCTACTCGGTGCTAGATGCCATCCCCTGGCCTATTGGAGTTAGGCTTGGGGTGTCGCATCTCGAGCCCCATTGGGTCGGGTTGTGACAGAGTGGTATCAAAGGATGTTCCACCTTTGGGATCTCAGAGCATAGCTGGTCTAGCTGTGAGTTTGGTTTGGGTTGCATAGCGGCAGTGTTAGGATGTTTCAAGTTCATCTTTCATACCAGGGACTCCAGTGTTGGTGCAGCGGCCGACGTATCCATACATCAGGACTCTGATAACCTGCCTTTCAACTCGGGACATTCGTACAGTGGTCGTAGGGGAAAAACAGTACATGCATCATATAGAACTGTTTTTTGGGTTTTCCCTTGTCCTTCTTGAGTTAGCTCTCCAGATATACTCTTTGAATGTGGTGAGTCTTGAATATATTTCAGGATGCCTCCATGATGACAGCCAGCGAGGGTTCTGCAGCAAGATTTTGGTGACGATCCGCCCCGTATAGAGGTTGTGGACCAGGGTGCAAGTTCTGAGGCTGGACCTCCAGGCAGTCTTCCAGTTGAGCCACCACCAGTCGAGCAGTTGTTTGTGCCGCCAGTGCAGGACGAGGTTGTGCACAGGCTGATTGTGTTGCACGAGTTCCAGAGGCAGCGAACTCTGAGGTTCCTGGGTGATCCAGACCCCCAAGAATCTGACGACTGGCTTGAAGTAGTCACCCGCGCTTTCCACCTAGTGAGGACACCTCCAGATCAGATGTTGGTCCTAGCAACGAGCCCTCTGCATGGTTCGATCGGGCGATGGTGGAGCCTAGTGACGCAGTCCCATGACAAGGAGACGCTCGCATGGGCGGAGTTTGAGTGGTTCTTCAGGGAGGAGTTCTATCCCGTGACGCTGAGGTCAGTGCGGATTCAGGAGCTTCTGCAGCTTCGACAGGAGGGCCTGACTGTGTCAGAGTACTCAGAGAGGTTTACGGACCTGTCGCGCTACTCCCTGGATATGGTTCGAGACCCGTTCTTTCAGGCCCGGACCTTCGAGCAGGGCTTACGCAGAGATATTCGAGCAGTTGTGGTTTCCTTGTGCCTGCCCACCTATGCTGGAGTGCTGTAGCGAGCCTTGGTGGTGGAGAGCTTTCTGTCTGAGAAGATCCCGCCTGTTGGTGTTGGGCATGCGAGAGCTGAGACCTCGTTAGTTGGATTGGCATCAGGTAGCGGATGAGACTCAGGGGCCTAGACATGGGCAACGTTTTAGGAGCCGACCCCAGGATGAAGGATCTGAGGCTCAGGGCTCACAGGGCTCGCAGTCCAGTTTTGGTCACCCGTAGGAGAGGCGGTGTTATGCTTGCGACGGTCAGGGACATCTTGCTCGAGATTGTCTGAATCGTCGTGCTTCTGAGAGGGAGTCGGTCGATGGACCACCTTGGCAGAGGCAGCGTCTCGAGCAAGGAGGTCTGCAGGGTGGCAGATGTGGCGACGGAGCTGGTACAGTAGCAAGAGGTGGTAGGCGATATCAGTTTCCACCACCACCACCCCCAGGTGGTCCTCGCCAAGCTCAGGGAGCTGGTGGCCGAGGGAGAGGAAAACTGCATGCCCTAGAGGCTATTGACCCAGAGGCTTCGCGGATGGATAGAGGTACGCGTTGTGTCCTTTCTACTTTCTGCAGTAGTTCGATAGACACTGTTTAGCGGTACTCTTCCCTT
Organism: Viscum album; assembly: GCA_963277665.1. Classification (NCBI taxonomy): domain Eukaryota; kingdom Viridiplantae; phylum Streptophyta; class Magnoliopsida; order Santalales; family Viscaceae; genus Viscum; species Viscum album. The sequence goes on along the minus strand of OY728141.1, from coordinate 1,012,423,801 downwards.
TTCGTTGCTTTCTTGAGTTTTGTTCAGGGCGTTGGTAAGACTTTGTGTGAGTTTTGTTCGGCGTGCTTCAAATGCGTGAGGAAGAGGGATTCTTCCCCCACCGAGACACGTTTTTGTGACACGATCAAAACCGTGGGGGCGAGTCAGTGTCGCCCAAAGTGGATAGTGTTGAGGTGTGGTGGATGACTCCCTCTGACTTATGTGTTCGGGTATGGATGTTTGTTGGCGAACTCGCTGGTGTGGGGGACCCAGTTGAGAGTCTAGTCGCCTTCCTTGTGCTTATGGATTTTCGGGGACGAAAAGTTCTAAGGGTGGGAGGATGTAGTGACTCGGGTTTTTGGCCCTTTCAGACTTTGTAATTTTTCTATGAATAATTCCAGAGCTAAGCGCGAATACGGAGTGCGATTCCGAGGCCCGGTGTGTCTGGAATAAATTTTATAAAAATATTAAGTATTTTTATACTATGAACATGGAGGGGTGTGATATCTCCTAAACAATAGCTCAGAACGGGAATCTAAGGGCATGGTTGCATTTGGAACGTGCCATTTACCCTAGGCGAGGTGTAAACTTTGCGAGCGCGAGCCTGCTGTGGAAAACACCACCATGGGTGTTTTCGTAAACAAGTGTAAAAGTTTAATTATGAGAGTCGGCTCGAATAACTTATGAACGGAGTATCAGATCAAAAATATGAGCCCGTCATTGCGTTCAGAACGTCGTGTTTACCCTAGGGGCAGCCTTAACTTTGTCCGCATCGGGCGCGGAGTCGGGGGCGTTGCTTTAATTGGAGGTTTTTAAATTAAAAAAAAAGAAAAAAACCTATCTCTCCCCTCCCTCACCTCCTACGTGCAGCGACGAACGCCCCTCCTCCATACCTCCGTTATTCGCCGATTTGAGCCGGAATCGTCCGTTTTCTGCACCGATCATTAGCGAATCGAGCTTCAGGGCGTCGCTGGCGTCGTTCTGCACCCAAAGCTTCGGCGTTTCTCCCGTGAGGTAGGAAATTTGAGTTTTACAATCTCGGTTACCATTTTTATGTCGCTTTTCTTCAAATTTTCATAAGGGTTGTGTAGTTTGGGTCCCGAGGTTTCCAAAACCTTTTTCGGATCTGAATTTGGAGGAACGGGGTGCTCCCGGTGGCTCCCGGAAGTTTTCCGGCAAAATCCTGGTTTTCTGGCGGCGAGGGGTGGCGACAATGGCGGAATCTGGCAGCGGCGCGGCAGCAGCGTGGTGTTTTCAAGCGGGGGCGGTGGAATCCGGCGGCGACGCGGTGTTTTCCGGAGGCAGCGCAGTGTTTTCCGGCGAGGCTGGCGTTGGTCTGGCCAGGTTTTTCCAGGGGTTCTTTAAACCCCTGTAACTCACAAACCAGAAGTTCGATTTGTGATCCATTTGCGGCGATGCGTTCCTTGCATCGAGACGGACCTTTTTAACTCACTTTGGGAATTTTGTGAGTCGGTTTTGTAGCCCGGGGCTACGAAACGTTGAAATAATAATAATATTTTATTAATATTCGACTTCGGGCCGTTGTAACTTCTACCCGGAGTGTCTGAATGACGTTTTGTCAGTGGCGTTGAGACCCTGATGGTACGACAAACTTTTTGAGATGGTTTCCGGGTGTGGGGACTAAGAACGGGGTGAGGGCCCCACGAGGCCGGGTTTTGGCGTTTGCGGAGAAACGCAGCTTTCGCACCAGGAGTCCAATTTTGGCGGATGAATAGTCGATCCTGTGTGTTTTTACGAGAGGATCGCAATGGTGTGATCCATTCGATGAGTTTCGGGATCGAGGTGTGGGCCCTGCCCGAGCTGGCTTTAGTGAATAGTTCCTTTTTCGCCGGGTGTCCGTTTCGGATGAATGAGCAGTCGATTCCGTGTGTTTTTCTGAGGGAATCATTATGGTATGATCCGCTTGATAAGTTTCGGAATCGTTGCGTGGGCCCCACACGGGCAAACTATGGTGAATAGTGCCTTTTTCACCGGTTGTCTATTTCAGGCGAGTAAACAGTATATCCTGCATGTTTTTCCGCGTGGATCGTGATGGTGGCCTCGGTATCGGCCTTGATGCTACGCAATGTGGCGTTGTTGTGGGTCGCTCGGGTTAGCGATGTTTGGACCAGCAGTGGTTGAGGGTACTCCCTCGGTTCGTTCCCACGAGGGTTCGCGCGGCATCACAACCTTTGTATAGTTTTGTGATCCTCTCGATGGGATGTTTAATCTGTTAGAGTTGTGGCACCCCTCCGGTGGGCCCGAAGCGGGATCCTCTAGCACCGTTACCCTATATCAGATTCTTGGTATCGCTGTGACCGCTTATTCACGAGCGGCGATCCCCTATCTAGCAGGTTAACCCCGTAGGGTTTGTGGCATCATCGGGAATATGATCCCCTACGTAGTGAGTTGTGCTCAGTAGGGTTGTGGCATCGTTGGGTATATGATCCCCTACTCAGCATGAGGTGTTTAGTAGGGTTGCAGCATCGTTGGTTATATGATACCCTACTTAGCGCGTGGTTTCGGTAGAGTTGTGGCATCGTTGGTTATAAAATCCCCTACTTAGCGCGTGGTTTTAGTAGGGTTGAGGCATCGTTGGTTATACGATCCCCTACTTAGCACGTGGTTTCGGTAGGGTTGCGACATCGTTGGTTATACGATCCCCTACTTAACGTGTAGTTTCGATAGGGTTGTGGCATCATTGGTTATACGATCCCCTACTTAGCACGTGGTTTCGGTAGGGTTTCGGCATCCTTAGTTAGATCCCCTACAGTGCGAGATGTACCAGATAGGGTTCTGGTATCATCATGACCACCTTTACATGGGCGACGATCCTCTATCTGAGTGATGTGTTTCTGTCGAGTGCCGGATCAGGTCGTGGTATCCCCCAGTGGACCCTGGGAGTGATCCCCTATCTGTGAGCTTCGTATACTGGAGTGGGTTCTATTATCCCCTAGCAGACCCTAGGAGTAATCCCCTATCTGAGGAGTTTGGTGGTTATGTTGTTTTAGCGGGGTTTTCCTCAGTGACGGTATCCGACGAGCATGGTCTCTCGGGTGAGCGTCTGAGATGTTTTCTTGGGAGCCGATGGAGTGTATCTCTCGGACGAGTGTCACCTGGGATGACAGTGATCATGGAGCGAGTTATCCTGGTTGTGAACCATTGCTGGTGACGAGGTTGGTACCTCAGGTGGTTTGTTGCATGAGCTGAGTATATCTGGATTGCTCAAGGTGTATATATGGGCATACACCTGAGCTGAGCTGACTAGTTGTGTTTAGTCGAGGATGGTCATGAGATGGAGTTCCTCTCTCGTCTGGGTTCCCTCTGGCTGGGATGAGTGGACTGTTTCCTTTTAGTTTCTCTCTGTTGTTTTGGGTTTTCGGGGTGCCTACTGAGTATGTTTATACTCACCCCTGCACGGGCTTTGCCCGCACTTGTTGTGTCTTGTGCAGACCACAGGCCTTTCGACGGGGTCCCAGGAGGACCCGGAGCAGGCGGAGCTGAGTGAGCGAGGCTGATCGGGGTGTTTACCGGTTTGGTGCTGAGGTAGCTTTCCGACGGGTGTTTTTGGTAGTGTTCCCCTTCTTCAGAACAGGTTGGACGTGATTTTGTAGTTTTCTTTTGGTGGGCCCTGTTTTTCCCTTTTGTACTGTTGTACTCTGGTTGTGGGATAGTTTTATGCATGCATTTACTTTTCAGTTTTATATATCTCTGCACTTTTTCATAGAGGTGTATGTGGGTGTGTGTGTACAGGTACCATGGGCTAATGCCTCCCATGTGTGTGATAGCCTACTCGGCGCTAGATGCCAGCCCCTGGCCTATTGGAGGCGGGCTTGGGGTGTCGCAGCTCGAGCCCCGTTGGGTCGGGTCGTGACAAGTAGACCTTATATTTCCTCAACCTAGGTTGATTATTTATGTTGTTTTCTAGTGCCTGAGAGTTAGGAGCACGTTACCGAGCTGGAGCTTAGGATGCTCATGGATCTAGTTGTTGGGTGGTTTTTCTTTCATTACATTATATTACTTATTTGTAATTTTCACTTCTTGTACTTGTAGCATCCTTTTTCATACATGCATTGTTGTAATTTGGAATAGGGAACTTATATTAAATTATTATAATATACTTTCACTACTATCTGTTCTTGTTTATGCTTTCACTATCTATTATCTATTGTTTATCGTTGTGCATACTCTGATCTATGAGGGCATAGTCTTCCCACAGACACACCCTAGGCCCTCGCTGCTATTCGGTAGCCTCTAGCATTCAGGGAGATGTGCTTGAGGTTATGTGGCGACTGACCTAGCTATTAGTTTAGTGGTCAGTCAGGTTGGGACGTTACAAAGACGTCGCTAAAACATGCAGAATTCCTATTAGTAGGTTTGTTCTTGTAATCTCCTATCTTGAAGATTACTAAGTGCATACTTTATGAGAAGAAGTCTCACCTACTTATGAGTACTCACAACTGATAGTTTTATTCCATGTGTCCCATCATAGAATGTTATCTAACTATAGAACTATATTTAAGAATATCATCATGGCATTTTAAGGTTCTTATCATAGTAGAAAATTTTTGTGAGCTTATCAATGCGAAAGATACTCAGGGACATTATTACATTAAAGTCATGCATAATAATTAAAATTATGTAATAAGGTGTTTTATTAATATTCAAATGTTCAGATATACATGTAATCAAGGTACAATCAGGTGGTACTAGGACACCAACTCCAACAAGGGTAACTCAATGGTTACCTTTATATAGCTTCCTGTTTCTACATATGGGTACTCAAACATATCTATTTTCAAAAATATTGCAACTCGATTTCAGGTCACATTTTCTTAAAAACCAGTGATTCAAACATGTTTAAATCTTGAAGAACCTCTCTCTCATATGACTGATCGTATGGTCATCTAATGATCATTGGTAGTGGAAAAACAACCCAAAAACATAGGAGATCTGTCTTCAAGAAATCAACATGTAAATAATATGTAAAATATAGTACCTGGTATTCAACCATTATAGCAGCTTCCATTTTCTATTCACAAAGAGAATGCTTGATAAAGATCACTGAAGCAACAAATAAATGTTTCTTCCCTATGAGGGTGTACACCAGTTGAGGGATCCATGTAAGTTTCAGGAGGATACCCAATTTCTGAAGGTGTGCTAGCATCTTCTCAAATGAGATAAATGAAGTTTTGGGAAGAAGAGAGTTTTGCAATGTGGCACACACATCGCACACAACAACAAAAGAGAGCTCATTCTCTTTTATAGCTGAAGCCCGAGGCTCCCACTTAATAACAAATCTCATGTGTTTCTTCCCATTGGGTATTTCTTCATTGAACTCATTTCAATAAATAAATGCAAAGCTATGAAACCAACCTTTGGTTCGTAACTGATTGAAACTACTTGGGAGAATCAGTACATGCAGTTGCATCGCATGAAACTCACATATGCATCTCATGCATATATATATATATATACATATATAATTCATGTTTTTTATTCATTATAATTAAATTCACACTATATATATAATATCATATATTTATATATATATATATATATCATGCATCTCATGGATATACATTTTAATGCACATAGAATAATCTTGATCAAAGGAAATACATTATTGATTATGTGTTTACTTTTACAGGATGAAGGAAGTATGGACATGCACAAAATTCACACTAAGGAAAACCTGATATATTTTTTTATGAATACGACCAACTATAATAAGTTCAGGTGGTGTTAGGGGTGTGAAGGATTAAATGATTTAAACTGATTTAATCAAACCACCTTAAACCTATATAATTCGGTTTAAATCGATTAATCTGTTAAGTCGGTTGATGAACATTGTATATTTTAGTTTTTTGGTTTTGTTCGGTTTTGGTAACATTAACTATTCTTAACTAATACTAAACAATTAAATTGATATATAAATCACCATTAAAGAATGATTAGACAATTAAATCGATATATAAATCACTGTTGAAACAATTAAATCACTATTAATTTTTCAATATAATGAAAGATGATGAACATATGTGATTATTAACTGAATATAAGTCACTAAAATGCATTTAAATCTTCCCCTAGAATTATCAAATCCCTTTAAATATTTCTATGTTAATGATTTTTTTGTTTATCAAACTATTTTTATTTTAATATTTAATTGATCATTTTTTTTCAAAGGTATTATCTCTCTATTTCTTATTTAGTTTAGGGGTTTTTCCTCCTTTTATGAAATCATTTTCATATCATGTAACTTTTTTTCCATGTTTCCTTAAACTAGTGGAAAAAAGGTTTAACACATTGGTATTTTTCACGTCGGTTCTATATAACCGATGTGCAAAGCTGTAAAAATTGATTTATCACATTGGTTATTTTATAATCGACATGATAAATCAATGAGAATCAATTTTTTACATCGGTTATTTTATAACCGATGTAATAAAAAGTGATATTAGCTTTATCACTTCAGTTATTTTATAACCAAAATGATATATCAAATCTCAACACTTTATCACATCAGTTATAAAATAAATGATGTGATGAAGCTAATCTCGACAATTTATCACGTCGGTTATCAAAAGAACCGATGTGATAAAGCTCCATTTATCACATCGGTTCTAAAATAACTGACGTGATAAATTTTTTTCTACATCGGTTATTAAATAACCGACGTTATAAAAATAAAAAAAATAGTTTACCACATCGGTTATTAAATAACTGACAAGATAAAGCTTTTAAATGATTTATCGTACCTCGTATTCAGTCATTCTGTTTTCTTTGATCGGGCGACCTGTGACTCATCTCTCTCACGTGGAAAACCTAGAAAGGATTCTTCAAAGTTGTTCCCTCTAGCCTCATTTTTTCAACATCATTCTTCATATTTATTATCATCAGATCTATTAGGTCAACTCGCAACACTCAAGTAAGCCTCATAGAGCTTGGTTTCAGTTTTTATTTTTTGCGATGCCCTAAACTAATTTTTTGAGATGTTATTTTTCTTTGTTCTTGCTATCATGGTAAGTTTCATAGTGTTCATTTATACCATGCTAAATTCTTTTTTGGTAAAATAAACCTATGGAAGTGATATCATGCAAGTTTATGATTTTTGTGTGTTCTATCATGTGTGTGTGCATGTACAGGGGGTTTCCAAGGGGGTGGAGGGTTTTGCAAGTTGGTGGGGGTGTCCATGGGGTGGGGATGGTGTCCAAGGGGGTGCGAGGGCTGTCCAAGGGGTTTTGGGTGTCCAAGGGGGTGGGGGTGGTGTCCAGGGGGTGAGGGGGCTTTCCCAGGGGGTAGGGGTATCCAGGGGTGTGGGGGGTGGTGTTCAGGGGGTGAGTGGGTTGTCTAAGGGGGTAGGGGTGTCCAGGGGGTGGGGGTGTCTATGGGGGGTGGGGGGGATTTCCAGAGGGATGGGGGGGTGTCCAGGGGGTGGGGGCTATCCAGGGGGTGGGGGTTGTTCAGGGGGTGTGGGGTTGTCCAGAGGGGTGGGGGCTATCCAAGGGGGGTGTCTAGGGGGTGTCCAAGGGGGTGGGGGTGGTGTCTAGGGGGTGAGGGGGATTTCCAATGGGGTAGGGGTGTCCAGGGGGTGGGGGTGGTGTCGAGGGGGTCAGGGGGATGTCCAGGGGTGGGGGTGTCCAAGGGCGTGGGGGTGGGGGTGGTGTCCAGGGGGTGGGGGTGTTCAGGGGGGTGGGGGTGGTGTCCAGGGGTGAGTGGGCATCCAAGGGGGTATGGGGTGTCTAGGGGGTGGGGGTGTCCAGGGGGTGGGGGTTATCCAGAGGGGTTGGGGGGCTGTCTAGGGGGTGGGGGTTGTCCAAGGGGAGGGTGGTGTCCAGGGGGTGTCCAAGGGGGTGGGGGTGGTGTCCCGGGGGTGAGGGTGTTTTCCAAGGGTTGGGGTGTCGAGGGGTGGGGTTGGTGTCCAAGGGGGGATGGGGCTATCTAGGGGGTGGGGTTTCCATGGGGTGTGGGGGTGTCCAGGGGGTGTCCAATGGGGTAGGGGTGGGGGTGGTGTCCAGGGGGTGAGGGGCTTCCCAAGGGGGTGGGGGTGTCCAAGGGGGTGGGGGTGGTGTCTAGGGGGTGAGGGGGTTGTCCAGGGGGTGGGGGTGTCTACGGGGGTGTCCAAGTGGGTAGGCAGTGGGGGGTGGTGGCCAGGGGGTGGGGGTGGTGTCCAGGGGGTGAGTGGGTTGTCCAAGGGGGTAGGGGTATCTAGGGGTTGAGGTGGGGTGGGGTGTCCATAGGGGGTGGGAGTGTTGTTTAGGGGGTGGGGGGTGTCCAGGGGGTGCAGCCTAACCATGTGCAGTGCCTGAGTTCTTTGAAAATATATTTTTTTCCATTTCTCCTATTGAATTTTAACACCATAACGCCTCTTTCACCCCCATTTGGAACATGAAACCCTAGGAGTATCCTCCTCCTCTTCTCCATGCCTCTCACCTCCTTCCAATGGTGATTCCAAGTGTTTTCTACATGTTTGGGGGTTATTTTTCCATATAATATCCTCTTTATCCCTCGTCTTCCTTCTTCCTTTTTCTTCTTAGTTATTCTTCTTCATTGGTTCATTTGGTCTAGGGTTCTTGTTTCTATGTTTCTAAATTTAGGTTTTTTTTCTTATTACGGTTCTTCTTGGTATTCCTTGCTCATTTGGACCTTCTTGAATCCATTTTGAGTGGTCATCATTGAAGGTTTCTTGGATTGAGGTAGGTTTCCTTATGTATTGGCCTTTAAATTTAAGAATAATTTATTTATTAATGTTTATACCTTGATTTGATTCTTGTTAAAAATATATAATTTTTTGAAAGATTATTTTAATTAAATCAAATTGCATTCTCATTGAATTAAATTTTGTGGAATTATTTTACATATCCCTGCACAAAAAGTGTTTGATTAAAATTTTGGTTGGCCCTTATAAGTGGTTTATGGTTTCCAAATGATTTTGTGCCTTTTCAAATATGTTTCAAATATTTCATGGATTCTTAAATGGTGTGTTTGGATACTTTTGAAAATGTTTTTCTTTTAAAATAATGGGTGTGGCCTGGTTGGCACTTTCAGAAAGTGGGTTTTCTTTGGAAAACTCTCCTTAGAATGTGTCTCTTGGCTTATCATTATTAAAAGGAATGGTAATGTCCTTGGTATGGGGATTCCATTGTGCATTAATGGCCCTAAGTCAAGGGTACTTCCTTGGAGTGGTGTTCTGGGGTGATTCTTGTGGGTGTGTGGCTTATGTGCGTCTTGTTCTTATTCTTTATATATGGTTGATTGTTTGATACTGTTAGGATCACCCCCATTTTAGACATAACATAGTAACCTATAATTGGTAGTGGATTATTCAGGAATTCTTGTTGCACTAGTTTAAGATTATGCTCTGGATAATTGACCCTTATTATAAACATGATCTGCTTTGGGGATGGTTCCCCTCATGCGTTAGGGTTGTTTGATTGCATCAGGAATGCCAAAAGGATGGATTAGGTTACAATATGTTCTAGATTTTTTCCTAAGCTCCTAGGTATTACCATGTTCTCTGACACTTGTTTATTCGTGGAGGATAATCTAGGTTCCTCGTCTGGTATGGTTACTTGAATACTGCTTACCCATTTCCCTCATTATGTCATCATTGATTATGCTTCCTAATTGTGGTGTGTCTCTTTGGTAAAATTGAATGCTTGGTTTTAAATTTTTTAATGAGAATTATTTTTAGAAAAACTATGTTTATTTTTCTGTGTTTAAAACTAGCAGCAAATGAATCTTTTATTTAAATTAAATGCACAGGGATAACCCCTACCCCCTCGACACCCCCTACCCTCTTGGACACCCTGGAAAGCCCCCTACCCCTGTGGACAGTCCTTACCCCCTTGGACAGCCCCCACCCCCACCCCTGGACAGCCCCTACCCCCCTTGGACACCCCCTTGGTATATATATATATATCCCAACGGTTTCATTGAAACCGTTGGAATATTTTAACTTCAGGTATAGAACAACATTTCCTATAGAATCATTGGTATAGGTCTATTTCAATGACCATCATGCCAACGGTGTGTGAAACCATTGGGGTATTCTATCCCAATGGTTTCAGGATCTATCCCAATGGTTTCAAATCATTGGGATATGTGTAATTTTCAGTAGTGAATGTATACATATTTTAATATTTACACTTCATTTTTTTTTACGAAAGGGTGAATTTGGTATCCAGTTGCATCAGGATGTATTCTTTGTGTACATTAAGAAGAAAGGATCCAAGATGAATTTAAAACTGTTATATCTAACTATATTTTCTTTTTAAAATCATTTTCATGCATATTTTTTTTCAAATATGCATAGATTTGTTTTATATTTCAAAATTGTTTTACATTCAAATTATGATATTTTTCATATAAATATATATTTGTCTTATCTTAACAAGATGTATAGTTTTGATATTTGTTATAGGTAATAATGAGTCAAAGTTGGATTATGGAACATCAAATGAGTAAGGAATATGAGGAAGGTATTGATGCCTTTTTGTAATTTTCTAAAGGAAATGTTCCAATCAGTGACATTTTTTTATGTCCATGCCTAAAATGTTTGAATATGAAGAAGTTGAAAAGTAGAGAGATCAAAGATCATCTGATTTGTCATGGTTTTAATCCAAGTTACATCCCTTGGATTTGGCATGGTGAAACTGAACAGAATGTCAGATCTATTGATGATGATGATTTGCAAGATGGTAACTCTGATGGAATTGAAGAAATGATTTGTGATATTGCATCAGAACAAATTGAGATAGAACCCGATAGTTCAATGTCTATATGGTGATGCTGAAAAATCATTGTATCCTAGTTGTATGGATTTTATGGTTTTGTCAGCGGTGTTAAGATTGATTAACCTGAAGGAAAAACATGGATGGAGTGACAGAATTTTTACAGAGCTGCTACAATTGTTGAAAGATATTCTTCTAAAAGACAACGATCTTCTAGATTCACATTATAAGGCCAAGAAAATATTATGCCTGATGGGATTGGGATATAATAAAATATATGCCTATCCGAATGAATGTATGATATATAGGAAGGAATATGAATTTTTGTCAGAGTGTTCTAAATATAGGAAATCACGGTATAAGTTGAAAGAAAAATCACAAGTTGATGTAGAGATTACAAATATCCCTTCCAAGGTATTTTGGTATCTTTCTATAATTCATCGTTTGAAACATTTATTTCCTAATTCACATGATGCAAAAAGTTTAATATGGCATGTTGATGAGCAGATATGTCATGAAAAAATACGTCATCCAGATGATTGTCCACAATGGAAGAAAATTTATGAGCAGTATCCTACATTTGGAAATAAAATTAGAAATCTCATACTAGGGTTGTTCATAGATGGAATGAATCCATACCAAACCCTCAGTAGCACACATAGTTCATGGACTGTTTTATTGGTAATTTACAACCTCTCTTCTGAAGTTTGTATGAAGTTCAAATATTTCATGTTGAGTATAATGATCTCTGGTCCGAAGCAACCCGGAAATGATATTGATGTTTTCTTGTCACCATTGATTTATGATTTGAAACTTTTATGGGAGGATGGTATTAGGGTGTATGATTCATATAAAATGGAATATTTTCAACTGCATACAATGCTTATGTTCACTATAAATGACTTCCCAGTATATGGAAATTTGTCTGGATACGGTGTTAAGGGGTATAAAGCATATCCAATTTGTGAACAACAGAATTAATATTGTCAATTTCATCATGGGAGGAAAACAATGTACATGGGTCATCGAAATTTTTTGCCTATGGATCACTCTTATAGAAGACTAAAAAAGGCATTCAATGGCTCACAAGAATTTGATATTGCTCCAAAAACTTTATCCCCTGATGAGTATTTTGAGAGTGTGGAAAACATTAATATGACATTGGGAAAGACATAGAAATCTGGTAATGATAGACATATTTGGAAGTAAGGTCAATATTTTTTGAGCTACCATAAATGAAACATAATATTGATGTCATGCACATGGAGAAGAATATATGCAGAAGTTTGATTAGAACATTTCTAGATATTAAAGGAAATAAAAAAGATGGGTTGAATGAAAGATTAGACTTACTATCAATGGGAATACGTTTGGAGTTATCTCCCACTCCTAATGGAAGACGAACATTTCTTCCCCTAGCTTGTCATACATTATCCAAGAGGGAGAAAATTAGCTTTTTTCAGTGTCTTCATGATATCAAAGTGCCTCAACATTATTCTTCAAATGTAAAAAATTTTGTCTCTTTGAAGGATTTTAAGTTGATAGGTATGAAATCTTATGATTTTCACGTCATGATGCAACAACTTCTACCAGTTTCATTGCATGGAATATTTCCCATCCATGTTAGAAAGACTATAATAAAGTTGTTTTATTTTTTCAATTAAATTTGTAATAAGGTGATTGATGTGAATGATTTGAACATTTTGGAAAAGGATGCAATTTATATACTTTTTCAATTGGAAATTTATTTTCCTCCATATTTTTTTGATATAATGGTGAATTTTATGATTCATCTCGTTCAAGAAATAAAGCTTTGTGGACCTGTATATCTTCGTTGGATGTATCCTTTTGAAAGGTATATGAAAATATTGAAGGGGTATGTTAAGAATACATATCGACCTAAAGCCTCCATTATTGAAAAGTATATTTCTAAGGAGGTTGTAGAGTTTTTTATGAGCTACTTAGTTGTGGCGGAGCATATAGGTTTGCCTCCATCTCTCCATGAATGAGTTATTAATGAGGGAAGGTTATTCGTGGCTTGAAAGTCAAATCGTTGTCAGCTGAATAGATGAATAAGTTATAATTATATATCTTGAATAAAAAAGATGATTCTCAACCATATATCACATTTCATATTAATGAGTTGAAACAAAGTCATCCAAAGAAGAAAGAAGTGTGGATTTTGAATGATCACAACAAAACATTTTTTTCGTGGTTTAAAAAGACCTTTCTTGGTAGATCAGATGTATCAGAGACATTAATATGGTTAGTGGGTGGTCCATGCTTAAATGTGGTAATATGGTCCAGTTATGACATTAATGGCTATACATTTCATATGAAAGATCAAGACAACATAAGTGTAGTTCAGAATAGTGGTGTATTGGTGTTTGTAGAAGCAATGCATTTTTCGAGTTCTAAAGACAAAAACCCAATTTATGCATCAACTGCATATTATAGAGTCATTGAAGAAATATGGGAGGTTGATTACTTTAAAATTAAAGTTCCTGTTTTTAACTGAAAATGGTTTATTGGTAACAACAGTTTTATACACGATGAATTTGTAATGATAGTTGTTAATTTGAATATATTAGAAGACAGCAGATTCTTTTATAATGGAAACACATGAAAAACAGATTTTCTATGTAGTTGATCAATCAGATATGTAGTGGTTAGTTGTTTTACAAGGGAAAAAATAATATGTTGGTGAGGATCAACTTGATGAAGATGCTAATTTATGTGAGATCCATACTTCCATGGAAAGATTAACAGAACATAATGATAAGCATGTTGAAGACATGGTTTGTACCATAAGGAATGATCATGACGAAGGAATTTGGGAAAACAATCCATTTGTACATTCCTAATATTACAGGTAACATATGTTTATTTTTTTTTACATTCATTGTTTTCATAAAATGTTAGATATTGTAATTTTTTCTTTATTAAAACATGTATTAAAACAAATAAGTAGAAGTTTTTTTTAATTTTAATTTTTTTTATTTTAGTTTATCATGTTTACCATTACGTAAATTATATATTTATTATTTTTGTTGAATGAAAATTACTTTACCATGTTTACCATGTTTACCATGTTTACTATGTTTACCATGTTTACCATGTCTACAATGTTTACCATGTTTACCATGTTTACCATGTTTACCATGTTTACTATAGTTTACCGTAGTTTACCGTAGTTTACCATAGTTTACCTTTACGTAACTTATATATTTATTGATTTTGTTGAATGACAATTACACTACCATGTTTACCATGTTTACCATTGTTTAACATGCTTACCATATTAACCATGTTTACTATTATGTAACTTAGTTCAATTTTCTGTTTTTTGTTTACATTAGTATTTTAGTATTTGAATTTGTATATTTGTGAACTAATGTTTGTTTGTTTTTATTTGAAGGATAATGACAGATCAATCATTTGATCAACCACATGATTCTGTAGATGAGAATAATGATCATACCTCTGAAGAAGAACATTCACATTCTCCTATTTATGTTCTCCAATCTTCCTCATGTGCTCCCATAACGACAAAGAAGAGTTCAAGAGTTGGTAAATGTGGGTGCTCATGTTTACCAAAATTATCACTTTCCCGTACATAGGACCATAGGATACTCAATGAGTTTGATGAGAATGGTATTCCAAGAGGTCAAAATGCAAAAGATTTTAAGAATTTTGTATCAACTCAGGGTAAGAGAAAAGTAATCATTTTGTATGATGATTGGAGAAGTGTGGACAAAGTGATAATATCTCAGTTGTGGGAGACGATTTTGGTAAGATCTTTTTCTATTTTTTGCCTATTATTTAAATGTTTCTAGTATAATATGTTTTACCTATTTTTTATCAAATGACATTTGATATTCCTGACACTGGATAAGTTAGGAAGAAATGCTTATCGATGGCTACTAGGAGATGGAGGGATTTTAAATAAACCCTCACATCTGATTTCATTTTTGGTCATAGGATTCATGACAATCAATGTCATATATATCCTTTAATAGATGAAGAGACATGAACACAATTTGTTGAAAGTAGAAGAAAAGATTCATTTTTGGTAAGGGAAATGTAAAATTTTATAATATTTCTTATATAAATGATCTTATTAATGTTTTTTAATGATTTATTACTCTTAATTTACAACAAACAAGGAAATCTCATTAGGAGATCCAATCCAAAAATTTATACCCTCATAGTTTATCTCGGGGAGGGTATACATTATTGGAAGAACAAATGATGGTAGAAAATTTACAAAAACTGAGAGCTGAGTCTTAAAGCTATGGAGAGGTTTCCCCTCCATCCCCTCCATCTAGACATGAAAAATTGAAGAAAGCTCGAATGGGAAAAAAGGGGAAATATCTTTCGGAAGATTCGAGAATCGTAACTGAGAGGATTGTAAGATATTTATTTTATTTATTTAAGTTAAATATATTCTTTATATAATTTAAATCATTATATAAAGGTTCAATTAATTAATACAGGATTCTCTTGAGGAGCAGATCTCACAGGGGGAATTTATAGCTACTGGGAGGCAAGATATTTTATCTACAACATTGGGAAATCCCAAACATCCTGGTCATGTATGAGGATATCCAACAGGTGTATCGGTAAGAAAAGTGTTGCCACATTCTTCAAATTCTTTCATTGAGGGTGATTATAAAAAAAATAGAATCCTTGTAGGCTTAAGTTCATCATATTAATGCGACGATGGAGAAAAATATTAGATCATCGGTACAGTCTATGTTTGCAGACATGCAAAGACAATTTCAGACTGCAGCTCCCACTCCTCCACCTCCCCCTGCAGACCCCATTATTTATCCTCCACCTCCGCCAGTAGCTCCCACTCCCCCACCTCAGCCAATGGACCCCATTTTTTATCCTAATCATATGGCATCACACCTTTTTATTACATAACTTTTCATTACATTTTACAAACAGAGGATCTTTAAAGTCTAGTGTCTTGGAAATCAGGAACATAATACATGAAAACAACATAAAGCATTCTTCTAAACCAATTGTAAGGCTTCATAATAGGTTAATCCTTTGTACAATTACTGAATCTCATATCCTGGAGACATACATCAAAGGAAAGGGTGAGAAGAAGGCCCAGTAGGGGGTAAACAAGGGAATCAGTTTACTTGTAATATCAATAAGAACTTGATGAAAATTATGAAGACATAAGAAATGGAAAAAGAGGAATATAATAATAACAAGAACATGAATCATAACTTGAATATGTGGCTAAAACATTTAATCTAGACATTCATGAACATATCACCAAGGTTTATTCCCGAGGTGTCATAAAAATTACCAAGGTTATTCACCAAGGTATCGTGAAACTTGTCATCTCTAGAGATTAAATTCGTTACCCAATGAATTGGAGAGATATCAGGGCGCACCCTTAATATGTATTTATTTTAATGTAAGCCACATAGATCATAATCAAACATTTCATAAATAACCCATGGAGAATAAAAGAAATGGGTTTCATTTCAAGATCGTGATGTTTTAAAAGTTATTAAAAATAAGATCATTATGTCATTTATAACCCATGGAAAGGGAGTGAGGGTTATATATATGTCAATTAAAGAATAAAATATATCATATTTATATATTTATGAACACCCATAGAAACTAAATAGGTATGGGTATTTACATAAGTAAAACAAGATAATTTCTGGAGAGAAAGAGATAGAAATTTTGAGGCAAAATTTCAGCAGCATAACGGCTATATAACATGGTTTTAGAAAACATTGAAAAGAGAGGGGACAAGGGTCACACACTCATAAATAATTCATAATACAGTATGGTTACATAATAATATCATGGTATGGATATTTTAATGACATCCAACATTAAAAGGAAACATGAAAGAAAAGAGAAGATGAAATTTATTTTACGAGAAATTCGGCAGCCTAACGGCGTCACTTAAAAATTAAGAAAACAAATTGATGAGAGAAAAAAGGGTCTCTAAAAAATTAGACATGAAATTTATAGTAATGAGAACATATAATAACATACCCTCAACATAAAGAGATGTAAACTAGAAGACACGACATAAAAAAAGTCATGGCTTAAAAGAGAAGGGTGTAATATTCCCTTACCTTGAAGAGTAACTTCGAAAGCTTGAAGGTCGGGACCTTGGGAGGCTTGAGGGCACATTGGGAGGAATCCTTGGGAGGTAAAGAGACCATAACTTCATTGGGAAGGATTTATAAATGAAATTAATGTGGGAATGTCTTGGTATTTATAGAAGAAGTGGGGGAATAAATTATTAATTTTCAAGGGACACCTCATCGGTGGAATTGGAAAAACCATGGGATTGACCATGGTATTGAACACTTGGGACACCTCATATCATATCTTACTATTCATAAGACTACCAGAATGATTACATACTTATTACATCATTAATGATGTCATTAAACACTCGAAACTCAAAACTGTATTTTTACTATTCACTGAAAATTCAACTGTTTCAGAAAAATCCCAAAAATTCACCTTAACCTAATATCGATACTCTGAATTCAAAAATGAACTACATTTTTTGAAAATAATTTTCTAATTATGAGATATTTAATTTTTAAGTAAAAACACTATTCACTAAAAATTCAACTATATCAGAAAAATCTCCAAAAATTCACCTTAACCTATTATCAATGCTCTAAATTCAAAAATGAACTCTATTTTATGAAAATAATTTTATAAATATTTTTTAATTTAATTTTTAAATAAACACACTATTCACCCGAAAAAACTAATACTTAACTAATAATTTCTGAAACAGTTATTTACTTATTTTATTGAATCAAACTACCTAGTCAAGGTGCATAAATTATATTAATACTTTATTAAGTGAGTTTACTATTCCATTTGGTCACATTACTATTCATAAGCGCAAAAATTACTATTCATAATTTACTATTCACCAAAAATTAAGTTGATCTTATTAGACTCTAAATTTCTTAATGAACACAACTCTAGAAGACCATTTTTTGAAAATCATTACACATTATTAATTATTTAAGGTTTACATAAATATTTTAAAATATCCCCTTTTTCAAAATTCATCAATAATATACATCCTATATTTATCCGAACATTTGAAATTCACAAACTTTACCATAAGAAGAAATAACAATTTTATTTATATTAAAGGATTACACAAACCAGCTAAGGTCTCGTTACATATCCCCTTATAACACCAGCATAGGACCTAAGTGTAAGGTGTGCTAAGGTGACAAAATCTTGGGGCGGCTCGGCCAACATTGCCCGAGTAGTGACCTCTATCAACTTAAACTTCTCCCGTAGGCGATTCTGTTCAAGCTTCACATAATGAATTTCGTCTTGGGCTTGGTCCACAGCAAATCCCAGTGGTGCTACCTCTTTCCCAACTTCCATCAGATGGGCTTCGAACGACTCGAGTCTATTAGATGAGACCATTGAATCTTCTTTCTGTATTAATTAACCAAGATCACTTGTATTTATAAACAATAATTGTAATGTTAAGAGTTTATTTTCCAACATTCATATTGACCAACGGTCATATAACAGTCGAAACCCAATAGTCTCATTTAATTATAATCACTTCTTTAATTAAATAATATAGTTTTGTTGAGTATAAAATAAAATAACACACAAAATTAGGAAACAAAAATTATTCAAAATTTTGGGTCGTTACATTCTTCCCCCCTTAAGAAATTTCATCCCTGAAATTTTAACTCGTACCCTCAAAAAAGAAAAGGTGTGGGTACTTCTGCCTCATAGACTCCTCTGGTTCCCATGTGGCTTCTTCGCATTTGTGGTTTCTCCACAGCACCTTGACAAGGTGGGTAGTCATGTTGCGTAGAACCTTGTCTCTACGATCCAAGATCTCCACCAGCTGCTCCTCATAAGAGAGGTTATGTTCCAGTTGTACCACCTCTAAGCTTAGTACATGTGAAGGGTCAGGTATGTACTTCCTCAAGAGGGATAAGTGGAAGAAATCATGAACTTGTGCTAGATTTGGAGGAAGTGCAAGCCGATAGGCCACTGCTCCTACGCGATCAAGGATTTCATAGGGGCCAATGTACCTAGGGCTGATCTTCCCTTTCTTCCCAAACCTTATAACTCTCTTCCAAGGTGAAATTCAAAGAAAGACCTTATCACCAACATAAAACTCCAAGTCCCTTCGATGGTTGTCAGCATATCTCTTTTGCCGACTCTGAGCAGCCTTAATGTGTTGTTGGATGGCATGGACTTTTTCTGTCATCTCTTGTACAAGATCAAGCCCAAGAAGATTTCTCTCACCAGCTTCATTCCAACACGTAGGAGTTCTACATCGCTTCCCATATAGATCTTCATAGGGTGCCATTTGAATGCTTGAGTGAAAGCTATTGTTGTAAGAGAACTCAACTAATGGGAGATGCTGATCCCATCCACATTTAAATTCCATTGATCATGTTCTCAGCATGTCCTCGAGTGTTTGAATAGTCCTTTCAAATTGGCCATCAGTTTGGGGGTGATAGGCCATACTGAAATTCAATTCAATGCTCAGAGCATGTTGAAGATTTCTCCATAATTTTGATGTGAACCTTGGATCACGATCAGATACGATATAAGTGGAACTCCATGCAACCTTACTACTTCCTTCATGTAAATATTGGCAAGTTGATATGGAGATAAATCTTCCCGAATGGAGATAAAATGGGTAGTCTTGGTGAGACGGTCCACAATAACCCATATCACATTGTTTCCATTGGAAGTTCTCAGAAGACCTATGACAAAGTCCATATTGATATTGTCCCACTTCCATGCTGGTATGGGCAATGGTTGCAATACCCCTTTAGAAAGTTGTCACTCTGCCTTCACTTACTAACATACTAGGCACCTTGAAGTTTAGTCAGCAATCTACCTTTTCATATTATCCCACCAATAATGATCACGAAGGTCCCTATACATTTTTGTGTTTCTAGGAT
The DNA here is from genome assembly GCA_963277665.1 of Viscum album. NCBI lineage: Eukaryota > Viridiplantae > Streptophyta > Magnoliopsida > Santalales > Viscaceae > Viscum > Viscum album. The sequence goes on along the minus strand of OY728141.1, from coordinate 1,012,404,114 downwards.
GTATAGAGAAAGTATAACTATGGGATTCATCCATCAGCTCCTTCTTTATTTCTAGAATAGATGGAATACATAGTCTTATACAAAATTTTAGTACACCTTCTTGATCAATATTAAACTCAGGAAACTTCCCATCCTTCACATCTTCAAACTTAATCTATAACAAAGGATCTTCTTTCTAAGATTTCTTGATCTTCTCTAGTAATGACGGTTGAGAAATCATTTGGGTTAGGGTTGATTATGTCCCTTACCTTATAATTCCCATGTCCAGATTTACTAGGTCATTGATCAAAGGATCTTTTTGAATCCTCATCATGGAAAGAACAACTGGGTCTTTCCTGCTTAATGAATCATCAACATTTTTTTCTCTTCCAGGATGATAATTAATTGAACAATCATAGTCTTTAAGAAGTTCCAACCATCTCCTTTGTCTCATGTTCAATTCCATTTGTGTGAAAATATAATTCAAACTTTGATGGTATGTGTATATATCACATTTATCCCCATAAAGATAGTGCCTCCATATCTTCAGAGAAAAAACAACCACAGCCAGATCCATATCATGCGTAGGATAGTTTTTCTCATGAGTATTCAAATGTCAAGATGCATAAGCAATGACTTTGTCATTTTGCATGAGGATGCACCCAATCCCTTTGAGAGATGCATCACTAAAAATAACAAATCCTTCTCCAATTGAGGGTAGAGTTAACATGGGTGCAGTAACCAATATCTTCTTCAGCTCTTGGAAACTTTCCTTACATTCCTTTGTCCAGATAAACTTGACCCCTTTTTGAGTTAACTTGGTTAATGGATTAGAAAGTCGTGAAAAGTTTTTCACAAACCTCCTATAATATCCTGTTAATCCAAGGAAACTTCAAATCTCATATATTGTTGTAGGTTGAGGCCACTCTACAAATTTTGTCTTTGCAGGGTCAACTATGATTTATTCATTGGTAACAATGTGCCCCAAGAAAGCAACCTGTTGTAACCAGAATTCACATTTTCTGAACTTTCCAAAAATCCTCTACTTCTGTAGATTTTGTAAAATAACCCTTAGATGATATTCATACTCCTCGTGAATTTTGGAATATATCAGAATATCATCAATAAAAACTACCACAAAATTATCATGGTAGTCCTTAAAGACTCTATTCATCATATCCATAAAAATATCAGGTGCATTAGTCAGTCTGAAGGGCATAACAACAAACTCATAAAGCCCATATCTTGATCGGAAGGTAATTTTTGGAATATATTCATTCTTCACCCTCAATTGATGATAACTAGATTGAAGATCAATCTTAGAGAAGAATTGATCCCCATGAAGTTAGTAAAATAAGTCATCAATTCTTGGAAGAGGTTATTTATTCTTCACTGTGATCCCATTCAATTCTCTATAATCAATGCATAGCCACATCGATCCATCCTTCTTCTTCACAAAGAGAACTGGTGCTCCCCAAGGAGACACACTCGGTCAGATAAACCCCTTCTCCAAAAGATCTTTGAGTTGTTTCTTTAATTCCTATAGCTCCACATTTTCCATCCTATATGGGGTATTTGATATTAGATGAGATCCAGGTATGAATTCAATGGAGAACTCTACCTATATTTCTGGGGGAGGTCTAGGTAACTCCTCAGGAAATACGTCAATGTATTCCTGGATGATGGGGACATTTTCTATCCTTAAACTCTCATCTCATTCTTCTTCTTCACTGATCAAATCCATAAATAAGGATATAGGGGGTTATTCTAAACAAATATTATGTTGATATATCTCTCCTTGGAAGATAATTATAGGTTTTCCATTCAAGACTACTGAGATTTCCTTGCTCCTGCATTTAATCTTAGCATTATACTTTGAGAGCCAGTCCATCCCTAGTATAATGTAGAATTACATCATGGGAATGACTACTAGATTTGTGATATGATTTTTATCACTAAAGTAAATACTAGAGTTTCTAAACACTGAATATGCTTGGATAATCCCACCAGGAGTATTGACTCATAACTCTACTTTTAGCAAATCGGGGGTTGATTCTAAATTCTTTTCAAACTTGCAGGAAATAAAGGAATACATAGAACTAGAATCAAATAAAGTACTTTATAGATTTGAGATGACAACAAGAGTGCCTTCTACCAAATCATTCAGAGCTTCAACTTCATCTGTCATGATAGCAAAAGCACGACCTTGCTCCCTTGGCGTTTGCTGAGGTTGATGGGGGTTCCCCTCCACTACCCTCATATTTGGACACTGATTGGAAAAGTTCTCAAGTTGTTCACACTTAAAACACTAGACATCAGGTAGGGCCTTCACCATCTTCCTATTTTCATTAGTGTTTGGAATTTGAGGTTTCACCTCACTATGAAAATTCCTTGCAATATGGCCATCTCTTCCACACTTGTATCATTTCCCGCTCCCGAGCAGGCAGTTCCCCGAATGTTTCTTCCCACATTTATTACATGTGGTACGTTGCACTTGCTTGCCTCCTCTTCCCTGATCAAAGGTCCTCCCTAAGCTGGGATCCATTTATCTCTTATTATCATTTGATTTATGAGACCATTGTGTCTCACCAAACTCCAGCTCGACTTTCATCGCACTCTGCATGATCTCCTCATAGCTGTCATAGTCTCGGTTGGCTAGATTCTTCCGCATATGAGGTCTCAGCCCACTGAAGTATCTATCAAACTTACCATTTGGATTCATGAAAAAGCTAGATGTGTAACGTGAAAGCCTTGTGAATTTCATCTCGTAGCTTCCCACAGATTCATTCTCCTTCTGCTTTAGCTCGAGAAACTCCTTCTCCATTCTTGTTCTCATGGAACGAGGGAAATACTTACTGAAAAAGATCCCTATGAACTCTTCCCACTCCATATCTTTAACTTCCACTCTTGTCCTTGAGTTTTTAATCAGTTCCCACCACTGATAAGCTTCTCCTTTAAAGCGATAGACAGCCAGGGTGACCTTCTCTTGCTCTGAACAGCGGATCATAGAAAAGATATTCTCGATGGAGCTGATCCACTGCTCAATAATCAATGGGTCAATCGATCCACTGAAGTTTGGTGGTCATTGACACATAAAGGACTCAATATAATGTTGTTAACTTCGCAGTGAGATCGGTATCTCATCTTGATTCAAGTTATTTCCCATAACTTGAGTCAGTCGGTTCATCATTCGCATGAATGTTTCCATTTCAGCTTCTATCGGAGGGTCATCAGCGCATGGTACATTGCGGTCACCATTTGAACGGTTCCTCCTATTGCCTGCCATTTTCTAAAATAAAAAAACCTTATTGAGAAACTTATTTCATTTATTAATCTTTTAACTATAAAGGATTTTATGTCTTAAAACTTCATGTATAAACAATTACATTTCTCTATAATTTCTTCATAATGATTCATAAAAAGCTTGCGATTAACCAAACATATCCCCCAGGAGTGTCGTAACCAAGAGTGCAGCAAGGCCCGTTGTCATGCACCAGTTTTTGTTCGAGTCTATCTCACAGCAGTATTTTCAGGTTTTACCCCTATGTACATCTATGCTAGAGCCGCCTTCACCTGCTCGTATCCAGACAGGGATGTATTTGTTTGATAAACCACTTACTCAATACTCACCAAAATACTAAGAAGTTTTCCTATATTTAAACTTTTTCTATAGGGTTCTTACTAAAGTTTCCATATCCTAATTTCCATAAATAACTAGACTATCCTTTGATACCAACTATGGAATCCCACCTTTTTATTACATAACTTTTCATTACATTTTACAAACAGAGGATCTTTAAAGTCTAGTGTCTTAGAAATCATGAACATAATACATGAAAACAACATAAAAAATTCTTCTAAACCACTTTTAAGGCTTCATCATAGGTTCATCCTATGTACAATTACTACATCTCATATCCTGGAGATATACATCAAAGGAAAGGGTGAGCAGAAGGCCCAGTAAGGGGTAAATAAGGGAATCAGTTTACTTGTGATATCAATAAGAACTTGATGAAAAATACGAAGAAATGAGCAATGGAAAAATATGAATATCATAATAACAAGAACATGAATCATAACTTGAATATGTGGCTACAAAATTTCATTTAGACATTCATGAACATATCACCAAGGTTTATCCCCGAGGTGTCATAAAAATTACCAAGGTTATTCACCATGGTATCGTGAAACTTGTCATATCTAGAGATTAAATTATTTACCCAATGCATTGGAGCGATATCAGGGAACACCCTTAATATGTCTTTATTTTCATGTGATCCACATAGATCATAATAAAACATTTCATAAATAACCCATGGAGAATAAAATAAATGGGTTTCATTTCAAGATCGTGACGTTTTAAAATTTCTTAAAAATAAGATCATTGTGTCATTTATAACCCATGGAAAGGGAGTGAGGGTTATATGTATGTAAATTAAAGAATAAAATATATCATATTTATATATTTATGAACACCTATAGAAACAAAATAGGTATGGGTATTCACATAAATAAAACAAGAGAATTTATGGAGAGAAAGAGATAGAAATTTTGAGGCGAAATTTCTGCAGCATAACGACGATATAACATGGTTTTAGAAAACATTGAAAAGAGAGGGTAAAATGGTCACACACTCATAAATAATTCATAATACAGTATGGGTACATAATAAGATCATGGTATGGATATTTTAATGACATGCCACATGAAAAGGAAACATGAAAGAAAAGAGAAGATGCAATTTCTTTTACGAGAAATTCGGCAGCCTAACGGCGTCGCTTAAAAATTAGGAAAACAATTTGATGAGAGAGGAAAGGGTCTCTAAACAATTAGACATGAAATGGATAGTAATTAGAACATATAATAACATACCCTTAACATAAAGAGATGGAAACTAGAAGACACAACATAAAGGAAGTCATGGCTTAAAAGAGGAGGGTGAAAGATTCCCTTACCTTAAAGAGTAACTTCGAAAGCTAGAAGGTCGGGACCTTGGGAGGCTTGAGGGCACCTTGGGAGGACTCCTTGGGAGGTAAAGAGACCATAACTTCATTGGAGCAGATTTTTAAATGAAATTAATGAGGGAATGGCTTGGTATTTATAATAGAAGTGGGGGAATAAATTATTAATTTCCAAGGGACACCTCATCGGTGGTATTAGCAATACCATGGGCTTGCCCATGGTATTTTCCCATGGTATTGGCCACTTGAGACAAATAATATCATATACTACTATTCATAAGTCGACCAGAATTATTACATACTTATTACATCATTAATGATGTCATTAAACACCCGAAACTCAAAACTGTATTTTTACTATTCACCAAAAATTCAATTGTTTCAGAAAAATCCCAAAAATTAAACTTAACCTAATATCAATGCTCTGAATTCAAAAATGAACTCTATTTTATGAAAATAATTTTCTAATTATGAGATATTTAATTTTTAAGTAAAAACACTATTCATTGAAAATTCTACTATTTCAGAAAAATCCCTAAAAATTCACCTTAACCTAATATTGATGCTATGAATTCAAAAATGAACTCTATTTTATGAAAGAAATTTTCTAAATATTTTTAATTTAATTTTTAAATAAAATCACTATTCACCTGAAAAAAACTAATACTTAACTAATAATTTATGAAACAGTTATTTACTTATTTTATTGAATCACATTACCTAATCAAGGTGCCTAAATTATATTAATACTCTATTAAGTGAGTTTACTATTCCATTTGGTCACATTACTATTCATAAGCGTAAAATTACTATTCATAATTTACTATTCACCAAAAATTAAGTTGATATTATTAGACTCTAAATTTTTTACTGAACACAAATGTAGAAGACCATTTTTTGAAAATCATTACACATTATTAATTATTTAAGGTTTACATAAATATTTTAAAATATCCCTTTTTTTCAAAATTCATCGATAATATACATCCTATATTTATCCGGACATTTGAAATTCACAAACTTTACCATAAGAAGAAATAACAATTTTATTTATATCAAAGGATTACACAAAGCAGTTAAGGTCTCGTTACATAGCCCCTTATAACACCAGCATATGACCTAAGTGTAAGGTGTGCTAAGGTGACCAAATCTTGGGGTGGCTCAACCAACATTTCCCATGTAGTGACTTCTATCAACTTGAAATTCTCCCGTAGGCGATTCCGTTCAAGCTTCACATGATGAAGTTCAGCTTGGGCTTGGTCCAGAGCAAAGCCCAGTGGTGATACCTCCTTCCCAAGTTCTGTTAGATGGGCTTCGAACGGGCTGGGTCTACTGTATGAGGCCATAGAATCTTTTTTCTATATTAATTAACCAAGACCACTTGTATTTATAAACAATAATTATAATGTTAATAGTTTAGTTTCCAATAGTCATATTGACCAACAGTCATATAATAGTTGAAACCCAATAGTCTCATTTAATTATACTCACTTCTTTAATTAAAGAATGTAGTTTTGTTGAGTATAAAATAAAATAACACACAAAATTAGAAAACAAAAATTATTCGAAATTTTGGGTTGTTACAACTCCTCCGCCGTAGCTTTCTACTTATTGCGAGTTGAATTTTGATGATCCTAAACATCATATAGTTGCATATGGGCTGGTATATTGTATAAGAGATATAGTTCATCATCAACAGTTAGAGGTAGAGAATCATAGGGTCACTGTACAGGATATTATAGATAGATCAGCTCAAGTACCATTACCTACAGATGAGTTGAAAACAGTTGGAAATAGTATCGACCATTTTTTAATTTGGTCATCCAGACTTCTGTGACTCATTACCATAGAGGTATGTATGTTATATCTTATATTTTTTTATTAAAGTTGTTTTAACATTTGAAAACTAATATATTTTTCTATTTATTTTTACAAGAATACTTAAAAGGTAAAGAAATACTATATAGACAACAAAAAAGACAAATGGCTATGACATCAGATATAGATTCTAGTAGTCTTGACAGATTTTCAAGATATTCAAATTTGTTGTAAGATCATTATGAGTTTACAATGGAAGCTCATGTTTGTGGATATGCAATAAATATGGGGATTTTTAAAAATGATATCATATAGCTTGTTACTGAAGATAAGTTGGGCATAAACATGGTGAAAATATTTTCCATGTAAGTCTTAACACATTTTCCCTATGTTATATTTATTAAAAATGTATACTTATGTCTGTTTTGTATTAGGTATCTTTATAACATGTGTGATAATAATTAGCGAACATATGTATATGGATTCATGGACCCGCATTTGATTTCCCCTGAAGCACATGCATTGGATGAGGAATAAAGAATGCTTTATATTGCTGAAATATTTGAACAGAATATAATCACACAGTGTTGGATGATGCCTTTTTGTGAGAGGTATGAAACATATCTCTGGAAAAGAGTTAATTATCTTTTATTATAAAAAACCACTAAACTTAAATTTTCTTTTATCAGTGATCATTGGATGTTAGGTGTTTTTTTTCAAGGGAGAAAACACTTTATTGGATATGCTCTGTCCATGGAGATGTGTGGGAAAGTTGTAAGAATATGTTGGAAAAGTAAGTTTCAATTTCTTAATAGTTGTATATATTATAATTAATTTTAAATTTATCCCATTAGTATTATTTTCTAATAGGGGATGGGTCTACTTTAGAAAAAACACAAAGAAAAGGAGTGCCAAGATCAAACATGTAAAAGTAAAGGTAAATATCCATTTATAATTTGTACTTTTTTATGTTTTACATAAAAATAATATTTTGAATTTACACTCATTTAAACATAATTTTCATGAACAACAAGGTGTCATCGAATACGGATATTATATGTTAATATTTATGTATGAAATAATTACAACTGGAAAACATGTGCACTTTGACCTGGTAAGATTTCCTTTTAAACTTTGCCATAATATTTTATTTGATTTATTCATTATACATGTTAACTACTATCCTTTTACTTGGTAGCTATTTGATGACCCTCAACCCTATAGTGCTCAAGATTTCAAACACTTACAAGTGGAATGGTCAAATTATTTTACAGGTTTGATTGAATTTTAGTTTGTTTGTAGTGTAAAATATAATTTTGAATATTGTCATTATAATTGTGTATTTGGTAGTCATTTAGGTTAGATTTAGTTTTTTTAGTTGACATTGTAAGTTTTGAATGTTATATATGTAAATATTTAATTTTGTTCTACTTCTTGTTTTGGTATAGTTATGATAGATTCTGGTCTTGGGGGGGGGGTCCAGGGGTGTTGGGGGTGTCCAGGGTGTCCATGGGGGTGGGAGGGTGTCCAGGAGGATGGGGGATGTCTAGGAGGGTGGGGGGATGTCCAGGGGTCATCCAAGGGTGTGGGCGTGTCCGGTGGGGTGGGGGTTTCCATGGGTGTGGGGGGGCTATCAAGTGGGGTGGGGGTGTCCAGGGTGTCCATGGGGGTGGGAGGGTGTCCATGAGGGTGGGAGGGCTATCCAAGGGAGTGGGGGTTGTCCAGGCGGGGTGGGGGTCTGTCCAGGGGGTATCTAGGGGTGTGGGGGGTGTCCAGTGGGGTAGCGGTTTCCAGGGGTGTGGGAGGGTTGTCCAGTGGGGTGGGGGGTGTCCAGGGTGTCCATGGGGGTGGGAGGGTGTCCAAAAGGGTGGGGGCTGTCTAGGAGGGTGGAGGGTCTGTCCAGGAGGGTGTCTAGGGGTGTGGGGTTGTCCAGTGGGGTGGGGGTTTCCAGGGGTGTGGGGGGCTGTCCAGTGGGGTGGGGGTGTCCAGGGTGTCCATGGGGGTGGGAGGGTGTCCAGGAGGGTGAGAGGGATGTCCAGGGGAGTGGGGGTTATCCAGGAGGGGGGCTGTCCAGGGGGTATCTAGAGGTGTGGGGGGTGTCCAGTGGGTTGGGGGGTTCTAGGGGTGTGGGAGGGTTTTCCAGTGGGGTGGGGGTGTTCGGGGTGTCCATGGGGGTGGGAGGGTGTTTAGGAGGGTGGGAGGGATATCGAGGGGGGTGGGGGTTGTACAGGAGGGTGGGGGTTGTCCAAGGGGTGTCGAGGGGTGTGGGGGTGTCCAGTGGGGTGGTGGGGTTTCTAGGGGTGTGGGAGGGATATCCAGTGGGGTGGGGGTGTACAGGGTGTCCATGGGGGTTAGAGGGTGTCCGGGAGGGTGGAAGGGTTGTCCAGGGGAGTGGGGGGTTGTCCAAGAAGGGTATGGGGGGGTGTCCAGGGGGTATCCAGGGGTGTGGGGGGGTGTCGAGTGGGGTGGGGGTTTCCAGGGGTGTGGGAGGGATGTCCAATGGGTTGGGGGTGTCCAGGGTGTCCATGGGGGTGGGAGGGTCTCCAGGAGGGTGGAAGGGATGTCCAGGGGAGTGGGGAGACTATCTAGGAGGGGTGGGGGGCTATCTGGTGGGTGTCCAGGGGTGTGGGGGTGTCTAGTGGGGTGGGGGTGGTTTCCAGGGGTGGGGGAGGGCTTTCTAGTGGGGTGGGGGTGTTCAGGGTGTCCATGGGGGTGGGAGGGTGTCCAGGAGGGTGGGAGGGTTGTCCAAGGGAGTGGGGGATATCCATGAGGGGGGTTTTCCATGGGGTATCCAAGGGTGTGGGGGGTGTCTAGTGGGGCGGGGAATTTCCAAGGGTGTGGGAGGGTTGTCCAGTGAGGTGGGGGTGTCCGAGGTGTCCATGGGGATGGGAGGGTGTCCAGGAGGGTGGGGGATGTCCAGGAGGGTGGGGGCTGTCCTGGGGGTGTCCAGGGGTGTGGGGGGGTGTCCAGTGGGGTGGGGGATTCCAAGGGTGTGGGGGGGCTGTCTGTGGGGTGGGGGTGTCCAGGGTGTCCATGGGGGTGGGAGGGTGTCGAGGAGGGTGGGAGGGTTGTCTAAGGGAGTGGGGGGTTTTCCAGGAGGGGGGTGTCCTAGAGGTATCCAGGGGTGTGGGGGGTGTCCAGTGGGGTGCAGGGTTTCTAGGGGTGTGGTAGGGTTGTCTAGGGGGTGTTTGGGGTGTCCATAGGGGTGGGAGGGTGTCCAGGAGGGTGGGAGGGCTGTCCAGGGGGGGGGCTGTCCAGGGGGTGTCTAGGGGTGTGTGGGGGGGTGTCCAATGGGGTGGGGGGGGGTTCCAGGGGTGTGGGAGGGTTTTCCAATGGGGTGGGGGTGTCTCGGGTGTCCATGGGGGTGGGAGGGTGTCCAGGAGGGTGGGAGGGCTATCCAGGGGAGTGGGGTTGTCCAGGAGGGGTGGGGAGGGGGGTTCCAGGGGTGTGGGAGGGTTGTCCAGTGGGGTGGGTGGGGGTGTTTGGGGTGTCCATGGGGGTGGGAGGGTGTCCAGGAGGGTGGGGCCAGTCCAGGAAGGTGGGGGCTGTCTAGGGGGTGTCCAGGGGTGTCCAGGGGTGGGGAGGTGTCCAGTGGGGCGGGGGGTTTCCAGGGGTGTGGGAGGGTTATCCAGTGGGGTGGGGGTGTCCAGGGTGTCCATGGGGGTGGGAGGGTGTCCAAGAGGGTGGGAGGGTTGTCCAGGGGAGTGGGGGCTATCCAGGAGGGGGGGGGGGCTTTCCCGGGGGTATCCAGGGGTGTGGGGGTGTCCAATGGGGTGGGGGTTTCCAGGGGTGTGGGAGGGTTGTCTAGTGGGGTGGGGGTGTCCGGGGTGTCCATGGGGGTGGGAGGTTGTCCAGGAGGGCGGGGTCTATCCAAGAGGGTGGGGGTTGTCCAGGGGGTGTCTAGGGGTGTGGGGGATGTCCAGTGGGTTGGGGGGTTCCAAGGGTGTGGGAGGATTGTCCAGTGGGGTGGGGGTGTCCAGGGTGTCCATGGGGGTGGGAGGGTATCCAAGAGGGTGGGAGGGCTGTCTAGGGGAGTGGGGGGATGTCCAGGAGGGGTGGGGGTGTCCAGGGGGTATCCAGGGGTGTGGGGGTGTCCAGTGGGGTGGGGGGTTTCCAGGGGTGTGGTAGGGTTGTCTAGTGGGGTGGGGGTGTCCGGGGTATCCATGGGGGTGAGAGGGTGTCCAGGAGGGTGGGAGGGCTGTCCAGGGGGGTTGGGGGCTGTCTAGGGGTGTTCAGGGGTGTGGGGGGTATCCAGTGGGGTGGGGGTGTTTCCAGGGGTGTGGGAGGGTTGTCCAATGGGGTGGGGGTGTCCAGGGTGTCCATGGGGGTGGGAGGGTGTCCAGGAGGGTGGGAGGGTTGTCCAGGGGAGTGGGGGACTATCCAGGAGGGGGGGGGGGTGTCCAGGGGGTATCTAGGGATGGGGGTGTCTAGTGGGGTGGGGGGTTTCCAGTGGTGTGGGAGGGTTGTCCAGTGGGGTGGGGAAGTTTCCAGGGTGTCCATGAGGGTGGGAGGGTGCCCAAGAGGGTGGAAGGGCTGTCCAGGGGTGTGGGGGTGTCTAGTGGGGTGGGGGTTTCCAGGGGTATGGGAGGGTTGTCTAGTGGGTTGGGGTGTTTAGGGTGTCCATGGGGGTGGGAGAGTGTCCAAGAGGGTGGGAGGGCTGACTAGGGGAGTGGGGGGTGTCTGGGCTGTCCATGGGGGTAGGAGGGTGTTCAGGAGGGTGGGGGATGTTTAGGGGTATGGGGGTGTCCAGTGGGGTGGGGGGTTTCTGGGGGTGAGGGAGGGTTGTCCAGTGGGGTGGAGTGGTTTTGGTCTGGTTTAGGTCTGGTTTTGTTCTGTTTTTTGTCTGTTTCAGGTTTTCTTTCGTAAGGCATAGTTGTGGTTGAACAGTTTTATTAAAAAAAATGGTTTTTATGTTGGTTATTTTATAACCGACGTAAAAAATGCATGTTTATGGGTTTTAACGTCGGTTATTTGAAAACTGACATAACAAATACATGAGAATGGGTTTTTACATCGATTATTTCATAACCGACGTAATAAATGGAATGAAAATAGGTTTTTACATAGTTTATTTGATTTTTTACGTAATAAATGGAATGAAATAGTTTTTTGCGTCAGTTATTTAATAACCGACAAAGTATATATGTTTTCATGTCGGTTATTATTTAACCGACATGAAAAACGCTTGGAAGACTGGTTTATAACGTCGGTTATAAACATAATAGATGTGATAAACTCTTTGGAGGTGCAGTTTATTATGTCGGTTATTCTATAACAGACGTGAAAAAGTAGATACCATGTCGGTTATTTAAAAACCGCCATAATAAATCACAACTCCGAAGCGTTTTCCACATTGTTTTTTGATGAATCGACATGAAAAATGCTTCGGATTATTGGTTTTTACATCGGTTTTAAAATAACCACCGTAAAAAACAATATTTATAACGTCTCCTGTAATAATGTCGGAAAAAATACGACGTAAAAAATAAAAAATAACTACCGTAAAAAACATTTTATGCACTAGTGTTAACTGTTCTAAACTGGTTTTAACACATGTAAATCGTCTAGTTTGGTTTATGTCAGTTGTGGATTAATCATCGATCAGTTTTAGTTTTCACTTAAGGTAATTTTTTATTTCAATTGTTCGGTTGAATTCAGGTGGTGTTGAATTGTTGGACTTAAAGAGTTCTCTTAAACCTGACATGATTAATGCTATTCATCAAATTCACTGAGCCTGGCCAAACCCATCCTCAATAAGAGATGACTTATGATGTGAATACATTTTTTGGGATAATTTTGTGTTGGACGATGGGGAGATAAATAATAATTTATTTTGATTTATTTTATAGACACTCCAAATTGAAATATCACTGATGAAAAGATTTATAACAAAAATTAGAAAAATAGAAATAAATTAAAATAATATATCCAATAACTATACTAAAGAGTGTCCCCTCTCCCTCCACATGTCTTCGCCTCCTTGATTCCTGCGCATTATCATCTCCAATCCCACAAAATAATGGATCTTCTAATAACGCGTTGAGATGATGATAGGTGGTATTTTTTCCAAATGGTGTGATCGGGTAAGGAAACGAAATAAAGGGTATATTGGTCTTGTAGAAAAAAATGATGCGGGAGATGATCTCCCTCTCTCCAATCAAAGAAATTCCTTATTTTCATTTTATAATGTTATATTATATATTAAAAAAATAATAATAATTGTGATATATTTTAAACTAAATATGTTTTTAAATGAAATTATATTTGTCCTATATAAAAAAATATTACGCACCTCTTAAAATTGACCAAATAATATGTGTTTTCAATTTTTTTATTATTTGAATAAAGTCAACATATTTTAGTTAATATTTTTAAGTGTGTGCATTTTTTAAAAACATGTTAAATATTAATGAGTTAATTATATTTTAAAACAAATCATTTTTTTAATTAAAAGAATTTTTTTGTTTAAAAATTAATGTTACGTTTTTAAAAAAAGAACATATTTATATGAGATAAAAATATATTTTTAATCATTTAGGAGAAAATTAATCTATTTTAATTGATATCATTAAAGTCATGATTTATTTTAAATGCGTAAAATAATATTGAGTTTATTGTATTGTAAATACAATTATTATTGTAAATGAAATTGTTTTTTATGTAAATTTTTTTATGAAATTTACAAAAGACAAATATTTATCTTTAAAAAATAGTTTTTTTAATTATTTGATTTAAAAAAATTTAATATTTTTAAAGTCATGCAATTTTTTTAAATGTATAAGAAATATTTTTTTTAAGTTCCATTAAAACTTATTCTTAATAAATTTATAATTGTTATTAGTATAGATATTGAATAAAATATATTATATATATTATATATAATTGAATTTAATATAAATATGTTTATTAAAATTTAATTTTTATTAATATATTCTATAGTTTTATAAATATATAATTGTGTTGTATTGTGGAACATCCATTAAAAGTTCATTTGGAAATTCCACTGGAATGTCTACTGAAACCTCCACTGGAATGTCCACTGGAACCTCCACTGGAACCTCCATTGAAACCTCCACTGGAACCACCACTATAACTTTCACTCAAACTTCCACTGGAACCTGGAACCTCCACTGAAACATCCATTTGAACCTCCACTGGAACATCCACTGGAACATCCACTGGAACCTCTACTGGAACGCCCACTGAAACGTCCACTGGAACCTCCACTGAAACATCATCTTAATAGATTTATAATTGTTATTAGTACATATGTTGAATAAAATATATTACATATATTATATATAATTTCATTTAATATAAATATTTTTATTAAAATTTAATTTTTATAAATATATACTTTTGTTGTATTGTGGAACATCAATTGAAACTTCAATTGGAAGTTCCATTGGAACCTCCACTAGAACTTCTATGGGAACCTTCACTGGAACGTCCACTGGAACCTCCACTGGAACATCCACTCAAAGTTCCACTAAAACCTAAACCTCCATCGGAACCTCCACTGGAACCTCCACTGGAACCTCCACTGGAACTTCCTCTTAATAGATTTATAATTTTTATTAGTATAGATGTTGAATAAAATATATTACATATATTTTATATAATTGCATTTAATATAAATATGTTTATTAAAATTTAATTTTTATTAATATATTCTATAGTTTTATAAATATATACTTTTGTTTTATTGTGGAACATCCATTAAAAGTTCATTTGGAAATTCCACTGGAACGTCTACTGAAACCTCCACTGGAATGTCCACTGGAACCTCCACTGGAACCTCCATTGAAACCTCCACTGGAACCTCCACTAGAAATTTCACTCAAACTTCCACTGGAACCTGGAACCTCCACTGAAAAATCTATTTGAACCTCCACTCGAACACCCACTGGAACATCCACTGGAAACTCCACTGGAACGTCCAATGAAACTTCCATTGGAACCTCCACCAAAACGTTATCTTAATAGATTTATAATTGTTATTAGTACAGATGTTGAATAAAATATATTATATATAATTTCATTTAATATAAATATGTTTATTAAAATTTAATTTTTATAAATATATACTTTTGTTTTATTTTGGAACATCCATTGAAACTTCAATTGGAAGTTCCACTGAAACCTCCACTGGAACTTCTATGGGAACCTCCACCGGAACATCCACTCAAAGTTCCACTAGAACCTGAAACATCCAATGAAACCTCCACTAGAACTTCCTATTAATAGATTTATAATTGTTATTAGTATAGATGTTGAATAAAATATATTACATATATTATATATAATTGTATATAATTGTATTTAATATAAATATGTTTATTAAAATTTAATTTTTATTAATATATTCTATAGTTTTATAAATATATATTTTTGTTGTATTGTGGAACATCCATTAAAACTTAAATTGAAAATTATACTGGAACCTCCACTAGAAACTCCACTAGAACCTCCATCGGAACCTCCACTGGAACATCCACTATAACATCCAATGGAACCTCCACTGGAACCTCCATTGGAACTGGAACTTCCACTAGAACTTCCACTAGAACCTCCACTGAAACCTCCATTGGAACTTCTTCTTAATAGATTTATAATTGTTATTAGTATAGATGTTGAATAAAATACATTACATATATTATATATAATTTCATTTAATATAAATATATTTATTAAAATTTAATTTTTATTAATATATTCTATAGTTTTATAAATATATACTTTTTTTGTATTGTGGAACATCTATTTAAACTTCAATTCACTACCACAAAACTGGGCAAGGCAGGCGCTTGCCTTTATCAGCACTAACGGAAAAGCGCTGATAAAGGGGTAGGCCTTTATCAGCGTTAAAAAAAGAACTGATAAATGTACCCTTTATCAGCACTAAAACAAGCGCTGATAAAAGTGTACCCTTTATCAGCGCTTTTTTTTAGTGCTGATAAAGGGTACATTTATCAATGCTTTAAATATCCCTTTATCAGCGTTTTTCTTAGCGCTGATAAAGGTTACATTTATCAGCGCTGATAATATTTATTGTATAAATTAAATAAAAAACACATGTTATAACTAAATATATATATATATATAATTAAATAATTATAAGATTAATAATAAATATATTTATTAGATTTTTAGATTTATTAATTAATTATATTTTAGATTTATTAATTCATTATATTTAATATATATTTATTATATTTGTTTAAATTTAATGTATTTGTTTTATTTATAAATATATAATACTTTTTAATATATATGTATAATTAAAATTATTGAATATATGTGTGTTTTCCAATGAATTGGGGTCAATGAATATATCATACATGCGTATATATATATGTGCATGAATAATGTTCATTTATAGATTATAATTACATATCACGTTGATGTGTTATTGATTTATAATTCATTATGTTACCCATATAATATATATGTTCTAAAAAATGTACACTTATAATTAAAATTAAATTATATTTAAATAATAAATATATATTTTATTATATTTAAATAATAAATATATATTTTATTATATTTTCAATGATATATATATAAATATACCATTCAAATAATTTTATAAGTATAAATAAAGATATATTTATTTAGAGTTATAATTATTAATAAATATATATATATATATCATAAATATCATTTTAAATAAATATATAATAATATAAACAAATTATTAAATTTATAAATTTATCAGCGCTTTTATTAGCGCTGATAAAGTATGTCTTTATCAGCACCAAAAAAGTGCTGATAAAGTCCAACCTTTATCAGTGCTAAAAAAGCACTGATAAAGGGGGTCTTTATCAGCACTTTTCATTTGAGCACTGATAAAGAGCCCCTTTATCAGTGTTTTTTACTAGCGCTGATAAAGGTCCACATGGGATTTATAAAATTCATCGGGTCCTCCTCCTCCTTCCCGCACCCTGTCAAGCTTTCACGGAAGCCCTACCCTGTGCCGCTGCCTCCTCTCCGCCGCTGCCTCCTCTCCGTCGCGGCCACCGCCTCCTTCTCCTGCTCCTCCGCCGCGGCCGCCTCCTCCTCCTCCTCCTCCTCCGGTGCCTACCTATCTTCCTCCTCCTATGTCGCAACCTCCTTCTCCTTCTCCTTCTCCTCTATCGCGGCCACCGCCTTCTCCTTCTCCTCTGTCGCGGCCTCCTTCTCCTTCTCCTCTGCCGCCGCCGCTGCCTCCTCCTCCTCCTCCACCGGCGCCTCCTCCTAATCCTCCTCCTTCGTCTACTCCCCTACCTCTACTGCCTATGCTACCTCTACTGCCTCCGCTGCCTCCGAGCTACCTCTGCTGCCTCTGCACTGCCTCCACGCTGTCTCCAATGCCTCTGCTGCCTCCTTTTCTTCCGTTGTTGACGCCTCCTCCTCCTCCACCATCGGGTCCTCCTCCTTAAGGTGAGTAAAATTGAATTTTCATGAATTAATTATGTTTTCATTTATTGTCAATATTGAGATTAATTATGATTTGGCGTGATTCTTGTGTGTGATGCTTGTGTGTGTGACAATTCATCAGGATTTGGGGTGTAAACCATATGACTATTACCTTTATAGAATCCTGAATGAGCAGTGTAATTAGATTCCTTGGATAGAACAAATGTGAGGAAATATTTATGGAATCTTATAGAGGATGACATACTATGTGGTATAATGTTTTTAATGGATCATGTCATTACAAGGTGTTGCAGTTGGTATGTTTTTAACCATTGATAACCTTGGAGTAAGGGGTGTATTTATATTTTATATATGGATTTGATTACAACAACCTAAAATAACGTATCTAGGTGTTTGGTTGGTTAATGATAAAAGATAGTTCTACCTCATGGGTTTTATTAATGTATGAATAAAAGTATATGGTTCAAGAGATATAGGACCCATTTAGAGGTACATCCTATGATCCAAAAGGGATAGGACTTAAGTGAATGACTTATATAGGTCGGTTGAGGGTCCATTGGGATATTTAAGTGCCCTTGATGGTTTGGGGTAATTAATGAGTTTTTTGGTTTTAAGAAGCCCCTCAATAAGTGAATTGAAAAGGGTGATATGCAATTTGATCTTAGTAAAGTCATTATCATAGTAGAATTTTTATTACACTAAGAGTAGGAGTATTCCCATCAACCATTCTACAATTTGGTATGGTGAGTAGATGAAGTAAAAATTGGAAACATATTATTACTAGCTTCAAAAGGAAATTTAGTCATGGGTTTTAGATGTATTTTACCAATATATTTATTGAAAACATTATCATATATGAGTTAGCGGATCATTAAAGGTGATAAAATATGAAAAAATTATGTTTTTTTGGATAACAAGTGTCCCAGAACAAGGAGGACGTGATTACACTTTTATGGGAGTGTTCCAAATGAATATGTTCACTCTAGTGTAATATATCACACCATAGTAGGGATGGTGTAACTATGAAGGGTTTTAGATGTAGGAGAGACATATTGTAATATGGAACATTTAACTATAATGGATGTCTCTAAGGGAATATGAAGAGATAATTTCATTGGAATACATAGCTCATGAAAATAAATGTTGCACTGGTTTGGGGGTCCAATGGTATCAGTATGTAATGAAAAGGATCACACTATAATAGTGTTATTTCATACTATAGTATATTGTTCATTATTAATTGGTGTATCATTGTTTAAAGGTATGTTTTAGACCATGCCACAACTATAAGGGTCACACCATGAATGGTATTCTATAGATAGTGGTAAATATGAGCAGACATGAATCACATTTCATTATATGTTATGTTAGGCCATAAAGGTGGTGAAGGATATTTGGGATTCAGTTTCTAAGTCATTTGGAATTAGGATTCATTCCCTATGGAAATAATTCACATAAAAGAACATTTAATCTCTATAAATATAGTGTTACATGACCCGAATCAATGATTTGGTTTCAATGAAGAATCCTTCAGTTACCCAACCATTCAATCCATGGATTGTTCCAATGATGGTTTAGTTAACATTTGTTGAGAATAATAGGGGTGCACACATAATCCAAATTCTATAGGCACTTGTGTTCGACGAAGGGGAAATCGATGAACTTATAAATTTAGATCATTATATCACGTACATGGGACTATATGGTTATATCCTTACTATGTTCATTATTCTTATTGATAATAAACCAAGAACAAGATTTAGGACATCATGAACACTAAGGATAAGAAAATTTATAACAAGAGTTTGTGAACCATGTAATTATCCCTTGATCCATGTGATTTATTTCATTGAATTACTATCATCATTTTACCATCACTATCAAGATCCTTTTTTCACTAATCAGTATTCGAAAATGCATTTAGATTATGAGTTTTCCATAACCATTGATTCACCCCCACCTTTAAGTAGTTTTCTACTCTCACCTAGTTTTTTCGCTTGTATGCGTGGGTAACTATCCTTCCTAGTTGTAGTTGGGTGGTTGGAATTATGATGTGTTCACCATTATGAATTGTTCATGATTTGTTTTTGAAATGGTCATAGGTTATAATGGACATAATAAAAGTGATAGTATTTAGAAGGTGGAATTTGAATTGTTGTATTGAGAGTGAATCAGATAAAGCTTATGGGATATGAGATTATAAAATAGATGATGGATATGGGTGGACATCCACAAGTAAAAACCCAATAGATTTTCTAGGGAAGAATGTGGAATTCATTCCCATTAATGTGATGATATTTCTGACCATTTTAGTTTAACTAGTTTGTTTTTTTTGTTTTATAGTGGAGATGGAATATATGGATTAGTAAGTGCTCGGTTTTGTTTTATATATAAAGGTATATTTCAGGAGTGACTATATTATAGTGTATCAGTTTCTAATCAGCCCATATGAGATGCATAGTTCCCAAGGTTTGGGTATGTTTGGGTTTCAGAAAATATCTGTGATGTATGTGGTATGGTTTTATTAGGAGATAAGATTGTTTTTTGGAACCCATGGTTTAATGTATTGATTCTCACTGAATATAGTGTTATTTGTTTTTTTTTGTTTTATTAGTTACCATACAACGATCTTACTTTATTTCTTTCATAATGTGTGTTGTTTATTTATTTGCATTCATATAGATAAACCTAGTATATTATGATTTATATTAGGTTACCCATTATTGGTGTCCTACTAATATTTTATCATTCAACCTACGCAAGATCATTAGTGTATGCATGGACCTTATATAATATTAATGATTCTTACCACATATTATAAGTGATCATACAAGAGTAGGTTGATGGTATTATGTATAAAATGCCTAGGTGGGCCTTGGATACCCTATGCTAAGTCATCCAGACTATTACCATGACCCTCACTTATATCATATCTCCCTTTGTAGATCTCTTAATCCAATTATAAAGAGGAAATCCTCTATGTCGCACTTCACCAATCCCTATATGGAATATCCTACTCATCACACACACCATGACTCTTATATATCCTTAAGAGGGTGTTCCCCATCATACGTGATATATAAAACTATATTATCCATCTTCTTTAGGCCTAAGACTCTAATACCTACTCAAATAGCCTTAGAAAACCTAACTAGGCTATACTCGTCCTCAACCAAGACTATTAATGAGCACGTCCCCCACCATTTTTGAAGTATCTAGTTTTTTATCTAAATTATACGCATATTCCTTCTCCCCTAACCTATATACTCATCCTTTGGATTTCAAATAGGATGAATATAAATAAATAATGGATGAATGTCAATCAGTTGACAAAAGAGTATGAAGAAGGCATGAAATAGTTTATCAAGTTTGCAAAAGATCATGCATATGATCCTTCTCAAATCCTTTGTCTGTGTTTACGCTGTTGTTATTCAAAACAAATTAGTCCAGAGGAGTTGGAAGAACACTTGATCTGTCATGGAATAGATCAGAGTTATACATGTTGAAATAAACACGGGGAAACAACGAATGTAGGTAGTGGCTGTGATAACACTGCATTTTATGGATCATCTGATATGATTACAAGTATGAACAATGAAGATGACCGTATGGAGGATGTGATTACAGATGTGAATGATGATGAATATCGTATTGAGGAAATGACAAGGACCATCAAAGATGAACTTCGTGATTGCCCAAAATTGTTTAAGAAGTTAAAAAGTTGTGCAAAGACGCCATTGTATGTTGGTTGCACTAAATATACAGCACTGTCAGCCGTACTGAAGCTGTATAATTTGAAAGCAGACAACGGGTGGAGTGACGCCAGTTTTACAGAACTACTTACTCTCCTGAATGACATGCTCCCAGAAGATAATGAGCTCCTAAGCCGAACATACGATGCCAAACGAATGCTACACTCGATGGGTATGATCTCTGAAAGAATGCACGCCTTCCCGAATGATTGTATACTGTTTTGCAAGGACCAAAAATCACTTAAAGAATGCCCAAAGTGTGGTGCTTCTCAATACAAGAAAGATGAATCCAGTCCTACTAAAGTTTTATGGTACTTTCCAATCATTCCAAGGTTTAGGCGCCTATATGGAAGTGAGGAGACTGCAGGACAATTGACATGGCATGCAAATATAAGAATTAAAGATGGTATACTACATCACCCGGAAGACTCTCCTCAGTGGAAGATAATTAATCATGAGTATCCTGAATTTGGAAATGAGTCGAGAAACCTTTGTCTTGCGTTATCTACAGATGGAGTGAATCCTTTTGGTTTTCAAAGCAGCAGTCATAGTACATGGCTGGTTATGTTGGTAAATTATAACTTACCACCGTGGTTATGTATGAAACGAAAATATATCATGTTATCTATGCTTATATCAGGACCAAAACAACCGGGTAATGATATTGATGTTTATTTATCTCCATTGATTGAAGATTTGAAATTACTGTGGGATTCAGGTGTTACTTTGTATGATGCTTACAAAAAGGAAGATTTAACTTTAAGAGCCATATTGTACGGGATGATAAATGACTTCCCTGCTTATGGAAATTTTTCAGGATATAACATTAAAGGAACTCAAGGGTGTATCGTTTTTGAACAAGGTACATAATCAATTAGGTTGAAACATTCATTGAAAACCATGTTTCTAGGACATCACAGATTTCTACCCCAACGACATAAGTACCGATCTTGGATGACATCATTCGATGGAAGTTCATAAGAACTTACAACACCGACTCCACTAATAGGCGATCAATTGTTTGAGAAAGTTAAAAATGTGGACGCTACTTTTGGTAAACCTGCTTTAAAAAACCTTACTAAAATCGGTTGGAAAAAGAGATCAATTTTTTTTGAATTACCATACTGGAATTGTCTGTATGTCAGACATTTTATTGATGTTATGCATGTAGAAAAAAAAATTATTTGATAGTGTCATAGGAACGTTGCTAAATAAACCTGGAAAAACAAAAGATGGAATTAAGGCTAGGTTGGACATGGTTGAGATGAGAATACAAGAAGAGTTGGCACCAGTGAAGGGTGAAAAACGAACATTTCTTCCTCATGCTGCTTACACTCTTTCCAGGCAGGAGAGATATCAGTTTTGAAACTTCTTGAATTATGTAAAGGTTCCAGAGGGGTATTCTTCAAATATTAGGAACCTCGTATCAATGAACGATTTGAAGTTAAAAGGTTTGAAATCACATGACTTCCATGTTTTGATGCAAGATCTCATTCCTATTGCTTTACGTTGCATTTTTTCCAAGAATGTCCACCATATAAGGCGCATGAGATCTACAAATGGAAAAGTATTAGGGTATATATAATTATAATGCACTATCCAAATACATATCAAAACAAATTACTTATTTTTCTTAATGTTTCTGCAGTGTCCTAAGAAAACAAATGGACAGGACTGTAGTTTTTATGTTTGTAAATTTATAAAAGAGATCATATTCCATGAACAAACTAGCATCCCTGGAGAGGTATTTTTGAAAATAATTACTAGTTCATTTAAAATATTTATTAATTCTTTGTGTATATATATTTTTTCAGTACTATTATGACTATCGCAAAAACTCATATTCACAAGATGATATAGATGTGTTTAGAAACGAATGGGCAGCGTACCTGATGGAAGAATGTAAACAAATAGGACAATAAAGGTGAATTCTTAATACTTATGTTATCTTTATATGATCATTGATATATCCCTTTTTTACACTTATTGAGCATCTATGATCACCCTTTATTATGTTTCATATCCTTATATTATGAAAAATGGTTTTAGAAATGATTTGAGTTTCTAGTATAGAATAACTTAATGAGAGACTCTTATGAACTACTGACATACAGAAAACCAAGCAAACACGTTCGGATTGTTTTTTTACTTTAGTACAATGATCCATGAATCATTTGTGACGTGTATGAATTGACCACACCTCAATCCGATGCACGGTGTGACCGGTATGGCTAAAAGTGTCTGATATCAGTTTCAAATTGACATAAACTTTAGAAAACAACACTACTAAGAAAACGTGTTCAGATTGTTTTGATACTTTAGGACAACTATTCATGAGTCATTTTTGAGGTGTATGAATCGACCTCACCTCGATCTGAGGCACGGTGTGACCGGTATGGCTAAAAGTGTTTGATATCAGTTTGAAATTGACATTAACTTTAGAAAACAACATAAGTGACATATGGAATACCGAGAAAACGCATTTGGATTGTTTTGATACTTTAGTAAAACGATCCATGAGTCATTTTTGAGGTGTACAAATTGACCGCACCTCAATCCGACGCACGGTGTGACCGGTATGGCTAAAAGTGTCTGATATCAGTTTGAAATTGAAATTAACTTTAGAAAACAACACAAGTGACATACAGAATACCAAGAAAACACGTTCGGATTGTTTTGATACTTTAGAAAAACGATCCATGAGTCATTTTTGAAGTTTACGAATTGACCGCACCTCATTCTGATGCACAGTGTGACCGGTATGGCTAAAAGTGTATGATATCAGTTTGAAATTGACATAAACTTTAGAAAACAACACTACTGACATACGGAAAACTAAGAAAACGCGTTCAGATTATTTTGATAATTTAGGAAAACGATCCATGAGTCATTTGTGAGGTGTACGAATCGACCTCACCTTAATCCGATGCACGGTGTGACTGGTATGGCTAAAAGTGTATGATATCAGTTTCAAATTGACATAAACTTTAGAAAACAACACAAGTGACATACAGAATACCAAGAAAATGCGTTCAGATTGTTTTAATACTTTATTAAAACGATCCATGATTCATTTTTGAGGTGTACGAATCGACCGCACCTCATTCTGACGCACGGTGTGACCGGTATGGCTAAAAGTGTCTGATATCAGTTTGAAATTGACATAAATTTTAGAAAACAACACTACTGACATACGGAATACCAAGAAAACACGTTCGGATTGTTTTGATACTTTAGGACAATGATCCATGAGTCATTTTTGAGGTTTAAGAATTGATCTCACCACAATCCGACACACAGTGTGACCGGTATGGCTAAAAGTGTCTGATATCAGTTTCAAATTGACATAAACTTTAGAAAACAACACTACCAATAAAACGCGTTCAGATTGTTTTTATACTTTAGGACAATGATCCATGAGTCATTTGTGAGGTGTACGAATCGACCGCATCTCAATCTGACACACGGTGTGATAGGTATGGCTAAAAGTGTCTAATATCAGTTTGAAATTGACATTAACTTTAGAAAACAACACAAGTGACATACGAAATACCGAGAAAATGCGTTCATATTGTTTTGATACTTTATGAAAACGATTCATGAGTCATTTTTTATGTTTATGAATCGACCGCATCTCAATCCGATGCATGATGTGACCGGTATGGCTAAAAGTGTCTGATATCAGTTTGAAATTGACATTAACTTTAGAAAACAACACAAGTGACATACGAAATACCGAGCAAACGCATTCGGATTTTTTTGATAATTTAGAAAAATGATCCATGAGTCATTTTTGACGTGTAAGAATCAATCGTACCTCAATCCGACGCACTGTGTGACCGGTATGGCTAAAAGTGTCTGATATCAGTTTCAAATTGACATAAACTTTAGAAAACAACACTACTGACATACAGAATACCAAGAAAACACATTTGGATTGTTTTTATGCTTTAGTAAAATGATCCATGAGTCATTTGTGACGTGTACGAATCGACCGCACCTCAATCCGACGCACGGTGGGACTGGTATGGCTAAAAGTGTCTGATATCAGTTTGAAATTGACATTAACTTTAGAAAACAACACTACTGACATACGAAATACCGAGAAAACGCGTTAGGATTGTTTTGATACTTTAGGACAACAATCCATGAGTCCTTTTGAGGTGTATGAATCTACCGCACCTCAATCCGATGCACGGTGTGACCGCTATGGCTAAAAGTGTCTGATATCAGTTTGAAATTGACATAAACTTTAGAAAACAACACAAGTGACATACAGAAAACCGAGCAAAAACATTCGGATTGTTTTGATAATTTATAACAACGATCTATGAGTCATTTGTGACATGTACGAATCAACCACACCTCAATCCAATGCACGGTGTGACCGGTATGACTAAAAGTGTCTGATATCAGTTTCAAATTAACATAAACTTTAGAAAACAACACTACTAACATACAGAATACCGAGAAAACACGTTCGGATTGTTTTGATACTTTAGGAAAATGATCAATGTGTTATTTTTGATGTGTACGAATCGACCGCACCTAAATCCGACACACGGTTTGACCGGTATGGCTAAAAGTGTCTGATATCAGTTTGAAATTGACATTAACTTTAGAAAACAACACAAGTGACATACGAAAAACTGAGAAAACATGTTCGGATTGTTTTGATACTTTGGGAAAACGATCCATGAGTTATTTTTGAGGTGTACGAATCAACCGCACCTCAATCTGACGCACGGTGTGACGGGTATGGCTAAAAGTGTCTGATATCATTTTGAAATTGACATTAACTTTAGAAAACAACACAAGTGACATACGGAATACCGAGCAAACGCATTCAGATTGTTTTGATAATTTGGGGAAATGATCCATGAGGCATTTGTGAGGTGTAAGAATAGACCACACCTCAATCCGACGCACGGTGTGACCGATATGGCTAAAAGTGACTGGTTCACGCCCAAATTTACCCAAGAGAAGAAGGGTAGAACGGTCCTTGTAGTGTAGCTTGGGTTGTCGATTCCACAGAGACCTAAGAAGATACCTAAGATACACAACCTAAGGGATGGATTTTTGGCTATGAAGTGGCCAACTTGTATTGATTTTGGATGGGTTTTAAAGATATATAAAAGATTTAAGTGGATTTAATTTAAAAGAATGAGTTGATCCTAGGTTATCACTCGGGGTGGATTGGACGCATTTTCTTTTTAATGATTTCAATTTCTTAAATTTGAGAAGAGTTCATTTAAGGAGATAAACAACATCATCACTTACTGGTTTAATGCCTACACCCTCTAATACTAATCATTTATACACTTGAAGGATCAAGGTTTTAAGCACTTCAAGGTAAAGGATCGTATTAGTACTTGAAGTGTGTGGCCTTAAATTCAACAAGGACGATGGAGTTTAAAAATCATCAAATAAAAATCCCAATTAAAGAAGTGATTATACATTAATTATGTGATAAATAACATCCAATCCATCCCCTTTCTACTCCCTTGGATCAACCCATAAGTGGGTTAGCCCTCCATTGATCCCATGGTTTCAATGGAAGCGGAAAGTAGACTCATAAGGGAGGAATGGAGAAGTAAAGAAAACAACAAAAATAAAATGATCACTCCACCGTTGTGTGAATAATTTCACAAGGGTTGGTGTGAATAAATTCACACCTTGATCCAACGGTATCAAAGTGATATTAAGAACAACATAATAAGAGTATAAGAAGAACTTTTATTAAGAAACTAAAGTGAATTGAACAACTTGCATGTGAAAGACAAAATTGAGGCAACAAAAATGCAGCATAACATTACAATTAAACAAAGCATCCAAGATCTTCAACTCCTTCACCACCACTGCCTTAAATAGGCATTTTGGGAGCCTTGGGTCGAGCCTTCAACAGTACAAGTCATCCCACTTGAGTATGGTAGGCCTAGGGTGGTGGAAAGTTTGTGGAATTTGGAATTTTCCACATTTGACCCGAGGTGGCAGCCAGATTTCATCCACCGAACAGACGCATTTGGATGACCTTCTATATGGCCGAATCAGGGTGGGCCATAGAAGAAGAAAATGGATATCCGGATGTCTTATAACCGCCTGTAAAATTTGGGCCCATTTGGAGTTGTGGATTCCGAGATATGATCAAAGTAGTGGACTGTTTTTCTGGGCCGCAGAATCTGGCCCAGGATTGTATCTCTAAATTGGGCCGCCTAAATGACCACCATGGAGGCCAAATTAGCATTAACTCATAAAGAGTGATTTGTTACTATACATGTATTCTACCATCCCACGAAATTTGGGATTAATTGGGCCTGTATGTTGGTCCCCACAGTCTCATAAGTGGGCTGGTGTCCAATCTGCCTTCTCCAGAATTGCTTCCTTTCATTGCCAAATATCTCCATCATCCTCCATGAATTCTCCACCGATCCCTGAATCAAACATGTTAATATTTAAGTGTAGATCAATTTAAAAAAATATCAAATTAAAATATGTAAAATTCAATTCCTTAAAATCAGATTAATCATTGGGTACTTTAAATGATGTTCAAAAATGTACCACATAATAGTGCATTTTAAGAAGGTATTACAATCATAATGTGAAATGATGTCCAAAGTGTAAAATGCACTAAAATGGTGTTTATGAATAACAAAGAACATGAAAATTATGTATATTAAAAATGAATATTAGCCTCATTTAGTGGCTAATCACACCCCCCAACTTGAGTTTTTCTAGTCCCGAGCAAAATATATCTCAACAATATGAAATTCGAATTCCCTTTTCCAAAAACATTTTAATACAAAATGATCAACAAAAACCTTATAACAAACAATCATGAAACCCATCAAAATATTTTAATACGAGATAGTTTAATAAGCATATCCCAATCCCAAGCCCATTCCTTTGATCAAATCTGTCATCATACTTCATCCAACTCAATTAGGTGTAATGATGTGTTGTGAATCACAATAGATATGGGGGTTCATTTTCATTCAAGGGGGAAATCATGGAAGCGCTAGGTGGAATCACATTTAATCCTAATATGAGTATTCTTCATCCTTTTTTTTTGTTTTTTTTTTGCAATATTGCTATGGTAATTGAGATTGCAGTTAATCAAATTAACCCATGTAGCAAGACTTTGCCGATGACTCCCAGACTCAAAGGCCTTAGGGCACCAAGTGAAGCCCACATACTCGGGCATCGTCTCGAGTTAACTTAATCAAAAACAAAGTCATATTACCATAAATAGAGATATATTGAACAACTCAGGGCTAGACAACTCTGGAGTCACGATCCCCAAGTGCCGAAAGCCTCGCATTTTATCAATCCATTGCTCTACACGCAAATTTTTATTTTTATTTTTTATTTTTTTATTTTTTTAATAATTTTTTTTTAAATTTTTTTTTTGAATACTCATATTATTCATAAAAATAAAACCATCCTATGCTATTTATTATGGGACCCCAAAAATTCAAATTAGTACCCCACGGTCTAGAGGATGTGCATTGTGGCATTTTTTTTATTTGGATGAAAATATAAACGATGAAATATCACATTGGACAGCCACACTTTCCAAAATCTATGATCATGAAATTATACAAGGATTAAAATTAGAATCAGGGCATGCTAAATTATTTTATATTCAGTTTCAAAGTGTGCAATGCGTATTACCATGTTCAAAGTTAAAGGAATTTTTCCTTCCATTTAATTATTTTTTCAAATCATTTATTTATTTATTTATTTTTTGACTCAAAAGCATTTTTTTATTTTATCTCCCCCCCAAATTAAAATAACACTGTCCCCAGTGTTTGAAGAAATAAAAATTTAAAAGGAGTAGAGGCAGATAATGGAAGTTCAAAAAGGAAATTGAAATTGAGGATCATGGAATGAAATCACCTGGTGGTTGAAGTTGAAGTTCTTGCTGGTCCAATTTATTCCTTTGATATCCATGTCGCTTGCAAAGTTCCCTAGTGGAAAGAGAAAAAAAACAAACAAAACAAAACAATATATATATATATATAAGTAAATTATAAGTATATATATAAAAATTATAGAATAAGTAAGCACATTAAGTCGTAGGTCAGTGGTAAGCGCGCGCCCCTGTCTCCCTTCGGTCCCGGGTTCGAGTCCCCGCG
Source organism: Viscum album (assembly GCA_963277665.1). Taxonomy (NCBI): domain Eukaryota; kingdom Viridiplantae; phylum Streptophyta; class Magnoliopsida; order Santalales; family Viscaceae; genus Viscum; species Viscum album. The sequence goes on along the minus strand of OY728141.1, from coordinate 1,012,375,047 downwards.
GCCTATGGCGTGGACTTTTTTTTTGTATTATTATTATATTTTTTTTTCTTAACCTATTGAATAATAAAAACAAAATAAACTGATGATACATTGTCTTATTTTTAAATTTCTGGGTAAGGTATTACTCAAGGATCACACCACGTGACACGGATGAATATGGTGCTCCTCTTTCGTACCCATCCATACTCATAATAGAAGAACAGGTCAAAAGTCTATTTTGTTATTTTTAAATATAAAAATGATTAAGTAATCTTATTTGAAAAATAAAGATGATTCAGAAAGATTAGAAACATAAAAACCATGGGTTGCCTCCCGTGCAGCGCTTTGTTTAACATCGTTAGCCCGACATAGATCCCAAATTTATCAATTTTTTCCTGGTTCATAGATTGGATCAATTAACTCAACATCTATTTCCTGTTTATTGAATGATTCAACGAATGTTTTTAACCTTTGACCATTGACCTTGAAAATGTGACCACTTGTGGGATCTTGAATCTCTACTGCCCCATGGGGGAATACATGATGCACTATGAAAGGTCCTGACCATCTAGACCTTAACTTTCCCAGATGTAAATGAAGTTTTGAACTATACAAGAGCACAAGTTTTCCCGGTTCAAAATGTTTGACCTTGATATTCCTAGATTGGTAGGCTTGAACTCTAGCTTTATTGATCCTTGAATTTTCATAAGCCTCCATCCTTAGTTCCTCCAGTTCATTGAGATCTAATTTCCTTTTTGTTCCGGCCAATGAGAGGTCATAATCCATTTTCTTAATTGCCCAAAAGGCCTTATGTTCAATCTCTACTGGCAAATGGCATGCTTTGCCATAAACCAACCTATATGGGGACATTCCTAAAATGGTTTTATATGCAGTTCTATAGGCCCAAAGAGCATCTAAGAGTTTCTCAGACCAATCTTTCCTAGAGGGGTTGACAGTTTTTTCAAGAATTTGCTTAATTTCACGATTGGCTAACTCAGCTTGACCATTGGTCTGTGGGTGGTAAGCAGTGGACACTTTGTGAGAAATTCCATATTTTTTCATGAGTGATGAGAATGGGCGATTGCAAAAATGAGTTCCATGATCACTTATGATAGCCCTAGGAATTCCAAATCTAGAGAATATGTTTTCTTTTAGGAATCTAATCACAGTTTGATGATCATTGGATTTTGTGGGAATGGCCTCAACCCATTTTGAGACATAATCAACAGCTAAGAGTATGTAGAGGTATCCTCGAGAGTTTGTGAAGGGACCCATGAAATCAATTCCCCAACAGTCAAAGATTTCAACCACTAAGATGGGAGTGAGTGGCATTTGATTCCTTTTTGTGATGGACCCTACTTGTTGACACCTAGGACAGCTTTGACAATATGTGTAGGAGTCCCTTGAAAGGGTGGGCCAGAAAAGACCACATTGAAGAATCTTAGAAGATGTTTTCTTAGAGGAAAAGTGACCTCCACATGCCTCACTGTGACAGAATTTAAGGATGGACTCTTGTTCAGATTCTGGAACACACCTCCTAATGACTTGGTCAGGGCAGAACTTATAGAGGTAAGGATCATCAAACACATAGTGTCTAACATCATAAAGAAATTTCCTTCGAGCTTGAGTCCCTAAGAATTTTGGAATGACTCCTGTCACTAAGAAATTTGCTATGTCAGCATACCAAGGGCAGTCACTCACAGAGTATAGGTGTTCATCAGGAAACGAATCAGACACAGAGAGGTGATTTGAGTTGTCTTTGAATTCCATCCTAGAGAGGTGATCAGCTACAACATTTTCAACTCCCTTTTTATCCTTGATTGTGAGGTCAAATTATTGTAAGAGAAGGACCCACCTAATCAGTCTAGCCTTAGCATCTTGTTTTTGGAAGAGGTATTTTAGTGCAGAATGGTCAGTGAACACAGTGATGGGTGATCCTAAGAGGTAGGACCTAAACTTCTCTAAGGAAAACACAATAGCAAGTAACTCCTTTTCAGTGGTGGTGTAGTTGATTTGGGCATCATTTAAGGATTTGCTTGCATAAGCAATGACATAAGGAGTTTTATCACAACGTTGTCCTAACACAGCTCCAACAGCAAAGTCACTGGCATCACACATAAGTTCAAAAGGAAGGTTCCAATTTGGAGATTTCATAATGGGAGGAGAGGTGAGAGAGGATTTGAGGGTTGAGAATGAACCCTCGCAGCTTTCTGTCCAAACAAATGGAGCATCCTTTACTAAGAGAGCACAAAGGGGACGGGATATTGAACTAAAGTCCTTGATGAATCTTCTATAGAAACCATCATGTCCTAAGAAAGACCTCACTTCCTTGACAGTTTTGGGTGATGGAAGGTGACGAATGATGTCAACCTTTGCTTTATCAACTTCAATCCCCCTACTCGAGACCATATGGCCTAGAACAAGTCCCTCTTTAACCATGAAATGGAATTTTTCCTAGTTTAGGACCAGATTTTTTTCTTCACATCTTGACAAGACTCTCTCCACATTCTGTAGACATCCCTCAAAAGTATCCCCAAACACAGAGAAGTCATCCATGAAGACCTCAAGAAAATCCCCTACCATGTCTGAGAAGATTCCCATCATGCACCGCTGGAAGGTTCCAGGGGCATTGCATAACCCGAAGGGCATGCGTTTGAAGGCAAAGGTACCGAAAGGACATGTGAAGGTAGTCTTCCCTTGATCCTATAAGGAGACCTCAATTTGATTGTACCCCGAGTACCCATCTAAGAAACAGTAGAAGGCATGACCTGCCACTCTCTCAAGGACTTGGTCAATGAATGGTAAGGGGAAATGGTCCTTCTTGGTGAATGAGTTTAGTTTCCTATAGTCAATGCAGACCCTCCATCCACTACTCACCCTTGTTGGAAAAATCTCTCCATCCTCATTGGTTATCACTGTGATTCCAGCCTTTTTTGGAACCACTTGGATTGGGCTCACCCATTCACTCTCAGCTATGGGATATATGATACCAGCTTTCAACAATTTCAGAAGTTCCTTCCTTACTACCTCCATGAGATTAGGATTGAGTCGCCGTTGAGGTTGACGACATGGCTTTGAATCAGATTCCAGAACAATCCTATGAGTCCCGATAAGTGGGCTAATCCCAGGAATATCAGAAAGGGTCCAACCAATGGCTTTCTTATGCTTCCTAAGGACATCTAGAAGCATCCTCTCATGATTGGATTCAAGAGAAGAAGAAATGACAATAGGATGTGTTTGATTTTCCCCTAGTAAGGCATACTTTAGTGCAGCAGGAAGTTCCTTCAATTCAAGATCAGGTTGGTTCAAAACTTCAGCAGAAGATTGGGACATTGGATCAAGATCAATTTCTTTTTTTAGAGGTTCAGATAGGATTGATTCCTCACATGTGTAAGTTTCAGCTAATAGATTGGATTGATCAGATTTAGGGAAGGAAATTGGAGTGGTCTCCATGAAAGTGGTTTCTTGAAAGGTTTCACTGATTGTTGGACCTAAGACTTCATCATAAGAGCAATTTGAAAATGATTCAAGCCAAGGAGATAAACTTCCTTTATATGAACAAAGGAAATCAATCTCATTCTGACTTAAACATTCATCAAATATTCCTTGATGTTCCATGGATTCATTATCAATGCTTCCTATCATGTTTACTTCATGAATATCCTCGTCATCCCCTATTTGTGAGCTTGCATTATAGATGTTTAAGTCTAGACTCATGTTCCCAAAGGTGATGGTCATGTTCCCATTTCGGACTCGGATAACAGAGTTGATTGTTGCAAGGAAAGGACGACCAAGGATGATTGGAGTTTGTTCCTTATTTCCTAAATTTGGATGGTTGTCAAGGACAATGAAATCAGCAGGGTAGATGAAGTTTTCAACCTTTACCATAACGTCCTTTAAAATCCCTTTTGGAACCCTAATTCTACGATCAGCAAGCTGAAGTGTGACAGATGTGGGTTGGAGCTCTTCCAGGCCTAACTGGCAGTACACAGCATATGGGATGAAATTGACACTAGCACCCAGGTCACACAAGGCCTTGAAAACTTTGCTTTCTCCTAGTTCAACATTGATGTAAGGGCAACCTGGATCTTTCAACTTAGGAGGAATGGTCCCTTGAATGGTGATACTCACATTAGCAGCCAAAAGGACTTGGTTTTTATGTGAAAATTTTCTTTTAAAAGTGCACAAGTCCTTAAGGTACTTTGAGTAGGAAGGTATGGTTTGGATTGCATCGAGAAGAGGAATGTTCAACTTGACTTGTGAAAATATTTCCCTCAACGTTTCACTCAGTTCAGGTTTGGTTTTCCCCCTCATGCGTTGAGGAAATGGTGCTGGTTGTGGGGTTGTTTGTTGAAGAGTTGTTTCTTTCACATTGTTATCAGTTTCTTCAGTTTGATCTTGTGGTTCATTTAAATTTTCATCCAAGTTTGAATCTTCAGGTGGGTTCTGAATTAGTTGTTCAGGTTTCTCAATTGATTTCCCACTTCTTAAAACAGTCACAGCCTTTAGTTGTTCATGAGTTGTTTGAGCACAACTTGACTCTCCCCTTGAAGTTGAGGATGGCACCGCCTGAGTAGGCATGGGTGCCTTTACTGTTTTGATGGTTTGAAGTTCTTGTTTTAGGGAAGAGACTTCTGAGTTCATCCTCTCCATTTGTTTGCATAGTTGTTCTAGTAGGCTTTGTGGAACAGTTTGGGTTGGTGCTTGAGTAGGTTGGTTTATCCCAGGGGGATATTTTGGAGGTGGGATGGTTTGTTGAAAATGGACCGGTGGTTGTTGGTATTGGATAGGTTGGGTTTGGAATTGGTTATGGTTTTGGTAGTTCTGATGGGGGTAAGGATTTTGTCCCTGTGGTTGGCTAGGTTGTTGGTTATCTTTCCATCGGAAGCCTGGGTGGTCATTGTACCTAGGATTGAAGGTGTTTTGGTATTGGGGCTTTTGAAAGTTTAGGGCATTGACTTCCGCTGGAGGTCCTCCTAGAAGAACATCCTTGATGGATGGAATGGTTGGGCAGTTGTCTGTTTTATGGTCATGTTTGTCACAAATTGTGCAAACAAGGTCTACATTTTGGATTTCATGGATTTTCCTAAGGTCTATCTCTTCAACCTTCCTAGAGAGTGCTGCGAGTTTAGCCCTAAGGCTTTCCTCTTCTCTAAGTGTATGAATTCCAGTGGTTCTTTGTGGCTTTTCAGAATAAGGTGAAGTTCCCCAAGTTTGGTTTTGTTCAGCCAGACTTTCGAGATACTCATAAGCATCATTTGGGGACTTGTTTTTAAAGGTTCCATTACACATCATGTCAATGAACTGTTTGTTCCCCGGACCCAACCCTTTATAGAAAATTCTCACTTGTTCAGGTATGGAAAACCCATGGTGTGGAACCATGTTTAGGGTGTCTTTGAACCTCTCCCATGTTTCATAGAATGACTCTCCCTCTTTTTCAAAAAAGTTTTGGATGCTCTTTTTAAGTGCAATTGTTTTGTGATGAGGGAAGTATTTTTTATAGAATTCTCTTTGCAGTTGGTCCCAAGAGTGGATTGATGCAGGTCTCAAGTTGTTTAGCCAATTTTTAGCTCGATCCTTTAATGAAAAAGGAAATAGCCTCATCTTAGCGGATTCTAGTTGATGTGGTGGACACATGGTTTCAACAATGTCGTTGAACTCTTTGACATGAAGGTATGGCATTTCTGACTCCATCCCATGAAATGTTGGAAGGTGGTTTAGGACATGGGGTTTGAATATGTAGTTGGTGTCTCCTATGGAATTGTGTCTAATGCATGAGGGGGCATTGGTCCAAGCTGGAGTGAGGTAGTCGTTCATGGTTTGATCAACTACATTCCCTAAGTTTGGAGCTTCTTGGTTTTGGTTTCCCATTTGATTCCCCCCAGGGTTTACAATTTGATTTTGTGGATGACCCTCCATTGGACTTGTTTCAAGTTCTGACTTTGGGATTTCAAGAATATTTGAATCTGATTTAAACAATCCCTTAGGTGCACTTGACTCCCCTATCCTAGGACTTTCCACCCTAACTAGTCTGTTTGAGAAATTGCGGGTGTAGGCGGACATGCGCCAAAAAAAAAAGCGAGAAAGGGACAAGATAAGAGATCTTGGGTGAGAGTAGAAGAATGGAGGTGAGGAAAGAAGGTTTTTTTGGATCTAAGGTACTTACTTGGTCCCCGGAAACAGCGCCAAAATTTGGTTCACGCCCAAATTTACCCAAGAGAAGAAGGGTAGAACGGTCCTTGTAGTGTAGCTTGGGTTGTCGATTCCACAGAGACCTAAGAAGATACCTAAGATACACAACCTAGGGGATGGATTTTTGGATATGAAGTGGCCAACTTGGATTGATTTTGGATGGGTTTTAAAGATATCTAAAAGATTTAAGTGGATTCAATTTAAAAGAATGAGTTGATCCTAGGTTATCACTCGGGGTGGATTGGACGCATTTTCTTTTTAATGATTTCAATTTCTTAAATTTGAGAAGAGTTCATTTAAGGAGATAAACAACATCATAACTTACTGGTTTAATGCCTACACCCTCTAATACTAATCATTTATACACTTGAAGGATCAAAGTTTTAAGCACTTCAAGGTAAAGGATCGTATTAGTACTTGAAGTGTGTGGCCTTAAATTCAACAAGGACGATGGAGTTTAAAAATCATCAAATAAAAATCCCAATTAAAGAAGTGATTATACATTAATTATGTGATAAATAACATCCAATCCAGCCCCTTGCTACTCCCTTGGATCAACCCATAAGTGGGTTAGCCCTCCATTGATCCCATGGTTTCAATGGAAGCAGAAAGTAGACTCATAAGGGAGGAATGGAGAAGTAAAGAAAACAACAAAAATAAAATGATCACTCCACCGTTGTGTGAATAATTTCACAAGGGTTGGTGTGAATAAATTCACACCTTGATCCAACGGTATCAAAGTGATATTAATAACAACATAATAAGAGTAGAAGAAGAACTTTTATTAAGAAACTAAAGTGAATTGAACAACTTACATGTGAAAGACAAAATTGAGGCAACAAAAATGCAGCATAACATTACAATTAAACAAAGCATCCAAGATCTTCAACTCCTTCACCACCACTGCCTTAAATAGGCATTTTGGGAGCCTTGGGTCGAGCCTTAAACAGTACAAGTCATCCCACTTGAGTATGGTAGGCCTAGGGTGGTGGAAAGTTTGTGGAATTTGGAATTTTCCACATTTGACCCGAGGTGGCAGCCAGATTTCATCCACCGAACAGACGCGTTTGGATGACCTTCTAGATGGACGAATCAGGGTGGGCCATAGAATAAGAAAATGGATCTCCGTCTGTCTTCTAACCTCCTGTAAAATTTGGGCCCATTTGGAGTTGTGTATTCCGAGATATGATCAAAGTAGTGGACTGTTTTTCTGGGCCGCAGAATCTGGCCCAGGATTGTATCTCTAAATTGGGCCGCCTAAATGACCACCATGGAGGCCGAATTAGCATTAACTCATAAAGAGTGATTTGTTCCTATACATGTCTTCTACCGTCCCACGAAATTTGGGATTAATTGGGCCTGTATGTTGGGCCCCACAGTCTCATCAGTGGGCTGGTGTCCAATCTGCCTTCTCCAGAATTGCTTCCTTTCATTGCCAAATATCTCCATCATCCTCCATGAATTATCCACTGATCCCTGAATCAAACATGTTCATATTTAAGTGTAGATCAATTTACAAAAATATCAAATTAAAATATGTAAAATTCAATTCCTTAAAATCAGATTAATCATTGGGTACTTTAAATGATGTTCAAAAATGTACCACATAATAGTGCATTTTAAGAAGGTATTACAATCATAATGTGAAATGGTGTTCAAAGTGTAAAATGCACTAAAATGGTGTTTATGAATAACAAAGAACATGAAAATTATGTATATTAACAATGAATATTAGCCTCATTTAGTGGCTAATCAGTGATCGATATCAGTTTGAAATTGACATAAAATTTAGAAAACAACACTACTAACATACAGAAAACTAGGCAAACACGTTCAGATTTTTTTGATACTTTTGGACAATGATTTATGATTCATTTCTGAGGTGTACGAATCAATCACACCTCAATCCGACGCACGGTGTGACCGGTATGACTAAAAGTGTCTGATATCAATTTCAAATTGACATAAACTTTAGAAAACAACACAAGTGACATACGGATTACCGAGAAAACGTGTTTGGATTGTTTTGATACTTTAGTAAAACGATCCATGAGTCATTTGTGAGGTGTAAGAATTGACTGCACCTCAATCCGATGCACGGTGTGACCGGTATGACTAAAAGCGTCTGATATCAGTTTCAAATTAACATAAACTTTAGAAAACAACACTACCAAGAAAATGATTTCGTATTGTTTTGATACTTTAGGACAATGATCCATGAGTCATTTTTGAGGTGTACGAATCGACCGCACCTCAATCCGATGCACGGTATGACCGGTATGGCTAAAAGTGTCTGATATCAGTTTGAAATTGACATTAACTTTAGAAAACAACACAAGTAACATACGAAATACAGAGCAAACGCATTCAGATTGTTTTGATACTTTAGGACAACGATCCATGAGTCATTTGTGAGGTGTAAGAATCAATCGCGCCTCAATCCGATGCACGGTGTGACCGGTATGACTAAAAGTGTCTGATATCAGTTTGAAATTGACATTAACTTTAAAAAACAACACAAGTGACATACGGAATACTGAGCAAATGCGTTCGGATTATTTTGATACTTTAGGACAACGATCCATGAGTCATTTGTGACGTGTAAGAATTGATCGTACCTTAATTCGAAGCATGGTGTAAACGGTATGGCTAAAAGTGTCTGATATCAGTTTGAAATTGACATAAACTTTAGAAAATAACACAAGTGACATACGACAAACCGAGCAAATGCGTTCTGATTGTTTTGATACTTTAGGACAACGATCCATGAGTCATTTGTGACGTGTACGAATCAACAACACCTCAATCCAATACACGGTGTGACCGGTATGGCTAAAATTGTCTGATATCAGTTTCAAATTGATATAAACTTTAGAAAACAACACTACTGACATACAGAATACCGAACAAACACGTTCTGATTGTTTTGATACTTTAAGACAACGATCCATGAGTCATTTGTGATGGTACGAATCGACCGTACCTCAATCTGACGCACGATGTGACCGATATGGCTAAAAGTGTCTGATATCAGTTTGAAATTGACATTAACTTTAGAAAACAATACTACTGACATACAGAATACCGAGCAAACGTGTTCGGATTGTTTTGATACTTTAGTACCGCAATCCATGAGTCATTTGTGACGTGTACGAATCCACCGCACCTCAATCCGACGCACAGTGTGACCGATAAAGCATTTCATTAGATAAAGAATCCGTATTTATTAAATGAGATAAATCATCCAAAAACATATTGATTTTACATTATTCCCTTTCATTGTTATCAGAATGAAAACATTTGAGTTTATCATTTCCATATTTTAGTTTCACATTTCCATATTAATGTATTCTTTCATATTAATGTTTTAATTTATTTCATTATTGTATTACTAACATAATATTTGTTTTCTTATATAAGTGATTTTTTTTCCTTGAGTTCGGATGCTTTGTTCGGCAACAAATACCGTGGATGACAATTTTTGAGAGCGGATCACGGATATCAAAGGATGAAACATTAATGTTTATAACTGTTGTTGGATAATCGTAATTGTAACCATGTAAAACATTGTTTGAAATGTATATAACAGTGTGTGTTTTTTGTATTCATGATGTTAAGTAAATGTATATAACATTGTTTGTCAAAATATTGTGTGCAGGTGCTATTTTTGTGGAGGTGTGAAGGTGCTATTTTGTGCAGGTGTGCTGGTTTGTGCAGGTGTGCAGGTGTTGGTTCTGCAGGTGTAGGGGAAGGTGCCTTTATGAGCGCTTTTTTGAGCGCTGATAAAGGACACCTTTAACAGCGCTAAGAGCACTGATAACGGGACCTATTGCCAGCGCTCAAGTTAGCGCTGATAAAGGCACCCCTTTATCACCGCTAGAAAAACGTTGTTAATGTCGGCGTAGATAAAGGGGACCCTCTTTATCTACGCTGGCATTAACAGTGCTTTTCGAGCGCTGTTAATGCCGGTTTTTAGGTATGATAAAAGGCCAAGTTGTAGTAGTGATTGGAAATTTCACCAGAACCTTCACTGGAACTTCCACCGGAACCTCCACTAGAACTTCCACCGGAACCTCTACTGGAATGTCCACTAAAACCTCTACTGGAACGTCTATTGGAACGCCCACTGAAACGCCTACTAGAATGTCCACTGGAACCTCCACTAGAACCTCTACTGGAACCTCCACTGGAACCTCTACTAGAACCTCCGCTAGAACTAGAAAATCCATTGGAACTTCCACTGGAACTTCCACTAGAACCTCCACTGGAACTTCCTAAATATGTACATTTTATTTACATTTTTATTCATGTATTATATATATTTTTAAATGGTAAATTATATTATTTTTATAAAATTTATGTAAAATAATTTAATACATATTATATGTAATTTTATTTAATATAAATACATTCATTAAAATTTAATTTACATTTTCACCTTTTATTTTTTATTATTTTTTTGTTTTTTATAATGGAAATTCTTCATTGACATTTCCCCCTTTAAATAAAAATGTGATTTTTTCTTAAAATTGGTATTTTTTATTTTTAGTTTCATTATAAAATATATTCTTTTTGTGCCTTTAAAAAATTACAGCATAAAAATGGTTATACATTTATAAAATAACGAGTTTCTTTTTATTTGAGAAAATTTTATTATTTCCAAACAATATTTTTATTTAACTTTTAAATGTAATAATGTTTTGTTACATCTTTCTAAGTACATATTTTTAATTTCTTTCATATTTTTTTTTAAACTTGCAAAGATTAATAGTTGTTTACAATATTATTTAAGAAATACAAAATTGATATATTTTTAAAAATAACAATTTATAGGAAATTTATATTTTTCAATGTTATATTTTTTTTATAAATTGATATGTTTTAAATAGTAATTTATATCAACTTTTTTTATATCTAATTTTTGATTTCAATATGTTTATGTTTTGTATCAACGCTTTTTATGTTTTTTTTATACCAACGTTTTTTATATGTTATTATTTTTTTTGTAATTTATTGAGTTTTTATATTATTTTAAATAGCATTTTATTATTCAGTGTTTTTGTTTTTTGATATGTTTTTTTATGTTTTTTGATACGTTTTTTTAATGTTTTAATTTGTTTTTATGATGTATTATAGCTATATGGCGGTAATAACAACAAAGGGTAAAAATGGATTTTTGTAGATTTTTCAATGTTATAAGATTTTTATAAATTGATATGTTTTAAATAGTAATTTATATCAACTTTTTTTATATCTAATTTGTATCAATGCTTTTTATGTTTTTTTTATACCAACGTTTTTTATGTTATTTTTTTTAATTTATTGAGTTTTTATAGCATTTTAAATAGCATTTTATTATTCAGTGTTTTTGTTGTTTACTATGTTTTTTTTAATGTTTTTTGATATGTTTTTCTAATGTTTTAATTTGTTTTTATGATGTATTACAACTATATGCCCGTAATAACAGTAAAAGGCAAAAATGCATTTTTTTTATTTCATTTCAATCCCCGTTCCCATCGCCCCCGCGCCCGCGCCCGCGCTTCTGCGTTTCTGCCTCCGCCTACATCTCTGCGTCCGGGCTACTCGGCCTCCATCTCGCATCGATCGAGAGGGCACACCCTTTTCTCCCTCACGAAATCGAAAACCAAATCAGGAACCCTAGGTCATGCATCTCGGTTATCGAACAAGATCTCGATCCAGGGGTAGAAGTATCAGTTTATTTTAAGGATCCACACTCCAGGTACACAATTTCTTTTTGCTCACGCTTTTACACTCCAGAATCTTCGCTGTCGTCCTTCTATCAATCATTTTGATCATGCAGTGTCTTGAATCTTACATTCATGCATTGTCTTGAATCTTACATTCATGCGTTGTCTTCTACAAACCGATTATATTTTTCTTCTAATTCAATTGTTTTCTTCAACGAAGCACAAAAACTATTTATTTTCAATATCTCATCTTCCAATTTTTGTCTTACCATATATACCTATTACAATACATGCCTCCTCTGCTTCATGTTTATGTTTCTTTATCTGCATTTTACAAAAAAATCTTTTGCGTTATGCCGTTTAATTTTCAATTTCTTTATCTTAACAGTAATTTTTTCCCACTCCTTTCCCACTCCATCTCTTTTTCATAACAATAAATTTTAATTTTCTACATCATAGTTTTACCTTGTATGTTATTTCTGTGAATTTTCTTAAATTCTTCTATATTATTTGTTTATGTATCACCTCTTTAAATGGTCACATATTACAGGGATGGTGTTTTTTTCAGTTTGAAATTTTTTTACAGAGTAAGTATTATTTGGTTACATTTTCTTTTATTTTTCTTATTAATATTTTTCATTTCAACCAGCACTGCATGATAATTCCCTTGGATATGTTTAGGTCTTTCTTGAGTGGGGTTGAGTCCACTATGAATGGGAGTAAGAACTGAAATAAATTTAATGCTATTTAATTTGGAGTTGAGTTGATTGCATACATTGACCTACCTATAAAACAAGCATCTTATAATCTATATGAATAGGTATCTCCCTTATAATTCTTTTAGTGCAATGTTAATTAATTTTAATATAACATTTGGTAATGAATTATTAATCACAATTCCTATCTGTCTCCATATATCTTCCTCTTTAAATCAGGTAGCTGTTCACGCCCGCTATTGTTGTATAATTTTGATAGTTGGGTGTCGAATTTTTGCACTCAACTCATCCTATAGTGTATTTCTTAGAAGTCGAAGACCTCTGGTAACATTTCATCTCTTTGTGTAGTTTTCCTATGATCTAGAATCTTCCATTTATTTTCTCGTCATTTTATTTCCTTGCTCATTTTTCATAAAATTTTATACGCATCTCTGCGATTGTATGTTCCTTGGGATCTTTTATCTTACATCTTCCATTTTTCGCCTTGTATTTTTTCTTTGCATTTTATTTCATTTATTTTTACTGTATTTGATTTAACTCACCACATTTCCCAGAAATTGGGCCTCTTATTCCAACACTGACTCTAATAAAACCATATATAGGCATACTTCACATGCATACTTATTTCACCAAAACAGATTGATCATCCAAACTGTTTACTTTTAACTATGGTTGCCCTAGGACCGTATTAATATTTTGTGATGGCTTATAAATGAGACTTCTTGTAAATCCATTATCTATACTATAGCTTGCCCTCTTCTATTCCACGCGTCTCTCCCTCATTCATTCTAAGCCTCCTATGCTAATGGTATGGTTTATTAATATTTTGTGATGGCTTATAAATGGGATTTTTTGTAAATCCATTATCTCTACTATAGCTTGTCTCCTCCTATTCCATGCGTCTCTCCCTCATTCATTTTAAGCCTTCTATGCTACTGTCGATGTCTCCGCCAAAAACGCCACCCATACCGTGTCGACGTCTCTCCCTCATTCATTACACACTGCAAATTTGACATATAATCTTTTATAATGGCCGAATTGGGCTTGTGCCAGAGGTTTCAGGACAAGGGCTAGGCTAGAGGTGGCCCAAATCTTGCCACCATTTTAATATTTTTTCATATTTTATTATATATTAATTTTAAAATTAATAGTCGTTCTGGTCGGGTTGGGCATGCTGAGTGCCGGAGTAAATTAATTTTTTTCCCTTAAGTGGGAAAACCCTAAATTTCAACAGCAGTGGATTCTGGGGGGTAAAATTAGTCATGACACCTCACTTCCGTTCTTTGTGCGTTCCTAAAAAATCAGGGCGTGCGATAAAGTTTTTCAAAATATCCAAGCAAAACAGAAGGTATGTTTGGATATGTAGCAGTGGTTCATTGGAAGGGGAAGGTGCGGGACGTGTTCAACATGATGTGTGAAAATGGTGGAGCATAATTTTCAACAACGACATTGCATGGGCAAAATTTAGGTGGTTTTTTTGGCGGTCTCCATGATTGAATTATGGACTAGCTCTTTATTGACTTTGTGCAGGAAGAGTTGGTGATGCACCGACCATGTGTTACTATATATACACATCAGGTTTGTGTGTAAAGCACCAACATCAATGAGCACAAGGGTATAAGCTCTCACAGAGATGTGAGAAAGCTCTAAGATGTACGAGCAATTGGCAAGAAGCTCTGAGTGAGAAAGGTTGGTGCACTCATCCAACAGAGAGGTTGAAAAAGTGTTAGGTTGATGCATTAACCAGAGAGAGGTTGAGGGAGAGGGTTTCTGTTTTATTTGTATATCCTTCCTAAAGATCAATATAAGTTATTGTTTTATCTACATTGTGATTGAAGAATCCCAACAATTGATATTAAAGTCATCAAAAGTACAACCCTAAAGGCATGAACACATGTTGCGCATTTGATTTTCACTGAGATGGTATTGGTGCCTCATAGTCGGGCATCAAAACAACGGTTGCCGACTAATGTTGAAAATGTTGCACATTTATCTGGTCCCAAGCATATAAAAATCATAATGATGAATTGGAATAACAAAATTATGGAATTGGGATTGGGTTTACCCCTACCACACAGAGGGGGGGAGTTGGGTTTACCCCTGATCATATTAACAAATATTGGGGTCAAATCAGTAAAACTAACATAATATCAAATCGGAAACTGAGAAGAGATACAGATAGAAAACCATATAGATTCGGAGGGCACCGTTAGGTTTATAGTATAGATTGATGAGGTGAACGCGAGGCGATGGAACTCAGTCAATCTACCTGCCTCTAGAGCACCTCATGATTTCAGTCAATCTACCTGCCTCCAGAGCACCCCATGATACTGACTAGGAGGAGGCGGAGGTGAGGTAGGAGGCAATGAAACATATTCGAGTGGCTGCGGAGGAGGTGTACATGGAGTGGGTGCGGGAGGTGACGCGATGAGAGGTGGAGCCGACAGAAGAGATGGAGAATCGGGCAACCCGACGACACAACGCAAGGAGGAGGCCAGATGGGGAGGCGGGGAGGCGCAGTGGGAGAAGGCGCGGCAGGGAGGAATCGCCGCGCGTGGGATGCTAGAATGAGAGAAAAGAGGTTGGCTGGTTGGTTGTCCCGCGGTCGATTGATGCCCTAGCCCAGGGGCTCGTTGGGGTTTCCCCAATGCCGGGCCTGAGTGCTATGAGGGAGAAAACAAAGTACCGTTTCAAGCAAACACTGGATCACAACCCAAACCTATTATCGAAATCACGCAGAGTCCTTGAAGTATATAATGACTATTTTTTTCAGAGAAAATAAAAACGAAATCTACCTGGGTCAAAAATTCGTCTGGAATTCAAAATGCGAGAGCAAAGAAAACAAACAATTAACAATCCTGATTATAATCTAATCAAAGAATGGTTTCCATTTCATTAGAATAAATTTGTAGAGAGAGAGACCTGAATTCACCTTTCTGGAATTAAAACTGAGTAACACCGCTGAAAAAACTCGTCAACTGAATTGCTCGATAGATATTCCTGATGAATTTTGAATGAGCGTTCGAGCTTCGATCTTCAACAAAGGCAACCGCCGATCGCAAATGAATATGGAAGGTTCAAGAGACTGCAAAAGAAGCTGCGGATCACAAGGATAACAGACAGGGAAGGAGGGAGGGGGGATCGAAGGGGAGGTCAAGTGAAGAGAGAGCGAGTAAAAGAGAGGAGAAAAGGCACGTCGTCCGACGGGTACGAAGAGGGGATCTTATAGAGATGCAGGGTGTCGTGATTCCAATAATGGTCCGCCATTCTCCCTCATTTTTTATCATCATTCAACTACTATCGACATGCCTTTCAAAAATGAATATATACGCACATTTATAAATAGCGTACATGACTCAAACTCTTATCGCTTGGCCATATCGACATAAATACTATGAATTTTTCATCAAAAACTTTTTTATTTTGATATTGGGGCCAAACCACCCACTATTCAATGCATTGAAATTTTTTTAGATCCTCAAACCACCCACTATTCAATGCATTGGAACCGACTTATTAATCATTTAAGAGTTTTATTACAAAAATTATTATTATTCACGGTTTTTTAAAATCTATATATTATTATAAAATAATAAATTAAAGTAACTTTATATTTACAGCGATGAGATGGCGGTTAAAAAACGGTACCCATACCACCCGAAAATATCTCTCGGGTTCCGCGAAATCTCATCTCCCCTAATCTTTATTCTCTTGTCTTCCGCATTGGCTTCCTTCCCCGAATCGTCTTCCTCCTCCGCATCGGCTTCCTTATCGGCTTCCTCCTCCGCATCCGTATCCTCACTGGCTTCCTCCGCTGGTTCTGCCTCGACTCCTCAGTCACCTTGGCCTCCGTCTCAGCTCCTCGTCCCCCTCCTTCGAAACACCATCTCCTTGTCTGAAGAATCGTTTTGCTGCAGAATTGTATTCAAACGTGCAGACTCGGATCGAAATCGCTCATCCACTCAGACTCACTACTTTCATCCGGTGAGATCCTGTTTTTTTTTTTAAATTAAAAAACTGAGGGTTTTTAAGGCAACCCGCCGCACCTCGCATCGCCCCCCTAGGATTCAATTTCTTCATTGTACCCCGTCGTCCCCCCCGCCGTATCTCCCGATATCACCACTGCCGTTGTATCCTCATACCTTTTCTCCACCACCATAGCCACCACTGCCGTTGTATCCTCATACCTTTTCGGAACTGTAGCAATGCTGACCACTGTAGCGGAGCTGACCGACCGACACCGACAGACACTGTAGCGGTGCGGATTTCGGGGCCAACTTTACTGTAGCGCTTTTGACAAAGCCAGCCGCCGTTCACTGTAGCGACGCGGACCACTTTTTCGAATAGTGATCGTCTTCTCCATTTGTTTTATAGCCCATTTCGGGCTAGGGTTTGATGTTGAAAATCCTCTGTAATTTCTGTGCTCCCGAATCATAGTGAAGTTCTGCCTCTCCCGTGGACGTAGGGATTTTTCCCGAACCACGTAAATCGCCGTGTTCATTGCTGCTTTTCTTTCTTTCGTTTTTCTGTCGTTCTGTCTCCCGGTGATTCCGCAACACCGTATCCCCATCGTCACCCCGCTGCCGTATCCCCCTTCTTTGGGGAACTGGAATTACTTTGCGGCATTTTGCTCTGAGAAAAAATCTCCAATGTCAGAAGCCACACACCTGGATAAGGCAAAGGATCTCTACACAAAAAGTTCTTCTCGATCATAATTATAACTTATATGCTGCTAATAGTGCTGGACTGGTTTTAGTTTGAGAAAGACCAGTTTGATTTTTCCAAAGATATATTTACACTGGTTCAAGAAGCAGGGAGTGGAGGTATGTTTGCTCAGATGCCTAACGTGTGGATAGATTTGGCTCATATTTATTTTCTCAGATGCCTGATGTGTGGATAAATTTGGCTCATATTTATTTTGGGCAAGGCAATTTTGCGCTGACACTGAAAACGTATCAAAATTGTGGAGGAGATTTTTTTATAACACAGTTGTTTCAGTTCTTATTTATCTGGTTCGCACGAGGCTGGACAATGGCAAGACTCTAAAAGCTGATTACTAAGAGCCATCCACTTGGCACCTTTAAACCGTGTATTAAGATTCAATGCTGGTGCTACAATGCAGAAGTGCTCACAATCAATCCTACAAAAGACAAAGAAAACTGCTGATGAGGTGCGTGCGACAGTGTGCACACATCCTCCAACATTCACTCTATTGTTTTGATGAAAAGAAAATCAACACCCATTTCGGTTACTGCAGGCACTTGCTCTCCATTGCTAAAGTATGTCTTTAAGCAGCTGAGCAAGAGGAATAGCAGAACAGGAAGACTTGAACTTGCCTGCCAAGTCACCTTGGCTGAGGAAATGCACCGTAAGGCCGAAGAACAGAGGAAATTTCAGTTGGAGAAGAGAAAAAAAGAGGATGATAACTGGGTCGTTTCAATCTATCTCAGTGATTTCGTATCCATTTTATAATATTTCCCAGTTTCATACAATTGCTTTTTTATAGGTGCATGATTTTATTTTATACAGTTATCTATTTTTTAAGTATAGTAGAGCAGCTTATCTTTTTTTTATAATTGATTCCACTTTAATATATCGGTGCATACTTTTTACTAGGGTTTATATTTTTACACGTTCATATTTGTTCATGTTTTTTGCAGGTTCATATATTTTTTCATACAAGTACATATTTCTTTATTGTTTTATGTATTTAATCAGAGTTCATATTTTTACATGTACATATTTTAGGATCATATATTCTAATAGGATCTTATTTTTTATCTAGGTTCATATTTTTACATGTTCATTTTTTTTATTGTCAAACACGTAGTTCAACATCATTCCATTAGTTTGCCTTACGTGCGTGTTTTTTTACAGGTTAATGTATTTGACCATATTTCCTATTTTGTTATAGGTTCATATTCTTTGCTAGGGTTCATATTCTTTGCTAGGGTTCATATTCTTTGCCATGTGTCACAAACAACCCACTCAATTCATTTCTTTCAATTTCCTCCAACTCTATCAACGACTGACACAGATTCCATAGATCATCAACATAAAGGATCTTAAAAAAGCAATTTAATGGACATCACCTCAAGATGAAAGGAATAATTGAATAGAATGGTGATATCGGGGGATACGGCGGGGGGACGGCGAGGTACAACGAAGAAATTGAATCCTAGGGGGCGATGCGAGGTGCGGCGGGTTGCCTTAAAAACCCTCAGTTTTTTAATTTAAAAAAAAAACAGGATGTCACCCGATGGAAGTAGCAAGTCTGCGTGGATGAGTGATTTTGATCCGAGTCTGCGCTTTTGAAGACAATTCTGCAGCAAAACAATTCTTCAGACGAGGAGAGGGTGTTTCAGAGGAGGGGGACGAGGAGCCGAGACGGAGGCCAAGGCGACCAAGGAATCGAGGCGGAATCGGCGGAGGAGGAAGCCGGTGAGGATACATATGCGGAGGAGGAAGCCGATGCGGGGGAGGAAGACGATTCGGGGGAGGAATCCAATGTGGAAGAGAATAGAGATTGGGGGAGACAAGATTTCGCGGAGCCCTGCGATTGAAGAGGGAGATATTTTCGGATGGTATGGGTACCGTTTTTGACGGAGCGTTGGACATGTTTGCAATCGAGGGTGAGAATAGAGGAGGGAGAGACACGTGGAGGGGAGGGGACACCCTTTAGTATAGTTAATGGACGAGGGAGAGATTTTGATAGAACGAATTAGAGATTATAGATTGCACGATCGATGAGGTTGAGATTTCCGGGAGCCCTAGCATTGAAGGAGAGGAATTGTCGAGAGTCAAACAATTGAAGGAGACGAGATTTCCGAGGTCCAAAGAGGAATAAAAAATTTCGGTGAGAATCCATTATTGAGCCGTGTCTCGATTCATGTTTATGATTATCTCGTTGCTGTAAATATAAAGTTACTTTAATTTATTATTTTATAATAATATATAGATTTTAAAAAACTGTGAATAATAATAATTTTTGTAATAAAACTCTTAAATAATGAATAATTCAGTTCCAATGCATTGAATAGTGAGTGGTTTGAGGATCTAAAAAAAATTCCAATACATTGAATAGTGTAAAATGATTTGGCCCAAATATCAAAATAAAAAAGTTTTTGATGAAAACTTCGTAGTATTTATATCGATATTGCCAAGCGATAAGAGTTTGAGTCCTGTATGCTATCTATAAATGTGTGTGTGTATATTCATTTTTGAAAGGCCTATCGATAGTAGTTGATTGATAATTTAAAATGAGGGAGAATGACAAATCATTATTGAAATCTCGACACCTTGCATCTCTATAAGATCCCCTCTTCATATCTGACGGACGACGTGCCTTTTCTCTTCTCTTTTACTCGCTCTCTCTTCACCCGGCCCCCCCTTCGACCCCCCCCCCCCCTCCCCCCTTCCCTGTCCGTTTTCCTTGTGATCCGCACCTTCTTTTTCAGTCTCTTGAACCTTCCATATTCATTTGCGACCGGCGATTGCCTTTGTTGAAGATCGAAGCTTGAACGCTCATTCGGAATTCATTCGGAATATCAATCGGGCAGTTCAGTTGACGAGTTTTTTCAGCGGCGTTGCTCGGTTTTAATTCCAGAAGGGTGAATCCAGGTCTCTCTCTCTCTCTCTGCAAATTTATTCTAATGAAATGGAAACCGTTCTTTGATTAGATTATAATCGGGATTGCTAATCGTTTGTTTTCTTTGAATACACATTTTGAATTCCCGACGGATTTTTGACTCAAGTAGACTTTGTTTTTATTTTCTTTGAAAAAAATAGTCGTCATATATTTCGAGGACTCTGCGTGATTTCGATAATAGTTTTGGGTTGTGATCCAGTGTTTGCTTGAAACGGTACTCTGTTTTCTCCCTCACGATAATCAACCTTAGCACTCAGGCCCGACACCGGGGCAACCCCAACGAGCCCTTGGGCTAGGGCATCAACTGACCGCGGGACAACCAACCAACCAGCCGACCTCTTCTCTCTTTCTAGCATCCCACACGCGGCGATTCCTCCCTGCCGCGCCTCTTTCCACTGCGCCTCCCCATCTGGCCTCCCTCTTGCTTTGTGTCGTCGGGTTGCCCGATTCTCGATCTCCTCTGCCGGCTCCACCTCTCATCGCGTCACCTCCCGCACCCACTCCATGTACACCTCCTCCGCATCCACTCAAATATGTTCCGGTGCCTCCTACCTCACCTCTGCCTCCTCCTAGTCAGTATCATGGGGTGCTCTGGAGGCAGGTAGATTGATTGAAATCATGGGGCGCTCTGGAGGAAGATAGATTGACTGAGTTCCATCGCCTCGCGTTCACCTCATCAATCGATGCTATAAACCTAATGGTGCCCTCCAAATCTATCTAGTTTTCTATTCGTATCTCTTCTCAATTTCCGATTTGACATTATGTCAGTTTTACTGATTTGACCCCAATATTTGTTAATATGATCAGGTTCGGGCCAGCTCCCTCCCTCTGTGTGGTAGGGTTAAACCCAATCACAATTCCATAATTTTGTTATTCCAATTCATCATTATGATTTGTATATGCTTGGGATGTTTTGTGTTTTAAGATTATATTTTTGATTCAGAATTTCTGATTTTAAATGATTATTTTTTTTAACTGGATAAATGTGCAACATTTTTAACATTAGTCGGCAACCATTGTTTTGATGCCTAACCATGAGACACTGATACCATCTCAGTGAAAATCGAATGCACAACATGCGTTCATGCCCTCAGGGTTGTACTGTTGATGTCTTTAATACCAATTGTTGGGGTTCTTCAATCACAATGTAGATAAAATAAAAACTTGTATTAATCTTTAGGAAGGATATACAAATAAAACAGAAATCCTCTCCCTCAACTTCTCTTTGGGTAATGCATCAACCTAACATTCTTTCAATCTCTTTGTTGGATGAGTGCACCAACCTTTCTCACTCAGAGCTTGCTGCCATCGTACATCTTGGAGCTTTCTCACAGCTCTGTGGGAGCTTTTATACCCCTGTGCCCATTGTTGCTGGTGCTTTACACACAAACCTGATGTGTATATATAGTAACACATAGTCGGTGCATCACCAACTCTTCCTGCACAAAGTCAATAAAGAGCTGGTCCATAATTCAATCATGGAGACTGCCAAAAAAACCACCTAGATTTTGACCATGCAATGCCGTTGTTGAAAATTATGCTCCACCATTTTCACACATCATGCTGAACACGTCCCGCACCTTCCCCTTCCAATGAACCACTGCTACATATCCAAACGTACCTTCTGTTTTGCTTGGATATCTTGAAAAAGTTTATCGCACGCCCTGATTTTTTAGGGACGCACAAAGAACGGAAGTGACGTGTCATGACTGATTTTACTCCTCAGAATCCCCTCCAGAATCCACTGTTGTTGAAATTTAGGGTTCTCCCATTTGAGGGAAAAAAATTAATTTACTCCGGCACTCAGCATTCCCAACCCGACCAGAACGACTATTAATTTTAAAATTAATATATAATAAAATATGAAAAAATATTAAAATGTTGGCCAGATTTGGGCCACCTCTAGCCCAGCCCTTGTCCTGAAACCTCTGGCACAGGCCCAATTCGGCCATTATCGGAGATTATATGTCAAATTTGCAGTGTGATTAATTTATGACGACAGAATTCTGCAGGGCGCCAACCAGTTTGAGGTTGCAGCAGGATTCAATCTCACCGGGTGGGAAGCCACTCGGCGTAGTCATGGCCTCTAATACAGCGACAACAGGATGCCCTCCGCCCATGAAGGCTACTTCTAATGGGGCGTTCCAGAATGACAGTCCACTGGATTTCGCACTTCCTCTCATCATCCTTCAGATTTGCCTTGTGGTTGTCCTCACCCGACTCCTCGCCATTTGCCTCAAGCCCCTGAGGCAGCCCCGTGTGATTGCAGAGATCATTGTAAGTTGCTTCTTCCTTACTTTCTCCTGTTTTTGATAAGGTTTCCAATGCGAATAACTGAATTTCTGTTCTTGCAGGGCGGGATATTACTCGGACCATCTGCCTTGGGTCGCAGCAAGAATTTTCTGCACACGATCTTCCCACCTAAAAGCCTCACCGTTCTCGATACACTTGCCAATCTCGGCCTCCTCTTCGTTCTTTTCCTTGTGGGCTTGGAACTGGACCTGAAGTCCCTCCAGCAGACTGGGAAGAAATCCTTAAGCATTGCCCTCGCAGGAATCACCCTCCCCTTTGCTCTAGGAATCGGTTCATCTTTTGCACTCAGAGAAGCCATCTCCAAGGGCGTGGACGGACCCTCGTTCATCGTCTTCATGGGGGTCGCCCTCTCCATCACTGCCTTCCCCGTCCTGGCCCGTATCCTAGCTGAACTCAAGCTTTTAACCACGGATCTCGGTAGGGTGGCCATGTCCGCAGCAGCGGTCAATGACGTCGTTGCCTGGATTCTTCTTGCCCTCGCCGTTGCCCTCTCCGGCTCCTCCAGCTCCCCCCTCGTCACCCTGTGGGTATTCATCAGCGCGCTTGCCTTTGTAGTTGTCCTGCACTTCATTGTCCCGCCAATTTTCTGTCAGATGGTGCAGCGGTGCCCTGAGGGGGAGCCGGTTGACGAGCTGTACATTTGCACTACTCTAACGGCGGTCTTGGCGGCTGGGTTCGTGACGGATTCCATCGGAATCCATGCACTGTTCGGGGCGTTTGTGATGGGCGTGCTAGTACCCAAGGAAGGGCAATTCTCGGAGGCGCTGGTGGAGAAGGTCGAGGACCTGGTGTCGGGCCTGTTCCTCCTGCTGTACTTCGTCTCCAGTGGGCTGAAGACCGACGTGACCACCGTCAAGGGGGTGGAGTCATGGGGCCTTCTTGCTCTGGTCATCTTCACGGCCTGCTTTGGGAAGATCGTAGGCACCGTTCTGGTCTCCCTCCTCTGCAAAGTCCCCTTCCAGGAGGCCCTGGCCCTCGGGTTCCTCATGAACACCAAGGGCCTCGTGGAGCTCATCGTCCTCAACATTGGCAAGGACAGAAAGGTGCTTGCCCAGTCTGTGTTCTCTGGTTGTATCACCTTCAACCCTGAGCGGTTTGATTTAAGATATATATATCATTTTATGCAGGTGTTGAATGACCGGACATTTGCCATAATGGTGCTCATGGCCCTCTTCACCACCTTCATCACCACGCCGCTGGTCATGGCAGTGTACAAGCCGGCGAAAGCCGGAACCAGGGACGATTACAAGCACCGGAAAATCGAACGGGCTGACCCGAATTCTCAGCTGTGCCTTCTGGTTTGCTTCCATTCCTCCAGGAGCATCCCCGCCATCATCAACCTCATCGAGGCCTCCCGGGGCAACCAGAAATCCGGCGGCCTCTGTGTCTACGCCATGCACCTGATGCAGCTGTCGGAGAGGTCTTCCGCCATCCTGATGGTCCACAGGGTGAGGAAGAACGGGCTGCCCTTCTGGAACAAGAGCACCAGCCCGAACCACGTGGTGGTGGGGTTTGAGGCGTTTGAGCAGCTGAGCCGTGTCTCGATTCGACCGATGACCGCCATCTCGTCAGTGTCCAGCCTGCACGAGGACATCTGCGGGAGCGCCGAACGGCGGCACGTGGCCATGATCATTCTTCCCTTCCACAAGCACCAGCGGGTGGACGGGGCATTGGAGACGACCCGAGCGGAGTTCGGTTCCTTGAACCGGCGGGTGGTGGCGCACGCGGCCTGCTCGGTGGGCATCCTCGTGGACCGTGGCCTCGGCGGTGGCGCCCACGTGGCTGCCAGCGATGTGGACTCTTTTGTTACCGTCTTGTTTTTTTGGGGGAGGGACGATCGGGAGGCGCTGGCGTATGGGCTGTGCATGGCGGAGCACCCCGACATCAGGGTGAAGGTGATGAGGTTCGTGCCTCAGGGCACTCCTGAAATCACAGAGAGCAGCCGTTCGCCAGAGGAAAGGTCGGTCGATGAGGAGGTGCTGTTGGGGGTGAGGGACAGAGTTTTGGTGTTGCGGAATCACCGGGAGACAGAACGACAGAAAAACGAAAGAAAGAAAAGCAGCAATGAACACGGCGATTTACGTGGTTCGGGAAAAATCCCTACCTCCACGGGAGAGGCAGAACTTCACTATGATTCGGGAGCACAGAAATTACAGAGGATTTTCAACATCAAACCCTAGCCTGAAATGGGCTATAAAACAAATGGAGAAGACGATCACTATTCGAAAAAGTGGTCCGCGTCGCTACAGTGAACGACGACTGGCTTTGTCAAAAGCGCTACAGTAAAGTTGACCCCGAAATCCGCACCGCTACAGTGTCTGTCGGTGTCGGTCGGTCAGTTCCGCTACAGTGGTCAGCATTGCTACAGTTCTGAAAATTGCGGGTCACAAGCATTCGGCCCAACCGGATCGGGCAACACCAATCCAACATTCGGAGAGCGGCGAGTCGGTTCAATATGAGGAGAGGGCGATTGGGGATGGGTAGGAGCTGGAGCAGGCGGTGATGCAGATCAGGGGGTGCAACCTGCTGCTGGTGGGGCGGACGTCGGAGGTGGTGGGGGTGCTGAACGTGAAAGGGGAGTGCCCGGAGCTGGGGCCTATTGGGAACCTGCTTGTATTGCCCGAGTTTTCTACGGGAGCGGCACCATCGGTGTTGGTTGTGCAGCAATACCGAGCTGACATTGTGGTGAACCCTGTCCGGCAATCGGAGGAGATTGGTTTGGGGGTCTTAGCCAGCTCATCGTCCAACTGATGACACCTTCCTTCTAATCACCCTTTTTGCCCTTTCACTGTTTGTGGGGTTCGGGGCGTGCGTTGCCGGACGCATGTTTTATGCTCCTACGTGCATTGTAAAGAAAAAAAATTAAGTATATAAAAAAAAATCTCACAGCAGTTGAAACACTGATTCAAATTTTTTGTTCAGATTGAAATAAATAAATAAATAATTTATATCTAAATAAATAAATATTATTGTCAACTGACGGGAGTATTAGGACAATTGTGTTTTTTTATTAGGGAATTGTGATTAATTATGCTGAACCATTATCTAATTTTATGGTTAATTGTGAATAAATACTTAATGATTTATTAGCCATTCGTAATTGATATTTAATTATTTTTTATTATATTATTATTTTAAAAATAAAATGGTTAATTTTAAAAAAAACATCAAATAACTGTCTGGTCCACATTCTATTGAATTTCTTGTTGGATTTCAGATCAGATTTAATTAGGATCATGCTATGTTTTGGACACGAATAACTGTCAGATTTATGTTTGATGATTAAGGGTATAAAGATATTTGCCTTGAGATCAATTTACTCTCTAATGTTCCATTGAAGTGAAAAAAAAACTAAAAATGAATAATACATTAGGTAAGTCTCAAAAACCAATAATATCACACTCAATAAAATCAAGTCAATATCCGCACAAATGCATATATAAGTTGTACTTTCAAACCAAAACTCATATATAAATATTGTAAAACTATTAAATGATTTAACAATATCATTTACAACATGCATATCAAAGTATTAAGTGCTAACTAAGATACTTAAATGACATTTTACTTGCTTTAAGCAGTGCAGATGTAACTCCGATACCAATCAGGAAACAAAGTAGCGAAACACATGGCTCATATCCATCATATGTTAAACACATGGCATCTCGTAAATCTCTAGGCCTAACACATGGCCTAGCCAAACTCATGGCTCGCATTTCAATATCTCACGTCACAGTCTAACCCAAACCTCTACAAATGACTAACTTCATGATACTTCTCACGAAAAAAAGTTATGTCAAAATATCTCAAACATACCTTTATTTTTGGCACAACATGCCATAAATCAATCCCTAATTATTCATCATGAATAACACATTCATTTTGCAAAAACACATGCAAACATCTTTGATGCCTCGTCGTCATAGGATCAAGTTTTGTTATTTATAATTTCCTGCTAACACAATGATGAGTAGAGTGGTGAACCCACAAGGAAGGGTAAAAAGATTGTGGGGAATAAAAAAACTAAAAAACAAGCGAAAATGGAGATTGCAAACAAGACGAACAAACACACAATATGAAAGTAGAAGATGGAAGAATTGAAGAAGCATAGAGAGAGTGAAAAACTAAAGACAATCAAAACACACAATTTGGAAAAAACTTCAATTGGCTGACTAAACATCGCTCCTCGTTCATTTGAAGATTTGATTTTGTCCAACACACTAACAGTTTTATATATTTACTCTCTCGAGTAGTGGTGGAGTTGAATCCAACAATTCTTCAATTGTTGGATCCAACATAAAAAAGATGCAAATTATGAACTTGAATTACTTTTCAAAGAAACATATTTATTTCAAGAATCGATATAAAAAAAAATCAATCTCTGTTACAATAGCAACGAAAAAAAAGAAAAGGGGACGAGGTCATGAGGGTCAAGCCTCTTACCTGATTGTGTGCGTTGTAACCCACCTTGAAAAAAAAAGAAAAGGGAAGAAGAAATCTCCCCCTTGATCTTGATTGTGAACGAGTGATGCCCAAATTCTGTTACTTCTTACCTTGGTCCAAAGATCTTGGGTCGTTCTCTCCCAAAAATTCTCCAATGAAGTCTCCGATCTCCTGAAGTCTTGAAATATATTTATCCTCATTCTTTTCAGGTTAGTCAGAGACGTCATTCCACCGACTTAGTTTAATTTGCATCTATTCACTGACCGCATGACAATTGTCATGGACCTCCTCAACAAGCCAAATAAATATGGACGTATTCCCAGATTGGTGCATTCTTCATCATCACCAAAAATTCCCTCAAGCTCTGAGTAAGTGACTTCACGTGCCGGTGTCAATTGCAACACTCAAAAAATCTCATCAATAACTCTCTCAGCATTGATAAAAATTCCCCAAATGCAAGCTTGGCAAATCATCGAACAAAATGCGTGCCCAAGGCTTTATCCATATAGCGACAACATCTGAGAACCAAACCTTCCATCCCCTCTATCGAACCTGCAAACAAATTAAAACCAGCATATGAATTTCCTTCAATCTTCAAATGGATTTGGGTCCCCTAGCCATGCTTGATTTTCTCAAGACGTCAAAGAACAAAAAACTGCATCGACTTCAAGCACTATTCAAACTAGGCACAACACATCTAGGATCGAAGCTGCTCTCAAACCAACTTTTTGATCGTAACTTCTTCAACAGATCTCGGGTGTTCTTCATCGGTGAATAAGATGAAACCCTATCATCATTTTCAACACGCAAAGGCGCAACTCGACTCTTCCTCATCTTCATTAGAAATTCCTGACCCGAAGTAGATCTTGGATAGCTACAACTAGGTGTAGCCTTGCAATTACCATGTTCATCGGCATCCTCAAACTTTAGCGTGATTTGATGGTTCATCAATTCCTGCACCCATCTCGACCTTCGAACGCCTTCAGAAATCTCTGTTCCTAGGTTTCACCGGCATCTTCCCTATCAATCGTACCCTTGGTTGGATCATCATCTCCAATCCCATTTCAATCAAGCTTCAATACCACGGTTCGGCTTCAAAAGATTAGTTGGCAACCCTCTGATCCTGATCACTCTTCATCAACTTCAATTCTGGTCGACAACCTCAACCCTAGACTCTTCCGACAAACAAGCTCGGCTCAACCTGTCATCATCTTTTTTGGAAAGTGAAAAACCAAATCCAAAGCTCGACGTGGCCTCACAACTCCCGTTCAACTTCGATTAGATCAGCCCGATCATCTTGTTGGCCCACCTTAACCTTGTTCGCATTTGGCTACAAGCGCACCTCGCCCGACTTTCTTCAACACCTTGGGAAAATTAGAATCAAGTTCCGATCGGTCTTCAATCGCGCTCAAGCTTTGACATCAAGCTCGATTCATATGCAAACACCACTCGACCATGTTGTGAATCTTACTGAAATTTTCGAATTCGATCCACCTCAACTTCTCCTCACGGACAGGCTAGGTCTATGATGTCCGAAGGTCTTATATTTTAATTTTTGGATAACCCCTCATTTTAAGTGGGGTGAGAGGAAACTCTTATATGACCCATGGTAACCCCTACTACATGACCTGAGGGCCAAAGGGCCAGATGCACATAACAACCCCACCCCACCTCCTTATTCCCTTAGTGTTCATAAGTTCTCATCACAAAGAGAGGAACGACTAACATTGCCCCATGCAGAACTGCACGTTGCCTGGTACTGATGGTGAAAGACATACCCTCTCATCATTTTCAATCCGAATAGCTTTGCTTATGGTTGCCTCATGCTCTTGATCTTCCATATATGGGCATGCACATGTGGATTCGACCCGCCAACTGCTTGCCTGATTGTGGCCTGTGCCCACCGCTGAGCCCATTGAGCCTCTACTGCCGCATTCCTGCATTTGTCGTGACCCCGCGCATCATTAAACCTACCCGTCGTCGTGCCCGACATCGCAGTTCACTGCCAGTCCACCACTAACGTCGTCTCCTCCCATCACAACCGTGTCCATTGCCAGATCCGCCGACTTGTGCCGCCGACGCCGTCAACATCAACTTCCCATGCCGCCGTCGAGGACCCTCCTCCTTTCGATGCAGTCAGCGAACGTCCCCGCCATTGAGGACCCCTGCCACCTCTGTCTAGCGATGCGTCCCGCCCCTCATCCATCCACGTTCGAACCCCAACTTATTTGGGTCTACCGGGATTAGATCCTGGGCATGATGCAGGTTCACAGGGTTGTCGTGCCACTAGGCCAAACCGTAACTACGCTCCATTTTTACTCATTCGATCGGTGGGTTTCAAGGGCACAATCGAATGCCTTTAAAAAATACACAGATGTCCAATCAGCCGCACCATTGCATGACCGATTGCCTTTTCTAAAAAAATCACACTAATTTACCATGCAATTCTGTGACAAAAAGGTAAACTATAACAAAAAATTAAACCTAAACAAGTTAAATTAATTTTTTCTAAACATTAAATCAATTAAAAGATTTCAAACTAATTACAACCCCATTAGTAAAGCACATATTATGAATTAAAAAAATTTAAAAAAGTTAAAACGATAAAATTAAAGATTAAAATTTTAAATTCAAAATGCTTAGAATAATTGATTAATTAATTAACTAATAAAAATAAAGAACCAATAGACATGACAAAATATTAAATAGTAAATTTAAATTATAATAAATTAAATCATTTAAAACAAGATATTAAAATTAAATTAAACTTTTATTAATTAATTAATAAATCATAAATGAGTATTTGATACAGAGAACACAAAAATTAATCAACACACTAAGAATTTAAAATTTAAAAATAAAATCCAAAAATGAAATAAATAAATAATTCAAAGCATAATCAAAGGATAATTTAAACATAAAAATAAAATTAATTATCATATTTACCAATAATTACCAATTTCAATATAAAATAACCATTAAAATATAAGTGACCACTTGAAGTCTAATTTAAGATTAAAAAACATAGATAATACAATAAAGATGTGTTGAGAAAGTGTTGTTTTAAAAAATACTGTATTTTATTAAGGAGAGATTGTTGAGATCGATACTCTATCTTTTTATAATGATTTTGATGCTCACAAATACCCTTGTTTGTTATTATAATGATTTTATCTTAAGTGTATTTTAGGAAATTAATATTCTTTATTTCTATATTTTGGAATAATATTAAAGCGTTTAATCCACGTGGGATATTTGACAAAGTGTTCAGAAATCGTTTTAGCGTGTTCTGAAAACACTATTCATTCTCTACATGTTCGGAAATCTCTTTAGCGTGTTCTGGAAACACTGTTTATACCCTACGTTGAGGAGCGTAGTGTAAGGATGAAATCCGTCGTTTACTTTACGGGATATCAGAAAAGTATGGTTAAACAACCATACGTTATCAACAAAAGTATAGAAGAAGAACCCTACGTTTGGAAGGAACCTTACGTTTGGGATATCAGAAAAGTATGAAAGAAGAACCCTACGTTAGTATGGAACGTTATGTTTGTTTCTCAAAAGTATGGTTCATCAACCTTACTTTTGTAAACAACCTTACATTTTATTAAAAAGTATGGATCATATACCTTATGTTTAGAAGCTGATAAAAGTATGAATTATATACCGTACGTTTGAGAGTTGAAGAGAAAAGTATGGATGATCAACCTTACACTGTAAACCTTACGTTTGACGTCGGAGATTTAAATACGACTTTATTGAGCAACAATCTTTATGCGGATTATTAGGCTGAATACAAGCCAGATTAAAAGCCCGATTTTAAAGCATGTCTTTGACTGATTCAAAGCTGTTTATTTATGTTTCAAAGGATCGATTTAAGAGGAGTTTTTCATGACAAATATTCAGGGGAGTTATGACTGCTCTGTTATTCAAACATTTGAATATTTTGATTCTAAAGATGACATTTGTGGATCTAAATTTTAAAGGAAAACATTTTTTTATTCTATATATCTGCAATATTTTGTATTACATAGAGAGAGGTGAATCATCGAAAAGAAGATCAGAATAACAAGCTCTCGAGTTTTTCACTGTTATAGTTTACAGAGATATACGAGTCACACAGATCTGCTACTATCAAGATCTATCAGACTCTATTTTTCTGAAGAAGAGGAAAGCGTTAAAGATTCTTATTCTACATCGAAGATCTATCGTGAATCCATTGTTGTTGAAGTTGCTAAATTCATTTCAAAATCTGATGCAACCAGATCAGCTCAGAACTACTTCTACCTGGAGATCATTCTTTCTGAAGACGACGATCCATCGACTGTCAGTTGCGTGCTGTTGCAACTGTGAAGAACAACTAGAAAATATTTTTAATACTCTTTTTATTTTGAGTAATCGACTTCTCGTACTATGCTGTGTATTTGGTTTTTTGTATGAACCAGAATGCTCTGTTTTTACCTTAACTTGTAAAGGTGTCAACTACCTTCACTCAATTGTGAACGGTTTGTTGATAAGAGGACTAGATAGTGAAAACAATAAAGCTCGTGGAGTAGAGTGTTGATGGAGTGGACTAGGGGTCTTCTGTTCCCTGAACCACTATACATCCTTGCATCCTTTAACTGTTTATTTTCTGCTGCACAAACAACCTGATAAAGATAAAAGGGTAGACTCAACAATTATCACGATTCGAGAAGAATTTGTAAAAGACACAATTCACCCTCTCTTGTGCGTATTTGGTATAACCCAATCCAACAATTGGTATTAGAGGAGGAGATTTTTTCAAATCTATGACAAGCTGAAAGTTTTTGGATTATACAAAGCACCCTGGCTGATATACGAGAGGGTATGCCAATGGTTTGAGCTCCCTACTTCAACGGTGAAAATTATGGATGCTGGAAATCAAGGATGATCATTTACTTAAAGAACCTTGGATACAGATTCTACTCAAAAATTCTAAAACCCTATGTGATTTCAGAGAAACCTGAAACACAGAGTGCTGATACAGAAGCATAGTACGACATAAACTCAAAAGCTATGAATGCTATCTTATGTGGTCTTGGACTAGATGAATTCAACAGAGTATCTCAGTGCCCGATGGCTTATGAAATGTGGCAGACGATTGCAGTTGCCTATGAAGGAACTGACAATGTCAGACAGATGAGGTATGCTGCTGCTAAATTGAAATTTGACACATTCAGAATGTTTAAAGGAGAAAGCATCACCTAGATGAATGGAAGGATTACAGAAATTGTTAAAAATATCACTGCCTTGGGTGAGCCTATCAAACAAGAAGACTACGCCCTGAAAGTTCTAAGAGTATTACCACCTAAGTGGAATGAAATTTCAGCTGTTATTAGGCAATCCTCACCAGTCAAAGATCTTACAATGAGACAGTCAATTGAAACTCTTATGATGTATGAAGCTGAGATGGAAGATGAAGAAAATGAGCACAACGTTTTAATCAAAAGAGAAAATACTGCTTTGAAGCTAACATCTCAAAAGAAAAGCAGAAAAATGAAGAATGAAATCAAAGTGAAATCAGAGAGTTCTGATTCATCAAATTCAAATGTGGAACTGGCTCAGCTAGCCAGAGAGTTCAGTAAATTCTACAGAAAGAAGAAAGGATTCAGAAAATCTTTCAAAAAGGATGAAAAAGAACCAAAGAAAGTCAGATGTTATGGATGCAAAAAGATGGGTCACATAAGACCTGACTGTTCTCAATTAAAAGGAGAAAAGAAAAATAAATTTTTCAAAAACAATGATTATGAGCAGAAAGACAAAAGAGCAATGAAAGATACTTGGAGTGTTTCTGAAGACTCCATCAGCTCATTAAAATCTGACTCAGAAAAGGAAGAATCGAATCTAAAAGCAAATATGTGCTTTATAGCAGAAGCTGAAGAGGTACAATCTTATTACTCATTTGATTCTGATTCTAGTTCTAGTTGTTCAAATGATAAACTTGCAGCCTAATGCAATATGCTGGAAGAGAAATATGAATCCTTATTTAAGAAACATAAATTATTGAAAAATATTCACACTGTTGTTTTAGGAGAAAGAGACACTCTGCTAAAATATTCACACTGTTGTTTTAAAATAAAAACACTACAAACAGAAGTAGAAACATACAAAAGTGAAACTCTTATTTTTAAAAAAGGATAAAATACACTAAATGAAATTCTAGGAAATAATGTGATTAAAAAGGAAAGATATGGAATATGCAATAAATGTGAGAAACCCAAACTGTATAAGAACTATTTTTTTCCAAGTATAAAAGGTAAAATTTGTAACTACTATGGAACAAAAGGTCACATATCTAAAAACTATTATTTAAGGCAACCGTAAATAAGTGGGATTAAGAAAGCCTTTGTTGCAAGCAGTTTATATGATTCTATTGATTATAGACAAACAAAGTAAGTCTGGATTCCAAGGTCTTTACTGACTAACACTGCTGGATCCAATAGAATATGAGTACCAAAACAAACCTTTGTTTAAACACCTTTGCAGGAAGCAGGTCACAGATGCATAAAATCTGTATGGTATATGGACAGTGGCTGCTCCAGACATATGAGTGGAAACTCATCAAATTTCAGAACTCTAACTTAAAAGGATGGTGGTCTAGTCACATTTGGTGACAATGCCAAAGGTAATATAATTAGCACTGAAACTGTTGGAGATCCAGAAGCAGTCTCAATCAATAAAGTACTCTATGTACAAGGATTGAAACAAAATCTGATAAGTATCTCTCAACTCTGTGATGATGGATATTTTGTTGATTTTTCTAACAACAACTGTTTTTTTAAAGATAAATTGCTTAAATTTAGAGCACCCAGAACTGATAATGTTTATACCCTGGACTTAAATTCTACGTGTAAACAAAAAGTAAACTGCTTAACTGTTAAAATAAATGAATCTTAGATCTAACATAGAAGACTTAGATATTGCAATATATATTCTTTACATAAGTTATCTAAGAAACAACTAGTTTCTGATTTTCCTAGTCTCAAATTTGAAAGTGATAGATTATGTGATGCATGTCAACTTGGGAAGCAACACAAATCATCCTTCAAATCTATTAACAAAATTTCTATATCTAAACCTCTAGAACTTTTCCATATGGATTTATTTGGACCTTCAAGAATATCAAGTTTGGATGGTAAATTATATGTATATGTTTTAGTTGATGACTATTCTAGATTTACTTTGATTTATTTTCTAAAATATAAAAATGAATCTTTTACTATATTTGAATTTTTTTTCAAATCTATTCAAAATGAAAAAGGTTTTAAAATAATTTCATTAAGAAGTGATCATGGTGGAGAATTTGAGAATCTGGAATTCAATTCCTTTTGCTCAAATATGGGTATTAAACACACCTTCTCTACACCAAGAACACCTCAAAAAAATGGAATTATTGAAAGAAGAAATAGAACTATTCAGGAAATGGTCAGGACTATGCTGAATGAATACAATCTTCCTACCCATTTTTGGGTAGATTCTATAAGCACAGTCTGTTATATAATGAATAGAGTTTTAATTAGACCAATTTTTAAAAAGACACCCTATGAACTCTGGAATAACGGAAAACCTAAAGTAAATTACTTTAAAGTTTTTAGATGCAAGGTTTACACCTTAAACACTAAGGAAAATCTTGGTAAGTTTGATCCAAAATATGATGAAGACATTTTCTTAGGATATCCTACCACTTCCAAAGCTCATAGAGTTTTTAATAAAAATTCAAGGATTGTTGAAGAATCAGTTCATGTGAAATTTGATGAATCTGATCCTTTTGAGAAAAGGAAAGTCCAAATTGATGAATCTGAATCTAATGATAACATGAGACTTGAGAACTTAAAATATGACTTTGAAAAAGATTTAAATGAAATTCAGTCCAGTTCAGAAGAACATGACATTGAAGAACCTAACAATGTACTACCTAGATAGTCTAGAACCCTAAAGAATCACCCTTTAGAAACTGTTATAGGAGACCTAGAAACTGGAATAAAAACTAGAAGAAATATAGGAAATCTTATTGAATTCTCTGCCTTTCTATCCCAAATAGAACCTAAGACATTAGAAGAAGCCTTAGTTGATGAAAGTTGGATGATAGCAATGCAAGAAGAACTAAACCAGTTCAAAAAAAAATGAAGTTTGGAAATCAATTGAAAGACCACAAAACTATCCAGTTATAGGAACTAAATGGGTCTTTGGAAATAAACAAGATGATCAAGGAATAATAACTAGAAATAAAGCAAGACTAGTAGCTAAAGGATATAATCAGGAAGAAGGTATAAATTATGATGAGACCTTTGCACCCGTAGCTAGATTAGAAGCTATTAGAATCCTTTTAGCCTATGCATCTCATATGACTGAATTTTTTTATTGAAATAAACCCCCTTTTAAGGTTGAGGGGAAAACCAACAAGACATCAATACTTAAACAAAATAAACAAGTCTTCAACCGACCAAACCTCTAGATCAAAAGTAGCGATCACTACAATATAAAAGATCCTCCCAGCAAAAAGAACTATTAAGACCAGCTTACATTGTTTCATCACAGCACGACAAGCTGTCTTGTGCCAAAGAGCACGGGCCTGGTACCGATGGCCAAGGCCATACCCTCTCAAAAATACGATTCCGAAAAGCCATGAAACCATGAAAACTCTTTTCCCTGAACCTCATCTGGAGCATCTTCTTGAAAGAGAACGATTGCAAAATCCTTGGAGATGCTGCCCATTGAGACCAAACCTTCAGAAAACCTTCACTGCTCTCCATCTGACCAAAATCAGAAAACCTTACAATGAATTCACATCCAAACATCCATTGCAAACAACGACACCAAGTCCAAAAATAGCAGAAATCCTAAAGCATAATCTCAAACAGCAAAATAGGTAGGAAATCAAGGAGAAATTGCAGGACCTCAACCTTCACCTCACTGTTAAAATCAAAAAACCCCAAATAGAGATCACCACCACCGCTTCATAGAACCAATCTATACTGCTCCTATGACTTCATCAACTCACCTCAACATCGAATTTCAACAACAGAAGCAACCATCACCCTCGACCAAAAATCAAAACCAGAACCAGTACAGAAACATCAGTGACATCGACCCATCGCATGACCAAAACCAAAAGCAAACGTAGAAGAAGAACAAGAAAAACAAACCTAACACCACAAAGGGGACCTCCCAAGTCTCTTCGGAAGAAGACCTCACGGAAATCCAGAGTCGCATATCCCGACGCCGCCTTCGAACCCGCACAGAGAGACCAAATCCTACCAGCACATCCAAATCCTCCCAGCACATCCACATCTAACATCCTCTCGCCATGGATGTTAAGTCTGCCTTTTTAAATGGTTACTTATTGGTGGAAGTTTATGTTGATCAACCTCCTGGTTTTGAAAATTCACAAAATCCATATTCTTTTTTTAAACTTACTATAGCTATTTATGGCCTTAAAGTTCTTTTCTTTTGAAAAATGATTTTACTATTGGGATGGAAGATCCAACATTGTTTAATAAAACTGTTAACTCTATTATTTTATTGGTTCAAATTTATGTTGATGATGTAATTTTTGGTTCAACAAACAAAAAACTTTGTCATGAGTTTTCAAATTTAATTCAAAAAGAATTTGAAATGAGTATGATGAGAGAATTAAATTTATTTTTAGGACTTCAAATCTATTAAAAGGATTTTGGAAATGTTTTAAATCAAAGCAAATACATTACTGATTTACTAAATAAATTTGGACTTGAAAAAAACAAGACATATACAACTCCTATGTGTACTAATATAAAACTTTATTTGGATGAAACTGGAAAATCTGTTGACAACAAGTTATATAAAGGTATGATTGGTAGTTTATTATATCTTAATGCTAGCAGTCCAGATATAAGAACTTCAAATGAACCTAGAATAAGAGATTTGTTGAATAAGTTCACATATAAGTTAAATCTTTTTATGGAAAAGGAAGAAAGACTGCATGAGTTCTTTAGAGTCAATTTTATTGAGAATATTCATCTGACTCAAGAGGGAAGAGATCTCATTATCCAGTTGGGAGATGGATTAATGACGAGGCTGAGGAATCAGTTAGTAGAAATCAAAGAAGTAATACAAATAAGATGAGACCAATTTCAAACCTTTGTTGAGCCAAACCTTGATTCCCATTATCATTACTGTACTTGTACTTATATTTTCAATGAAATATATTTTCATCCCATGTTTATGTGTTATTAGTTTGCTTTACTGTACTGTCTATGTTAGAATACCAGTAATCCAGCTTCACATATTGATAAATAGTTTATCATAGCATTTACTTAAGTTTAATGCTACATTAAAAAGTGTTCTATTCCTTATTCTATCATTATTTTTGATACCACAAGGGGGGGGGGGGGAATTTGGATAAACACAACATTTTTTTAAATTTTATTTTAAGCTTTTGAATCTTTTACTCAGGGGAAAAAGACATTTTATTTTTCTTTATTTCTTTAAAAAAGAGAAATACAGATAAATATGAAAGGATAAATTTTTGGATAAACAAAATTTTTTATTTTACTTTATAAAGGGGGAGAAAATGTAAAATTTTTAATGTTTTTTTATATATATACATATGTAACTATGGATAATACAATGTTTATTTCTTGTTGAAACAATTTTTTTTAAAATTAAATATTTTTTTTATCTTTGCAAAATTCTAAACTATATGCAATTAATTTTGTAAGATAATTTCATTGGTTATTTCATGGGTTTTGTGATCATCAAAAAGGGGGAGATTTTTGAGCAAGTGTTGTTTTCAACAATACTATATTTTATTAGGGGGAGATTTTTGAGAACAATACTCTATCTTTTTATGATGATTTTGATGCTCACAAATACCCTTTTTTGTTATTATAATGATTTTATCTTAAGTGTGTTTCAGGAAATTAATATTCTTTATTTATCTATTTTGGAATAATATTAAAGCGTTTAATCTGTGTGGAATATTTGACAAAGTGTTTGGAAATTGTTTTAGCGTGTTCTGGAAACACTGTTCATGCCCTATGTTGAGGAGCATAGAGTAAGGATGAAATCTATCATTTTCTTTAGGGGATATCATAAAACTATGGTTAAGTAACCATACGTTATCAACGAAAGTATGGAAGAATAACCCTACGTTAGTAACATTATGTTTGTTTCTCAAAAATATGATTCATCAACCTTACTTTTGTAAACAACCTTACATTTTATCAAAAATTATGGATCATGTACCTTATGTTTAGAAGCTGATAAAAGTATGGATTATATACTGTACATTTTATAGTTGAAGAGAAAATTATGGATGATCAACCTTACATTGTGAACCTTATGTTCAGAGAATGTATGCTATGCAGTTCAACCCTACGTTTGGCGTCAGAGATTTAAATACGACTTTATTGAGCAACAATCTTTATGCAGATTATTAGGCTGATTACAAGCCAGATTAAAATCCTGATTTTAAAGCACATATTTGACTGATTCAAAGCCGTTTATTTATATTTCAAAGGATCAATTTAAGAGGAGTTTTTCATGCCTAATATTCAGGGGAGTTATGACTGCTTTGTTATTCAAACATTTGAATATTGTGATTCTAAAGGTGATATTTGTGGATCTAAATTTGAAAGGAAAACATTCTTATTATTCTATATATATTTGATATTTTGTATTACATAAAGAGAGGTAAATCATCAAAAAGAAGATC
Organism: Viscum album; assembly: GCA_963277665.1. NCBI lineage: Eukaryota > Viridiplantae > Streptophyta > Magnoliopsida > Santalales > Viscaceae > Viscum > Viscum album. The sequence goes on along the minus strand of OY728141.1, from coordinate 1,012,336,332 downwards.
AGAATAACAAGCTATCGAGTTTTTCACTACTACAGTTTACCACGAGTTACACAGATCTGCTGCTACCAAGATCTATCAGACTCTATTTTTCTGAAGAAGAGGAAAGCGTTAAAGATTCTTATTCTACATCGAAGATCTATCGTGAATCCATTGTTGTTGAAGTTGCTAAATTCATTTCAAGATCTGATGCATCTAGATTGGCTCAGAACTACTTCTATATGAAGATCATTATTTCTGAAGACGACGATCCATCGACTGTCAGTTGCGTGCTGTTGCAACTATGAAGAACAACTGTAAAGTATTTTCAATACTCTTTTTATTTTGAGTAATCGGCTTCTCGTACTAAGCTGCGTATTCAGTTCTCTATATGAACCAGAATGCTCTGTTTTTGCCTTAACTTGTAAAGGTTTCAACTACCTGCACTCAATTGTGGACGGTCTGTTGATAAGAGGACCAGATAGTGAAAATCACCAAGCTCGTGGAGTAGAGCATTGGTGGAGTGGACTAGGGGCCTTCTGTTCTCCGAACCACTATACATCCTTGCATCCTTTAACTGTTTATTTTTCACTTCATAAACAACCTAATAAAGATAAAAGGATAGACTCGACAATCATCACGATTCGAGAAGAATTTGTAAAAGACACAATTCACCCCCCTCTTGTGCGTATTTGGTATAACCCAATCCTACAAGATGATGTGGTAAGATAAAATAATTAAAAGCCACATAAGCCTTCAATTCCAAACACTTTTTTTATAATTTAATACATAATTTCCAACAAGTATAACTCACATAAAATTCCTCATTTAAATCCCCTTATACTAACTTCTTAATTAAATCATTATTGAGAAATAAATTCCCCATTTATTATCATTTTATATTATCACAAATGAAATTTCCCTCATGTATACATCATTTTATATCCTAAAATTTTCATCATAAAAATAATCAACACACATAACTAGCTCTTCGAGTTCATTTAGATGTGATTACCCCCTTTATACATATACTTTCACATGAAAATAAATTTATCACAATAATTAAACCAATTTCAAATGTAACAACCCATGTATTTTTAATAATATATCAATTTTGTGATTTATATCATGAATTTATATTGTGTTGTGCCAAGAACACAAATTTTGAAATCCCTTCCAGAACCTCACTTGTGGAACAAGGTTGGAAGATCTAGAACTGAAATCACTAGATTTTAATGTTTGGGTGAGGGAACTAATTTAGAACATCTTTTGCTGAATCACCCTGATCAAACAGAACTTTTAGAACACACACAAGAAAAAGAATGAATGCACTCACACACAACACAAAACAAACACAAGGGATTTATGTGCTCGAAACTTAATCCCATTTCAGGGAAGAAACATTGCTACTCATTATTACTTATCGAAGATAATGATTATGAGATTTCACAAACCCAAATATGTGATTCCACCCTCCTATTTATAGAATATTCCCATCAGTAGATACAGTTCCACCACCTTCCAATCTATGTTGGCGATCCTCCATTCGGTCAAAGCACTAAGATGATGCACCCACTCAACTTTCCAAAATGAGTTATTAGTTTACAAAAACAAAAAAACCTTACATATCCTTCTTGAATAATCTTAAGTAGCCTTTTACAACCAATAATAAAATCTTACTCAAGACCTTTAGAGTTATTCCCACATGAAAAATAACTCCTTCCACACATCATTTAGATCCAATAGTCATCAATTGCAGCTACCTTCCCTAGCTTTTGATTTCTCTTCTAGAATCCATGGTTTCCGCTGCCCATGCCTCCACCCAGTTTCAAAATATATCCTAAAAAAACAAGTCTTACGAAAGATATAACGCCTTTACTAAAAAACTCTTCTCATAGAATTTTTTTCTCGATTTCACCACCGAGTCCTTAGATTACCTAGAAAATTACATCCTTATTCCTTCTACAACAATAGTCAGCGAGTCTATCATTTTTTCCCCAATTACACAAGTCCCATTACGGAACCACACAACCTCAAAATTTCCCAGATTAAACCTTTGTTAGCATATCAGTCAAATTCTAACCCCATTTTATTTTCTATAACTTCAGTAATCCTTCCTCCAAAATCTTTCAGATGAAGTGATATTTTAGATGAATGTGTTTTGTTATTGAGTAAAAAAATGAATTCTTCACAATATGGATTTCACTTAGACTATCACAAAATAACACTCTATTCCCTTAATTCCTTCCGAGATCCTCCAACAAACCCTTCAACCATATCATCTCCTTCCTCGCTTCTATTGTGGTAACATAATCAACTTTCATTATGGAAACATACTTTTCTTCTATAGTTGATAGTGCAACTACTGACACCAGTACATAAAATGGTATCCCACCTCTGTTTTATTTTTTTATTTTTAATGTCGGTTAATTAGGGACATCTCCATAAACAATGTTGTAAATAAGCTTTTTATGCTAGTTTTTTAATTGATGAAACAAAATACCTTTCACATTAGTTATCATAAAAACTATCATAAAAAACCCTCATATAATATAAAATCATCCAATTTTTTATGTTAATTTTTTTATGATCGATATAAAATATACTTTTTTATGTTGGTTATATAAATAATCGATGTAAAAAAAATGATTTTTTTAAATTTATTTCGAAATATAGTTTACCAAACTTGTAATATATGAAAAACCAGTAACAAATAGTAGATAACCCTCCAAAACAACACCATAGTATAATTTTATAAAAAAATCTTACATCGTAACTTTGTTCAATTCAAAATAACTTTATAATTTGAAATTTAAACTTCAAAATCCATATTAAAAAGAGAGATAAAATAAAACCGAATCAAAATTGTAAATTAATCTTCCCACACTCCTCGTACACAATTTAGATCATTTCCATTATAAGGGAGATGGTCATAAAAATTCTACAAATTAAAAGGAATGCATTCAACATGTATTCTTAATATAACTATAAGATAAATAAAAGGAAATATTATAATAAAATCTAACCTTGTCTAATTTTGTAACTATATCAGTTATAATTATTTAATACATAAATATCATAACATAATATCCACATTCGATTACTCCTTGATGTTAAAATTTCTATTTTAAAAGTTGTCAATTCAAAATAACAATTTAAGTATCTACTAAATTATAGCAATATTAAATTAAATCACCATTACACACACATATTTTATCTTTTTTTTCATCTTTCCTATTGATTGGTTATAGTGATTCCATACCCTATTTGAAAATGATAATTATGAACTAAAATAAGAAGTTATTATAATATATAATTATTAAAATAATCAAACTTATGCCTCTAATATTTCTTGAAAGTTTTCTCACAAGTCACCATGTATGGAGCATAACCAGTAAGCTATCATTTCTTTCAGAAAAAACACACAACATCCAATGAACACTAATATAAAAAAATATAATGTGAGTGGTTATTTAATTAATAGAAACAATAATTTATAAAATATATATTTCATACTCTTTAAGACAAGGAAGCATTCAACACTGAGTTGAATCATTTTGAAATCCTTTATAAATATATATTTTTCTTTCATTATCTTTCACAATCTTTGTCATTGGAGAAATAAATTGTGATTACAAGAATCCATACACTGATGTCATTTCATACTAAATAAAATTTTTATAAAGATTTATAATAAAAAAAAATCATTGGTATTAAGTTATATCAAATTGATATAACTAAAAGAAATATGATAACCGACTTACATAGAAAATAACCGCATCACTACGTTGCCCAAAATTTTTACAATTATAAGCTCCAAGATATCTCTCTTACAAATCATCACAATAATATCATCCCCACAAATGCCAACACTCATTAGTATCTCATAAGAATCATACAACATAAATGCATATGTTTCTAATTTAGAAAGTCCCTAAAAAATAGCATGTGAAGTTAAAGGGGCCTCAACCTTTTTTTTCTTTCGACACAACATGTAATTACCTTTAATATATTCTTATAATATATATATATATATATTAAAATAAATTTTACATCAATATGAAATAAAGGATATAATCTATGCATACCTCAGTGGTAAGTTATCAGATAATTCTAGATGGTCAAAGTAAAAAATGTTTGACACTGGAATGATACTCTAACAGATGCATCTATAATATCTTGTACCATTACCCAAAGTTGATAAATCTCCATTTACTGATGATGTAGAGTTTACCCAATATAATATATAATCTCATATGCTACAATACGATACTTGGTATCCTTAATATATAAATCATAGTATATGAGAACCTGTGGAAAAGAAGGTGTAAGAGTGGGACATGTTGGCAGAGGTGGAGGAGTGGGATATGAAGATGCGGGTGGATAAGTGAGATATACATCTTGAAACTATCTCTAAATTTATAAAAAAATTGATTGCACTAATGATATAATCCTCTCCATCATCTCACCCATCTTCTGAACTTTAGCTTCTAAGGCGTCTATTTTTCCGTTATATACACCCTCCCTCAAAGAAGTTCCAAAATGACCAATTTTTTTAATTGATGTACCCACCTTGTATCCTCATAGGTGACATGGGTGTTCAGGATTTCCTAATGAATTAGGCTAAATATCCTTCCTAACCTTGGGTATAAATCTCCCCTTTATGCTCTTCTCCTTATTTTCTTCCTATATAAAATATTTGAAAAATTTATTAGTGAATTAAAAATATAGAGTTTAAAATTAACTTATATAACTTTTTAAAATATTTTTAGCTACAAAATTTGAGCCTTTTATAAGATATATTATCCTTTTTATCAACCAGTCCCTTTTCCATTTTTCATGTCTAGCTAGGGGGAAGGAGGGATAATCTCTGTGGAGCCTAAAGACCCGACTCTCATTTTTTCAATTTTTTTATCCATAATTTTTTCTTCCAATAACGAATATCCTCCACGAGATAAATTATGAGAGTATACATTTTTCGATTGGATCTCCTGATGAGATCTCCTCAGTTCCTTTTATTTAAGTACAAACAAATCATTAATATGATCATTTTTAGTGATTATACAAAAAACATAAAAAAGATAAAACTGCACTTACAAAAAATTATTCACACCATCTACTTTCAATAAAATTATTCCATGTATCTTCATTTAGAAAAGCATATATATCACATGGATTTTCATTTTTTTCATCCACCAAAAATGAAATCTAAAAGTTAGGGTTGTTTTAAAATCCCTCTATCTCCTAGTATCAATAGATAAACATATCATACCAACTTATTTAGTGTAAGATAAATCATATTCCATCTGATAAGAAGGAAAAAATAGCCTATACTAGTAAAAAAATTCATGATAAATAAAATATTAATAAATAAGCTTACTAAAATGGTTTCCCATAGTTGAGCTAGTTTGGTCTTAACAAATTTTTTCCAATAAGAAATAAAAATTCTTACTTTCGCTCGAACATTTATAGCCATAAAACTCTTAAATTGTTTTAAGAGAAAGTGATAATTTAGGTAAAAATGTGCTACTATGTTTACCAATACTATAAGTAGAAGTAGAAGGATCATGCGTAGTCGAATAAGGAGGCTCTTCAACAGAATTATGTGTAGGATCCCCCCAGAAGATCAAGGTGACTCAGATGTTTGATATAATATTATCCTACAAATAAAATTAACATATAATTAATGAATGATTATACAATCCTAACATTTAAATATAAAATTAATAAAAATTGAAAAATGATATAATAAAAACTAAACAATCTCTCTCAAAAAAACAAAACAAAACAAAACAAGATTTTATTCACATTGATTAAAATAGTTAAATAAAATTATAGAAAAATAATGAAAATGAAGAGTCCACTTTATGTGTATATTGTATTTTTTGTCAATGGTTGTTAATGAAATAGAAAGATCTCATTGATATAAATATTTTGAAGTTACTAGAAAATTTGTTGATGCATCCGAGCCTAGAAATGATGTTGATGAAACTTGGAAGATTGGATGAAGAAGAGAAGAAGTGCTCAATTCTTGTTATATTGGAAGAAGATACACAATGTTCTTACCATAGGAATATTTAGGATATATTATTTACTTAAAGAGATAAAGTTATTTGAATACTTTGTGTTTACTTAAGATTATTGGTGAGCTATTATTAATGTCTATAATAATATTCCTTGATGATAGGTGAAGCACATTTTTTATCACTATTATAAAGATTCCTTAAGAATTTTTCTATTCAGAATGTTACTGGACGGAGAAGGTGGAGTTGAACATATAGAGAAAGATGATTCAATTAGACCAATATTGAACCAAGGTGATCAGATAGATAATGGAATAAAATGATAACTCAAATACATTTCTAGTTCCATCAGATAAAGATCACCAAACTAATAATAGTAGATGCTTGGTGATGTTTTCCTTATTGTTTAAACATCACAATTCCTTATGATCATGATTTAAGCCAAAGTTTAGAAGATGAGAAAAGTTTATGTGAAACAGAGTAAAACCAAGTGATGCTTTACTAATATTTAATGTACCAAACATCATGATTACTGAAAGTTCTCATGATTCAAGATTAATCCCAAAGGGGAAGATTAAAGTATGAATATGAAATTTTCAAGTCAAAAAGATATTAATTTGTAGTGTAATTAAGTGGAACTATGGTTCTCGAACATTATGAAGTGCTGATTGAAGTTTTACCAAGAGCTATAAAAAGTCTAACAAATGGATTTTTACAAAGATAAAGTCAAGAAGTATTGTGGAAGCTGTCAAAATGGTTGTAGTTAATGAAATGAAGTATTAAGACTATTGTATAAACTTGACAAGTCATTGGATTGACTCTATAGAATAATAGCTTTCTAATGATCGAGCACATGTTTCCTTATAAAGTAATCATACAAAGGAAACATATGAAGATCATTAAATGAAGAGGTTTCGTAAGTAGTTCACCAGATAAAAGAATGGATGTGAAGACAATGGACATATGGTTGCCGAATGATCATACAAATATTTCCTAAAAAAAGTCAAAATCTAGAGGAAATATGTGAAGATAATTATAATTTTTTTTCTATGGTTTTCAAGTGACATTCATCAGACTGAAGGTTCTATGAAAACAACAAACACAAGATTCTGAGATAAGGTATTAGACAGAAGTATCCAAGTGATGTCATCTGTTAGAATGTTACAAAGAAACCAAATAGAATATTACAAATTCATTTTTTCTGAGTTCTATAAATTCATCATAAATAAGAAGAATAGAAACTATCCGAGGGTTCATCACATGGAGGAAAAGTGAAAAACATCTATAAACCCATTAGATAGAGGAAGAGACTTGTGAAAGTATACCATATAGACTTTTGAGGGTAATTTGAACAAAAATAAGAAGCATAAAGAAAAGTTTTTTGATAGTTTGGTATCAATGGTTTTAAGATCATTGTAAAGGAAAATTATATGGAACATTATTAGACATATATGTTCATATGGAGAAGAACCAGATGAAGGAGTTCCTAAAAATTTATAAAGGATGAAATTTAAAAAACTTTACAAAGTTTTGTAAATTCATGAATGTGATGATGTTGAGCTAGAAATTCAATGATCCAATACTCATAAATGAGAGATCATTATTATAGTTGAGATTCAAGGAAAATTTGAATAATGTTGATGTTAGGTCCTATATTTTAGAAAGTTTTAAGGAATTAAAACATTGGAAAGTTTGAGAAGGATTGTTAAATTTAGAAGTGGTAAATTAAAATTTGATTTTGTTTTTTTCCTTGATTTTTTAAAGAAACTACACCTATATAAATTAGATTAGTTTCATTGAGAGTTTGTTGGTTGGAAATTATGAAAGTTTTTGTGGATGTGTGTAATACTAAAGAATTAAAGTGCCATAAGGAAAAGCTGACCATGAATTTTCAAAGTAATTCTCATTTCAGTCAATGTTTCAGATGAAGGGTATTGGATAGAGAATGGGGAACCAAAAGGAGTGAAAGCACTGGACAAAGAAACCAAACACCATTCAAAGAAGGGAATAAGTGATGAAGTGATACTGGATCGAGCTTTTATATCAGGTGGCATAGAACAAAAATGGTGCAGAAGAAGGGATGAGAAGAACTATCACCAGATGAACTTGCATCAGTCAGATAGTTTCATATGGAGGTACTAGACAAACATGTACCAAATAAATCATAAGGGGAGAAGAATAGAAGAAGAATAAGTATTGAGTCTGTGCAAGAAAAGAAGTTTTTTGTTTGTTGTTGTGAAGAAGAATATTTTCTTGTACACTGCTACGCAAGTAAGAGAAAAAGGAAGAGAAGAAAAAAGAAGCATTATGGAATCCAATAGAAGTATCAATATTTGAAATAATTTCTTGGCATTACAAAGTAATTGAAGAAGCTAGAGACTATTTACATTGGTATTATAAATATCCAACAAGGATCTTTAGGTGGATAAGGTTATTACTATTCCATGGATTCATGATTGTTTTCTTATCCCACCCATAAAGTATGGGGAACCACACTTAGACTAAGGATTGTTTTCTATCCACAACAATGTGTACATGTATCTAATTATAGTAGATAATCCATGTACAGTTATTATCATACATAGGAAGGACTAGATACTCTTATTGAGTAGTGAACCTTGTAAAAATATCATGTTTCATATGTTAATTTCTTTCATGTACTTGTATACTATAAGGAAAAGAGAATAGAAGAATCAAGATCCTAATAGGTCTAAGTGGTAAGGGATAAAAAGTATTGATTATTTAAAAAGTCCACAACACTGATTCACCCTCCCACTTAGTGTTGAGTATATCCAAAAGTGGTTATAAAAATTAGTATCAGAGTGAGGTTTACCTCTATTGGATTCTCTACATTGAAATTATTTTCTTTTGAAGATTTGAGTTTCTTTTCTATATTAAAAATGAATTTTAGTTTTGGTGAATATTCAATTATATCTAAGAAGAATTCAATTTCTACCAAGACATTTATTAAAAGGATAAAGAAATAGAAAATAAATAAGAAGATATCCCTCTTACCTAAAGAAGATGAATATTAGTTTCTACATAAATTTCTAACAATGAAGATAAATTTGGATCGGAAAGTAAAGTATAGGTGGTTCAAGTTTTCACCAAGGATAAGGAAAACATTCCTACCTTAGGTGAATCAAGAATGTTAAGTGATCACAAGGTATGTGAAATTCTTGTACAAATTATCCTCAAGAATAACATCCTTTAAAAAGTGGTGATGATAAATCTATAACTACTCAATATATATCATTTTTTAGATTAAAAAATATTTTGTATTGAATTCCCAAAAAAATATTCTCTTTTGTTTATGGAGTCTTTGAAAGTATACAGGAAGAGATCACCCAACTGGAAGAAGAAATAGATAATATGGAGAAGTATTTACAAGAAAATGTTGTATAATGTATAAGGATCTCTAAGAAATTTGGATCATTTGTGATAAGAAAAGTGGATCTTTAAATAAGTTCCTCAAAATTCGAAAGTAAATGGATCAAAGAAGTTGAAGAGAAATATGGATTCCAGAAGACTCTTGAAGAAAATACCCATTCACCTGAATAAAAATTGAAAAACATCATTGATGTTAAGGATTTTCAATTGGACATAAAATACAAGAAGATTAAGGTACTTGATTCATTGTTACAAAACAAAGTTAAGTTTCATGATGAAGAAGTTTCTAGAATAAAGAAGAGTTATTAAGAAAAAGGTGGTTATGATTAAAGATCAAACCCCCCCTCAATTTGAGATGTCTAAAATTAGAAGTTATCTTTATTAATCATGAGAATACACATATTGATTCTTCACAAAAGAAGGAGAATTTTTTTTCTACTCAATGATAAATAAAGGATTCTAATTTTGAAAGACCTCTAACATGTGATAATAAGATCATGACATCATTTAATGATCTATCTCAAGAAGTTGTGAATAAAGAGGTACCATCCATACATTCTTGTAATAATGTTTCTAAATATGTTTTCATGAAAAATATAGGATGGAAAACAAAATTTGTACAAGTAAAGATAAAGAAAAGTGAGGAGCCTACCACCTTATCTAGGCAGGATTAAAAAAGATGTATAGAATCTTACTCCCTATGAATATCCTAAAAAGTTGTGGAGAAAATCCAAAAAAGTATATATAATAATATCAAGGTTTGTGGGTCAATGTTGGTGATAAAATAGATTTAGGCATTAGGTATTATATTTTTGGCACAATCCTATAAATGAAAAGGCACAAAATAATCCCATGTTAATGGGGAGAAAGCTAGAGATGAAGAAAAAACATTCACCGAGTAAGAAAAATTTGAATATTTTGAATATATTTAGAAATATTGAAAATACCTATGATGTTGGAAAAGATGGTGGTCACAAGGTTGGTAAATGATCATCTTGAAATTTATCTAAATCTGATAAGAAAAGAAGACCATAGAAGTTGGTTAATAAATAAGAAGCAACCTTGTGAAGTAAGCAGGAGGATGTTGTAAACAAAGATTCTCCCAAGAGGATATAAAGTAGGAAACATGAGAATTCCTTGGATTCCAAATACAAGATGTTGAAGTAGAGTACATTATCTAGAAGAAATGATGAGAAGAAGACACTTAGAAGAAGTCATGTGGATAATCCAAACTTGCTGCCAATGTTAATAATGAAATTTTCGTAATCTGGATAGAAAATTTGGAGAGAGCGAGGAAAATGGAAGAATAACATGAAAAGACTATTTAAAAATAAAAATAAAAGATTCCATAATAGGGTAAATAATTTTTTTGTGTGAGGTGAAACATGGATGGACACACTCCTAGTGATTGTTCTTCTATAATTCTAGCACAAGAAGAATTATTAAAGAAGATAAAAGTTTCACCAGGTGATATAAGTTCGTTAAATGTTATTAAGAAGATAAAGTTCACACAAAAAGAAATTTAAGAAGTTATAAGATCCATATATCCCCAATCATTATTGAATTTCATATGTGAAAGCATGAAGAGTAAAGGAAATGAAGCAACTTGGTTAGGAAATCCATCTCAACCTTGATGTTCACATTGAGAAGCAAGGAAGATCCACCTTATTCCCTTAAATTTTATAAAGTATATGAATGATTACTATTCTTGTAATTAAAGGTGAGGCATGTACTTAGGAGGAGAACCGGAGTAAAAGAAAAGGTTGATAAACCTTACTCATCCTAGATAAGTAAGTTTCCATCTAGGAATGTTTCCTATGTTGGTTAACTGAAAAGTATTATGAGAGGATCACCCCTGATGAAGATGAAGTGGTTTCTATCAACACATGATAAAAAATTAACAGAAGACCCATTTTGGTTTATTCCCAATATGAAGTTCCTAAAGTATATCTAATTGAAGATATTCATCATTATGAAGACGTAAGGAAGGTCTCCTTGAGGGGGATTACTACCAGAATTATTATTTCATGAAAATATAATTATTATGGAATGTGCCTGATGTAATTTAATTATAAAATGTAATTTTTTTAATATCTCATCCTTGGTTACTAAATATAAAAATATTAATATAATGAGGGAAAACTGAATTAATCATTGACATGAGAAAAGTGGAAGTATGAAAGTGCTCCAAGGACACTAATCCTTCTAGTTGTACTTGAATGTTTTTAAACTATTTGTTGAAGTGAGTGTAAGAGTTTTAGGTTGATATATCTTATAAATGTTTTATATCACAAGTAATATCTTCATATTTGTATACAATTATACAAACCTTGAATAAAATATTATAAATTCTTATTTTATAAGGTATCAAGATCAATTGGTAAAGGATATCTTTGTTGTCTAAATCAAATCTTCATGTTTTCTACAATGAGCATGTATCACATAGAATTAGAGTGAAATGATGCATGGCACATTTCCTAAGAATGTGATGATACCCTTATCCCATGAACTTTATATTTCATATCAATTTGGGGGAGATAAAATGAAATGAAAGTTTGGAAATGTAAATGGGAGATAAAGAAGGAAAACAAATAGAGATAAAGAAGATAATGATTCACATATTGACATATTCATTATAAAGTAACCATGAAGGTATTTACAACAAATACAAGGGGGGATATTGAAGATTCCTCCTTGTGTGTAAGTTGTATTTTTTTTCAATGGATTTCAATGAAATAGAAAGATCTCATTGATGTAAATATGTTGAAGAAGTTATTGGAAAGTTTTTTGATATATCTAATATTTGTTATGAAGTTGATATATCTTAGATAATTTGATGAATAAGAGTATAAGTTCTCAAGTCTTATTATCTTGGAATAAAATACATTGTATTCTTGCCTCTGGAAGATTTGGGATATGTTCTTTACTTAAGTAGAAAGTTCTTTTAAGGGTTTGAGTTTACTCAAGATGATTGGTGAGACGTCCTTGATGTCTATAACAATGAGTAACATCCCATTACCATTTTTAGGTATTCCCAAACCCTCCTTTTTTTGATCTTTGGTTGGGTTTCATTTGGTGTAGGTTCAGGTGAATTTTTTTAGGTGTTTTGAAAATTCTGGGCTAGTACACGGTTGGCGCACAGTTTTCGCAAACCATGCGCCCTATCAGAGAAAACCATGCAACCCAAGGCATTGGGATTTTATGTGGTTGGTGCACGGTTAGTCAAGACACATGCACTATTAGTAGAAACCATGTGGCTCATTTAAAATGGGTGCACAACCAGGCTGCACGGTTTGGTCTAATCATTTGGGTCTAACCAGGAAATAGTGCGTATGGGATTTTAAAAGATCCAATTTTTTATTAAAAATTCATGAAACCCTGTTATAGGTCCCTGACAAACTTCCTTCGACCCAAATAGTTTTCTCCCAACCTTAAAGCTCCCAAGGAGGATTCTTGGCCCCTCAGACCCCTCCCTAAAGTGATCCGAAGCTAGGTGAACGTTGGTCAATCCTCTTTTGGTTAGTTTCCGCATTCCGATCTTGATCTCCTGTGATCTCTCTTCTTCTCTCTAGGGTTCTATGGATCCTTTTACTTTATTGTGGATCTAATACCCTCTGTTTTGGGTCAATAAACATAGTTTTGATCCTTTTTTTCTATATTTATTAATCATCATTCTTCATTGACGAACCCCGACTAGGGTTTGGTGATCCAAGATCCATTGATCCTGAGGTAGGTGGTTCATTTACAATAACCAATTTATATTAACCAAAATTGATTTGTTTAAATTTAAATTGTTTGAATTTAAATGTAGTTGTTTGTATTTGGATTAAATGGATCTCATTGGTTGTTGGAAAAACCCAAATCCAGTGAATTGGATTTTTTGAGAAAGATGGGTTTTTGGCATGGCATTGGAAATTTGTGAGATTTAAATTGTTTAATTTAAATTTTGGTTTTGATGGAAATTGAATAAATTAAAATTTTGAATTTAATTATAGAAATTTATTTGATGGAAAATTTGTGAAAAACCCCAATTCCAGTGAATTGGGGGTTTGTGATGAAATTGATGGAATTGTTTGAAAATTAAATTGTTGTATTTAATTGTATAATGGATTGTGAAATTGCATAAATTGGTTTCAAATCATTATTTATGAAAAATGGATTAAAAATGGTTTTGATGGAAATCCAATAGTTTCATATTTTTGAAAAGGGAATGTTTTTGATTAAAAACCCATTTTGGGTTTTAAAGGGAAAATTGGCATATTCAAATGGATTATGAGATTTAATTGTATTTTAAGAAGTCTTAAAATAAATTTCCCATCGTTGTTTTTTACTAGAGAACATTCAAGACTTAGGTAGTTAGTGTTCTATATTGGATAACACTTCATGATTTACAATGTTTTAAAACATCATATCAGCACATCCCATTCCTTAGGTGATGGTGATGAATCCTCTTGGCCTTGGTTCAAGGGATGTATGTACATACTTTTCTATATTCACAGTGTTGGGTCCCTATAGCCTAGAAATAGTGTACCTACTTGGCACATGACCATGTTGCTTGCCTGTTTTTATTTCAATTATATATATATGCCACTATTGTAAACTTTTTTACATGACTTGTAAATTTATATGAACTATTTTATATAAAAGTGTTTATTTAATCCATTTTGAGAAAAGTGATATTGTGTAAATCACCCTTTGATTAAATGTAAATTTCATCTTTTGAAATATATTTCCATCATTTGAAATGTGAATCATGAATTTCTAAATGTATTTCCATATTTTAAATTGTAAATCATGATTTTTTTTAAATATTCTTTTATAAATACCAAACCCATTTGTTTAAAAAAAATGAAAGAACTTTATTGGTTAATTTGATATTGGCATCTTGTTATGGAATATTTGGTGAAATACTAGTGGGATTTGGCTCGCACCCTACTTATTATTTCAGGTTTTTGTAGATTATCTCCTATTAGGTTCAAGAAAGGGAAAATGATCTCTTAGAGGTGGATCCAACTGTCGAATCTTGGACTTGGTGAGTTGCGTCCAAGTTGGGACATAACCTGTTTTCCATGTTTTTGGTACTTTGGTTGTAGTACTTAGGGATTTAATTCCTTTTTGACTTTAGGTAAATTACTCATAGTTGAGTTTAGTTTGATATGTATACTACCTTGTTTCTTTTACTTCTATAATTTTTAGTGAAAAATCATTCCCACTTTCAGTTTTTGTGATGCCAGGTGCTAGTTTCTGACCCATGGGGATTGGGAACTCCATTAGGGATATGTTAGAGCTAGCTTAGTTATTGGGTTACCAGGTTACTTGGGCTGGTTCGTGACAAAGTGGCATCAAATCCCGGTTGAGCTTCTTATCTTGAAGTCAATTTGCATTGTGAAATCTTGTCGGGACTTAGGAGGTAGTTGCGATTGAGTGCCTAGCCAGATTTTACTATAATGAACCTTAAGTTTCCAGGGGTAGTTAGGGAAAGATGTCTTGTGTATTAGTTCTAGTATTTTTCCTTTTTTTATTTGGATAGAGTGAAATCCAAATATTTTCATTCTATCTGTTGGGATTGATTTTCCTTGTTGATCTATTTGAGCATTAATCTAGTGTCTTCCTTGTTTTCTACCGATGTTGTGTATCATCATACCTCTGAGGAGATGTGCGAATCAGATCCAAGAGGAAGATGATACTGAATCTCAGGGATCGAATCTTGCTATTGATCCAAATCTGGTTGAGGTGATTGTGCACACTGTCCAAGCTCCGGGACATGCACCACCTCCATTTTTTGTTCAAGTTCCTGCTGTGGAACCTCAAAGGGATGTTCTCAAGATTTTTTCTCAAGAGTTCCTTTACTAGAAGACATAATTTTTTAAAGGCTCAAATGATCCTCAAGTGGCTAAGAAGTGGCTAAGTAGAATGGAGAATTTGTTTGGGGTTCTGGACACACCCGATGAGATCAAAGTGAAGTGTTCCACCTTCATGTTGGAAGGTCCAAGAAGGAGATGGTGGGACATGATGGTGGTAGTGAAGAATCATGAGGGATTATAGTGCAAGGACTTCAAGGTTCTTTTTACTGATCATCTCTATCCAAATTTGATGCTATTAGCCAAGTCTACTGAGTTCTTCAAACTTGAACAGGCTGAAAGAACCATGATAGAGTATGTAAACTATTTTGCTGAACTCATGCACTTCACACCTAAGATACTATCAAATGAGAAGATTAAATCTCAAAGGTTCGATTTGGGAATTCGACCAGATATTCGTTCTCGTTTTTTCTTGATGAAGCTATCTTCTTATGCTGATGTACTGGATAAATCATTGATGGCTGAGATGGACCTGGCTGGTAGGTCAGGGTTATTGGGAGCTTATTTTTCTCTGAGTATCAATGTGAGTTAATTTAGGTAAAAATGGAAGCGTGATGGTTCTCAT
This sequence comes from Viscum album, assembly GCA_963277665.1. Classification (NCBI taxonomy): domain Eukaryota; kingdom Viridiplantae; phylum Streptophyta; class Magnoliopsida; order Santalales; family Viscaceae; genus Viscum; species Viscum album. Next base: position 1,012,320,517 of record OY728141.1, on the reverse strand, counting down.
GGATGTTCTTGACAATAAGGTCATTCTAGACCTCATGCAGTTCTCAGAAGAGGTCCTTTGGTTTGCTACCAATGTGGAAAAGTAGGAAATTTGAAGAGGGTCTGCACTGAGGCACCCAAGAATTGTGGCTTCTAAAGACATTTAGGGAACTTTCAATGATTATACCATATTTATTATACTACAAATAGTGGAACGAGATCACCATATCCTAAAATCATGGGGAAATCAAATGATTCACACGCAACAGGGTTCCATCCATAGGAATCCAGAATGAAGATTCTTTACGCTGTAGAAGAGTCTCTAGAGGAAACATATATAGGTCCAGTGACCGTGAGAGGTACCATCACTATAGTTTCACCATTAGTGACTACTTTATTTGATATTGGTGCATCTCATTAATTTATTTGAACCTGTATTGTTAATATTATAAACCTTCCTATGGATCTTTTATCTTGTGCATTGGATATTACTACACTCCTTGGTACGAAGAGAGAGTAGGGTCTCCGTAGTCTCGCTTGTGTTTTCTCTCTATCATATGTGAAACTTTCTTGGAGTTTTATAGATATTAACATGAAACCTCTTGACATCATATTCAGGATGAATTGGCTCATTGACTATAAATCTCAGATTGATTGTTATCTTCGACAAGTCTCCTTTACTACACCCAGTGGTGTATGCCATGTATTTCAGGGAGAATGGGACCCAAGGTCAAGCAAAGATTAACCTTCTTATTTAGAGTCATGAAAAGTGATATTCATGTTTTCCTTTGATCCAGAGTGGTAATCTTTAAGTGGCGACCTCCCTAAAGTTTTCATCGAGTTTCCCGACGCATTTATTTTTTACTTCTTAGGTTTACCACTGGTAAGGGAGGATGAGTTCTCCATTGACTTAATGTCTGGTACTCAACTAGTTTCTATTCCTTCTCACCACATGGAATCAGCTAAAATGAAAGAGTTGAAGTCCCAATTGGATGATCTTCTAGAGAAAGGATTTATATGTCCGAGTGTGTCTCCTTGGGCAGCACCCGTTCTCTTTACTAAGAAATTTGATGGTTTACTTCACCTATGTGTTGACTACTAAAAGATCAATCAAGTGATGATAAATAATAAGTATCTATTACCACGGATTGATGATCTATTTGATCAGTTAAAAGGGGATAAGTGGTTCTTGAATATTGATCTTCGCTCTGGTTACCATCAGTTGAGGATAAAAGAATTTTACATTCAAAAAACCGCTTTTCAGAGTAGGTATGGCCATTATGAGTACCTTGTCAGGACCATTGGTCTAACTAATGCTCCTAAATTTTTCATGGATTTGCTGAACAATATTTTCCATGAGTATCTGGATACCATTTTGGTAGTCTTTGTGGATGATAACCTCATCTACTCTAAGACTGAGGATGATCATGTTCATCATCTGAGAACAATTATGAGTTTTTTGAGAAATCACCATCTCTGTGCCAATATTTTGAAGTGTAACTTCTAGATTTAGAAAGTGAAATTATTAATACACGTGATGTTAGAATAAGGAATATCAGTTGACCTTGAGAAGGTGAAAAATTTTATGACTTGGGAACAACCATGAAATGTCTTTGAGATTCAGATTTTTTTTGGGATTAGCCAGATATTATTTCCAACTTATTAAGTACTTCTTAAAGTTGGCTTCTTCGATGACTGCTCTAACTCAAAAATGAGTGAAGTTTTCTTGGAATGAAAAATGGTAGGGTTATTTTGTTGAGATAAAATATATTTTGACTATTTCCCCAATTTTGACTCTTCTAGAGGCTGAGCAAGGCTATGTGGTCTTTTGTGATGCATTGGGTTCAAGCTTGGTCTGTGTTCTTATGTAAGGTAATCATGTCATTGCCTATGGATCACATTAGTTTTGGTCACATGGGAAGAATTATCCCACCCATGACCTTGAACTTGCAGCTATGATGCACAAACATAAGACTTGGATGCATCACCTTTATGGAGAAAGGTTTATCGTGTTTTATGACCACAAGATCTTGAGTTATATCTTCTATCAAAAAGATTTTAATCTTTATTAGATGCGTTGGGTGGAATACCTGAAATATTTTGACTTTGACATCGCCTATACCCTAGGTAAAGGGAATGTTGTTGCATATGCTTTGAGTAGGAAACTTCTGACCCAAGTAGTGAAAGAATCTTCAAAAGAGTGGAATTTGATGGTTCTCTTTGCATAGTTGCATATTGGAGCTCTGGAGAAAGGTGTTGAGGTATCCTTGGTCAACGTTTAGATGAAATATTCTCTTCTTGAAATTATTCTTCAGGATCGACAACTTTATGATAAGTTATGTATCATTAGGGACTCTTTTTATGGTGGGAATACAGTTGCCTAATGGTCGTTCTCCAAAGAGGGTATTCTATGTTATCGGAATCGCTATGTTGTGCCGTTAGTGGAAAGAAAATCTGTGATGGGGGGTTTTAATAATTTATAGTGGGCTGTGCACCCTAGAACTGCGAATATGTTATATGACATGCAATGATGGTTTTGGTGGCCAGATTTGATATGAGACATTGCCAGATTTGTCTCTTGTTTCTATACATTCCAACAGGTTAAGGCTGAGCACAAAAAACCTTCGAGTTTGCTTCATTCACTTTTAGTCCTTACTTGGAAGTGGGATGAGATCTCTATCGACTTTGTGTTTGGGTTGTCACATACCCAGAGAAAGAATAATTTGATATGGTCAATGATCAATAAACTGAAGAAATCAGATCACTTCATATACATTCGTGATACAACCAAATTTTAGGAGTTGGGAAATATCTACATGAAAGAGATCGTTCATTTTAATGGTGTTCCGTATGCTATTGTCTCTGATAGGGATCCTCAATTGAATTATAGTTTTTTGAGGGGCCTTCAAAAGGCATTGGGATCTCACGTTCGTTTGAGTACGACATACCATCCACAGTCGGATGGATAGAGAGAAAGAGATATATATATTCTTGAGGACATGATTTGCGCTTATGTTCTGAACTTTGGTGGAGCTTAGGATGATCATTTGGGGCTGGTTTAGTTTTCTTATAACAATAGTTATGAGTCCTCAATCAGAATGGATCTTTTTAAGGACTTGTATCGCCTACCTTGTAAATATCCATTATATTGGTCAGAGGTTAGTGAAAGTTCCTTAATTGGACCAAGTTTGGGGAATGAGATTACAACAAAGGTATAGTTGATTCATCAGATAATGTTTATGGCACAAATATGATATAAGTTTTATGCTAATCTTCTTCGTAGACCTTTGGATTTTATAGTTGGTGATCGAGTATTCTTTAAATTTTCACCCCGATTGGGTCATCGATGGTTAGAGAGGCAAGGGAATCTTACTCCTTGTTTTGTGGGACCTTTCAGGTTGTTGAGAAGACGGGGAAAGTTGCAGACCTTTTAGAACTTACACCACAGCTAACATCGATACATAATTTGTTTCATGTATCTCATCTATGAAAGTATTTATCTTATCCATCTCATGTTCTGAGTTGGCATGATGTTGAAGTTGAACCTAATTTATCTGCGACTAAATGACTTGTTAGGATAGTCAATTATAATACCAAGGTACTTCATGGGAGGATAATACCTTTGGTTTGTGTGATATGGTAGCACAATTCTGATTTACATGAGACATGGGAGAGGGAGACAATGATGAGAGAGTAGTGCCCTCATCTTTTCAATGAGGAGGATTATTCATAGGCTTTCTGGGGACATAAAGTTTCTATTATGGGGAGGTTATAACACACCTTTAATATTTTTAGGTATCTCTAAACCCTCATTTTTGTTGAGCTTTGGTTGCGTTTCATTTGGGGTAGCTTCGAGTGAAAATTTTTAGGTGTTTTAAAAATTTTGGGCTAGTGCATGGTTGGGGCATAGTTTTCCCAAACCGTGCACCCTATCAGAGAAAATTGTGTAACCCAAGGAAATGAGATTTTTTATGGTTGGTGCACAATTAGTCAATATGTGTTACCTATTAGTATAAACCATGTGGATTACTTAAAATGGGTGCATGGCCAGGCCGCACGGTTTGGTCTAACCGTGCAGGTCTGCTCAGGAAATCATGCGAACGATATTTTAAGAGATCTAGATTTTTATTAAAAATTATTGAACCCCTGTTATAGGTTCTATATAGACCTCCTTCAGTCCAAATCATTTTCTCCCAACCTTAGAGCTCCCAAGGAGGATTCTTGGCCCCTCAAACCCCTCCCGGAAGTGATCCAAATCCAGGTGAAAGTCGGTCGATCCTCTTCCAGTTAGTTTCCTTATCCCAATATAGATCTACCGCAATATATATTATTCTCTATAGGGTTATATAGATCCTTGTTCTTTATTATGGATCTAATACCCTCTGTTTTGGGTCAATAAACCTAGGTTTGATCCTTGTTTCCTGGATTCCTTGATCATCGTTCTTCTTTGAAGAACCTCAGCTAGGGTTCGGTGATCTGAGATCCATTGATCCCGAGGTAGGTGGTTCCATTACGATTCCCAATTTATATTAACCCAAATTGATTTGTTTAAAATTCAATTATTTGAATTTAAATAATTTTTTTTGGATTTGGATTATATTTATTTCAATTGGTTGCTAGAAAAACCCAATTCCGGAGGATTGGGTTTTTGAGAAAGATGGGTTTTTGGAATTTAATTGGAAATTGGTGAGATTTAAACTATTTAATTTAAATTTTGGTTTTAATAGAAATTGAATCAATTAAATTGTTTAATTTAATTGTAGAAATTTATTTGATGGAAAATTTGTTAAAAACCCCAATTCTAGTGAATTGGGGGTTTGTGATGAACTTGATGGAATTTTTTTAAAATTAAAATTAATATTTAATTTTGTAATGGATTGTGAAATTACATGAATTGGTTTCAAATAATTTTTTATGAAAATGGATTAAAAATGGTTTTGATGGAAACTTAGTAGTTTCATCTTTTTGAAAAGGGCATGTTTTTTATTAAAAACCCATTATGGTTTTTAAAGGGAAAATTAGAAAATAGAAATGGAGTATGAGATTTAATTTTATTTTAAATAGTCTTAATTTTTTTCCAATTATTGTTTTGTACTAGATAATATGAAATAATTAGGTAGTTAGTGTGTTATATTGGAAAACAATTCATGATTTACAATGTTATAAAATATCATATCAATACATCGCATTCCTTAAGCAATGGTGATGAATACTCTTGGCCTTGGTTCAAGGGATTTATGTACATACTTTTTCCGTATTCATAGTGTTGGGTCCCTATAGTCTGGGACTATCATACCTACTTAGCACATGATCATGTTTCTCTCTTGTTTGTATTTCAATTATAAATATATATTCCACTGTTGTAAACTATTTTAAATGACTTGTAAATTTATATAAACTATTTTATATAAATTTTTTTATTTAAGACATTTTGAGAAAAGTGCTATTGTGTAAAGCACCCTTTGATTAAATGTAAATTCCATATTTTGAAATATATTTCCATAATTTGAAATGTGAACCATGAATTTCTAAATGTATTTCCATCTTTTAAATTGTAAATCATGATTTGTTTATATATGATTTTGTAAATTCCAAACTCATTTGTTAAAAAATGAAAGATCTTTATTGGTTAATTTTATATTGGCATATTGTTATGGAATATTTGGTGAAATCCTACTAGTCTTTGGTTCACACCCTACTTGTGCCTTTGAGTGTTTGTAGATTATCTCCTTCTAGGTTTGAGAAAGGGAAAATGATATCTTGGAGGTGGGTCCACCTGCTGAACCTTGGACTTGGTGAGTTGCGTTTAAGTTGGGGCTTGGGATGTTTTCCATATTTTTGTACTTTGGTTGTAGTACTTTGGGATTTAATTCTTGTTTGACTTTTGGTGCATTACTCCCAGTGTAGTTTATTTTGATATGCATACTGCCTTGTTTCTTTTACTTCCACAATTTTTAGTGGAAAAATCATTCCCAATTTCAGTTTTTGTGATGCCAGGTTCTAGTCACTAACCTACAGGGATCGAGAATTCCCTTCGAGCTATGTTAGATTCAGATCAGTTATCGGGTTACCAGGGTATTTGGGCTAGTTTGTGACACAATGTGCCTTGATGATAAGAGAAGCACATTTTTTATCAATATTATGAATATTCCTTAAGTATATTCCTTAATATATTTTCTATTTAGATTGTTATTGGATGAAGATAGTGGAGCCGAATGGATGGAGAAAGATGAGTTGATTAGACTAAGATCAGACCAAGGTGATCAGATGGAGAATGGAACCAAATCATAGCTCAAATACATTCCTAGTTCCATTAGGAAAAGACCACCAGACTAATAATAATAGATGCTTGGTGATATGCTTATTATTTTTTAAAAATCACAATGCCTTATGCTAGTGATTCAACCTAAAGTTTAGAAGATGATAAAAATATCCACGAAAGAGTGTAAAAACGGGTGATTATTTACTAATATTCAAAGTACCAAACATCATGACTACTAAAATTTCTCATTATTCAAGCTTAAGTCTAAAGTGGAATATTGAGGTATGACATTGGAATATTTAAGTTATAAAGATATTAAGTTGAGGAAGAAATCAGTAGAATTATTGTTTCTAAACATTATGAAGTAATAATTAAAGTTATACATAGATATGTACCAAGTCTAATAGATGGACTTATACAAAGATCAAGTTAAGAAGTATTTCAATATCTTCTTATGAGGTTATATCTGATGAAAGGAATTATGAAGGTTATTATATGAACTTGGTAAGTCATTGGAATGTCTCTATCAAAAAGTATCTTTTGAATGATCAAGCATAGGTTTCCTAGAAAATTCACCAGAAAAAGGAAACATATAAAGATCATTGAACAAAGTGGTTTCTAAATCAATTCATCAAACAAAAGAATGATTACCAAGACAACGGACAAGTGGTTTCTGAATTATCAGAAAAAATTTTCCTAACAAATTCATCAGTTAGAGGAAACATGTAAGGATCATCAGACATAGGATACTGAGGTTTTAGAGTGACGTTCATTGGATTGAAGGTTCCATGAAAACAACAAAGAAAATATTCCAAGCTAAGGAATCAGACGGAAGTCACCAAACAATTTCATTAGACAAAATATTATGAAGACAATAGATAGAGTATTATGAAGTCATTAGATTGAGTTATAAAAATTCATCATACTAAAGAATCAAAGAAGATCTCTAAGGGTTAATTAGTTGGAGGAAAATAGAAAAATATCTAGAAACCCATTAGATAGAGGAAGATCCTTGTGAAATTATTCTAGATATTCTTTCAAGTGTAGTTCAAACAAGGTGAAGAAGCATCAGAAAAAGTTTTCTAATAGAGTGGTATTGAAGGTTTGAAGATCATTGTGAAGGAAAATTGGATAGAACATTACCGTATAGAGAAGTTCCAATGAAGAAAAAAACATATGAAGGAGTTCCTACAAAGTTATAGTGGATGAAGTTTGAAGAACTTTGATAAGTTTTATAAAGTAATGATTATAATGATGCAAAGATAGATGTTCTGTGATCCAATAATTAATAAGTAATGATCATGATTCTATCTAATATTCAAGGAAGGTTTGAAGAATTTTAACATTGGGTATTAAGGGATGTTCCTATCTTTTAGGAATTTTGAAGGTGATCAAATGTTGGAAAGTTTGAGCAGGATATTCAAATTTGGAAGCGGGAAATTTAAATTTGAGTTCATGTTTCTCCCTGAGTTTTCTAAGAAACTATGATTATATAAAATGGAGCAGTTGTGCTAAGAGTTTGTTGGTTGAAAAATACAAAAGTTATTTGGACTGTTCATAATGATGAAGAATTAAAGTGTCGTAAGGTATTTTTAGCCACAAATCTTGAGAGTAATTCTCATATGGGTTAAAGTTTTAGATGAAGGGTACTAGATGGAGTAGGGGGTACCAAATAGAGAAAAAAAACTAGATAGAGCAATCAATCCCCATACAAAGAAGGGAAAAAGTGAATAGGTGATACCAGAAAGAGATTTCCTATCAGGAAGTATAAGAAAAATAGGGTTTAGAAGAAGGGATCAGATGAACTATCACTAGATGAACTTGCATTGGTCAGACAATATCGAATGGTGATATAATTAGGACATGCACAAGATGGATCAGAAGGGAAAAAGAAGAGGAAATGATTTTTTTGAATCTATATAAGATAAGCATATTTTTTAATTATAATAAGAAGAATATTTTCTTATACACTACTATTCTAGTAAGAGAAGAAGGAAGATAAAAACAAAGTGTTGTCCCAGATAATGACTGACTAAATAACTCAAGAGAGGGGGGGGGGGTGAATTGAGTTCTTAAAAAAAATTCTTTGAGAATATATATAACCGCCCTCTTAGCGGTAGGTATGTTCAACTTTCTTTCTTAATATTATATGCAGCATAAAATAATATATGTAGAAAGTAAATTGAACATAGATATTTATATTGGTTTAGGGAAAAAATCCCCTAGTCTACTCCACCAATGTTATACTCCCCAAGCTTGGTGATTTTCACTAAAAAGCACTTTTATCGGGGGCTCCCAGCCGAGTATAAGAAGCTATCACTTAATAAAAAGGTCCAAGAGATTTAAAACAGGCCCTCCCTTTACAAGACCTATCAAAAGTCTTAACCAAAATCATACACAGAGTGAAAACATGGTAAGTAAGATATAATATTTGAGAAAATGTTTGTGGCATATAGTTTCAAGAGACAACTGACAGTAGATGAAGATTTATCCTAAGAAAAGATAACATTCAAGTGTATCTCAGGATGATATTTAGTTCAATAGATACAAATGATAATCTTCTCACTTAGAAAAACTGATTTTCAATATGTACAGATCTTTGGCATCCAACAAGGGTAAGGAAGAAAACCTTACTTTTTTCTTTTTTTCCATCCTCTTTTTTTTGAGTTGTAGCTGACTGTTCCTTTTATATACTATTTAAAACTTGAGTATAGGTTAACTCTAATGTTCAAATAATCCATATAGTGATTATGATAAAATAGGTAAGAAAGAGTGTGTATCCAATCTTTCCATATATAGAAGTGCTTTTGTAATTACAACATCAAATATTTTCTCATTATCTAAATTTTCCTGTTTATGGTAAGTCTTGAGTAGTATGATCTTTCCTTAAAAGTAAAATCATATTTTGATATACTTAAAAGGTATTAAATGACTTATCATGAGACTAGCAAAGTAATCATGATGATCTTCAATATAGGATCTTTGTAGGATATCAGCTGAATATACTATTCATCACAGAATGTCTTCTATAAGATAATGTGACTCATCTTCGTAAGATATTTAGTTTTCAATGAAGCATAAGAAGATTATCTATCATAAGATAAAGTCTTACTTTTCTTCAACTTCTTCTATCTATTAATATTATTCTCAAAGGAATAAAGTCCTTTCATATTCTAATTCTAAAAGATATTTTTTTCTTAATCGAACATCATAAGATAAAGTCTTACATGATACTTTCTAATTCTAAGAAACTGAATATGTTCTTTGAATCTAATAAGATAAAGTACTTGTATGCAATGAGATAAATAATTGATCACACAACGTAAGATAATTTCAATCTGAAACACTTAACAAACTTGTCATAATAAAAGTAGGGATTTTGTGAATCATCAAAAAAATAAAATAAAGTGGAGATGTATTGGAACACTATAATTTTTACAACACAAAGAAACACTATGAAATACAAAAAAATCATTAATAGGTGAAAGAATTTATTAGTTTTACAAATTAACTAAATAAGTTGGAGACTATCTACATAGGAAGTATAAAATCTGGAAATGAGTTACAGGTGGAAAAGGCTATTACCAGTCCATGGATTTAGGATTCTTTTCTTATCCCCCTCTTAAAGTTTAAGGAACCACATTTGGTCTAAGGATTGTTTTTTAGCCACACCACTATAAACAAGTATCTCATTATAGCGGAGAATCCATGTACTGGTCATCACCATGCATGTAAAGGACTATATTATCTTATTGAGTAGTGAAACATGTAAAAATATCATGTGACATCCTTTACTTTATTTCATATACTTTCATATGATAAAAAATATAATAGAATAATCAAGATCCTAATAGGTCCAATTGGTAAAGAGATAAACAATATTTATTGTTTAAAAATCCCCCAACACTAATTCACTCCCTCTCAGTGTTGACCATATCTTGAATCGGTCCTAACATACAATAATTATGAGACATGAAATGATATAGAAAAATAAAAACAAAAATGAAGTAAAATATTATAAAAATACAATGATTTTATATAATTTTGAATAACAATTCGAAAATGATACAAAAAATAAATAAAACAAACTCTTTATCACATTCATTAGAGGTATTAGCAAAAATTTATACAAATACAAACATTACATATAAAATTGAATAATTGGAAAATGATTAAACAAAAAAAAACTTAAAAAAACATTATCATATTTACTAAAATACGTGACTTAAATAAAAAATAAAATTATAAATATTATATCTATAATTTTGGAAAATTTAAAAAGGTAAACGAGAAATAAATATATGGTACCTATAATATTAGAAGATTACTAAAATATTGTTTTCTTGTATTCCTTCTTCAAGATCTTTATATATGGCACAAACCATGTCTATGATGTGGTCATTAATATCATCTAATAATCTTTACATGGAAGTAGGGATCTCACAAAATTCATCACCATAAACAAGTTTTTCATCACAAAAAATACTATTTTTTCCATGAAAAATGATATACCACTACACATTTTATGGATCAATAATATAGAAAATTTATTTCTCATGTGCTGCCATGATAAAGGGGTTATCTATATATTCTAATATATTCATATTTACTAGTTATATAAAAAATTCATCATCTTTAATAATGTTATTACCAAAAACCCATTTATAGTTGAACACATGAACTCAAAAATTAATATAATAAATCTCCCAAATTTCTTCAATAAATGATGTGGGGATTGAGTTTTTATATTTTATACTTGATAAATGCATTGCTTTAATAAGCACTAACACATTTCTATTCTGAACTTCACTTTTATTGTCTTGGTATTTAGTATAAAATTTATATCAATTTATGTTATACCTGAACCATGTTATCACATTTAAACTCGGGCCACCCACTAACCATATCAATGGTTCCAACACATTTGATCTACTATGAACAGTCTCTTTAAACCATGATAATTATTTTTAAGGTTATTAAATACCTATATATCTTTATTCTCTATATAATATTGTTTCAACACATTAATTTGTGATGTTATATATGAATGAGAATAATATATGTTATTCAAGATGTATAAATGTGATTTATTTATTTATTCATCTATCAATGATTTTATTTTCAATCCATGGATCCCCTTTCCCAAAAAACTGACTCATTCATGGAGAGATGTAGGAAAACCGATGTACTCCAGTATTGACAAGTAGTTTGTATAAAACTCTACCACCTAATAAAAAATATACTCCTAAAAAATGGAGGCTTCTAGTTGATATGTATTATTAATATACCCCTTCAATATACTCATATACATTTCAAAAGGATATATACAACATAGATATATAGGACGAAAAAACTTCATTTCTTGCACCAAATAAACCATTAAATGCACCATGATATCAGAAAATATGATGGAAAGTATAGTTCTAGTTGATAAAATATATAGGCTACATTTTTCTCTAAATTATTCAATGAATTCAGATCTATCACTTTTATAAAAATAGAATTGAAAAAATAATACACCTTGATGATAGTCAATCTAACATAGATGAGTAGTATTTTTCATAATGAAACTAGTAAGATCTGTTGTATCATAACATGGTATTCATGAGATTTAATGCCTATTTACTTAAAATATATTAGTGACACAATTTTTTTTTTTACATTTTAAGAATAACCATGAGGAACTTTGATAACACATAGGCATTAAAAAAACTGATTTCTCCCTCTTGGATAATGCATGACAAGACATAGGTAAGTATGTTTGTTTTACTTTAGGCGTGGGAACTAACTCCAAATGTATTCTCATTAATAGTAAGTCTAATATTTCATTCAACCCATCCTTAGCCTTTACTTTAATATACAATAATTTTCTAATAAAACTATCAAATATTTTCTTCTCAATATGCATCACAATAATTTAATGTTTTACCTCATGATATATCTAATATGTAAGATCAAAAAATATTGATAATTTATTCCTTATATTTCAATCACTACCAAATTTTTGTGTCTTTCCAAATTTGAAATCAATGTTTTTCACCCTCTAAAAATACTAATCTATTGAAAAATAATTGGGAGTATTATCAAATTCCTATGAACCATTGAATTCATTTTTAATATTTGATAAGAGTGATTCATATACCAAAACCTTTAATTAACCATATACTCTATTTTTCTCACATGTTGTAGTTGATAAGATTAAGTCCCTTCATTAAAAATTGGACAAGCTTTATGCCCCTTAACACAGTATTCAAGTACATTTCCATATGTCAAGAATCCATTTATATCTAACACAACCATTGCATGAAATTAAAAATATTCCATTTTATAATAATCATACAATTTGTTTCCTTCCTTTGATAAAAGTTTCAAATCATTAATTAATTGCAACAATTAAGAATCAATATCATTTTCAGGATGTTTTGGTCTAGAAATCATTAAAATCAACATAATATATTTCTTATTCATACATAATTCAAGTGATAAATTGTAAATTTTGAACAAAATAGGACATTAACTATGTTTACTACTAAGGATATGAAATGGATTCATTTCATTTGTGCATTGTACATGTTTCATATTAATAAACTCATTTTCAAAGGTAGGAAATTACTGATCAATTTTCTTACATTGTGTAAAATCAATTGGATGATATAATTTTATATCATATATTCAATCATCTATATACCATCTTAAACCTTTTTTTCACCATTTAAATTTGAAAATAATTGTTTCAAATGATAAATTAGTTAGATTCTTGGTACTTGGAATAACATATAAATCAACTTTTGATTTTTCTTTCAACTTATATTATGATGTCCTACATTTAGAACACTTTGATAGAATTTCATATTCCTCCAAATATAAAAAATAATCATTGGGAAAGACATATATCCTTTTGTACCCCATAACATTGGGAATAATAATTTCTTCATATTATAATTTTAATCCAGATGATCATTTTCTTCAGGAAGTATGTCCATCAACAATATTAGTAACTCTATAAAACTTTTTTTCACTCCATCCATTCCTAGATTTAAAGTTCCCTAATATTAACATAGTTGATAAAACTATGAATTTCATATAACCTGGATACAATGGTTTTTTAGAATCACCATATATATTCTCAATCATTTTTGCTTTATCAATTGATTCCACTAAATCATTTCCTCAATTTGACGAGAAAGAACTTTATGAAAATCTCTATTATCATTAGATATTGAATTCTACTCAATTTCACCATGCCAAATGTAAGGACTGTAACTCAAATTGAAACCATTAAAAATTAAATGATATTTGATTTCTCTACTTTTCAACCTTTTCATATTTAATCATTTCAAGCATGGAAAGAAAATCAACTTTTTGTTCGAAATATTTTTTTTGGAAAATTACAAAAAATCACCAACCCCTTCCATATGTTCATCACTTGTTTGAGATGCCATAATATAACTATGATTGATTATCAACTATAACAAATTTAAAGTATGAAATATAAGTTACTCTATTTTAAAATATAAATTCAAATTTACTTTTAAGAATAAAAATATAAAATAATATTTTTTTTAAAATAAAAATAAAAATATATAAAATTTAAAATTATATTATAAATAATAAGTATATTATATTTCTTTTGTAATACACATTTATTATTTGAAATTGTAACATATGGTAATGACAAATAAAACTATTATTTATATATCTTCATAAATGAATAAAAATGAAAATTTTACATTTCATAAAAAAGAGTGAAATGTAGGGGAACCATATTTGTTACATTAAAAGTATTATTTTGTTTGAAATAATCTTGGGAAAAAATATATAACAATAATTTCATAACCACAAAAAAAATGGTTATTATAAAGAGATTTCATATTATAAAACACAAGTTTTACACAAATTATAATATTAGTGTATAGAATAAAATAGAGGTTATTTATAAATGTATATTGTGAAAGAAAGATTATACAAAGATTATAAATAGGTTATATACATATTATGAAATATATCACCATTCTTAATATAAGATGGTTCAAAAAATAGTAATATAAGAAAAAAATATTACAAATTATAATATATATATAAATTAAAGAATAAAAAATACAAATAAATTATGAAATTAGATAAAATTTAAATATTTGGTAAAAAATAAAATAAAATTTTCACACAAAAATTACATATTATAATAAAATTAAATCACAAATAAAAAAATAATTCATAGTTTAGTGTTTTTATTTCATATTAAAATAAACTGATTCCAGATTATACAATTTTTTTATCATGTATTACTTGATAATAGACTGATTATTATAAAAATATTAAATAACAATATTCCATATTATAATGCAAAAATCATAAGTTTTTGAAGAATACATAATAATTCACAAATAGATTATTAATGTTATGAAATACAGATTCTAGGTTATATACAGATTAATACGCACATAAATTACATATTAAAAAAGAAAGAAAACTACCTGAGAGGTGGATAATGAAATAAATGAGGGTAAAAGAAGGTAGAGAGATCCTGGAGGTGATGATTGATGGTGGACGAGGGAGGTATAAGGAGATTAGAGGCTGACAGATTGAATAAAGAGGGGTTAGGGTTTACTTTGTGAGAGGAAATCAACTGGTTTCATACAACTAAAAAAGATTATTGATGCCTAAAATTTCAATTTTCTTAAAATTTTTCGATGTTGGTTATTAAATAACCTATATCAGAAAATAAATATTTATGTTTTTTAAGTCGGTTATAAAATAAATGATGTGAAAAAAATTTATAGCAGAAGTTAAAAATTACCAATATTATAAATGCATTATTTTAAATAGTTTTTGAACTAGTGAAATTGAAGTATTAAAATATATATTATGGAAGTTCCTCCATAGGTAAAAAAAATCTCATGGTACTTATCTGAGTGTACATAACTCCTAAAAAGTCTATATCAAAATCCCCTTGTAAAATATCATCCATTCCAAAACATAATTCTAGTGCTTCTTAACCTTTGAGGTATCGAAGAATCCACTTCATTGCACCCCAATGACCCGTTTCCCATATTTTACATAAATCTACTCACTAATCTCACTACTTTAGCAATATATGGATGATATAAATCATGAAACTCATCAAACTTCAAAAAAATGATGTATGAATTCTCCTTAAATAATTTTAAATGTTTGGCTAATGGGGTAGAGACAAATTTGGATTCGTACATTTTGAACCAATCCACTATCTTCCAAATGTACTCCAACTATGATAAAATCATAGTTTCATGCTTCCAGTCCCTCAAGATACTTATTACTAATATCTAGTTACCTTCCACAAGATTGTTCATCTCAAATCTTCCAAATAACTCAACCTTCAGCTATTAAAACTGTTTCTTATCTAGATACACCAAGATCATGTCATCAATGTTCAAGAGAAGTATGATGATTCTCCCATCATAAAATAACTTTTGATCAAAGCAATAATTTTTATTGCACTAGATGAACTTACATTCTTCCATAAAGTTATTAAACTTCCAGATCCAAAACCTGGGTGATTTCTTCAACTTGTTAAGAATCTATTTAAGTTTTCACACTAGGTTACTTCTTGATTCTTTGAATCCTTCCAGTTATTCCTTATAGATTAATTCATCTAAGTTCCCATGTAGAAAGTTTGTCTTCACATATAATTTTTCAAGATACAATTCTTTTTCCATAACCATTCCAAGTAACATCTGGATCTTTTTTTAATAACTAGAGATAAAATTTCACTAAATACCACTCCTTTCTTCTATTGAAAATCCTTCACAACTAACTTTTACTTTCACTCCTTCCTTCCATTCACTTCTTACTTCAATTGGTAGACTGATTTTTTCTGTACATACTTCTTTCTTAGTGGATGTTTTGAAAGCTCATATGTTCTGAAAGCATGTAAGGAGTCTATCTACTCCTTGAATGACAACTCCAACTATTTTTCATCACTGAGACTTATCACCTATATTATGATTTTAGGCTCTCCACTATCCATAAGAAGAATATAGTGTAAGTTAGACCCATACCTTTTCACCGGTCTTGCAACTTTGGTTGGCCTCCTTAATTCCTAAGGTTATAATCTATCTAGTACTACTTATTTTAGAGCTTGATTGCTTCCAGAACTAACTATAACTTCTATCATTTTTTTAAAAAAAACATTAACATGTGATTATTATTTATTCTCATCTAAATCTCCCACTTGGTTCTAATCCTTTCAAATAATCACTTCATTGAATTAAAATTTTTGGATTCTAATGACCTTTCAAATATTATTATCCCAAAGTTGAAATCCAATGTATTCATTTCTATAACCTAAAAATAAACACACTCAAGAAATTGATTATAATTTAACCCTTTTGATGGAATCAACATGGATATAAGAGATACATCCAAAGAATTTTATGTGGGATACATAAAGTTTTCTTATGGACCATAACTCTTCCAGAAGATATTGCTATAGTGAATCAAAATGACATTTATTTATGAGGAATGTTTCTTAATTTACTGCTTCCACACAAAGCTACTTGGGAAACCTAGAATTAATTCTCATTATTTTGGATCTCTCTCATAGTGTTTGGTTCATTCACTCTATCACTCCATTTTTATGGTGTTTCAGAATATATATTCTTAAAAAAATTCCATTCTTCTAGAAAAACCATAAAAACTCTCTACTTCCATACTCCCCACTATTATTGGACCTTAATCAATCAATATTTAATTCATCTTCTCTTTACACCATGTATTTCCATTAAATGAAGGTTTTTAATAAATCATAGTTTTTATTGAGAAAGAAAACCCATACCTTCCATGTCACATCATCGATGAAGGTAAGATAATACAGTGAACCTCCAAGAGATTGAACTAGAGTAACCCCCATTCATAGGTATACACTAACTTTAACTTATATATATTTGGTTATATTCCTTCTATATTGAAATATACCTTTGAATTATTCTATAAGATGAAATATTTACATGTTTTTTACTCTAAATGATCAAGTTTCAATATTCCTTTTACATCCATGAACTTCACCCCTTTCTTAACTAAGTGTCATAGATTTCTATTCCATAACTTTTTAATTCCAGAATTTATTATTCTAGTAAGTTTTGTATCTTACAAATTATTGGTCAGATACAACATTACATCTTTTAATCCTTTGGACACTACCATGGAATCAAAATATATTTTCCACTTTACTTCTAAAAAAACCATACAGAAACCCACACATCCTTGCTAAAAACTGATATTAAAATTTTCCTTAACCCCTATATATGACACACCCTCTATAACTTCAACAAGTATCCACTCCCAGTTCATACATTCACATCTCCTTATATAGTAATCTCACGATTTTCATCATCTTCTAGATGAACCTTTTCCAAATCTTAAAGAAATATAATTCTCTATTCTCTCTATCTTGGATGTTGAGTGAAATGAATACCTAGAATCAATTATTCATGACTCCAATTAGATTTCAATAGTTATCAATAAACTACTTTCCTCCTCAACTGTGATGTTTGAAGAATATATTTTTAAAGAAAATATTTCAAAATTAAACATTTTATCCCTATAATATTTCATTAAATTCCATTTATTACCATAATACCAACATGTGGGTCTATTCCCAACCAATTTTCCACAGGTCTCCTCTCTCTACTATTTCCCCTTATTTTAAATTTGGTTTTCCCTTCATCCATAATGTATGTCACAAACTAACTCAAGCTATCCATCCATCAAACGCTTGATCCAACCTGTGAGGGGGTCTGAGGGGAGTTCCTAATCCCCTGGGATGGAGAAAAGTTCCAAATAATATGATTTTACTTAGTGGGAATGAATTATCCAGATGAAATTAAATTAACTATAAAAAATCTAGCATAGCCTCTCTGTATGTTGGAGGTTTATGTGCTAGAATAAAATAAACAATATAATATAAAATAAATGAAACAACATAATATAAAAAAGTACTCAGATCACCTCTAACTACCTTTCACATAATTTCCCCTTTAATTTAACATCCATAACTCCACATATATAGTACATCATCCGTTATGGAAAAAGAAACAAAAATAGGGGCGATCAATTTGGATGAATCTACTAAGGCTCTAAAAATAAATATTAACATACCCAAATCAACATCTCAATGTGACCCAAGCTCACTCTCTATTATTGAAATAATAAATTCTCCAAGATTGATCATAATATGATCTAGAACTTGTAATAGAAATTTTATCTATAGACATTGAGCGGTGTAAGTAGGGTGTGAGCTATAAATCCAAGTAGGGTTTCACCAATGGGTCTATGCATTATATTTTATATAAAAATACAAAAATTATAGTTTGAAATACATTAATTCATAAATATTATTTTCTTATAATTTGGAAAAAAATATATGGGATCTATATTAGAAAAAATTCTTTTTATCAACCAGTCACTTTGAATGTAACATCCTGACCTAAACCACCAGGTTTGAGCCAGAGTGACACATGACCTCATGCACATATCCTAGTATGAAAGAGTCCATAAACTATTATTGATGGTCTAAGTCCACCATTGGGGAGAGTATACCTTCAATATCATGTCACAGAACCAATAATAAACAATAAACAATATAATAACAATCATAGTTACATGAAGAATCTGTAAAATGGCATACATGACATAATAACCAAACTAAATAGGGATCCAAAATTATAGGATAAAGCTATTAATAAAATTATCAACTGACATCCTACATGAACTCCATATAGTAACTTTGACACCCTCCTTCTCTACCTACTCAACCTTCCACTACAAGGCCCTTTCAATTCATTGGATCCCTAGTCATGAAATCTACAATCGCACTGAAATTCTAGAGTAGGGTGTGAGTACAAGACTCAAAATGACACCACCAATGACCATTAATGTTAGATCATAAAATATAAAAGTGCATTACATGAATGTAAATAGAGTATAAATATAAACAAAAATATATCATACAAGTACAAAAAATATGCTGAGTCCTCAAAGATTGACTATACCTACTTTGGCACCATGTTGAAAGGAACTCTACCTACTTCGACACCATGCTGATAGAAACGTCACTATCCATGTCTGACTCATGCCCATCCATGATAGGATTGTTCACAAAACACATCTGATACATATCTTAGAAGGTATAACCCATGTATGTGCATATCAATATCTCACAAACCCCTCTCAAAAGAGGATAGTCAATATGGAATCACCTATATCAACTATAGAGAAAAAATAGTTTATGAAAACATATATACAATATGATAGATCAATATCATGTAAACCAAGTAGTATCATCATGTGAATAATCCATATGCAATAAGCACAAGCACCAATCAAGGTTACACACATAGACACACCTCATGAAATCAAGCATCAAACACAGGTCTTATGGGATACACATTCATGCCAAGAAATCATGCTAATAACCTATAGAAAACATGCAACTAAGTTAAGGACTTCCTACCTTAGGTATAATAAATATTGATGATAAGGGTTGATTTCTGAGTTCAACTTCACCATTGAATCCTAGAACCATTCCTATTTCAACATGATTTAGAATTATCTCAATCTTTTACATTTAAAAAATTTGAAAAAATGATTACATTACATTTGAATAAAATACTCCCCTACCTTTAGAAACAAACTTCTATTTTAATTTTTTCTCATCGAGATGAATCCAAAAACCCCAACGATGTGTCAATCAGATCAATATCAGAGAATATATCAAAGTGAGAACTTTTAATATAGTAAGAAAAATAACAATAGAGAGAGGGATGGAGGGATAGGGATATAGGCATGAGGGGGAGGAGAGTTCCTCATGTATGATTCACCTTAGGAACCTCCCCCACAAATTCCCCCTACCTGAATGGCCCTAAGGCCTTCATTTTTATTGATTTTTGATAACCTCCCTTTCAAGGGATGAGGAGAAACCCTTACAAGGCCCGTAGGCTTAGATATTACATGGCTCGTAGGCTTAGGAGATTACATGACCCGAAGGTCTTAGGGAATTCAACTAGACTATCTACAAAAAACTACCCCTCCCCAGCATCTGCATCCTGATAGTAGCTCTCCACCTTTGCATAACCATATGGAAAGGCTTCCCGTGCAAGCACATGCTGGTACCGATGGCATAGCCATACCCTCTCATTCTGAAAATCAATTTGGCTCTGCTCTGGTGAGTGCACCTGCTCTGAATTCTCTTCTGGGGATGCTCCTTTTTTGTAGTGTCTGGGGCCTGCATTCATGTGGCCCGAAAGCCTTGGGGTGGCCCTAATACCTTAAGGTGGCCCGAAGGCCTTGAGAATCAACTGGCCCAAAGGCCTTGGGTGGCCCGAAAGCCTTGCAGGACCCGAGGACCAAACCGGTGGCCCGAAGGCCTAGATGGATGAATAGTTCTAGTTGCTACAGTACCGAACAATGCATGCTACAGTACTGCTATAGTGCCTGATACAGTGCCTGCTACAGTTCCGGAAATATGCCTCCACCCAGATTTGATCTCGGGTCTCTTGGATTCACCTAGCGAGTCCCCACAAATTCCCCCTTTTAGTACTTTTTTTCTAATTAATTCATTAATTATTATTATTTCTTTATTGTTGAATTTTTCTCTTCTATGAATTATATATGAACCCAAAATGTCTTCCTTACTTCCTATGTAACCCCCGATTACCCCACATTAATTATTTTCAAATTATTATATTTAATATTTTTTTTCTTTTTTTTACTCTCAAATTCAACCACGCTCCACCCGAATTTTCTATTATACATTATTTCCCTAAATTCCTCTTTAAACACATTTAATCAATCATTAAATATATTTTAAAAGTTATGCATACACACACAAACACACACACACACATATGCATCACACAAACAGACACACACATGTATATATATATACACACACATCCCCACACATATATATTTATACACACATTTTAATTTATCACACACAAATATTATTTTCCCAATTTAATAATAAAAATAAAAATAAAAATTATTATTATTAAATATCTCCTATCATTACCACCATAATATCTCTATAATAACCTCCGAAAAAACCTGATAAAAGTATAACTTTTTTATTAAATGCACACAATTATATTACATAGCACAAGTAATAATATCACCATTATTATTTTGACCACCCATAAATATTCATCCAATCGAAATTTATATCGTAACATAATTATTAATATCACATATATATTTACATTTTGTTCTTCAAAATAAATAATAATAATAATAAAATTATTATTATTATTATTTTAACTGCCCAACCTAAAATTTAGATATTGATTAATTTTATCAAAATAATTTGATAAATACCTTTTCAATCATATATTTAATCTTTTAATAAATATATTAAATTGAAAATTTAAACTAACGATGTGGGTCATTAAAATCACCCTACTGTAATTATTCTCATCCTCGAGAAGCACTTCAGATCATGGATCCACTACTCACCACCATAGGAATTTCCATAATAAAATTAAAAGTTTTTTTTTCAAAAAAGTAAAAAATTCAATATGTACATTCTAATTACATTCGAACTCATTAAAACCACCACTTATACCAAGTGATAACCCATTCCAACTTATTTATTAAATCCAATTTATTCAAGGCTTAAGTCTATAATACCAACATATACACTTTAGTCACAACCACATATATACACTCAAGCATATAATAAAACATTATCAAATAAAAGAAAGCTAAAAATAATGAAACAACACACATATCTAAATTTTAATAGTAATTTAATTATTTGGGATCCATCTAATGAAAGTAATAGTTATATATGACATGTGAAACTATGTGCCTAGCATGATTCATGAATGGAAAAAAAACCAATAAATCAACATATCAACATGATGTGCACCACCCTAAGTGTATTTAATCAATGAAAACATTAAACATAAAAACATAATTCCCCATTTAATGGAAACTTGGAGGTCCACTATACAATTTTTATCAGGCACTAATATAATTCCCCTGAACGAGTCCCAACCATCCTAAATCCTATCCATCCTATCGTAAATCAAGGAAAATAGAATAGAAAAGTTAGTGAACTTGGTGCTTTGATACCATTTTGTAACATTTTGACCTGATCCATAGGGTCTGAGCTGGAGTGACACATGACCCCATGTGAATCTCCCAATATGTCAGAGGCTTCTGACTAGTAGTGAGGGTCTAATTCTACCAGTGGGGAGACTATAACCTTAACATCATGTAATAAAAATAATAAAAAATAATAAACAATATAACAATAATTAAAGTCACATGAATAAACTATAAAATTGAATACATTACATAATAACCAAGCTAAATAAGGATCCAAAAGTATAAGAAAAATATAGTAATAAAATCAGTAGTAGATTTACCACTAAAACTCCATCTATTAACTTATACTCCATCCTACTCTACCTGCTCAACCATCCACCATAGGGACCTTAACCTCCACTAGATCGTTAGTCACGAAATCTATAAGTGCACTGAAATTCCTGAGTAGGGTATGAGTACAAGACTCATAAGGACACCTCTAATATCCATTAACGTTAGTTCATAAAATATAAAAGTGCACAAAATAAAGGTAAACTGAGTATAGATATAAAAAAATGTATCATACAAGTACAAAACATATGCCAAGTCCTCAAAGACTAACTATACTTGATTTTACACTATTCCATAAGAAATCTATGTGCTTCATGTAAAAAAATGGTTTTTTCTTATGGTATGGATCCTTTAAATTTCTAGTTTAAAATCTTGTAAATTTATCTTTTTGGATTAGACCCTAGCGAGGCCCCTGGGATGATTAGTTTGTTTTTGAGAAGAAGGAAGTAGGGGACTGAAGGTAGGTTATAGTCCAGTTGCATGATGTGTAATTGGAATACATGGTGTGTAACCACTATACAATGTGTAATGGATTTTCCATGACCTTTTATGCCATATAGAGGGTTTTTTCTAGGGGAATTCCCCCAAACATTACACTACATGTAAATCATTTACACACCATTTAATTTACAAACATCAGTTTTTAAAACAGGAGGTAGGGCCACCATTTTTCTAGAAAAAACCTTTCACCTACTTTCTCCTTTCCATATGACCACCCAAGGAATACTAAATCTATGATTTGGTTCTTTTTCCATATCTAACCTCCTATTTCAAATCCATCTATCACATTGAAATCACACCGCTAAGTTCTTTACTCCTTGGGCTTTATTAAATGTTTTCCTTTGTCTTGAAGATGCTATTTTATGTAGGATCTTATGCCCTATTTTTAGGGTGTTTATCTGTTTTTCTATTTTATTTCGAACTAGAAAAAACCAAAGGATGATAATGGATGAGGCTTATGATACATGTTTAAGGTAGGTTTTCTAGTTATTATCCCTCAAGTTGAGATGTTTTATAATATGTACCATTGTTCTGTACACCAGTTTCACCATTCGTTTCCCCTAAAATGAATCTGCCTTAAACTGGTTGCCTTAACTGTGATCCTTACAAATTTCTTAGGTCCCCATCAATGATATACACCCATTACAGAGTGCTAATAACTTTACCAATGTGGATATAAATAACTATATAGTCAAAACATCATCTAAATGTTTTGGAATAACTATGAAGTGAGTATTATATAGAATTGAAATGAATGTGAGTTTTATGACCACATAACCTAATTAAATGGAACAATGGTTACATCCTTGTTAATAATAAATGTTAATGAACTATGAACTATCTATTTGGCCCTTCCTAATGCCTTGATAACTTCTTATATCTCACTACTATAAAAATGGCCTTTAACAGCACTAGAATAGTCCTTTATTAGCACTAAAAAAGTGCTAATAATTTGAGCACAATTAAAGGCCTGAATCTTTTATCAGCGCTAAAAAATCATTGATAAAGGCCCCACTGATAAAGGGTATATAAATTTTTTCCATACTCCCAAACTACCCCCTCCATCAGTGCTTCCCACACCCACCCCTTTATCAGTGCTTCCCCCAAACCTTTATCAGCGCTTTAGATAATCCCTCCCTTCTTCACTCACCCCTGTCTCTAGTGAGTTTCGAACCCTAGACCTCCAGCATATACATCAAATCCTTTTCCACTTCCTTATATTGTTTTGTTTCACATTTTATGATATATCTATATATTTATATATATTTTGTTACATTTTTTATCCATATATTTATATATATGTTTATATATATGCTTATATATTAATAAATATATTTTATATGTAAATATGTTTAATTATTTATTTATAAAATTAATTTTTATGTGTGAATATATAAAAAATATGTATATATTGTTATATATTTGATTATAAATAATAGTACATTGTGAAAGAGGATAAAATTTCAAAACCATAATACCAATATGAATGTAATATCTGGGAATAAATTCAGTCCCCACTAAAAAAGGTAAAAATTACCCCCATAAACGATCCTGAAAATCCATTGAATGTTAAAAAATTAGGGTATGCTGAATAAAAACTCAGTTTTGGAGGTCTTATGAGACTTTTTTCCTCTAAAAATGTGATAGAGGTTTACTTGTGTCACTAAGGGCATAGATCTTGTTGTAGACTTCAATTTGATTGGTAGAGCCCAAACAGACACCCGGATCAAAAGTTATGACTGTTTGAAGTTTGAGTTATATTTTCAACTTATTTTAGATCTTTTATTAATTTTTTGAATTTTTTTCTTAAAATTGATATTAAATGATTATTACTTGGTAATAATAAGAAATTAATTAATTGATTTTCTTTAATTATTTTATATGTTATTTCCACTAAATATCATATATATTAAGTGTAAATGATAATTTACCTTATCTAAATCATATTTTAGAAAATATATATTATATTTATATCAATATAAATATATTTATATACAAATATTTTATTTTTAATGAAATCTATTTTTTTGATAAAGGTGGGTCTTTTATGAGTGCTTCTAAAAAATCATTGGCAAAAGATCCTATTTATCATTGCTTTTTTAAAAGCGTTGTTAAAGAGACCCTTTAACAATTCTAAAAAGAGTGCTGTTAATGACCCCCTTTAACAACACTTTTTTTAGTGCTGATAAAGGGGGTCTTTAACAATGTTTTTAGATAGTTATTTTAAAGCTCTAGTGTTGGATAAAACCAATTTTTTAGTAGTGTATTATGGTGTATGGGAATGGTGACAATTGATAATTAATAATGAATGAGCATGGTGTCCCTTATATAAACTTGACATGGGCATGGAATCCCTTACTACCATGATACTGGTCATGGAAATCCTATACTGTGATACTGGGCATGGAGTATCTTAATTTTGTAATACTGGGCATGGAGTCCCTATACTATGATACTGGGCATGGATACCCTATATTGTGATACTGGGAATGGCATCCCTTATGACTGTGATACTGGGCATAACGACTCTATAGTGTGATACTGGGCATGGCGTCCCTTACTTATGTGATACCGGGCATGGTGACTCTATACTGTGATACCGAGCATGGTGTCCCTCACCACTATGATACTAGGAATGAAGACCCTATATTGTGATACTGGGCATGGTGTCCCTTACTTATTTGATACTAGGTATGCCAAAACTATACTGTGATACTGGGTATGGAGTCCCTTAAATTGTGACACTAGGAATAGAGTCCCTTACTAATGTGATACTAGGTTTTGCGTCCCTTAATACTTGTTCATAGATATTTCGACATGGTCTGAAGTAGGTAGTGTCGGCCTGGTTTTCCTTCAGGAACTAGAGTTGACCCATTTATAGTTTTTTTATATTATTTTTCATTATTATACTTGCATAATTCTATTTTATACACACGGACAATATATTAATAGATGCCATTGGTGGTGGCCTACTGAGCTTATCTCACACAATATCTGGGTCCCCGATGGTACCCAAGAAGACTATTGGTTGTAGGTGTAGATAAGGGGAGAATATAATTATGGATGCATGAATTATTACATGAATTAGGATGGGAGTTTGGTAGCAGATGACTGATATAAAGCTCGAGATGCTTGGATATTTTTTTCCTTTTTTTTCCTTTTGCATGCCTTGTACTGTATTGACTTTAAGCTTCCATGTACACAAGTTTTCTCTATTTTATAGATACATAAAATCATAACATTTTGTATATGATTTAATTTATTTTCTTTTGATTATTATTTAGTGCTTGGATGTTTATATCACACTTCCTCTATGGCAGGTTACTGGTCCAATTATTTATTATTGCTTCCACTATCCGTTTTTTATTATTGTTATGATTCTTCTATTTATTTATCTATTTCACCACTATTCTACTATTACCATAGGTTATAGTATCCCCACAGACACACCCTATGCCCTAACTATTAGTTGGAAGCCTCTGGTGTATAAGGAGGCGCGCTTGAGGCTATGTGGCTCACCAATTCGTGGAGATTTTGAGTGGAACCTGGGTTGAGATGTCACAAAGTGGTATCATAGGTGTTTCTTTTCTTGCCTTACTATTTTTGAGACAATATAAAATAGGTTAGTAAAGTTATGGAATCTAGAAATGAGTTGTTCCTAGGAGTAGCTAACCCATGTATAGAGAAAATACAAATTGACACAAATGAGAAATTTTATTTTTTATATTATGCTTGTTATAGTTGATTTGATTCCATTATTGGGTGACACACATGCTATATGATGGTTATTATTTATATTATTAAGGTTTACCTTTTATCCTTGTCTTTATGATATGAGGAAAAGGAAGCATCAATCATGCATCATATTAGGCACCTTATAGGAAATTCACATGCCATGCATATTCCATTCCATATAGGATCATTTTTTTTCTTGCATCGCCTCTAATTTATATGAATTATTTAACTGCATGAAACTATTTTATGTGCCTATGTGATATAAATCTTAATGAAATAACATTTTGTGAAGGGGTTTGAGAAACATAATGGATACTTATAGTGTCGACTATAATTTAACAGTGTTTTCCTTCATAGGCTATAAAAGACACCCTAAGAAGTAAATTATGGAACATTGAGTCATGGACCATTGGTCTCATGGATTGGAAAGTGTTAAGGTATAGATTAAGTATATACATCACTTCAGTTCATAAGGTGTATAGTACCTTATGGATTATAAGTGGTGAACCACTTGATTCAACCACCTAAAGAAAAATTGAAATGTAATAAAAATATAAATTAAATGAAATTGAAATCGATAAACATGGAGCTTGACCTAATCCTGGCCTTAGTAGTGGGAAGTAGGTAACATCTCTTGTGCTCTATATAAATATTACTATCACTCAGAGATGAATCTTTGAGCAAGTAGAGAGGTGAAAATATTTCATATAAGGGCCTTGTACTTGTTATATTCTTGTATATGTGGCTCATGTAGTTATCAAATTTTATTTGAGGCATGTGTTTTGAATTTATAGAATAATGCCACCACAACTTCCTTTGTTTATATTCCAAGAGGGTGGTGATGACCATGCTTTAGAGGTGGTGGGACCTAAGTCACCAGTGATACCTCCATTAGTTCCTCCCATGACACCTCTTCCTATTACCGACAAGGGTGATGATGCCCAAATTCAAGGGGATTTTCTGTGGCTTATGAAGATGATTCAGGGAGCTCTAAACTCTTCCCAATCTATGGGAGAGATTACATGGGAGTTCCAACAGTATCATCTATCCACATTTTCTGGGGATGGAGGAATACATGTTGAAAAGTTATGGATTGATATGGTTATGTCTATATTTGAGCAACTGGAGACACCTCTTGAGTGGATATTGAAACTCAGAACTTATATTCTTCAAAGATCCACCAAACACTGGTGGGATATTCTAAACCAGGTTGGTCAGTATCAGAAAGTTACTTAGAGAGATTTCCAATCAGGTTCATTTGATTATTTATTTCCTAAGACCCCAAGGGATGATCATGCTATGGAATTCACGAACCTACAATAGGGTTCTCTAATATTTATAGACTATTTAGCTCATTTTAACGAGATTCAGTGCTTTGCAACCATTGATATTTATAATGATCCAAAAAAAGAGAGATGATTTGAGGATGTACTGAGGCATACTATTCATTATCAGGTAATTTTTTTCCCATTTGAATACTGCATATGATATAGTGAACTGGGCCCTTATCACCAAGAAGAACATGTGGTAAGAAGAAAGTGTGTTACAGGGTGGTTTAGAACCTAGAAATGGTAGTGGTTCTACGAGTAGTTAGAAAAGAAACTTTGAGAATGCACACATGAGCAGCAATAGCCAGGTGAAACCTGATGACAGTTACATGGTTTTTCACCAGCATGGGAAGCCTGGGCATAAGAGACCCCAGTAACCCAGAGACCTTGTCGAGTGCTGAGGATACAATATATTGGGACATCTACAACATTTTTATAGGACCTTGTCATCTGTTTCAAGTGGTATAAGATCTATTCTAGCTCCACCTTCATGAGTAGGATCAGTAGCACCTCACCATCTAGGTAGCTGGAGTATTACTATCCTTATAAGAAGAATATGAAGTCATGGTCGTGGTATCCAAGCTTCTGATTTACAATTCCAGCAGAGCGGACCTGCTCTAGGTAGTTAGGGTGTAGCATAGGGTTGATAATTAGGCCATATTTATTTAATTCAACCTATATCAGAGGATATGGGTTCCAGGTCATCTACTGCTCAAGGTACTATTCTAGTAGCTTCCACTATCATTTCTTCCTTATTTGATTCAGGTGAATTACATTCCTTCATATATGTACCCATTTTAGAGATCCATGGGCTCGATGTTCAGTTATCTAGTGGAATTATAATGCTTGATACACCTTTGGGTATATGTTATGAGAGTATACTCTAGTGCAAGGGATGTCCTCTTGAGGTAGGTAGCTATCATTTCTTATGGGACCTATTTTTCCTTGAGATGATCAAATTTTATGTCATTCTCGAAATTAACTGGTTGGTTCCCTATCATGCTTATGTGGATTTTTATCTCTATAGGGTGCCATTTACATCAACAGAGGGTGACACTTACATTCAAAATGGTGAGTGGGATGTACATATAGGAAGATCTGCACCGGATCATCTTAGGATAGGTGGAGTGACAACCTAGATTGATCTAATTTTTATGAATGACCAGGGACTACCTCACACCGAGTTCCATCCTATTGTTTATTGTTTTAGGGATGTGTTCCCCAATGAATTTTTAGGACTACCTTCTGAGAAAGTGGTAGAGTTTTCCATCGAGCTAGATCCTAGAGATATACCAATATCCATTAATCCTTATAGGATGGATACTACTAAGTTGCATGATCTCAAGAGGTAGCTAGAGGATTTTGAGGCCAATGATTTTATACATCCAAGTTCTTCTCCCCAGGGTTTACCCGTACTTTTCACTAAGAAGGTGGATGAAACCCTGAGGATTTTTGTGGATTACTAGAAGTTAAATTACCTTACAGTGAAAAATTGATATCCCTTACCTCACATTGATTATATTTTTTACCAGCTCAGAGGAGAGGGAGTATTCTCAAAGATTGACCTAAGATTGGGTTATCATCAGGTTCTAGTTAGGCCTTAAAATATTCCACATATATCTTTTCATAGTCGGTATATATTATATGATTATCTCATGATTCCGTTAAGTCTTACGAATGTGCCTTCCTTCTTCATGGACTTGATGAATAGGGTTTTCCATCCCTATCTATATCCCTTCATGGTGGTATTAATAGATGAAATCTTAGTGTATTCTCATACTCGAAGAAACCATGACACTCATCTTAAGATTGTTTTGAATACAATGAGATAGAACTATACGTATTCTAAGATTAATAAATTTCACTTATGGATTAATAAGGTTTACTTCTTGGGTCATATTATCTCATAGGTAGGAGTTTCAATTGGCCCAGAGAAGGTTAGATTTGTGGTTACCTAGGAGAATCCTAAGAACATGTATGATACCCATAGTTTCTTAGAGCTAGTAGGATAATTCAAGTGTTTTATGTAGGACTTATCATACTTAGAAGCACCTATTTTGATCTTTACTAATAGGGGTGTGAATTTTATATGGTTATAATCTTATGAGACATCCTTTCAAGAGATAAAAGGGGTATTGACTTCAATGCCAATATTTATTCTTCCAAATCTTGGAAGAATATATAAAATATACTGTGATGCATTATTATTGGTCTAGGAGTAGTTCTTATGTAGGAAGATCAAGTTGTTGCATATAGGATGCTGTAGTTGTGGCCTCATGAGCAGAATTACCCGACACACGATCTTGAGTTGGAACCTGTTGTACACGCCTTGTGTTTTTGGAAGCATTACTTTCTCAGAGAGTATTTTTGGAATTTACAGACCAAAAAATCCTCAGGTTCATTTTCACACAGTGATACTTGAATCTTATAAAGATAATATGGGTTGAATATATACAGTCTTTCAACTTTGAGATTGCCTATATGTATGGGAAGGGAAATGTTGTCACTGATGATATGAGCAGGAGGACTCAGAAATAGGCAGTTCAGGAGGCCAATAGAAAATGGTAGATTATGTATTTGTTTTCTGATCTGAACATAGAGGTTAAAAACCATCATGGATAGTCTGTAATTGCATCTCTATCAATGAAATCTTCATTTTAGATAGAGTAAAAATGAGGCAGTTTTTATATCCTGAAGGCTTGGTCATATGGGAGAGTATTTTTGGTTTGGAACCACCTTAGTATTGGATTATCGATGATGATTACATCCTATGTATACATGGGAATTTCTAGGTTCCCACATACATGAGAGATAAAATTATGTGCGAGTCACATGCTTTAAATTGGGTAGTTCACCTAGGTATCTCTAAGATGTATTGTGATTTTCACCGATAGTATTGGTGGCTAGGGATGACATGTCAGATAAAATGTTTTATCAGTAGGTGTTCCACCTTTTAGTAGGTGAAGTAAAAACACCAGTGGAATGCTACCTTACTACACCCATTACTAGTATTGTAATGGAAATGAGAGGATAATGCGATGGATTTTGTTGCCAACTTACCGAGGTCACCTTGAGGTAGAACCATAGTCTGAGTAGTTGTGGATCGACTAATGAAAGTAGCCCACTTCCTTATTATCTGGGATAATTTCTCAATTGATGAGCTCAGAAGACTATATTTCCATGAGATCATATGACTATATAGGTCCCCTTATACTATTATTTTAGATAGAGATTATCATTTTAAATCGAGGTTCTAGAAAGGTTTACAGAGTGCTATGGGTACCAAGGTGCTTCTGAGCATAACTTTCTACCCCCAGACCAATGGCTAGTCATAACGGACAATAAAGGTGTTGCAGGACATGCTATGATCATGTTTCCTTGATTTTTTAAATTCTTAGGATAAGAATGTCCTTCTTTTCGAGTTCTCTTATAATAATAGCTATCAGGTGAGGATACATATGGCTACTTATAAGGCCCTATATAGCAGGCTATTACCTTTATGCCTCAACTGGTTAGATATACGATAGGAAATACTACTAGGTCCTTGTCTCATTCAGGAGACTTTGAGGTAGGTTTAGCTAATTAGGAATTAGATGTCTACTACTTATTTTAGATAGAAATATTATACTGATCACCAACAATGACCTATAGAGTTCGGGGTTTGGGATCATGTTTTCTTACAGGTATCACCTAGAATTAGGAATAGACGAATATCAAGTTAATGGAAGTTGTAACTATGCCTTTTTAGGCCATTTGAGATTCTAGAAAGATTCAAGCCAATATCTTATCAGTTTCTATTTCCTAAAAGGTACCATTCTATGCACTATGTATTCCACATTTCACAGCTTCACCGTTATCATGCCAAACCATCTCATAATTTTGTTCCCAAGGATGTTGTGTTGGATGTTTATTCTTCATTTGAGGAGTATCCTATATGCCTCATTGATCGTAGCATGAAGTATCTCTAAGGATAGTTTTTCCTTTTAGTACAGGTGATATGGAAGTATGGTCGGGTATAGAATGAGACCTAGGAGTGGGAGACTAACGTACATGTTCAATGGATGAAATTGTTGTCAGAAAAAGTTTTTCCACCCTTGGAAGAGAACCTGAGGAAGATTTCCTTTAAGGGGGAAGATTGTAAGAACACAATTTTTTCTTTAGGTATGTATCCTTTTAATTTTCTCTTGAAATTATTGTAAAGTTCTATTTTTTTATTAGAACCTAGATGAGCCTGTGGTTTGGTTGGTTTGTTTTTGAGAAGAAGGAAAAATGGGACTGAAGGCAGGCTGTAGTCCAGTTACACAATGTGTAATTGGAATACACTGCGTGTAACCATTACACAATGTGTAATGGCCTGACCATGACCTTTCATGTCATGTAGAGAGTTTTTTCTAGGTTAAAGGCTCCCAAAAATTACATTACATGAAAATCATTTACACATCATGTATTTTTTTGACTATAGTTTTTAAAATAGGAGGTAGGGCCTCTCTTTTTCTAGACAGAACCTCACTCCTCCCTTCTCTCTTGTATTGGAGCACCCAAGGAATCCTAAAGCTATGATTTGGTTCTATTTCCTGATCTGACCTCTGATTTTAGATATTTCTATCACATTAGAAGTGTGATAGTAAGAGATTCACTCCTTAGTATTTGTTCTTCATTTGCCTTTCTCTTGATGACACTATTTTTATACAGGCTCTTATGCCCTATTTTTAGGGTGTTCATATGTTTTTCCATTTTCTTTTGATCTAGACTAAAACAAAGGCTAATACTGGAAAAGGAATCTTCTACAAGATTAAGTTATGTGGTCTAGTTCTTATCCCTCATGTTGATATGTTTTATAATATGTGACATTGTGCCGCACACTAGTTTCACCATGTGTTTCCCCTAAAATGAATCCGCCTTAAATTGGTTTCCTTAAAAAATAACCTTATGACATTCTTAGGTCCCCTTCAATGTTGGACACCCCTTGTGGTGTGACTATCACTTTTCCAATGTGGATATGAATGACTATATGGTCAAAAAATCACCCAAAATGGTTTATAGTGACTCTAAAGTGAGTATTATAATGAATTTAAATGAATGTGAGTGGTATGACCATGTCACCCAATTAAATAGAACAAAGGTTACAACCTTATTGATTTTAAATGTTAATGAACTATGAACTATCTATTTTTCCCTTACTAAGGGATTGATTTTTTCTTATATCTTATCATGTATGGGCATTATGAACCTTGATAATTAATAAATAATGGGCATGGAATCCCTTATATAAATGTACCATGGGTATGATATCATTTACTAATGTGATAATAGTCATGGAAATCCTATACTATGATACTGTTCATGGAATCCCTTACTTATATGATACTAGGCATGAAGACCCTATATTGTGATACTGGGCATGGTGACCCTATACTGTGATACTGGGAATGGTGCCCCTTACTACTGTGATACCAAGCATGGTGACCCTATACTATGATACTGGTCATGGAATCCATTTCTTACGTGATACTAGTCATTTTGACCCTATACTGTGATATTGGGCATGCAATCCCTTACTACTGTGACACTAGGCATGGAGAGACGATACTGTAATACTGGGCATGATATCCCTTACTTTAAAATGGCGCCTCACTCGCCTGGCTTCTCCGAGATCTCGAATTTCTCCTAGGGTTTCAGGTTTCCTCGGCGGTGATTCCTCTATGCTGCTCCTCTCCAGTTCTTTCTTCTCTCTCGCTCGCTCTAGGCTGTGCTGTCTCTCAGTTTTCTTTCCCTATCACTCTACTATCCTAGCTATATTACGGTGCTTTGGTTTTCTATCTTTCCACCTCTTTACACTCTGATCTTGCGTTCCTTAGTTCCTCTCCAGTTGGAATTGGAGCACGAAATGCGCCGAGGTTTTGGGCTAGTGTTTTGGTGGACGACAGATCTCCAGGAATCACTAGAGTTGGCCCATCTTTCTAGGGTTTCAACCCCTTTCTCTTTTAGGGTTTCGTCCCACTTTACTTTTTCTTGTTCTGGTTTTTTCCGGTTATGGATCTTATTCTGGTTTCCTTTCTTTCAGGTTTATCCCATAGGGTTTCATTCCCAAATCCTCTTTTGGGTTTTCATCCTGCTTTTTTCACAAATCCTCTTTCTCGTTTCTGCTTTTGGGTTTTTGATGTTGGCTGTCTATGTTGCTTCTTTGGTGTTTTGTGCCGGTCGTATGTGTTGGTGTTTTTCATTGGAGTAGACGACGTTGATGATGACGTTCTTCTATAGCACAACAAAGACGATGCTGGATTCTCTCAGCGACATCAGATAGTGTCTCCTGACAATTGTGTTCTTCTCTTTCGATGGTGGTTTCTGGTGATGATATGCAGTAAGTATGATGGTTCTCTTGGCAGTGACAGGGTTGGAACTAACAATTCTAGTGGTGGTTCTTGGTGTCAACGATGGTGTTTGTGGTGGCTTTGATGGGAGATTCCTGACGACGTATTCGGTGTCTATTTTGAAATGGTTTGGTTTCCAAGGTGTTATGTGAAGTTGATGCTCGAGATTGTTTTATGGTTTTGCATTAGTTT
This sequence comes from Viscum album, assembly GCA_963277665.1. Taxonomy (NCBI): domain Eukaryota; kingdom Viridiplantae; phylum Streptophyta; class Magnoliopsida; order Santalales; family Viscaceae; genus Viscum; species Viscum album. The sequence goes on along the minus strand of OY728141.1, from coordinate 1,012,285,734 downwards.
TTTCTATGTCATCAGTAAAGTTTTTGTTTTTTTTCTTTTTTCGATTGTCGAGTATGAATTGTCGATGATGGTGGTTAACAGTCTGGTTTTCTGGCGAGGAGGCGGTCTTTCTGGTGCTGATGAGTTGCATGATATTGATGTAGAGAAGTTGTGATGATCGGCAGTAGGCAGTGGGATCGAGGTGAATAGAGGTGGTGTTGGGACCTTGGAGTCTCTTCGCGTGCCTGGAAGGGTCTGAATTTTGAAAATTGAAATGGCTGTGCGTGTTTTTCCAATTTGAATTTTAAGTTTTGATCATTTTAATTTGGTTATTTTGTATCTAGTTGATCGGTTTTATGGGTCCTTACTACCCTTTAAAGTGGTTATTCTGAAAATCAAAAAATAAGATTGGTGAGGTATCCCTTACTTTTGTGATACTGGGCATAGAGAACCTATACTGTGGTACTTGGCATGGCATCCCTTAAACTATGATACTGGGCATGTCATCCCTTACTATTGTGATATTGGGATTTGGTTCCCTTGATACTTGTTCAGAGATATTCTGGCATAGGCTGAAGAAGGTAGTGTTATCTTGATTTTCCTTCAAGAATTAGGGCCAAACCTTTTATAGTTGTTATTAATGATTTTCATTATTATACCTTCACACTGCCATGTTATAAAAATGAACTAGATATTTATAAATTCTATTAGTATTGACCTACTGAGTTTATCTCACACCCTATATGGGCTACTGATGGTACCCAGGAATACTACATGCTTGTAGGTATAGATAAGGGGAATAATCCTCTTATAAATGTGTTACTTATTGCATGAATTAGGATGGGAGTTTGGTATCATATGAACAGGATGGAGCTCGGGATGTTTGGATAGTTTTTTTCCTTTTTTTCCTTTTTATGACATGTACTATATTGAATTCCTTCTTCCATATACACATGTTTTCCCTGTTTTGTAGAGATATGACATCATAATATTTTTTATAATATTCATTTAACTAATTTTTGATTATTATTTAGTACTTATGGTGGGTTATAGGTCTAATTGTTTATTCTTTCTTTTGATGTCCTTTTTTTATTATTGATATGATTATGCTATTTATATATCTATTTCACTAGTGTGATACTTTGACTAGAGGGAATAATATCCCCATGGACACACCCTAGGCCCTCACTTCTAGTCGACATCCTCTAGCATATGGGGAGGTGTACTTGAGGCAATTTGGCCCACCAATTCGAGGAACTTCAGAGTGTTACTCAGGCCGGGACGTTACACTTCAGTACCATGATGATATAAACATCACTATCCATCTCTAACTCACCCCCTTCATGATGGAATAGTTCAAAAAACACATATGACACATCCCATGGAAGGGATATCCCATGTACGTGCTAATAAATATCACACATATTCCTCAAAAAAGGGGATAATCCATATGGAACCACTTGTATCAACTACAGAGATAAAATAGTACATGAAAACATGTATACAATATGATATATGAATATCATGTCAACTAAGAAGTATCATAAATTTAACAATCCATATTCAAGAAGCACAAGCACTGGTCAAGGTTACACACATGGACACACCACATGTGATCAAGCATCAAACATAGGTCTCATGGGCTACACATGCATGCCAAAAAATCATGGAAATAAACCATATAAAACATGCAACTAAGTTAAGGACTTCATACCTTAGGTATAATGACAATTGACAATAAGGGTTGATGTCTGAGTTCAATTGCACCACAAAATCCTAGAACCATTTCTGTTTCGACATGATTTATAATTATCTCCATCTTTGATATTTAAAAAATGTGAAAAATGGATTAAATTATATTTGAATAAAATTATTCACTTCCTTCAGTAAAAAATTAGGTTTTAATTTATGATGTTTGAGATGAACCCAACATCACCGATGACACATCAATACAATTGGTATAATAGAATATATCAAATATATAAGTTTGAAGATAGTAAAAAAACTAAAAAATAGAGAGAGAGAGGGAGGGATATGGAGAGAGGCATGAGGGGAAGAAGATTTCCTCCTGCATGATGTGCCTTAGGCACCTCCTCCACAAATTCTCCATTTTAGTACTCTTTTTATATTTCATTAATTAATTATTATTAATTCATTTTTTTGATTCTTTTCTTCTATGTGTTACACATGGACCCAAAATCTCATAATTTCTTCCTGTGTAGCCCCCCATTACCCCACTTCAATTATCTTAAAATTATTACATTTAATAATTTTTCTTTTTTTTTTTCACTTTCAAATTTAAGCATGCTTCACCCCTTTTTTATTATACATTTCCCCCTAAATTATCCTTTAAAAAAATTTAATCAATCATTAAATATATTTTAAAATTCATTAATTCATACGCACACACACACACATATATTTATATGTATTATACACACACAAACACACACCCATATATAGATATATAAACCTTCAAACATACATATATATACACCCATATATATATAACCCATATATATTTATATAGAAACATTTTCATTTATCACACAAAAATATTATTTTCCCAATTTAATAATAATAACAACAATAAATTTTATTATTATTAAACATCTCCCATCAATAATACCATAAAAATATCTATAATAACCTCCTTAAAAAACTAATAAAAGTTAATAAATTATTATTAACCACACATAATTACATTACTTAACACAAGTAATAATATATTATTTTATTACATTGACCACCATAAATATTCACCAAATCAAAATTTCCACCATAACCTAATTATTAATATCACACATATATTTCCATTTTTTTCTTTGACACAAATAATAATAATACAATTATTATTATTATTAGTATTTTTAAAACCCAAGAAAAAATTTAGATACAGATTACTTTTACCATTTCAAATTTATCATAATAATCTGATAAATATCTTCACAATCATATATTTTTTGTTTTAATAAATCTATTAAACTAAAAATTAAAACTAATAACGTGGTTCATTACATTGAACACATATTATTAGATTTTTTTCTAAAACATTGTTTGATTAATTCTTAAGAAAGATAAAAAATAAACTCAACACACTCTAATAAGTCATCAAATGCACAAATATCACTAAGCAACAAAATAAGTAACTAACAACTAACAAAATACAAACTGAGTTGTTATAAATTAAATAAAGTTCAAGAGAGAAAGAATATAATCATTAATATAAAATAGGCATCATGGTTGAAACACCATAAGGTTAGTAAGGCTAGGGTCACCTTGTAATTCTATGTCACCATAATGGTGGATTTTGGATTTGTATTACTTCTCTGGGTAGAAGGGGTGACACAAGATTACTTCACTAGTATGAATATTGGTATATGACCTCATCCTATCTAAGTCATCCTACCCAAGTATCCAGGGTTTTCTATGAGGTTTGAAAACATTAAAATAATTGTTAGTATAAGGTGTTTCCATAAACCATCAATAAAAAAGTTTTTTATAGGAACATACTTCAAGACATTTCCACCATTCATCTTGAAAGGATGACTCAACAACACCTGTATTTTTAATCAATTCATGACTACTATAACACATTTTCCATCGAACTATATTATAAATATATTCCTTTATAAAATACCAAATGAGCTTTCAAATTATACTTTAGAAAAAAATATTAAAAATCCATATTGAAAACTTATTTTAAAACTAAAATTAAACAATAAAGTTAGGTTTTAAAAAATTCTCTTTATCATAAAAAACACACCTACATATGTGTAAAAATACATGACATAGAAAAATACATTTGAAAGAAGAATAAAATTTATAAAACTCTTGAAAATAAGAAGAAAACCTCACTTTAAAGGCCATTAAACAAGCACCATAAATATGAAAACCCATAAATGGAGATAAAGACAATCCCAAACACACATAAAGGTCTAGTGTGAAAGAAATCCCCAATCATCACCCCTTTGGAAATCAGTTTAAAAGATATAAATACCCATTAGAAATATGTATCATTTTTAGAAATGAATTAAAGAAGTTTAAAGAACACATGACATGTATAATTTATATGGGAAATTACTTTTAAAGACCAAGTATAATTTAGATTTCTAGTAAAAGATAAAAATAAAAAATAACATATCTAGGTCAAGAAAAAATAATGAAAAATCACCTAGAATAGTGATAAAAAGTCTCAAGAGGGTCTTCTCACACCCTAGAAACCAAATATACATGAAATTAGAACAAAAAACTACCTAGGATCTAATGTACCATAAAATAATATGAGAGGAAGAAGAAAAAAAGATAAAATATAAAGAAATAAGGAATATGAGAGGAAGATACAATAACCTAGGATGATTATAATAGAAATTTAAAGAATAAATACCAAGAATTGGAGGAGGAAAGGAGGTAGGTAGAGTGAGGGGGGTCTCCTGGCTGCTTGGTGAATCATGAAAAGAGGTAGAGGAAGAGAATCAATTTTGGGTTAAATTAGGAGGAGGGTAGTTTAATAATTTTTCATTTTTTTAAAATATGGGTACATCACATAGTTGCCTCATGGTTTACCAAATCAAACACCCTTCACTGGGAACACTAGGGAACTCATATGGTTGGAAAAAATATTCACCAATATTGTGAAATGGCTTTGTAATGTTGTAGTCTCCAATCACATGGTTGTCGCATGGTTTGAACAACTATATAGAAAAAATTTCTAACATGAAAAATTTATTAAAAATTTAAAATTTTCCAAAATAAAAAGACTCAAGATTCTAGAAGAAAAATAAGTAAATAAATAATTTAAAAACTAAGGGTTTGAGTATGATAATTCTCCCCACCATAACCCTTTATAAACCTAGAAATACACTGAATTAAAGGAAGATAACATAAGATGGCTTAAACTGGTAATATAATTCACTTCAGAAACTTATTCCAAACCATTCCAACTCCAAAGAAAATTGACACAAAAAATGTTTCTAAAGTATCAGTGTATGGAAAAAAGTTCAAAATATAAGAGACAATATAATGTGTTTCTAGATTAGAGATGATATTTATAAGAAAAAACATATCTTGACCCACAACCCAAGCATTGAGGTTAAAAAGGAAGACCAAGGAAAGATAACCTAAGAGAAAGAATAAAAAAACCAAACTATCAAGTGGTCACCCATTGTACAAGACCTCCATTTATTATAGTGTAAAAAAACTAGTTTTCCTAAGGAAGGAACCACAATACACCATGTAAAATATCTAACACGGGAAAATTAATATTAATCATGAAACCTAACATCTCATCCAAAACTCCACCAAGGAAAACATAGATCTATCCAAAATGGAATAAGGGATAAACAAGGTAAAAGGGAAGATGGATTCTAAGAGGATTCACCATAAACTAAAAATCTACAAAAAACATTACCAAATAAAATCACCTACAATCAATCTTAAAAATTTCCTTAGAACCAAGGTCTCAGAAGAGATACTCCCTCAAATTAAGAAAAACTAGGGATAAAAATCAAGACACTAGAAAGAATGTCTCAAGGAAAAAATGCCTTAACAAAAATGATACGGGATCTAGTATTAGGTCAAGTAAGGATAACCTGGGATTCCAGAATCCACTTAATTGGTGCCCTGATTTGGTTCACCATAAGACCTTATGTAATCCTCCTCATATTCTAGAGGATGTCGTCTAGAAATGAAGATATAAGGTGTAACTATGAGGAGACTATGCCACCATATAAGAGTGAAAAACTATAAGTAAATAACCAAACATAATATAAAATATAGTGTATATAAATAATAAATAAAATAAAATAAAATAAAATAGAAGCATGTTGTAATAAAGTGAAATATAGTAAAGGTCTGAATAAACATGTCATATATACAACATTTCCCACTGGGCCGATCTCATATATGTAAAATTTACAACTAAAAATAAGTACATTAGGCCCTACAGTGACACTGGGATGAACCTCATCAAATATCCCAATACCATATGGGTCATCCAGCTCAACTATGAAAAACTAAAAATGGGCCTCCTCCCAAACCAGTGCCTACAATAAAAATGTGAAAGATTCTTAGCTACCCATATTTAGTGGAAACTTGAGCAGGGTGTGAGTAAAACTCAATTGGCCACCACTAAAGGTGTCTAAAGAAAATACAAGTCATAGAAATAGTTTATGTAGATAAATAGTGGAATAGATAAAAAGAACCCAAAGAAGGTATATCCCAAATAAAACTACTACTCTTCAAGTAATCTATTGGCTCTATGGTTATAAGGTGGAACCCATGAAAACTGACATGCATCAACCTAATATGGCCATCCTAATCACAAAACACAGGGTGACATACACTTCAAAAACAAAAAAGGGGATTTCCAATTATCATTTCACTTTGGGATGCATTACATATAAATACCATACATTACTAAAACAAAATTCCAATACCTAAACCATATACAAAACCATTGGTACTGATACAAAATGTCATGTCCAACAAAATAACCCATGGGCATGGAACATCATTTCAAACTTTTTACCCTCTGATCTGGAACACCATGTACGACATCCAAAATCATATACATGGAACTCCATGTACACTATCAACCTCAGATGCTAAATGCTATAACAAACATCTAGAATCATATATATGGAACTGCATGTCCAATCTCAACCTCAGATGTGGAATTCCATGTCTGACATCTGGTACAATCCAAATATTTTATCAAAAACAATATTTAACATTTTGACTTTACAAACATTCAAAATTCACAAAACCCCTTTTTAAAAGATTATCATTTACCAAGGTCCCAAGATGCCTTTAAATACCAAGACATGGTTTGGATATTAGAACCATTTTTACACATCGAAACACCATTTCAACACTCTTAGAAAATGATGTATCTCACACATCCATTTTAAACATTTTGAAACCACCCTTAAAACACAGTTCTTTTAACATTAAAATAAGACTAACACCTTTATTACCTTTAAAAAATTTAAGAGTCATCAAGAATTTTTTACCAAAAGGGGAATCCACACATCCATTTAAAATTAAAATTTGAAATTTATTTATAAACATATTTTTATAAACCACTTAGAGTTCATTGCCTCATTTTAAAAACAAGAACCATTTCAAAACACAACTTATCTCCCTTTAAAACCCAAACTGGGTTAAATACCAACGTACATGGTTAAAACCAATTCAAAATTCTCATAGTGATTTCATAAAACTCAAAACCTAAAAAATTGCATTTTTTTAAATGTAGACACACCCCATGGGTGACTTTAGGTTCAATCTCACAACACCACATATCCGATGAGATCTTTAAGAGGTTTAAGGTAACATATTAATTCCAAAAGCCATATACTCATTCCAAAGGAATAAAAAAAAACTAATCATGTGATTTAAGGTATGTATCACATACACATGTAATTAAATAAAAAAGACTATGAGTAAATCACTTAGACCACCTACCCAATTAATGAATCTTTCCATAACATTTACAAATCTCAATGGCCTTGCCGAGGCCTGCACAAGCCTTTTGAATACTCCTCAGAATCCAAATGGTCTCATCCCAATAACCCAATATCTAAACTCACACCAATAAAAAAGAATTAATTAATTATAATAATTATAATTAGTTAATGCTTCAAACCCCAACTCAACATAATGCCATAAAACTCATCAAGTATTCACCTCTGATTAAAACTCCACAAAACTGACACAGGTGGTCCAAAATAGACTCTTGAAACCATTTTTAGGAAAATATACAAGAGGAAATACCATTTAAAAGGTTATTAAAAAACCAATATAATGTAAAAACTAATAAAATTTACCACAAACACATACCTTAATGAAATTCCATACAACGATGTGTGGAAGTCATCTTAGGATCTCCTATATGTAAGCCAACCAAAATCCACATAATCCTTAGATGATTCCACCATGATCCAGTGGAATTAGAATAAAATCCCTAAACCTACACATATAAAATTAGATGAAACCATGGAAAGGAAGAAAGGTAAGGAAGGGGAAGATAAAAATCACCTTAAACGCTGAAGAAACATCATGAACACACCCCCAAAATAGAAAGAGAGAGAGAAGTAATAAGAGGGTTGGGAACCCCCTGGTTCATGCACAATGAATGAGGAAGAAAGGGGGAGGAGTGGATAAAAATATCAAGGGGGTATTTTTTATATTTCCACACTTTAATTAAATTATGGGAAACCACATTGTTTGTCCACATAGTTTTCCAAATTGTGCACTAACCATGCATTCGGAAATATCCAAGACAACATACTTGCATAGTTTGACCACATGGTTGGTCAAACCATGTGACAACCATGCACAATCCACTGGACCCCTTTTGTAACAGGGAACATGGTCATTCTGAAACTACTCATAGGTCACAAAACATGTCTCATAACCTCCTCAAGCTTATATAGTTTCTCATTTGGCTCGCATGAATTACCCCAATCCTTTCTCTAACCATGAAAATTAAATTTTCACAGTTCAAAATGAACTGAAAACCTCCCGAGCATCAAGGTGTCTCAAATTTTATCCGAAACTATGAACACGAAACCATACACCCTATACATACAACTCCAAAACTTCTGAAAATTAACCCAAATCCTCCAAAACTCATCTAAACACCCAAGATACCTCTTAAGAATCATGCCTCATCTTAAAAAATCGATTTGAGGCATTACAAGTCTCAAAATTTTATTCTGGGGATTGATCAAAAAATTAACCCATTCAGTAAATGAAAATTCAAAATTATTTATGGAATTTCCAACTTGTCCAGACATGGGATCTTACATGGGACTTACTCTTGGAACATCTCATTGAACCTAACTAATAAAAATATATATCACCCATTTGACTCACCCCAAACACTCACTATAGAAACCCCATAAAAATAATAGGATATAATAAAAAATAAGCAATGTGCCTCACAAGGAGAAAGACCGCTAAAACAATTATCACTCCTTAAGAAATAATCAAGAGGTTACCTAGAGATTTTTAAATTTAAAATTTCCTCAACAACGTCAACTGAAAAAACTTAAAACATGATAAAATAAAATAAATAAAACCATAACTAATTCTCAAATTTTAAGAACACCCAAAAAATAAATGAATAAATTATAGATAACAACTATCCACATTCTATTGAGACATTTTTTGGGAATACTCAAAATAACATGAAACAAAAATCCATCCATTCATGTTTTTAAAATTAAAATAAAATATTCCTAACATAAATAATAAAATGAATCAAAAAATAAAAATTCATACTATAAAAAAAGAACACCTTTAAAAGATTTCATCTCACTTAGAAAAATAAATCACATTTATTTCAAAATCTATTAAAAGTTAAAACTTAAAAAAACTCATTAGGGGTTCAAAACATTCATAAAAACCCATATCCTTTCTAATTTTTTGTGCAAATTTTAATTAAAAATTATTCAGGTAATCAAATGAAAAACACCATTTAGAAAAAACACTCTTTAAAATTTTACAATTCACCTTTAATTTTTTTTAAAACCAAGGCAATTCATTTTAGAAAATATTTTAAATCACTCACATGAATCAAAACACCATAAATTCAAATAAAAAAATTATAAAGAGTAATAATAAAATTTCAAAATTTAAATTTAAATCCTGAAATCCCATGGAAATTCAAGTTTTGTCATAAGTGGTGGTGATCAGGAACTAAAACACGACTTACCTCATAATATTTTATGATCCTATCTCCGTCTACCAAGAATCCTAAATAATAAGAGAATTTCAAGAACCTAGGCCCTCTTAAGAACCTTGGATTTGATATCATTTTTTCAAAAACTAACTTTATCCTTTCATTCATATGATGCTTGAGCTAGACAATGACAGTGCCCAAGGGGTGTTCTTGATCCACTCAGGATGGAGAAAATCTCTAATGTATCATATTTTACTCATTGGTAATGATTTTTCCCAAAGAAATTAAATTAGAAGTGGAAAATTGGGCATGGACCCTATTTAGGTTATAGGTCCCTATTCTAGAATATAGAAAGTTGTATAATAGAAAATATATTTAAATGTAAAAACAATTCCTTAGCTCACCTCTAAATCCATAACACAAAACAACACCTTTTATTCAAAATCAATAACTACACATATATAGTGTACCAACCATTAAGAAAAAAAGAAAAAAAGGATGACCAATTTAGAAAAAAATACCGAGGAAATAAAAAAAATATCGACACACCTAGATCAAGATATTATTATGACCCAAGGTCACACTATAATCCTAAAATAAAAAATTCTCCAAGAGTGATCATATAATTATCTAGAACTATAAGGTCCACTCAGACTATAGGAACTGAGTGATTTAAGTAAGGTGTGATATATAAATCCTAGAAGGGTTTTACCAATGGGTCTATGAATTATCTTTTACAAAACATTATAGAAATTATAATTTGAATACATTAATTTAAAAATATAATTTTCTTATACTTTGGAAAAAAATCCATGAGTTTTTCATTAGAAAAAAATATTTTTTATAAACTAATAATTTTGAACACATATTTTTGGAAAACCATATCTAAAACATTGTTTAACTAATTCTTGAGAAATTTATAAAATAAAATCAATACACCCAAATAAACCATGAAGTGTAAAAATATCACTAAGAAACAAAAGAAGTAAATTACATCTAGAAAAGTAAAACCCGAGTATTTATAAAGTAAATAAAGTGAAAGAGAAAAAACATATAATCAATAATTTAAAATAGTCACCATGGGAGAAACACCCTAAGGTCACTAATTCTAGGGTAACCTAGTAATTTCACATCACCCTAATAGTGGATTTTGGATTTATATTACTTCTATGGATAGAGGGGGTACCCATTGATTACTTCACTAGAATATATAGTGTTGGAGGACCTCATCTTGTCTAGGTTAGCCTACCCAATTACCTGAGATTTACTATGGGGTTTAAAAGCATGAAAACAACCATTAGAAGAAGGTGTTTCCTTAAACCATTAATAATTTTTTTATAATTTTTTTTAATCCATTTACACCATTCATATTAGAAGTATTACTTAATAAAACCTTTATTTTCTATATAATATAATGTAAAATTACAAATGATCCTTCAAATTATACTTTAGAAACAAAATATTAAACATACTATTTGAAGTATTATTTGAAAACATATTTGAAAATTTAAATTAAAAATTAAATTTAAGTTTTAAAAGCTTTCCTTTATAATTATACACACATATATTTCCATATACATATATATACATATATTAATGGATATATTTAAATATCCTCATGTGAATATGAATACACACACCCACCCCCTATATATGTGTATAAAAAATGACATAGAAAAATAGATTTGAAAGATGAATAACATTTTGAAACCTCTTAAAACCAAGAAGAAAACATAACTTTAAAAACCATTAAACAATCACCACAAATATACAAAACCATCAAGGAATATAAAAATAATCCTAAACACACATGAAGGTCTAGTGTGAAAGAAATCCCTAACTATTACCCCCTTATAAATCTGTTTAAAGTTTATAAATACCCATTATAAATACATAATATTTTTATAAATCAATTTAATAAGTTACAAGAATATATAAAATGAAAAATTTCTTTGGGAAATTATTTTAGAAAGCCCAATCATAATTTATATTTTTATAAAAATAGAAAAATAGAAAAACACTTACCATGGTTAAGTGTAGATGATGTGAAATAACTATTAATGGTGATAGAAAGACTTGAGAGGGTCTTTTAACACCTTAGAAACCAAATCCACATGAAATTAGAACAAAAAACTGCCCAAGGTCCAGGACACCATGAACCACAGTGAGAGAAAGATGAAAAAGATGAGGGAATATAAGGGAAGAATAAATAAGAGAGAAAAAAACCTATCTTAATACGATTCCAATCAAAAGTACAAGAAGAAAAACAAAGAATCGGAGGAGGATAGGAGTCAGTTCACACGTGGGAGATCTCTTGGTTTCCTGGTGCATCACAAAATGAGGGACAGGGTAGAACTTATTTTGGGTTAAATTATGGGGAGATTAGTTTAATAATTTTTTATTTCTTTTATAAAAAAATTGGGTGCATTGTACAATTTACCAAACCATGCACCCTTCACTAGGAACACCAGGGAACTCTCATGGGTTGGCCACATGATTGAAAAAATAATACACCAACAATGTTAAATGACTATAAAATATTAATGAACTCAAACATATAGTAGTAAAATGGTTTAGTGAAGCATTCATCTAAACTGTACGACATGAAAAATTCCTTAAAAATTTAAGAATTTACAAAATAAAAATACCCAAGACTCTAGAATTGTAATGACCTGAACCAAACCACTGAGTCTAAATCGGAGTTCCACATGATCTCATGAATTCCTCCCTATATGTAAGAGGATACATACTATCAACGAGGGTCTAATTCTATTAGTGGGGACACCACACCCTTAGTGTCATTTCATAAAATAATTAATAATTAATAAATTATGTAATAAATAATCATAGTAACATAAATAAACTAAAATATGACGTAAAACAATATAATAGAAAGATAAATGGTCTCCCAAAGTGTCAATTCAATCTAGAGTATATATAGTAGATAAATAAATAAATAAAATCATAGAGTCCTTTGGAGTCCATCCCAATCTTCCACCATCACCGCGCTCCTCTGCTCATCCATTAGTCATGGGTCCCTTTCCCTTACCTGGGTCCTTAAACATAAAATTTTCATGCACATAAAAATACTTGTATAGGGTATGAGTAATAAAACCCAATAGGATACCACCAAAAATTCCTTAACCTATGTGCTCATGTAAATAAAAATATACCATAAATAAACAATAAAAGTGAAATCAACATAACAATCCTAAATCGAGAACCTGTGTGATAACCAAGACACCATGAGGCTTAACTGCACCTAATTTGGATCCATGCTGAAGGGAATGACAAGATATCATGAGTAATCAATAACTATACATTATTATAGTAATAATGTTACTTGACATCGTGTTTACACACTACTCTACATCCACTAGGCATCAAGTGAGTCATGTTCTCGGCATCTTCTAGGCATCGAGTGATCGTGCCACACAAAATCCACTAGGTATAGAGTAAAAATATACTTAGCATCCCTAATGCATTGAGTGTATCACTTGAAATCCATGAGTCATCTTCGTATCCCTACCCTATGTTTACTTCCATTGTCACCATTTTCGCAAGTCATGCACACTCCTCTTCTAAGGGATAATCATGTCATGATGGTCCACCTACATTGGGAACCAATAATAATGCCTCAAAAGAAACACACAATGGGGTAGAAAACACAAGAAAGAATGTAATATCATCATGAGTATAAGTAGAAAAATATAATACATGATATTGAAATCAAATATGGAAAACAATATACAAACTTACCCATGGAAACCGGTATCATATAAGGTTCTCAAAGGCTATACATACACCCAAATGCAATCACAATCAATAATGAATATTAAGTATGCAAAAATAAGAGTTATATCATGGAAACAAGTTTAAATAAGATCCCCAAAAGTTAAGGAACTTCCTACCTCAAGGCCCTTGATGAATAACTTCAAGTTTCGTCATGGAATCATCACCCGAACCACATCCACATACTCATCAGCTCAAAACACTCGACATGGATTCCTATAAATGAATCCAACTATTTTATTTCCAAAATAAATGAAATATCACATGTGATAATCATTTATATATTTTTTATAATTCAGAATAAAAAATATAATTCCATATTATCCTTCTTAATAATTACAGATTATTTCTTAGAGAATAATTACAATTCCAAAAGAGATGATAAACCCACTATATAGAATAATTTGAGTTAAACAAGTATAATTATTATTATTATTCTACAACATTATGGGTTATTATCATTTTAAGAGTCTTTTATCATTTTCTAGAAATATTTGGAAGGATAACTTCACAAACTGATTATAAATATTTTATGGAAAACATACATGGTTTTTTATCTCTTGAAAACACAACACTAAGAATAGAGAAGAAAGGGTGAGGTTTTTTCCATGCCTAGAACCCATAAGAAGAAATAATCTTGATCAAATAAGGATTCAAAAAACCTAAAAATAGGAATCCAGACTGCATATACTTGAGAGGATAACTAAAAATTAAGGTTTCAAGGATTTATATATATTAGATGTAACAACCTTTCATAAATTATCAATATTAAAACCCAAAAATTAAATTTAAAATTAAATTTTTATTTTAATAAAATCATGAATGTAGAGTGTTTAATTTTATCTTATAAAGGAATTTTAATATTAAATTATTTAAGGGAATTAATCCCCATAATTTTTTAAATTTACAATAAAAAAAAGATTATAGGAGTGTTCTAAATAAGGATAAAAAAACAAGGTTTGTAAAATTTATTTTACCAAAAAGGGAACTACATAAGGGTAAGATTGTTTACCCTTACTCAACTCATGGTTGTCACATGAGGGTAATGAGTTTACCCTTAGGAATTGGCCTAAAGTTATTCCTACCCTTATCTATCTCCTATTTCTCTTACAAATCCTTTTGAAACATTGGTTTACCCTTAAATTAATCCTTTTTTACCATTATGCAGGTAGAGTAAACATACATCTACCCTACACAAGTTGTGAGATACCCTTACACAAGGCTTAGAAGCCAAAAATTACCTTTACAAAAGACTTAAAATTTCAAAATTACCTTTATGTAGTTCTATAAATATACTTAAAAAGCGTAGTAATACCCTTATGAAGTGCCTTAAGTACCCTTAAAAATTTCATAGACATAGGTATTTACCCATAGGAAACATATAGAAAAAGGGATTTACATTTTCACAATAGCTGGAGAACTCCTCTACTCTTAGGTACTGAATCTTCTACCCTTATACAAGGTCAAAATCCATTCTTTCCCTTAAAAAACCCTTATAAATCAAGGGTTACCTTTAAAAAACATCATAAAACCATAATAAAGAGTTATTTTTATAGAAAAATTATATTTTCACATAAAAATGAATATAAAATATAAAAAAGAGGGTTTAATAATTAATTAAAAATTAAGAATATTATCATTCTCCCCCCTATAACTAATTATCATCCTTGAGAAGTATATCTAGTAGCCTTTATCGAATAATTTAGTCCGTTGAGTTTGAAAATTATACTCCTTCCCACACATGTCCTCTGGGATCTATCCATGCTACCATGAGATCATGGCAAGTGGCACAGTCTTCCCTAATGTAACCTTATTTCTTCAGTCTAGAATATATAATGGACGCTCCTCATAAGATTCACTTGGATCAAAATCAATGTCCTCATAGTCTATAAAACACATAGGATTGGGTATGTACCTCTAAATATGAGACACATGGATCACATCATGAATACCTCAATAATGTAAAGGAAGATCCAGATAGTATGCCACAATCCCAACCCACTTGGTGACCTCTAAGGGTCTAACATAATGCGTGGATAGCTTGGATTTCTTACTCGAACATCATTTTCCTAACTGAGGAGTTACTCTAAAGAAAACATGATCACCCACAACAAACTCAAAAGGCATCTGCCTATAGTTGTCATATAATATCTGACAACTTTGAGCAGTGATCAACCTCTTATGATTCAATTGAACTCTCTAGAAGGTATCCTAAACCAAAATAAGACCCAAAACCATTACCTCACTTACCTTATGACAATAATGTGGTGAACAAAATGGACTCTATTAATGATCCTCATAAGGTTCTATATGAATAAAATACTAATAACTATTATTTTATGTGAAATTAACCAAGGCTAGGTGATTAGAAAAAGATATACTCAAGTCTAGAACACAAGCTCAGAGAATATCCTCTAGTATAATAATTGTTCACTTTGACCATTTGTCTATCTAATGATGGTATGATATGCTCAATCTTAGTTGATTCTATATAGCCTTCAGTAAGCTCAGCAAAAAACAAAATGTAAAACATGAATCTCTATAAAATAAAATTATCAAGGGAACTCCATGTAAGTATACTATCTTAAAAAAAATAAAAATTTCATAGCTTATATACTAAGTGAGTCTCTCAGATTAGTAATAAGTAATAAACCTTCTCCAGATGATTGAAAATCACTCAGATAGTGTCATGAATCCTCAAGGTACTGGGTAACCCCATCAAAAAATCCATCATGATGTCCTACCATTTCAACATGTTGATTGAAAGTGGAAAGAACTAACTATCAGAATGCTGGTTCTCATTCTTTACCCTCTAGCAGGTAAGGCATTGGGAAACAAAACTAGTGATGCCCCTTTACATCCCAGAAAACTAAAACTATCATATAAAGTCATGGTACATCTTTGTTGCACCAATATATACTGACCAAAAAGAGGTATGAAAGTCCCTCATCATATCATCTATAATGGAAACAAGGACTATTACACTCCCATGCATAAGGATCACATCATCATTTCCCAATGACCACTTGGGTATCAGGTCACATCCATCTTGATGTTCCCTCATCACAAAACACTCTAGGTTAGTTTCATATATATATTTTAACCAGTATACTATAGAATATGTGACCACTAATGGAGAAGAAGTCATCAATACCTAACCCACATAAGCATCCATACTCCAGTCATCTAAAAAGCTCATCAAGTTCCATTTCTCCTCTGAATCTACTCACCAAGTTTCTGCTCAACCTATATCTTACTACTATGAATGTTATAAATGAATTTACCTTTACCAGAAACATAGAAAATCTCAAAATTAAACATCTTAAGGTAGTAAACCCAACGAATATACCTCAAGTTTAGGTCCCACTGTGTGAAGATATAATATAGGCTCTTGTGGTTAGTGTAGAAAATAATCCTCTTTCCAAATAGATAGTGTCTCCAACACTTCATAGCATGAATCAAAACTACCATCTCTCATTCATGAGTGGGGTAGTTCCACTTATGGTGTTATAAATATTTTTAACCATATGCTACTAACTTATCTATATGAATCAATACCACTCCTAAAGCAATTCTATATGCATTGTAGTATATAGAAAAACTGATCCTAGGCTTGGGAAGTATCAGTTTTGGAGCTGTAGTCAACATACTCTTCAGCTCAAGAAATTCTTATCCACACTATTCCAACCACTAAAACTTTACTCCTTCATTTTTTAAGTTAGTCATAGGTTCTGATATTTAGAATAAGTCCTAGATAAAACATTGGTAATATCTTGATAATCCTAGAAATATTCTAATATTTTAAAAGTTTATATTCTAATTCTATTTTTATATTGATGTCATTAATTTGATAATATGTGAACTGTCCCTAAAATTTCATTATAGGTATATCATGTTAAAATTTTATTAAATTATTTAAAATTCATAAATATCATAAATTTGGTCAAGTGGATGATATATGAACAAACATATAAATTTTTTCTAATTATGAGTTGCATTTTTCCAGTAACACTAATGACTCCAATAGTGTTAAAAACATTGATATCATGGTAATCATAAAATGGGTTAATTGGGTGTTAAAATTAAGGGATATAGTGATAATATAAACTAAATATGTCCAAATTTTATTAGATTAGATATTTTATGAATCACCCTCATCATGTACGGCTTTCATGGGTGGTTATAAAAAATGTATTTAATGTATAAAAATATTAACAATTTACAAATTAATATTCTATATATGACACAATAATGATCCATTTGGTCACATACAACCTACCATTGTTTTTTGGATTATGCATCAAACGTCCTCAAAACCTCTAACGTAAACTTAAACGATCAACTAACTAAATCAAACATAGCCATAATTGAAATAAATGGGATAATGATAATAAAATGAAGATGATAAATGTTCATAAAAAGTAAATAAATAAATAAATTTTATTATTTAAGGGCTATATAATGTAAAATGATAAATTATATTTAATGTAAGGTATTTTTCATTAAAACTGTATTTTTAAAGTTTTATATTTTTATTATATTTTTCTCTACATACATGTTCAATAAATTTTTTTTATGTATACTTCTAATATAATGAAATTTATGTTCAATGTAATTTTATTACTAAATTTTCTTTATTTATTAAGGCTTTAAAAGTGTATTGTGAAATTTTTTCAAAGAAGGTTATTTTTTACATTTTTTTTCAATAGTCTGAAATGAATCATTTTAACATATATGAAATGAGTAGATTTCCAACCTCCATGAATGTTACAATTTATAAATATTAATATTAATTATTTGATGGTTTTACAAAAGTGAATCCTATTTTTCATTCTTCAAGGAATTTTTTTTATAGAGTTTTTAGTGAAATAAGATTTTTTATCATTATTTTTACATAATGCTTGAAAGTACATCTCAATATGTATTAAATAAACCAATTTATTAAAATTTATTATGAAAAAATATGATTATATATGTTTTATTATTTTTATAGTGATCTAATATTTCTTATGATGATGAGTGATCCTGATATAGAACTACAATTCATTAGGTAAGAATTATGTTCTCTAGAAAATTATTTTGGAATTAACCGAGTAGGTTATTCCTTTAAAAAGGGTTCATGAAAGGGTTCTATGAAGATAATGAATGAATGACCAAAGATGAATTTTCAATGCATAGTAATCAATTTTCAAATAAATCATTGATTTAATAATGTAATATAATGATAATTTTAAAGGATTTATTCTTCCCTTCGATAGAAAAAAGTATGTTTTTAAGAAATTGTTTTTCATAGTTTTTCAAGTTTTCTATGACAGCCTCATGATTATGAATTTTCCATTATGATTTATTATAATATGTTTTATTTAATACATTGGGTAGTAATTATAATTTCATCTATATGAAAACAATTATTTTAGTTTATTGTTTATTATGTTAAAGAAAAACTATATTATATGATCTCATGGATTTGAAATGGAATAACTAGTTTCCTTTCTTCTTTTTACATGTAACTTAATGAGGTATTTGTTATCATTATGTATTTTAAAATGTATTTGATAGGGCCTAAGGATTATTATGAATTAATATGATGTTTATTAATAAATATAGGAAATTATACATGAAATAAAGAAGCAGGTCTTTATAATGAATTTCTTTTTTGGAAATAATGAATAATATATGGAAATTTACCTTTAATTATTAATTTTTCCCTAAATTTATAAATATATAAACCAAAATATCCTTGAAATTTAATAAATTGAAACCCTTGTTATAAATTATTTAATTATGGGTTGTTTAAGTTATAGGAAATTATAGTTTTTATTAGATGAAATGTTTAGATAACATTATAGATTTGAATTTGAATAATTTTGGTAAAATAATGGGATAAATATTCTTATAGTATATCATCCTGAATATTTGGTAAGAAATTGATTATATGGATTCCAATAAATGATATCTCTATGAGGAAGGAAACAAGTGGATAAAAGATATAGAAAATATGTTTCTAGTAGTAATAACCCTAAAAAGGATGATTGTGTATTAACTCAATCACCACTTAGTGCATGAGAAATATGAATAATTGGACACTTGGTTTGTTTCTACTTGGGGAGAATGCCTTGGATAATTCACAATATCTTTATAAACCACTATGAATAATTAGTTTATAGAACCCATGAAAACCTATGTTAAATTATAGTGATATGGGTTAATCCTTAATATTAATGGGATTATAAATCTAAGGTTGATAATATGTTAAAATCCATACATATCACTTTTTCTGTTCTATGTAATGGGAATAATTTCAGATACATTTATTGAGTTTTCATAGAGATTTAAAGTATATGTAACTATTATGCTTACCATGTGTTGTAATAGAAAATTTATTTGAGGAGAAATTCATATATATTTTTTGGATATAAGATGAAAGATATTGATAAACATTAGGGTTATGATGATATTTCACATTAAGGTAATTATTTTTAATTTGGATATAAGGTTATTACATTTTGGGAACATTATATGATTAACATAAATAGAAATACCTTGGGATAAGAAGGGATTTTATTTTTTGAATTGTATTTTATAAGTATATATGTGTTTATTTTGGATTTAAGGAGATTCATGTTATTTATATAAAATATTTGTATATTTTTTACATTATATGATTAGGATATATAAAATTTTTAAGTATATGACTTTATGATTGACTACTATTGTTTATTGATAAATGTAAAATTAATTTCAGAATAATATATAATCAAATCCTTCTAATTTCTATGTTTGGAACATGATCAAAAATATTTAGAAGAGTTTAATGGATATTTCTTTGTTTAATTATTTAAGTTGAATATTTTATGTTATTGTTGAAGATTTAGAGATTATATTAGTATTTAATTATTTTATGATTTATTAATATAAGACATTATATTCTATTGTGGTAATTATCTTTGATTTTTTTTCATTTATAATGGAAAGAGAAATAACTTATTATCCTTTTATAGATCTTGTGATCCATTTGAGGTTTATTCTAGTGATTCAGGCATACAAAAATCATCTTGAATATTAAATACTTGTTTTAATTGAATATATTAAAGTGGAAACTACTCTAAATACAACTAAAAGAATAATTTGTTCATATGGAATGAAATGAATTCAATTAAATATATTTTCTTAAATTCCTTATAATGATAGTAAAAAAATCCCTCAAATCCATGAAAAATGATCTTGTGGTAAAAATGTTACCCATTACCTTTATTTTTATTAATGTATGTACTTATTTATCCATTAATGATTTATGGTTTTATGTCTATCAAATTTCTCAAAACCATGTTCTCTATCACAATCTATTATTTATTCGATGCCATTTTTCTCCTCCATAAACATATTTTCACATACCACTACTGTTCCCCTTATCTTGAAACTAGATTATGTGTTACTCTAGGAATACTTTAGGCCACTCCCTAACTTTTTAAAAATGATGTTTTATTATCCCTTTTTATTATTTTTGTTTTCAACAATGGTATATTAAACTATTAAAATGTTTCTTCCTTTTATGATAATATGTTTTATCTTGTAGTAATTAGAATTGATTTAAAAAAAATAAATGTTCATTTATCATGAATGAGATAAAATATTCAGGACATAGTTTATTAAGTGGTAGAATACAACACCCTAAAAATTTAAAATATAGGGCTTGATGGATTTCTTAACACGAAACACTGAGCATTATAAAAATTGTGACATATAATGAATATATTATTATATAAATGTGATAATTATATTATACATGTTAAATGTAAGTGTGATTAATACTAATAAAATTATTAATAATACGTATAAATTTTTCATATATGTAAAATGTATTAATTTATTGTTAATAAATAACTACTAAATTTTCAATAAGGTCATTTTATGCTTCAAAAATAAGTTTTCTTCAAAGATGTTTTATTGATTTTTATAAGAGAATATTATAATTAATTTTAAACACTCTTAGAAATTATATTTTATAAAAATAATATAATTTTTGAAATAAGTATATCAAAATTGTCATAGGTTGAAATTTGGTTATTTCTTTGAATAGATTAGTTTTTCAATGAACACTAAAAAAACCAATTTTTTTAAATATACCATTTTTACATTAAATAAATTAGTTTAAAATTACCATTATCATTTTAATTTCGTAGTAAAGTAATATAATTTTACTTTAGTTAAAAGTAATCAAAGTAATTACATGAGAATCAGTATTATACATTATTTTCTTATAAGTTCATGTTTTGGCGTAAAACACATTATTCTATAAATTATTTTTCATTTATTTTTATGAATTTTAATTACAATTGATTTATAACACATACATAAATTGAATACTGAAAAATGGATTCCATATTTTTATTATCAGATTCAAATATGGTAAATAAGTATATTTTATTTTTGGTCATTATGAATTGTAACTATACAAAATATTTTCCACAACAATAAATATAAAACTAGTAAAATATTGATAAAAATATGAGATAAGGAATATAAATATACATTAAACATTTATTTAGTTTATTGGATAAGTTTCTTTCCATCACAAAAATCCATGAATAAAAAATATGGCCATAGGACTTTAATTATAACATATATATTATTTTATGTTAAGAATAAATACATAATGATACTCCTTATATTTTAATATCTCGAATATTTTACCATAGGGATAAAAAGATAATATGTCCAATTATCAATATTTATTTTAATTACGAATTAATTTTTTATCATGGTAATTTATTTTTAATTTTTAGTGATAGAATAATTACCATAAATATGTATATAATGCTAACGTAGTGCTTGTTCAAAAAACTGAAGTAAATGTTTTAAAAATATTAAAATTAATATAATTTGGATTAATTATTTTGTTAAATGAATTTTATATACAAATATAGCATATTAGTAATATTTTAAAATTTTATAGTAGAAATTGTTTTCTTTCGTGATGCCATTAAAGTAAAATTAGGTGATTAGTCTTGAAAATGGTGTTAATAGTATATTACATTAAATAATATTTTATTTATTGATTTAAAATTCATAAATATATTTTATTTTCCCAATATAATATTATATGTTTTAAAATATAAACTATTCTCCACTTATGGGTTATTTTTTAGTAACATTAATTACTCCAATAGAGTAAAAAACACTGATATCATAGTAATCACGAAAATGGTTAACAAGGCTTAAAGCTAAGTGATAAAGGAGAAAAAAATCACATAATGTTGTCCAATTTTTATTATATGAGATCATTTCAACTCATAATTATAATGTGAAAAATGTAATTTCATGGAAATTCTATGTATTTTTTTAATTATATGGAATTATTCTGAGACCGCATGCTCTAACGACATGTGATTCCGAGATGCAGAGAGCCTAGAACGGAATTTTGAACTTTTTTTAATGTAAGTTTAGTAAATGATTGAGAGGGTTTTTATATCTTTTGAATGGGTTCTTGGATAAAAAATATGAGGACACCTTTGAACTCAGAATGCTGGGATTCACCTAGAATGGACTTAACTTCGGCCAGCAAGGGTCGAATGGAAAAGTTTATTTTCAGATTTTTTATAAAATAATAAAATAAATTTAGAAAGTTATTTTATTTTATTTTGTCATCCGAAGAGTGGCAACACAATGATGCTATGGTGTGGCGATGAGACAGTGATGAGGCCCATTAATGTCCCGTATCACGCAACATAATGATGAAATACAGGAAGCATAACAGCGACGCTTTTTTATAAATGAAACAACATAACAACGTGACATTGCAACATAACTAAAATGCTACTACGTGATTTTATTTTATTTCCAAATGAATTGGTGTATGGAGAATTAAACTTGGAGGATTCTCTGATGAAATTCTAACAAACTTTCTCCCCAATGAAGAACGATGAACACTAGTGAGACTTCACCAACTTCAGTGAACCTCAAAGAATAGATCCGAAGGTGACAATGTCAACACCTTGAACTCTTAAGGAAGAATGATACAACATTTAATGTCAGTGAGGTAGGGTTTTGATTTTTTATTTCAATGTTCTTCCTCGCTCTTCTTTTTCTTCTAGAAATGACAAACACAGATCAACCCACACACTGGTCGATCTGAGATTCATGCATTTATGCAGGAGGGTAATTTTATTTGGGGATTACTTATCCAGGATTCAAACCTTTCATGGATTTAATGAACTTCAATACTCAAACCCCCCTTGATTTAAACCTCTAATGTGGAGGGCTTTCACTAACAAGAACAAGGACCGAGCACCTCCACTCGTGTATTCTTGGTGGCCACATTCTTGAAGTGGCAGCTGTTCGATTCTGAGGCCTAAGTAGGGATGAAAGAGACCCGAGGGACCCTTTGGAGAAAATGGGTTGGAGAACAAACCACTAGAGAAACTCCGTTGGCCTGCAGAAGGGACCGCTGGTGTACCGACGACCGCAGGTAGTAGGATGCCGCGATCGGCTGGGTGACGCGGCGCCGGACACCACATGGAGGTGGTGGCTTGCGTTTGGGCCACCTAGGAAGTGATGTGCGATGATCCATCGACCGTGGATGGAGGGCCCCTATGTCCATAGGGACAACTAGAGCCGAACGCGGATCGGCTGCTGCGTCTCGGCCGGGCGGCGCACCATTGGTTCACCCCCTGGTGGACCGGGCTAAGGCTAATGGGATGCACCCCCGTCCCAGAGGGCCGAACCCACACCCAGTGGGCCATACCTAAATCGACAGGCCAGAACCATGCCTTTCGGGCCGGGATGGACTAGACTGGGTCGCCGGGTGACCCGACGGGCTAGACCCTCGGCCAAACCGGGCCAGGTCTAATGAGGACTATTGGGCCTGGCCCACTAGCCTTCCAGAACAGACCGAACCTAACTCGAAACAGGTTAGGTTAGTCCGTCTAAATGAACCGGGGTATGTGAGACCCTCAGGCCGGGTTGGTTGGGTTGGTCCGACCGGGTCGGACTGGGCCCCATCGCAACTGACCCCCTGTTTACTAAAACAATTGTATCTTACAAACCACGCATCTGATTGATGATCTGTTTGTGGAGTTTGGACTCTCTTGATGAGGTGGATCTTTTGGCATGATTTTTGTGACTTTCATGGAAGTTGTTATGTGAAAAATGGCTTTAGGATCAGTTCTCCGAAGCGCGCTATGTACGGAACCATGCGATTGGCTGAGACCTGAAGACTGCTGACTATCGATTCTATGTGACTCGATGATGGCACAATGGGAAGAATATCTGTGTGACCTAGCAGGCCCAAGATGAGGAGTGGCTCTATGTGACCCGACAAACCCATGATACTCTATAGGAAGAGTATCTCAGTATGGTCAAGGTGGGAAGTGGCTCTACGTGACCGGGTAGGCCCATGGTGGGGAGCGACTCTGTGTGACCCAACATACCCATGATACTCATCAGGGATGAGTACCACAACAGTCCAAGGTTAGTGGGAAGAAGATTCTGTGTGACCTGATAGGCCCACTGTACTTGATAGAGGATGAGTTCTCGAGCAGTCGATATGTTCAATGATGTGATTGATGATTCGTCTATCACTACCCTAAATGTATACCTAGTGCGAGATCTCTTGTTATTAATTATTTACTTTGAGGATTGTTTTGTGGTATTTCCTTTTTGTTTTGGGTTCCCTACTGAGTTTCATGTTACTCACCCCTAAACAGGCCCCTTTCATGTGTGTCGTGTCCCATAAAGATGATCGACGCTTCAATAGAGACCTTGGTGGATTGGGACCTGGTGGAGCCTAGTGAGACAGGACCCATCGATGCTTAGATGGTGGAATTGGTGGCCTAGGACATAGTGGGGGCTAGTAGGACCAGGATGAAATGACATACTACTTCAGTTTCTAGTAGCTTCACTACTCTTATGATCAGGTGGGGTTTTCCATGGATGGCCATTAGAGCCCCTTTTTGTACTTTGCTGTTTCAGTTATTTTGTTGGGTTTTTATTTCGTCCCACTTTCTTTCAGCTATACTTTGTAATAAATATTGTTTTAGTATACCTGTTTTCCCCTTTTAGTGTGTTGGGATGTAGTTGGGTGTGTGTGTGTACATGTACTCAGGGAAATGCCTCCCACTTGCAGGTTGACACCTTTGGCGCTAGTCACCATCCATTGGCCTTTGGGAGGTGGGATTGGGGTAGTCACGACACTAGCCCCAGGGGACAGGTTGTGAAAAAGTGGTATCAGAGAGAGGTCAGTCCAACCACAAAGATCGGGAGTCTGTGTTTTTTTTTTGGGCAAAAATGTTAGGTGTTGCGGGTCTGAATTTCAAATTCGGGGAGTCCAGTTTTGGTGCGGCGACCAATGTATCCATACATTAGGACCTTGAATTTTTCTTTTTGGCTCAATACATGAAAAAATTGGGTGTATAAGTGTCTCTTTATGTACTTTTGAATAAAATTCAGCTCACTAGGTATAACCTTATGACTATGGTACATCTTGATCTATTTCAAGATGCCTCTACATGGACGACCAGTCAGGATCCTGATACAAGGTTGTGAGGATAAATCACCTAGAGATGAGGCATCTGTTCAAGGACCGGCGCTTTAAATGGCCCCATTGGGTGTTTCACTAGTGCTTCCACCACCCGATGGTCAGCATCTATTGCCAGAGGTTCTGGAAGAGGGCGTGCATAGACTCAGTGCCTTTCACAAGTTTCAGAGATAGAGAGCTCCCAGGTTTAAGGAAGAGATAGATCCTCAGGTCACTGAGGACAGGCTAGAGGCTATGATGTAGGTCTTCTACTTAGTGAGGACACTGCCTGACCAGATGGCAATATTGGCAGCGAGTCTTCTATATGGCTCAATAGGGAGACGGTGGATCTTGACCACCCAGACACATGATGAGGTGACCCTCACCTGGTCAGACTTTGAGCGGATTTTCCAGGAGGAGTTTTTCCCTGTGACCTTGTGCTCTGTGCACATTCAGAAGCTGCTTCACCTTCAATAGGGCATCATGATGGCAGCTAAGTACTCAATGTGGTTCATCGAGCTATCTTGCTACTCCACATACATGGTGCAAGAATATTTCTTCAGGGATCGAGCCTTTGAGTATTGAATCAGGTGGGGGATCAGGGCATCGTTGTTATCTCTTAGCATGACTACCTATGCCAGGGTACTGGAGGGAGACCTTCTTGTAGAGAGATTCTTGGTGGAGTAGGTGACTATAGCTAGAGCCACCAATAGAACCCAGGAGGAAGAGTCTTCAGCTGTTAATAGACAACAGACACATGGGCCTAAGTAGGACATGTCATTTAGTGGCCAACCCTAGGACTCAAGGTTGGTAGTGCGGGACTCCCAGTCCTGGGGAAGCCAATAGGAATCAAGGAAGTGCTTTGCATGCGATGGGAAGAGACACATGGCACATGACTGACTGAACTGCCATATAGATGACCAACAGATAGTTGAGGGACAACTGAGGCAGAGGCAGCGGTTTGATTGAGGAGGTCCATAGGGGGCAGATGTGGTAGGGGAGCTGGC
Organism: Viscum album; assembly: GCA_963277665.1. Lineage (NCBI taxonomy): Eukaryota > Viridiplantae > Streptophyta > Magnoliopsida > Santalales > Viscaceae > Viscum > Viscum album. The sequence goes on along the minus strand of OY728141.1, from coordinate 1,012,258,754 downwards.
TGAGTGGTAGGCGGTGGGTGACAGTTTGAGGTGTTACCGCCACCACCCCGAGGTGGTCCACCTCGACCTTAGGGAGCAAGCGGGAAGGGGTGATCTCAACTATAAGAAACAGAGGATTATGACCATGGAATTTTAGAGATGATATGAGATACGATATGTTTCTTCTTTACACTATCTACTATCTTATAGACACAGGTTCTATTAACTCTTTCCTTTCCATGAATCTCTTTCGGAGCTCTGAGATTCTGGTGGAGCCATTTCCTTGATCCTTATAACTAGAGACTCCTACAGGAGATGATTCAATGATTACACACTAGTTCTGGTAGTTTGATCTTACTCTATGAGGTAAGATCTTTAGTTGGGATCTCCTAGTAGTGAAATCGAGGCCTTACGATGTCATCTTGGATATGGAATGGTTATCCATAGTCCATGCTCAGATAGAATGTTTTAGGCATATAGTGCGGTGTGTCCATGGAGATGGGACTAGATTTTCCTTCATTGGTGAGAAGGAAACCCTTGCAATGTAGGACATACTTTCTCAAAGGAGGGTGCATCCAATCAATCACCATTTGGCTAGCCTCACCCTCGGTGTAGTGCATGATATGAGTCCAAGATTCCCTGTAGTGGTGGATGAGTATGCAGATGTTTTTTATGAGGATGTTCCAGGTCTACCTCCTTGAAGGGAGGTAGACTTTTGCATCAACTTTTACCCTAGGAAGACACCAATATCCACACTGGCATATTGGATGGCTCCTACGGAGCTTCGTGAGCTGAGATTATAGCTAGGGGACTTTAAGGATAATGTGTTCGTAAGGCCCAACATTTCACTATGGGCAGCCCTGATGCTTTTTTCCAAGAAGACAGATGATATTTTGAGGTTGTGCGTGAAATTACGGTGCTTGAACCAAGTGACTGTCAAGAAAAATCATCCAATGTTGATAATTGATGACCTCTTCAACTAGCTAAAGGGAGAAAAGTGGTTATCAAATATATACCTCAGATCAGGCTATCATTAACTTTGGGTATGAGACAAGGATGTACCGAAGACAACCTTTAGGTTCTAGTATGACCACTATGAGTTCCTGGTGATTCCTTTTGGCATGAATAATGCCCTACTAGTGTTCATGGGCATCATGAATAGGATCTTCTAGCCTTACCTTGACCAGTTAATCATTATCTTCATTGATGAAATCTTGGTGTACTTAGTGTTGGAGGAGGAGCACCCTACACACCTGGAGATAGTCCTGGATACACTCTGACAGAACTAGATTTCTGGTAAGCTATTGAAGTGTTAGTTTTGGATTCGGGAGGTCCAATTTATAGGACACATCATCTCATAGGTTAGAGTTGTGGTAGATCTTGTGAAGATATAGGTAGTTCTTTCTTGGGAGCCACCTAAGAGCATGACTTAGGTGCAGAGCTTCTTGGGGTTGACTGGTTACTATTGGAGGTTTGTACCCAACTTTTACAGAGCAGAAGCACCCTTATCATCTTTGACACCAAAAGGACAAACCTTCGGGTTGATAGAGAAATGTCAACAGAGTTTCCAGGAGATGAGGTAGAGACTGACTAGTGCCCCCATCTCAAGACTACTAAAGGAGGGTGTTGGGTATGTAGTTTACTGCGATGCATCAGGGACCGTACTGGGTTGTGTCCTGATGAAGGAGACAATGGTGATCACCTAAGGATCATGGCAGTTGAGGAAACATGAGAAGAACTACATGACCCATGACCTGGAGTTAGAATTAGTGGTCTTTTCCTTGAATATGTGGTGATACTACTTGATGGGTGAGCGATTTATAGTTTACTCTGACCACAAGATTATTAGGTATATCTACTCCCATAAGGACCTGAACCCGAGACATCAGAAATGGTTAGAGTTCTTTAGGAATATGACTTTGAGATAGTCTATAATCCTATGAAGGAGAATGTGGTGGCAGACGCGCTCAGTAGGAGGACCAATTTGTAGCTGCTGAGTGAGGCAACAAAGTAGTTGGTCACAATGCAGATATCCTTCATGGATAATGGTAGAGATTCTTGTCTTCAGTTAACGACTGTTAATCCCCCACTCTTACAGTGAGTCAGGGAGGAACAACTAGTGGATGTTGACTATGAGGCCGAACGTGCTCAGTTATCCTCAAGATGGGCTCCTGATGGTTTTTCTATAGGTGGGGAGCACCCCATCCTTTTCAGAGGGTGCTATTTAGTACCAGTGAGATTGCGGGAGGAGGTGTTGAGGGAGTTCCATAAATTCCATTTGGAAGTACATCCTGGAATGGAGAACATATACCAGGACCTTCGATGTCAGTACTGGTGGTTGGGGATAAATAAAGTAGTGGCTGAGTTCATTTTATGATGCCTCAGTTGTCAGTAAATGAAGGCCGAGCATCAAATTCCAGTAGGCTTGGACCAACCACTTGAGGTACCAGAGTGGAAGTTTGACAATATCTTGATGGACTTTGTGATGGGGTTACCACGTACGTCTAGGGGCCGTGATTCTATTTGTGTGATCATTGACTGACTCACTAAGTCGACTCACTTCTAACTCATCCATGAGAAGATGAGGACTACATAGAGCAGGAAGAAGTCTTATGCTGAAAAGAGACTAAGAACATTATATTTTTAGGAGAGAGACCATGTGTTCCTTAAAGTCTCACAATAATGAGGGTTACAAAGATTTGTACAGGATGGAAAGCTATATCCAAGGTTCATCGGACTCTTTCAGATCCTGAGCAGAGTTGGTAAGGTGGCATACCGCCAAGCCATTCCCCCACAGATGCAATGAGTGCATGATGTTTTTCACGTGTCACAGCTAAGGAGGTACGTGCATGAACCATCGCACGTCATCACCCAGGGAGAGCTGGACATTGATTATGGGGAGAAGTTTGAGGAGTTCATGGTGGAGATAGAGAATCAACAGGAGCAGGTCCTATGTGGCCAGTAGATTCCTCTAGTGTGAGTTCGGTGGCAACAAGGGAATCTCCAGGAGAGAACTTGTGAGTTAGAGGCTCAGATTCGTCCTCAATACCCCACATCTGTTTGATTAGTTTTTGTCTTGGATTTCGGGGATGTAAATCCCTAAGGCGGGGAGAATGTAATGTCTTGGAAATTCTGTGTAATTTTTTTAATTATATAGAATTATTCTGAGACCGTGCGCTCTGATGGCACGTGATTTCAAGGTCCAAAGAGCCCTAAATGGAATTTTGAACTATTTTAAGGCACGTTTAGTAAATGTGAAAGTGAGTTTTTCTATCTTTTGATCCGGTGCTCAGATAAAAAATCTGAGGACACCGTTGAACTCGGAATGCCAGGATTCTCTTAGAATGGACTTAACTTTGGCCGGCAAGGGCCGGACGTAAAAGTTTATTTTGGGACTTTTCGAAAAATAATAAAATAAATTTAAAAAGTTATTTTATTTTCTTTTTTCATCCAACGAGTGGTGACATGGTGATGCTGCAGTGCAGAGATGAGGAGGAGATGAGTCACATTAATGAGGCTCATTAATGGCCCGTATCACACAACATAATGATGAAATAAGGGAAGTGTAACAACGATGCTATTTCATAAATGAAATAACATAACGATGAGACGTCACAGTGTAACTGAAACACTATAATATGATTTCCTTTTATTGTCTAACACATTGGTGGACAGAGAATTAAAATTGGAGGATTCTCAAATGAACATCTGACGAAATTCCTCCCCAACAAATAACAATGAACACCGGAGAGACTTCACCAACTTCAACGGACCTCGAAGAATAGATCCAGAAGTGACAACGTCGATGCCTTGAACTCTCAAGTACAAATGCTACAACATCAAATGTCAGTGAGGTAGGGATATGATTTTTATTTCAAAGTTCTTACCCACTATTATTTTTCTTCTATAAATGACGAACATAGATCAACCCACGAACAGGTCGATATGTGATTCATGCGTTTATTTAGGAGGGTAAATTTATTTTGGGATTCTTTATCCGGGATTCAAACCTTGTATGGAGTGATTGAACTTTAATCCCTGAACCTACCCCTTGATTTAAACCTCTAACTCAGAGCGCCTCGACTAACACAAACAAGGACTGAGAACCTCTACTCGTGCGTTCTTAGTGGATGCATTCTTGAAGTGGCGGTAGTTCAATTCCAGGGCCTGATAAGGGATCACAGTGATCCAAGAGACCCTTTGGCAAAGACGGGTCTGAGAACAGACCACTGGAGCAACACTGTTGTCTTGTGAAAGGGACCGCCGGCGTGCCGGTGGCTACGGGCGGTGGAGGTGGCACACCAGTCAGCGCGCTGCAGTAGCAGGAAGCTATGACCATCTGGGTGACGAGTTACCAGGATCTACGTGGAGGGGGTGGCCCACGTCTGGGCCACCCAGGCGGCAACGTGTCGTGGTCCGTCAACCGCAGCTGGAGGGCCCCTGCATTCATGGGGCTAGTTAGAGACAGACACAGCTCAGCTGCCACATCCTGACTGGGCGGCGCACTGCCAGTCCACCCCCTTGGAGGACTGGTCTAAGGATAGTGGGCTGCGCCCCTGGGCCGGTCCCGTTGCCCAGCAGGCTAGCAGGCCGGACCCACGACCTAGTGGTCCGAACCCACGTCGGTAGGCCGGACCCCCACCTAGCGGGCTATACCCGCACTGGTAGGCCAGACTTGCACCCTTTAGGCCGAGCCGGACTAGACCGGGTCACCGGGCGACCTGACGGGCTAGACCCTTGTCTAAACCGGGCTGGGTCTAGTGAGGCCTATTGGGCCTGGCCCACTGGTCAGGCCAGACCAGACCGAACCCAACCCTAACCAAGTCAGGTTAGTCTGTCTAAATGAACCGGGGTATGTGGGACCCCCATGCCGGGTTGGTCTGGTCAGTCTGACTAGGTCGGACCTGACCCATCGCAATCAGTCCCCTATTTACTAAAACACCCGTATCTTGAAAACCGCATGTCCGATTGATGAGCTGTTTACAACATTTAGACCCTCTTGATTATGCGGATGTTTTTTAATTCTTTTTGGTGACTTTCATGGAATTTGTTTTGCAACGGATGGCTTGAAGAGCAGTTATCCCATGCACACTATGTACGGAACCTTGCAGTTGGCTGAGACCTGAAGACTGATAACTATCAGCTCTGTGTGACTCGACAACGATTGAGTGGGAAGAGAATTTATGTGACCTAGAAGGCCCATAGTGGGGAGCGTCTCTTTGTAACCTGGATTACCCACAATACTCGATAGGAGGAGTATCTTAGTATGACCAAGGTGGGAAGCAACTCTGTGTGACTTGGTAGGCCCATGATGAGGAGTGGCTCTGTATGACCTAGTATACCTATGGTACTCATCAGGGATGAGTACCACAATAGTCTAAGGTTAGTGGGAAGCATCTTCTGTGTGAACTGGAAGGCCCACTGTACTCGATAGAGGAGGAGTTTCTCCAGTAGCTGAGGTGTTCGTGATTAATGATTCCTCTATCACTACCCTAAATGTATACCCGGTGTGAGATGTCTTGTACTTATTGATTTATTTTTACGATTTATATGTAGTATTTACTTTTTTGTTTTGGGGCCCCTAATAGTTTTCGTGTTACTCACCCCTTCACAGGCCCCCATCCGTGTCATGTCCCGTGAATAAGATCGACACTTCGATTGAGACCTTGGTGGACTGGGACCCGGTGGAGCCCGATGAGATAAAACCGATCGATGCTTCGATGGTGGACTTGGTATCCTAGGACTATGTGGGGTCCATTAGGGCCAGGCAGACATGACATACTACTTTGGATTCCAATATCTTCATTACTCTTATGATCATGTGGGGTTTTTCGTAGATGGCCATCAGATCTCCTTTTTGTACTTTAGTGTTTTAGTTCTTTTGTTGGGTTTGTATTCGGGACCACTTTCTTTCAGCTGTAATTTGTACTCAGTCTTGTTTTAGTATACTTTTTTCCCCTTTCAGTGTGTTGGGATGTGGTTGGGCATGTTTTTGCGTACAGATACTCAGGAAAATGCCTCCCACTTGCAGGTTGATTCCTTCGACGCTAGTTTCCAGCCACTGGCCTTCGGGAGGCGGGCTTAGGGTAGTCACGACATGGGCCCTGGGGGACAGGTCGTGACATAAAAAATATTACAATTTTTTTCCACATGAACATGAAAGTCAATGTATTTTAAATTTAATATTTTAAGTAATTACAAGGGTCCTCCTCCCCTCACATATCATTACAAACCTCTTCTCCACTCTTCCTCAATTCTTTTGAGTATTATAGTTCATCATGTATGTGTTATAATCTCTCAAAAACATCCCTCTTAACTTACTTGAGGTATTTGTATCACCAAAATACCATACCTATATTTATTAAGGAGTAAGCCAAAGAGGTTACCATAGGAGAAGGAATAATCCAAACCAACTTATTTAATTTTTATTTTTTCTTCTAAAAACATAAAATATTTATCAACCATACATAAATAATTAATGATTAATATAAAATATATGTACATTTTATTATGATTATGTTACAAATTTTTTTCATCTATTTCTCCATTCAATGATAATTGAAAACATCACTCATGAATACAGGTGGATTATAACCTCTATGAAGTTATGTGCTTTGTTTTTAATCAAAAGATTACAAAGAAAATTATTATTATGGATTTAATTAATATACATGAAATTTTAAAAATGATTATTATTCATAAAATATAATATATTATATTTTTAATTATCTTTCCATCCATTGAAAAATCAAAACATCATCCATGCATATGTGTAGACTTCTACCTCCAAAAAGATATGTGATTAATTTTTCAGGAAAACCATTAATGGGTGGTTTAAAAATTATATTTTATGTATTATAATGATTATAATTCCATGATTATGATTATGGAGATGATTGAATAATTTACCCTTTGACCACAGACAACCTACTAATTTTGTTTTTCAGATTATAAACTAAGCATTCTCAAAGAGTCCAATGTAAACATATATAATTAAGTAACAAACAAAAAAGGTGATAAATGAAAAAAAAGTGTTAAATATAATTATATTAACTTTTTTTTAATATTATTCATAAATTATATAATTTTTTTATTTAGGTGTTATAGAACATACGATGCTAGACTATATATAAGGCATGGTATTCTCCCTTGAAAATTTATTTTAAAATTTTTAATGTATTTCTTATAATTTTCCTCCATATACATGGAAATTAAAATCTTTCAAGAATTTTATTAATATAATGAGATTTATTTTCATTATCAATTTATACCATTTTTTCCTTTATGAATGTTGTAAAATAATACCTTTAAACGTTTTCCAAATGGGTTATTTTTTACATTTTTAAAAAATTATGAAAGGAATATTTATATAATGTATATGATAAGTGTAAAATTTCATGGGTACATGAATGTTATTGTTTTTAATGAATGATCTATATGATTTTTTTTTGAAAATAAAATCTTATTTCTCATTCATATGAGAGTTTTTTTTAAAAAAATGGACAAAAATTTATTTTTATCTATATTTTTATTGGGAGCTTGAATGTGATTTTCAATATGACTTAAACATAGTAATTTATGATATTTTATTATTAAGAAGTATTTTATGTTTTTTATGTATGTAATCATCCTTATCCATTGATTATGATGATGTTTGTACTTGGTATAACTCTCCAATTAATTGGGTAATGATTATGTTTTTCAGAGAATTATATTGGAAGATACCAAGTAGGTAATTCCATTTGTAATGGTTCATATAAGGTCTATTATAATGATTATATGAATATTACATCCCAATTAACCTATATAAATTTCTTAGGTTGTATAATTTGTTTTCAAGGAAATATTTTGATTTTATAAAGTAGGATAATAATATATTGTTTAAAGTAAATACAATTCACTATAATAGTAAAGTTATGCTTTTAATTATATTTTTTCATGGGTTCTCATGTTCTCTAGTAAACCTTCATGATTATGATTTTACCATTATGATTTATTATAAAGGGTTTTATAAAAAAAATAAAAAAATATTTTCTAGTATTTAGGTGAATGATTATTTGAGAATAAATTTAATTATGTTGAAGGGAAACACTCTTATATGATCTTACATTTTGAAATAAAATAATGAGTTTATTTTCATTTTTTATATTTTAATTTTCAACTTTTTATATTAATTACTTGTTTTAAAATTATTTTCATAAATAATAAGAACTATTAATAACTAATATGATGTCAATATCTAAATAAATGAAATTATCTTTGAATGAATAAAATATTTCTTTCCAAATAACTTATTTTGTGGAAAAAATGGATACTATACCAAAATATCCACTCTATTATGTAATGTTTCAAGTGATTCTCTACAACTCTAAACTAAAAAAATCATTGAATTATAAAAAAAGTTAAACCCTTATTATAAATCTTGTAATAACAGTTTCATTAATTTATGAGGTGTTATAATAATAACACTTTCAATTTTCTTATATATTCCTCTTTCATTGACATAGAAGATTAGAAGTTTATTCAAATATCAGAAAAAATGAAACATACTTCACTTTTTCCCTTCTTATATAATCACAACATTTATTTAGAATATTTTTTTATATTTAAATAAAAAAATATATGGGTCATAAAATCTCTTATAAACCAATATAATATCTTTTATTTATCATAAATATTTTTTTTAAAAACTCACATGGTATCTATTAATACAATTTAATCCTATTATCCACAAAATATATTCATATTTTAATCCTCTATACCTAGATGGAATCATATTATGAGTCTTTACATTTTTGAATAATCTATTTTTTCATGGGGCTCCCATGAAAAATTTTCTTTATCATTCAGTACAGCCTATAATTCCTTATTATTCCAAGTTAACCTTGAAGACATATTATTCTTTACCATATTGTTGTTTTATAACCATTATCAAGACATATAATGAATACAAAATCACTTTGAGTAGTTTTAATATTTATTTCATGAATGAGCATATCAATTAACATCTGACATAATACCCATAAATTATTTCATGTAAATCATCAATCTTCGTGAAATTATACTAATTGATAAAACACATGAACTATGAAAAATTAATATATCACACAGTTTATTGGACTTTAATATGTTTTTTCCATTATAAATTTTTATCAAAAGTAAAATCTTCCTTAAGATTTTATAATCCTTATACATTAAATAATATTTTTCCCTTATCAAAATTTACAACTGTGCTCTATAAAAAATGTTCACATGATACTAAAAAACTTGTATATAAATTAAAAAATATCAAGTATTACATAACATATACCCATTTAAAATACTATATTAAACTATATATATTATGTGCTTAATCCTTTGAAAATTTTCTATTTCAAAGTAATCATCAAAAAAACATTCACAATAATAAATATATATTTGAAATAAATATAAAAATATATGAAAAATTAAAAATATTACACATCACACAATTCTCAATTCCTTTTCCAAAATATGCACATCTTTAGAAATTATAATACATATGATGTAAAATATATTATATACTTTTTATCATATCATGCATTGCTAATTTCTAGTGTATTCTCTAATAAGTATCATATTGATGGAACATAGAATACAAATTCAATGTCTTAGAATATTTTTTAGCATCAATCTCAATTGTGTATCTTAAAAATATAGTGATATCTTAGAGGATTTCCCATTTTCTTCAAATCCATGTGAAATATTAAAAATTCAATGCCTTTTTGAAAATTTAACATATTTCTATAAATTATATATTTTCTATCCATATTTATCATCTCAAATATATCTTACCCATACCATTTCCAAAAATTTCTAACAAGTATAACAAACCTCAAAAAATTATCACATCTAGTGATATTTATAGGCATTTAACAATAATTAAAAAAACATCCATAATTCCATTGGGATATTTAATGAGTAATATATTATCTAGGATAAATTAATATGAGTTTATAGAAAAATTTACTTCTTGGTTATTCCTTATATTTTCATGATCTCCACATATGATTTTATATTACTCATGAAATAAATGTTTCATGAGCTCTATGTTCAATTTTTGGTAGTGTTATTAGATAACATTCTAATGTAATCAAGGTTATATAAGGAATATTATATGTATTTAAGAGCTATTTCTGAGGTCTTCTGATGAAATTACCTATATGGGAAGATATTCATTATTAATGCCTTGAACTAAGTGGAAAATTTCAGGGGAATTTCATATATGAATGGGAAAAGTTGAGAATGCTTTAGTTATTGATGCAATTTTCTTATATTACTCCCAAGAATGTTTCATAATTTCATAGTTTCCTTATTTCTGTAATCTATTATATGAAGTTCAAACTCAATTTCTATTAGATTATAGTGTTACTATAATATTTAACTATGAAGGATCATGAAATAAATTAGAAATATTTGTGCTAATAAGACTATTAATCGCTAAAGGGATTATTGATACATATTCCTTTTATGATTTTAATAGAGGAGGAATTATTTTTAAAGGTCTTTAATGATTCTTATTCATATTGTTTAGGTTTTTTTGTTGTATTATAGTGGTTTTATCTAATATTTGTGTTGTAAATATATATACTCATGAATATAAATATGCTACCTATGATATTGAATTTGTGGTAATAGTTATTTAATTTATGATTTTATAGCATTGACATATCAAATAGGGTTTTAGGTTCTTCCATAATCCTAATAGAATTCAATATATTTTCCATTTTTTGATTTAGTTTTTTTCTCAAAATTATTGGATGGAGTTGTTACATTATTATCCCTTATATATAGCATAAAATTAAAAATATTTTAGTTTTTGTGATAAGTTTAATGTCACATGGATATGTCACTAAATTATATAGAGATACATAGAGGATGATGGAAGTGCATGAAAACATGAATCTTGATATGAACGAGGTCAGTTATATTAGTTTCATGTATCATATGGAAGTGTAGTTGTCATCGATACAAGATGTAGAGTTTTTTAGGCTAGGATATCCTAATATATAGGTATGGTGGGATCATGTAGGCTTGAGAAATTTTCTGAAGAGATGTTTATAAGATGATCATTATTAGACAGTGTTCCTTGGGATGATTATTATTTTTGGGGTAGTGTGAGATGTATTTCTCCATAATTTTAATAGACCGAAGTTATTAGTTTATACTATTAAAACCATGTAATATCATGCAATGATGATTCAAATCATGTGTCCATAGATGAAAAGGTTGGTATTATAGCCTGTGTCATGGTGTCTTATCTTCCAAGAGCTGATATCTAATAAATATGTCCTAGTTTATCTATTATTTCCATTTGATATTAATTGATAGAGGAAAGAATAAATATCGATATATTTTATTAATAATTTTAATTTTAAATAAAGTATAATAATATTTCATTAGAGTAATTGTGGATTGACTTATAATGTAGACTCATTTCTTGGTGATCTCTGAGTTGAGCATGGTAGATCTACTAGTTTGGTGAAAAATCCGGGAGGTTTTTTTCTTCTTCATGGTGTTCATTGATTGACCATATTTAACAATGGTACATGTTTCACATTTAGTGTGTCAAATATTCTTCCACATGAATTTATTTCACAAATTTTTCTTATCACAATATTCTACCCCCTAAGAAATGGTTAAAAAGGGTTAAAGGAAATATTGAAAACATGTTTTCTAAATATTAGATGTTTGTGGATGAAAAATTTATCATTGGTGAAGTTTTATAATAAAAATATCTATAACTCAATAATAAGTTCTGAAATATTTTGGGTATTTTATGGGAATCCTTTTAGATCTATTTTATTATAGAATGAGGCAAGTGTGTAATAAATTCTTGAACTAGACTTGGGTTAATTTATATCAATGATGTTATAGATAATTATCGAGATGATTAAAGCTAATATTGACTATCAGAAGATGTATGCTGATAATATGGGTAGTCCTTTAGAGTTTTATGTCATAAATAATGCATTTTTAAAGGTTTTACCCACCATATAAATTGGATTTTTATTCAAGTATGTAATCATTATCAATGGGTTGTTGGACCGTATGAAGTGTTATAATGTTTTTGGGAGGTAGAATATCATTATATCATCCTTCCATATATTTATTGGATATATAAAATATACCATGTTTCATTTTTTAATCAGTATATTCATGATACTTATAATTTCATTTATTGGAGTGATTTTAATGATCCAGATGATGTGATGTTTTGATATCATCCATTTCTAATTTAGGATCTTTAGGAGAATGTGTTTTATGGTTGGTTCATTAATTTGGAATGTATCTTATGGTGGCCTGGTGTCTTTGAGGAGAGTACATCGGAGTATAATTAATACAAGTGTGTTATGTATATTGATACTTTTTAGTGATTCAGTCTTATTTAGATATTTATAATTTATTTATATTGATATTATTGAAGATATTTTTATCTTGTGTGGTTATAAACATCCTAATGGATATATTATTGTTTAATAGGTATCTAGTGGGGTTTTTGGGTTTGATGTTGTTCTTGGTTTGGTTATTTTTTCAATTAATAGAATCATTTAGAAGGTATATTCTATAGAATTATGTGTTTATTTTTATTAAGAGCCAAAATGGACATCTATAAAAAGCCTATGTTAGGGAGTATTTTGTGGTATCTTCTTTGGAAATATAGGTTACCCGTTTTGTCAGGTTTGTGTACTTGATGTATGAAATGAAAATTATGGGGTTTTTTCCATGGTTGTTTCATATTTCTTATAAGCATGAATTTTAATTTGTTTGGTCTTTTGATGGAGTTGTTGATGAAACTGAGAAAGTTAAAATTACCATTTTGGATGTTTTGATGCTCTATAGAAATGAAAGAGAATATTAAATTTCAAGGATGAGTCTTAGAGGAAAGGTTGAAATTGTGAGTTTGGGTGGCTATTATATGGCGTTTCACATGTTGTGATTGGGTTTAAGGGAAAAAGGTATGTTATTCATAGCCCTATTCTTTTTTTAATGTTAACATCAATATTTTAGAGTGAAACGGATAAATTAGTCCATTTTGAAAACCTATACATTCATATCTCATTTTTAAGATGATTTATCCAATGGGGTAGACTTAGACATGATATATTGGGGTAATTTAATTTATTTTAGTTTTTATGTTACCATACTATAGTTCTATTAAATATTTTTTTCTCTAAAATCCTAGAGAACTAGTGGTTGATTTATTTTATGTTCACATAAATTATTAGTGGATCTAATATCATCCATTTCTCATGATAACTACTTTAAATAAAGATACAAAAATACTTAAAATACATCCATGAATTTAATTTTTACAATATTTCACATAAATTTTAATATTTAAGAATAGAGGATATACCCTAACATTTTGTTTCAATATCTATGACTCCTTAAGATTTTTAAATTCAATGAGAGTTAAAAAAGGAAGATGAAAACATGGTTTTCCACAAACTATAACACTTGGTCATTAAATCTTGAAAGAAATTATTATGGTGGTTTAAAATAAAGAAACCACACCCCCTGAGAGATTGGTGATGAAATCAAGGTTTTATTTCTATGGAAAGTCAAAATAAAGAACTCATTTGTGAGTTAAATGAAAGATTTTATTATTTTCATTATATTTTTAGTTTCTCAGTTATTCAATCTTTATTTTAAAAAAGTTTGTTGTTTTTATAATAGGAATGTAATAAGTTGGGATAATTCATGGGGAAGCCTAACATGAGTAACCTATTTCACTCATAATAAATTTATGGGTTGTATCCTTCCACCAATAGCTCATATGTTTTTAAAATCATATCATATTATTCAATGAAAGTTTGGGTGGAGGGTACACAATTTTTTTTCTACACCAAAATTTGATAACTTATTTTTTTCAAAAATGATTCATTATTGAATTGTCCTAAAAATATTTTATTCTTTTCAAAAATAATTAATTCATGTATATTTAATTTCTTGTTTTTTAAGTTTTGACATAAGAAGATTGTAAAACCAATTATATAAGAAGAGATACATTGATTTCAAATTTCAATGAGAAGTTTTATTTTATATAAACTTGAATAAAACAAGCCTTACATTTCATTTTAGTTTTATTCCATTTTATACTTTAAATATGGGTAATTGAGGGACATACTGAGAAAACAAAATAATGGGGAATCTATTACAAACCTTTAAGTGTTTAAGCTTTTAACTAGTGTTTTAATTTTTGAAACACATCATTTTAATTATGATTATTTTCAAAGTTAATGAAAATATACTACTTAATTTTTAAGGAGTAATAAATAATTGAAAAGTATAAATTTAAATTTTTTATGATGAAATCCTTTGTATAAATTTATTAGTTTCTACTACCTATTTGATAATATTTTTGTGTTTAATGGTTAATTTGAATGTATTATTCATCATTTTTAAGAACAAACATGTTAAACATTAAATGTTAGCATGAATCTACATTGAAAAAAATTAAATTTTTGAATAAATTTTCATGTAGTAAAAAGTGGGTATTTTCTATTAATGTTGTGTGTTTTTTTGAAATTTTAGGGAATCTTCAATTTAAAATTTTTATGTGACTCTTAAAATATTTTTAAACTAATGGAATCTAAAAATATATTTGAGCTTCAGTTTATTTTTAATTATTTTCTCATATAAAGTAATTCAAAATTAGGGAAAATGTAGGGTTATATACATATAAGAGGGGTCTAAATTGAGATAAATTATCATTTGTTGTTAATTGATAAAAAACCCCTTAATTTTTTTCCAAAATTGTGTGTTTTTTAGAGTCACTTATGAATTTTTCAATGGGTGATTTTTTTATAAATAGAAGAATGTGATTCCATTTTGAGTAGATTTATCTTTATTAAGTTATAGATTTAATTAGCTAAATCATATTTCTTTCCCTCCTAAAAAAATATATCATGTTAAACTTTTAGATCATGTTATAAAATTATCATTGAATTTTAAGTTTTTTATATGAATTTAAATCATTATATATAGAAGTAGATTGATAATGAAATAAAAATCCAAATCCAATTTGAATACCTTATTTTAATATTATTTTGTTCATTATTCATCAATTAATGGATGAGATATTTATTCCACCAATAAATTTCCACTCCACCACATCAAATGGCGTGCCTATTTATTTTGAGACCCTATATTATGTTAGAATGTTATCCTAGTGGTAAATATATTTTTATAAATCTAAATGGATGTAAATTGATGTTTTTTAAATTCAGTTTATTGTTTTCAATATTAATCATTTTTTAAAAACAGTAATTACATTTGCAGTAAATATATTTAATTTTAGAGGATATTCATTTTTCTATATCAGAAAAATAATTGGGGGCAAATAATTATGAAAATAAATTCTTTTGGTATTTTTTTTTTGATTTTGGGAATTATTTTCTACCACTGAATTTGAAAAAATGATTTCTTGAGGACATGTAAAATGATAAGTGTGGGATAATTTGATGTGGACTTTCTTTATGATGCTTATCTATATCATTTTTATTTATTTACTTAGTAATTAATGCTAAAATATCTACTTTATGGTTAATTAATTATTTATAGTTAATTTTTAGACAAATTATTAAATTATTTTAAATCTTGATAATTTTTTGTATTTTTATATTTATTGAATTAATTGTTTAATTATTAGTTTTTATGATTAGTTTTATTAATGAATTTTCTTTTTAAATTTATTTTTTATCTATTTAAATTTATTCTTGGTGTTTTGTAATTTTATATATTTCTTTCTTCTTTTTTTTTCATTCTTTTTGTATAAAACTTACATTAATTTTTAATTATTTCACTTTATTATTTGAGGAATTTTAATTTTAATTTTCAAATTTAAACTATTTTTCATTTTTCTTGATTTGATTTATTTATTTTTAATTATCCTTAATTGTTTTATTTTACATATTATATTTTAGGGTGTTAATTTACAAAGGATATTTTAATTATTTATGTAATATTATTGGAACCAAAAGTCTGCATCAAATGATAAATGTTAAGAGGTGTTGGTCCAACTTTTTGTATAATATAAATTTGACTACAATAGATATTTATCATCCTTCCATGTAATAGAATTCACATATGAATAATATAATTTCTTATGTTCATCCTTACTTAACATATAATTCATATAGAGTGTGTATTTGAATTTATATTATGTGAGATGAAGCAAAAAAATGGGTGAAAAAATTCAAATTTGTGTAAGGAACATTAAATAAGGAACCCTATATTGAATGGAGGATTACCCTAGTCAGACTCCATCCTTATAATGCTAAAATTTTGAGATGATTCTTAATGAACGAATATATTCCCATGTTCCTTCAAAATATAGAGACAAACCCCCCAACACGTGATGTTTTCATATGAATCTTTTGATCTAATAATGGTATAAGGTTTGGATGTCAAACCAAATGTTATAGCCTCTAATAAAATTGAGGTTAAAGACAAATCCAAGAATAGATTTGATTTCAGTTGAAAGGGGACAATATTAAGGAATATCCTCAGTTTGAGGAGAAGATGTTGAATAAATTTAGTGAGTTGATGCCATAAAAAATTAGGAAGGTTGATGAGGTGAGAGTTGAGTTTAAATTTTGGGGAATTTATTTTTACACTAATGAGTTTCTACGTTTCATTTTGTTTGAGTATGATACAGAGGAAAAATAGGCCAGTGAAGTCAAGATTTATAACTTCACCAAGCATGTAGAGGAAGAATACTCACTGAGTTTTAGAGCTTCTCACATCTAATTGAAGTCAATTCATTTCTTATTAGGTATTTTATGGTTGTATTTTTCTCATATGAAAGTTTTTTATTTGAATATGATTAATGGGGACCTCATGTTATCTTAATGAGGTGGCCTTAAAGTTGAATCTAGTTTATCACATGGCTATCAAATGAATCTCATAATATTGTTTTTTTTCAAAGCATGATGTAATAATTGATCTCAAAAAACTAATTGAGGTGGTATCAAGATTGAACCAAATTGAAATTGGATAAACCAATTTTGGCATCATATATGAGGTCGAAGCAAGGATTTGTGATGTATTATTCAACACTGTTTAAAGTTGTGAGTAGAGTTTTTACTGATTAAGGGAATGGATGAATGAAACTTAATTATATTGAATATGTATGTAGAATTATTATGAGTAAATTAGGTTGTAAGTTTCATTCATTTATGAGTTATAATAGTGGTTTGACACTTCCTAAAAAATAAATAAAATGAATTTGTGGAGGGAGTTTTTCTTACATCACATGAAGTGGGTTTTTTTATAGGTGTCCATAGAGAAAAATATTGTTTTCTTATTAAACTATTGTTGTTTTCATCCTTTATGATTTTAAATAGTAAATAATTACTATAAAACAATTGTGATGGTTTCTATATTTTATTCCCAAATTTCCATCTCTCTCCCTTTACTTCTCTTTTCTGACTCTTCTATAATGCTATATTTGTAAATAAAATTAAGTGTTAAAATATCTAATAATAGGCTAACCTCATTTCTAAATGAAGATATAATATTTAGCTCAACCATCAAAGTCTTTTACACTGTTGTTAAATTGAAAAGGTGAATTGAAGAAATTCCACCACACCCTCATTCACATGAACAATATTATAATTTCATACTCTCTATATAATTTAATCTTTTTAGTTGATTCATTCAATATGGTTTCTTGATAGATACATGTGTTTTGATGATCAGGTGATGACCATCTTTCTATGGAAGACATTATGTGAGGAGTTGAATTGACTATTTGAGTCATTCCTGAATTAAGAGTGAACATATATACTTTAATATATTCCATGCAATTTGGTTTTCAATGTTTGGAGATATATATTTTTATGTATAGACACTGATAATAAATTGAGTATGGTTTGGTTTTGATAGTATAATCTTGAATATTAGGGATAGGTTGAAGTGGGTTGTTTATTTTTTATCTGGTATTGTTCTCACCAAAATTTCATCATTTCATTTTATTGTTTATATTTATCTTCTTTCCCCCCCTTTTTTTCTTGTTTTCATCATCACTATCTCAATTCCTTAATTTTTTTATGATTTTCATTTATGTATTTCAAAATAAATAGAAGTAGAAAATGATTTTATCAATGGGGTGGCTGCAACAAGAACACCCATCTATCCTCCGTGATTGAAACCACCAAGCTATAAGAGTACTATAACTGATCTACCTACACCAAATCCTCTAACACAATCCAAAATTTCGTGGAATATGTCATACCTGGACAAAATGGGGCCTTGCATGAAGGAGCATGAATAAATGGTAGAGGAAACCGAGAAGAGGCATAGCTGTATATGAACAACATCATATTGAAACTCAACCAAAATCATAAATTAATAACTGAATGGAATGGTCAGAAGAAAGTGAACAAGGGATAAGGCTTTGTTTACAGATCTCTAGGACATATAACCATATGATTGAGAATAGAGAGATAACCCATGTAATGACCCAAAATTATATCAATGAAATTTTCCTTCTTATATTTATTTTATATAGTATGAATCAAATAACAATACATATAGAATTCGATAAAATCTTTATAAATGAATAATAAAACAAATAATAGGTATTTATAGACATTAAGGAACCTATACCAATGAAATAGTAACTTGCACTTAGGAATTGTAATATAACCTTTATGAATATTAAATCGACCTAATGAATAGTAACCTAACCCATGAAAGTATAAATAAAATTTACTCATCTCATAAGTGAAAGTATTATATAATTATATCACAGTAAAAGTAAGTGAATATTTTAAAAACTAATATTTAAGTGTTGGTATTTTTATAAGTCATAAATATTTAATTAAAATTTTATTATTAATAAAATTATTTAAAATAAAATTCATTTTCTTAAAATGGATTTATAAATCAATAGTTTTTTGTCTTATTATTTTAGGATAATTTTATGAGACCTTAGTTAAATTTTTAATGTGTTATAAAATTAGTTTTGAATTTAAAATATGTGTTTTCACGTAAATAATTATTTTTTTAAATTATATTTTACATATTTAGAAAATTATTTTGATAAAATGGAGTCCATTTTTTTTAATTCTACATGTTGAAAAATGGTTATGGTTATTTTTTTGTAATTTTCTAAAATACATTAATTTTCGATGAATAGTAAAATACAGTAATTTACGCTATAGATAAATTATAAGCTAAATAAACTATTCCATGAGTCATAACTGATGTAAGAACTATAATCTAGAAATGGATGCATTATTTTAATATATTTTATAATAATTCTCAAACTATTCATAGTATTTAGTGAAAATAATGAACAAATGAATAAGATATTCAAAAATCACCCCTCTTCTCCACTATAAAAACCACCCTATCCCCCTATTCTCTTTACACCTTTAAGCCATGAATATTTAAAATTTTATACCAAAATCCTCTTACCTAGTCTCTTTACACATCCAAGATCTCTTGGTAATTCCAAAATACCAAAACCCCTTCCCTTAATGAGGTTCTCAAGGAGGATAATTCAAGAGGTAAATCCTCTTCCTATTTCATTTAATTTTCATTTTAATCTATTTTCTTTTATTATTATCTTATCAAATAATCTATCCAAATGATCAAGATAACTCTAGTATCATATATAAACTATAATTATATCATGTTAATATAAAATCCATTATTAATATCCTTACACCCTCTCTATTTTATTTTAAAAACAAAATCATCATCCAGAAGGTGACAATTTACATCCTTCATGGATGATGCACATTCATTATTTAATATCTCCTTAATGGATGGTCATGAAACCATTTTTATGGTTGAAACAGATTATAAAATATTTATTATGTCTTATATAATGTTTTATAACCAGTATATATACAAAATACTAATTCATACGACAAAACTAGTTTGAAATGATCGAAATACTGCGACAATAATCTAAACGATTATAACTAATGTTTTATTTAATAAATATTATTAATAACACACAAACAACTTAATTATACATCCATTTAATCCTATATATTTTTATTATTATCTTATAAATTCATGTCTATAGAATTATACCCATTCCATATGAACTTCCATACACATATACAAGTATACCGATCATGAAAACCAAGGAAATGAACACTCCTGAGCGATAAATTTGTATCTTATAACTCATCAAAAAGAAAATAATACATATATAAAATCTTATTAATTAATTTATTAATGGATTTAATTTTATTATTCATGACATTAAGGTCAAGTACATAATACATTCAGACATAAGGTAATGGTTTTCTACCCAAACCTCCATTTTTTTGGGTTACTCTTCTATCTCTGTTTACCAAAATAAAATTCATAATTATTCTTATATAGAAATAAAAAATTATGTTTGAATGTTCTACATATATATTCCAATCATAATCCTTATTTAATTTATGTGGACTTTCAAGTTTGTTAAAGGATCTTTCACAAATTATTCCTGAAAAAGAAGCCCGATTCAAGGGAACTTCTCAAATTTCTTTTTATTTTAAAGTGCACTCTATAATATGTTTTAAGACACCAATATTTTTCTAAAATAACTCATTTTATTATAAAAAAATATCTTAGTTCACTTCTGGTTTTAGATAATGATTTTTCCAAAATAACTCTTCTTTGCAAAGTAAAATAGTATTTCTCTCAAGAATTACTTGATAACTTTATAAGAGTATTTTAATATATTTCAATACTCTTGTTAATTATTAAATTTAATTTGGATTATTATTTTCTGATATCATCTTCCTTATTTTTTAATGGTTTATGATTACTTTGACTGTGGATTTTATATCTTCATACCATTCACCATATTACTTTGAATGGTTAGTGTTTATGTTTAATGATTAGGGAAATTTATTTAAATTTTATATTTTAGTTTCAATATGAATGTATATGTTGATTATGTTTCACCACTTTCATATGAGGAATTAATTGGACATATTATGTAACGAGTGGAGCCTACTAAAACTCCTTGGTGCATCAATTGTTCTCATGAGACAAACTAGTTTTGGTTTTTACCCGTTTATATACAGTATTGGCACGAGGCCTTGAAAATACATTTATGATGTCCCTCATTATGAATTCTCTCATTATAAAACTAATAATTGATAGTACATGTGATTATTCAACTGGTATAATATCTATGGTTTTGTTTTATTATGAAATTATTTATTTATATTTTATTCCTGTCATATTATGTTCAATATTATGTTTTAACGACATGTGTACATTTATTTATTCAACATGCCTTATTACTTATGCTTCTGCTGTATTAATTACCCTTAAAAATAATTTGAGATCACCCCTTTATTATGTTTTATTTTTCCCCAAGATAAAAATAAGTATATTATGAATGACTTGTAGGAATAATCTAGGAGTTATGGACGTATACAATGGAATTTAGAAATTTTATTTCATTTTAAGTTGTAATGTTGAACTTATGTATCTATATTTTTTTCCATCACTACTAAACTATTCAGTCCTTCAGAATACGACTTCCTTGTAATCATACATATTTATGGAATTAAGGAACCAACTCCTGGAAACTAGGTTTGGGGTCTTTAAAATTGGTATCAGAATAATTTTAATAGAATATTTGGAAACTAGATTTAGAAAACGCAGATTAGTGAACAAAACATAAAGATAGACTTTGATGAAAAGAATACAAGAACATACTAGAATTTTGATAAGGTATAGATAATGTGGATCTTCCTAGAAAAAAATCCTGATCACTATGCTGTAAGAGGATGTGGTTCTTGCACAAATTTAACTAGGATTAACAAGTATAAAAAGGTTTTCCAGACCTGGCTCGGGGTAACCCGATACATGACAATGAGCCTTACTGCACACCTGGTTTGACCCTCCCAAGGGATACGTTTAGG
Organism: Viscum album; assembly: GCA_963277665.1. Classification (NCBI taxonomy): domain Eukaryota; kingdom Viridiplantae; phylum Streptophyta; class Magnoliopsida; order Santalales; family Viscaceae; genus Viscum; species Viscum album. The sequence goes on along the minus strand of OY728141.1, from coordinate 1,012,236,864 downwards.
ATAATTCACATTTTCATTACAAAAAATTATGAATTATTTAATTGTAAATGTGTCCCCAAATAAACCATGCTTATGATTATGAGATTAGAAATTCATAGGATTTTAATTTATGTTATTTATTTTACTAGTACTACATTATACATTACAATTCATAACCTAATTCATTGTATTCCATTATTTAGAAATGGTGCCTGGTGGAAGGAATAGAAACCATACGAACTCACATATCCCATGTAGGTATTTCCCTCCTATGCAAGATAATTATGTTGGTTTTGGAGTTGTGATTGGTGATGAGAAACTTATAACTATACTGGGACAAATTACTCAGGTTATGAACAATAATCTTACCAGTATAGAGAATCCAGAACCACAATGTGGAGGAGAAATGTTATATCACTTTATGCAAAAAATCCTCCATTAATTAATAGGACTACAAACCCATTCATTGTAAAGCAGTGGATAAGTTCTTAAGAGAGGATATTTCTCACATTAGGATGTAATTAAAGGGAGAAGGTTGTTACGAAAATTTATTGTCTTTCAGGAGATGCAGATCAATGGTGAACATTGATTCAAAACAAAAAACATGATGAAGAAATATAAAACATGGAATGGTGTTAATTTAAAGAGATTTTTTTTGAAAAATACTTTCCTCATGAACAGTGATAAGATATGGAAAGGCAGTTTCTGGGGATGAGGAAAAAAGAGGATGATAATATTGAAAATTATGAATATAACCTTACATGGTTATCAAGGAATGTTTCGGACTACATACAAAAACCAAGGAGTAATATTGATCGATTATTTGATGGTTTAATTCCATTCCTAAGGTAGTAACTGGTCTACCAAAATTTCTCATCATATGAAGATATAGTCTCATGTTATATCAAGATAAAAATGAATTATATAAGTCATATGAATTCAAATTAAAGAAATAGTAGAAGAGATATACTGAACACTCTGGAAAAGGAAATAAGTAAATGGGGAAGAACGAAAGAGTTAAATTTCCACCCAATAGTAATTTTGGGAAGAAACATCCCAATACTTTTCTGAAGGGAATGGGTGTTTATTAAAAGTGTGGAGAAAAGGGCCCCCAATATTATGATTGTAAGGAAAATAAATATGCTTCCAATGTTCAATGATATAATTTCAAGGAGATGGGACATTATTCACATGAATTTTCTAAGCATCAAGGAAACTTCTCCCAAATAAGGCCAAGGGAGAAAGGATAAACTTAGATGGTCACAACTTCTAAGGTTGAAGTTCCTAACGATATCATGGTAAGTACATTAATAATTTCCCCAAACTTGGAAAATGATTTTTTTTGATTATGGATCATCAAATTCTTTCATAATATCCCATGTTTCCATGAAAATTATAAATTATAAATTATATTTAATAATGGAGTTTTCATTCAAATATACTAACGGTAGTTTCATTTCAACAAAGATGCCTTAATAAATTCCCCTTATAACACATAAATGTTCTTTAGTTGCTAACCTTATCATCATACCCATTATTGATATTGATATAATTCTAAGTAAGAATTGGATTTCAAATTATGATGTAAATATCTATTGCAATAAGAAGTAAGTTACAATTTTTGAGAATTATATAGAGTCCCTTATCTTTAGAGAAAAAACATCACCATCCGATTCTTATCTAGATCCACCCCCTATAGCTCTAATGAATTCTATTCATGGGGATGGAGAGGATGAAATATATATGGGTGATAAATTAAATGTTCATGTTGAGGTTGTACCTATTGTTGAAGAATACATTGATGTATTTCCATATGATTTACCTATACATCCTCCAGAGTAAGAAATTGATTTTTCTATTGATTTAATTTCTAGTGAAAGGACTATACAGGAGTCAGTATTTTGAACCAGGTATGAGCATTATGAGTTTATATTAATGCCTTTTGGACTGACTAATGCACTCTATATTATAATGGATCTAATGAATATATTTTTCAAGGAATATTTTGATTAATTTTTTGAGGTATTTATTGATGATATGTTGGTATAATAAAAAAGTTACGAAGATCCTAAGAATCACTTAGGCATTATTATGAAAAATATTAGAAGAGATGAGTTATATGGGAGGTTTATCAATTGTGAATTCTATCTTCAAACAGTTTATTTTCATGTCCATATTATCTATAATGATGGAGTCTTAGTTGATTTAGAGAAGAAAAGGGAAGTTTAGGAATAACCTACACCAATAAACATAACTAAGGTATGTAGTTTTATTACTTTAGTAGGTTATTATTGGTGTTTCATTCAGAACTTCTCCCCATTAGCTATATTATTAACCATGATTACACATAAATGGGTTAAGTTCTTATGGACAAAATAATGTGAAGAATGTTTCAAAGAATTGAAAAAAATATTAGTTAATGATTCTATCTTTACTCTACCACCAGTAAATGGTGGATTTGTGATTTATAGTGATGCATCAAAGAAAGGACATGGTATTTCCTTATGCATAATGATAGAATTATAATCTATGAATCAAGGTAGTTAAAAAATCATGAATAGAACTATCCAACTCATGATCTTTAGTGAGATGTTGTAATTTTTTCTCTGAATATATGGATACATTATCTCTAAGGTGAAAGATCTGAGATATATACAGATTATAAGAGCTTGAAATATATCTTCTCACAAAAAGAACTCAACATGTGTAAAAGGATATGGATCAAACTACTAAAGGATTATTATTGTTTAATAGACTATCACCCAAGAATGGAAAATAAGGAAGCTAATGCATTAAGGATCATGGAGTTCTAAAAAATGAGTATTGAAAGGGATTCTTTGTATATAGACCTTGGGAATATGGATATATAAATTATAAGGGAAGGTGAAGCACAATTAATTATTCAATTGGTTACCCAACCATATTTATTGGAATGGATTAAAAGTTCTTAGTTTGTTGAAGATAATCTTAAAAAGAAAATTAAAGGTGTGGATGATGGGATGTTGGTTGACTTAATGTGTGATGATAGAATTATGAAATTTGGGAAGAGTATTTTTTTCCTTTATTCTTAAGCTAAAAAGGGTGTTATCAGATGATTCTAATAGCTAGAATTTCTCTATAAACCTTTGTAGCACTAAGATATATAGAGATTTGATGGAACATTTCTGGTGGGTTGACATAGGGAGGGAAATTTTTCATTATGTATCAAGAGGTTTAGTCTATCAACAGGTGAAGGTTGAAAGAAAACATCCTAGAGGAGTGTTTAAAACTATTCCTACTTCGACATGGAAATGGGATGTAATCCCTATGGTTTTTTTTCATTGGATTACCAAAAACTCGAATAAGTAATGATGCAATATGGGTGATTGTTGATCAACTTACCAAAACTGCACATTTCCTTACTATAATAGAGGATTTTCCTCTAGAGTTCCTTGCACTGATCAATATTAATGAATTTTTAAGACTTTATGGAGGACCTATCTCAGTTTTGACTGATTGTGAACTATGATTTACCTCAAAATTCAATAAAAGTCTCTATAAATATTTGGATACTGAGCTTTATTTGAGTACTTCTTATCACCCTCAAACTGATAGAAAAACAGAAAGGATGATATGGACATTAGAAGACATGTTGAGATCATGATCATGCGATTTTTGAGGTATATGGGATTATTATTTACCTTTGGTAGAGTTTTCCTATAATAATAGTTCACATTCTAGTATTCAAATGGCACTATATGAACCATTGTACAAAAAGAGATGTCGTACACTGATATGTTGGGATAAAGTTGGTGAAAGAAATCTTTTAGACCCAAAGTTTGTGGAGGAAACAACATTGAAGGTATAGACTATTCAAACCCATATCAAATCAGCTCAGAGTAGAAAAATGGGAGATAATGAAAATCAATGGAAGGATTTTTAATTTCAAGAATGAGATCACATTTTCTTAAAAGTATCTCTATGGAAGGGTGTTATAATATTTAGAAAGAAAGGGAAAATGAGCCCCATGTACATTGGTTATTTTGAAATTCTAGAGAGAGTTGGATCTATGGATTATAGTTTAGCTTTTCCAACTAGCCTTTCTAAAGTACAAAATGTTTTCCACATCCCATTATTGAGAAAGTAAATGCCAGACCCAACACATCTACTCACTTATGAAAGTATCGAATTGGAACATGAATTATCTTACTGTGAAGAGAGTATTTGGATTATTGAAACTAAAGAATAGGTGTTGATTAACCGAATGACTTAAGTGGTAATGGTACTTTGGAAAAATAAAAAAATTGAAGAGGTGACATGGGAGCCTAAGGAGATTATGATGAAGAACTACCCAAATCATTTTGTGAGGTGACATTTTGGAAATTTCAAGGATGAAATTTTTGTAGGAGGGGAGAATATAATGAACCAAAATTATATGAATGAAATTTCCCTTCTTATGTTTATTTTATATAGTATGGATCATATAAAACCAAAAAAGAAATAAAATAAAACCATTATAAATGAATAATAAATTAAATAATTGGTATTTACAGACTTTATGGAACCTCTACAAAAGAAATATTAACTTGACTATAAGAATAGAAATATAACCCATATGAATAGTAAATCAGCCTAATGAATAGTAAAATCACCTATGAAATTATAAATAAATTTAGTCATCTCATAATTGAAAATATGATACAATTATATCATTGTAAAAGTATGTGAATATTTTAAAAAAATACTATTTAAGTGTTGTATTTTTTATAAGTCATAAATAATTAATTATAATTTTATAATAAATAAAATTATTTAGAAGAAAATTAATTTGCATAAAATGGATTCATAAATAAATATTTTGTTTTCTTATGATTTGAGGATAATTTTATGAGACCTTAGTTAATTTTTCAAAGTTCTATAAAATCAGTTTTAAATTTAAAATATGTATTTTTCAAGTAAATAATGATTTAATTTAAAAATTAAATTTAACATATTAAGAAAATTATTTTGATAAAATGGTGCCCATTTTCTAATTCTACATTTTATAAAATGGTTAGGGTGAATTTTTGGGTTTTTTCTAAAATACTTGAATTTTTGGTGAATTGTAAAATAATATAATTTATGGTATAAATACATTAGAAGCTAGATACACTATTCCTTGAGTCATCGCTGATGTAAGAAAAATATTCTTGAATATTACTTAATTATTTTAATATATTTGGTGATAATTCTCAGAATATTCATAGTATTGATCCAAATTAATAATCAAATGAATAAGATGTTCGAAAATCACCAATCTTCTCCACTATAAAGCCACCATTACACCGTCTTCTCTTCCCTACTATAAGCCTAGAATCATGTAAAATTTATTCCCAAATCATCTTACATAGTATCTTCCGACATCCAGGATCTCTTGGTATTCCAAAATACCAAAACCCCTTCCATTAAGGAGGTTCTTAAGGAGGACAATTCAAGAGGTAAATCCTCTTCATATTTCATTTAATTTAATTTCAATTTATTTTCTATTATTATTTTATTTTCAAATATTATGTAAAAATGATGATGATAAATCCATAATCATATATATACTGGAATTATATCATGTTAATTTAAAATCCATTATCAATCTCCTTACACTCTCTATATTTTATTTTAAAAAAGGAAACCATTGTTTGGGAGGTTCCAGTTTACAACCTTCGTGGACGACGAACTTTAATTCTTTAATTTCTCCTTCAAGGAAGGTCATGAAACCATTTTTATAGTCTAAAAATATTATATATTATTTATTATATATTATATAAATTTTCAAGAACAATTATATATAAATAATAATAATTCATACGACAAAACTAGATTGAAATGCTCAAAATACCACCGTAATAATCTAAATGATTATTACTAATGTTTTATCTAATAACCCATATTAATACCATATAACCAAATGAATTATATAAACATTTAATATTTTTTATATTCATAAAATCATATAATTTCAATTCTGGACAATTATACCCATTCCACATGAACTTCCATACTCACATACGAGTACAACGATCATGAAACCCAAGGAAACGAATACTCCCAAGTGATAAATTTTTATATTATAACTCATCAAAAAGGGCATAAATGAATTTAATAAAATTATACTAAAAAAATAAATATATAATGTTATGAATTAATTAATTAATTGATTTAATTCAACTATCCAGGTCATTATGTTCAAGTGCAGAATACATTCATACATAAGGTAAGGGTTTTCTACCAGAACCTCCATTTTCTTTCAGGTTACTCTTCTTTCACTCTTTACCCCAATTAAATTATTAATTATTCTTATTTACCCCCAAAAAATTATTCATGAATCTTATAAATATATGTTCAAATCATAATCATTCATTATTTTATGGGGAGTTACATGATTTAAAATAATACTTCTCAAATTCTTCACGGTAAACAAGCCCGATTCAGGGGAACTTCTCGAATTCTTTCCTATTTTCAAGTTCACTATATATTATATTTTAAGGAACCATTATTTTTATAAAATAAATAATTTTATTATGAAAAAACTATCTTAGTTCACTTCTGGTTTTATAAATTTTTTTAAAAGAACTCTTATTTTCAAAGAAAAAGAATATTTCTCGTAAGAATTGCTCGATGATTTTATAAGAGTATTTCAAAAATTTTCAACACTATATTTGATTATTTTATTTAATTGGGATTAATATTTTATAATAACATCTACCATATTTTATTGAATGGTTTATAATTAGTTTGAGTATAGATGCGCTATCTTGATACTATTCATCATATTAATTTGAATTATTAGTGTTTATGTTTAATGATTAGAGAAAGTTATTTACATTTCAAATGTTAGTTTCAATATGAATGTATATATTGATTATGTTTAACCCCTTTCATTTTAGGAATTAATTAGACTTATTAAGTCTAATGTGGGACCCACTATAGCCCATCAATGCATTGGTAGATCTCACAAGATAAACTAGTTTGGGTTTTACTTATTTATGTATGGTCTTCGCATGAGGCATTGAAAGTAAGGTTATGATGTCCTACATTATGGATTCCCTCATTATGAAACTAGTAATTGATAATCCATGTGATTATTCAGCTATTAGAATATCCATGATTATGTTTTATTATGTTATTATTTTTTCTGCTTTTATTCCTACCATATTATGCTAATGATTATGTTTTAATAGAACGTGTACTTTTATTTATTCACCAAGACCTATTATTTATGCTTATACTATATTACTTACCCTCATTGAGCATTTTATCTCACCCTTTTATTATGTTGTATTTATCCCCTAGATGCGATGAAGTATATTATGAATGAGTTGCAGGGGTAATCTAGGAGTTATGTACGTTTATAATGGAATTTACATATTGTATTTCCTTTCATGTTGTAATGTTGAACATATGTATGTATCATATTTTTTAAAGATACTAAATTATTTATTCCATTTAAATAAAACTTCCTTGTAATCATAAAAATTTAGTGATGTAAGGCATCGGCTCTGGGAAACTGGGGTTAGGGTCTTTACAGCCCATGTAGAACATCCACTACAAAACACAAAGGAAGGCATCATAGGAGAAAGACCAAATGAAGGTGAGGCCATAGTAGGGTAAAAAATGAAGGTTGACAAACCATTTTCGTTATAGGAAGGTTAGAGACAATGGATTCATCGATAGAGCTCTATAGGCTATGCCACCCCTTGAAACTGTGGGGTGGATGAAATGAACACTACATCGTGATATCAACATTGCACGACCCATAACACGTGCATTCATGTAAACATTTTAATTTCAATAAGTTTGTTCAGTAAAGTGATTAAATAAATATTCAATTTAAAATTTTAGTACAGAAAGGATGAAAAAGGGTACTGGGAAATAGTAGATGCATGAAAATGATTCTAGAATGAAAACCACATAAATATAAACATTTTAGTCATTTATTACACAACCAATAATAAAAAACATATATTTATTCGATATGAAAATGATCAGAATGAAAATATAGATCATGGAACTATTACCCCTTAGTTAGAATCTTTAACACTTTATTTTTCGCATAGACAATTACTTTTTTTGTGATTACCTATAGAAACCATATTTATGTTTCATGAAAGAATAAAAATAGAGTGAATTTTATGTATTATTTGATTCATGTTTCTACAACATGAATATTCTGTTGGAAATTGAAAATAATTGTATTTGTTTTGATTTAAGAGGCTGTACAATCTACCTATATCAAAAATTGAAAAAAAAGAAATTAACTATATAAGAATTAATTATTTATAAGAAACATAATAGATTTTCAAGAAAATTCAATAAAGTAGCATGTTTTAAAAATTATATTTCATTATAAAATTTAGGTAAATTAATAAAATTAATTACCCTTACACCATAATAATATTGAATATTATTAAAATAATTTTAACTATTAAAAATTTAATTGTGGAAGTATAAAACTAAGAATCTATTATGTGTGAATTTAGTTACTTAACATGGGTTGCCATGTGAATTTTCCTTCCATATTATTTCTATTGGCCCATAGATGACTTTTTTTCATCCTCCCTCGTTTTAGTAGTTTTAATAATCACAAATCATGTCAATTAATATGAATGAAGTCAATTCATATTTATCATGTCTAAACCTTCCAATCATCATGATTTAATTTTCAATATGTTAAATTATTTATGTCTACGATATCACATAGATTTGGTACATTCTGTTTACATTTATATTGTAAGACAGTCCGAATAAAAGTATATTCCAAATTATAACAAACTAACACCAATAAAAGAGATGAGATAATAACAACGCAGAAACCTACCGATGAATATGACTCATCGATGCATATGATGTACCAATGCATATGACTCACTGATGAAGATGACCTACTGATGCATATGACTCACTGATGTAGACGACCTACTATAATGAACCATACTTTACATACATTGTTATTACTTCAGAATTGAAGCACACTTATTACAACATATAACAAAACCAGGAAAGGACCGTATAGGTATAGAGTCTTTAGAAACTGGGAAACATAAACAACTGGTTCATAAAGCATCTACATTGTCTCCCATTTATTTCATCATATCTAGAGTCCCTTTTGGCATATCCTACTTAATAACCTTCTTCCTGACCTGGGGAAAGAAAACATACAAAAGGCTGAGCTCAAATTCTCAGTAAGGGTAAACAAAATAAATATCAATCACATCATATTCATAAGTACATAACATTTTGGAAATCTTAACCTGCAAAAGAGATCATAATTTCATAACATGGTATAAATCATAGTAGTGAAATGTAATCCCAATAATCATAACTTAAAAAATGAAACTTTGTGGCATACACACATAATCATAGAGAATCATTTCTTAGTATTCAAGACTCATAGCCAAGACTATCTTAGCGGACAAAGTCCATTTCTAAACCGAGTTCACTCCTCATTTCAGTCCTATTTCACTGAACCGGTTTAACCTTCCATTCCAACCATGTATATCTCATGAGATATAAATCTTTACCCAATGCATTGGAGGGAGATATAGGTCCCACCTATCTCATAATGAAACCATTCTTATGTGTGCCACAAAATCATAAATCATACATCATAGCATAACCCATGTAATAAAAATAAGATTATTAAACATCATGCCATCATAACATAATCCATATAAGATAAGAGGACATCATAAAAGTAATTCCATAATAACATAATCAAATAAATGTAAAAATAGTTATAGAAACATAACGCTATATTATCTTATATGGAAAATAATTTTGATAAAATTCTTGAACTTCATTCTTGAGGAAAATATCCTTTCTACTTCAAAAACATTTTTCCTTTCTTAACATGTCATGAAATTTTAAACTAAAAGAAGTTGATTAAAAATAAACATGAAAACATGTAAAGGAAGATTCATGGAAATAATGTTCTAAAAATCCGTTCATGCCGTATAAGTTAAAGAAAAATATCCTTCTCGTACTTTGGCCAGAAAAGTAAAAAAGTACCGCGTACTAAAAACGACAAAAGATTCCTTTCATATCTTTTAATAAAAACTCACCAATGGGTAAAATTGGATTTAAACAATTGTAGGTGGATGGAAATAATATTACATATTGAGGAAACATGGATGTGGATGATAAAATATTCCCCAGTAAATTATGAAGTACAAACAATCTCGGATAAAAATGAGATTGTGAGATTTTCCCTTACCTTAGGTCCGATTTTCTTAGTAAGTGTCTGAAACTCCTGTATAATGATTTAAATAATGTCATTGACTTATTACATAATCATACTTATTGTTATGATATCATATATGGTCATATTCTTAGCTTCTTATTAGTAATATTTCATTACTACTTGTTATTCAGGTGTTTATTTCTTTTTGTTCTTATGCGTGTTTTGTAGAATAAATTCTTATTATTCTTTTTAAGTTATAGATACCTCATTTAAAGAATGGTATTAGTGTAATATATATCATATTTATTCATTAAATTCATTTATATAATCATTATGCAATGAAGATCATGTAGAATGAGTTTCATCACATCATGGAGACGGTATTCCGTACGTACGCACGAGCGATGATATCATTCCCATGATCGTGGAATTGTATTGGAGTGTATGTATACTATTTCAGAATCAATATCAATTTAAAATAATCATATATAGTCATTATTTAAACCATTATACCCATCTAAGTAAGGTGGTGGTGGAAAATAGATTACACCACGACGTGGAGATGGTATTCCGTACATATGCATGCGCGGTTATTTCGTTTTCCGTAGGATGGATAGATGGTGAAATAGGGTTGTTTCATACTTATAATAACATATCAGTATATGAGTGATACTGATGTTATTACTTCATAATGAAACAACTAAATAAGAAGAAGTAGAAGAAGAAATAACGTTAAAAGAATCGGTAACGGACATTACCTCTTCTTTGAATCGCCTCTTCTTAACCTCCTCTTAGGGCACTAAATATGGTCTCTGAAGAAAACCAAGACCACTAGGATGTTTCTAGGGAAGTGGATAAGAGAAATTGGCAGGGGTTTGCTGAGATTTAAGGCTCAAAGTGGTGTGAGGAAGAGAGGGAGGAGGTGCCCTTTTATAAGGGAGGAGAGGGGCACATTTGGAAAAACTAAAAATATTATTTTATTATAAAGTCATATTTGGTTTTTAATAGCTCCGAATTGATTTATTTATAAGATAAGGTGGGGATGGGTTTAAATCCTCTCATAAAATATAATTTATATAATTTTAGGTTTCTATTTTAACCTTATCATTTAGATTTAACTTTAAGTTAGATAATTTAACTTTTACCGTGTCTTCCTGTTTTCTTACACTATAAGGTTAATAAACTTACTATAACAAGCCAAAAGAACCCCCAAGTTGTTTATTATTAATATATATAACCTTATCTAAGTCATTTGGCCGAACCTTAGATTTTTAAAAATAAATTAACAATTAATAATATAATATTTGTTTTAAAAACTATTTTATGTCAATTTTGACACTATTTGGTAATTGATTTTTGTGAAAATCATAACAGAGTGATTAGTTCAAAAAAAGTTAATTAAATAAATAATAACATGTCATATTAACCTATAAAATTATTTTAATTCATAAAAATTCTCAAATTACATTTATTTGGGTATTTATAAAATCAATTATGTTAATATTTTATTAATAATATAATTACTGCATCATCATTATGTCATAAATAAATTAAATTATTTAATGTCTAAAAATTATAAATAAAATATAATTATGTATGAAATATTTTTATATTTCTAATGAATATTTATAGTCTAATTTATATTATGTATAACCCTATATTGAAAATGTTTTAGATATTAAACTTTGATTTTAACTATTTTAACTATTCTTTAAATAAAATAATATTAAATGTCCTAATATAATCCAAGTGGACCTAAATGGTCATATTTTATTACTAAGGTTGTTTTTGGTGGAATTAAACTTATCCAATAGAATTAGGACACGTGTTAGGGTAATAATAATATCATTTTTACCCTTAATTACCCTATTTACTTTTAACCGTGGTAAAAAAAGTAAAAAGTTACTATTCAACAAAAATTATTTTCATCTCATTGAACCACATTTTAGTCCTTGATATTAACCATGTCTCTAGGATTTTTGAAATTCCACTCACAGAAGCGGTAAAATTAAGTTTTATGTAAATTTGCAAATTCTCCTAGGAGGTGGATAAAAGACGGTGAAAAGTTCAATAAAATTTTTATATATCTAAAATTATTATGAAATGACTCCAATGAATTATATTAAACTTATATAGGTATTATATATCAATTTTTACCTAAAATAAATTTAAATAAAATAAATAATTATTTAAATAAAAAGTCTGTTTTTAAATAGTAACCCAGTGTTTTCACTATTCATCAAAAATTGAAAATTTTCAGAAAAATACCAAAATTTCACCCTAGGCTAATTTCGATATTCCAAATCCAAAAATGAAGTCCATTTTGAAAGATAAAATTTACAAAATTTCAAAAAGTAGGTATTACTATTCATAACGGCTAGTTTTAATAATATTTTAATAACATATCGTTGTTTAGTGAAACTCAGTATTGCGTACGACACAAGCTATCGAGGAAGGTCATGATTGTGTGTAAAGAAAGCCAAGATAGTGTTGTGTGTAGTGAAATATTCCTTTGAAGATGTATATAACATAAAAACAAAATATTTCTCATAAAAGTCTCGGGTGTTACATTCTACCCCCCTTAAAATGATTTTCGCCCTTGAAATTCGTCACTTTGTAACAAACAGATGAGGATACCTCTCCCTCATCATTTCCTCAAGCTCCCATGTAGCTTATTCAAATTGGTGGTTCCTCCATAAAACTTTCACCAAACGAGTGGTCTTGTTTCGTAGGACTTTTTTGCTACGATCCAGAATTTCTATCAGCTGTTCTTCATAAGAAAGATCTTGCTCCAGCGGTACAACTTCTGAGCTGAGTACATGTGAAGGATCAGGTATGTACTTTCTCAAAAGTGATACATGGAACACATCGTGAAATTGGGAGAGATTCGATGGAAGTGCCAATCGGTAAGCTACCTTCCCAACACGATCTAGTATTTCGAAAGGACCGATATATCTAGGGCTCAACTTTCCCTTCTTTCCAAATCTCATTACTCTCTTCCAAGAAGATATTCGTAAGAACACTTTATCACCCACTTCAAACTCTAGGTCTTTTCTTTGGTTGTAGGCATAACTTTTTTGTTGACTCTGAGCTGGTCTTATGTGTTGTTGAATAGATCTGACCTTTTCTACCATCTCATCAACAAGATCAGGTCCTAATAGCTTTCTTTCCCCAACTTCATCCCAGAAAGTTGGAGTCCTGCATTTCTTTCCATAGAGAGCTTCATAAGGAGACATCTGAATACTGGAGTGAAATCTATTATTATAAGAAAATTCCACCAAAGGCAGGTGTTGATCCCAACCACCTTTGAAATCCATAGAGCAAGCTCTTAACATATCTTCTAGAGTTTGAATTGTCCTCTCAGACTGACCGTCTGTCTGAGGATGATAAGCAGTGCTGAAACTCAACTTTGTATCTAGAGTATTCTTAATACTTCGCCAGAACTTTGAGGTAAACCTCGGATCCCGATCAGATATAATAGAAAGAGGTACTCCATGAAATCTTACCACTTCTTTTACATATATCCTGGCAAGATGATCCAGAGAGAAATATTCTCTAATAGCAATGAAGTGTGCAGAATTTGTAAGAAGATCAACTATGACCCAGATAACATTATTTCCTTTAGATGTTTTAGGAAGTCTAGTGACAAAGTCCATAGTGATGTTTTCCCATTTCCATTCTAGTATAGGTAATGGTTGTAACATCCCCTTAGAATTCTGTCTCTCAGCTTTAACTTGCCGACAAACCAAGTATCAAGAAACATATTCAGCAACATCTCTTTTCATGACATCCCACCAAAAGTACCCTTTCAGGTCCCTATACATCTTCGTGCTCCCATGATGAATAGAGAATGAAGAACTATGAGCCTCATCCAGTAGATGCTTCTTTAATTCTGGGATGGGGGGAAGACAAACCCGATTCCAGAACTTTATTATCCCATCACAATCAAGGTTGAATTCAGGAACATTTCTCACCTTGTTTTGTAACTCTGCATCTTCTTTATGTGCCTCTTTAATCTTCACATGTATAGATGGTTGAACATTCATTTGAGAAAGATAAGATTTCTCCCCTTACATTATAATTCCAAGATCCATCCTTTGTAAATCCATAAATATTGGATCTTTTGTGATCCTCATCATGGATAAGCTAGCATGGTCTTGTCGACTTAATGCATCTGCCACCTTGTTTGCTTTCCCAGGGTGGTAATGAATTGATCAGTAGTAATCCTTAATCACCTCCAACCATATTCTTTGGTGCATATTCAGATCCTTTTGTGTGAAAATATACTTTAAACTTTTATGATCAGTATAAATATCACACCTTTCTCCATAAAGATAATGCCTCCAAATCTTTAATGCAAAGATTACCGCAGCTAACTCCAAATCATGAGTTGGGTAATTTTGCTCATGGATTTTCAACTGTCGTGAGGCATAAGCTATAACCATATCATTTTGCATAAGAACACACCCCAACCCCTTCTTGGATGCATCACTGTAGATCACAAACTGTTCTCCACTACAAGGAAGTGTGAGTACAGGTGCATTGGATAACCTTCTTTTCAACTCCTTGAAATTCTCTTCACATTCCTCCATCCACACAAACTTAACTCCTTTTCAAGTCAACCTGGTGAGTGGATTAGATAATCGTGAAAAATCTTTCACAAAACGTTGATAATATCCAGCCAAAATAAGAAATCTTCAGATCTCAGTTACTATTGTTGGTCTCGACCATCTTTCAATAACCTCTGTTTTTTGCTGGATCCATAGATATCCCCTCTTTTGAGATTATGTGACCCAAAAATGAAACTTTTTGAATCCAAAATTCACACTTGGTAAATTTGGCATAAAGCTTCTCCTTTCTCAGGGTCTTCAATATAATTCTCAAGTGATCTTCATGTTCTTCCTTTCTCTTTGAATAGACAATAATATCGTCTATAAAGACTACCACAAACTGATCAAGATAGTCTCTAAAGACTCTATTCATCATATCCATGAAGATAGAAGGGGCATTAGTAAGACCAAATGGCATCACTATAAATTCATAGTGTCCATACCTTGTACAGAAAGTCGTCTTTGGTATATCCTCCCTTTTGACCCTTAATTGATGATACCCTGAATGAAGATCAATATTGGAAATGTATTGAGCTCCACGTAGTTGGTCAAATAAGTCATCAATGTGCAGGAGAGGATATTTGTTCTTGATAGTGATATTTTTAAGTTCTCGATAATCAATGAAAAGTCTCATTGATCCATCTTTATTCTTAACAAATAGAATAGGTTCTCCCCAAGGTGACACACTAGGGCGTATGAATCCCTTATCAAGATTCTCTTGGAGTTGCTTCTTTAATTCCTACAACTCAATTGGGGCCATTCTATAAGGTGTCTTTGAAATAGGCAAAGCACCCGGTATGAGTTCTATTGAAAACTCAACTTCACGATTTGGTGGAAGACCCGACAATTCCTCTAGAAAGACATCATCAAACTCCCGCACAATGGGAATATTATCAATCATGAGTTTCTCACCAACCATTTAAGATAAATAACCTTCATTTAGTGGAATCAAGACCCATAAGATGGGATAAATTTCCACTGGAAGGTTATGTTCATCCTTGCATCGATAGACGATCATAGATTGATCTGGAATATGAAATGTGACTTCCCTTATTTGGAAATTGATATGAGATCCATATAAAGAAAGCCAATACATGCCAAGAATCACATCAAATTCCACTATAGGAAGGATCACAAGATTTATAGGAAGCACTTTCCCACAAACTTCAATCGGAGAAGAATTATAAAGTTTTGATGCAACTGTTGTGCCATTAGGGGTTGTCACAGCTAACTCAACATCTAATTGTTGAGGTAATATGGTGATACCCTTAGAAAATTCTTCAGAAATAAAAGAGTGGGTGGATCCAGAATCAAATAAAACATTTTCTACTTTAGAGTGGATGGTAAGTGTACCTTTCACCACTTCGTTCTCATACTCCACATCGCTGATAGAAATTGCATGTGACTTTCCTTTGTATTTAGCCTTAAGAGTTTTTTTGGCGTTGATCATCATCAAAAACCCTTGTATTAGGGCATTGATTGGCATAATTCCCCATTTCCTTGCACTTGTAACATTGAAGTATAGGAGGTGCACTATGTGTAGCCTTTTATTTGTTCGCATCACTAGACATCTTCTTCCCATCATTGCGGCATTCAAATGCCCGGTGACCTTCCTTTCCACATTTCAAAAATTTACTTATCCTTTTAAGAAAACTCCCTCCATGTTTCTTTCCACACTTTGAGCATAAGGGAAAACTCATCTTCTTTTCAGTGTGCTCTTTATATTTTCCTTTGAATTCCATTTTCCTCTTCTTATCAAACCCATATGACTGATGGGTTACTCTAATCTCCATATCAACCTTGAGAGCACATCGAAAGATTTCCTCGTAGCTATTGAAGTCCCTTATGGCTAACGCCCTTTGAAGACTTGGTTTTAAGACACTAAAGAATCGATCGATCTTACTCTTAGGTTGGATAATAATACCAGAAGCGTACCTTGAAAGTCTTGTAAAATTTTCTTCGTAGGTACCAACAGATTCTTCATCCTTTTGCTTCAGTTCAAGAAACTCCTTCTCCATATTTGTTCAAAGAATACGAGGGAAGTACTTATTGAAAAATAAGTTCTTGAACTCGTCCCATTCCATGGACTCAATTTCATCTCTTTGCCTCGTATTCTTGGTAAGATTACACCATTGTTCAGCATAACCTTCCAAACGATACACTGCTAAGATGACTTTATCATGTTCAGAACATTAGAGAACTGAAAATATCTTTTCAGTAGTACTGATCCATTATTTATCAACTAATGGATCAGTAGACCCGTTGAATGAAGGTGGACGCTTCCTCATGAAGGATTCAAAAGAATTTTGCTCCTTACTTTTCTTTTTTGGAAGTCCCGCATGATTAATATCTTGAGAAAGATGTGTGAGCATGGCTACAGGATTTTACATTCCAGCTCCCATAACGTTTGGTTTCTCAGGGGGAAAATCATTGCATTGCCTGTCGCATTCCGCATTAGCACGGTTCCTTAGGGTTCCATCCATTGACTAAAACCAAGAAGAATAGTGTGATCAACAATAATTATAATTGGAAAACCACATAATCAAGAATAAAATTTCACACTTAAGGTCTTATCATAGGTTTTTCATGGACATTTTTAAAACACTAAGATTGTGTTCTATGATTAGACTTATCCTTAGGGTTCTTACTAAGGCTTTCACATCCTAGTTTCCAAAGGTTGACTATACCTTTCCTCTGGTAGAAACTATAACGACCCATACTTTACATACATTGTTATTACTTTAGAATTGAAGCACACATATTACAACATATAACAAAACCAGGAAAGGACCGTATAGGTATAGAGTCTTTAGAAACTGGGAAACATAAACAACTGGTTCATAAAGAATCTACATTTTCTCCCATTTATTTCATCATATCTAGAGTCCCTTTTGGAATATACTACTTAATAACCTTCTTCCTAACCTGGGGAAAGAAAACATACAAAAGGGTGAGCTCAAATGCTTATTAAGGGTAAACAAAAGAAATATCAATCACATCATATTCATAAGTACATAACATTTTGGAAATCTTAACCTGCAAAAGAGATCATAATTTCATAACATGGGATAAATCATAGTAGTGAAATGTAATCCAAATAATCATAACATAAAACATGAAACTTTGTGGCATACACACATAATCATAGAGAATTGTTTCTTAGTAGTTAATACTCATATCCAAGACTATCTTAGCGGACAAAGTCCATTTCTGAACAGAGTTCACTCCTCGTTTTAGTCCTGTTTCACTGAACCGGTTTAACCTGTCATTCCAGCCATGTCTATCTCACGAGATATAAATCTTTACCCAATGCATTGGAGGGAGATATAGGTCCCACCCATCTCATAATAAAACCATTCTTATGTGTGCCACAAAATCATAAATCATACATCATAGCATAACCCATGTAATAAAAATGGGATTCTTAAACATCATGCCATCATAACATAATCCATATAAGAGAAGAGGAAATCATAAAAATAATTCCATCATAACATAATAAAATAAATGTAAAAATAGGTATAGAAACAGAACCCTATATAATCTTACATGGAAAATAATTTTGATAAAATGATTGAACTCCATTCTTGAAGAAAATATCTTTTCTACTTCAAAAACATTTTCCCTTTCTTAACATGTCATGAAATTTTAAACTAAAAGAAGTTTATTAAAAATAAACATGAAAACTTGTAAAGGAATATTAATGGAAATAATGTTCTAAAAGTCCATTCATGCCGTATAAGTTAAAGAAAAACATCCTTCTCGTACTTTGACCGAAAAAGACAGAAAGTACCTCGTACTAAAAACGACAAAAGATTCCTTTCATATCTTTTACTAAAAACTCAAAAATGGGTAAAATTGGATTTAAAAAATTGTAGGTGGATAAAAATAATATTACATATTGAGGAAACATGTATGTGGATGATAAAATATTCCCCAGTAAATTATGAAGTATAAACAATCTCAGATAAAAATGAGATTGTGATATTTTCCCTTACCTTGGGTCCGATTTGCTTCGTAAGTGTCCGAACCTCCTGTATAATGATTTAAATAATGTCATTGACTTATTCCAGAATCATACTTATTGTTATGATATCATATATGGTCATATTATTATCTTCTTATTAGTAATATTTCATTGCTACTTGTTATTCGGGTGTTTATTATTTTTTTGTTCTTATGCGTGTTTTGTCGAATAAATTCTTATTCTTATTTTTAGGTTATAGATACCTCATTTCCAGAATGGTATTAGTGTAATATATATAATATTTATTCATTCAATTCATTTATATAATCATTATGCAATGAAGATCATGTAGAACGAGTCGCATCACATCGTGGAGACGGTATTCTGTACGCACGCACGAGTGATGATATCATTCCCATGATTGTGGAATTGTATTGGAGTGTATTTATACTATTTCAGAATCAATATCACTTTATAATAATCATATATAGTCATTATTTACACCATTATTTACACCATTATACCCATTCCCATGATTGTGGAATTGTATTTGAGTGTTTGAATACAACTGATTAATATAATGACTCTTTACAGACATCATAAATGAGGATCTCAGAAATACGAGGGACTGTGGCTACCTCAAATATGAATATTTTTGGGCTGTAATAATATATATTAAAAAGGAGAGTGCAAGAAACAAGAGACATAGACAGACTTTCCAAAAATACAAGAAGACTTACTATAAGCATCATACTGAAGAAGAAAAATGCACAAGGAATTCTTCATTCCTGGGTGCTATGAACCAGAGAGTTCCAATCATCAAATTTCCATTATCTCAGCAGCATCCAACAAAACCAAATGAGAGGATCCTATCAACTTATTGAAAGATAGAACACAGTGCTTCACTACACTTTATTTTTAGTATCTATTTCTAGAAGAAGACTCAAACTTCATCTTTGATATATCAGAGAGTCCAAAGTTGAACTGAATCACACTCAGAGAATCTCTAATCCCTTCTTAATATATTCTGATCTGTTGTGTACAATTTAACTGAAATTTTGAGCTATGATTGTGTCTTTACTAAAATAGAAATTGTATCCTATGATAAAATAGAGGATACTAGATTTCCTTAAACACCTATCTTCTTACACTTGTTTGACCCACGTAGAACAGTGTAAGAGGCCATGTGTGACCTAGTAATTTTTTCCCACATAAAACAGTAGAAGATGTTTTGGGACATGGAAAGTCCCGTGTACTATTATTAACCCCGATCTAGGGTGTCTATCAATGATTTATATGTATATTTCTTGGTGTAAGGTGATCACCAAGTGAAGTAGATTAGGTCTTGGCTTGAGACTGAACCACTCATTTTATCTGCTATATTTTTCAATTTAGACTTTTTCTATTTTAACATATATTTCAGAAAACTAAATTTTAGATTGATAATTAGTCTTGGATAGTAGTTATAACTTTTTTTCCTTATTATAGTAGTTTAAAATGTTGTATCAATATCTAATATTGTTATAATTGATAATTAATAAATCTTCTGAGAAACTATTTGAACAGTCAGACTATTATAATTTTACTACCTTGGTTAACTGGCCTATTTTATTTTAAAGTGGGGGAAAATTTTAAAATAACCCTTTTAATAGAAATTTTTATTGGAACTCAATTCACCCCGTCTTTAGTGTCCTACTCTGACCAACATTTCATATTAGAGGATTTTTTAAATCCCTAGTTTCAAAATTTTTAATCTGTTTTTCAACTGTGATTTTAGTTATGTTTTAAATATATTAAAATTTTAGTTATTTATAATTTTCTAGTTATTTAAATATCTAAAGTTTATTCTATAGTATGGATAATAGATTGGAAGGTTCTTCTACCAACATACCTATATTATTTAATGGAATAAATTATGCACAATGGAAAATTAAAATGAAAATGCACTTAGAAAGTATGGGTTTTGAAATTTATACTTCAATTATAGATGAACATATGATTCCTGCTACTAATAGGAACACTGGGGATGAACCAACAAAGGATTATTATAATAATAATTAAAAATCCATGAATTCATTATACTTTTCTTTAGGAGATAAAGAGTTTAACAAAATTTCTGAATGTAAAACAACCCATGAAATTTGGGACACTTTATCTATTTCACATGAAGGAACCTCTAGTGTTAAGGAAATGAGACTTAACACTTATAATATTAAATATAATAGATTTAAAATGAAGCCTGATGAGCCTATTTCTGACATTTATCTTAGGTTTAATGAAATAATGAACAAAATGATCTCTCTGAGAAGAGATGTTATAACTAAGGAGAAAATCATGTGAATAATAAAATGATTACCAGATAGATGGAGATAGAACTCTGTCTTAATTAGATAATCTTGTGATATTAGCAAGATTCCAATCAGGGAGCTGATAGGAAAGTTGATGATGTATGAGAAATAATTAAAAATCAACAAGTAAGAGGAATATGAACCGAAGATAAAGTTAGTGGCTTTCAAAACCACTAATTCTAAGGATAGAGAAAAATAAAGTATACAATCTCATTCTGACAATACAAGTAACAAAGATTCATAGTTAGAAATTAATGAGGAAATGGATCAATTAGCTAGACGATTTAAGAAGTTTTATAAAAGAATGAAAATTTTCAGAAATCCTAACTTCAAAGGAAGATATGATCACAAGGGAAACTAGAATAAGGATTGGAAAAAAAGTGACACATCTGATGAAATAGTCTTTTAAGAATGTAAAAGAAAAGGACATGTAAAGAATGACTTTACGGAGATAAAATATAAGAATAAATATGAGGACAATGATAGAAAGTATAAAAAGGACATGAAGGCAGCTTAGAGTGATTACAATAATAGTTCAAGTGACTCAAAGTATTCACATGATGAAAAGTTTAACAAAGAAAATTTTTGTTTTATGAAAAACACATCTGAGGAAACCCTTGAATCTACTGTAAAAAATTATTATTATTCTAGAGATGAAAGTGATTCAGAAAATATGAATAGTAAAGAATTATTTGAATACTGTAATATGCTTGAATACACTTGTAATTAACTAAAAGATAAATACAAATATTTGAAGAAAAAACATGCATTAACATGTACTATCAAATCCAAACATGCTGTAGGGAAATATAAAAATGTTCAATTAATCAAGTAGAATAATGAACTTAAATTACCTAATGAGTAATTAAAAAAGGACCCTAAGAAAATTACAAATGGAAAAAATAATCTTACCCATATTCTCAATAAATAAATTTCCCCTAGATATACTAAGGGTATATGATACCATCCTGGGGGAAAAATCTCACCAAAAACAATTTTGTGACTAAATTTGGAAAATCTATTTCTCTACCTAAAAGTGAAAATTATGCTACTAGTGCCAGTTCTAGAAAATCTTTTACAATCTATAGTTTTTCCAGACCAAATAAAGTCACTTTTTAAAATATGTTTTACAATGATTACATGAAACTCATAAAGCAGATGTGGGTTCCTAAAGCACTGATTACTAATGTTACTGGACCCAAACAAATATGGGTACCAAAATTTGTTTTTTTTATTATTTTGTAGGAAAACTATTTGAATAGCTCATGTAAAAGCTTATGTTTCTTGGATAGTAAATGTTCAAGTCACATGATAGGATATTACTAATGATTCAAGAATTTATTAATGATTGATGGTGGGAATTTCACTTTTGGTGACAATGCTAAAGGGAAAATAATTTGCTTATGCTAGATTGGTAACTCTAACTAAGTTTTAATTTCTAAAGTACTTTTTTTGATGGATCTAAATATAATTTTATTAGTATATTTTAGCTATGTGATGATGGATTTCATGTTAAATTTAAAAATGATTCTTGCAATGTTTTTAACTCTAGGAATGAATTAATATTTTCTACTTTTAGAAATGAAAATGTTTATAATGTTAATCTAGATTCTTTAGTTTCTCAAAATGTTTCATATTTAAGTGATTTTCACAAAGAGTCTTGGATTTGGCATAGAAAACTAGGACTTTTTAATATACACTCCCTTAGAAAGCTTATTAGAAAAGGTTTAGTCAAGGACCTACCCAATCTTGAGTTTACAATTGACAAAGTCTGTAGTCCTTGTCAAAAGGGTAAACAACACAAAATATCTTTCAAACTAAAGAAACAGGATTAAAATTCTAAACATCTCAAGTTGGTTCACATGGATTTGTTAGGACCATATAGAGCTTCTTTTTTTAAATGGGATGCACTATGTTTATATTCTTGTAGATGACTATTCTTGGTATATTTGGACCTTTTTCTTGGCTCACAAGAGTGAAGCTTGCTCTCATTTAACCAAGTATTATAGGACTATAGAAAATATTAGTGGAATTAGGATAAAATCTATAATAAGTGACCATGTACATGAGTTTCAAAATCAAGAGTTTGAATCATTTTTCTCACAAAATGGCTATATTCATAACTTTTATGCCCCTATGATACCCCAATAGAATGGTGTTGTAGAAAGAAGAAATAAAACCTTAAAATAAATTTATAGAACAATAATTAATGAGTATGAATTACCTATTTACTTTTGGGATAAATCTATAAATACATCTTGCTATATTATTAACAGAGTCTTAATTAGACCTATTCTTAAGAAAACTCCCTACGAGTTGTGGAACAATAGAAAACCCAAGGTTAATTACTTCAAAGTTTTTGGTTTCAAGGTATATATTATTAATAATAAAGATAATATTGATAAGTTTTCATACAATAGTGATGAATTAATTTTTCTAGGATATTAAATCTCTAGTAAAGCCTATAGAGTCTTTAACAAAAGAACCAAATGTGTGGAAGAATCTATACATGTCAAATTTGATGAAACAGATCCACATAAACCAAAGACCTGCCTAGAGAATCTTGCAGATGATATGTCAAATATGTACACAAATGATAAATCCTATGACCATACTATGAAGGAATCTTTTAAAACTTCCAGTTCTTGAAATTTTCTAGATTCAAGCCATAATGAACCCGAACCTGTTGAAGAACCTGAAATTACTCACCCTTCTTTCTCTAGAGTTATCAGAACCCGTAAGAACCATCCTTTAGATATTATTGTTGTATATTTAGATAATGTAACACCGTCTAAAGCTTCTCTAAGAAATTATGTTGAAAATCAAGCCTTCTTGTCACACCTTGACCCTAAAAACACCAATGATGCTATCAATGAAGAATTTTGGGTAATGTCCATGTAAGATAAGATAAATTAGTTTGAAAGGAATAATGTTTAGAAACTTGTGGATAGACCCAAAGAAACCTTGACCATAGGCACTAAATGGGTATTCAGGAACAAAGTAGATTAAGTTGGTAACATATATATAAACAAATCTAGATTGGTTTCACAAGGTTATAATCAAGAAAAAAGAATTTATTATGAAGAAACTTTTACACCAGTAGCTAGACTTGAATACATTAGAATCTTTCTTGCATATGTAGCACATCTAAATTTAAAACTATATCAAATGGATTTCAAGAGTGTATTCCTAAATGTATATATAGTTTAGGATTTTTTTTTTGAAAAACCCCTAGTTTTACAAACCCTCATTTTCCAAATAATATTTTTAAATTGACAAAAGATTTATATGGTTTAAATTAAGCTCTAAGAGCTTAGTATGATAGGCTCAAAACTTTTATTATTTCCAAAGGTTTTTAAAAAAGGTATATCCGATTCTAATCTCTTTGTAAAAATAATTTATATAGATGTTTTAGTATTACAAGTTTATGTAGATGATATTATTTTTTGATCTTCAAAAAAATCATTTTGTGTTGATTTTTCAAAGTTGATACAATGTTAATTTGAAATGAGTTTAATGGGTGAACTCAAATTCTTTCTTGGATTTCAAATATTTTAAAATAAAGAAGTTATTGTTTTAAATAAAAGTAAATATAATAAGTATCTTTTAAAAATATTTTGTTTTGAAAGCACTAAGAGAAGTGAAACTCCAATGAGTACCACTTGTAAGTTAGACCTTGATGAAGATGGTAAATCTATTGATCCAACCATTTAGAGAGGAATGATTGGAATCTTACTATACTTAACTGCTAGTATTACAGATATTATGTTTAGTGTTTTCATGTGTGCACATTTTCAAGTAAACCCCAAAGAGTCTCATTTAAACATTGTTAAAACTATTTTCAAATTCCTCAAAAATACAACCAATTTAGGACTATTTACTCCTAGAGGATAATCATTTGATTTAGTTAGCTATTAAGATGCTGATTTTGGTGGTTGTAATTTAGATAGAAAAATCACGTCTAGAATATGTCACTTTTTAGGCATGTCTCTAGTTTCATGGTGTAGTAAGAAACCAAATTCTGTTGCACTATCTACTGCTAAAGCTAAATACATAGTTACTGGTAGTTTCTGTGCAAAAATTTTGTGGATGAAACACACATGACTAGATTATGGATATAAATTTAGATATGTCTCTATAATTTTTGATAACATAATTGGAATTAATAATTCTAAGAATTCTGCTTCACATTATAGAACAAAACATATTGATGTAATACATCACTTTTTGAGAGACCATTATCAAAAATGTGATATAAATTTAGAGTTCATTGGAACTGAACATCAACTTACTGACATTTTCACTAAGCCATTGAACACTAAAATAATGAACCGAATCAGACATGAGTTAGGAATGATAAATCTATAAGACCTTGTGTTGATATTACTTTGATCATTTTAAGTGAAGTTGTCATGCTGACACTGATGCTATGTCATGCCGACAAAGTTTTCATGTCGACACCAATTCAACGTCATGATGACATAGTTGTCATGCTGACACTGATGCTATGTCATGCCGACACCAACGCCTTTCCATGCCGACACTATTAGTGTTATGTAAAATTTGTTATGTTGACACCAGTGAATCATTGTTTTTATATGTTTTATGTTTTTATCAAAACAACACTTTTTTATTAATTTTGTTGAACCCAGTTCATGATTTCATGATTCCATGATTTCAAAATCTCTAAATGATATAAATTTGAATGGATACACTCTACTCATTTACCCCTACACTCTCTCGGTCATTTCTCTCTCTACCCCTGACCTTTCACCTTCTAACCTTCAGAATGAACTAATTGGAATAGAATGTGTGAAGTGATCTCTTGATGATGGCATGTCTCATGCTTCTAAGAAACATAAAGGTGAATCAAGAAAATCTTCAGCACCTATAAATCATGCTCTATAAAAGCAATTTGTAACTCTAGAAAAAGATTTTTTTGCAGAATGGATGTTAGAAAGAAAGTCACTATAGATCAAGGTACTACAAGGTCAAGGATGGCATGAGTGGATCACAAATAATGAACAACCATTTTACACAAATCTAGTTCATGAATTTTACATGAATATGTAATTTTTATTATAAGGAAGTTATGTCACTTGGATCAAGTCTATAGTAAAAAGAAAGAGAATCTCTTTCTCTTCAAGACATTGGGATGAATGTATTAAATTTCCACATTAAAGTGTATTTGATGATTATCGAGGTACCTATCCACCTGATAGTGATATGTTTTTCTTTTATACAACATTAAAGGAACTCACTAATAATGATTATCACAGAAGACCCATTAATACATAGTTAAGTGGAGAATGAAAAATCTTGTTTAAGTTTATTCAGTATCAAATCTTTCCTAAGAGAGGGGACTTTGCTTCTCTAAAGTATCATGATTTCTACTTGGTTTATTTTCTAAGAAAAGGGATAAAGGTAAATTTGTGTAGATATTTTTATTCTCACATGAATGAGATGATCAAACTATACTAAAAAACTAATTCCCTATTCTATCGAAGGATGATCTCAGCTATGTTGAAAGAGAAAGGTTGTATAAATGAAGGAGAAGAAGTTGTTTCTTAGTGCATTGGGATCTACCTAGGTAAAGATATTTTTAAGAGGATGAAAATAAACTGGAACCCAGGGAAGAGAGAATGGGTTGGAGATGAAAATAAAATTTATGATAAGTTGAATCTAGTGGACTATCCAACTAGGCCAAATAATATGGCTAATCCTGGTCTGGGACCAAATGAGGATGTTGATTACTCTTCAAAAGAAGAAGAAGATATTGTCACTCCAGTTAGATATTAGGGATCACCTATTGATGATAGGATTTATGGGGATGAGGAGAAAAAATTCTCAGGAATTTTGAAATATGTAAGTATATCTAGTGGATCTGAAGAAGAATAATAAAGTAAATATGGTGAAAGTGGCATTGATATTGAAGAGGAAGAAGGTGAAGAAAATGGTGATAAAAATACAAATGAAGAAAATGTCTCTAGACATGATGATGATGAAATTAGTGGATGTGATAATGATCATCTTAAGGATGATCAAGGTAAATATGTTGAAATGATTGAAGTTGTGGATCAAGATCGGTTAGAAGAACCTCCTGAAGTTATTGTTGAAGTAAGATAAAATACTAAAGTTGATACTAAAGTGGAAGCTAAATAAATTATTGTAACTCATTTATTTTATGAGATAAAAAGAACTCATGCTGAATATGAGAGACCTGTAAGTAAATCTTAGATTGAGGGGGAGCCTCCAGAAAGAGAAAACAAAGATTATAATAACCCTACTCTTTATTACATATTTAAACATGATTTATAACATGAATTTACACTTAAGACAACTCTAAGGATCGAGAGGTATATTGTATTGGGAAATTAGAAACATTAAATTACAACTTAAAACATAAAATACAACATCTTTATTGAAAACTTCTTTTACATGAACGCAACATTCCTTCATACTTAGCACTATATGGGATAACCTGAGGATGTACATAAGAAAGGGGTGAGCTATAAATCCCAGTAAGGGAGTAAACATGGAATAACATGATGAATACAATAAATTTTAGACGATAATAAAATAAAAGGATCATAAGATAAACATGAACATAAAGTCATGATATAACATGATTATCATAACATAGAGATGTGACAACAACATTTAACATGATATTAGCATGATCCAAGTATAATTGAACATGGATCATGAGTAAAACCTCATTGAACATGAATTATAATGAGTGAAAACTAATTTCACATGAATTATCATTATTCAACACTCATTTAACATGACGTATCATGATACTATTCTTTACCCAATGCATTGGAGTGCTATCAGGCACACCCTTTTTAATCATTTCATTTCATGCATAAGTGTGCCACATAGATCATACAACATGGATTCATTAAACATAATAATTTATTCCACAAATAAGATATGTGGAATACATAAATGTAGGTCCTAAATCAACAAGTACTTATGCATAAAGGTGGATACCCATGATAGAGAAATGAGTATGGTATTCACTTACAAGATGATTTTTCCATGGGGAATTTTGGTGTAACTTTGACAGCATAATGAAGTAAAATAAAAATCGTAAAATGGGTTGATGAGATAGAAATAGGTCTCTTATCAATTATACATGAAATGGAAAGTAAGGGGGTTCATGGAACATAATATCCCAACATATGTAATGGAATGTATATGCATAATAGAAAATAATTTCTAGAATGTAAATGAGGAGAGAGAAATCCCTTTCGAAATTTTAGCATGGTAACAGGTGTACATGGGAGGCATTAATGAGAGAGAAAGGGATATATCATAATTAAAATAGAAGTAGGTAAGTATATGGGAGGTTTAAAATTATAACCCAACATTTTTAATTGAAAATAAAAGGGCATAACAATATAAGTAAACTTGGATATAAATAAGGAAGGAAAGTGAGTAACCCTTACTTGAGTGCGTGAATTCAAGAGCATTAGGAGGGGATTATTGAGAACATGGGGTTCCTTGGGAGGATTTATATAGAGGAGGGAAGAGTAGTGATGTGTTCTAAGGGTTTTTAGTGAAGTGCAGTGGGAGTTTGGGTGGGATTATATAGAAAGAGAGAGGGGAATTCTTTAATATTTCACAAAATTAGGTTTTAGAATCTATATATTTAAATATTCAAAACCACAAACCAACCAGTGGTTTTGGACCATCGTTTTTGCCAAAGGAGAGTGGAAAACATTATTTTATAAGTCCAATGGCCGAAAATATTAAAATATTAGGCTTTCTTATGTGGATGTGAGTCACACTCTTAAGGAAATCATTTTAAAATGTTAAAATATTTTATAAGTCTTGGAGGGTCAACTAAGGCATCATAAAATTAATAAAAAAATATATAAAATAACATTATTTTAAATATAAAACATATATTGGACGAATATCTCTTTTATATTATTTTATTACATCACTATTAAGTCATTATGATGTCATAAAACACATTATAAATTTAAACAGTATTTAATTTTTACCAAAAAATTTGATTGTCTCAGAAAATTATGAAAAATTCACCTTTAGATAATTTCTATATCCTGGATCCAAAAATAATATTCATTTTATCTAAATAATTTTCTAAATATGTAAATTTTTACTTTTAAATAAAAACCATCATTTATTGAAGATTGATGGGTTTTGAAAAAAATAGTTTCTAAACCTTAATAAAAATTACATTTGAATTCATAAAAATTATATGATCATTTATATTTAATAAAAATTATATAATAAGAATATTTTCTTAAGATATTATTTATTCTAAAAATTCATTAATTCATAAAAATTA
Organism: Viscum album; assembly: GCA_963277665.1. Taxonomy (NCBI): domain Eukaryota; kingdom Viridiplantae; phylum Streptophyta; class Magnoliopsida; order Santalales; family Viscaceae; genus Viscum; species Viscum album. The sequence continues at coordinate 1,012,207,445 of OY728141.1, read as the reverse complement.
ATTCTTTAATTAATTTCAATTTTATCGTATAAAAATATAATTCTTATCAAATTGAATACTTAATCATTTATAGGGTAAAAAAAATAAGGAATATAATCAGAAATTATAATTAAAAGGAGTGTTCTTTTAACAATATTATATCAACAAAATTAAAAAACCTTAGTTTAATATAATAATTAATATATTTCTAAAAAGTACTATTTTACGAGAAAATTCAATTACTCTAATTCATTATATTTTTAAGAAAAACTATTCTCATACATGAATTGATGGAATAAGACTTTTATTTATAAAAGGGATTACACAAAAAGTAACTAATTAATTATTACATAACCCCTTAAAACACTCGTATAAGACCAAATGGTAAGGTGTGCGATGGTGAAAGACTCTTGGGATGACTCAGATAACATCTCATGAGTGGTTATCTCTATTAAATTACACTTCTCCCGTAGGCGATTCCATTCAAACATAACACGTTGAAGCTTGGCTTGGTCTTGGTCAAGAGAGAAGCCTAGTGATGCTACCTTCTTTCTGAGCTCCAAAAAATGAGCTTTGTATGGCTCGAGTCTACTGGATGAGGCCATTCTCTCCTTTATCTGTGTCAAAAGGATTCTTTTTAAAAACTTTAAATTTATATTAGTCATGCGATAACTGTTCAATGACTATATTATCAATGGTAGTGACACTTAACGGTAATTTAAACCCAATAATAATAAAAAATTCATGTGTTTTATATATCCACAAGAAATTAAATTAAATAAAAAGAAGGGAATTTTATTCATGAATGTTTGGGTCGTTAAAAAATTCTCCCCTTCAGAAATTATCCCCCTCATAATTTCATTTTACCACACTAAAACAGATGCGGGTAACTCTACCTCATCACATCCTCTAGTTCCCATGTTTATTCTTCAAAATTTTGGTATCTTCACAACACTCTGATGAGGGGAATTTTCTTATTTTATAGAAATTTTTCTCTATGATATTGGATCTTCACCGACTTCTCTTCATAGGATAGGTCATTCTCTAATGGTACCACCTCTATATTGAGTACATGTGATGGGTTAGGTATGTACTTCCTCAAGAGTGATACATGTAATACATCGTGTACTTGGTACTAGTTTTTTGGGAGTTCTAGTCTATATGCTACTGCTCCAATGCGATCAAGGATCTCAAAAGGTCAATGTAACTTGGCCTAAGCTTTCCCTTATTCCCAAATCTCATAACTCTATTCCATAGTGATATGTAGAGGAATACCATATCTCCAATATCAAACTCTAGGTCTCTTTGATTATTATCAGAATTGATCTTCTATCGAATCTAAGCAGATTTAATATGCTTTTGGATGGGTTTAACCTTCTCCACCATTTCTTTGAGCATTTATGGATTGAGGAGTTTTCACTCCCCAACTTCATCCCAACATGATGGTGTTATGCACCTCTTCCCATAAAGGACTTCATAAAAATCCACTTGGATGATTGATTAGAAAATGTTATTATAAGAGAACTAAACTAGAGGAATATTTTTATCCCATACTCCTTTTAATTCCATTGAGCATGCTCTCAACATATAATCAAGTGTTTGGATAGTCCTCTTAGATTGGCCATCAGTTTGAGGTTGATAAGCCATACTTAAGTTCAGCTCAGTATTAAGAGCATGTTGGAGACTCTTATATAACATAGATGTGAATCATGGATTTTTATTGGATACAATCAATAGTGTTACTAAATGCATCCTTAAAACTTCTCTGATGTATATTCGTGCCATTTTATCTAATGAGAAATCCTCCTAAATTGCAATGAAGTGTGCATTATTTTTAAGACAATCCATAACAACCCAGATAGAATTGTTTCCTTTGGGTTTCTTCAAAAGTCCGGTAACAAAGTCCATGGTGATGTTCTTCCATTTCCACATTGGTATGGGTAATGGTTGAATCATTCCCTTATAATTCTCCCTCTCATCATTCACTTGCTAAAATACCATGCACTTTGATGTATACTCAACGATCTCATTCTTCATATTATCCCACCAATAATGATCTGGGAGATCTCAATACATCTTTATGTTTCCTGGGTGAATGGAGAAATCCAAACCATGTGCATCATACAAAAGTTCATTTTTTAACTCCAGATTTTATAGAACACATAACCTTGTCCCAAATATCACAATTCATTCTTTATTAACATTGAACTATGAGGATTTTCCTTTTTTGATAGTTTACACTTTCTTCTTAATTCCCACATCACACTTTTGAGCCTCTTTTAACAGTTCCAAAAGAGATGGTTGAGTAATCATTTTTGAAAGGATTGATGATATTCCCTTATTTATGATTACCATGTCCATCATCATCAAATCTAAGAAGATTTGATCCTTTTCAATTCTCATCAATGATAGAATCACCGAGTACTATCTACTTAGATCATCCACCACCTTGTTATCTTTCCCAGGTCGGTAATGGATTGAGCAGTCATAGTCTTTGATCATCTCTATCCATATTTGTTGGCGCATGTTCAACTCTTTATGTGTGAATATATATTTGAGAGTTTTGTGATCCATATATATTTCAAAATTCTCCCCAAAGAGGTAATGTTGCCAAATTTTTAATGCGAAGATTATGGAATCCAACACCAGATCATGTGTTGGATAATTTTTCTCATGAACATTCAATTATCTTGAAGCATAGGAAATAAAATTTTCATTTTTCATCAACACACAACTTAGGCCCTTCTTCGAAGCATCACTGAATACCACAAAAAGTTCTCTACTTGTGGGTAGTCTGAGCATGAGCGTAGTGATAATACTCTTTTTAAAATAATTGAATATATATTTTAATTCATCACACTAAGAAAACATGACTACCTTTAGAGTTAGATTAGTAAGAGGGTTTGACAATCTTGAGAAATTTCTCACAAATCAGTGATAATATCCTGCTAACCCAAGGAAGATATGGATATTTGTCATAGTTATTGGTCCCAACCATCCCTAAATTGCATTTGTCTTGGAGGGATCATAAAATATCCCCTTGATTTTGATGATATGGCCCAAGAATGAGACTTCCTTCAACCATAACTCACACTTGCTATACATTTCATAGAGCTTCTCCTTACACAAGGTCTCTAGTACAATACTTAGATTCTCCTCATGATCCTACTTGGTTTTGGAGTATATTATAATAGTTTCTATAAATACTACCCCAATTTTGTTGAGGTAATATCTAAACACTCTATTTATCATGTTCATGAATATTTTTGGAGCATTAGTGAGTCCTAAAGGAATTACTATGAATTCATAGTGCACATACCTTGTACAAAAAGTAGTTTTCGGGTTATCCTCCTTCTTTAACCTTACTTGGTTATATCCTAACTAAAAATCTACCTTAGAGAAGTATTTTTCTCTAAGTATCTAATCAAACAAGTAATAAATTCATGGAAGAGGATACTTGTTCTTTATCATGATTTTTTGAGCTCACAATAATCAATGAAAAGGTACATTGAACCATCCTTCTTCTTGACGAAGAGGACTGGTGCACCCCATGGTTAAACACTTGGGTGTATAAACCTTTTATCCAGATTATCCTAAAGCTCCAACAGAAACATTCTATATGGATTCTTTGATATTGGAAAAGCCCCAGGTATAAGATCGATCGATAATTCAACATCTCTTATAGGAGGAAGACAATACAGTTCCATGGGAAAAACCTCAATGAATTCCCTCACAATAGGCACATCTTCAAGGATGGTTTTATCTATAGAATCAATCATCTAAGAAAGATATACATGATCATGGGGCAGTAATATCCACGCTTGAGATGACAGTGCTAAAGAAGATTCATCTTCCTCCTTGCACTTGTACAAAATTAGGGGTCAATTCTCCATATGGAGAGTGATTTCCCTCTCATGGAAATTTATGCTTCCTCTATAAAGGGAAATCTAATCCATGCTAAGAATTATATAAAATTCCACCAAAGGGAGTATGATGAGGTTTTCTAAGAAGTAAAATCCACAAATTGTGATAAGGGAGGAGTTATATTAATGGGAAGAAATAGTTTCCCCATTTTCCATTTTCACCGACATCTCTACTTCCATTATTTGAGGTGATGTTGGGATTGTTCTACTAAAAATTCAGGATATAAAAGAATTCCTAAAACTAGAATAAAAAATTATGTTTTATATTCTTGAATGAATAACTAGTATACATTTCACCACTTCATTGTCATAATTTTATTCAGTGGTAGTGATGGAAACGCTCTCCCTTGATACCTTGGAGGTTGTTGGTTGCCTCTTAAAACCCTTGGCTTAGGGAACTGGTTTGCAAAGTGCCATGGTTATTTGTAGTTGAAGCAATGAACAATGTGTTGAGGGTCAAACAGAGCATTCCTCTCCTCTGTTTCAGCAGCGGGTTTTTTCTTATCAGTAGTTAATGTCTATGTGCGCTTCTCTTCGACCCTAAAGCATTTCCTATCCCCCTACAGCAACATTTAACATGATATTAGCATGATCCAAGTATAATTGCACATAGATCATGAGTAAAACCTCATTGAACATGAATTATAATAAGTGAAACCTAATTTTACATGAATTATCATGATTCAACACTCATTTAACATGAAGTATCATGATACTATTCTTTACCCAATGCATTGGAGTGCTATAAGGCACACCCTTTTTAATCATTTCATTTCATGCATAAGTGTGCCACATAGATCATACAACGTGGATTCATTAAACATAATAATTTATTCCACAAATAATAGATGTCGAATACATAAATGTAGGTCCTTAATCAACAAGTACTTGTGCATAAAGGTGGATACCCATGATAGAGAAATGAGTATGGTATTCAATTACACGATGATTTTTCCATGGGGAATTTTGGTGTAACTTTGATAGCATAACGAAGTAAAATAAAATCGTAAAATGGGTTGATGAGATTGAAATAGGTCTCTTATCAATTATACATGAAATGGAAAGTAAGGGGGTTCATGGAACATAATATCCCAACATATGTAATGGAATGTATATGCATAATAGAAAATAATTTATAGAATGTAAATGAGGAGAGAGAAACCCCTTACGAAATTTTAGCATGGTAACAGGTGTACATGGGAGGCATTAATGAGAGAGAAAGGGATATATAATAATTAAAATAGAAGTAGGTAAGTATAGGGAAGGTTTAAAATTATAACCCAACATTTTTAATTGAAAATAAAAGGGCATAACAATATAAGTAAACTTGGATATAAATAAGGAAGGAAGGAAAGTGAGTAACCCTTACTTGAGTGCGTGAATTCAAGAGCATGAGGAGGGGATTATTGAGAACATGGGGTTCCTTGGGTGGATTTATATAGAGGAGGGAAGATTAGTGATGTGTTATAAGGGTTTTTAGTGAAGTGCAGTGGGAGATTGTGTGAGATTATATAGAAAAAGAGAGGGGAATTCTTTAATATTTCACAAACTTAGGTTTTAGAATCTATATATTTAAATATTCAAAACCACAAACCAACCAGTGGTTTTGGACCATGGTTTTTGCCAAAGGAGAGTGGAAAACAATATTTTATAAGTCCAATGGCCGAAAATATTAAAATATTAGGCTTTCTTATGTGGATGTGTGTCACACTCTTAAGGAAATCATTTTAAAATGTTAAAATATTTTATAAGTCTTGGAGGGTCAACTAAGGCATCATAAAATTAATAAAAAAATATATAAAATAACATTATTTTAAATATAAAACATATATTGGACGAATATCTCTTTTATAGTATTTTATTACATCACTATTGAGTCGTTATGATGTCATAAAACACATTATAAATTTAAATAGTATTTAATTTTTACCCAAAAATTTGATTGTCTCAGAAAATTATGAAAAATTAACCTTTAGATAATTTCTATATCCTGGATCCAAAAATAATATTCATTTTATCTAAATAATTTTGTAAATATGTAAATTTTTACTTTTAAATAAAAACCATCATTTATTGAAGATTGATGGGTTTTGAAAAAAAATAGTTTCTAAACCTTAATAAAAATTACATTTGAATTCATAAAAATTATATGATCATTTATATTTAATAAAAATTATATAATAAGAATATTTTATTAAGATATTATTTATTCTAAAAATTCATTAATTCATAAAAATGAATTCTTTAATTAATTTCAATTTTATCGTATAAAAATATAATTCTTATCAAATTGAATACTTAATCATTTATAGGGTAAAAAAAATAAGGAATATAATCACAAATTATAATTAAAAGGAGTGTTCTTATAACAATATAATATTAACAAAATTAAAAAATCTTAGTTTAATATAATAATTAATATATTTCTAAAAAGTACTATTTTACCAGAAAATTCAATTACTCTAATTCATTATATTTTTAAGAAAAACTATTCTCATACATGAATTGATGGAATAAGACTTTTATTTATAAAAGGGATTACACAAAAAGTAACTAATTAATTGTTACATAACCCCTTAAAACACTCATATAAGACCAAAGGGTAAGGTGTGCGATGGTGAAAGACTCTTGGGATGACTCATATAACATCTCATGAGTGGTAATATCTATTAACTTACACTTCTCCCGTAGGCGATTCCATTCAAACATAACACATTGAAGCTTGGCTTGGTCTTGGTCAAGAGTGAAGCCTAGTGATGCTACCTTCTTTCTGAGCTCCAAAAAATGAGCTTTGTATGGCTCGATTCTACTGGATGAGGCCATTATCTCCTTTATCTGTGTCAAAAGGATTCTTTTTAAAAACTTTAAATTTATATTAGTCATGCGATAACTATTCAATGACTATATTATCAATGGTAGTGATACTTAACGGTAATTTAAACCCAATAATAATAATAAATTCATGTGTTTTATATATCCATAATAAATTTAATTAAATAAAAAGAAGGGAATTTTATTCATGAATGTTTGGGTCGTTAAAAAATTCTCCCCTTCAGAAATTACCCCCCCTCATAATTTCCTTTTACCACACTAAAACAGATGCAGGTAACTCTACCTCATCACATCCTCTAGTTCCCATGTTTATTCTTCAAAATTTTGGTATCCTCACAACACTCTGATGAGGGGAATTTTTTTATTTTATAGAACTTTTTCTCTATGATATTGGATCTTCACCGACTTCTCTTCATAGGATAGGTCATTCTCTAATGGTACCACCTCTATATTGAGTACATGTGATGGGTTAGGTATGTACTTCCTCAAGAGTGATACATGGAATACATCATATACTTGGTACTAGTTTTCTGGGAGTTCTAGTCTATATGCAACTGCTCCAATGCGATCAAGGATCTCAAAAGGTCAATGTAACTTGGCCTAAGCTTTCCCTTATTCCCAAATCTCATAACTCTATTCCACAGTGATATGTAGAGGAATACCATATCTCCAATATCAAACTCTAGGTCTCTTTTATGATTATCAGAATTGATCTTCTATCGACTCTAAGTAGATTTAATATGCTTTTGGATGGTTTTAACCTTCTCCACCATTTCTTTGAGCATTTATGGACTGAGGAGTTTTCACTCCCCAACTTCATCCCAAAATGATGGTGTTCTGCACCTCTTCCCATAAAGGGATTCATAAAAAGCCACTTGGATGATTGATTAGAAACTGTTATTATAAGAGAACTCAACTAGAGGAATATTTTTATCCCATACTCCTTTTAATTCCGTTGAGCATGCTCTCAACATATACTCAAGTGTTTGGATAGTCCTCTCAGATTGGCCATCAGTTTGAGGTTGATAAGCCATACTTAAGTTCAGCTCAGTATTAAGAGCATGTTGGAGACTCTTATATAACATATATGTGAATCATGGATTTTGATCAGATACAATCAATAGTGTTACTCAATGCAGCCTTAACACTTCTCTGATGTATATTCGTTCCATTTTATCTAATGAGAAATCCTCCAAAATTGCAATGAAGTGTGCATTGTTTTTAAGACAATCCATAACAACCCAAATAGAATTGTTTCCTTTGGGTTTCTTCAAAAGTCCGGTAACAAAGTACATGGTAATGTTCTCCCATTTCTACATTGGTATGGGTAATGGTTGCATCATTCCCTTATAATTATTCCTCTCATCATTCACTTGCTAACATACCATGAACTTTGATGTATACTCAACGATCTCCTTCTTCATATTATCCCACCAATAATTCTCTTGGAGATCTCGATACATCTTTATGTTTCTTGGGTGAATGGAGAAATCCAAACCATGTGAATCATACAAAAGTTCATTCTTTAACTCCAGATTTTATAGAACACATAACCTTGTCCCAAATATCACAATTCATTCTTTATTAACATTTAACTATGAGGATTTTCCTTTTTTGATAGTTTCCACTTTCTTCTTAATTCCCACATAACACTTTTGATCCTCCTTTAACAGTTCCAAAAGAGATGGTTGAGTAATCATTTTTGAAAGGATTGATGATATTCCCTTATTTATGATTACCATGTCCATCATCATCAAATCTAAGAAGATTTGATCCTTTTCAATTCTCATCAATGATAGAATCACTGGGTAATCTCTACTTAGACCATCCACCACCTTGTTCTCTTTCCTAGGGCGGTAATGGATTGAGAAGTCGTAGTCTTTGACCATCTCTATCCATATTTGTTGGGGCATGTTCAACTCTTTATGTGTGAATATATACTTGAGACTTTTGTGATCCATTTATATTTCAAAATTATCCCCAAAGAGGTAATGTTTCCAAATTTTTAATGCGAAGATTATGGAATCCAACTCCAGATCATGTTTTGGATAATTTTTCTCATGAACTTTCAATTATCTTGAAGAATAGGAAATAAAATTTTCATTTTTCATCAACACACAACTTAGGCCCTTCTTCGAAGCATCACTGAATACCACAAAAAGTTCTCTACTTGTGGGTAGTCTGAGCATGAGCGTAGTGATAATACTCTTTTTAAAATACTTGAATATATCTTTTCATTCATCACACTAAGAAAACATGACTACCTTTAGAGTTAGATTAGTAAGAGGGTTTGACAATCTTGAGAAATTTCTCACAAATCAGTGATAATATCCTGCTAACCCAAGGAAGATATGGATATTTGTCATAGATATTGGTCCCAAACATCCCTAAATTGCATTTGTCTTGGAGGTATCAAAAAATATCCCCTTTATTTTGATGATATGGCCCAAGAATGAGACTTCCTTCAACCAGAACTCACACATGCTACACATTTCATAGAGCTTCTCCTTACACAAGGTCTCTAGTACAATGATTAGATTCTCCTCATGCTCCTACTTGGTTTTGGAGTATATTATAATAGTTTATATAAATACTACCCCAATTTTGTTTAGGTAATCTCTAAACACTCTATTTATCATGTTCATGAATATTTTTGGAGCATTAGTGAGTCCTAAAGGAATTACTATGAATTCATAATGCACATACCTTGTATAAAAAGTAGTCTTGGGGTTATCCTCCTTCTTTAACCTTACTTGGTTATATCCTAACTACAAATCTACCTTAGAGAAGTATTTTTCTCCACATATCTAATCAAACAAGTAATAAATTCATGGAAGAGGATACTTGTTCTTTATCATGATTTTTTGATCTCACAATAATCAATGAAAAGTTACATTGAACCATCCTTCTTTTTGACGAAGAGGACTGGTGCACCCCTTGGTGAAGCACTTGGGTGTATAAACCTTTTATCCAGATTATCCTAAATCTCCAACAGAAACATTCTATATGGATTCTTTGATATTAGAAAAGCCCCAGTTATAAGATCAATCGAGAATTCAACATCTCTTATGGGAGGAAGACCATACAGTTCCTTTGAAAAAACCTCAATGAATTCCCTCACAATAGGCACATCTTCAAGGATGGTTTTATCTATAGAATCAATCATCTGAGAAAGATATACATGATCATGGGGCAGTAATATCCATGCTTGAGATGAAAGTGCTAAAGAAGATTCATCATCCTCCTTGCACTTGTACAAAATTAGGGGTCAATTCTCCATATGGAGAGTGATTTCCCTCTCATGGAAATTTATGCTTCCTCTATAAAGGTAAATCTAATCCATGCTAATAATTACATAAAATTCCACCAGAGGGAGTATGATGAGATTTTCTAAGAAGTACAATCCACAAATTGTGATAAGGGAGGAGTTATATTAATGGGATGAAATAGTTTCCCCATTTTCCATTTTCACCGACATCTCTACTTCCATTATTTGAGGTGATGTTGGGATTGTTCTACTAAAAATTCAGGATATAAAAGAATTCCTAAAACTAGAATAAAAAACTATGTTTTCTATTCTTGAATGAATAACTAGTATACCTTTCACCACTTCATTGTCATAATTTTATTCAGTGGTAGTGATGGAAAAGCTCTCCCTTGATACCTTGAAGGTTGTTGGTTGCCTCTTAAAACCCTTGTCTTAGGGAACTGGTTTGCAAAGTGCCCTGGTTATTTGTAGTTGAAGCAATGAACAATGTGTTGAGGGTCAAACAGAGCATTCCTCTCCTATTTTGTAGCAGCGGGTTTTTTATTATCAGTAGTTAATGTCTAGGTGCGCTTCTCTTCGACACCTAAATCATTTACTATCCCCCTTTAGGAAATTTCTGGATTTCTTCTTTCCAAACCTCTAGAAAGTGGGGTTCTAGAATTTCTTAGTACCATTGGATTTATCCATCAGATCACCAAAATTAATGTCCACGTTTTTCATCTTATCCCCATGATACCCCTGAGATTCACTGATCTCAATTTCGACTTTGAGGGAACATCAAACAATTTACTCATAGCTATCAATTTCACAGATCACTAGGGATTTCTATAGGCTAGGTTATATCTTACCAAAGAAGTAGTTAACCTTGAATTCAAGGGTAACAACAAAGATGGAGGTGTATCATGCAATCATTGTGAAGTTTTACTTGTAAACTCTGATGGATTCATCATCTTTTTGGTTGAGGGAAAGGAAGTCCCTTTTTATCTAAAGTCGAAGGGTGCATGAAAAATATTTATTGAATTTTTTTTCTATAAATAATTTCATTAAAACACCTCAATATCTTCCTCAAGCTTTGTATTTTTGATCAATATACACCATTTATCAGCTTCACCCTCCATATGATAAGTAGCTAGAAGAACCTTCTCTTGTTCGGAACATTAAAGGATGGATAATATCTTTTCAATTGAGTTGATCCATTGTTCGGTGATTGAGAGATCAGATGATCCATTGAAAGTATGAGACCTTTGTCTCATGAAGCTCTCGAATGCGTCTTGCCTTTATTGGGGGGGGGGGGGGGTTGAACATTACTCTTGACCAATGTTTCAATTCAAAACATGAGTTAACTAAGAGAGTATTATGACAATGTTTGTGATTCCCGCTCCCATCGGATTGGGAATATCATTAGAATAGTCATCACATTGATCTTATCATTGGTTGATAGCCCGGGTCCTCCTATTACCGGCCATTAGTAGGAAGAAAAGGAATGTTTGGGGACACACATAAATGGTAATCTAAATACAAAAAGGGATAACTTATATCAATCTATGTTATCCATGATCTACTTCCCAACATATATTCTTAGGGGAATTTTCTTAATTACCTCAATAATGGTTCATACTAAGCTTATGAATTTAATAAAGAATATACCTAGAGAGTATCGAACCAAGAGTGAAGAAAGTCCCATTTTTGTGCACCAATTCCCATTTAAGTCTTTCTCAAAGCGGTGTTTTTGGGTTTTACCCCTAGATACATCTGTGCCAGAGCCATATCTACTTGTTCGTATCCAGACAGAGATGTATTTTCTTGATAAAACACTTACTATATACTCACAAAAATTTAGGTATGTTTTTCATATACATAGTCTTATACTTAAGTCTTTCACTAGGGTTTTCTAATCTTAATCCCAAAAATAACTAAACCTATCCTTTGATACCAACTATAACAACCCTACTCTTTATTACATATTTAAACATGATTTATTACATAAACTTGCACTTAAGAAAACTCTGAGGATAAATAGGTCTAATTATTGGGAAACTAGGAACATTACATGACAAATTAAGATATAAAATACAACAACTTTATTGAAAAATTCTTTTACATGACCACAATATTCCTTCGTAGTTAGCACTACATGGGATAACCTGAGGATGTACATAAGAAAGGGGTGAGCTATAAAGCCGAGTAAGGGAGTAAACATGGTATAACATGAGGAATACAATAAATTTTAGAAAATAAGACAGTAAACGGATCATAAGATAAACATGAATATAAAGGCATCATATAGCATGATTATCATAACATGGAGATGTGGCAACAACATTTAACATGATACTAGCATGAGCCAAGGCTCATTGCACATGGATCATGAGTAAAATCTCATTGAACATGAATTAGCATGGGTAAAACATAATTTAACATTAATTAGAATGATTGAACACTCATTTCACATGACATATCATGATACTATTATTTACCCAATGCATTGGAGTGCAATTAAGGTGTACCCGTCTTAATCATTTCATTTCATGCATATGTGTTCCACAAAGATCATACAACATGGATTCATTAAACATCATAATTTATTCCACGAATAATATATGTGGAATACATAAAATTAATTACTAAATGAAAAATTACTTCTTTATAAAGGTAAAAACCCTTGATAGAGAAATGGTTATGGTATTCACTTACACGATGATTTTGTCTTGGGAAATTTTGGTGTAACTTTGGTAACATAACAATGTCAAATAGAAATTGTAAATTGGGTTGATGGAAGAGAAAGGGGTCTCTCATAATTTATATATGAAATGGAAAGTAAGGGGGTCATGGAACATAATATAACAATATATGTAATGGAATTTACATGCATAATATAAAATAATTTCTTGAATGTAAATAAGGAGAGAGAAATCTCTTACAAAATTTCGACATGGTAACAGGTGTACATGAGATGAATTAATGAGAGAGAAAGGGGTATATCATCATTAAAACATAAGAAGGGAAGTATAGGGGAGGTGTGAAATCATACCCCAACATTTTTAATTTAAAATAAAAGGGCATAACAATATAAGGAAATTTGGACATAAATAAGGAAGGAAGGAAAGTGAGGATCCCTTACTTGAGTGTGTGACTTCAAGAGCTTGAGGAGGGAATTATTGAGAGCTTGGGGCACCTTGGGAGGATTATAGAGAGAGGAGTTAAGAGTAGGGACTTTATACAAGGGTTTTTAGTGAATAGAAGTGGGATATTGAGTGGGTTTATATAGGAAAAGAGGGGAATTCTTTAATATTTCACAAAATTAGGTTTTGAAATCTATATAATTAAATATTCAAAACCACAAGCAAAACCATAGTTTTTTCCCTAGGTTTTTACTAAAGGGGAGTATAAAACATTATTTTATATTGATAATGGACGAAATTATTAAAGTATTAGGCTTTCTTATGTGGATGAGAGTCACACTCTCAAGGAAATCATTTTAAAATGTTAAAATATTTTATAAGTCTTAGAGGGTTCACTAAGACATCATAAAATTAATCAAAAAATAGAAAAATCACATTATTTTAATGATAAAACATATATTTTTTGAATAAACCTTTTATAGTATTTTATTATATCATTATGGGTCATTATGATGTCATAAAATACATTATATATTTAAATGGTATTTAATTTTTACAAAAAAATTCTACTGTCTCAGAAAATTATGAAAAATTCACCATTAGATAATTTTGACATCTTGAATCCAAAAATAATATTCATCTTATCTAAATAATTTTCTACATATGATAATTTTTACTTTTAAAATAAAAAATTTTATTTATTTAAAATTAATGGGTTTTGATAAAAACAATTTCTAAACCTTAATAAAAATTAAATTTGACTTCATAAAAATTATATGATCATTTGTATTTAATAAAAATTATATTATAATAATATTTTATTAAAATATTATTTATTCAAAAAATTCATTAATTCATTAAAATAAATTATTTAATTAATTTTAATTTTATCATATGAATATATAATTCTTATCAAACTGAATACTTAATCATTTATAGATTAAAAAAATAGGGTATATAATCAACAATTATAATTAAAAGGATTATTATTATAACACTATTGTATTAAAAAAATTAATAAAACCTCAGTTTAATATAATTATTTATATATTTATAAAATGTAACATTTTACCTGAAAAATCAATTTATCTAATTAATTATATTTGTAAGAAAAACTATTCTCATACAAGAATTGATGGAATAAGAATTTTATTTATAAATAGGATTACACAAAAATTAACTAATGCCTTGTTATATAACCCCTTATAATACCCGCATAAAACCTAAGGGTAAGGTGTACAATGGTGACATAATCTTAGGGCGACTCAGAAAACATCTTTTCGGTAGTAATCTCTATTAACTTAAACTTATTCCATAGGTGAATCTGTTCAAGCTTAACGTGTTGGAGCTCAGATTGGGATTGGTCAAAAGAAAAGCCCAGTGACACTACCACCTTTCCGAGCTCCAAAAAATTAGCTTCATATGGCTTGAGTCTACTGGATGAGGTCATCGTATCATTTTTCTATGTCAAAAGGATTATTTTTAAAAACCTTAAATTTATATCAGTCCTGTGATCACTGTTCAAAAGATATATTATATATTTTAATGATACTTAATAGTTAATAAACCCAATAATAATAATAAAAATTCATGTTTTTTCTATATCCAAAAGACATTTAATGTAATATCCAAGGTAAATAAATAATATTACCTTTTCATATTTATCCTTTTTTTGTGAATAAAAATGTTAATATTAATTTAAAGGGAATTCTATTCTTGATGGCGTACCCAATACACAATAACAAGTTGCTTTGAAATCTTACGTTGCACTCTAATAATAAAATAATTTTATTTTAAATGGTAGTTAATGCCTAGCCGTTGTAATGAAGGGATTGAACAGAACTAACTAAAAAATGATTATATATGTTTGTCAAATATTTTTACTTTTTACAATAAATGTTAGAGGATTAAAAATGCGAATGAATCCAATTTTAAGCGTAAACATTCTAATATTCTTTAAAAGGTCGATTAACCGCCTTTTGATGGCGAACCTCTTTTAAATACACTTTTTGACAATTTTATGTGTTATATTTGACAAAATAAAATTCTTCTTTAGAATTGGGACATCAAAATTTACTTTATGTAAATTTTTGGTATTTTTCCGATAAAGTTCATTTTTATTGAATAGTGAAAAATGTTGTATTTTAATTCAAAACCTCTTTTTAATCTAATTTATTTATATGATTAGATTATCTTTTGAATTGGTTTTAAAGTGAAATTAGAATATATTTTTACCTTTTAATCCAATACTGGTCATTGTAATTAATTTCACTTTGTAATTGGACTTAAACTAGTGTCAATCTTTTAATAGATATTGTTTCTTAAAAACACGCTATTTGTTTTGACAGCGAGAATTAATTATTAAATTAATTAATTCAGTTTATATATTTTTAATTTGGTAAAATAGAAATCATTTTTGAATTTGGAATATAAAAAATAGCTTAGGGTGAATTTTTTGTATTTTTCTGAAAAACATCAATTTTTGATGAATAGTGAAACCACTAAGTGGTAGTTTAAAAACTGAATTTTCGTTTAAATGAAACTTTACCAATTCTGTGATTTAAATTTCAAAAATCCAACATACATGGTTGTCATTAGGATGTAAAATTTGGTTCAATGGGATTAAAATATATTTTTGGTGAATAGTAACTTTTAAGTTTTAATCGCGATTAGAGGTAACTAGTGTAATTTAAGGTAAAAATAATGTTTTAATAATATTAAATGACCTTGACACATGTACCAACCTTATTGGATGAGTCATGGACGACCAAGAAAATCCATGGGTCAACTTGGGGACCCCATGGAGCCACTTTGGTAGGAAAATTACATTAATACCTTTTTATTTAAAGTTAAAATTAAAATGTCACAAACACGTGTTGTTTTACTAAAACAATTTTTACGTGGGGTTATAAAAGTCATATTTTTGACTATAAATATTCATTATAAATATAAGTAGATTTAATAAATCATGATATTTTTTTTATAATTTTTAGACACTAAATAAATTAAATTATTTATGACACCATGATGATGCAGTGATTACCTCATTATTTAACGATTTAAATAAAATGAAAAGATAATGTAAAATATAAGACCTAAAATTGTCAAAAACCTATTTGATGGGTGGATTTCGAAACATTATCACCTTATCCTTGAAATATATCCTTTTGGGACCTTTAAAATCTGAAAATAATTTTATAATAAAGTAATATTTTATAACTTTCCAAGAGTGCCCCTCCTCTCCTCTTATAAAAGGCCCCCACCTCTACCACCTTAAACACACCTCTCAAGCCTTTGGATCGGCCAAAAACTGCCCATTTAATCTCTACACATCCCTATATTCATCATTGAAGCCTCACCTTTGGCAGAATGCTCTTCAAGAAACCTTTTTGGTTCAAACCAAGAGGAGTTACCCGATTTAAAGGTAATGTCTTCACTTGTGTTTTTTTGTTTTATTTTGCTTCTCCACCCCCCTAAACTTTTTTTATTCCTTTCTTTTGTAACAAAACAATTATATTCAATATACTTGGATGTTTTTATAAGAAGTATTATAGATACAATTACACACACATCTGTCTAATGGTTAAAGAACATACTGTTTCTGTGGATGACGAATTACTGCCTCACCAAACGATGATTGTTCAATATTCTTTTAACACCTTTAAAGGTGTCCATTATGATGTCACTGTATTTTATATATGATATATATGGTATTTATGTTTTCTATATGCTTCTGTATTTTATATTTAAAACATAACTTTATTCTTTTCATGTTGTGCAAATGCGATAATTTCATATGAGGAAGTGTGGACTACCGCCCCCTCAAGTGATGTGACTCGTTCATGTAATACATGGAATGTATAAATAATGAAATTGATGAAATTATGTGATATATATAACATATATATTATACTGGAATTATAATATATATATAATATATTTTTAATTCCATTAACGTGCCAAAGAAATGAAAGTAGCATTCATGCGTACGTACGACTTACCGTCTCCATGAACGGTACATTTCATTTCTTATCTCCAAATGTTATGTACTATTATAAGTACATATATATAATGGATATATATGTCATATATTACATATAAATTATGGATATCATTCTGGAATTATAATATATATATCTCTCTTTTAACTTAAATTCCATTAATATGACAAAAAATGAAAGCAGCGTTCATGCGTACGTACGGCCTACCATCTCCTTGAACGGTGATTTTAATTTTTTATCTCCAAATGTT
The DNA here is from genome assembly GCA_963277665.1 of Viscum album. NCBI lineage: Eukaryota > Viridiplantae > Streptophyta > Magnoliopsida > Santalales > Viscaceae > Viscum > Viscum album. The sequence goes on along the minus strand of OY728141.1, from coordinate 1,012,190,070 downwards.
ATGGAATAGTATAAAATAAATATATACTGGATATATATGATATTTAAAACATCAATACTATTCTGGAGATGTTGTACCTATAACTAAATGGAAAATTCTTTTCCAACAAGTTCAATTTTTACTCATGTACCGAACATCGACAAAAACGTCTGATATAAACTCACTTTATTAACCAATTATTATAACATTATAATATGTGATATGAATTGAATAATAATATTTAAAGTAGGTACTTAAGAAATTATAAATTGACCAAATTTTATTATTCAGGAGATTAAAGAACGATCGAGTCATGTCAGACACGAGGTAAGGGATCCTACCCCTCTTTTTCTTTTTAAATACACTCTTTTCTGTCATTCCTTTTAAGATCATCTTTCTTATGATTGGGATTTTATTTTATATTACTCTTAATGTAATTTTTATTTTCATATTATTATAGACCCTATTTTCTCTCATCAATCCATTTTGGAAGTTTTGAGTGGCGCCGTTAGGCTGCTGAATTTTCGTAAGAGATCCAACCTCTCTCTTTATTTTTAAGTACTCCCATTTATGTCACTTCTTTCAAGATCCTATTGTTATGTTGGGGGATGTTATTTTATATTCCTCTTGCTGTAAATTTTATTTTAATATGATGAGAGACCCTATTTGATCTCATCAATCCATTTTTGGATGTTTTAAGTGGCGCCGTTAGGCTGCCGAGTTTTCATAAGGGTGTTTTCATCTCACTTTTATTCCCGTGACATTTATGCTACATTTGCCACCATTTCCTTTTAGTGGTGTATGTAATGCAAATTATTATACTCCATGTGTAATATAATTTCATTTATGGGTATTTACATATTCATTTTATGACCCTTCTTCATTGGGGTGTACCTTTCGAAAGTTACCCAAGTCGGTAAGGGAACCTTTCACCCTCCTCTTTTTAAAAGACTTCTTTTGTTATGTCTTTTAATTCACATAATATTATGTTGGGATATGTTCTTATATATCCTTATTTATGTAAATTTAATTTCCAAGTGATGAGATACCGTTTATACCTCTCATCAACTCATTTACTGAATTTTGAAGTGACGCCGTTAGGCTGTCGGATTTTACCAAGGGAACTTTTTAACCCAATTTCGATTTCTTTGGGTTCAACATGTAGTTATTGAATATGTCATCTGTTAAATATGTGTGAATTAACTTTTATTGTTTTAAACTTAATATCCACTTATATTTGGTGTATTTATATTTTTCACACATAATTTTGAGATTGATTTATCCTTAATTTAAGGATACCTTCTTTATAAGGGATTTCATCTCATTTTACATTTCTATTGAGACTTCATTGTTGTTATGCACCAATTCACTCTTATATGGTGTATATACTATCCTTTGGAATATTATATCATGAATAAATTTATTCTCATGATATTATAAAGTTCTGATTAAATGTTATTCCTCTATTATTGTATTCAAGTGTCTCTAATTTTGGTAAAAACCCTTTAACCAAAATATTGCTTTCAAAGTTTTAATGATTTTTTCTTATTAATATACATGTTTTCAAAATGGTTTTAAGGATTTATTTATATGTATATTAATGGTTTAAAATGTTAAAAGCTTCAAGGTGGTATGGGACACTTTGATTCAAAAATATCTTTATTAAATGTTTTAAATGGTTTTGAAAATGGTTTTTTGAATGGATTCATTATTTCAAAATCCTAAAATGTTATAGTGTGATTGAAATGTGGAAATGTTATGTTTCCTTTATGCATGTTTTATGTGATACGTTTATGTTATGGTTCTTGGGCATTGTTATGAAAATAGGTGGTTCCGTGATAAACTAAGGGCGGGTGAGCCTGATATAGCTCTCCAATGCATTGGGTAACGTGAAGGGGTTAAATGTTAAGGTTTATCCGAAGAGATTTAGGGAATATACTGTGATGGGTATTCCAAATGTAACCATAAGGGTTACTCCCTACGTAAGAATGTTATGAATTCCTCAAGTTACCTTTATGTCTTATGATTTCTATGATTTATACATGATTTCATGAGGTATGTTAAATTGCTTATGTTTTATGAGTAAATTTTGATTTCATTGATTATTATGTATACATGGACTAATGTTTTCTTTCCGTATTTTTATAACCCTTACTGAGCTTTTTATGCTCATCCTAAGTTTTTTTGAAATATTTTTCACAGGACATAAAGATGAATAGGGTCAAGGATGGGATCAAGGAAATGTCAGGCTGTCTAAAACAAGGAACTAGACATGACTCTTGTGTTCAAGAGTTTTTATTTTGTGAAAAAGAATGGAAGCTGAGTAGATGTGTCTACTTTTTAATCTTTGAGATGTAATAGTTATGTCCTAATTTTCTAAAAATCTAAACCTGTAAAGATCCTCAAAGTGAATTATTCATTTAATTAAATAATAAGTAATGTTTAAGGCCGGGTCCTTATAGTTGGTATCAAAGGTCGGTTTAGATAACTTTAGATGTTTGTGTATTATCTAAGCATAAGTGACATTACCATAATGGCTATGATTTCAGAAAGAGTTATAGTTTTTAGATAAAGTAAATGAGTAAGTATATCTTAGTGTTTATCTTCCTTATTAGTACATGATAATTTTGTTGATATACTCACACTGACATTTTTGTCTTTAGTAAATGGATGGATCTAGCAGGCACCAAAGTAACAATGGGTTTGAAGGAAACTGTGGTGGTTCTCTGATTAAGAGACCAGATGAAATGGGGGATTCAATGAGGAAACTCGTGGTTGTTCTAAACCAACTATCAAGGAGTCATGATCAACCACTTGAACCTTGGTAAGTTCTGTAATGCATCATGTACGAGATGATCAATCGATGTGGAAGTTCAGGTAAAAATTATAAAGGTAACCATTAGGGTTTAGATGATCCTTACTTTTGAGGTAATTATGGGTCATTATATGTTATGATGGGAAATGAAAGACATGAGATAAAATTGATGTTAAATTATGTTACAGTTATTTTTGATTATTTTATCTCTTTTTTGGGATTGTTTTGAGAATTATATAGTTTGGAAAAAGGACAACACGCACACCGTGTGACAACCCATCGCATCGGACAAAGCTGTGGGAATTATTAACCTGTCATGGAGAATATGTGATTAGTTTAATTAATTTTCTGTATGATACTTTAAGAGTAACTGATGTTATTTGGAGATAAATGTTAAGGTTTATCTTGGAAGACTATATGATTAAATCCTTCAGAGATTTGGGTTTCAGTCTTATTTTTGATTAATTTGAATAATTTTATGGATAGATGTTTATTGAATGGATTTTGTTGAACTTTGGGTATTTTTTGACAAATTTTGGAGATTAAGAATAGATTTTTTTATAAAGGATTATCCTTTTTGGGTATTATCTTATCTTAAACTAACCTTTTTGGTTTTAGTTTTGGTTAAGGTCTAAGGAAATGGGAAGTATATAGTTCTCTTTTGTGGATTAGGTGATTCTCTAGAAGTTGATTATAGCGCTCTTAATGTGAACAAGTCATCCTAAATGATCATCTTTTGGGGAAAGTATGAGTTTGTGTAAGAAATCTAGTAAAGGTTGAAAGTCAACATGACAAGTAAGTATGTTTCCTTAAGATCAAAAATAAATTCCTCAATGAAAAGTAACTTAAAACAAAAATGTTGTCTATTAACTTTTCCTAATGGGGAATCGAATACCGTTTAACCCACCACAAGTTTGTGATTTTCTTGTGGTTAACTTTCTCCTAAACATGTTTTCTATCACTCTCCCTCAGAACATGAACCTTTGATTTTTCCTCCATGTCCATGTTTTCCTACATGGAATCCTAGTATGGGTTAACTCATGTGACCTTTTTACTTCTCTTTATTTATTTTAAAGTGATAGTTTTACTGACTCTTGTTCTAATGTAGGACTTTCAATGAAGTTTCCGATCCCAATTTTAAAATTGTGAGGACGCAATTCCCAAAAGGGGGGAAGGATGTAACATCCCAGGTAAATAAAGAATATTACTTTTTCATATTTATCCCTTTTTTTGAATAAAAATGTTAATATTAATTTAAAGGGAATGCTATGCTTGATGGCATATCCAATACACAACAACGAGTTCCTTTGAAATCTTACGTTGCACTCTAATAATAAAATAATTTTATTTTAAATGGTAGTTAACACCTAGCCATTGTAATGACAGGATTGAACAGAACTAACTAGAAAATGATTATATATGTTTGTCAAATATTTTTACTTTTTACAATAAATGTTAGAGGATTAAAAATGCAAATGAATCCAATTTTAAGCATAAACATTCTAATATTCTTTAAAAGGTCGATTAACCGCCTTTTGATGGCGAACCTCTTTTAAATACACTTTTTGACAATTTTATGTGTTATATTTGACAAAATAAAATTCTTCTTTAGAATCGGGACATCAAAATTTACTTTGTGTAAATTTTTGGTATTTTTCCGATAAAGTTCATTTTTTAATGAATACTGAAAAATGTTGTATTTTAATTAAAAACCACGTTTTAATCTAATTTATTTATATTATTATATTATCTTCTTAATTGGTTTTAAAGTGAAATTAGAATATATTTTTACCGTTTAATTCAATATTGGTCATTGGAATTAATTTCACTTTGAAATTGGACTTAAATTAGTGTCAATCTTTTAATAGATATTGTTTCTTAAAAACACCCTATTTGTTTTGACAGTGGGAATTAATTATTAAATTAATTAATTAAAATTATATGTTTTTAATTTTTTAAAATAGACATCATTTTTGAATTTTGAATATCAAAAATATCTTAGGGTGAATGTTTGGTATTTTTCTGAAAAACATCAATTTTTGATGAATAGTGAAACCACTAAGTGGTAGTTTAAAAACTGATTTTTCATTTAAATGAAACTTTACCAATTCTGTGATTTGAATTTCAAAAATCTGACATACATGGTTTTCATTAGGATGTAAAATGTCGTTCAATGGGATTAAAATAAATTTTTGGTGAATAGCAACTTGTAAGTTTTAATCGCGATTAGAGGTAATTAGTGTAATTTAAGGTAAAAATAATGTTTTAATAATATTAAATGACCTTGAAAAAAGTCCTACCCATATTGGATGAGTCATGGATGACCAAGAAAATCCATGGGTCAACTTGGGGACCCCATGGAGCCACTTTGGTAGGAAAATGACATTAATACCTTTTTATTTAAAGTTAAAATTAAAATGTCACAAACATGTGTTGTTTTACTAAGACAATTTTTACATGGGGTTATACAAGTCATATTTTTGACTATAAATATTCATTAGAAATATAAATAGATTTCCTACATCATGATATTTGTTTTATAATTTTTAGACACTAAATAAATTAAATTATTTATGACACCATGATGATGCAACGATTACCTCATTATTTAACGATTTAAATAAAATGAAAAGATAATGTAAAATCTATGACCTACACTTGTCAAAAACCTATTGAATGTGTGGATTTCGAAACCTTATAACCTTATCCTCTAAATATATCCTTTTGGGACCTTTAAAATCCGAAAATCATATTATAATAAAGTAATATTTTATAACTTTCCAAGAGTGCCCCTCCTCTCCTCTTATAAAAGGCCCCCAACTCTACCACCTTACCCACACCTCTCAAGCCTTTGTCTCGAACAACCCCTGCCAATTTCATCTCTCCAAATCCCTCTCTTCATCATTGAAGCCTCACCTTTGGCAGAATGCTCTTCAAGAAACCCTTTTGGTTCAAACCAAGAGGAGTTACCCGATTTAAAGGTAATGTCTTCACTTGTGTTTTATTTTGACTCTCCAACCCCCTAAACTTTTTTTATTCCATTATTTTGTAACAAAAACAGTATATTAAATATACTTGGATGTTTTTATAAGAATTATTATAGCTATACTTACACACACATCCGTCTAATGGTTAAAGAACATACTGTTTCTGTGGATGGTGAATTACTGCCTCACGAAACAATGATTGTTCAATATTCTTTTAACACTTTTAAAGGTGGCCATTATGATGTCACTGTATTTTATATATGATATATATGGTATTTATGTTTTCTATATGCTTCTGTATTTTATATTTAAAACATAACTTTATTCTTTTCATGTTGTGCAAATGCGATAATTTCATATGAGGAAGTGTGGACTACCGCCCCCTCAAGTGATGTGACTCGTTCATGAAATGCATGGAATGTATAAAGAATGAAATTGATGAACTTATGTGATATATATAACATATATATTATACTGTAATTATAATATATATATATATCTCATCTATTTTTAATTCCATTAATGTGCCAAATAAATGAAAGTAGCGTTCATGCGTACGTACGGCTTACCGTCTCCATGAACGGTACATTTCATTTCTTATCTCCAAATGTTATTTACTATTATAACTACATATATATAATAGATATATATGTAATATATTACATCTAAATGATGGATATCATTCTGGAATTATAATATATATATCTGTCTTTTATCTTTTATTCCATTAATATGACAAAAAATGAAAGCAGCGTTCATGCGTACGTACGACCTACCGTCTCCATCAACGGTGCTTTTAATTTTTTATCTACAAATGTTATGGAATAGTATAAAATGAATATATAATGGATATATATGATATTTAAAACATCAATACTATTCTGGAGATGATGTACCTATAACTAAATGGAAAATTATTTTCCAACAAGTTCAATTTTTACTCATATACCGAACATCGACAAAAACGTCTGATATGAACTCACTTTATTAACCAATTATTATAACATTATAATATGTGATATGAAATGAATAATAATATTTAAAGGAGGTCCTTAATAAATTATAAATTGACCAAATTTTATTATTCAGGAGATTAAAGAATGATCAAGTCATATCAGACACGAGGTAAGGGATCCTACCCCTCTCTTTCTTTTTAAGTACACTCTTTTATGTCATTCCTTTTAAGCTCATATTTCTTATGATTGGGATGTTATTTTATATTACTCTTACTTTACTTTTTATTTTCATATTATGAGAGACCCTATTTTCTATCATCAATCCATTTTGGAAGTTTTGAGTGGCGCCGTTAGGCTGCCGAATTTTCGTAAGAGATCCAACCTCTCTCTTTCTTTTTAAGTACTCCCATTTATGTCACTTCTTTCAAGCTCCTATTGTTATGTTGGGGGATGTTATTTTATATTAATATTTCTGTAAATTTTATTTTAATATGATGAGAGACCCTATTTTATCTCATCAATCCATTTTTGGAAGTTTTTAGTGGCGCCGTTAGGCTGCTGAGTTTTCATAAGGGCGTTTTCATCTCACTTTTATTCCCATGAGATTTATGCTACATTTGCCACCATTTCCTTTGAGTGGTGTATGCACTACCCATTATTATACTAATTTTTTAATATAATTTCATTTATGGGTATTTACATATTCATTTTATGACCCTTCTTCAATGGGGTGTACGTTTCAAAAGTTACCCAAGTCGGTAAGGGAACCTTTCACCCTCCTCTTTTTAAAAGACTTCTTTTCTTATGTCTTTTAATTCACATACTATTATGTTGGGATATGTTCTTCTATATCCTTATTGATGTAAATTTAATTTCCAAGTGATGAGATACCCTTTTTACCTCTCATCAACTCATTTTCTGAATTTTGAAGTGACGCCGTTAGGCTATCGAATTTTACCAAGGGAACTTTTTAACCCAATTTCGATTTCTTTGGGTTCAGCATATAGTTATTGAATATGTCATCTATTGAATATGTGTGAATGAAATTTTATTGTTTTACACTTAATATCCACTTATATTTGGTGTATTTATATTTGTCACACATAATTTTGAGATTTATTTATCCTTAATTTAAGGATACCTTCTTTATAAGGGATTTCATCTCATTTTACATTTCTATTGAGACTTCATTGTTGTTATGCACCAATTCACTCTTATATGGTGTATATACTGTCCTTTGGAATATTATACCATGAATCCATTTATTCTCATGATATTATAAAGTTCTGATTAAATGTTATTCGTTAATTATTATATTCAAGTGTCTCTAATTTTGGTAAAAAACCTTTAACCAAAATATCACTTTAAATGTTTTAATGATTTGTTCTTATTAATATCCATGTTTTCAAAATGGTTTTAAGGATTTATTTATATGGATATTAATGGTTTAAAATGTTAAAATCTTCAAGGTGGTATGGGACACTTTGATTCAAAAATCTCTTTATTAAATGTTTTAAATGGCTTTGAAAATGGTTTTTTTGAATGAATTCATTATTTAAATATCCTAAAATGTTATAGTGTGATTGAAATGTGGAAATGTTATGTTTCCTTTATGCATGTTTTATGTGATACGTTTATGTTATGGTTCTTGGGCATTGTTATGGAAACGGGTTATTTCGTTATAAACTAAGGGCGTGTGAGCCTGATATAGCTCTCCAACGCATTGGGTAATGTGAAGGGGTTAAACGTTAAGGTTTCTCCGAAGAGATTTAGGGAATATACTATGATGGGTATTCCAAACGTAACCATGAGGGTTACTCCCTACGTAAGAATGTTATGAATGCCTCAAGTTACCTTTATGTCTTATGATTTCTATGATTTATTCATGATTTCATGAGGTATGTTAAATTGATTATGTTTTATGAGTAAAGTATGATTTCATTGATTCTTATGTATACATGGACTAATGTTTTCATTCCGTATTTTTATAACCCTTACTGAGCTTTTTATGCTCATCCCAAGTTTTTTTGAAATATTTTTCACAGGACATAAAGATGAATAAGGTCAAGGATGGGATCAAGGAAATGTCAGGCTGTCTAAAACAAGGAACTAGACATGAATCTTGTGTTCAAGAGTTTATATTTTGTGAAAAGTAATGGAAGCTGAGTAAATGTGTCTACTTTTTAATCTTTGAGATGTAATAGTTATGTCCTAATTCTCTAAAACTCTAAACCTATAAAGATCCTCAAAGTGAATTATTCATTTAATTCAATAATAAGTAATGTTTAAGGATGAGTCCTTATATTTAATTAAATAAATAGATGAAAATTTTATTCAATAATGTTCAGGTCGTTGCAAATCTTAAGAGGAGAATCAACTTGGAAGAGTAAGGCTTGATACTCTAACTCCTATAGATGATTATATAATGGTTAAATGGGCAAGGAATCCTAGGTATGTAGAATTAGTATTATATTATAAAGATTCAGAAGATGATGTTTTTGTACCTATTGTAGGGGAATCGGTAGTTGAGACCCTTTCTAGTGACTCTTTCACTAAATCAGATTTTGATATATTTAAAGAAAAAGCATGTTTACCTGTAAGTATATCAGTTCAGTCTCAGATGGTACATGAAATTCAGATAGCTAGAAGATCAAACCCTGAGCTGAGTGATTAATTACACTCTCTCAGATCTTGAATAGTAGAAATGAGGTAGTCTGAACCAGTGGTGTCTGGTTCTAGTTAGACAGTAGGTATCAGTGAGGTTGATGCAGCTATTGTTTCAAAGATAGTGATTGAGGAGATTTAACCTAACCTTATTACAATTGTTGAGAAAATTGTTGCAAGCAATGCCAAGATTAGGAAATAAATGAATAGACTTGCTTCTACCATAAATAATTTTACCTTTGAGTATAAAGGTTGTGTGGAAACTATTATTAATAATTTTAAACTCATACCTCAACTCCTACTGATATTCCTTCCATATCTGGTCAGACCTCTTAGACTCTGGATATTGAGGAAATCAGAACTGTTGTAAAAGAGGAGATTAAATATCTATTTGATACATCTAGTTTGGGAATACTAGAAAATATTGATAGTAATAGTGATCTTGTGCATGATATTGTTAGATTCTATACCAAGGAAGCATCTTACACTTAGTAAGAGATTATAAAGAGGATTAATTCATATTTATCAAATATTCACACCAAGAACCAGTTGATAAGTCACTTTATGTATTTGGTATAAAATTTGACTTTAACCCCAATTAAAAAATCATTCAAATAACAAGTAAAGAAATTAAGGGACTTCACTCATATGTTAGAAAAATTCATGGAGAATAATGATGACTTTGAGAAAGAAATAAAGTATGGTGGTGAGATTATCGAGGATTTGATCAAACTGTTAAAGTCATACATTCATGTACAAAGTGAAGAAATTTTAGTCCCTATTAATACACCTCTTGGACCTCTTGGATCAATGCCTACACCTAAAATTCTAGTTTCTCATGCTTTAACTTATATTCTCCTAGTGATCCAAAAACAGGTTTAACCTTTTGTTTGTCCCAACACAAACCCAGTATTGTACCTAATGTTCTAGAAGGAGTGTTCCTACATTCTATGAGAATTTTATTAGGCCCTCCTGCTTCTCAACCATCACCTCCTAGACCCTCTATTGATCCTTATGGTAAAGAAAAGGAACCTCTTAACCCTCAACCATAGTATGGATCATTATCTGATGGGGTTTCTTGCTTAGTTTTTCCTATTTTTGTTTAGAGACTTGTAATACATTGTATTTTCTTGATTAATGGAATTTTTGTGTTATTTCCTTTCTTCCATATCACTTTTATCTATTAATTTATGATAATTTGTTCTTTTTATGATACCTATTATCTTTTTGATAATACCAAAAGGGGGAGAACTAGTTGGAATTATGCTTCCTTACTCTACCTTTGATATCACTCTTATATATATTACTTTTCTTATTGATACTATTACTCTTTACTTTGACTCTGAAACCTATCTATATACTATAAATAGTCATTAATAATGGGAGATGATAAATAGAATGAGTTCATTTAATATATAATGATTATACTAACTAATTCCATGATTTGTGATCATAAAAAGGGGGATATTATTGTCCCATAGGAGAGAGTTGGTCATCCTCCCTCATCTTAGTAGTTTTAATAATCACAAATCATGTAAATTTATATCAATCATGTAAATTCATATTTATCATGTATAAAAATTTCAATCATCATGATTTAAGATTCAATATGTGAAATTATGTCTATATATGATGTCACATAGATTTGGTACATTCTGTTTACATTTATATTATAAGACAGTCTAGATAAAAATTTATTCCAAAGTATAACAGACTGAAACCGATAGGAGAGATGAGATACTGATAGCGTAGATGACCTACCAATGAATTTGAATCACTAATGCAGATGACTTACTTATGTATATGAATCATCGATGTAGATGACCTAATGAAGCATATTAATCACCGATGTAGACTGCCTATCGATGCAATCAAACTACCATCAATACAAGTGACCTACCGATGTGTGGTGCTACCGATTCAAGGAGTCACTGACATTTAAAACGAGTTACTGATATAATGAGTCATCAACGTATGGAAAGACTGATAGAATGACATACCTATGGGTTGAGTCACCTAAATAAGGAGATATCGACCGATGACTCACTGATATCCTGTTTAAAATTTCTTATATTTTAAAATTATTTCTAACAGTCATATTTTTGAGTGTTTTAATGTGGAAAATTAATTTAATTCCTTTTGAAGACATAATAAATGAGGATGTCGGAAATACGAGGTACTGTGTTTAACTCAAATATGTATATTATCAGTATGGAATAATATTTATTAAAAAGGGGAGTTCATGAAATAAGAGACACATACATAATCTCAAAAAATACAAGAAGACTTACTATGAGAATCATACTGATGAAGGAGAATTCATAATGAATTCTTCATTCCTAGTTGTTATGAAATAGAAAGAATCAAATCACTACTAGAAATCAGACTTTTCCCAACACTTGTATACCAAAGGTTCAAAGAACCGTTGGTATAGGTTATCTTTACCAACAGTTTTCATAAAATGTTGGTAAAGATCTGTAACAAGTGACTTTTCCCAATGGTTTGATGAAACCGTTAGGAAAGATGGGTAAAAAATCACTTTTCCCAACGGGTTGATGAAACCGTTGGGAAAGATGGGAAAAATGAGTTTTCCCAATGATTTCATTAAACTGTTGGGAAAGATTGAGTTTTCCCAAAAGTTTTTAAAAACCATTGGGAAAAATATGCCCCAAATTCTCCAAACCTAGGAAACCGCCTCCCCACGATTCCAGAACCATTCTACTTCTCTCCAGAAGCGATTCCTTTATAGAAGCACTTGAGAAGCCCCACCTCTTCCATCGGATCAACTGCTTCTAGGTTAGACTCCTTCCATCTTTTATCAAGGATATAGTTCCACCTCTTATCAAGCAAATCCTTCTATTCTCAAGGATTTCATTATTCCCAATTTTTAGGGTTTTTGTAAAATTTTATGATTCACTACTCCACAAATTGTGTACTCAAATCACTATATCGATGTATGTATAATTAATGTTTTCATTACACATTTACATTTATAAGGGCATGGTGTCTCTTTATTGTGTTCTAATTTTAAAGATTTATAGTTTTTTTAATATCAGTGCTTTAAATATTACAGATTCATGTATATTAACTCATAATAAATTGTTTGTAATATTTATTGATATTACTTCATGAAAATCACTCCTTTCATTAAGATCATGTCAAACATGAAGATCTTGTTCATCTTAATTTTTGTACACTATGTGTATTACATAACAAGTATGTATCATGTTTCTATCAAAATCTATATATATATATAATGACACATTTTTCACTTATCCTTTGCATAATAGAACATATGGAGTATCTTCTTGAACTTTGCAAAATAGTATGTGGTCCCTAATTAGTACTTCTTCCTTCTTCATGAAATTAATTCACAGAATATTAAATTCACAATATTAGTGAATATTAGTTTTTCTAATATAACCATTAATCATTCTACCTTCGACATCATACATGTGTTATTCAATCACCTTTTTAAAACATAATGACCATTTTCACTGATTTGGGGTTCCTCAAAATGCTTGGGAAAATCCAAAAAATGCATGTATTGAATCATGTTTCTCATATGGTTTCATGGATACAAGTTCATCTTGAAAATCATGACTGCATGGTTCAAATATCATGAGGACTATGAGATTATTATTCTTCACACAAATGAAGTTGTTTTCTACAACTATGCGTTTTTGTTTTCACTTTTAATTTGGCTGAAAGGGGAGCTTTGTGGTCATTAATCATGGTTGTGGGTGGTCATTTATGATGTAAGATAGTATGACTTAATTTTACTTGATATATCCAATATTATTATTGATTTATGTTAAATTTTATTATCTTTAACAAGTGATGTTATTTAATAAGTTTTTATTAATGGTTGTAATAATGACTATATGGTATAAGGGTTTATATGGTGTGTATAAGGGTTCACATGGTGTGTATAATGGTTGACATGGTATCAGTGAACTCAAGTCATTAATTTAAGCCTTCATTCTCACTAGCATGTAAGAAATTGAATGATGTAAATCCATCCTCACATGATTTCTTACCTTAGATAGTGTCCAACATATGGATTACGAGCTTTTGAATTCATCAGTTAACCAGGATCATATATTCCATTTCCCCCAAGATGATTGTAATAATATAACTTTAGGGTCAATTAAATATGGTTCTCATTGTACGTTGTATATTATGTGTCTTTCTTGGCCAATACTCACTTTTATGAGGGTGGGGTGCTTTTCACTACCCATTCTGGCATGTGTAAACATCCATAAAAATGTTAGATAAGTCACAAGTTTAATTCAGTAATGTTGTTATCATTGACATACTTTATTATTAATTTCAAATTTAAAAATAAATGTTTTTGTCTATACTTAATGAAATTAAATCTTTTTACAAGCCATGAACAACCTATTAGTGTAGAATCATAAAATTTATTCACCCATGGGGTGCGCTTGACTTGGGTAAGTAATTGGGTAATGAAAGGTATGGTCATATAGGTGCCAATAATGAGTTATTGAACATGAGTGAATGATTTGGGATGCCTATAACACATGATGGGACTTGATGCATGTGCCTCTTATAGACCAAATGAAAATGAATATAAATAAATTTTAATTTAATTTATGAGTACCTGTTCTTTACATTATTTTAATAGTTCACTACATCGAGTAGAAACTTATTCCTTTATCGTTTACTTAAATGTATTTTCTATTAAAGTTCAATCCTATTGATTTTTTTTATGAAAAAATGACTTATATAAATTCTTTTTATAGAATGGAAAAAAGTTGGATGTATGAAACCGATCAGATCTCAAGCGATTTTCAAAACAATTTGGATAGCTTTATAGATTTTTCATTTTACAATGCTTCAGATAGTGGTCGCATACACTACCCATGTTCCAATTGTGTTGGTAGACCTTGGTTGAGCCGTGAAGAATTCAGCTACCACATAACCAAAAATGGTTTTCAAGAAAACTACTTTGTGTGGTATCACAATGGGGAGAAAATGAAATCTCAAATTGGTGATGATCGAAATGAAAGGACTGGAATAGAGAATTTGTTAGATGATCGGTTTCCTTTTATTCGTTATCATGAAAAAGAAAGGATTTTGACTCAAGAAGACTTTGATATGAGGACAACTGATGCTTCTAGTGAAAATGATGATATTGATAGGGTGAAAAAATTGAATGATGCTGCCACGACTCCAGAATATCGACAGTGCGATAAAATGAAAAAGCTGGAATTTTTAATCCGATTGTTTCATGGGAAAAATATGTATGAGATTTCTAATACAACAATCAATTACATTCTTACCCTCTTGAAGGATTTAATTCTAGATTATGCAGATATTCCCTCAAACCACTATATGGCATGAAAGTTAGTTGAGGAACTTGGATTTTCAAGAAACAAAATTCATGCTTGCCTGAAAGATTGCCGTTTATTCTGGGAGGAAACCACTGAACGAAATAATTGTATAAAATGTGGAACATCCCACTGGAAGTCAAAATCTGATGGAACACTATCCTGCGTTCCACAAAAAGTAATGTGGAACTTTCCATTGATCCTCAGAATCCAGAATATTTTTATGTCTGATGAAATATCAATAAAAATGTGATGGCATGATACCGAGAGAAAGAAGACTAATGATGAGTTGGTTCATCCTGCAAATGGATTTTCATGGTAGAGATTTGATGCTCGACATCCTGATTTTACAACTGACGTGTGTAATGTGAGGCTGGGTCTTTTATACGACTGTTTTAATCCATTTGGGCAGATGCTTACTTCGCACAACACATGGCCAGTTTTTATACACATTTATAATCTTCCCCCATGGTTGTGTATGAAAAAACCTTTCACTTTCACGAGTATACTCATATTTGTTCCTTTTGATCCCAGCATTGATATTGATGTATACATGCAAACTTTAATAAAACAGTTTAAACTTCTTTGGGATGTGGGTGTGCACACATACGATGCATGTTCGAAAGACATATTTCAGATGCGTGTTGCGCTTATGTGGAAAATCAATGATTTTACAGCTTATGCAATGATGTCTGGATGGAGCATGAAGAGAAAACTGTCATGCCCAGTTTTTATGAAGAATACACGATCCAGAAGACTAAAACATCGCTGTAGTTTCAGTTTTATGGGACATAGACAATTCTTTCCAAATGATCATCCATATAGAACGAATCGTCGAAGATTTGATAATACCATAGAGACCAATGATCCACCTCAGCGTATGTCTGTAACTGATATGCTTAATGAATTTAAAGATTTTAGTTTTTCATTTGGGAAGGGTCAAATGAAATCTGGAAAGAGAAAGAATGTTTCCACTGAAACCTGTTACAATTAGAGGAAGAGGAGTATCTTTTTTTATTTGCCTTATTGGTTAACCAATTTGTTATGTCACTGCTTAGACATAATGAATATTGAAAAGAATATATACTAAATATTACTTTCCGTTCTTCTAAATGTCAAGGGGAATACAAAAGATGATTTATGATCTCGGCGTGACTTGGTGGATTGGGGCATCAGACCAGAATTGCATCCTGTGCGTATCAGTGAAAATAAATGACAACTTCCATGTTCTTCTTATGTGATGAAATCAATGAAAAAAAAAACAATTTCTAGAAGTATTAGAGACTATTAGAGTTCCTAATGGCTATTCAAGAAACATATCTAAATGGGTCAACAGAAGAGAGTTGAAGCTAAAATCTTTGAAGACTCATGATTATCACATTCTACTACAAGAGTTTCTTCTAATAGAAATCCATCATCTTTTGTCTAATAATGTAAGGGTGACTGTTATTTGGTTTTTCCATTTTTTTAGAGATCATTGTGCTAAGAAGTTGTCAAAGTATTTCTTGCAAAAAATTTTGACAGATGCCCCATTAATTTTGTGTGAGTTGGAGAAAATATTTCCTCCATCATTTTTCACATGCATGCTGCATATGACTGTCCATATTCTCACTGAAATACTTATCAAAGGACCTGTTTCTTTTTGTTAGATGTATCCAACTGAAAGAAATATGTACACATTAAAGTCTTATGTCCGAAACAGGAATCATCCCGAAGGTTCTATCGTGAATGGTTACTTAGATCAATAATGTATGGATTTATGCTCGATGCATTTGCCTGATCTTACTACAAGAAGGAATAGAACAATGAGAAATGGAGAAGAAAAATATGAGAAAATTGAACCCAATTTTCCATCACTTCCTCAAATAGGAGGAATTCCTGGATCATATACATTGAATATATTAATCCATGAAGAGCGAGAGATTTCACATCACACAGTTTTGTTCAACTGTGATTTGTTCGATGACTATATCAGGTAACTAAATTGAATATGTATATCTTACATATATATCTGTTAAACTATTCATATTTTTTATCTACAGGGAACATAAAGTAATGATAAATAGGAATCATCATTCTTTATCTTTGAGAAGGAGAGATACTTTGCATAGTAAAGAGTTTTCTGCTTTGTTAAAATTGAAAGTAAAAATATTACTATTTCAAATAATTATATCAATATTTAATTAAGTTTAATAGTCATTTATATTACAGGTATTGAGTTTTTCTTTTGACTCTATCTCTGAGGAAATAAGTGCTTTGGCTATTGGTCCTAATATTGTGGTTCGTGACTATAAATCAATTGTTATCAATGGGTACAAATTTATTGTCACTGAATGAGCAAAGAACATGAGAACAGAACATGATGGTGTTATGGTTACTGCCACAAAAGATTGTTATGCCAGTGCATCAGATAGTATTCTGCGATTTGAAAATATGGGTTATTATGGAGTTGTTGAGAAAATAATAATATTGGATTATTACTCTCATGGATGAGTCACAATGATGAAATGCCATTGGTTTGATTCAATGACAAGACATGGAACATTTATTGATGATTGTGGATTTAGAGTAATTAATATTACTCACACTCTTGCTACCGAAGAACTATATGTGTTGGCATCAATGGATAAACAAGTTTTTTTTATGTCAAATACCAACTTTGACCTGAGTTTGGTGTCATAGTTGAAGTAATTCTAAGACATATTTTTGATGATGGTGATGATGGAATTGACACTGTCCCTAGTTCCATTGGAACCAATCCATTTATTTCTTTTGATGACTCCAATATCTCAATTTTCAGAGTTGATTGTAAACCTTAAGTTATGGTTGAAAATATATAGAATCATTCATCCATGTTCTCAATTCTTTTGATTTACCTTGAGTTGGGTTGTTAAGGTTGGTAATATTCAAATTGATTTAGTATTTATCACAAATATGTTTTAGCTAACTTGACCGTTATGTGAATTTTCAATGTTTATTGGTTGCTGTTTTATTTGAATTGCATTTTCTAATTTTGAATTGAACTGTATTCAAACCTAGTCAAACAATATTTCTAACTTGATGAACATTACAACTTGTATGATTTATTAAATCCATTCAAGCTCTTCTAAAACAATTGATAGCTAAATTACCAATGAATCCCCCTATTCCCTCATATATTTAGTTTTTTGGTTTACAAATTAGTTTCCTTTTTCTAATTAATTACATATTTGTTTTCAAAAGCAAGAAATACAGCCAATTGAAGAGAGACGAAGGAAAAAAATGATGGAGAACAATCGTCAGATGGTAGAGATGGGCGTTCCACCATTAGTGCCTACAGTGAGTACTTTATTTCAAATATATATATTTAAAGAATATATAATGTCATGTGATTAATTTTTTTGTAAACATTTTTGTAGGATCCACCTATACGTCGACAATTATTTGACGAGGAGCCTAGTACTGGTCCTAGTACTCAGGTCGGTGGTACGAGGAGGATTCGTACCAGAGGTGGACGAGTAGATGCGCGTACCTGACTAGACACTGCCCCTTCCACTAACATGTCATCATTCCCACATTCTAATCTTGGTGTGTCGTTAGGGACACACAAGATATTTAGTCCTCCCATGTTTTCGCTACCTTCTGCATCTTTTGGCCCATCATTTTCACAACCTATGATGATTCCCACTCCCCAGTTATAATTCAGTCATACAGCTATCCCATCTTCTTTTCCTTCTACTTCTGTCTCTCCGAGCTTCTATATTCCATTGTCTTCGACTCTTGTTCCACCAAAGGGTGTTCCATCAGTTTCTGTGGATCCGGTGGCGCTCAACGATCAGACTGGCGCAAGTATATTTATAGAACCCTAAAATTTTTTTATAGCAATATTTATTTTCATTATAACATGTTTTGATAAAATATTTGTTTTTCATTCATGACAGATACATCTACTGATAGGAGGTGGGGTCGGGGGTGTACACACATGTGTTTGGTGTGGAACCACCACACACATGTTATAGTGGATTACAATTAAGACAACAAAATGGTTGAGATATCAGGGCAACAATGTCGGAGTTTTTTGGCGACGCTTGCCAAATACTCTGAAATCATTCCCTTCAGCCCGATATCGTGGAGACATTTTCTACATGAGGTCAAGAATAGATCTTGGGCAGAGATATGGGTAAAAAAATCTGTTATTTAATGCCATGAATTATTTTTGTATTTATATGAATTAATAATTTGATGTCAGATTCAATTTAATTTTCCCGATGGTGAGGGTGCATGACCGGAACGTCTAAAGTATTTAGGCGAGATTTGGTGAGCCTACAAGAATGAGTTGTATATTGGATGGCATGCTAGAGTTGGCTCTGAGTTAGAGGTGGTACCAGTCGTGGATGATTGTCCTATAGAGTAGTATCGCCAGATGAATACTCATTAGAAGAGTACCCAGTTTAAGGTATGAATTACATTTGAGGTATTTAAATAATAACTTTCATATTTTGCATTAATATTATCCTTTGAATTATCAAATTTTATTTAGGAATCATATGGAAAAAATAAAAAAGACATTGATGAAAAAAATACCTCCTCACACTAGGACGTACTATGATGCCAGATCATGAGAGGAAGCAGGTATGAAAATTGTTTATAAGTTTTCTTTATGACTTAAATTTTCTTTTGTTTCATCAATTATTTAATCGTTTTCTAAATTTTTCATATAAATTTAGTTTTAAATGTCATTGTAGAGGAAAATACAGAATATTGAAGGATGTGTGCCTCGATCAAAACTGTTTTACCCGAGTAGACGGAAAAAGGATGGAAGTGCCGTCAACGAAGCAACTCAGTAGTAGATTGTAAGTTTTAATCTATTGATTTTATATTTTAATATCTATTTTTTAACTTAATAATATATTTATATTTGTAAAAGGTTGCTTTAGAGGCCATCGATGCCCAAGAACCAGACAATTTTGGGCCAACTGATCACTTACATCAGGTGTTGGGAGAGGAGCATCCTGACATAGTACGCTGCCGACCTAGGATAGCCCCGAAGAGGTATTGGCCCTCCTCAGGTACAAGTTGTAGTGCCACCGAGCTGCGGCAAGTTAAGGCACAAGTAGAACAGGCTGAGAAAAGGGCCATAGAGATGGAAGAATAGTCTTCTAGGGAAAACAATGCATTTATTAAATTTATTGAAGTTCTACATCCAACACTTCTAGTAGAGGCCAGACCAACTTTTGATGAATATATGTCGTCGATACTTTCTATATATGGTGTACCAGGTGGCAGTTCTAGTGGTGGTCAAGATGATTTCCAACTTGACAATGATGATGGCAAGGAGTCTGATGCGGAAGTGGAGGGAGAGGAGGAGGGCGAGGTGGGTGGTGAGGGTGAGGAGGAGGGAGAGGGTGAGGAGGAGGGCGCTGAGGAGGTAGAGGAAAATGATGGGGACGAGGACGAGGGTGATGATGATGGTGATGATGGTGATGGTGATGTGGGACAAATTGATCAATTACATTTTTGACTAATATTACTGAGATTTGATGCTTAATCTATTCTAGTTGTTGGTTTTATCTAGACTCGTAGTATAGTATTGGAGTTGAGTTATTCTTATATATTATCTATTTTTATGGATGTTGTTGTCTTTTAGTGGTTGTGTATTTGGGAAATCCCTGGACAACCCCCCTCCTTCTTGGACCCTGGACAACCCCCACCATCCTCCTTGGACCCCAGACAGCCCCTTAGACAGCCCCCCAGACACCCCCCACCCTCCTCCCTGGACCCCAGATAGCCCCCCCGGATAGCCCCCCACCCTCCTCCTTGGACCCCGGACAACCCCCCGAACACCCCCTAGAAAGCCCCCCGTACAGCCCCCCACCCTCCTCCTTGGTCCCCGGATAGCCCCCCAGACACCCACCAGACAGCCCCCTGGACAACCCCCCACCCTCCTTGATTTAATTTACTACTATAAAATCTATAATATATATTTTATTTATTTTTATCATGATAATCATTGTAAATCACATTTACACATCTAATCAATATCATAGATTCTTGGTATGTTATAAAAGGGATGTATTCATTGGGCATGGAATTGTTAGCTCTGAAATTTTTCATAGCATGATAAAATAAAATCTAATCCATACTAAGAATGATATAAAAATATTCTATATGAATTTCCACAAGATTTTAAGTAAATACCATTCCACTAATAGAAACATGAGGATTCTCATAAATCATGTTTACCTTAATATTTCCACAAGGATTTTTAGTAAAAGTTTTATCTTCTATTAATTTTCTGATATTCTCATTTTAAATGTAAATTTTTCATAAATAAATTAATTTAAAGACCCATAGTCAAATAGTGTATTTGAATAATGTGAATAAACAACTAACATACCACTCTAACTGTGTCTCTTGTTTAAAATGGACAGGATTATAAGTGAAAAGAACAACTGGCATACGGAAAACCGACCAAAAGCATTTAGATTCTGTTGATAATTTATCACAACGATTCATGGGTCATATGTGACGTGTACGATCCAACCCGGGCTCAATCCGAGCCGCGGTGTGTCCAGGATCAGTCTAAGTGTCTCTCTTTGGTTTAAAATGGACAACATTTTAAGTACATACATAAAACTGACCAAACGCATTTAAAATGTGTTGATTCTTTAAGAAAAATATCCATGGGTTATATGTGACTTGTACGAGTCAACCCCGCCTCAATCCGAGGCGTGGTGTGGCTGACACCATTCATAGTATCTCTCTTTTGTTTAAAATGGACATCATTTTAAGTGAAAACAACAAGTGACATACAAAAAACTGACCAAACACATTCTAAATGTTTTTATGATTTAAGAAAAAGATCTATGCTTCATATGTGATGTGTACAAGTCAACCCCACCTCAATCCGAGGTACGATGTGGCCGGGATCACTCTAAGTGGCTCTCTTTTGTTTAAAATGGACAACATTTTAAGTACATATGGAAAACTGACCAAACGCATTTGAAATGTGTTGATGCTTTAGGAAAATTATACATGGGTCATATGTGATGTGTAAGAGTCAACCCCGCCTCAATCCGAGGAACGGTGTGGCTGACACCACTCAAAGTGTCTGTCTTTTGTTTCAAAAGGACATCATTTTAAGTGAAAAACATCAACAGACATACAAAAAACTGAACAAACAAATTCGGATTGTGTTGATACTTTAGGAAAAAAAATCCATGGGCCATTTGAGATGTGTATGAGTGAACCCCGTCTAAATCCAAGGTGCGGTGTGGCCGACACCATTCATAGTGTCTCTCTTTTGTTTAAAATGGACATCATTTTAAGTGAAAACAACAACTAACATATGAAAAACTGACCAAACACATTCTAAATGTGTTGATGATTTAGGAAAATGATACATGGGTCATATGTGATGTGTACAAGTCAACCCCACCTCAATCCGAGGCATGGTGTGGCTGAGATCACTCTAAGTGGCTCTCTTTTGTTTAAAATGGACAACATTTTAAGTACATACAGAAAACTGACCAAACAGATTCTGATTGTGTTCATACTTTAGAAAAACGATCCATGGGTCATATGTGACGTGTATGAATCAACCCCACCTCAATCTGAGACGCGGTGTGGCTGGAACCACTCAAAGTGTATGTCTTTTGTTTCAAAAGGACATCATTTTAAGTGAAAAACATCAACTGACATACAGAAAACCAACCAAACACATTCAGATTGTGTTGATACTTTAGGAAAATGATCCATGGATCATTTGAGATGTGTACGAGTTAACCCCCTCTAAATCCGAGATGCGGTGTGGCCGGGACCACTCTAAATGTGTCTCTTTTGTTTAAAATGGACAGGATTATAAGTGAAAAGAACAAATGGCATACGGAAAACTGACCAAACGCATTCGGAGTCTATTTATAATTTATCAAAACGATCCATGGTTCATATGTGACGTGTATGAGCCAATCCGGGCTCAATCCGAGTCGCGGTGTGGCCGGGATCAGTCTAAGTGTCTCTCTTTTGTTTACAATGGACAACATTTTAAGTATATATGGAAAATGGACCAAACACATTCTGATTGTGTTGATACTTTAGAAAAATGATCCATGGGTCATATGTGACGTGTACAAATCAACCTTGCCTCAATCAGAGACGTGGTGTGGCCGGAACCACTCAAAGTGTCTGTCTTTTGTTTCAAAAGGACATCATTTTAAGTGAAAAACATCAACTGGCATACGAAAAACCTACCAAATGCATTCGGATTCTGTCGATACTTTAGAACAACGATCCATGGGTCATATGTGACGTGTACGAGTCAACCCTGCCTCAATCCGAGGCGCGGTGTGGCCAACACCATTCATAGTGTCTCTCTTTTGTTTAAAATGGACATCATTTTAAGTGAAAACAACAACTGACATACGAAAAACTGACCAAACACGTTATAAATGTGGTGATGCTTTAGGACAATGATCCATGGGTCATATGTGACATGTACAAGTCGACCTTGCATTAATCCAAGGCACGGTGTGGTAGAGATCACTCTAAATGGCCCTCTTTTGTTTAAAATGGACAACATTTTAAGTACATACAGAAAACTGACCAAACAGATTCTGATTGTGTTGATACTTTAGCACAACGATCCATGGGTCATATTTGACGTTGACGAATCAACCCAGCCTCAATCTGAGATGTGGTGTAGCCGGCACCACTCAAAGTGTTTGTCTTTTGTTTCAAAAGGACATAATTTTAAGTGAAAAACATCAACTGGCAAACGGAAAACCGACCAAACACATTCGGATTATGTTGATACTCTAGGAAAATGATCCATGGGTCATTTGAGACATGTACGAGTCAACCCTGTCTAAATCCGAGACATGGTGTGGCCGACACCACTCTAACTGTGTCTCTTTTGTTTAAAATGGATAGGAATATAAGTGAAAAGAATAACTGGCATATGGAAAGCCGACTAAATGCATTCAGAATCTGTTGATAATTTGTCATAGTGATCCATGGGTCATATGTGACGTGTATGAGCCAACTCGGGTTCAATTTGAGTCGCGGTGTGTCCGGGATCAGTCTAAGTGTCTCTCTTTTGTTTAAAATGGACAACATTTTAAGTACATATGGAAAACCGACCAAACACATTTGAAATGTGTTGATTATTTAGGAAAACGATCCATGGGTCATATGTGACGTGTACAAGTCAACCCTGCCTTAATCCGAGGCACGGTGTGGCCGACACCATTCATAGTGTCTCTCTTTTGTTTAAAATGGACATCATTTTAAGTGAAAACAAAAAGTGACATACAAAAAACTGACCAAACGCATTTGAAATGTGTTGATGCTTTAGGAAAATGATCCATGAGTCATATGTGATGTGTACGAGTCAAACCCACCTCAATCCGAGGCATGGTGTGGCCGTGATCACTCTAAGTGGATCTCTTTTGTTTAAAATGGACAACATTTTAAGTACTTACAGAAAACCAACCAAATGAATTTGGAATGTGTTTATGCTTTAGGATAATGATAAATGGGTCATATGTGACGTGTACGAGTCAACTCTTCCTCAATCCGAGGCGTGGTGTGGCCAACACCACTCAAAGTGTCTGTCTTTTGTTTCAAAAGAACATCATTTTAAGTGAAAAACATCAACTGGCATACGGAAAACAGACCAAACGCATTCAGATTGTGTTGATACTATAGGACAACGATCCATGGGTAATTTGAGACATGTAAGAGTCAACCCTGTCTAAATATGAGGCACGGTGTGGACGACACCATTCATAGTGTCTCTCTTTTGTTTAAAATGGATATCATTTTAAGTGAAAACAACAACTGACATACGAAAAACTGACCAAACGCATTAGAAATGTGTTAATGCTTTAGGACAACGATCTATGGGTCATATGTGACATATACAAGTCAACCTCGCCTCAATATGAGGAACGGTGTGGCCGGGATCACTCTAAGTGTCTCTCTTTTGTTTAAAATGCACAACATTTTAAGTACATACGAAAAACTGACCAAACAGATTCTGATTGTGTTGATACTTTAGAACAACAATCCATGGGTCATATGTGATGTGTAAAAATTAACCCCGCCTCAATCTGAGATGCAGTGTGGCTAGAACCCCTCAAAGTATCTGTCTTTTGTTTCAAAAGGACATCATTTTAAGTGAAAAACATCAACTGACATACGAAAAACTGACCAAACGCATTCGTATTGTGTTGATACTTTAGGAAAATGATCCATGGGTCATTTGAGACGTGTACCAGTCAACCCCATCTAAATATGAGACGCGGTGTGGCCGAGAACACTCTAAATGTGTCTCTTTTGTTTAAAATGGATAGGATTATAAGTGAAAAGAAAAATTGGCATATGGAAAACTGACCAAACGCATTTAGAATCTGTTGATAATTTATCACAATGATCCATGGGTTATATGTGACGTGTACAAGACAACCCGGGCTCAATCCGAGTTGTGGTGTGGCCGAGATCAGTCTAAGTGTCTCTCTTTTGTTTAAAATGGACAACATTTTAAGTACATACGGAAAACTGACCAAACGAATTCTGATTGTGTTGATACTTTAGAAAAATGATCCATGGGTCATATGTGACGTGTTAGAATCAACCCTGCCTCAATCGGAGATGTGGTGTGGATAGCACCACTCAAAGTGTTTGTCTTTTGTTTCAAAAGGACATCATTTTAAGTGAAAAACATCAACTGGAATACGGAAAACTGACCAAACACATTTGGATTGTGTCTATAATTTAGCACAACGATCCATGGGTCATATGTGACGTGTAAGAGTCAACCCCACCTCAATCCGAGGCGCGGTGTGGCCGACACCATTCATAGTGTCTCTGTTTTGTTTAAAACGGACATCATTTTAAGTGAAAACAACAACTGACATACAAAAAACTGACCAAATGCATTCTAAATGTGTTGATACTTTAGGAAAACTATCCATGGGTCATATGTGACGTGTACGAGTCAACCCCACCTTAATTCGAGGCACGGTGTGGCCGGGGTCACTCTAAGTGGCTCTTTTTTGTTTAAAATGGACAACATTTTAAGTACATTTAGAAAATTGACCAAACAGATCCTGATTGTGTTGATACTTTATCACAACGATCCATGGGTCATATGTGACGTGTACGAATCAACATCGCATCAATATGAGATGCGGTGTGGCTGACACCACTCAAAGTGTCTAGCTTTTGTTTCAAAAGGACATCATTTTAAGTGAAAAACATCAACTGGCATACGAAAAACCAACCAAACTCATTAAGATTGTGTTGATACTTTAGGAAAATGATCTATGGGTCATTTGAGACATGTACGAGTCAACCTCGTCTAAATCCGAGATGCGGTGTGGCCGACACCACTCTAACTGTCTCTTTTGTTTAAAATGGATAGGATTATAAGTGAAAAGAACAACTGACATACGGAAAACTGACCAAATGCATTCAGAATCTATTGATAATTTATCACAACGATCCATGGTTCATATGTGATGTGTACACGACAACCCAGCCTCAATTAGAGTCGCGGTGTGGCCAGGATCAGTCTAAGTGTCTCTCTTTTGTTTAAAATGGACAACATTTTAAGTTCATATGGAAAACCGACCAAACGCATTCGGTTTCCACTGAAACTTTAGTATAACAATCCATGGGTAATATGTGACGTGTATGAGTCAACCTCGCCTCAATTCAAGGCGCGGTGTGGCCGACACCACTCAAAGTGTCTCTCTTTTGTTTAAAATTGACACCATTTTATGAGAAAACAAAAAATAGCATACAGAAAACCAACCAAACAGATTCTGATTGTGTCAATACTTTATCACAACAATCCATGGGTCGTATGTGATGTATAAGAGTCAACCTCGCCTCAATCCAAGGCGTGGTGTGGCCGACACCATTCATAGTGTCTCTTTTGTTTAAAATGGACATCATTTTAAGTGAAAACAACAACTGACAAACGAAAAACTAACCAAACACATTCGAAATGTGTTGATGCTTTAAGAAAATGATCCATGGGTCATATGTGATGTGTATGAGTCAACCTCGCCTTAATCCGAGGCACAGTGTGGCCGAGATAACTCTAAGTGGCTCTCTTTTGTTTAAAATGGACAACATTTTAAGTACATACGGAAAACTGACCAAACGGATTCTGATTGTGTTGATACTTTATAACAACGATCCATGGGTCATATGTGACGTGTAAGAATCAACCTCGCCTCAATCGGAGATGCAGTGTGGCCGGAACCACTCAAAGTTTCTGTCTTTTGTTTCAAAAGGACATTATTTTAAGTGAAAAACATTAACTACCATATGAAAAACCGACCAAACGCATTCAGATTTTGTTGATACTTTAGGAAAATGATCCGTGGGTCATTTGAGACATGTATAAATCAACCTCATATAAATCTGAGACACGGTGTGGATGGTACCACTGTAACTGTGTCTCTTTTATTTAAAATGGACATGATTATAAGTGAAAAAAACAACTGGCATACGGAAAACTGACCAAACGCATTTGGAATCTATTAATAATTTATAACAACGATCCATGGTTCATATGTGATGTGTACGAGCCAACCCAGCCTCAATTCGAGTCGTGGTGTGGCCGAGATCAGTCTAAGTGTCTCTCTTTTGTTTAAAATGGACAACATTTTAAGTACATATGGAAAACCGACCAAACGGATTCTGATTGTGTTGATATTTTAGCACAGTGATCCATGGGTCATTTGTGATGTACACGAGTCAACCCCGCCTCAATCCAAGGCACGGTGTGGCCAACATTATTCAAAGTGTCTCTCTTTTATTTAAAAAGTACTTCATTTTAAGTGAAAACAACAACTGACATATGGAAAACTGACCAAACGCTTTCGGAATATGTTGATACTTTAGGACAACAATCTATGGGTCATTTGTGATGTGTATTAGTTAAAATAACCTCAATCCGAGGCACGATGTGGCTGGTATCACTCCAGATGTATGTATTTTGTTTAAAATGGACATCATTTTAGGTAAAAATATATGGTATACGAAAAACCGATCAAATTATGAATTGAATTCCAGATTCCACATATAATTGTCATCTAAATTTTAAATTTAATTCTAAATGAATTATGTATGTTTATAATTATGTTATGAATTATAATTTAATTATGGATGTGTATAGTTCCAAGATGCATTATATGTTAAATGTGTATGAATTTGTTCTCTATATGTATGTTTTAGTTGGTTATTGCAGGTAAAATAATTGTATATGTATGTGTTAGTTTATTGCAGGTACAATAATTGGATTGAAAATGAGAGGGAATGCACAAAATGAGAGTTGCTGTGCAAATTGCACAAAATGAGAGCTGCTGTGCAAATTGCAGGCTGCTGTGCAATTTGCACAACATAGGCTATGCCAATGGTTTCAAACCTTTGGCATAGCCTCTCTGAGTATTTTTTTACCAATGGTTTATAGAACTGTTGGTAAAAATCCTTTCCCAACGGTTTAGAAACCGTTGGGAAAGAAGCACTTTGCTTGGTTTTCCAAACGGTTCAAGCCAAACCGTTGGGAAAAAATATCCCAACAGTTTTGCACAACTGTTGGGATAGGTTAATTTTTTCCAACCTATCCCAAGGGTTCACTGTAAACCATTGGGAAAAGATTTCCCAACGTCTTACTTCCCTACGGTTTGCAGAACCGTTGGTATAACATATACCAACGGTCCTGCAGCCTTTCCCAACGTTTCAGAACCATTGGGAAAGCCTTAATTTCCAGTAGTGAATCAAAAAATTTCCATCATCTCAGTACCATCTAACAAAACTAAAGGTGAAGAACATCTCACCTTCCTTGAAGATAGAACACAATGCTTCATGACACTCAGTTTTCAGTATCTATTTCTAAAAGAAAAGTCAAGCTTCAACTCTGATACATTAGAGAGTCTATAGATGAACTGAATCACACTCAAAGCATATCTAATCCCTTCTGAATATATTATGCTATGTTGTGTACCATTTAACTAAACTTTTGAGCTGTGTGTGTGTACTAAAACAAACACTATCTCTTTTGATAAACTGGAGGATAAAAAATATCCTCAAAACCTATCTTCTTACACTTATTTGACCCATGTATAATTATGGAAGAGGTCCTGTGTGACCTGGTAATTTTTTCCCATGTAGAACATTAGAAGAGGTCTTGGGACCTAGATAGTCATGTGTAATATTGTTAACCCTGATCCGGGGTGTGGATCAAAGATTTATATATATATTTTAAGGGGGTAGGTGATCACCGTGTGGAGTGGATTAGGTCTCGACTTGAGACTGAACAACTTGTTTTATCTACCGTGTTTTTCAATTTAGTATTTCTTTGTTTTAACTTATATTTCATAAAACTAAATTTTACTTTTATAGTTATTCTTGGATATTAGTTATAACTATTTTACTTATTATATTTGTTTAAAAATTTGTATTAATATCTAATATTGTTATAACTGAGAATTAATCAATCTTCTAAGAAACCATTTGAATAGTCAGATTATTATAATTTTACTTCCTTGGTTAACTGGACTATTTTATTTTAATGTGGGGGGATTTTTAAATTAATCTTTTTAATATAAATATTTATATGAACTCAATTCACCCCCTTCTAGAGTGTCCTACCCTGACCAACAATTTTCTTATAAGAGAAATAATAAACTTTTACCCATGAATGATAGGGAAACTGTGAGACTACAAAAAATGAAAATGAGAAAATAATTAGTTCAAACCCTCACAGGGTGATGTATTTTGACTATCCATAGCTTTAATACATTGAGTTAATCCCCAATATAGTAGGGGTATGGTTTCTTACTTATAAATTAGTATAGTCATTTATTTTCAACCTAAGGCATCAACTTATTTAGCTTATGGGAAACCCCATTTTTTAAACCCTTTATTTACCATGCTTATAAAAATTTATAATTAGGGTTACTTTCCACTCTTATTCAACTTGTAAATATGTTTGGGTACTTTCTCACTTCTAAAATATGATATGTGTTGTGCAATGATTTTAAAAATTCGATTATGGGATGTTATTTTTCTTTTAAATAAATCTCTTATATAACTTCATTATTGAGAAGCATATATGTTTTTCACAAAAAATGGAACAAATTTTTGGATTTTTCTCTTCTGAACTATCATATATATATTTATATTTCCCTTGATATAGTACAGTGGATAACCCATGGGTTCATCTCAAAGAAGCGATCTGTTTATCCTAGTTATTCCTTTCAAATAATTTTTTATATTTATTTATTTTGTATATAATAAAGGAAAATCATAAAATAATTTGTTTCAAGGGAGAAAATGACAATAAAAATAATAAAAGAAAATGGAATGATAAATAGAAAAAAAATTATGAAATGTGAGTGAGAAAAGAACCATATTGAGAATGATCAAATCTCTACCATCTATCATTGATATTAAATATTATAGCACAATCACTAAATATTCCTTATTATGTACTCTATGTATTTAAGAAAACACCTCTCTCTAAAAAAAGTAAAAAATCATTCATAAAATGTGTTCCTATACAAAAGTGCTCTCCTAACTGAGGGTTGAGCCAAAAGGCGCGACCACCTTCTCACAGAATGTATCCCATGTAAAGTTGATCATAACAAGATATTCAAAACAAAAGACCAATATTAGGAAACATTATTTAATGAATAAAATACTTAAAAGAAACTGGGAATTATAGAAGAATATAGAAACCTTTTCCATCTAATTAGTGAGAGGTCAAATTTACTCAATGAAACATAGAAATTTACTAAGATTTTAGATGATATCTATGGTCAACATTAATATTCTATAAATAAGAAATGATGAAATTTACAACCTAAAACAATCTCCATGAGTTAGTGATCCATTTTTGGAGGTTAACGATCACCATGAAGAGTGAAAAAACATTAAAATACTCAATTATTTTTACATGTAGAAAATTAAATAATAGATAGAAAAGGAAAAGTCAAAATAGAAAGTTCAGAACAAAATGAAGAATCCTTACCCTTAATTTTACATACATGATTATTTATATAAAATCATAATGGAATGAACCAACAATAAATTAAAAGGAAAATAGATTCTTTAATGTGTAAACTTTCACCCAACACCTCCTTCTTCATGTGTCAAAGGAAAAACTCCTCCCAAAAATTCATTTTATTTATTTTTTTAATTACATTTCAACCCATTTTCCTTAGAATTATCATGGTATCTATCAAAAATTAATTCCACTACCATGTCACCACATTCATAATTATTCTACTTGTAGATTTTACTTTATCATGATTTAGTCATCCATTGTCTTAATTATCCAAAACTCCACTCAAAACTTCAAATGGTGGGGAAGAAAAATTCATAGATCATTGATTCAACCTTGATAGAGAATACCCAACCAGGTTACCCAATTTCAATTATTATAGATCATGATATGAAAAAATTGGTTCAACAATTACGTCATTAACTTTATTTTTTAGGAAATAAAACACTACTATGAAATTCATTTGAGAACCGTGTGTGAAACCCAATTCAACTATACAACTGAAACATTATAAGAAAATAAGTACCCATTAAAAATATTTCTATCAAAAACCTAAGCATGAGAAAATTAAACTATAAAACATGTAATCAAAAATGGATCAACTATGATTACAGGATATAATTTCTCAAACTCAGTGGGTCTTCTTCCACAACATGATCATCTAATAATCAAATCAATACTTTTGAAACTGATTCATCATATTCATCAAACTCATACCAAATAAAACATATTGATTCATTATATTGAGGATAAATTTATAAAAATTTAAACTCAACTCATGCTTCATCAATCTTCCAACATGTAGACATTATCATCACATTTATTTGATTTGGCCTTATCACCTTAAAATCAAGAGATTATTCAACATCATATTGAACCAACTAAAATCAGATCAATTATTAGATTGTTTTTCAACATCAGCTTCATTAGAGGATTAATCAATCAATTCTATATCCATTTCTCAGACCGTCCTTATGTCAAAAAATTTGGTCAACAACTTCACATGAAGAGGGTTCTGTATCCATCTTTAAGAGTAACTTGTACCTAAATTCAATAATTTCAAACAATTTCAATATTTTTTTGTCATAATTATGGAGTATAAACATGTTTAGACTTAATAATAATTAGGGTTCCTTCTCAAGGATCCTTATCCATGTTTGAATTTGGTTTCCTATATGTGTTGGTCGAGTTCACATAAGATATATTCTCTTACACAGGTAATATAAATTATGATTCTGGAAGGTAGCCTGTAAGAAATTATTTTAAATGGTTTATAATTATTTTATGTAGATATATTATAATTATATTAAACAATAGAATTATCTCATGCAAAAAATGAGAAATATTCCTCCAAAATTCTCCAAGAATTTATCTTGTGTTGCACACCGCTACTTTAAATAATCTTACACCGAGTCTTAAAATATATTTTATGAATTATCACCAAACACTAATATTTAAACTAAAATAGATTTGAAAAAATAAAATAAATAAATAAATATAATAATAAAAAAAATATAACTCAATATGTTAAAATTTGAAAAATGAAATAATAAAATGAAAGATTTTGAAATTAATTTTTTAAAGAAAATGATTAAAATAATAGATTAAAATTTTGATAATAAAGAATAAATATAAAAAAATTAAAATTAGTATGAATAACATAACTCTAGTAACCCAGATCCAATGTTTACTGAATTATATTTGCATAAGATACAAGTGATTTCATCCCAAAGGATCAAATATTTTAACAGTCTTGAAGAGCTAGATGCATACATGATTCCCATTTGAAATTGAAAATTTAAAATACATAGTATAATAAGAATTATTTTATCCCTATAATTAACTAAATATCTTTATATATATCATGTGGAAAATAAAAAAAATTATGAGTTGAGATAACTCCATAAGGGTTACGAACAATGGAAGCTATAATGAGTAAAGACGAGATAAACAATATGGAAATGTAAATATCTAAAAACATATTTTATTTAATTAATAACATGATTAATAAATTTATCCATGGTTAAAATAAATTTAGTAATACCATGGATAATAATAACTGAATAATCAATGAAGAAAATGAATAATATTTGATGACATGATCTCAGACATCCTAATGTCATTATCATCAAGTCCTTATACTAAGGTAATTTAATCTATAGATAGGTATACACCAAAAAAATATATAATTTGGCCAACTAATTTGTCTCATGAGAACTATAAATTAATTTTGGGGCTATATATATTCGAAACCCTCCCATCATTACACGTGTAATGCATTTCTCATATATTTAATGATCAAATTAATTCATAAACAATTTTCCTTATTAATAAATATCTGTATTGAGTAAAGAATACATATTTATCATGTATTTAACCATTAATTCAAATGAAATCCATCATAAAACACCATATACACAAATGATATATGATTTAAGAAAAAAATTCAATAATTGAAATTTAATGGAAATGTAATTTCCAATGAAAAATGAACACAAGAATGTGAATGTTTCAAGATAATATATGACCTTCAATTCATCAAAAATAAGGGTTTTGAAATAAATTCATATCTTTGGTAATCCACACGTTCACACAAATGACATTATAATTGTCTATCTAATGGGAAGTTAAATAGGTATATATGATATTATTATTTTTCAATAATAATTATGTCATAAATATCATAAATATCATAAATATCATTTATTTAAATATTTTTAAACATTTAAATAAATTGGATATTAAAAACAAATTTCACTACTACATGGAGACTATAAGTAGTACGTACACACATGCGATGTTTCTTGTTTTTCATATGATGGAAAAGAGATGGAAAATGGTCTTACAATAACCATAATAACATATTAGTTTATTTATTATACTTGATTTTTTATTTTATGATGGGTATGAAACATTAATAGGAACTATAAGATGAAATAAACATGGAAGAGTTGGTAGATACAATTACTTCTTTAGTAGACTTTCTCTTGATCTCCTATTACAGGACATATGGTTGGTATTTTGGGAATAAAATAACCTTTATTACATGGTTAAGGATTTTTATAATATAAATGTGTGTGGTTTTTTAGAGGTAGTATGATCAATTTGGTGTATATAAAAGGGACAAGAAATGTAATTGTATAAGTAAGGGGAGGGATATTCTTGGAACTTCATAAGTATTAAGTTATTATAATTTTTTTATTTAAAAATGCATCAAAATTTATATAATTATTGTATAATATGATCATGATTAGAAATATTTTCATACAATAAAATTTTTAAATGTTTTATTTTTTTCACCCTTATCATTTATTATTATCCCCTCCTTAACTCTTTAGCAAATTCCCGCAATATTAATGTTTTCCACCATTTAATGGTCAAGAATGATATAATACGAGGAAAAAAGACCCATAAATGGACCAATGTTGATGTGTTAAACCATATATAAACCAATTGGTAGAATTTGGGATTTTTATGTATTTTAAATAATTTAATAATATATTATTTATTATAAAATATCATTAATGTCATTTTTGACACTATTCATTTAATTTGTCTTTAAATACATCAAAACAAAGATTGAATTCAAATATAATATTTCAAATAATCCATAATATGTCATATGATTATATAATATTTGTTACACACAATAATTCATTCAATTATTAATACTTTTAATATTTTTAAAATCATTTTTTATATGTTTCAATTAAAAAATATACACCCTCATGGTGTTGTGTAAGAATTTAACTAATTAGTCAATAGGGAAAAAATTAAAACAAATAATTATGGGGATTTTTTTTTTCAAATTATCATTAAAAACATAAGATAACATGATTTTATCCATATGGAAAAATATTATAGATATTAAAGTTAATAGAGTGACATTTTTGACAATATACTTTATTAAATTAATATAAATGTCATAATCAATGAAATATTGAACAATGTGGCCATATTTTCAATAATTGGATGAAAATAACACAATTAAACTCATAAAATAGGATAAATTCAAGACTTTTTGTTGATTTTGAGAAGGTATATTATTATTTTTAACCCTAATTAACCCATTTTAAATTTTCTATGGCAATAAAATTTTACAAATGTTGCTATTCATATTGACCAAAAATAAAAATGACATATTTAAAAAATTATAATCACTTGTTTGAAAATAATATATCCATTTTCATTATTCATTCTATAGAATTATCATAAATTATTTTATGAAAAAAAATCAAAACATAATAAAATATAGTTTTCTAAAAAAAAATTTATGAAAAAAATGATTCTTTTTCCAAATTCAACCATAAAAATAATTAAAATGAACATAACTGGATTATTAATAACATAATATAAATAATTATTCTTTTAAAACATTTCAAAATAAAATGGAAAATTGTGAATTCATGAAACAAAAATTAAATTTTCAATAAAAATTATTATTTTTGCACTATTTACTAGAAAATAAATCTTTTCAGCAATTTTCAAAAAATTCAGTCCAAGATAAATTTGATGAACTAATTATAAAAAGGATATAATTTTTCACAAATAAAATTTCTAAATTTTTCATAAATGAACTATAATATTCTCTCAAGAAAATAAATAAAAACCATTTTTGAAGAAAACATATTTTTGAAAAATAAAATAACATGATAAAAAATTGAGTGACTATATAGTAAGAATGAATCAATATATATTTATTAATTAGGTACTTTATATATATTTATTAATTTGAATAATCCTATTTATACGCACTAATTTAATGTATAAGTTATAAAAATCACATTTAAATAATAATATTTTAATTCTATATCACTGTTTCTTTGAACTAAATATCATGGGTAATTAAATCTATCAAAGAAGTTAAATTTAGTTAAAAGAAGTAGATTATAAAATATCAAGGTGTTAAATTCCAACCCCTTAAATAAATTTCACCATGGAAATTTTAATTCAGTCATCAAATGTTTAATATTTAAAAATACCATTGTGGAGAATCTACATCAAATAGAGAGATAATAAAACTTCCATAAAAAAGGAAATGTGGGTTGGATAGAGGATACCCGAAATAACACATAATTATGTTCCCATATAAAATATTTTTTTGGTATTTTAAAATATACACATAGAGAAGAAGAATAATGTTAGAGGATATATAGAGAGTGATAAAGAACATGTTCAAAAGAATGGAAATGAACACAAAAACATAAATCATCGAGGGGTGAATAGTATAATCAATTCATTATAAATGAAGGTAGAAAGGAATTTTATTTTTTTATGGAAGATAATTTTTCCTAAATGTGAGGGGTTCACATGTTTCAAGATAGAGAACATGAGAAAATAAAAATACTTGAATTATTTCCAATTCAAAATCACAATTTTATCTATTTTTTCTTAATAAATCCAATATTCCTCACTTAGTCATTGAAATGAATATTCAAATGATTTTTTCATGCATGAAACACAAAAATTAGCTATCAACACTAAGATCCCTAAATGTATGGAAATTAAATTCTTCTTTCTAAAAATATTTTAAAAAACCAAAGTGGATAGTATAAGTTATCCAACATGTTAAAATATAATACATCAATCTATAAAACATCAATAATAACCAAAAAATAGAAATGCAATCCATTGAATAAGTAGTTAAACTTAAGAGTCCTAATTTGTTTTTTACCAAATTGAAACCCCAAAAATTTTAATTATGTGACCAAACATTTATCCCCATGAAACATAATGTATCTAATATGACAAACATACAAATACCTTGATCATAAATTCTATTAATTTTTTTTTAACTTGAATCACCATTAAAAATCAATGAAAACATATCTATTTAAAAAATTAAGTATATCTTTATTGCCTATATTTTTTCTATTATATCTAATAAATCTAAAAATGTAATAAAATCCATATGTAAATAAATTTTCATAAAATCACAATTCAGTTTCATGGTAATTAATAATACACCAATTAGTTTTTCAATACCAATATTATATTTATTACAACTAAAAATCAAGAAAATACTAAGGGTTATATTTCTATTTTCATGTATTATCCAAAAATATCACCATACTAATAACTCACTATTATTGGTTATCTATATAATTCAACATCTTATTTAAAATTGTTAATGAATAAAATGAATTATAGTCCATTATATTTTTCATGATTCTTATAATAAAAATAATATCATTTTTGAAACACTTATAAAACATAATGTTTTGATCCCAATAAAAAAACACTAAAATCATTCCACTTAGGTTGTAGTAATATCATAATGTTGGCCTTATCCCCTTGGATTTATCCATCATATGTTCTTTTGAAGCTAGAGAAATTGGTTTAAATAATTACCCATATATTTACAGATGAATCATTGGCTAATAATGGTTTATTTATTTTCCTAAAATTCAAGTGAATTATAACCCCTTTCTTCACAGTAGATAAAAACAAATATTCCCCTTAAACATGTACTTGGGCGTTATATTCAACAATTATCACAAGTGGAAAGTCCATCCTTACCCTATTTTACATTACCTAGTTTATTCATTATTTGTTCTCAATAATTATTATCTTTAATTGGTTTCATTTTAATGTATATTCCCTATAGAATTATTTTTCCATCCTCATGAAACTTGATTCTATATCAACATATGATGAATATGTCTGGGAAACTAATTCACTTTGAGGGATTGGATTAAGCTCATCAAGGAAATTATAAATCATATATTCTTGATTATGTATATATTCCACTTCATAACTTAATAATATTGTAATGTTTTAATCATTATTAGAAACACTTTACTCTTATATATATCTTATATAGAGGAATTACCTTTACAAATCAGCTTGTTCTTCATGAGGAAATTATTTCACAATGAAAATAACTTTAAAAGTTGTCTATTCCAAGTTTTTAATTTCATTATCAACATTAGTGTTATATATAAATAAACACCATTTATTGATATCTAATTTTAATAAAAACATCCAAAATAACATTTTAACCTTCATTACTTCCCAAAAGTTTGAATATTTTTTCATGGGACTTAATCCATTGTTCATATATGAAGATATTAGTAGTACCATGAAAAGATTTATAATTTTTTGCATGATGTGATTTAAAATAGGAAAATCATGTCATGGAATAATAGGTTTTTCCATTTTGGAAAGGTTAATTGTCATAAAATGAGTAATATTCCTTGATATATCTATGATCTACTCAGTTACAAGACCATATGTATTGGCTTTCTCAGTAGGGAAAATAGTACATTGACTATGTGTGTTGATTCCATTTCTTCCATTAGAAGACATAGCTAAACAATGACACAAATCTTGTGATCTAATAATCATCATGGATATTGATCCATTAAATAAAACCCCCTCTAATGGTAAAATATTTAAAATGAAATAATGGATTATAATAATTCTAATGTTATCAACGTTTATTAAAAATCTAGTTTCAAAGATTTATAATAAAAATTTATATGACACTAACCAAAATAACATTATACCTGATAACCCAAATTTGATGAATACTTTTTTACAATGAGATAATATACAAGTGATCACATCCCAAATGATGAAATATCTTAGCAATATTGATCAACTGGATCTATACACGATTCCCATTTTAGATTGGAAATATAAAATATAAGGCCCCAGCCTTAAACCTTACATAATCTTGAGTT
Source organism: Viscum album (assembly GCA_963277665.1). Taxonomy (NCBI): domain Eukaryota; kingdom Viridiplantae; phylum Streptophyta; class Magnoliopsida; order Santalales; family Viscaceae; genus Viscum; species Viscum album. The sequence goes on along the minus strand of OY728141.1, from coordinate 1,012,151,573 downwards.
ATCACAAGATTACACGTTGAGGATCTTTTCAGGTTTAGAGTTTTAGAGAATTAGATCTTGAAACTTGCATTACATTCCACCTTTAAACAAAGTGGTTACATAAAAGAAAGGATTCATTCTTCCCAACAACGGAAACATATTTAAAATAAAACTTGGATTCTTTCTTGACACATCCTTAACTCTATCATCTTATCATGTACCTTTCCCGTGACCTGTGAAAAACATTTCAAAAACTTGGGATGAGCATAAAAATATCAGTAAGGGATACACAAAGAATGAAAACTGTTAGTTTTTCAAACATCAAGTAAACCATATATACTCTATCAAAGTAATACCTTCACCTTCATGAAGTAGTAAAAACTATTCACTGAATAAAGCATCATTACTTACCTTTTTGTAACCAAAGGATTACCATAAAACCCATATAAGAACACATAACATATATAAAGGTAACTTGGGACATAAACATACTTAAGTGGAATAACCATACGGTCGACTTCCACACATATCACTTAATGGAATAGCCATACGACCAATTTCCATACATACTTAATGGAATAGCCATACGGCCGACTTCCATACCCAATGAATTGGAGGTTATAACGTAACCACCCGTCCTGTTATTCACAGAACCACCCGTCATAATGTCCAAGTAACATTATTACACATAAAATATGGAAAATGTAAACATTTCAATAACAATATTTCATTTGCAATCACAATAAATAATTCCCAGATATTGAATTAATCAATCCATTTTCAAAAACCATTTAAAAGAGATTTTTGAATCAAAGTGTCCCATACCACTTTGAAGATTTTAATGGAATTATAATTTTAAAACATTAATGTCCATATAAATAAATACTGAAAACCATTCTGAAAACATGGACATTAAAGATAAAGATTTAGAATAATAAATCTTTAAAACATTTAAAATGATATTTTTGTTAAAGAGTTTTTAACAAAATGAGAGACTCTTGAATACAAATAATAGCGGAATAACATTTAATACGAACTTTATAATATCATGAGAATAAAATGATTCATGATATAATATGTCAAAGGACAGTATACACACCATATAATAGTGAATTGGTGCATAAAAACAATGAAGTCTCAAAAGAAATGTAAAATGAGATGAAATCCATTATAAAAAAGGTATCCTTAAATTAAGGATAAATCAATCTCATAATTATGTTTGACAAATATAAATTCACCCAATATAAGTTGATATTAAGTGTAAAACAATCAAAGGTTATTCACACATATTCAAAGGATGAAATATTCAATAACTACATGTTGAACCCAAAGAAATCGAAATTGGGTTAAGAAGTCCCCTTGGTAAAATTCGACAGCCTAACGACGTCACATAAAATTTTACATAAAGGGTTGATGAGAGAGATAAAGTGGTATCTCATAACTTGGACATAAAATTTACATAAATAAGGATATATAAGAACATATCCCAACATAATAGTATGTGAATTAAAAGACATAACAAAAGAAGTCTTTTAAAAAGAGGAGGGTGAAAGGTCCCCTTACCGAGTTGGGTAACTTTCGAAACGTACACCCAATGGAAGAAGGGTCATACAATGAAGATGTGAATACCCATAAATGAAATTATACTACAAAAGTGTATAATAATGGGCAGTACATACACCAATCAAAGGAAATTGTGGCAAATGTAGCATAAATCTCACGGGAATAAAAGTGAGATGAAAAATCCCTTACGAAAACTCAGCAGCCTAACGACGCCACATAAAACTTCCAAAATGGATTGATGAGAGGAAATAGGCTCTCTAATCATATGAACATAATAATTAAAGTAGGATTAATATAAAAGAACATCCCAATCATAAGAAAGATGAGCTTAAAAGGAATGACATAAAAGAGTGTACTTAAAAAGAAAGAGAGGTGTAGGATCCCTTACCTCGTATCCGACTTGACCCGACCGTTCTTTAATCTCCTGAATAATAAACTTGAGTTAATCTCTACTTGCTTAAGAACCTTTTTCAAGTTCATTATCCCTTTTATACCATGTTATGAACATCATGTAATCATTTAAGTTAATAATGTTCATTTTGTCGGTATTTGGTTCTTAAGTCAAAAAAATAGACTTCTTACACTTACATGTTGTTAATTTGGTCAAAGGTTAATTATATACAGAACGATGTTAATGATTTGGATAACATATATATCATATATATTCAGCATATACCTGTATTTATAATATTACATCACATTTAGAGGTAAGAAATGAAATGCACCGTTCATGGAGACGGTAAGCCGTACGTACGCATGAACGCTACTTCCATTTCTATTTCATATTTTCTGGAATGGAATCATAATGATATAAGAGTATATTATAACATATATAATATCATTAACTTTATCCTTTACACATCCCACATATGGTATTAACGAATCAAATCACTTTCAGGGGGCGGTAGTCCGCACTTCCTAAAATGAAGATATCGTGTTTACCCATAATGGAAACAATAATGGTATTACATAAATGAAAAATACAGAAGCTTAAGGAAATAATAAACATATTATATATCATATATAAAAATAGTTACATCATAATGGCCACCTTTGAAGGTGTTAAATGAGTACTGAACAATCATCGTTTCGGGAGGTAGAATTTCGCCATCCACGGAAACCGTATGTTCTTTAACCATTTGATGTAGTTGTGTGAGAGTGTAGCTCGAATAAATCTTATAACAACATACTAGTATATTTAAGATACTGGTGTTGTTACAAAAGAAGTAAATAAAAAGAGTTTAGGGGGTTGGAGAAGCAAAATAAAACAAATGAACATGAGAGAATGAATTACCTTTAAAAGTGTAACTCCTTTTGATTTGAGCCTAAAGGCTTCCTTTGAAAGGATTATTCCCAAATGGAATACTCTAGAATGAGGACAGGGATGTGGAGAGAGTAAATGGGCAGGGTATGGCAAAGACAAAGGCTTGAGGAGTGTGTGAAATGAGGTAGAGGTGGGGGCCTTTTATAAGAGGAGAGGAGGGGCACTTTTGGAAATCATGAAACTATTATTTTATTTTCAAAAGTGTTTCAAATTTCTAAGGTCCCACATTGATATATTTTAAATATAAGATGATAAGTCTTCGAAATATTCCCATCCAATAGTTTTTGGACAAGTTTAGGTTTTAGATATTACATTATCTTTCCATTTTATTTAAATCGTTAAATAATGAGGTCATCGTTGCATCATCATGATTTCGTAATTAAATTAATTTATTTAATATCTAAAAATTATTAAAAAAATACTATGATGTAGGAAATCGTTTTATATTTCTAATGAATATTTATAGTCAAAATTTGGACTTGTTTAACCCCACTTCAAAACTGTTTTAGTAAAACAACTCATGTTTGTGTCAATTTAATTTTAACATTAAATAAATATATATTAATGTCATTTTCCAACCAAAGTGGCTCCATGGGGTCCCCAAGTTGACCCATGGATTTTCTTGGTCTTCCATGACTCATCCAATAGGAGTAGGACAAGTGTCATGGTGTTTTCATATTTTTATAATATCATTTTTACCTTAAATTACACTAATTACCTCTAATCGCGATTAATGAAAAAAAGTTACTATTCACCAAAAAATTATTTTCATCCCATTGAACCACATTTTAAATACTAATGACAACCATGTATGTCGGATTTTTCAAAATTCAAAACAAAAAGGTGGAAAAATTTCATTTAAACAGAAAATCAGTTTTTATAAGTACCACTTAGTGGTTTCACTATTCATCAAAAATTGAAGTTTTTCAGAAAATTACCAAAAATTCACCCTAAGATATATTTGATATTCAGAATTCAAAAATGAAGTATATTTTACAAAATTCATAACATATAAGTCATATTAATTAATTTAATAATTAATTCCCGCTGTCATGACAAATAGCGTGTTTTTATGAAACAATAAGTATCAAAAGATTGACACTAGTTTTAGTCCGATTTCAGAGTGAAATTAATTCCAAAGACCACTATTGGATTTAATGGTAAAAATATATTATAATTTTACTTTAAAACCAATTCAAAAGATAATCTAATCATATAAATAAATTAGATTAAAAAGAGGTCTTGAATTAAAATACAACATTTTACACTATTCATTAAAAAAATGAACTTTATCGGAAAGATACCAAAAATTTACAAAAAGTAAATTTTGATGTCCCAATTCCAAAGAAGAGTTTTATTTGGTCCAAATATAATGTATAAGAGTGAAAAAAACTATATTTAATGATGGTTCACCATCAAAAGGCGATAAGTGAACTTTTAGTGAAAACTAGGGCATATACGCCTAAAATTGAATTCTTTCCGTATTTTAAGCCTTTATCTTTTATTGGATAAAAGTAAAAACATTTAAAAACATATATAATCATATTTTAGTTATTTCTATCCATTCCCGCCAATACAACAGCTACATTTTAACTTCCATTTAAAATAATATTATTTTATTATTAGAGTGCAACGTAAGATTCCCAAGAAACTCGTTGTTGCGTGTTGGGTACGCCATCGAGCATAGCGTCTCATTTAAAGTCATATTAATATTTTATTAAAAAATATGGATAAATATGAAAATTTCATATTCTTTATTTACCTGGGGTGTTACATCCTTCCCCCCTTTTGGGAATTGCGTCCTCGCAATTTTTAAAATTGAGCTTGGAAACATCCTTGAAAGTCCCACATCGGAACAAGAGTCGGTAAAACAATCACTTTAAAATAAAGAAAGATAAGTACAGAGGTCACCCGAGTTAACCCATACTAGGATTCCATGTAGGAAAACATGGACATGGAGGAGAAAACATAGGGTCATGTTCTGATGGAGAGTGATTGAAAACATGTTTAGGAGAAAGTTAACAATAAGAAAATCACAAACTTGTGATGGGTTAAACGGTATTCGATTCCCCAGTAGGAAAAGTTAATAGACAAAATTTTTGTTTTAAGTTACTTTTTGTTGAGGAATTTATTCATAATGAAACATAATCACTTATCATGTTGATTTTCAACTTTTACTAGATTCCTTAGTCAAACTCATATTTTTTTCCAAAAGGCGAGTATTTAGGGAGACTTGTTCGCATTAAAAGTACTATAATCAACTTCTAGAGAATCACCTAATCCACAAAAGAGAACTATATACTTCCCACATCTTTAGACCTTAACCATAACCAAAACCAAAAAGGTTAGTACAAGGTCAGATAATCCAGAAAAGTATAACCCTTTATAAAAATAAAATCTATTCTTAATCACCAAAATTTGTCAAACAAAACCCAAAGTTTAACAAGGATCATTAGATAAACAATTTTTCCATAAAATTCCTCAAAGTAAACCAATCTAAGATTGAAACCCAAATGTTTGAAGGATTTATTCACATAGTCTTCCAAGTTAAATCGTAACATTTTTCTCTAAACAACATCTGTTGCTCCTAAAGTCTCGTATTGAAAAGTAATTAACCTAATCACATATCCTCCATGATAGGTTAATCATTTTCATAAATAACCCAAAATCAACTTACTCTTAATTCATAAAATCATATAACTAGAAAGAATCAGTCAAACTAACCAGGGACTTCACGTAGTCCAGTGGTAGGCGATAAATACCAGTCGCACTTTGGTTGTGGGTTCGATTCCCGCAGCTTTGTCCGACACGACGGGTAGTCACACGGTCTGCGTGTTGTCCTTTTTCCAAAACTATATAATTCTCAAATCATTCCCCAAAAAGGGATAAAATCATAAAAAATGATCATTACATATTTTAACCTCAAGTTTATCTCATGCCTTTCATTTTCCAGCATATCATATAATAACCCATAATTACCTCAAAAGTAAGGATCATATAAACTCTAATGGTTACCTTTATAATTATTACCTGAACTTCCACATCGATTGGTCATCTCGTACATGATGCATTACAGAACATACCAAGGTTCAAGTGGTTGATCATGACTCCTTGATATTTGGTTTAGGACAACCACGAGTTTCCTCATTGAATCCTCCATTTTATCTATTTTCTTAATCAGAGAACCACCACAGTTTCCTTCAAACCTGTTGTCTCTTTGGTGCCTCCTAGATCCATCCATTCACTTAAAACAGAAATGTCAGTGTGAGTATATCAACAAAACCATCATGTACTAATGATGAAGGTAAACACTAAGATACACTTACTCATTCACTTTATCTAAAACTAGGAATCTTTATGAAATCCTAACCATTATGGTAATGTCACTTGTTCTTAGAGAATAACCTAACCTCTAAAGTTATTTAAACCGACCTTTGATACCAACTATAAGGCCCCAGCCTTAAACCTTACATAATCTTGAGTTATCACAAGATTACACGTTGAGGATCTTTTCAGGTTTAGAGTTTTAGAGAATTAGATCTTGAAACTTGCATTACATTCCACCTTTAAACAAAGTGGTTACATAAAAGAAAGGATTCATTCTTCCCAACAACGGAAACATATTTAAAATAAAACTTGGATTCTTTCTTGACACATCCTTAACTCTATCATCTTATCATGTACCTTTCCCGTGACCTGTGAAAAACATTTCAAAAACTTGGGATGAGCATAAAAATATCAGTAAGGGATACACAAAGAATGAAAACTGTTAGTTTTTCAAACATCAAGTAAACCATATATACTCTATCAAAGTAATACCTTCACCTTCATGAAGTAGAAAAAACTATTCACTGAATAAAGCATCATTACTTACCTTTTTGTAACCAAAGGATTACCATAAAACCCATATAAGAACACATAACATATATAAAGGTAACTTGGGACATAAACATACTTAAGTGGAATAACCATACAGTCGACTTCCACACATATCACTTAATGGAATAGCCATACGACCAATTTCCATACATACTTAATGGAATAGCCATACGGCCGACTTCCATACCCAATGAATTGGAGGTTATAACGTAACCACCCATCCTGTTATTCACGGAACCACCCGTCATAATGTCCAAGTAACATTATTACACATAAAATATGGAAAATGTAAACATTTCAATAACAATATTTCATTTTCAATCACAATAAATAATTCCCAGATATTGAATTAATCAATCCATTTTCAAAAACCATTTAAAAGAGATTTTTGAATCAAAGTGTCCCATACCACTTTGAAGATTTTAATGGAATTATAATTTTAAAACATTAATGTCCATATAAATAAATACTGAAAACCATTCTGAAAACATGGACATTAAAGATAAAGATTTAGAATAATAAATCTTTAAAACATTTAAAATGATATTTTTGTTAAAGAGTTTTTAACAAAATGAGAGACTCTTGAATACAAATAATAGCGGAATAACATTTAATACGAACTTTATAATATCATGAGAATAAAATGATTCATGATATAATATGTCAAAGGACAGTATACACACCATATAATAGTGAATTGGTGCATAAAAACAATGAAGTCTCAAAAGAAATGTAAAATGAGATGAAATCCATTATAAAAAAGGTATCCTTAAATTAAGGATAAATCAATCTCATAATTATGTTTGACAAATATAAATTCACCCAATATAAGTTGATATTAAGTGTAAAACAATCAAAGGTTATTCACACATATTCAAAGGATGAAATATTCAATAACTACATGTTGAACCCAAAGAAATCGAAATTGGGTTAAGAAGTCCCCTTGGTAAAATTCGACAGCCTAACGACGTCACATAAAATTTTACATAAAGGGTTGATGAGAGAGATAAAGGGGTATCTCATAACTTGGACATAAAATTTACATAAATAAGGATATATAAGAACATATCCCAACATAATAGTATGTGAATTAAAAGACATAACAAAAGAAGTCTTTTAAAAAGAGGAGGGTGAAAGGTCCCCTTACCGAGTTGGGTAACTTTCGAAACGTACACCCAATGGAAGAAGGGTCATACAATGAAGATGTGAATACCCATAAATGAAATTATACTACAAAAGTGTATAATAATGGGCAGTACATACACCAATCAAAGGAAATTGTGGCAAATGTAGCATAAATCTCACGGGAATAAAAGTGAGATGAAAAATCCCTTACGAAAACTCAGCAGCCTAACGACGCCACATAAAACTTCCAAAATGGATTGATGAGAAGAAATAGGCTCTCTAATCATATGAACATAATAATTAAAGTAGGAGTAATATAAAAGAACATCCCAATCATAAGAAAGATGAGCTTAAAAGGAATGACATAAAAGAGTGTACTTAAAAAGAAAGAGAGGTGTAGGATCCCTTACCTCGTATCCGACTTGACCCGACCGTTCTTTAATCTCCTGAATAATAAACTTGAGTTAATCTCTACTTGCTTAAGAACCTTTTTCAAGTTCATTATCCCTTTTATACCATGTTATGAACATCATGTAATCATTTAAGTTAATAATGTTCATTTTGTCGGTATTTGGTTCTTAAGTCAAAAAAATAGACTTCTTACACTTACATGTTGTTAATTTGGTCAAAGGTTAATTATATACAGAACGATGTTAATGATTTGGATAACATATATATCATATATATTCAGCATATACCTGTATTTATAATATTACATCACATTTAGAGGTAAGAAATGAAATGCACCGTTCATGGAGACGGTAAGCCGTACGTACGCATGAACGCTACTTCCATTTCTATTTCATATTTTCTGGAATGGAATCATAATGATATAAGAGTATATTATAACATATATAATATCATTAACTTTATCCTTTACACATCCCACATATGGTATTAACGAATCAAATCACTTTCAGGGGGCGGTAGTCCGCACTTCCTAAAATGAAGATATCGTGTTTACCCATAATGGAAACAATAATGGTATTCCATAAATGAAAAATACAGAAGCTTAAGGAAATAATAAACATATTATATATCATATATAAAAATAGTTACATCATAATGGCCACCTTTGAAGGTGTTAAATGAGTACTGAACAATCATCGTTTCGGGAGGTAGAATTTCGCCATCCACGGAAACCGTATGTTCTTTAACCATTTGATGTAGTTGTGTGAGAGTGTAGCTCGAATAAATCTTATAACAACATACTAGTATATTTAAGATACTGGTGTTGTTACAAAAGAAGTAAATAAAAAGAGTTTAGGGGGTTGGAGAAGCAAAATAAAACAAATGAACATGAGAGAATGAATTACCTTTAAAAGTGTAACTCCTTTTGATTTGAGCCTAAAGGCTTCCTTTGAAAGGATTATTCCCAAATGGAATACTCTAGAATGAGGACAGGGATGTGGAGAGAGTAAATGGGCAGGGTATGGAAAAGCCAAAGGCTTGAGGAGTGTGTGAAATGAGGTAGAGGTGGAGGCCTTTTATAAGAGGAGAGGAGGGGCACTTTTGGAAATCATGAAACTATTATTTTATTTTCAAAAGTGTTTCAAATTTCTAAGGTCCCACATTGATATATTTTAAATATAAGATGATAAGTCTTCGAAATATTCCCATCCAATAGTTTTTGGACAAGTGTAGGTTTTAGATATTACATTATCTTTCCATTTTATTTAAATCGTTAAATAATGAGGTCATCGTTGCATCATCATGATTTCGTAATTAAATTAATTTATTTAATATCTAAAAATTATTAAAAAAATACTATGATGTAGGAAATCGTTTTATCTTTCTAATGAATATTTATAGTCAAAATTTGGACTTGTTTAACCCCACTTCAAAACTGTTTTAGTAAAACAACTCATGTTTGTGTCAATTTAATTTTAACATTAAATAAATATATATTAATGTCATTTTCCAACCAAAGTGGCTCCATGGGGTCCCCAAGTTGACCCATGGATTTTCTTGGTCTTCCATGACTCATCCAATAGGAGTAGGACAAGTGTCATGGTGTTTTCATATTTTTATAATATCATTTTTACCTTAAATTACACTAATTACCTCTAATCGCGATTAATGAAAAAAAGTTACTATTCACCAAAAAATTATTTTCATCCCATTGAACCACATTTTAAATACTAATGACAACCATGTATGTCGGATTTTTCAAAATTCAAAACAAAAAGGTGGAAAAATTTCATTTAAACAGAAAATCAGTTTTTATAAGTACCACTTAGTGGTTTCACTATTCATCAAAAATTGAAGTTTTTCAGAAAATTACCAAAAATTCACCCTAAGATATATTTGATATTCAGAATTCAAAAATGAAGTATATTTTACAAAATTCATAACATATAAGTCATATTAATTAATTTAATAATTAATTCCCGCTGTCATGACAAATAGCGTGTTTTTATGAAACAATAAGTATCAAAAGATTGACACTAGTTTTAGTCCGATTTCAGAGTGAAATTAATTCCAAAGACCACTATTGGATTTAATGGTAAAAATATATTATAATTTTACTTTAAAACCAATTCAAAAGATAATCTAATCATATAAATAAATTAGATTAAAAAGAGGTCTTGAATTAAAATACAACATTTTACACTATTCATTAAAAAAAATGAACTTTATCGGAAAGATACCAAAAATTTACAAAAAGTAAATTTTGATGTCCCAATTCCAAAGAAGAGTTTTATTTGGTCCAAATATAATGTATAAGAGTGAAAAAAACTATATTTAATGATGGTTCACCATCAAAAGGCGATAAGTGAACTTTTAGTGAAAACTAGGGCATATACGCCTAAAATTGAATTCTTTCCGTATTTTAAGCCTTTATCTTTTATTGGATAAAAGTAAAAACATTTAAAAACATATATAATCATATTTTAGTTATTTCTATCCATTCCCGCCAATACAACAGCTACATTTTAACTTCCATTTAAAATAATATTATTTTATTATTAGAGTGCAACGTAAGATTCCCAAGAAACTCGTTGTTGCGTGTTGGGTACGCCATCGAGCATAGCGTCTCATTTAAAGTCATATTAATATTTTATTAAAAAATATGGATAAATATGAAAATTTCATATTCTTTATTTACCTGGGGTGTTACATCCTTCCCCCCTTTTGGGAATTGCGTCCTCGCAATTTTTAAAATTGAGCTTGGAAACATCCTTGAAAGTCCCACATCGGAACAAGAGTCGGTAAAACAATCACTTTAAAATAAAGAAAGATAAGTACAGAGGTCACCCGAGTTAACCCATACTAGGATTCCATGTAGGAAAACATGGACATGGAGGAGAAAACATAGGGTCATGTTCTGATGGAGAGTGATAGAAAACATGTTTAGGAGAAAGTTAACAATAAGAAAATCACAAACTTGTGATGGGTTAAACGGTATTCGATTCCCCAGTAGGAAAAGTTAATAGACAAAATTTTTGTTTTAAGTTACTTTTTGTTGAGGAATTTATTCATAATGAAACATAATCACTTATCATGTTGATTTTCAACTTTTACTAGATTCCTCAGTCAAACTCATATTTTTTTCCAAAAGGCGAGTATTTAGGGAGACTTGTTCGCATTAAAAGTACTATAATCAACTTCTAGAGAATCACCTAATCCACAAAAGAGAACTATATACTTCCCATATCTTTAGACCTTAACCATAACCAAAACCAAAAAGGTTAGTACAAGGTCAGATAATCCAGAAAAGTATAACCCTTTATAAAAATAAAATCTATTCTTAATCACCAAAATTTGTCAAACAAAACCCAAAGTTTAACAAGGATCATTAGATAAACAATTTTTCCATAAAATTCCTCAAAGTAAACCAATCTAAGATTGAAACCCAAATGTTTGAAGGATTTATTCACATAGTCTTCCAAGTTAAATCGTAACATTTTTCTCTAAACAACATCTGTTGCTCCTAAAGTCTCGTATTGAAAAGTAATTAACCTAATCACATATCCTCCATGATAGGTTAATCATTTTCATAAATAACCCAAAATAAACTTACTCTTAATTCATAAAATCATATAACTAGAAAGAATCAGTCAAACTAACCAGGGACTTCACGTAGTCCAGTGGTAGGCGATAAATACCAGTCGCACTTTGGTTGTGGGTTCGATTCCCGCAGCTTTGTCCGACACGACGGGTAGTCACACGGTCTGCGTGTTGTCCTTTTTCCAAAACTATATAATTCTCAAATCATTCCCCAAAAAGGGATAAAATCATAAAAAATGATCATTACATATTTTAACCTCAAGTTTATCTCATGCCTTTCATTTTCCAGCATATCATATAATAACACATAATTACCTCAAAAGTAAGGATCATATAAACTCTAATGGTTACCTTTATAATTATTACCTGAACTTCCACATCGATTGGTCATCTCGTACATGATGCATTACAGAACATACCAAGGTTCAAGTGGTTGATCATGACTCCTTGATATTTGGTTTAGGAAAACCACGAGTTTCCTGATTGAATCCTCCATTTTATCTATTTTCTTAATCAGAGAACCACCACAGTTTCCTTCAAACCTGTTGTCTCTTTGGTGCCTCCTAGATCCATCCATTCACTTAAAACAGAAATGTCAGTGTGAGTATATCAACAAAACCATCATGTACTAATGATGAAGGTAAACACTAAGATACACTTACTCATTCACTTTATCTAAAACTAGGAATCTTTATGAAATCCTAACCATTATGGTAATGTCACTTGTTCTTAGAGAATACCCTAACCTCTAAAGTTATTTAAACTGACCTTTGATACCAACTATAAGGACCCAGCCTTAAACCTTACATAATCTTGAGTTATCACAAGATTACACGTTGAGGATCTTTTCAGGTTTAGAGTTTTAGAGAATTAGATCTTGAAACTTGCATTACATTCCACCTTTAAACAAAATGGTTATATAAAAGACAGGATTCATTCTTCCCAACAACGGAAAAATATTTAAAATAAAACTTGGATTCTTTCTTGACACATCCTTGACTCTATCACCTTATCATGTACCTTTCCCGTGACCTGTGAAAAACATTTCAAAAACTTGGGATGAGCATAAAAAGCTCAGTAAGGGATACACAAAGAATGAAAACTGTTAGTTTTTCAAACATCCAGTAAACCATATATACTCTATCAAAGTAATACCTTCACCTTCATGAAGTAGTAAAAACTCTTCACTGAATAAAGTATCATTACTTACCTTTTTGTAACCAAAGGATTACCATAAAACCCATATAAGAACACATAACATATATAAAGGTAACTTGGGACATAAACATACTTAAGTGGAATAACCATACGGTCGACTTCCACACATATCACTTAATGGAATAGCCATACGGCCAATTTCCATACATACTTAATGGAATAGCCATACGACCGACTTCCATACCCAATGCATTGGAGGTTATAACGTAACCACCCGTCCTGGTATTCACAACACCACCTGTCATAATGTCCAAGTACCATTATTACACATAAAATATGGAAAATTTAAAAATTTCAATAACAATATTTCATTTGCAATCATAATAAATAATTCCCAGATATTGAATCAATCAATCCATTTTCAAAAACCATTTAAAAGATATTTTTGAATCAAAGTGTCCCATACCACTTTGAAGCTTTTAATAGAATTATAATTTTAAAACATTAATGTCCATATAAATAAATACTGAAAATCATTTTGAAAACATGGACATTAAAGATAAAGATTTATAATAATAAATCTTTAAAACATTTAAAATAATATTTATGTTAAAGAGTTTTTAACAAAATTAGAGACTCTTGAATACAAATAATAGCGTAATAACATTTAATCTGAACTTTATAATATCATGGGAATAAAAGGATTCATGATATAATATGTCAAAGGACAGTATACACACCATATAAGAGTGAATTGGTGCATAACAACAATGAAGTCTCAAAAGAAATGTAAAATGAGATGAAATCCATTATAAAGAAGGTATCCTTAAATTAAGGATAAATCAATCTCATAATTATGTGTGACAAATATAAATACACCCAATATAAGTGGATATTAAGTGTAAAACAATCAAAGGTTATTCACACATATTAAAAGGATGACATATTCAATAACAACATGTTGAACCCAAAGAAATCGAAATTGGTTTAAGAAGTTCCCTTGGTAAAATTCGACAGCCTAACGGCGTCACATAAAATTTTACATAAAGGGTTGATGAGAGAGATAAAGGGGTATCTAATAACTTGGACATAAAATTTACATAAATAAGGATATATAATAACATATCCCAACATAATAGTATGTGAATTAAAAGACATAACAAAAGAAGTCTTTTAAAAAGAGGAGGGTGAAAGGTCCCCTTACCGAGTTGGGTAACTTTCGAAACGTACACCCAATGGAAGAAGGGTCATAAAATGAAGATGTGAATACCCATAAATGAAATTATACTACAAAAAGTGTATAATAATGGGAAGTACATACACCACTCAAAGGAAATTGTGGCAAATGTAGCATAAATCTCACGGGAATAAAAGTGAGATGAAAAATCCCTTACGAAAACTCGGCAGCCTAACGACGCCGAATAAAACTTCCAAAATGGATTGATGAGAGGAAATAGGCTCTCTCAAAATATGAACATAATAAGTACAGTAGGAGTAATATAAAAGAACATCCCAATCATAAGAAAGATGAGCTTAAAAGGAATGACATAAAAGAGTGTACTTAAAAAGAAATAGAGGTGTAGGATCCCTTACCTCGTATCCGACTTGACCCGACCGTTATTTAATCTCCTGAATAATAAACTTGAGTTAATCTCTACTTGCTTAAGAACCTTTTTCAAGTTCATTATACCTTTTATACCATGTTATGAACATCATGTAATTATTTAAGTTAATAATGTTCATTTTGTCGGTATTAGGTTCTTAAGTCAAAAAAATAGACTTCTTACACTTACATGTTGTTAATTTGGTCAAAGGTTTGTTATATCCAGAATGATGTTAATGATTTGGATAACATATATATCATATATATTCAGCATATACCTGTATTTATAATATTACATCACATTTAGAGGTAAGAAATGAAATGCACCGTTCATGGAGACGGTAAGCCGTACGTACGCATGAACGCTATTTCCATTTCTATTTCGTATTTTCTGTAATGGAATCATAATTATATAAGAGTATATTATAACATATATAATATCATTAACTTTATACTTTATACATCCCACATATGGTATTAACGAATCAAATCACTTTCAGGGGGCGGTAGTCCGCACTTCCTAAAATGAAGATATCGTGTTTACCCATAATGGAAACAATAATGGTATGCCATAAATGAAAAATACAGAAGCTTAAGGAAAGAATAAAAATATTATATATCATATATAAAAATAGTTACATCATAATGTACACCTTTGAAGGTGTTAAATGAGTATTGAACAATCATCGTTTCGGGAGGTAGAATTTCACCATCCACGGAAACCGTACGTTCATTAACCATTTGATGTAGTTGTGTGAGAGTGTAGCTCAAATAAATCTTATAACAACATCCTAGTATATTGAAGATATTGGTGTTGTTACAAAATAAGTAAATAAAAAGAGTTTAGGGGGTTGGAGAAGAAAAAAAAAACAAATGAACATGAGAGAATGAATTACCTTTAAAAGTGTAACTCATTTTGATTTGAGCCTAGAGGCTTCCTTTGAAAGGATTATGCCCAAAGGGAATCCTATAGGATGAGGAGAGGGATGTGGAGAGAGTAAATGGGCAGGGTATGGCCGAGCCAAAGGCTTTAGGAGTGTGTGAAATGAGGTAGAGGTGGGGGCCTTTTATAAGAGGAGAGGAGGGGTACTTTTGGAAATCATGAAACTATTATTTTATTTTCAAAAGTGTTTCGAATTTCCAAGGTCCCACATTGATATATTTCAAAGATAAGATTATAAGGCTTAGAAATATTTCTATCCAATAGTTTTTGGACAAGTGTAGGTTTTAGATATTACATTATCTTTCCATTTTATTTAAATCGTTAAATAATGAGGTCATCATTGCATCATCATGATGTCGTAATTAAATTAATTTATTTAATATCTAAAAATTATAAAAAAAATACTATGATGTATGAAATATTTTTAGATTTCTAATTAATATTTATAGTAAAAAATTTGGACTTGTGTAACCCCACTTAAAAACTGTTTTAGTAAAACAACTCATGTTTGTGTCAATTTAATTTTAACATTAAATAAATATATATTAATGTCATTTTCCAACCAAAGTGGCTCCATGGGGTCCCCAAGTTGACCCATGGGTTGTCTTGGTCGGCCATGACTCATCCAATAGGAGTAGGACAAGTGTCATGGTGTTTTCATATTTTTATAATATCATTTTTACCTTAAATTACACTAATTACCTCTAATCGCGATTAATGAAAAAAAGTTACTATTCACCAAAAAATTATTTTCATCCCATTGAACCACATTTTATATACTAATGACAACCATGTATGTCGGATTTTCAAAATTCAAAACACAAAGGTGGAAAAATTTCATTTAAACGGAAAATCAGTTTTTATAAGTACAACTTAGTGGTTTCACTATTCATCAAAAATTGAAGTTTTTCAGAAAATTACCAAAAATTCACCATAAGCTATATTTGATATTCCGAATTCAAAAATTAAGTCTATTTTAAAAAATTCAAAACATATAAGTCACATTAATTAATTTAATAATTAATTCCCACTGTAATGACAAATAGCGTGTTTTTATGAAACAATAAGTATCAAAAGATTGACACTAGTTTAAGTCCGATTTCAAAGTGAAATTAATTCCAACGACCACTATTGGATTTAATGGTAAAAATATATTATAATTTTACTTTAAAACCAATTCAAAAGATAATCTAATCATATAAATAAATTAGATTAAAAAGAGGTTTTGAATTAAAATTCAACATTTTACACTATTCATTAAAAAAATGAACTTTATCGGAAAGATACCAAAAATTTACACAAAGTAAATTTTGATGTCCCGATTTCAAAGAAGAGTTTTATTTGGTCCAAATAGAATGTATAAGAGTTAACAAAACTATATTTAATGACGATTCACCATCAAAAGGTGATAAGTGAACTTTTAGTGAAAACTAGGGCATATACGCCTAAAATTGAATTCTTTCCGTATTTTAAGCCTTTATCTTTTATTGGATAAAAGTAAAAACATTTAAAAACATATATAATCATATTTTAGTTATTTCTATCCATTCCTGTCAATACAATGGCAACATGTTAACTGCCATTTAAAATAATATTATTTTATTATTAGAGTGCAACGTAAGATTCCCAAAAAACTCGTTGTTGCGTGTTGGGTACGCCATCGAGCATAGCGTCCCCTTTAAAGTCATATTAATATTTTATTCAAAAATATGGATAAATATGAAAATGTCATATTCTTTATTTACCTGGGGTGTTACATAAAATACAAAAAATTTAGAGCTTTCATTCATCCTTTATGTTAATTATAATATCTTAATTCATATTTTGGGGAAATTAAAACAAATAAATAGGTGGCATCCTTTTCTCAGTAAGGGTAATGTACAATAGAAGAAAACATGAATAAATAAGGAATAATAAATACAGAAAGGTAAATAAGTGAAATCAAATTCCATTTAATCAATAAGATGACTAAAAAATGAATCAATAGATAATATCAATGGTTTAATATCATAGAAAAATAATAACTAAATTAAAAATTTTAGATATTCTTCAAATTGTATTTCATATTCTCAGACATTATGATTTCTTTACAATCATGGATTTTCACCAAGACAATGTAATCGATGGGTTGGAATACAAAAAAAACATTTTATTTTCTAGACTTATTTTTCACATGAGACCTATCGGTGCATCAATGGGCTTTCTATAATAGGCCCCACCCATAACATCATATCCAATTCATTCCTTAAATATTTAATGATTAATTTAATTTCGAAACAGTATGCCTTATCAATAAATATCCATATTGAGTAAGGATTACATATTTATTAATGTTTTTCCCATTTAATCAAATAGTTTTCATAGTAAAAAATTTTATATTAAAATGATATACTATTTAATAAATAATAATATTTATGATGGATATTTAACAAAAATTTAATTTCTAATTAAAAATTATCATAACAAAGTGATTTTTTATAGATAACAGTAAACCATAAATTCATTATAAATATAGGGTTTGAATTAAAATCACGTATTTTGTAGAATGAAATAAAATAATAATTCATAAAAGATTTTTATTTTTAAAACATTTAAGAAAATTTATATGTAACTAAATTGTGTCAAACATTTACTACATTGGTAAATTCTATTAATGACATCTACATTAAAAAAAAATTCATTTTAATTTTTGTAAAGAAAGTTGAAAATGAAATTTTATTAAATTATTAGAATGATTCCTTAAAAACCTGTCAAAATTAAAAGATAAAAAATTAATTTTAGTAAGAAAATTACATTTTTAAAAAAATTTTAAAAAAATTTGACATGGAAGAAAAATATACTAGATTAAAAGAAAAAAATTATATTTTTATTTCATTATTTTTTTTCTTAATTGAAGTGAAAAAAGAGGAAGAGTATGAAAAAATATGGAAACTCCATGAAAGAGTAAACATGAATTGAAAATTTAATAATCACTCATAAATATATATTCATGTTAAATACCTCAATTTTTTATTATATTCATCAATTATAATTAAATAGGTGGATAATATAAAAAATGTCTCAATGGAGTTGAAATTCAAACAAGATCTCATACCTTAAGTTTGACATTCCTTGTGGGGTCTCTAATCTCCTGTATAAATTTTTTTAATTTATTTTACATAAATTATAGAATATTATTTATATCTATAATTCTATGTATGATCCATTAATGATATTTTATCACCCATTTTTCAACAACCTTTTATTATTGTCATTATTTCTAGTGGTAACTACTTTGTTTTTCATGTATGTTTTGATTTGGTAGTCTCAGTCCTTCTATATTTCTCATGGATCCTTCATCACCATAATTTTATTCATGATATAAATATATTATATATTTATTATATATATATATAATCATACATAATATATATATATATATATATATATAAATGATTCACACCATTTGGGGAGATGAAAGGTCGTATTTATGCATGAACCATGTTTTCATTTCTCGATGGATGAAAAAAAGACAGGTAAATAATAATTCAACATTAATGGATAAATTTTAGATAATATATATCTTATATTTTCATTATATATATATATATTACCATCCATTTAAAGCGTATAATAAAAACAGATCACATTGATTCGTGGAGGTGGCAGTCCACACGTATGCACAAATGACGTTTTCCTTTTCTAATAGAATGGAAGGTAAGAAGGTAGATATCACATGATAATTTAATAAGAATAAATATTACATAAATATAATATATATACATTATCTTATTATTTA
This sequence comes from Viscum album, assembly GCA_963277665.1. Taxonomy (NCBI): domain Eukaryota; kingdom Viridiplantae; phylum Streptophyta; class Magnoliopsida; order Santalales; family Viscaceae; genus Viscum; species Viscum album. The sequence continues at coordinate 1,012,132,210 of OY728141.1, read as the reverse complement.
TAACCATCCAAGTAATGTGGCGATGAGAAACAAATTATATCGCTACATGGAGATGGTAAACTATATGTACACAAGAGAAATGTTTTCTATTTTTCCATAGGATGGAAAATATAAAGAAAATGGTTTCACCATAATAATTATAAAATATATTTTATTTATTTATTTTACTAGATTTATTATTTTATTTAGGGTACAACAAATTTGTAATTAGAAGAATAAATAAATAAGGAGGAGTCTGTACAGGCGATTACCTCTTCTTTTGTAGACTTCCTCTAGATATCCCCTTATGGGGTTTAGGATTCATCTTTTGGGAATAAAAGAACCTATAAAACATGTATACAAATTTTTAGAAGTGAAATGGTATGGTATTTGTTGAACTAGGATTCTCAATGTGTTCTAAAGAAAATTGAGAACGGGATTCCTTTTAAATGTGAGGGGAGGAGCGCACTTGGAATTTCAGAATGTATTAAATTAATAAAAAATATAATTCTGTCAAAATTGCTCAAAATTTATGTAATTAAAAGATAAAATGACCGTGAGTACATATTCTAAAATTCAATAAAATTTTTATAAGTTTTATTTGTGTTTTAATCCTTATTATTTAGTTTTATCCCCTCGTTATCCCTTTTTACAATTCCCACAATATTGAAGTTTCTAACAATTTTAGGGTCAAGAATGTTATCATATGTGGAAAAAAGACCTATAAATTGAACATTATTGATGTTTTAAATAATTTAAAAATCAAATGGAAGAATATGGAAATTTTATTAAATTTAAATCATTTAATAGAATATTAATTTTTATAAAATATCATTAATTCCATTTTTGACACTATTAATTTAATTTGACTTTAAATACTACAAGATAAATATGAAATTAGGAAATAATCCTTTCAAACATCCATAAAATTTTATATATATTTTGAAAATTTTTATGAAACAATAATTCATCCAATTATATTATTTTAATATTTTTAAAATCATATATTATATATTTCTATTAATTAAATATATACTTTATCAGCATTTCATAATAATTTGAGAAAATTATTTAATAAATATAAATTTAAAATAAATAAATACAGTTAAATAAATTAATTTTAATTTAATATGAATGATTAAAATATAACATAACATCCTTTTATACTTATTAAAATATATTATAGGTATTAAAGTCAAGAGAATGACATTTTTTACTTTCATTTTATTAAATTAATATAAATGTCATAATCAAGGAAATATGAAAATAATTGGACATATTTTCAAGAATTTGATGGATATGGATTAAATAAACTCACCCAACAGGTTAAAGTAAAGGTTTGTGTTTATTTTGAGACCTTATCATATCATTTTTAACCATAATTAACCCCTTTTACCAATATCCTGAGAATAAAATTTCAATATTGTCATTATTCAAATTGACAAAAAAATAATAGAGATGTATTTGAAAATTTTGAACCTATTAATTACATATATTTTATCCATTTTTTGAGACTTAATATATATCAGTGGAGAAAATTAGTATAATATAAAAATCCAAAATACAATGAAAATAGTTTTTTAGAAAAATTTTATTTTTAGTATAAGAGTACTTTTACCCCAAATTCAACTATAAAATTGATTCAAATGAACCAAATTGGATTAAAAATAATATATATGATGTAATTATACTTTTAATATATTTAAAAATAAATTTTAATTTTAAAAATGAATGAACCAAAAATTCATGTTTAAATTAAAATCACTATTTTTCATTAATCATTGGAAAATCAATATTTTTTAAAAAATTATAGAAATCCACTCTAAGATAATTTTGAAACATTGATTATAATAATTATATCATTTTTATAAAATAAAATTTCTAAAAGTTTAAGAGATTAATTATATTTCTCTCTCACAAAATCAACAAAAATCATTTTTGAAGAAAATATATTTTTGAATAATAAAAAGACTATACTATAGATTGAGTTTTTATTTTATAAGAATTAATAAATAAATTTCCATTTAATAGTTAATTTATATATATTTCATAATTTAGTTAATCCTATTTATTCCCTATAATTTAAGGGCTAGGTTATAAGTGTCATGTTTATAAAATAATATTTTAATAATATTTCAAGGATCATTTAATCTTGATACTGTGTGTAACAAAATCTTTCAACAAATTTTTTTTATTTAAATATAAGTATATTATAAAATATAAATTTGTAACAAATAAAAATAAAAAATAAAATTAATAATAAATTAAATTAAATATAAACATAAAAAATGAACTAATTGACACATTAAATAAGAAAAAACTCAAAATTAATATGATTTCAATAATTTACCAAGTTATAAATAAATTAACTATAATATAATAGTTACCCATTAAATAAGATATTTTAGTAGTAAATTCTATGGAAAATAAAAGTGATGTGAAAAAATACTTTAAGTAAAGGCAAAAAAAATCACTCCTTTAGTATTTGTGGATTTATTTTCTTCTATATGTCATTGATTTGATTGTTAATTCCTCATTATTATTTTCATAAAAGGAAATGTTAGTGGGGTTTTTATTTATCTTATATTTTTTTTCATAGTTATTATATTAGTATGATATATATATGTAGATTGAATTTTATATAGTGAATCATGAGTGATATGATCATTTCTCTCTCTTAGTTTACATATAGTGATTTTTGGTGATTGATTTGGTGTAAGAGATATGAAAACATTATATATTTACTATGTATTAATGTGGAATTACCATGCCTCTTTATTCTATAATCATGTGGTTGGAATTATATTAATAAATATAATAAAATATTTCAATATAATTAAAAGGATTAAATTCATTTGGATTTTGTCTCTCTAATTTCACTTTTATTAATTAAGTATTGTTTCAAAGAATGATTTATGAACACAATGTCATTATATCAGTATATTTTTTATATGCCACACCATGTTAACAATTGTTTAAATAAATAATGTTTGTGATGAAAGTGAAATTATACTTTTATAGAAAATTTTCATATTTTTTTACCTTAATAAATGAAAAATATGTGTTATTTTATTTGTTTTAGATGTTTTTGTAGTTTTATTCTATTTTATTAGTTTTCATAATCTTGTAAGTGTATTTGGTTAGTTAATGTATTCATGGTTTTTGTTTTTGAGATTTTGGTGATGCATTGTTTTTGTCATGGTAGTGGATTATTGTCATGGTAGTTGGATGGTTTAAATGATATAATGAATATGAAAGAAGTTATTGTGTGGTTTTTCCAAAAGAAAATTGTGGTTATTTATGCAATTTTGTGTAGAGGATTCAGAATAGTTGTGTCACAGTTTTAGATAATATAGAATGTGTCTGAAAGTAAAGAAATAAATATTTCAGATGGGTTGTATAAAAATAGAATGACATTAATAAATAAACTAATTAATTAATTATTAATTGAAATATAAATTTGATTAATGTTGTGAGATAATAATTTTTTTACTGTATGATTAACGTTTTTTACATTAAATTCAAGTTGTGTGAATAGATTATGACTATGTAATGTAGTAGTGACATTTAATTAATGTTGAAAATTGAATATAGATATGTTTAGTGAACCATGTGGATCTAAATAATATATCTATAATTAATGTGATTAATATTTTAATAATTTTAAATTATTTATGGGATGAGGAAAAGGTAAGTTGTGTGGCTATTTTATGGTTTTCATGTAATTATGGTAGAGTCATTTCATGTTATAGCTATACACAATAGAGATACTAATGCATGGTTGTGATGGATTTTGATATAGTGTCATTATTTTAGGTAGAATTAAATTAGTTTGGTTTTCTATGATATTATATACTCCTTTTGTTTTATGTTTTTCCTCAATACACCACCACCAATGTCAGGTAAAAAACAATAATCTATATCATCATCACCATATGATTAATTATTTAATCCAAAAAGAGTGTGCATACAAACAATGTAGAATTAATAATAAAAAGAAACAAGGAAACGAAAAACCAAGCAAAGTATTATGGGGCCTACAATAATGGAGACCCAGTGCATCCCCTCTTACCAAATTACTCCTCTCTAGCTTCAAGGATCTCAGGCTTGTGAACCGGGTAACATTAGATATGTGGTCCTCCATATAATCAATATGATTCCCAACCTTATTTCTCTTGCACCATGTATAAAGTATATGCATTTGATTTGTGATAAATCTCTTGAATTTTATGATAATATAAGAAATTGACTATGGGACCATGCCAAATACCTAGAGATATTTATATAAAATAATAGAATATATTTCCATGTTATTGAGATAAATATTTTTATGTTGTCATATATTAAGAGTAGTAATTTTAGCCATGACTTTAGTGTGGAGGTAATGGAATCATCTGAAGTGTGGTGTGAAGGATGAAGTGACCAAACCCATGGAATCCTAAATAAGACCACATTTGTGCATTAGTCACATGAAACTAGATCTATCCATGTTTAATTTGTGACCTAAGGATGGTGGGAACCATCTAACCCAGTAACCCTATGGATCCTTACAAAATTATTGATCTAGAGTGTTGGTCATAAGAATCGATCTCAGAGTTGGAGTGTCCTTCTAGTTCTTGATTATGCTCCCTAAGTAGATAAATATGTGTTTTTGTGTCATTTTAATGGTATATATTATTGTGGAATGTGGTTTTAGTTTTTTATTGGAGGACATAGGATGGGTACATAGAAGTAGGGATCGTGGTTTATGTCCTTCATGATTATGATCTCTTCTACGAGTTTATGGGATTTGATATATAAATGTGGTTTACTTGTGTGTGGGTAGTGTATATTTGTATGTAATGATGTTATAAGACATGAATATGGGGTTTTGATGTGGAATTAGATGCATTGTTATAGTTCTGGTGTAGTTTTATAGTTATGTAGTAATGTGGATATGAGGGGAATGACATCAACATTATATAACTAGGGAATATTGGAGATAATATCATTGAGTAAATGGATGAGGGATAAAATCAAATATATTTTTTGATATTATATTACCCAACAGGTGTGATGATTTGGGTCAGTGAGTCTTGGTGAGGTTCAGTGGATTGATGACAAGGAATATTTAATGAGTTGGTTTCTTGATTTATTCATGGTTGTGTTACTATACATAATCCAAATATTGATGATATTTCTAAAAAAGGCATATACAATTTATTTGTGTATTCAAACCCATATATATATATATATATATATATCTTATTTAATTAGGGTTTGAAAAAAAATTTCATGATCAGTTAGGATATTTCCAGAAAGAGACATGAAATTAGATATCCTTTGTTATTTATTATCTCAAGTGTTGTTTATTGGAATTTATTTTGGGGATTTTAGTTTATGTTTGACATTTCATGAATTAGGTTTTTTTTCAAGTTTAATTGTGGTTATATTGGAAGATTCCAACATATGATCCTCAGATTTATGATTTTAATACCTTCAAATAGGATTATATTATACAATCTGTGAAATTCACAACCCCATGCCAAATTAGAGGTAGGCTTCAAATTAAATCAGGAACCTTGATGTTGTGTTAGGATGGGTTGTGTTAAGACAAAGTTGTTATATTTAATCAAGGATAAATCATAAATATTATTTATTTTTTGACAATAATACCCTATCTTTGGAGTAAATATTCATAACTAATTATTTCGAGTGTAAATCATATTGAAATGATTAAAATAAAAACCACAGATTTTGTCCAGAGTTTGGGGAGGTCCTTGGATTCTATTTGATTTTATCATATGCATCAAAGGTTTTCTACCCATAATTTAATAAAAAATAATGTATATCATTTAATAATTTATTATTCATTGAAGGATCAATGTTATTCTAAAAAAACATTTTTTCAATCGTGTCACAAGTACTGATAGATTTAATTAGTATAATATTCAACAAGTCTATTCTCAAATAATTTAAAAAATGGAATTAAAAAAAACTTATTGAATTATTCATAATTATATAACAACTAAATGTACCAAAAATATATGAAAAAATATCTTAATATCATTTTGTAACCTAATTTTTCATACCAAAAAATCATTCAACATTTATTTTCATTTGGAATAAATTTTAACTAATATATAGGTTTCTAAATTTAATGGGAGCTTGAACATTTACTAAGGAAATTATATTAATGTGTTATTGGAAACACTTCCTAGTGATTATATCATTTGATAATCACTAAGAAATATCTTAATGATCCTATTGGACAACTATCCATGAAAATAATCATTCACATAGGGAATATATCTTTCCAAAAGTGTCAGTTTCAAGAGACTAAACATATCTCTTTTAATATCAATATAGTATATTATATGATTAAAAAATCAATAGTTCTAAAATAAATTTATATATAGAATATAGGAAAATAGTTATTATCATAATATTTTTATAGTTTTTGTGATGGACTATTAAACTGAAGAATAAATTACTATTTAGAGCATGATAATTTAGGGATTATTGAGGGGATATAATTACTACCATAATTTTTTTTCAAGTGGTATATTGGTCTTGGAAACACTATCTACCTAGGATCTATTGAGAATTTCTAGATTGTAGGTAGTATGAACAAATAAAATAATAAAAAATATCATGGTGGGATGAAATTTCAACCATAGATTAATTAATAAATTCATTATTAATCTTAAAATAAATATATGAAATGATTGTTGGTTTCAATATATAATATATTTTCACCTATATACTAATGGACTATTTCAATAATTAATTGACTACTACCCATTGATGAGTGATCACTTATTAGATGGACACAATACCAACATTGGTGTGGATGTTCTATTTCCAAATCAAACACATAGATAATCTATGATACAATAGGGTATTTATAGATTTTATTATCTTTTAATAATTTTATTTATATTTTATTATTCAAGGATAGATATATTTCCGAATTATCTTTGGATAAATAAAATTTGGATTTTCTCTTCTTCCATCACATTACTAGGGGAAGACTTAAGGTTAGATGCTCTTAAAACCTACTTATAGAGAAACATTTTAAATATAATAATCTTGAATAGAACATATCATGGCCATGAAAAACACATGTAAATAATTCCCTAATTGTAATATGGGAATAATTAACCCATCATAATTACCCAATCCAAAATAGGAAAATTTATTCGATCATGGTGGCTTTATGTGAACCCAACAGTATGACATGGGTGATTTATATAGTTATTTATCATTTTCATATCATGTTATATGTTAATGTATATATATATATATTAGGGATTATATTTGAGTAATATTGGTGGTTTCCTATTGTGTTTTAAACTCACACCTCATTCATAAGCCTTAGTGTATTTGTATACCCTTATTTGACTTAGAGGTCTAGGAAAGGACCCTGTCACATGTGTTTGAGATGCAGTTGCATGAGGGAGAAATTCTTAAATTTCAATATTGTGGATTTGGACTAATTATTTCTTCAAATTTATTTATTTTCTTCTATTTTTCTTATGTTCTAGGTTAATGAATGGATCATAAAATGATCCTCATTCAAATGTATATCATTCATGATCTATAATGGGTAGTGTTTGTTATAACATTATGTATGTTATTAAAATTTATTGATATTAAATTATAATTATATTTTACATTGATTTTGATATTTTATTGTGTAGAAAGTTTATATTTCTATGTTATTATATTATGGATGTATGAACAATATAGTCTCCCCATGATACATTATTTGACACTTATAATGATTCATCAATGACTAGTATACGTACAAGTGCACATGATGTGAAACATACTTTAGCATAACCATATGGTGGGATCAATTTAAGATAGATTAGACCATATAGGTCTTATTATTAAGATTATTTCTATAATATAATAAAACTCCATTTATTTTATATTTTTAAATATTAAATAAATTATTGTTTTTATATGAAATCACGATTTTGATTAAAATGAATAATTTTGGGTACAAATGTTTTGAGTAAATATTCATAGAATAATTTTATTTTTAAAAAATATTTTTTATATAATTTATTTGAAATTTTTGTATTTTTTTTTGTTTTTTATTGACAATTTATTTTTAACTGGGAAGTATCTTGAAACCACCCATCTTCTCCAATTAAAAATTTGAGAATTTGAGTATGTTTAATTTGGAGTGCCATATTTGGGAAGATAAAGGATGTAAACACACAAGAAGATATGTTAATAAAGATGTTTTGGGGTTATTGTGAGAATGATTGATGAAATGGTCCACAAATAAAGAACTTGAGATTAACTAATAAATTTCAACAAAATTAATGATGACTCATATTGGACAACAAACATGAATTGTAATGAAAAGGTAATACTCTATATTTTCCATAGTGTACCTATATTTATAATGAAATAAGATTTTTTAGTGATTCATTATGAGAACAATGAAATTTTTAGATAATAATTTCAGAAAAATTATTCATCGTTGAGAAAGAGAGTAAATGTGGAGTTTTCTAAAAAATCACCTTTCTGAGGGAAAACAGATTTATAAATAAAATTGCTATAAAGGATTTCAATTTTTTTATAACAATTATACTTTTTCTAAAATTTATTGGATATTTTTAGATTATATTTCATTGATTATGAGTCATTTTTGATAAATTATTTCAATTATAAAAATGTATTTGATTTATACATATTGATAAACATTGAATTAGTTTAGTTTTTCATTATTGGAATCATATTGGGGTAACAAAGTCATATCCTAAAATGATCAAAATACCTTAAAAAATTACATTTAATTGATAATATATCCATTTTCATTAATCATTTAGGGAAAGGTAAGGCATCATAATTTATCATCATATAGTCATATATCCATGTTGGAGACATGGAAGATGAGATGGATACATAGTTCTTGATTCAAATTATTTAATTTGTGTTTTTATAAAGACCCAACTATTTTATTTTGATATTGTAAAATAAAAAATATTCCATTACAAAACTATATTATAATGATTTTGATATAAAATATTTTGATATAATATATGTATTTATTTTAAATTTTATTTATGTATTATTATGGGAAAATAATTCACCAAATTGATTTTTCTGCATGTTAATAGTTTCTAAAAAAGAATTATATGTGAGTGAAAATGATTCCTTATGACACCCCAACCTGGTTTTTATAATTTAATTCTTATGAATAGGTTGTAATATTTTTCATGTTAATATAGGGTTATATGGTATTTTTAGTGAATCATGTCATTGAGGTAAATCATATATTTAATTTTAGTATTATATGAATTATTTTGGGTTATTTCGATGTTTTCATAGAGGTCTTAGGGTAATGGAACTTAACAAGAGGAGGAGATATAGGTTTAATATACTAGATTATAGTATTATAGTGTAGTAGGTACCTAGTAGTGTGGTATGAGTAGTTATTTTCATAATCAAGGAACATATACTCCTTAGTACAACTAGGTGATCTGTGGACTACCATTGGGTAGGAAAAGTGATTTGGATGGGTACCCATTTTTCTATAGACTATTTTCTAAAGAGGGTTATTTTTATTTTTATCATGGTTATAGGAATTAGATTGAAATTCTGGAATCATTTATTTCAAGGATCATTTTGATAACATTCAATGACAATTTGGATCCGTAATCGCCTGTCTTCATTTCCATGATTCATCAATTTATTTTTTTTCCATTTGAGGTAGTATTTTTTATTAAAATTCTATAATATATTCATATTTTTATTATATTAATGAATAATTCCTTTTAAAGTGAAATAGATTTTGTATTAGTCATGGTGTGGTTGTAATTACCTATCATTTTCTTCTAGTTCATCACATTCAGCTCATAGAGTTTCTAGGGGTCCATATCTTGGGTGAATTTATGTTATTATTTAAGGTAGGTTACTTATTTATCTATAAATATATTTTTAGAATAGTTTATATGATAAATGAGTATTGGTTTCATGATTTTGTTTATTTTATAAGTTTCTTGAGTTTGAAATTTTTTACTTATAATGAAATGATTTTACCATAAATTCTTGATGTATAATTGAGACCTGAAATGGTTGCTAAGAGATGGAATACTTTTTATAAATAATTAAAATGATAAATTGGTAGGATAAATGTCCTAATTGATATTTAATGAAAATAAAGATAATAAAGTGGGTTTTTATGATTTTTAAACACTATATGGAAATAATTACATAATGGAATAATTTATTTTCCCTTGCTAAATCCTTTTTAATAAATTCAAGTGATAAGATTTTCAATTATGTTATCAATATGTGATTCATTTGAATCTTAAAAGTGTGTAAAAATGTTAATTTAGATACTTTAAATTTATTTTTCACATTTTAAAATGAATTATTATTAGGTACAAATTTTCTTATCTCATCTTATAAGTCATCCATTTTCTTAGAAGGGTAACATGTGTGATTAGTGATATTTTAATGGTACTTGATATCCAAAAAATAATATTTAAATGGGATAATGGGATGAATAATTGGAAAAATAATTTCTAATGAACTGTAGGGTGAAATTTTAGAGAAATAATCCTAGATATAGGTTCATGATCGATGTTCAACATAACAATTTCAGTGTATACATGTACAAAATGATATTTTGGAGTCTTCTTATTATAATAGATTTTAAAAGTGGTTAAAAAGTTACATAAAAATTTTATAGGATAAAATAAATATATTATGAAGGTCTTAGAGTTATTCATGATATTTTTATCACTAACTAATTTTATTATGTAAATGGGTCATGAATAATGTCACTTGATGGTGAATTATGGTCAGTTGTAGTGTGATTTTTATAAAAACCCATATCTTTGATAGAATTTATTTCATGATTTATGAGATAAAGGTACAAATAATAAAACCCCCAAAGATCTATATTCAAAGAGTATTTGGGAAATTAGTTACATTGCATAATATCTTATAACACAGATACTGGATCATTATTTAAAAACATAGAAACATTCCCTTATATTCCTTGGATCATCTAAAACTGCAAGGGATAACCTAGGGATGTTAATAAAAAATGGGTGATCTATAAATCCTATTAAGTTAATGATCATATATTACATGATAAAAGTAATAAATTTGATCTGATAGGAATATCAAAGTTACATAAAAGGGTTTAGAATCATAAAAATTGACATCAATTCATGATATAAGATGATGACATAAAGCCAATATAGGAATGAAAAAACAACATAAAACATGGAATTATAAGAATAAGATGACGCTAACTACCAAGAAAACAAAAAATAATGTGCTTAGTATAACCAATAATTCAATATATTTGTAATCCCAAAAGATAAAAATATTACTCAATGCATTAGAGGGCTATATAATTTTTGTCACACCCTTCACATTCCTAGTATATATATACAAATGTGTGTCACATAGATCATACAAAATAAGGGTGTATTTTAGAAATTTTAATCTCACAATATAGGAGTGTATGATACATAATGTAATATTAAAAAATTTAAGGTTATATACATCTAGGTGAATACCCTTGAGTTGGAATAAGAATGGGTATTTATAAAACAAAAGTTTTTTTTTCAAATATCATGTAATAATTTTATCACCATAACAAGTATACATAAGGATTTGAGGATGGGTTAACTGGGAGTGAAAGGGGTATGTAATATCATATAAATCATAAGGGTAGTAAGATATATGTGTGAAATTATATCACAATAAGAAAAATTTGAAATCAAAAGACATAATATAAAGAATTTACTTGAATGAAGAGGAGAAAGTGAGGATCCATTTCCATAAATGGGTGCTTATAAAATCACTAAAGGATATTTTTTGTTCTTGTAGGAACCTTGGGAGGGATCTTGAAAGATAAATATATATTAAATTCACTATTAAATGGTTTTTAGTGAATATTAATGGGATATTGGGTGATTTTATATAGCTAAATAGAGGGGAATTATTTATTAATTTCAAAATATAGGATTTGGACTCCATATATTACAATTATCCAAACCAAAAACCATACCATGGTTTTCCACAAGGATTATAACATATAAAAGTGGATTTTGTTATTTTATAGTGCTATGAATAATTTTTTTTAAAATAATGCACTTAGTGACATCGAAGTGAGTTATGAATACACAGATTTGATTTTCGAACCTTAAAATATAATCAAACTTTTGGAGGATTCATTATGGGTGAATAAAGTTAATCCAATAAAATAAAAAAAAAATTTATTTTAAAGGGAAACATAATTTTGGTTTTTGATACTATTTATAATATTTATTACATCAAATTTTGGCATTTATGATGTCATAATATAGACCATATATTTATACCACATATAACTTTGACAAAAAATTTGACTATCTCCAAAAATTATGAAAAATTATACATTTACTAATTTAATTATGCTACTTTTATAGATAATATTTATCTTATCCAAATAATTTTCTAAATTTTTTATTTTAATATTTCAAATAAAAATCCTTGTTTATTGAAAAATACTAGTTTTTTTGAAAATTATAACTTTTTAGCCCTATATAAATTATAGTTTACTTAAAAAAATATCACCATTTAGTACTAATAAATACTATTTAATAATAATTATAAGTAAATTTTAAATTATCTAATTTTTTTTGGAATTAATCAAAAATAATGTATTCATTGAAACTATATATTTAAAAAAAAATTAAATTTTTGTTTCACCATATCAAAATCTATTTTTATCAAAAAAATTATTTAATAATTTTAAAATTTATAATAAAAGTGAATAAATATAATATTTTTTTTTGAAATAAAAATTATAAAATAAAAACTATTATGATCTGGACACATAACCCCTAATTATTCCAGTGTCTTCCTTAAGGGTAATGTGTATGATGGTGAGATCTTCAAGAGGTGGTACGATGAACATTTTTAGGGCCAGGATCTTGAGAAGCTTGAACTTATCCTATAAAAGGGTTATATCATTCATCAATTATTGAATCCTGACATAGTCCTAGGGAAGAGAAAATCCGTGATTCTATCTTCCTTGATAGATCTGATAAATGGGAATCATAGGGTATATTCCTACTGATTGAGTCCATCACTTATTTTGTATGTTTCAATTGGATTTATCATAAACCTTAATATATGATAATAATAAGACCATGTTAAGAAAACTATGTTATTAATGATTATTATTCTTAATGGATAATTATAATATTAAAGGATATAACTTATATTAGTCTAAAATAAATAATGTAGTGTATTGTTTTCTATAACTATAATATTTGATGAGAAATTAATTTATTCACAAAGTGAAATTCATTTATAAAAGTTTGGGCCCTTCCATTATTCCACAATCAGGAATTTTTCTCACAAAATTTTTATTTCATAAACTAAAATAGATGAAGATAGATCTATATCATCCTCTCTTATAGTTCCCATGTTTATTCCTCAAACATTTGGTTCCTCTACATCACCTTGGCCATGTGAGTTTTCTTATTTCATATAACCTTTACTTTATAATATATGATCTTCACCAAATTACCCTCATATGAAGGATAATTCTCCAATAGTACCACCTCTACATTAATTACATGTTAGGGGACTAGTATTTTCGTCCTTAATAGGGATAAATTGTACACATCATGTTCATAAGGTTGGTTTGGTGGGATTTCCAGTCGATATGCCACCACTCAAATGGTATCAAGGATCTCAAATAGGGAAATGTATCTTGGAAAAATATTTCCCATTTTTTCAAACATAATGACTTTCCTCCATGTTTATATACAAATGAAAATTTTATTTATGACCTCAAACTACATGTATTTTCAAAAATTGTCTCCATATATTTTATATCAATATTGCATGGATTTCATATGACTATGAATGGATTAAACCTTATCCATAATTTCTTGGAAAAGATTAGGTCCCATCAAATTATTCTCTCCAGATTTATCCAGCATATTGGAGTCTAATGAATCTTCCCATATAGATTTACATAAGGTTCATTTTCAATACTATAATTGAAGCTATTTTTATATGATAAATACAATGGTGGAAGGTTTTGATCCCAACATCCATTAAAATCCATTTAACATAGTCTTAATATATCCTATAGACAACTATTGCTTCTTTCATAGATACCATTTGTCTAAGGGTGATAAGTAGTGCTATATCTCAACAACATATCCAACACTTATTAAAGGATTATAAAAAATATTTATGTAGACATCAGTTATCAATCTTATAAAATAGAGAGTGGAAATCCATGTTTTCTCACCACTTACCTTATGTAAGTATTCATAATTTTTTCAAGGGATAAATCGTTCTTGATATAAATGAGACTCATTGACTAGTTAAGGTGACCAACTACCACCCAAATGGAAATATTTACATTAGGGGACTTGGGGTGTCATATGATGAAATCCATTATTATGTTCTAATTTTTATACTAGTATGGTTAATGGTTTCATCAAACTCTTAGTCTTTTTTATTTCTATATTAACTTATTGGAATACCTTACATTAAGATACAAATTATAAAATCTTCCTCTTCTTATTATCCCATAAGATCATTTACATCAAATATATACACATCAATGAGATTATTATATGAATAAAGGTTGATAATTTGTTATAATTATCCATAAGTCCTTTCTTCTATTTTGGTTTTTATGGGACATAGATCTGGGATCCAAAATGTTATCACTTCATATTTATAAAATTTTTACTCTGGAATATTCACTACCTTTTTCTATATCTCTAAATAAACCTTTTGTTTCTAAATCATACAATAAAAAAAGGATTGTTTATATGTTATTTTAGAGAGGATGGATGATTATACTTCCATTATTCCCATATCCATCTTCTATATGTCCAAGATATTGGATATGTTTCAATCCTCATTATGGTTAGGGTTTTGGAATCCATTCTGCATAGAGAAACTCAATTTTTTTTTTGCATTATGATGATGGTAATGGATCAAAAATTCATAACCCTTGATCATATCTAACCACCCTAATTGGAACATATTTAGATCCTTTTGTTTGAATATATAATTTATGATTTTTTAACCATATAAATGTCACACTTCTCTATATAGAGATAATGTCACAAAATATTCAATGTGAAGATATCTGCATCCAATTATAGATTATATTTTGTGTAGTTATACTAATATATAGTTAATCGGATAGTTACATATACTATATATATTTAATATCTCATGAGTACACAACAAAATAATTTTTTGGATGTATCATTGTAGATCATAAATCTCTCCCCACTGGTGAGTAATGTGATAACATGTGGTGTGATAAGCCTATTATGGAAGTCTTTAAAGATCTATTTGAATTAATAATTGAAGAAAATTTGTGATAAATTGTTTTAACAATATTTTTTATTTTTTGACAACTAACCATTTTGAATAAGAATGTTTTTGTTATCCAGGAATCTGATCCAGTTCAATGGACTCAGAGAATCAAACTTAGGTAAATCACATTTAGTTCATTAGATCCATCTTCATGAGATTAAAATAATCATATCCAAAAGAATAGATGGTGGAACTTTTTGTTTTCTAGAACTTTTCCTTTTTTATATTCAGATAATGAAATAAGTTTCTGAGTAAAAAAGTTATATTGTTGTTAAAGAGGTTTGCTGAAGAAAGTGATTTCAGGGGATAGAAATTTTTCATACTTTCTAAACAAAATCATATGATTATTTACTGATCATAAAGTTCCCAGAAATCATCAAAATGTTCATGATAAATGATTTTGAAGAAATTTTGGAGAGGGTTGAAAGAATATTAATTTTGTATTATGTAGATTCCATCATAATGTGAATTAAATTATAATGAGCTAAGAAGGATACATATTTTGGATTTACTAAATACATATTTTAGATTAACTAAAATTGATACAAAATTTATATTCACTAAATACATAATTTGTATTCTCTGATAAGGAAAAATAAATTGGGATTACTTTTAGAAGGAAATAGAAATTAGACTGACTTTGAGAAGGAAAGAGAAAATTAGACTGACTCTGAGAAGAAAATAGATTTTTAATATTCTCATTACTAATAAAAATAAAAAATGAAAATTCCCAATGTTCTATAAAGATTTAAAGAGTTCAAACATGAAATTCAATTTTTTATAAATCTCAAAGAAATTTAAGTAGGTTTGAAGAAATAAAAGTTGAAGTTTAAAAGTGATATATCTTCAGAGATTTTATAATTTTTGGAAGCGGGAAATATTTCCTAGTTTCTTTTTTTATTTATAAGTCACCTATGAATACATGGTCATATGATTTTTTCATCATAGAACTTTAACACAATAGGAAAAGATGGATCACTGAAAAAATCAAATAAGATTCATTGCCATCCAGGGATCTCATAAGGAGGATTAGACATCCGAATGTTTATTACAGGACTGAGAAAAACCATATTGAGAAGATATTATTTAGTAAATAGGATTGAGTCAATCAGAATGAGGTAAATTATATTGAGTATTTTAATAGAGTTTGAGATTTGAAGATTTGTAATGTGTTCATTGTATTAAGTCCATCATATTGAGATAATCAGATTCAGACTCATCATATTGAGAGAATCAGATTCAGACTAATTATATTAAGGTAATTAGATCCAGAACCATCATATTGATAGAACTTGATCCAGACATATTATATTGAGTGATTTGGATCCAGACTCATCAGATTGAGAAAATTATATCCATCCAAATCGGACTAAGGATTTAGATTGATTAATTGTGGTACAGTTTAAACAAAGTATTTATTCTTTTGTTTGGATCAATTTTTTATATGTAAAAATTATAAAATTAGGGGAGTCAGTATAATCTTTACTATCAGAAGATAGTAGGTGTCTAATGGGTGTTGGAATAAGTTGTATTCACTTTTTCATAAAAGAATATTTCCATAGACTCACAGGAGTGGATATGGAAAGGATGTGGGTTCTCACACTGAGGATAAACCTTTTAAATATTTTATGATTTAAATTATTTAATATTCTTTCACACATTAGTATTAACTAAGAGTTTATAAGGAAATAAATCTTAATAGTTTTCAGGGGTTATGTTTCTAAATTTTTTGAAACTTATAAAAATTAAAAAACTGATTCAACTCCCCCCTTCTCAGTTGTTATTCAATCCTTCATAATTTTAATTGGTACTAGAGTGAGGTTCCCATTTTTAATCCTTTTCATGGATAATATAAATTCTATCAATAGTAGAGTAATTCATATGTTTGATGGAAAACATTATTGTTGACAAAAAATAGGATGATTCCTTATCTCATATCTCTTGGTCTATAAGTTGTTGATGCTACTACATTGGGGTTCCACCTATTGGGAATGATTCCCTAATGACCATTGATAATATAAAAATTATTTTAGTTGATGTAAAGGATAGATATACTATTATCATGTCCTTATCAAAAAATGATTATCAGAAAGTGATGAGTCTCAAAACTTCAAAAAGTATGTGGGACAAGATGGAAAGTGTTTTCAAAGGGAATAAAAAAGTTAAGGAAGCAGAGCTATAAATATATCATTGAAAGTATAAATAAATCAGAATGAGAGATGAATAAACAATTGGTGAATAATTCACCATATTAAATAAAATTCTTTGCAACATCAAAGGATTTAGATATGTCTTGTAAGCTTCTACAATTATGAAGAAACTTATAATAAACTTTCTATACATATTTGATTCTAAAATTTATTCTTCAGAAGATAAGAATTATTTATCTCTTGATGAATTGCATAACGTTCTTGTCCCTTATTAAATGAGGAAATATCCAATATTTAAATAGAATATGTAATATGAAATGGTTTTGAAGAAATGACAAATATGAAAATGCAATATCTTTAAGAAGATGATCTTTGTGAGTCTAAAGATAAATAGGATGATGAATTTAATGATAATATTATGTCTCTTATCTATAAAAACTATCAAATATGAAAAGTAAATTATGTAGATAAACATCCTATCAAATGTTTTTAGTGTGGTGGAATGAGACACTTTACTATGAATTTTCCCGAGATGAAAGTTGGAGGATATCAAGATAAATCCGATGAAAAACCTTGATGGAAGAAGTGGAAAAAAATGATAAATAATATAAGTCTTCAAAAAATATAATAATATGTTTAATGAAAATAAAATAAGTATGTTTGGTAATAAAGTTGAATCAAACTCAATTGAAAACAATTTTTCTAAAGATAAAAGTTTAAAATAATTAATAAACTTCATTAAAAAATTTAAAAAAACAAAAATTTCTCCAGGAGTGAAGAAGGTGGTGAAGAATATTACAGGGAGTATCAAATCAGAACAGAAATTGTTAAATTTCTTGAGAAAAAAACTATCAAGAAAGAAATTAGAGTTATGAAAAATATTTTTAATAAGTTTTGGATGAATGAAAAGATGTTATCAAGCTACAAGAAAAATTCAACAATGATATTTTATGTTATAATCTTATAATTGTTGAATAGGGAAGGATGATTGAAGATCCTAGTAAGAAGATGGAATATATAAAAGAAAAAGTTAACATGTTTCAATCAAATCTTTTTTAGTCAAAAAATTATTTGAGAATGGTGAATGAAACTTTAACAAGGCTTCATATGTCAATACTGAGATTTCTAATATTTCTAAGAAGGCTCATTACAATAATTAGGTGAAATATACTCTTACAAAAAATAAGGTTTCATCTAATTCTTTTAACATTAAAGGTTCTGGAAAAAGTATTGGAAAAACTTGGATAGAGAAATGATGTAATAAACCTATAAATTTTACAAAAGTTGATAACTCACTAAAAATAAAATATGGTCCATGTCTTGAGTATGTTAAAGATAAAAGAAGTTACCAAGCTTAACAAAGTTTCAATATAGAGAGATATTATTTCAATAGAAAATCAAGATTTCATAGTTATTTTTGGTGTTGTGGAATATTTGGGAACATGTATTATAATTTTTGGAACAACTTATACATACCTATAAGAAGGTTTGGGAAAAGTGGATGAAATAGTTAAAGAATAACGAGAAACAATCATAACATATAGAAAGTTGAAAAAATGAATTTTAATGTTTTTAGGAACATGAAAACATGAAATCAATTTAAATGTCAAGAATAAGTTTATGGAAGATGTGATAAAGTTTTTTTTAATTCCAAAAAATGTATGAAACTTATTCTATATCGATTTTCTTATTACATAAAAGATAATAAAGATGAAAATAAGAATTTTGAGGAAAGAGGTTTTATTGTTGAAACAACATTGAAATCAAGTAAAAGGAACAAACCATGGATATTTGATATTGGATGTTATACACATATCATAGGTGATATAAAAATATTTAAACATGTTTTAATTCATGATGGAGGAGAATTTACCTTTGGTAATTATAGTTCCTTAAAAATAAAAGGAATCAGAATGGTTGAGATTAAAGTCGAAAAGTAGAAATCTATTGAAGTTTTATTTGTTTATGGGATAAAACATAACTTATATAGTGTGAGTAAACTTTTTAATAATGGGAAAAAAGTTTTTTAAAATATTTTTGTATCATAAAAAGTCTGAAAGATGGAAAATCCATTACAATAGGAGAAATAACTAGTGAGAACCTATTTCAATTAGGAGAATTAAATAACTTTTTTTTTATTTGAGTGCGGATGATGAATTTTTTTTGGCACCGAAGAAATGGAAACATTATAAAGAAATGTATGAAGAACTTTCTTTAGTTTTCTCCTTTCAAAACCTTCCAGAATTAAAAATAAGAGAAGAAAATGTTTTTGTAACGTTTTAAAAGTGGAATAAGACTAAAAAAAGTCATATAATAGTTGGAATTAAATATACGTTACCACTTGATCTTATTCATTATGATTTATATGTGCCGATGAGAGATCAGTCAACAGAAATATTTTTATAATTTTTCACTTTATTGATGATTTCACTTGGATGAAAAACATCATGTTTACAAAGCACAAGTCAGAGTCTATTGAAATGTTGAAATTATTTAGGAAAGATATTGAGAATTAAATGGGGGTTTCCATAAATATTTTGAGAAAAGATAATGGTAATGAATTCACAAATAATACTTTTGAAACATATCTGAGAAATCATGGTATCAAACACTAGTATAGTGCTCCCTATACTGCATAAAAAATCAAGTAGTACAAAGAATGAATACAGTTTTGGTGGAAATGGGAAGAAGTATGTTAGAAGAATAAAAACATTAAAAGTCTTATTAGAGATAATCTATTAATATTTTTGTACATGTTCAAAATAGATGTTTTTTGAGATTGAAACCAACATGAATTATTATGAAATGTGGTATAACAAAAAAACTTTATTGAAATACATCAAAGTTTTTGGATGTCCATTTTTTCTCAAAATCAAAAATTCACATTTGGGAATGTTTGATGAGAAAGCTGAGGAAGGAAATTTAATGGTTTATTCACGAAATGGAAGAAGTTATAATTATTAGAACAAAAAATTACAAATCATTTTGTAATCATATGTTGTGAAGATAGTTCAAAATCAAAGTTCCTTAACCAAATTTGTTGAGAATTCTATGGAGGATAAATTGAAAATTTTCAATAATAGGGAAATTATTTAAAAACATAATTATAAATATTTAGAAGAATACTATGACGAAAAAACTTCAAATGTTAAAGAAACTTTTGAAATTCCTACCATAAAAAACATGTTGAATCCAAAAACATTATTGAGAATCATAATTCTCCAGTTTAGACAAGAATAAAGTTTAGATTACATAATCAGTATTTCCATATCTTAAAAGTTGAATTGAAATCAGTTTCTGAGGTTATTCAAAAAAAATATTTTTTAGATGTTATGAATGAAGAGTTGGATCATATTGAGAAGAATAAAACATAGGAACCTATTCCAAGTCTAGAAATTGTTTTTTTTATTAGAACAAACTGGGTTTCTAGAAACAAATTAAATGAGCACAAAGAGGTTTCAAGAAAAAAAGTAAGAGGTTTTTGTAAAGGATATGTGCAGGTAGAAGGTGTAAATTTTGATGAAAACATTCCCATTTTGCAAGGCTAGAAACCATTCAAACGTTTCTTACAGTGTCTTCTCATCAAAATTAAAAATTTCATTATATGGATGTAAATTAATAATTCTTAAATGGTGGGACTAAGGAGGATGTTTATATTTAAAAACCTTGTGGTTTTCTACCTGATGAGGATGAAAACATTGTTTTTAAATTTAAAAATAATTGTATGGGATAAAATGATCTCTATGTTCATTGTCATGAACCAACCCAGGTCGACCCTGAACTGATCACCTGAGCCGGTCCGTGACATGATCCGAGAGGCATTACCGATCCTCCCAGGCTGGCGACAAGCACCAGGGCATCATTATAGGACAAGTGGGAATTATTTCTCCCAGTAAAAATAAATAAAGCAGTGGAAGAGTAGAACAACACAAAGTAAATAAATGACCCTGAAAAGAAAGAATGGCAAAAAAAAAAACGCACTAACCTGGTCCCGACCAAAACTCCTCATGACTCCGAGAGTCACTCACCAATGCATAACCAACTCAGCCCATGATGAGAAAGTTCAAGTCAAACCTGCAACAGAAACTAAAAACAAGAAAACACTATAGGTGTGAGTATTAAAACTCAGTAGGTAGGCCTAATTAATTCTATTCCCAATGCACATACCGTTAAATAAAGAATTCACTAATTCCAGGTTTCAACTAAATTATATAAAATATGGGTTTCCACACACACTTTGATTTCTAAAGTAAATAATAGTCCATTTCCCTTTTTAATTTAAAAATGAGTTTAATGATCGAAGGGAATAAGTAGAATGCATTTTAAAACATTATTACGAACAATTTAGAAATTAAATTTTTAGTTGTTAGTAAAAAGGGAAAACCACACAACACGCAACACACACTAAGGGAAATGGAAAAAGTGTCACACAAGGGAAGATACCAAACTAGACCTCTAAATCATCTTACACATTCAAATAAACACTAAAGGAAACATGGGTCGAACCTAGAAGATCGTGAACAATCCAGAACGTACTATACATGTGACTCATCCTGAAAGCATGCTCTAACTTGATGACGTCATAATGCCCTAATGCTATTTATATCCCTACATGGCCTAACTGAGGGGGAAATCCCCATAGCAGCAATAACTTAGTATTCCCCAACTATGGGGCCACTAGCTAGTGCGTAATCTAAACTAATGTAGCAATCGTTCTCAGAAGATTCACTCACTATTCCAGGTTCCCATGTCAACACATACAATAAAAAGGGGTGCGTCCACAATGTAAATCAATCAGTCATGATGCACAAATATCACACACAACTCATGCAATCAACGCACACCAAAGATCACCCCTTAGTAACTCCAAAGTGATTTTTTCCAAAATAATTTATTTCATTAAAGTGCCAAACGGGCCTTCACTAACTTTAAAGAAAAACCTTGTTTCTCATGAAAACCAGAAACACTTGTTCAGAAGAAATCATTTGTCTTTAAAACCAGAAAGACATTTGAAATTATGTAAATTATGTTTAAAGGCCAAACTGGCATTCTTTCTCTACTGGGTGTCTGTTCATCAAGAAAATATTCCGGGAGTCATGTATAAAATAAACAGCTCTTTTTACACCAAATAATCATTTAAAAATTAATTATATTATATTATTTTCTATTTATTAAAATTAATAAAACATCAAGCAATTAATAAATTCTAAATCTAAAGGTGAGTGCAGTGGGGGACCTACCTTGACTCGCAGCTCAGTTACGACGATGACACAACACGAATCACACTCGCGCACAAGTACGTGCAACCTGCTGAAGATGCAATATAATGGAAAAAATTGCCAATGCATTACAACAATGAAAAGAATCTAAAAATACAGAAAATCTAACTTAAAATAATCTAAATGAATAAAAAATGTAAATCCCACCTCGACACCGGTGCAGGTGAAACGAAAAGAACCCCAAATTGCTCGCTTTCAGCAGTGGGTGTTCTTCGTGCGCCCTATTTGAGAATAAGGTGCGCGGTCTGGCACACGAACAAATGAGGCAGGGGATGAAGCAGGGGTGCACTCGTCACACCAGCGATGTGGCTAGATGGAGCAGTAGGAAGTCGCGACCGGAGGAGAGTCGTGCCAGTGCAGCAGCGCACCAGAGAGGTCGCCTCAGAAAGAAGGGACCAGCCAGGGGGCTTGCGGCAGTCCTACTTGCGCTGCAACAAGGGAGAAGAAGGAGGCCGCATGTGTAGGGGAGATGCTCGGATGGGTGTCACACCGGCCAACAGAGGGAAGGAGGGTGCTCGACTAGACAGAATAGGTGCTAGTTGGGCGCGCTAAGTAGGGACGAGGTGCACGACGGTGGGACTAGGGGATCCGGCTGCGGCCGGGGCATGCACTATAGGGAGCCAACAAGAGCAGCTTCAGCAGGAGGGAGATGGAGGTAGAAAGGGATGTTAGACCAACTCCATTCCCACATGCAATATATGTCAGTGATTAGAATCAGCTTGGGGAGAGTATGCAATGGAAGGCGCTTCACCAACTTGAATCCGATTTAGTGCGAGTAGTCATGTCAAGGTGGTGAGCCGGTGTCTGCAGACGATGGAAGCCTAGATCTATCCAGGGAGAATCCGGCTCAAGTGGGAGGCTACCTAAAGACCTAGTGCCAGGCAGGGGTGGAAAAGGATGGGTATCCCCAGATGGGGAGGGCAACGATGACTATGGGTTCTCGCTGGTTCCAGTTGGGAAGAAGAGGTGGCATGATCTCACATAGTGAAGAAGTGGCTCGGCAAGGCGGTACCTCCATCAGATTGTAGACCATGTAGAAGACGCTGATATGGTGAGAAGGGTATGCAAATTAAGGTAAGGGTGTCGTGGTCGAGGTGCTGGGGCGATGTAGGAAGGGGCGCAGGTCATAGTGGCTGGGCGCGCGGACAAACGGTGCTGGATTGGGGGTGGTCGTGCTGCAGGTTGCTGGAAGAGGGAGTCGTGCAGAAGAGAGGCATCGTGCAGGTAAGGAGGGGAGATGGGATGGTCGATGTTGAAGGGGGGGGGGGGGTTGCCGGTAGTGGAGGGGCGGTGCAAGGAGGAAGCAGGGAAGGAGCGAGTAATGCTGGTGGCTGGCTACAGGGCAGGGGGTTCCGGTGCTGGGCGTGCGGCGCTGTAGGAGCCAGGCGGGCTGGGTTGCTGCCGGCTGGAGGGTGTAGGGGGCAGGGAGCCGTACTATAGGAGAAGCTGGGTAGGAGGCGGTTCCCAGCGGTTCGTGCGGGGGTAAGGCGGCACAGTAGGGTGCTACGCGGGCTGCTAGGTGGAGGTAGAACATGAGCAATGCGGGTGACTGGGATGCGCGTAGGAAGCGGAGGCCAGCTGGGTGTCGAGCAGGAAGGGGGAACACTGTGAGAAGGTGGATAGAGGAAGGAGATGACATGCAGGAGAAGGAGGAAGGGGAGACGTGGGCAAGAAACCAGATCCGAAAAAAGGGGGGAAGAATCCGCATGGAATATAAACACAAAGAAAAAAAAAGAAAAAAAAGAAGGAAAGAATAAAGAGAATGAGAGAAAATAAATAAATAAATAAAATAAAATAGAATAAGATAAAAATAAAAGGTAAATAAATAATAAGAATAATAATAATAATAATGATGATGATGATAATAATAATAATCATAATAATATTAATAAAATTAATAATACCATTAATAATAAAATAAAAATAATAAATAAATTTATATCATTTTGATAATAATAAAATTAATGAAAGGGCCAAATAGTTGCATGGGAGAAGCCGCGTGGTGTCGTGTTCCGCTCGTGTGTCCAATGATGTCTAACCCAAAGTGCTCACTTTTTATCAAAAACTCGAAAAATTCATCCGGGACTCACCCCGGACCCTAGGATTTTTTTTAAAGGTATAAAAAAAATTAAATAAATTAAACGCATAGGTCGGGGTGTGAAAATTCTCCCCACCATAATGCTTCCTATCCCCGGGAAGCCACAACATGACCTAGTCCTAGGAAGAAACTCCTTAAGTGTCACTCACCCCCAAAAGTTTAAGAACCTCTAGTTGATTGATCCAAGTAGACACCAAAAACCCATTACACACAACTTATCCTCAAAACACGAACACTTTAAACACCACCCAAAATGAAACCCAAGACGAAACTCTGATACTGACATGGGGAGGCCCAAATGGACTCCCCACCATAGGAAAAAAGACAACTGAATTCGATGAGACCCGCGATGGTTCTCCCCACCATAAGGACTGAGGAGATTAACCACACTTGAAAACTTTTCATATGGTCCAAAATCCCCCACCATGAGGGGAGGGGGGGAGAAGGGAAGGGACCAACAGATCAAATATCAAAACTATTACCACTACTAATCCAACAACATCACACTCTTGGATGAACACAAAGCACACCACACTAAAGATAGAGATTATACCAATGTATTTTACACTGATGGGGTTCACCTAAATACGCGCCGGCTTAACTCCAAGGCCAATGGCTAGAGCTCTGTTAATTGAAACATCTCCTGCCTCACAGTCAGGCTTAAAAAATTTCCAAACATGACACACAAACTAGAATTTGACCAAACACACATCCATTAGAACAAAGGTTGCAAAGAGGTTTAGCCACAACTATTCTTAAAAATGAAAGAAAATAAACACCAAAAAACTGTATAGGTGACGACTACTACATACAAGAAACACTATAAAGAGAAAACCTCAAGATGATCTCCAAACACCATCCTACTCCTACTGACAGGATGAGGTGACCTTTAATGAGCCAGGTATGGCTTCAGCGCGCTTCTTGGAAACACCTCGACAGAATCGCTGTAAGTGACCTAGACGTCCATAGGTGTGGCGATGTTTTGGAGAATTCGGGCACATATGCCTCTTGTTCCCCTGCTTACAGCACTGGTGACAAATCAATGCATCACACTGGGAGGAAGATGACTGAAAGTCTGAAGGCCTCTTGATTCCTCTACCAGTTCCACCAGCATCAGGTCGCTTCCCATTCTTCTTATCGTTATCTACTGCACTGCTTCCCAAGGCTGGAGGAGGTTTCACCACCTCAAGTCCTCCTGCTAACTCAGCTTCTGTGAGGAAAGAGTGTCTCACCACGCCAGGAAAGGTGATTATGTTGAACTCTTCGACCTTCTCCTACAGCTCAGGACATAATCCTAGCTCAAAATTCCGAGCTTTCATGGGATCATTCCCAACATACCCCGATTCATACGGAGCCAGGTCTAGGAAATGACGAAAGAATTCCAACACCGATCTAACACCTTGCTAGAGACCGCACGACTCCATCCTCTTCCTCATCTTTGTCAACTCAGAGAAATATTGCTGGATGAATGATGACTTAAAGAACTCCCAAGTGAGATCTTCTCAAGTCTTGCTTCAAGAGACAGACTTACACCACTTCCATGTTGGACCTTCAAGAATAAATGTAGCCAACTTCACCTTCAACGACTCAGGTGGCGTGAGAGAATAGAAGTTTCTCTCAATCTTCCACAGCCACTCCTCTACCTCAAGAGGATCCTCTTTCCCATAAATGAGGGGGGGGGGGGGGGGGGGTTCAACTTCCAAAAATCAAGGATGTAGTCCATGGACTGACCAAATAAAGGATTTTCTAAGGATGCACCACCCGAAGCTGCACCTTGGGCATCCATCGATCCTTCGTTGGGGTGAACACTAAGGAACAAGAAAACAAGAAGATGGGTCAAACATGGTCATTCTCATTTCAAATACCAAAATAACACTTTTCACAGTGATTTTTTTTCAGAAATAAGGAAAACCCAGATGATTCACTAGAGGGAAATTAGTGATGATGGGTGACTCGACCATATGGTTGGCGGCCATACGCCAGTCACACCACCATCACTAAGATCATTATAGGGTAAAGTCTTTGGCTCCACATGACTTTACAGACCATGCGAGCTCATGGAGGTCACTTCCCCAACTCTCATTTAATTTCCCAATACCAAACAAACCATAAGAATCAAAAGACATCGACATCCCAAACACCCCATGGTAACCCGAGGTTTGGAACGAGCAAGGGTTCATGACGTCATTTCCGTCTGTACACCCTGAGTCCCGACAATTATACTACTTCTAACATGAAAAACCCAAATAACAATGGGCGCTCTGTAAAACAAGGTCTTCTTAGGAGACGACCTGGTCTGATACCATTTTGTCAAAAACCAACCCGGGTCGACCCTGAACCGATCACCCGATCCGGTCCGCAATATGACCCGATAGGCATTCCCCATCCTCCCAGGCTGGCGACAAGCTCTAGGGAATCATTAGAGGACAAGTGGGAATGATTTCTCCCAGTAAAAATAAATGAAACAGCGGAAGAGTAGAAAAACACAAAGTAAATAAATGACCCTGAAAAGAAAGAATGGCCAACAAAACGCACTAACCTGGTCTCAACCAAAACTCCTCACGACTCCAAGAGTCACTCACCAATCCACAACCAACTCAGCCCATGATGATCAAGTTCAAGTCGAACCTGCAATAGAAACTAAAAACAAGAAAATGCTATAGGAGTGAGTATTAAAACTCAGTAGGTAGGCCCGACTAATTCTACTCCCAATGCACATACCATTAAATAAATAATTCATTAATTCTGGGTTTGAACTAAATTATATAAAATATGGGTTTCCACAAACACTTTCATTTCTAAAGTAAATAAAAATCCATTTTCCTTTTTAATTTAAAAATGAGTTTAATGATTGAAGAGAATAAGTGTATTTCATTTTAAAACATTGTTGCGAACAATTTAGAAATTCAATTTTCATTTGTTAATAAAAAGGGAAAACCACACAACCTGCAACACACACTAAGGGAAATGGAAAAAGTGGAACCCAAGGGCCAGCAACCAAACTAGACCTCTCAATCACCTGCCACATTCTAATAAACACTAAAGGAAACATGGGTCGAACCTAAGAGATCATGAAAAATCCAGAATGTACTATACACGTGACTCATCCTGAAAGCATGCTCTAACTCGATGATTTCATAATGCCCTGACACTCGACATATCCCTACATGGACTAACCGAGGGGACCAATCACCATAGAAGCAATAAATCAGTATTCCCCTAATATGGGTCCACTAGCCAGTGCGTAATCTAAACTAGTGCATCAATCGTTCTTAGAATATTCACTCACTATGCTAGGTTCCCATGTCAACACATACAATAAAAATGGGTGCGTCCACAATGTAAATCAATCAGTCATGATGCAAAAATATCACACACAACTCACGCAATCAATGCACACCAAAGTTCACCCCTTAGTAAACCCAAAGTGAGTGTTTCCAAAATAATTTATTTTATTAAAGTGCCAAACGGGCCTTCACCAACTTTAAAGAAAAACCTCATTTCTCAAGAAAACTCGAAACACTTGTTCAAAAGAAATATTTTTTCCTTAAAACCAAAACCAAATTTGAAATTTCATGAATTATGTTTAAAGTCCAAAATGGAATTCTTTCGCTACTGGGTGTCTGTTCATCAAGAAAATATTCCATGTGTCGTGTATAAAATAAAAAGCTATTTTTACACCAAATAATAATTTAAAAATTAATTATCTTATATTATTTTCTATTTATTAAAATTAATAAAACATCAACCAATTAATAAATTCTAAATCTAAAGGTGAGTGCAGTGGGGGACCTACCTCGACTAGCAGCTCAGTTACAATGACGGCGCGACACGTATCACACTCGCGCACAAGTGCGTGCAACCTGCTGACGACGCAATATAATGTAAAACCTCTCCAATGCACTACAAAAACTCAAAGCATCTAAAAATACAGAAAATATAACTTAAAATAATCTAAATGAATAAACAATGGAAAACCCACCTCGACATCGGTGCAGGTGAAACTAAAAGAACCCCAAATTTCTCACCTTCAACGGTAGGTGTTCTTCACGCTTACTAATTGAGAATAAGGTGCGCGGTCAGGTGCATGAACAAATTAGGTAGGGGATGGCGCGAGGGCGCACTTGTCGTACCAGCGATGTGGCTGGATGGAGCAGTGGGAAGTCATAGCTGGAGGAGAGTCGTGCCAGCACGACAGCGCGTTGGAGAGGTCGCCTCAGAAAGAAGGGACCAGACAGGGGGCTTGCGGTGGTCCTACTTGTGCTGCAACAAGGGAGAAGTAGGAGGCCACATGTGTAGGGAAGCTTCTTGGATGGGTGTCTCACCCACCAACAGAGGGAAGAAGGTTGCTCAGCTGGACAGAACAGGTGCTGGTCGGGCGCGCTAAGCAAGGATGAGGTGTGCGACGGCGGGATGAGGGGATCTGACTGCGGCTGGGGAATGTGCTATAGGTAGACGGCAGGAGAGGCTTCAGAAGGAGGGATATAGAGGCAGCAAGTGATGTTAGAAAAATTCTATTCCCACGTACAATGGATTTCAGTGGTCAGAATTAGCTTGGGGAGAGGATGCAATGGAAGGCGCTTCGCCAACTTGAAGCGGATTCAGTGAGAGTAGTCTTGTCAAGGCGATGAGCCGGTGTCTGCAGATGGAAGAATCCTGGATCTATCTAGGGAGAATCCAGCTCAAGTGGGAGGCTGCCTAAAGACATGGTTCCAGGAAGGGGTAGCAAAGGCTGGGTATCCTCAGATGGGGATGTCAACGATGACTATGGGTTCTCGCTGGTTCCATCTGGGAAGAGGAGGCAACACGATCTCAGCTAGTGAAGCAGTGGCTCAGATCGATGGTACCTCCCTCAGGTTTCAGACCATGCAGAAGATGATGATATGGTGAGAAGGGTATGAAAATAATGGGAAGGGTGTCATGGTAGAGGTGCTGGGGCGATGGAGGAAGGGGCGCAGGTCATGGTGTCTGGCCATGCAGAGAAACAGTTCTGGCTTGGGGGTGGTCATGATGTAGGTTGATGGAGGAGGGAGTCGTGCTGAAGAGAGGCGTCGTGCAAGGAAGAAGGGGCGATGGGATGACCGGTGTTGACGGGGGGGGGGGGGGTCGCCGCTAGTGGAGGGCCGCTATAAGGAGGAAGCGGGGCAATAACGGGTGATGCTGGTGGTTGGCTACAAGGCAGGGGGTTCCGGTGCTGGGCGTGCGGTGCTGTAGGAGCCAGGCGGGCTGGGTTACTGCCGGCTGGAGGGTGTAGGGGGCAGGGATCCACACTACAAGAGAAGATGGATAGGAGGTGGTTCCCAGCGGTTCTTGCAGGGGCAAGACGGTGCAGTAGGGTGCTGCGCGGGCTACTGGGTAGAGGCAGAATAGGACCAGTGCGGGTGGTAGGGACGCGCGTAAGAAGCGGAGGCCACCGGGGTGTCGATCAGGCAGGCGGGCGTGCTGTGAGCAGGAAGATAGATGAAGGAGATGGTATGCGGGAGAAGGAGGAAGGGGGGACGTGGGATGGAAACCAGATTCGAAAAAGGGGGGAAGAAGTCGCGTGGAAGACAAACACAAAGAAAAAAAAGAAAGAAGGAAAGAAGAAATAGAAAGAGAGAAAATAAATAAATAAATAAAATAAAATAGAATATGATAAAAATAAAAGGTAAATAAATAATAAGAATAATAATAATAATGATTATGATAATAATAATAATAACAATAATAATAATAATCATAATAATATTAATAAAATTAATAATACCCTTAATAATAAAATAAAAATAATAAATGAATTTATATTATTTTGATAATAATAAAATTAATGAATGGTCCACGCAGTTGCATGGGAGAATCCGCGCGGTGTCGCGTTCCACTCATGCATCCAATGACGTATAACCCAAAGTGCACACTTTTTATCTAAAACTCAAAAACTTCATCCGGGACTCACACCGGACCCCAGGAAAAAAAAATTTAAAGGTATAAAACAATAAATTAATTAAACGCACAGGTCGGGGTGTGACATTCATGATATTCTAAACTAGAATTGTTTTTGAGATTGTTGAATTTTTCTAATGAAAAAGTTGATAGAAACTTATATGTGAAATATTTTTACTCTAGAGCTCTAATTGTAATTTTTTATGTAGGTGATATAATTTTTTTAGGGATAGAGATGATTTTAAAAAAAAAATTATTGAGGAGATGAAGATGAATTTTGAAATGTATATATTTTGTAGAATTAACTTTCTTCCTTGGATTACAAGTTCCAAAAAAGTAAAAATAAATTTTATTATCTCAAGAAAAGTATTCCATGTAATTATTAATGATGTTCGGTATGGAAGAATCTAAAGAATTTTTAACTCTAATTTCAGTGAGAATAGATTTGAGTAAGGATGAATCCTGAAAAAGTGTGCATCATAAACATTTTCTTAAGGTGAGAGGAAGTATTATTTACCTTATAGACTCAAGGACTGATTTTGTTTATGTTGTGACTTTTTGTTATAGGTATCAAATTAATATGAAAGAATCACATATGTTGGAAGCCAAAAGAATTATGAGATATGTAAAAGGAACACCTTCACATGGGTTTTTATACAATAGAATTAGTGAGATGAAGTTCCATGGTTATACTTATGCTAATTGGGATGGAGATTGTAATTATAGAAAATAAACCTATTGAGGAAAATTTTTCTTGGGTGAATGTTGTGTGAGTTGGAATAGTAAGAAACAATGTTAAAGAACATTGAGAATAGATGAATCTGAATATGTTTCAGCTACCAAAGATTTTACTCAAATTTTGTGGATGAAAGTTAATCTAGATGATTTTAATGTAAATGTTTCTAAACCATTGAAAAAACTTTTTGATAATTAGAGTGAAATTAATATTTATGATAGTCATATTCAATATTTAAGATCAAAACACATTGATATAAAGTTACAATTTATTAAAGAGAAAGTTGTTGTTGGAGATGTTTTGTTGAAATACATTTCAAAAAATTATCAAATTTATATTATCATTATAAAAGAAATTACAAAAGAAAGGTTTGTGAAATTGATGCTTCAACTTCATGTTCATCCTCCTACCATGTCTTCAAAAACCTTATAAGGAATAAACCCCCATCAGGATTTGGATTATGATGAAAAAGGGGGAGAGAAATTAACAAATTTTTAAGAAGTTTTGTACTTGTATTTATTTTGTGAATCTAAAAATGTGGTTATCATATAATGGGAGAGATAAAAGAAAATTGAGAAAATAAGTAATGGGGGAGATAAAATAAAATTGAGAAAATAAAGAATGGGAGAGAGAAAAATAAATACAAGAAGAGTTTATCTTTACATGGCCACAAAACATTCTTTCCACCGAGGGATGTAATTTCTTAAAAAACATTATTTTATCTAGTATATCGGTTTTAGGAAACACTATTTTGATAAAGGATATGTTTTGATAAAAGTATAAAACTTTATTTGTATACAAAATTTGAGTTGTGGAAAAATTATGAGAGTTGAAAAGTTACTAATGAGGGTTGTCAACAAATACAAAGGGGGAGATTGAAGAACATTTGTGATAAATTGTTTTAACTAAGTTTTTTTATTTCTCGAAAACTAGCCTTTTGTATAATAATATTTTTGTTATACATAAATTGTATCCCATTTATTGTACTTAGAGAACCAGACTTAGGTCCATCAGATTCAGTTTGTCAGATTCATCTGCACTGCATTCATATAATTGGATCCAAAATAATCATAGGTGGAACTTCTTGTTTATTGGAAGTTTTCCTTTGTCGTATCCAGATGAAGAAATAATTCCCTGTGTGAAATTTCATGTTATTTTTAAATATTCTTGTTGAAAAAAAAGAGAAGTTATGAGTTACAAAGTTTTCATGCTTTCTAAAGAAAATCAGACGATGGTTTTCTGATCATACAGTTCCCAAAAATCATAAAAACTTTTATGATAAATGATTTTGAAGAAATAATGGAGAGGTTTGAATAATTGAAATGTTTCATTATAGAGATTACATCATAAATATAATTCAATTATAATGAGTTGATATAGATATCAAATTTTGATTCACTAAATAATTAATTCAGATTCACTGGGAAGGATAAAAAAATCATATTCATTGAATTCAAAACTTGGATTCTCTATGAAGTAAATAGAAATCGGACTTAGTCTAAGAAAGAAATAGAAATCAGACTAAATCTGAGAAATAAATAGAAATTATAGTAATGTTGAGAAGGAAACATATTCATAATAAGTTGATTACAAAGAAGACACAAAAAGAAATTTTTTAGAAGTTTTATGAAGTGTTAAAGAGGTCAAACATGGAATTCAATTTTTCATAAATATGGGGGAAATTAAAGGATGTTTGAAGAAGTTAAAGTTAAAGTTTAAAAGTGATAGATCTTTAGAGATTTTGAAATATGATGAATTGGGGAAAGTTTCCATGTTTCTAGTTTTTTTTCTTTCATAGTCACCTATAAATACTTGTTGGGATCATTTATTCATCGTAGAACTTTCATGCAAATGTAAAAGGTAGAATGCTGAAGAAATCAAGTGAGATTTATTACCGACCAGAGATCTTATGAGGAGGATCAGATAGCTGAAATCTTATTTACTATATTGAGAAAAATCATATTGGTAAAATTGTTTTCAATTAATCAAATTGAATTAATTGGACTAAGGTACATAATATTGAATATTTGAGCAGAGTTTGGATTTTTTATATTGAGAATGGGTTCATTGTATTGAATCCATTGTATAGAGATAATCAGATTAAGACTCATTGTATTGAGAGAATCAGATTCAAACTCATTGAATTGAGAGAATCATATCTAGACTCAATGTATTGAGAGAATCAGATCTATAGATATTGTATTGAGAGAATCAAATCCAGACTAATCGAATTGAGAAAATCAGATCCAGCCAATTCAGACTGAGGATTCAGACTGAGTAATTGTGGAGCAGTTTCAACAAAGTTTTTATTATTTTTTTGGATCAGTTGTTTAATAAGAAAAAATTGTAAAATGATGGGTGTTAGTATAATATTTTATATGAGGAGATAGAAGGCATATGATAAGAGTTTTTACAAGTTGTATTTACTTCGACATAATAGGGGATTTCCATAGACCCATGGAAGTGGCTATGGAAAAGATGTTGGTTCTCACACTGAGGATAAAACTTGTAAAATATGTTTTCTTTACTTGATTTAATATTCTTGAATGCATGGGTAATTAATAAATGTTGAGAAGTAAATAAATATTAATAGGTTAAAGGGGTTAAGTTTCAAAAAGTTCTGAAAGTTATAAAAAGTGGAAAATTGATTCAAACCTCCCTTCCTAGTTATTATTTGATCCTTCAGAACATTAATTATTCCTAAAAAAAATGATCCCATTATGAGCTATCTTGGATAGTGGGGTTGAAAATCATGAAAATTTTATCACAAATTGATTATAGTACATAGATAATCAAATAAAAGTTTGGATTTAATTCATAGATATTTTTAGTTGTTTTGTATGGAAGCATAGTAATCCCTTTTTCGGTGATAACAGTACCTTGTAATGTTACTTTATTAATCTATAACTGACACTTACTATACTTTGTATATAATTTCTACATTAAAAAAATATTCAGTATAAAATTTAAATTCCTCTCATGTTCCTACTTGTATTTAGAGTAGATAAGAGTATCATAAATAAATAAAAACAAAAATTTTCTGATTTTATCTACAAAGAGACTCTTCATAATGTACATGAATATTTATAGGTAATTATTCAGTATAAATTTCTTCACAATGAAATCATAGTTCTCATAACCTGTATGAAATGTAGTATTTGAATATAATTATTCTTCACCTTTATATGATATTATCATGAGAAATGATCCACCTTAGAGAAGCATTGGCCTCCAAGTAGATAATAGAATAAGTCATCAATCCATGGAAGAGGTTAATATTTCTTTATCCTTATTTTTTTGAGCTCATGATTGTCATTGAAGATGTCCATGGACCTATCCTTTTTCACAATGAATAGGATCAATACACACCATAGTGAAGCACTTGGCCATATAAAACCTTTATCCATATGATTATATATTTTTTTATTTAGCTCCTCATTTGAAAAACTACTAATTTTTATCAATTCATGGAAACTAGAAGTTCACCTGGTATAAGATTGATTGATAATTCAACCTATTGTCTAGGAGGAAGAATAAGAATTTGTTTATGAAACACATCAATGTTTTCATTCACAATCAGAATTTTTTCAAGGATGATCTTTTCTTCTTTGTATCAATCATTTAATTAATATAAATATTCTTAGAAGAAAATAATATCAATGATTAAGATAATTATATCAAAATATATTCATCCTTTTCCTTTAACTTTTATAAAATAATAGAAATATTCCTAATAAAGAGTGTGTTATAATTATCTTTAAAATTTATGTTGTTTCTATATAAGAAAAGAAACTAAATCCCCAAAATAACATCATTTTTCACTCTAGGGGGTATCAAAAGATTCACTAGTCTTCTCATCCAAGAAATTTTTATAAGGGAGGATTTATATACATGGGATTAAATAATTACC
The DNA here is from genome assembly GCA_963277665.1 of Viscum album. Taxonomy (NCBI): domain Eukaryota; kingdom Viridiplantae; phylum Streptophyta; class Magnoliopsida; order Santalales; family Viscaceae; genus Viscum; species Viscum album. The sequence goes on along the minus strand of OY728141.1, from coordinate 1,012,096,773 downwards.
CCATTTTTCACTGATAACTATACTTAATTGTTTTATAGTGGTGTTTGAATAGTTCCAGTAAAAATTTATGATATGAATTAATGTATATAACCATAATCAAAATGTACATTATCCAAACATGAATGAATAAAAATCATACTAGTAACCACTTTATTTTTGAGATCTACCTCAGTAGTTAAAATGGAATAATATCTCTATTTATCTTTAGGCCTTAGAGGTTGTTATTTTTGTTTATAATTGACTACCTTTGGCTTAGTGAATTTATTTTCAAAGTTACCTTTTTCATTTCATTTTAAACATTATACAATTGGATTTCTGTTTACTAGGGAATTCCATTCTTCCATCACATTGGTGGGTTTCTCTAATCGACAATCTCAAGCTTGGTGATCTTTCTTCCCACACCTAAATAATTTTCCAATTCCATTCATAAAACATCTAGGATAATTCTTATAAAAAAAGTTATAAGTTGGATTTTGGAATTTTTTTCCACTAATAGATTTTCCATCATACCACCAGAATTAATCTTCATTTTATTCTTCTTTTCCACATGAATTCTATGGGATTCACTAGTATCCATATCATCTTTGAGGTCACATCATAAAATTTCTTCATAGTTGTTAAAGTTTTTAATCACCAATGACTTTCTTAGACCCCACTTTATCACACCAAATATGTAACAACCTCAACCTGGTATCCTAGAATCGATGGTAATTTTATTAGTATGGAATAAATATAAGAGATCACATCTCCAAGGATCATTCTATTTAGTAGTCCTGAAGAACTAGATATATAATGGTTCCCTTATTTCATTGGTAATTAAACATATAACATAAAAAAGTAAAGTAAAATAGTTCTTATCACTTATTCAAACATTTCATCTTCACAATCTGGGGAAGGAAAAAAATAAAAGCATTAGCTCTAATTCTCTATAAGGGTTATATGAAAAAATAATAAATGATGAAAGTTAAATAAGGCCTATACATTATGAAAAGGTAAATAATATGATAAAAAAATTCCATCAGTACATTGAGAATGAAAATGAATCTATTTATTTTTTCATAGTGAAATCCCCATGGAAATTAATAGGTGAATATTTAATGAAGAAATGATTATTTATTAGACATAATGTATCTAGGACATGAACCATTATACTCTCAGGAAGGGTTATGTATGTTGGTAAAAACTTGTGTGATTTTGTTTGGAAACAAACATAAAGGGTTTGTCGCTAATTATTTTGTCTCATGAGACCTATCGATGCATCGAGGGGCTATCTATAATTGGGCCCCACCTATCACTATTGGTCCAAAGTTTTATTCATACATAGATTCAACTCAATAAAAACATTAAAAAAAACTTCATGTAAAATTTTTATAAGTTTAATAAATTAATCATATCCATTATACAAGAATTACAGATATTTAGTGAAATTTTCAATGAATGATGATCATAAATAAAAGGGAATAATACATACACAACACACAAGGAATAAGTGGTCAAATGGAATATCATAATGGTTTCTATAAAAGAATTTATTTAAATCATACATAGAAATTAACACGGGAAAATAAGAGTATATCATGATAAATTATGTCCAACTAAAGTGAAAACATGTAAAAAGAGTTTTTTAAGAAACTTTAGAAAAGAGCCTCTTTAGTATGATTAAAGGAAGAATATGAAAGAGTCCTTAAAATGAGAAAAAGGGATAATTTCTTTATTAAGCTGGAAAGGAAAAAAATGTTTTTAATTATGAGGAGATTTATTTTATTAAAATATATATGGCTTAAAATATATTAAGGAGTGTACATGAAAATGGGTGAGAAATTGTAAGGCTCCCATAAATTAGGATTTCTTATCTAGAGGAATGGGAAATATAACATTATAAAAAATTTATTTACCCATAAAAAAATAATAATTGAGATAGGTACATATTTTTGTAATATTCACATAAAATTTAGGAGTATTAAATAATAATAATTAATAATTACATTCTAGTAAAATAGAGAGAAAGAGTAACCATAAGGAAAAAATAGAAGTTTGAGTAAAATCTCTTACCTTATGTCCAAAAATGTTATCCACTTTCACTTAATGTCTTGAAAAATGAAACTGAATTCAATAATAATTTAATTAGGAACCTATTTAAAATCTATTTTATTTACTAAAATTTTAATAAGTTAATTTATATCATTTTTGGAAAGTTATATGATTCAATTTTTTCATTTAGGAGTGTTCATTTTCTTGGTTTTCATGATTGGTTCACTTGTTTACATCTATTTAAGATCATGAAAAATGAGAAACAATTATCCACAATTGAAATAATATGTAATTAATGAAATTAAATAATATTAAATGGTCTTATATATCATTTTTCTTCTAGATATGAGGATGATCCATTAGATCAAATGTTAAAGACGAATGATAGTTTATTTTGATGAATTTTTTATTATCAAAAAATATTTTTATTTTATAATTTAATATTATGTATATATTCTGGTTTCAAAATACTAAATAAGTTGAAATATACATTTTAAAATATGTTTTAACAATTATAATAGTTTTATGACCAACCATAAAGGCAGTAATAGAAAATGAAAATTCATTGTCCATGAGGGTGATAAATCGACACATCACAAATAATATTTTCATTTTTAGAATAAGTGATAGAGGATAAGGGGTTTCTGATAAAATTTCCATTAACATAATAAAATTTTAGTATATATATGATACTATATTTTTTCATGCATTTTTTTGATAGAGGAGGCGAGGTAAGAATAATAAAATATTGTTAATAATATAAAATGAAAGGGAAGGATTAAGGATTTTACCACATGAATTCTTCTCATTGAGAACCTCCTTAAGGATCATTCAAATGGTATTTTGGGTGAGAAAAAAAATAAAAAAATGCGGGGAAGATTTTTGGAAATGAATTAGGTATAAATTGTAAAATCTAAAAGGATTTGGTGGTGTGAGGGTAAGAGGTGGAGATGTGTTATATTTATAGTGGAGGACCTGGTTGTTTTCTTAATATATTATTCATAATTTATTATTTTTCCTCAAGACTATGAATAGTTTGAGAATTTTAACTAAATATATTGAAATAATGAAGGTTAATTATATATTATAGTGATTACCTTATCAATGACATAAGTAATAGTGTATTGAACTTATAATGTATATATACCATAAATAACAATATTTTACTATTCAACAAAAATTCACATATTTTAGAAAAATCCCATAAAATCACCCTAACCATTTGGTAACATGTAGAATTCAAAAATTAAATCCATTTTATGGAAATTATTTTCTAGATATGAGAAATTTAATTTTTAATTATAATCATCATTTAGTTGGAAAATACAAATTTTAAAATTATAACTTATTGTATAACACATTGAAAAATTAATTAAGGTCTCATAAAATTATGTTATAATAATAAGAAAACAAAATATTACTTTATGATCCCATTTTATTAAAATAAATTTTCATTTAAATATTTATATTAATTATAAAATTATAAATAAACATTTCTGTTTTATAAAAATACAAACACTTAATTTATCATTTCCAAAATATTTAATTATATATACTATGATATAATTATATAGTATTTTCATTTATTAGATTCATAAATTTAATTTATACTATCATAGTTGAGGTTACTATTATATTAGTCAAATTACTATTCCTAAGGGGTCACATTACTATTCTAAAGTTCATGTTACTATTTTATTGGTTTTTTTTCCTTAACTTCTCAAAAAAGTCACTTATTTCATTCATTCTTCATTTATAAATATTTTTTTGTTATCTATTATTTTATATGATTTATAACATATGAACTAATTTTCATTTCAATGTAAGCTATATAATTAATTGACTTTATTTAAGAGGATACATACCGTAAAATTTTGGGGTGTTGTATTCTTCCCTCCTTCAGAAATTTCATATTTTATTTTTTCATGAATATTGTCCTCTAAAATATACGGGTGGTTCCTATTTATATAATATTTAGGTTCCCACATTGATTTTTCCATTTTATGGTTTCTTAAAAGAACCTTTACCAGTCAAGTCATACAATTTCTCAATACTTTCTCTTTTATGTCACGAATTTTGATAGGTTCTTCACAATAAGACAAATCAGGTTCAAGTTCTATTTATTCATAGGTGAGTGCATGTGTTGGGATTAGAATGTACTTCCTTAATAATGATAAGTCTAAAAAATCATGAACTTTGGAGATAATTGGTGTCATTTCTAATTAGTAAATATTAGATCTAATTATTACCATAATTTCACATGGTATGATGTACCTTAGACAAAATTTCCCTTTCTTACTGAACCTTAAGACACCCTACCGTGGAGATACTTTAAGGAAGACATTATCTCCCACTTTAAATTCCCAATCCCTTCTTTATTTGTAATCATAAATATTTTTTATACTTTGACATGATTTAATATGAGCCTGTATAGTCTTTACCTTTTTCGTTTTCATTTCAATAAGCTTTAGGAATATATGTTTTCCCTCACCAACTTCATACCAATAAGTTGTAGTTCAACATTTCTTTCCAAATAATAATTCATATGGTTCCATTTGAATACTAGAATGGAAACCATTATTGTAGGAAAATTCCACCAATGGTAAATTCTGATCCCACATACCTTGAATGTTAAGTGAGCAAGATATCAACAATTCATCCAATGTTTGAATAGTACTTTCAGACTACCCATTGATTTGAGGGTGATAAGCAGTACTCATATGAAGCTCAATATCCAAATCCTTCTGAAGACTCTTTTAGAATATTAATGTGATAAGAGGATAACAATTATAAAAAATTGATATTGGACCACCATTAAGTTTTATAACATCTTTAATATAGAGTATTTTTAGACACTCAAGAGGTAAATAATGTCTTATAGAAATAAAATTTGAAGGTTTTTTAAGATGATCAACAATAAACCATATTGAATTATTCCTTCTAAGTGTCCTTGGTAGTCCTGTGACAAAGTCCATCATAATTTAATCCCACTTCTATATAGTAATAGGTAGAAGTTTCATGACTCATATAAGATTTTGTCTCTCATCCTTCAATTGTTGAAAAACTAGACAACATGATACAAAGTTAGCAATTTCCCACTTCATATTATCCCATAAAAAATGATCCATGAGATCTCTTTACTTCTTGTTACTACTAGGGTGTATAGAGAAATTTTCAGCTATGAGAATTATTTAAAAGATCCCTTTTTAGATCAGGTATTTATAGAACACACAAACTCTTTCCAAATTTTACAATTCCATCCTTATGCATGAAGTTTTCCAGTCTTCCATTTTTACTACCTTTAATTTTATTTTGAAAATTCTCATATTTGATTGACAACTTTTTATCTTCTCTAGTAATTATGGGTTTTAAATCATTTGAAAAATATGGGAGGCTTACCTTTCCTTAAAGTGTCCCATTTCCATAATTAATAGTCTATTAATATAGGATCTTTCTAAATACTTATTTGGGTTATAATTCCATGATCTTTCCTCCTTAATACATCTTACACCTTATTTTTTTTCATGGATGATAGTGTATTAAGAAATCATAATTTTTGAATTATTTGATCCATCACTTTTTCCCCATGTTGAGTTCTTTCTATGTAAAGATATATTTCAAACTCTTGTAATCCATATATATCTCACATATTTCACCATATAGATAGTGTCTCCATTTCTTTAGGGAAAAGTTTATGGCTGATAACTCAAGATCATGAGTTGGATATTTTTTTTGATGAGTCTTCAACTTCCTTGATTCATATGTAGAAACTTTATCATTTTTTATAAGGACACAATCAATTAATTTTTTTAATTCATCACTATATATCACAAACCCATCATTTACTGATGGTAGATTTAAAATCATAGCTTTGACCAATCCTCTATTCAATTCTCCAATGCATTCTGAAAATTATTCTTTCTATGTGAACTTAAACCCATTACATGCGAGCTTGGTTAATGGGTTATCCAATCAGAAAAAATTATAAAAAAATGTCAAAGGTAACCATCTAAACTAATGAAACTATGTACCTTAGTTCTATTCGGTGGAGCGGGCTATTCTTGGATTGCCTTTGTCTTCACAATATCAACTGAGATTCCAACCATATAGAAAATATGTCCAAACAAAAATTTCATGAATCCATAATTCACACTTTCAAAATTTACCATATAATACTTTTCTTATGAGAGTCTCAATAATAATTCACACATCATTCTAATGGTCTTCATAGCATGTATAATACAACCGAATATCAACAATTAATACTACAAAAAACCATCAAGATATTCCTTGAATAATATTTTCGTTATATCTATGAATATATGTGGTTAATTACTCATTCCAAATGGAATTAATGTGAATTATTAATGTCCTTACATCGTACAAAAACTATCTTCAAAATATATTCCTTATTTACTCACAACCGATGATACCCAGAAAAAAGATCGACCTTTAAAAGTTATTGAGATATATGAAGTTGATCAAATTAATCATCAATGCAAGACATAGGATAATTTTTCCTTATTTTAATATAATTTATTTCTTTATAGTAAATGCACAGCCTCAAGGATCAATCTTTCATATTAACAAAAATAATAAGGGATCCCCATAGAGAAACACCTGGTAAAATATATCCCATATTACTCAAATACTTTAGTTTTTTCTTAATCTCCACTAATTCCACAAATTCCATCCTATAATGGGTCCTTTATATTAATATTGAATCCAGAATTAGATCAATGGAAAACTTAACTTTTCACTTTGGGGGGTGTCTAGGTAATTCCATAGAAAATACACCAATGTTTTCTTATAAAATTAGTACTTTCTCAATTTGAAGATAAATTTACTCATGCATAGATGTTGTTTTCAATTCCTCCCTAAGAATTTTATTTAATATAGCTAATGGGGGTGGATCTAGATAAGAATCATATGATGAAGTTTCTTCTCTAAAGAAAATGTATTCTAAATATTCCTCACAAATTGTAATTTCTTTATTCTTAAAATAAATTTCAACATAATATTTTTAAATCCCTTCCATACTAAGGAACATATCATTTATAACCATTGTTATGATGAAGGTCAGAAATTAAAGCATGTTTATATGACATAATGGGTACTTTTCATCACATTTTGTTTGCAATGAGACTTCCCTTAAGAGTTTTGAGTGATAAATACATTATTAAATAAAAAGGTAATTATATAATTTTCATAGAAAATTGGGCAGATATAAAAGATTTATATGATAAAGAATCAAATAAATAATTATCTAGATTTAAAGATAGTATTGATGTAGCTTCCACCACATCATTAGGTACTTCAACTTCAACTATAGTGATCACAAAAGCTTATCCACCTCCCCTTGACATCTTCTTTAGTATATTCACCTGATGATTGGGACATTGATTTGAATAATGCCCCATTTCATTACATTTAAATCATTAAACATCATCAATTTTTTTCTTCCCCATTCATTTATATACTTGATGAACCTTTTCTATGCACTTATAACAAACTTTAATGTTCTTCAAGCCATTCTCAATATTATTCTTTCCAAAATTTTTTCATAATGGAAATTTATTCATTCCCATATTATTATTTGATGCTTCACCATTTCCATAATTTTTAGAAATCCTATTATTCTCTTGATTTCCATTGATCATATAATATTTAGAAAATTCCTTCTCTATTTTGGTGGAACTTAATTCTATTACATCATATGATGAAAATGTTTGAGAATAAAATTCCCTTTGGAGACATGGTTTAAGACATTCATAGAAATGATCAATATTATCTTTCTAATCACAATATGTAATAAAGATAATACATGGATAGTCTTGTGAAGGTATACTCATACTCTATAACATTCTCTTCCTCCCTTTGATTTAAGCTTGGGAATTTGCTCTTTATTTTCGTTCATTTCTCACATGGGAAATATTTTTTGAAGGATATTTTATTAAATATTATCCATTCAATTTATTCTATTTTTACTTAATCCATAGTATTTTGGATCAAAGTCCACCATTGAACAAAATCTCTCTTGATACAATCAACTTCCAATACTACCTTTTTTTTATTTCATACCATTGCCATAAATATATTTTCAAGGTATTTAATCCACTTCTCAACTACCATTGGATTAGTAGTCCCAATAAAATATGGGGGATTATTCCACATGAGAAAATCAAACATAGGTGTGGTATGGTTATTCATCATAACCTATATAAGATTTCTAAATGTAGACATGATCTACTCTACTCTAACACTAACTATGTTGTATTTCTCAGTTGGAAAATACCTAAATTTTTTCCGCAAGTATTAATTACTTTCCTTCCATTAGTTTCTACCACTAAATATTGTCACACAATAAGTTATCTCATAATCTTCATGATTATTGATCAAAAAAATTCACTACAAGGAGAAATTATAATTCTCATGTTTATTTAACATTTGGTTCCCAAGGTTTCAACTAAACTTTCTCTGATGCAAACTATAAGAACACCGACCACAATAGCCCAGAGTTGGTGGTCATTTTGTTACAGTGTAATATATACAAGAGATCATACCAAAAAATAGAAAATATTAGTAGTATTTAATAAATAGATACATACATAATTTCCTTATTACATTCATAATTAAACATATAACATTACAAAATAAAAGAAAATACTTATTTTTACTTATTCAAAGATTTCATCTTTATAACTGAGGAAAGGAAAAAAATAAAAGGGTGATATCAAGTGCTCATTAAGGGTTATAGGAGACAATAAAAAATGAAGAAAAGTCACTAAGGAATAGAAATTATGTTATGGTAAATTATTTAAAAAATATATGCCATCAGTACACCAAGAATGAAAATTCATCCATAGTTTTTTATAGTGAAAACACCTTTTAATGTAATAACTGAATAGTGAATAAAGAAATTATTGTTTATTGGATGCAATTTATCTGGAATTTGAACCATTATACCATCATGATGGTTTACATATGTTGGTAAAAAATCATCTTATTCAATGTAGAAATAAAAACAAAAGGATTTTTAGTAACTATTTTGTCTCATGAGATCGGTTGATGCATCGTGGGGCTATTTATAATCGATCCCCACTTGTCACTGCAAGTCCAAGGAATTATTCATTCATAGATTCAATTTAATAAAAACATTCAAAGAAAACACTGTATTTAAAAATTTTATATGGGTAAGACAATAATCATATCTATGATAAAATAAATAATGATATTTAGTAAAATATTTAATTAATTATGATTTTAAATAAAATAGAAGTATACATACACCACACATAAAGAATAAGTGGTAAAAGGGGATATGATTCTGATTTCCCTAAATGAATGGATTTAAAAAATAATTAGACATTCATAAGTGAAAATAGTCATAGATCATGATAAATTATGTCCAAATTAAGTTAATACATGTAAAATTATTTTATAATAAACTTCATAAAACATCATATTTAGTGAAATTAATGTAATAATATAAAAGAGTCTTTAAAGCCGGAAAATGAATGATTTTTTCCTAAAAGAATAAAATAAAAAATGTACATGATTATAAGAGTGGTTTTATAAAAATACTAGTGGATTAAAAGATATTATATAGTGTACTTAAAAATGGGTATGAAGTTGTAGAGTTCCCATAAATCGGGCATGCTTATTGTGAGGAATTGGAAAGAAAAACCTATAAAATATGTATTTACCCATAAAATAAAGAAGAATTGAGCTAGGTAAATATGTTTGGAATATAAGAACATAATTTAGGATGAGTACATAAAAATAATTAAGAATTAAATTGTGGTAAAGAGATAGAAAGAGTAGCCTGAAGGAAAAAATGGATGTTCAGAGAGAATCTCTTAACTTATGTATGAATGTGTTGTAAAATTGCACATATTATCATGTATAATGAAATATAATTCATTAATGATTTGATTTATAACGTATTAAACATTTAATTGATTTTTTTATAATTTTATTAAGTTAACTTATAGCCTTTTTAATGAGTTATATTATTTAATTTCGTCGTTTGGGAGTGTTCATTTCCTTGGTTTTCATGATTGGTTCACTTGTATACATGTATGAAGGATCATGTAAAATGGGAAATAATTTTCCAAAATTGAAATAATATGTTACTAATGTACTTAAATAATATTAAATGGACTTATATATTATTTTTTTCTATATATGAGGATTATTCATTAAATAAATTGTTAAAGGTGAATTCTAGTTTATTTTGGTGAATTTTTTTATTACCACAAACTAGATTTGTTTTATTATTTAATATTATGTATATATACTAGATCCATAATTATAAATAAGTTGTAATATAAATTTTAAAATATGGTTTAAATAATATAATGGTTTTATTACCAGCCATGAAGGTGGTAACAAAAAAATGAAAATGCATCGTCCTTGGTGGCGGTAAATCGACACATCACGAACGATATTTTCATTTTTAGAATAAAATAGAGTGGATACAGGGTTTGATGATTGATTTTACATTAACATAATAAAATTATATTATATATAGGATTTTTTATTTACCATTCATGGTTGGATAGATAAGGTGATGGAAGGATAATAAAATAAAAATAAAAATAAAAATAAAAGGGAAGGATTAATGGTTTTAACTCTTGAATTTTCTCCTTTAAAACCTCCATAAAAAACATTGAAATGGTCTTTTGGGTGATACTAGAAAGACCAAAATATGGGGGGGGGAGGTTTTGTAGAGTGATTGGGAAGAAATTTTCTAAGCTATAATTCTTTTGTGGTGTGACAGGAAGAGGTGTTGAGGGTGGTATTTATAGTTGAGGAGAGGAGTGTTTTTCATTATTTTATTCATTAGATTATTATTTTTTCTCAAGAATATGAATAGTCTGAGAATTATCACTAAATATATTAAAATAATATATGTGAGTTCGAGATTATGGTGATTAAATCATCAATGTCTCAAGGAATAGTGTATTTAACTTATAATTTTTATATTTCATAAATTATTATATTTTAATATTCACAAAAAAAGTATTTTAGATAAATCCAAACAATTTACCCTAACCATTTTTTAATGTGTAGAATTTAAAAATGAACTCCATTTTATGAAAATAATTTTCTAAACATGATAAATTGAATTTTTAATTATGATCACGATTTACTTGGAAAATACCAATTTTATAATTATAATTGATTTTGTAATACTATGAAAAATTAATTAAGGTCCCATAAATTATCTTATAATAATAAGAAAACAAAATATTGATTTATTATTTTTTTTTTGAAATTTTATTTTATTTTATATCATTATATTAATTTCAAAATTGTAAATAAAAATTTATGATTTATAAAATTACTAACATTTAATTTATCATTTGAAAAATATTTATGTAATGACTCGACCCGACTCACCTCTAAGACGGTGGTCGGACTGGTGCATCACATAACCTCAAGTGCATCTCCCTGAACTCCAGAGGATATCAACTAGTAGCGAGGGTCTTTTTTGTGTTTGTGGGGGAGACTATGCCCTCATAGTTAACAGATAATATCATAGCGGAAGTAAACAAAAACAAATAATAAGTAGTAGAAAAATTTTAATAAATAAACTGCAGTATAAGCAATGTAAATAATCCAACTAAATAATAAAAACCAAGTGTAGAAACTCACAAAATAGGGTCATGGCATGATATGAGTCTAAACTGAAATTACAGAAAATAGAACTCAAACACACAATCAACTAAAAGAAAAGACACAAGCAAAAACTACATCATGAGAAAGGCCTGGTCCTCTGCCCCAATCTCCATCCTAAGAAGTAATGAACAATCAAGCATCGGAAGCAGCATGCTTCCCCTTGTCAATACCTACTAGAATGTAATCTACTCGGGTGTCGAAGATTCCTGAGTAGGGTGTGAGATAAAATCCCTGTAGGTCGGCACCCACAGTGTCTAAACCATTCCATTTCGTGAAAAAATAAAAATACAGTGTGCTATTACATAACCATTCCAAATAAATTAATTACAGTGCAATGAAGAAAATAAGTCAACCTGGGTCCCAAATGGCACCTGTGCTTGGTCACCTGATTTAGCCTAAGCTGGTAGTCTGAAAGGGTACCGGTCAATAGAAATGAACGAACACGCATATATATATATATATATGAAACCCAAAAAATAAGGTAAAACTAGGAAAAATTATACCCCAAGCTTGTTCTTTTACTTGGGGTTCAAGTCCAGTGTCAACCAGGAACACTTCTACATATCAGGGGAAATATCTCAATTCTTAATAGACTCAATTAGAAATAATATAAACCTTAAGTGAATAATTATTTAAGGTTCAAGTTAAGAGTTAGATTCTGAGCCCGTCCGGAAGGTATCTCTATGGAACATCTATCAATTTATACAATACCACCGAGCCCGTACAAGGAAATATTTCAAAAGACCAAGTATCACCTGAGGCATGGCTTTACCCTGAGTCTGTCCCGATATCGCAAAAAGGTGCCGAGTGTCATCTGAGGCTGGCTTAGCCACATTGCCAACAAATCCATCCCAATGGGCCCTTTTGGAATCGGTATCACTCAAAAGTTTTAGAAAGTCCGGGGAAGTCTTGGTCCGACAAAGCCAACGACACAGCCCCCCAACACATAGAGGTAACCCATCCGGAACGGAGGATCTAAGTGTAGCCCTTAATAAGGGACCCACTACCTTTCCTCTCCATAAATTTAATCAAAGTTTTCACAGCAGCAGATATGACATAATCAACATATAAAGTTACATCTTGAAAACTAACCAGATACACCCGTGCATCACAAGGCATAAATTTGACAGTACAACACAAAAACTTGCAAGGAAATATACATATCGTATCAACTACAGTGGATAATGCATATTTAAATAATAAACTATTCCGTATAACAAGTGCCTATGATCCAAAAATTAATTTCATGTTCAAGAAACTATTTATTTAATTTAATTACAATAAAAAGATGCTTCGCAACACATGCAATTAATCAAAGAGTAAACTCAGCTAATGTTAGAATACATCGATCATGTTGGAATTCCCAAAGGGGTGTCCAAATTTGTTACAATAATTCAAACAACTATTCATTTAATTTAAAAAAACAATAAGAAGGGGCTGCGCAATACCCACAAAAAATTAAATTAATAACCCGACTAACGGAAAAATACACCGACTATGTAAGCACACCCAAATGGGTGTCTGATCTTGTTGCAACCATTTAAAAAAATTAATTTAAGTTGATTAAGGTTGCAATAATTAAACAGAACCATTAAAGTAATTAAAATGGGTAAAATTGCACAAAGTGGGTAGGCACCGACTAACGGTACAACAATGTGTTTTTTATAAATCTCAATGAAATAGAGGGAAAGCGAGTAGTCACCCTCACTTATAGTCATATATGTCTATAATATCCACAATAGACTTTGATTTAACCTAAAACAGATGAAAATAAAGGATTTTAGAAAAAACCCAAAATAGGGTAAGAATCTTCTGTGATGAAATGAGTGTAGAATACTCAACAGAATCGAATGATATCACTTGCACAACGTTATCTTTACCTAAGGTTTACTACGTAACTAACGATGAAGGAATTGGACATCGGACGGAGGAGCAGCAGCCTTCCAAAGGGGCTACTGGTTGGTGTGACAAGATTGAGGGGTGCGACATGATGAGTGGGAGAGGGAGAGAGGAGAAGAAAAAAGAAAAGATAGAAAAGAAAGAAAAAGAAAAGAAAATAAAAATAAGAGAAAAATAAAATATAAGGAAAAAATGAAATAAAAGAAAAAGATAAAATAAAACAAAAGAATGGAAAGTAAAATAATAAAAATAATTAAAAACGGGAATCCCCCAATTTAATTATTTTCATTTTTCTCGTAACCCCCTCTTTATTTTATTTCAGAATTTCTTTTTATCATTTCTTTCTTTCTTTTAAATCTTCTTTAAATCTATTATTACTCTTTTCCAATCCTTAATTAATTATTTAAAACTCAAACACCGTTCCAAAGCACGACGTGACATTTTTCATGAAACATCTGCAATTATTTAAATTAAATAAAAAGCTTTCCGGGTCCTACGGCGAGGTGTACAGGCACACCCCCTGGGTCGCTTAATTAATTAGACTAAAATAAAGTAAAAAATGGTCCATACCTGATTAAGGTCAGGACATTACAATTTATTTACTTATAGTATGATATAATTATATCATATTTTTATTGATAAGATTCCAAAATTTTATTTATACAGTCATATTTGAGTTTACTATCTGTTTTTTGAATTACTATTCATAAGGGTCACATTACTATTCCAAATTTCTAGTTACAATCTCATTATTATATGTTCTTTAATTTCAATAAAAATACTCATATTTAATTCATTCTTCATTTATAATGTTTTTTGTGTTCTATATGTGATTTTATGTGATTTATACTATATAAATTTTTTTTTTTGTGAAAAGTAAGATATCCAAAGAATTTAATTTAATTAAGAGGATACATACTATAGAATCTTGGGGTGTTATAAAATAAGTGATCAACTTTAATTATCCGGGTAATGAGAATTTAAAGGTGTATAATGATAGTTTGGTGAAGTTTTTCTCATACACCCAAATGGATTCACCACACATTTACTTGATTATAAGAAAATACCTATCCATTTTAAGTTAGTTAGTATGAGGAAAATATTTATTAAAAAATTACAAAATTCACTCCACACCATCACTTTGATATATTTTTTAGGATTTTTATTTTTTATTAATGTACACCATTGATCAAATTATTCTTCTATATGATAAAAACCATAATAACCTTTACATTATCATAGAATTGATTAATGGATAATATATTTTCAATGTATTTGATCAATTGTTTCATGATTAATTGAATGAAAGATACACTAAATCTCGAAGGCATTTTTTTCATAAAGATCTTAACTATACATTCTCTTTATTAGGAGGATGTGGGTTTTCCCCCGAATTCAGGTTTCAATCCATAAAGTGAATTAAATGAGAAATTATGTCCATGAAGTTCAAAAATATTTCTCCCATCATGCTGGACATATCATTTAGATAGTCAACACATTTTTCATTTCACTAGCTATTGACTCATTTCCTCCTATTTCAAGCAATTGACTTAAAAAATGGAAAATTATAGATGAGTATATTTAGAATATTAAACACATAAATGAGTATCCAAGAACATCACAGGGCATGGCTCAAAAATTAAATATATTATTTTACATAAGAATATCTAGGTTTCAATCTATTTTATACATGATCTATTTCAAAAAGTAAATGTTTTTGGTATTTTTTTACCATATTAATTGTTTTTAAAGAGCCTAAGAATTTATGAAAGAATATAATTATGTAGTTTCAAACAATGTGTGAATCATTGTTATTTTTTGGGAACTAGGTGGTGATATATTATACCTCAATTCACCCTTTTCAGGGTTATTACCCCAAGTACAACAATGTCATATCCACATCCACTTATAGTATCCAGACTAGGATTCATTTTAATCAAAAAAATTTCCTAATATTTTTTTAAAAAATAGGGATATTCTCCAATTATTATTCTTATTTTTTAAAAATTAACTTGTATTTTATAATGATAATATAAAAAAACTAGAAATTCCTCTGATACCAGCTATGGTAACACATATCATTTATAAAAATTATTTCATAAATTATTAAATGTAGTCACAAATAATGAAACCCCTAAAAAAATAGGCCTAGTGAATTTTTTAAAATTAGGTAGAAGATATAATAACTTAAATCATGGTTATAAAATCATTATTCAAAAACATTTAATCATCCCATTATATTCCATGGATATTCTAGAACATCACAGAATAACATGGGAATGTAAAACTGAAATGGTAAGCTATAAATCCAAATAAGGGAATAATCAAATAATTACAAGATAAAATTAATAAATTAGAGTCAATATCCATATCAATGTGACATAAAAAATGTTAGAATCATAAACATGTGAATATAATTATGATATACAATGATAACATTAAAGAAACATATGAATGCGTTGACAACATAAAACATGACATCAAAATCATAAGTCAAGGATAATTTCCAAGAGAACATAATATAATGTTCTTTGGTTAATCTTATATGCACCATACATGACATGACATTTCATGTGATAAAAAATATTACTCAATTCATTGGATGGAAATATAATTCTAGGCCCACCCATTATATTCATAACATGTACATTCATTAGTTTGAAACATAGACCATACAACATAAGGGTGTATTTAATCACTTTTAATCCCATGATCAATGATTTTGGGTTATATTCCTAGAATTTCCTATTTAATTAAAGATATAGACACACACACACACATATATATATATCTGGGTGTGTTTTTGAATACCCAAGAGTGGTAATAGGTATGGGTGTTCAAAACAAAAAAGTTTTTCTTAGAGAGTATAAAAATAAGTTTGGCATCATAGCAGGCATACATTAATATTCAATGAAGGTTTTAGTGAGATTGAAAGGGAAATATCATATCATGTAAATAATAAGTAATTTATGAGATATGTGTGGATAAATATACAAACATAAAGAATTTTAAATATATATATATATATATATGGTTCTTGAATGATGATGAGATTGATAGGATCACTCACCATCAAATAAAACTTCTATAGGATAAGGAATAAATTCTTAAGTAATTGGGGGAACCTTGGGAGGTATATAGAGAGGTATTTTCAATTCATATTCATTAAATATGGGTTTATATTTAATAGTAATGATAGTATTTGTGGGTTATTATATCAAAATAGAAGGGAATTTTTTATTAATTTAGAAACATAGGTTTTGGTCTCTGTATAATCAATTAATACAAAACAAAAACCATACCATGATTTTTACCATGGTTTCTACCAAATAGAATTTTATTTAATTATTTTATAAGTAAAATAACTGAACTAATTGTAATAATACCCTTGATGATGTAAGTGAGTCATGTTTATCAAGAATTTATTTTAAAACCTTATAATATAATATAGTTTTTAAATAATTCCTTAAGAGTTTATAACTTTTATAAAATAACCTCAAAATACAATATTTTAAAGTAAAAATTTAATTTTTTTAACTTATAATATTTATAGTAATTATTACATCATATTTTGGAGTTTTTGATGTCAAAATACGCACTATATATTTATATCGTATTTAATTTTTACCCAAAAATTTGACTATCTCTGGAAATTATAAAAATTTCACTGTTTCATAATTTCAACATTATGATTTCAAAAATAATATTTAATTTATCTAAATGATATAAATTTTATATTTTAAACATTTAAATAAAAATTATCATTTATTGAAAAATACTGTCTTTTTCTATAATAGTGTTTTAATCCTTATAAAAAGTACATTTGACTTCGTAAAAATATAATAACATTTCTATTTAAATATTTTTTTGGATAAAATTATTATTTTTTAAAATATAATTTATTTCAAATACTCATGAATTTGTCAGAAAGTATTTCTTGATTGAATCTAAATGTTTAAAAAATTACAATTTCTATTTCATCGTACGAAAATATCTTTTTATTAAAATCATTATCTAATAATTTAAACGGTAATAATAAAAGAGATTAAAAATAGTCATTATTTTATTGATATATAATATATAAATTCATGTTTTTTGGGTCTAGATACAAAACCCCTTATTACACCTATGTATTCCATAATGGTAACATATGTGAAGGTGAAATTTCTATAGGGTGGTTCGACAAAGATGATTTGGTATGTGATCTTGATGAGCTTGAACTTGTCCCATGAATATTATTACTCATGATTTATTTATTGAATCCTAAATTATAATTGGTCAAAGGAAAATCCATGTTATGATTTATTTCTTCGAAGCTCTGATAAATGGGTTTTATAGGGCATGATCCTACTAGTCAATAACCTGACTTATTTTCATTGAGTCAGTTGTATTTATCATAACCCTTAATATATAGTAATCATTTGATCATGGTATAATGGATATATTATCAATGGTTATGATTCATATAAGTGTTTTAAATATAAAATGATATAACTTATAGTAGTCTAAAATAATAAAAGTAGTGCTTGTGTTTTATATAACTACATTACATGATAATTCATTTATTCATTCACAAAGGTGATTTCATTTATAAAAGTTCAGGTTGTTAAAATTTTCCATTTTATGGAATAATTGTGTTTGAGTTATATAATAATAAATATACCATGATATTTTTGGGTTAGGATAGATGGTTCATATATATTTGATATTGGGGTTTATAATACCTTTTTTAGGCCATAATATATGTGTTTTAATTACACAATTGGCCTTGGGAGTGTTTTAGGTTACATGATGTTCTATGGACTTGATTCATTTATCCCCTAATACACAAATTATATGAAGCATGTTTTGGTAATTTAGGTTATATAGTATTCAATTACTATTTTTTTAGGATAAAAAAAATCACTATTAATTTTTTTTAGCTTTATAATATATTCAAATATACCAAAAATAAGTCATATATAAGAAAAGGGTTATAGTAGATTATGAAAAATATTATATTATCACTTATTGAACATAAACAAATTTTGTGTTTATTGGTAATATGCATGTAATTTCATGTAATGTTGTGGAACATCTATAGATCACATATGGGTTATATGGAATCCTTTATAAATTTTTGTGCTCTTGAGGAGTCATAGAGAGTGTTCTATCATAATATTATTTTATGGTTTATTTTTTTTGTAAAATTTATATATTATTATATTAGTTAAATTTATGAGTCTTGTTTAAATGTGAGATACGTATAGAAATGTTAGGATGTAATATTGAGAATATTATATTTATATAATTCATTATGATATTTATTTTTATATTAAATGTTTATTTTTTTATGTAGTGGTACCTTAATGTCTAAATATCACTCCATGTATTGTCATTAAACCCATGGAGAAAGTACCTTGAATTTGTTAAATGAAAAGTGAACTTATGGCCATGTGATATATCACCTTAGTAGTGTGGCTGCAACAGGGTGAGGTGTTGAAAAATTTACCCTTGTATGAGTTTTGATATTTTGGAAATGGTAGAGTATAGAATTATAGTTGGGACACGATACACAATCTATATGTTGGCTCCTCCACAATACAAATATTGTACACATGAAAGTTACATGGGAATTATGAGATTATATTTTTGATACATAACAATATGATTTTTTGGTTTTGATACTAACTTGGTTATGGATGATGGAGGTTATTTAATCATAATGTTGGAAAATTAGTCAAATATATATGTTGGTAGACATGTCATTTTTTTGGATTGTGAATTGACTGAGAGAATGGTTTTAGTTAAACTATTTCACTATTTATATTTTATTTGATGTTTTCTTCAACATGTTATTAATAATGAATTACGTAACTAAAATATAATATGTGTTTCTAATGATTCAATTTGATTTATTTATATTACAGATAATTTTTTTGATAAAGGGGTACACATTAATTTTTAAAAGTATATGGTGTATGTTTAATTAGAAAGAATAATAATTAGATTAAATAATTATTTAATAACATGATTTAGGGTGAATTAAAATAGGATTTTATTGAGTTTGATCATTGGTAATGTATTATAAAATTAATAATTAAATGATTTATTTTAAAATTTTAAAGCGTTTAATATATTTTGGGAAATGTAAGGCCATATTAATGCTTGTTAAATGTGTACAAGTTTTATTGACTTTAAACTAACATGCTTTATTTGATAAGTTTTTGTAATTGGTAAAATCTAAGAAAAATATTTATGTATGGTAAATAAATAAATAATATTATAATTTTTAATTTTATTTTTTGTATATTTTTTTCTTGGGTACAGTTTCTATTATTTTATGTGTTGTGTAAATAATAATCCAATGTGGAAATTTCATGTAATGATATATGATAAAAAATTGATTCATTCCAAATATGGTGTTTGGATAAATTGAATTAATTTTTTCTGATTAAAATATTGTTTTTATTGGTTTATGATTTTGATAAATCGATATAGGCACGATAATATTAATTTTGGGAAATAATAATGATACAAATAGAGTTATATTTTTTTTTTGAAAATTATGTGTGTATAATGAAAATAACCATCAAAGTGATCATAAGGGATTAAATGAGTTGATTTGGAAATTAAAAATGGTATTGAAAATAAATTATATATATAATGGGATTTTATAAAATGCGTTAAAAGTTTAATTTTTAATGATTTATATTTTAATTATTATTCTGAGTAAAAAATGGTGTGCTCAATTAGCTAAAACCATGATAGAATCAGATTTTTAGATTATTGGGATGAAGCAATGTATATTACTATATTATTAATGTCATGTTAAGAAGAATATTTAAATTTCATTATTCATGTTAACAAGAAAAATATTTTTGAACTTGATTAATTCTTGTAATTAAATTTCATGATTGAATTTTTTGAAGGGAATCTAACATTTTGATAATTTTTTTTAAATCATATATTATCTTGGTATATTAAGTTAATGGTATTTTTGATGATCATTATGAATGTTTTATGCTTTTTTTATTATTTATAAGGATTCTTATGGTGGTATGATTTTTGAATCATGATAAATGGATGAAAAATATGATAATGTTTGGGTTATAAAAATTATATTTTGACCGTGTTTATGGATATATTAATATAAATGTTTTTAAATGATTTTTGAATGATTATTTTTGATAGTTAATATTTGTAATATTCATTAGAAAATGAGACTTTTAGGTGGGTAAATATTAAGTTGTGGGAATTTAAATGATCATAATTTAAATGTGCGTTAAAAAATGATAAATTTTTTTAAAAAATTATCATTATATTCTTTGTTTTAGTGAAATTTTAATGTTGATAATTTGAAATAAGTTAAATTAAATAAATAAATAAATTTATTTAAATTATATTAATAATAATGTTTGAATAATAATGAAATTAATGACTTGTTGTAATGTTTATTGAAATAAAATATACTATTTTGCTAAAGTAATATTGAAATTTAAATTAATTTTGTGGGTGTAAATTGTATCACAAAAAATCTAGTAACATAGATTTGGTTTTTTACATATTACAATAGTATAAGATAAAAAAGATATCACCACCCAATATCATTTAATTTTGTAAACATGGAAAATTAGAAACATAATTGACTCAGATAATACATTGAAAATATAAAAAATCATGTAATATGAAATATTATTTCATCCTTGAAATCATTTATAGTAACCTTCTTCATAACCCAGGGAAATCAAAACAAAAAAGTTTGATATAAAATATTTAATAAGGCATGCAGACAATAGAATCAATCATGTGAGAATTAGGTATTACTAATAATGTGATGTGGAAAATAAAAACACATTCCATTCAATGAGGAACATTAGTTCAATTACCATCTATGGGTAATATAAATATAAAAATAACCTTGATGATGTAAGCTAAATTTTCAATAATGTAAATCCATATTTTGGTACATTTCGAATCAAGGCCTCCCAACCATGATACCACGAATATTACCATCAATGCCTCTAAACAAATACATCATTATTAATAAATGGGTGGGTTTTAACTGAATACCCATATAATATATAATTACTAATGTTTTTCTCTATGAGACATGTTGATATATCATGGGGATATCTATGAGTAGGCCCCACCCCTAAATTTCCTATCATGTGCATTATAATATTTTTAATTATCAATGAAATTCATTCTCAAAATATATTATAAGTCATAAATTATCCCTATTGAATCAAATATACATAATATCAATATTTAATTATCATAATAATAAACCATCCATAGAGATATTAATGATAGTATCATTGGATCATATCCTCAGTAACAACAATTGGTGTTGTCATTAATGATAAAATCATTAGAAGATCAATGGATCATTTCATGTGGAAAACATCTTTTTATTTTTTAAAATCAGTTATCTAATGTAAAAATGCTCAGAGAATATTTGGGAAAAAAATTTCATTGAAAATAATTATGAAAATATTTAATGAATGCTTCCAGATATATAGTATTCATGATGGGATGAAAATATATTTATGTGGTGTACGTTAAATTAAATATTACATTCACACCATTGGTGAAAACTACCTCATTTGGTAATTATGAAAAAGATTATTTTTAATATTTTTTATAAAAATTATAATTTGGGTATAAATGGATTCAATAAATATTTCAATAATAGTTAAAAAAATCTTGAAAAAAACTAAAAAATTTAGTCTTGGAAGAAAAATATTCCCAAACGAAGAGAAAACAAAGTCGAGTTTCCTTAAAATCATTATTTCAATATTTTAAGAAATCAATGAGAGGAAAATTAAATGAAACTCATATTATCTATATATATAAATAATAGAATAAATTTTTAGTGTTTAAGATAGGAACATCCCATAATTCCGAAAATATAAAATTAAATATAAAATTCCTAAATAAGGGAAAAATTGTGAAATTAACCCTAACGTTTTAATAACTTGGGAATAAAAACCCAATACTGGAGTGAAGATGAATTGAAAAATATAATCACATTAATATTTATTATTTCATAAAATAATATTTCATAGGGTTAGTATACCCATCATATAAAAGAAATTATGTTCATAATATAACATAATTCTTAATTAAGTGAAATTGAGACGAAAAATCCTTACATTAGGACCAAATTTCAGTAAAAGTGGATTTTACCACCATTATTTCAAATTAAAATTACTTATATTAAAAAAAAATTGTTATAATATCATATATAATACACTTATATAATTTTATCACCTGTTTATTAATAAATATTTATTGAAATAATCATTTTAGAGAGTTAAATGTTCAATTTTTCATGTAACATTTAGTTTGATAGTTTATGTCCATTCATATTTATCAGGGTTACATAATATATAAATTTTTTATGGTTATATAAATATATTATTAAATCATTATTTACATATTTAGATTCATTCTTTTTTAGGTAGAAATGAAAAATGAATCACATCAATTTCTGTTGGTGGTAGTCCACATGTAGGCACAAGCAATATTATCATTTTTAATGGGCGTAAACATAGAAGGTAAAAAATATATTATATATCAAAAACCCTAAAAATTTCATAAATAAAATATATATTCATTATTTAAATATTTATAACCATTAGTGTAAATTGGTGATGAAAAGTGAATTTCACCACTATGTGGAGACAATATGCCGTATATACACACAGACATAGTTTTCATTTTATAAAGAATATAAATGATAAAAATAAGGGTTTTTATTATACTATAATAAAATTTTGATATACGGGAGATAAATAATTTTAATTATATCATGATTATATAAGATTTTATGGAGGTATAAGTGAAAATAAAATGAAATTACTCTGCTAAGAGTTATACTTATTCTTTATAAAACCACCAGTGGATTACACATCAAGCCATATGGGATAATAATTTTATTTTAGAAGAACCTTTAGGTCATGAAGTGTATATTTGGTAGGACATATTTTTTTATTGGACAAGATATATGTCATAATAAGTGTTAGGAACAATGGATAAGTGGTCTCTTTATATAAGTTGGGAGAGTAGTATCCTTAGAGTTACTTAAAGTATTATAATTAAATAAATTAATGTTTATGTAAAAGTTAATAAAAATAAATATATTTCAAATATAGTATGATTAAAATTCAATATAATACCATCTAATACAATTTATACATGTTTTAGTTATGTTTTACCTCTTTGTCTTAGTTTGAACCTCTCTTAACCATTTTGACGATTATGGTGATATCAAAGATTTTTTCTCTTTTGGGGTTAATAAAGTTAATATAAAAGGATATATTACACATAAGTGGATAAATTCTAAAATTATAAAAAATATCCTTTTTAATTATATATATATATAATATTTATAAAAAATTTAATCATTCAGTAATATATTATTTAACATAAAATATCATTAAAGTCATTTTTGGAAAAATTAATTTTATTTGAAAATAAAGTCATCAAGATAAAAATGGTTTTAATATAAAATATTTTGAAATATATTATACAATATTATTAATAATAAAATTCATGGAACAAAAAAATTAATCCATAAACCATATATTTTAATGTATCTAAAATGATTTAGTAGATTTTTTCTAATATTTTTATAAGAAATATGATTGTGGTGCGTATGAATTTAAAGTAATTATTCCACCACAAAAATATAAATTAATTTTTATTATAAATTTTTTTTTATTTAACATCAATATAAAATATTATAGTCATCCATGTAATATTTTTATCCCTAAAGAAACATATAATTGAAATTAAAGTCAAGAGAGTGACAATTTTTATTTATCTTTTCCTGAAAATGATAGAAATCTTATAATCAAAGGAAAATGACTAATAAATTATATATATTAAATGTTAGGATTAATATATTTTAACTAATCACATAAAATTAAATAAATTCATGTTTTGGTCGATTTTGATACCTTATCCAATAGTTTAAAACTTAATTTACTAATTTTACCCTTTAACGAGATTATAAAATTTTATAATGGTTACTACTCATTGTGAATATAAATGAATTTGAATTATTTACCAAATATTAAACACATAATTATAAATATTAAATTCATTTCTAATTATTCAATACTAATAATTTATATAAATCAATTTAAATATTAATTGTTAAAACAAAACAAAAAAAAGTTTTTAGAGAAATGTGTTTTAAGCCCAAAAATGAAGTTATACCAAAATAAAGTATAATTTTGAGTCCTATTTAATTAATTATTTTATTAATTATTAAATTATACATATATGAGTTTTTGATAAATTTAAAAATATAATGGTACATTAAAATTTCATTACTTATTGAAAGTGAATGAGAGTTTTACAAAAAATGATATTTGTGCACAATTCACTCAAAGAAATATATTTCTAGAAAAATATCTAAATTTATTATGAATATTATTATGAAATTATAATTCAAATAATTAAATACATTTTTAAATATATATTTTTAATAAATTAATTATTTTATCGATGTATTTTTTTAAAAAAAACATTTTTATGAAAAGTAACATTAAATCCTAAAATGAATTTATTCTTATTCATTACATAGTAAACATATTTATATGAATTTTAAATTTATTTATTTAATTCATTATTTTTTGAGGAAATAATGTCTACATTTTTTTTATAATTAAGTTATTCCTACACATATGCACCAAACCAAAAACTATGTTACAACCATTTTATTTAAGTAATATTATTTTGTGATTTATTTATGCTTGAGGTTGTGTGTGTTGTATGCTATCAAACATACTATTATTTTGAAATAAAATATATTCTAAAGTCCCATGGTATTGTATTCTATCATTCTCCCATGAAAGGGTTCTCTCTTATTTTAGTTATTTAATGTTGTCTTGGTCTCGGATAAGGGAAAATACCAGTGATGATATCTCCTTTTGAACCATAGATAAATGGGCCACATAGGGTACAATCATATTGGCCGGGGACATCGCTTCTTTTTTATGTGTCAATTGAATTTATAATAAACCATAATATATACTAATCATACAATAACTATAAAATAACTATATTATCAATGGTTATGATTATTAATGGCTAATTAAAATAATAAAGGATATAACTAATAATAGTTTAAATAGAAAATCTAGCGAATGTGTTTTCTATAACTCCAAAATATGATAAGACATTTATTCCATCAAAAGGTTAATTTCATTTATAAATTCTCAGGTCATTACATTATTCCCCCATTTATAAAATTTTCTCTTGAAATATTTATTTCATACAATAAATATATGGGGGTACTCCTTTATCGTATCCTCTATGAGTTCCCATATTTCTTTTTAAAAATTGTGTTTCCTTTAAAACACATTGAGTTGGTGAGTTGTCTTATTTTGTAGAACTTTGTCTCTAAAATATAAGATCTCCACCTATTAATCCATGTATGAAGAATGTAAGAACCCGAACCCTCTTTTCAGGTATGTTTTCCTTTTTCTGGATTTTTTAAGAAAATAGGAGTTTTTGGAAATTTTTCAAGTACACGCCATGTACTTTATGAGTACACGCCCTATACTTCGTTGCCGCAGGAGGCTGTGTGTTGGCCGTGTCATGTCCACACACACGGTCATGTGGGGTGACATGGAAGCCACCTAAAGAAGATTACAAAAACAGTAAGTACATTCCGTGTACTCTAAAAGTACAAGCCATGTATTTTTTTCCATTAAACGCACCGAGGTCACGTCTGACAAACAAAACCATCTTCTTTTAGGTCTCGTTCATTCGAGAGAACCCATACGACCACAAATCTTCGACAAACCCTCAAGCCTCTATCTGTCCTCCGAATCGAACTCTGTCAGTTTTGTTGGATACGCATTGGTGAGTTCTCTCTTCTCATAGAGCATCATTTTCAAATTTCTCCTCTTTCATGAGTTATTGTGGGTTGAGAGTTTTGTGCATTTTCTTAGATCTACAACATTATAAGACAATTCAAGCCTCATGGTTCAATTATATTGATCTCCTAACCCTGAGGTAGATGGTTTGTGCCTTCCTGTTCGAAGTTTTTGAGTATTATGTGCAAATTACACCAATAACCTTGAACGGGGTATTGCGTGTTTACCATTTTACCCCTATTGTTTTCCTTCCATGCTTGTATGATTGTGTAGAGGTAATTTGGATATGAATTCGGTTGATTGATATGATTTGATGTGTTTTTCCCATGCATTGTTCTGTTTATGACCATTTGGTCTTGTTTAGCCTTTGGCAGCCTTGCCTGTTTTCCATGCCTGTTGCTGTATGGTGGAGAGTTGTATTCTGACATGCTTATTATGATGTAAACTATTTAGCTAAGTAGTTCTGTAGGTTTACTTTTTCTATATTACACTTCTGTGCTCGTTGACCTACACAGGGCTATGAGAACCTGGTGTAGTAGGCTATATAGGGGGATTGACCGAGTGAGCATCCTCAGAGAGCCTAGAACCACTTGGGGCTATAAGGGGAATTGACCGAGTGAGCTTCCTTAGAGAGTCCTTGATTACTTTAGACCATAAGGGGATTGACTGCGTGAGCTTCCTCAGAGAGTCTTTGTTTGAATTGAACGACCTGGGATATTAGAGGAATTGACCGAGTGAGCTTCCTCAGAGAGTCCTAGACCTCAGGACTATAAGGGGAATTGACATGTGAGCTTCCTCAGAGAGTCTTGCTTTACCTAGTCTATACGAGGAATGGACTGTTTGAGCTTCCTCAGAGAGTCCTACTTTACCTTTGACTATGAGGGGATAGACTGTGAGCACTTCCTCCGAGAGTCTTATTAAATTCCTATAATAGTACCATAGGGGTTGGGCTGTGTGTACTACCCCTAGGGCTGTCTACACTTCTTATATAGGACTAGAGGGGATGGCTACGAGTAATTCATAGAGTGTTACCTGTTTGAGATTTAGCTATTGTTTAACTGCTGCTTGATATTGAACTGTGGATTGTTTACTGCTGAGCGCTTTCCTGTTTACTGCTTCCTATACTTTTACCTTCCATATATTCACTGACTATTATGCAAAGATCTTCGGGTGGTTGCCTACTAGTATTTAGTCTCACACCATGTTTGGGTCATGATTCTGGGCCCAAACAGATAATGTTGTTGCAGGTATAGATAAGGGGAAACGCCCTACTACTTTAGGTACTTGATTGCTGTGGAGCTGGAGATCAAGGGACGAATCTATGGATTGCGATGCTGTGGAGTTGTTATTTTTATTTTTGTACTTGGTTAAGCACTATTTGTATTTCCAGAATTGTGACTTGTTCGGATGCTTTCCTAGACATATGTATTATGCATAATTATATATATATATATATATATATATATATATATGTACTCAACTTGTTTATTCTTTTAGTATTCCGCTGTTTACTGTTGTTTGATATTTACTGCTTCTTCTATTGTATGTGTAGTTTACTTCTGCTATGTAATCTGCCAATGAGGGCATAGTTTCCCCACTATCACACCCAAGGCCCTCGCTGCTAGTCGGAAACCTTTGGCATTTAGGGAAATGCGCTTGAGGCCATGTGACCAACCGGGTACGGGGCGCCTCTAGTTGGTTCCCAGAACCAGGACGTTACAAAGTGGTATTTGAGGAGGTTTATTTTCTTTTGAATTACTATTCAGAGCCTTAGATAGGGATAGGATGGAATAGGTACTTTGTAATAAGATATGCCTGGGAGTAGCAAACCCGTGTATAGGGAAAATCCAATCTACCTCGTTATTGCATTTTTTTATGGTCTTGCAATTATTTCAGTTGATTTGATTTCACCTTGAGTGATTCACATGATTTGTGCTGTTATTTTTGATGTTATTAAGGTTCTATATCTATTTCAACCTGATGAGATGAGGGTATTCCATCTCATGCATCATATAGTAACTTTCTAGAAATCACATGTCATGCATTTTTTTCATGCCATCTAGGATACATTAGAGATTTCATGTTGTTGTGATAGATGATGTGTAAAATATGCATGCTGTTGTGATAGTTTCTTTGATAGAAATACCTACTATTTGATAAGGTATTTTTTGTGTAGAGGTTTTCTTGAATGAACATCAAACTTTGGTTATTGAGGTGTTATGGGCCCTCATGGACCAGAATTTGGTGGATCATTGCACTATTCTCTTGTTTATAACTTGTACAGGATTCCAAAATTTGATTCACGGGGAGTATGGGCCCTCAAGGATCGGAATTTGGAATTTCCAATGTTCGTTTCTGTGTTTTTTTGGGTGTCGGAGTAGTTTCTAAGGATTACTATCCAGAAAAACCCAGAATACACGCCATGTGTTCTTTTGTTCATGAAGAAATTTTTTTTCTTAAGTACACGCCGTGTACTTTATATACACACTGTGTAGTCTTTGACCGTGTCATAGGTCGTGTGGGTAGAGACACGGGATGGGAAAGGTCTGGTAGAAACACGCCGTGTTCGCGCTGAACATGTCGTGTAGTATAATCCTATGAACTCGTCCGTGTAGCTAACAACACGGGTCGGTGGAGTCTCTTCTTATACACACCGTTTCCATCTTAAAAATGCCATGTAGTCTGACTCAGGTACCCAGCCGTGTCACGAAAAAACACGGGTTAGTGTTATACCTTAACTTACATGCCGTTTCTATCTGGAACATGCCGTGTAGTTTGAGCCGTGTGTCTGACTGTGTCACTAACAAAACGGGACAGGTGAGGCTTTTCCAGAACATGCCATGTCTGCCTTGAACACGCTATGTAGTATTGTATTAGGAGATCCTTGTGGCTTAACAGTTTATAAGGATCCGAGAAAAGAAATAGGATTCAAGTACACGCTGTGTTATAGGACAACACACCATGTGTTTTGGGGTGTTACACAACCAGTTGTGGTGGGAGCACACGACCATGTGAATGGATTAAGGAAACACACCGTGTAAGGGAAATACACGTCGTATAGTCATGTTTTTCTTAACTTGAATGCTTTCTTTCTCTGGTTTTCTTCTTGTGCCTTCAGTCTTCATTCCTTGATACTCTTGAATCTTAGTGTGCATTTGAACTTGCAGAATCATGCCACCTAGATGTCCCCCGGTTGACTGCCAGTTGCAGGGTAGTGATTAAACGCATAATATGGATGATCAGGGACTTCCTATATATCCTCCTATTGTTCTATCCTTGGCACCAGTAGTTATACTAGTTACAGGTGCCGATGCACAGTTTAGGGAGGGTTTTCTAAGGATGATGCAGACCTTCTAGGGAGCGCCGCCTCCTACCCCGTCGATGACATATTTGACGCGGGTTTTCCAAAAGCAGCATCCCCCCACCTTCTTAGGGGAGGGAGGACTATAGACTACAAAGTCCTGGATCGAATCCATTCTGACGATATTCAAGTATCTCAAGGTACCACCAGAGAGGAGGGTGAAGCTCGAAACATACATGGTTCGAGACTCCACCAAGAGGTGGTGGATGTCATCTCTTAGGCGGGACACTACCAGAATATGGCTTAGGAGGAGTTACAACATATCTTTTACAATTAATTCTACTCGGAGACCTTGAGGTCCAATCAAGCCTAGGAGTTCATGAGCATAGAGTAGGGTACTCTTTCTGTGATAGAGTATTCTTCTCTCTTCACAGAGCTGCAGCGTTTCACACTTATTCCAGCAGGTGATGAGTTGTTCCTGGCTAGGAAGTTTTAGGACGGTCTTAGGTAGGAGATCCGTTCCCAGGTGAACGTCTTTCAGTTGAATTTTATATCCTCTATCATCAACCGGGTACTGATTATGGAGCGTAATCTGAGGGATTATGGAGCTGTGAGATAGGGCGGTTTGACATCTAGAGTTAGTGCTCTGCCAGATGATAGTAGGAAGCTCCATAAGGAGGCTGCATGAGGAGATCAGAGCAGGCATGATACATCTTCTGGTAGCCAGGTGGAGTGCTACCAGTGTGGGAGAAGTGGGCATATAAGGCCACGTTTCCCAAGAGACCTAGTGAAGTGTTGGTCTTGCAGCAATATAGGCCACCTTCAGTGCTTTTGTCAGTTCTTCTCACCAACAGCTGGTGATAGGGGTTCCTCTATGAATCATCATTCAGGAGCAGTGCCACCAGCTTCTCACCAGTCTAGGAACTGGAGTTATTCTAGCCATTCAGGCTGAGGTGGAGGTCCTGGCCGTGGTAGCTAGTTACCCGATTTTCAGTGACATCAGGGTGGATCAACTTAGAGTGGACAGGCAGGGTCACAGGGCCACAGTATAAGCTAGAATTTTGCAGAGGAGCATACCCAGCTGGAGAAGGATCCCATAACTTCTACCATTAGAGGTATGATCTATGTATCCTCAGTCTTAGAATCTTCTCTTTTTGATACAGGGGCTTCCCATCTCTTTATATCTATTGCTGTCGTGGAGATCCTTGGGCTCTATATCTTTTCTTCTGCTGATATCTTGATGCTAGACACTCTGTTGGGGACTAGAACGACTAATGTACGTCAGTGCAGAGAGTGCCCTCTACAGGTTGGTGGATGTCACTTTTTTATGGTACCTATATGTCCTAGGGATGATAGGCTATGATGTAATTCTTGGGATGGACTGGTTAGTTCCATTCCAGGCAGTTGTCGACTGTTATCACCGCATAGTGAGTTTCATATCACCAGAGGGTGGATCCTTTCTTCATAAGGGCGAGTGGGATGTCCAGATGAGAAGAGCAGGTCTAGAGCATCATGGGTTGGGAGGAGTTACAACCCAGATTGCTAGTCTTTATCTAGATGACCAGGGGACTTCACAGTTATACTTTCCTCCAGTCGTGGATCGTTTCAGAGATGTCTTTCAGGAGGAATTTTCAAGTTTTCCTCTATAGCATGAGGTAGAATTCTCAATTGATCTTATTCCTAGAGTGGAACCGGTTTCCATTACTCCTTATAATATGACTAAACTTGAATTTTAGGAACTTAAGAAGAAGTTGGAGGAGTTTCAAGCAAAGGGTTTCATATGACTCATTACTTATCCTTGGGGTTTTCCTGTCCTGTTTGTGAAGAAGGCATATGGTACCCTCAGTCTTTGTGTGGACTATCAGAAGTTGAACCAATTGATGGTTAAGAATCGATATCACTTGCCAAGGATTAATGATCTCTTTGATCAGCTTTGAGGAGCCTTGGTGTTCTCTAATGTTGACTTGAGGTCTGGTTATCATCAGTTTCATGTCAGACCATTATGTATACCTCTTATGGCCTTCAGGAACAGGTATGGTCTATATGAGTACTTGGTTATTCTGTCCAGTCTCACGAACGTGCCTGTAGTTTTCATGGAACTGATGAATAGAGTGTTCCATCCATACTTGTATTCCATCATGGTGGTCTTCGTGGACGATATCTTGGTGTACTATCACACTCGACACGACCATGCTACCCATCTTGAGATTGTTTTGAGTACTTTGAGGGAGCTTCAGTTATATGCTAATCTCTCAAAGTGACACTTTTGGATGGCCCAGATTCACTTCTTAGTTCATGTCATCTCAGAGACAGGTGTATCAGTAGACCTAGAGAAAGTGAGAGCAGTAGTTTCTTGGGAGCATCCAAAGAACGTCTTTGAGGTAAAAAGTTTTCTAGGGCTGTATGGATATAATAGACACTCCATACAATACTTTTCACACTTAGAAGCAACGCTGACAGGTCTGACTAAGAAGGGTGCGAAGTTCTTATGGTAAGATTCTTGTGAGTCAGCCTTTTAGGAGCTGAAGGGGAGGTTGGCATCAGCACCGATACTAGTCTTGCTGGAGCTGGGCAAGAGCTATATTATTTACTGTGATACATCAGGTATTGGGCAGGGATCTGTACTTATGCAGGGAGATGGAGTCATTGCGTACGAGTCTCAGCAGTTGAGGCCACATGAGAGGAACTACCTGACACACGATCTAGAGTTGGAAGCTATTGTTGATGCCTTACGCTATTGGATACATTAACTTATGGGAGATAATTTTATGGTTTTAATTGACCAAAAAATTCTCAAGTACATTTTCACTCAACGTGATCTGAATTTGAGACAGTAAAGGTGGGTCGAGTACCTACAATCCTTTTATTTCGAGCTTGCCTATAATCCTAGGGAAGGCAATGTAGTGGCTGACGCATTGAGTAGAAGGACATAGATACATGCAGTTCTGGAGGCTAGCAGTGAGTGGAAGCTTATGGCTCTGTTCTCTAAGATGCATTTGGAGGTACAAGACAGTCAGGGGTAGATGTTTCTTTCTTCTGTAGATCTTACCTATACTCTTCTTGATCGAGTAAAAATGATGAAGCTATAAGATTTTTAAGGCCTAGTTCTACAGAAAAGCGTGTCAGGAGAGGACCCTATTCCTGGGTGGACCATAGGCGAGGATGAAATCTTGCATTTCTAGGGATGCATATGGGTTCCAACAGATATAAGCAAGGAGATGATGCGGGACATTCATTAATCAGTTTGGGAAGTTCATCCTAGCATTACCAAGATGTATCGTGATCTACACTGTCACTATTGGTGGTCAGGTATGAAGAGGGACGTTGTTGGTTTC
Organism: Viscum album; assembly: GCA_963277665.1. Taxonomy (NCBI): domain Eukaryota; kingdom Viridiplantae; phylum Streptophyta; class Magnoliopsida; order Santalales; family Viscaceae; genus Viscum; species Viscum album. The sequence continues at coordinate 1,012,063,648 of OY728141.1, read as the reverse complement.
ATCATGAGGTGTTCCACTTTCCAGTAGGTGAAGGCAGAGCATCAGCGACTAGCATGGCTTTTACAACATTTATCCATTCCCGAGTGGAAGTGGGATGATGTTGCGATGGAATTTGTGACTGGTTTACCGAGGTCGCCTTTATGGAATGATGCAGTTTGGGTTGTCATTGACAGACCCACAAAGGTTACTCACTTCTTTCCAATCAAGGAGACCTTCAGTGTTGATGATATGGGGTGGTTGTACATCCGAGAGATTGTACGTCTGAATGTAGTTCCGTACTCCATTGTTTCAGATAGGGATATCCATTTTACTTCTTGGGTCTGGAAGGGGAATCAGAAGGATTTAGGTACATATGTACTTTTGAGTAAAGCTTACCACCCCCAGACAGATGGCTAGTCTAAGCGTACGATTCAGGTGCTTGAGGACATGCCCCGAGCATGCATTATTGATTTTAGAGGTTCTTGAAAAAATATATACCTCTTTTAGAGTTTTCCTACAAAAATAGTTTTCAAGAAACTATCCAGATGGAACCTTATGAGGCTTTGTACGGTAGGTCATACCGATCTCCCTTATGTTGGCTGAAGGTAGGAGAGGCAGCTTTGCTGGGACCTCGTCTTGTTCAGGAGACCATAGAGAAGATAGAGTTGATTCAGAAAATGATGGCTACTGCACAGTCTCTTCAGAAGTCTTATGCGGATCAACGGAGACGACCTCTGGAGTTCGAGGTTGGGGATCAGGTTTTCCTACATGTCACACTAAGGTTAGGACACAATAGGATTAGGAGGCAGTGTAAGATTTCGCCAAGGTATGTCGGGCCGTTTGAGGTGTTGGAGAGAGTTGGTCCGATGGCCTATCATATGCAGTTACCTCAGAGGTACCAGGATATGCACAACGTTTTCCATGTTTCTTAGCTCTGATGTTACTTTTTAAACCCGTCTCATGCTTTCCAACCCGAGGAAGTCGAGTTTGAGGTGGATGCATCTTTCAAGGAGCATCCTATCCTGATTATTGATTGAAGTATGAAGGTTATCCATTGCCGGTATATTCCTATGGTATGAGTGCTATGGTAGCAAAGATGGGTGCAGGGCAAGACTTGGGAGAGGGAGGCCAATGTACGAGCTCAGTGGCTGGAGCTATTCAGGGTTTCTTCTTCTACACCACGCTAAGGAAATTCGAGGAAAAATTTCTTTAAGGGGGGAAGTTTGTAAGAACCCAGACCTTCTTTTCAGGTATGTTTTTTCCTTTTTCTGTAGTTTTTTGTAAAAAGAAGAGTTTCTGGAAATTTTTTAAGTACATGCCGTGTACTTTATGAGTACACGTAGTGTACTTCGTTGTCGCAGGAGGCCGTGTGCTGGCCATGTCATGGACACGCACACGGCCGTGTGGGGTGACAAGGAAGCCACCTAAAGCGGAGTACGAAAATAGTAAGTACATGCTGTGTACTCCAAAAGTACATGCCAGGTATTTTGTTTTTTTATTAAATGCACTAGGGTCGCATTTAATGGAAAAACCATCTTCTTTTAGGTACCATTCAACCAAGAGAACCCATACGGACACAGATCTTTGATGAACCCCCGAGACTCCGTCCGTCCTCCAAATCGAACTCCATCATTTGTGTTGGAATCACATTGGTGAGTTATCTCTTCTCCTAGATCATTGTTTTCCAATTTCTCCTCTTTTGTGAGTTATCATGGGTTGATAATTTTGTGCAATTTATTAGATATACAGAATTCTAAGATGATTCAAGCCTCGTGGTTCAATTATATTGATCTCCTAACCCCGAGGTAGGTGGTTTGTGCCTTTCCGTTCAAAGTCTTTGAGTATTATGTTCAAATTACACCAATACCCTTGAACGGGGTATCGCGTGTTTATCGTTTTACCCCTATTGTTTTCTTACCATGCTTGTATGCCTGTGTAGAGGTAATTTGGATATTAATTGGGTTGATTTATATGCTTGGATGTGTTTTTCCCATGCGTTGTTCGGTTTACGATAGTTTGGTCCGGTTTAGACTTTGGATTCCTTTCCTGTTTTCCATGCTAGTTACTGTAGGGTGGAGAGTTGTATTCTGAAAAGCTTGTTATGATTTAGACTATTTAGCTAAGTAGTTCTGTAGTTTTACTTTGTCTATATTACACTGCTATGCTCATTGACCTACATAGGGCTGTGAGAACCTGGTGTAGTAGGCTATAAGGGGGGATTGACCGAGTGAGAATCCTCAGAGAGCCTAGAACCACCTAGGGATATAAGGGGAATTGACCGAGTGAGCTTCCTTAGAGAGTCCTTGATTAATTTAGACTATAAGGGGATTGACTGTGTGAGCTTCCTCAGAGATTATTTCTTTGAATTGAACAACCTGGGCTATAAGGGGAATTGACCGAGTGAGCTTCCTCAGAGAGTCTTAGACCTAGGGGCGATAAGGGGATTTGACATGTGAGATTCCTTAGAGAGTATTGCTTTACCTAGACTATACGAGGAATGGACCTTTTGAGCTTCCTCAGAGAGTCCTGATTTACCTTTGACTATGAGGGGATAGACTGTGAGCGCTTCCTCCGAGAGTCTTATTAAATTCCTATGACAAAACAAAAGTGGTTGGGCTATGTGTACTACCTAGAGGGTTGTCTGTACTTCTTAGATAGGACTAGAGGGGATGGCTGCGAGTACTTCCCAGAGGGTTACCTTTTTGAGTTTTAGATGTTGTTTCACTGCTACTTTATATTGAACTGTGGATTGTTTACTGCTGAGCACTTTCATGTTTACTACTTCCTGTACTTTTACCTTCCATATATTCACTGACTGTTAGGTACAGATCTTATGGTGGTTTCCTACTGGGATTTAGTCTCACACCCTGTTTGGGTCATGCTTTTGGGCCCAACCAAATTATGTTGTTGCAAGTATAGATAAGGGAAAGCACCCTTCTACTTCAGGTACTTGATTGTTGTGGAGTTGGAGAGCAAGGGACCAAGCTATGGCTTGAGATGCTGAGGAGCTGTTATTTTTCTTTTTGTACTTGGTTTATCACTATTTGTATTTCCAGTATTGTGACTTGTTTGGATACTTTCCTAGACATATGTATTATAAATCATTATATATATATATATATATGTGCTCCAGTTGTTTATTCTTTCACTCTTCTGCTGTTTACTGTTGTTGGATATTTACTGCTTTCTCTATTTTATGTGTTGTTTACTTCCACTGTGTACTCTGCCAATGAGGGAATAGTTTCCCCACTATCTCACCCAAGGCCCTCGCTGCTATTTGGAAGCCTCTAGAATTCAGGGAAATTTTCTTGAGGCCATGTGACCAACTGAGTACAGGGCGCCTCTGGGTGGTTCCTGGAACCGGGACATTACAAAGGATCATTCTCTAATGGATACACCTTTGAATGCATTACATGATAGGTTTCTAGTATGTACTTCCCCAAGAGTTATAAATTGTAGACATCATGTACTTGAGGTTGGTTAGGTGGGAGTTCTAGGTGATATTCTACAACTCAAATGCTATCAATAATCTCAAGGGGGCCAATGTATCTTGGACTAAGAATTTTCCTCTTCCCAAACATCAAGAATTTATTTTATGGTGATATACTAAGGAACACTCTATCTCCAACCTCAAAATCCAATTATTTTTAGAGATTATCTATATAGAATTTATGTCAACTTTTCATGGATTTAATATGATGTTGAATGGTTTGAACCTTTTCTATAATTTCTTAAACAACATTAGGTTCCATCTTCTTTCTCTATACAACTTCATCCATCATCTTATAGTCCAACAACTATTCCCATAAATATTCTTATAGGTTCTATTTGAATACTTGAATTGAAACTATTTTTATATGATAACTCCGCTAGGGGAAGGTTTTGATCCCAAAATCCTTGTAAATGAATTGGACATGGTATCAGTATATCATTTAGAGTCTTAATGGTTATTTTAGAGTTACCAATAATCTTAGGTTGATTACTAGTGATGAAGCTCAGCTCCATATCAGAACCTCACTAAAGGATTCACTAAAAGAATGAGGTAATCCTTATTTCTCAGTCAAATACAATAGAGTGTGGAACTCCATGAAGTATTACCACTTCCCTAATGTATATCGGGGAAATTTGGTTAAGGGGGAAATTGTTTTTGACAGAAATGGAATGAACTGACTATGTAAAGTGGTCAACTACTACCTAGATGGAAGTATTGCCTTTAGAGGTCCTAGGGAGTCTTATGATGAAATCAATGGTTATATTTCCCATTTCTATATTAGTATGTGTAATGGTTGTGTCATACTCTCAGACTTCTTTAATTATTGCTTGACTTTTTGGAAAACCAAGAATCAAGAAAAAAATTAAAATATTTATATTATTTTTGTCCCATGATATCATTTACATCAAATATATATACATAATATATACTCTTGGATGAATATAGATTGATCATCTATGAGCATCATCCATAAGTTCCTTCTTTAGTTTTGGTTATAATGGGTTACATATCCATAATCCAACTCATATAAATCCTTATTTATAAAATTTGAACTTCAGAATATTCACTACATTATTTTGTAGCACCTCATCTTTATTTTTTTTATCCATGATTCATTCAACAATATATGATTCAAATATTATTTTAGAAATGTTGGATGATTATCCTTTTATTATTCCCATATCCATTTTCTGTATATCCAAGAGATTGGATCCCTTTAAATCCTCATTATGAGTAGTGTTGCGGGATCCTTTATACTTATAGAATCTCTATTTTATTTTAATTATGATGATGTTAATCGATTTAATGGTCATAATACTTGATGATATTTAACCACCTTCATTGGAATATTTTGAGATCCTATTGTATGAATTTATTTTTGAGGCTTTTATAAACCATATCATTGTCAAACTTTTATCTGTATAGATATTATAACCAAATAATCATTGTGAATATTACTATATCCAATTATATATCATGTGTTGGGTATTTATAATAATATATATTTAATTGGATACAAATATAAGATATAACTTTGTCATCTTCCATGACTACACAATCCATGACTTTTTTAGATACATCGATTTAGATCACAAATCCTTCCTCAATAGTTGGTAATGTGAGAACATGTGAAATGATAAGCCTCCTATAGAAATATTTAATTCTCTATTTGCATTCATCATTCCTAAAAGAAAATGAATGATTTATAAGTTATCTTGGTTATTGGGATTGAAAATACTAATAATTTTATCACAAATAAACAATAGTAACCAGATAATCCAAGGAAACTTTTGAGTTATGTCATAATTATTATTCTTCAATATTCTTTAATTGACATAGTTTTTTATAGAATCACAATTACACTTTTTTTGTTATAACATACCCCATTAATTTAACTTTCTCCATCTATAACTCACAATTACTATACTTTTCAAATACTTCTTTACATTCAAAAAGTCTTTAGTATATAATTAAAATACTCCTTATATTCCTCCTTGTATTTAGAGTAGATAATAGTATCATCTATAAAGACAACAAAAATTTTTCCAAGGTAATATATAAAGATAATATTAAATGTTTATATGAAGTTTTTTAGAGAATTATTGAGTTTAAATGGCATCACCATGAACTTATAGTGTTCATACCTTTTATAAAAGTTGAATTGGGGACATCCTTCTTCTTCTCCATTACGTAATAATATCGTGACAAAAAAAACCTTAAATAATCATTGGGTACCATGAATCTAATAAAAAAAGTCAACAATCCATTGAAGAGGATACTTATTCTTTATCAAGTTTTTTTGATCTCATGATAATCATTGAAGATTCACATTAACCCATCCATTTTATTGAATAGGAGGACTGATTCACCCCATAGTGAATCACTGGTCTGTATAAAACCTATATCCATATTCTACTATATTTTATTCTTAATATCATTATGTTTTAAAACTACCATTTTATGTTTATTTATGGATATTGAAAATTCTCTAGGTGTAAGCTTGATCTAGAATTCAACCAGTCACTTAGGTGAAAGATGAGGAATTTTTTTTCGAAAACACATAAACATATTATCTCACAATGGGAATATCTTCAAGGATGATATTTTAATGAAAATAAATTATTTGAGATAGATAAAAATTCTAAAAAGGAATTAATATCAATTGTTGAGATTATGATATTGTAGGATATTCATCCTTTTCCTTGCACTTACATAAAATATGAGGGTGATTCCTGATTCAGAGGGTTACTTACTTCTCTCAATAATTTATGATTATCTAAATAATAAAATCCAATAAATTCCTAGAATAACATAAAATTATAAAATAGGGATTATGAAAAAGGTTCACTGGTAATTTCATCCTAGAAATTTTTACAGGGAGATTTATATACTTGGAATTCAATTATTACCCCATATATAATTTTCACTTATAACACTACTTCCGTGTTTTGTGATGAATGAATATTTATAATAAAATTTTGTGATATGAATGAATTTATAAAATTAGAATAAAAAATTCCATTCACTGTCCATGAATTAATTACTAGTATACCTATCACCACAAAGTTTTTGGGATCCACACAAGCAGTTGTGATGTAATAAGATCTCTTTTTCTCTCCAGGACTTGGATGCTATCATTTTTTTCATCATATAAAACCATTTTATTAGTGCATTGATTTTCATAGTTTCCTTATTCATTTAATTTGAATAATTTTAAATAGGATATGGGTTGATTGGAGCATTTATTTCTTCAATCACAATGGTGGGTTTATCCAATCTGAAATCACTGGCTATGTGATATTACTTCCCACAACTAAATAATTTCTTTATTCCCTTAAAGAAACTTCTAGGATGGGTTTTAACATAATTTTGAAAGTGGGAAATTGGAATTTCTTTACACTGTTAGATTTTTCCATGATACCAACAGAATTAAAATCCATTTTTCTTCTTATTATCCCAATGAGATATTTAGGATTATCTAATCTTCATTTTATAATTGTGGGAACATCAAAAAATTTCCTCATATTTTATAAAGTCCTAAATAAATAAGGATATTTTAGACTCAGTGTTAGTGCAATAAAGAAGCTATCAACATTATTTTTTTGGGTAATGAAAAAGTTTTTAGTTTTATCATGATGGTATTTAAAAGTTTTCCTCATAAAACCAAATGGTTTCATCATCTATTTCCATGAGAGAATAGAAATACAACTCCATTTTAATTTAGAGAGTCTGAGGATAATATTTATCAAAAGAAAATTCCAAAAATTCCTTACACTCTATCACTACAAACTCTTCCTCTATATTTTTATTTTTGATCAACATCCACCATTAATCAGCTACTTCATCCATATGGTAAATAGCCATGATGATCGTCTCTTAATCATAGTATTTAAGTGTGGAGAAGATATTTTCAATGGAGTTGATCCATTTTTCTATGATTAAGGGAATAAAAGATATACTAAAAGTTAAAGGGCTTTGTCACATAATGGTCTCAAATTCAAAATTTTCTATCTTATGTTGATGTGGGTTTTCCCATGGATTCAAGTTTCTATTCAAAACATACATTAAATAAGAATTATTTCAATGAAGTTCCCAAACCATTATCACCTTGTTTTTTAAAAATCATTTTGGAAGCTGGAGCATTTCTCATCTCACTATTTATTAACACAGATCATCCTATTTATTGGAAATGACTAGATTAAATTGAAAATTATGGATCATTATTTTAGACTATTAAACACATAAATTGGAAACCAAGAACATTAATGTGTATAACTCATAAATGAAATATATTCCTTAACCTATGAATTTATAGGTTTAAATCTATGTTATCCATGACCTATTTCCAAATACAAAATATTATTTTCCTTTTTTCCTTTATTAATGATTTATAAAGAGATTATGAATTTATGAATTCATATATGGGATCTATAGGGTATGATTACCCTGGTCGAGGAAATTTATTACTTTTTCTGAGTCAATCAGATTTTTCATAACCATTAATATATACTAATAATATGATAATGGTACAATCTCTATACTATCAATGGATATTATTCTTAATGGTTTTCCAAATCTGAATGGATGTAACTTGTATTGGTCTAAAATAACCAAAGTAATACATGTTTTTTCAGTAACTATATTACGTGATATATAATTTATTCATTCAAAAATGAAATTTCATTTATAAAATATCATGTTGTTAATATTTTACATGATATAGAATGATTTTTATTGATGTTTAGAATACATGATATACCATGATATAGTTGGGTTAGGCCGGACGGTTCAAATACATATGATATTATTGGTATAATACCTTTTCTCAGACATATTATGTCTATTTTATCTACATAGTTAGTCTTGGGAGTGGTTGGGGTTACATGATGTTCTATTGTCCTGTTTCATTGATCACATAATAAATAACTTAAATTAAGCATGTTTTGGTGACTTGGGTGTTATGGTTTCTTGATAAAAATGATTACCATTAAATTATTTTAGATTTATGATATCATCAAATATACCAAAAAAAACTCATATATATGAAAATAGTTTCAGTATATTTTGATAAATATAAAATTATCAATTACTGAACATACAAAAATTCTATGTGTATAGGGAACATGAATTGGATTTCATGTAATGTTGAGGAACATTTGTTCCTCGAAGGTGGTGTTTATGGAATATTTTATAATATTTTTGTGTTATTTTTGATTCAAGATAAGTGTTTTATCATAATATCATTTTATGGTCTATTTTTGTTATAAAATTTACATTTGTTATATGGGGTTATTTTTTTATTGCTTTAATTTGAGATATGTATGGGAATGTTAGGATTCATTATTGATAATATTATATTTTTATAATGTATTATACTAATTATAATTATTTTAAATAATTATTTTTTTATTTTTTATTTATTGGATTTTTTTTATATCTCTATCCATGTTTTTTCATTACCCCCCTAGAGTAAGTCCCTATATCATGTTTATTGAGAAGTGCACTGGACCCATGTGATATATCTCTTTATTAGTGTGGTTGCATCAGGGTGAGATAGTAACACCTCGACCCCTCTAGACCGGATCTAGTGCATTACTTGTTATATTGGCATGGTTAGAAGGAATAAAAATACCAAAGGAATGATTATTTTAGTAGTCTTGATGAAACTAGATACATAAATGTAACTCAAATTACATTGGAGAAGGTTACAAAATACTATACACAACAAAACTAAAAGCTTCAACCACATGAACTCAATAAATGAACTTATCTTCATCACCATTGAAGGTAAACAATGAAAGGGGTGAGCTAAAAAGCTCAGTAAGGGTTACAAATAGTGGATTCATGAGTACAATAATAAGTTAATCACAATCAATATGACATAATCAATATGGCACAGTGAATAAATGAAATCTAATTCCATTAATAAACTGAGAATGAAACTGCATCCATAGATTTTGTCATAGTGAAAACCTCATGGATAATAATAACAACTGATAAGGAATAAAGATAATTCTTATTAATTGCACATAATGTATCTGGAACATGAAACCATTATACCATTAAAATAGTTTAGTTCTATTGGTAGAAGCCTGTCTGATTTTTTGGAAACAAACTCGAAGGGTTTGACGCCAAACTGATTTGTCTCATGAGACCTACCGATGCATCGAGCTGATATTGAGGGAACCACCCTCAACTTCATGTCCAAATAATTCTTTATACATTGATTCAATACAATAGAAATATCTATTTTCAATATCTGTATAGAGTAGAGTATACAGATTCATCAATATTTCCATAATTAAAATAACTTTTCAAATAAACATCGTATGTAAAATGGTATACAGTTTAGACAAAAAAAATATCCATGATATGAGATTATAGATATTTAATATAAATATATTTTTAAAATTAAAAGTGATCTCAAATGGGCAGTAGGTACACCATATAAGTATTATTAGGTGCCTAATACAAAGTTATCCACAACAAAATAGTAGTTGAGACAAAGTCTCTGACCACAATGTAATTGGTCGAATCGTATGACCAGAACTTAATAAACCTCAAATGAATCATTTAATAACATGAATATAAATAGAATCATGTTATTATATATCAAATGGAAGTACATTTATACCACATACATGAAATAAGTGGCGAACAATGAAAATCTCACAGAAATGAAAGTGAGATGAGAAACATCTTACAATCATTTAGGCATGGAAACAAGTGTTATTGAAAGGGATAAATGAGAGGTAAAGGGTTATTACATTATTTATATGTTAAAAGGGAAGTATGGGGGAGGTGAGAAAACATACCCCATAATTATTAATTAAAAATAAAAGGGAACAACATAGGGGAGATTCTTGAACAAAAGTGAGAGAGAGGATCGATTACAAAGATTGTGTCATTATAGTGACGAAAAATCAATGAAATATTTATGTGTGACAAATAAAAATCCAAAAAATATAATTAAATATATAGTATAAAACAATAATATGTCATTCACACATATTCTTGGTGCAATGTAACCAATGAAATAGATGTTTAACTCAAAGAATGAAAATTGAGTTAAGAAATCCCTTACCTTACGCTCGAAGGTGTTCTTGTTTGTTATTAACGACATGAATAATCAAATTTAGATTCATTAATTAATAATTAAATAACCTCATAAACATGTAATTGATATTTTATAACCTTATTAAGTTCATTAATGGAATTTTTTATGGGTTTAAGAGATTCAATTTTATTGTTTTGGAAGCATTTTTTTACTCGGTTTCATGATTTTTTTACTTGTATTCATTAATGGAAGTTCATATGAAATGTGGTTAAACATATAGAATTTTTAATATAATTTATTAGTGAAATTAAAGAGATATAAATGATATAATATTTATTCTGGTTATATACCATGAGGAAGACTCACTCTATGAGTTAAAATAAATGCTTGGATTTGGCTTGACGGTTTTGTGCACAATAAACTTGTTTTGTATTATTATTCCATATTATGAATGTGTAAAGATTACAGAACATTAATCAAGATAAAATAAATATATTATTACCTGTTTAAACCATTGAAAAGGTTTCATGACCAGTATTGAAGATAGTAATGCAAATTGAAAACCAGTCTTCCTTGAGTGTGATAAATTTACAATCTCGGACAATGTTTGAATTTATTGTATAAAAGGGGGGGAAAAGAGAGATTATGATGAAATATTCCATTATCAAAATGAAAATACAGTACATGTAAGGTAATGTAATTATCATGGAATTTTTATTAGGGGAGGTGAGAAGGGAGAACAAAAGAATGGAAGTTTGTAAAAGAAATTGAAAGAAAAGAGAAGGAAGGTTTACCTCTTGAGTACTTCTCCTTGAGAATCTACATAAGATTTTTTTTGGCATTTTGGTGAGACCACCAGGTCTTAGACACAGGGAGAGGGTTTGGTAAGATTATTTGGTAGAATTTAGGCAAGTATTGAAGCTTGAGTGGTGTGGGAGGAAGAGTGGGTGAGGGGTGGTTTATATAGTGGAGGGGAGAGGAGTTTTCTTAACATTATAATCATTAATTTATTATTTCCTCTCAAGAAAACCAATAGTGAGTATTCCATGACCAAGAAAAGTAATATATGCATGTTAATTCGAACCAATTGGGCTTACAATAGAATATCATCATCAATGAATAATTAAATTCCTTATTTAGCATTTATCATAAATTATCACATTTTACTATTCATAAAAAATTTAAGTATTTCAGAAAAATACCAAAAATTCACGCAAACCATTTTTCGATGTGTAGAATCTAAAAATAAAGTCCATTTTTCAAAAATAATTTTCGAAATGTGATTAATTAAATATTTAATTAAAATCATTATTTAATCAAAAAATATAAACACCTAAAATTTTCATCTTCATTTTTAAGGTGCCTAAATTCATTTACACTCTCAATGGTATAGATATCATTCATAAGATTCATATTACTATTCATAAGGGTAAGTTACTATTCATAAGGGTAGGTTACTATTCATAAGGGTAGGTTACTATTCACCGAAAATTAAGTTAATCCTATCAGACTCTAAATATCATCTTGAACAAAACCATGTATGTCAGATTTTTAAAATTCAAATCGCAGAGTTGGAAAATTTAAGTTTAATGAATAGGTTATGGATATATCCTATAAGTAACTATATTTTGTTCCATATAGGCTCAGGGATTCACGAAATATAGGCTATAACTAGAATGTATTTAAGAGAAACATACCATGAAGTTTTTGGGGTGCTACATTATTCCCTCCTTTGGAAATTTCATCCTCAAAATTTTATATATGAAGCCCACAAAAAAGACGTGGGTGATTCCTTTTCATGAAATCTTTTTGTTTCCATGTTTCTTCCTCCATATTATGGTTCCTACAAAGAACCTTTATTAGATGAGTTGTATGATTTCTCAATACCTGCTCCCTTGTGTCAAGAATCCCAATAGGCTTTTCAAAGTATGAAAAATGAGGTTCTAGTTCAATTTCTTCATAGGGGAATACATGCGTTGGGTCTGGAATATATTTCTTCAACTATGAAACATGGAACACTTCATGGAATTTAGAGTGATTTGGCGGCATTTCTAAACGGTAAGCTACTGCTCCAATTTTTTCCAGAATTTGAAATGGTCTGATATACGTGGGGCTTAGTTTCCCTGTCTTACTGAACCTTAAGACACCCTTCCATGGAGATACTTTCAGTAAGACATGATCTCCCACCTGAAATTCAAAATCCTTTCTCCGATTGTCAGCATAACTCTTCTTCCTACTTTGGGATTCTTTAATATGGGCTTATATTGTCTTCACCTTTGCTGTGGTCTCTTCAATAAGTTCTGGGCTTATAATTTTCCTCTCACCAACTTTGTCCAAAAAAGTTGGAGTTCGACATATCTTTCCATATAATACTTCATAAGCAGTACTCATATGAAGCTCAGTATTCAAGGCCTTTTGAAGACTTTTCCATAATTTTGATGTAAATCAGGGATCTTGATCAAACCCAATCGATAGAGGTGCACCATGAAGTCTTACAACTTCATTAATATGAAGTCTTTCCAAGCGATCAAGTGGAAAATCCTCTCTTATAGGAAGAAAATGTGCTGATTTTTTGATCTGATAAAAAATTACCCATATTGCATCGTTCCTTCTAGATTTCCTTGGTAGTCTGGTGACAAAATCCATCGTAATGTTATACCACTTCCACATAGGAATAGGTAGAGGTTGCATCATTCCTTTGGGATCACTACTACAAACACGACCTTTATCTGCGCTAAAAATGGCCTTTATTAGCGCTAGAAAAGCGCTGATAAAGCCAGCGTAGATAGGGGGGGGGGTCCCCTTTATCAGTGCTCCAAAAAGTGCTGATATAGGACCCCTTTGTCAGCGCTAAAAAAAGTGCCGATAAAAGGGGTCTTTTATCAGCGCTAAAAAAAGCACTGATAAAAGTACCCCTTTATCGGCGCTTTTTTAGCACTGATAAAGGGGTCCTATATCAGCACTTCCTTTATCAGCGCTTTTAAAAAAGCGCTGATAAAGGTTAAAAAAAATTAAAAAAATTTAAAAAAAATTTAAAAAATCTGCCAATCGGGGGGTTTTTATAGCACTTGACCCCCCCCTTTTACAGCGCTTTTCAGCCCCTATACAACACCCCACGCACCCCCCTCCACCATTTATCAGCGCTTGCTCAAATATTCCCCATGCGCGCGCACCCCTGCCTCCACCAGGATTTGAACTCGAGACCTCCCCCTACGCGCCTAAGCCCTTACCACTACTCTATTTTGATTTGTTTTCCAATTCATGATATGTTTATATATATATTTATATATTTATATATTTAGTTATATTTATTCGTATAGTAATATATATTTATATTAATATATATAGTTATATTATAATATATATATATAGTTATATTATAATATATATATATATATAGTTATATTATAATATATATAGTAATATTAATATATATATATAGTGGTATTAATATATATCTATATCTATATATATATATATATAGTTATATTTATTCGTATAGTAATATATATTTATATTAATATATATATATAGTTATATTAACATATATATAGTTATATTAACATATATATAGTTATATTAACATATATATAGTTATATTAACATATATATAGTTATATTAACATATATATAGTTATATGAATATATATTTATATAGTTATATAGTTATATTAATATATATATAGTGATATTAATATATATATTTATGGTGATATTAATATATATATTTATAGTAATACTAATATATATATATGTAGTTATATTAATATATATATAGTTATTAGATTAATATATATATATAATTAGATTAATATATATATATATATAGTTAGATTAATATATAGGTATATAAATATTCATATATTGGTATTTTAAATAAAATGGATATTAGTTATTATTTAGATAAAGCTAATATATTTTATATGTAAATATGTTTAATTATTTATTTTAAAAATTTAATTTTTAGGTGCGAATATATAAAAAATATGTACATATAGTTATATATTTGATTATAAATAGCAGTTCATTATAAAAAAGGATGAAATTTCAAAGACATAATATCAATATGAATGTAATACCTTGGAATAAATTCAGTCCCTGCCAAAAAAATCCAATAATACCCCCTTAAACGAGTTTTAAAGTCCACAAAATTTTAAAAAATCTGGATACCCCGACAAAGAACTCAGTTTTGGAGGCCTTCTGGGCCTCTTTTGTCCTCGAAAAACGCTTGACCGGGGTCCCCCGGGTCACAGCGACGTAGATATCGTTGCAAGCGTCGATTTGATATGTGGTAAAGCTCAAACGGACACCCGGATCAAAAGTTATGGCCGTTTGAAGTTTGAGTTGCGTTTTTAACATATTTTGGATCTTTTTTTAATTTTTTTTTTAATTTTTTTAGTCCTCAAATTGTTAGTAAATTACTATTACTCCATAATGATTATCAAATTATTAATTAAAAATATTTTTTTAATTTTTTAAGAAGTCATTTTCACTAAATATCGTATATATTAATTATAATAAGTGTAAAGGTACATTTATAATTATCTAAAATATATTTAAAAATTATATATTATATTTATATAACAATATAACTATATTAATATATTAATATATTAATATATTAATATATTTTTTAAATTTTTTTTGAAGCCGACTTTTTATCAGCGCTTTTAAAAAAAGCGCTGATAAAGGCCCCCCCTTTATCAGCGCTACCAAACAAGCGCTGATAAAGGGGTGGCCTTTATCAGCCCTAACAAAAGAGCTGATAAAGGGGGGTCCCTTTATCAGTGCTAAAAAAAGCCCTAATAAAGGGACCCCCCTTTATCAGTGTTTTTTCATTAGCGCTGATAAAGGGGGGTGCTGTGAAAAACTATTTTTGTGGTAGTGGATGTTGTCTCTCTGCCTTCACTTATTGAAAAACTAGATATCTTGACACATAGTCAGTAATTTTCCACTTCATATTATCCCACCAAAAATATTTCTTCAGATCTCTATACATCTTGGTGCTACCTGGGTGTATAGAGAAATTTGATCTATGTGTATCGTCTAATAGTTTCCTTTTTAGATCAGGTACTGATGGAACACATAACCTCTTCCCAAATTTCAAGACCCTTCTTCATACACAAAGTCAGCCAGTCTCCCATCCTTAACTTCATTAATTTTCTTGTGCAGATTCTCATCAGCATATTGAGATCTTTTTATCTTCTTTAGTAAATATGGTTTAGAAATAATTTGAAAGAGTGATATTTCCTCTTCCTTAACAATTCCCATATCCATATTCAGTAGATCCATGAATATATGATTTCTTTTAATCCTCATTTGAGTCAGAAGGACATGATATTTCCTGCTTAATGTATCCGCCACCTTATTCACCTTTCTTGGGTGGTAGTGTATTGAACAATCGTAATATTTGAGTAACTCGAGCCATCTTCTTTGCCTCATGTTGAGTTCTTTTTGTGTGAAAATGTATTTCAAAATCTTGTGGTCCATATAAATCTCACATCTCTCTCTGTAGAGATAATGCCTCCATATTTTCAGAGAAAAGATTACGGCTGCTAACTTAAGATCATGAGTTGGATAATTTTTCTCATGTGTCTTCAACTATATTGATGCATAAGCAGTAACTTTATCGTTTTTAAAAAGGATGAAACCAAATCCATTATTTGATGCATTGTTGTATATTACAAATCCATCACTTCCCGTTGGAAGAGTCAAAATTGGAGCATTGACCAATCTTCTTTTCAATTCTTCAAAGCATTCTGTACATTCTTTTTTCCACTCAAACTTAACTCCTTTACATGTGATCTTGGTTAGTAGGTTATCCAGTCGGGAAAAATTCGGAACAAGACACCAATAGTAACCTTCTAATCCAATAAAATTGCGTACCTCAATTATGTTTGTTGGCATGGGCCAATCTTGGATTTCCTTTATCTTCAGAGGATCAACTAGGATTCCATCCTTAGAGACAATATGGCCTAGAAAAGAAACTGATTGAAGCCAGAATTCACACATTCTAAACTTCCCATATAATTTATTTCTTCTAAGAGTTCTCATAATAACCCGCAAGTGATTCTCATGGTCTTCATAGCTTTTTTAGTATACGAGGATATCATAGATGAATACCACAACAAAGTTATCAAGATATTACTTGAAAAATCTATTCATTAAATCCATGAAAATAGAGGGTGCATTTGTCAGTCCAAAAGGCATCACTGTAAACTCGTAATGCCCATACCTGGTCTAAAATACTATCTTAAGAATATCTTCCTTCCTCACACACAACTGATGATATCCAGATCGAATTTCAATCTTTGAAAAGTATTGAGCTCCATGAATTTGATCAAATAAATCACCAATCCGAGGTAGAGGATACTTATTCTTTATTGTAATAGCACTGATTTCCTTGTAATCAATGCAAAGCCTCATGGATCCATCTTTCTTCTTGAAAAAGAGGACAGGGGATCCCCATGGAGAAACACTAGGTTGAATAAATCATTTTCACTCAAATCCTCTAGTTGTTTCTTTAGCTATACTAATTCCATAGTATCCATTATATAGGGAATATTTTATATAGGTCTTTCATCAGGAATTAATTCAATAGAGAACTCAACTTCTTGCTTTGGAGGATGTCCAGGTAAATCCTCTGGAAATACATCAATGTACACTTACACTATGCACACATATTCAATTTGAATATTTCTTTCCTCACCCATATATATTGGTTTATCTTTCTCTCCAAGTATTGCATTCAGTAGAGCTACTAAGGGTGGTTCTAGATAAGAATCAGGTGGAAAAGTTTATTCCCTAAAGAAAAGGGATTCTACACCATTTTCAAAAATTGAAACTTCTTTCTTATTAAAATAAATCTTTGCATTATAATTTGACAGATAATCTATACTGAGAATTATATCAAATTCAGTCATTAGTATGATGATAAGGTTAGAAACTAAAGAAAGTTTTTGTGTTTGGAGGGGGACTAGTTGACATTCCTTTGTTGCAATGATACATCCCCTGGTAGTTTTGACTGACAACTCCTTTATTAAATCAAATCGGACATATCTAATTTTCTTGGAAAACTGAGAAGATATAAATGAATGTGATGATCCAGAACCAAATAAAGTGTTGGCTATGTTAGAGGAAACAATTAAAGTACCTGCCACCACGTCATTAGTAACTTCAACCTCCGCGGTTATAATCACATAGGCTCTCAATTGTTCTCTTGGATTTTTCTAAGGCATGTTTCCTTGGAGCTTAGGACACTCATTTGTATAGTGTCCCATCTCTCTGCAATTGTAGCATTTAATATCATTGAATTGTTTCTTCCCCTTGCATTCATTAGATCGATGACACTTTTCTCCGTAGTTATAGCAGACTCCCATGCCTTTCAAGAATTTACTGAGATGATTCATTTTACAGTTATCACATAATGGGAATAGCTTTGTTCCCTTTCTTGTCTTTGGTGCTTCTTATTTTCCTTTTTTATCATATTACTGCTTCTTATCTTGGTTTCTTTTAAAAAGGTTTGATATACAAAATTATCTCTCTGTTCTGATGTCACTTGATACAATTTAATCATATGATGAAAATGATTAAGAAGCCAGTCCCCTTCAAAGACTGGTCTTAAGACCTTCAAAGAAATGATCAATCTTGTCTGCTGAGTCACATACGTAATCTATGACATACTTGGCTAGCCTTGTGAAAGTAGCCTCATACTCTAAGACATTTTCTTCTTCCCTTTATTTTAAGCTAAGGAATTTCCTCTTCATTTCAGTTTGTTGCATATGAGGGAAATATTTTTTGAAGAATATTTCCTTAAAAGTCCTCCATTCCATATCTTCTATTTCTTCTTCCTCCATGGTATTCTGAATAAAGGACCACTATTGATCAGTGTCACCCTTGAGACAATATACTGCCAGTACTAACTTTTCATTTTTATTATATCTTAATTCCATGTATATATTTTCAAGGGACTTGATCCATTGATCAACAAACACTGGGTTAGTAGTCCCACTAAAAGATAGGGGTTTCTGCCGCATGAAACGATCCAACACAGGTGTGGAATGGTTATTCGTTACAACCTGAGTAAGTTGTATCAATATGGTCATGATCTGAACTTCTCCAACATTGACTGTGTTGACTTTCTCAGTAGGGATAACCCTACCTTTCCCATGAGTATTGATTCCCCTTCTTCCATTAGATGACATTTCTAAATAATGGGATACACTAGATTAGTTTATGAATCTCAAATAGAAAATCACTCAATATATATTGAAATTCTATGCATAGATAATCTTATAAACATGGTTTCTCTAAGGAAAAATTTACATTAAACTACTTCATAATGGCTTGTAAAGAAAAGGTGAATTATCCTAAGTATAACCCCTGAGAATGTCGTAACCAAGAGTGCAGAAAGGCCCAATGTCGTGCACCAGTTCCCATTCGAGTCTAGCTCAAAGCGGTGTTTTTGGGTTTTACCCCTAGATACATCTGTGCCAGAGCCACCTCTACCTGCTCATATGAAAATAGGGAAGTATTGCTTAAAATATCCCCATAATCTATTCCTTAACAAAATAATAAGACATTGTTGTAAATTTATCCTCAAATACTACCTTAGGTCTTTGTTCCCTACTATACATTTCCTACTCTAGCTTCTAAGTTTTCTACTAAACTTCCTCTGATACCAACTGGAACACCCCGACCCCTCTAGAACAGAGTCAGTGCATTAATTGTTATATTGGAATGGTTATAAGGAATAAAAATCCTGAATTAATGATTATATTAGTATCCTTGAAGAAACTAGATACATAAATGTAACTCATATTACATTGGAGAAGGTTACAAAATACAATACATAACAAAACTAAAAACTGCAACCACATGAACTCAATAAATGACTGTCTACTCATCACCTGGTGAAGGTAAACAATGAAATAGGTGAGCTCAAATTCTCATTAAGGGTTAAAAATAGTGGAAGAATTAGTAAAATAATAAGTGAATCCCAATCAATCTAACATAATAAATATGGAACAGTGAATAAATGAAAAACTAATGCCATTAATAAGCTGAGAATGAAACTACATCCATATATTTTATCATAGTGAAAACCTCATGGATAATAATAACAACTGATTATGAATAAAGAGAATTCTTATTAATTGGACATCATTTATCTGGCACATGAAATCATAATACTGTTAAAATGGTTTAGTTCTATGTGTAGAAACCTGTTTGATTTTTTGGAAACAAACTCAAAGGGTTTGTCGCCAAACTGATTTGTCTCATGATACCTACTGATGCATAGAGGGGATGTAACGGGCCCCACCCACTATTTCATGTCTAAATAATTATTTATACATTGATTCAATACAATAGAAATATGACTTTTTAATATCCTTATAGAGTAGAGTATACAGATTCATCAATATTTCCATAATTAAAATAACATTCCAAATAAACACCGTATGTAAAATGATATACGGTTTAGACAAAAAACATATACATGATATGAGATTATGGATATTTAATATAAATATAATTTTCCAATGAAAAGTGATCTCAAATGGGCATTAGGTACAACATATAAGGATTATTAGGTGCATAATACAAAGTTAGTCACAACAAAATAGTAGTTGAGACAAAGTCTCTTACCACAATGTAATCGGTCAAATCATATAACCAGAACATCATAACAAACAAATTAATCATTGAATAACATGAATATAAATAGAATCATGTTACTATATATAAAATTTAAGTACATGTATACCACATACAAGAAATAAGTGGTGAATAATGAAAATCTCACAAAAATGAAATTGAGATGAGAAACCCCTTACAAACATTTCGACATGGCAACGAGTATTATTGTGAGGGATTAATGAGAGGTAAAGGGGTATTCCATTATTTATATTTCACAATGGAAGTATGGGTGAGGTGATAAAACATACCCCATCATTAGGAATTAAAAATAAAAGGGCACAACATAGGGGAGATTCTTGAAAAAAAGTGATAGAGAGGATCCCTTACAAAGATTGTGTCATTAGGGTGATGATAAATCAATGAAATATTTATGTGTGACAAATAAAAATCCACAAAATATAAGTAGATATACATTATAAAACAATAATATGTCATTCACACATATTCTTAGAGAAATGTAACCAATGAAATAGATGTTTAACTCAAAGAATGAAAATTGAGTTAAGTAATCCCTTACCTTATGCTCGAAGGTGTTCTTGTTTGTTTTCAATGACCTGAATAATAAAATTTAGCTTCATTAATTAATAAGTAAATAACATAATAAATATTTAATTGAAATGGTATAACCTTATTAAGTTCATTAATGGCCTTTTTTATGGGTTTAAGAGATTCAATTTTATTATTTTGGAAGCATTTTCTTACTTGGTTTCATGATTTGTTTACTTGTATTCATTAATGGAGGTTCATTTGAAATGTGGTTAAACATCCAAAATTGTTAATATATTTTATTAGTGAAATTAAATATATATAAATGATCTTATAATTATTCTGGTTATATACCATGTGGATGACTCATTTGATGAGTTAAAATAAACGCTTGGATTTGGCTTGGCGGTTTTGTGCACAATAAACTTGTTTTGTATTATTATTCCATATTATGAATGTTTAAAGAATCCAAAACATTAATAAATATAAAATACATATATTATGACCTGTTTCAACCATTGAAAAGGTTTAAAGACTGGTATTAAAGATATTAATGCAAATTGAAAACCCGTCTTCCTTGAGTGTGATAAATTTACACATCTCGGACGGTGCTTGCATTTATTGTATAAAAGGATGGGAAAAAAGAGATTATGATGAAATATTACATCAGCACAATGAAAAAGAATTAAATTTAAGGTAATTTAATTATAATGGAATTTTTATTAGGGTAGGTGATAAGGGAGAACAAAATAATGGAACTTTGTAAAAGAAATTTAAAGAAAAGAGAAGAAAGGTTCACCTCTTGAGCACTTCTCCTTGAGAATCTTCTTAAGGCCTTTGTTTTTGGACTTTTGGTGAGACCATAAGGTCTTGGACGTGGGGAGAGGTCTTGGGAAGAGTATTTTTCATAATTTAGGAAAGTCTTGAAGCTTGAGTGGTGTAGGAGGAAGAGGGGGTGAGGGGTGGTTTATATAGTGGAGGGGAGAGGAGTTTTCTTAACATTATAATCATTAATTTATTATTTCCTATCAAGAAAACCAATAGAGAGTATTACATGAACAAGAACAGTAATATATTCATGTTAATTAGAACCAATTGGGCTTAAACCATCATATAATCATCAATGACTCAATAAATTCTTTATTTAGCATTTATCGTAAATTATCACATTTTACTATTCATAAAAAATTTAAGTATTTCAGAAAAATCCAAAAAATTCACCCTAACCATTTTTTGATATGTAGAATCCAAAAATTAATTCCATTTATCAAAAATAATTTTCTAAATATTATTAATTAAATATTTAATTAAAATCACTATTTAATCAAAAAATATAAACACCTAAAATTTTCATCTTCATTTTTAAGGTGCCTAAATTTATTTACTCACTCAATGGTATAGATACCATTCATAAGAGTCATATTATTATTCATAAGGTTAAGTTAATATTCATAAGGGTAGGTTACTATTCATAATGGTAGTTTAATATTCACTGAAAATTAAGTTAATCCTATCAGACTCTAAATATCATCTTGAACACAACCATGTATTTCAGATTTTTAAAATTCAAATCACAGAGCTAGAAAATTTAAGTTTAATGGCTAGGTTATGGATATCTCCTATAAGTAACCATGTTTTGTTCCATATAGGCTCAGTTATTCATGAAATATAGGCTATAACTAGAATTTATTTAAGAGAAACATACCATGAAGTGTTTTGGGTGCTACAGAGACATTGAAAAATGCTATCGGTGTAGTTAATTTTATGATTTTTGATAATTTTGAAATGTTAGGGTGGAGAATTATAGTTGTCACATAGTATTAAATCTATGAATTGGTTTCTATACAATAAAAACATAGTATACATGCAATTTACATAGGAATTATGGGATTTTATTTGTGATATTTCACAAAAATATTTTGGGGTATGATACTCACTTAGTTATGAATTATAGTGGTTGTTCAATCATAATATTTTAAAATAGGTAAACGATATTTTTTTGGGTTCACATGTCATTTTTTTAGATTGTGAAATGATTAAGAAATTTTCCTTGGTCTGAAGATCCCATTATTTATATTGTAATAATTTAATCTTCATCATCTTAGTACTAATGATTAACATCACTCAAATCAAGTATACGTTTCTCATGATTCAATAAGATTTATTGATGTGGTTGGTTATTTTTTGATAAAGGGGTATGTGTTATGTTTTAAAATTATTTGGTGTATGTAGAATTTTAAAGTATAACAATTATATTAAATAATGATTTAATAACATTATTTAGAGATAATTAAAATAGGTTTGGTTTGAGTTTGATTATTGATAATATATTGGAATGTTAATTGTTAAATGATTTATTTTGAGATGGTGAATGATTTCATATATGATGGGTAATACAATACTAGAGTAATGTGTGATAATATGTGTACATTTTTTGTTTCATATAAACTAACATGAGTTTTTTTATATGTTTTTTGAATGAGTTAAATCTAGGTAATATATATATATATATATATGGGTAATAAAGAAAGAATATTATTATTTTTAAATTTATGTCTTCAAATTTTTTATGGTCACTGTTTTTATTACTTTATGTGTTGTGTAAATAATATATTAATGAAGATATTTCTTTTAAAGGTAGTTGGTAAATCTTTGATTAATTTTAGACAAAATATTTAGATAAATTGAATTAATTTTTTCTATTTAAATTATTTTTTTGATTGGTTCATGATTTTTATAAACCCCTATAAGAATTATAATGTTTATTATGGATAATAATATTAGTACAAATAGAGTTATATATTTTTTTAAATTATTTGTGCATGATAAAAATAACCACTAAAATTAGATAAATGGATTAAATGATGTGATTTGGAAAGAAAAAATTGTAATTTAAATTAATTATAAACACATTGGGGTATTTAAAAATCAGTTAAAGGTTTTATTTTTAATTATTCATGGTTTAATTTTTATTTAGAGTAAATAAATTTTGAGTTTGGTTATATAAAATCATGATAGAATAATATTTAATGATTGTAGGTATGATGAAATATATATTAATTTATTATTAAAGTCATGTTAAAAATAGTATTGAAAGACAATTATTTTTTTTCCAGTTAAATATGGTTAAACTTTATCAATTCATCTAATGAAGTTTATATAATGAATTTGTTAAAGGTAATATAACATTTTGTTAAATATTGTTGAATATTTAAAAATCATGTTACATTAAGTGAATGGAATTTCTTATAATCTTTATGAATGGTATAAACATTTTTATTACTTTTTAAGGATTTTTGTAGTAGTATGATTTTTGAATCATGTTAAATGGATGAAAAAAATAACAATATACTGATTATAACCATTATATTTAAACCATTATAGTGCAATAAATTATGATTTTTTTAAAAATGATTACATAAAGATTTTTTTCATTATTAATATATTGAATTTTTATTAGACTCTGAAACATTGCTTCAAGGAAATATTTTTTTATTGTAATTTAAATGGCCAAAATTTAAATGTGTGTTAAAAAATGATATGATTTTTAAAAAAAATTATGATTTTATTTTTATTTTAAGTGGAATTTTCATGTTGATAATTTGAAATAAGTTAACAAATATCAAACAATATATTACTTAAAATTAAATTAATAATAATTTTGAATCATAATGCTATTATTATGTTGTTGAAAAGTGTACTAAAATGAAATATATTATTTTATTCAAGGAGCATTAAAATTTGAATTAATTTAGTGGGGGTAAATTGAAACACCCAAAATACAGTATCATGGAGTTGGTTCTTACTTAATAAAATGGTATAAGATACAAAGGACCTTACCACCCAAGATCATTTTTTTTATATTCTTGTAAAATTAGATACATAATTGATTTACATATGACATTAGAAATATAAAAAATTATACCATATGAAATATTCTTGCATCCATGAAATTATTTATAATATCCTTCTTCATATTGAGGGTAATTTAAAAAAATATGAGATCAAATGTTTAAATAGGGATACATACAATGGAAGCAATAATGTGTAAATAAAGTATTATCAATAAGATACATGGAAAATAAAAACACATTCCATTCATTATGTATATCTTTTTTCAATAAAATTTCATGGATAATATAAAAATAAAAATAAAATTTATAATGTAAACTATATTCTTAATAAAGGAAATGCATAATTTTTTAATTTCTTAATCAATCCCTCCCAACCATGATATGATTAATATTACCATCAAGGCCTATAAACCAAGTCATTATTATTAATAAATGGGTGGGTGTTAACTGAATTCCAATATAACATAGAATAGTTTATGTTTTCTCTTATGAAAACTATCAATTAATCAAGGGGACATCTATAACTAATCCCTAACCATTAATTTCACTTCTAATTAATTCTACATATTTTGAATGATGAATACAATTCATTCTAAAAAATTTAGTATAATTCAAAAATTATCCCTATTGAACCAAGAATACATAATATCGATATTTAATTATCATAATCATAAACCATCCATAAAACAATAAAGATAGTATAATTGGATCATATCCCCTATAAAATCAATTAGTGTGGTAAAAGATTATAATTTACTTAGAATATCATTGGAACATATACTGAGGAAAATAATATTATTTTTAGAATCACTTATTTTAAGTCAAAATATTTTCATAATATTAGAGAAAAAAATTTCTTTGAATTTTTTTTTTCAAAATTATAATGGAATATTCAAGTTGAAGAGTGGTCATAATGGAATGAAAATCTAGTTGTGTGGTTTACGTTAAAAATAGATTCCATTCACACCATTGGTAAAAAGTAACTCATTTTTTAAAAATTCAAGAAGATTCCTTTTAGAATTCTCAGAGAAATTAAAACATCAGTGTAAATTAATTCAATAAATATTTTCATAATAGGTAAAAAATCATAAAAATATTTAAAAAAATATTTACATGGAAGGAAAATATTCTTAAACAAATAGAAAATAATATTGGGTCACATTGAAAACATTATATTGGTCTTTTAAGAATTTAATGAGAGGAAAATTGAAGGAAAAAATATTATATATATATAAAAATAGGAGAATAAAATATATATAGGTTAATATAGTATTATCACATAATTCTTAAAACATAAACATAGATATACAATTCTTAAATAAGGAAATGATTAAGAAATTAACCCATTTAGTTTTAATAAATTTTGGACAAAAACCCATCAAAGGAGTAAAAATGAATTTAAAAATATATTCCCATGAATTGATACTATTTCATGGTATAATATTTTTAGTTTTAGTATACACACCATAAAAAATAAATTAATTTCATAATATAACATAAGTCTTAATGATGTGAAACTGAGATGAAAAACCCTTAAATAAGGTTAGGATTTTTCATATGTGATTGTAACCACCTATATATTAAATTAAAATTTATTATAATTATATTATAAATATATATATATATATATATATATATATATAAAATAATATATGATCCACTTATAAAAATTTAACACATTTTTATTAATTAATCTTCATTAAAATCATCATTTTAGAGTGCCAAATATTTCCTTTTTAAAGTAACATTTGGTTAGATAGTTTATGTACACTCAAATTTATCATGTATAAGTAATATATATAATTTTTATAATTATATAAATATCTTATTTATTCATAAAATACATATTTATAATCATTCATGAAAGGTGGGCATGAAAAATGAATCACAACAATTTTTGGTGGTGGTAGTCCACACATACGCATGAGTGACGTTATCATTATTTAATAGATGGAAATGTTAGAAGGTAAGTAATATAATATATATCAAAAAACATAAATACTTTTTAAATATAATATATTTTCAATATTTACATATTTATAATTATCTAAGTAAATTTGTGATGAAAAACAAATTACATCACTACGTGAAGACTATAAGTTGTATGTACGTACAAACAATATTTTCAATTTCCATACGATGAAAAGGATATAATAAGGGTTTATATTGTAGTATAATAAAATTTATTAATATTTAAGACATATATTTTATTATTTTATCATGTTTATATTAGATTTTATGGAAGTATAAGAGGTAAAAAAATGAAAATAATCTGCTTAGAGTTATAACTGTTGTTCATAAATAAACATTTGGATTACATCTCAATCCTTCTAGGATGGTTCATTAATGTGAACAGAATATCTAGGTCATGTGGAGTATTTTTGGGATGGTATTAGTTTTTTTATTGGTCAATATACATGTCTCATTAATTTTTAGGAATAGAATATAGGTGGTATCTTGAAATTAGTGGGGAGAGTAGCATCCTTTGATTCCTTAAAGTATTAATTTTAAAAAATTAATTTTCATGTAAAATTGTATCCAAATATACATTTTTATAATATATTGTGATTAAATGTATATATAATCTCATCCACTAATATTTATAAAATTTTTAGGTTATTTTTTTCTTATCTCTTAGATTGAACCATTGTTACCACTTTTGTCGATTAACTTGATATCAAAGTTTTTAACTATTTAGGGTTCAATAAATTTACAATAAATGTACAGATGGACCATAAGTGGATAATGGTTTATATTATCAACCGTATTTTATTTAATTGTTCAAATATAATATTTATATTAACTTTAAGTCATTTAGTAAAATATTATTTAACATAAAATATCGTTAAATTCATTTTTGGATCTATTAATTTTCTATGATATTAAATCTATCAAGATTATAATGTAATTTTAATATAATATATTTTACCATATATTATAAATTAATATTAATAATTAAATTCATGGAACAACATAATAATATATAAAATATTTATTTTAAATATTTAAAATTACTTAGTATATTTTTCTTACTGTTTGTACAAGAAATAAGTTAGCATTGCAGTTGAATTTAATGTAATTATTCCATAAAAAATTATATAAATTAATTACCATAATAAAAATAATTTTTTTATGTTTAAAATAAAATAAATTATTAATATATAAATTATTTTTACCCCTATAGAAACATATAATTGAAATTAATGTCAAGAGAGTGACATTTTTTATTTATCCTTTTCTTAAAATAATTAAATTGTTCTAATAAAAGGAAAATGGAACCTATATTCCATATATTTGATGTTATTATTGAAATAAAAGAATTAATATCATAATAGGATATAAATTCATGTGTTGGGTTGATTTTAAGACCTTATCCTATAGTTTAAACCTTAACAAACTAATTTTACTCTTTATTGAGATTATAATCTTTTACCACAGTTATAGATCATTGTGAATAAAAATGAATTTGAATTATTTAATTTTTTTTAAATTTTCTAATTATAAATATTTAATAGATTTCTAATTATTCAATTATAAAAATTTATGTGCATTAGTTTTAATATCAATTATTAAATCACAATAAAAAATAGTTTCTAGAAAAATTTGTTTTAAGCCAACAAATAAAGTTATTCCAAAAAAAAATATAATGATGTGTCCTATGTAATTAATTATATTATTAATAATTAAAATATACATATAAGAATTTAAGATAAAATTAAAAATATAATGGTACATTTGAATTTGATTATTTAATTAAATGAAAATAGAGTTTTAGAAAAATTTATATTTTTTCACAATTTACTCAAAAAATTACCTTTTAAGAAAAATTTAAAAATTTTATAAAAATATTATTATGAAATTATAATTTATAAAATAAAATCCATTTTTCCAAATACTATTTATTTTATTGGAATAAATTAATTATATTATCTGTGTAAAAAATTTAATAAAAACATATTAGAAGAAAAGAAACTTTAAATAATAAAATGAATTTATTCTTATTCATTGCATAGTAAAAATATTTAGATGAATGTTAAATTTATTTATTTAATTCATTAATTTTTTAAGGAAATAACATCTATATTTTTTTATTCATAATTTATTGTTTAATATTCATACCCAACAACCCAACAACTGTTCTGAAATAGTTATATTTAAATAATATTGTTTCGTGATTTGTTTAAGGTTGAGGTTTCATATGGTGTATGCTATCAAACATAGTATTATTTCAGAAGAAAATATAATCTAAAGTATCATGGTATTACATTCTTCCATCCTCATATAAATTTTATCCTTATAATTTTATTTCTTCTATTATAAACTAAATATAAATTAGTAATAAAATGATATATATATTTTCTCATGAACATTAGTTTCAAGATTATGACCATGAAACATATTATGCATATATATATATATGCATATATAATACTTACATGAAAATTATTTTCAAAAATCATAATTTACTGTTACTTTCTGATATATGACATGATATATTTGATAAATTATTTTAAAACTAATATACTGATTTATATATAAGATACATACAAGATTTATTTGGCGTTGGCAAGGTCATTTCCTGGTCTTCTACGATGGGGTTGGACTTGATCCAGGTCCTTCATGTTGTGATCTTCTGGGTGTGTACTTCGGGTGGTCGGTGGTGGTCTCCATGGGCAAAATTGTTGGTGGTGACAGGTTTTCAGTGATGGTTTATGTCTTTGATCTCTTAACTCATGATTTGTTTTGGATGTGTGGAGGCTTTGAATTCAGAAGGCTGGTCGGTGTGATGTCCAGCAAATGGTGGAATTTTTCATATGGTGCAATGGTAGAAGTGTTTTTTATGGTTGGTTTGTTTCTGAAGGTGGGAAGGCTGTGCAACCAGATTTTACTACATGGAATTATTTTGATGAGGATCTAGAGAAAACAGTTCGTCTTTGCAGTGCATTTTGGATTTGGTTGTTGAGAGGGTATGGCGTCAGCCATTGGATCGGGCCTGTACTTTGACATAGGAAACTTGCTTGCCGAAATGTCTTACACAGTGGAGAGGTTCATCATGATCAAAATATGGGGAGGTGTAGATTTGTGTTTTCATTCTGGTTTAAGTCTTTTTTACTTCGGTTTGATTTGTCCTATGGCTATGAAGTCTATTTGGGTTTCCCCCCTTCTTCCCTCAAAAGGGGTCTTTATCATATAATAAAAAATTTGATGGCCTTCAGGCCATTGGATAGGTGGAATTTAAACATTTATTTGTTGATATATAAATTTCCACTTATATATAATCTATTAGTCCATGAAATTAATATTTATGATTTATTTTTCATGCATGAAGCACTTAATTCAGTTTTAACTACCTATAACATCGACAAAATAATGAAAATTTATCCTTTCTGTCTAAAAAAATGGATAACATAGGATAAAATGAAAACCAATATTCATAAACCTTCATATGATGAAATACAAAAAAATCTCTAAAACCTCAAAAATAACACCAAAAGTTCAACTTAAATTATTCCATAACTAACTAGAAATAAAACTATTCAAAAATAATTTTGACCAAGTTGAAATTCCAAAAATAAACATAATTTGATAACATATTCTTATGAGGTCATTTTAATATTTATCTCCAAACAAAACAAATCAGTTATAATAAAATATGAAAAAAATGTTATAATCCCATTCATATAATCTCCAAAATATGATAATCCCTCACATAAATAACCTGAATTATCTTAAAGCCAATATAAAATCATATATGCTTCCAAATGATAACTAAAAACTATGTTAATTAAATAAAATCACATCCTAAGAAAAAATATTTCCATTTACATTAAACATTATAAGTATCCCAATATATTTAACTTCATCAAATATATTATATAAATCACTTAGTTACTGAATCACATTTTAATGACATGGTAATATATATGATAAATCATATATTACTAAAATTTATTAACCCTTTATACCAATTAATGAAATTAAAATTAATGATTATATTAAATCTAAAAGCTATTAATAACTTTAAATTTATGTCCTCAAAATAAAACTTCATTATTCATTAAATAACCATTTTCTCCAAAACACATAATAAATCAATGGTTTGTATTCAAATAAATATCCCCATGAATATCCTTAATTGAAATATCCTGAGTTTTTATGTAATTTTTTCAAATAAATTAAATTTAACTGATGGATTTTATTTCACCCTACACCAATTAAATCTATTGTTATATTATACCCTAATATAATCATTTTATACATACAATGTCAGATTATCTTGAGTTACACACAAAACTGAGCTTCTATAAAACATAATTTTATTATTATAATTATTTTAAATTGGAATATTATAAAAAAAACATAAAAAATAGAAATATGAATATTAATAACTAATTTATAAATATCATTTATATATTTTTTCATAAATAAATCATAATTACGACAAAATATTTAATTTTTTATAAAGTCTATGAGTTTTCAAAAATAAGTTTTTCCCCAAAGAATTTCTTTTTATTTCATTTTATGAAAAATAATAAAATTAATTTTAGATAGATATATAATTTTAATTTTATAAAATAAAATTCATTATAAAATCATAATTTCAAAATTATCATAGAGTGATTTTTTTTGGGATTTTCTTGAAAAACATTATTTTTGGATGAGTAGTGAAAAATTATGATTTTTAATTGAAAAAATTATTTTAGTATAATTTATTTATATAGTTAAATTATATATTAATTTGGTTTAAAAGTATAAATAGTTAAATTTTACATCAATTAATCCAATTTAAGTCATTAGAACCAATTTCACATTGAAATTGGAAATAAAAACATTTCAATCTTATGAACTTTTTCAGTTTATAAACTTGTAGTCTTATCCAATTTGTGTGATTAATTTTAGATTAATTTATTCAACTTTGGTTGTTATAATTTCTAAAAATGGATTCAATATTTTTTATCAAAATAATTTATAATTTCTAATAAGTTTGAAATATTTTTTAAATAGAAATATTTGTGAGAATAATTAAAATTAATCACAATAATTAAGGTAAAAAAAGATTACTTAGTGGATAAACATTAAATGTAAAGTGTGAAAATGTCCCTAAACTTTTCCAGAATCTAATTATATCCTTATTTAGACCATATAATCCCTTTTCTAGAAAATAAATCATTATTGGAGGCAAATTATGTAATGGATACCTCTCATTAGTGTTTACCTTTATATATTTACAAGAATGTCACTCCTCCTCCACTTTAAAAAGGGAACTCACACCCATCACTTATCCACATCTATCATGCCCATTGGATAAGGAAAACCCAGTAAAAATATCATTAAAACTTCACTCCGTTCATCATAGAGTCCTCACCCTGGGTAGAAATCCAGCCAAGGAATCCCTTTATTGAAAACCAAAAGGAGTAACCCAAAGAAGAGTTAACACCCTTCAACAAGAACTTTTGTTTTATTTATTTAACCAAACTTAAATTATTATATAATAAACTTAGTATAATAAAATTAGTATAATAAATATACTGAGTTGTTTTTTTGTTAAGGTAATTACCTACACTCACACACACTTCCATCAAATCAGATACACAATCATCATTCATGTGTACGGTGGACTGCTGCCTCATGAACTGATGTTGTTTGTTCTTCTATTAACACATTTCAATGTTGGTAAAAATGATTTTATTACTATATTAAAATGATATACATGATATTCATAAATTATTTATGCTTTTTTAATTATTATATAATACATACCTTTATGTTTTCTACTTTTTGGAATACGATAACTTCATTTGTAGGCGTGTTGACTACTTCCTCAATGTGATGTGATTCGTTCACGCTTTACATGGAATATATTAAGGATGAGTTTAATAAAAATATATTTCATATATGAGAAAAATTATATAGTATGGATAATATATACAAATGTATTTATAAATTTATTATATACTATCTTTCATTCAATATGATAAGAAAATGGAAACATCATTCATGCATTTGTATGGTCTACTATCTCCATGAATGATGTATTTCATTTTATATTTATATATTTTATTAATTATTATAAAAAAATTATTATGAATATATATTATATTTTTATATTTTTTAAATTATTTAGATCATGATATATGTATGGGGACTAATAATATAACAAATCAAAAGAAATGTGAAAAATGAAGCTGTTATTACAAGAAATTTATTATTAAAATGGAACTGCTAATATATGGGTAATTAAATGTCATAAGGAAATAAAATATCATATTAAATAACTGAATATAGTTCTATAATATATTTATAATAAACTTATATTTATTATAAAGGAGTTTCAGACTATTAAGACGTGATTCAATACGTAAGTAAGGGAATTTCAGCTCACTTTTAATATCCATGAGAAACATGTAAAATTCACAACTCATTTGTTTTGTGTGATTTATACACTAACCATAAATATATTAAATGATTATCATAATTAAATTTATGGTTATTTATATATCCATTTTATTATTTCTATTTCTCAGAGTACTACGGTTCAAAAATTACCAAATCGGTAAGGTAATTTTGTCTATATTTGCTTACTTTGAGACACATGTTTTTTATGCACCTATATTATTTTAAGAGATGTATATACCCAACATTGAAATGTTATATCATTATTCTAATTATTTTTATGATATTTTAAACTTAAATTATGGTTATTATCTCCTGGTTATTTTGATTCAAAGTTACCAATGTGATAAGAGTTTATTTCAACAATCTCATCATTATAGGGATTTTTTACAATTATGCTTCCATTTCTAAAATATTATGATCAATATCTCCATTAATATAATTAATTTTATTATAAAATTTTTATTCATTATATATTATTTTATGGGTACCATTTTTCCACTCATTTATACTTAATGTAATTATGAAATAAATTAAGAAAATCTGACTTTATTTCTCTCTTCAGCCAAAAAATATTTTTCTTCCAAAAATAAAATTTTCAAAAAAGGTTTTAAAATATGTTTTAAAATTATCTTTTTATATTATTTACAAATAAAAAGGGTTTAAAATATTTTCAAATTTTCCTTTATGAGTTTTTAATGTTTTTTAAATAAAATGTTTTTAAAATGTTTTTGTGTTTTAAAAATATTTTTAAAGAAGAAATGATATTTTCATTATGAAATGTTTTTAAAATGATTGTTCAAAATTTTTTTCCATCTAAGATGACATATTTTGGTGTTAAACATGCCTTTCTGGAGATATTATCCAAGGTTACCATACATATTCTTTCTCTTGATGGTTTATATTTTTATGGCATGATGTCAACGAACCCCATTTTTATTTCATAGGCTATATATTTTTGGAAGTCGTTTCACTTACACGGGCTATATTATTTATGGAACCCATTTCCCATTCATAGGTTATATTCTTATGAAGCCTATTTTTCTTTCATAGGTTACATTCTTATGAAACCCACTTCTTTTCACAGGTTATGATTTGGTGAAATGATCATTAAATATGTATTCTTTCCACATGTTATGATATGATGACGTGATTATAATACCCATTTAATTTAGTAGGTTATGATATTATTTTTTTATGATATTGTGGAATATATACATATTATTTCATTATGATATGTGTGTTCCCAATATCTCCCATCAATTCACTGGGTAGAAATTTATATCTCATGATATAGGCATGGTTGGAATGAGGAGTGAACCCAGTTAGGTAAAGGAATTTATCTGCTCATATGGAATTAGAAATGAACCTTGAATAATAATATGGTCATGGGAGTAAAAAATGACTACCAATATGGTTTGAGGTGTGAACAAACTCCTTTAATATTTCCCTTTCATTAATACTTGACTACTATGGAAAACGTTTTTATATGCTTATGCGTTTGGAAAAATTCAAAGTCTTATTCATACATTATTCTTTCATGGATTAGTATCTTGATTACTATATGGTTAATGTCATATTAACTGCCAATATTTATTCCATGACTCTTTATTATCATCTTTTCTATATAGGGTAAGATCTTATAATATCATTATTTGGTAATCATACCCAAATTCTCATGATTATGCTAATATATCTCCCTTGTTTATACTTAATTAGAATTTAATATCACCCTTTCTTATGGTTACTCTCCCCAGATTAGGAAGATATGTATTTTGAATTATTTTTCTAATAAGGGTGATATTCATGGAGAAAACAGTTAGAGATAATGTATCTCAGTTATGTTTTAGTGTTTATGTTTAAATTTTTACAAATTTACGAAACTAATACAGTATTTGGTCATATTTTTTTGCAATGTATTAAGTATTCCTAAAAAATGATGTAATGTATATGATTATTAATAACGGGGATCTATAGTTGGTATAATAGAAATATTTTACTTAAAATATTGAATCAGGGATGAGAAAAACATCAGTGAGAATCCTAAGGACAAGTCTCTAAGAATAAGAAGAAGGATGAGAGGATTTATATGAAAATGTTTTTAGAATTTTGGTAACAAATATAGAGAGTGGTTTCATAGAAACTCGTACATGTATAGATAATATAAGTGGATGTGGATATTTAATAGATGTAAAAATGAGTAATAACCCTGAAAACACCATAATGATATAGACTTGATCAAGAACTGGTTCACAACAATGGGACTTACTGTAAACCTTTTTTGAAACTCCTCGGGGACAAGCTTTGGAAATTAAGATACTCTTCTTGAATCATCATGATAGATTTAAATGAAAGTCTTCTTTGAAAAACCTAGGATAAACCTATGGTGTCATTGATTAAAATAGGTGTCATAATTTTGATATCCTATAAGTGTATTTTTCATGATTATGTGGTTCCCCACTATGATAATTATTTCATACTCTATGATTTTTGGTTTTAGTCCATGGATGAATCCCGATGTAACTTCATTAATGTTTAGTGTGATGGTAATTTTAATGATTTATGTTATGATAATATGAATTATATATTATCTATAATGAAAAATTGTGTTTTTATTCTCACATAACATTCTCAAGTTATGAATCTTTCTAGACTTCCAATTGAGAAAATAAGGGAGCAACATTCTGTTGAGTCCTTTATGAGGTAATTTCCACCTTATTTCAGTGGGACTTATGACCCACTTTTTGATAAAAAATGTATTGGTACCACTAAAATGATATTATAAATTCTCCAATTTTTGAAACATTAGAAAGTCATTCTAGATATTTAACATTTAGAAGGAGAATCATGCCATTGGTTTACTCTAATCAAGAATATAAGGTAGAAAGATGAAATTTTCTTCATGGATTATCATGATTTCAAGAACTTATTATTCAATAAGTACATTACTCATATTCTATATATGAAAATGGAGAATGAGTTTCTCATGTTGAAGCAAATTAATGATGAATCTATTGGTATCCGTTAAGCCATTTTTAAAAAAATTGTGAGATATGCTTCTAAAATTATCATCCAACATGAAATTAAAGTTGACTG
The DNA here is from genome assembly GCA_963277665.1 of Viscum album. Classification (NCBI taxonomy): domain Eukaryota; kingdom Viridiplantae; phylum Streptophyta; class Magnoliopsida; order Santalales; family Viscaceae; genus Viscum; species Viscum album. The sequence goes on along the minus strand of OY728141.1, from coordinate 1,012,027,590 downwards.
GTTCATCAATGATTTAAATAAAAGTCTCATAAGGGAATTAGAAATTAGAAAATTCAATATATATGAAGATATTTCTCATTGTGTAATGAAGTTTAAAATGACATATGGAGTTATGTATCAACCCCAAAGTTTTGACCAAAAAATGATGATGGAGTTAAAAAGAAAATTTAAAAACCACCAAGATTAAAATATGGAAATTATATATGTTATAAGTGTGGGAATAAGAATTGTGGAAATTTTATTAAGGGGTCTAATAAATTTTTTTAATTCCATAAGGAAAGGTCATCATTTATTTTATTACCAATGTGATGGGAATAATTTAGATAATAATGTGAATGGAGAGAAAGCTTCATAGAATGAACCTCCCACACTTTAGTGCTTCATGTTTAAGAATAATGGAAATTATTCTAAAAGGTTCACAAAATACATGGTTAATGATGATGATGATTGATGTCAAAAACCTCTTAATCCAAGGTACAAGGGGAAATCCCATAGGATCACTATTTCTAACTATGGGTGTGATAGAAACATGGAGAAAGGTATACTAACCAATATCTCTAGAATTTATAATATATTTTTTGATTTTGGATCTACCCACACTTTCATATCTAAATAATTTTACAAGGGTATTAATATTTAATCCAAATTATTATATTCTGAATTAGTAGTGAAAATCCCTAATGGTATGATCTTTGCATCTCAATTCTATGATTCCTGTCCAGTTGATGTTTGTTGGAATTTTCTTCCTATAATTATTTTTATTCTTCCTTTGGCTGAATTTAATCTTATATTAGTCATGGATTGGATTTACCTACAAAAATCCGACATCAATTGTCAAGTAATGGAAGTTTTGTTTGATATTTAAAACCAAACTATGACCATCCATCAATGCGATGATAAGTATGAACATCCTATAAATATTCCATCTAATGTATGGGTCTTAGAAATTGACATTGATGATATTACCATTGTTTAGGAATTTGTTTATTTAATTCTAGAATAGTTTCCTATCCTTCCACCAAAACATGAAGTTCATTTATCAATACCTCTCATACTAAGCTCCACACCAATTTATAAGCCTCTGTATGGAATTTACCAAATTGAGTTGTAAAAAGAGAAGAAGTCACACCAAGAAAACATTGAAAAAGGATTGGTTAGGGAACATGTGTCACCTTGAGGTGCACCATTTAGTTTTATGAAAAATAATTATGGATCAATGAGGCTCTATAGTTATTATTAATATTTGAACAAGATCATGATCAAGAACAAGTATCATCTTCCCAATATTGATGTCTTCTTTAATAAACTGCATGGAGATCAATACATTTACAAGATTAACCATTGTTATGGATATCATTAATTTAGTTTCAATAAGGATAATATAACTAAGATGATGTTATTTAAAGGTTATGGATAGTATTAATATATTTTGGTGCCTTTTGATCTTACTAATTCCCCAACTATCTTCATGGATTGGATGAATAGATTCTTTAGATATTACCTTGATAATTTTCTAGTTGTCTTTATAGATCATATTATTATATATTTAAGGATCTTTCAAGAGCCTGAATACCACTTGATAATTATTCTAAATACCCTAAGGATGGATAATCTATATTAAAATTTAACAAAGTGTGAATTTAATCTACAAAATGTTTCATTTTTGGGGAATATAATCTCTAGGGAGGGAATATAAGTAGATCCATCAACAATGGAGGCTACTGAATGTTAGCCTAGACCATCCATGATGAGTGAGATCTATAGTTTTCTTAGTTTAACTAAATATTATGTATTACTTCAAGATACTTTTTCATGACTATCTAATCCACTCACTAGGTAAACTCGAAAGGGTTCCATTTTTATCTTGATAGATGAAAGTGAGGAAACATTTAAGGAACTGAAGAGAAGGTCAGTCAGTGCATATGTGCATACATTAACCTATAATGGAGAAGGGTTTGTAGTATATAGTGATTATTCTAAGATGGTTTTAGTATGTGTTATTATGTAGAATAACTTTTTTACAGCCTATTCCTCATGAAAATTTATGATTCATGTGAAAAATTACCTACCTCATGATTTGTAGTAAACTATGGAAATTTTTGCATTAATTATTTGGTGGAATTATTATTATATATAAAATATTGATATATATATATATATAGATCAAAACTTTTTGAAATATATATTCACATAGAAAGAGTTTAATAAGAACCATTGAAGAATGTTAGAGATGATAAAGGTTTACGACTAATGAATACATTACCAACCTAGAAAAGTGAACAAGGTGGACAATTCTTTGAGTAAGAATGATCAAACTAGTTTCCCCATGTTGAGGATCTTGAAAGATCCATTATTTTTGGATTTTTAAAGGATATATATAGAAATATTGAAGGACTAGGAAAAATATTATCTTTCCAAACAGAATTTTCATCCATCTATCCATTTGAAGATTAAAGTGGCACAAAAAGAAGATGTAAATATGAAGAAGAAGGTTAGAAATGTTCTTGGGTTTAACCTTTATTTGGATAGAATAACGTGGTTTAGAAACCTTATATGTGTTCCATCCATATCAAATATGAAGAAGGAAATATTACCGAAATATCATAGTTATTAATTATTCATACAATCTATAATTATAATGATTTATAGAGACTTAAAAGAATCCTTTTTGTGGTACGCCATAAAGAGGGATATCCCTGAGTTTGTATCTCGATTCTTGGTATTCCAGAAAGTTAAGCCTGAAGAACAAAATTCTAAGGGGATATTAAATCCATTACCCATGATATTGTGGAAATGGTAGAACATCATATTCATTATTCATTAGACTCCCGAAATCCTATAAACATTTTAATTCTATATGGGTGGTAGTCGATCTTCTTTCAAATTCATCACACTACATTTCTATTAAAGTATAATTATCTCTCAATCAGATTTCCAATATATACATAAAGAAAGTTATAAGGTTTTATGGAGTACCAAATTCCATTTTATATGTTCATGATACAAGGTTTACCTCAATGTTCTAATGAATTCTTCAATAAGAACTTGATATGAAATTGACTCTCAGAATTACATATCATCCTCAGACAGATGGTTAGTCTGAATGAAGAATTCAAACTCTAGAGGATATATTTAGATTTATTTGGACTTCATAAGTGGTTATGATCAACACATTCCTCTAGTATATTTTTCTTAAAATAATAGAATCCAATCAAGAATTCATATGGATACTTATGAAGACCACTATAGAAATAAATGTAGAGTTCCAATGTTCTAGAATAAATTCGAAGAAATAAATCTACTGGGACCAGGGATAACGGAAGAAATGGTAAAGATATTTAGAATCATCTAGTAGCATATCAAGTCAGCTAAAACTAATTTGAAAAGTTATGATGATAATATTTTTCATGATATATATATTGAAGTCAGTGATAAGGTGTTTCTATGAATCCCTCCCTAGAATAAGGTTATAAGATTTGGGAAAAAGGGAAAAAAAGCCATATATATATATATCCATCACTTTGAAATTTTTTATCTTAATGTAACAATATCCTATAGTTTGGTAGTTCCAAAAAACCCTTATCAATTCCATGATGTGTTCCATGTATCTATTTTGATAAGGTATATACCTGACCCCTCACATGTACTAAACTCAAAGTTCATACCACATGAGCATAATCTTTCTTACAAAGAACAACTTTTTAAAATTACTGATCTTACATAGAGAGTTATATGAAACTATACCAATCATATGGTCAATATTTTGTGTTAAAACCCACCATTTATTAGATTATATGTGCCAATTTTAGGATATGATGATGCAACAGTTTCATTTTTATATCAAAATAATGATTTTCAAGGGTTAAATAGATTTTATGGGGGTAGAATGTATCACCATGAGTTTTATGTAATTATTTAATTTAAATTAAATTTATATAATTTATTTTATTTCACTCTACACCATGTTAATATTGTGTTATACACTACACCAAGTTAGTCTTGTGCTACATGCAATATTGGCATAGTTTGTGTTACACACAACACTGAGTTACTAGGAGACATCATTTATTATTATAATTATTTTAAACAAGATAATTATAAAATAGAATTTAAACATAGAAATATGAATAGTATAAAATACTTTTTAAGTATTATTTATAATTTTTTCACACAAATAAAACATATTGATGATGAAATATAAAACTTTTGATTAAGTTTATGTGTTTTGGAAATACTATTTTCTCAAAAGAATTTCTTTTTGTGTCATCCTATTAAAAATAATAAAACGAATTTTAGAAAATTTTAGAAATTTAATTTGATAAAACAAAAATAATTTTTGAAATCATTATTCCAAAATTATCTTTGGGTGAATTTTTCTAGTTTTTCTAAAAAAACATATTTTTTGGTTGAATAATGAAAAATACTGAATTTTAATTTAAAACATCCTTTTCGTATGATTTATTTATATAGTTAAATTATATTTTGATTTAATTTAAAAGTATACTTAGTTAAATTTCAGATAAATTAATCATATTTAGGAATTTTTAACCAATTTGACATTAAAATTTGATATAAAAACATTTCAATCTTTTTAACATTTTCACTTTAAAAATATGTCATCTCATCCTATCCGTGGGATTAATTTTAAATTAATTTATGTCACTTATGTGATTAAATTTTTTTTAAAAATGTATTCCATTTTTATAATCATAATAAATTATAAATTATAATAACCCCAACATAGTTCTTCACAAAAAATATTATTGAAAGTAATTAAAATTAATTACAGTGGTTATGGTAAAAACAAGACTACTTTGTGGTTAAAATTTAAAAATAAGGTGTAAAATGGACATAAACATGTTCAAAATCCATTTTAGGTCAATATTTAGACTATATCCTCCCTTTTATCTAAAATTTCCCATTTTTGGAGGCACACGATTTAAGGGAGACCTCTCAATAGTGTTTACCTTTAAATATTTATAAGAATGTCACTCCACCTCCACTATAAAAATTACAATAAACTCCATCACTTATTCACAACTCTCAATACATTTGTATCAAATAAACCCTAATGAAATATCCTCCAAAATTACCTCCCTTATTCCTATATTCCTCACTTTGTTCATATATCTAACTAAGGAAACACTCTGGTGAAAAACAAGAGTTTCTCAAAGAAGAAGTAACACCTTTCAACATGAACTTTTTTTGTTTGTTTCTCCACATATTAAAAAGTTCATTCAATTATTATATAATAACCTAATTTTAATAAATATAATGAGATTTTTTATGTTATTTTTATGACCTACACTTCCATAAAATGGTATACACAATCATCATTATTTTGTACGACGAACTATCGCTAAGCGAAACAGATGTTGTTTTTTATTCCATTACCAACATTAAAGGTTGAGAATAATGTTTTAATTAATATTTTCATTTGATATATATAGTATTTATGATATATTTATGATTATATAATTATTATTTAACACATAATTTCATGCTTTCCACTTTGTGGGAATATGATTACATCGTTTGTAGACGTGTGGACTACCGCCCCCTCAAAACGATGTGGCTCGTTCATGATTTACATAGAATGTATTAAGAATGGGTTTAATAAAAATATGTTTCATATATGAATCAATAATTATACTATAATGATAAAATATAAATATATATAAATATATTATATACCTTCTTTATTTTAATACAACAGTAAAATTGAAGCAACGTTCATGCGTACATACATCCTACCATCACCATGAATAGTGTATTTTATTTTCTATTTATATATTTTATAGATTTTTATAAATAAATATTTACTGAATATAGATTATATTTATATCATGTTTACATTATCTATATCATGATATAAGTATGATGACAAAAAATATAAAAAAATCAAAACACATATGAAAAACAAAGCGGTTATTACCCGAAATGAAACTATAACATGTAATTTTTAACAAATATGCAATGGAATGACATAAATAAATCATATATAGTATTTTATAATTTAATATTAATCTATAATATATTTATAATAAACTTATAATTATTATACATGAGGAATTAATGAGTACAATGAGACTCAATACATAAGGTAAGGGAATTTCATCTCCCCTTTCACATCTACGAGATACAAGTCATATTCGCCACTCATTTCATTTGTGTCATGTATATAATAAACCTAAATATATCATATGATATTTATAATTAAATTTATTAGTGTATAAATATCCATTTTATGATATATATTTCATGTGGTTTTATGGCTCAAATGTAACAAAATTGGTAAGTTAATTTTGTCTCAATCTGCATTCTTTGAGACACATGTTTTTTTAAAAACCTATATTCTTTTTTGAGGTGTATATGCTTCCAATTAAAATGTTATATCATGGATTCCCTTATTTTAATTATATTTTAATATTTATTTAATATTATTATATCATTGGGATTTTTATTCAATGTTACTTAATTGATAAGAGTTTATTGCAATAATCTTATCATTATTAGGATTATTTATGATTATGATTCCATTAATTAAATATTATAATTAATATATAAAGAACATTCAAATATTTTTTACTAAATTTATTAATTATATATTCATGTAATGGTAAAAATTTCACACTATTTTTTACTTAAGAAAATTAAGAAAATATTTTTAAGAAAATCCAACTTTATTTCTACCTTCGGTCAGAAAACCGTTTTCTTTCAAAACCAAGTTTTCTAAAAATGTTTTAAAAAATGTTTCTAAATAATAATTTGAGTTTATTTTAAAAAAACAATTTAAATTATTTTCAATGATTTCTTTATGATTTTTTAAATCTATTTTCAAAGAAACATTTAAAAAAAATTATGTTTTAAAAAGTGTTTCCAAAATAAGAAAGGATATTTTCTTCAAGAAATTTTTTTAAAAAGGTATTTCAAAATTATTTCCCATATAAGATAAAATATATTTGTGTTACCCAAGCCTTTATAGGTATATTATGAAAGGTTATATTTCATATTATTTCTCTACCTGGTTTATTTTTTGATGGAATGATGATTATGGAACTTATCTCACTTTCTTAGGTTATATGTTAATGGAACTAGTTTCTCTTATTTTGGTCAGAGTGGAATATAAAGAGGGAGGGGGGGGGGGGGGTGAATTGAGTTACTACTTAAAATTTCTGTTAAAAACATTATATTAATGATTCCCCAAATTTTGAAACGACCCAATAAATTAAGGCAGTAGATATATGGATGTCTAATTAGTCAACATATTTCTCAAAGGGTGATTAGTCCTCAGTTGAATTAGTGTAAAAAACTTCTTAAACTTTTGAAACAAGTTTACTGAATTAAACACACACACACACACACTCACCAAAACTAACAATCAAAGTGAATGCAAAATAGTTTTATGTTTTTGCAATTATAAGTAGTAAAAAATTGATAAAATAGAGTACAAAAAAAATACATAGCACAGTGGAGTTAAACAAGAGGTTAAGTCTCAAGATGAGACTTAATCCTCTCCACTTGGTGATCACCTACCACCAAGAAGTTTATATTAACAATAATCTTGATACACAACCGGCATTGAGCTTTTCAACAGTTTTCACAAACTTTCCAAGGTTCACAGCCTCTACCACAATTCTTCATGAAAAAAAAACAATACATACCACACATGGTCTATTCCATAGTTATACATGGGAAACAAGATGTAAGTGAAGTTTGATGTGAGGATATTCAGTATCCTCCAATTCAAGAATAAGAGACAGGGTGTGTAACAGACAGAAAAACACTTCTTAGAAATGTAAAATGAAAGAACACAATAGAGATAAGAATATAAGTTTTATTTTATAAAGCTATATTTGTTTGAAGTTAATCTCTTGACTCCTTGAAGTGAATAATTTTATGTTCAAGTCTTTCTCTAGAAGTTGTCTCTAAAAAAGAGTTTTGAAACTCCAAGTTCTAGCTTTCAGGAATTGAGTGTTCTACTTCTTGTGTTAATCGAGAGTTGATGAGACATAGAAGGCCGCTTTGAAATTGATCTCCCAAAATGATCTTCTTGAAGTTCTTGGGTTCACAGTGAAAGTGCTCGAATGGTTCTTCTATGTTCTCTAGTAAGTTATTTCTCATGAATTCCTCTTTCTTAACTTCTGGAATTGAGATTCTAATTCCTCAAAATCTTTTCTTCCCCGGTATAATATTTTATATTTGCGGTCCGAAAATAGGAATAAGTACATCACATGGGATCTTTCTTGTACCTCATACTATCCCAAGATACAGTCTCTTGATATGTATATAAAATCAGCATTAATTAATCTCAGAATCATTTAATTTATCAAATATGACTGTTATAATAATATTAAAAATTTGAAAAAGTATGGAGTAGAAGTGTATGGTAGACTGGTAATGGTAGCCTCCACAACAGTATGCTTCAACAGTAAGTGCACATTAGCAGTATTCATCGGTAACCTTTCCAAAGGTAACCTTCCATCGATCAATTTCCATAGATAACCTTCCATTTGTAGACTTCAGTGGTAACCTTCCCAACAGTTTCCTTGAATCAGTGACCATGAAACAATGACCTTGCATTGGTGACCTTGGATTAGTGACCTTGCATCAGTGACATTGAAACACTGACCTTGCATCGGTGACCTTGCATAGGTGACCTTGTAACGGTGACCTTGCAATGGTGACCTTGCATCAGTGACCTTGCAATGATGACCTTGAATCGGTGACCTTTGCACTTAGAGAAATTTTGCGTTGTGAGCATAAACAAGATAACCATGAGATTAAAAGTACATAGTTATTACTTTGATATAAACATGATTTTCTCATAAATGATTATCCTGCAAGAGAAAAAATATGCTTTACATAAATGAAACATGATTTGGGATTATCAAAACAGGTGAGTCCAACAATATCTTCCTTTTTGATAATGAAAAATTATGTCATTATTTTTGGAATTAGGGTTAAGCACATTTTCTAATATCTTTAGAGGTGTGTATTCATAAAATTGAACCAAATGTATTGAGGAAAAGTAGATGGAATATATATAGGAAAACATTGTAGTTAACTTAAATATGTCTCCCCCTTTGGGTAACTTTGAGATTCAAGATTAAATATTTCTCCCCCTTTGTGATTAACAAAAGGATAGGAGGAAAAAAAGAAACAAAAGAGGATTTTCCAGTAATGAAGAAAAAGAATAATATACAAACATTTTACAAAGATCCATATCAACTAAGACATCCCACATTCAATTCACATCAGATATATCCATGTGATATTTGTCTTTGGGAGTTGAGGAGGTATGTTATGAAGATGGAGGGATAAGCTAAGGGATGGCAGTCATCAGGGTAAGAGAAGCTGCAACAGAAGCATCAGTAGACCCGTAGTGTGTAGATCTATGAGGAATCATAGGGTTCAAACTTCTGATGTCCTGTGCATGAGTCATCATTGGTGCAACACTAGTAGATCCTGAAGCAGTCGATGTATAAGGAAAGGATGGAGGAAAAAAATATGAGAGTGCAGTCCACATGGAGGAAGGGTAAATGAATATTTCTGAAATCAATAATAATACTTCCTCCTCTCTCCATGGCTAAGATAAAAAAATCCTTATTCTCTATGAATTTCTCTAAGGTAGGAGTCAACTCTATGATCCAAATTACCTGATCCTTAAATTCTTAAGTGATAGGTAAAATACTTAAGTTTTCTAACAACAACTTGAATTGACCATCCATCTGATGCTTAGTATATACCCTTTTGTAGTAGAAACCAACTTTCTCTTTGATGGACTTATGATCTTGAGCAGCTTCCCTTAAATAATTTCCCACAAGATTATGAATTTATTTAGTAGTGGAAATAACCTGAGTCATAGAATGAGGATCTGAGGAACTGGTACTAGAGAACACCTCAACTTCTTCTCTAATAACTCACCTGAAGGCTTCTCGATCAACAGGAGGAGAGGTTGAAGATGAAACAAATGCACACAGAGGTGCTATAGTGAAAGCCACTATCTCCTTAAAATATTTAGTCAGCCTAATGATCAGTCTCTTCACATCATCATCTTGGCCACTAACATGTGTCTCCATGGACTTCTTAAAGTCCTCATACACAGTGACCATTTTTTGAACCACACTTTTAACATATCGAAGATCTTTGTCCACTTGAACCCTTGAAACCATGTATAAGTACAATCTAGCAATAGACTGCTTCATAGATTATATATAATATGTCAAGGTTCTGATCTGATTCTGAATGTCCTTTACCTCTTCTAACAGTATGGAGTGAGAGGCATAAACTAGCCATTCCATGGTAGAAGTGACAACTTCCTGATTGTGAGTCATATCCCTCTCTAACCCAAAAAATCTCTCCTCAAAGTTTCTCTTCAGATATGATTTTATTGATTCCAAATAATCCTTCTTCACATAGTCACAAGTCAAAATAACCACTGGCTTCACAATAGTAGTTTCTAAACAGTAGGAATTGAAGGAATTATGATAGGCTGGTTGTCATCATAGTCTCCATAATCTAAGCCTAAGACCACAAATCTAGGGTCTTTTGACCAATCCTCTATTCCAAGAGCTATAGAAACTGAACCTGTAGAAAAATGTTCCTCCCCCTCACTTGGATCATTCTCCTGATCAACCACATTCATATCTTCCATACCTCCTTGAGAAACTGCATCAGAAGAAGGGTCCACTTCCACTCCCTCCATAGAATCTTATAAAACTTCTAAAACAATTCCAACTTCAACTGAATTAGCAACATCTTCATCTACACTTTCAACCATTTTTGTATTCCCTATCAAGGGAATAAGACTAAGAAATTCCTTTTCATTTGTATCAAAAGCTGTCTCAAAGTCATCATGACTAGATTAAGTGTCCTCATCCTCATCCGAGGTCTCTCTAGTGTCTCTTAAGACACTTTCTGCCCCTTCTTCTTCTTCACTGGTCTCTTCATCATCACTGTCCCTTAGGACTTTCTCCCTTATAAGAAATATCTTTAGTGGACGAGGCTCACCGAATGATACAATATTAGCACAAGGATTAGAGGGAAGGTCTGGATCACCCCTATCATCTATAGGAGAATCCTCTCTTTCTGGCACAACAACAGCTTCTCCTTCTTCATCTGAATATGCAGGCTCTATTTCGGTAGACTTTAGACTATGATCTCTCTTATACTTAGGCCTAGTAGGATGAGTGACAGGGTTTAATTTCTTATATATATTAGCCTCATCATGTATCCATATTATTTTATAGGGGTTCCAATTTATCTTCATCAACTTGAAAATTACCTTTGTAATGCAGAAATTGTCCCTTACTATAACTATTACCTCCTAATCTTTAGAAACTCCTTTCACCTTCAACATAAAGGATATCAATCTAGCATGAAATAAAGTATTTTATTTGGAACTGGGCTTTGTCATATCCTCTAATTTAATAATCAACAACTACACATGTTTATCTTATTTCCATGCTTCAATAGATATAAAAGAAATACATCCTAAAATTTCAATATAGCAAAGTCCCTTCTCTTGGGACTCAAGACATGCTGAAAAAACTTAAACAGTATCTTGTCTTCTCCTTCCATCTCACTAGAAATGACTTTCCTAGGGATCCCACTCCCTTATAGTTCGACTAAGGCTTCTTCATAATAGAAGAAATTTGTAGAGGGAGGCACCAATCCTGAGTAGTAATCCTGAATCCCTTCACGTGGTACTCTCATATAATCATCCCATTCAATAGATGAAAAACTCATACTCATTCCATTCACCCTTGAAGATATTCTGTTCTCATCCTCAGTTTGTTTGAATTTCAAAAACTCATAAAAATCCTTCACTAACTTTGGGTAATAAGGTCTATTGTTGTTTACAAAGTATTCAACCCAGCCTTGAGATTCAATTTCCTTCAGCACTAAAGATCTGCTCGTCAGCAACCATTCAGAACTGAGTTCTTTTTCAGATATAATTTCCCTCTTCGATAGATGAGGGTTGATCATCTTTTCCACTTCCTTACTTCCACTACTCAACTTAGCTTGTGGTCTGTTTGGATTTGTTGCATCCCATTCATCCCTAACCAATGGTCTCTTCACTCTTGTCGTGAGATCGGAAGCGGTTCGAGGGTTTCACAAGAGGTTTAGGTTCTATGTTTTGGGAGAAATAGATTCAGGAGAGAGTTTTAGGTGGATTGAAATGTGGTATGTACATTAATTTTATCACTTAGGGATTGAAAAAAAATCAGATAATAGAAATAAGTAATGAAGAAAATGTTTCGGATTCCGGAAGAGAAAACACTATGTCCTGAAAACATCGACTATCGGTAAGGTAACAACAATGAGGCTCTAATGGTGAGGTCTTAACTGTAAGGTTCCTAATGGAAAGGTTTCTAACGGTGAGGTCTAATGATGAGGTTCCTAATGACGAGGTTTCTAATGGTGAGGTTTCTAATGGCAAAGTCCCTAACAGTAAGGTTTCTAATGGTGAGGTTTCTAACAGTGAGGTCCAACGGTGAGGTTCCTAACGGTGTGGTTTCTAATAGTGAGGTTTCTAACGGTGAGGTTTCTAATGGTGAGATTTATAATGGTGAAGTTTCCAATGGAAAAGTTTCAAATGATGAGGTCTCTAACGGTGTGGTTTCTAATGGCGAGGTCTAATAGTGAGGTTCTTAACGGTGAGGTTTCTAATGGAGAGGTTTCTAACAGTAAGGTTTCTAACAGTAATATTCCTAACCCTTAAGATTTTATCATACCTAACTCATGTTTGATGTAATTTAACCTCTCATAATTTAAAGGCTTTGTGAATATATCATCCAATTGGTGTGAAATACCAATTAATTCAAGAGTGATATCACCTCTTTGATAATGATCTCTCAATAAGTGATGTCTCACATCATTGTGATTTGTCCTAGCATGAGATACTAGTTTTTTAGAGATTTTAATAGCACTTGTATTATCACTCTTTATAGAGACAAGTTTGAATTGATATCCAGTCTAGTAAACTGTGTTTTATCCACAGAATCTGAGCACAACAACTTCCAGCAGCTATATATTCAGCTTCAACAGTAGATAATGCAACAAAATTCTGTTTCTTACTACACCATGATACTAATGACTTGCCTAGAATGTGACATGTTCCAAAGGTGATCTTTCTATCTAACATGAAACTAGAAAAATCAGCATCCAAATACTTATTAAATCAAATGATTTTCCTCTTGGGTAAAACAGTCCTAAGTTTATAGTATACTTGAGATATTTAAAAATACTTTTAACATTAGTTAAATTAGACTCTTTAGGATTGGATTGAAAGCGAGAAGACATGCATACGCTGAACATAATATCAGGTCTGCTAGCAGTAAGATAGAGAAGACTTCCAATCATACCTTTGTAATTGGTTTGATCCACTGGTTTACCAGTTTCATCAGCATCCAACTTACAGGTGCTACTCATAGGTGTATTACTACCTTTATTGTAGTCCAAACCAAAACGTTTCAAAAGATCCTTGGTATATTTACTCTAATTTAAAACAATACCATTTTTATTTTGAAAAATTTTTAATCCAAGGAAAAATTTAAGTTCCCCCATTAAACTCATTTTAAATTCATCTTGCATCATTTTTGAAAAAATAGTACATGAATATTTTTTAGAGGATCCAAAAATAATGTCATCTACATAAATATCTACTATTAAAACATCTTTGGAAATCCTTTTAATAAAAATATTAGGATCCTCAATTCCTTTAGTAAAACCTTTTGAAATAAGTAAAGAACTAAGTCTGTCATACCATGATCTTGAAGCTTGTTACAGACCATATAAGGATTTTGAAAGTTTAAATACATGATTTGAAAAATGGGGATTTTTAAAACCAGGGGGTTGTTCAACAAATACATCCTCAACTATGTACCCATTTAAAATTGAATTTTTGACATCCATTTGATAAAGTTTGAAATTTATATGAGCTACATAAGAAAGTAGTATCCTAATGGCTTTTAGTTAAGCTACAGGTGAAATTTTTTCCTTATAGTCTATTCCTTCTTCTTGACTATATCCTTGTGCAACTAGTCTAGCCTTGTTTCTAACTATGATTCCAAATTCATCAGCTTTATTTCAAAACACCCATTTAGTGCATATGGTCAAAATGTCTTTAAGTCTTTCTACTAATTCATAAACTTTGTTTATTTCAAACTAATTTAATTTTTCTTGCATAGATATCACCAAGAATTCATCTTTGATTATATCATCAATATTTTTAGGTTCAATCTGTAAAAGAAAGGGTTGATGTTCAACCTGGTTTCTCAGAGAAGATCTAGTTTGTGTTCCTTTATTTAAATCACCAAATAAAGTATCTAAAGGATGATTCTTGAGAGTTCTAATACCTCTATAAATAGTTTAAATAGACTCCTCATGAATTTCTATAGGTCCAGATTCACCATGCACAAATTTTGAAAAATTTACAGAACTAGTTGCTTTCACTAAGGGCTCACTGTCTTTATCATTAAGGTCTAGAATTGACATATCTTCCTCAAGGAGTTCAATAGATGTTTTGAGTTCATGTGGATCAGTCTCATAAAATTTTACATGAACTGATTATTCCACACATTTGGTTCTCTTATTAAATATTCTATAATCTTTACTAGTGATTGAGTAACCTAGGAAAATTCCTTCATCACTTTTGGAAGAAAACTTTTCAAGATTGTCCTTAGTGTTAAGGATGAAGACTTTGAAACCAAAAATTATAAAGTAATTAAACTTAGGCTTCCTATTATTCCAGACCTCATATGGGGTCTTCTTAAGAATATTTCTAATTAAGACTCTATTGATAATGTAACAAGCTGTATTAACAGCTTCTGCCCAAAAATAGATAGGTAGATTTTACTTATTTTGCATAGTCCGGGAAGTCTCTTGAGGTGTCCTATTTATTCTTTCTATAACTCCATTTTGTTGAGGTGTTATAGGAGTAGAGAAATTATGAGTATAGCCATTTTTTGAGGAAAAAGATTCCAATTCCTCATTTTGAAACTCATCGCCATGATCACTTCTCAATGTCTTAATTATAAGTCCACTAAGATTTTCTACAAACTTGTAATATTTAATGAAGTAAGAACATGCTTCACTTTTGTGAGCTAGAAAGTATACCCAAGTATATCTAGAAAAACCATCTACAAGAACATAAAAATAGTGCTTCCTATTTAAACTTGATACTATATATTGTCCAAACAAATCCATGTGAATCAACTCAAGCGATTGAGAAGTAGAAACTTATTTCTTTGGTTTGAAAGAAACTTTGTGTTTTTTTCGCTTTTCACAAGGATTACAAACTTTTTTAAGTGGGAATTCCAAATTATCTAAGTCTCTAACTAAACCTTTCCTAGTTAGTTTCTTAAGTGAGTGTACATTGTAGTGTCCTAATATTCTATACCATAACCATGATTCCTTATGAAAAGCATTTAAAAATGAAACATTTTTCTTAGCTAAAAAATTTAAATCAACAGCATATACATTTTCATTTCTAAGAGTAGTTAATATTAATAATTTTTAGAATTAAAAAAATTTCATGCATTATTATCAAATTTAACATTAAAACCATCATCACATAACTGAGAGATACTTAGTAAATTGTACTTTAACCCATCAACAAAAGGTACTTTTGAAATTAATACAGTATTAGGGTTACCAATTTTTCCCCAAGCTGACGATCTTCCCTTTTTCATTATCACCAAACGTAACATGTCCACCATAAACTTCAATTAGGCTCTTGAATCAAGAGTAGTCTCCTATCATGTGTCTTGAACATCCACTATCTAAGTACCATAGAGTTTTACAGGATCTCTTTAAATAGTTTTCCTACAAAATAGATTATTTGTAGGGTAACTTTGGTACCCAGATTTTCTTGGGTCCAAAGAGGTTAGAAAGTAAAGCTTTAAGAACCCATACCTATCTCACAGGTTTCCTATAATCAATAGATATTTTTTGAGACATGAACACATTGTTCGATACATTAGAGAATTGTTTTTAAAAATATAGTCTAGAACTTGAACTAGCAGTGAACTGTCCAGATTTTGAAACAAATATAGTTTTAATAATCCTTATATATCCTGGTTGATATCCTATACCAGTTGTGTATTTTAGAGTAATTTTATTTCCTAGTAACTGAGTCAAGGTATCTATACCTGTAGTAAACTTTTCAAGATCTCTTTTTAATTTCTCATTGGATAATTTAAGTTCAGTATTTTCTTTTAACATCTGAGCACATTTTTCTTTTTCAATATCAAGATCAGACTTATAATTGACATTTAAAGCATGTTGTCTTTTCAATTATTTATATTTATCCTTGAGTTAATTAAATGTGTCATCAAGAATTACACAGTATTCAAATAGTTAATCCTTAGTCATATTTTCATCATTTTTTGACTCAATTTAATTCCAAGAATAGTAAGTATTATGTACAAGAGAATTGGGTGTTACCTCAGATGTTTCTGTTATGCAACATAGGTTTGCATGTTTGTTATTTTCAATATCATAAGTTTCAGATCCACTTGATCTATCTTTTGAGGCACTCTAAGTAACTTTCATAGCGTTTTTATATCCATTTCCCTTGTCTTCATACTTCTTCTTAAATTTTAGCTTGGGGAAATCAGCTTTCACATGACCTTTTCATTTACACTCCTAACAGACTATCTCATTTGTTTTATCATTCAATTTTATATCCTTTTTATACTGTCCTTTATTATCATACCATCCTTTATAGTTTTAATTTATAAATAACTTTTTTATTATAGAACTTATTGAATCTCCTAGAAAGATGATCCATCTCACCATCACTATTAGAATCTGAGTCTTCACTGGTAGAAGTGTCTATAGAATCTTGACCTTTTTCTTTATATTTGTTCTTTGAGGTAGAAGTATTGAATGCTATAGATTTATTTCTTGATTCTTCATCTACTTATTGATTTACCTTAAGCTCTTATTCGTACATCATAAGATTTCTAATTAGTTCCTTCACTGGTAGATTGCCAATTTCACAAGATTCTTAGATAGAAACTGAAGTTCCTCTCTATCTATTAGGTAGGCATCAAAGCAATATCATAATCTGATCCTTGATGTCCACTGGTTTCCCAAGAAGACTCATGGTATTCACTATTTCATTGAACCTGAGATAAATTTCTGAGATAGGTTCATCATGCTTCATTTTAAAATTATCACATTTAATAGTATATATAATTAATCTCATTTCTTTAACATTGGTTGTTCCCTCCTGAGAAACAGCTAAAGTGTCCCAAATTTCTTATGCAGTTTTACAAGAAGATATTCTATTGAATTATTCATCACCTATAGAATTTTACAATGCATTAATTTATTTATAATTATTATTATATATATCTTTAGTAAATTGAGACCATGTGTCCCTAGTAGTATTAGGCAATACATGCTATTCTTCAATTGTGTCCCAGATTTTAGGTCCCATGCTCTCTAGATACATTTTCATTTTTAATTTCCACTAAGAAAAGTTATTACCATTAAAGAAAGGTGTTCTGTTAGTAGCAAAACCATCTACTCTGTTATCCATTGTTAATTAGAATTGTAAAGAACTGAAAATTTAGATATGAATTTTTTGAAGATCTTTAAGATACAAATAAAATCACTGTTAAAGAATTTGATGAATTGCACAAATGTTCAGATAGTAGTAATAAAAAGTAAACTTTTTCCTCTAATACCAAATGTTGGTCAGAGTGTAATCTCAAGAGGGGGTGGGGGGTGAATTGAGTTCCTATATAAAATTTATATTAAAAACTTTATATTAAAGATCCCCCAAATTTTGAAATGGACCAGTTAATTAAGGCAGTAGAGATATATATGTCAAATTGGTCAACATGTTTCTAAAAGTGTGATTAGTCCTCAGTTGAATTAGTGGAAAACAATTCTTCAACTTTTGAAACAAGTTTACTAAATTAAACACATACACACACTCACCAAAATTAACTATCAAAGTGAATTCAAAACAATTTTATGTTTTAGCGATTATAAGAAACATAAAATAGATAAAACAGAGTACAACAAAAAATACATAGCACAATGGTGTTAAACAAGAGGTTCAATCTCAATACAAGACTTAATCCTCTCCACTTGGTGATCACCTTCCACCAAGCAGTTTATATTTATAATAAACTTCATTCACAGCCAGTATCAGGATTTTAAATAGTTTTCACAAACTATCCAGGGTTCACAACCTCGACCACAGTTCTTCATGGAAAAAACAAACAATACAGACCACACATAGTCTCTTCAACAATTATACATAGTAAACAATATGTAAGTGAAGCTTGATGTGAGGATATTCAGTATCCTCCAGTTTAAGTACAAAAGATAGTATGTGTAACAGATAGACACACACTTCTCAAAAATGTAAAATGAAGGAACACAATAGAGCTAAGATTATATATTTGAGTTTAGAAATCTCTATTTGTTTGTAGTTTAGCTCTTGACTCCTTGGAGTGAGGAATTTGTTGTTCAATTCTTTATCTGGAAGTTGTCTCCAAAATAGAGTGTCGCAAATCCAGGTTCTAGCTTTCAGGAATTGAGTGTTCTGCTTCTTGTGTTGATAGAGAGTTGATGAGACACAGAAGGCATCCTTGAAATTGTTCTACTGAAATTATCTTATTGAAGTTATTGGTTTCACAGAGAAATTGTTAGAATTTTTCTTTCTTATTCTCTAGTAAGTTATTTCTCATGCATTCCTCTTTCTTAACATCTGGACATGGGCTTATCATTCCTCTCAATATTTTCTTCCTCGGTCTTCTCTTTTATATTTGAAGTCCGACAATAGGAATAAGTACATCACATGCGATATTTCTTGTACATTGTACTGTCCCCAGATACGGTCTCTTGATATGTCTACAATCAACATTAATTAATGGAAGAATCATTTAATTTATCAAATATAACTGTTAGAATAATCTTAATAATTTGAAAAAGTATAGAGTATAATAGTATGGTAGACTGGTAATGGTAGACTTCACAACGATTGGATTCAACAGTAAGTGCACATAGGAAACATTTATCAGTAACCTTTCCAATGGTAAGCTTCCATCCATAACTATCAATTGGTAACCTTCCATTGGTATCCTTCAGCAGTAACCTTCCCAATAGTTGCCTTGAATTAGTGACCTTGTAGTGGTGACCTTACATCAGTGACCTTGCATCAGTGACCTTGAATCAGTGACCTTGCATCAGTGACCCTGCAATTATGACCTTGAATCGGTGACCTTACAATGGGGACCTTGCATCAGTGAACTTGAAATGGTTACCATGCAATGGTGACCTTACGTTTGTGACCTTGCAATGATGACCTTGCATCAGTGACCTTTTCATCAGTGACCTTTTTACTTAGAGAAATTTTACGTTGTGAGCTTAAACAAGAGAACAGTGAGATTAAAAGTACATAGTTATTACTTTTATATAAACATGATTTTCTCATAAATTATTATCGTATAAGAGAAAAAAGATGCTTTACATAAATGAAACGTTATTTGGGATTATCAAAATAGGTGATTCCAACATCTTCCATAGGTTATATTATTTATGGAATATATTTATCATTCATGGGTTACATTCTTATGGATACCATTTATATTTCATAGATTATGTGATTATAAAACCTTCTTATTTTCATGGGTTATACTTGGATGAAATCATTCTGAAACATGTCTCTTTTCTATAGGTTATGATATGATGACATGTTTATCATACCCATTTAATTTCATGGGTTATGATATAATGATTATTTTTGTTATTGTGGAAAATGAATGTATTATTTACTTATGATATTGTTGGGACCTATATATCCATAAAATTAAGTGGGTAAATATTTATATCTCATGAGATCGGCATGGTTGGAATGAGGAGTGAATTCAATTCCATAAAGGACTTTATTCAATATGATGGTATGGGGAGTAAACCTTGACTATTAAGATGGTCATGGGAGTGAACCTTGACAACCAATATGGTTTGAGAGTTATCATATAGTGACCCTACTTTTTCATACATGACAATTACTTCATTTTAAAGATAAAGAACATTATAAAATTACAAATCTAGGATCAAAAGGATTAGTGTATTGAAAAAATTAAGACCATACATCAGTTGTACATAATAAAACGTAAATATATATTTAATAACATATTATTTTTTTCCTTGTAAATATCAAATTATACTTTGTAGTTGTAGTCACCTGTGGATATACATCAAAGAAAGTGGTGAGCTAAAAGTCCAGTAAGAGGATGAATAAGGAACATGAATCAATATGACATGGGTGAGAATAATCATCATAATCATAAAATAATCATAGTATAATCATCATAATAAAAATATAAATAATTTTATAAAGGCATGTAATGTGGCAATTCATAAAAATAAAACATCATGTCTTAGTGGTCAAATAACACACATAGTTGCGAATAAATAAATAATCTTGTTCACACATAACATATGTGTATAACATAAAATAATTATTATGTAAAAATATAGCATCAGTTTTTTCCACATATTTCACATTATCTAATGATATAAATCACATTAACCAATTAGTTTTAGGGGTATATAATTCTGGTCTCACCCATCACATCATAACATTTACATAACCATGCATGCCACATGGGACTTATTAAAATCATAGTCATAAAATAACCAATTAAAAGGCATAAGTTTAATAATAATTTCATAAATCATACATGCATGAATAAAATTTTGTGTTCCTGAATGAAAAATGAAAATAAAATACATGGTCTAAGAATCAAAAATCTCGAGTGAAGAAGAAGAAATCTCAAGAGGAGTCCAGATGTGTTTTGGAAAGAAGAGTTCTTTGGGAAAATCGATATATATTTCATAAAAATAAGTTGGTAACATGTATATCCTTGAAAATAAGAGTTAAGAACAGTGAAATTATTTTTAAGAAACATTAATGAATTATTTATACTAAAATTTGGTATGAAATATTTATAACCAAAAGAAAGGGAGTTGGGTTTGTGAATCCCCTTAAATTATGTCTGGATGATTTCTTTACATGAAATTAATATCCTGGATAATAAAATTAGATTCATTAATCACTAAATGAAAATCTTAATATATATTTATTATATTTATTTTAATTTTATTAAGTTATTTCAAGGCCATTTTGATGAGTTCTAGAGTTCAATTTCATTGTTTTGGGAGTGTTTTTTTTGTTTTCATGATCGGTTCACTTGTATACAAGTATGTAATTTCAAGTAAAATGAGAATACTTATACATAAATGATATTATATATTATTAGTGAACTTAAATAAGTTTTAATAGTCTTATATATAATTTTTTATATGATTATGATTCATTAGATAAAACTTTAATGTTAAATTTTTAGTTTATTTTTGTGGTTTTTTCACTCATCACAAAATAGTTTAATTTTATTAAATATTATGTTTATAAATTAGTTCCAGAACATTGAAAAAGTTATTATATGAATATTAAAATCTATTTAATCCATAATAATTCTTTTATTATTATTCATGAAGGAGTTAATGGAAAATTAACAGTAGTCATCCATGAAGGTGGTGAATCGACACATCACTGATGATGTTTTAATTTTTAGAATAAATAAGAGAGGATAAGAGGTTTGATGATTTATATTATATTTAAAAAAATAAAATTAAAGTATATATACATGATAATAGAGTTTTAATTCCTATTTTTATAGGGTATGTGATAAAATAATAAGAAAAGAAAACAAATTATAAGATAATAAAAGAAGATTTTACCTCTTTAATATCTTCTCCACGAGAACCTCCATAAGGAACTTGGTTATGGAATATTTTTAGTTAATTAGATCTTGGGCATGGGTAAGGTGATAGGTAATGGAATTTGGTATATTTTAGAAAATATACAAGGCTTGTAAGGTGTGAGGATATGAGGTGTGAGCGGTGGTATTTATAGAGGGATAAAAGTATTTTTTGTCATTATATTCATTAGTTTATTACCATGGATCATGACTACCAATAGTATTGATCATTATCACTAAATAAATTAAATAATTAATGATATCTCAGTATTACAATCCATAAATCATCCATACATCATCCATGACCAACAAATTTATATATTTAGCTTATACAGTAAATTACCACATTTCACTATTCACCAAAAAATCAACTATTTTATAAAAATACCACAAATTAACCCTAGCCACTTTTTGAGGTGTATCTTTCATAAATTGAATCCATTTTAGGAAAATATTTTTCTACATTTGAGAAATTTATTTTTTATATAAAATCATCATTTATTTAAAAAAATTCATAATTTAATACTATAATCTATTTTTTGACCCTTTGAAAAATTAATTAAGGTTTGATTAAATTATTATATAATTATAATAAAAAATAATATTAATATATGAATCTTATGAAAAAAATTCTATTAAATAATTTTACTAATGATATAATTCTAATTAAAAATTTATGTTTTACAAAACTACCAACACATAATTTATCATTTTTAAAATATTTATTTACTTATACCATGATATAAATATATCATATTTTCATTTATAAGATACCAAAATTTTATTTATACTTTAATTTGATAAGTTATTATTCTATAATTCTAATTACCATTCCTAATTTTCATATTACTATTCCAACTGTGAGGTTACTAATCTATCGATACAGTTTCATTAATTTATATAAATATCACTTATTTTATTCTTCATTTAATAGAATAATGTTTGTAATGGGTTTTATATACCATGTATGTGTTTTATATCATATAAAATAACTATAATAAGGGAAATTTCATTGATAAAATTATGTGTCATTACAGAACCTACTCCACTAATATGGACTCAGCATTTAGCCTTAAATACTATGGAAATAATTTTTATATACTTATGAGTTTGCCAAAATTCCATGTATTATTATAATTTTTGGATTTCATGAATTATTATCTTGATTCCCTTATGAATCATTCCTTATAAACTACCAATATTTATGACATTACTCTTGATTATTATCTTTCATATGCAGGGTATGATCTTCTAATGTTATGATCAAATTCTCATACCCTTATACTAATGATTATTCTTACATATCTTCTTTGTTTACCCATGATGATCATCTTAGATCACCATTTATTATGTTTTTTCCTAGGTAATGAAGATATTTATTATGAAATATGTGTTTAAGAAGGGTTTTAGTCATGGAGAACCTAGTGGGAGAAAATGTGGCTCACTTATGTACTAGTGTTTATGTTTCCATTTTTCTAAAGGCGCTAAACTAAAATGGTATTTGAGTGTTTTTTTGTGTAATGATTTAGGTATTATGAAAAAATTATGTAATGTATATTAATGTTAATAATGGAAATATATATTAATCATCTTAATATCCCAAAATAAAAATCTTGAAAAAGTTTACCTGTTCTTCTAAAATTATGAAAAAACCTTAGACTTATAAACCCATGAATCATTAGGTTTATCCTATATCACTTTGGAATATCATAGGTTTTCATAGGATCTATCTAATCATTACACATCATATTTCATAATTAATATGTAATTTAACCCAATCATATCCCACAAGATTTTCAATCCATTGTTCAATCCCAAGCCCACTCATCATGCCCTGGTGATTATAGAGTTAATACCCAATTCACCACTTCTTGATTTGTTACTCCCAGGTGAATGTGTTCCCTAGATTCATTAATTTTATACAATCCTAAAAATGATATATCTTTTAGGAAAACCACAAAATAACTACTTTCACAAAGATTTATTATATTACCCTATACATAGACTTATATATATAATTTATCATAAGGTGATTTTCTATAATATATGTCTTCCAAAATATAGTTCCCATGCATCTAACTAAACCTAATACAATACCATATGAAACACCTAGAATCTATTAACCAAGAGACTATGATTATTTATTGTATTTGTATATGGAATAATGGATGACACTAACACATATCTATCAACCACTACTGGAAAAACGACCTATACCCACGGTTTTGGGAACTGTGGGCTTGAATGGTGTGGGTATAGGTCCCCAGCCTATACCCACGGTTTTCCGAAACCATGGGTATAGGTGTTCTCCCATCGTGTCAATGAAACATACCCAATTTCCACGGTGTCAAAGGCTTTTACCCACGATTTCAAAACTGTGGGTATAGATCCTAAAATAATACAGGGGGTGGATTTTGATCCCGTAACCTCTTTGCTAAAAACACTGAATCTAACCACTACCATAACATCACCTATGTGTATATATATTTATATTTAGTTAAATATAGTTATATAAACTGTGGGTATAGAGGGAAGAACCGTGGGTATAGGACTCTCACCAAAAAATTTCCTTCCTGCGCAAAACAAATTTACCGTTAACACACGGGAAGCCTATAGCCACAATTTTTCATAACTGTGGGTATATGTATTTTATACCAGACCTATCCCCATGGTTTTGGGGAAAACCGTGGGGATATGTACCCCTATACCTACAGTTTTGGAAAACTGTGGGTATAGGTGACTTTTCAGGACCTATCCCAACGGTTTTGGAAAACCGTGGGGATAGAACCCCCTATATGACAATATTATGGAGGAAATATATTTACTAAACAATGATAATAAGATAACATACTTTAATAAATATATTGCCTCCATAATATTTCCATATAGGGGGGGGGGGTTTATCCCCACAGTTTTCCAAAACCGTGGGGATAGGTCCTGAAAAGTCACCTATACCCACAGTTTTCCAAAACCGTGGGTATTAGGGTACCTATACCCATGGTTTTCCCCAAAACCGTGGGGATAGGTCTGGGATAAAATACATATACCCACGGTTATGAAAAACCATGTCTATAGGTTTCCCGTGTGTGCGCGAGAAGGCAATTTTTTTGGAGGGAGTCCTATACCCACAGTTCTTACCTCTATACCCACAGATTATATAACTATATTTAACTAAATATAAATATATATACATATAGGTGATGTTAGGGTAGTGTTTAGACGTGGTGTTTGCAGCTAAGAGGTTGCCGGATCGAAACCCACCGCCTGCATTATTTTAGGATCTATACCCACGGTTTTGAAACCGTGGGTAAAAGACTTTGACACCGTGGCAATTGGGTATGTTTCGTTGACATGGTGGCAGAACACCTATACCCACGGTTTTGGAAAACCGTGTGGGTATAGCCTATACCCACGGTTTGGGGGGCTATACCCACGGTTTTGAACCGTGGGTATATGCTGTTTTTCCAGTAGTTAGGATTTTTTAGACCTTAGTAAATTTGAAATTTGTATTGGATTATTGGGTGACTTGTCCTTGTGTAATGAGTTTATCCTTAAGAAAAAAGATTTATTTTCTCATAGTAGAGGTAAATATGGCTATGTTCCCTATTTTATATGAAGATACCTATGATAGTCAGAGAAGTGTTATAGTTGTTCATTAATTTTTTTGTTTATTCATAAAAAGTGGTGAATATTTTTAATGAATATTTGGAGGTGATCCCATGATGATAAAATGTGGCTTGGATAAAAATATAATATAGGTTCTATTAATTTTGAAGATTAATTATATTTTTATTATGAACAACCATATTATATTTGAATATGATGATATTGGATGTGATGAGAAAGTTGTTCACTTATAAACATGCATATTTACAGTGATGGCTTAATGGTTTTTAATAACAATATGGATGATTCCTTGTGACCACAAGGATATTATGAGATATCATTGTTATTATTGAAAAAAATGTCATGGTTCCTTTTTTTTCCACATATCTTGTGAAGGCTTTGTCATTTTAATAAATGTAGAAGTGGTTCAGTTAAGTCCATATGGATATATTGTAGTTAAGATGTTGTTTCTAATAAAAATTAAGTGGTTTTTTGGGCTGTGTGAATGTTTTGTGATAGATTAGTCATTTATGACTATGAGGTGGTGATTCCTTTATGGATGCATCAATATTTTTATGTCACATTAATTATTTTCAGTTCCTATAAATATTCATAAAAAATATGGTGATCATTAATAATATAGTGGTTTTTTATTATCATGGGCCAAACTATTACTAAATGTACCTATAAACACATATAACACCACCTTTTTAAAGTAATTAACCCTCCATTTATTTTTTTAAATATATAATGTTTTTGGGTTATGTTTGGGAGGTTTTGGAAGAATTTTGGAATGTTTTTATAAATTTTCTAAGGGTTCATAGTTCCTACATGATTTCAGAAAACCATTAAACACCTACAGGGAACCATGCACAATGAAGAAGGGGCTAAGAAAAAGGCACACAGTTTTTCTAAACCGTGTGTCTTATTAGGAGAATCCATGAAACATTGAAAAGTTGTCTTTTTCATGGATGGTGCATTCTTTTCCCAATTATGCAATCCATCCATGTGAATCCCTCCATTAGGTAGTGGTTGTCACACAATTATCGTGTGGTTTTCTTAACTGTGCAAATAAAAACGCATAGTTAAAAAACTAGATCCACAAAAAGTGGATCTAGGATTTGATTTTCCTTTAACCCCTATTTTTTTTCAAAACTGACCCTAACTATGGATTTCTTCCTCTCAAAGTCTAATGAAGATTATCCCATCGATCTGAAGTCAATCTGATGTCTTCTCTTGATGTATTGAAGCTGATTTCTTATGGTTAGTCATCATAATTGGTAGTTTTCCTTGATTTTCCTTAGATCTACTTCTCCATCTATATTGGTTTCACATATCTACATATTATGTGGATAGATATAATGTATTTTATTCCAAATATGATTAGATTTGATTTTTTTTTGTTTCCAAGGGAATAGATCTAAGGTGTTATTTGGAGTATCAACCAATTTTCATGGACAATTTCATGCTGTTTTCAATTTTCACCACGTATTACAAGGTAGGTTTCTTCATCCTTGACTCCTCTATTTAGAAATTGATGTAATTGTTTCAAATTGATTTTTTTACATGAAATTGGTTGTATAATTAGTGTAAAAATCACAGTTAATCCTCTATTTAGTAATTTTTTGAATTTTTTTGGGAAAAGTGTAGAATTTTTGACAAAAATGATTTTTTGTTTTATTTTAAAATGATCATTTTAAAATTAGTTGTTTGGTTTGATTTACTAAAGAGGTTTTATGGATTTGTGTTCAATAAAATGTTGTTTTATTTAAATGGGTTTGGAACATTTGTTTTTGGCATGGTTTTGACACTGTTTGTGTATGTTCATGTGTATTGGGATGGATAAGGTCATGATGTATTCCCATCAAAAGGTTTATATGGATATGGGGATAAAGTAACACCATCAAAATGGGTTTCTAAGTGATGTATTCATGGAAGGATGGATCACAACTCAATGGTATAGGGAGGTTTATGGTTTTGTACATGGTTGGATGTGTGGATATATGGAAAGGATTGGGTTATACCAAAATGGAATTTGTGGAGTGGATTTAAAGAATTCTTGGTTTCTTTACTTGGATATTGATATAGTTTTGTGAGAACTACTATATTATTGAATTTTTTTATATTATAATATAAACTGATTTAGAAATTTTTATATATAAACATTTTATATAAATGTGCTAACATGTTCTATTATAGTGGAACGAGTAGGGAAGTCATTTTTGGAAAGACTACTGAGTTTCATTACTCACCCCTACTTTGAAACATTGATGCTTTTACAGATGTCATTTATCGAGACATGGGAAAAGGTAATATATCACACTTCTCAATTGGTGCTTAGTGATACTCGGTATATTTTGTGGAATGGATCATGGGGAGTGTTGGATCTTTGGAGTTATGGCTGTCTTTGAGTTTTTTTGGTTTTGTAGTCTCCCTCTGTGTAATAGTATTTTTTTATAATTCATCTACGGAAGATGATTTTAGTTTGATTTTAAAATCAATGATTTCATTAATTTTTCTTTCATTGATATCATGCATGATATAGTGGTTTATTAGGTTTTGACATGTTTGGTGGGTTGTTTTATTTTTAAAGGGAAAATCAGCCCTGTATATTAATGAATCAATTAGAATTTATTACCATCCTTTGGCATCTTGTGGAAGTCTATTATGGACAAGTAGCAATTCAGCCTCGACTCAAGACAATGTGATGGGGAAGGATGTGTTATCACTAAATGACTAACTTTGACTCGATGTATACACTAGGAAAATATAATTCCATATAAGATGCATTAATCATTAATTCATATGCCCAGTTAGAAAAAAAAAGAATTATATGGGTGGTATTTAATGTCTCTCCTAGCTAAAATGCACTTGGAATTTTAATCCCAATGTGAAGTTGCGTCCTTCTTTCCAGGTTTGTTTGTTTCGGATTTGGTGAATATAAGTAAAGAGTCACAGATATCTAGTGTAGAATGTGTGGCTATGAGGTCGAAACTCAATTTTGGATAGACCATTGAGGGCTGTATGCTAGATGAGAGTTTAATTTTGTGGTTTTGAAATCAGATGTTTGTATATATGGCTTGTGTAGAATAACTTCTTCATGCATACCAGTATTGAATATGGTAATTTAATCATGGAATATTGAATATGTATAAGGAATTAAAAGTACATTTTTGGTTGGTAGGTATGAAACAGAAGATGTCTATGTTTTTTTTGAGATGCTTAAATTTTCATCGGGTTAAGGAAGATCATCGGAGACCTGTAGGTATGTTGTAGTCTTTACCTATTCCGAAGTGGAAATTGGAGTAGATAGTTATGGATTTTATAACAGGTCTCCCAAAAATGGTTTAGAAACATTATTCCATGTTTATGATAGTGGATCAGATCACAAAGTTAGATCATTTAATTTCTATTAGGGAATATCATATGGTCGAGGAGTTTTCAAAAATATATATCATAGAAGTTGTAAAGATTCATAGTATACAAGTTCCAATCGTATCATAAAAATTTCCAAGTTTTATGTCTTGTTTTTGGAAATACTTACGGAAATACCTTGTGAGTCAGTTGACAATGATCTTGGCGTATCATCCTCAGATGGATGGGAAATCTAAAAGGACGATAAAAACATTGGAAGACATGTTTTGGGATATCCTAATGGATTTTGTTGGCCCATGGAAAGAGTATATGTCGTTAGTGTGGTGATCATATAAAAAAAGTTATCAGGACTTGATACATATGGATTATTTTAAAGAATTTTTTGGGTGTCATTTTTTTCTCCACTATGAAGGGTGGAAAAGGTTGATACTTCACTGGTTAGGCCAAACCTTGTCCAAGAAACAATGTATAAGATTCAGTTGACTTGGGAATGGATGGGGATATAATAGAGTTATCAAAAATCACAATCGGATCACTATCGAAAATTTCTGTCTTTTGATTAGAGTGTTCATGTGTTCTTGATGATATCTATAAGGCTTAGAAAATATAGTTTTTTGAAGTTGTCTAAGTTATATCCTCGATACATAGTACTTTTTGAGATACATGAATGGTTTAGAGAGGTGGCATATCTGTTGTAATTTCCCCCACAATTAAGTGTTTTTTATACTATGTTTCATGTATCTCAATTAAATAAGTATCATCCTTATCCTTACCATGTTATTCAATGGGAACATGTTGACCTAAATCTAGATGTATCAATGGTGCACATGCTAGTGTGAATTGTGGATAGGAAATAAAAAGTCCTATGTGGAAAAATCATTGGTTTAGTGTGGGTTTTGTGGAAACATGGCCAGATTTAAGAACAAACCGGGGAATGAGAGAAGAAAATTTTCAAGAAATAGACCGAAATCTTTTTGGACACCAGTGGGTTTCAAATTTCATTAGACATAAATTCCAATGGTGGGTAGAATATAGAACCCACTGTTTCAATTAAGTAATAATTCATTTATTCTTTTTATGAATATAAAGTGTTTGGGTGAAATTTGGGAGGGTTTGGAAGATGTATAGAATGTTTTTGGGGGAATTTATAAGGGTTCACGTTTGGTTTATAGTTTGTTAAAACCATTAAATAGCTACATGAAACCATGCATAATGAGGTATGGTATAAGGGGATGGTGCACGGACAGGCGCACAATTTTTCCAAATCATGCGACCAACTTGGAGAAACATTGTGACTTGGGATAGTGTTATTTTTCATGACTAGTGCATGGTTTTTCTAACAGTGTGATCCAACCATAAAATACCTCCCTTGATGCAGTGGTTGGTGCATTGTTAGTGAATGCATTTCCTAATCATGTGGCTAATCGTGTCTGGTTAAGAAACTAGATCAACAAAAGGTGGATCTGGGTCGATATTAGTCTTTAACCCCACTATTCCACCCCAAACTAACCCATATTAGGGATTTATTCCTCAAAAATTATAAGGATGATTCTATCATTGATCAAGAGGCGATATTAAGGCTTCTCTAGGTGTGTTGATTCTAGTTTCACGAGGTAAGTCTTTATTATTCATAGTTTTCTATGGTTTTACTTATATCTACATGACCCTCTCTCCTGGTAACATAGATCTACTTCTATTGTGGATATATATAAGGTATTTTATGCCAAATATTTTTATATTTTTTTTTATAGTGGAATAGATGTAAGGCGTTTGTTTTGGAGTTTCAACCCATTTTCATGATAGTTTTCATGCCATTTTCCATTTTCACCATGTTTTCTGATGTAGGTGGCTTCACTTTTGACTCCTCTATTAAGAAATTGAAGGATTTATTTCAAATTTATTATTTTACATGAAATTTGGTGAAAATTGGTTTGAAAATCAGTGTAGAAATCATTTTTAGTGATGGTTTCTAGTTTTTGTGTAAATTGTGATTTTTTTTCAAATTGATTAGTTATTTGATTTTAAAATGATGATTTTAAAATCAACTGTTAGTTTTGATTTTTGAAAAGAGTTTATGGAATGGTTTTCAATAAAAAAATTTATGAAAATTGTTTTGTAAGACTGGGTTTTGGATTTGGTTTGGCATGGTTGGCATGTGTTCATGTTAGTTTGGATGGATAAGGGCATGAATTACCCCCATCAAAAAGTTGGGATGGATATGGTCATGAATTACCCCTATAAAAAATGGTTCACTATGTGAATTATTAGTCAAAGGATGACTCACCACTCACAAGTATATGGATTTCCATAGTTTCAAGCAAGGTTGGATGTGTGGTTATGTGGAAATGATTGATTTGTACCAATATGGAATTTGTTGAATGGGTTTAGAGCAATATTTCATTATTTTCCTTGGATCTTGATATTGTTTTTATAAAAAAAACTTTATTATAAAACTTTTTTTATATTTATATTTAAATAATTTTAAATTTTTTATATAAACTATTTTATGTAAATGTGATAAAATGTTTTATCCTAGTGGCATGATTAGGGAAGTCATTTAGGTAAATACTACAATGTTTGTCACCCCTGATTTGTCACTTTGGTTCTTTTGTAGATTTCATATATCAGGACATGGGAAAAGGTAAAGTATCACACTTATCTAATGGTTATTAGTGATATTTTTTATATTTTCTTTAGTGTAGAATGGAGAATGTTGGATCTTTGGAGTTATGGCTGTCCTTGAGTTTTTTTTGGTTTTGCAGTCTTCTATTGTGTACTTGATTGTTTTGTAAACTTCTACTATGGTATATTATTTTAGTTTGATATTAATATAAATGGATTCTTTGAGTTTTTTATTTGATATAATTTTTAATTTATTGTTTTATTTGGTTATTACATGTTTTGTTGGTTGGTTTATATTTAATGGGGAAATCATCCCCCAACTATTAATGAAGCCCTTGTCATTTATTTCTCACCTTTGGCATTTAGGGGCTGTCTCTTAAGGACAAGTATCATTTCAACCTAAAATCAATCCAATGAGGACGGTAAATATGTTAAAATACACCCCTAATATGTATTTTAAGAATAATTTAATATCCATAGGAACATTTTCTGAGAAATCACATTATTTGTTGTTTATTCCCATCAAGAGATGGTTTTGAAGTGAAACTTCCTTTGGTAGACATTATATTTTGTCCGATGTGGGTAGAGGCATCCCTTAGAAGATTTATCTCACCATAACCCATCTAAACAACAATTATATATTTCATTATACATAAAACCATAATAAGAACCCAAAGTTTACCCCAAATTCCTTCTTCTTATTGGTATTACGGTATAATTATTACATGTTAACCTACTATTAAATTTATAGACCACACTCACCATCATAGTCAAAATGAATTTTATATGGTATAGGGGGTTCCTATAAAATATATATCCCTCTTATTAATGGACCATATCCATTTAATATAAGAAAAAATTTAAAACCATATATAAAATATTCATTTATGGATTTATAAAACCCCTAAAATGACACAAAATACCTTATTGGTATATATCCCTTAATGTCAAACCCCTTAAAGGAATATTCCACCACAATCACATTTAGAGCCCCAAAAAAATAAGATTATATAAACATGAATTAATGTACTATTCCATGTGATCATGAATTATTTTGATAGTGGGAATTGAGAATCCTTTATGAGATCTCTTATATCATTCCATCCTTTTCAATATAGTCCTACAGTTATAGTCAATCATTTATTACCTTAATAATTAGGGAAAAAAATTAAAAGTTAAGTAGATGTTTTTATTACCCAACACTCTACTAAACATTACATGGTTATTTTTGAATTTACCCATATCCACCAGGGACGTAATTAATCCATTGATTAATATTCATTATGTCTAATTAATGATCTATAGTCATAAATGATATACAATATGGTGAAAATCTCTAATATTTTTCACCTAATTTCATCACCTAGTAGTCTATTCATCATTTTTTTATATAAATTAATGGAAAATATACATCAATAAAAATTTTTCTCAGGACTATGACACACAAATGCAATTTATAGGTTTATTTCATATATTATTATATTATTCGTGGCTCTAAACATATCAAAAGGGGTTCTATAAATTTTTCCATTGAACTAAAATACATAATGGTTATGTGTGAATAAAGATAAAATTATTTTCAATCAATTTTTATGAACAACCATAAAATTAAAATGTTTAGTCTGGTATCTATGAAAATAAAATTCACCTCATTAGTCATGGATGGATGGGAACAATATAGAACACGATGGATGTTTCAAATCTTCAATATAAGGAATGTCATGCATCATTAGATAGAAATGAACTACTTGGTTTTTGACTCCCTAAAAAAGGAAACATTGAAACCCTTCAAATGGGTGTAATCCCAGTCCTCTATATTTACTTCATCCTTAGACAAAGTTAATATAAATAGAATAAAGTTATAAGGCATTTATGTAGAGAATAACCATAAAATTAAGGGGATTATAGAGATCCTCTCATATATATATAGAAAACCTATGATACATAGAAATTTTAAAATTTATTCATTGTATCCATTGTACACTTTCTAATTAAGGAAACTAATATTGTTCATAAGGGAGATTTTTGGAATATGTCTTAAATATATAAGACAATATAACACTAATAAATAAGACCCTTAATACGATGAGATCTAAATACATATCCACCTAAATTCATAAAATAATTATTCCATAATACATTATAATGAACTACAATCTTTGGAATATAGGACAATATCCAATCAAAAATACACATATGAACATCGAGTTCATTTTCCATAATTTGGTAAGTCGTCAATCCACTATTGGGTATATGCACCATTATCATGTGTAACCTGTGATATAATACTCAATCAATATGAATTCCATTGATTCTTAACCAAGATATGTGTTTTCCATCCACCCATATCCAATAACACTATTTGGAAACTCATTCGATCATGAATATATCAATAATTGTTACATTTTATCCCTGCTAGAAGATATTAAAATTTATCCCAATTTTAATTCACAAAAACCATATCATATATAATATTCCTTTAGGAGTAAAGTGTCCCATTTAACCACATAAAACATCTTCAAAATTTCTCTCGCATTAGTTATGAAACAAAAATCTTAATCACTATTTTGTGGTGTAGGAGGTAATTTACTATATCATGGTTATTACCCTAAAGCCTCCTTGGGTGATCTCATTAATAATAACCCCCACATTGGTGCTCAAATTTTATTCTTCTATAAAAAACATAATATGTTGTTACCATTTTGACACTTTAATTTTCTGAACTAGGTTTCGAAGGATGGGGGATTTTTTAGGATATTCAACTATTAGGTCCAAGAAGTAGGCCTCTTCTACTATATACACCATTTACCATTAAAAATATTAATATATATTGAATATTAATTGATAAAAATTCTATTTTAACATTTTAAAATGGTTTTATAATACATTTAGGTAAGTAGGTTTGGTCGATTCACCCATCCCCTCACAAATGATGGATTCCAAAAATTGATCCAGAGGTCCTCTCTAATGAACTAATGAAGAATTTTATAATCTTGACCGTAAAAATGAAAAAAAATGGTTATACTATTAGTTATAAAAACCAATAAGTCATCAACCTTTGAGTTCCTATATTTTGTATTAAATAATAAGTAAACCAAGGAGGTCCTTCCAATAGTTCGACATATAAAACTCATCCTCATAGTAATATGAAGACCTAACATAGAGGACCCCATACGATAAAAAAATATCAAATAATCATAGAGGTACTATCCATGATTATTGTTGTGGTGGTCCCCCTATAGTCTAATAAACATAGGTTAAGGAATTCTTGTAGTTTTAAGTCAAATAATTTTCAAAAACCATCATGGTCCACCCAATAGTTTCTATTAAGTATAAAAATGAAATATATTCCCCTTATATAAATAAGAAACAAACTTGTAACCAAAGAGGACCCCTTCGGTTATCATGTGTATAGATGATGTGGATGTACACTATATAATATAACATATGTAGTCTATGAACATTAAAGTACCCAACACAATGATAAAGTAAATAGATATATTGGCGGTCCTAAAAATATTTGAAAAATATGAATGTTAGAAACTATAGAGTAACTCTACACGAACCTTATTTTGAAGTAACTCTTTATAATGAGTCATTTCCTCATCATGAAGGTACTCCCCAAGTCCCATTGATCCAATTTTTTCCCTCATATAGAGATTAAATAGAAAATATAAGAATAAATATAGTAATAACTCCACTATTAACCCAATAAGGGAAAAATGAGGAAATAATCATTAATATTTCCTCACCCAATATGTGTGGGGTGGTATTTCAATGAACCATCGTTAAATATGATGAAAATAAAAAAGATATTTAAAAAAAATTAATATCATATAAGGAGATAGTATTAAAAATTATTATGATGAAGGATTGGAAATACCAAAGTCAAAAGAGGAAAGGAATATATCTAGCATTAATGAAACACATGCCCTTAAAACTGATTAGATACATGAATACTTGTGTCATGTGGAGGAATACAATGATATTGATGAGGATATTAACGGGAAAATGGAATTCGATAAGACTCATCTAATTTTTAATTAGATATAAATTCAATAAAAACTATTTCCTTTAGGGGTTTAGAATTATAAAAATGGAATATTTGACCCATGGTGTTACTCCATTAAGAAAGGAAAGAAAATTGAATGTCATGAGAACTATTCTAACCTACCAAAACCATTTCTAACCATAATGGAGAAGAAATATCAATGGCCAAAGTCATAAGATAATTCCCTTGTATGGGTACATTAAAATAAGTATGAATTAAACACCATCCTAATATTGATGTTAACCTAATAATAGTGGAGTAAGACAAAGTGGATAAATAGGGTTCTACCAAATAACCTAGGAAAAATAATGCATTCCATAAAAGAGGTGATGAAAAATACTATGATCATCAACTACTCAAAAAATTATACTAATAGAATTTATGACATAGAGATAAAATTAATAAAAATGAGGAATAAGAATCATATAAAAATAAACATGTGTTCCTTATGATTCATATATTTAATGAGTGTAATATTAACATCAATGAATTAATTATGGCTTGAGACATTATGGCCTTTTATTTCAAGTTTCAAAAATATTGTGACCTATAATAGAGGGAAATATCTATTGAATTGATGTTATATAGGTTTAATAGATTAATAATTTTTAAATATTCCATGACCGACATTGTGAAATATTATATAGAGTAATTATATTGTACTAAAAGGGATATTTTTTGAGGGTTTAAACTAAAGAAACAAAAAAAATTCAAAAAATATAAAATTATCACATTGGATGAATGATATGGTTGATGAGAAACTCATAGAAAACGATAAAAATTAAAATAGCATGAGAATTAAACTATCTAAATATAATATAAAAATTATTTTATTTCCCATTTTCAAATAATGGTATAATGTTTCCCATATAATAATTGAGGAATGTTTACTTTTTATATATCCAAACATATGGGGGAATCTCAATTGTCAAAAATCTAGGAACCTTATTTATGAGGGATAAATTGGTCATCCCATTGATCTAGATGAGTGGTTTAGGAAATATATGTGATCTCCCTTTTGGTGGTTTAGAATAAAAAAATTGAAAATATTTTGAGGGACTCTATAAATCCTATATAAATTTTATGAAGTCACTCTACCATATAATATATACTATTTTTATTAACACATGCATCATAGGGTGGTGAAAGTATCAATCTATTTACTTTAAACAATCTACAAGTCAACAATGTAATTCAAGAAAGTAAATATTAAAAATAAATTATTTAGGCTAGGTATTGGGTTTTGGTTCTACATTATCAAGTTAGTTAGTCTAAAAAAATTCTATTATCACTAAATATATGAAAATTTGACCCTTATGGGAATTTTTTATTGATATACTCTTTTATGAGACTATTAAGGAATTAATAAAAGTAAGTAATAAATTAATTTTAAATACCATAGATGTTATACCACTTTTAATATATTATTTATCACCTTTGAAGAAGTTAAAATTCACCATATACCATGATAATGTATGATTGTGAACCTGATGGGAAATTTGAGTTGAAGAAAAAGATATAACAACAAAACATGGATTGTATATTCTTACAAAGTTAGGGTATTTTTTACATCTTTCCCAACCCCTAAAAATTAAAACATTAAATGGGGTGCTATCATGACCATGGTTGAATACGTTCTACCCAATACTATAGGGTTGTGTATGTTGACATCTTCTCCTTCTCCAAGAAAGTCATTATTTTCCGGACTAGGAGTTTTTCCTCAAGAATCAGATCTATGGACCATTCCTTATATTTTATTTGAATCCTACACTCTATTTTGATCACGTTTAGTGATGGTTTTGGAAAATTCACTCAGTATCATACTTCATGAATAATTTGGTTCTTCTTTTTAGCATGAGCACAATGAGTGGTAATAGAATCCTATAAAGGGTTGTAAGTCCTGATAAAAATCATTAATTGGTGTTATAAATGATTATTATGATTAATTAATCAAATAATAATTGAAAACTAATGAGGCTCTATACTGTACTAATATTTAGGAATAGTATATTACATCTCCATGATTCATGTTATAGAATTTAATCGATGTAAATCATGCAAATAATACAAAGAAAGATAACCTTGTAGAAGAAGATTTTGTAGAGACATATATTCAGAATGTAATCTAAATTTACATTTAATAAGTGGATTACCCATAACAACATTTTTACCAGGTACTTGAAAAGGGAGATCCACCAAACATCCCATTTTCTCTTAATTAGTGGGTTTTAATTTATAAAAAATAGAAAGGAGTAGTGTTATCCATAACCCAAAAAATAATTGATGAATTTATGATTAATTATACTAAATAAAATAATTCCTAATAGGATATAGTGAAATAAAAAAGAGGGGTCCTAATTCTAAATTTCTTATAGGAAACATACTCTCTAAGTGAAACTATCTAAAAAGTTCCCCCTTACCTATGTAATCATACCCTCATAAATAAGTGGTATTTCCTCAATTTATAAGAGTAGTGTCTCAAAAACCATTAATGGAGATATAAAGAAGGCGTCTTTAAATGAACCTAAAATGAGGTGATTATAGGTAATTTCCTATACTGGGGAAACAAACCTTAGTGGTAAGAATAATCTATTCTAGGGAATATCATGATAGTTTTTAGTGAAGTGTATAGGTTGGTTGAAAAAATCATTCTCCTCTAACTAACCCTCCCCCTAAAATAGTTCTCTAGTAGTAGTACCCAAACATCAATAAAAATACATTAAATCACGAATTTCACATATAGAGACCCTGGATAGTTGATGATCAGTAACACAACATGAATAAATTATATATATCAATAGGGTGGGTTTTACTCATCTTCCTCATTTTGAGAATATTAATTATAAATATTTAATATAAAATAAGACATATAACAACATCTTAGGAATTTAGAGTATTAATGCATTTTTTTGTCGAAAATTCTACGATAGTAGAATATGGTGATCTCAATTGTTTTATCCAAACATCTGATAG
Organism: Viscum album; assembly: GCA_963277665.1. Taxonomy (NCBI): domain Eukaryota; kingdom Viridiplantae; phylum Streptophyta; class Magnoliopsida; order Santalales; family Viscaceae; genus Viscum; species Viscum album. The sequence continues at coordinate 1,011,989,169 of OY728141.1, read as the reverse complement.
ACATAATTTTTCTTGTACACTAAATTAGTAACAAGATATATATTTTGTATAATATATTATATAAAAATTATTAAATAGTTCAGTTTAATACTTATAGGGATGACCATTCATAACCTCTCATATAGCCAGAATCACTAAAATTATATAGTTTTAGGTTTCATCTATAAATATAATGGGTTTTCTATTTAAATTAAAAATAATCTCTCGTGATAATATTTTATACAAATATATATATATAATGAATATTCATGATGATATATAAATATCTCCTATCCTATTGAATTATCCCTATTGATTCTATGAATTTTCATCACTGAAACAATAGTTTCATGATTCCCTTTAGAATTTTAATGCCAAGTCCTTGCCTATATCCTTTATGAAAATAAGGAAATATAGAACTGTTGATTCCAAAAATTCTATAATCAAACTAATTATAGAAAAGATACCACTCTTGACACCCTTAACAAAAATTCACTTCCTCCTTCTAGGAAGCTACTATAATACCATTTTTATGATGGAAAGAAAGAACATAATATATAAAATTTTGATGATAGACATATGAATGTATGTTACATTAAAATATGATACATCCCAAAGTATTTAATTTACACTATAGAATATAACATGGTCAAATTTCTAATGATCGATAGAACTAAGGTGTCCAGTTTAACTTATCATCCTGATTGATATCCTTAAAATATAGTTCTGTTGTATAATTTTTTCAACTACTTAATATTGAAATATATGAACCCAAATATGATTGATACTATAAATTAAATTTTGAAACAACACCTAGTTCCAATTAATCATGTTCTTAAATACCCATATGATTAGTAAAGAGAGTAGTAGGATTTACTATATAGAAATGAATGGTAATTTGATGATTGGATGACCATGTATATTTTATGAGTAGATAATGAATGAATAAAATATTCATAACCACAATTCCCCTATAAATACCTTAGGTGAAACCTTCTTTTTCAATAAATTCCAAAATTCAACATAATCAATGTTTATAGAGAAGTTAATTCCTTAAATAACCTTTAAGGGCACCAAAGTTGGTCCAATACTTATTGATATTCCTATACTGACAAAAAGGGTGGTGGGAACTATCCCCAAAAAACTAAATTTTTATCCAATGAGGAGCCACAATAGTGTTTTTAATGTTATCCATCTAATAAATATATTAATTGGTTAATTAGGTCATTATGAGGCATAATTCCCTAATAGTAATCATAGAGTAAGATATTTAAATAAAAAAATAGCGGGGAAGTGTTGAGCCTTTCCATTTAGGAATTATTATCATCATGATTATAGATGTGATTGTGACCAAAATAGTTGTGATTTGAATTTCTCAAATTGAATAACCATACAATACTATGTAATTTGGGGGTTATTATGATCTAATTTTGTTAGTGGATCAATCGGCAGAAAATAATCTAGTCAGTCAATCTCAAGAGATGGAAAGGACAAGTCAACCCAACCCTCAAAGAATAAAGACTCCCCACATGTTAACTTAGAGTAGGGGACTAAATCATAAAAAATAATCCCACATAAACCATAAATAAATTAATAACCATGTGGTATAAATTATAGGCCTCTGACCTATAATTATGTTACATTAATTAAACTATCATTTATCACACCGAAGATCTCAATCCTAGATTCCTTTATTCTCTATAATGAACTTATGGAATCCTTTATTTAATCCCTTGAATATCCTTATGATATAGTTGATAAAGTAGCTATGGTTGAATTATATAATATATAAATAGTTTATACTGAGTGTCATATGGTAAAATAATTATCCAAAAATGCTAGAACACTATCAAATATGGGAACCTGAGGCTATTATATAATTTTATAAGGCTCAATGATAACAATATATATCAATAATGAGATTAAAATTGATTAAAATTCATATTCATCCTGATCTAGAACCTCCCATCTTTTATTTATGGCCAAGATTCCTAGTCTCATTAAAATCTATTAATATATGAATATGATAAGAGTGAAAAGATACCACACTTGAGGATAATGCTGATGAACCAATTTATATATTTAATTTCTTAATTAGAATTCATGATGGTCTACTTGAAATTATATTTAAATCCCGTTCTATGAAGTTTTTCATTTTATATACATGAAATAGTGACCCTATAAAATAATTAGTGTTTAAAAATCATTATTGTTAAAATAATTGAGGATCTAAATGGTGAAAAAATTCCAATGGAATATTTTTAATCCCAATACATGTAAATATGATATTATTATAGTGTGTGAGAGAGAAAAATAGTTGATGAAGTAAAACTAATCACTGACTCTAGTGAATTAATAACCACTCTAATAGACACAATGAATGATCTTGTTAATTTTTTTTTCTATCACTGAATCATTAGAAAAATATAAGATTTAGGGATCCATCATTAACTAATATATAATGATGCTGGAGATCCAACAAAATTTCTCTCTTATGATGTTATGGAAGATACATTCATTATACAACTACATCAATAAAGGAATAAAATCCTCTATATTTAATGAAAATAAATATGGAATCTCATAATATCAACTAGAATGAATGCTTTCAGGATATATGATAAAAATAGATAAGGATCTTATGTGGGGTTTATGTAAACCTTAAATTGATATAATATAGTTTAAGAACCATCTCCTTCATCTAGATGGTGTCAACTACACCTGATAAAGCCTCACCCTAAATATATAGGTTTATTCATAGAGGTAGTGAGGACACTCCTATGTTTCCTTTTTTATTATAATGGATTGGTAGATATTTCTATATAGATAATTATAATGGGGAATATATCTTGGATTCTCATCCAGTTATTAATTAATGTGTCTTGACCAACATTAATAAACTTTGATATGAGAATTTGGGTACTAATTAAATACCATACTAATACTAAATAGTTTAAAAATGGACCCTAAAGAAAAATATATATGAATATATTTCCATATTTAATATCAAGATGTGATTGTATATTATTATAAAAATAATATTCTATTATATCTTTATGAAAATATTAATATTTTTAGTTTACTGGGAAACCACTATGGTTATAAAATAGAATAAAGAAGAACATATATGAATTTTTCATCCAAGGTAAAAGCTAATGTTGATAACCTAATCCATTCTAACATCATTTTATAAGTTCAACACCCTATATTACTTTATACTTTTTTATCAAGAATTATAATGGGAAATTTGTAATGCGAATCAAATATAGAAATTTGAACCACCACTTTCTGAAAAATTATTTCTCATCCCCAATCATGGAGGTGATTATTGAAGCAATAGATTATATCTAGGCCCTTTAATTCATGGATAGATACTTGTTAACTTATTTAATCCACATAAATATTAAGGATGAAGAAGTCACATTCTTTTATCACCCCAAGGATTATATTACTACTGAGTGATTCCCATTTTTATAAAGAATGCTAACACTACTTACCAATAATCCATACAAAATACCTTTAATTCATTTTAAGGGTGTTTGTATGGTGATATATCTATGGTTTTGTATTCATTTATGACCAGTGTTACTATCAACTTGTTGAGAATGATGCATTTCTCAATATTTTATGTACACATATCTTGAAAATGAATCCATTGAAATGAAAATTTATTTTTATATCTATGAAATTTATTGTATTTATATAGTCTATCAGGGTATTAATGTTAACCATAAATAAAATAAAAAATAAAATGATATAGATCCTATTAGACATCCTCATGTTTTGATAGGACACCAAGATGTCCTACCTATATCAAGTGCTTTATTACAATATTTAATACTATATGCATAAACATTATGATGATGATGAAGAAATGTGTAACTTATAAGTGGGAAATAAATTTACACAATTCCTTCAATGAAATTAACAAATATATTTTTCATCATCTATTGTTGATGTTGCCTCTCATCCTTAATGTAGTTATAATGGAATGGAATCTTGACCCCATTATTTTCATGAAAATTCATATAGGTAATGTAACATCCCATCTTGATTCACTCTATATATAGTTACCTAAACAATTTGTAACACATCAAAAAAAATCCTCCCTATAGGCCCAAGTATTCCAAATAGTAGTAAGGGAATATGTTGTGTTTATGGGTTAAACATTCCCTCATATCAGAGTAAGTGAAATACCAGAAATAACTAAATATCAACAATAATAACAAATAATAAAAGTGTATAAGAAATAAATATAAATAATTCTATTCCAAATAAAATTTGTTAAAGGGTATAGTGACCATGTAATATATACAAATCCAACCTCCCAATGGGCTGACCAAATATATAGGGGTAAATTAAGGAAATGTATACAAAACTAAATTCCCTCATGGTATCTATGAATCAAATAACATACAAAACTCCATGTACACATCCGATTTATCCTAATCCATCGGTCTTGGTACTAAAACAATCATGTTCCTACAAAAAGTGAATGTATTCTTTGGTGACCCAATTCAATGGTAGATCAATAAAGGTGTGAGTAAAAAACTCAGTAGGGCATGAAAAATGTGGTCACATACATAACCAGTAAATGAAGTGTATGAACATGTGAGAAACTCATTAGGATAATGATAATAATGATTACATGAGAAAAAAACTGAAAGAAAAAAAATCATATCAAGGAATGATATCATAAGTTTATTCGCATGCAAGGTGATCAACCTATGTGATACACCACTAGAAATAATAAAATAAAACAAATACACATTCAATTCATGGGTTCATGATTAAAATATGATTGACATAATATAAATAGGGAATTAAGTTGGATTTTATACCATTCTATCCATGTATAATCCTACCAATCCTGGGTTATGTAATATCGATCTACAATACATTCTATGATATTGAGAAAACTATTTCTAATCCTGATACATCACCATAAGTGGATTCATGTTCTAACCCTGAGATAACACATACTCACCTCCAATCACTATAAAAGATAAATCTAGAAAATATATAGATATATGATAAATATAGAATAAAGATGGATGTTATAGAACTCATGTCATTTAAATGAAGTCTACTGTATTATTCATAGGTCCCAATCCATATGCAATCATGGAAATGAAAATCTAAAAATACCTAAAGGGGGTGAATATTTGGTGATCTTTAGGCCTTAAATATGGAGTGTCTTATCATACTTACATAGAAAGAGGGTGTTGGGTTTCATGTCCTACCTCATTCATAGTGTAAATTCATTTTCCCTTTGAGTCTATCTAAGGCGTTCCAATAATGGGATCCAATTATCACTTGAGGTGTAACATAATAAATTTTCCCTATGAGTCTATTCATGGAATTCTGGAATGAGAATCGATGTATCACTCAAGGTGTAACATAGTTCATTTTCCCTATGTGTCCATCAAAGGATTTCCTATATGGGAGTCCAAGTATCACTCAATGCGTAAAATAATTCATTTTCACTATGATTGTGTAAAAGTAACTCCTATATGGGAATACAAGTATCAGTAAAGTTGTAACATAATAACATTTCAAGGATAGGTGTCTTTTAGTCATGTTTGGATCATAAGCCAGATCTTAGGAAGAACCTAAGGGTATCCCTACCATATATTTCACCACGTCTGGATCTTCATCCAAAATGTGAAAACACCTCAATAAATCATAACTACATCAATAGTAACCACATGAAAGAGTAAATAAATTTCGAGGGTGGAAGATCTACTAACCCACCACTAATTTCACAAACCATCAGTTTACATGTTTGATGTTGGTTCTAAGGTTACACTCGCTACCCTCTCTACTCAAACCCAAGGCACATTGGGTCATGGTCAGTTAACTACTGTAGAACCCACTGGGGTCCCCTTGGTCAAAACATAAGAGATGCATCCTATTCAGGATCCTTGAGGTTTATATGTAAATAGAGTAATTCATATTAGGATCCTCAGAAGGAGTAATAATGTAGAGGCATCCTATATGGGATCCTATATGTTAGATCATAAGTAGAGGCATCCCTCTTGGGATCCTCAACTGCATAATAGTCTTATATCAAGGCTTGAATCTTTCACACATGGATAGTTAGGGATCTCTAATTTTTATCCATTTAACTCCACCAAAAATTAAATTTAATATTTAATTAGAATAAAAATAAACAAAGGGAATATCACTCATGGAAAAGCTAAGTAATTCAAATAATAACATCAACATGAATTAATACTATATTTAAGGTATGATAGACCAATAACCTTTAGGAAGATTTAAACCATTTACTAACATCTCTAGTAGATTCATCTGAGCTCGTTGATGTATGACTCAAGAAGTATTGGATTCCAAGTTACTACCTAACATTATATTTCTCACAAAAATATCAAACATCAATTTCATCATTAAATAAATATGTATAAAATAAAATCCAAAAAAGGAATAACTGGTGGTAACTTATCAGATTACCATATTTCGATGAAAATTCAAGAAACCACTTGAAAATGCTATCCAAGGTGTCCCCACCACTGTTCCCAGAAAATATCTAACCAACAATGCCAAAAAATTTATTGAATTATTTAGATTTAGGTAAAAATATAATAGAATTAATAACCAATTTATACCTCATTATAATGCACCATGTCCATGAATATATGGACTGTGAGGTCAACAACTTCCTCTTAAGAGTGAAAATCCAAAAAATGATATCCAATTCCACCTTTCTCTAATGTAATCATGACTAGAATACCTATCTGGTGTTACAAAATTTTTAAGAAGATGAATAAACTAACAAAAAATTTTTACAATATTGAACACATAACTCAAGGAGTCTAATGAATATGATGGAATCCAACTACAACCAAAAGAGGTAGAACTCCCATGGAGGAGTAAAAGTGAAGAGTATCAAATATTGGGGAGTTTTTGGGAAAAATGAGGGAGAAAGAGGGGTATAACACTTTAAGGGTTAGAGGGGGTAAATTAATTTTTAACCATTTTAATGAAGCACATGGTTATGAATTATATTACGGAATACCATGCACCAATCATGAAAGCGTACTTTAAAAAGCATGTCTATTCTATCTAGTTTCCTCACACAATTTACAAGAAATTATCTAACTGAACTGAGATACTACCCACAAGCACACCTACCTCATACAGTTGAGGCACACAGTTTATTGATTAGTGTTAAAACCATGTGGAAGGTATGTGATTTATTATAGAGATATGTTTGATATGTTGTTCCACCTCTAATGGTCTCTCTAACCCATGTTTGAGTAAAAAACTAGGAAACATGGTTTGGCATTCATGATTCACACTAACCATTTTACAAAATTTCACCCAATGATGCACTTTTATAATACTCTGAAATTGGGCCCCAAACCCCTCAGGTCGCTCTCAAAACATCCAATCCAGTATCCAAGGATCATTACATGTCTTAAAAAATACCTCTGAGGCATTACAACCATCTAAATTCAATTATGAATCTCCAATAAAAATTTTACTCATCTGGTAACTGAAAATTAAATTTCTATGTGAAAATTCAAACTTGAAAACAATTCATATTAAAATGTCACCATCTTAATAATTCTTTGTCCCCAATATGTATTAGTGTGAATCAAAACATATAAACTAACCTATATGGATTTTTAATTACTTTTAAAAGAAAATGTTGTGTTTCTAAAAACCGAAAATGCTTCTAGGTTCCATTTTAAACATATACTGCTTAACCACCAAAAGGAAATCCCACACTCTTAAACACCAATGAATCATTGGGATGACACTTACCTGAGTTCATCTAATTTAAACTATGATCACATCATCAAAAAAATCATTAAACAACCTATTTTTATCCCAGATATATGATATTTATTTTTATAGCCAATATAATGAAACTTATCTCTCATAGTCATTATTTATTATTATAATATTCTTTTATAATTTTTATGGCTCTCTAGACATGTTTAGAAACTCTCTACACATGATCAAACATAAAGAAAGCACCCTCGACCCTCAATTTGATTTAAAGAGTTGAACTCCTATCTACCAGTATCAACATGTCCATGTTGAAATTTCCTTGAAATTCCCTGGATTACCATTAAACTAAACCCATATCAACCCAATGGTGTTCCTGATACAGTTCCTCACTGACCACATTCAACCATTTAAGATAAATCTTGTCTAAGAATTTCTGATTGACTATTCTAAAAAATGCTCAGATCCTACAATTAACATGTCATATGAACAAAATCATGATACATTTATCCAAATTCACACTGAAATAATTTCCATACATGATCACAAAATCCCATAAATTTTTTTGATGAAATCACTTCATAGAATAGTCCAATGTCCATATATGTCAATGTGCCACCCCAAAAACACTAATCTATTTCAATCCAATACCCATGGATAATCATAAGTTATCTCAAGCTCAATTACTTTACCCATAATCCACTCATGTATGTATCCAAAAAAACATCAAGGAATCATCAATGAATCCATCATTACAAGATTCAATTTATCAAATTAAATCTAAAATCTGAAAAACCATATCACAACTAGTATCAGGATTTCATGAACCTTATCACATGTTGGTTTTATAAAATTGACTAACATCCTTCTTCAAAAATTAGTAGAATAAAATTAATTATAAAATAAAAATATGTTCTTGATCTACAAAACCCATAATCTATCCACTTTTGGTTATAATTAATAACATGGATTGATATCTACTTACCTCCAGGTGATGACATAAATGTCACCCACTTCCCATTCCCTCATCCTAAAAACTATTCCATGTTTTTTTTTTGAAATCAAGATCATAAAAATTTTCACCAAACTCAAACATCCAATGGTGGTCTATTGATAAATATAGCTTACTTTATATCACTCCTTGAGCATAAAATCTAAATATTTCTTCATTAAACTAGGAAAAATCATTAATGTGGCCTGACTTGTAGTCTAATTTCTGTTAATATACCCAAGATAATAGAAATATACTAGCCATTATTGTCACTAAAATTGGTGTACACTAATATTCCATCGATAAGAGCATATAAACATGGGTAAACATCCTTATAGAATCCGATTCATTTCCGAAATTGAAGTCAACATGTTCCCTTACATTATTTTACTCAAATATGAGGGTCACCATGCTCAAAAGAACCACATTAAAAACTATTGATCCTTACCACACACCCATCCTATCCCCAACATTTCATTATGAATAATTACAATGTGTAACTGGAATGAATTAAAATCATCATTTATATATGGTGTACAATTCAGTACTGCCCATTTTAAATCCCAACTCTTGCTCTTGTGAGTCCCCTATAATCAATGAAAAGATAACTAATATATACATAACATTATTCCTATTAAACTATAAATTCCATTATAAATCGTCTTTAAAATTATCAATGTAATATGTGAAATTATTTATTCCAAAATTTATCATCACCTATAATTGTTCCAATAACAACCATCTACCTATGCTCTTACAATGTTAGTAACTATAGAATCACTTGTCATTTGGGTTAGACACCCAAAAGTGGTAACATCCCAAGTAAGTAATGAATAATATATATTTTTATCTATGTCTATTAGTGAATTAGATAGTGTTTTAGAGGCTTAAAATGATAATAAATCCAATCTTAAGCATGGAATACACTAATATTTTTAAAAGATTGTTTTACTGCCTTTTGATGGAAAACCATTTTTAAATCTATCTTTTGACAATTTTATAAGCTATGTTTTCCAAAATAAACTTATTATTTATTATAGGGACATCAAAATTTACTTTGTGTGAAATTTTGGTATTTTTCAGACAATGTTTATTTTTTAATGAATAGTGAAAAATACTGCATTTTACATCAAAACTGCTTTTTAATCTAATTTATTTATATGATTAGATTATCTTTTGAATTGGTTTTGAAGTGAAATTAGAATATATTTTTACCATTTAATCCAATGGTGGTAATTGGAATCAATTTCACTTTTAAATTGGACTTAAACTGGTGTCAATCTTTTGATACTTATTGTTTCATAAAAACACGCTATTTGTCATGAGAGCAGGAATTAATTATTAAATTAATTAATGTGAATTATATGTTTTTAATTTTGTAAAATAGACTTCATTTTTGAATTCAGAATATCAAATATATCTTAGGGTGAATTTTTTGTATTTTTCTGAAAAACTTCAATTTTTGATGAATAGTGAAACCACTAAGTGGTACTTATAAAAACTGATTTTTCGTTTAAATGAAATTTTACCACTTCTGTATTTTGAATTTCAAAAATCCGACATACATGGTTGTCATTAAGAATTAAAATGTGGTTCAATGAGATTAAAATAATTTTTTGGTGAATAGTAACTCTTAAGTTCTTAATCGCGATTAGAGGTAATTAGTGTAGTTTAAGGTAAAAATAATGCTTTAATAAAATGAGATGAGCTTGACACATGTCCTACCCTCATTGGATGTGTCATGGACGACAAATACAATCCATGGGTCAACTTGGGGACCCCATGGAGCCACTTTGGTTGGGAAATGACATAAATAACTTTTTATTTAATGTAAAAGTAAAAATGACACAAACATGAGATGTTTTATAAAAACAATTTTTACATGGGGTTATAAAGATAAGATTTTTGATTATAAATATTCATTGGAAAGTAAAAATATTTCCTACATCATAGTATTTTTTTTATAATTTTTAGACCTTAAATAAATTAAATTATTTATGACATCATGATGATGCAGCGATGACCTCATTATTTAACGATTTAAATAAAATAGAATGATAATGTAAAATCTAAGACCTACACATGGCCAAAACCTATTTTAGGGGTGGATTTAGAACCCTTATCACCTTACCCTCGAAACACATCAATCTGGGACCTCTTAAATCCGAATACCATTTTCAAATAAAGTAATATTTCTTTACTTTCCAAGAGTGCCCCTCCTCTCCTCTAATAAAAGGCCCCCACCTCTACCTCCTTACCCACACTCCCAAAGCCTTTTTCTCGGCCAACCCCTACCCATTTTGGCTCTCCAAATACCTCTATTACTCCTTGAAGCCTCACATTGGGCAGAATTCTTCCCAAGGAAGCCTTTGAGCTCAAATCTAAGAGAGTTACCCGATTTTAAGGTAATGTCTTCTTTTGAGTCCTTTTGTTTGATTTTGCTTCTCCAACCCCCTAAACTCTTTTTATTATTTTCTTTTGTAACAAATCCAGTATCCTAAATATACTAGGATTTTTTTATAAGAAGTATTCGAGCTACACTTACACACAACTACATCTAATGGTTAAAGGACATACTGTTTCCGTGGATGATGAATTTAAGCCTCCCGAAACGATGATTGTTCAACATTATTTTAACACCTTCAAAGGATGCCATTAAGATGTAACTATATTTATATATGATATATAATATGATTATTTTGTCCTTAATCTTCTGTATTTTTCATTTTGGTAATACCTTTATGGTTTCCATTATGGGTAAACGCGATATCTTCATTTAAGGAAGTGCGGACTACCGCCCTCTCAAAGTGATTTGATTCATTAAATACCATATGTGGGACGTATAAAGGATGGAACTATGATATTATATATGATATTATACTGTAATTATAATATACCATTATATCATTATGATTCCATTCTATAAAATATGAAATAGAAATGAAAGTAGCGTTCATGCGTACGTACGGCTTACCGTCTCCATGAACGGTGCATTTCATTTATTACCTCTAAATGATTATGTAATATTATAAATGAATGTATATACTAGATATATATGATATATACATAATGATTATAATTATGGATATAATGGATACATGAACAACATGTAATTATAAAGGGTTTATTAATGACTCAAGTACCAATGATCGTTAAAACGGCCGTTATTAACTTAAATAATTACATAGTGTTCATGACATGACAATAAGTGATATAAAAGGAATAATGAACTTGAAAAAGGTTCTTAAACAATTAGAAATTAACTCAAGTTTATTATTCAGGATATTAAAGAATGACTGAGTCAAGTCGGACCCGAGGTATGGGACTTCGTCTCAATCTCCTTTCATTGAGGCATATTTTGTTTTATACACAACCTTCTTTTATACGGTGTATAAACCCATTTGACTTTTACGTTTATCAAAAATGAATCTTTTTTATGAAGCTTTTTACTAAATGACAAAAGGGAATGTTTTTGTCGTACATATGCGGCGAAAATGACTTCTCCGCCGCCGTGACCGTTATTTGAGTTTCAGCTTCCTCTAAAAGCCATACCTTCTTTTTAAAAGAAAAATAAAAACCATGTTTTAATTTTCTTTTATTTTGGTATTGAAAATGGTTTTCATAATGTTTTTATATCAATGTGTTGTATTGATATCTTGTGACTGAAAGGTGGAAATGTTATGTTTCCTTTATGAATGTTTTATGTGATATGATTATGTTGAGGTTCTTGGGAATTATTATGAAGATGGGTGGTTCCATGATAAACTAAGGGCGGGTAAGCCCGATATAGCTCTCCAATGCATTCGGTAACGTAAAGGAGTGTAACGTTAAGGTTTCTCCGAAGAGATTTAGGGAATATACTATGATGGGTATTCCAAACGTAACCAAGAGGGTTACTCCCTACGTAAGAATGTTATGAATGCCTCAAGTTACCTTTATGTCTTATGATTTCTATGATTTATTCATGATTTGATGAGGTATGTTAAAGTGCTTATGTTTTATGGGTAAAGTATGATTTCATTCTTATGTATATATGTACCCATGTTTCCTTTACATATTTTTATATCCCTTACTGAGTTTTTATGCTCATCCCAAGTTTTTTTGAAATGTTTTTCACAGGTCAAGGGAAAGGTACATGATATGATGATAGTGTCAAGGAATTGTCAAGAAAGAGTCCATGTTTTATTTTAAATATGTTTCCATTGATGGGAAAGAAGAATACTATATTTATGTAACCACTTTGTTTATATGTGGAATGTAATGCAAGTTTTATGATCTAATTCTCTAAAACTCTAAACCCGAAAAGATCCTCAATGTGTAATCTTGTAATAACTCAAGATTAAGTAAGGTTTAAGGATGGGGCCTTATAAAAGTCCTTCCCATAAAATCTAGTCTCAATACTTTATCACCCTTTGTGATATATCAAAAACCAAAAGGAATTAAAATTCATATATAAAAAGACTATATAACCATCATGAATCAGTCATAACAAGATCATATGACCAATCTCACTACCTAAAAAGAAATCTAAAAACATGGGACAATCCCTATTATTTGTTAACCTTAAATTATACAAACACTAAAATAAAAGGTTTTAATTCTGAACAACTATTCTCTAGGTATCCCAACTAGATCTATAAATCCAAGATCAAACCTCTTTAAGGGAGATATAGATACTATTAACCTAAAAGGGGCAATATTTGTCAATATAATGATGTTATTCTACTAGAATCACTTTCCATGAATCAACCTACCATTACCTAATCCTATATTTTAATCACTATAATAGACTTTTCATGAAAGGGTAATGATATGGACATAAATAAGATGATGAACTGACACTCACTAGAAATCCATATATAGTAATACCCCCTAAAGTTTCTAGTTCACTATAAAAATTTAGGTACCTACCGGTATAACCCTTAACAATCCAACTAGAAAACCATCATGAAGGTAGGTTAAGTTAAATATTAAAATAAGGTAGATGAGAAACTACATGTTGGTTATTATGAATAATTATTAAACCTCACCTGAAAAAAATAGACACTAAAAGGATACACCAGAATGAAATTATCTATTATTACTAACCTACAAGTGTCGATAGTAAGAACCCAAAATCACCTTAATGAAAAGCATTGTGTCATAATCACATAGTTTAGTTAAGTATATTTCCATTCCAAGAAATGGTGGAAAAACATATATATGTTTTCACTTGCACTTTGAAAATCTGAACCTTGAAACAGAACCACATAAGGGGTCCAACACATAGGCACCATGTTCCATATCAGGCTACTACGAACACTACCCCTCTAATACAAAATAAATGAGTCACTAGCCTCATTATAAAACAACTCACCATAAATCCACATGGCCTGTCATCAGAAGAAAATATTTATAAAATTCATCCAAATTTATTATAATTCCACCAAGAACATATATGGAAAACACAATTTAAGATATTACTAACACTTTAAACAATGGGACTATGTCTCCAGTAGTTAAACCAAACACTAGAAATCCTATAACATGTGGAACCTACATGAAAAATATTATTCATGATAACCTATTATCATTATCATCCAAGAGAAAAAATCAATCACTAGGCTATTTATAATAGTCCTAGATATCAATGGACTCTTTCAAATTAACGAGAGATATAAATCCTTATAAGATCATAAAATAATCATCACATGTCTATCCATCATATCAAAAAATTACTCAAATGTAACATCAAATATTAAGAAACAAAATACCATACCCCCAGTAACCTATAATTCAATTGGAACAAGTGTTCTCAACAAACTATCCAATATCCAAAAAATATTCTGACAAAGTCCAAATTCTCAAGTCTACCATGTCCCAAATTGTGAAAAAGGAGAAACTAAAATAAAATTTTTTCACATCCTCATCTAGTTCAATCTATAAATAGTAACTATATCAGTTTAAAAAAAAGTCTCAAGAGCACCTTCTAATTTTATATTGGATATTGACCAGCAGTGACAACCTATGGCGTGTTAGTGGAGAGACTATAATGACCAAGGGTTATGTAACATCCCAGGTAAATAGAGAACATGATATTTTTCATATTTATTAATATTTGTGAATTAAATATTTTTATTTTACTTTAAAGAGGTTTCTATGTTCGATAGCATACCCGATACGCAACAACGGGTTTCTTTGAAATCTTACATTGCACACTAATAATATAATATTATTATTTTAAATGGTAGTTAACTCCTAGCTGTTGTATTGGTGGGAATTAAAAAACTAACTACAATATGATTATACTTGTTTGTTAAATGTATTTACATTTATCCAATAAAAGTTAGAGGCTTAAAATTTGAATGAATCTAATTTTAAGCATAATTTATATTAAAAGGCCGATTTACTGACTTTTAATGGAGAAACCTCTTTAAATATATTATTGGTCACTTTAATATGTTATATTTTACCAAATATAATCCTTCTTTAGAATGAGGACATCAAAATTTACTTTGTGTAAATTTTTGGAATTTTTCCGATAAAGTTCAATTTCAAATGAATAGTGAAAAATATTGTATTTTAATTTAAAACTGTGTTTTAATATAATTTATTTATATGGTTAGATTATATTTATAATTGGTTTTAAAGTATAATTAGAATATATTTTTACCATTTAATCCAATGTTGGTCATTGGAATTAATTTCACTTTTAAATTGGACATAAACAAGTGTCAATCTTTTGATAGTTATTGTTTCTTAAAAACACGCTATTTGTTTTAACAACGAGAATTAATTTTAAATTAATTAATTACAAATATATGTTTTTAATTTAGAAAAATAGAAATAATTTTTGAATTCAGAATATCAAATGAATCTTAGGATGATTTTTTGGTATTTTTCTGAAAAACTTCAATTTTTGATGAATAGTGAAATCACTTAGTAGTAATTAAAAAAATGGCTTTTTCATTTAAATGAAATTTTACTGCTTCTGTGAATTGAATTTCGAAAATCTGACATACATGATTGGTATCAAGAAGTAAAATGTGGTTCAATAAGATGAAAATAATTTTTGGTGAATAGTAACTTTTGACTTTTATTTACCATGATTAAAGGTAAATAGGGTAACTGAAGGTAAAAAGAATATTATAATAATTCAAAATTACCTTAACACATGTCCTAAACTTATTGGATGAGTAATGGCCGACCATGGGCATCTTTGATTCTATTTTGGGACCCCATGGAGCCACTTATGAAAGAAAATGACACATTTTATTAATTAATTTAATGTGAAGGCAAAAATGACAAAAACAAATATCATTTAGTAAATTAATTTATATATGGTGTTATATAAATTATATTTTTGAGTATAAATATTAATTGGGAAGATAAAAAGATTTCATACATCATGGTATTTGTTTTATAATTTTTATACATCACATTAATTAAATTATTTATGACACAATAATGATGTAGTATTTACCTCATTAATAAAAGATTTAAATAAATAAGATTATACATATTAAAATAACATCCAAAACCTGTCCAATTATTATTGGCTGAATTTATTTTGACCATGAGTAATCTTATCTTCAACTATAATGATTTTTGGACCTTTATAAACCGAATATCATTATATAATAAAATAATAGTTTCACACTATCCTAATGAGCCCCTCCCCCCCTTATAAAAGGAGACCACTTCTAACCCATTACTCACACCTCTCAAGCCTTTTGGATCGTCCAAACTCAGCCCAATTAAGCTCCCTATATCCCTATCCTCATCCTATAAGCCTTACCTTAGACAGAAGGCACTTCAAGAAGTCCTTTGGTTTAAACCAAAGGGAGTTACCCAAATTAAAGGTAATAGTTTCTCTTAAATTGTTTTCTTTTATTTTACTTCTCCAACCCCTAAACTCTTTTTATTCCTTTCTTTTGTAAAAAACCCAGTATCCTAAATATACTAGGATATTGTTATGAGAAGTATTCAAACTAAACTTACACACAACTCTATCTAATGGGTGAAGAACATAATGTTTCTGTGGATGACAAACTAATGCCTCACGAAACGATGATTGTTCAAATATCTCCAACCGCCTCTCATGGTGGCTATTATGATGAAACTGTATTTATATATGATATATATTATGTTTATGTTTTATTTATGCTTCTGTATTTTTCTATTTATAGAAATACTTTATGGTTTCCATAGTGGGTAAATACGACAATCTCAATAAAGGAAGTGCGGACTACCACCCCCTCAAAGTGATATGACCCGTTAATGACTTATGTGTGATGTATAAAGGATGGAGTTAATAATATTGTATTTGATATTCTTTGTACACCTCAAGTACTTTAGGACAGTTTTAACAGCATCCTAATAAATATTTCCTAGATTGGATTGATATCTTCCTACCATTATTAATGCAAAGGAAACATCAAACCTAGTACATATAATGTCATACATGATAGAACCCACTACTGATGGATAAGGAATTATATCATTATATCAAATTCCTCTTACATTTTTAACACATTTTCTTGCATTGATTGATATCATGTGACATGGAAAAAAACCCTCTCATGAATTGTTCCATATTGCACCTTTTGAGTACCTTATTATATATGTACTTTGACTTACCCCAAGCATCCTTTCAGATCTATTTTGATAGATATTGATCCATATAATGTAGGATTCTTCACCTAAGTCTTTTATGGAGTAACATTAATTTAGTAAATTATTAAATGACTATAATACTAGTACTTTGTTTCACATAATTAATATTTCATCACCATATAAAACTACGAAAACTATGGAATTCCCATTATCCTTATTATATACATAAGGTTTTTTTTTCATTTTTAAAGAAAATAAATTCTCTTATGGCCTTATCTAAAAGAACATTCCATGATCGTGATTCCTATTTCAACCCATTAATGGATGTCTATATCTTGCACACATTATTAGAATTCTTAAACCCAAAAAATCCTTTAGGAAGAGTCATATAGATGTCTTCAACCAAATACACATTTAGAAATGAATTATTGATATCCATTTTTTAAATATCATAATCATGAAATGCTACTACTGCAAGTAATATTTTTATGGATTTCATCATTAATATAGGTGATAAGGTTTCAACATAGTCAATTGATTTATATTGACTTAGACCCTTCGCTATTAGTATTAAATTATAATTACTAACATTACCATAAATGTCCAGATTTTTCATGAATACCCATTTTTACCTAATGGGTATTATATTAGCTGGAGAATATACCAAAATATAAACTTGATTTTTGTACATGGAATCTATATAAGAATTCATTTAATCTTTCCATTTACCAGCATTCTCTCCTTATACTTATTTATTTTAGGTTATAGGTTCATCATCCTCAAGGAGTATGGTGTCACCATAATCAGTGATAATAAAACCAAAATTCTATGGTTACCTAACCTATTGAGTTTACCAATATAGTAATTATGTCTTAAGAACCTATTCATATCCCACTGTCTGTTGTGGAGATTGTTCTTGAACTAAGTCTTGTGCATCTAGAGAATTAACTTTGTCAAAGTCAATCTTAATCCCATGTTTTCCAATAAAAATTTGTTCCCTTTCTATAAACATGTATTCTACTTCCATAATATCCTTTCTATCTAAATATGTATATAGGTAATATCCTTTGGTTCATTAGGATACAATATAAAGATGCACTTTCAGCTTCAGGATTCTAATTTTTAATTAGGTAAAGCATTTACAAAATACCCACATTCTTGTACATGTATGTGTGACATATTGGGTTTCTTTATACACCATAACTCACATGGAATCCCATATCTAGCTTTATCTGGTACTTGATTTAGTGTATATGTCGTTTTCTCCAATGCATATCCCAAAATGGACAATGGAAGAGTTGTTTGACTTGACATCGATATAATCATGTCAAGAAAGGTCTTGATCCTCCATTCAGTATTTCCATTCCATTGTGGTGTATAAGGAGGTGTGAGTTGGGATATTATCCCACACTCCTTCAAGTGATCAGAGAAAGCTTGGTTAAGGTAGTATTCACATTTTCCTGAGAGTAGTTCCTTTATCTTCTTCCCAAAATGGATTTCTACTCCATGTTGGTATTCCATAAACATATAAAAGAAATCTAACTTATACTGAATTATGTAGATATATCCATAACTACTATAGTCGTTGGTAAAATTAATGAAGTATGAAAACCCACTCCTTTAATCTACTAGAAATTGACAACATACATTAGTATGAATTAATTCTAGTATTTCATTGGATCTTTCTCCCTTCCAAAAGAAGGGTTCTTTGGTCATTTTCATTTGAAAAAAATAATGACATACATCCAAGGGTTTTAACTGTACCAAATCTAAATTCCATTCTTAATGTAATTTCTATAATCTATTGTCATTTAAATAAACTACCTAAATTTCCATAGGTGGGTGTTATAAGAGTCATGCTAGTTAGTTTTCTTTTCATTATGGGGTTCTCAAGTCCATGTATATATAATCCATTATTAAAATGCACCATACCATAATAAATATTTCCCTTATAAAAGGTAAAAAATTTATTTTTGAACATGAAATAAAATCCCACAGTGTCTAAACTTGACACTGAGATTATGGTTCATGTTATAGACAATATATATTAACAAATATTCTATACTAGAACTAAACCACTATGAAAAGTTGACTGATAACCTCCCACTATCATGGATGCAATAATTTCACTATTTTCATCTCAAAGATCAACGTCAATTTTAGAAATCTTCTTGAATCTACTTGGTTCCTATATATGAATACATATGTGTGAGCCAAATGACGAATCCAATACCCAACTTGTAGATGATGAAAGATTTAATTAAATGAAAAAATACATAAAATAGAAGCGTCACCTTTATTCTTCTTCATATATCTACAAATTTTCTTCTACTAGACTTTTAATCCATATAAAAATCAGACCAACACATACTCATTGATCTTCTTCTATATCATTGGGTTCTTTTAAAAATGATATATAGGTGTCTTTGACATTGAGTTGGGATTAGAACCCTTAAACTTTCACTTATTTCTCCTGTTCACCATAAGAACTAAAGAATTAGTATTTTTTATATCCTTAACATCTTGGTAAACTAAATACAAAATGTATGGTAGTTAGTTTTTCAAATTACTCTTGTTATAATTGACAATAAAAGTAGAAAATTGTAGTGGTAAAGTGGAAATAATGAGTTCTATTGCTAGTTAATTATTCAACTTGAACCCGTGGGCTACAAACCTCTCAATATACCTGATCATCTTGAGTACATGAGTAACCTCTAGATTCCCTTCTTCTATATTTCACCTATAAATGGTACTAGATATCTTATACCTTTCATACCAATCTCTCCCTTGATATAACTGTTGGATATGATAAAGCATCTTGTAGGTATCCTTGTCCCCATGAATTTTATGCAATTGACTGGACATAGAAGAAAACATGATGCACTAAACATATAGTTAATCATCTAGTTGATTATTCCATTCTTATTTATCTACATTTTATGCTCAATGAATAGTATCAGCATGAACTATGGATTCCAACACATAATGTTCTATTCATGGTGTAATACTATGAGCAAGCTCCTATACCACTTCTGGAAGTTATGGACAGTCAGAATATTACCTTTATCAAAAATTTATCACAGTGATAATGTACTTTTGGTGTTAGTGTCTTCCATTTTATATCTATAAAGAAGAAATTTTATAATTCAGTACTTATATAAATTACCTTTTATACATTTATGATTAATTGATTAAAATATCATTTAAATGACTCCCACTATTTTTATTGAAATTTAATATACATACCTCTTAGATTTGAAATACTACATTTCTTGAGTATTCTAGTGGTAAGGATCTCATAAACCACCCCTCATAGTCTACAAGCTATGGCTACACTAGTACTTGGAGGGATTCATAGTTGGTGCTAGGATTTTGAACCACTTAAACTGATGGTTCCTTGATATATTGAGTAATGTCCTAGATTATTGGAATCAGAACTTCATTCCCTCAACTTAGTTACTATAAATTGATATAATTTTAGCTATGGATAATCCTTGATGACCCACTTTATTTTAGTAGACCCAATAATCTCTTGATAATGTCTCAGTAGTAAGAGTCACTCTTAACTATGGAAAATGAGCACCCTGAACACCCAGTTTTGTTCAAATGTGTGGAATGGAAGGCATTAAGACACAATATATCATTGAGGGATTTTATTATTAATTTATGAATGCAATCAATTTCTATTTAATATGTTCAAACATGGTTTTATTTCTCACAACTAAACATTCAAAGGGAAAATATTTGTCTCATCCTTTTGAATTTTATCTTGTTTATTATTTTATGTGATCATGGAATAATCATGTAATTTCATAAAACAATAAATGATGATTAAAGGAAATGAATTAAATCTAACTAGTCATTAACTTCTAATTATTATTGAGCCATAATAGATAAATATTGACATAGGGGGTTCCATACATGAGTCGACTCCTGACTCATTTCACAGCTCACCCTAAGTCAAACATACTTGCTTCTTTCTTGGATTACCACCTTGACATGGTGGGGTCTGTGTCTTCAAACATCATCATCTATATACAACCATACTCACTCGCATGTGAGAGGGTCTAGGGGTGCAATGTACCACACCTTCATTAGATACAAAAGCTCATATATATATATTGTAATTAAAATAAGATGATGTGCAGACCATCATTAATTACTTAATAATTACAATCACTATATACAATAAATAATTAATTAAATCACTAAATCATGTCATGCATGGTCCAGTCAATAGATCAAGACCAGTCAGTATAAAAAAAATCTGTAAAAAAATTAATCTGTAATAAATTCAAATAGTACAAGGGAATTTCATTAAATTAAATGAATTTAAATAAATTTTAATAATTTAATTTTTAAGTTCCATATTTAATTTAATTTTAAATCCAAAAATTAAATTAAAAAGATTAATTAAATTTATTTATTAAATTAAATTAACATTTTGGATTGATACAATTTTAATCCAAAAATTAAATTTAATTAATTTAATTTAAAATAAAAATTAAATTAATTAATCTATTTATTTACAATCATTAATATAAAACATGTCTGGAAACCCTACAACCTCCCTTAGAGGACTAGATCATAGTCCCTTTGGCCTATTTGGGACAAGAAATCCTCATGTAGGTGTATTTTGGCCCATGTAGTTTTACCGAGACATGACCGACCCATTGGTGGGAAAAATCAGATCTGGCTAGAGCCATAACATCTAGTCAAAATAATTCATCTCAAATTATGCTAAGATATAGATGATTTCATGGGTACACAAGTCGGTGGAGGTACTTGGTGGTCATGGTACAAATTGACAGCGTCAGCAAGACCTCGTACAAAATGGGGCATTGGTGTCCCACAATGGTGCTCTTGGAAGGAAGAAGCGGCACCCCGACATGACAGATATTGGATAGAGATAGGTGGTTGTGGTAGCATATAACCCATCTTAGTGGCGATTCTTGGATGAGTGAGTGGCGTGGTACACTATGGTTAGGAGACTGCATATTAGAAACTATGAAGAGTGGTGGTCAGGAATGTCGACTAAATGGACACTGAAAGGAAGAGACCAGTGGGGTTGGGATCAACAGGAGGACACACAGAGGAGGCATTCGGGATGGTGGAATCATAGATTTGGTCGTCCGAACGTTCATGTGGGGGGTGGACCTCGGGTCAATGGAGGTGGAAGTTTAGTGAGATATAGAGGATGGTGGGGAATCACAGGTTAAGGGTAGTGATGATACGCTAGTTTAGTTGTTGGTGAGGGCTCTCGATCTTGGCCGAGGGTATATCTCGAGGGGTAGAGGGATATGAGTAGCTAGAGGGTTGTCTTGTGCTACTTGCGAGTGAAGCAAGAAGAGGGGTCACATAAGAAAAGAGGGAGGAAGAACCAATAGGTCAAGGTCTTCACCCTTTTTTTATTTTTCTAAAGCCTAAACTTTCCATTTTGACAAAATGAACCCATATATAATTTTTTATAGAGAAAATATACAATATAAAACTATATTTTATTTTATTTTTCTCTAGATAGAATCAAGGGTCACCACTGTCGGAACTCCAGTTGCTAGATTCCAACCGATCCTTGTCCAGATTCTGGTAATTTCAAGAACATGAATAAAAATTTATATTTATAAAATGTGTTCTTTAGAATATTTAGAATCCCATAATAAACCATTGTGATCCATAAAAATAATAATATGTCCATAAAATTTCCATTCGAAATCAGATCAATGCATGATCAGAGTCATTGAAATTTTTTTAACCCTCTACGTAAAATTTAAAGAATTTTAATCCAAATCGACTCAAAAAAATAACACACATACAATACCAAATGAAGTTATCAGGGCTCTCAGAGAAAGCTGTTAGAATGGGAAATTAGAATTTTCTAATCATCAAAAAGATTAAAACTCATCGTCTTTGGTGATCAGACACCAGTATAGTATGATGATCTCGCATGGTTTAATCAAAATATAAATATAAAAAAATGAATACCCAATTATAACTCAATGCATACATGATCATCATAGGGTTTTGATGTTTTTTTCTTAAAGGATCTGAAATTGAATCCCTCTATATAGTCCACACATGATTTTTTAATCACACATACACCATACATCAGAATTCAAGAGCTATCACAGAACATTGACGACCACTTCGACACAACGATGATCACATTGATTCAATGTCCTCGATCAGAGAATACAAACTTGGATTACTTACTCAATTGAAATATTATCTCTTTAGAAAATAGGAAGATATTAATGCTCTCAATTCCAATGAATAAATAGTAATTTTATGAAGAGATTCTCTCAACTTATATAGTGGAGATCTATAATACCTAGTTTGGGTTGTCGAACCCCATACAATAAACATCCAATATAATAATATTATAAATAATTATTTATGACTAATTAGTGTAATTAATAAATATTATTTACATTTTTTCACTTAACTATAATATATATATAGTAAATATATTACGTGATAATCCTATGCTATTAACTCAACTAAAATCTCATGATAATATTAAACGAACCTAGAATATTATTCAAATATTCATTCCTATAATGTTAATCCTTGAATTTACTTTATCACTTGAAAATATATGTAATAAATAAATTCATCCCAAC
Organism: Viscum album; assembly: GCA_963277665.1. Classification (NCBI taxonomy): domain Eukaryota; kingdom Viridiplantae; phylum Streptophyta; class Magnoliopsida; order Santalales; family Viscaceae; genus Viscum; species Viscum album. The sequence continues at coordinate 1,011,965,229 of OY728141.1, read as the reverse complement.
TATTATTTTCTTGCATAATAATGAATTTAATTATTCATTGGTGATCGATAAAATTTGGATAATACCTGGACCCCATGGAGGGGCCCACCAAGTCCTATAATTCCTATTCAACTAAATAGGAAAGATTCTAGAATTCTCTATTGTGTGTGACCCTCTAGGTCATTATCTCAATAGCGGTGAATAATATTCTTAGACCAATAGAAGAGTATAGAAACCTATTAATGCCCCTAAAGATATAAGGAAACTTCATGGAAACGAATTCCAACCTTCGAGCACACATTCTGTAATATAATCTATTTTTCATCAATATCTCATGAATCAAGATGCACACATGTGTCATCATCCTTTACTTTATTATTTTTTGATCTAACCAAATAGAAATGCTTTTGATTTCCATGGCCATGGATTTATGAAGGTACTACCATCCTAATCCACCAAGCCTAATATATAATTTCTTCAAATCGGAAGCGAGAAGTCATACATTGACCAATCAATTAATTTCGTGCCACCAATTATATACCCAACACAAAATACCTCACTATGACTTCCTTTTAATAGTTTTTACCTTGCATCAAATGACTTTATCAAATGACATACATTGATAATGATCTCAAGTAAGGAGACCACTACACATGTCCATAGATAGGAACAACCCTTGACACCTAAAACATGCAGTGTTCCTATTGGCAGGTCTATCCTCATGATCTCAACGACTAGAGATCACTAAGTGAGAACTTTGTAATAAGAATTATCAATTCTTATGAGCCCCCAAAACTTGATAGTATAACATAATCTGTGTTCTGTCCGTATGATTTATCTAGACCATAGGGCATTACTTTAAGATTACTATCATAATATATCTAGGTTCTCATTATAACATTGTATCTGCTATAACACTTTGATACAAAACATAATTTAGGGAAATTACCATAAATATTATAGATACAGAATTATCAACACTATTATGCAAAGATAAACACATTTATATATTACAAATTATATAAATGTAGTGGTAATCAAAGTACATCACAAGTAGGGTCTAGGGAACCCACTTTCAACATCACTAATCTCATAATTAATTCATTAATATCACATATACTCATTAAAGTTATCTTTGTCACAATTAATGTGAAGCATTTGTGAAATCCTAATCACATCACTTCACGAGGCTGTATTTCAATGTATAGAAGAGTGATAAAATGTTTTCTTAAACATAATGGAAATTTAAAAAGGTATATAGGATAAAAATATTACAATTACAAAACTATGTTATAAATAAAATATATATACTTTTCTTCCATCATCATACCCATCTATGATAAGTGGTAATGGAGAAACTAATAACATCGGTTTATGAGATAGTATACCGCCGTACACACAAATGATTATTTGGTAACCCATTTGGTCAAAATGGAGGTGGGTGTAGGTAATACAACTAACATAAAAATTTCCAAATATATGGAAGATACTTAGGATACTATATCAGTTTTATTTTGTAATAATTTATATGGGTGGAGGAATAAATAAAATAAAATCACTCATTGTAGAATAATAACTCTTCTTCGAACATCCTCCTTAAGTTTTAACTAAATACTTCCAAGGTTTTATTTTTACAAAAAACTAAGGATTTTAGATGAAGAGAGGGAAATTTTAAAGTGGTTTGGGTATGTCAATTCTAAACCAAAAGGGTTTGATTGTGTGATTAATATAGGATAGGTTTGACCTTTTATAAGTGAGGTGTTTGACAAACATGTAATTTTTTAAAATGATTCAATCATACCCATGTTATTTACTATTCAAAAAGATTAAAAATAGACTATTCTAGAGCCTAGAATAGATAAGGTATAAATATGGGCATCCAATTGGTTTTGGACATGTTGTTAGGTCATTTTTAACCCTTATATTCTTAATTTATCTCATAGTAAATCTATTTCTATCTCAAATGTGGTAATTAATTTTTACTGATTTCACTTTTCATTTTGGTAAAAAAATATGTTGAACTAATTAATAATTATAAATTATTATAATTAAAAGTATTTAATAAATTTTTACAAATTAAATTCACATATGTGAAAAATTTTAATTTAGTATTAATCCTGTAGGTGTGATGAGAAAGCAGATTATTTAATTGAAAATATTTATAAGTTTAAAATTTTTTTATATAAAAATTAAATATTAAAAGGAATCCAAAAACCTAGATTGGATTTAATGATATATAATTTAACCAATTAAACATTAAATCCAATTAAATATATAATTTTACATTATAAAAAAATTTAAATGAAATGGGAACATTCAATTAAAGTTTAGTGTATTTCACTATTCATTAAAATATTTTTTTTTGAAATATCCCAAAAAATTCACCCTATGATAAATTTCAAATTTTTATTTCAAAAAATAATTTTATTTTTTCAAATAAAATTTCTAAAAGTGTTAATGATAAATTTTAAATTATGTGCACAAATAATAACTAAACCATGTTATGGTTAAACCTAGTGTTGCATGCATTGAAATATATTGATGAAATTAAATTTATTATAATATATATATATATAATAATTTCTTGGTGTGTAACAGATATGGAATATTTCTCCTAGATGTAAATGTGAGATGAGAAACCCTTTCCTCACGCTTCATTTTGGTTGAACTTGAATTAGCCTCATGTATAGTGGTTTTAAACATGTTATTAACTTATTTAAGGACCAAATTATTAATTATTATATCATATTTTATCTCTTTATAACATATTATCACCTTTTAATTAATAATCTTTCATTATTCTCATTGTTTCATGTGTTACTTGTCTTGTTTGTTCATGTGTGTTTTGTGATGAAATATTCGGTTCCTGCACATATTATATATTTCCATGATCTCCATAATAATAATCATGACATAATTAACCAATTTATACATCAATTATAATTTTAAAACTAATAAATAATTATTGTTATGAAAAATGAAGTATGTTTCAACCATGGATACAGTTGGTTATATGTAATCATGAGTAACGTTTCCATTTTTCAATGATAATTATGGAAATAATTTAAGGGATACTTTATATTTCCATCATGATCATAATATCACGTGTAAAATATTATATCTTTTAATATAAATTTATATATCATCAATGTCATGTGATTTTAAAATATATACACATCGCTTTGTGAAGGTGGTAGTCCACACATACATGAATAATGTTTTCCTTTTTCTCTGTAAAAATAAATGTGATACATTATCTTCTAATAATGATAAATATTTCATGAATTTCATTATTATTCCATTTGCATCACATTTATTCATTAAAATTTACCTTATTAACTTCCATATAAAGTGTTATTTAAAAATAAATCAAATCACTTCGTGAGGAGGTAGTCCTCCACGTACACGAGCGGCATTATCGTATCCCATATAGAATAGAAAGTAAAAAAATGTATGTATGATACAATGACTCCAGAGATATAATAATATTATATAAATATATATATTATATATATATACATTATATACATCCTCATACTCAACCATGATAGGTGGTAATGTAAAAACAAATGGCATCAGCTCACGAGGTGGTAAACTGCCATACACACGAATGATGATTTTATAATCCATTTCATGGAAGTGGGGATTTTTGATGGAAGTTCCATTATAATATAAAAATCTCAGTATATGGAAGATAATTATATTTTCATATAATCATGATTTAATAATAATTTAATTATAAATAGGAAGAAACAAAAAAATGCTCATTGAATAATGTTACCTATTCTTCGGTTAACCTCTTATGGTTTGAAACAAATTCTTCCAATGTTAGATTTTAACCACATTAAAGATTATTGAATGAGGAGAGGGAATTTGAGGATTTATTTTTGTAGTTATGTATGGAAAAAAATGATTTAAAGGTGTTAATAAGACATGAGAGGGGTGGTGTTTTATAAGTGTGTTGAGTGGGACACCTGTAACTTATGAAAAGATAAGGTGTACCAACGTTTTTCACATCTAAAAAGGGTCAAATATAAGGTATTCTATATAAATAGACATTATATGGTATAAATATGTTTATAAAATATATTTTTTAAATTATTATATGTCATTTATCCCTTATCATTTTAGTTTAATGACAAGTTAATAAATTTTTAACATAACCATGATAACTACTTTTTAATGTTTTCACTATTAATTTTGGCCAAATAATTAAAATGAACCTATTAAGAAATATATATTATGATTATTACAAATATTTAGTCAATTTTCAAAAATTAAATTCATATAAATATACAAATTTTATTTAAAATTAATCTTGTAGACATGTTGAGAAAGTGGGTTTTCAAAGAGAAAATGTTCAAAGGATTACAATTATTTTATATCATAATTCAATATGAAAATTATTAAAAATAAATAAATTACATTAGTTAATATATAATTAAACAATTTTTTAAAATATATATTCCATATATAATTTAAATTTTTAAATAATTTAAATGAAAAGGTAGTTTTCAATTAAAATTCAATATTTTTCACTATTCATTGGAAAATGGAACACTTAAAAAAATAAAAAAATCACCCAAAGATAATTTTGATATTAAGATTTCAAAGATGATATTTATTTTATTAGTTAAATTTTATAAATTTTGGGAAAGATAATTTTAAATTATGTGTCTAAAGTGGGACTAATTTTTATTTTAGAAAAAAATAAGGTTTTTATAAAACATTTTATTTTCTTTTAAATGATTATTGTTTTTTTTAATAAATAGATAATGATTATAATCAAAATTTAGTTTATAATATTTATACCAACCAAATTAATGGCTATTTTATAATGGTATAATATATTATGGTTCATTTCCACTTATGGTTTCATGCACAACAAGATATCAGAATAGAAAAAATATTTTAAAACAAATATTTTGTAAAGTCTAAAGCCTTATATTTTCTTCTATTCCGTTTCATTACATACATGTTTCAGAATAAAATTTTATTACTTAAAAATATCTGGGTTTAACATTCTCACCACTATAAATAAATTGCTATCACAAATTTTAAATTTTAGCTTAGTAATCAGGGGTTAAAATTTAGAAATACCATTATTGAAAAACCCACATCATAAAAGGGTTAATAAAACATCCTCTTAATAAGAGACAATAGGATGTATTAGGGCCATCATTAATGAAACATAAATAGGTTTCAAATTAGGATAACATATGTAAAAAATCAAAATAGGGGAATGGATGAAAAGATAAAATAATTATAGAGAGTGATAGGCATCACTGATCACAAGAAAGTTAATGATCAATAGAAATGTAACGACCTAAAAACCATAAATATATGATGATTTAAAATACAATATGATTCATTATATATGAAGGTAATAGGATATTTTTTTTGTTTCAAGGTCCTCTTCCAATAGTTTATGAAATCTGTTACTATCTAAGATTATATGGAAATATACATACTTGATAGGTTTCTATTTCAAAATCACAATTTCATCCTTTGGTTGTTCATTGACCAATTTCCAATTCATCGCATACTCTTAGAAATGAATATCTTGAAATGGATTTTTTTATTCCCAATGAATTATAATATAATTTTCATGGATCGTAACTTCCATAATAGAATGATAAGTCATTCCTTCAAACTCTAGTGATTATAGTGAAAAAAACAGTTAGCAAAAGTTATTGAATATTCATGAATCCCTATACGGTAAAGTGATCATTAATCTCTAAAACCTCATTCAAAGTAAATATAATCCATTTCATAATTTTTTAACCATATTTACCTTCCAAAATATTAACATCCATAACATTAGAAAGAATTTAAATGGTTTTAAAAAATGAACATATCATTAATCTATTCCATAGTAGTTAGCACAATCAAATTTACTTTAACCATACCAATAATCTCTTTAGCCGAACATCATAATATCTATATTATAAAAATACTAAGGGTGATATTTCCCTCAATAATCTTTTTCCATGAAGTTCAAATTTCTACTAAATAGTTTTTCTTTGTTATCATCACCGTTAAACAAAAGCTTTTAATTCCTTGAAAAAAATTGACTTAAAAAAAATCCTTATACATTTTTGAGAATTTCATTAATAAAATTATTTTACAAAAATATTTACTGGATCAAAATACATATGAATAATAATCATCCCAATTATTTTTTAGTAATATGATAATCTTTACCTTGACCCCTCATTTTGTGGTACTTTTCCATGATGATTGAGGAATTCATTTGTGTAGTTCACCATCTGCTTATAGTGGAATAATTACACATATAATGATTCTTTATTGACCTCAAAATCATGTTCATGTTATCCTTTTTGTCTAGAATTTATGAAAAATCATTTACCATTTTAGGATATACCAAGGTGATTTCTTCCACTAGTATAAAATATTGGAAAAAACTTCTTGTTCTAGTCTTCTATTTATCTATTTTTTGATCATTCATCCTCTTTTTATATTTCTTAACTTTAAAGCCATAAGATATAGATAATTTTTTCTATAACTTGGTATCACAAGATAATTTGTTCTTATATGATGAGAATGTTTTGAGAGACTATTTCCCTTCAGAGGATTGGATTAATCCCATTAAGTAAACGAGCAATATTTCTCATTGGATTACATGAATAGTCCACAACATGCCTTGAAAACCTTGTTAGATTGGTTTTATATTTAAAAAAATTTATTTTCCCTTCTATTATAGACTCAAGAACTATATTTCCATATCTAATCAGTGGTCAAGAGGAAAATATTTCTCTATGAATATTACCTTGAAATCGTTCCTCTCTATTATTTCTATTTCCCCCTCATCCTTAGTGTTTTGAATCAACAAACACTATTTATCTACACCTTCTAAGAGATAACTGTCTAATATCTAAATGTTCTTCCTTTAACTACTTCCCAGTGTGATAAATATCACTTTTATTGAACTTATCCATTTCTCATCTAAAAATTGATTTGTATTATCACTAAATGATAAAGGTTGTTAATGCATGATTCAGTATAACATTATTACACTTTTTGTTGGATCAGTAAACTGCTCCATACAAAAAAGGTTATTACTCCTAAATCGGATTTACTACCCCAATAGAGTTATATTATGATCAGTTCTTTCTATGTCTCCAACTCCAGCTTCATTATGTTTCCCATGAGGATAATCCATATAAGAAGTATTTTCATTTATATAGTTCATATTCCTTTATTTAGGATATATTTATAAATAATGTAATACACTATATTAGATTAAATCATTACAAATCATATTGCACAATACCAAAACAAGTGAATTTGTTAGCAATATTTGAAAATTAAATGCATACCTAATCTCATATTCCTAAACATGGTTTCATTTAGGATTTCTTTATTTTCAAATCATTAATAATTATTTGTAAATATAATGTGAATTATAATAATAATATCCATTAGGAGTGTAAAACTAGTTGTACAATAAGGTCCATTTTCATGTTCCAGGTGATGATATGGTTAATCCCAATGCACCCTTTTTGGAGTTACTACATCTAGGTAAATTTTTTATAGAACCATTCCCACTTCTAATTTATAGATATAATGTATTTTTTAATAAAAACCTCATAAATATCTTCCTTACCAAAGTATTAGGAGGTTATTCTATAAATATCATATAATTATGTTATAGGGTTATGTTCCTTAATCAATGCTTTCCTAAAAAAATTTCACAAGGTCTCTACTAAAATTTATTTTTGTCAGCTATACCGACCTATCCTCATTATCCCAGGGCCAGTGTATATTTTGTTACATTTGAATAAGATATAAGGAATGACATACTGAAGGAATTAATAATTTTTCAGTCGTGGTTAAATAGAGATATACTTAAATTCACATTACTCTTTAAAACATAAAATACACAATTAATCTTATTTTTGAATTCCATTATACCCCTTAGCTTATACCAGCATATCAATAAGAAAATATATAAGGATAGAGCCTTAAACTTTATAAAATATTGAGATAAGTAAATAATTTAAATTTAATTCACATTGAGGATCTTTTAAGGTTTAGATCATTATAGAATTAGATCATAAATCATGCATAAAAACTTAAATATTATAAATTAGACACTTCTAATCACTATCCATTTTTTATAAAAAAACTATTAAAAAAAACATGGTTTTGTTTCAGGTTTAATCATAAAAAACAATCCTTGATCCCAGCCTTGACTCTATTCTCCTTTATATCCAGTGAAAAACATTTCAAACATTGTATGAGAATAAAAATATCAAAAGGGGATAAACAAATAAGAAAAACTTTTAGTTCCTGTGAAAACATGTAAACCATGTATACTTTATCATAAAGTAATACTTTTCACCTTTATGAAGTAGAAAATAATCTTCACTGAATATAAGATCATTTCTTACCCTTTTTTAAATGAAAATATTACCATTAAACTCATATAGATAACATATAACATATAAAAGCAAGTTGGTACATAATCATACTTAAATGGAATAACCATACGGTTGACTTCCACACATGTCACTCATAAAAATGGAATAACTATGCGAACTACTTACATAACCAATGAATTTAACGGTATAACATAACCACCCATACTTGATTTATCATGGAACCACCCATATTTGGTTTATCACATAACCATCCACCTTTTTTTATTATGTAACCACCCGTCAAATGTCCAAGTACCATTATATAATCATAACACATAAAAGATTGTAATTATATGAATTTCACACATAAAATTTTCAATTATAAGGAATCATTACAAGATATTGATATAAACAAATAATTATTAAAACCATTTTCAATACCAAAATACCTGAAAAGAGAATATGGTATTTTTTTCATTAAAAAATATTTTTTCTTCTAGAGTAATCCAAATACCAAATAATGGTTTACTTCGGAAAAAGACATTGTCTCCACGTACATCAAGAAAAAACTTCCTTTGTCATTTATTAAAACACTACATATAAAAATATTCCTTTTAAAAAAAATTTAATTAAATTAAAAGTCTAATTGGTTAATTATACACAGTGTAAAAGACGGCGGTGTATTACATCAAAATATACCTCAATGAATGGAGATTGAGATGAAGTCCTTTACATTAAGTTTGATCCATATTGTATGTTCCTTTTTCATACTGAATAATAAAATTAGGTTAATTTATACATTCATGAGAACCTTTTTCAATTTTATTATTTCTTTTATACCACTTATTACAATGTAATAAATATTATATAATAATTTATGTTCATATAGGATATTTTGTCGATAGTTGGTACTTCAGTCGAAAATGAACATGGTTTGATGTCACTAGTCCTTTTGGTCATATGTTCATAATATCTATAATAATATTCATGAAATTATTGTTTTTTATACATAAATTATACCTTTAAATCAAACCATGAAGTGTGGTTATGAAAAATGATCAATGTTTTATTCTCGGAGATGATAAACCGTAAGTATGCATAAGTAACGTCTTCATTTTTCATTGATCATTATGGAAGTTAATTATTATATAACATTTCCATAATGATCATATCATAATTAATATAATATTAATAATTTAAATATACTTATATATATATATATAATACAAGTGATATAATTAATAAAAATGAGTCACATCGCTTCATGGAGGTGATAATTCACACATATGCTCGAACAAAGTTATCATTTTTATGTGCATGGAAGTAAAAAAATAATTGATATGTTATTATTTTATAATGATTAATATTTCATTAATATCCCATATGAACATTAATTACATTATCATAACCACTCATGAGAGGAGGATATGGAAAACAAATCAGATCAGTTCATGAAGGTGATAGTTCACACATACGCTTAAACGATTAATTCCATTCATATTTAATATAAGTAGAGATAGAAATATGTGATTATATTGACATAATAAAATATCAGTATATTTATTACACTGTAGTTATTATCTCACCCTATTTGGAGGAAATTTTAAGGAAGTGGAAGAAGAAATAAAATAGAAATACTTAAAGAAAATGATACCCCTTCTTCGGTTGATCACATTTAAAGAACACCTTGACACATATAAAGAGGGTGTTATGCCTACAATAAGGATTCAAGAATGTGGGGAGGGATTCTAGGTAAGGTTTTGGGTAGATATTGGCTAAAACAAAAGGCTTTTTATGTGTGAGTAATAGAGAGGAATGGGTTCCTTTTTATAGGAGAGGGGAGGGGCATCCTTGGAATTTTTTAAAAGTATTAAATTAATATAAATTAAATTTCAATTCCAAAAAGTCCAAACACATTTATTTAGTAAATATGATAAATATAGTTCAAAATAATCTCATTTAATAATTTTTATACATGTAATTATTTTATTTTAAACCTTATCTTTTCAGTTTACCCTTAATTATTATATTTTAATTTTAATTGTGGTAACAACATTTTAAATATTAAGAACCTATAAACTTTACTCTTATGGGGTAAATTTATCATAAATGGATTATTTATGAACTCTTAGACCTTAAAATATTATATTTGTAAATTTTAAATATTTTATGATTTCTAAATAAATTAATAATATATATTTTTTATAAAATATAAATTATGTTTATTTTGAAACTATTAACTTTATTGAATTTAAGTAAAATAGTAATGTGAAAACTTTGAAAAAAATCATTTAATAGTATTATAACAAGTAATATTAACTTATAAAATTATTGTATTAAATGAATTATACCAAATAATATTTATTTTAATATTTATAATATCATTTATTTGATTCTTTCATTAATAAGGCAATCACTGCGTCATCATTATGTCACAATTATTTATAATTATTTAACGTCTAAGAATTATAAATAATATAACATGATGTAGGTAATATTTTAATATTTATAATTAATATTTATAGTCTAATAGATCACTTATCAATCCCATATTAAAATTGTTTTAGTAATAAGAGTCATGTTATGATATTTTTTCCTTTACTTTAAATTAAATGTTATAAATGTCATAATCACACCAAAGTAGATTTAAAAGGCCATAATTTCTTTATAAGGGTTGTCTTAGTCTTCCATAACTCATAAAATAATATTATGAAAAGTATTAGGGTAGTTTTATATTATTATAATATTATTTTTACCCATATTTAAGTGATTTACCCTTTAACCATATTAAATAAAATACTAAAGTTATTATTCACCAAAAATTATTTTGATCATATTAAAAAAAATTCCTACCGATTACAACCATGTATGTTAAATTTTTAAAATTCAATTCAAATAAGTGGAAACTTTAAATTTAAAATTATTCCCATTGTGAGAATGAGAAAATATGTTTTTAAAAATTAAAAACCATCAAACAATTGAGAATTGTTTATATCAAATTTCAATGTGAAATTACATATAATGACCAAAATTATATTAAATAATACAAAATAGTCTAAATATAATTTAAAACCAATTCAAAATATAACATAAAAACAAAAATAAATTAAAATAAAATGCAGTATTTAATTAAAATGCTGTATTTTTACCGATTCATTAAAATATGAATTATATCACACTAATAGAAAAATTTATACCAAAGAAAAATTTGACGTCTCAATTACAAATAAAAAGTTTATTTTTTGAAATATAACATATAAAAGTACCAAAAACTAGATTTAAAAAGGGTTCACCATCGAAAGGTGACAAAACTACGTTTTAAAAATATTTGGGAATTTTATGCTTCAAATTAGACTTATTCTCCTTTTAAACCTCTAAAATTTATTTGATGAATGTAAAAACATTTATAAAACATGTGTGAAAATAATATAGTTAGTTATATTCATTCAATACATTAAAATTGATATGAGTTAACTACCATTTAAAGTAATTATATTAATAAAGTATTATTTCTTGGTATAACTCAGTCTTATGTGAAATGTAAGATATCATAGAAACTCGTCATTGTGTGTCGGGTACATTGTCAAACAAAGAATCCCCTTTAACACAAAATTAATATCTTATTCATAAATATTAATAGATATGAAAATGTATTATTCTATGATTACCTAGAATATTATATCCTTCCACCATTTTTGAAATTATGTCTCTTATAATATCTTCACTTATCAAATAAGTGGGGGTATTTCTCGATCATAGAATTATTTAGATTCCAATGTTTCCTCTTCAACAATATAAATTTTCTACAAAACCTTAACCTAAAAAATTAGTTTCTTCTAAAACACTTTCTCTCTAAAGTTAAGAATCTAGGTTGGTTGTTCCTCATAAGCAATATTCTCTTCCAACTGAGTTAATTATAGAATCAAAACATAAGATGGATCCAAGATATACTTTCATAACATTGAAACATGAAAAACAGTGTGTACCTGGGATAAAAATGGAGGTAAATCCACTCTATAGTAAATTGATCCAACTTTCTTTAGGATTTATTAGGGTCTAATGAACCTCAGACTTAACTTCTCTTTTATAACAAAACACATCACACTTTTACATTGTGAAACTTTTAGAAATACATGATCTCCTACCTTGAATGAAAGATCCTTCCTATAGTTATCTGTATAAATTTTCTTCTTCCTCTGAGCTGTACTCATATGCTTCTGAATCAACTGAACATTATCTGCCATCTCTTATACTACTTATGGTCCCATAAACTTTCTTACACATACTTCATCCCAAAAATATGGTGTTGGACACCGCATTCTGCATAATTTCTCAAATGGAGCCATCTGTATACTGGAATAAAAATTGTTATTACAGGAAAACTCAAAAAAATAAATATTTTGATCCCAAATTTCTTGGTAATCCATTAAACAAGAATGTATCATATCTTTAAAGGTATGAATTTTTCATTATAACTACCCATCTAATTGTGGATGAAAAGTTTTAATGAAATTTAATTCATTACCCAACAACTTCTGAAAGCCTTTCCAAAAGTTAGAAGTGACCATGGGATCATGATCTGATATAATAGAGAGAGGGAATCCATGTAACCTAAATATCTCTTTGAGATACAACTAAAAAAGTTTATCTAACGATAGAGTATCTTAAATATGAATAAAATTAGAATATTTAGTCAATCGATCAATAGTAACCCATATCTCACTGTTACATTGAGAAGTCTTTGGTAATCCTATTAGGAATTCCATGGATATATTTTCTCATTTCCACTATGTCACTTGAAAAGGATGAAGAATACCATTCCATAATTGTTTCTCCTATTTAACTTATTGACTAATCAAACATCTCAGGGTAATGTTAGTAATATCTCTTTTCATTACATCACACCAATAATAATCTGGAAGGTCTCTGTACATCTTAGTGCTGCCATCATGAACTGAAAATGGAGAACCATTAGATTCACATAACAAATATTTCTTCAACTATGAATCACTGGGAGGACATAGTCTATTTCCATACCTCAAAACAAAATATTTATCAATATTAAGTTCAGGTAATTTACCACTACTAACCAATTTTACCTTTTTCTACAACTCACTATCTTCTTTCTATGCTTACTTAATTATGTCTAATAGATATTCATTCATTTCCACATGAAATGAAATAGAGTAATTTCTTGCACCAACAACTTTCAATAAAAAATTTATCAAATCATTAACCAAAGGATTTCATACCAAATATAGCATGGTTAATGTACCATTAATTTTCTGACTCAAAGCATTGACATCATTTTTTTTCTTTTTCTGGAAGGTAATGAATTGTGAAATTATAATCATTTATTAATTATAATCCTATACTCTATATAAAGTTTAATTATTTATGAGTGAATATATAATTAAAAATTTTGTGATGAGTGTATATTTCACACTATATGCCATAGAAATGATGCAACCAAAATTTTAATGCAAAAACAACATAGTTAATTCCAAATCATTTGTATGGTAATTTAAAACTTGAGGTTTCCAATGATGTGAAACATAATAAATTACCTAATAATTATTCATTAGGAAACAATAAAATCCTTTGAATGTATTATCACTTTATATAACAATTTCAACATTCCTAGAAGGTAGGACAAAAACTGGATCATTTACCAATATTCTTTTCAGTTCCTTAAAACAATCATTATATTATTTTTTCTAGATGATCTTAACTCCCTTACGTGCTAACTTATTTAGTAGTTTAGATAATCGAGAAATTTTTTCAAAAAACATTTCATAATAACCTGCTAATCTAAGAAAACTCTAAATTTCTATGATATTGGTAGGTCTTGGACACTCTTCAAAAAAGATGGCTTTAGAAGGGTCCATAATTATTCCATGTTTAGAAATGAATATGGAAACAAAAAGAAATTTTTTGCAACCAAAATTTACTCTTACTAAACATTACATAATGTTTATTTTCTTTTAAGGTTTGAAAAAAAAATCTTTATATGACTTTAATGTTTCTACTGACTTTTAAAATATACCAAAATATCATTTATAAACACAACCACAAACTAATCCAAAAACTGATGAAAGACTCTTTTTATGAGATTCATAAATACAACAGGTTCATTAGATAATCCAAAGGTTATAACTATAAACTCATAATGCACATATATTATTTGGAACATTGACTTTGTAATTTCATCCTCCTTCACCATCAGCTGATGGTACCCAGACCTCAAATAAACATTCAAAAAATACTGAGCTCCCTATATTTGATCAAATAAATCATCGATATGAAGCAACAAAAATTTGTTCCTAATAGTAATTTTATTCAAGTATCTGTAATTAATACAAAGTATAATAGAACCATCTTTCTTTTTTGTAAATAAAATAGGATCACCCCATGGTGAGGTGCTAGGTAAAATGAAACCTTAATCATGAAATTCTTGAGACTATTTTTCAATTCAACCAATAAAACTTCATCCATTCGATAAGGGGTTTAGAAATAGGCTTAGAATCATTCACTAAATCAATAGTAAATTTAGACTCTCGGTTAGGATCAATACTAAGAAATTGATCAGGAAAACACATGTGAATTCATTAACTACTGGAATGTCACTAATAAAAACTATTTTATTATTTTCAAAAATATGAGCTTGATAACTTTCACTTCCATCTTTAAGAAATATCTAAGCTTCTTGGTAGGTTATCAAAGGTATAAAATCATAGAATAAAACTTTCTTGGATTTAAAATATATTTTTTCATGATAAAATGATTTCCAAACCATACCCAAAATGATATCAAATTATGATATTAATGTTTTATCAAGATTTGTAGGAAATACTATCCCACAAATGATAATAGGAAGATTCCAATAAATCTTGGTTGCTTTAGTACTTCAACCTAGAGTTTTTACAAAAAGTTATATATCACATTCAAGAGGTTCTATTTCCAATTTACTTGAAATGATATTATAAATTAATGAATGCAAATATCCTAATTCAAATAGAGTATTGTTATATTTTTAAAAAACTTGTAACATACCTGTCACCACCTCATTTAATGGTCCCACATCAACCATAATAGTAGAAAATAATATTTCCATTCCCTTATACATTCAAACAAACTATTTTCCACCCTGGGTTATCAACTTTGGATACAAATTAGCATAATTACCTAACTAATTACAACTAAAACATCTTACCGCTGGTTTTTAATTGCATGTATGATCATCTTCCTTATAATTACAAGAAATATGAGCAGTATTTCCACACATATGCACAAATGATGTTATAATTTTTATATGCTGGGAAGTAAGAACATAATTGATATATTATTATCTAATAATGATTAGTATTTCATGAATGTAATATATGAAAATTAATTACATTATTATAACCACTCATGATAGACAGTTATGAAAAAAAATTAGAACGGTTTGAAGAGGTGATAGTTCACACGTACACACAATGGATTAATTCCATTCCTATGTTAAAGAAGTGGATATGGATTTAGGAGATTGTATTAAAATAATAACATCTAATTATATTTTGGATATTGGAGTTATTATCTCATAAAGGTTGGAGTATATTTTAATGAAGTGGAATAAGAAATAAACTAAAAATACTTAAAGAAAATGTTAACTCTTCTTTAGTTGATCATCTTTGAAAAACTACTTAAAACCTCTAAATATGGTGATATATCTAAAATTAGGCTTCAAGAATATGGGAAGAGATTATAGAAATTGATTAAGAAGATCTTTGATGAACCAAAAGGCTTTGGAAGTGTGATTAATAGAGATAAATGGGTGGATTTTTATAGGAGAGGGAGGGGCACCCTTGAAATTATTAAAAGTATTAAATTAGTATAAATTCATTTTCAATTCAAAATAGTCCAATCATTTATTTATAAGATATGATGAGGATATATCTAAATCATATCATCCAATAATTTTTATAAATTTACTGATTTTATTTTAAACCTTAACTTCTCAGTTTACACTTAATTATTTTCTTTTAATTTTATTTATGGTAACAACATTTTGAATATTAAGAGGCTACACATTTTACTTTTATGTGGTAAATTTATCATAAATATATTCTTTATGAACTTTTAGACTATATCATATTAAATTTGTAGATTCTAAATTTTTTTTTTAATTTTTAAACAATTTAATAAAATATTATTTTAATAAAATATAAATTATTTCAATTTTTAAACTATTCACTTTTTTGAATTGAAATAAACTCCAAAAGAGAGATATCATCAAAACAAACCATTTAATAGTATTATAAAATATCATATTAACCTATAAAATTCTTTTATTACATTAATTATTTCAAATAATATTTATTCTAATAATTATAATATCATTTATTTTATTCTTTCATTAATAAAAAAATCACTGCATCATCATCATGTCAAATTTTAATTTAATTATTTAATGTTTAGAAATTATAAATAAAATACAATGATATTGGTAATATTTTTATATTTATAATTATTATTTATAGTGTAATATATCACTTATATAACCATATATTAATTTTTTTTAGTAATAAGAATCATGTTAATGATATTTTTGCCTTTAAATTAAATGTTGTAAATGTCATAATCACACCCATATGGATTCCAAAGGACAAACTTTAGTCCCAAGGGTTGTATTGATTGGACATAACTCATTAAATAAGATTAGTACATGTGTTAGGGTAGTTAAATATTACTATAATATTATATTTATAATTATTTACATAATCTACCCTTTAACTATGGTAAATAAAATACTAAAGTTTCTATTCACTAAACATTATTTTGATCATATTAAACCAATTTTTTTATAATGATTACAACCATGTATGTTAAATTTTGAAAATTAAATTCACATAGGTGGAAAAATTAAATTTAAAATTAGTCCTGTTGTTGAAATAAGAAAATAGATTTTTAAGAAGTAAAAACAATCAAAAGATTAACATGTGTTTATATAAAATTTCATTTTGAAATTACATATAATGAAAAAAACTGGATTAAATGATAGAAAAATTATATAAATATAATTAAAAAAATTAAAATTATAATCTAACAATAAAAATAAATTATGAGAAAAGGAAATTTTGAATTAAAATGTAGTATTCTTACTATTCATTAAAATATGAATTTTATCAGAAAAATACCAAAATTTCAACCAAAGTAAATTTTGATGTCTTGATTATAAATAAGAAGAAAATTTTGTCATATATAATTGATAAAAGTACTAAAAACTATATTTTTAAATGGTTCTCAATAAAAAGTCGGTAAAGAATCCTTTTAAAAATATTAGAGTTTGTTATGTCTATAATTTGATATATTATCATTTTAAGCCTCTAAAATTTATTTGATGAATGTAAAAACATTTAACAAAAATTTATAAAAATAATATTGTTTTTTATGTTCATTATATCTAATAAAATATCTAGGAATTAAATACCATGATGAATAATAATTTATTATTTTTTTGGAATAAATTAGTCTTGTGTGAAATGTATGATTTTGGAGAAACCTATTGCTAAGTGTCATGTATGCTATCAGGAAAATCATACCCATTAACAGAAAATTAATAAATTACTAATAAATATTAATAGATATAAATATTTATTATTCTATAACTACCTAGCATGTTACAAAATACTTCTTGGTATCATAGGGAAAATAAAACATAAGAAAGAAGAGATCTAATATGATCAGTTAGGTTAAAAATATAGTCAAAGAAGTGAATAAATAAGTCATGATAAATATGGACAGGTAAAAAAATGAAAAAAATAAATTTAATTTATGACTTAATAATATTATGTAGCGAATAAAATATGATCAAATAATTCCATACTAATAATCATATGATCTTGAAAATTGGCCAAGGAAATTGTAACTAATCGAATAATCAAATAGAATATCAATATTTGAATTCATAATGATCAAATGAATAATATTTTTCATTTATAAAATAACATATATTATTTTCCCAAGAAATATAATATCATTTATTCTTGTTTTAATACATCTAATACCATCAATTGTTATTCCAAGCAATCTATATAAATAGGTAAGGCCCCGACCAAAACCATATCTAATTTATCTCAGGACAATTTTAAACACATTAAGGGCCTATACAAGTCCTTAACCATAACATACATAGTTTATTCAATTATTAATTTGAATTTAATAAATCAAAAATAACATAAACATTTTAAAAAAACTTTTATAAGAAATGTCAATACTTACCCCAATAAATAAACATTATAATAAACCATTCAGAGTAAAATGGTGAAATATAATAAAATTTTGTATACTCAATTAAATATATCATAAATAATCCAAATAAAATATAATAATTTTATAAATACAATATACCCCTAGTGTATCCAACAAATATTAAATCATGGATGTCATTGATGATTGGAAATACCATAAAAATATCTTTAAAAACATTCATGAGAAAAATATATTTTCATTTTAAAAATATAGTTTTAAGACTAAAAGTTTATGAAATAGTTTTTAAACACTATTATATAAAAATAAAAATTGTAACTTTTAAATTAATCTCTAAAAAATTCAGTGGTCATGAAGGATTTAAATTTTGTACATGCCGAGTACATTAATGTTAATGTTTCTTTTAGATATTTTGTAAATCCAAAAAGACATTGTGTTAAAAATGTCAACAATATTCCTTTAAATATTTATAGAAATTAAAAATGGGGAAAAAATATTTAATAAATAATTTTAAAAAATCATAATAATTTTTTTTAATTTTTTTAGAAAAAATAGGTTTTTATGAAAATGTATTTTCTACCAAAGAGATAAATAAAGTTCAATTTCCTTAAAAATAATTTATTAATCATTTTAAGTAAAAAAAGAAGGAAAATGGTAGTATTAGTTTAATAGGAACATAGATATATATAGGATATTTATATATATTTATTTTAAGATAAAAATATGAAATAATTTCCCCATGGGAGATGTAAACATAAACAATCCCAAATAATGATGAGATTATGAAATATACCCTTACCATATTAGTAATTTCTGAATCCTAAGTCCTATAAAACAAATATATTAAAATGAAACATTAAATACCATAAAAATAAATATATTCATGATATAAAAATCAAAGGGGATTTATATACACCACACAATGGAAATAAGTGGTTAATATGTCATATGTCTCAAAGAAGAAATAGAAAGGCAAGAAACCCTTACATCAAGCATCCTTTTAGTTGAACATAAATTAACCTCATTTATAGTGGTATTAAAAATGTTATTCAATTTTTTAACAACCATATTAATATTTATAATATCATATATATGACTATTTTAGGACATTTTTTCATCATTTTTTAACAATCTCTCATTATTCTCATTGTTTGAGGTGTTAATTGTCTTGTTTTGTCATGTGTGTTTTGTCATGACATTTATAGTTCATACACATATTATATAGTTCCACGATCTACAAAATAATAATAATAAAATAATTATTATATTTATACATAAATTATAATCTAAAAACCAATAATTAATGATTTTTATGAAAAATGAACTATGTTATAATCATGGAGGTGGTTTGTCATACATACACATAAGTAACGTTTCCATTCTTCAATGATCATTATTGAATGAATTTATGTGATATTTTGCTTAAATATAATTATAATAATATCTTATAGATCATATTATTTCATTAAATATACTTATATATATATATATCATCCATGTGGTGTGGTGATTAAATAGATCACATCGCTTTATAAAGGCGGTAGTCCATACAAACATGAATAATGTTATCCGTTTTCATTGTAAAAAATAAAATTATATATTATATTTTAAGAATGATAAATCTATCATTAATATCATAATTTTTTATTTTATATTAGATATATTCATTTAATTATTCCTTATTACTTTCCATGTACAATGTTAGTGAAAAATGAATCTCATTACTTCGTGAGGCGGTTGTCCTCCGTATACATGAGTGACTTTATCGTATCCCCTACAAAATTGAAATTAAAAAGGTATATATGATATAATGACTAAATAAATATAAATATATTTTATTTATCATATATATACTTTATATAAATCATCAGACTAAATTGTTAGAGATGGTAATAGAAAACCCACCGACATCGGTTCAACAGATGGTAGTCCACCATACAGACAAATAATAATTACATGACACATTTGATAGAAGTGGGGATGTTTCAGGTAATTAAACTTTTATAAAACATATCATTATATTTAGTATAATTATTTTACCAAATAATAATGGTTTAATAATAATTAAAGTTTGTAGAGGAAGAAATAAAATAAAAATAATCGTTGAAAAACGCAACCTATTCTTCGGGTAACCTCTTTTGGTTTTCTCCAAATACTTCAAAGAAGGGATTTATGACAAAAATAATTATTCTAGGATTAGTTTAGGGAAGTTGGGAAGTGATTTGGGATGGTATTTTCCAAAAAAATGGGTGTGAATTTGTGAAAATTAGAGGATATAGGGTGTTCTTTTATAAGTGAAGTGAGTGGCACACTTGTAATTTTTGAAAATAAAAAGGTATCCCCATGTTTTTAAAATGAAAAAATCATCCCAAATAGATTAGTATAGATTATTTTAACTAATAGGGTAAAACAATTTCCATAAATTATATTTTAAAAACGTTTTAGGTAATTTTTCCCTTATCTTTTTAGTTTAACCCCCTGTAAATCCAAATTTACCATAACCATGAAATTATTTTTTAGGGTTTTCAATATTAATTTTTGTAAGAAATTAATTTGAACTTATTATAAAATATAAATTATTATTATTCCAAATATGGAATCCATTTTTAAAATTTTATTTCACATAATTGTAAAATTTTAATTTAAAACCAATCATACATGCATGATGATAAAGCGAGTTTTCAAAGAGAAACAATTTAATAGTTTTCAAAGTTCTTATATCAAAAGTCAATATGAAAATGTATTGAATGAAATTAATTATATTAATATATTTAAAATAGATCTAATTTTAATTTAAAAACAATTATAAATTTAGTATTATTTTTTAAAATAGTTTAAATGAAAATGGTGTTTTAATTTTAAAATTTAGTATTTTCAATATTCATTGAAAAATAAAAAATTTCATAAAATTAAAAATATTTAACACTAATATAATTTTTATATTATTATTTATAAAATTTTGTTTTTCTTCAAATAAATTTTATATAAGTTTCAAAATTTAATTTTTAATTATTTGGGTAAATCGCAACAAAATCATCTTTTAGAAGAAATGTAGTTATTTAGGAAATTTTTTTTACTTTAAATGATTATTATTTTATTTATAATTATTAGATAAACATAATTTACATAATTTAGGTTGTATTATTAATTAACACCAACTTAACATAATGGTTATAAAATTATTCTATATTATGTTTAATTTTACCTTGGGGTCGCGAGTTCTACAGTCTATCGAAGAGATTAAATTTATTTTTAAAAAATATTTTGTAAAGTCTCAAGTGTTATATTTTTTTATAAGTTGGATTGTTGTGTTACATATTATATCAAAAAAATAATTTTAATATCTCAGGGTGTTATGGAAAATTCTTAATTCCAAAGTTCAATGGAATAATTTTTATATATATTTTATGATCTATAAAACACAATACCTGAATTCAAGAACATAAATAGTTAAATAAGCACAATTCATTATTAAACCATTAACTTGGATTAATTATCATATTGCTTAATGACCCCTTCATTTCATGTATAATTTTTAGTATCATCATCATAGATAAAACCTTACTCATGAAACCTTTCTGACCTTCTTCCAGATCTTTCTCCGTTGGACATCAATTTACATAAAGAACATACATTTCACATTTAAAAAATTAAACCATGGATGATTACTATGTGAAAAAATTATTCTCATACATTATTTTTACATAAAATTTAATTTTTTTATCATTAATAAATTACTATGTCCCCTTATCCTCCACACATAAAAAATCTTCTCACCCCTTAGATAAATTCTCATGACTTCCATATTCTACATACTTGACATATGGAAAAGTCAGTATTATTTTCTATTTTATCTACATGACCAATGATCTAAGTGAAATATATCCTTATTTTAAGTGGTTATTTAAAAATTTGTTTTATATGAAAGTTTTTAAACATATATTGATATCAATAATTAGGAATAATCAAAATATTTTCACTAAATTCATCACCCCATATTTTTTCTCATAATCACATTATTAATCACATTCAACATTATCAGAAATCATTATTTTTACTACCAATGAAAAAAACAAAAAATTACTATGTATGAAAAAATAATAATATTGTGGATCCATATAATAGTGAAAAACCAACTTATTGTATATCTAAATGAGTAAAAATTATTTTCAATATGTGACACATTGCACATAACCTAGTTCGTTCATAGAAATTATTCAAATAATTTACTATGGTTATTAATAATTTTATGAATTTCCATAGAATATTCTAGAAAAATTTAAGATAGGTGTATATTGAGACCCATTTTAGAGAACCATGTAATAATCAAGTGAATCTCAATACAAATTTTTTAATGTTATTAACCCTTAGTGAATCAGTTCCAGAAACATGTCCACTTCTAGTATCTAAATATAGATGAATTTATATAAAACCACTTTGTCTATCTATTACCAAAATTTAATGATATTTTCATTATAACTATCCTTAGAGATATCCATAGGTTTCTCAGTAATGTTTTCTTATCATATTTTCCAAAGGATATCAAAATCTTCCTATGATACCAACTATAATGATAAAGTATTTTCACACATAAATATCACATCTCTTTATATGAATATTCAATAAATTTAACAAATACATTCCCAAGAACAATAATATTTTAGTCTATTTGTAGACTATGAACCCTATATTATTATTTAATGAAATATATTTAACATATAAAATAAATATATTACCCTTTTGTAATCATCATACAAATACCCAACTTTTAAAAATGAAAGGAAATATAAAAAATGGTGATCTCATATGCTCAGTAAGGGTAAAAATACGAGATATTGTTCTATCATCATACAAAACAATAAGATAACCATTAGGGTATAATATCATGAAAATAAATTAGAATTTTCATGAAAAACCTTTTATAGATCATAAACATAAGTAATGGAATAAAACGTCATCATTCCAAAAGAATTGATTCATAAAGGTTTGAAATCTTCATTATTTATGAAAAATAAGTTCAATTTATAAATATTTGGCACAAAAAAGGTATAAAAACCATTTTTTATGTCAATTTTAACTGCCAATATGATCAAACATATTGGATAATACCTCATCACCTATTTTATATTTTGGATCTAGTTTATCTTCTTGTGTCCATTTGCAAATCAAGACTATTGACTTGATTCCCATTGTCATGACCTGAGATATAAATATTTAACCAATGAATTCATGGGAGATATTGTTAAAAACCATCAAAAAAATATATTATAGATATGTGTTCCATTATATCATAAAAAATTTATCATATCACAACTAATGAGAATAAATGGTTTTCATAAACATTTCATTATATCTTAACTGATAAAAAATGAACTAATTTAAAAAAAGTCATCATCATAATTAAAGAAAATTGAATAATTAATTATAATAGAATTCTTATACCATATCCCCAATAAATAATGAGTAAAATCAAATCATTTCATGTCAGATGTAAATTTTTTTTGTTCAATCACTTGGAACATTTCTTGAAAAAAAGGACAGCCACTTTGAAAATGACATTTTAAAACTAAAATTTTGTATAAAAAATTAAAAATAATGTTATTTGAAAATAATCATGTAAATATATAATAGATTTTTGAAATAATATATCTTCAATTGTGTAATAATACTCCATTCATTTTATACATGTTTAAAATCAATGATTCATCTCACATTTATTGGGAAAAAAATCAAAAACACCTCACAAGAAAAATGACAAAGAAGATTCCTACTAAATTTTTTGTAAAAATTCAATCATGGGTAAAAATTAATTTTAAAAATCAGTTTAGAATAGTTAAATACTTCTTTAAAACATTTTCATAAGACATAGAGGTGAAAGTGATAACATTCTCAATTCAAGTGAGAAGTAATGTTTATTTTTCCTTGAAAAAATATTTTTTATCCATTGACATCTTAAATAGATGAAAATGAAAAGAAAAAAAATAATCTCAATAAATAACCGGAGTATAAAAATTTTAGTATTTTATTGAGAGGTATATAATACTATATAATCTTCAAAAACAAATCCATAAATAATCTTGATAAAAAACAATATTGTAACATAAAATCCCAACCAGGTTGCTAACATTTGGTTCGTATTCCCCTTGATTGAATGATATTAAATAAAAAAATATATACCATGAAAAAATAAATTCAAGATACAAAATTTCAATGGGGATGTATATACACATCATAAAAGTACATTGGTGCATAACACAACTTATTTCCCAGCGATATAAATTTGAGAGAAAAACCCTTACCTCAAGTGTGAAATCACATTGTACATGTTCAAAAATAATTTATAATAAATATAGGTTTATTATAAATATATTAAAAAACCATATTCATATATATAATTCCATTTAGGATATAACTATAACCTTATATCACTCTTTTATTAACAATCCTTTGTTAAAATCAATGATTTGGGTAATAACCAATTTGTTTTCTCGTGTACGTTATCATTCATTATGTTCGGTCCCTAAAATTTGATAATAATTAAATTTTCTCAATAATTTAAAAAAATATATTAATATAACATGTGTTCATTATATATATATATAATAAAATTCATAAAATTTATAGGTATAAAGATTAAATACATCGTTCCCAGAGACAGTAGGATGCAAAAAGCACAAAAATAGTTTCCTTTTTTCGATGGATGGAATGAAAGAATTGAAAATGATAAACAAACTACGTAGAATATTTATGATTCAATATATATCATATATATTAATTTTATTTTACCATACTACCTTCAATGTAAATATTATGTAGAAAAGGAATCACATTGCTTTGCGAGGCGGTGGTCCACCATACACACACGAGCCACGTTGTTGTATTCCCACATAATAGAAAGTGAGAAGGTATATGTGAAATCATAATTACTAAAGTATAATATTTTTTTTGATATAATATATATAATTTAAATGTATCATTATTACCATTTTGGTGAGGTGGTGGTGAAAAATGAATTACATCAGTTCACTATAAGGTAGTCCTCCATACACATGATGGATATTTTTATTTTTATTTTGTTGGAATATGGGATAAATGTAGGTTATTACATTAACATAATAACATATCCTTATATTTTGTATTATTATGTTAGTTTATCTTAATATTTTAATACTATTTTAATTATATAGTATAAGAAATTATTTTAAAACTCTTTATTATTACTGATACCTCTTTCTTTATTTAACCTCATTAGGTAAGACTAAAATTTTTCTTAAGAGGGTTTAATAATAAGAAAATCCCTATAAAATATGGGTTGGGATTTAAGGAATGGAATAGAGTAGTTATTGGATAATCCTAATGGGTTTGTAAGTGTGATGAGGAGAGGAGGAAGAGTGCCCTTTTATAACAGGGAAAAGGATCTCACATGTAAAGAAAACTGAAATTTCTCAAAAGAATCCAAAATAATAAATCCATTCCCAATTTTTTTAAAAAATTGAACATAGATTCAAGAATGGAATATTATAAGTATTAAATATGGGAAAATAGGATTTCTAAATGTTTTATTGGAAAAATTACCCTTATATTTTTTAACCCCATGGTAAACTTGTTTTAACATTAACTAAGGTAATTAATTTTAACAATTCTAAATATAAATTTTGAACAAAAAAATATGATAAAATTATTATATAAAATTAATAATTTTAGTCTAAATTAGGAATAAATTTTTCAAAATTCAATTCTAATAATATGGAAAATTTAGATATAATATTAAACCCACAGATGTGATGAAAAAAATAGTTTTCCAAAGAAAAAGTTCATATAAATTTAAAATGTATTTATATTAAAAATAAATTTGAAATTGATTCCAATGACCTAAATTAGATTAATAATAATTTAAATAAAATAATTATTCTTTTAAAATAATATTTAAATAATTTTGAGGTTTTAAAATAACTAAAAGAAAAGAAAATTTGTTATAAAAACCAGTATTTTCACTATTCACTGAAAAATATTCATTAAAAAAAGTATTAAAAATTCACTATATGGGAATTTTAACATGATTATATCATCAATAATGTATGTTTTTTCAAATATTTTTTTGAAAACTGATTTTTGTTTTCAAATAAGGGAAAAAATGTGATAAAACTTTTATTTACAAAAATGTAATTTTAGCGTAAAATTTGAATTATTCATATATCATAACTTTAAAACACAAAAAATTAATTTTAAAAAATATTAATGATTATATAGTTTTTAAATTTAATTAAAATCATTCAATAAAAGGTTACAAGCAATAAATATAAAAAAGGATGTTATAAATGAAATGGAGTAAATCCCCAAACAACCATGTAATAAATACAATATTAGTCACCAAATTGGTTGAAAACATATAAATTGGTAAATAAAATAAAAAAATACATTTAAAAGGTGATACTTCTATCTATGAGCTAAATCACGTACCAAATTCATGTACATATCTCATCCATCTTTCTCAATAAGTTTCAGTCCTCGACCTATCATGTTCTTGCAACCACGCAAACATATTATTGGCTTCCCTAGTGCAATGGAGTCCTGAGTTGGGTGTGAGTATAAAACATAATAGGGAACCACCAATTCGGTAACAAAAATAGCTAGTAAAGTTAGTTTATGTACTGGTGTGCTACTCATCAAGATAATGATAATAATTATAACTTATGAAAATAAATTTAAAGTGAGATGGAATACCAAAACACATTTTTATAACTATATTCTCATACAAGGTTCTCATCATAGTCAATTCATAAATGGAAATAAAAGAATAAAATAAATCCACAGTTGATCATTTGTTCCAAGATTAGATCAAATGTACATCTTATAACTATGTCATTAAGATTGATGTAATACCACTCATGCCATGTACTTCATACTAATCCTTGTTTTCTTAATCCTGATCAATGATACCTACTTTGACCATCACCTAAATGTCTCTAAGATAGCTATGTCACTATAAGGGTTACATATAATAACCCTAGGACAACCCCTACTTAAATCCAATAAGTATAATAAATTATTTGCAGAAACATTTAAAAATCTATTAAATATGGAACTAAGATGGATGTCATTATGCTCATGTCTTGTTAATCTAGTATGATGTCTAATTAAAAGGTCATGTTCCATAAGTAATCATGACATTGTGTCTCATAGTATCTCTATGGGGGATGACCATTAGGTTATCAATAGGCCTGTGATGTAGAGTTTCATATTGAAAATCTAAAGTAAGTGTTCATGGGCTATCACATACAACATTGTACATAGTGTAAATTCATTTTCTCTATGAGTCCATCCAAGGAATTCATATATGGGAATCCAATTATCATTCAAGGTGTAATATAATTCATTTTCCTTATGACTTTTCCTAAGGAATTCTTTTATTGGAATTCAAGTATCACTCAATGTGTAAAATATATGTTCCCTATGATTTCATCCAATAAATTTCTACATGGGAAACCAAGAATCACTCAGGGAATAACATAATTATTTTTCCCTATTAGTTCTTTAAATTTATTCCTATATGGTAAATCAATCATCACTCAAGGCATAACATAAAAAAATTCAATACCATGTGACATTCAATCAAGTAAGGTTCATAAGATAGATCCCAGGATGTACCTATGGGAAACCCTTCAATATATATAATTACATTAGTATCATCATCCAAATACCTTTAAGAACCTACAGATATTTTAGCTATATAAATAGTTACCATACGAAATAATAAATAAAAAGTTTTAAATACTGAACATAAAACCCACCACTACTCTCATAGCCCCTCAATTCAGAAGATTGGAATGGGTTATATGGTGACACCCTTTATCCTCCCTACTCAAACCCATGATGCACTAGCTTTGGTATGGTTAACTATATAGGAACCCACTAGTGTTCCCAAGGTAAAAACACTTTAGATGATTCCTACTCTGGATTTTCAAAATTTATATGTAAATGGTGAAATTTTTATTGGAATCCTCATAAGGAGTAAAAAAGTGGAGTTATCCTACATGTTATCCTCTTGGTTAGATCATAAGTTGAGGAATCCCCCTTGTAAACCTTAGTCACTCACTATTCTCAGGTCGGGGAATGTTTCTAGAACACGATAGTAGTTTGAAGCCTGTAGTGTTTATCCATTTAACTCACCAAAAAGTTTAATTTAATAGTTATTTAGTTTACAACAAAATAGTGGGTGTCACCCTTAGGGAAAATTTCAAAAATACACATACTACCTAAATATTAAAAAATAATATATAACAGGTATGAGAGACAAGATTACATTATGAAACTTTAAACCATTTATTAATAGCTCTTAGAATATTTTTCCAATCTCTCGAAATCCATGTCAAACTACATAGTCTTCAAAAATCCTACATAAGATTGTAAATCTCACACACATGCCATAACATCTATTTTAAAATTAAAAAACTAAGAATAAAATATAATAAAAAAGGAATAATAGGTGATAAATCATCATACACCCATCGCTTGATATAAATTCAATAAACAGTGTGACAAATGTATCTTAGGTTCCCTTGATACCACTCCTAGGAAATTCCCTAATAAATTATCTCAATACATTTATTTAATTAATTTTATTTAGTTAAAAAAACCTAATAAAAATGATAATGAATTAATTCCAAATCAAAACTACGTGATGTAAAGTGGAAATGAAATCTTAGGTCAACCATTTCTTAAGAATAGTGAAACCACCACCAACAATATCCGATTCCACAATTATTTGGTAGAATTTGGATCAAAATAAGAATCTTGTGGAACCATAATTATATAAAGATGAAGAAAAACACAACAGAGGCTAATGGAATTCATGAATTACATCATGGAATATAATGCATCTGAGGATGTCATATTCTAACAAATAATAAGGGATAACAACCATATAGGAAGGGTGAAGGATAGTATCACATAAGGGGAAGTTGATGAGAAAAAATGGGAGAAAAAATGGGTAAACCCCTTTATGTTTCATAGGAAAAAACAATAATTTATCCCATTTTAAATGAATCACCTTTTTATGTCACACAATCAGGAAAAAAATGCACTAACTATGTAGTATCACAACCCCAACAACCTCCAATCCACATAGTTTCATCACACATTTTACAAACCGTGATATAACCATGTGGAGATACGACCACCATGCACTCTTACCTCACATGGTTGAGGGTCATAGTTTATCAAAAAATGTTCCTAACATGATCATGGTATAAAATTTATTGTCGAACCATGCATGGATAGCTGTTCCACATATCAAGGTTTATCCATCCCGTGCCCTAGTACAAACTAGTTCACACGGTTTGGGATCCATGGTTCACACTAACTCTGTTTCAACCGTACACCCCATGATTCTATTTTCCAAAACACCATCTTTAAGTGTTGAACCCTATAATTATCTAATACCCTATAAAGAACCATCCAAGGATCATTCCATATCTAAAACTATAAATTTTAATAATTCTAATATTTTTAATTTCATTTCGGATCTCCAATCATGATTTCACCAATCCAGAAATTTAAAATTAAATTTCCTTCTGAAATTTCCAACTCAAAAAACATATAAAATTATATGTAAGGAGACCAGTATTCACTATCATAGTAGAATAATGAAATAAGTAGAGACATAGTAACCTGATATATATATCAACTATCTTTCATTGATTATAGTATATGAGAATAGCTATTATTTGAATCATCATGAGGGACACATGACTTTATATATATATATTATCTCAAAAACATTTCTCATAATCATATATTGACATGAAGTCTATTGAGAAAGGAAAAAGTAAAATAAAAATTTGATATCAACTTTTTATATCTAATGTAATTCATGGGACAATAATTTGAATGTTTTATTATAGCATGCCATACCTCATGGGAGATTACATTAGACATGGAGCTACATAGTATATGATTTTTTAGTAACAATGAGACATAATAATCATTGTAAATCAACTTTGATGATGATTCTTGATGTCTAACTAGATGAAGGATGGAATATCAGAAACTTAACTAGGTTTTAATGAGTAATGTGTTCATTTCCTTAATAGATACAACCGGTCTATATTATCTCTTACTCATAGAAGTGTGTACCCACATCATGGCAGAATAATAAGCTCCCATCACAAGTATTAAATATTTTTTATAGATACCTATTTATTAGTTAAATATAAATGATTATTCATTTATGTTGTCTAATTAAATAAATAGGAATTATTCCATTGATAGAGAAGTACAAATACCCCTCCAAGATTATGTGTGGATGTTTTTACCATTTTTATCTGTGAATTTGTTGTCTAAAATTATGAGAGCATAAAATTATCATCCCCTTACATTGGAAAATGTAGGGACTACCTTGGTTGACCCATATCCATATTAAACAGTGATTCATATTTTAAATATGATTATGGTATCTCTTTTTAACAATAATTATATATAGGAAATCCAAGACATTTTTTCCACTAAAAAACAATAAAATAATTAACCCGCATCCATTGAATCCATAGTGGATTGGATTCATCCAATAATTTATTATTACCAAAATAGGTATATCTGATAGAATTGATCCAAAAAGGTTAAAATCTATTAGCCGAAAAAAAAATTTATACTTTATGATGGCATGAATTCTCAAAATTTCTTCTACAAATAATTCATTAATGTTGTCTTTTTTATTTTATTAGGAGGATAGGCCTTATATATTAGAGAAAATTGATATGTATGTTTATGTGTTATTAATTAGTTGAGAACCATGATCTTCCACTATATTAGAAGATAATGATAATTATATATATAAATGATTAATTATTGCATGAAATTCACATTTAACTTCCATGCGTGTTAATTTTTTATGAGCATGATTCATCAACCCCAATAGTTTTTTTACATTTCTATGTACTATTTGAAATTTATAGTTTATGGGATATAGGTCAATGGTGTATAAATAATAGTCAAGATTATGTTGTTGATGTTAATCCTTAGTGTAACTAATTTCTCATCCAAATGGGCCAATGTTACACCTATTAAAGAGGTCAATACATAATCTATCATAAACATAAATAAATATTAAATCATTTTTAGAATTGGAGTCCCTTGGGTAATGCAAGTGGATTGTTTCATGAACATATAGGTATTTGAACTATTATAAATCTAACTTGAGTTTAATATTAAGGATAATTATTAATCACTCAATCATACTAAAATTAATGGAAAATATATTTCCTCAATTAAAATATATCTAATATCCTTATAATGATAATGGATAAAAACCCTATTTAGAGAATATCTTTTTCTACATTATAGTTTTATCATAACATGAACCATATATCCATATTTTCCACATAATACATAATAAATAACAAGATAAATACATCCTTTCCCATCTATTTCTAGTTTTCTTTACTTAATTTTTTTTGTTGAACTTCATGAAAATGAGTAGTATTAAAAATAATTTGATGAGTTTGGACATATCTATGAGAAAATGATACACATATTATATAACATATAAGTTTTTCTGAATTGTGATACCTATTAATTTAAATGAATGGTCTACACCAAATAGTTTACAGAAGTGGAATTAGTAATTTACATAAAATGTCCAGTGATACATGTTAAAAAGAAACCAATGAAAGAATAGAAATAAAAAAGACCTTAAATGATATAGAAGTTGTACCCCAATGGTTCATATTAATTAATTAAAATGGATAGAGAAAAAAATAATATTTCCCACAAAAAATGATTTCTTAATAAATAAATTTCATAGAATTGAATGGTTTTTGAAATTCAATTCTAAACGATATTATTCTTCATTTATTTGGTCATCATTAAGTGACTTTATACTACTTATCATCCACATCCGTGTATGATGACATTTAATTACTTGGAATATAATTATTTTATCATTATATAAATTGAATTTAATAAGTTCCATCCTAATTTTATTTTAAATTACATAGAGTTTTGTATCTCGTATGACCATGTTTATTTATGAGACAGAATGATTTGTGTGGGATATCCTTATGTATATATCCCCACTCATAACCCTACAAAAGGATGAAAATTCATAAATTTTTATTGAAAAAAAGTTTTTCTATTAATTTAATTCGTGGTACCTAGTGATACCTACATTTATTTACTATAGCCTATATAATAATATCATTCAATCAAACAATTTAATTCAAATATGTTTTTAAGATTTCATTGGTTTACATCATATTTTCCATTCATAGCCCGATATAAGGATAAATCTGTTCCATTTTTCTATAGTGCATGTTTCTGGTTCTTATAGAAACCTTTTATAACTACATGTTTCATGATTTTTATTACCTCATTATTTTAAGTGATGTTAAGATCTATAATCTTGAGAAAAGATAACAATACCACTTTCTCTTTAAGATCTAACATTATTTTAGTGTTTTTTGTTTTCTAGTTATTCAGAGTAGGTCATCTAGTGCCAATGTATCATGATAGAGCCATTTTAAAAATTTTAATGAACACCTCCTCACATTCATGTAAGATTATTTTCCCTTAATTTATTAGTTCATTCATATATTTTATTATTGTTT
The DNA here is from genome assembly GCA_963277665.1 of Viscum album. Classification (NCBI taxonomy): domain Eukaryota; kingdom Viridiplantae; phylum Streptophyta; class Magnoliopsida; order Santalales; family Viscaceae; genus Viscum; species Viscum album. The sequence continues at coordinate 1,011,932,012 of OY728141.1, read as the reverse complement.
CCCTTATAATTGATCCAGATCTACATAGTGGCCTTTTCCTAGAAAAATGTGTTGATTTATTCTTATAATGGAAAGATATATAGTGATATCAAGATCACCTATATTACCAATAGAGAAAAAATATTTTTTTTTCCTCCCACTCAATCTTACCATCTATCTAATATGTTTTATGTGATCATCTTAGGATCATTATTATTTCTGGAACCAATTATGTTATATGGCATCTATTCATAAATTTAAAAAGGGTTGGACATAATATATAAATAGGTATACCTCATATGATGTATGATTTTTATCTAAATATATTTATGAATGATGAACACTATAAATTTCCTAGGGAAAACCAATATACTCTATCCTCACAATGGATGACATTGTGCACTATAATCATCATATATAATGAGATGACCCTAGAGCTCTAATGGTTTGATATCACCATCCATGATGAATAAAAATAAACTATCAATGAATGTTTTAGGTTTATCAATTTCTTAACACCATCATCATATATTGAATTATTGGATCCCAACCAATTATATAGTCTTTTTCATATAAATAAATAGTTAAAGGGTTGACTAAAACTTATTAGAAGATTAAATATGTTTCCCATCACACATTCAAATCAGGGGTTGTGATTATGGAATATTTAAACTATCATAATATAATTTTAATGATATTATTGAATCAACATATTTTTACATGACCACCGATATACATTGTTCATGATGTGGAAAGGGATATATATTTTAAAGCATCATATGCTAATCACACAATATCAGAGAGGATACTAAAATATACATGACATGAATATTTATGGGTATGACTTACGGTATATCTTCTACTAAGGTATACCTATTTTAAATACTTTCCAAATTTATTGATTTTTACCTTCTTAGTTCATTATTTTAAAATATTTTATGGTGGAGGTTTTTTGTGGAGGATAAAGTGGTTTATGAGGAGGTTGGATCTGCAGTGGTGTATCAACATGAATTCAGAACATTAAAGTGATATTCAAATCATGAATTCACGATTCAGTACTTATGAGTATTGTGAATTGAAAAAATTTATTTGGAAGAGGAGTAATATAATATAATAATTCAAAATGTGAAATATGTATTCACAACATGTTTTCATCTAGTACAAGGTGCTATGAATTTTAGAGTAAACAAAAAATTTGGAAAATAACGACTCAGAATGGTTTCGTGTCTTATATTTCATGGACACCATATAATTCAAAACATAAATATGTAATTAATTAAATTAATAGGGTGGGATATACCATGTTTATCAAAACTAGGGACCCACCAAAGTCTATCTATCTTCTCTCATTTCCTCTTGAATTATTTGAAAAACCTAGGAGCACTTAGAGGATTATCCAAACCCACCATTATTGATTTGACTATTTGGTATTGGAGTTTATTCATTAGAAATCATTGGTGTGTTCATTCAACAATCTTCCTTATTTAATTAAATTATTTCCCAATAGATTCATTGATTATTTGTTTTTTTTTTGTTTTGGGTGAGTTTGTAATTTGTTTTTATAATCCTCTGATGTAGTTCATAATTATTTTATGTTTTTAATTTTATGGTTATTATTTCCTTGTTATTTACTCATCACCCTCTTATGCCCAACGATTCATAAAGTTTACATTGAGTTAGGGATCCCAATTATCTCCATTTTTATGTGCTATGTATTGAGATAACATGTTTTTTCCATCCATTTGGGTGGATATAAAAGGAAGGATTAATAAATGTAATAAATTTGAAGAATATAAAATTGATAGTGATTGGGAGAAATATCGTGTTTTACTACTTTTAAAATGTTATTTAGTTTTTTGTTCCTTTTGTTTCCAATTTTAAAAATCACCACTGTTGGGAGCCTTTTTTGATATGTGAAGATCTATTTTTGAGTCCCTAGATGTGTTTTCATGTGAATGACCTTTGAATAAAAGAATATTAATATATATAATTCTAATGAAATGGTTTTCTATGGGAATCTGAATTGTGTGATAATACCTATGCTAAATTATAATTCAAAATTATGGAATACCATGAATAATTTATGAAAAATAAGATTTATATTTTTGTGTGACATTTGTGCTTGTTGTGTTGGCTTCTGTGATGAGGCCTTTTTTACAATGATGGTGGTGATTGAATGTGTTATGAAAATAATTGGGGTTGTGGTGGATGATGTGGTGGTTATGTTATGTGATGGTTGGTTGGAATGGAATATGATTTCGATGGGTTTGTAATGGTTATAATGAGTTTTTTTTTCATATGTAATGGTATTGATGTGTGGTGTCTGTGGTATAATGTTTTTTTGATGTGTAATGGATGTGGTAAGTAGTGGTTTTGATCTATGGTGGTTTTATTATGCGGTCATTGAGATATGTTGTGGTTGCATTGTGTGATTGATGAGACATGTTGTTGTTGTGGTTGGATGGTAGGGAAGATGTGGTTTTGTGGTTATAATTGATGTGAGATTGGTTAGAGATTGTGTGGAATGGTTATTTTAAATTCTTAGATAACCATGGAATAAATTTTGATGTGGAAATGAAATGAATTGGGTAAGTAAATTAATGTTTATGGGATGGAATTAATATGTGGTAATTTTATTAAATGAATTAAATAAATAAATGGTTTGTGTAAAGATAACTATAATATATTTCAAGTGGATATTAGAGTAAATATGTGAAATCTAGAAGGTTTTAAAACCTTTAATTTAATGTCTTAATGTATAATTAAGTGTAGTGGATTTGTGGTGTGTTTAATATAGTGGGGAAACAAATTTTGATGGTTTATGTGTGGTATCATGGTGGTGATGTACTCTGTGATAGTGTAGTTGTTGTGAAACCATAGGTTGGGTATTGTGTTATGTCACTATATATCATGTATTATATATAATTTCTATATGTTTACAAACCTATTTTCATAAGCGTACAAGTTCCAAAATATTTTGGATATGGGGGTTTTCTCCATCTTCTAGGATATTAGATATAATAATTTCTAAATACCCCCTATTCCTCACTATTCATTTAGTAGTGATGATATATGTAATATCCTCGACCGTGTGGACACAATATGGTTCCCCAAGAATGGTCTTCAGATGAACTTAGGTATGCCTCCCCATACGCTAAAGGATTCCAACTATCAGGGTGGGTTTATAGAGAAACATTGGGGATACTATACCCACATATCCGAGTAATATCATAGCAGAAATAATATCAATAGATATAATAACCATCAAGAACACATAAATGGAAAACATGTGACAAATTCGATTAGATAGTAAATTATCACCTACTACAAAAATAGGAGGTATACACTATGTACCAGGGATTCATACATATGAAATCCCAAAACCAAATCTAACCAAAGATACCATGAACATACCTAAGTACCAAGTCTGGACATACCATTGCTCCACCCAAACAGCTCATGTATGAACCAAACACTGGGTCCCTATCTTAAACTTGTATGTGAAAACAAATAATATCTTCTTGAGTTACCAAGTGTCAGGGAAACCCGAGAAGTGTGTGGTTACAACTCAGTAGGACACCACCAATAGTATCTAATGAAATAACTAGTTTATACAACATTGTATGCAGATAACCCCAGTGAAATAAATAAACTATATAGAAAAAGTAGTGTAAATATCTAAACATCTTAATGATGGGAAAGTATCAAATAACAATTTTAACCATTTATTTATCTAATAGAATATAAAAAACTAACTATCTCTGGACACATCTGGATCCTAATCCATAGAATAAGGGGTTCACACACTTTTATTCATATTGGGGATTCAATAATCAAAACTTATCAACACTCCCCAAAGCCTTAGTCTGGTAATCCAACCATGTCCATGTGTTTGTGAAGCATAGATCCTTATAACGACATCCCAAACACACTATTACCATATATTGGTATGTATAGATCCTTTTTTCGACATCCCAACCATAAAATACATAACACTTACCATGGATCCTCAGTTCAAGTCGTCTCAAAAATTGCAACTGTTAAGGGCCTAATATAATGACCCATCCGTAATCATTACATAATAGAGGACATTTTTACTGGTCTAGGTTCTGGAGAGTTAGATACAAACTTAAAAATCATTAGAGTTTCAAAAAAATAAAATAAAATTCAAATCCCTTTTCCCATAATAGTACGGGTCAAGGTTAACCGCTAATACAATTTCACAATGCATCTCATGAGACTTTACTTTACCCAATGCATTGGGGCACTATCTGGGCACACATGTCTCAAAATTTTCATGAATATTATTTCCACATAAATAATCATGTACAATCAACCATTTATAAACATAAGGGTACCCATGGAAAGAAATGGGTAACACAATCATGTCATAAAGCATAATAAATGGGAAAAACATTTAAGTGTCCATGAGAGAAAGGAATTAGAACATACATAGATGTTCATATGATAAAATTAGCATATAACATGATAAGTGATTTCAAAAAGAAGTGACAATATATAAGAAATGTATTTACGAAAATTTTGAGATGGGTGTATAAGGATCCATCCTCAAAACAATACATAATATTGAATTAAATGAATAATTCACATTGAGGATCTTTTCAGGTTTAGAGTTTTAGAGAATTAGGACATAACTATTACATCTCACAAGATTAAAAAGTAGAAACTTCTACTCAGTTTCCATTTTTTTCATAAAATAAAATACTATTAAAAAGAAACATGTCTAGTTCCATGCTTTAGATAAAATGTCTTTCTTTGATCCCATCCTTGACCATATTCATTTTTAAGTCCTGTGGAAAACATTTCAAAAACATGGGATGAGCATAAAAAGCTCAGTAAGGGATATAAAAATACAGAAAGAAAACATTATTCCATGTATACATAAGATTCAATGAAATCATACTTTACTCATAAAACATAATCACTTTAAAATACCTCATGAAATCATAAGATTTATGAATAATTCATTGAAATCATAAGACGTAAAGGTAACTTGAGGCATTCATAAAATTCTTACGTAGGGAGTAACCCTCACGGTTACATTTGGAGTACCCACCATAGTATATTCCCTAAATCTATTCGGAGAAACCTTAGAGTTTAACTCCTTCGCATTACCCAATGCATTGGAGAGCTATCTCGGGCTCACCCACCCTTATTTTATCACGGAACCACCCGTCTTCAAAAACAATTCCCATGAACCATAACATAATCATATCACATAAAACATGCATAAAGGAAACATAACATTTCCACATTTCAATCACAAGATATCAATACAACACATTGATATAATAAAAACATTATCAAAACCATTTTTAATACCAAAATACATAAAAGAGTATATGTTATTTAATTTCCTTTTAAAAACATTACAACTTGTTAAGGAAGCCAAAGATCAAATAATACTCGCGGCGGCAGAAAGGTCGTTGTCACCACATACGTTAAAAAGAAAAATACTTTTTGTCGTTTAGTAAAATTCTTCATAGATAAAATATTCCTTTTGAATAAAAGTAAAAGTCAAAGGGGGTTATACACTGTATAAAATAAAGTTGTGTATAAAACAAAATATGCCTCAATGAAAGGAGATTGAGATGAAGTCCCTTACAAAGACGATATCCTTAGATTAAGGATAAATCTATTACATAATTATGTTTGACAAATATAAATACACCCAATATAAGAGGATATTAAGTGTAAAACAATAAGAGGTCATCCAGACATATTAATAGTATGACATAATCAATAAGTGGAGGTTTAACCAAAAGAATTGAAATTGGTCTAAGAAGTTCCTTTACAGAAATTCGACAGCCTAAAGACGTCACTTTAAAATTCAGAAAATGAATTGATGAGAGATAAAAAGGGTATCTAATCACTTGGACATAACATTTACAGAAATAAGGATATATAAGCACATATCTCAACATAAGAATACGTAAATTAAAAGACCTAACAAAAATAAGTCTTTTAAAAATAAGAGGGTGAAAGGTTCCCTTACCAATTTGGGTAACTTTCAAAACGTACACCCCATGAAAGAAGGACTATAAAAAGTTGATGTAAATACCCATAAAATAAATTATATTACACAAATAGTATAATAATGGGTTGTAAATACACCACTCAAAGGAAATAGTGGAAAATGTAGCATAAATCTCACGGGAATAAAAGTGAGATGAAAAATCCCTCACGAAAACTCGGCAGCCTAACGACACCACTTAAATCTTCAAAAAAATGGATTGATAAAATAAAATAGGGTCTCTCATAATATGAAAATAAAATTTATAGTAATAGGAATATAAAAAAACATCCCCCAACATAAGAAAGAGGAGCTTAAAATAAATGACATAAAAGAGAGTACTTAAAAAGAAAGAGAGAGGTCAGATCCCTTACCTCAAGTCCGACTTGTCTTGTTCGTTTCTTTATATTCCTAAATAATAAACTTTTGTCAATTTATAATTTCTTAAGAACCTTCTATAAAGTTTATTATTCAACTCATATCACATATTATAATGTTATAATAATTATTTAATTATGTGAGTTCATATCAGATGTTTTGGTCGATGTTTGGTACATGAGTCAAAAATGAACCTGTTTGAAAAGAATTGTCCATGTAGTTATAAGTACATCATCTCCAGAATAGTATTAATGATTTAAATATCATATATATCCATTATATATTCATTTTATACTATTACATAACATTTGGAGATAAAAATAAATGAAATTCACCATTCATGGAGACGATAGGCCGTACGTATGCATGAACACTACTTTCATTTCTTTGTCATATTAATGGAATTTAAACTAAATGATATATATATATATATATATTATAATTAAAGTATAATAAATATGTTATATAGGTCACATATGTTCATTAATTTCATTCTTTATACATCCCATGTATTGCATGAACGAGTCACATCACTTGAGGGGGCGGTAGTCCACACTTCCTCAAATGAAATTATCGCATTTTCACAACATGCAAAGAATAAAGGTATGTTTTAAATATAAAATACAGAAGCATAGAGAGGAAATAAATATAATATATATCATAAATAAATATTGTTTCATCATAATGGCCATCGTGATAGGTAGTAGGAGAAGATATAACAATCATCATTTCGTGAGGCAGTAATTTGCCATCCACAGAAACATTATGTTCTTTGACCATTAGACGAAGGTGTGTGTAAGTGTAGCTAGAATACATCTCATAAAAACATCCTAGTATATTTAAGATATTGGTTTTGTTACAAAATAAAGGAATAAAAATAGTTTAAGGGGTTGGAGAAGCAAAATAAAACAAAAGAACATAAGAGAAGACATTACCTTTAAATCGGGTAACTCACCTTGGTTTGAACCAAAAGGGTTTCATGAAGAGATTTCTACCTAAGGTAATGATTATAAGGTGAATAGAGGGATGTGTAGAGTTAAAATGAGCAGAGCTTGGTCGAGAAAAAGGATTTAGAGGTGTGTGTAAGGGGGTATAGGTGGGGGCCTTTTATAAGAGGGAGGAGGGGCACTCTTGGAAAGTCATGGAAAGTTACATTATTATAAAATTATTTTCGGATATTAAAGGTCCCACAATTATATCTTTCAAGGATAAGGTTATAAGGGTTATAAATCCAAACATCCAATAGGTTTTTTACAATTGTAAGTCTTAGATTTTACCTTATCATCTCATTTTATTTAAATCGTTCATTAAGGAGGTAATCACTACATCATCATGGTGTCAAAAATTAATTTATTTATATAATGTCTAAATGTTATAAGAAAAATACGATGATGTAGGAAATATTTTTATCTTTCCAAATAATGTTTATAGTAAAAGATATCATTTATGTAGACAAAATTAAATTTTTTTTACTTACGTGATCCATACTTTGGTTACATTTTCCATTCTTTAAAAAATATACGATAAAAGGTCACTATCACACTAAAGTGATTCCATGGGGTCCCAAGGTTGGAAAAAGGAATACCATGGTCGGCCATGACATCACCAATAGAATTAAGACACATGTTGGGGTCATTTTATATTTTTATGATATTTTTTTATTACCCTTAACTACCCAATTACTAATTAAACACGATAATTAAAGATAATTACCGTCATTACTATTCATAAAGTTCAAAAACAAAAGAGTCTTAATTACATAATTTGGACCTTCTGATTCCAAATATGGAATCCATTTTATCGAATTCAAAACACAGAAATTGTTGTAATTAATTTAAAATAGTTCCCGTTGTTAAAACCAAAGACGAGTTTTTAAGAAGTAAAATCTATGAAAAGATTGATTTGTTTTTACATCCAATTTAAAAGTGAAATTACATAAAATTACCATAATTTTATTAAATGATAAAAACATAATTAAATTACACCTTAAAACCAGTTAAAATGACAACGTAACTATATAAATAAATTGGATGAAAATGCAGTTTTGAATTAAAATGAAGTATTTTTCACTATTCATTAAAAATGAACATTTGTCAGAAAAATACCAAAAATTCACCCTAATCTATATTTGATTTTCCAAATTCAAAATTGATATCAATTTTACCAAATTAAAAACATAGAAGTTTCATTAATTAATTTTATAATCAATTCCCGCTGTTAAAACAAATAGCATGTTTTTAAGAAACAATATTTATTAAAAGATTGACACTTGATTATGTCCAATTTCAAAGTGAAATTAATTAAAATGACCACCATTGGATTAAATGGTAAAAATTTATTTTAATTAAACTTTAATTCCAATTAAAAAGATAGTCTGACCATATAAAAAAATTAGACGAAAAGGAGGTTTTGAATTAAAATAAATCATTTTCACTATTCATTAAAAAATAAACTTTATCGGAAAAATAAAAAAAATTTACACAAAGTTAATTTTGATGTCTTGATTCTAAAGAAGGATTTTATTTTTTCAAATATAACATATAAAATTTTCAAAAATAGATTTAAAAAGTGTTCGCCATCAAAAGGCGGTTAATCGACCTTTTAAAGAACATTAGAAGATTTATGCTTAAAATTGGATTCATTTGCATTTTAAGTCTCTAACATTTATTGGATAAATGAAAAATATTTGACAAGAATATATAATCATTTGGTAGTTAGTTCTGTTCATTATTTCCATTACAATGGCTAGGCGTTAACTACCATTTAAAATAATATTATTATATTATTAGTGTGGAAAGTAAGATTTCAAAGAAACTCGTTGTTGCGTATTGGGCATGCCATCGAACAAAGAATCCCCTTTAAAGTAATATTGATATTTTATTTAAAAATATTAATAAATATGAAAATGTAATATTTTTTATTTACCTAGAATGTTACATACTTCCCCCTTTTGGGAATTGAATCCTCGTAATTTTAAAATTGGGCTTGGAAACTTCATTGAAAGCCCCACATTGGAAAAGGAGTAAATTAAACTGTCACTTTAAAAGAAAGAAAGGGAAGTACAATGGTCACCTGAGTTAACCCATACTAGGATTCCATATAGGAAAACATGGACATGGAAGAGAAAACAAAGGGTCATGTTCTGATGGAGAGTGATAGAAAACATGTTTCAGAGAAAGTTAACCACCAGAAAATCACAAACTTGTGATGGGTTAAATGGTATTTGATTCCCTAGTAGGAAAAGTTAACTAAAAACATTTTGGTTTTTAATTTACTTTTCATTGAGGAATTTATTTATGAGCTTAACTAAATCCTAAGGAAACATACTTACTTGTCATGTAGACTTTCATCTCTTACTAGATTTATTACACAAACTCATATTTTCTCCAAACGATGAGTATTCAGGATGACTTGTTCACATTAAGAGAGCTATAAACAACTTCTAGAGGATCACCCAATCCAAAAAAGAGAACTATATATTTCCCATATCGTTAGACCAAAAAAAAACCAAAATTGTTAGTATGAGATCAGATAATACCCAAAAAGGATAATCCTTTATAAAAAGAAAAAATACTCTTAATCTCTTAAATTTGTCAAACAATACCTAACATTCAACAAAGACCATTAAATAAACATCTATCCATAAAATTCATCAAAGTAATTCAAACTAATATTTAAACCCAAATCTTTGAAGGATTTAATCACATAGTCTTCCAAGATAAATCTTAACATTTATCTCCAAATAACATCAGTTACTCTTAAAGTCTCATATTGAAAAATAATTAACCTAATCACATATCCTCCATGATAGGTTAATCATTTCCATATATAGCCAAAATAAACCTATTCCTGATTCATAAGATCATCTAGTTAAAAATAATTTGTCATACTAACCAGGGACTTCACGTAGTCCAGTGGTAGGCGATAAATACCAGTCGCACCTTGGTTTTGGGTTCGATTACTATAACTTGGTCTGACGCGACGGGTTGTCACACGGTCTGCGTGTTTTCCCTTTTTCAAAAACTATATAATTCTTAAAACATTCCCCAAAAAGAGATAAAATCTTCAAAAATAATGATAACATAATTTAACCTCAAGTTTATCTCATTCCTTTCATTTTCCATCATATAGTAACCCATAATTAACTCAAAAGTAAGGATCATATAATCTCTAATAGTTACCATTATAATTATCACCTGGACTTCCACATCAAGTTGGTTCTCTTGTACATGATGCATTAGAGAACTCACCAAGGTTAAAGTGGTTAATCATGACTCCTTTATAGTTGGTTTAGAATAACCATGAGATTCCCCATTGAATCCCCCATTTCATCCAGTCTCTTAATCAGAGAACCACCACAGTTTCCTTCAAACCCAATGTCACTTTGGTGCCTGCTAGATCCATCCATTTACTAAAACCAAACAGGCCCGTGTGAGTATATCATTATAATAATCATATAATAATAATATATAACTATTCATGTTGTCTTAAACTCATTCACTTTATCTAAAACTATGACTTTTTTTGAAATCCTAACCATTATGGTAATGTCACTTATTCTTAGACAACACTCTAACCTCTAAAGTTATCTAAACCTCTCTATGATACCAACTATAGGGACCCATCCTTAAAACATTACATAATATTGAATTAAATGAATAATTCACATTGAGGATCTTTTCAGGTTTAGAGTTTTAGAGAATTAGGACATAACTATTACATCTCACAAGATTAAAAAGTAGACACTTCTAGTCGGTTTCCATTTTTTTCATAAAATAAAAAACTATTAAAAAGAAATATGTCTAGTTCCATATTTTAGATAGCATGTCTTTCCTTGATCCCACCCTTGACCCTATTCATCTTTAAGTCCTGTGGAAAACATTTCAAAAACATGGGATGAGCATAAAAAGCTCAGTAAGGGATATAAAAATATGGAAAGAAAACATTAGTCCATGTATACATAAGATTCAATGAAATCATACTTTACTCATAAAACATAAGCACATTAACATACCTCATGAAATCATAATATTTATGAATAACTCATAGAAATCATAATATGTAAAGGTATCTTGAGGCATTCATAACATTCTTACATAGGGAGTAACCCCCATGGTTATGTTTGGAATACCCACCACAGTATATTCCCTAAATCTCTTCAGAGAAACCTTAGAGTTTAACTCCTTCACATTACCCAATGCATTGGAGAGCTATATCGGGCTGACCCGTCCTTAGTTTATCATGGAACCACCTATCTTCATAAATAATTCCCAAGAACCATAACATAATCATATCACATAAAACATGCATAAAGGAAACAGAACATTTCCACATTTCAATCACAAGATATAAATACAACACATTGATATAATCAAAACATTATCAAAACCATTTTCAATACCAAAATACGTAAAAGAGAATTAGGAATTTATTTTCCTTTTAAAAACATTACGGCTTGTTAAGGAATCCAAAGATCAAATAATACTCATGGCGGTGGTAAGGTCGTTGTCACCACGTACGTTAAAAAGAAACATACATTTTGTCTTTTAGTAAAACACTTCGTAGAGAAAAGATTCCTTTTGAATAAAAGTAAAATTCAAAGGGGTTTATACACTATATAAAATAAAGTTGTGTATAAAACAAAATATGCCTCAATGAAAGGAGATTAAGACGAAGTCCCTTATAAAGACGGTATCCTTAGATTAAGGATAAATCAATTACATAATTATGTGTGACAAATATAAATACACCCAATATAAGAGGATATTAAGTGTAAAACAAACAGAGGTCATCCAAACATATTCATAGTATGACATAATCAAGAAGTATAGGTTTAACCCAAATAATTAAAATTGGGTTAAGAAGTTCCTTTATAGAAATTCGACATCCTAACGATGTCACTTTAAAAATCAGAAAATGAGTTGATGAGAGATAAAAAGGTTATCTCATCACATGGACATAAAATTTATAGAAATAAGTATATATAAGAAAATATCCCAACATAAGAATATGTAAATTAAAATACCTAACAAAATGAAGTCTTTTAAAAATAAGAGGGTGAAAGGTTACCTTACCGATTTGGGTAACTTTTGAAATGTACACCCCATGAAAGAAGGACTACACAACGTCGATGTAAATGCCCATAAACAAAATTATATTACAAAAATAGTAGAATAATGGGTATTACATAAACCACTCAAAGTAAATAGTGGAAAATGTAGCATAAATACCACGGAAATAAAAGTGAGATGAAAAATCCCTTATGAAAACTCGGCAGCCTAACGACGCCACTTAAAACTTCAAAAAAATGGATTAATGAAATAAAATAGGGTATCTCATCATATGAAAATAAAATATATAGTATTAGTAATATAAAATAACATCCCACAACATAAGAAATAGGATCTTAAAAGAAATTACATAAAAGAGAGTACTTAAAAAGAAAGAGAGAGGTCAGATCCCTTACCTCAAGTCCGACTTGTCTTGTTCTTTTCTTTATATTCCTGAATAATAAACTTTTGTCAATTTATAATATCTTAAGGACCTAATTTAAAGTTTATTATTCAATTCATATTACATATTATAATGTTATAATAATTAGTTAATTATGTGAGTTCATATGAGATGTTTTTTTCGATGTTTGGTACATGAGTAAAAAATGAACCTGTTTGAAAAGAATTGTCCATGTAGTTATAAGTACATCATATACAGAATAGTATTAATGATTTAAATATCATATATATCAGTTATATATTAATTTTATACTATTACATAAAATTTTGAGATAAAAATAAATGAAATGCACCGTTCATGGAGATGGTAGGCCGTATGTACGCATGAACGCTACTTTCATTTCTTTGTCACATTAATGGAATTGAAACTAAATGAGAGAGATATATATATATTATAATTCCAGTATAATACACATGTTATATAGGTCAAATAATTTCATTAATTTCATTCTTTATACATTCCACGTATTGCATGAACAAGTCACATCACTTGAGGGGGCGGTAGTCCACACTTCCTCAAATGAAATTATCGCATTTTCACAACTTGAAAGGCATAAAGGTATGTTTTAAATATAAAATAAAGAAGACTAGAGAGGAAATAAATATAATATATATCATAAATAAATATTTTTCGATCATAATGGACACTATGAGAGGTGTTAGGAGAAGATAGATCAATCATCGTTTCGTGAGGCAGTAATCCGCCATCCACGGAAACATTATGTTCTTTAACCATTAGAAGAAGGTGTGTGTAAGTGTAGCTAGAATAATTATCATAAAAACATACTATTATATTTAAGATACTTGTTTTGTTACAAAATAGAGGAATAAAAAGAGTTTAATGGGTTGGAGAAGAAAAGTAAAACAAAAGAACATAAGAGAAGACATTACCTTTAATTCGGGTAACTCCCTTTGGTTTGAACCAAAAGGGTTTCTTGAAGAGATTTCTACCTAAGTTAAGGCCTATAAGATGAATATAGGTATGTGGAGAGATAAAATGAGTAGATTTTGGTCGATTCAAAGGCTTTAGTGGTGTGTGTAAGGGGGTAGAGGTGGGGGCCTTTTATAAGAGGGAGGAAGGGCACTCTTGGAAAGTCATGAAAAGTTACTTTATTGTAAAATGATTTTCAGATATTAAAGGTCCAAAAAATTATATATTTCTAGGATAAGGTGATAAGGGTTTGAAATACACACATCCAATAGGTTTTTGACATGTGTAAGTCTTAGATTTTACCATATCTTCTCATTTTATTTAAATCGTTCATTAATGAGGTAATCACTGCATCATCACGGTGTCATAAATAATTTTTTTTTATTTAATGTCTAAAAATAATAAAAAAAATACCATGGTGTAGGAAATATTTTTAGATATCCAAAGAATGTTTATAGTCAAAGATATAATTTATGTAGATAAAATTAAATTTTTTTTACTTAGGTGATACATACTTTGGTTACATTTTCCTTTCTTTAAAAAAAATATGATAAAAGGTCACTATCACACTAATGTGATTACATGGGGTCCCAAGGTTGTAACAAGGCATTAAATGGTCGGCCATGACACCAACAATATCATTAGGACACAATTTGGGGTCCTTTTATATTTTTGGGATATTTTTTTATTACCCTTAACTACCCGATTACTAATTAAACACGACAATTAAAGATAATTACCGTCGTTACTATTCTTAATGTCCCAAAACAAAAGGGTCTTAATTAAATAATTTGGACCTTCTGATTCAAAATATGGAATCAATTTAAGAAAATTCTAAACACAGAAATTGCAGAAATTAATTTAAAATAATTCCCATTGTTAAAACCAAAGACGGGTTTTTAAGAAGTAAAATCTATGAAAAGATTGATTTGTTTATACATCCAATTTAAAAGTGAAATTACATAAAATGACCAAAATTGTATTAAATGATAAAAAGATAATTAAATTACACCTTAAAACCTATTAAAATGACAATCTAACTATATTAATAAATTGGATGAAAATGTAGTTTTGAATTAAAATGCAGTATTTTTCACTATTCATTAAAAATGAACATTTGTCAGAAAAATACCAAAAATTCACCCTAATCTATATTTGATATTCCAAATTAAAAAATGATATCAATTTTACAAAATTCAAAACATATAATTTGCATTAATTAATTTTATAATCAATTCCCGCCGTCAAAACAAATACCGTGTTTTTAAGAAACAATATCTATTAAATGATTGACACTTGTTTATGTCCAATTTCAAAGTAAAATTAATTCAAATGACCACCATTGGATTAAATGGTTAAAATATATTTTAATTATACATTAAATCCAATTAAAAAGATAATCTGACCATATAAATAAATTAGACTAAAAGGAGGTTTTGAATTAAAATACAGCATTTTCACTATTCATTAAAAAAATGAACTTTATCGGAAAAATAACAAAAATTTACACAAAGTAAATTTTGATGTCTTGATTCTAAAGAAGGATTTTATTTTGTAAAATATAATATATAAAATTTTCAAAAATTCATTTAAAAAGGGATCTCCATCAAAAGGCGGTTAATCGACCTTTTAAAGAATATTAGAAGATTTATGCTTAAAATTGGATTCATTTGAATTTTAATCCTCTATAATTTATTGGATAAATGAAAAAATATTTTAAAAGCATATATAATCATTTGGAAGTTAGTTCTGCTTATTCCTTCCATTACAATGGCTAGGTGTTAAGTACCATATAAAATAATATTATTATATTATTAGTGTGCAACATAAGATTTCAAAGAAACTCGTTGTTGCGTATTGGGTAATCCATCAAAAATAGAATCCACTTTAAATTAATATTAATATTTTATTTACAAATATTAATAAATATGAAAATGTAATATTCTTTATTTACCTGAGATGTTATAGGGTGTTCCCAAATAGAGCTCCAATGCTTTTGGTAAAGTTAAGTCTTATGAGATGTGATGTGAAATGGGATGGTGGTTAGCCTTGACCTGTACAACTATAGGAAATGGGATTGGCATTTTATTTTATTTTTTTGAAACTCTAATAATTTATAAGTTTGTATCTAACTCTCTAGAACCTAAACTGGTAAAAATGTCCCCTGTTATGTAATGATTAAAGATGGGTCCTTGTAATTGGTATCAGAGGATGGTTTAGATAACATAAGGGGAGGGGGATTTATGATCGAATTCTGGGGGCACTGGGCTTATAAATCGGGTTCAAAAACTCTCCAAATTCAATTTGGGATGGGAATTTTTAGGAAAAACTGGATCCAAGTAGTCCGGTCATGCTGTGCACGATCTGAGCCGTCTGATCAGTTTGGTCCTTGATACCCAGTAGCCACAGTTTCTCCACCATATTTTTATTAGTCGTTTGATCCAATCATGGTCTAATATCAACCATTAAAGTCTTTTTAAAACACTACATTGTTCACAACCATCCAATCAAAATATGATATAATCCCAGCCATTCATTTTTTTTTAAAATAGTAGATTCATCATAGCCATCCAATCTGATCCCACTTAATTCAGACCATCCATTTCATACCCCGTTTTCTTCTATAGGTCATCTTCTTCCTCCTGCGTGCGTCGTTCCAGTCACACTCTGATTCTCACTTTCTTCAATTTTTTCTTCACCCGTGACACCAACATTCACTCATTTTCCACAAGACCAGACACCCTCGGTGTTATTTTAAAGCAAGGAGCCTTAATTTTCCATGCAAGTGGAATTAAAAATATATTATATATGATTTATATATTTATAAAATTCATTTTTCCCAAACCCTATAGTGTTCTTCCTCTCTAGCGCCTCCACCAGGCTTCTCTGGATTTCTCCTCCTTCGAGCCATGTAAGGGACCTAGTTTGTATTCCCTTGTTTCAGTTTGGATATACATATATATATATATATATGTATATAGATTTATACAAACATACATATATAAATACGGTTGAGTTTATGAACCACTGACTTCTTCTATGATGGTGAATCTTTAGTCTTAAATGTGTTCTTAATCCTTTACCAAACTAGGGCTTTAGATATTAGGTGTTTGATATATATATATACATTGATGTTTACATAAGAATATATATGTATATGTTTCATAACAAACATTTTATATTTTCTGGAATGATTTGAAATTAATGAACCCCTATTTAATTAATGTTCTTAATATGTTCAAAACATGTAAGTGTGATTAAATGTTTGGTGTCAGACCCTTATATACACCATGTATATTTGGTTGTATGTATATATATGTATATATATAAACTTGGATCCTAAATATAATTTATATGTTCCAATGATTGTTGATAATGAATAGAAAATGTTTTTTGGAAATATGAAAGGTTTTTAAGGAACAATTTAAAAATACAATCCTTTATATACACCCTTGTGTATAAACGGATTACACAACACTAAACCCTATATAATTTTGGATTTTCTAAATGTTATAATTTTTATGAATTTAGTAATTATGGATAATTCATGAGTAATAATTTTTGGGGTTTTCCACTCTTATATACATATGTATAAAGTGTAAAAATGAGTTATTTCATAAATAGATTCCTCAACTTGTTTCAAAGAAGAATTATCTTTAAGTTAAGAAAGTGGGTGTTTATCTACCCACATGTTTTATTTCAACATTCTTCTAATCATGTAAATTATATATATGAATATATATGTATGAAATAATTATTTTCATATATATTAAATGGTAATAGTTATGTTCTAGTAAGTGGTGTGTTTGATTGACATGTTTTTCAATCTTTAACATTGTGATTAAATAATTGAGAAAACCCTTATCGTAAGTTAATACATGAAAATGAAATTAATGGTTTCAATACCCAACATGAATATGTTTTTTACATTAAATTAGTTATGTATTAAATCCATGATGAATTTCCTTTATGATTTTTTAGAACCTAATATATTTACTCTTATAGTAAGAATTATAGAATTTAAGGGTTATCATTATATGTAAAAAACCGGTATTTTATGTGCTTTAGTTATTGTCACATGTGGTATAATCTTCCTATCATACTTTTCATTATTTACATAGACATTTAGTTTTTTGTATTGTTATTAACACTTATATTCACGACTCACTTTGTATATTTAAATTCTAATGAATGTAATCAAACTAAAATGGACTTTTATGGAATTAAGAACTAAATTATTCAAAGTTGTATGAGACACTTTGAATAATATGAAATGAGAATCCAAGTAATATGTGACACTTAGAATGTTAGGTAATGATTAATTTAACAAATCAAAGTTGTATGAGGCACTTTGATTTAAATAAATGAGTAATTCATTGGACTTATTATGTGATGGGTGGGGCCTGCTATAGCCCCTAGATGCATCGGTTGGTCTCATGAAACAAAATAGACATGGAATTGGCCGAGGCCTTTCGCAAATTGATTTATGGTCTTGGAACGAGGCCTTAATAGAAAGTTTTTGTTTGTTGCACGAGGCCTTGACATAGTCCCACATATGATCTTCCCTCATTACGAATATGAAATTTAATTAAACAAGTGAATATTTGACTAGTAAAATATACATGGTTAAAGAGATTATACTTATGAGAATCAAAAGAAGAAAATGATTATGGCATAATGTTTATTCATCACTCAGAGATTTATCACCCAGTTTATGTTTACAGTTAGTAAGGGAAGAAATTGAAGTTATCATTTTGTGAAAAACTCTGATCATGTATTACTTCCATGTATAAATTCTGTACATTCACTTTCACACGTCACACTTAGTATAGCTAGAATATCTCTTGATTTATATGCTGTACACCATATATTTTTTATGAGCATGCTTTTGATTGAAACATGTTTCATTATGACCCTGTTAGTATTCCTTGAAATGTTCACTTATAATTCTTGGAAAAAATTTTATGTTATGGTTCATGTATTGTATCCTTCCTTATGAAAATTTTTTATGGATAATTTCAAAGGAATGTTTTAAAAAAGTTTTAGTTGAAAAATTACCTTATTTTAAAACCCATTTCTGGTAATTTGTATGCTCACCCTACATTTCAATTTAAATTTTAGCGGTTTAGTATATTTGATTTACACTGATTGGTGGTATCTTTGTGGATATTCTTTACCCTTTTTGTTTTGAAGGAATTATACTAATTATGTCTGGTTCTCCAGGACCTAAAACCAAAAGATCCTATTTAGTGAAACATGTTGTGTAATTATTAAGCTTCTGTTTTATAAAAAAATTACACACCATTTTTTATTTAAAACTGAACCGGCTCTGGGGAAGTTTGGGGCTAGGGCATGACACCTAAAGCCTCAGTACGACTCCCTTACCTGTGCATTATTGTTGTGAGTTTTAGATCCTTAGTCAACCTTAAGCTATGGGAGAATCCTTAGTCTAATAACCCATGTATCACCAAACCATGTTCACAAGATTCTTTAACCATAAAAAATTTTCCAGACACAAGCCATAATCATAAAACACATTCATCATTTACACTTATAACTAATTATAAAAATTGCATTGATAGAAAACAAACTATTAACACAAACTCATTATGCCAAAACCCCTATTTTATATTAAACTAGGAAATAGTCAATATCAAAATCATTTCAAAATCCAAAATCACACATGATTCAAAATTTTCGTTTAAAAATCAACTATAATCCACACATTAAACATTAGAAATCCTTTTTGAAAAAAAATATGAATCAAGTATTCCATTCCCATTCCCAACCATTTCAAATAATCATTATGGTGTTTAAAAAAAAGAAACGTTATGCCTTTATTTCAAACATCACTGAAAATCTATATAGAAAACCACATTCATAAACCCATTGAGACCAATTACTATATTTTAAAAATAATTTATCCTTTAAAACATCATTTTATTCAATTAAAAACCATAACTAGATCAAAATCCAAAACACATTATTTAGACTATTTCAAAATCTCCTTAAGAATTTCCCAAAATTCCATCATATTTCCAGTTCAATTCACACCTTAATCAATCCAACATTCCTGATTAAAATTCACAAACCATTCAATCTCATATTTCCCCCATCAAAACTTTACTAATTTATGGTCCCATTCTCAAAGATTTGGCATACCCAATGGGTATCCCTAGGTTTGGTCTCACATCATCCATGAACCCAATGAGGTTTTTGAAGGGTTTCACACCTTGATCTATGCCCATAATCACATTCCAAACTTAAGTACATTGTAATGTGAAAAGGAAATGAATTAAAATGTCTTAAAACAAAAATATATTTAACAATGATACTATAGTAAAAATCATTAAGTTCACTTACCTCATGTTCATTGATAAACTCTTTCCTAACCTCCGCCCTTGACTTGAACTCAAACACCAATTTAATCCCAAATATATAATATTCTATAAAATTTATGGTTTTAGGGTTTTTGAAGATTTAGAATGATTTTTTAATCTTTATTCCATAAAATAGTTAAAATATCAGTGTTACTCACACCTAGATATTCTATTATCACCAAATGCTCTCTAAACTTCCACGAATCGAAGGATAATCATCCATTGGAACTATATGAGGGTTTGGTTCGTGGCCAAATCTGATGGAGGAAGAATTTTGAGGAAAATGGTGCTGAATCCTTAAAGGTTCTGAGGGAAAACTGAGATTTCTCACTTTTTAAGGGTCACATGGTTTGGATTCCTAGTTAGTCAAACTGTGCGACAAATATACATCTCCCTCTATCCAAGAGGAGCCAATCCACATTGTTTCTTGGAGGAACCCAAATAGTTTGGAAAACAATGTGGAGACGGTACATCAGCCTCTATCTTAAAGGAGTTCTGGATTCATGGTTTCCCCGGCCAGTCGCATAGTTTTCACTAACCATGTGCAACCACGTGATGCAATATTTTTGGAACTTTTCATTATCCCTTTGTGTCTCATACCCCCGTGACACCTTAAAAACTTTTCATACACCCTAGAGTCACATCACTATCCATATTAATTAAATTTAACTAAAATGTAATCAATGATGAACCACCATGAAAACTAAATATCATACAACCTACCCAACTTATAACGGCACATCCTTGATCCACATGCCCATATATCACTATGCCTCCAAGAAAAAATATTTGGTTGTAGGTCACACCTATCCATATCATCCCCCAAGTTTCAACTAGAACTTGGTAATTCTATACTAACACTCAGACCAAGGGAATTATCCTTCTAGAAGAAACATCCCCTACCATAGACCACAGTCTTGAATTCAGTGCAAATCAAGGATGTATCTACCTAAACTCATCATTTTCAACATCAAACACAATATAAATATTTGGGAAACATTACTGAACCACCATTTAAGAGGATACATACAAAGCACTACACTACCATGGAATGAGCCAATCAAAATGTCCTCGGCCTAATCCTCTACAAAAACCATTTACAAATTGTCTTGGGTTTTCCTCACATAGTTTCCAAAACTATAATGGTGACCCAAACCCATCATCACCAAATGAACAGGTAGATTTCAACCACATTTCCCAATTTAAATTGGTCTAAAACTCAAGACCCAAGGGTCTCACCCCATATTTGATCAAACCAACCATAAACAAATAATAAACATCATCTCAAGGTACTCAAGTGATAAAAACCCAACCTAATGATAATTACAAAAATTGTAACATCAAAATGGTTCTCACCCACCAAACTTCCACAAGACTCCACCCAACTCTGGAATTTGGCCTTTCTGTTGAAACTACCCAAATCAGCCACACTTATTCCATCCATATCTCAACTAAAGACAACTTGGTTCTTCCTAAAAAATCACTTCCCATTTAAAACTCAATGTTCATAGAAAAATACCCACAGAAGGATGTTTCCAACTCACCAAATTATTCTCCTCTTTCCTATCCAGGTCGATCTATCTCTGACCGAATCATCTTACGAACATCCAGCTTCTCTGTTATTACATCACCAATTTACCTGAGAAATATTCCTTTAAACATAAAGTAATTTCATGGTCACCCAAACACACCTACCTAAGTCCAAAACCAACTTTCGATGAAGTTTTAGCACTAAAACTCCATTTCAATAATTGTTTCCATACCTTATCATGCACATCAATGAACTAATAATAGGATTCTCGAGTTCTTTTTAGAACTACCATGAGCACAAAGTTAATGCTCAGACCGATCAACCATTGCATCTAAGGCCCACTTGGCCTTTTCTGAAGAATCCAAATATATACCTCATAGGTTTATCACTAGAATTCTAATGCCACCACATTCAACCCAAAGTTTCCTCCACATAACCGTGATGGTCATATCACACACATCCTTAAGAGTATGATTCTCCCCACATTCCTTGAGAAATTACAACTACTACGACTCGTGATTAGATCACAAGATGATCCTCAAAACATGGACATGGTCATCTAGATTTTCCCTAGGAAAATAGAACATCACCAACTACTTCCCATTCCCAAATTTTGATAACGACACTCATGACATTCATCAACATATAGTCTCTCTCGAGGACCTCACTTATAACTAGTTGGTGGTATACATCGAACGATATGGATCCATGTATACCCCTCATTGTACGTACACTCGAAGATGCTTTATATCCAACCAAAACACATTTTGGTAGCTAATGATAATTCTTAATCTCCCTCAGTGTACCATGGATGATGTTAAGATATTGTACATGATTTTTACTAGCTATAAGTACACCAAGGATTTATCGACCAACACCACAAAAAACTATCCATCGCTAATGTCACCTCTCACTACAAAGACACCTTAACCTACTAAAAGTTCCAGGCTTCTCTACTCGCCAACATCTCATTAGAACTAAATTAACACAAACCAAATGGGATTTCCAACCAATACTCACTACAAATTCCGGATCCCTTTCCATGATGTCATGACCCAATATTCCCTTTTTCATCCCTAACATTACCCAAAAATAGTTCTTCCAATATGAATCTGGTTACATACACAAGGAAATAACAACCACCACACCATTCCACAAACCAACTTTCTCAGGCATAACTTGTGTTCCCCTCACGATCACATTAGAATATAACATGTACTAATACTTATCCATTTGTTCGCCTATCCCCTGAAACATTGTTCCTTTCCAACATGTTGTCACATACATACCTTATCAAGTCCCACAAACTCCCACACTTTCCTATGACCATACACTGGACCCGACTCAAAATCACATGAGTCATAAATTACCAGAGCTCTGTCCAAATTCCCACCCACCAAACTGATCAGGAAACATGATCAGTTAGCCACATTAAACTCAAGGAATTCCCAAAATTCTCATTAAACAAGAAAACCATTCCTTAAACCATCCCAACTACATGACCGCCACCACCCCAGGTGTCACTTCCATACAAAAAGTACCCATACCCACATTGTTAGCTAGTGTCTTATACATCCAAAATAAACATAAATTTTCAATTCTAACACCATCAAGACCATAGGAAATGGCATCTCATGACCTTGAATCTTCCCAAAAAAACTTTACAACCCACAAAAAGCACTCAGGTACCTCACTGAGGAAGAAAGCAAGAAATAACCTTGAACCTTTTCCACACTCAATGTCACCAATCATTCATCGATTGAATCTCTAATGTAACCATTCATGCTTCAATTTCCAAATAACTTGCAATATTGGGCCAACCTCCCTAGAGGTTATCCTGAATTTCTTCCAAGACTGTAAACTCATATACACAGCTCCAGACACCTCACCAAAACCATCAACCTTCCCACTTATCCCCCTAGGGAAAAACTGCATTGGGAAATACTCTCCTTATTCCAATACTCATGTCCAAAACATCCCCATGTGCACACACACAAAAAGAAATAGTAACCCAAACTGACCCCTCTCTCGGGTAACCATAACAGTCAAACAATACCAACTCCCCTAATTGGTGTCATGCCTAACAAAAGTCATTGTGTCTACCCTTAACACATATACATAAAACTTCAAACGTATTTATACTCACAACAGAATTCCTACCCTTGATTCAAATAGAATGCGTCTAATTCACCAAGAAACCATTAACTCTAGGTTTCACACCATGAATACTCGCACATGTACATAGACACCAAAAACCCAACACTCAATCTAGGGTTCAAGACCCAACTCACAAGGTCTCAACCCTCAAGATTCACCCCATCCACCCAAAAAGATTCTATTTTTCAATTTCAAGGTCACAAGATAACAAGAGACACAAAAAGAAACATTCTATCGACTTGACCATCCAACATATTAAGGTCTCACATATTGGAACCCAAGGTCTCAAACCAAGGCACTATCATTGACCAATCCAACCACACACAGGGTCAACAACCAACATAAGGGATACCCCGAACCAATGTACCTAGGTTTCATCATTTCCCTATTTCCCTTCTTAAATAAAAATTTACATTTAAAACCCTATCTTTCACATTTAAAAATATTTCAGAAGATTACAATTCAAAGTCCAAGAATTTCCATTTTAAATAACTATTTTAATAACTCAGAATTCTAAAACAAATGATTTATTCAAATCCAAATTGTAAATAATTATATCAATAAAAAATATCACAAAAATATCAATATAAAAAATCCATAATAAGAAAAGTACACTACCATCATATGATTCCCAAGTAACTACCAAACACATGCAATATATAGATACCCTATCAATCCTATGTTCCTAACATGATGCTTAAACTCACACACCCTCTCTTTTCATAATGATCCAAGAGATAAAACCTCACAAATTAATAACATCACATCCATCTTCACTAATAAAGAAAAAAATATCATTCAACTATAAAATCATAGAAACAGACATTAATTTCCACCCCTAGAAACATGGATTTTCCCTCATACCTAGGGTTGTAGGCACCCAGACACATACTCATTACCAAGCCTCGATAAGATCTTAGTGCCTTATCTACCATGCAACAAATAGTATGACAGAAGGAACCATATGATACATATTTATAATGTCCCCAACCTGGTGGACACTAACTGGTGCCCTAAGTATGGTTGTCACATAACCTTAATCACGCCTACCTGTACGTCAGAGGCTGCCCACTAGCAGTGCGGGTTTATAGAGAAACATTGGAGAGGCTATACATACATATAAAAGTAATTTAACATCCTAAATAATATCAACTAAGATAATAACCATCAAGAAAAAATTAAATGGACAACATGAAACAAATTCCAATATGTAACCATGTATCACATGTTATCAATAAAGGATGAATACATTATATACCAAGAATTTATAGAGATGAATTCCCAAAACAAAAACATCCATAAGATCCCAAGAATGGAACCATGTCCCAACCCAATCTAGAAATCCCATGATCCACCCAAAAAACCCATACATGAACTGAACCCCATGTCATTGTTCTGAACCTATACCTAAAAACAAGTAACATTTTCATGGGTAGCCAAGTGTCATGGAAGCTTAGGCAGGGTGTAAGTACAACTAAGTAGGCCATCACTAAGAGTGTCTAACGAAATAATTAGTTTATACAACAGGGTTTGAAGATAACCCCAGTACAATAAATAAACTATGTATTAAAGGGAGTGTATAGACCTAAACATTTCATAGTTTGGAAAATATAAAATTGGAATTTTAACCATTTAGTTATCTAGGGGAAACTAATGTTATATCTAGATCTGGTCGCACCAAGAGACTAATCCATAGAGTAAGGGTTTCAAACAATCTTAATAACAATGGGGGATTCACTAATCACAACTTATCAACACAAACCAAATCCTCAATCCAGTAATCAAGATGCATCCATGTGTTTGGGAAGCATATTGCCTTAGTCTGACTTTACAACCACACCATGACCATATGTTGTGAAGCATAGAGCCTCAGTCCAACATCCCAACTATTCAACACATAAAACATACCAGAGAGGCTATGTATATGTATTCTCACCAAATGAAACTGTTAGGGGCCTAGAGCCTCAGTATGACTACCCAACCCATGCATTATAGGGGTGGGGTTTAGAGACTCAGTCCAAACCAACCTGTGGGGGGAGGCTTAGTCAAATATCCCACATTCCACCAATACCTATTCACAAGATTATTTAACTATAAAAAATTTTATAGACACAAACTGTAATAATTAAAAACATTCATCATTTATAATTAAACTCATTATACACATGTGATTAACAAGGCATAACCCATTAACACATTCCCATTATTCCAAACACCCCTTATGATTTATTAAACTACACAAAAAACAAAATCAGGATTGTTTCATAATTCATGATCACATACATGTAAAAATACTCCTTTAGAAACCATCTATAATCCACCCTTTAAACATGGATCTTGACTTTTGAGAAACTAAACCATCTCTTAATGATTTCATTTCAATTCCCAACCATTTCAAATAGTCATTTAAGTATTTTCACCAAAAGGGAAGTTATGACCTTATTGAAACCATCATTGAACATATATAACGAAACCCCCTTCAAAATCACCTTGAGTCTAATTCCTCTTTATTAAAAACATTACCCACTTCCAAACATCATATTCTTCATTTTAAAACCATAATTTGATCAAAATCCAAAATGCTTTATTTAGGCTATTTCAAAATCCCCTTAAAAATTTAACAAAAATACAACATATTGTCAATTTAATTCACCAATTAACAAAGACCAAATGCCCTATTACAATTCACAAACCACTATCTTTTTTATCCCACCCATCACAACATTTTCCAATTTATGGAACCATTCTCAAAGATTCTGCATACCCCATGGGTAGAACTTTGTCCAATCTCACCCCATCCATGAAACCAATGGGGTCTGTGAAGGGTTATGCACCTCAATCTAAGGTCAAAATCACTTTCCCAACTCAAGGACATAATAACACAACAATTAAGTGAATTAAGTCATCTACATACATATATATTTAATAATGATACTATTAAAAAAATCATTAAGACCACCTACATCATGTACATTGATGAACACTTTCCTAACCTCTTCCCTTGATTTGAAATAAAAAACCCATTAAATCCCCAAATTATAATTTACCTAAAAAGAGAGGTTTTTAGGGTTTTGGAAGAAGTAAAACTAATATACAAGTTCTAATCAAGAAAATTGAGAAACATGGAGTGCTAGTCTCTTCTAGATATTTTATTCACACCCAAACACTCTCCAAAAATCCATGAATCAAAGGAGAATCATAGCTTGGAAGTATAGGGGGGGGGGGTTTGGTTAATCAGAAAATATTGTTATAGAATATATAGTTAGAACCATTAAATCCTAAGAGGGAAAATTAAAATTTACCACTTTTTAAGGGATTTATGGTTTGGCCGCACGGTTGGCCAAGCCATGTGCCAATAATGAGGCTCCATCTAGCCAAGATATTCCAAGACACATGGATTCCTAGAGGAACCCACATGGTTTGAAAAACTGTGCAGAGACCGTGTATTATCCTCTATCTAAAAGGAGTTCTAGATGCAATTTTTCCCTGTCCAGGAACATGTTTTCACTGAACATGTATTGCACACTATTTGACCACTTTTCCTTCTCCTTGTGTGTCTCATACCACTGTGACACATCTGAAACCCCTAATACACCAAATAATCACTTCATTATAAAAATCAACAATGTTAAACCAAATTTTCAAAAAGTATGTACCACCATAAAAATTTTGGATCTTAGAATATGGGCTTGTGTTGGAGATTACCTAGTGGTGATGTGACATGATATGAGGTGGGGTAAGTCATTATAGGAGGAGAGTATAAGGTTTATTATCCTTGCACTAATGATACTATACTACACTGATTATGTGATGAGATGATATGTGTGGTCCCATTGTATTTTTGGGAAAATGTGTTACGATAATGATAAATTTTATCACTATATTATATACCTTGAAAGAGTGAGGAAGGTATCAAATCATCCTAACGCACATCGAATATGGATAGATATTTTATATTTTATGTATTTAATGGATGAGAGAATGAGATGTTCTATTTTGGGGAATAAGAGCATAAAAACAATAGGGAAGCAGAAGTAGGAAACCCTTATTTTAATTATTTTGATATTGTGTTACTATATTGGGTGTACTATTTGTTGATAAAGCCATGGTAAGGTAAAAATATGTTATTTGACTTGTTTATGTGCTGGTTGGTTCATATGTTTTTTCACTGGTGATTTTGCAATCACTATTCTCATGTTAACTTTAAACCTTTCATATGATCCTACTGAGTATACATGTTATGATCACAAAACATATATAAAATATTTATGGTTTCCATGATGAATTTATCGACTAATCTAGACATTTCTATATTAGTTTTGGTGTTGTTGTTGAATAGTTTCTATATAAATTCACTATTTGTAATTGTAGACTTTTGTTACTATCCACTTACATTGTCAATGAATTATGGGATTATTTTGGGTTTAACTTTATGTTACATGTCCATGTTTATTGGTGGATAAATATTCTTTCATAGGATCTAATATTATATTTGAGTGAAATTTCTACCACGTGTGATATTTTTGTAACATCGGTGCTTGTCACCCACCATGGGGCCTACTGGAAGTTGGATATGAGGGTAATTGACTCTCTTCTTTTATTTCCTATATTATAGGGATAAATTTTCATGGAGGGAGTCTTCAAATAGTGATATAAGAGGTTTTGGGTGAGATATATGATGTAGTTTATACTTTATAAGTATGAGGACTATATGGTTTGGTCAGTAAATGGTTCCAGTTGTATTCAGTGAATGAAATAGTCTAAGGGTACTTGTTTGTAAATGGGATTTTAGGTCCCTCATGATCTAGTGGATAGAATATAATAATATTTAATATCCATGTGATGTAGACCTGTTATTATTATAGAGAACAAGGAGAGATACATTTATAATGATTGATTATATTCATTTACATATTGGGTAGTTTTGGGGAATTAACAAAATTAATTAAATAATAATTGAAGAAATTCCCTGAAAGTAGGATTAATATCTCTCATTGCATTTTAGGAGTGGATCATAGTCATAATCCTTGAGTATATCATGTGTTGTATTTTCACCATTATGATCAAGTTGATCATAAAATTATTGACATGATAGAGGAATATGAGGCATGAAAGAAGAAGAAATTATGTTCCTTTCAGCTTCATAATTTGGAAAAGTATATGGGGAGCATCTTTGGTCTAGAGGAGTACTAGTTAGAGGATATAAAGAAAAATTTATGTTTTTTATTCCGGAATGGGTTTTGTTCAAGGTTTATTTTTTATTTACTAAGATGTTGGGAGTTTAACACCAATGGTGGATTTTATTTCTTTGTTACTATAAAAAGGAAGAGGTTTTGCAGGTCTACTTTTAGAAGGAGTTCCATTTGGTATTCCGGTTATCAATGATGAGGGAAACCAATAGGTAGGAGTTTATATCCCTTAATTTTGGGATCCAGTGTGTGAATGTTCTTGGAATCATTTTTAAGCACCTTCTCCACAATGTTTTAGATTTTTTTAGATGATCAATCTAGATCAAGGTTTCTAGTGGAGGATTTACACCCATTGACCGAGTATGAAGTTTATCCATTTATGATCTCTATATATATATAGGATTAGAAAAAGATATATGTTATGAAGAGAAGAAATTACCTAGGATTTTATAATTGATAATGTTTACAACATGAAATATTGACAGGAATAACATCTTGTAGTGGGTCACCTTTTTTCATGTAGTCGGGGTTTTTACTACAGGGGAGACAACCTTGATATATCATTTTTCAACATTATCAGGCATTTGGATTTTGATTAAATGTTAGGGGATTTATATTCTCATTATATGTATATGGTAGACATGTGACCACCAAGGATTACTTTCTTACCACTCAGGGAGGCTTGTCACAAATGGGTGTTCATGCCCCTTTTTAGTAGATGGATTTGTTGCCTTTGAGGTAGTTTCACAAATAGGGATCACCTATGCATGTTCATCCATAGATGAAATGTGGTGGTGGAATATATAAGACTTATTATGGTCCCCTTATATATATATCTAGTCCATATCATATATTTGGACATCGATAATAGAGAGGCATATGATCTGGTTTTATTAAGATGCTTGTGTTAGAGGAAGAAGCATTAGTAGGGAAATGAGTTGTTAGTGGTACGATATATTTATATTCTACTATTGTATATGCCTTAATTTATTCAATATCCTCACACTTATTTCATTATCACACATTATTTTATTTATTGGGATTGGATTTTGGGTGTCTTCTAATTCTATTAGTGTTATCTATGCCGGTTTGAGGTCAACCCGTATTGTTTGATGTAAGTTAAGGGTGTATGATATATATAGAGAAACACTAGTTTATGGGAAGATTCAAATTCCTATAGATATACCCACATGGTTTTTTCATTGGAATGAATTGGTTGTTCTATTAATTTAGTCATCAACTACTTCTAAGGAGAGTTTCAATTTCAAATGTGGGGGCTAGTGAGTGGGGTTTATTGGTGAGTGTAGTTATTAGATGGGTGGTAGGCATGTGGATTCTCTTTTTTATTTTTAGTGTATTTTCAAGTGGAAGATAAAAAAGAGTGAATCCTTAGAGTTATGAATGATATATTGTTTTTTATCAGATGTGATTATGACACTGCCCCCTCGATGTGACATTGAGTTTGGGATAGAGTCACAATCACACATGTCATTGATTCCAATAGATCCCTATATAATTGAACATAAAGAGGTATATGAGTCAAAGTTGTAGAATTATTATATGATACAGAGTAGTTTTATATGACCTTGTGTGTATCTATGTGTTTCTACAATTCTTTTCACCAAGAAACCAAACTATAGATGAGGGATGTGTATAGGCTAGTAGAGGATGAATCATGGGATGTTTGAGAATCACTACACTCATTTGAGGATCAATGATCTGTTCAACTAGTTGAGAGATAATAGTTAGTTTTCAATGACAGATATATGTTATAGATATCAATAGTTTATTTTGAAGGAAGATGATATCCTAAAGTATAAATTTAGATAAAGGTATGAGAACATAGATTTTGTAGTTATTTCATTTGATTTTATGAATGTACCGGTTGTGTGCATGGGGCTCATGAACTCCATGTTCCAAGTGTTCTTGGATTGTTTTTCATTTTATTACCTAAGGACGTCCTAATATACTCAAATATAGAGGATGAGTATGTCAACAATATAAGGTCTATCTTAAAGGTCCATCAACACCATTGACTCTATGTAGAGATTTCTAAGTGAAAGTTATTGACATGAGAGGTGGATTTCCTTGTGAATGTCATATATTATAATGGAGTGATGTTTGTTGTCTTCTATGATTCTTCCACTTTGGGATTGGGATAAAACTTGATACTATATAGAGATTTTATCTCTTATGGGAATTTTTACATACGTCATGAAAATTGTAACTATGAAACACATGACCTACGTCATGAAAAGTGTAACTATGAAACACATGACCTAGAGTAGGAGGTAGTTGTATTTTCTCTAATTTATTAGGGACATTACCATTTTAGTGAGATCTTTGTGGTGTTCGTGGAGAACAATAACCTCAAATTTTTTGCACTCTGTGAGATATGAATCTATGACATTGAAGGTGGATAGATTATATCTAGAATTATAAGAATGTAAAATGTTGTTTTTGATTCACGGATTTAGAATTCCTAAGGGGATGTGGCTCAGAAGTCTGGAGATGTTTGGAAAGGGATGAAGGATCTTACATTGATGTATCTTGACATAGAAGATATTAGAGGTGGAGGATGTCTTTGCAATTTACTATTGATTCATAATAGATTAAACAAGTGGATAAATATAAAATGCTGAGGTAACGAGTGACTGTATTGGCTATGGTGATACTCCTAAGGTATTCTTAGAGTAGGGTAAGAATCAGATTTTGTTTCAGGGGAGGTTTTTTTTAATATATGCGATATGCATGAGGGAGTTCTCACTAAGTCACATGTCACACCATTAGTGGTACATCCTAGTATTTACCAGATGTTTCATGTCTTGATGAGATATATTTGGTGGCCAGGGATGAAACATTCAATGGCATAGTTTGTGGTGATGTGTTTGGATTATTAGAAGGTGGAAGTGGAGCACCATGTTCAGGGAGGGTTTTCTTATCCAAAGGATGTTCCTTAGTGGAAGTTAGATGACATATTGATTAATTTTATCATCAGGTTACCCAAATTTCATGGATATTGTGATGTATTTTGGGTCATAGTTCATTGTAACACACCAAAATTTTAAAATAACACTATGTTCAAAAGTGTATAATACATAGAACAACTAGCCTAAGCAAACAAAAATATAATATCATTTAAATATATTGGTTATAAACTAATTTTTAAATTAGTAGTTATGGATAGTATTATCCTAATTCTAAAATATATATAAAGTATCTTCTCAATTATAATTCATTGATTAATTCTTAGGAAATAAGTACATAATTTTTTATAATGTTATTTTGTGTTTCATAAATACGTTTTCTATAATAAAAATATATTTTTTATTTTTGTGAGCACAAATTATAGTACATTTTTTACAAATATATATATTTTATTTTATTAAAATTAATACCATATTTAAATATGCATATCATATTTCTCTTATTATGATATTTTTTTTATTTTTTTTGAAAATATTGACTTTTTTGAATTTTGAATTATACCGATTTTTATTGAAAATGGTATTTTTATTTAACTTTTTTAAAAAGTAATATATTATTTTAAACTAATTTCATATTAAAATAAGTTTTATTATATTATTATACCTTCTATTATGATAATTGGAATCAATTTTATGATTGAATTCGGTACGAAATCATATTTATAAATAAAAAATATTAATTCTAAAAAACTGTTTTCATATAGGAAATGTTTTTTTATATTAATTAACTAAACTTATCCCTGTTACTGAATTATTTTTTGGAAATAAATATATTATATACTCAACCAAAACTTTTATCATTCATCCTATATTTTTACTATGCATGAGATAAGAATATATGCAGTTTTAAGCTTATCAATCACACTTTTCAAAAAGTGGTTTTCATCACCTTTTGAAAAAAACAAAAAAATGTTTCTTCAATTTATAAGTATTTAAATTGATAAATTTGATTCCGTATTTTTAATCAGGAAGTTCAAAATTTTTTAAAAGTCCCCTTATATTTTTAGTGAATATGAATGGTAACTATGGTAAAATTTATCACCTCGATAAATGGTATATCATGTTAATCTAAGTTAAAACTATGAGTTAAAGCCATAATTTTTCATTATAATTATTATTAGTAAATGATAATATTAAAACTATTAAATTAGTAATGATGTCTATTCTTTAATGGACACTTTTCTATGAAAATAAGCTATATAACATTTAATTGAATGAAATTTATAAAATGTCACTCTCTATGTTTTAAATTACTTTTATGTGTCCAATTAGGGAAAAAATAAAGTTATAAATGAATTTAAATATTAATTTTGAACATAATGAAATTATTTTAATGGTGTAAATTTATTTCTATTATTTATAAAATAGATAATTACCTTAAATTCTTATACAATGCTAGAAATATATTTATTATATTAATAGAAAAATATAATTAAAAATATTAAATTCCATATAATTTGAATGATTTATAGTGTTACATGAATTTTATATATAATTATGACATAATATTATTTTTATAAATTATTATATTCAAATTCCATCTTTTTACATTATATTATTTAAGGAAAATAAGATAAATAGGGTCAAAATTCACATTTACGATAATTCATAAAAATAATATTTTATCAAATTTTTTAAAATTAATTAAAATCATAAAATAAGATAATGGGGATATTATATAATCTAATAACTCTTAAATTTTACATTTATGATCAATTTTCACTTTATATATAAACTTATAACCCCTTAAGTCTGAAAAGACATTACCACACTTAAGGTTAAAATAGGCCAACAAAGGGTTTATACAAAAGTATAAGGTTTAAAACACCCCTTAAAATGGTAAAATTTTACTAGATGACGTTTTCTACCCATATAATATCCAAAATTCAATATAAATCCATTTATAATAATTTTTTTATTGAGAATGACTTTTTTATATTTTATTCTTTTGAGAAATTTAAAGTGTTCCCTCCCAAACACTTACAAAAGGACACCCCTGATTTCTCATATTTACACCATATTTATCCTTATAGACTGACCAAAAATATAAAATTATATTCTCCTCATATTTAAACAAATCATATAGTTTCTTTTCTTCCCAAATGACCAACCATATGTTCTTTTTGGAAGGATATATAAATAGTCTCTTGGAGAAGTGGTAATCATCTTACCCAACCTCTCTAAATTTATTTATGCTTTAAACTTCTCAAATTTTTTGGTATTTATCATAAATTAAAAACTATATTATCCTAAATATTCATAATTTTAATTATCATTATGAAAAAACCATTATCCACCATATTTTTCATCAAATTATATGTGAAATTATCGCTCGTGTGTACGTACGACTTACCGACTCCACATGGCCATACAATTTATTTTTCATCTCCATATTTTATGGATTGTTATTAATATGTGTATAATGTTTATATATGATATTTATTATATAAAAATTATTTTGTAAAGAATAAATATTATTTACCAATTTTTATTTTATCCTTTGAAAAGAAGAAACATTGTTCTTTCATATGAACGACCTACCTTCTCCATGAATAGTATAATTCATTTTCCATCAATAAATATAATAGAGTACTATAAATACATATATAATGAATATATATTATATTTGTATCGTTATAGTAATCCGATAGATGATGAAACCATGATCAATGTAAAAGGACCAAAACAATCAAACAAATCATTCATAAAAAACAAAGTAGTTATTACTCAGAACATGAATTTTAACAAATAAAAGTTATTAAACTTGTGATAAATTATTATAATTAAGACATATATTATAATATATATATATACACATTAGTATGTTTTGGAATAAATTTAAAATTAATCTTAGTAGAATTGAGTATCTAAAGAGGGGGGAGGGGTGAATTGAGTACCCAATAATTTTTTTATTAAAAATGGATTGTTTTGAAATCCACCAAACGTTCAAATATTTGAAAGTTTATCAAGATAAGTATTATGATATATATCTTTACATTTAAAAATATTTCTATAAATATTTATTAGTTCATAGATGAATAATATATATAATATTATATAATTTTTGAAATCAATTTAAATGATCAAAATACTATAAGAACACAAATTAAGATAAACTATCAAACTATGAATTTTATTTAAATTTAAAAATAATTTTTAGTTTTAAAGAATAAATAAAGTTAAAAAAATTGAAACACATAGTGGAAGAATGAATATAAGAGTTTCAATCTCATGTTGAGACTTAGTCCTCTCTACTTATTTATTAGCCTTAACCAAGATTTTTATATAAAATAAATAAGATGATTCACAGCTTGGATCGAGATTATAAAACAATTTATAACTATCCAGGTCACAAATGACCTATTCTATAGTTATGTGTGGAATTAAAAGGAAACATGCCACATGGGGACCTATACCACTATTATTTGTTGGAGAAACAAATAAGAAATTTTTTTGAGGATATATCGAGTATCTTCCAATTTAGTGCAATAGATAGTTTGTGTGTGGTAAAGTTGAGTAAGAATACACACTTCTCAGAAAGTAATATAACTAAATAGAATCAAGAAATATGAGAGTTTATATTTTAAAATGATCATTATATTTCAATGAAACTTTTGATTCTTGAGTTAAATAAATAATGATTCCTGAGTCTGGTTCTATTGAAATATTCAGGAAAATAGAGTTTCAAAACTCTTTTTCATTCTAACCGGAGTAAATCACTGGATGTGATGATGTTTTGGATTCCTAATTTGAGTGTTAAAATCATGTGAGATATTAATATTTTTAATTTGGCTCAACTCTTTATCTCTCAGATATTCAGTGAATCATGAGCTATTTATATTCAAAACGTTTTTATATATTTTCTACACGTTGTTATCTATACAACTCTTTGTGCGTATTGAATGAGGGAGTGTGATCCACATTTATCAATTTCATAAGAAACATCTAAATCATATTCAACCCCATACTACTTGTTATAACATGATTTTTGTCATATATTTTAGGTAAACTCATTAAAATATTAAATTTAATTAAAAATTGATGAATATAGTCATTAGAGTAATTTAATTCAAAATAAGTAACAAAATAGTGAAGGTGTCTTAGGATCTAAGAGTGTCTCGCTTAATAGTATGTTGTTTGGAAAGAATGACACCAGTAGTATTTTTCTATGGTGGTTTGACACAAATAGTGTATTGGACTAAGAAGCAATTTTAGTATACTGATAGTGACTCAATTAGCAGTGTTTGGTCTCATGGTGTATCCTCTGAAAATTTCATATACTTAGTCAAATTCAGTGTTGATGGTATGATACTGACAGTGTGACATTGATAGTGCCTCATATGGAAGTTTTTCATAGATAGCCACATTTATTTTCCCACATCATGATATTCTGGTGGTGTGTCGATTGGTAGTGTCTCATACTTTATCAATTCTTCAGTCCAACAATATGATAGTCTGATAGCATGATATCCTTATGGTATCTCATACATAGATATTTTTTTCTTGGCAGTGTGTCAAAGATAATGGTGTCTATTTCAACAGTGTCTTATACATAGATGGATTTATCACCTATTATTAGTATATATATTACTTATATGAAAACATGAAATTCATCAATATTATTAAAAACATGATTTTTTATTATTAAAACTAAGATGTTAATAATCTTCACTGTTTTGACGATCACCGATCATGGAATCAAAAAAATATTATAAATTTAAAAATAGGTCATAAAATTTTTAAAAAATGATAAACATGATGTCCTAGTTATGATCCAAATATAAATAAATATTTATCATTCACAGTATGTGTAGATGGTTCAAGGAAAATTATTAAAAATAGTAAGTATCAAAAGTTAGAACATATTTCAAATATAGAAAGATTTAAAATAGATAGTATAAAAGATAATAATTTTAGAAAATTGATAAACATAATTCCAAAAAATACTTCAAAAAAAAATTTATGTATGCCATAAGAATTCTAATAAACCCATATTCCATAAAAATTATACCCCTTTTGGGATTATCAAAAATGGAAAGAATGGTAGTAAAGACAGGAAGAATAAATAGATTAAGAGATAATAAGAACATTCAAAAGTGAATAGACATAATAATAGGTAATAAAGATATTCAGAGTTATGAGTATAATGTTATTATAATATAAATCCCATAAAAGATAGGACAATCTAATCCTAAAAAAATACAATGGTTATGGTCTGGAAAAAGGGGTCCATTGGTTCTTTTCCTTTAGCCTTGGATCTCTCTTTCTCTTTATCCAAGGTAGAAATATCAGCCTATGAAATACTAGAGGGATTACATGGAGAAATTCCAATGAGAGCCTAAAGGGGAGGATCATCAAAAATTAAAAATGGCCTATGCTGGTGCATAGATTGTGCAGGATCCATTGGAAAATTCTAAACACTCGTTGGTATAAGGGAAACACCACTAACTCTAAATCTAAAAGGGAACTAAGGAGAAATCAGAATGACTGACTGATCAACCACTACTTGGACTTGATCACAAAGAAAAGTCATCATGAGATTTATTAAATCCATTATAATTTGATAACCCCTTTCTATTTCACTAAATAAATCAGTCTTCTCTTCTATGAAATGGGCCAGGAATGGGGTCATATCCTTTGAGATATCTGAATAACTCTTTGAATTATTGATTCATTGGAGGAATGACCAAATTCTCATCCAATAAGTTAAAATGTGAATCCAAACCATGTTTTTTATAGATCTATGAGATATAAAACCTAATGGACATACTTATAGTTTCTCTATCATCATTCATATCATTGACATACTTACTAATTATCATGTGAACATGATAAATTCCTTTATCAAGATTGCTAAGAATTTATAAATGAATTATAGGTTCTACACTAGTGGTACCACTAATGGTAGAGTCAAATTACTCTCTCACAACTAATCTCAAAATATAAAAATAAAAAATTAGAATAGAAGGAACAATATATTCAAAAGAATATGAGGATGTATCTTCAATAATTTTAATGATACTAGTAAAGGAAGTTTTAAACTCAAATTTCAGTTCCTCAACCAAGGATTTTAGAGTTTTTAATTCACCACTTATCTACTTATTCTAAATTTCTGCCTCATGTATGTGATGCATCATTTTTGTTTGATATGTTCAATAACCTACTCAACTAATTAAAAGGAATATTTTTCCAATTTCATTTTCAATGTAGGGGATTGATACCTTAAACACTCGTGAAACTCCTACATAATCTTTTAACCAAAATCATTCAATTCAGATTGAGTGACTATATCCATTAAAACAACTGGAGGAGTTGAAGTAGGTTCATGTATAGAAGGTATAACGGAACTAAACTTTTTAAGGAATTCAAGATCAACCTACTTTATCAAGGATCCTTTAGGATCACATTCTACATTAACTTTAGGTTTTTAACTCTTTAGAGGGATTCGTAAAACATTTGATAATTTTACCCACTCCTCCTCAATAGGGCCCATCCAATGGTCTGAACCTTATATGGTGGAAAGAGGTTGCACACTAGAAGAAAAAAATTAAACATCTAGATTACACTAAACTTATGAAATTGGATCACCCAATGCATGTTATAAACTATAAGGATGAACCTCCAACCATGAATAAAAATTTGGTGCATCTTGAATCTCAATGTTCTTTTTGGCATCACTAACAGTGGAACCACTTTCCACTTTTTCATCCACAGGAGACTCATGAACATTTGAAATAGATAACTGTTCAATTTAATATTCTTCATCAATAATCTCCTTCTTCTCATTTTTAGTAACATGCTCTTCTATAATAGATATAACTCTCATATGTTCATCCATAGTAGAATCTAAAACATCTTGACCAATATCAACTAAACTCCCCTCGACATCATCAATAGTTAGGGCTACATGAAAAATCTCCACTGATGGGGAATGATCCCCCCTTAAAAAATTCATCCTAAGATCTGGAGGAATTTTAAAATACTTCTTATTGGTTTGAACACTATCATAATTAGGTTCGTAACCACTTCTATAATCAATTCCATCATCTAAAACATCATTATTACTTTTTATATTCTCATCTACTTATTCCTTTTCTTCTTCCTCATCATCAACATCTCCTTAAGTGGATTTGGTACTTTTAAATTGATACTCTTTAGTTAAATTAGTCTCTTATTCAACACTATTAACTAACTTATCTATTTTTTACAACCGATTAGGTGGACTAGGTGCTCCAAAGGTAATGATAGAGTATTTTAAAGATAAGTCAAGGTCACTCCCTTCATCAATAGATTGTTCCTTTTCCACCTTTTCACCGAAACTTATTCCTCATATGAGTATTCCATAACTTCATCAGGCTCCAATCCTGGATCAACTTAATCCTTAGGTATAGTTGGATGATTAATTGAACTATAATCAGCATATAACTTCTCACTATCATAAAAAAATTGTCTCTTTCATGGGTTCTATAAGGCCCCAGCCTTAAACCTTACTTAATCTTGAGTTATTACAAGATTACACATTGAGGATCTTTTCGGGTTTAGAGTTTTAGAGAATTAGATCATAAAACTTGCATTACATTCCACATATAAACAAAGTGGTTACATAAAGATAGTATTCTTCATTCCCATCAATGGAAACACATTTAAAATAAAACATGGATTATTTCTTGACACATCCTTGACTCTATCATCTTATCATGTACCTTTCCCTTGACCTGTGAAAAACATTTCAAAAACTTGGGATGAGCATAAAAACTCAGTATGGGTTATAAAAAAAACATGGAAAGGAAACATGAGTTCATATATACATAAGAATGAAATCATACTTTACCCATAAAACATAGTCACTTTAACATACCTCATAAAATCATGAATAAATCATAGAAATCATAAGACATAAAGGTAACTTGAGGCATTCATAACATTCTTACGTAGGGAGTAACCCTCTTGGTTACGTTTGGAATACCCATCACAGTATATTCCCTAAAATCTCTTCGGAGAAACCTTAACGTTTCACTCCTTCGTGTTACCCAATGCATTGGAGAGCTATATCGTGCTCACCCACCCTTAGTTTATCACAGAACCACCCGTCTTCATAATAATGCCCAAGAACCATAACATAATCATATCACATAAAACATGCATAAAGGAAACATAAAATTTCCACATTTTAATCACGAGATATCAATACAACACATTGATATAAAAAAATTATGAAAACCATTTTCAATACTAAAAGAAAAGAAAAGTAAAACATGGTATTTATTTTTCTTGTAAAAAGAAGGTATGACTTGTAGAGGAAGCCGAAACTCAAATAACAGTCACGACGGCGGAGAAGTCGTTGTCGCCGCATACATACGACAAAAACATTCCCTTTTGTCATTTAGTAAACGCTTCGTATAAAAAATATTCCTTTTGAATAAACGTAAAAGTCAAAGGGGTTTATACACCGTATAAAAGAAAGTTGTGTATAAAATAAAATATGCCTCAACGAAAGGAGATTGAGACGAAGTCCCATACCTCGTATCCGACTTGACCCGACCGTTCTTTAATCTCCTGAATAATAAACTTGAGTTAATCTCTACTTTCTTAAGAACCTTTTTCAAGTTCATTATTCCTTTTATACCATGTTATGGACATCATGTAATCATTTAAGTTAATAATGTTCATTTTGTCGGTATTTGGTTCTTAAGTCAAAAATAGACTTCTTACACTTACATGTTGTTAATTTGGTCAAAGTTTCGTTATATCCAGAATGTTATTCATGATTTAGATATCATATATGTCATTTATATCCAGTACATACATTCATTTATAATATTACATCACATTTAGAGGTAAGAAATGAAATGCACCGTTCATGGAGACGATAAGCCGTACGTACGCATGAACGCTACTTCCATTTCTATTTCATATTTTCTGGAATGGAATCATAATGATATAAGAGTATATTATAATTACAGTATAATAACATATATAATATCATTAACTTTATCCTTTACACATCCCACATATGGTATTAACGAATCAAATCACTTTTAGGGGGCGGTAGTCCGCACTTCCTAAAGTGAAGATATCGTGTTTACCCATAATGGGAACCATAAAGGTATGCCCAAAATGAAAAAAACAGAAGCATAAGAAAAACATAAACATATTATATATCATATATAAAAATAGTGACATCATAATGGCCACCTTTGAAGGTTTTAAATGAGTGTTGAACAATCATCGTTTCGGGAGGCAGAATTTCGCCATCCACGGAAACCGTATGTTCTTTAACCATTTGATGTAGTTGTGTGAGTGTGTAGCTCAAATATATCTTATAAAAACATCCTAGTATATTGAAGATACTGGTGTTGTTACAAAATAAGTAAATAAAAAGAGTTTAGGGGGTTGGGGAAGCAAAATAAAACAAATGAACATGAGAGAATGAATTACCTTAAAAAGTGTAACTCCTTTTGATTTGAGCCTAAAGGCTTCCTTTGAAAGGATTATGCCCAAAGGGAATCCTCTAGGATGAGGAGAGGGATATGGAGAGAGTAAATGGGTAGGGTTTGGCCGACCCAAAGGTTTGAGGAGTGTGTGAAATGAGGTAGAGGTGGGGGCCTTTTATAAGAGGAGAGGAGGGGCACTTTTGGAAAGTAAAGAAATATTACTTTATTTGAAAATGTGTTTCGGTTTCAAAAGGTCCCACATTGATATAATTCGTGGATAAGGTGATAAGGGTTCGAAATCCACTCATCCAATTGGTTTTGGACATGTGTAGTTCATATATTTTATATTATCTTTCCATTTTATTTAAATCGTCAAATAATGATGTCATCGCTGCATCATTATTATGTCATAAATAATTTAATTTATTTAATGTCTAAAAATCATAAAAAAATACTATGATGTAGTAAATCTTTTTATCTTTCCAATGAATATTTATAATCAAATATCTTATCTTTATAACCCCATGTAAAAATTGTTTTTTGTAAAACATATTATGTTTGTGTCATTTTTACTTTTACATTAAATAAAAAGTAATTTATGTCATTTCCCAACAAAAGTGGATCCATGGGGTCCCCAAGTTGACCCATGGCATGTAATGGTCGTCCATGACACAACCAATGAGGTTGGGACATGTGTCTAGGTCATTTCATTTTATTAAAGTATTATTTATACCTTAAACTACCCTAATTACCACTAATCGTGATTAAGAACTTAATAAGTTACTATTCACCAAAAAATTATTATAATCTCATTGAACCAAATTTTACTTCTTAATGACAACCATGTATGTTGGATTTTCAAAATTCAATACACATTAGTGGTAAACTTTCATTTAACTGAAAAATCAGTTTGCTTGATTACCACTTAGTGGTTTCACTATTCATCAAAAATTGAAGTTTTTCAGAAAATTACCAAAAATTCACCCTAAGCTATATTTGATATTCCGAATTCAAAAATGAAGTCTATTTTACAAAATTCAAATCATATAAGTCACATTAATTAATTTAATAATTAATTGCCGCTGCCAGAGCAAATAGCGTGTTTTTATGAAACAATAAGTATCAAAAGATTGACACCAATTTAAGTCTAATTTCAAAGTGAAATTGATTCCAATGACCACAATTGGATAAAATGGTAAAAATATATTCTAATTTCACTTCAAAACCAATTCAAAACATAATCTAATCATATAAGTAAATTAGATTAAAAAGCAGTTTTGATGTAAAATGCAGTATTTTTCACTATTCATAAAAAAAATGAACATTGTCAGAAAAATACCAAAAATTCACACAAGGTAAATTTTGATGTCCCAATCATAAAGGATAAGTTTATTTTGACAAAAATAGTTTATAAAATTGTCAAAATATAGATTCAAAAATGGTTTGCCATCAAAAGGCAGTAAAACAATCTTTTAAGAATATTAGTGTATTCCATGCATAAGATTGTATTTATTTTCATTTTAAGCCTCTATAACACTATCTTAATCATTAATAGATATAGATAAAAATATCTATTATTCATTACTTACTTGGGATGTTACATCCTTCCCCCCTTTAGAAAATTTCATCCCCACAATTTATTTACTTATCGAATAAATGGGGGTACTTATCCCTCATTGCATTTTTAGATTCCCGTGTTGCCTCTTCAATCATGTGGTTTTTCCACAAAACCTTTACCTTCTTAATCACCTTATTCCGTAACACTTGCTCCCTGTGGTCAAGAATCTGGA
Source organism: Viscum album (assembly GCA_963277665.1). NCBI lineage: Eukaryota > Viridiplantae > Streptophyta > Magnoliopsida > Santalales > Viscaceae > Viscum > Viscum album. The sequence continues at coordinate 1,011,888,710 of OY728141.1, read as the reverse complement.
CCGGTTGTTCCTCATAAGATAGGTTCTCTTCCAGCTGAACTACCTCTAGACTCAAAAAATGAGATGGATCTGGCATATACTTTCTCAACATCGAAACGTGAAAAACATTGTGTACCTGAGATAAACTCAGAGGTAAAGCCACTCGGTATGCAACTGATCCAACTCTCTCCAGAATTTCGTATGGTCCAATAAACCTTGGACTCAGATTTCCTTTCTTACCAAATCTCATCACACTTTTCCAAGGAGAAACATTGAGAAAAACATGATCACCTACCTCGAAAGATAGATCCTTCCTCCGGTTATCCGCATAACTCTTCTGCCTGCTCTGAGCTGTTCTCATGTGTTTCTGAATCAGCTGAACTTTTTCTGCCATCTCTTCTACCAATTCTGGTCCCATCAACTTCCTTTCACCCACTTCATCCCAGAAAGCTGGAGTTCGACACCGCTTCCCATATAATGCCTGAAATGGTGCCATCTGTATACTGGAATGAAAACTGTTATTATATGAAAACTCAACCAAAGAAAGATGTTGGTCCCAACTTCCCTGATAATCCATAGAACAAGCTCAGAGCATATCCTCCAATGTCTGAATTGTTCATTCTGACTGCCCATCTGATTGAGGATGAAAAGCTGTACTAAAATTTAATTCAGTACCCAACGACTTCTGAAGGCCTTTCCAAAAGTTAGAAGTAAACCTGGGATCACGATCCGATACAATGGAGAGAAGAACTCCATGTAACCTGACTATCTCTTTAAGATACAAACGGGAAAGTTGATCAAGAGAGAAAGTATCTCGTATAGCAAGGAAATGAGCAGATTTGGTCAAGCGATCAACAATAACCCAGATTGCATTATTACCTCGACATGTCTTCGGTAATCCAACAACAAAGTCCATGGATATATTCTCCCATTTCCACTCTGGCACTGGTAAAGGCTGAAGCATCCCTTTCGGTAACTGCCGCTCTGCTTTAACCTGCTGACAAGTCAAACACTTCACAGTAAAATCAGCAATATCTCTTTTCATTCCATCCCACCAATAATACTCCCGCAGATCTCTATACATCTTAGTACTGCCCGGATGAACTGAAAAAGGAGAACTATGAGCTTCACATAACAACTCTCTCTTCAACTGTGAATCTCAAGGCACACACAATCTCTTCCCAAATCTCAAAACACAATCATTATCAATGTTGAATTCAGGCAACTTACCTTTCTGAACCAGCTCTACCTTTTTCTGCAACTCACTATCTTGCTTCTGTGCTTGCTTGATTCTATCTGATAGAGATGATCTCACTGATACCTGAAACAAAACAGAAGGACTTCCTACACCAACAACTTCTATGCCAAAGTTCATCAAATCCTTAACCAAAGGATCACATTCCTAATGCAACATTGTTAATGAAGCATTACTTTTTCGACTCAAAGCATCAGCCACTTTATTTTCTTTTCCCGGATGGTAATGAATTGTACAATCATAATCCTTGATTAATTCCAGCCATCTCCTTTGTCTCATGTTTAACTCTTTCTGAGTGAATATATAGTTTAAACTTTTGTGATCGGTATATATTTCACACTTTACTCCATACAAATGATGCCTCCAAATTTTTAAAGCAAAAACAACAACAGCTAATTCCAAATCATGTGTAGGGTAATTTACCTCATGAGTTTTCAACTGTCGTGAAGCATAAGAAATTACCTGATCATTCTGCATTAGGACGCAACCAAGTCCTTTCAATGAAGCATCACTGTATATAACAAACTCACCATTCCTGGAAGGTAGTGCCAAAACTGGAGCATTCACCAATCTTCTTTTCAATTCCTGAAAACAATCATCACATTCTTTGGTCCAGATAAACTTAACACCCTTCCGAGTTAGCTTAGTCATTGGACTAGATAACCGTGAAAAATTTATAACAAACCTTCGGTAATAGCCCGCCAAACCAAGGAAGCTACGAATCTCGGTTACATTCGTGTGTCTTGGCCATTCTTCCACAACTTTTTTTTGCAGGATCAACAGTTATTCCATCTTTAGAAACAATCTGACCAAGGAAAGAAATTTGTTGCAACCAAAACTCACACTTGCTGAATTTCCCATACAGTTTCTTTTCTTTTAAGGTTTGCAAGATAACCCTTAAATGTTTTTCATGCTCCTCTATACTTTTAGAAAACACCAAAATATCATCAACGAAAACCACCACAAACTTATCCAAGAACTCATGGAAAATTCTATTCATTAATTCCATGAATATAGCAGGTTCATTGGTTAGCCCAAAAGGCATTACTACAAATTCATAATGGCCATATCTCATACGGAATGCGGTCTTCGGAATATATGCCTCCTTTACCTTCAGCTGATGGTACCCCGATCTCAAGTCAATCTTTGAAAAAAACTGAGCTCCCTGGAGCTGATACAACTTCATTTGATGGCCCGACATCTGCTGAAGTAGTTGAAAAGGATTTCACCACCCCTTTCTGCTTGTAGTCTAACTGCTTCCCATCACTCAAGCTCCTTGTCGGACACTCGTTTGTATAGTGACCCATCTCATTGCACTTATAAAATTTCACTAACTGTAAATCAAATTTGTCCTTACCTTCAACTTGATCCTTTTCAGTGCAATCACGAGCCTTATGTCCCATCTTACCACATCGGTAGCACTTCCCAGAATTCAGAAGACATTCCCCAGCTTGCCTTTTGCCACATTTATCACAAACTGGAAACTTAGTTCTCTTACCATCAGACTTTTTTGAAGAATTCTTACCTTTCTCCTGCCACCTCGGTCTCTTCTTCTGCTGGTTGTTATAGAAAACATGGTCATCGGCAAACTCCATTTCCACCTTCTCAGCACATCGAACAAGCTTTTCATAAATTTTAAACTCACGAGAAGCTAATTCCCTTAGATACTTTGGCTTTAATCCTGAGTAGAAACGATTGATTTTACTATCAAGGTCCCGGATAAAATTTGGAGCATACCTTGCCAATCGAGTGAACCTTTCTTCATAGGCAGCCACTGAGTCTTCCTCTTGCCTCAATTCCAAGAATTGCTTTTCCATCCTAAGTCGAACAGCCTTAGGAAAATACTTCTCAAGAAACATACCTTTGAATTCATCCCAGTCAAGAGAATCAATCTCATCGGCGTCCCTGATATTTTTAACCATAGACCACCACTGATCTGCTTCACCCTCCAAACGGTAAATAGAAAGACTAACCTTTTGATTGTCTGAACACCCCATGACATCAAAAATCTTCTCCAGTGCTTTAATCCACCCTTCAGCTAGCACAGGGTCAGATGATCCTCTGAATGATGGTGGATGTTGCCTCATGAAATGTTCCACCACTGACATGTTCCTCTGCGGTTGATCTGGCTGATCTCGTACATAGATACCACCACCATTTATCGCTTGAGTCAACTGCGCCATCACTACAACAAACTGTTCAGTTCCAATTCCGACCATTTCTGGATGCTGATTCGGAAGGTTATTTCCTTCTGTATGCCTTCCTAGTACTGCTTCCCTGTTTCCTCTGCAGAAAACCATTATGAACAGACATGTCTTAGATGAAGCAACAAGGTAATCTTTAAGTGCTATATCATTTCGAAATTTTTTTTGGATAATCATTTAATAGAATTCTAACTCCTAAAGTTATCTAAACAGACCTTTGATACCAACTATAAGGCCCCAGCCTTAAACCTTACTTAATATTGAGTTATTACAAGATTACACATTGAGGATCTTTTCGGGTTTAGAGTTTTAGAGAATTAGATCATAAACCATGCATTACATTCCACATATAAACAAAGTGCTTACATAAAGATAGTATTCTTCATTCCCATCAATGGAAACACATTTAAAATAAAACATGGATTATTTCTTGACACATCCTTGACTCTATCATCTTATCATGTACCTTTCCCTTGACCTGTGAAAAACATTTCAAAAACTTGGGATGAGCATAAAAACTCAGTATGGGTTATAAAAAAAACATGGAAAGGAAACATGAGTTTATATATACATAAGAATGAAATCATACTTTACCCATAAAACATAGGCACTTTAACATACCTCATAAAATTATGAATAAATCATAGAAATCATAAGACATAAAGGTAACTTGAGGCATTCATAACATTCTTACGTAGGGAGTAACCCTCTTGGTTACGTTTGGAATACCCATCACAGTATATTCCGTAAAATCTCTTCGTAGAAACCTTAACGTTTCACTCCTTCGCGTTACCCAATGCATTGGAGAGCTATATCGGGCTCACCCGCCCTTAGTTTATCACGGAACCACCCGTCTTCATAATAATGCCCAAGAACCATAACATAATCATATCACATAAAACATGCATAAAGGAAACATAAAATTTCCACATTTCAATCACGAGATATCAATACAACACATTGATATAAAAAAATTATGAAAACAATTTTCAATACTAAAATAAAAGAAAAGTAAAACATGGTATTTATTTTTCTTGTAAAAAGAAGGTATGGCTTGTAGAGGAAGACGAAACTCAAATAACAGTCACAACGGCGGAGAAGTCGTTGTCGCCGCATACGTACGAAAAAAACATTCCCTTTTGTCATTTAGTAAACGCTTCGTATAAAAAAGATTCCTTTTGAATAAATGTAAAAGTCAAAGGGGTTTATACACCGTATAAAAGAAAGTTGTGTATAAAATAAAATATGCCTCAACGAAAGGAGATTGAGACGAAGTCCCATACCTCGTATCCGACTTGACCCGACCGTTCTTTAATCTCCTGAATAATAAAATTGAGTTAATATCTACTTGCTTAAGAACCTTTTTCAAGTTCATTATTCCTTTTATACCATGTTATGGACATCATGTAATCATTTAAGTTAATAATGTTCATTTTGTAGGTATTTGGTTCTTAAGTCAAAAATAGACTGCTTACACTTACATGTTGTTAATTTGGTCAAAGTTTCGTTATATCCAGAATGGCATAATGATGTAGATATCATATATTTCATTTATATCCTGTACATACATGCATTTATAATATTACATCACATTTAGAGGTAAGAAATGAAATGCACCGTTCATGGAGACGGTAAGCCGTACGTACGCATGAACGCTACTTCCATTTCTATTTCATATTTTCTGGAATGGAATCATAATGATATAAGAGTATATTATAATTCCAGTATAATAAAATATATAATATCATTAACTTTATCCTTTACACATCCCACATATGGTATTAACAAATCAAATCACTTTTAGGGGGCGGTAGTCCGCACTTCATAAAGTGAAGATATCGTGTTTACCCATAATGGGAACCATAAAGGTTTGCCAAAAATGAAAAAAACAGAAGCATAAGAAAAACATAAACATATTATATATCATATATAAAAATAGTGACATCATAATGGCCACCTTTGAAGGTGTTAAATGAGTGTTGAACAATCATCGTTTCGGGAGGCAGAATTTCACCATCCACGGAAACCGTATGTTCTTTAACCATTTGATGTAGTTGTGTGAGTGTGTAGCTCAAATATATCTTATAACAACATCCTAGTATATTGAAGATACTGGTGTTGTTATAAAAGAAGTAAATAAAAAGAGTTTAGGGGGTTGGAGAAGCGAAATAAAACAAATGAACATGAGAGAATGAATTACCTTAAAAAGTGTAACTCCTTTTGATTTGAGCCTAAAGGCTTACATTGAAAGGATTCTGCCCAAAGGTAATCCTCTAGGATGAGGAGAGGGATATGGAGAGAGTAAATGGGTAGGGTTTGGCCGAGCCAAAGGCTTGAGGAGTGTGTGAAATGAGGTAGAGGTGGGGGCCTTTTATAAGAGGAGAGGAGGGGCACTTTTGGAAAGTAAAGAAATATTACTTTATTTGAAAATTTGTTTCGATTTCAAAAGGTCCCACATTGATATAATTCGTGGATAAGGTGATAAGGGTTCTAAATCCACTCATCCAATTGGTTTTGGACATGTGTAGTTCATAGATTTTATATTATCTTTCCATTTAATTTAAATCGTCAAATAATGATGTCATCGCTGCATCATTATTATGTCATAAATAATTTAATTTATTTAATGTCTAAAAATCATAAAAAATACTATGATGTAGTAAATCTTTTTATCTTTCCAATGACTATTTATAATCAAATATATGATCTTTATAACCCCATGTAAAAATTGTTTTCGTAAAACATATTATGTTTGTGTCATTTTTACTTTTACATTAAATAAAAAGTAATTTATGTCATTTCCCAACAAAAGTGGATCCATGGGGTCCCCAAGTTGACCCATGGCATGTCATGGTCGGCCATGACACAACCAATGAGGTTGGGACATGTGTCTAGGTCATTTCATTTTATTAAAGTATTATTTATACCTTAAACTACCCTAATTACCACTAATCGTGATTAAGAACTTAATAAGTTACTATTCACCAAAAAATTATTATAATCTCATTGAACCACATTTTACTTCTTAATAAAAACCATGTATGTCGGATTTTCAAAATTCAATACACATTAGTGGTAAACTTTCATTTAACTGAAAAATCAGTTTGCTTGATTACCACTTAGTGGTTTCACTATTCATCAAAAATTGAAGTTTTTCAGAAAATTACCAAAAATTCACCCTAAGCTATATTTGATATTCCGAATTCAAAAATGAAGTCTATTTTACAAAATTCAAATCATATAAGTCACATTAATTAATTTAATAATTAATTCCCGCTGTCAGAGCAAATAGCGTGTTTTTATGAAACAATAAGTATCAAAAGATTGACACCAATTTAAGTCTAATTTCAAAGTGAAATTGATTCCAATGACCACCATTGGATAAAATGTTAAAAATATTTTCTAATTTCACTTCAAAACCAATTCAAAACATAATCTAATCATATAAATAAATTAGATTAAAAAGCAGTTTTGATGTAAAATGCAGTATTTTTCACTATTCATAAAAAAATGAACATTGTCAGAAAAATACCAAAAATTCACACAAGGTAAATTTTGATGTCCCAATCATAAAGGATAAGTTTATTTTGACAAACATAGTTTATAAAATTGTCAAAATATAGATTCAAAAATGGTTTGCCATCAAAAGGAAGTAAAACAATCTTTTAAGAATATTAGTGTATTCCATGCATAAGATTGTATTTATTTTCATTTTAAGCCGCTATAACACTATCTTAATCATTAATATACATAGATAAAAATATCTATTATTCATTACTGACTTGGTATGTTACAGGTTCCACCATATATTAATTCTTGAACATGTGGAACTAATTATGTAGAAACCAACATAGTCTATAAGGGATTCTTCATCATCATGTACTTGGCACCTGGCCTCTAACACGGAAGAAATCATCTTTGATTAAATCAATGAATTTAATTCAGATTAATGTTTGATAATCTCACACATATGTACCACTAGATATCTATATATAATAATATTATGACCTTATTCCATAGGTGAAACATGGTACATATCCTAGTAACTTAGTGTGGTGAATTCACCCTTAATAAAAGCATGTGCTGCAAGAACATAAATAGAAATATTCATTCTCCATCTAACTCTATGGTAATAGGCCTTATAGTTGAAGGATATATTATTAGAATATAAAGGGAATCCCTATAAATTAACATATAACTAGCTTCTAGATTTATCCCTTGGTATTCATCATAGACTCCATCATGAGGCATATTCAACCACTTATCCCCCTTTATTGAAGAAAAAAAAACACATATCCTTTCGCACAAATTTTAATCTAATAAGAACCATCTTCATCAAATAAAAATTCTATGTTATGATAAAAATCATATACCAGCTTTAGGAAGAAAGGTATATTATTTTAGAAAAACCACCCCAACCACCCTTCGTCTTCTAGAAACTTATATATGAGAGAATTACTCAAAAACATAAACTTTGATTTTACTTTCTTTTCTACAAAAACAACATGGTTGACAAGATTCATATTAATTAAATAAATATTAGTAGGTGAAATCAACTATTTCTTCTACATAATAGAATATTTTAAATTTTAAAGAGAAAACCCAAAAGTATGCTTCATTCATGGAATTCATATCGGATCGACAGGATTTATCGAAGGTAAAGAGAAGGTTTGAACAATGAGAAATGAAATAGTTTCACTAGGCTTGAGGGAGGGATATGCATGTATCACACATAGATCAAGGTATATTGGGAATATACATTGTGATACTTTAATATTATTTGGTATATTAGGTATTATAAAATCAAAATTTTACTTGAAATCAAATTTATGATTGAGACAAAAACATTCATCGGGTTTCCAAAACTAGAATTAACTGGGAAATAAACTGGGGGTTGAAAATATTGAGAAACACAGAAAAAAATTTCAAGGGAATGAAAGGAAATGACATGAAAACTCAACAACATCACATATCCAATGATATAAAATATCCAATGGTATGAAAAACCAATATTATGACAAGCCAACGATATGACAAACCAACAATATGAAAAACTAATAGTATGAAAAGCCAACAATATGAAAAACCATGGGTATGAAAATCCAATGGTATGACAAAAAAATGGTTTGACAAGACAATAGTATGAAAAACCAATGGTATGCAAATGATAATTAAAATTAACCACAATTTATCAATCCTTATCCACTATTGATATAATTAATTTTATCAAAATTCAAAAGATTGGTAAAAACATCATCTAACTAGTGTTCTCTGCTAATAAACTGAATGGAAATATCTCACTTTTGAAAATGATCTCTCTAAAAAGTTATGTATTATGTCAATGTTTTTGTTGTATAAAGGCAAATAATATTCTTAGATATGTTTATTTCACTTGTATTGTAACAGTTTATGGGGAAATGTCAGAATTGATATCCATATTCTTGTAGGGTGTGTTTCATCAAGATCCTATTCATAGGTGGTACTCATAGAAGTATCAATACTTATAGTTCTACCTAGATTAAAACATTTTAAAAGATTTTTGTATAATTAGTTTGATTCAAAATAATTCCTTCTTTGTTTTAAAAAATATAAAATCCAAGAATGAATTTGAATTCACCCATTAAAATCATTTCAAATTCATTTTGCATCATTATAGTGAAATTAGTACATAAATAATTTTTTGAAGATACCAAAATATTATCATCAACATATATTTTTACTACTAATACTTATCTTTAAATTCGTTTTCTTGAAAGGGTAGGATCAACTATTCCTTTTAAAAAAACCATTTGAAATCATAAAATTGCTGAGCCTATTATACCATGCACTATGAGATTTTTGAAACCATATAAATAATTATTTAAAATAAAAATATATATTTGTAAAGTGGTTATTTAAAAAAAATAGGGGTTTGTTCCACAAAAACATCACCAATTATAAAACCATTTAATAATTCACTATTGAAAAACATTTGATAAATTATGAAATCAAGATGAGTTGACCAAGAAAGATGTATTCATATGGATTCACATCTGGATATAGGTAAAAATAATTCCTCGTAGTCAATCCCTTCTTCATGACTATAACCTCCTGTAACAAGTCTGTCCTTATTTCTAACTATATTGCTCGATTCATCAACTTTATTACTAAACACCCATTTGGATCCAATATTCAAGGTGTCCTTGGGTCTATATATAAATTCCCACACTTTTATCCTTTCAAATAGATTTGACTCTTATTTTATTTCTATTACCCATAATTAATCATTAATATCTTCATTGATGTTCGTAAGTTCATGATAAGACAATAAATAATTATGTTCTACTTGATTTCTAACAGAATATCTAGTTTTATTTTTTTTATTTAGATCACTGAAAATAGAATCTAAATGATGGTACTTAGTAGTTCTCATAGCTCTAGATAAAGATGGACTAGTCACTTATTAATTTTCAGGTTCAAGTTTTGGATGTTCTAGAAATTCTTCAGTACTGGATGTTTTTATTCTTGTTTTACAATAGAATCTAAAGGTTTGTAATTTAATTTTCAAGATGATAAATCATCCTAAATATTTTATAAGAAGGTCTTAGGCTCATGTGGATCACTTTAATCAAATTTTACATGAAATTATTCTTCCACAGTTTTGGACTTCTTATTTAAAACTCCGTAGGATTTTTGAGAAATTTAATAACTAAGAAAAATTAAATCATCACTTTTGGAAGAAAATTTATCCAAATTATCCTTAGTATTAAGAATAAAGACTTTAATACCAAAAACATATAAAGTAATTTACATTATGATTATGATTATTACACAACTCATAAGGTATCTTATTAAGAATAGGTATAATCAAAAAAATATTGATAATATAGTGGGATGTCTTAATATATTATTCCCAAAAAATAGATTGGTAGGTCATACACATTTAACATGGTATGGACAATCTCTTATAAGGTTTGATTTACTATTTCAACAACTCAATTATACTAGGGTATCCTAAAAGCATATAATTTGTAAGTATAACCATTTTGTGAGAAAAATACAAAATATTGATTCTAAAACTCATGTCCATAGTCACTTCCTATGGTCTTAAACATAATTCCACTATTATTTTCTGTAGACTTAACATACTTGGTAAATTAAAAGCAGGATTCACTTTTTTGAGCTAAAATATATACCCAAGTATACCTATAATATTCATCTACAAAACATAACCATAGTGCTTCCCATTAATACTAGAAACTATAGGTTGTAAAAAAAATCCATGTGATCCAAATTGAGAGGTTGGGAAGTTGACACTTCCATCCTTAGTTTAAAAAAAACTTTATGTTGTTTTCCTTTTTGAAAGGGGTTACAGACTTTCTTAGTTGGGAACTCAAGTTTAGGTAGATCCCTAACAAACCCATTTCTAGTTATGTTCTTAAGGGAGAAAATTTCTCAATGGCCTATTCCTATATTCCAAAGCCAAGATTCATTATGAAAGGAACTTAATCATGAAACATTCTGAGAAACTAAGGAATTTAAATATACAGTATAAACATTATCATTTCACAAAGCCGTAAAAATTAAATCATTTATTGAATAAAAAAACTGTAAGCATAATTATTAAACATAACATAAAAAACCATAATCACATAATTAATAAATGATAAGAAGATTATATTTTAAACAATTAATATATACAACTTTAGAAATCAAAACTGAGTTTTTGTTACTAATCAATCCTAATCTGATGATTTTTTCTTTTTCCTTATCATAAAAAGTGACGTGGACACCATCAACCTTGATAATTATCTTGAAGTAAGAGCAATTTACTATCATATGTCTTGAACATCCACATTCCAAGTACCATAGAGTTATATTTGACGTCTTCAATAATTTTTTTTTCGAAATAGGTTTTAAACAAGAAATTATTTTGCTACCCATATATATTTGTGTCCAAACATATTAGTGATGAATGATTTTGGAACCCATATTTTCCTTATGGGTTTATTATAAATAGATTATAGACTCGTATAAATAAATTTTTTTTCCTTTTGAAAAAAAATCAGCTCATGTTTTAGGTCTGGATTTATGAAAAAATTTATTCTTAGTTATTCTCCTCTCTTTGGTTTCATATCCTATCCTAGTAATATATTTTTCCGATACATTCTTTACCAAATTATTTGTAACTTTTCCTAGAATTTATAAGTTTTTCAGGTTCTTTCTTTAATTTCTCATATGAAATTTTAAATTCATTACTTTCTTTGATTATATGAATATTTTTCTCTTTTTATATAGATATCTCATATTTTACATTTAAAGTTATAAAATGATTCCATTCAAGGCTTTAATACTTATCATTTAATTCATCAATGGTATCCTCTAGAACATATTAGTATTAAAACAATTCTTCATTTTACATATTTTTATCAACATGTTCATTATCATAATTATCAATCCCTGACACAAGAAAAAAATCTAGAAATAGTAGGTAAGTCAGGTACCTCACTGACCTCAGTCTTGAAGCACATGTCTTCTCTATCTGGTTTATTTTTAGGTCTTGAATCTAAATTAATTGAACTATATTCTAAAATACTCCATGTTGGTTTCATGGAATTTTTGTCTCTTTGGTCGCTCTCTTCAAATTTCTTATTGTACTTAATCTTTAAAAAGAAAAGTTTTACATGACATTTCCTTTTTCATTCATACTAGACAACTTTCTTCAGATAATCATCCTTTTTCTTCCAATTTTATCTATTATCATAATTTTCGTTATATTTTAGTTTTATAAAAAAAAATTCTCCTTGTTGAACATATTAAACCTTCTAGATTTGTGATAAATTTTTTTATCACTGTTATATACATATTCACTAGAACTAAAACATATAGTTTGAGTTTTTTATTTTTCTTTTTCATTTTATTGTCTAGGGGAATTAGTATTGAAATATACTGGCTTCCTATTAGAATCCTCATCATTTTTAATATTTACTTTCATTTCTTCTTCATAAATCATAATATTTCCAATGAACTCTTTCACCTAAATTTTACTTATATCACATGATTCCTTGAATAAAACTGAAGTGCCTATCCATCTTTTAGGGGGACATATCAACGATCTCATTATCTAATCTTTGTTAGATACAAGATTTTCCCAAAATCTAATGGTATTTAAAATCACATTAAACTTGAGATACATGTAAAAAATGGGCTAATCTAGATTCATTTTAAAATTATCATATTTAATATCATAGTTATTAAGCTTCATTTCGTTCACATTTGAAGTTCCCTTATGGGAAAAAGAAAAAGTTTCCCAAATTTCAAAATCATATTTACAAGAAAAAATCCTATTAAACTCTTCATCACCTAGGGAATATTATAGGGAATTAATATATTTAGAATTAATATTGTATGATAATTTTGTTTTAGCATCCCTAGTACTTATAGAGGTATCAGGTATTAAATATTCATCTTCTATAGGAGACCAAATATCTAAGATCTTGATCTCTATGTGCATTTTCATCATTATTTTTCATTAGGGATAATTTTTTCTATTGAATAAAGGAGTTATTATTGTAGCAGAACCTTCTTGATGATTATCCATATTGATGAAAAAAATTAGAACAAATAAAGATTTAAGGTGTTTAATGTACAACTAAATCATAGTAAAAAAATTTGAAAACTTGAATACCAAATACAAAAAAAACCACTAATACCAAAAGTTGGTAGGAGTGTGTATAATAGGGGGGGGGGGGGGTAATTAAGTAACAAATAATTTTTTTTCCATAAAAACAAATTATTTTGAAATCCTCTATATGTTTAAATATGGGAAAGTTTATCAAAATAAGTAGTATGATATATATATTAGTCTTTCTAAATATTTATCTAATAATTTATTAGTTATTGGATAAATAATATAAATAATATTATTTAATCCCTTGAAATAAATTAACTTGATAAAAATACTATATGAACAAGAATTAAGATAAACTATCAAAGTATGAATTTTGTTTATACTTAAAAAATAGTTTCAAATTTTAAAGTAGAAATAATGTAAAACAAAATTAAAACGCATAGTGAAAAAATAAATACAAGAGGTTCAATATCATGTCAAGAATTAGTCTTATATACTTGGTGATCACCCACCACCATGATGTTTATATATAATAAACTAGATGATCCACAACCTGTATCAATTTTATAAAATAGTTTACAATTGTACAGGTCAAAAAATGACCTCTTCCAAATTTATGTGTGGGAGTAAAAATAAACAATACACATAGAGACCTCCTCTACTCTTATTCATGGGATAAAAAAATTATAAATGTTTTTGGGAAGATATCGAGTATCTTACAGTTTAGTTAAATAGATAGTGTATGTGTGGTAAAGCAGAGTAATAACACACACTACTCAAAAATTAATAAAGCTAAATAGAATCAAGCAATCTATGAGTGTATAGTTTATAAGTGTTAGGTTTTTTATAATGAATCTTGTGATTCATGAGTTGATTTGGAAATGAAGATTGAGTAAGGTTATTTCAAAATATTTAAGAAAATAATGAGTCAAAACTCCTATTTTCTGACTAGAGGAAGGTACTAGATGTGATGATGTTATGAATTCTTCAGTCGAGTGTTCACAGTAAGTGATATCTTCATGTTATAAATTGGGTTCATCTCCTTAACGCATATATATTCAGTGAATCATGAGATATTTTTGTCCACAACATTTTTCAATATTTTCATCATGGTGTTATCTATATGACACTATGTGTATATTGAATGAGGGAGTGTTCTCTACTTTTATTAATACCAACAAGAAAATCTGAAATAGATGTTTTCTCATACTACTTATTATGACATGTTTTCTATCGAACATTTTAAGAAAAATCATTATAATAGTAAATGGAATTAAAGTTGATAAATATAACCATTGGATTAATCAAAGTAAAAATAATTAATATAATAAAACAATTATGGTGTCATTCTATCTGGAAGTGATAGGATCTGAAAGTTTCTCTCTTGAAGGTCTGTTGTTCTGGCAGAATGAAAGTTGTGTTCTGTTGATCTAGAGGTATAACACTGATAGTGTCTTAGACTTAGAGAATTTTTTAGTATGCTAGTGGTGTCTTAACTAGTTGTGTTTAGTCTATCTATGTATCTTGTAATTACATCTTAGACGTAGTCAAATTCTATGTTGGCAGTATGATACTGATGGTGTGACATTGACGGTGCCTCACCTACAAGTATCTCATACTTAGCCATATTTTCATTCTAGTGACATGATATCATGTGGATGTGTCAATACGTGGTTTCTCATACTTTTTCAATTATTCAGTTCAAAATTATGAAAATATTATTGTGTGATATCATGGTGGTGTCTCAAACATAGATATTTTTATACTAGAGGTATGTCATGGACAATAGTGTCTATCTCAACAGTGTCTCATTTGTATATGGATTTATCACATATTCCCAAAATACAGATTACTTAAATCAAAACATGAAATTCATCAATTTTATTAAAAACATTATTTTTATTATTATTGAAACTAGGAGGTAAATAATAAATATATATTTATTGTACAAGAGGTTTCAATATGTATGAAGGAACATGGACAGGATGTGTCATATTTCATCTCAATTTACTTTCATTGAAGAATATTTTATAGTCATCAACATAATTTAATTTATATTGGGTTTGTATTTGTTCCATTTTTATGTTATATCATGAATCCTTCATAATTTATTGTATTTTAAGTTTGAATTCGAATTGTTCTATCCAAAAAGATTTGACATGAAAGTTACTAAGTGGTAAAGGTTTTGATAACTCAATTTCTTTTTGTTCAGTTGTAACTCTTCATCATTGAAGTTGTTATGATATTATTATCTACTAATTTATATCTATATTTGTTTTTCAATTTACACTCTTATTTTTTGGATTTAAATTTTTTACACATAATTTCTCCCTTGTTAACTCTCAATTAAATGGTATGATCTTTATAAGGATTATTCATCTCAAATTCTATTTATTTGAGAAATATGATTATGATATGCACCTATATTATTTTATTATTTTTATATAATACCCTTTTGAAATTTCATATCATTAATGTAATTATTTTAATGATATTTGAATATTGATTTTATCTTATTCTTTCATTTTAATTTTTATGAAAATGTTACCAAAGTGGTAAATGCTTGATGTTACAATCTATTTTCTAATTTTTATTTTTATTTTAAAGTTTCCTTTAGTGGAAATCATAATATATTATTTTATTGAAACTAATAAAAATATTTATCCTTTTATATGAATGTGGTTTATATTTCTTATTTCTATATACCTCTTATTGATTAATGAAATTTCAAGAAAGTTATTTGTATTTTCTACTAATATTATATCGTTTTTTAGATTGGGAATCATTCTCATATATGTAAATGTTTTCTAAATAATTTATAATTTCTTTTTCTAGACATAATTTAATCCATTAATATATTTTCGAAGATACATTGAATTCCTTCTAAAATTATTTGGATTGAAATTTCATAACATTTTTCAAATGGGTGACTTTTGGATCACATTGAAAATTATTTGAAAATAATGTTTTTTTATGTTTACACCATTAATGGATTTTATTATAGTCATGACCATTATTTTCCCATATTCTACCTTTATAACAATCCAAGGTTATTTTCCATGAGAAATTTTATCAAAATTTTATTTTATATTTTAGGTTTTAAAAGTGGTTTTAAAACTGACAAGTTTATTTTCCTCAAAAAAATTTCTATTGATATTTTAATGATATTTACATTTATCAAGTTTAACGACCATTTTTTTACTTATGGTACAATGGAAAAATTTTATAATTATAGCATACTGATTCTTTTTCAGAAGGATTGTGATCTGTTTTATTATTAAAATATTTACATTTTTTATGTAGGATTTCTAATATGACTGTCTATATTGATTATGTATTGAATTATTATTCTTCACTTTTAGATAAGGTATGAATTGGACTTACTAACTAATAGGAAGTGCCTATTATAAACCATCAATATATCGATAGGTCTCATAAGACAAATTAGATAGGGTATTTGGTTGTGTCCTTAGCAATTTATTTTGTATCTTTTGGCACCATCCCTTGATGGTAGGTTTTAAATGACTTGAAAAGAGGCTTTGATGGGATGTTTTATATGTCTAAAATTCTGCATTATATCATCAATTTTTTTTTAAATTTCCATATAATAAATTTAATAGTTATGATATCTATGGATAAGTTTTAAACTCAATTGATTATTTATATGGCATTATTGGATCATTATTTATTATGTCTGTATTATTCCTTGGGCACAATTATTGATTAAATGGAATGTGTTTTTAGTTATTTACCTATATATATTTAAATATGTAATTTATTAAAGTTATATTCTGATATATATTTCTCTTAATATTAATTTCATCTCACCCTTTATTTTTTGATTTACCCAAGATAGTAGGTAGTGTGCTTTGATTGATATACAAGGATATGCTAGATTGTATAATGAATTTATTAAAGAAAATACTTTTTTTATGTTTTCTAATGAAATGTGGGAATCAAGTGTGTATCTAGTTTACCATGAAAACTAATGAAATTTTTTCCTTTGGGATGTGATTCCTTATATTTATTACCAATTTATTAATGATACCACCAGTACTTGGCTTTTTGTTTCAATGTGTGTATTGTTTTTATCTGAAAAATATTATAGAATCCTTAGGAACTATATTTAAGAAAATATATATAATATAATATAACCTTTTAACTAACCTTGAGGATAAGTCTAACTATTTGATAACATATTAAAATTTTTAAAGGTTTTGATTATATGGTTTTTATATCTATACATCCATATATATATTTTACAAGTAGATTCCATTTTGGAACAGATGAGTTTAGCAGTAATAATCCTAAAAATAGATGGTTGAGTATATATTGAATATAATTATGGTGAATGGGGTGTGTGATCTTACAATAAACAAGTTTTGAAACTCCCAAGGGATATGATTAGGTAAAATCACTTTATTTTAGGAACACTTATTATTATTCAGAGAATAAAACCTATAGAAACCAAATATATGACATAGTGATATGAGGATAAACATAAAGTTTTTATTGTGGATAAGTATATGGTTGATCATATGTTTAAATTCACAGATAACCCTTTTTAGGTTTTATGATTATGGATATTTTTGGAGATATTTATAGATTTTTGATAGATATTTTAGGAATATGATTCATTTATGTTTTAAATTTGAAAAAGGAATTTGAGGATGAATGAATTTACATTTTTGGATATAATATTAATAGTAATGGTGACCTATATGGTTTATATGATCATTTTAGTTGAGGTAGTTATAAGTTATTACAATTTTGGAATATATGTTTTATTATATAGATAATCATAGGGTGAAAATGTGATTTGGTGATTAAGTGATTAATGTTATTTCAGAATAATTTCACTATTTTGGATACCATATATGATTATAGTAAATAGAAATATTTTTGAATAGGGTGGGATAGTATTAGAGGAAAAATATTTAATTTATATTTTGGTAGAATATATTATTTTAATGTGTATGTATGATAATTCAGGTAATTAATGTAAATGATTTGTATATGATAGATATAATTTGAGTAGGGAATATATATTTTTAGTGAGAGATATTAATAGTGATTGATTTTATTTGGAGATAAATTTATCAGGGAAGAATATTTTATTAAATAATTATATTCATTGGATTTCAATCATAGTCTAGAATACTTTGATTAATTTTATGAATAACTACTTTTAGAATGGTTTAGTTTGAACTTTGAGTATTATTATCAAATTATAGGGATTAATGTATTATTTATTAATATAAAGGTTTATTCATTTTTGGTATTACCTTAAATTTTCCAATACATTTTTTGTTTTTAGATCAATATCTTATTATCCTTTTTTTATTATATGATCTGTTATAAGTTTATTTTAGTGCTTCATATATAATAAAATATCAACATGGATATTCATTGTTTGGAGAAAATAATGAGATTGTAGTGGAAATTTATTAAAGGATGAACTTATACTTTTTTGGTAAGTATATATACTTATATTATTCATCTTGGGAAAATAATTCCTTAACTCTAGTAAAAGAATCTTACATTAGAAAATGTTGTCCTATTTTGATCATTTTAGATGAATTGATGGTCTTTTAACCCATCAAAGATTTATTGTACCATGGTTCTTTACTTTCTCACGTCTACGTTATCTATCACTCTATATTAGTCCATGGGTGTTAGTTTACTCTTCAATAACCATGTTTTCACTTCCAAGAATTCATCTTCTCAAAGGATACCTTGTTTTTATGACCTCTTTGTTTCTTTTTCCCACTTTTTAACTGGATGATTTATTAGAAATTTTTATGATATAGGTTTTCTAAAATGTATTTTCAAATGTGAGATTATTGATTATCGAGAACATGTTCAAATTTTGATGATTCATTTTTTATGGGTATAATAATGTAAATCCCCAAAATTTTAAAATAACACTCTATTTGATAGCATTTACAACACATAATATCGAGCCTAAACGAACCACAAAATAATATTATTTAATTATAAAATTTTAAACCTAGAAATTTCATTTATAGATATGAATAGTATTAAAATAATCATTAAATATATATAATGAAAATTATTAAAAAAAATTCATTGATTAATTCTTTAGAAATAAGTACTTAATTTTTAAAATAGTTATTTTCTACTTCAGTAATTTTATTTATAAAAAATGAATTTTAATTTTATTGTGAGAAATTATTATATTCAAATTATAGAAAATGTATAAAATATATTATATAAAAAATATTATTTTTAAATTAATAATATTATAATAACCCAATAATGAAATTTTAAATTTTTTCTGAAAATATTTATTTTTTAGGGAACACTAAAAAATACCAATTTATATTCAAAAATTTATTTTTATTTAGAGAATTTAAAAATGTTTCATTTTTTATAAAATTTATTTAAAGGGAAAATTAGTTTATATTATATTAATAATAACCCTTTTTATATTATTAGAATCAATTTTTTGATTAAATTTGGTATATAAACATTTTTATACAGAGATGGAATGTTTTAGAAAAACTATTTTATACATGCAATGTTTTTAACATAATAAATTAAATTTATCACTATTGGTGTATTTTTTTAAGAAATAAATATATTATATATTCATAAAAATGGTTTAACATTCATATATTTTTTTATTATGCACTTGATAAGAATAAATCCAGTTTTATACTTAAAACCTATATTTTTTAAAAGAATATTTTATCCATTTTAAAAACAAATTTTAATATAATTATCAACCAATATTTGGTATTTAATTTTATAAAATGGATTTATAATTTTTAATTAGGATGATAAAATTTGATAAATATGCCCCATATATTTATAGTCAGTATGAATTGTAACTGTGATAAAATTTATCACCTTAGTAAAGGGTCAATCCTATTATTAAAGGTTAAAACTAAGTGACCAGGCTATAATTTTTCATCATAATCCTTTTCAGAAAATGATAATTTGACTCTTACCACCTTAGTCTTGAAATTTATTATTTAAGGGAACTATTCCATCAAAATGACTAATATAGCATTTAAAGAAAATAATGTGAAAAATGACACTCTCAAAGTCTTAAATAAATATTATGTGTCAACATACAGACAAAATAATATTTTGGATGAATATAAATGTATATATCTAAAATAATGAAATTAATTTCATAGTGGAAATTTATTTTTATTTTTTGTAATTATATAATATCTTTAAATTCATATGCTATACTGACATTATATTTCTATAATTAATAAAAAACTATAATGAAAAATTTTAAAAATATTAAAAGTGATATAATTTTGATGAGTTATTATGTTCCATGAATTTTATCAACAATTAAAAAATATTATTTTTGATTGAAATTATTATATTTAAAGTGCATATTTTAATTTATCTATTTTAATTGAAATTAAACGAATATTTTTAAAATTGACATTAATGATATTTTATCAAAATAATATTTTCTTAAATTAGTTAAAAATAATTATAATATTGAAAGAGGAAAATGAGGATAATATATCGTCTAATTTTTATTTTATTTTCCATTTTGAGTCAATTTGAAATTTATAATTAAAATTATAACCGCTTAATAGTGAAAAAATACATTACCATGGTTAAGGTTAAAATTTGTTAACTAAGCGATTTATCTAAAGGATGAGGATTAAAACACCACATAAAACCATAAATTTTTTATTGGTTTATATGATTTATACCATATCATATATCAAATTTAAATCTCAATCCATTTAGAATAATTTTTCTTAATAATGGTCTTTTATTATTTTATTCTTTTAATAAATTCTAAATGTGTTCTCTCCCCCACATAAAAAAGGAAGCCCATCATTTATCATTGTTAAACCATATTGAGACTTCTAGCACAACCATACCAATATGTATTATTTTTAAGAATATTTTTCCAAATTCTATAGTTTTTTCAACCCAAACGACCAACCCTAGGTTTCTTAAGGATCAATCAAAATAAGGTCACCTAAAGAAGAGGTAATTGTTTTACCCAACGTCTTTTAATTAATTTATTTATTAAACTCCAACCAATATATGATATTAATCAAAAAAATATATTAAATATCATAAATACTCTAAAAAATTATCATCATTATGAAATCACCGTTATCCACCCTATTTCATATCAAATCGGAGGTCAAAGTATTGCCCATGCATAAATATAGCTTACTGTCTCCACATGGTAATTCGATTAATTTTTCATCAGAATAATTTATGGATGTTTATCATAATGTGTATAATGTTTATATATGATATATATGGTACAATAATTGTTTTTAAAGGTGAATTATTATTTACATTTTTTTTTCTATCTGTCAAAAAATGAAAACAATATCAATGCATATATACAACCTTCCATATCTAAGAATAATACTATTCATTTTCTATCTATATCATGTATAGATTAATATAAATTAATATATAATAAATATATATTAT
The DNA here is from genome assembly GCA_963277665.1 of Viscum album. NCBI lineage: Eukaryota > Viridiplantae > Streptophyta > Magnoliopsida > Santalales > Viscaceae > Viscum > Viscum album. Next base: position 1,011,867,205 of record OY728141.1, on the reverse strand, counting down.
ATTTCAATCATTATTATTATTCTCCATATGAGAGAAATACGATCAATATAAAAGTACTGAAACTATAGAATCAAAACCTATGTGAAAAATAAAGCTGTTATTACCCAGAATAGTAATTTTAACAAATAATTTTCAATAAATGGGTGATAGAGGAGTATATTTATGTCATATATTATATTATTTGTAAATTATTATGGTTATATAATATATTTATAACATATATATTTATTATCCCATATTTGTTAACATGTATGGAGGAATTTGTACCTAAGTTGAGGGATTTCAACTCAATTTACTTTCATTGAGGCATATTTTTTTTCATCAACATAATTTCATTTATATGGTGTATATATACTTCACAATTTTATATTATATTATTAATCATTCAAAATTCATGTTATTTTATTTTTAAATTTTAATAATTTCATCTATGGGGATTTGACATTATGTTTACCAAGCGGTAATGGGTTTCTAAAGTCAATTTACTTTTATTGTGTTATAACTCTACATTATTGAAACTATTATTCTATTAATATCTATGAATTCATCCTTATAATTTTTTATTATATATTTCCATTTGTTTTTTTGTGTATTTAAATTTTTTATTTATGATATTTCCATTATTAATACACAACTCAATGGTATGATATTTAAAATGGTTAATCTTATCAAATCCACTTTCCTTGAGACATATACTTAAGATATGCACTTATATTTATTTATAATGTTCACATACTTTTGTTTTAATAGGTAATATAATTAATATCCTTATTTTCATGATATTTAGTGTTTCATATTATGGTATTCTATTATAGGGATTGTGATTGAAAAGTTATAAATGAAGAAAATGATTTATGTTATAAAATCTATTCTTCTCGAGATTTATTATGTTCAAGGTTACTTTAGGGTAAATAATATGGTATTATTTTCTTGAAGCACACATCATTATTTTTACTTTTTTTATGAATGTTTTTTCATGTTGGGTTTCCACCTCCCCAATTATTGAGTAAATAATTGTCAAAAAAGTTGTTTGTAAGTTATATGAGACATTTATCATCTTTAGACCAGGAATCATTCTATTTCGCATCAATGTTTTATAAAAAACTCAAAAAAAAAAATATTTTATAAAAATAAATCACTTACTAAAATTATTTTACCTAATATTTTCCCTTATTTTAAAAGGTTTTACAAATAAATTTGTTAACTATTTCCAAATGGGTACATTTGAATCTCAATACAAAATGTTTTAAAAGATTTTTTTATTTTTAATGTTTAAAACATTAATTAATTTTCTAACCATCATCTCCATTATTTTATTTGAATATTACTTTATAAAATTCCCTGTTTATTTTCAATGAAAATGATTTTCACAATTTTTTTTGGAATATTTATCTTTAAATGTAATTTCTGAAGTGGAATGTTTATTTTCCTCAAGAATATATTTAATGATATTTCAATGGTATGTTAATTAATCAACATGAAAATCCATTGATGTTACATATGCTGCAATATGGATATTTTTTAGTGATACCATATTTAATATTTCTCCTGATAGTATATAATCCATTTTATTGTGGAAATATTAACATTTCTTATGCAATTTTCTCAATGTGAATGTTAATATTGATTTTGTATTAAATTATTATTCTCCCATTTCATATAATGAATTCATTAGACTTAATAAGTCATGGGAGGGAGAATTATATACCATTATTCTATCGAAATGTCTCACGAGAAAAATTGGATTGGGTATTTTGATGAGATCTTACCCATTTATTTTAGATGTCTTGGAAAAAAGACTTGATGAAATGTTTTATATTTCTTAAAATGAGACCTCAACAATATTTCTCTGTTTTCTAGCATTATAAATTCCACCATTATGAAATATTTTTTTAATTTCTATGAGATTATTATAATATTTATGATATCCCTAGATATTTTAAAATATCAACTTATTCTTTATATGGAATTATTGGGTTATCATTAATCCTTCCATAGTATTCTATGTACAAAATTTATAGATTAAATGGAATTTATTTTCAGTTGTTTATATAACTATATTGATTATACATTATTTATTAAAGATAATATATAGTTTATGTAACCCTTACTAAGAGTCCAATCTCATCCTTTATTTTTTCACTTTCCCCATGATATTAGAAAGTATACAATGATTCCTACAAAAGGATACAATAGACAAAATAATGATGTTATCAAATAATATAATTTTTTTAATTTTTAAATATAATGTGATGATTAAGTTTGGACACATTATACCTAGGATAATAAAGCATTCATCCCATGGGGATGAAATTTCCTTTTTTTAGTGCCTTGTAAAAAAGTAACCACCATCTCTGGGGTACTGGGGTTGGGGTATTTACATGTAGTGTATAAAAAATATTTCTCATTTTTTACTGATATACATATTGAGTGTCATGGATATTATAGTGCAGTGGTATGTGAATGATGTGCTAAGGATCTACAGGTTACCAAGGAACATTATCTCTAATTGAGATGCTTTTTTTACATTATAGGTTTTGAGGTTATTATAGTGTTCTTTAGTCTCGTAGCTATGCCTTAACACTTTTCTCCACCCTTAGACACATGGGTAGTTGGAGTAGATCATCAAGATACAATATGATCTGTTGCGAGCCTATATCATGGATGTTAGTGATTCATCAATAAGAAACCTACCTCATATTGAGTTGGAATACAATATAATTTATCACTCATCCATTGGAATAGATCCATTTAATTTATTTAATTGGTAGGCATATAGTTCAATTTTTTTTGGTGGATGTTGGGAAGTCACCAATTCTTGGTCCTAATGTAGTGAAGAGAAAAACCAAGGAGATTCAGTTGGTTTTATAGTGGATGGGGGTGGAGAAATACCATAATATGGCCAATATTGATCATAAGTGGAGGCCTCTAGAATTTGATGTCTTAGACCATTTTTTCTTGAGTTTCATCCCTCTATAAGGATAATAGAGACTTGGTATGGGGAGTAAGCTTTCTCCCCATTTCATTTTTCCATTTCATGTGGTGTGACATATTGGCGTGATGTAGTTTCATTTTTCACTTTCACCAAGTTGGACATGATACATTATGCCTTCCATGTGCCCCAAATTTATCTGTATATTCACGATGACTCCCACATCATTAAATGGTGTGATTTGGATATCAAGGAAGACACAAAATTAGTGTAATATTTAGTATATTTCTATGATTGTTGATAGAAAGTGTTTTTCATAAGAAACATCCCCTTAATTCATGTTTTTTGGAGGCATGGATGCCAATAAAAGAGTAATTAGGAGAGATATAGAAATATTTGTTCCTTTTATGTGGATTTTAGTTTTTCCTTGTTTAGTTCTGCTTTGATGATGTAATGTTTGGATCTTTCTATTCTATGAGATGTGCCTTTCATTCCCATTATGTGAGGTGTGTTAAATCTTACAATAAGGGATGTGGGAAAAAATGGTTCTTAATCAAGATGAATTATACTATAAAATGTTTTAAAATCATGTAGTTGAGTTATTGATTCCCAAAGAAGATAATATCTTGATATGAGATATGGGATTTCTTAGCTTGTGTCCTCGAGGAAGTGATGTGTGTTGGTTATGGTAGTTATTGGTTTGGGTTGTGTAGAGGATGTTATGGATATACAGATAATTTTGTAGAAATGTGGTAGATTTTGGATAGTTCTAGTTGATGTGGTTTAATTCCTAGATATAGGTGGTGATGTGGTTACATGGGTTTTTTATACATGTATTGGTTTGATGTGTTTGGCTGGTTTCAGTGTTAAGGTGTAACCAAAACCTCAATAGGTATCACATTAGGTGTTCGTTCCAATCATATTATTATATTTGGGTTTATATTTGAATATCAAGGATGGAAATAATTTTAGTGGTATCTATTGTAATGATTTTTTCCTTTTATATACCATTAAATTTAAACTTTTTCTAGTTAGAGGTGTTTATAGTAGGTTGGAGGAGGGTGTTGAGGATTTTGGAGCTATAGTGGTGTAGTAAATGTAACATCCCAAGTAAATAAAGAATAGGAAAATTTCATATTTTATAATATTTGTGAATTAAATATTAATTTTTATTCAAAATATTACGTTATGTCTGATCGCGTACTCAACACACAACAACCATTTTCTTTGAAATCTTTTGTTGCACACAACATTGAGTTATACCAAAAAATAATATAATATTATTATTAATTTAAATGGTAGTTAACACATAGCCATTTTATTGAAGGTAATTAACAGAACTAACTAAAATATGATTTTACATGTTTGTTAAATGTTTTTACATTTATCCAATTAAAGTTAGAAGATTAAAATGTGAATGAATCCATTTTCAATCATAAATACTCAATTATTCTTTAAAAGGACGATTTAAAGCCTTTTGTAATAGAACCCTTTTTAAATCCAGTTTATACCAATTTTATATTTTATATTTGTCAAAATAATATTCTTCTTTAGAATCTGGACATCAAAATTTACTTTGGATAAAATTTTGGTATTTTTCTGATAATGTTCATTTTTTATGAATAGTGAAAAATACTATATTTTAATTCAAAATTTCCATTTGAAATAATTTATTTATATAATTAGATTGTCTTTTTAATTGGTTTTAAAGTGTAATTAGATTACATGTTTACCATTTTATCCAATTCTGGCCATTTGAACTAATTTCACTTTGAAATTGGACATAAACAAGTGTCAATATTTTGATAGTTATTATTTCTTAAAAATACATTTTTTGTTTTGACAACAAGAATTAATTTTAAATCAATTTCATCAATTTCAGTGTTTTGATTTTTTAATAATAGATTCCATTTTTGGAATAAGGAGGTCCAAATTATATAAATATTTAACATTTATTTTTATACATTATGAATATTTACTTCAGTAAATATATTATTTACCATGGTTAAAAGGTAAATCTGGTAAATAAGGGTAAAAAAATATTATAATAATAATATTAAGTTAACCTAACACATGTCCTAATCCTATTGGTTGATACAGGTCTGACCATTGACATCATTGGGTGGATTTTGGGACCCCATGGAGCCACTTGGGAGTGATAATGACACTTTATATTAATTAATTTAAAGTAAAGGCAAAAATAACATAAACATATATCTTTTAGTAAATCAAGTTTTACATAGGGTTATATAAGTTATCTTTTCAACAATAAATATTAATTTTAAAGATTAAAATATTTAATACATCATGGTATTTTATTTATAATTCTTAGACATCAAATAAATACAATTAGTTATGAAATAATGATGATTCACTTATTACCTTATTAATGACTGATTTAAATAAACGAGATTATAAAAATTAAAAAAAAATATCAAAAACCATTCCAATTATTATTGGATGATTTTATTTCGAAAAAAAGTCATGTTATATTCGAATTTAATGAGTTTTAGACCTTTTGATACCGAAAATAAGTTCATAGTAAAAAAATACTTTCAAACATTCCTAGAGAGCCCCTCTTCCCCTTATAAAAAGCCATCACCTATAACCCATTACTCACACCTCTCAAGCCCCTTGGCTCATCTAAAAGCTGCCTAATTAATATCCCTACATCCCTCTTTTACTCTTAGAAGCCTTCCACTAAGAATAATGAAATTCAAGTAAACCTTTTGTTTCAAACCAATGGGAGATACCCGATTTAAATGTAAAGTCTTCTCTTAAGTTCTTTTCTATTATTTTTTTCTCCAAAACCCTAATATCCATTTATCATTTATTTTATAACAAAACTAGTATCCTCAATATACTAGGTTGTTGTTATAAGAAGTATTGAAACTACACTTCCACACACCTCTAACTACTGGATACAAACATATTGATTCTGTGGACGGTGAACTATTGCCTCACGAAATGATGATTGTTAAAATATATCCAAATGCCTCTCATGGTGTCCATTATGATGGAACTATATTTATATATGATCTATACTATTTTTATTTTTTCTCTATTCTTCTGTATTTTTCATTTATTGGACACCTTTATGGTTTCCATAATGGGTAAATATGATAATTTCATTTGAGGAAGTGCGGACTACCACCCCCTCAAAGTGATATGACTCATTCATGACACACATGAGATGTATAAAGGATAGAGTTAATGAAATAACATATGATATTATATTGGAATTGTAATATAACTATGTATCATTATGTTTTCAGTCCATTAAAATATGACATAGAAATGAAAGGAGCATTCATACGTACGTACTGCTTACCGTCGTTATTAACGGTGAATTTCATTTCTTAACTCCACCTGTTATGTACTGTTATAAATAAATATATATACTGGAAATATATGATATATAACATCTATATCATGAATATCATTCTGGAGATAATGAAATTTTGACCACATGGAGAACTTGTAATTATAAGTGGTTCATTTTTGACTCAAGTACCAAATATGGACAAAACGACCGTTATTAACTTAAATGATTATATAATGTTTATAACATTGTAATAAGTGATATAAAAGGAATAATAAACCTAAAAATAGTTCTTAATCAATTATAAATTAAATATAGTTTATTATTCATGAGATTAAAGAACAAACAAGTCAATTCGGACAAGTGGTTATGGGTTTTTATCTCACTTTTTATTCCTGTGAGATTCATGCTATATTTTCCACTATTTCCTTTTGTATGGTGTGTTTACTACACATGGTTGTATTATTTGTTTAATATAATTTATTTTATGGGTATTTAGATCTTCATTGTATGATCATTCCTTCATGGGGTGTATGTTTCGTAAGTTACCAAATCGGTAAGGGAACTTCTTATCCCAATTTCCATTATTTGGGCTAATATTTTAATTCTTGTTCATATCATTCTATGAATATGTGTAAATTAAATCTGATTTTTTCACACTCAATATCTATTTATATTTGGTGTCTTTATATTTTTCACACATATTTATGTCATTGATTTATCCTTAATGTAATGATATGTTCTTTGTATGGGAACCTTTCACCCTGCTCTTATAGTCAAGTACTTATTTTGTGTTATGTCTTTAAATTGCAATTATCAAATGTTAGGATATGTTCTTCTATATCCTTTTTTCTATAAATTTTATGTCTATGTGATGATATATCCTTTTCTCTATCATCAACTCATTTTTTGAATTTTTATGTGACGCCATTAGGCTGTTTAATTTCTGTAAGAGAACTTCATAACCCAATTTTAATTCTTTGGGTTAAACTTCTACTTCATGATTATGTCATTCTATGAATATGTGTGAATTACCTATTAATTTATACACTTAATATCCAATTATATTGGGTGTATTATTATTTTTCACACATAATTATGTCATTTATTTGTCCCTAATCAAAGGATTTGATCTTTGCAAGGGAATTTGTCTCAATTTACATTACATTGAGACTTATTTGTTTTTATACACCAATTCACTTTAATATGGTGTATATACTTCCCTTTGACATATTATATCATGAATATCCTTATTCTCATGATATTATAAGCTTTGATTAATGTTATTCCTCAATTATTTGTATTCAAATGTCTCTCAATTGGTTATGAACTCTCTAACTAAAATATCGTTTTAAATGTTTTACAGATTTCTTCTTCTGAATATTTCTCATTAAAGTCCATGTTTTAAAAATAATTTTAAGAATTTATTTATATGGATATAAATTTTTTGAAATTAAAATTTCTTTCAAAATATTCAATGTTGTATTGGAAACTTTTATTCAAAAATATCTTTATTAAATGTATTAAATGATTTTGAAAATCATTTGATAAAGCATTGAATATGTCAATATATTTAAATGATATATTGTGATTTCAATGTGGAAATGTTATCTTTCATTTATGTTTGTCTTATGTGTTGTGAATATGTTATGGTTTTTGTGCATTTTTTACGTATACAGGTGGTTCTGTGATAATCCTAGGGTGGGTGAGCTCGAGATAGCTTTCCAATAAATTGGGTAACATAACAGAGGTAAATGTTAATGATTATCCTAAGAGATTTATGGAATATACTGTGATGGGTATTCCAAACATAACTCCTTATGTATCTATGAGAGCTATGAAATATGTATGTTATGTATTCGATAAGTTACCTTTATTATTTATGATATCCACGTGTTATTCATAAGACTTTTGATTTTGTGTGGTATGTTAATGATTGAAAAATATGATTTCTTTGATTTGTATGTATTGATGGACTAATGTTTTCTTTCATTGTTTTATAACCCTTACTGAGCTATTTATGCTCATCCCATGTTTTGAAATGTTTTTCATAAGACTTAAAGATGAATAGGGTCAAGTATGGGGTCAAGGAAAAGTTATGCTATCTAAAACATGGAACTAGACATGTTTCTTTTTTAAGGGTTTTTATTTTATGAAAAAAATGGAAACTGAGTAGAAGTGTCTACTTTGTAATTTTTTGAGATGTAATTATTATGGCATAATTCTCTGAAACTCTAAACCTGAAAATATCCTCAATGTGAATTTTTGATTTAACTCAAGATTAAGTGATGTTTAAGTCTAGGTATTTATAGTTGGTATCAAAGGTCGGTTTAAACAACTTTAGGGATTAAGAGTTTTTGTTAAACACATGGTTAGTCCCTATGTCTATTATTTCAGTTAAATCCATGTTTTATATTTTTTTTAGATCAAGAAAAGTCTGTTACAAATGGAAGGAGGAGGATCTCAAACAACATTTCTATCTCTTCTTGATGACATGCTTGCAATAATGATTGAAAAGTCATTTTCCGATGATTGTGAAACTTTTTTCTGGAACAATCCTAACATGCAAGTAGTTTTTTGAGACATAAAACTCCTCCACTATACCTTGATATCATTGTGTATCATGGGTTGTATTTAATCAAATCCTATTTTCACATTATTCTCATATTTCCAAGAAAGGTAAATATTATCAAGGCATTTTCAAATATTTTACCATATCACAAGATTTTGAAGCATATTATGATTTTGAAAAAGGTGATTAAGAAGTAGAACCTTACACAACCTATTTATATTTATTATTATAATATAGTCTCTTAACACATACTTATGGTATTTTAAAAGGACCATTGATTGAAATTTTTAACTCAAACTTGGTTAAAGTGTTTTATAAAAATCATGTTTTATCAGATGTTTTGAAATTATATGCCACACATGATTATTTTACGAAACTATTTTTCTGCGAACACCCATATGCCCCAAGTTTTACAAGGTGTATTTGGATGAAGGAAGAAAATGATTTTAAAGTATCTCTAAATCATTTTTGCAATGAATATACCTTCTACCAATGTGAACAAGATGAAAATGGAACCATATAGACACCACGATGAAGGTATAATGTTATTTCTATTAGGAATAGTTTTATTTTTTCATATGGAGGTGAAATAAAAAAAGGGACAATATATATAAGGCATCATAAATTAAGATGTTGAAGTATTAATGTGTTGGGATGAAAATGAAACGTATAATAAAACCTTTGAGATTAAAATATGTTAGGGTTATTTTTGTGTTTTATAAAATGGAAAACACACAGACTGTGTGACAACCCATCGCATCAGACAAATCTACAAGAATCAAACCCACAACCAAAGTGCGATTAGGATTTATCATCTTCCACTAGCCTAAGTGAAGTCCCTGGTTTGTTTGACTTATTATTTTTGGTTAAATGATTTTATGGATCAAGAATAAGTTAATTTTGGGAACTTATTTTTTATCAAATGGATATCCTTAATAAAGGAAAATGATTTGGTGATTAAGTGATAAAGGTTATTTTAGAAGACGTTCTCTCTTTTGGGAATACAATATGCTTATGAAAAATTAAACACTATGGGATAAAATTTGTGGAGTAATGGTTGAAATTTTATATTGGAAGAATATATGTTTGTATTTTGGGTATATAGTGATTTGGGTTATTTGTTGAAATGATTAAGCTATCATAAAGAATATGTGATTAGATTAATTACTTTCAGTATGATACTTTAAGAGTAGATAATGTTATTTGGAGATAAATGTTAAGATTTATTATGGAAGACTGTGATTAAATCCTTCTGATTTTTAGGTTTCAATATTAGTTTGGTTTACTTTGAATAATTTTAAGGAAAATTGTTTATTGAATGGTCTTAGTTGAAATTTGGGTACTGTTTGTTCAATTTTTGATATTACAAGTAGTATTTCTTTTTTATAAAAGATTATCCTTTTTGGGTATTATCTGATCTTATATTAACCTTTTTGGTTTTGGTTAATGTTTAAAGATAGGGGAAATATATAGTTCTTATTTTTTGGACTATGTGATTCTCTAGAAGTTTATTCTAGCATATTTGGTGTTACCATGTCACTATGAATACTCATCATTTGGAGAAAGGATGAGTTTTTGGTAGGAATTTAGTAAAGGATGAATGTTTATATGACACAGTAGTATGTTTCCTTATGTTTTTAGTTAAGCTCATAAATAAATTCTTAAACTTTATGAAATTTAACTTAAAATAAAACACTGTTCGTTAACTTTTCCTAATGGGGAATCAAATACTGTTTAACCCATCACAAGTTTTTGGTTTTCTGGTGGTTAACTTTATTATGATCATGTTTTGTATCACTATCCATCCGAACATAACACTTAGTTTATCCTCTATATCCATGTTTTCATGGAATCATAGTACGGGTTATCTCGAGTGACCTTTGTACTTCTATTTATTTCTTTTAAAGTGATAGTTTTATTGACCCTTTTATGATGTGAAACTTTTTTTGAAGTTTCTAAGCCCAATTTTAAAATTGAGAGGATGCAATTCCCAAAAGGGAGGAAGGATGTAACATACCAGGTAAATAAAGAATATATCATTTTCATTTTTATTAACATTTGTGAATTAAATATTAATTTTACTTTAAAAGGGGATGCTATGTATGATATCATACTCAACACACAACAACGAGTTTCTTTGAAATCTTAAGTTTCACACAACTTTGAGTTATACCGAAAATAATATAATATTATTATCATTTTAAATGGTAGTTAACACATATCCATTCTTTTGACACGAATGAATAGAAATAACTGCAATATGATTTCAAAAGCTTGTTAAATGTTTTTACATTTATCAAATAAAAGTTATAGTCTTAAAATGTATAAGAATCCAATTTTAAGCATAAATACTCTAATATTCTTTAAAAGGTCGATTTACCCCCTTTTGATTGAAAACCCTTTTTAAATATAGTTTTTGTCAATTTTATATATTCTATTTGACAAAATAATATTCTCCTTTAGAATCAGGACATAAAAATTTACTTTGGATGAAATTTTGGTATTTTTCTCATAATGTTCATTTTTTTATGAATAGTGAAAAATACTGTATTTTAATTCAAAACTTCCTTTTAATATAATTTATTTATATGGTTAGATTATCTTTTTAATTGGTTTTAAAGTGTAATTATATTATATTTTTACCATTTAATATAATTTTGGTTATTTTATGTAATTTCACTTCGAAATTGAACATAAAAAAGTTTCAATCTTTTGACAGTTATTATTTTTTAAAAACACGCTTTTTGTTTTGACGACGAGAATTAATTTTAAATTAATTTCTGCCACTTTTCTGTTTTGAATTTGAAAAAATGTATTCAATATTTGGAATTATGAGGTCAAAATTTTTTAAATAGGTAACTTATATTTTGAGACATTATGACTAATTTCTTCAGTAAATATTTTATTTACCATGGTTAAAAGGTTAATCTGGTAAATAAGAGTAAAAAAATATTATTATAATAATATTAAATTGCCCTAACAAGTGTCTTAGTTTTATTGGTTGATACATATCCAACCATGGTCATCCTTGGGTATATTTTTGGACCCCATGGATCCAATTGGTAGTGATAATGACACTTTATATTAATTAATTTAAAGTAAAGCCAAAAATGACATAAACATATATATTTTAGTAAATAAATTTTTACATGAGGCTATATAAGTTATCTCTTCAACTATAAATATTAATTTTAATGATAAAAATATTTCCTATATCATGGTATTTTGTTTATAATTTTTATACTTGAATTAAATAAAATTATTTATTACACAATGATGATGTAGTTATTACTTAATTAATGAATGATTTAAATAAATGAGATTATAAAAATTTACAAAAATATCTAAAACCTATAAAATTATTATTAGATAATTTTATTTCAAAAAAGAGTCATCTTATATTCAAATTTAATGAGTTTTGGACCTTTTTGAACAGAAAATATGTTTATAATAAAAAAATTCTTTCAAACTTTCCCAAAGAGCCCCTCCCCCCTTATAAAAAGTCATCACCTCTAACCCCTTATTCACACCTCTAAAGACCCTTGTATCATCCACAATGTTAAAAATTAAGCTCCATAAACCCCTCTATTCCTCTTATAATCATTTTCATAGGAATAATTCAATTCAAGTAAACGTTTTGGTTCAATCTAAAGGAAGATACTCAATTTAAAGGTAACATCTTCTCTTAAGTTGTTTTCTATTATTTTACTTCTCCAACCCCATAAAATCTCTTAATTGATTTATTTTATAACAAAACCATTATCCTTAATATACTATGTTGTTTTTATGATAAAGATTCGAACTAAACTTCCACACACCTCCATCTAATGTATACAAACATACTATTTCTATGGATGATGAACTACTCCCTCACGAAACGATGATTATTCAAATATCTCCAAAAACCTCTCATGGTGGACATTTTGATGGAACTATATTTATATATGATATAAATTTCATTTATGTTTTTTTTTCTTCTATATTTTTCATTTATAGCATACCTTTTTGGTTTCCGTAATGGGTAAATATGATAATTTCATTTGAGGAAGGGTGGACTACCGCCCCTCAAAGTGATAAGACTCGTTCATGCCATACGTGGGACGTATAAAGGATGGAGTTAATGAAATTATATATTATATTATACTGGAATTATAATATACCTATGTATAATTATTTTTTTATTCCATTAAAATATGAAATAGAAATGAAACTAGCGTTCATGCGTACGTACGACTTACCGTCTCCATAAATGGTGCATTTCATTTCTTATCTCCAAATATTATGTACTATTATAAATACATATATATAATATATATATATATGATATATATTATATATAAATCATGACTATCATTATGGATATAATGGAATTTTGACCACATGGACAACTTGTAATTATAAGAAGTTCATTTTTGACTCAAGTACCACATATTGACAAAATGACCGTTATTAACTTAAATGATTATATTATTTTTATAACATGGTAATAAGTGATATAAAAGGAATTATAAACCCAAAAAAGGTTATAAATAAAGTAAAAATTTACTTTAGTTTATTATTCTGGGGATTAATGAACAAACGATTCATATCGGACATGAGGTAAGGGGTTTTTATCTCACTTTTTATTCCTGTGAGATTCATGCTATATTTGAAACTATTTACTTTTTTGTGGTGTATGTACTGACAATTATTGTATTATTTTTTTAATATAATTTAATTTAGGGGTATTTACATCTTCATTTTATGATCCTTCCTTCATGGGGTGTATGTTTCGTAAGTTACCAAATTGGTAAGGGAACTTCTTAACCCAATTTCCATTCTTTGGGTTAATCTTTTACTTCTTGTTTATATCATTATATGAATATGTGTGAATTAAATATGATGGTTTTAAAATTAATATATACTTATATTGGGTGTGTTTATATTTTCACACATATTTATGTCATTTATTTATCCTTAATGTAATGATATGTTCTTTGTATGGGAACCATTCACCCTCCTCTTCTAATCAAAATCTTTTTTTATGTCATTAAATTTTAATTCTAAAATGTTTGGATATCTTTTTATATATCCTTATTGCTATAAATTTCATGTCCATGTTATGAGATACACTTTTCTATCTCATCAACTCATTTTTTTTGGATTTTTAAGTGACGCTGTTAGGCTGTCAAATTTCTGTAAGAGAACTTATTAACCCAATTAAAATTCTTTGGGTTAAACTTATAATTCTTGATTATGTCATGATATGAATATGTGTAAATTACCTATGATTTTTTTACACATAATATTCACTTATATTGGGTGTATAATTATTTTTTACACATAATTTTGTCATTGATTTGTCCTTAATATAAGGATATGATCTTGGCAAGGGACTTTGTATTAATTTACATTCCATTTAGACTTATTTTTTGTTATAAACCAATTCAATTTTATATGGTGTATATAATTCCCTATGACATATTATGTCATGCATATCATTATTCTCATGATATTATAATATTTTATTAATGTTATTCCTAAATTATTTTTATTCAAGCATCTTTCATTTGTTTAGGAACTCTTTAACTAAAATATCATTTTAAATGTTTTAAAGATTTATTCTTCTAAATATTTCTCATTAATGTACATGTTTTAAAAATGGTTTTATGGATTTATTTATATGGACATAAATGTTTTTAAATTAAAATTTCTTTCAAAATATTCAAATTGGTATGTGACACTTTGATTCAAAAATCCCTTTACTAAATGTTTTAAATTATTTTGAAAATGGGTTGATAAAGCATTGATTATGTCAATATATTTAAATGATATATTGTGATTTAAATTTGTAAATATTATCTTTCATTTATGTTTGTTTTATGTGTTTTGAATATGTTATGGTTCTTGGGAATTGTTTACATATATGGGTGGTTCAGTGATAAACCTAGGGTGAGTAAGCCCAAGATAAATCTCCAATGCATTGGGTAACGTAACAGAGGTAAACATTAATGTTTATTATAAGAGAATTAGGGCATATTATATGATGGGTATGATAAATGTAACTCCCTATGTAGCTGTGAAATCTATAATGTATGTATGTTATGCATTCCATAAGTTACCTTTATGATTTATGATTTCTATGTGTTATTCATAAAATGTATGATTTTGTGTGGTTTATTAATGATTAAAAAATATGATTTATTTGATTTGTGTGTATTGATGGACTAATGTTTTCTTTCCCTATTTTATAACCCTTAATGATATTTTTATGCTCATCCCAAATTTTGGATTTTTTTTCACAAGACTTAAATATGAATAGGGTCAAGGATGGGATCAAGGAAAAGTCATGCTCTCTAAAACATGGAACTAAATATGTTTCTTTTTTAAGAGTTTTTATTCTATGAAAAAGATGTAAATTTATTAGAAGTGTCTACATTGTAATTTTTTGAGATATAATTGTTAAGGAATAATTCTATAAAATTATAAACATGAAAAGATCCTCAATGTGAATTTTTGATTTAACCCAAGATTAAGTAATGTTTAAGGCCGGATCCTATAATAAAAATAATTAATGATGTGAAATTTAGATTTATTTCATTAATTAATGATTAGTAAAATTTTATACCAATGAATTCATGGCATGTATATAGAAGAGGGGTAATACATGAGATGTATTCAAATTATAAAATAAGAACTTCTGATGTGAGTTTTTTAAGATGTGGCATTATTAATGTTGGTGGAAACTTAAATGTTAGAAATTTAAACCTAAAAACTATTTAAAAAATTATATTTTATAGACCCTATGGAATTATAAACCTGAATATGTTATTTATAACATGAATATGGTGAGATATAGTCTATTTATAAAAACTATATTTAATTAATTTTCAATACGGACTCTTGTTTCCTCTCAAATTATAGAAACTCTTAGGCCCCCTCAGAAGATTTTCCAAACCCATAATTCATGTTTTGATTATTGGGTCCTAAATGATGGTCATTTTTTATTGAAGTTGAGTTTATTCCCCTCCACCGATGTTTCCTTCTTATCTTTCCTTGGGGAATCACTATGGAGATGTTGTTTTTTTGGTTTGGGGCGTGTTTAAGAATTTTTTTATGATACCTAAATTTTTCTAGGTTGATTCAAGGTTTTCATTATGTGATTTTGGTTTTAATGTTATTTATAAATCACACTATTTTGTGTAGCGATTTATGAAATCTCTTTTGGGGTAGGGGTTCCTCATTATCGCCCAATTTATGTTCTACTTGTGGTTATTGGGTATATTTTCCATCAATTTGGTGGATAGTAATGGTCAAGTTAATAATGATAATAAATTATAAGTAAAAATGATGGGGAATAGGAGGAGTCACATGTTTTATTTTTGTGATGTTATTGTTGATGAGTTTATTCATGTTGTTTTCATCACTGGATATCATGGTCGTTGGGAGCCTTGTTTGTGAAGAATAGAATATGTCTCTAAGACACTTACTATGTTGTATTATGAGTTCATAAGAAATAAATAGTTAATATATATATATATATATATATGGAAAATTAATTGGTTGTTAATGTAAATTTAGTTTGGATGATAATAACCATGCAAAATAATAATGTAAATTGATGAATTATCTTGAATAAATTTATGAAGAATAGATGTGTTGTTGTTTGTATATAATTTCTTGTTGTGTTTACTTTTGTGATGTGGGATACTGTATAGTGAAATTAGTGACTAGTTGGGTCATGAAAATATGTGGGGCTATGGTGTATAAATTGAAAATTATGTTATATGATGGATGATTTTCATGGGTTGTTATTTGAGAAGTTGTGTGGTGGCTGTTGTGTGTGGTGGTTGTGGTGTGCGGTGGTTATGATGCATGGTGCTTGTGTTATGTGTTATTTGTGATGTGTCGTGCTTGAGGTATGTGGTTGTTGTGATGTGTTGTGGGTTTTTTGTATTGTGGTTGTGAGGTGAGGTGGTTTCAATGTGTGATGGATGAGACATCTCATTATTTTTTTGAGATGGCTTGGATGATGTGGTGTTGTTTAATTGGTTGATACTAGAATAGATAGATGTTGTGTTACACGGTTTTGTTATATTACAAGTTATCAATTTAATTAATTATGATGTTGAAATAAAATAAAATGGGTTGTTAAATTAATTTGAATAGAATAGAATTAATAAGTGGGAATTGAAATTAATGAATTGAATATATAAATGTGTTGTGTAAATGTGAATGAAATTGATAATAAGTGAATGTTAGAGGAAATGTGTTAAATGTGGAATGTGTTGTAACCTATAATTGAAAGTGGGAATATATGGTTATGTGTAGTGGTTGTGTGGTGCATTTCATATAGTGGTGGTAGTGGTTGTAATGGTTGATGTGTGGGGTAGTGGTGGAGATGTGGTTTGTCCTAGTGTAGTTATTATGAACCCATGGGATATGTATTGTGTGATATATCCATATATCATGTATATCATGTTATTTATATATGTTTCCTTCCAATTTTGGATAACTATACCAATGCACAAAATTTTTGAGTTCAGGTGCTTGCCTTAACATCCATGATGGAAGTGATATAAATGGGTGGTTATACCCTCATCCACACTCTTCCTTATTCTGTGATGATATAGGTTGGTGTGAGATATTAACTAGTGGTGATGGGATGTGATTTTTGTTGGGGGTAATTCATTGTATGTGGGGTAAAAAGGTTAATTTTCTTCATCTTAATGATATTATACTTCCCTAGTTATGAGATGTGATAATATGTGTAGGTATACATGTATTTGGGACATATGTGATGTGATGATGTTTGAGTCTAGTAATAGATGGAAGAACATATGATGGTGGGGATGGTAGTGATGCATCTTGACCCAAATCATGGATGGGTGAATATGTTTTGTGATATGTATGGATATAATTGGAGTACATGACATTCACAGTTAGGAAAAAAGATTGGAAAATCATTAGGTAGGGGGTTGTATGTTTCCTTTCATTATATTATTATGATACTATGTCACTATATTGGATTCCTGATATGATAAAAAATCTATGGTGTGACTAGGATTGGATAGTTGGCCTATTCAGGTGCTTATTGGTTCTATTGTTTGTTAATTGGGACATTAGCATGCCCTTTTCACATGTTCAGTTTAGAGAATGGGTATAATCATAAAATGATTACATGTTATGAGAACCCTATATATATAAACTAATTATCATTCCTATATGAGTAAATTAAGTATCAATATGGACATTTATAGATTGGATTTGGAGTTGATGTTGAGTCACTGCTATAAGAATTGTCTTTTGGTACTAACTTGTAGACTTTTGTTTCTATCTACTAATATTGTCCATGCATCATGGGATTGTTTTGGGTTTACTTTTATATAATCCTACAGAGTTTCTTTGTGGATGTTTTTCCTATTTCCCAATCCTATATTATATTATTGGGTAATTCCTCCCTTATATGATATTTTTACACCCTTAGTACTTTTCTCCAACCTGGGGCCTATTAGAGGTAGGAGTAAGGTGTCATTATCTGTTTTCATTAATTAACTTTCATGGAGGGTATATATAGGTGAAGGAATTCATGAAATCAACAATATCACACTTAAATTAAAATCCACATATAATTTATACAAAACATCACAACACTTTTTGATTTTATCAAAATTAATTTTGACATAGTTTATCAAACTCTATTTATTATAAAAAACACATTGTCCAAAATTTAATATTTATTCTATGTCCTAACTATGTGAACATATAAGATATTTTATCTTTGAAAAGAAATATTATTTTTATAGTTCATAGATGTAATGATATAGCTGCCTCTAGTCTAATTTCAACACCACTCATGTTATAATGGGATCTTGTGTAATCTTGAAAAAATGTACTCATACCATTATATAAACATGTTCACCATAAGATTTGAAATATAGATCATATGTATACATAAATAGTATAATTTATCCTAAAACATTGTGACCCCTAGTTATTGAATACGTAAATATAGTTCAGTTAAACTCAAATATACCTGATTATCAGAGATAGACTGGTCATATTAAAGGAACAGGTTATTGTTCATTCATTTAAGTATCCTACCATATTATGTTTCACTCAAGTAATCTAGTACATTAATTTACCAAATATAATTCAATAATGGGACCAGATAAAAGTTCTTATCATACAAGTGTAATAAAATCATACAATCCAAGCCCCAATTTATGTTATCATTAGAAACATACCCAACAACCCAATCATTTTCTAAGTCTCAATGCATGCATATGAATGGTGTTAAGGTATGGAGGTTATATATCTATATAGCTATCCATCCTCAGAAAATAGTTATTAATAATAAGAATATATATAAATACATATTAATGACCCTATGAAATTCTATGTTATATTCCATGGAGGGTCCATCCATAAAATATGTCATGAATTATTGTCATATTAATATATTCTATCAATATTACATAAAACTCATTGTATCAAATATAAAATTAATCTAATTATAATTATAACATATAACTAAAAACTATACTAATTTTCCATGACTAAAAATTAAGAAAAATGATATATAATACATTGATGTGATAATATCATTATATTATCTATGAAATATAAATAGAGTATGAGTGAATAAATGATAAATAAAAATTTACATTGTTATAAATCCTTTAATTTTTTGCAGACATTACATTCAATCTATAATGTATCAACTACTATAGGACTCAACATAAACCTCAATATCTTGATGATTTAATGGTTTTGATGAAGGTTCCACAAGATTTATTTTGGAATCCACCCAACAGATCATTACATCACCCTTCTCAATAATCTCTCATATTATATAGTATTGTGAACAATTTGTTTACTACATTAGTGAGATCAAGGATTTATTTCCAAATTAATTGATCCATTTTAAGAGTAAATCTATATTAATACCTGAATATTAGGAGCCAAACAGTGTTTAGTAACAATATTCTTATCCAAAATATTTTCCTTCACAACATCTAACAATGAAATGTAATTTTTCTTCTATTAAAAATTTATATAATGGAATTTTTGGATAATATTTGAGCAGATTTTTAGACCACTTAGGAATAATATGAATCTAAATTTTTCTCTCATACTAAATACATTATGTCAGAAATAAGGATCATTTTGACTCATTCTAATGACTTCACCCAATATTCCAAAGTCCATGAACAGGTCAATGCTTCTTCTCTTGTACTTATGGATATTATTTAGTGAGATATAGTGAATCTATCTAGGATGTTATTAGTATCTACATGTTATATTAAAATCATAAGAGACATTTGGTTCTTTAAATAACATGGAATAAATGATTGATATTATCAACACTACATATGAAATTCTATCCATCCATTCTAACTCAGTAGTGCGAAATAAAATCTTACAATGATGTGATCCATGAAACTATATTAAATATACCCTTTTCAATTTATACATGATAAAAAACACTAACATGTTAAAAACATAAGTGATTTAAATTAGACCTAGAATCATTTTCAGTCCATATGTATAGTTCATTAAACCTATTATGTATTCTGATTTACTCTAATCTTCAAATTATAATAATATTTCCAAAAACTTTTTTATAGAATGTAAATTTATAATATCATTTCTTATAAGTAGTATTCTTTGAAAACAAATTATAAGAAATGAAAATTCACTCCAATAAAAATTCATGTAAACAGAATAATAATTATTAATTATTATGAAACTAATCCCTTTGATTGAATTTTCGAACTAGATATTCCATCTCAAAGTAGTGCTGTTGAATCAATATATGCATAATTGCCTCTTCAAAACCATAACATAATGAATTATAAATTTTATTCCATTATTTTATCTCATATACAAGTCTATTTTTAAAAATACCATTATAAAATTTTGTCTTGAATCAATTTTATTTCACATATAACTGTAATGATCCACTATAGTCAAAAATATAAATGAAAATTTTCATTTAATTTGGAGAAAATGACTCTTCATATTAAGTACTATTAATTTTACTATAACCCATACCAACAATAAATTCATTATTTGTAGACACAAAACAATATATTTAATTTTATTTCTATAAAATGACATTCACCTAATAATTATCACCCATTTATGTGCATCCACATTATTTAAAACATTGTTTTTCTACATAGAGTATTTTTTTTATTTTTAATGGAATTTATCTATTTTTCATAATAAAAACACTCAGTGTAATGTAAGTAGTTAGTATATTTATAATCTATAGGCATTATGAGATCATAATTTTTAATAAAAAATCATTTATAGTAGGATCCAAAAAAACAAAATTATATTACTATGGTTTATCAATAACATGAGTCATTTCTTTTTCAAAAACTCTTTTTGAAACCAACTAAACAACAATGTCATGAAAATTTCATGTTTTTAGGCCTTAAGACTCTCTAATATCAACATTCCTCCCACTAGATTCCCAAAAATATGTGTTCCACCTCAAGGAAAACAATATTTTGTTATGGAGAAACATTATGTTCGTAAGTATTATAAAAAATATATTTCAAATTGTTTTGGTGAACAAAAAAAACAACTTCACTTATTTGTGGATGTTTTTATCAGATTCAAAGCATTCTATATATGCTTAAAAAACACAAATATTTTTAAATGAAATATCAGGTTGCTTCTAATATAATATCACATAGAGTGATTTTATAATTGGATTTGATGAAACATTGATAATTAGTAATATTAATGTTTCAAGAGAATATACCAAAATTAAAATTAGAATGCCGTGTTGAATCAATGTTGATCAAGCACAGTAAAACAGGATCAGATTCCACCTCTCAAATGCACTATTCTATTTAGTATATATATGAAGATTATGTTGTCAAATAATTTTTAAATATTTCAAATTATTAGTGAATTCGTGGGATAAGTATTCACTACCCTAACCATATAAGAGAATATTAAAAAACATTTGAAAGAATATTTAGTACCTCATTATGAAACACTTTTATCTTTTTAAAAGTTTCAAAAATATTACTCACTATAAATGCATACCTATGAAAACTAATGTCATAAATATTTATTTTGAATTATATAAACACACCACATTCCAGATCACTCATGTTTCACATATATATATATATCAATGTTAATGAGAAACAGTCAACTAGACCTTTCAATTTTTTTTTGAAAAATTTTATTTGAAAATATTGGATAATAAAATACATTCAATTTTATTCAATTATTTAAAATAAAATTAATCCAAAAATCTATCTCAATAGTGTCCTTTAATTGATTTTTAATTTATATGGTAAAGGTAATATTTACAAAGGAAAGTGGGGTTAGACTCAACATTAAACATATTATTTTGAATGTTATTTAAAAGATTATCTAAAACATAAAATTTTAAACCATTTACCTCATTCCTGATGCCAAATATCATATCATTTTTATATATATTTTTATATATATTAAATCAAATTGTTATTAATGAATGGAAATCATCCAATTTCCAAATAATATACCTAAATTTGTTTTCTTCTTATGGAATGAACTTGATAATAGATTTATAATTCCAAAACTAATATACTATGTATAAATTAATCATATGTGTTAAAATCAAATTTAGGTACGCTTCATACATTACCGAAAAAATGTATCTACATCACATTTATACAATTCTCTTTTGTCTCAGAGTCATTTTTTATCTGAATTTTTTTTTGTACACAAAGTATCTAATTTTCAAGAAATAAGGTAATAGAAATTGATTTATATAAAATTTATATCCATATGATCATAAGCCTTATCTTTTAGGAAATTTGACAGAAATATCTTCTAAAATAGAATTGTTTTGTAGGTTATACCTATTAGTCTCATCATAATAATAATCCAAATGAATTCCATAATCTACAAAAAACACATTTCCATAGGTGATTATCATCTTTTAAATCTTTTCATCAAGGAATTTTGATGAATTTACTCAAATTAAAATTGATGACCCCATACATTATTTTACTTTAGTGATCCAATATCTATATTTAATTGTGAATTATTTGGGTAAAAAATTTAAATAACTCAAAACTATATATAATATAAAATTATTTCAATTTTATTAAATTTGAATCTTTGATATATTATTAGACAATTTTCCCTAATCTATCATATAGATTCCCTCAACCCTTATACAGTGGTATTATAACACATAAAGCTTCCCAAATAGGTGTAAAAATAAGAAAACATCAAATATAAGAATTTTATTATTAGGGAAATCTATAATCTACCAACCACAGAATGGGAAATTTAATTGAACCTATTGAGTGGGTTCATCCATAAAAAATTATTGAGGTATTGGAAAGTTTTATCTTTGAAATATATCTCAAACATATTTTTGAAGGGGTTTTCTTTTATAGACTAACAAATATATTAATCATAATTTCCATATTAAATCCTTAACTATTAAATCCCATAAAATAAATAATATATCATGTTTTATATTAGGACATATGAGGAATTTTTTTGATTTAGTATTAGAATCCCATTTTCATTAAAAATTATTATCGAACAATATTAATGTGGAACACTTTACAGAAATCATAGTTTGTGATAATTACCCCAAAATAGAATCCAAATATATTTACACATAAAAAATGAATCTTTTTTTGTAAGGTATATAAATTTTTATATAATATTTTGGAATTATATAAAATAATGGATACCCCTATTTATCCATATAGAGCCCCACACTTTTATAGAACATGGAATACCCCACACGACTAGTGGGAAGTCCAACATAATGTTTCTCTACCAATGAATTTTTCACTCACGAGAAATTTCAAATCAATTATAACATGTTTTCCAAAAATGTATAAAAAGTATTAAACCAATAAATTCAAGATAATAATATTAATTAGTAAAGTCCCAATATTTTTTTTATATTTTTTTAATTATATGAAATTATTAAGAGACTGTGAAAATTGACAGCACGTGATTCCGAGGCTCAAAGATTCTAGAATGAAATTTTGATCTTTTTTAAGGTATGTTCAGTTAAAGTTCAAGCATGGATTTCAATCTTTTGAACTGGTGCTTGGATTGGAAATTCGAGGGAACCGTTGAATTTGTAGTGCTGAGATTCGGTTAATAAAAGATTAACTTCAAACTGGAAAGGGTCGGACGAAAGAGTTAATTTTTGGACTTTTTAGAATAAAATAATAAAATAAAAAAAGTTATTTTGTTATTTCTTTAAAACCATCGAGTAATGGTGGCATGACTACAGATTTAACAGGCCATTTAATAACTTGTTACACTTAGTTGTGTAACCGCACCTTCAGGTAATTAATTGGTTCGTTAATTAATTCTTATAATGAATCACATTGATGAGAGGAGAGTGGAACTCTTTAACTCTAATGTTAAAAAAATCATTGGAGAAAAGGATTGGATAGTCGTGGGAGAAATCATGATGAAGCTCTGGTGGAAACCCTCTCCAATGAAGAATGAGGATTTGATCTAGGATCAATGAATGCTGACGAACACCTTTGAACAACGAATTATCATTATTTTTCATCAGTGAATCCAACATGTTTAACGTAGGGGAATTAACTTTCTATGTGTGTAAAGATTCATCATACCTCGTTGTTGAATAATATGATGAACGAAAATCAACTGACTAATGGGTTTCCCTTCTGTTTGTTTGAATTTTCTAGAGGTTGATGCAGGGATTCAATACTGGTTTTTAAAAATTATTTTTCTTCCCTATGTTTAAAACGCTAACGTGGAGGGTGTGGGCTGATTCGTACAAGGCCTAGACCCTCCGTCGATCTCAGTTTTGATGTGTTCTTCATGGGCGACTTAGAAACATGGAGGAGATGAAAAAATGGGGGACACACAGTGAAGGCATCATCCCGAGAGACACGTAGGCACAGAAGAGAAAAAAATCATACCACCAGAGCTTCACTGGTGGCCCGCAGAATCACCACCAACGTGGAAACACCGGTGCGACACCACCGGCGGTGGCAGTGCCTGTGACCAGCTGCAATGGGTGGATTTTGCTGGACGTGAGATGGTGGAGGTGCCTTCATGCGCCGTAGAAGAGAGGGTTCGACCATCCACCGCCGACCATAGCGATGGCGGACCTACGTCCGCAGGTTCCACCCTAGACCAGTCCAATGGATCATTCAGTTGGAGGGGAAACGATAAATTGTTGCCGCCGGTTTGAGAACACTAATAGAACATGTCCGTTCATGAGGGGAGTGGACCCCACACCGAGATTGCGGGCCGTGCTCAGCCAGTGGGCTGGGCTGGTCCAGCGGCCCGGCGGGCAGCACCCAAATGGGATGGACGGGCTGAACCAGTTCAGTCTGGGCCCATCCTGTTCAGGCTGGGCCAAGCATGGGGGGTTGGGTCGACCTGAAACGAGTTGGGCTAGGTCGGGTCGGGTCGGACTAGGTCTTGTCGGTCCAATTTTACCGAGTTTTTCTTAATGGTCCATAACTTCTAAACTGGACATCCATTCAATGAACCATCTGTGGTGATGAAACCCTTAATATGTGGTGGCCCTTTGAGATACGTCACATGAGTTTGGGAGAATGTTGGAGTATGTCTGGGTTAGATTGAACTCGAATTCCACCAAGCCCTCAGTACTAAAATTCTTCGCACATACAGACCGAGTGTCCGATTGACGCGATGTCTATTGTGTTAGAACCCTTAAGACATGGCAGTCCTTCAGGTTACTTATTTGTGAGACTTAGTGGTGGTTGAAATATTACAAGTGGATTGAGGACAATAATCTATGGAACTCAAGTGCACAAATTACATAGATTCTATGGTTGGATGTTATTTAAAGACCATCCCTTTGTGGATCGACATCAGCAAATTATGACCCCATGTGGATCGGTAACTTACAACCCTGTATGGATCAACGAATTACAACCCTGTGTGGATCAGCAGTAGCACGACCCAAGAAGGACTAGCATTAGAGTGGCACATTATGGATCGATGACTTAGGAACATGTGTGGATCGACAACGTACGACCTTGTGTGGATCTGTAGTAGCACGCCCTGACGAGGAACAACCTTAGAGAGGCCCATCATGAATCAACGACTTACAACCCTATGTGGATCGACGACTTACGGACCTATGTGGATCAGTGACTTACAACCATATGTGGATCAGAAATAGAATGAATTCTTCATACTTCATCAGTGGTACTTCTCAAAGGAATAATATGATTTAGTTTTATAACTAATCATCATTATTTATGTTCTTCAACTTATATAACTGGTGTGAGCTCATTATTTTACATTGTGCTTTTTTGATTGAGGTAATGCTTCTGGTTTTTCCTTAGTAGAATTCTAGGAGACATTTGGGGGTCTTAGGGTCCCTACTGGGTATTGTTATACTCACCCTTGCATGGGATTCGCCCGCACGTTGTTGTGTCTTGTGAAGATGACGAAAAGATTTGACCAAAATTTGGGTTCTAGGACTAGACGGTGCACAGAGGTGACTGATTGGCGCAGAGAGCCACAATGATGAGCTTTACCTACCCTTCTGGTATGATCCTTGGTGGATGACCTCAGGAGATATTTTTCCTTTATGTTGTACTTTCGTGTAGTTCGGGTTGTATACTGACCCATTCTACTTCAGTTCACACATTTACATTCAGCAGCTATACTTTGTGGTTTGCTGTTGTTTTATACCTGGCTTATGTGTTCTCAAGTTTAGAGGCAATTCCTTCCCATTTTAGGGATATTCTTTTTTGGTTCTAGTTTCCAACCCTTGACCTATAGAAGGCAGGATTTGGGTAGTCACGACATGTGCCCTAGGGGACGGGTCGGGAAAAAGTGGTATCAGAGGAGTCAGTTCTACCAAAGAACTAAGACTCTGATCTCTTTAATGTGGTAATAATATTAAGTGTTTTGAGAACGGTTTTTAGTTCAGGGAGTCCAGTGTTGGTGCGGAATCCAACATATCCATACACTAGGACCCTAAACTCTGATTTTTTGACTCAGTACACAAAGAAACTCATTGCCTGTGTTTTTGAAATGTTTTTTCTTTTGATATCTTTTCTGTTGGTTCACCAGGTATAAATTATTTATTGTGGAACACCTATTTCTTTATAGGAGGCCACTGCGTAGACAACCATCTAGGATTCTAGTGAGAGATCATGATGACGGCCCACCGAGTGATGAGGCTTCGATGTATGACCCTCTCATAGTGATGGTACCTTCGGGTGGTGTACCATCTGCACCACTGCCCGTAGGGTAGTAGTTTCCACCAGCCCCACCAGTGGATAGTGCACACCAACTTAGAGTGATGCACGCGTTCCAGTAGTGGGGGCCTCCAAGGTTTCGAGGTGAGATGGATCCATAGGTGGCTAAGGACTGGCTGGAGGCTGTGGCTAGAGTTTTCCTCCTTTTTTGGACACCAGAAGACCAGATGGTGATCCTAGCTTCTAGCCTCTTTCAGGGAACAATAGGGAGATGGTGGAGCCTGATTCTCTAGTTGAACGTTGAGGAAACCCTCACCTGGTTGGATTTAGAGAGCCTCTTTAGGTAGGAGTTCATACCAGCTACACTACACTCTATTCGTATTCAAGAGACACCGTGCTTACATCAGGGTAGCCTGATAGTAGCCCAGTACTCGACGAGATTTATTGACCTCTCTCGCTACTCCACCAACATGGTACATGACCCTTTCTTTAAGGCTCAGACCTTTGAGAAGGGTCTTCGATAGGATATTAGAGCAACGATGATATTTCTAAACATACTGACACAAGATGGATTGATAGAGAAAGCACTAATGGTGGAGAGTTTCCTATCTGAGAAAGCACAGATAGAGAGGGACACCACCGGACAAAACGTAGCCGAGTCATCTACAGTAGGAAGTAAACAAATGACGCAGAGGCCCAAGAGGGCCAGATCATCTAGTGGATGACCCTAGGAAGTAGGGTTGAAGGTGCAGAGCCCACAAGATAGCGGAGGTTATAAGAGGAGAAGATTGTGCTACTCATGCATCAGGCATGGCCCCATGGATCACGACTACCCAACCCACTACACTGACGATCAACAGAAAACTGAGGGATCACTGAGGAAGAGGTAGAGATTCTGGTGGGGATGTCCATAGGTAAGTGGATTTAGTGGAGGAGCTGGTCAGGCAATAGGTGGTGGGTGTCGATTTGAGGTTATACCATCACCACCTCCAGGTTGTCCACCTTGACCTCAGGGAGCAGGTGGACAGGGATATGCTCAACTTTAGGAAGCTGAGGCCTACAACCATAGTGCTCTAGAGATGATTCTAGGTACGATTTGTTTCTACTCCAAACTAGATACAGTTATTATAGATACAAGTTCTAGTAACTATTTTATTACCAAAACACTCATTCAGATCTTGGAGATTCTGGTGGAGCCGTTGGCTCGATCATTATTATTGAAGAATAATACGGGAGAGGATTTGATGATTACACACTTTTTCTGACAGTGTGAGCTTATACTAGGATGTGAGAGCTTCAGTTGGGATATTTTAGTAGAAGCATTGAGGCCTTATGACATCTTCTTGGGTATGGACTGATTATCCATGGTCCATGCTTAGATCGACTGTTTTAGGCGCTATGTGCTATGTGACTGTGAGGATGGGACCGGGTTTTCCTCCACCGGTGAGAAGGGGACCTTTGCAGCTCAGGAAGGAATTTTTCTGAGGATAGTACAACTGATCACTCAATAGTTGGATAGCCTTACCCTAAGAGTAGTTTATGAGAGGAGTTTGAGCTATCTTGTAGTGGTGGAATAATATATTGATGTATTTCTTGAGGATGTTATGAGACTACCTTCTCACAGATAGGTATAATTCTACATCGTCCTATACCCATGGACAACACCGATATCTACACCAAAATATTATATGGATCCCGTGGATCATTGTGAGTTGAGGTTACAATTGGAGGACTTTCTGGGGAAGGGGTTTATAAGGCCAGTGTTTCTCCATGGGTAGCCCTGATTTTGTTCTTCAAGAAGGCAGACCAAAGTCTGAGACTTTTTTTGGACTATCAGCACCTGAACCAAGGGACTATGAAAAAAAAGTATCCACTCCCAAGGATTTATGATCTCTTTAATCAGCTGAACAAGGGTCAGTGGTTTTAGGAGATAGATCTTAGATCAGGCTATCATCAGCTCAGGGTATGAGATGAGGATGTACCGAAGATGACCTTCCGATGCCGGTATGGCCACTATGAGTTCTTGGTGATGCCTCTTGGCATTACCAACACCCAATTAGTGTTTATGGGACTCCTGAATAGGATCTTTGAGCTTTACCTTGATCAATTCATGGTGGTATTCATTGAATACATCTTGGTGTACTCAATGTCGGAGGAGGAGAATTCCACTCATTTGTAGATAGTTCTCGATACACATCGAGAGAACCATATTTATGGTAAGCTCTTAAAGTTATAGTTCTGGATACTAGAGGTCCACTTTCTAGGAAATGTTATCTTAGAGGTTGGAGTTGCAGTGGATCCAACGAAGATATATGTAGTGCTTGCTTCTGATCCACCCATAAGTGTGACCTAGGTGCAGAGTTTCCTGGGATTGGAAGGGTACTACTAGAGATTCATACTAAACTTTTCCAGAGTAGCATCACCTTTATCAACATTGAAAAATAATAGACATCCTTTCTTGTGGACAGAGAGATGCCAACAGAGTTTCCAGAAGCTATGGTAGAGACATGACGAGTGCCCACATCATGAGGCTACAAGAAGAGGGTGTTGGGTATATAGTCTATTGTGATGCATTAGGGATAAAAATAAGATGTTTCTCAATGTAGGAGTGGGTGGTTATTTCCTAATACTCATTAAATTTGAGACAGAATAAGAATAACTACGCTAACCATGAAAAGGAGTTAGAAGCAGTGGTCTTTTCCTTGATGATGTAGTGACACTAATTAATGGTTGAACAGTTTACTTTCTACTCTGATCATAAGAGTCTCAGGTAAATCTACTCACAGAATTACCTAAACCTGAGACTGTGGTAATGGATTGAGTTCTTCCAAGACAATGAAATTGAGATAGTCTGCACTCCTGGGAAGGGGAACATGGTGGAAGACGTACTCAGTAGGAGGTCTGGTTTATAGTTACTGAGTGTGGCGACAAAGAAGTTAGTCGCGTTGCAGATATCCTTTGTGGATAGTGATAGAGAAACTTACCTATAGTCTATAATAGTAACTCCCCCACTCCATCAGCGATTCAGGGAGGAACAACTTTTGGATGTTGACTTTGATACCCGACAAGCTTATATATCCTTAGGATAGGCTCCTGAAGGATTTTATAATGGTGGGGAGAACATCATTCTTTTCAGAGGACACACCATGGTACCAGTGATTCTAATAGAGGAAGTGTTGTGGGAGTTCCACACATATCTTTTGGCGGTACATCCTGGTGTGGCGAATATGTACCAGGACCTCTGGTGTTAGTACTCGTGGCTAAGGATAAAGAAAGCAATGGAAGAGTTCATTTCACGATGCCTCACTTGTCAGTAAGTGAAGGTTGAGCACCAAGTTCCATCAGGCTTGACTCTGCCAATTGAGGTACATGGGTGGAAATGGGATAGTATCTCGATGGACTTCGTGATGGGGTTATGACGTACATCTAAGGTTCATAACTATATCGAGGTGATCGTTGACAGACTCACTAAGTTGAATCACTTACTACCCATCTAGGATTTGGGATCACTGGAGGGATTGGGATGCCTCTTTTTCTATGAGATAATAAGGATTAACAGGGTGCCATTGACAATCTTCTCAGATTGTGACACTCTTTTTTCATCCCGATTGTGGAAGGGATTACAGGAGGTGTTCGGGACTCAGCTACGTTTGGGAACTGCCTTTCATCCTCAGACAGGTGTTCATACGGAGTAGACAATTCAGACGCTTGAGGACATGCTCTGTGCTTACATCCTTGATTTTGGTCAGAGTTGGGAGGACCACCTACCACTAGTAGAGTTTGTATACAAAAACAGTTATCACTCCACCATCGTCATGGAACTGTTGGAGGCCTCGTATGAGTGACCATGCAGATCACCTTTATACTGGATAGACCTTGGGGAGTCAGCACCTATGGGTCCTGAGTTGGTATGGGCAGCCACTTAGAAGGTTCATATCATCCCGGAGAAGATGAAGACTTCACATATCAATCAAAATTCCTATTCTAACAGAAGATATAGACCCTTGGATTTCAAGGAGGGATACCATGTATTCATATGAGTCTCACCACGATGAGGTTTTCAGAGATTTGGATGGGGCAACAAGTTATCTCCGAGGTTCATCAAACCTTTCCATATTCTCATCAGAGTTGTTGAGGTAGAATACTTCCTATCTCTTCTCCCATAGATACATATAGTGCATGATGTTTTTTACATGTCACAGCTGAGGAGATACGTGCAAGATCCATCGCACCTCATTGAATGGGGAGAGCTGGACATTGACGATGGGGAGAATTTTGCAGAGTTCCCAGTGGAGATAGTGGATCGATAAGAGAAGGTCCTTAATGGATGGTCGATAACTCTGGTGCGAGTTTGAAGGCAGCACATGAACCTTCAAGAGAGCACATGGGAGTGGGAGGCTCAGATTCGTGCTTAGTAACCCCATTTGTTTTCTTAGCATTTTTTGTTTATTATGAGGATGTAAAGCCCAAAGGTGGAGAGAATGTAAAGACTGGAAAATTCCTTATAATTTTTTTAATTATATGGAATTATTATGAGATTGTGAAAATTGATGGTATGTGATTACGAGGCTTGGAGATCCTATAATAGAATTTTGAACTTTATTTATGGTACATTCAATAAATGTGCGAGTGAGGATTTATATCTTTTGAACAAGTGCTCAGATTGAAAATATGAGGGCACCGTTGAAGTCATAGTGCATAGATTTGATTAGAAAAGTCATAAATTAGACTGACAAGGGTCAGTTGAAAATGTTAATTTTTGGACTTTTCAGAAAAAATAATAAAATAATAGCTAAAATTTATTTTATTCTTTTTTTAAAACTATTTAGCGATGGTGGTGGGGCCGTAGAGTTAATAGGTCATTTAATAACTTGTTACACTTAGTTCTGTAACTGAAACTTCTGGTGATTAAGGGGTTCATTAATTAATTCATTTAATGAATCACATTGATGAGTGGAGAGTGAAACTCTTTAACTCTAATGTTAAAAATACTGTTGGAAAAAAGGATTTGACAACCGTGGGAGAACTCTTGACAAAGTATTGGAGAAAACCCTCTCTAAAAAAGAACAAGGATTTGATGCATGATCAATGAAAGCCAAAGAACACCTTCAAACAACGATTCTCATTCTTCATCATCAGTGAATCCAACGTGTTCAGGTTAGGGTAATTAATCTTTCTAAGTGTTTAAAGATTCATCATACCTCGTTTTGGAATAATATGATGATCTTGAATCAAACGACTGACAAATTGATCCAGGATTTGCATGAATTTGCGGGAGGATGATTCGAGGTTTCATTATGGGGTTTTAATGATTATTATTCTTCCCTATGTTTAAAACGCTAACGTGGAGGGTGTAGGGTGATTCGAACAAGGCCCAGACCCTCCACTGATCTTAGTTTTGATGTGTTCTTCATGGGAGAATAAGAAACACAATGTAAAAGAAAAACTGAGGGCCAAACAATGAAGGCGCCATCCCTGGATACCCATAGTCAAAAATGAGAACAAAATCGGACCACTGGACCTTCACCGATGGCCTGTGAAAGCACCAACGACATGTCACCACCGGTGCGACGATGCTAGTGACTGGCAGTGGTGACCGACTTTCACCAGATATGAGATGGTGCTGACACCCAAAGGCGCCGCGATGAAAAGTGGGCGGCCGACTACATTGAATATGGATTGTGTGCCATGGAGGAGGTGTCACGACTCCAACCGTGGCGATGGTGGACCCACGTCTGCGGGTCCCACCCTAGACTAGTCCACTAGACCAGTCAACTAGAGGGGTGGCGCCAACCTGGAACCTCTGTTTAGAGAACCCGGATAGACCATATCCATTCAATAGGGGAGCAGACCCTCACCAAGCTGGCGGGCCGCACTCAGCCGACGAGCTAGGCTGGTCCCACGGCCTGGTGGGCCGTGCCTACCAGGTGGGTCGGGTCGGTCTTGTGGCCCAGCAGGCCAGAACGAGCCTAGTTGGACCGAGTATGGCCTAGCGGGTTGGGTCAGTTCACCCAGACCGGGTAGGGTAGGCCCAGACTGGGTCGGGTTGGCAATACCGGGTCAGGTCGGGTTAGTCCGACCAGGTCGAACTGGACCGACACCCAATTTGACCCAGTCTCACTTAAATGGACATAAATTCTAAACCGAACGCCCGTTTGACAAACCGATGTGGTTAAAAAACCCTTATGGTGAGACATTTATTTTGAGATACTTAACACAAGTTTTGGAGAAATTTTGAGTATGGTCAGGTTGGATCAAACTCGAAATCAACCGGGCCCTCGGTACTAAAATGCTTATAACTTACAGACCGGGAGTCCGATTGACGCACAGTCTCTTGCGTTGGAACCCTTAAGACATGGTGTTACTTCCGATTAGTTCTTTGTGAGAATTTGTGGTGGTTGAAATATGACCAGGGCCTTGAGGAGTATATTCAACGGATCTCAAGAGCCCTAAGTGCATGAATCTTGTGGCTAGATGTTAAGTGGAGAGAAACCCTTTGTGGATCGGAGTTAGGGACATACAAACCTGTGTGGATCAGTGACTTACAACACTATGTGGATAAAAAACTTACGACCATGTTTGGATCAGTAGTAGAATGACCCAATGAGGACCATCCTTAGAGCATCCTGTCGTGGACCAATGATTTACAACCCTATGTGGATCTATAACTTACGACCCTATGTGGATCAATAATAGCATGAACCGATGAGGACCAGACTTAGAGTGGCCCATTGTGGATGAGAAACTTATGACCCTGTGTGGATAAATGACTTATGACCTTGTGTGGATCTGTGACTTACAACCATCTGTGGATCGACAATATAATTACTTCTCTGTGGTTCATCAGTGGATCTTCTCAATTGAATAAGATGATTTAGGTTTATGACTAATCATCTTTATTTATGTTCTTTAAGTTATATACCTGGTGTGAGTTGAGTCTTTTACTTTGTTCTTTTTGATTGAGATCATGCTTTCTGGTTTTCCTTAGTAGAATTCTGGGAGAAATTCAGGGGTCTTAGGGTCCCTATAAGGTATTGTTATACTCACCCCTACACGGGCTTCACCTGCACCTTGTTGTGTCTTTTACAGATGATGGAAAACTTTGATTAAGATTTGGGTGCCAGGACTAGATAGTGCACAGAGGAGATTATTTAGTGTGGAGAGCCACAATGACAAGCTGTACCTACCCTTCAGGTAGGATCCTTGGAAGATGACATAAAGAGCTATTTTTTCTTTTTTCAATACTTTATTTTAGTTGGGTTTGTATTCTGGCCCATTCTTCTTCAGTTTACACATTTACTTTTAGAAGTTATACTATGTGTTTTTCTCTTATGTTGTACCTGGTCTGTGTATTTGTAGGTTTAAAGGAAGTGCCTTCCCATTTTAGTGATATGCCTCTCTGGTGTTAGTCACTAACCCCTGGCCTATAGAAGGTTGGATTGGGTTAGTCACGGCATGGTCCCAAAGGGATGGGTGATGGCATAATTAAAAACAGATGTTAAGGTATATAGAAACTAAATCTCATAATTTTTAACATAGCATGCCATGGAAATTTGTAAGAAGTAATTTATATCATAAATTAAGGAGTATAACATATTTAAATTTAATAAAAAATTTATAAAATAAATATTTCAAAGTAATAAAAAAATATTTATTGATTTTTATAATTTAAAAAACATGATATTTTAATATGAACATTTAAAATTTATTTAAGACACAAATATATTACATTTATAATTATTTATAGTTATCCTTTTAAAAAATTTAAAAAAAAATTTAATTTAGGAAAAATAGATTTTCCTCATTTTTAGAGGGATATAGCATATAACAGTTGATAAGAGTCACAAAAAGCCTTAATCTATTATTGGGTATCTTATATAAGGCATATTCTCCATACTTAGGTAATTTGATATGAGTTCTAGTTACCATTACATCAGTTTGTATCATATGAAAAATTATATGGTGGGATTACTATTTAATCCTTAATGAATCCCATGACGATCATTGTGATAGAGGATTATCATAGCCAGCATGGGAATTCACTAAAAATTTGAAAATGTTGTACCTTACATAGATGAATTTAAGGACTATTATATACTGCTAAGTCATCACAAGTGATATCACCTATATTATTATTATGATTCAATTATCTATTTTTTGATACCCTTGTTTTTATCACAGCCAATGATATCATCCATATTAATGGTTAGGGTATAGGAATAAAACTATGAATTTAATGTATTGTAACTTATGACACACATATTAGTTGTGCTCTATAACTAAGAGTCACAAACAAAATATTGTATATCATGGATCAGATACAACTAATGGGATTTGTAGGATCACATTCGGATAATCACTATGGATAAAGCCCACTATATTTACCAATTTACAATATAGAAATAAATGTACAGAAATTAAAATTAAAAATCAACATAAATAATTCATATATAGTCATCCCTATCTCTAATGATCGTGTTGGAGTATACTTTATCTTGATCATAGAAGGAAAAACAATGGACTCTCACCTCTATAATTATTACACCGAGCACTAGAATACTTATATGTTATAAAAGCACCACTAAACTCCCAAGGTTTTATAAACCTACTTCATAAAAACATATATTATCATTGTAGGTTAAATATTTTTTAATTAAAAAAATAGTAAAAAAATCATATAAATAAGGATCTAAACCCTTTATTTCGGCCCAGTCATGCAATAAACGTGTTTGAGGGTCAAATTCCATTGATATTTGGACAATAATTGTCACCCATATTTTATTTCCATTTGGGGTTCTGATCACATAATGTTTCAATGGTGAAAATATATTAATAAATTTATAAATAAATTATCCCTTTGATTCATATTGAATGAAAATGAATATTGAAGAAATGTAAGTGTCCATAAACTCAAACAAATTGATGAAAAATTATTCAGAATGATAAATGATACATTTATATGACTCACACACACCCATATATATATATATATATCATATACTATGTCTCAAGATATATAATGAAATATGATTTATCAGATTTAGTGTATTTACTGTGAAGGAAATAATTAGGATTTTTTTGTTCACTGAGAT
The DNA here is from genome assembly GCA_963277665.1 of Viscum album. Lineage (NCBI taxonomy): Eukaryota > Viridiplantae > Streptophyta > Magnoliopsida > Santalales > Viscaceae > Viscum > Viscum album. Next base: position 1,011,831,090 of record OY728141.1, on the reverse strand, counting down.
AGGGAGGGGTGAATCGGTTTTATTTTATTTTTATGATTTTTCTATTTTAAAAACAACCATTTTCTCCTTTTAGTGATGAATGACTCCACTTGAAAACATGTAAACATGTACAATAAAAAAACACATGTTTTTGCATTGTTTACTACTCAATAAGAGTAGTTAATACTTTTCATGGTTTGGAAGTAATCCAAGACTAAAAAAACAATTTAAAATAATCTTTTTGGGGGTATCATGGAGAAGGTAATATATTTTCACTTTTAATGAAACATATTTTATTGATAGTGCATGTGATATTTTCATTGATAAATGGAATTTTTATTTTTAAAAACTATAATAATCTTCATCAATATGCTTCAGTATGATATCATTATACTACTTGAAATTTCTCAAAATTTTCAATTATTTCATGTTCTTCTTTCATTTCTATAATTTACACATTAGTGATAAATAAATTCTTAATATAATTATGTAATAAAAAGGCCTATTTGGTCAACTCATTTGATCACTACTCTATCTGGATCACTCGGTCTCCTAAAACATGATATAATTCCCTATTCTTCCAATCTCATTAATTTGATATTTCTCCTCTATATGACTAATTTCATCTTCATACAATTTGAATTATACCTCTTCAACATGTTTAGAAAATAAAATGATCACACTATTAATTTAGAAAAACTGATATGAATATTTTTCTGGAATCGATCAGATCGATGCTTCATTAACCATTTATTCTAATCATTTATTCAATTTGGAATCACTTAACTAAAAATTAATAATTTATTCAAACACTCCTCATATCACTAACCCCCTTTATATAGGAAATAATCTTCTATGATTTTAGGGTGCGTTAGAAACATGATTTCATATTTAACTCCCAAAACATTGATTATCCCTCATAGATATTTGACTATATTAAAGACTCCTAAAAATAAAGAGTTTCATAAATAATGGATTTAAAAATAACATCATTAAACATTTCTTATGTATTAGTGAGAATCATGATAATCCTCCTTGATCTTTAGAACATTGAATGATCCTCTTTATACCATCACATTTGATATCATTGGGAAAACATCATAAATATTTTAAATCCTTTTTAGGTACATATTCACAATTTTATTCCAACTTATGAATCTCTAATTGGTATTATTTAAAAACATCATTGAAAATTTTATATAAATTTCACCAGACATTTCTTTCTTCTAATGAAATTATTAAGAACTATTCAACTGAAAATCTATTTGGAAATCTCTAATAGACTGAATTCATACAATTTGTGTTTCCTAATGACATCAACCACACGATTTTTTCAGATGACTTAAAGACTTCCATTTGATCAATTTGAAACATTATTAATTCTTATAACAATATTTTTACAAGTCTATATAATAAGAATAATACATAGTAAAACATTGTTAAATCCTAGGAACTTAAAAAAAATGGTTTATCTGATGAAATCATATCATTGAAATTATAAGAGATCATCTTTTTCCCTTTTTCTAATGAAATTACCAAGTAAAATCCTTTCCATACATTAGAAAACATAAAATTCTGAATTTTAGGTACCATATATGTCTAATTGATAACATAGTGTGATAAGACATGTTTTATTAACATTTTTGTGATGAATATTTTACAACATCACAATATAAACTTTTTACAATTGTACCTCAAATTTTATAAACGTCAAACACAAACTCTCCCTTAGTACATGGGATTCAAGCATGAAAACATCCATAAATCATTATTTTTTGAACTAAAAGAACAAAAAGAATCATAATATTTAAAACATCAGAAAAATTTTCCGCATGAACATATATGCATTCACTAATTATAATTATGTGCACAACTTGGTCCATTAATATAATACTTATAAAGTCCATCCAATTCACCTAATCCAATCAATTTCATCTAATAACATTTATAACCTAATAATGTAATGTGATTTATATAATATATAATGTTATGTATTTATTATTGGTCAATAAAATACAACTACTCACATAAATATTACTTACAACCAACAACTTCTTAACTTATTAAAATTCTTCAAAGAAGTTCAAAGTTTCTTGGTCCCAATAATCTCCCCATTTGGATTTTTGTAAAGAAATGAACATAAATCACTATGAAAATTTAATTTATGAAATGGATTACATATCCAAAATTTTAAATACTATTTTATTGAAATATATGTAGGAAAAAATAATCATTAAATAATAATACCATACTATCTAAAAGTAGTTATTTAAGTAAATTTTCATACAATTATTCAAAAACTATTTCTTTCACATAGGAATTTCATTAAAAAAATATTTTTCCTACCATAAAAACTTCTTTCTTCCACTTAAAAAAAACAATTAAAATATTTCATAGATAAATAAATCAAAACATTCATATTTTGAAAACTCCCCCTAAATGAATTCTCTTAGTTAAAAATTAAACCACATACCAATGGATTGATCTATGTTACATTTTCTCTCCCATTTTGAAAATAATATCCTAAGAAAAAATGGGAGAGATGATAGAACACCACATAACTTAGCCTAGATGTGATTTTGGTTGTATAAATATAATAAACCTTAAATTAGAAAATGATTTATTTGAAAAGGATTTGGTGAATATATCATCAATATACTCCACATATGAAAAAACACTAAATTTAGTTCATTTATTTACACAAGATATTTTATGAAGTGATATCCAATATAAATGTTCGTGGAATGATAAGGGTGTATATAATTTTAATAAATATTTATATCACTTTTATTTTCAAAACCCACGAGAAGAAAAAACTTCATTTTGACTAAAAAATATTCAAGTTATGTCTTAATCTATATTAACTATTCAACAATATTAGTGGTAGAAATGTACTCAAGTTTTACCATATTGAGAAATATTGTATTTTTCTTATTTGAATGCAAAACTTACACATAATTCTCATAATAATAATAATAATAATAATAGTAATAATAATAATAATTCACTAAATGGGGATCATCTATCATCAAAACAACATGTCCAGTCTATAACTTTGTAGCCAAATAGATTATTCTTTCCATCACTATTATATTTTACTTAGAAATAAATCATAACTTATATATATATATATGAGAATAAAAATTTTCCTAAGAAAATATTATTATAGGGTCACTTTAATACCTCTAGCATAATGTAATAGTGTAAATAATATCTGGTCTTAAAGTCATTAGTTATAAAAATATTCCTACTAAATCTCAAAACTAATTTGGTTCAAACTCACTTCCATCCCTTTATATTTAAAAAACCCCAAAAATATATGTGTGGATACATGCTTTAACTTTAACATCCCAAAATTAGTTATAAGATCCTTAGAATAATTTTCTTGAGATAGAGAAATCTCCTCCTTCTTTTGAGACATTATTAATCCACGAATGTATTTCATTTCTCCAAGTATGGAAATCTCAATATACAAATTTAAATATTTATAAAACAAGTCACATGTTTCTTAATAATTATTTAAAAATATAATATCACCAAAATAAAAAGTCACAATAAGGGAAAACACTAAATTTTCTTTTTTTATAGATTTTTTTATCAACTCTTTATTGAAATTAAATTTACTTAAATAAGTATATAATTTGGAATACCAATCAAAAAATATTTATTAAATACATATGAATCATTCTTAAACATGTACACACAACATTTATCTTTATCAAACATTAATCCAAACAATTTTTTAATATAAAAACCACAATAAGGTCTCTATTAAGAAAGGATGACTTATAATCCATATAAAACATTCAATATATTCCTTATGTAGTGATTTAAAGAAATATTTGGAAAGTTTCAAGCCATAATATAAGTGAAAGTTCCCCATAAAAATTAATGCATTCAATTTGTGATTACTTTTTACATAACAATATTTTATTATTTATTATTAATTTACCCTTTTCATTTATGTTCTTAAAGAACACCCACATTTTACATATAATTTTTTTTGTTTTATTTGAGTACAAGTTCACAATCATCATTCTTCTAAATATAATCAATATCTTCATTCATGGAATCAGTCCAATCGTAATATTTTAAATCTTCTTGAACATCTCATGGATCAACATGAGAATGTAAGAGGTTTGAACTATTTTACCCTGATCACCAATGATATTTTGGACTTTCACCAATTTCTTCATACAAGGATGAGTAGAACACAATTGTTTCTAATCTCTTGAATTAGTTGAGTCAAAATATTCATCTCTTATAGCTTCATAATTATTATTCTTTTAAAAAAAATTCTATTTTTTATTAATTAAAACAACTTCATACTCCATTTTTTCCTATGTTTTTTATTATCTGTGAAACATTCTAGTCAAGTTTTTCTAGAAATTTTACTTCCATATATTCAAAAATAATTCTGGTTTTTTAATTATAAAAAAAAACCTCAATAATTAGGTGTGTATACACTATAAATTTTTTTAACACCAATATAAATAATCATCCTAATATTCCCACTATTATATTTGATAATGCATGGACTTAAAACCCCTTTGTAATTTTATACATTTGGTTTATGTAATGCATTTTGTAAGGATTAATATCCGAGTATGTATTATAGAAATAATATTTTTGAATATTATTGGATAATATAAAATATTTCCTATATATGTATCGAGAAGTATAATTTTCAACTAATATTATCCATTCCATCTCAAAGAAACATTTATTTATTTTTTTAGAAACACTAGTTTTTGTAGTGTTTTCATGCATTGGATTCATGAAAAATTACATGATATTAAAGGTAGTCACTTAACATTCCATTTTTATACTAAAAACCAATATCAGTTATAATCTTATATATAGAATAACCACACTCATTTTTTTGAAATTCCACTAAAACTGAAAAACACTATCCGAGAATATGAATTTTGTATCAAAATATTAATACATATAATGTAAGGAAAATAATCAATAATGGAAATAAATTACTTATCTATGTTTATGGATTTATTCACATTTATCCTAAAAATATCATAATTTATAAGCTCTCAAGGATGATTTTAATTTATTTCAATTTTTTTACGTATTGAGTGTGTAATCTCTCCTTTCTATTAAATTGAGAAACACAAATATCATCTTATTTTAATGTTAGGAATATCATGAATACTTTCAGAAATTTTTAGACTAATAATGTCCCTCTTATACATTTGTAACAACATATTATTCCATAACTAATTTCCATCCATAATTATTAGATTACATGATCCCTTTTCTTCTCCAAATTGAAAAATGTTTCCATTAGTTATTTAGCCTATTTTTAAAACTTTCCCATCTTAAAACCTTATAAAAATTAATATATTTAGAAAAAAACATCATTACCTTCATCATGAATTTTTGGAACACTCAATAAACTTTCATTCAACCCATCACCAATTTAAGAACTTTTGGATTTTATTTTACCATATCCATTATGGAATATAAAATGATTTTTATTCTCAATGAATCACCATTTCTAAAAATTCACTATTCCTTATAATCATTTAAATTATTCAACCATTTAAAATATACTATTATCTATAATTGGAACCAAACATTAAATATCCAAGTTTGTTCTTCTATTGTAGTATTGAGAGCAGTTTCAACAACTAAGGGTTTTTACCTTACCTTTATCTTAATGAAACTACAGTTTTTGAGATATGATATATAAACAACTTTTTCTATAACACAAAAACAAATACTTTATCATGATTTCTATGCTTGTATCATCTTATAAAAAAATATTCTCCAGATTTAATTATTTTTAATCATGAAACAAAAATTAGTTGATAGTATTTTTTGAGTGTGTTAACTACATCTTTAATTTTTCCTCTATTTAATCTAGGGATCATTATAGTGTTGATTGTAAAACAAGAATAGGTTGAACGTAATCCCATGTGATCTAAAATTTTATTAGTACCCAAAAAATAATATTTTATACGAAAAAATATAATTTTTAGAACTATTCACAAGTATTCCATCGTCATTCATTTTTTCCACCTTGTTACTTTTTTGGGAAAAAAGTTTCGGTAACTTGCTGATATTTTTTTCTATATATTTTTTTATTTTATTGATTTTTACCTTTTCATTGAAAATTTTATTTTTTTGTAAATTTATGTGTTTTTAATAATACTTTTTTTGGAACATACATGATATTTTTATATTTATTTTTATTCACAATATCTCCAACAATGTTATTACTAAATAAGTATAATTTTTTTAGATCATTATGGGGTTTAATTTTCTATTATGTTTCACCAAATTCATTAATTAGGCTTTAGAAATGTTTAAATTACTCCTTAGATTTAAAATTTTAGGGTTGAATAATATGAAATTCTTTCCCCTTTTATTTTATCATTTCTTTAATATTGATTTCGTGGTTCTTTTATATATATACTAACTTCTTCAACTCATCAATATCTTTTAGTATGATATATTTTTCTTGATGTGAATTTTCACCAATTTTTTTAAATGATATTATTTATTTAACTGGTTTTTTTCAATTTCATTTTTGACAAAAAATTAAAGACATTATTTAAACTCCCTCTTAAGAAAATAATCTCTCTCAACATTTTCTTCTTCTTTTTCAATGTTTCTAGTTTCATGACTGGTGAACATTTCATGAAATGAGAAAATTTTCTTTGGAATCATATCTAGTGTTTCAGGTGTCTACTTTATTTTCATCCACCTCCTTATGTTTGGAGAAAAATATATATTATTTTATTTCAAGAACTTATTATCCTTTCCATTTGAAAAGGACATGGCTTTCTATATATTCCTTGGCATATAACTATTGACCTAAATAACCTCTTCATCACTATCTTAATATTACTTTATCCTAGTAATTATTGAAAGTATTTGTTCAATCGATCATTATGAAAATTATATCAATGGTGGGTTACCATTGTACTTACATTTTCCTCATTTCTTGTTTTTTAGAGACAATGAAAAAAAATCATCAAATTTTTTAATAACATCATCCTTGGTTTCAGAGTCACTAAATTATTATTCAAGAGAATTTATTATATTTCTTTTCATTTATTCATTGAGAAAGATTTCACAACCATATTTTTCCTTCTTCATGATATCTATTTCTCCTCTAAATTCATAGGTGATGATAATGATACTTAGATCACCCAAAGATAGGTTTTAAGAATCACTATATTTTAATGTTAAAATATTGGAATTAAATTTATTTAGATGAATTACTAGGATATTCTCAATAATAGTTCAATATTAAAAATCTCACCAATACTTATTATAGGGAATACAATATCATTTATACTTATAAATAAGTCTCCCATTAATTCATCATCTCTGATCGGAAGATCGTCATACTTAAATATAATGACTTGTAAATTTCCATTATTCAATTTTTTATTCCCTTAATAGATGTTATTTAACATTTAATATATGAACTTATCTATTCTAATTCAATTAACTATAATATATTCACATTTAGAAGATGAATAATGTATGGAATTTATAGCTCTTCAATCAATCTCCAAATTATTATTATAAATTGTTTTTAGGGAAACACCCTTAGAATGAGGAGGGAAACCAACTATATTTTCATAAAAAACATCATAAAAATGGAAATAATAAAATTTAACATTATATATTTTCATATATTAACGTTATTTCACTGAAAAAAGAAATCATATCACTGTTAACAGAGTTTGGAACAACAATTTCAAAATTCCTTTTCTTCCAACAACAAGAAAGAGTAAATGAAGGGAACCTTCCCCTTGTTACACCATTAAAGTACCAATAATGATTATTTTGATCACTAAAATGGTTGGGGATGAGAAGATTATATTTTAATAGTATGTTTTCTTGTATATAAAACAAAATTTTCCTCTGGTTAGGGATAAATGTCTCTTCTGAAAATAAGAAAATAAGTGCAACCATTATAACAAAAATATTTACATAGTCCACCACTAAATATGAGTACTAGTACTTGGAATGGTATATAAGTATTCCATGAATATAAAAAAATATATAAAATAATACTTTTGTTGGTTAAAACAATCATGGAATATCCCTTCACATTCACAAAACAACAGTCAATTGATAGTTCATGCTATCCTATCATAGATAAATCATATAAAAATATTTTTTTTAATAATGTAAAAAAATTCACCAATATTTTTTAGTATGTTGTAACCATGATTCTAAAAATTTCATCACACATTATTTTTATTATAATCTATTTCTTTTATTATATTTGTTTCACAAAAACTATTAAGAAATTATTCCTAAAAAGTTGTAATGAAATGGTATTCTTGGTCACTTTTTCTGATCAGTACTCAATCAAGATTACTCAGTTTACTAATATTCATGCATATTCTCTATTATTCCAATAACATTTTTTCGAAAATATAATCTATTATACAAATAAATTTTTTCAAATAATTGACTACTAATTATTTCACCTTTTTCAAAAATTTCTAGATTAAACAATATTTATTAAACCAATAGATAGAAAAAACTTCTCCATTACTCATTATAATGATTCTTCTTATACCTATTCATATGATAATCTCTTTAATACGATAACACATCACCACATTTTAATAAATTCTATACAAACGACTTGGTGCACCATCCCCGTTTTCAAATTCCTAATTCCTTTGAGATTTATGTCTTAAGTGGGAAATTGTTTTCAATCTTCCCACCGAAAACACTGAGTGCCTTGATTGGAACATTGATTTTATTAAAACCTCATAAAATTTATATGTTTACTTTTTTCACACCATAAAACATACATCATTAAACATTACATAATTCACAGGGATAATGTAGTTGATTTTTGGAATGTCAAATGATCTTATTAGCATTATCACAATTGATATCTTTATGTAAACATTATGAAGAGAACAAAAATTTCTATCTCGTACATCTCTATAATGTTCTTCAAACAAATTAATATCCTAATAGAATTCATAAAAAGCTCTAAAAAGAATTTCACAACCATTTCACTTTATTTTTCATAATTTAAAGTCATTTATCAAAACCTTTTGACCACTACCATTTTTAGGTATCCTTTAACCGATGTTCTTCATATGATAACTTTTGTTCGATGACTTGGAACACAAGATTTTTTTGATGACTTGGATAATTTTATTGAATCATTATTTAACTTATTTAAATTACCTAAAAACAATTTGGAAAGTCTATTTTATACACATCATACACATGAAAACATTATTCTATACAATATGTATCATAACTATTGTTTTTCCAACAAACTAATACTATTGACATAGTAAGATCTCTCTTGATGGTCTTATTCTGATGGAATTCCCCAATGACATAATTTTAACACTTTCATAAAAATTTTCTTCAATTATTAAGGATTCATATTTCTATACAATATAACACTTGGTACGATGACTGGATTTTGGGACAACTATCAGGAATACTTTTTACAAAATAATATCATATTATTTGAATATATTCACCAAAATTTTATAAATATAGATCAAACAATCACACTCTATAATCAGGAATGGATCATGAAAACTTTATGTATTCAATAATTTTAAAACTATAAGAAGAAATAGTATAATTATATGTGAAAAATTAATAAACATTGTCTGATGGAACTGATAGTCAATCTTAGATAAACATTATGGAAAAAACATGGTCCCTTAATATCAGATCAATAAAATTTATCTGATTCACTTGAACTGATCAGGTTTCTATTAGTTTATTTGTGTAAGGATTATAATTTCCATATAATTTATCACAACTATTTTGGGTTTCATAATGATTTTTTATTTCCTCAAGGCCACCTACCTTGGACCCTATTGAAAAGTTCTCACTAAAACCCCCTCCAATTGGTTGGTACCCTAACTCATGTTAGGAATTTCAATATTTTACTACATGACAGAAAAATATAAATTTATAAAAAATTCATGTAGCTTCATTACACTTACCAAATTATATATAGATATGTTTGGACCATCCTTCCCAAACCTAGAAAATTACCTCACCTACCTCCACCCCAGATTAATGACCCAACATTGTTTAATCAAGAACTAGTGTGTTTTAATTAAAATCTAAATAATTTATTCCGATATACCATATATTATAAAATATGTATTTTAATCATAAAAATTATTCCATGAATACTGGTAATGTGCATATGAAATCATAACGGACCCATATGTTTATTGACAAAAAATTCTCCACATATCATGTCTTTCTATAACTTACTAAAGGAAGTTTTTTCACCCTAAAATAAAACATCCCATAACCCAAAATTCCATTTATAGTAATATATTGTAGCTAGTTATTCAAATTTTGGTAGTGGTAAAACTCAATATTCTTGTGTAATGGAATGGTAATGGGATTGAAATTTCATATATGAATAGTTATTATCGAAGCTATCCCATTATCATTTCACCATTTAATATTTTGAACAACTCAAATTATGATGCATATAAAATTAAATTGAACTTAGAAATATGATTTATTTATTAAATCTATCAAATAATAAATTTTTTAGTGACACATACATTTGTGTGATAATTGTGAACATAAAATATCTACACCTCACTTCACGGATATCTAACTTCATATTGATTTATACACTCATATCAGGTTTTATTAAAACATATTTTTATATTGAATACATAATGTCATGATATTTGATCCTCAAAAACACCATCATTCTAAAAATAAGTATTATCATAAATTCCAATTATATAGATACATAATAATAAAAAATGTTATAACGTATAGAGTGAATCTTGGGTAAAATCCAATACTCTACTTATTAATCGTACACCATGGAAGGCATAAGAAAAATTTAAAAGTATATGAAAGATAAAAAGGTGAATATGTTGTTATGTTAAAATCAACGAAATGGTGGATTTAGAATAATCTAGGTTTCTTCATGAAATTAATTTCCCATGCCATTATTAAAAAAATTAGCCTATAACAAAAAAGATGAAAAATCATGAAAGGAATAACATTTTGGCTGAGAAAATTTTAATCCATTTTCTCAAATTTAATGAATCATGTAAAATGTTTTCCATATTTTTACTCCTCAAATAATTATTAATTAATATGATCAATTTAATACACTCATGATTGTAAATTTAGTGTACATGGAGACTCTAGAGTATTTTTTCATAAAAAATGATCAAGATTTAATTTAAGTTGAGTCATTAACTTATATATATCCTAAAGGAATAGACCTAATTTATAGTGATAATAAATATGATACATATTTTACACACATATATCCTACCAAAATCACTTGTTCAAATGAAATTAGGAATTGTAATATTTTATCTAAAAAATATATGCACTATGTGATGTTGAATTATATAATATTTGTATCCTACTTATAATATCTATCATATTGTTCAAGTCTTCATGATAAAATTTAAAATTTAAATTATTTCACTCAAATATTTTGTGATTATGATTTACTATACAAATATTAATTTAAATTTCATGTGGATTCAAATGTTATATTGATTATTAAATGATATTTTCATGGATTATTTAAAAAATAAATTCAAATGTTTAAAAAGGTATAGGAGCATTATGTTATGAATTTTTTCATTCATTAGAAAAAATATAGTAGCATCAAAAATTTAGAGTGTATTCACAATTAGAAACTCAATAAAAATGAGACTTATATTAAAATAAATACATTACTGATTCTCAATGTTGCTCAATGGATCCCCTAGATTCATAATATGGAATTAATGTTCATCAAAATCCATAGATTTAGTATCCTATGTATGAAAAAAAACACTATTTCTTCAAATATACATTGGTAACCACATTTTTTCATCTTCACATATGTGTCTTCCATTTTTCCTTCATTAGGAATCTTGTGATTAACTTCCATTCTTCCATCTATTTCAATAACTTCACAATGAAGGTGGTCTACCAATTTTATCTATTCATTAGTGTATTTTTTTTTCAATCCTAACAACCTTTTAACAATAGTAACATCTATGAATCAACATAAACTTATGGTCCAAAGATTAAGTTAGTAAATTTTCCTTAAAGAAACACCATTTGTATTTCTTCTCTTACTATTATCTGTATACAATCTATTTTAAAACAATTTTAGTCGTCCAATATTTTAATTGAGAATATTATAGGGTCATGATCATAGGTTTATTCCTTAATAGTTTTTTTCACCACCCCCTATATGGGTTTTGTAGATCATATTCTATTTTTCATTAATAAAAATTAAATGTGATGTATTTCAGAACAAAATATACTTAAAAATTAACTCAAAGATTCTAGGAGAGAATAAAACATACCAAATAACCTACTTGTTCAAGGGTCCAAAAGGTAAAATTTTACCCAAGAATGATTACTTTATAGAACCAGACCCATGTATCCCATAGAATGTAGTAAATATATTCCATTGGCAGTAGATTTGAGAAATAAAATCCTGAAGTACTAGATAGTTTTGTTGTCTTTGTAAATTTCACATATGCTTGATTTTAAAATTATATTTGAAAACATTAAAATACATCATAGTAAATTTCAATTCTCTACATCCTTAAACTTATTTAATGATTTATACATTTCCAATGGAAAGTAATGAAAATAAGGGTGAGATAAGATGCCCAATATGGGTTACTTAAAGTGGAATCTGTCATTAAATACTGAATAATCAACATGAAAAATTAAATAACGGATTTTTTTACATTTAATCAATAACTTGATCATGAGTAATAATATGGAAGGAATAAAAGATGTTAAAATAATTCCATAAAACATGAGATTGAAACATATTTGTAGATATCATATCTATTAGAAAAGGTTAATATCATTGATAAATAACATCTTAATGATGGATTGTATAATTTCATACATTAATAACTTACCATTAATCCCTCATTCCAAGAAATCTTATATAAATGTGCATGGCCTCGACCAAATACACAAGTTTGACATTCTCATGACCCATACCGATTCATAGAGGGGGATATAGTGGGACCTATTTTTCATATTCAATTTCCTAAGAGATCATAATATATATAATCAAAACAACTTAATCAATATTACACAATAATCAACAACTATCCAAATTGAAAAAAATTAATAATAAATTTTAAAACTTTCCTTAGTCAAAATGGTCATGAACCATCAAGAGAAAGAATATATATGTTTTTATTTGACAATATCCCTAGTGGATATTATGTAAAATAATGTGTTGTTATCTTTGATATATAAAAATAACAAAATAATATCTTTAAAAACACTCTTGAGGAAAATAAACTTATCACCCTCAAATAAACATTTAAAAACCAAAAATTTAAAAACAAATTGGATTATCTATTGTTTTAAAATAAAACAAGAAACATATGAAGTAAGATTAAAATAAAATAACATTCCTCATGGAAGGAAATTCCATTCTTTTTGTATACATTAAAACAATTTTTTTTAAACATTTTTAGTAAAAATTAAATAATTACCACATTTGAGAAATAAAAAAAGGTTTCCATTTAAAAGACTTTATAAAAACTCTAACATGAGTTAAAATTAAATAAATAAATAATTTTAGAATAGTAAATGTATTCTTTAATGAAGTTAAGGAAAATATGAATGTAGATTGAAAATTCATGACTAAGTAGAAATAAATTTCAGGGTTTCAATAAAATAATTCATTCAATAAAATTATTATTTAAATTGGGAAATTTTATGGAAAACATAAAATTTTTAGAAATATATATAGGAAATAATATTGATTTGGTTTAAAATATAAAGATCATATAATCCCCCAATTGAGACTAAAAAATAAAAAATCCTGAATAAAAATGAGATTACGAAATAAACCCTTATAAAGAACGTATTACTGAAGTGATAATTATTCAATGAAATTAATTTTTTTAGAAAAAGTAAATCTAAATAATATAAGAAGAAATAAAACATAAAATAATAAAAAGTAATTATAGATATAATCTTATAATATCAAAGACAATAAAGAAGTGATATAAACCAATGAAAAGAAATTGAGTTATGAATATAACCGCCCTGACTACAATAACTTGGAGCTAGTGTATGCTTTATTACATTGTCATATGTACTAAAGGTGAAATATCGAAGGAAAAATAATTGTTTAATTTTTAGAGAACCGAAAACATAAATTATACCCATTTTATATACGTATATAAATTATATACCAATGAAATGGAAAACATTTGGTATCCTTGAATTCATTCCTATAATACATCTATATATCCTAGGGAAAGAAAATAAAATAATATTGAGACCAAATACTAGTTAATAGTTATGTACAGAGGAATATATCATTTATCAATAAACATAATCTACATGTTATGTTTAATAAATAAACACACATTCCATTAAATTAGTATTATTTTTTTTGAAAATATGAGAAAAAATCAATATTCCTTGGTAAATAAGTGAAAACACGTTCCATTTAATCAATAACATTCGATCAAATACATCTATAGTAATTTCCCTAGTGAAAAACTCATGGAAAATAAAAATAAATGACTTATCTATAAATTTAATTCTTGATTATTGGACATTATTTCTCAGGAACATGATACCACTACAATCAAGATATATACTCAAGATAGTTTAAAACTAATGGGTAAACCCCCATTTGGTTTGTCCCATTGGTTTATCTCATGAGACCGGTTGATGAATTATTGGGATCTCTATAACAGTTCCCCACCCATGTCTAAATATATAAACCGATCCTTATATATAAAATAGTATAATTAATTCATTAACATTGTTTCTTATCATCAAATATCTATATTGTGTAAAAGATATATATTTATCAATATTTCCCCAATTAATCAAATCATTTTCAAAGTAAAAAAATATGTAAAAATGGTATACAGTTTAGGAAATAACAATATCCCTTATAATAGAATATATATATATATATTTAATAGAAATGTAATTTACAATGAAAAATGACTAAAATAAAGTAAATATTTAAATAGAAATTTAAAAATCATAAAATAAGGTGAGATTGTCTAATAAGATTTACCACTTGGTATTTTCCATGTAAAATACCCATGGAGTGTTAGCCGAGTGGTACCCACTGGATATACCCCTCACTCTCCCCGAGAACTAGTGCATGCTTGAGTCCCGCTAGACTCGAACACACTGCGTATTTTGCATAGGGTGATTCAATTCCATTGTTAGTTGGGGAGTGTGGAGTGCACCTGGGATTGGTCGGGGCCCCCGCTGGGAGTCGGTGTTAGCAACCCACATTTTTTCCATGGTTTGTTAGCCAAGTGGTACCTGCTGGTTGTACCCCTTTCTCTTCATGTAAACTAGAACAAGCTCAATTCCTACCAGACTCGGACACTGTGTGTATTATGCATAGGGAGATTCAAATCCATTTCTTAGCTGGGAAGTGTGGAGCACACATGGGATTGGTAGGGGGGCCTCGCTGGGAGTCGGTTTAGAAAACCACATTTTTTTTCACATGAACCTCATCCCATTTGGTGAGGTATCCTTAAGTGCATCCACGAGACCCAGGTTCGAAACCAGGCGGAGGCATATTTCTGAGGGTAATATAGCAGCACTATAATAGCACTATAGAAGCATTGTAGTAGCCACTGTGCGGTACTATAGCAGGTACTATAGCAGCTGCAAAATATTCAACTTGGGCCACCAGTTTAGGCTTGGAGTCTTAGATGCCTTTAGGCCACCCAGGCCTTTAGGTCAGTAGGGATTTCAGGCCACCTTTAAAGATTTCGGTCACCTTAAGGCCTTTGAGCCACATGCTGTTTCCCCAGACAGAATCCACAAAAAAGGAGCATCCTTAGAGGAGGATTCAGAGCAGGCGTACTCACTAGAGTAGAACCAAATGGATTGGGAAAGAATGAGAGGGTATGGATACGCCATCGGGACCAGCCTGTTCTTGCATGAGATGCATAGCCAGACAGCCATGCGAAGGTGGAGAGCTATCAACATGATACATATGCTGGGAAGGGGCAGTTCCTTGTAGTTATAGTCTAGTTGAAATCCCTAATACCTTCGGGTCATGTAGTGTATCTCAAGCCTATGGGCAATGTAATCACCTAAGACTATGGGCCTTGTAAGGGTTCCCCCTCAACTCTTGAAATGAGGGTTATCAAAAAACAATAAAAAAGTGGCCTTCGGGCCATGTGAGCATGTAAAATACCCTTGGGTGAAATTATTGAAATTTATACTAATAATAACAATAATTCTGAATGAATCATTATATTAAAATTCATAGGGGAATTATGTACTCAATATAAAATAAATTAAGATCATAATAATAGAATATTCCTCAATGAAGGGAAATTGAGACAATGTCCCCTACAAAAATAATATCATCGATGTTCGGATTAATCGGTGAGTTGATTATGTGTATATAATATCAATACACATACCAAAATTATAATCAAAACATAAAATAATATATTCTCACTACATATATAATCTCAGTATGACATAATCAATAACGTACAAGTTTAACCCAATAAATTGAAAATGATTAACGAAATCCCTTACCTCACACTTCATTTTGGTTGAATGTTCCTTAAACACACATATAGTGGTTTTAAACATGTCATTAACATAAACCAGAACTATATTAATGTTTTTAATGTCATAGATAATCTTTTATATCATCTTACCACTCGTTCATTAATACTATTTCATTTTTTTTTTCAGAAAAATCCAAAAAATATAACCCTAAAATAATTTACATAGTATGATTTTAAAATTGAATTTCATTTTTTTAAAATAATTATTAAATTGGAAAATTTTAATGTTAAATTTTGTAATTAAAGTGAAAATAAACTATATTTTAGAAAAATATAGCCTTTCTAAAAAAATATCTTTTTATTTTTAATGATTATAATTTTATTTATAATATAAAAATTTCCTTAATTTTACAAATTTAGTTAATAATATTCCTAACCTCTAATTTTATAAAAATTTATATAGTATTATGGTTCACTTTGATTTGGGGTATCATGTTCTGCAAGCTAGGGAAGAGATAATATTTAAATAAATATTTTTTGGGTTGTTTAACCATAGTGTTGCATATCACATACACTATTGACTAAAATATTCATATTTGAGAATTTTGGGTTGTTATTTTATTCCCGACTTAAATAAATTTTTTCACTGTAATTTAATTGTGATCTTGGTATAAATGGTTTTTACATTTTGAAATATCATTGTTTAAAAACCGCATCGTAAAAGGGTTAATAAAGTAACCACTATATAAGAGAGAAAGGAATGTAAAAAGGTCAGATGGAATAACACATAACTATGTTTCTATATAGAATAACATTGATGGTATATGAATATATAGACATAGAGGAATAACCTAAATAAATATAAGGAAATATAGAGGTCTTTGATCTAAAAATCTATTAATTGAAACTAAAGGACCTGAAAATATTAAATCAAATAGATGTGAAAAAGGTCATGTATATCATCTGAAATGATGGTAATATGATAAAATTTTATATTAAGAACCTTTTTTCAAAAATTAAGAAATTTATTTAGTATATAATAATATATATGTTGACATAATACATTTCAATTACATAAGTACTATTTCACCCTTCGGTTGTGCTTCAATCAACTTCCAATTCATCACATACACTAAGAAAAGAATATCCAAAATGAATTTTTTATGCATTAAGAACTTAAATTCACTTTTAATGGATAATAAGATCTTTAAAAGGTGATTAATCTTTCTTTCTACCTCAAACTATATTGAAAAACCAAATGGTTAGCCAAAGTTATCTCATATATTAAATTAATCTCTAAACCACAAATGTAACACCAATAGTTCATAATTAATATTAATATTTCAAAACATTTAACTAAAAAACATTTTTATATTAAATAATATATCATTTAGACCAGTTGTATGAGTTTAAACCTCATCATCCTTTGGTCATGGGTTCATACCCCATAGTCCTTCGATATGTGAATGGTTTTCACCCAACATGTAGGTTTTCATTTTTCTAAAATAACATTAATATAATTCCAATAAAGATACCAAAAAATATGTTTCACAACCTTGAAATAATATTAATCATCAAAATAAAATCTTTTTTATGGTTTTAAATATAGTTTTTTCCAAAATTTCTCATTATCTTAATAGACTATTATAAAAATCACATTAATGATCATATCAACCCTATAAGTAATAAATACTATTAAACTTTTGTCCATAAAATGTAAAGGCATTATTCCTCAAATAAATGTTTCACTCGTACTATCATAAATTTTCTCCAAAATATCCGTAATATTCCCATAAAATCCTAAAAATGGGTGTTTAAGACATTGATCTTAAAGTCAATAATAAAATCAGAAACCCATGATAGTATCCATAACTATTTAATTTATGGATTTATATCTAATTCTAAAATTGAACATAATCCCAATATTTTTCATGGTTCTCATACCCAAAATAGCACTGGTAAATTACATCAATAATTTTGTACTTGAATCATGACACATAAATACTTCACTCATTTTATTTCAACAAAGTTCCTTTATTGGTCTAGGGGTTAACTTTTAGAGGAGGGAATTGATTAGGATAATTCCCATGTAATCCACATTTAATACAATGAACTATACACAGATCCCTAGGATATGATTTATTTCTTTTCATTATACTCTTCTTTTCTCCTTGGAAATTATTTTCTGCATTCCCTTCATTTCGACACATAAAAAACTTTTCTATTCCATTAATTCAATTTTCAAGGTGTCTCATTCCACATATATTACCTGATGGAAATCAAGCCTCATTTCCTCCATGGTCTCATCACTTGATCTCTTAGAGAACTATATCATTCTATTATTTAGTGATTCTATGAGTTCATTTATGTATTTTTTGGTAATAATATTTTTTGAAATCTGGTTAGTTATAATCATGTTACCAGTCATCCTCCCATTTGGTTTCTCACAGTCACCACAATTTCCCCCATATTCAATGTTAATTTGATTCCTTCGGGTTCCAACCATTTTCTAAAACCAAAAAGTATACTATGAAAAACAATAATCATTATTATAAAACCATACAATCATCTATCAGGTAACTAAATCATGACACATAATTTTCAATATAAGACACCTAAGATTTAATCTAGGTTACACATTTTCATCATCTCTTCATGTCCCTTATAATGGTATCTAATGGAAATGTGAATAATACTAAGCATATCCCATGGGAGTGTCAAACTAGTTATGCAGTAAGGACCATTATATAACACCATGTGATGATCACGTTAAGACCAATACACCTATTTAAGATTTATTACTCCTAGGTACATATATTTCAGAACCATGACCACTTATAGAATCCATACAGGGAAGTGGTGTCAAGTAAAACAAAATAGTATATACCATACCAAAAATTTATGATGTTTTTCAATACTTATATTCAAATTATTTAATAGGTTTATGACCCCTAACCTATGTTTTTGTAAGTCTTATTCCCAAGGTTTTTACTAAAATTATTCTAATACCAACCATACTGACCCCGAATCTAGTAACCCAGATCTGGTGTCTTCATTGTTACATTGACATAGACATAGAAATCAAGGTTCAAATCCTGAAGGACTGATATGTTTATTATTTTTAGAGAACCAGATATATATATGATACCCGTTTCACACAAGGATAAAAAATACTTCAATTAAAAATGTAAAAATGTTTGGAAAAATTTAAAGAATTACAAGAATTATGCTTCATATTATGGGGAAAAGAAAACAGATTTTTTATATATCAAATGCTCAATAAGGTTTATGTAAAATGGAATATATCATGAAATAATAAGAATAATTAACATGGGAAGGTAAATAACTGAACCCATAATCCATCTAAATAACATGGAAATCATGATAAGATAAGGAATAATAATTATGTAAAGGTAAATAACTAAAAACATATTTCATTTAATCAATAAGTGGTAATGAAATGAATCCATACATAATATCATAGTAAAAATGTCAAGGATACTAATAATAACTAAATTCTATTATAATTTAATGTATAATTATTGGAAATAATGTATCAGTCATATGATACCTCTACAATCAAGATCTACCCTCAAGACAGTTTAAAACTATGGCGTAAAACACAATCTCATTTGGTTACCTTATTTGTCTCATGAGACCTATTAATGTATCGAGGGGCTATCTATAATTGATCCCCACCCATGTCCACATGTAAAATTAATACATATAGATCAAATAACCAATTTAATTCATGAAAAATGATTTTTGTCATTAGATATCCATATTAATTAAAAGAAACATATTTTTCAATATTTCTAATGTAAATAAAATAACAAAAAAAAGTAAACACCCTATGTAAATATGGTAAATAGTTTAGAAAATAATAATATCAATTATAAAAGAAGATGAATATTTAAGATATATTTAATTTAAAATTGAAAATGATTATAGTAATGGGATTGTTTAATGAGAAAGTTAACTATCACAAAAGAAAATGATATTGAATAATGAATTTTACCACTTGGAAATTTTCAAGTCAAATACCCACTACATCAAAATAAATAATCCGTAGTGGTTTATGAAACCATAGGTAACTTTTTTTTAAAATTATTTTCCTCCAAATTTTTAAAATCCAACGCTAAAACATTTAGTTTTTTTAAAACATGACACTTCTTCTGTCTGAAACCCCTCACCCCCATAAAACCCGACACCCCCACCCCTAAGCCCCCCCTGAGCTACCTGATCCCTAGTCCCTTTCCACCAGTCCAATCCCAAGCCATTGATACCGCCTTCCCCCTCCAACACCGAATCCTGATCCCAATATTTTGGCACTCACTTCGCCCACCTACACCCCTTATTTGATCCCAAATTTCTGACCCCCTCACCCACACCACCAAGTGCCTCAATCACAATCCTTATCCGTAGATATCATTATCACCCCCATATTGTCACTACCACTGATCCTCTTAGTCAACACCCCACAACTAGTCTCCCTCCTCTCCTTGCTGTTGTAGGATCCTTATTCCTCAATGCTTTTATATTATCAATATATTATTATACTAGTCTTGAGGTATATGTTTTATTTGATTTATTCTTCTTTGGATTAATTTACTAATATAATTTTAATTTATTTCATTTGATATTGGTTAATCCTAATTTATCATTTTTAACAAAAAATGACACATTTTTAAGAAAATTATTTTTGGCATAGATGCATTCATATAATGATTTAATCATTTGTCTTGAAATGATATCAGTTTTTTCACTAATATCAGTGGATTTCATTATCAAAATATATATTTTTCTTTAAATAATATTATTCTTATTCACTAATGTTAATTCTACATGCTTTAGTGTGTGTGTTTCTTTTAAATGTGTTTTGGAATGATTTAAATAAAAAAAATCAAAAAATTGTTTTGAAGGTTTATCATATGGTATTTCAAAACATTGAATGCATTTCATATTATATTCATATAATTTCTTAAAAGTCCCCTTCAATACAATAAAAGCAGTTTTAAAGGAAACAAGTACGATTGGGTTTTATAAAATTAATGGTTGACTGAAATGTTTTATTTTTTTGATAATGGATTTTTTTCAACATGGTTTTTCATAAAGAACCATTTATAATTTTTTTAGGTAAATTATCTTATTTTTAAATTTTTGATGAATCCTTTACTTATAATTTTACTTGATGGATGGTTCTTGGTGAAAAATATAATGGTCATTGAAATTGGGGTTTTGGTCAGTGAGGTATCTTGGTGGTGGGGAGATATGGGAACATTGTATCCAATGGAATGTTGATTGTTTATATTTATTCCGTTTAGGATCATTATTGGTATCCCTATTTCCGGAAATATCACTAACCACTTTGATTGGTCAAGGAGAATCTATGGTAGAATGCTCATAAAGTAATGATTTATTCTAGGATTTTTTGGACTCACACCCCAAAAATAATCTACCTAGAAATTTTAATTTATGATAGGGAAATTCCATGATGAAGAAGGTGTGCTCTGAGTTGGTAAGCTTCTATACATAGTAGATACAGAAGTTTAATGTATAATTTCATTGTTATATTTTTATTTTCTTTGATGGTATCACTAATATAACTAGGACCATCCAATGATATATGACCTCAACAATTGGTGTGGGTTTTTTTATTTATCTCTGATCCCCTAATAGTTACTTGACACTATAATTCCCACATTTGAACTCTTTTATTATATCTGTTTGATTGTTATGAGGTACATTTTTTTAAAATGTATCTTCTTTGATATGATTTATTCTTTATAGGTACATGGTAAATACTCATAGAATCAATATCTATTTTTGAATTGGGATTGTGATACTTTATCAATGATTTATTAAAAGAATATTTTCATTAAAAATGGATTTCAACATGTATTTTTACTCTGGGGATTCCTAATGGGTTTTAAATAAAAAATTGATCTCTTTTACACACCATTTTCCTCACAACAAGACATTATAGACTTCAAGTAACCTTTTTAAAATTATTTATTATTTACCATATGTATTTATAAGATCACAAAGTATTATGTATAGTTTCAGAATAGGAATACACAATAATCTTAAAAATATTGTATCATTAAATAGACATTAGACATTATATCCCATTTTTGGTGTATGTTCAGGTGAATTTGTTTGATCTCCTTGAAAATTAATTGAAAATTTCTCTTTAACATGATTCTCTCTCAAATATTATTTATATTTCTTTTCTTCTTGGAGGTGTTAATTAAAGATATTTATAAAAATTACTAGTTTGGGAATAAATTTCTAGAACATATTTATATACATATTTCAATTTAATCATTGAAACTACATTAATGATCTTAGACTAGTTATATTGATAGAGATAATTATTAGAGAATGGAATGTAATCAAAGAATAATTTACTGAGTGTTAAGTTATCATATTAAGATACGTTCAACATTTAATAATAAAAATTTAGTATAAGAACATCTAGTTACATCTATATGAATTTTGATAATGACTAACACAAAGTAAGTTTTTAAACAAGAAAATTTAAGTTATTTATTCAAGGGATTTTCCACCACTAGAAATGATAGTGAGGAATTATGTGACATCCCCTAAATTACATATATGAATCTTCTTATAACTACCTGGGTTTTGGTTTTTTCATTTCTATTTATCTCTTTTCCTATTTAGTAATAGTTATGTGTTTTATTTTTTTATAATTTATAGGTAAATTGTGATATATATGGATAAAAGATGCATCACATTACTCTGGAACAATCCTCAGTATGCTAAGGGTTTGGAGGAGTTTTTAAAATTATCAATTTCCAGTCAATCCGTTGATGGGAGAATAAGATTTCAATGTCCTAAATTTGAATTTATAAGATGGTTTAAGAGAGATTAAGTTTATGAAAACATGATATTGAAGCAATTAAATGCTAAATATTTATTTTTTATTTGGAATGGAGAATCAAACCCAATAGAAACCCTGATCATTGACATCAATCAATATAATGAGCTCCCATATTCAACAACAAAGGGAGATGAAAGAAAAAATCTTGTTGACGATGCATTCGGTGCCGCAAGACAACAACATCAACATAAAAACATTTCAGAACAACCAGTTGAGGGTGCTACAAATAGTGAAGTGATGTCTGATTTTTTTGAAACTATAGAACTACCAGATCAAGATTGTAACATATCATTGAATCCTACCCTTGATTCTATCAATACTAATGCAAGAGAAAACTTTACTGGGAAAATAGATGTGTTTCATGGTTTTGATGACATTAGAAATAAATAGTTTTATAGTGGATATTTTAAATATTAAAAAAATTATTTTCTACTATGGTATTACCATTTAAAATTCCTATGTGGAATTACATATAAAGAGATGTCTATTATATTGGAATTATTGTGGTATTTGTTTCCTGAAGAAAACATTCATAAATATATTTATGAAATGGAAATTTTTGTTAACATGCTTTGTCTGAATTAAAAAAAATACATGTTCATCTCAATGATAGTATACTTTATTGGAGAGAAGATTCAAGTAGACAGGATTGAAAAAAATATTATTCTATATGGAATTCAATGATTGATGTTGTAAGTTTGAAATAACACAATATTATAAATAATAAGAGAATTAACACACCTGCAAAGGTTTTATGTTACTTTCCTTCAAAGCCTTGATTGAAAAAATATTCATGTTCTCAAAAACCACCGAACAATTAAAGTGGAATTCTTTAGATAATAAAAATTATGGGTTAATGTGACATTTAATATATTTCATATCATGGAATACATTTGACTTATTACATCCAGATTTCTAATTTGATCTTAGGAATGTTTGCCTATGATTGGATTTCAATGGATTCAACCCATTTGGGACTTTGAGCACAAATTATAGTTTGTCACGAACCAAGATGGGTAGCCATCTAATCGACGCAAAACCTGGTCCACAGAAAGGCCCAAACATCATTACCGATCTCCACGGGCAGGCACAATTGCCAGGGTATCAAAAGGTAATGTTTGGAACGATTTTCCCAAAAATATATAAAATGTAAAACAACCAAAAAAATTAACTGAACCAAAACTGGAAGTTACAACCAAACGTGACTCTAACTAAAACCAAAATTTGTGTTACATATTTTAAAAAAACCCAAAAATAACTACCAATCGATAAGGTGACCAAAACCTGCTAAAAAAACCGCACCTAGAAACCGGACACCACCCTCATGCCATCTCCACAATACCGCACGGAGGGAATCTAACAACTCAAACCACCATATCTAAAATCCTTACCCTTACTTGTATTAGACATAACAAAATCTAATTACATGAAAGGGTGTGTGTAGGGTGTCAGATAATACCCAATAGGATGCCACTGAGAAATTATTCCACACATAAATATAAAATGAAAAATACAATTTCAAGTTTAAAAAATAGAAAGACATAAAATCTTAAACAATTTTAACTGAAAAAGTTTTAAGGATAACCACTTTAATGAAAACAACTTAAATTAAAACACACACACACACACTCACTTTTAAGATAACCCAAATGATACACCATATGTCGATGGTGAGCGTAAAGTAAACAAGGATCACCAAATGTAGGAGAGGCCCTTGAGGTAGTAGTGAAAAGTGGGACCCTAGAACATCTTGTCTCAGTGAAAAGAGGTGTTGGAACCACAAAAACCTATTTTTTATTGTATGAGAAACTTGTAGGGAACACACCCATAACCTAGGTATCTTCGAACATCATCCAAAAGTTTAGTTAGTGTTTTAATCTTCAATGTAGCTAGGTGAAACCGGGCTACTGCCACTTCCGTATAACTAGAACACTAGTCCTAGTCTTCCCACCTAGTCCCTGGGCTTCCCATTAGTGCTTAAGAGGTTCCAAGTTTGTTTCACATGACATATTCAATAAAAAAACGAATACGGAACTACCTATACCCAAAACCACACTTGCACACATAAATTACATTTTGAAATGATACAGACACAAAAACCATTTAAAACTTAATCTGCATGTCTTACACAATCAAATAAACCAACTACATATTTAGAAAACTATTTTCATGATTAAACAAACCACTATAAAATTTATTAAAAAATTTTCAAAATGTGTCACATGACCCAAAATACAAAAGATAACTCAAAATTTCTTTTATAATAAAAAGCACACTGAATCTATGCCAAAATAAAAGAATTAACCCTTGCACATTTAAAAAAATAATAGCATAATTTATCAAAAACTAATAAATAGCTCAACTTGGGTTTTCAAAGAGAAATTTACTCACATTGCATAAGAATTCTTCTAAAAAAACTAATGTACATTAAATATTAAATAAAAATAGTTTTAAAGAATGAAGACTAATACATAAACATGATAAATTAATTAAACTCACAAATTAATTTTCCAATTAATAGTTATATGTGGAATCACCTACCTCGGTATAGGAAAACCCCAAATTTCAATGTGAAACTCAAATTTCTCACCAAAATAACCACAATAAACTAAAAATAAACTCTAAATCAAGAATTCAGACAAAATCCATAAAAACCAAACAAAAAAAATACCCTAACTGAAAACCCTAAGGAGGAGGAATGAAGGTTACCTAGGTGGTTCTCACTAGAGGTGAAGGATGTGGAAGAGTGGAAAGGGGGGGTCCATGAGGCTTTCATTCAAGGAGGGGGTCATTGGAAAGGAGTCACATTGGAAAAGGGTCACACCAGCAGGGGATTTCATGCTTGATAAAGCATCACCAGAAGAGAGAGGGTGATGTGTGGGGCTAGAGAGATGGACGGTGAGAGGGTGCTGGAGCCAGCTTGCCGTGAAGTAGGGTGCGAAGGTATAGCATCCCACCTTTTTATCACATAAAACTTTCATTACATTTTACAAAACCGTGGATCTTTAAGGTTTAGTGTCTTGGAAACCAGGAACATAAAACATGAAAAAAAACATTCTTCTTAAACACTTGAATGGTTTCTCCTCATGTTCATCCTAGGTTCATTACTTCATCACATAACCTGGGGACATACATCAAAAGGAAGGGTGAGCAAAAAGAGCAGTAAGGGAAACAAGAGAAACATTTTACATGTGAACTTGAGATACTTCAATAAGGTCATGAAAAGAACTTTAAGGCATGAGAATGAAATCATGAGGCATATCATAATAAAAATAACATTTTCATAACTTAAAGATGTGGCTACATAATTTAACATAGACAATCATGAACATATCACCAAGGTCCATCCCCAAGGTGTCTTTTGAAAATTACCAAGGTTATTCACCAAGGTATCATGAAAATTGTAATCTCTAGTGGTTACATCATTACCCAATGCATTGGAGCTCTATCAGGGAGAACCCTTAAATTTGCCTTTATTATCATGTGAGCCACATATATCATCATAAAAAATTTCATAAATAACCCATATAGCATAAAATAAATGGGTTTCATTTCATAATCACAACGTTTTAAAAACTGCTTTAAAGACATGATCTTTACGTCACTTTAAAACCCACAGAAAAGGAAGGTGGGTCTCATGTATGTAAATCCCAAAATTTAAAATAGAAAATTTTGGTATATATGTGAATACCCCTTTATAAGAAATAGCTTTGAGTATTCACTTAATAATATAAAAGAACGTTAGAAAAAGAGAGAGACATTTTGAGACGGAAATACTGCAGCATAATGGCTATGTTACGAGGTTTTAGAAGACATTAAAAAGAGAGGGAAAATGTGTCAAACATTCATAAATGACCCATAAAATAGTAGATGGACAGAATAAGAAGGATACATGATCATGTTAATTAAATTTCAAGGACATACCATTTGAAATGAAAAACATGGAAGGAAGACAAAAATTAGATTTCTCTTATGAAAGTTCGGCAGCCTAACGGCGTTACTTAAAATTCAACAAAAAAATGATTTGAAAAGATCAAATAGGGTCTCTAATCATGTGAACATAAGAGTTAAGTATGATAGATATAGAGATAATTCCCCAACATAATTAAAAATGAACTTGAAAGACTTGACATGAAAGTAGAACTTTGAAAAGAATGAGAAGGGTGAAAGAATCCCCTAAAAAATTCAGCAGCCTAACGACGCCACTTAAAACTTCAAAATACTGAATTGAAGAGATCAAATGGGGTATCTCATCATATGAACATAAGAGTCCAGTATGATAGATATTGAGATCATAACCCAACATAAAAAAAGGAACTTGAAAGAATTGACATGAAAGTAGAACTTCAAAACGAGAAGGGTGAAGAACCACTTAAAAATTTGGCAGCCTAACGGCGCCACTTAAAACATCAAAATACTGAATTCATGAGATCAAATGGGGTCTCTCATCATATAAACATAAGAGTCCAGTATGATAGATATAGAGATTATAACCCAACATAACAAAAAGTAACTTGAAATAATTGACATGAAAGTAGAACTTCAAAACGAGAAGGGTGAAGAACCAGTTAAAAATTCGGCAGCCTAACGACGCCACTTAAAACATCAAAATACTGAATTGAAGAGATCAAATGGGGTCTCTCATAATATGATCATAAAAGATCAGTATGATAAATTTAGAGATCATAACCCAACATAATAAAAAGGAACTTGAAATACCTTACATGAAAATAGATCTTGAAAAATGAGAATGGAGAAAGAATCCGTTACAAAAATTTCGGCAGCCTAACGGCGCCACGTAAAACTTCATAAAACAAAATAATGAGAGTAAGAGGGGATCTCTAATTATATGAACATAAAAAGTTCAGTAAGAGGATTATAAAAGAACATCCTCCAACATAAGAACATTTATCATAAAAGGAATGACATAAAAGAGATTACTTGAAATGAAAGAGAGAGGTCGGATCCCTTACCTTAAAATGTAACTCTTAAAACTCAAAGGATGGGACCTTGAGGGCTTTGGGGCACCTTGGGAGGACTCCTTGGGATGTAATGAGACCAGAACTTCGTTGGGGAAGAGTGGGGAGTCGAATTGATTAGAGGAGGGCTTGGTATTTACAGGGAAAGTGAGGGGACAAGGCATTAATGGCCAAGGGACACCTCATTAGTGGTTTTGGCAAAACCATCGTCTTGCCCATGGTATTTGACCATGGTATTGGCCACTTGGGACATCTCATACCTTATCTTACTATTCCTAAGTCGACCATATTGATTAAATACTTAATACATCATTTAATGATGTCATTATACACCCGTAACTTAAAAACTGTATTTTCACTATTCATCGAAAATTCAACTTTCTCAGAGTAATCCCAAAATTTCACCTTAACCAAATATCAACGCTCTGATTACAAATATGAACTCCATTTTATAAAAATAATTTTCTAAATATTTTTAATTTAATCTTTAAATAAAAACACTATTCACCGAAAATTCATTTTTTCAGAAAAAACCCCAAAAATTTCCATAGCATAATATCGGTGCTCTGAGTTCAAAAATGAAATCTGTTTTATAAAAATAATTTTCTAAATATTTTTAATTAATTTTTTAATTAAAAAAACACTATTCACCAGAAAAAACTAATACTTGAATAATAATCTATGAAACCGTTATTTAACCATTTTATTGAATCACATTACTTAATCAAGGTGGCTAGATTATATTAATACTTTCTTTAAGTGAGATTACTAATCCATTTGGACACATTACTAATCCTAATCATAAAATCACTATTCATAATTTACTATTCATCAAAAATAAAGTTGATCTTATTAAACTCTGAATTTCATACTGAACATAATTGTAGAAGACCATTTTTTGGAAATCATTACATATTTTTAATTAATTAAGGTTTACATAAACATTTTTAAAATATCCTTTTTCTAAAATTCATCAAAAATATGCATACTATATTTATCCGGTCATTTGAAAATTCAAAAACATCATCATAAGAAGAAATCCCAATTTTTTTTTAAAACAAAGGATTACACAAGGCAGTTACGGTCTCCTTACATATCCCCTTATCACACCAGCCTAGGACCTAAGTGTAAGGTGTGCTAAGGTGAGAGAATATGAGGGAGTCTCAGCTAACATCGCACGAGTAGTAATTTCAATTAGTTTGAACTTCTCGCGAAGGCGATTCCGTTCTAGCTTCACGTGATGAAGTTCGGCTTGGATTTGGTCCAGATCAAAGACCAATGGTGCTACCTCCTTCCCAAGTTCTGTTAGATGGGCTTCGATCGGTCCAAGACTACTGGGTGAGGCCATCAAATCTTCTTTCTATAATAATTAACCAAGATTACTTGTCTTTAGAGACAATAATCAAAACATTTTGTTCACAGTGGTCATATTGACCGATGGTCATATAACAGTCAGAACCCAATGGTCTCATTATAATTATAATCATGTTTATCAAATAAAACATTTTTGTTGAGTATAAAAATAAAATAAAATAACACATGAAATTAGGAAACAAGATTTATTCAAAATTTCATGCCATTACAATCTTCCCCCCTTAAGAAATTGCATCCTCGCAATTTTAAAAATTGGGTTTTGAAATTTCATTGAAAGTCCCACATCGGAAAAAGAGTCAGTGACACAATTACTTTAAAAGAAAGAAAAGGGAGTACAAAGGCCACCCGAGTTTACTCATACTAGGATTCCATGTAGGAAACATGGACATGGAGGAGAAAACAAAGGGTCACGTCCTAAAAGAGAGTGATAGAAAACATGATTAAGAGGAAGTTAACCACCAGAAAATCCCAAAATTATAGTGTGTGCAAGAGGTCTTCGATTACCTAGTAGGAAACGTAAACCAACAACGTTTTTGTTTTACGTTCCTTTTCATAACTTTGAATAATTCATTTACAAAATAGAACAAAAACATAAGGAAATATATCTACCTTCATGTAGGGTTTCATCATTTAATAAGTTTCTACCCAAAACTAATCTTTTCTCCAAACTATGAGCATTCAAAACTACTTGGTCTCATCAAAACACAAGAATCATCTTCATAATCCAGAAACGATTAACTATCTATTTCTTCTATCTTTAAACATTATCCCAAAAATAGAAAGGGTAAGGTAAAACAACTCTTCAAAAAGAAATAATCCCATAGGAATGGAAACTACTTTTAAATCTTCAAAGTTCCAGGGTACTACCAAAAGTTCATCATAGTCCATTCCATAAATAACAGTCCTTAAAATTCCTCAAAATAAACCAAACTAAGATTGAAACCCAAATACAAGAAGGATTTGATAACATAGTCTTCCAAAATAAACTTCATTGTTCATCTCCAAACAACATCAACCTCTCCTAACATCTTATAACAAAATTATCTAACCTAAACATATTTTACGCAAGATAGGTTAATCATTCCCATAAGTAACCTAAATTACTATAAGTCCACCTTAAATTCATCGATTCTTCAAAATATAAGTCATCTTTACTCCTGAATGAAAATACCATAGTAATCTATTTACCTAGATCATATAGGGTCCCCAAAATAGTGAACGTCTTCCAAAATAATAATCATATTTTAATCCCCTTATCATCTCTGTCATATTAATACGAAAATCATCACATTTCCTATCACATTGGTTGTTGGGACATGTTCTTCCATTTCTAACCATTAACTAAGAAGAGAAAGTATAATTACAGGCTTAAATACTTAACCAATAATCATGAAAAGGAACTTAAATAATATAAGGATAACTTGTATAAGAAAAGTATACCCTAACATGTGATCCCCTAGGTTCCCATCTAGGTTATCCACGATCATATATTCTTATGTGAATCTTTATTTTTTTTATCCTTGTTCCTTTAATAATGGTTCATACTAAGCTTATGAATTTACCAAAGCATATCCACCGGGAGTGTCGTAACCAAGAGTGCAGCAAGGCCCGTTTTCGTGTACCAGTTCCCGTTCGAGTCTAGCTCAAAGCGGTGTTTTCGGGTTTTACCCCTATGTACATCTGTGCCAGAGCCACCTCTACCAGCTCGTATCCAGACAGGGATGTATTTGCTTGGCAACCCATTACCCAATACTCACCAAAATACCAGGAAGATTTCCTATATATAAACTTTTCTATAGGCTTCTTCCTAAAGTTTTCATATCCTAATTTCCACAAATAACTAAACCATCCTTTGATACCAACTATAGCATACCGCCTTTTTATCACATAAAACTTTCATTACATTTTACAAAACCGAGGATCTTTAAGGTTTAGTGTCTTGGAAACCAGGAACTTAAAACATGAAACAACAAAAAAAAACATTCTTATTAAACACTTGAATGGTTTCTCCTCATGTTCATCCTAGGTTCATTACTGAATCACATAACCTGGGGACATACATCAAAATAAAGGGTGAGCCAAAAGAGCAGTAAGGGAAACAAGAGAAACATTTTACATGTGAACTTGAGATACTTCAATAAGGTCATGAAAAGAATTTTAAGGAATGAGAATGAAATCATAAGGCATATCATAATAAAAATAACATTTTCATAACTTGAAGATGTGGCTACATCATTTAACATAGACAATCATGAACATATCACCAAGGTCCATCAGCAAGGTGTCATTTGAA
This sequence comes from Viscum album, assembly GCA_963277665.1. NCBI lineage: Eukaryota > Viridiplantae > Streptophyta > Magnoliopsida > Santalales > Viscaceae > Viscum > Viscum album. The sequence continues at coordinate 1,011,799,038 of OY728141.1, read as the reverse complement.
AATTACCAAGGTTATTCACCAAGGTATCGTGAGAATTGTAATCTCTAGTGGTTACATCATTACCCAATGCATTGGAGCGCTATCAGGGCGAACCCTTAAATTTTCCTTTATTATCATGTGATCCACATATATCATCATCAAAAATTTCATAAATAACCCATATAGCATAAAATAAATGGGTTTCATTTCATAATCACAACGTTTTAAAAACTGCTTTAAAGACATGATCTTTACGTCACTTTAAAACCCACAGAAAAGGAAGGTGGGTCTCATGTATGTAAATCCCAGAATTTAAAATAGAACATTTTGGTATATATGTAAATACCCCTTCAGAAGAAAGAGCTTTGAGTATTCACTTAATAATATAAAATAACGTTAGAAAAAGAGAGAGACATTTTGAGACGGAAATTCTGCAGCATAACGGCTATGTTACGAGGTTTTAGAAGACATTAAAAAGAGAGGTAAAATGGGTCAAACATTCATAAATGACCCATAAAACAGTATATGGACAGAATAAGAAGGATACATGATCATGGTAATTAAATTTCAAGGACATACCATTTGAAATGAAAAACATGGAAGGAAGACAAAAATTAGATTTCTCTTATGCAAGTTCGGCAGCCTAACGACGTTACTTAAAATTCAACAAAAAAAAAATGATTTGAAAAGATCAAATAGGGTCTCTCATCATGTGAACATAAGAGTTCAGTATGATAGATATAGTGATAATTCCCAAACATAATTAAAAAAGAACTTGAAAGACTTGACATGAAAGTAGAACTTTGAAAAGAATGAGAAGGGTGAAAGAATCCCCTAAAAAATTCAGTAGCCTAACAGCGCCACTTAAAACTTCAAAATACTGAATTGAAGAGATAAAATGGGGTCTCTCATAATATGAACATAAGAGTCCAGTATGATAGATATAGAGATCATAACCCAACATAACAAAAAGGAACTTGAAAAAATTGACATGAAAGTAGAACTTCAAAACGAGAAGGGTGAAGAACCACTTAAAAATTCGGCAGCCTAACGGTGCCACTTAAAACTTCAAAATACTGAATTGAAGAGATAAAATGGGGTCTCTCATCATATGAAAATAAGAGTCCAGTATGATAGATATAGAGATCATACCCCAACATAACAAAAAGTAACTTGAAATAATTGACATGAAAGTAGAACTTCAAAACGAGAAGGGTGAAGAACCACTTAAAAATTTGGCAGCCTAACGGTGCCACTTAAAACTTCAAAATACTGAATTGAAGAGATCAAATGGGGTCTCTCATCATATGATCATAAAAGATCAGTATGATAAATTTAGAGATCATAACCCAATATAATAAAAAGTAACTTGAAATACTTTACATGAAAATAGATCTTGAAAAATGAGAAGGGAGAAAGAATCTGTTACAAAAATTTCGGCAGCCTAACGGTGCCACTTAAAACTTCATAAAACGAAATAATGAGAGTAATAGGGGATCTATCATTATATTAACATAAAAAGGGCTGTACTAAGAGTATAAAAGAACATCCTCCAACATAAGAACATGTAGCATAAAAGGAATGACATAAAAGAGATTACTTGAAATGAAAGAGAGAGGTCGGATCCCTTACCTTAAAATGTAACTCTTAAACCTCAAAGTATGGGACCTTGAGGGCTTGGGGGAACCTTGGGAGGACTTCTTGGGAGGTAATGAGACCAGAACTTCGTTGGGGAAGAGTGGGGAGTCGAATGGATGAGAGGAGGGCTTGGTATTTATAGGGAAAGTGAGGGGACAAGGCATTAATGGCCAAGGGACAACTCATTAGTGGTTTTGGCAAAACCATGGGCGTGACCATGGTATTTGCCCATAGTATTGGACACTTGGGACACCTAATACCTTATCTTACTATTCATAAGTCGACCATATTGATTACATACTTAATACATCATCTAATGATGTCATTAGACACCCGTAACTTAAAAACTGTATTTTCACTATACATCGAAAATTCAACTTTCTCAGAATAATCCCAAAATTTCACCTTAACCAAATATCAATGCTCTGTTTAAAAATATGAACTCTTTTTTATAAAAATAATTTTCTAAATATTTTTAATTTAATTTTTAAATAAAAACACTATTCACAGAAAATTCATTTTTTCAGAAAAAACCCCAAAAATTTCCATAGCATAATATCGGTGATCTGAGTTCAAAAATGAGATCAGTTTTATAAAAATAATTTCCTAAATATTTTTAATTAAATTTTTAATTAAAAAAACACTATTCACCTGAAAAAACTAATACTTGAATAATAATCTATGAAACCGTTATTTAACCATTTTATTGAATCCCATTACTTAATCAAGGTGCCTAGATTATATTAATACTTTCTTTAAGTGAGATTACTAATCCATTTGGACACATTACTAATCCTAATCATAAAATCACTATTCATAATTTACTATTCATCAAAAATCAAGTTGATCTTATTAGACTCCAAATTTTGTACTGAACATAATTGTAGAAGACCATTTTTTGGAAATCAATACATATTTTTAATTATTTAAGGTTTACATAAACATTTTTAAAATATGCTTTTTCTAAAATTCATCAAAAATATGCATACTATATTTATCCGGTCATTTGAAAATTCATAAACATCATCATAAAAAGAAATCCCAATTTTTATTTAAAACAAAGGATTACACAAGGCAGTTACGGTCTCATTACATATCCCCTTATCACACCAGCCTAGGACCTAAGTTTAAGGTGTGCTAAGGTGAGAGAATCTGTGGGAGGCTCGGCTAACATCACACGAGTAGTAATTTCTATTAGTTTGAACTTCTCGCGAAGGTGATTCTGTTCTAGCTTCACATAATGAAGTTCGGCTTGGGTTTGGTCTAGAGGAAAGCCCAATGGTGCTACCTCCATCCCAAGTTCTCTTAGATGGGCTTCGATCGGTCCAAGACTACTGGGTGAGGCCATCGAATCTTCTTTCTATAATAATTAACCAATATTACTTGTATTTAGAGACAATAATCAAAACATTTTGTTCATAGTGGTCATATTGACCGATGGTCATATAACAGTCAGAACCCAATGGTCTCATTTTAATTATAATCAGGTTTATCAAATAAAACATTTTTGTTGAGTATAAAAATAAAATAAAATAACACATGAAATTATGAAACAAGATTTATTCAAAATTTTGGGCCGTTACAGACGGGATAGAGGTAAAATGGGAGGTGAGGTATGATGGGTAGGAGAGGGATATGTGCATGATGTAGGGTAGGGTTACAAGGAGAGATGGGGGCGACAGAAGGTAGAGGGGAAAGGGAGGAAAAATGGTTTCCTTTTTTCTTTTAACCCTAATTAACACATAATATTAATAATGTAATTAAATATAATAATAATAACATTAATATTATTATTAATTTTAATAATAATGAAAATAAATACAATAACAATAATAATAATAATAATAATAATCTAATTATAATAATCTTAAATCATAGTAATATTATTGACATTAATAATTTATTAATAAATGAAATGGAAATAATAATAATAATATTCTTAATTATAATATTAACTAAGATAATAATAATAATAATCTCAAATTAAAACATTATCAATAATAATGATATAAGTGATACACATCATAATAACTTAATTAAAACATTAAAAATAATAGTAATACTACTACTACTACTAATAATTACAATTATTATTAATATTAAAATAATTTATTAAACTTCATCTTATTTCTAATACTTTACTTTGGACTTATATTATTATTCATTTCATTTTTATTTATTTTACTCGTTCATTGAGTAGGCCACATGGTGAACCATATGAAGTCGTGTATCTTCGACCATGCCCTGCCCATGTGTTGGATAATGCCATGTCCAAAATATTAGATTATCAGCAAAAACACAAAAATTTCCATCATACTCAGCCCGCACCTCAACAAAAAATTTAAAATTCATATTAAATAACATAATAAAGTTATTTCAAAAGTCTGTGTGTGACAATTCTTCCCACTATAAAACTTTATTCCCTCAAAAATCCACGAAAAGGCCAAATGCAAAAACAAAACCGATACCATTTCCAAATTCAAAGGGGGTTCCCAATGAATTCCAAATGAAAAATAACAACACGAACATTACCAATTATATAAAAGGGACACTATATAACTTGGGAGACCATGATCGAACCCCCGTTAAGTTTCACCTCCCCCCCAAAAGCCAAAACACCTATAGTTGACTAAAAAAGGAAAAAAATACTATTACAAAAAAAATTACACCACTTACATGAAGAGGCCAAACAAAATCAAACCAAATCCCAAAATGAAACACCTTAAAAAATACCAAACAAAGCACAATCAATTTACCTAAAAAGAACAATGAATTCAGACAAGGTTATCACAACCTTACTGTAATAAATTTATTGAATGTGCTCAAATCCCAACACTTATCTAAGGAAGTAGTTGGTTAGATTGCTTTGAACGAGACTACATACCACCAAGTCGACACCAAGGACAAATCTGAGTTACTAATATGGGGAGACCCTAACTGACTCTCTACCATAGAAAGAAACTAACACCCAAGACTAGTCTAGAAAACCAATGTGGGGAGGTTGAGACAGACTCCCCCCCATAAGTGATATACTAACATTAGAAATCTTCCGAATGAACTTAAATGAGACCCATGGGGGGTATCCCCACCATAAAAACAAACCATATTAACCAACCAACATAGACTGAGAAAAAAACCCAACATGGTCTAACTTTTGTGCTTCTCGCACGACTTATTCTCCACTGTAAGAGGCCCATTCAAAAAAACTCAAAACCAATAGAGACACAATGTGATTCACCACTCCCATGAGAATTACCAACCTTAGCTGATTCCAACCAATGTAGTGATCAAAATGGACCTATAAGGTTATTCATAAATGAAAACCATACTAAGAGTCATACTTGAAAGGGTTTAAGTAATGGGGTTTTGAAAATATAGGACCACCCAACATCCTTGTATCCAAGGTGGGATCTTCCAGAAAAATAGATTATGACCCGAAGGGAGAGGGTCCACATGTTACTTCCCACCACACAAGACAATTTTAAATGAAACTTCCTCATCAAAACCTGAAACCAACCTCAAATCTCACATTAGAGACATAAGTTAAAATAAGATTCTTTACATCCATGGGGGTTTCCTGACTATGCACCAGCTTTACTTCAGAACCTAATTCTAGAGATTTAATTATTGGGGCATCTCATTCCTTGTAGTCTAGTGTTGTAAAAACCCTAATCAAATCTTATCATTACGGTTCCACATTCAAGCACATCACATCTTAGAAAAACTACCAGGACATAACACACTCGGAAGACCACTTATCTAAAATATGACATATTCACCAAGACAAGGTCCTCAAACATGACTACACATTTCCCCTCTCACCAAGAACAAGAAATAACATAATAAAGATCCCAAGGAAGACAAATTCATTCTAGAAAGAGAAGTGCAAGAATCCCTAGAAGAGAACATGCTTTCATTTAAGTGGGATTCCTAGAAAAGTTCCACAACATCAAACTTTTACCTTAAAATAAAAAACAACACAACAAGACATTTTTGAATATAAAATTAACAATAGATTAAGACATTAAATGGTGTGGGAACTTTAACCTAGTACCAAGATGCATGATATTTCCGCAAGCATCCATAACAGCCTCGAATGACCAGATTTGCTACACATGTGGACTAACATGGACCCTTTCTTTGAAGAGAAAATGAAAGACCAAGAGGCCCTTAAAGACTGCAGCCAATACCATCATATCTAGACTTCTTTACCTTTTTCCCATGTAATTCCATTCACTACTTCTAGATATATCCTATATACACAATGATGTCAAACTTCACATTTGACAACTTAGGAAACTTAAGAGACTAAGGTATTTTTAAACCTTCCACAACCACTCTACTTCTACAAGTGGATCCACTTAACCAAAATAGAATAGGGATAGACTCAATATCCAAATTTCAATAATAATGTGCTTATGTTGATCAGCTAGAGGATTTTCAAATGAAAAATCACCCATGTCGCACTTCCATCATGCATTAACCGATTTTGGAAGGGGGTGTACCCTAGCCCACAAGAAGACCCAAGGACCCAAACAAGCTGGTCCATTGGACAAAAAATATCACAAATTAAGACCAAACACATGAGGTGAACCAACTCCAAGGATTCCTAAAATATTTATCATAAAATACCGCTGACCAACACTTCATCCCATCTTAGCAACAAAACACAATCCCAAAACATCTTGCAAACAAAGGGGATCTCGAACACATAATATCCCACAACCACATTCCCAAAACACATATTATATAACACTTAAATAATGGTTATTAAATCATAAAACTTTACTTAATATAAATTATTTCTTTGAAGGTAAATGGTATCAGTGGTTTTCACATCTACCAATGGTATCCCATGGTCCTCACACATGCATGTTTTCGGGACACACCATGCACCCACCTCATCCCCACCCCATCAATCATCTGGTAATGCCATTAACCATATATCTTACCATGTAAACCTATGCATGTGGTCACCCACAAGGATACCAAAGAAAGAAAATGAATCCTTTCCTCTTTTAAAAATCAAAACATTCTACCCACACTTTCTCCTTCCCAAAAACACTAACCCCAAAATCAAAACCCAATTCAAATCATACAATCATTTTCATAAAATCCCCAACCATTCACATAAAAAATAAATTTAAAGTCTTACAATTTAATTTCAAAACATTTCACCCCATTTAAAAACACTTCCAATTTCATGACAAAATTCCATTTCATCAATCCCTATTTAACAAATAACTAATATCTTCTCATTTTAAAACAAGGTTCCAAGAAATCATAAATATTTTCAAATGATAGTAAATTACTGAATAAAAATACATTCCTAAAATCCACATATAACTTACGAAACACTCCATCCCATTTTGAGAACCTTTTAATAGTTTAACAAGTTTTACTTAAAACAAATTTTGAAATCCCACTTCAATATAATTTGTGATTACTAATAAAAATTTCCATGAAATCACAAAAATTCATTCCACCCTTTCATAAATCGACCCATTTCCATTTTATTATAAATGAGGTCACAAAAATTCACATTTCTTAAAACCGAATAATTTTTACTTTAAAACCATGTCTCCATGATTCAAAAATAAAAGATTTTCAAACAATTTCTAAAAATCAAAGAGAGACAAGATGCTTCTTAAAAGAGGGAAACTAGTGTCAGTGGTTGACTTAGACATAAGGTTTGGGGCCATATGATAGTGACACCACCATCACATAGAGTGGTATAGAACCATATCCATGGAATCACATGGCTCAACATTCCCTACAAGCTCCTAGGGACTACTGACTCCACTCCCATTTCATTTCCCAAATAACAAGAAACCACAAGGATTAAAAGACTTAGATGGAAACTGACTTCCCCGGGTAACTCATGACCTACCACAAGGTGTGCTGGCTAGGTACCTTAATCATAACTAGAATATTGTGTTCTGATAGTCCTAGCTCCAGTTTACCTATAATCTTCCCCAAAATAACATGAACCCAAAAGAGAGAACCTCCTTTGATACCATTTTCTCATGTACCAAGATGGGTGGACATCCAATCGATGTCTGAACTGGTCTGCGACAAGGTCTGAATGGTATTCCCAATCACTATAGGCTGGCACAAGTTCCCAGGTTTCAAAATCTAATGTTGGGAATGATTTAATTGAAAATATATAAAATTTAAAACAACCAACAAAATAAACTATCCCACAACTAAAAGTTAAAACCAAGAAGAACTATAACCAACTCCATAATTTGAGTTACCTATTTAAAATAAAACCCAAAAAACAACTACAAATCAGTAGGCTGACCAAAAACCAACTCAAAAACCACCACCTAGAAAGAGGACACCACCCTCATTCCATCTTCACAATGTCACACCAAGGATAACTAACAACCTGAAGCACCATATCCAAAAGCCTTACCCTTACTAGCATCAGACATAACCAACTCTACTTACACCCAAGAGATTAAGTAGGGTGTGAATTAATTCCAAAAATAATTACACTTAGAAAATATTCCACTCATAAATATTAAATAATAAATAAAATTTCTAGTTTAATAAATGAAAATAAATGAATGATTAATTTTTTAATGAAAACAATTTTAAGGAGAACCACTTTAAAGAAAACAACTTAAATTAAAAAAAACACACACACACACAAAAATTCACTTTTAAGATAACCCATATGTTACACCGTATGCTCACAGTGAGCATAAAGCAAAAAAGGAACACCTAATGAGGGAGAATCCCTACGAGTACTATAAAAAACTGGGACCGTATAACAAAGTGTCTTAGTGAAAAGTGGTGTAAGAACTTCAACGACATGCATTATCATGCACAAGCCACTAGTAGGGAACACACCCATAATAATAATATTAAGGAAATTAATAATTTCATAATATTTATAATATAAATAATAATAATAATATTCTTAAATAAAATATTAACCAAGATAATAATAATAATAATATTTTCACATTGAAACATTATCAATAATAGTGATATTCATGATAATAAGTTAATGAAAACATTATTAATAATAATAATTACCAATATTATTATTATTAAAATAATTTATTAAAAATAATTTTATTTCTCTTATTTTACTTTATACTTATTTTGTTATTCATTTCATTTTTATTTATTTGACTCGAACATCGGGAAGTCCACACAGTGACCCGAGTGAAGTTGCGCAGCTTCGACTCTACCCTGCCCATGTGCTAGATGATACTAAGGCCAAAATTTTACTATATCAAAAAACATGACAAAAATTAAATCATTTTCAGCCCGCACGACAACATAAAATTTCAAATTTAGATAAAATAACAAAATAACGTTATTTCAAAAGTTAGGGTCTGATGTTACATTTGGCTAGTTGTTTTGATCTTTTACAATATTCCTCTATAGATGTATATAAAACAGATGTCTTATATCATTTTCATGATTATTTCTAGAAAACAATTCTGAGAAATGATTTTCATATATACTTGAAAATTTTAATTGAATAATTATAGTATTTATGGAGCAACAGTGTTGAAAAATATGATGCATCTTCTATAAAAATGTTCAAATGTATGCTTCTCTAATGTGGACCATTAGTGACCTCCCAAGACATGGGATTTTTTTAGTAAGCACACTTACATGGGTTTGGTGTGTCCTATTTGTAATTTTGATTTTTAGCCTAAATGACTACCTCAATATAGAAAATGGTTATTCTTGTGTCATAAAATATTTCACAACGCATCTCATAATTTTTAGCTGAAAAATTAAAACTTCAATGGTTTTATTGACCATAGACCACCTATGATGTTTTTTAAAGGTTATAAAATATTAGAAAAACTTGGAAATGTTGAAACTAAATTTGGGAAGTTTTATCATTTGAATGATAGTGGTAAAAGAGATTGAAGTGAATCTTTAAGTGAAATCAGAATGAAAAAATGAAAGAAAAAAATATATTCATCAAACTATTGTATTGGGAATTTAATTTGTTTCAGAAAAATCTTGATGTGATGAATATTTAGAAGAATTTTTGTGATAATTTGATCTTCACAATTCAAAATGTGCATGTAAAATCAAAGGATAATCCCAGTGCTCAGAAAAACATACAAGTAATGACTATAAAGCCTGATCTCTGGCCATATGAGAATGGAATGTATGCTATTGTAAAAATTTCAAGGAAAAATTGGGGAAAAGATACATTCCTTATAATTTTATAACAATTCAATGTATCTTATGGGTATTTAAGTAACATCACAAGGTTTTTTGAATTAAATCATCATAGGTTTCATGTATTGAAAACTCACAATTCATATATTTTGTTATGACAATTTATACCCTTAGCATTGCATACATTATTACCTCAAAAGGTTACTGATGTTGTACTCTAACATTGAAAATTATTCATACAACTTTGTGAGAATAATCAAAAACCATTTGAGTATGAAAAAATTCAAGAGAGATGTTAATTTAAACTTTTTTCAATGGATATGATATTTCCTCCATTTGTTTACTATCATGATACATTTAACTATGCATTTGGTTGAGGTATCTAAATTAGGAGGCCGAATACGTTATCAATGTATTTATCCAATTGAGAGGTACTTTATTTATTTTTTTCATTTAATTAAATAATTATTGTCAATACATTAAATACACAATTTTTTTTCTTTTTATTTCACAGATATCTTGGGAATTAGAAATATTACATGAAAAATAAAGCTCAGCCTGAAGGCTCTATTTTTTATGGTTGTTTAGAAGAGGAGTGTCTTACTTTTTTATAAATACTTTTATGATATTGAGAAATGATTCAATCTATTTGTTTGTGTTGATGACACATCATCCCAATATCAAATACATGGGAAATCAAAAATCATTCATACTACTGGATGATTAGTTGGGAGGATCTCAAATGTTACACTAATAGAAATGGAAATATTAGAGACACATAGATATGTGATACCAAATAGTAATATTGTAGATCCATTTATTGAAGAGTTGAGGATACAAAAAAAGATACGAATGAGTGTTCGAACATGACACAAGAAAGATATTACCAATGATATTAATAAATATCTTAACACTTTGAAAGACTTGTATGTTCATAAATATTACAATCAATACAAATATTAGGATGACACATATATTTTGAAAATATAATAATGTATATTAATTTTTGTAGATCATGAATACTAATACTGGAGTTGATTTTTTAGAATATTTGAAGAGTATTTATCAAGGTCCTCTAAAACAAGATAGAAAGTTCAATGATTACAATGTGAATAGAATTAAATTTCTTACAGTCGATCAGGAAGAGGGTTTGAAAACACATAATAGTGGTATATTTACATTTTACAAAGTGGGATACTATGTAATGTTGAATGATATTAGCTAATTAAAATACCATGTTATTTTTTTAGTTGTTTTATTCAAATGAAATTGGGTTGATTTTATTATCGGTGTTAAAAGAGATTCCTTGAAATTTACTTCTATGAACTTCTATCGCATGATAGATGTTAGTGACTTTGAATAATATGATTTGTATATCTTATCATCATAAGAGAAAATGGTATACTATGTGTAATATTTAGTAGATAAACTATGAATTATAGTTTCTCATGTGAAACAAATAGACTTTTATGATATGGGTAATGAAGTGGAAGATTTGACATCTAACATTGAATCCCATCAAAATAAAGAAGAAAACTTATTTTCCCATCATGATATTGAAAATATTATTCTTTCAATGGTGGATGAAGTATATGAAATAATGATGGAGTAGGAAGATGACATGATTGAAGTAGAAAATAATTGTATGTATAATAGTCAATTCATTAATCAACCACTTATGCCATCTGTATAGCCATTCATTATCATAGTTATGTATATTTTGTTTGTCATTACTTTTCATCAGCTATCATTTCTTTTTTTTCTATAATATTTTTTTAAATATATGTTATACTATTAATTTTATTTTATTAAATTATAATAATTCTTGGGAGGAAGCAATATATTGATACTAGATGTCCCTCAGTAATGAGGCAGCATGACACTCCTAGTTCTTTACGAGGATTTTTGAGGGTGACTATTATATGTACAATTTTTAATATGAATAAATTTATTATAGTTTTTTATAATACTAACTATTTTTTAATAAAATATATAAACAATTATACTCCTTATTAAAATATGAAAAATTCATATGTCTGGAATCTAAACAGATTAATGATAATTGTCCCATTTGAGAGTTATGGGGTCCCTACAGATGATGCTGTGGGATTATTTTTCCAGATTCAAAGCTAGTTGGTAGTGGATCTAGTTACCCTTTAGATTATATATTTTTACTGAATACATATACCTTAATACTGAAAAAATATTGTTTTTGATTCATAGATAAAGGTAATTTTAATACATTATTGTGTAATTGAATTCCATTATGTTATTAAATTCTAAAATTTTCAAAAAAAAATCTCTTGGTATAGATGTTTTCAAATTTTCCATTGCTGATGTTATATCATGAAACTGGAAATTGAAAGTGTTGGTTGATTTATATCAGAAGACAAATAGATATATCACTAAAAATATTTCATAAATTATTGGTGGTAAGTAGGTAAATCAAAAAACATCAAAATCATTTAGTTCACAAAATTTTATTAGTTTTAAGTTTGAATATAAATATACAAATTTTTTAATTTTAAATATAATTATATTACAGGTTCTAATAGTAGGAAGTAGAGATAGATTTGTAAATAGAGATAGAGATGGAGAGGGCGACAAGTAGAGATCATCTGGCAGTGATTAGTGGTCTTTTTATGTCTTGGACTAATATGGAATGAGAGGGTTTGCTGATGTATTATTTGTAATAGAGACCTGAAACCATATACAGTTGGATATAAACAAATATACTTAATATTTTATTCCATATTTGTTATATATGTGTTATTTTTTATATTATTATAGGAATTTTGTGTGCTAGTAAGAGGTGAAACACTTGGATTGCATTGTTTTTTTCCTGGGTAGTTCTTGGGTTGCAAAATCGAAAAATAAAATTTTTTAAATAAACATTTAGAAATGATTTAAACCAACACTATAAGATGTATTTTTTTCAATGGTTAAAACCACTTCTAATTATGATTCACTATTATTTAGTAGTAGTTTCAATGATTATAGCATCATTTATGTGAGGGAAACCACTGCTAAATTCTCACACCCCCACCTCGGAAAACCTCTGGGTAAATGAAAATAACTGCCCCTAAATATGATTTCTACAATTATTAATAATAAATTTCACTTAATGGAAGAATCCACCATGTATTTAATATCGAATCAAGATTTAGTAGTGGTTTTTTGAAACCATTGCAGAACCATGTTGTGACAGTTTAAACCATCGCCAAATAAAAAAACCATGGATACTTGGTGCTTTTCATGTAGTGAACATTGGATGAAATAATTTAAATTTAAACTTAAAATAACATAAATTATGAAAACTAATGATATTACATGTGAAATGTGAAGTATGTACAATATATAAAAGAAATTAGGCACACAAAAATAGAATATTTCTCCACGATTGGGAAATTGAGATGAAGTCCCTTAAAATATCATATTATTGAAGTGGAGATTAATCAATGAGTTTATTATGTGTGTAAAATGTAAATCAAAATAAAAAAGTGTAAATAAAATATATAATAATAAATTTTTATTACACTCAACATCATAACATTACATAATCAATAATGTAGAGTTTTAACCCAATGAATGGAAATTGAGTTAAGAAATCCTTTATCTCACACTTCTTTCTGGTTTAACAAGCCTTAAACTCATATATAGTGGTTTTATTATTGTAATTAACTTAAAACAGAACCATATTAGTATTTATAATGTCATTCATAATGTAACACCCCAAGATTTCATAGTACATTATCTCTTCAAAGTAATTCAATAACTCAAGCTACACGTAACACTGAGTTCGAGTGCACCACAAATTACCAAACTAACTGTTCAAAAATAGATTATGAAGATTATTAATTTAATTTTTAATTTCATATACTAAATATAATTTTAGAATCCAAATTATGTTTTTATTATACAGAATATAATAACAAATTCATTTTTTCAGATAAAAGAAGTATTTTTCCAGAAATACAATTTTACCACCTTTTAATGGTGAACCCTTTTTTAAAAACAATATTTGACATGTTTATATATTCAATTTAATTAAATTAAATTATTATTTAGAATAGGGACATAATAATTTATTTTGGATAAATTTTTGGTGCTTTTATGATAACTTTCATATTTTGATGAAGAGTGAAAATACTAAATTTTAATTAAAAACAACTTTTTTAATTAAAATAATATATAGTGTTAAATTAATAATTTGAATGGTTTTGAAGAATAATTAGATTATATTTTTATCATTTAATAAAATTTAGGACATTATAAATAATTTCACATTTAAATTTGACAGAAACACCTGTTAATCTTTTGATAGTTTTTCTTTTTAAAAAATTGGTTTTTTGGTTTTGACAACAAGATTAAATTTTAAATTAATTAATGAAGTTTCAATGTTTTGAATTTGGTAAAATAGAAATAATTTTTGAATTCAGAATATCAAAATTATCTTAGGGTGAATTTTTGGAATTTTTCTGAAAACATTCAATTTTTGATGAATAGTGAAAAACACTACGTCATTTTTTAAAACCGACTTTTTATTTAAATAAATATTTATTTTATTTAAATTTATTATAAATAAAAATAGATATATAATACCTATATGAGTTCAATGTAATTTATTGGAGTCATTTTATAATTTAAATAGATTTATAAAATTTTATTGAACTTTTTAACGTCTTTTACCCACCTTCTAGGCACATTTGCAAATTTGCATAAAATGTAATTTTACCGCTTCTATGAATTTAATTTAAAAAACCCAAGAGACATTGTTGATATCAGTAAGTAAAATGGTGTTCAATAAGTTGAAAATAATTTTTATGAATAGTAACTTTTGACTTTTATTTAACACGGTTAAAAGTAAATAGGGTAATTAAATGTAAAAATGATGTTATAATTAAGCTAACACATGTTCTAATTCTATTGGATAGGTGTATTTCAACCGAAATCAACCTTATTAATAAAATATGACCCTTTTGGTCCACTTGAATTATATTAGGACATTTAGGATTATTTTATTTAAAGAAGATTTAAAAGAGTTAAAATCAAAGATTAATAACTAAACTATATTTAATATAATGTTATACATAAGATAAATTAGACTATAAAAATTTATTATAAAGATAAAAAAATTTATACAAAAGGGTATTTTATTTATAAATTTTAGATATTAAATAATTAAATTTATTTATGACACAATGATGATGTAGTGATTACTTTATCAATGAAAGATTAAACCAATTGATATTATAAATATAAAAATAAATATAAATTGAGAATTATTATTCCATAGATGATTTTTATAGGTTAATATGAAATTTTATGGTTGATTAAATAATTTTCTTTGATGTGATAAAGTAGTTATGACTTTGAAAAAAACAAAATACCAAATAGTGTCAAAATTGACATAAATGAGTTTTTTAAACCAATACTATATTATTAATTGATATAATATTTATAAAAATATAAGTTTCAGCCAAAGTACTTAGATAATGTTATATATATAAATAATTAAATACTTGGGGTTCTCTTGGCTTTTTAAAGTAAGTTTATTAACCATTTATTATAATAATACAAGAGGACACGGTAAAAGATAAACTATTTATATAATAGTTAAATAAAAAATATAGGGTTAATATGGTGACCTAAAATTGTATAAAACCTATTGGTTGAGAGTATTTCGACCCATATAAAACTTATCTTTTAAATAAATCAATTTCGAGCCAATGTAAACCGAAAAATATTTTATAATAAAATAATTTTTTAAACTCTTCCTACAATGACCCTCACCACTCTTATAAAATGGTACTTCCCCTTCTCTCAAAATGACACCTCCAAAGTCATTTGGCTCGGCCAAACTATTAAAAAATATCCTTTAAAATTCCCTCACTTAAACCTATAGTCCTTCACTTGAAACTAAATCCAACCTAAGGAGCCCTTTTTTTCAAATCAAAAGGAAACACCTAAAGCAGAGGTAATTATTTTATAACATGTTTCAAAGTTATTTTATTCTTCCACTTTATATTTCTTTTTTATTTCCATACCAAAGTAATAAATCCAGTACCATATACATATTTTGATGTTATTATAAATATGGTACAACTATAATAATTATTCTATCCATCTTATGAATGATAATGTCACCATGCATGCGTACGTACAGCTTACCGTCTCCATGCCATGGTGTAAGTTGTTATTCAACACTATGTTATTTGGGTAGATATAATGATGAGTAATATGTATATAAATAATGAAAAAAACTTGATAATTTCTTTATAAAATTAATATACCATCCAATTCCACACCTTTTAATCATTAATGAAATGATATCATCGCTCGTGTGTAAGTACGTCTTACCATCTCCACAGCGCGATGAGATTCAATTCCAGGTTCACCATTCAAGGATGATTATAAAAATATATATTATTAATATGTATGTAATATATGTTATAATAATGCTACTATATATATATATATACACACACATAGATATATCTTATTCACTTCTGTTAAATATGATATGAAAACAGAAACAACATTTATGCGTACGTACGACCTACCATCTCCATAAACGGTGTTTTCCATTTCATATATCTATATATTATACATATTTATATTATAAATATATATCATATATAAATCTTGTTTTATATTCTCTAAGTATTTAAATCATGATCTAAAGGATATGATGAAGAATAACAAGTTAAAACACGTACCATAAAGAAATCGATTATTACCTAAAATGTCAATTTTATAGGGAAATCATTATTAAATGGGTAGTATAAAGTCATAAATGAATCATTTATGATATAATAAATATGAATATGGTTCTGTTATAATTTAATAACATACTATGCTAATTACATAAGAGGTTAAACATACCCTTGACCAAAGTAAAGTGCAAGGTAATAGTTAATTCCTCAATCACATTATTATCGGAGATTGTTTATGTGTAAGTATTTTTTGGGAAATATTTATTATCCATGTCCATATTTCATAATATAATTTTTTAAATGATTATTTTAATGTACTCTATAAATAAAACATCAATTTAAATGTTTTAAATATTTATTCTTCTAAATGTTTCTAATAAATTCCCATTTTTTCAAAATGGTTTTAAGGATTTATTTATATAGACATGATTATTTTAAAAAGTTAATTCCATTAAAAAATTTCAAAAGTGGTATGAGACACATTGCTTAAAATATATCCTTTAAATTAATTCATTTATAAATGTGTTACTTTTAAATGGTTCCCTAGAAAGGGATATTTCTTTCAAAAAGTTTTACTGATCATTTTTAACTATGTCTACATCCTTTACTGGATATTATTCTTAATTAAAGATGATTTATTATAATAAAATCATCTATATTATATTGAATGATTTATGATATGTTTGATAGTGGCTGTGTTATTTTTATACCATTTATAGTTTATGGTCGAAGTATTGACATTTCATATGCTAGTTTTAATACGAATTTTTATGTTATGTTTCAACATTTTCATATGTGGAATGGAGTGGAATTAATAAGTGACAGGTGTAGACTGCAATATCCCCTCTATGCATCGGTATATCACATGAGACAAACTAGTGTCTTTCCATAAGGCCTTGACAAAAATTTTATTTGTAGTCTTGGCATGAGACCTTGACTATGTGGTAATGATGTCCGACATTAGGAATTCCCTCATTTTGAAATTAATTATTACATGTGATTATTTTACTATTAGAATATCCATGTTCATGTTTATATACTAATTTCTGATTTATTTTCACCATATTATGTTCAATTATTTGTTTAAAATCATGTTTTTTTATTAAACTTATTTCCTTAAAAGTTTATAAATTCTACTAAATTATTTACCCTTACTGAGCATCTGAGATCACCCATTTCTTATGTTTTATTTTACCAAGATTTCAAGAAGTGTATTATGATTGATATGGAGGGTTAAGATAGGGGAATAATAGCATTCTCAATAGATTATTTATGTTGTGTTTTATGTTTTAATGTGTAATGTAATGTTCATGTATGCAATCTATTTTCCAAGACTGATAAATTGATCGGTCTTTCATGTTTAGATTCCTTGTAAGCATGCCAATGTATTAAAATAATGTACCTACTCTGGGTAACTAGTGTTGTGGATTTATATTTGGTATCAGAGATAGTTTAGTACAAACTTTGGAAACTAGATTTTAAAAACACTTATTAGATAATATTACCCTAAGATAGACTTTGAGGATTAGTATAGAAGAACTTCCTATAATTTTGATAATGTAGAGATTTTGTGTATTTTACAAGAAATACATACCTTTCTGGATATGAGCAGGTAGAGGTGGATCTGGAACAAATTTACCTTGGAGTGAAAATAGCAACTAGGACTTTCAGGCTTGACCTGGGGTATCCTGGTACACAACCATGATTTTTGCTGCACTTTTGGTTACGACACTCCCAGGGGATATGCTTAGGATAATTCTCATTTTCATTACATGCCATTATGAAGGATTTAAGAGTAAATAATTCCTCAGAAAAACATTTTTTATTATTATATATTATATGAAAAATATTTTCAATTTACTTTTGGTATTTTTCTTTTTTGTAATTATGCGTTTCGATTCATAAACTAACCTAGTGTATGCTATTGTTTAGAAATGGTTCCGAGTAGAAATAATGATAACTCCATAAATATTCATGATCTAATGAATAAGAAGGATAATATATTTCATGGTATTAAGATAATATTTAGAAGTAAAATAGTCTCCCATGTATTCTCAACATATGAAGAAATAATATCATGTATTAACAAGATAAGTAAATAATTCTCTGAGTCCTATGGATTTAAAGAAAAGAAAGAGAAGAAAAGGATGGTAGAGAGAAATATGGATAAATGGAAGAGGGGAAAGAAGGATTTTACCATATGTGATAACTGTGTAAAGAATCACCTTGGTAAATGTTTTAAGGGAATGAGAGTTTGTTATAAGTGTGGAGAAAAAGAACACCAAGTACGTGATTGAAAGGGTAAGAAAAAGCTTTAAAATATTCAATGCTTCATCTACAAGGAGTTGGAACACTACGTGAATCAATATACAAACAATCAGTGTATTCCCCAAATGATGCTATTGGATAATAATCAAGTTATGATACTACCATAGATGAAGAGGAATGACTTGTGTTCTTATATTGTTATTAAATAATTATTTCATTTTAGTGTTGTATCAATGATGTACTGGTTATATGAATGATTGAAATAAATAAGGATTATATTGTAGTACTATTTCATTGAAGATTTGAGATTATATAGTTCTAAGAAAAGTGACTTAATAGAAAGTTAATTTTTTTTGGAAAATACATGGTTTAAGAAAATATAAAACCTAATATGGTTTTGATAATGAGTTAGTGATTTTGGAATAAGATATTATTGATTTGGATAAACTATATTCGATATTATTGACTACTTGGAAACTAATTAATTGTTTGTTTATTACATTATTGTTGGAGGTTACAACATTTTTGGATATGTGGAGTATATCTAGTATTTGATAAGGAATAAGGGATCATGAATTTAATCAATAAGGTTTTATGGTAATTTAGGGTGTTACCATGTTTTAAAAGAATACATGATGAAGGTATTCACGAGGTATTACGTGAAAAAAAGATCTTCATTGTGTTTAACTTCTTTATAAATTTTGGATTGTCAGTTTGTATAGAAGTATTTTGGATAAGTATAAATTTTGGAATAGATTAATATTGACATTGGATACTATTGTTAAGGTTAAATAATTTCTTAAGATTATTTTTTTATTGTTATAAAAAGGACAACCTGGAGGTCGGGTAACAACCCATCGCGTCCAACAAGGACACGAGACATGAACCTGAAACTGAAGGGAGAAATGGGTGAATCACCTACCACTAGCCTAAGTGATGTCCTAGTTTGTATAATGTTGTTTTCTTCAAATAGTCTGACAATTTAATTATAAATTCATTATTTTTGGAACCCTATACTATTAGGATAAATAAAATATTTTTGAATTATATTATCTTTTGGAGTGAAAGATGAGTTTGTGGTACAAATCAGTTGAAGGATGAAACTCTATTTTCCAAATATATATTTTTTCTCTTATTATAAGAATAAATTAATTATTAAACATTTGGGATGGTATCTTAAGACCAATAATATGTTATTCCAAAATCATATGTTTTGTTAAACCGATGATATTTTAAATTGTTATATATTGATGGATTTTAGGCCCTCAATATTACACTTTTTTGTGGTTGATGAATTCAATCACTCCCTATAAATATTTAAATTTTTCCTCCAATTATGTGTCTCTAATTTCCACCAATTTTCTCCTAATTGGGATCATTATTTGGTGGTGACTTTTTTCATTTCCCTTTCTCTCTTATTAAAACTAAATTTTATTACCCCAATTTCGGATGTGGGTTTTCCACAAAGGTATTTTTATATTTCTAACCTTTTATTTTAGGAGAACAATTTAAAATTACAAGGATGAAATTTATTATATTTGGGGAGAATATAAATCCCCAATTTTTCATAGTATGTTATATCTTCAAATTAATTCAATAACTTGCGCTATACACCAAACAGAGTTCGAGCGCACCACGAATTATGAAACTAGCCATTAAAAAATAATTTATGGTTAGTATTAACTAAATTTTGAATTTTATATACTACATATAATTTCATATTCCATATTATGTGTTTCTTAGACATTATATAAGAACAAATTATTTTTTTCAGATAAAAGAAGTATTTTTCAAAAAATGAAATTTTACCGCGTTTTAATTGTGAAACCTTTTTAAAACCAATATTTGATACTTTTACATATTTAATTTAATGAAACTAAATTATTCTTTAGAATCAGGATATAAAAATTTAGTTTGGATAAATATTTGGTACATTTCTGATAACATTCGTATTTTTATGATTAGCGAAAATACTAAATTTTAATTGAAAGTTTTTTTAATCGAAATAAATTATATTGTTAAATTATGAATTTTATTGGTTTGTAATTATAATTATATTATATTTTTATCAATTAATACAATTTTGGTCATTGTAATTAATTTTAAATTTAAATTTGACATAAAAACCTATCAATTTTTTGATAATTCTTTCTTTTTTAAAAATAGCTTTTTGGTTTTGACAATCGGAATTAATTTTAAATTAATTATGTAAACTTATATGTTTTTAATCTGGTTAAAAAGAATTAATTTTTGAATTCATAATATAAAACTTATCTTAGGGTGAAGTTTTGGTATTTTTCTAAAAACATTCAATTTTTGATGAATATTGAAAAACACTAAGTGGTTTTTTAAAACAGACTTTTTATTTAAATAATTATTTATTTTATTTAAATTTTATTTAAGTAAAAATAGATATATAATACCTATATAATTTTAATGTAATTAATTGGAGTCATTTTATAATAAAATTAGATGTATAAAATTTTATTGAACTTTTAACGACTTTTACCCATCTTCTAGGCACATTTACAAATTTTCCTCAAATAAAATTTTACCGCTTCTATGAATTAAATTTAAAAAATCCAGGAGACATGGTTGATATACTAAAGTAAAATGTGGTTCAATAAGATGAAAATAATATTGATTAATTGTAACTTTGGACTTTTATTTACCACGGTTAAAAGTAAATACTGTAATTAAAGGTAAAAATGATATTTTAATTACCCTAACACATGTCCTAATTTTATTAGATAAGTGTATTTAAAACAAAACCAACCTTAGAAATAAAATATGATCATTTTGGTACACTTATATTAGATTATTACATTTATGATTATTTTATTTAAATAAGAGTTAAAAGTGTTAAATTTGATGATTAATAACTAAACCATTTTTAATATAGAGTTATACACAAGATAAATTCAACTATAAATATTAATTATAATGATAAAAATATTTTTTAAATAATGGTATTTTATTTATAATATTTAAAGATTAAATAATTAAATTTATTTATGACATAATAATGATGCAGTAATTACTTTATCAATGAAAGATTAAAATAATTGATATTATTAAAATAAAAATAAAACTAAATTGAATATTTAAATGCCATAAATGAATTACCTAGGTTAATATGACATTTTAGGGTTGATTGAATAATTTTTTTAAGTAATAAAGTTGTTATGACTTTAACAAAAACAAAATACCAAATAGTGTCAAAATTGAAATAAATGACTTTTTTAAAATAAATAATATATTATTAATTGATATATTATTTCTAAAAATATAAGGTTAATCCAAATTACTTATATAGGGTTAGATATATCAATAATGAAGCACTTTGGGTTCTCTTGGATTTCTATATTAAGCTTATTAACCATTTATTATAACAATACAAGAGGACATGGTAAAAGATAAACTATTTAACTAAGAGTTAAATAAAAAATATAGGGTTAATATGGTGACCTAACTTTTCTATAACATATTGGTTGAGATTATTTTGACCCATAACCAACTTATCTTTAAAATAAATTAATTTGGAGACATTAGAAACCGAAAATAATTTTATAATAAAATAATATTTCATACTTTTTCTAAAGTGATGCTCAACTCTCTTATAAAAGGGTACTTCCGCTTCTTTCCAAATCACACATACAATGCCATTTTTACCCACCAAAACTTTCCCGAATCTCATTCCAAATTCCCCCACTTCATTCTAAAGGCCTTAACTTGAGCATAATTCAAACCTAAAAAGCCTTTTTGTTCAAATCAAAAGGAAACACCCAAAGAAGAGGTAATTATTTTATCACCTCTTTCAAAGTTCTTTTCCTTTTCCACTTTCTCTTTGTTTGTTATTTCTATACCAAAATAATAAATCTAGTACCTTCAACATGCTATGATTTTATTATAAATATGTTACAACTATACTCATTATTATATCCATCCTATGAATGATAATGTCACCATGCGTGCATACGTACGACTTACCGTCGCCAGGCCGTGGTGTATTTTGTTATTAAACACTATGTTTTTTGGATGGATATAACGATGAGTAATATGTAGATAAATAATAAAAATAACATGATAATTTATCTTTACAATTAATATACCATCCAAATTCTACACCTTTTAATTATTATGGAAATGATATCGTCGCTCGTGTGTATGTATGAATTACCATCTCCACGACACGATGAGATTTATTTCCAGGTTCACCATTCAACAATGATTATAAAAATATATATTATCTATAAGTATGTAATATATGAAACAATAATTGTACTGGAGATATATATATGTATATATGTATGTACATACATATATCTTATTCACTTTCTTTCAATACGATATGAAAACAGAAACAACATTTTTGCGTACGTATGGCCTACCGTCTCCATAAATAGTGTTTTACATTTCATATATCTATCTATTATAAATATTTATAATATTAATATATATTATTTAAAAATCATGTTTTATATTCTGGATTTATTTAAATAATGATCTAAATGATATGATCATGAATAACAATTAAAACAAGTACAATAAAGAAAGTGATTATTACCAAAGATGTTAATTTAACATGGAAATGATTATTAAATTTGTAATATAAAGTCATACATGAATCATGTGCGATATAATAAATATGAATATGGTTCTGGTATAATTTAATAACATACTATGGTCATTATATAGAAAGTTAAACATACCCATGACCAAAGGAAAGTACAAGGTAATGATTAATTCCTCAATTTTGTTATTATTTGATATTTTTTATTTTTAAGTATTTTATGGGACATATTTATTATCTAGGTAAATTTTTCATAAAATACTTTTTCAAAATTATTTTTGTAAGGTACTCTTTATCTAAAAAATCATTTTACATGTTTCAAATATTTATTCTTCTAAATCTTTCTCATTAATGCCCATGTTTTCAAAATTGTTTTGAGGATTTATTTATATAGAAATGATCATTTTAAAAATATAATTCTTTTAAAAAGTTTAAAATTGGTATGGGACACTTTGATTCAAAAATATCTGTTAAATTAATTCATTTATAAATGTGTGACTTTTAAATGGTTTCAAAAAAAGTGATATTTCTCTCCAAAAGTTTTACTTATCATTTTCAACTATGTCAAAATCTTTTACTGGATATTATTCTTGATTAAGGTTGATTTATTAAAATAAAATCTTCTATATTGTATTTAATGAGTTATGATATGTTTGACTATGGATGTTCTATTTTTATACCCTTCATGGTTTATGGTTGAAGTGTTGACATTTCGTATGCTAGTTTTAATATAAATGTTTATGTTATGTTTCAACATTTTCATGTGAGCAATGCAGTGGACTTAGTAAGTGACGAGTGGGTCCCTCTATAGCCCTTCATTACATCAGTAGGTTTAATGAGACAAACTAGTGTCTTGGCACAAGGCCTTGACAAAAATTTTATTTTTAGTCCTTCCATGAGGCCTCGACTATGTGGTAATGATGTCCGACGTCATGCATTCCCTCATTATGAAATTAATTATTACATGAGATTATTTGACTAGTAGAATATACATTTGTAAGTTTATATGGTAATGTTTAATTTATTTTCTCTATATTATTTTCATGTTTATGTTTAAAAGGATGTTTTTTTTATTACACATCTTTCCTTAAATGTTTATTGCTTCTGCTAAATTATTTACCCTTACTGAGCATCTGAGATCACCCCATTCTTATGTTTTGTTTTCCTAGGATTTTAAGAAGTGTATTATGTTTGATATATAGGGTTAAGATAGGGGTATAATGGAATTATCAAAAGATTATTTATGTTGTGTTTTATGTTTGAATGTGTAATGTAATGTTCAGGTATGTAATATATTTTCCAAGACTGCTAAACTGATCGGTTCTTTAGGACTTGATTCATTGTAATCATGACAATGTATTAAAGTAATGCACCAACTCTGGGTAACTAGGGTCGGGGCATTACAGTTGGTATCAGAGGAGTTTTAGTACAATCTTTGGAAACAATATTTTAAAAACTCTGATTAGAGAACATTACCCTAAGATAGACTTTGAGGATTAGTATAGAAGAGCTTCCTATAATTTTGGAAATTCATAGATTTTGTGTATTTTCCAAGAAATACATCTTTGTATGAATACAAATAGGTAGAGGGGGCTCTATCACATATTTACCTAGGAGTGAAAACTCCGACAAGGAGTTTCGAGCATGACCCATGGTATCCTGGTACACGAAAATATGCCTTGCTGCACTTTTGGTTACGACACTCCCAGGAGATATGATTAGGCTAATTCTTATTTTCATTACATGCCATTATGAAGGATTTATGAGTAAATACTTCCTCAAATTTATTATTATTATTATTATAGATTATATGAAAAATATTTTCAATTTACTTTTGGTATTTTACTTGTTTGGAATTATGCATTTTGATTCATAAACTAACCTAGTGTATGCTATTTTTTAGAAATGGTTCCAAGTAGAAATAGTGATAACTCCAGCAATATGCATGATCTAATGAATAATAAGGATAATATATTTCATGGTATTAATCCAACATTTAGAAGTAAAATAGTCTCCCATGTATGCTCAACATATGAAGAAATAATATCACGTGTTAACAAGATAAGTAAATAATTCTCTGAGTCCTATGGATTTAAAGAGAAGCAAGAGAAGAAAAGGATGGTAGAGAGAAATATGGATAAAGGGAAGAAGGGAAAGAAAGATTTTTCCATATGTGATAACTGTGGAAATAATCACCTTGGTAAATGTTTGAAGGGAATGGGAGTTTTTTATAAGTGTGGAGAAAAAGGACACCAAGTACGTGATTGAAAGGGTAAGAAAAAGGTTTCAAATATACAATGCTTCATCTACAAGGAGTTGGGACACTACCTAAATCAATATACAAATCATTAGAGTATTTCCCAAATGATGCTATTGGATAATAATCAAGTTCTGATACAACCACATATGAAGAGGAATGAATCGTGTTCTTATGTTGTTATTAAATAATTATTTCACATGAGTGTTGTATCAACGATGTACAGGTTATATGAATTATGGAAATAAATAAGGATTGTATTGCAGTACTATTTCATTTATGATTTTAGATTATATGGTTTTAAGAAAAGAGACTCAATAAGAGGTTAAACTTTTTGTAAAATACATGGTTGAAGGAAAGATAAACTTAATATGGTTCTGATACTAAGGTAGTGATTTTGGAATAAGATATGATTTATTTGGATAAATTATATTTGATATTCTTGACTATTTTAAAACTAATTAAATTTTTTTATTCCATTATTATTGGAGTTTACAACATTTGTGGATATAAAGAGGTTATCCAGTATTCTATAAATAATAAGGGATAATTAATTTAATCAATAAGGTTTTATTGAAATTTAGGGTGTTAGCGTGTTTTAAAAGAATACAAGATGAAGGTATTCACATGTTATTATGTGGAAAACAAGATCTTCACTGTATTTACCTTATAAATTTTGGACTTTGAGTTGGAAAAAATTATTTTGGATAAGTCTAAATGTTGGAATGGATTAATATTGACATTGGATACTATTATTAAGGTTAAATAATTTCTTATGATTATTTTATTATTGTTATAAAGAGGACAACTCGGAGGTCGGGCGACATCCTGTCGCGTCTAGCAAGGCCGCGAGACTTGAACCCGCAACTGAAGGGCGACATGGGTGCATCACCTACCACTAGCCTACGTGATGTACTAGTTTTTATAATGTACATTTCATTAAATATTATAACAAATGAATTATAAATTCATTTTTTTGGAACCCTATACGATTAGTATAAATAGAATATTTTTGAATTCTATTATCTTTTGGAGTGAAAGAAGAGTTCGTGGTAGGAATTAGTTGAAGGATTAATCTATACCTTCCAAGTATATTTTTTCTATAATTCTATTAATAAATTAATTCTTAAACTTTATGGAAGGGATCTTAAAACCAAAAATGTGTTATCCTAATACCTTATGTTTTGTTGAAATAATGATATTTTAAATCATCATAGATTGATGGCTTTGAGGCCCTCAATTTTACACCTGTTTGTGATTGATAACCTAAATCACTCCCTATAAATATTTACATTTTTCCTCTAATTATGTGTCCTTAATTTCCACTATTGTTCTATTAATTGAGATCATAATCTGGTGGTGACTTTTTCATTTCCCTTTCCCTCTTATTAGGAATAAATTTTATTAACCCAATTTTAGATGTGGGTTTTCCACCAAAGAATTTTTCTGTTTTTAATCTTTTATTTTTGTATAAAAATTTTAAATTGAAAGGAAACAATTTATTAAAGTATGTGAGAATGTAACACCCTAAGATTTAATAGTATGTTATCTCATCAAAGTAATTCAATAACTTGTGGTACATGCAACACCCAGTTCAAGTGCACCACAAATTACCAAACTAGCCGTTAAAAAAGAGGATATAATTAGTATTAAGTAAATTTTGAATTTTATATACTCTATATAATTTTAGAATCTATTTTATGTGATTCTTATACATTATATAAGAACAAATTTATTTTTTTAGATAAAAATAGTATTTTTCAAAAAATGAAATTTTATTACCTTTTAATGGTGAACCCTTTTTTAAAACCAATATTTGACACTTTTATATATTCAATTTAAAGAAATTAAATTCTTATTTAGAAGCGGGACATAAAATTTTTGTTTCGATAAATTTTTTGTACTTTTCTGATAACTTTCATATTTTGATGAATAGTGAAAAATACTAAATTTTAATTGAAAAAACCTATCTAATTGAAATAATTTATAGCGTTAAATTATGAATTTTAATTGTTTGTAAGTATAATTAGATTATATTTTTTTTCATTTAATACAATTTAAGTAATTACAAGTAATTTCTTATTTAAATTTGACATAAACACCTGCCAATATTTAGTAGTTTTTTTTAAAAACCAGATTTTTGTTTTTGACAACAAGAATTTTTTTCTAAATTAATTAATGAAACATCAATGTTTGAATTTTTTAAAATAGAAATCATTTTTTAATTAAAAATATAAAAATTATCTTAGGTCGATTTGTTGGTATTTTTCTGAAAACATTAAATTTTTGATGAATAGTGAACAATATTACGTTGTGGTTTAAAATTAGATGAATAAAAATTTAATTCATTGGAGTCATTTTATAATAAAATTAGATGAATAAAATTTAATATTTTGAATAAAACTAGATGAATAATATTTATTGGAGACATTCAATTTAATTCGTTGGAGTCATTTTATAATAAAATTAGATGAATAATATTTAATTGAACTTTTTAACATATTTTACCCAACTTCTAGGCTATTTGAAAATTTTCATAAACCCTAATTTTACCACTTATATGAATTGAATTTTGAAAATATGAGATACATGGTTGATATCATAAAGTTAAATGTGGTTCAATAAGAGGAAAATAATTTTGGTGAATAGTAACTTTTGACTTTTATTTACCACGGTTAAAAGTGAATAGGGTAATTAAAGGTAAAAATGATATTATAATTACCCTAAAACATGTACTAATTCTATTGGATACCTGTATTTAATCCAAAAACAACCTTAGGAATAAAATATGATCCTTTTGGTCCACTTAGATTACATTAGGAAAATTATTATTATTTTATTTAAAGAAGATTTAAAAGAGTTAAATTCAAAGATTAATAACTAAAATATTTTTAATATAGAGTTATACATAAGATAAAATCGACTATAAATATTAATTATAATGATAATTTTTTTTACATAACGGTATTTCATTTATAAATTTTAGAGATTAAATTATTAAATTTATTTATGACACAATAATGATGAAATAATTACTTTATCAATGAACGATTAAAATAATTGATATTATAAATATAAAAATAAATTTAAATTGAGGCTTTTTATACCATCCACAAATTTTCTAGGTTAATATGACATTTTAGGGCCGATTGAATATTTTTTTTTGTGATAATGTTGTTATGACTTTAACCAAAAAATACCAAATTGTGTCAAAATTTACATAAATGAGTATTTAAAACAAATACTATATTATTAATTGATATAATATTTTTAAAAATATATTATTATACCAAATTACTTATATAAGGTTAGATATATCAATAATGAACCACTTGATGTTATATTTTCTTTTTATTGTAAGTTTATTAACCATTTATTATAATAATACAAGAGGACAAGGTAAAAGATAAACTATTTTACTAAGAGTTAAAAAAAACATATGGTTAATATGGTGACCTAAACTTGTCTAAAACCTATTTATTGAGAGTATTTATACCCATCTGAAAAATATCTTCGAAATAAATAAATTTTGAGCCATTAGAAACCAAAAATGATTTTATAATAAAATAATATTTCCAACTTTTCCTAAAGTGACCATCACCTCTCTTATAAAAGGGTATTTCCTCTTATCTAAAAATCACACCTCCTAAACCATTTAGATCCACCAAACCCTACTCAAATCTCCTAAAAACTTATATAACTTCAATCTATATGCCTTTAATTGAGATGGAATCCAACCTAATATTCCCTTTTTTACAAATAAAAAGGAAACACTCAAAGAAGAGGTAATTATTTTTTCACCTCTTTCAAAGTTGTTTTCTTCTTCCACTTTTTATTTCTTTTTTATTTTCATACCAAAATAATAAATCTAGTACCTTCTACATACTATTATGTTATTATAAATATGGTACAACTATACTCATTATTATATCCATCCTATGAATAATGATGTCACCATGCATGTGTACGTACGATTTACCATCTCCACGTTGTGGTGTAATTTGTTATTCAACACTATGTTATTTGGATGTATATAATGATGAGTAATATATATATAAATAATGAAAATAATATGATAATTTCAATGTATGATTAATATACCATCCAATTCCACACCTTTTATTCATTAATGAACTGATATCGTCGCTTGTGTGTATGTACAACATACCATCTCCACGACCCAATGAGATTAATTTCCAGGTTCACCATTCAATGATGATTTTAAAAATACATATTATTAATAAGTATGTAATATATGACATAATAACTATACTTGAGATATATATATATATATATATGTATGTATGTATGTATTTATGTACTTACATATATCTTATTCACTTCTGTTCAATAGGATATGAAAACAGAAACAACATTTATGCGTACACACGACCTACCATCTCCATAAACGGTGTTTTCCATTTCATATATCTATCTATTATACATATTTATATTCTAAATATATATTATATATAAATCATGTTTTATATTCTTGACGTATTTAAATCATGATCTAAATGATATGATCATGAATAACAAGTTAAAATATGTAGGATAAAGAATGCGATTATTACCCGAAATGTAAATTTAACATGGAAATCATTATTAAATGAGTATTATAAAGTCATAAATAAATCATGTATGACATAATAAATATGAATATAGTTCTGGTATAATTTAATAACATACTATGGTTATTATACATGAGGTTAAACATACCCTTGACCAAAGGAAAGTGCAAGGTAAGGGTTAATTCCTCAATCTCATTATAATCCGAGATTGATTATGTGTATGTATTTTCTGGGACATAATTATTATTCGTGTCCTTCTTTCATAAAATTATTTTCAAAAATTATTCTTTTAAGGTACTTTTAAACCAAAAAATCATTTTAAATGTTTTAAATATTTATTCTTTTAAATCTTTCTCATTAATTTCCATGTTTTCAAAATGGTTTTAAGGATTTATTTATATGGAAAAGATTTTTTTAAAAAGTTAATTCCATTAAAAAGTTTCAAAGTGGTATGGGACACATTGATTCAAAAATATCTTTTAATCGAATTCCTTTATAAATATGTGAATTTTAAATGGTTTTAAAAAAGGTATATTTCTCTGAAAAAAATTTACTGATCATTTTAAACTATGTCAACATAATTCACTAGATATTATTCTTGATTAAGGTTGATTTATTATAATATAATATTCCACATTATATGGAATGAGTTATGATATTTTTGACTGTGGATGTTCTATTTTTATACCATTCATGGTTTTTTGTTAATGTATTGACATTTTATATGCTAGTTTTAATAGAAATATTTATGTTATGTTTCAACATTTTTATATGAGGCATGCGGTGTACTTAGTAAGTGATGGGTCGGGCCTACTATAGCACCTTGATGCATCGATAGGTATCATTAGAAAAACTAGTGTCTTGGAATAAGGCCTTGAAAAAAAATTTATTTGTAGTATTGGCACGAGCCCTTGACTATGTGGTAATGATGTCCGACTTTTAGCATTCCCTCATTATGAAACTAATTATTACATGTGATTATTCAACTAGTAGAATACCCATATGCATGTTTATATGATTATTTTTGATTTATTTTCTCCATATTATGTTCAAGTTTATATTTTAAAGTCTTTTTTTTATTACACATATTTCCTTAAATGTTTATTGCTTCCACAAAATTATTTACCCTTATTGTGCACCTGATCATACTCATTTCTTATGTATTATTTCCCCAGAATTTCCATAAGTATATTATGTTTGATATGCAAGGTTAAGATATGGGAATAATGGCATTCACAATGTATTATTTGTTTTCTTTTTTATGTTTGAATGTATAATGTAATGTTCATGTAGGCAATCTATTTTCCAAGACTGCTAAACTAATCGGTCTTTCAAGAAATGATTCCTTGTAATTATGCCAATGTATTAAAATAATGCACCAAATCTGGGTAACTAGGGTCAGGGAATAAGACATGATTCTTTTATAACACATTATCACTAAATCATTAATAATCTTTCAATATTTTCATTGTTTCATGTGTTAATTTCCTTATTTTTTTCATTTGTTCTTTATCATGGAAGTTTGAATTCATGGGAATATTATATAGTTTTATTATTTCTATAATAATAATCATGATATAATTATAATATTTAAACATTAATTATACTTTTAAGACCAACAATGAAGGATTATTTTGATAAATTATATATATTAAGATCATGGAGATCATAGGTCCTACGTTCACATGAATAATATTTCCATTTTTCAAATATCATTATTGAAAGGAGGTAAGAAATATTTTACCTTTACATAATTATTAAAATTTAATTTTATGTATGTAAATTTACTTATTCATATAATCAATTTGTTGTGGTGATGAAAAGTGAGCCGCATCACTTCATGAAGGCGGCAGTCCACCGGAACATAAACAATGATATTATCTTACAACGAGTAAGAAAGAAAAAATGAAGTGATGTGTTATCTTTTAATAATTATAAATACATAATTAATATAATAATTATATCAATGATGTCACATATATTCATTAAATTTATCCTTATAACCTTCTTTGTAATGAGTTAGTGAAAGACGAATCGCATTGCTTCGTGAGGCGGTAGTATGTTGTACACACGAGCGATGTTATCATATCCCCTAAATAATAGAATGTATATATATATATATATTATAATGAATAAAAAGGTATAATTATTTAATAAATATCATGTATATATATATACTTCATAAATCTTAATACTCATCCGTGATAGGTGGTAATGGAAAAATGAATGGCATCGGCTCACGATTTAGTAGTCCTTTGTACACATGAATGATGATTTTGTAACCCATTTGATGGAAGTGGGGATGGTTTTACATAATTATTATAATATAAAAAATATAATAAAATTAAATATAATATGTTTATTATATTATATGTTTTAAAAATAATTGAATGTGGTGGAGGAAGAAATAAAATAAATACGCTCATTTAAAAACTTTGCCTCTTCTTCAGATATCCTCATTAGCATTTCAATAATGCCTTCATATGATGTATTTATTCCATAAATAAGTATTTAAGGGTGATATTATTGAATGTTTAAGTGATTTAAGAAGATACTATCCACCCAAAAGGGTGTGATGTTCTGAAGAGGAGAGTATATGTTGTGCCATTTTATAAGTGAGGTGAATGGAAGACATGAATTTTTTTGAACGAAAAAGGTATACCCTCATTGTTAACAAGTAAAAAGGGTCCAAAATGAATTATTATTGATTATTATACATTATATGGTGGAAATATTTTCTAAAATTATATTTTAAATAGGTATTTACGTCATTATAACCCTTATATTCTTTGTTTCACCCTCAAAAAATCCATTTTTACCTTAACCGTAATAATAACTTTTTCTATTTTAACAATTCATTTGGGTAAAAATTTATGTTGAAAGTATTATATAATATAAATTATGTTGAAACCTAAAATAGAATAAATTTTTACAAAATCAATTCAGATAAGTGGAAATACATTAATTTTAAATCAATCCCAAAGATGTAATGAGAATGTCGGGGTTTAAAGAGAAAATGTTCAAAATTTTATAAATATTTTTATCAGAATTAAATATGAAAATAAAAAAATGACTTAAATTATTTTGTATTTAATTGAAATAATTACAATTTAAAACATATTTAAAATATAAGTTCACATTAATAATTATTTAAATAGGAAGTGAGTTTTCATTTTAAATTCAGTATTTTTCACTATCAATCAAAAATGAAATATTTAATAAAAATCCCAAAGATTCCCCATAAATTAATTTTAATATGATAATTTAAAAAATGATGTTTTTTATCAAATAAATAATAAATATGGTAGAAATTAATTTAAAATTATGTTATTAAATAGAGCCTAAATCACCTTTTAGAAAAATATAGTTTTCAGAATATATTTCATTTTCATTTAAAATATTATTATTTTATTTATAATATATATATGACCATAATTTTCATAATTTAGTCATTGATATTCATACCCACATGTTTAAAGACTAGTTATAAAATATAATTGTTCACTTAAACTCATGGTTATATTTTCCACAAGGTATTAAAGAGATTAAATTTAGGTCTGTTGTTTAAGATCGATTTTTCTTGTTGATAAACTATCAAATAAAATATACCTATTTTATAATTTTAGGGTGATACAATGAAACCCTTTAAAACATGGTAAAATTTGATTAAAATACCCTCAAAAGAAATAATTTTAAATGAAACTTAAAACACAATTAAGTTGGAAGGATTATTGATACATTATGAAACATGTAGTATATATACTATAGAAAATAAATTTGTCTCACAACATAAAAACATTAATCAATTAAAAGAAAATTGTGGAGAAAATACTTTACTAAGGTCAAATTCTTTTGTAACTACTTGAATAAATTATATAATAAATAGTTTTTTATAAATCTATATATTTTACAATATATGGATTACATATAACCTTTTACCACCCATTTAATAAAAATTCTTTGTTAAAATCAATATTTTTGTAAATAACTCCTTTGTTTTTCATTTAAATTTTGATTAGGTATTTTTTATTTATGTTTATCAATTTTACACCATCTAGAAAATAATATTAAATATATAAATATCATAAATATTAATTAAATCCACATTTATTACTATCCATGTAAAATAAAAATTATAAATGAATCACATCGCTTTGTGGAGGAGGGAGTCCACAACTACACATGAGTGAAGTTATCATTTTCAAATCTTTAGTATGGTAAGAGTGTAGATATGATAATATCATTAAAAATCATAAATATTTCATAAATATCATATATAATATTAAATTCATCATAATTATCATTCATAAAATATTGTGATGAAAAATGAATTGTATCACAATGTAGAGATGGTAATCCATACACGCGCACAAGCGATACATTCACATTATACATGATGGGAAAATGGGAATATAATTAATTTTTAATAATAATAAAAAAACTTAACTATTTTCAGGATGATTTACTTTTTATTTTATGATAAATAAAATATATATATATAGGAGGTAAAAGAATATGTTAAAAGGAAAGTTATCAATTAAGGAAATTACCACTTATTTTAAAGAATTAATTTGGATATCATCTTAAGGACCTTATGGAATATGTTTCATGGAGACCAAAACCTATAAAATGTTTATAAGTATTTTGGTAAGAGAAATGGTGAGTAATTTTTCATTAAAGGAAGCTCAATGATGTGTAAATGGTATTAGTAAATGATGTCCTTTTCTAAGTGTGGGGAGGAAATTCTTTGAATTTATTAAAGTATTAAATTAATATAAGTTATATTTCTTATCCAAATGGATCCAAATTCAAATAAATATCTAATATTATGGGGAAGATTAGAAATAATTTCTAAATTAAAAATTGGACAAATTTCATTAATATTTTGACACTTATCTTTTAGTTTTAACCATTGTTAACCCTTTTATGAATTACCATATGATTAATGTTGTCCACCATTTATTGGTAAATAAAGTTTCTATATAAGAAAAAAAACACAAAATAAACCATTTTGGATTTTTTAAACCACATAAAATTCATTTTATGAATTATATATTATTATGAAATTTTAATCTTTAAATAAAATATTATTTTTTATAAAAAAATGTTAATGTTTTTTAGAACAATTCATTGAATTTAACTATGAAAACAACATGAAAATAATAAAATTTGAATATAAAAAATCAACACCTATATAATATGTTATTTTTATCTACGAAATTCATGGTATAAGATAATTAATTCAAATTAAATAAATTTTATCATTTTTAAAATAATTTATTTTATTTTTCTATTAATTGAATAAATAATGTTTTCACATTGTGGAAGAATTTAAGCCAATTATTTGATCAATAAAAATTAGAATTAAATTACCATGATAAAAATATCAGTCTTTAAAATGACCATTAATAAAAAAACATAACCTCTATTAGTATATATGTAAAAAATTCAGAGAAAATAAAACAAAGATAATGGCATTTTTTCTTTTATTTACATTAAATAATATGAAGGTCAAAATCAAAGCTAAATGTAAATAAAAGGTAACATATTTTAAAATTGTATGATTATGGATGACATTAACTCATAAAATGAAATTTATTCTAGTGTTATGCTCATTTTTTAGTACTTATAATATTTTTTTTAATCCTTAATAACCTAACTACCCTTACCACAGTGGAAATTTTTTATAAGGTTACAATTAATAATGACACAAACTAAAATGGTCATATTTAACAAATTTGTAAAAAATTATTAAAAATATAGAATAAATTTTTTGTTAATAAATATATATACATGGAAAAAATTAAATTTTAGATTAAATCCAAAAATACAATTGGAAATAGATTTTCAGAAAAATTATTTTTTAACTAGAAAAATAAATTTTTAATTAGAAAAATACATTTTTAAGTATAAAAATGCTTTTTATAAACAATTATAGCATAAAATAAATTCAAATAAACCTAACTAGATTATATATAATATAATATAATTTTATTTCATTTTAATTAATTTTTAAATAATATTTACATTTCTAATTTCATGAAATAAAAATATTATTTTCAATAAAAACTAGTGTATTTTACTTTTCCCTAGAAAAATAATATTTTCCAAAAAATAAAAAAGTTCTAAACTAAGATAGTTTTTATTTGATGATATGAAAATTTTTGTTAAAATTTTAATATAGATTTTCCAAAATCTATTAAAATTATTTATAATTCCCACACACAAAATGAAAAATAAAACCATTTTTGAGAAAACTGAATTTTTGAAGTATAATATAACTTCACAAAAAATATAGTAATTATTTAGTAAGAATTTATCAATACATTAATATTTATTATGACCATTATATAATATTAATAAATAATTTTATCACATTCAAACACTTCAATTTAATGTCGGGGTCGTAACCGTCATATTTAAATAATAATATTTTTGAGTTTGTTTATCCTCGGTGTTACATGTATTTACTATATTGAACATATTATTATTTATAAATATATGGGTTTTATATTCTCCAAAAACTAATAAATTTCTTCAAAATTTTTTTTAACTTCTTCTTTATAATAAAGGGTTTAACAATTAAATATTTCATTATAATAAACCCACATCATAAAAAGGTTTGATAAAACATCCTCTTAAAATTGGGGAAGTAAAATATGAAGGTCATCACAAAACAAGGATTCTAGATATGATAAAATTAGTTATAACTAAAAATGTGGACATTAAGGAAGAAAATAAAACCCATGGACAAATAGAAAGATATGTAAAACATTTTTAACAGAAATTTAATGACCACAAAACTATAAATCTATAATGGGTGAAAGAACAATCAATTAATCACTAATAGTCATAATAAGAAAAAACTATTTCTCAATTTTATTCCTTGGATTATGGAATTCCATTACAATCTTGAATAAGAACATGATTAAATTTAATTAATTGACCGATATAATTTCTAATTTAATCAATTCCCACTGCAATTTCATCCTTTCACTAAATGATGAGTATTCACGATGATTTTTTAAGGCATGAGAAACTAACATAAGAATATAATAGACCATATAAACCACCAAATGAAACCAAGATATTATTATAATATTATAAAAATAAAAAAGTGGTTAACACAGTGTAATAAAAATAAAAAATTAATAAATATTCATGAATTAATATTGAAATTTCAAAAATAAAACCAATGTTTTAACAAAGATCACTTATTAAATAAACAAATAACACCAATAAAATCAATATTAATGATTTTTAACCTTATATTTTTTCTCATACCCATTATTTTACACTTCCAAAAATTTAATATCACTCATCCAAAATATTCCATTATAGAAAAACTAATGGTTATATATACCTAAACCTAGATTAATATCTAACAAAATATCATTAATCACCTCAAAATAGAAAAATTTGATCCTATAATATTTTCCCCAACATAAAATTAATATTTAGCCAACAAACTATATATGTAATAACAATTTCATACTAACCAGGATGTAATATTGTTTGGTGGTATGCATTGAACCCTTGTCAGCCATTTTTTGTGGGATCAAGACCCATAGAATTGCTTGATGTGATAGGTTGTCTCCAGACACAAGATTAATCTTATTTCTATAACTATATTAATATAATTTTTATAACCATAAAAATAATATGTTAAACATCATCAAAAAAATTAATCATCAAATTGGTTTTCAATCAGATGTTTATCTATACGATTAATCATATGTTCCAAAATTTTAATAACCCATAGATACCTCATTATCAAATATAATATAAACGCTAATGTATAACCATACAATTAAACTTATGCATATAAAATAAAAAACCTTATGCCTCAAATAACTTTTTCACCAAAATATATTCCAATCCAAAGGGTTTAATTCCAATAAATGTATTTAAAAATATAATTAATCGTGTTAAACTCCGATTACATAAAACCTCAAAACAAGTATCTATGAATTTAGACATATTATTAACCTTAACCATAACATCCCAATACACTATAGGTTTACTAAATATCACTATGGCATATAATATTTTTCCATAGGTTCTATTTTTTAATTCATCATAATTATTCATAGAGAAAATATGAATAAAACTAAGAATATGAAAAAGGAGTTTTAAACTTGGTGTACAATATGGGGGCACACATAACACACTAGGATAGTGGATAATATATACTCAAATAAATTATTTTAGGTTTATTAACCCTAGATGAAATCTTCCCAAAACCATGCACACTTTTATTATCTAGATTGTGATATATTTCCATGAAAACCAAAAATTATCTACCTTACCAAAATTTAATGATGTTATCATATGATTATACTTATCATAAATCTTATTCAGAGGGTTATATTCTCTAATATATGTTTTCCTAAATGTAGTTCCTAATGGTTCTACTAAACATCCTATGATACTAACTATAAAAACCCCAAACACAGTTGCCCAGATATGGTGGTTAATTTATTACAATGAAATTAGATACAAGGAATCACATCTTGAAGGTCTAGATATTTTATTAGCCTACATAAACTAGAAAGGTACATGATTTTTATATTATACTAAAAAACATAAAAATAAAACATGGTGAAAGTAAATATTCTATGTTCTTTAACTAATTCAATGATTCCATATTCATATCCTAGGGAAGGATAGAAAACAATATAGAGTTTAAAAACTCAATAAGGGTAATGAAAATTGAAATCTATGAGTAAAAATGGAATAATTGTTGAGCAATGTATTGTTTTCAAACAATTCAAAATAATGTTTTTTAAAGGGGGAGATTATTTCAAATAATACTCTATCTCTTTATGATGATTTTGATGCTCACAAATACCCTTAATTATTTACTAATTATTTCGTTGAGTATTTTGCAGGAATTTATTTTATTTATTTATTTCATACAACGAGATTTCATACTTCATTTATTCCGAGATCAATTTTAGCGTGTTCTGGAATCACTGTAGCGCAAGATCAATTTTAGCGTGTTCTGGAATCACTGTAGCGCGAGATCAATTTTAGCGCGTACTGGAATCACTGTTCATACCCTACGTTGATGAACGTAACGTATGGATGAAAAGTTTACTTTTTATGTTAAAAGAAACGTATGGTTAAGGAACCTTACGTTATTTTGAAACGTATGGTTAATGAATCTTACGTTGTTGAAAAGTATGGAAGAAGAACATTACGTTTGGAAGGAACCTTACGTTTTCGTTGTTGGACAAGTATGGAAGAGAAACCGTACGTTAGTTTTCAGTGTTGAGTTTGTTTCTCAAAAGTATGGATCATCAACCTTACTTTTATAATCAACCGTACGTTCTTTGGAGAGTTGAAGCGAGACAAAGTATGGATGATCAACCCTACGTTTGAATGCTGAAGAGAAAGTATGTACGTTCTGAACCTTACGTTTGTGAACCTTACATTTGTGAACCCTACGTTTGGAGCCACGTCATCAACCCTACGTTTGGCATCGGGATATTTTTGACAGACGATATTTCCTTTTGCATTGGTCAAACAAGCGGATTATTAAGCGGATTTCGAGCCGATTCTTAAGTACGACTTTGACTGAATCAAAGACGATTTTCAACGGATTACTGATTGATTTAAACGGAGCTTTTTAAGCCGATTCTTCAGGAGAGTTACAACGGCTCTGTTATTTCATTTAATATCGCGAATTTAAAGGAGATTTTCATGGATCTATTTATGCGGAAGATTTTCTCAGATTTGAATATATATGTTCTATCTTGGAAACTTCGGATATATATATATACACAGGAAAGTGTGTGAAATATATAGATTGATCTTTTAACGAGCAAGAAACAAAGACTGTGTAAAGGCGTTCTTTTCTGGTGATCGAGAAGAAGTGTAAAACCTTTATTACCGAAGGAAGATCTTGATAGCAGATTCACGTGTTCTACATCGACTATCTGTTGTGAATCTATTGCTGCTGAAGTTGTGAAGTTTCTGGTAATATCTATTGCAACTGGATTGACTCAGAACTGTTTTGATTACAGATCTTTATTTTCTGAAGACAACGATCTATCTACTGTCAATTGCATTCTGTTGCAATTGTGAAGAACAACTGGAGAAGTGTTTTCTTTATCGAAACCCTTTTTATTTTTGAGTGATCAGCTTCTCGTTCTAAGCTGTGTGTGTTCGTGTTTGAACCAGGAAGGCTGTGTTTGCCTGAATCTTGTAAAGGTGTCAACTGCCTGTACTCAGTTGTGAACAGGTCTGTGGAAACGAGGACCAGATAATGAAAATCGCCAAGCTCGTGGATTTGAG
Organism: Viscum album; assembly: GCA_963277665.1. Classification (NCBI taxonomy): domain Eukaryota; kingdom Viridiplantae; phylum Streptophyta; class Magnoliopsida; order Santalales; family Viscaceae; genus Viscum; species Viscum album. The sequence continues at coordinate 1,011,758,574 of OY728141.1, read as the reverse complement.
CGTTGGTGGAGTGGACTAGGGGCCTTCTGTTCCCCGAACCACTATACATCCGTGTGTTCATGCTTTTACTTTTTCCGCTGCATATTTAATCGTGCAAAAGCATAGTGGACAGAATTTGTCTAAATTGATGAGATTGTAATAATTTTGAAAAGACACAATTCACCCCCCTCTTGTGTGTAATCCGTAGATTCAGATCCAACAATTGGTATCAGAGGAGGAGCTTCTTATTTTTAAAGTCTTATCAAGCGAGAAATATTTAAAGATTATACATAGTGTATCATGGATGATATGAGAGAGGGAATGTCAATGGTCAGAGCACCTTACTTTAATGGAGATAATTATGGCTGCTGGAAATCACGTATGATTATTTATCTGAAAAATCTTGGTTACAAAGTCTATTCAAAGATTCTGACTCCCTATGAAATTCCTGAAAATCCCGATACATGGAGTGCTGCTACAGAGGCTGAGTATGACATAAATTCAAAAGCTATGAATGCAATCATCTGTGGTCTAGGACCAGATGAATTTAACAGAGTATCTCAATGCCCGACTGCATATGAAATGTGGAAAACAATAGCTGTTGCTTATGAAGGAACAGATAATGTAAGACAAATGAGATATGCAACTACTAAGTTAAAATTCGATACTTTCAGAATGATTGAAGGAGAGAGCATCACTCATATGAAAGGAAGATTGACAGAAATTGTCAATAATATAACAGCTCTAGGAGAACCAATCAAGCAGGCTGATCAAGCGTTGAAGGTACTGAGAGTACTTCCTACTCGATGGAATGGAATCTCTGCAGTAATCAGACAATCAACTTCTGTGAAAGATCTAACTATGAGAGAACTGATTGGTACATTGATGATGTACGAAGCTGAAATGCAAGATGAGGTAAATGAGCATAAAGTCTACATAAAAAGGGAAAATACTGCTTTGAGAGTGACTTCTCAACAAAAGGATAGAAAGATGAAGAACAGAGATGTAAGTGCTAAATCAGAAAGCTCTGATTCTTCAAATTCGGATGAAGAACTGGCTCAGCTAGCCAGAAAATTCAGAATGTTCTACAGTAAGAAGAAAGACTTCAAGAAATCCTTCAAAAACGATAGCAAGGAAGTGAGATGTTATGAATGCAAAAAGATGGGACATATCAGACCGGATTGCCCAAAATTGAAAGATGCAAAGAAGAAGAAATTCTTCAAAAGAGATGATTATGAGCAGAAAGACAAGAAAGCTATGAAATCTACTTGGAGTGTTTCTGAAGACTCAAGTAATTCTTCTGAATCAAGCTCAGAGAAGGAGAAAGCCAATTTAAAAGCAAATATGTGTTTCATGGCTGAAACTGATGAGGTACACTCATACTACTCCTCTGACTCAAATAATGAATCAAACTCTGAAACAAGCTTCTCATATAAAAAACTTGCAGCTTACTGCAATATGCTTGAAGAAAGGTATGACTCATTATTTAAAAAATATAAATCTATAAAGAACTTGCACAAAGCTATTTCAGATGAGAGAAATACTTTGCTAAAACAACATAAGGAATTAATTGACAAATACAACTCTGCTGACTCAAACATAATTAATTTTGAATCAAAAATAAAAACTCTACAGGAGGAAGTAGAATCTTATAAAAAGGCTGCATTAGTTTTTACAAAATGAGAAAACACCTTAAATGAGATACTTGGAAAAACTGTAATTAAAAAGGAAAGGTTTGGAATTGGAAGTAAAGGAGAAAAACCTAAGTTATACAAAAATTATTTTGTTCCTAGCACTAAACAGGTTATTTGTAACTTCTGTGGAACAAAAGGTCATATAGCTAAAAACTGTTTTCTAAGACAACCTCAAATATGTGGAATTAAGAAAGCTTATATTTCCAACGATCTATATGATTCAATCAATTTTAAGAAAACAAAGCAAATCTGGATACCCAGATCACTGCTTGCTAACACTTCTGGACCCAACAAAATATGGGTACCAAAGCAATTTGTTTGAATGTATTTGCAGGCAGCAGATCACTAAAGAAAGAAAGAAATATGGTATATGGACAGTGGCTGCTCAAGACACATGAGTGGAACTTCAGCTAATTTCTCTTCTCTTACTCGAAAGGAAGGAGGACTTGTCACCTTTGGTGACAATTCCAAAGGAAAGATTATTGGTATTGGAACAGTTGGAGATCCAGAGACAGTCTCAATCAACAAAGTACTTTATGTACAAGGGTTAAAACACAATCTGATAAGTATCTCTCAACTCTGTGATGATGGATACACTGTTGATTTTACTAACAATAGTTGTACTGTTTCTAAAGATAAACTGTTTAAGTTTAGAGCACCCAGAACTGATAATGTTTATACTTTGGATTTGTATTCCTTGTGTAAACAACAAGTAAACTGCTTAACTGCTAATATAAGTGAATCCTGGATCTGGCATAGAAGACTTGGTCATTGCAATATATATGCTTTACATAAATTATCTAAGAAACATATAGTTTCTGATTTGCCTAGTCTCAAATTTGAAAATGACAGATTCTGTGATGCATGTCAGCTTGGCAAGCAACAAAAATCATCATTCAAATCTGTTAATAAAGTTGCTACAACTAAACCTCTAGAACTTATCCATATGGATTTGTTTGGACCTTCAAGAGTAGGAAGTTTAGCTGGTAAATTATATGTTTATGTATTAGTTGATGATTATTCTAGATTTACTTGGATTTTCTTTTTGAAATTTAAAAGTGAAGCTTTTAGTTTATTTGAAGGTTTTTGTAAATCTATTCAAAATGAAAAAGGTTTTAATATAATCTCATTGAGAAGTGATCATGGTGGAGAATTTGAGAACCAGGAATTTAATTCCTTTTATTCAAACATGGGTATTAAACACACCTTCTCTGCTCCAAGAACACCTCAACAGAATGGGATTGTAGAAAGAAGAAATAGAACTATTCAAGAAATGGCTAGAACTATGTTAAATGAATATAGCCTACCTATATATTTCTGGGCAGAAGCTGTTAATACAGCTTGTTATATAATAATAGAATTTTAATAAGACCAATTTTGAAAAAGACACCCTATGAACTATGGAATAACAGAAAACCTAAAGTAAATTAATTTAATGTTTTTGGATGCAAGGTTTACATCTTGAATACCAAAGATAATCTTGGTAAATTTGATCCAAAATCTGATAAAGGTATTTTCTTAGGATATTCTGCAACCTCCAAAGCTTATAGAGTCTATAATAAAAAGTCAAGGATTGTTGAAGAATCAGTTCATGTGAAATTTGATGAATCTGATCCTTTTGAGAAAAGGATAGAACAAATAGATGAACCTGATTCTAATGAAAACATGAGACTTGAGAATTTAAAGAATGATTTTGAAAATGATATAAAAGAAATTCAGTCTAGTTCAGAAGAACATGACACTGAAGAACCTTTGAATGTAATGCCTAGACAGTCTAGAACCTTAAAGAATCACCCTTTAGAATCTGTGATAGGTGACATAGAGACTGGTATTCAAACTAGAGGAAACTTTGGAAACATAGTTGAATTCTCTGCTTTCCTATCCCAACAAGAACCTAAGACCATAGAAGAATCCTTAGATGATGAGAGCTGGGTAATAGCAATGCAGGATGAATTGAACCAGTTCAAGAGAAATAAGGTTTGGGAATTAGTTGAAAGACCACATGATTATCCAGTAATAGGAACTAAATGGGTCTTTAGGAATAAACAGGATGATCAAGGGATAATAACTAGAAATAAAGCAAGATTAGTAGCTAAAGGATATAATCAAGAGGAAGGAATAGATTATGATGAGACCTTTGCACCTGTAGCCAGGTTAGAAGCCATTAGAATCCTTTTAGCCTATGCATCTTATATGAATTTTAAATTATTTCAGATGGATGTTAAATCTGCCTTTTTAAATGGTTATTTAATGGAGGAAGTTTATGTTGAGCAACCTCCTGGTTTTGAAAATTCTCAAAAACCAGATTCTATTTTCAAACTTACTAAAGCTCTTTATGGCCTTAAACAAGCACCTAGAGCTTGGTATGAAAGACTAAGTTCTTTTCTTTTAAAAAATGATTTTACTGTTGGACTAGCAGATCCAACACTCTTTAAGAAAACTGTGAAAAATAATGTTTTGTTGGTTCAAATTTATGTTGATGATGTAATTTTTGGATCAACCAATAAAATTCTTTGTCATGAATTTTCAGAATTAATGCAAAAAGAATTTGAAATGAGTATGATGGGAGAATTAAATTTCTTTTTGGGTCTTCAAATATTTCAAAAATATTTTGGAAATGTTTTAAATCAATGCAAATACATTACTGATTTACTTAAGAAATTTGGACTTGAAAACAGCAAGACATTTACAACTCCTATGTGTACTAATATAAAACTTGATTTGGATGAAACTGGAAAATCAGTGGACAACAAGTTATATAGAGGTATGATTGGTAGTTTGTTATATCTTACTGCTAGTAGACCAGATATAATGTATTCAGTATGTCTTTGTGCTCGATTTCAATCAAATCCCAAAGAATCCCACTTAACTGCTGTTAAAAGAATTTTTAGATATTTAAAAGGTACTATTTATCAATCTCTGCTTTATCCAAAAACCTATGATTTTAATTTAATTTCATATTCAGATGCTGACTTAGGAAGCTGTAGATTAGATAGGAAGAGTACTTCAGGAACATGTCACTTTTTAGGAAAGTCTTTAGTATCATGGTCTAGTAAGAAACAACACTCAGTTGCCCTGTCAACAGCCGAGGCAGAATATGTGTCTGCAGGTAGTTGCTGTGCACAGGTGTTGTGGATGAAAAACACTCTTATGGACTTTGGATTAAATTTCAATAATACACCTATTTTATGTGATAATACTAGTGCAATTAATATTTCAAAAAATCCTATTAGTCATTCTAGAACTAAGCACATTGATATAAGACATCACTTTTTAAGAGATCATGTGTTTAAAAAGGATATATTTTTAGAATTTGTAAATACAGAAAATCAATTAGCAGATATTTTTACTAAACCACTTCCCACGGCAAGGTTTGAATTTATTAAGGGGGAGTTAGGTTTATTTAATTTTAAATAGTTTTTTTTTAAATCTTATTCTGTTTTCGAATTCTGCTTAATTTCTGTTTCCCGCTATAAGTAATTTTATTTTGTTTTAAATAAAAGTAATGATTAGTGATTACACGGGAATCAAGGCTGTCAGAACCGTTTCACCTTCTAAACTGTTTCACCTTTTTCAGAAACCCTTTCGAAAACCTAAAACCGCACATCTTCTCCAAAACCCTTTTCTGAATCTTCAAACCCTAAACTTACGAACCTTCAGAAATCGTTGGTGAAATGGAAAAGACTAAGCGTCCAGATGAAGCTGAGAGCAGTGCTTCAAAGAAACCTAAAGTAGTTGGTCAGAAAATACTGCAAGGTAAAGTCATAGATTTAGAATGGCTGTTTGAAACTAATTTACTGTTGAAGCAAGCGTTGTCGTTTCAAAGCCTTGAGCAAGCTTTTAATAGTGAAAATTCTGAGTTTCTATATGAGGCAGAAATGAGACATTTCTTTAGAACTGTTCATTTTAGCCTTGGAGATACGGAGGATAGTTTATTGGCTCAAATAGAGGATAAGGACTTTTCCATATCATCTGTAGAGATAAGTCAAATTCTTAACTTCCCTCATGAAGGAGTTTTTCATTTCGATTTACGGAATATTGGAGATTCTGTACATAAGTCTGAAGACATTATGTCTTTTCTGTTTGGAACCAGAGTGATAAAGAAAATGTTTATTAAAGATTTGGAGCCCGATCAGAAAATCTTGGTAAAATTTGTTCAGACTGGTTTAGCACCAAGGATGGCTGAGATGGAGAAAATCCTATACCCTGACATGTACATAATGTATCTTCTGATGTGTGATATTAAGTTTAATTTTCCTCGGTTTATGATAAGATATCTAAGATACTGCTGTCAGAGTGAAGCAAGAATGACCTTTTTCCCTTATGGAAGGTTCATTTCTTTGTTTTTGTATAAAAGAGGATGATTAGATTGGTAGATGCTGGGGTGAAATGTCACCACAGTAATGTTTTTAATGCTGGAACTTTGAGGAAAGTAGGATACTTCTGGATCACAATTAAAGGAAAACTCTTACCTGTTGGAGCTGAGGAAGACTCGGAGAGTGCTCAGGCTCAACCGGCTAAGTCCAAGGAGGGACAAGCAGAATCAAGGGTTAGTACAGTGGCAATGAGAATTCGCTTTGAGATGGAGGAAGTTGAGGAAGAGAGAATTCAAGAAAGACTTCAATCTAGAAGGAAGAGGTCAATTGATGAAGAAATTATCTCTCCTGCCTTGAAATCCTCTGAACCGGTAATTTCTTATTCATTTGTGAGAGAAGCAGTTGTGGAGCAGACTACACCGATATAGGAACCAGCAGCTCAACCGCAAATCCAAAAAGAACCTCAATCTGCTGCTGTGGCTGTTGAAAAAGTAATTCCACAAGAACAACTTATGGAGGCAGTGCCTGGTGAAGAAGTGGCCCGACCTCAAAATTTACATGAAAATATTGTTCTTGACCATTCAGTAGAAGTCAGAGAGACTACTGTTCGTGATGAACATACTTCTGAAGCTAATACAGAGGTACTTCAGGAAGATTTTTCAGTGGAAGAGTTTCAGGCTTCAAAAGCTAGTTCAGTGGATCAACCTTGTCAGGACAAGGACAAAGAACAGTCAGATGCAGATTCTTTACCACTTGCCCTGCCTCATCAACCTATTTCTGGACATGAGAATAGAGCACAGGGTGCCCCTGATTCGAGAAAAGAAGAAGTTGTTGAGTTGTACAAGCGCATCTCTCAATTAGAATCTGAGAATGTTAGTCTCATAAATTCTCTGAACTTAGAGCAGTTGAAGTTTCAGAAGATGAAAGAATCTACTGTTTCAAGACAGGAAGTAGATTTGTTTAAGACTGATATGCTGCATGTTGTTGATCAGTTAAAATCAGAGATGGTAAAGAAAGATGATTTGTCTGAGATGAAGATTTACATGGAGAATAAATTTGAGTCTGTTGCAAACAATGCTGTGAGTGGATCAGGCTCTTCACCTGATTTGATTCGGAGATTTCAAGAAATTACTGCAGCAATGAGCAATATGAGTGACATATTACACGATCTTCAGTGTAATAGTGCCCCTTTGTCAGTTTTGGTAGATAATCAGAAATTTTTAGTGGATCAGTTGACATCTGGAGAGCAACCGATTAGGATTCTTTTGAATCAGTTATCAGAGAAACTGGCTCTTTTTGTTGAAAAAGAAGAAAGAATGCATGAGTTTTTCAGAGTTAATTTGATTGAAGATATTCATATGACTCAAGAGAACAGAGATCTTATCATCAAGTTAGGAGATGGGATGATGAAGAGGCTCAGAGAACAGTTTACAGAGATCAAGACCGCGATTCAAAGGAGATAGACACCCTTTTTTTTCCCTGTCTTATCTATGAACCTTGATTCCTCTGTATATCACAATCGTTTATATATAACAGCTTGTGAATGATTTTTTTTTTGTTTTTTTGTTTTGTTGTTTATTGATTTATGATTAAGTTAGCCAGTATAACAAATTCACTTATTCATACACAGTTAATTATAACATTTACTTATAGTTCAGTGCAATATTGAATGTGTTCAAATCCGTAATTTTTCATTCTTTTTGATATCACAAAAAGGGGGAGAATTTGGATAAACACAACATTTAAATTCATTTGTTTCCTATGAAGAAATTTGGATATATGGGAGAAGACATTTATCTTTTATCTATTTTTTAGCTGAAAATTTATTTTTATGGGGGAGAAATTTTATTATAGTTAAATATTGTTTTAATCCTTTCAGAATTCTAAAATTTTATAAAACTAATTTTTCAATAAAGATTGCAATTAAATTAGTTCTATTATTTTATGGGTTTTGTGATCATCAAAAAGGGGGAGATTGTTGAGCAATGTATTGTTTTCAAACAATTCAAAATAATGTTTTTTAAAGGGGGAGATTATTTCAAATAATACTCTGTCTCTTTATGATGATTTTGATGCTCAAAAATACCCTTAATTATTTACTAATTATTTCGTTGAGTATTTTGCAGGAATTTATTTTATTTATTTATTTCATACAACGACATTTCATACTTCATTTATTCCGAGATCAATTTTAGCGTGTTCTGGAATCACTGTAGCGCAATATCAATTTTAGCGCGTTCTGGAATCACTGTAGCACGAGATCAATTTTAGCGCGTACTAGAATCACTGTTCATACCCTACGTTGATGAACGTAACGTATGGATGAAAAGTTTACTTTTTATGTTAAAAGAAACGTATGGTTAAGGAACCTTACGTTATTTTGAAACGTATGGTTAATGAATCTTACGTTGTTGAAAAGTATGGAATAAGAACATTATGTTTGGAAGGAACCTTACGTTTTCATTGTTGGACAAGTATGGAAGAGAAACCGTACGTTAGTTTTCAGTGTTGAGTTTGTTTCTCAAAAGTATGGATCATCAACCTTACTTTTATAATCAACCGTACGTTCTTTGGAGAGTTGAAGCGAGACAAAGTATGGATGATCAACCCTACGTTTGAATGCTGTAGAGAAAGAATGTACGTTCTGAACCTTACGTTTGTGAACCTTACGTTTGTGAACCCTACGTTTGGAGCCACGTCATCAACCCTACGTTTGGCGTCGGGATATTTTTGACAGACGATATTTCCTTTTGCATTGGTCAAACAAGCAGATTATTAAGCGAATTTCGAGCCGATTATTAAGTACGACTTTGACTGAATCAAAGACGATTTTCAACGGATTACTGATTGATTTAAATGGATCTTTTTATGCCGATTCTTCAGGGGAGTTACAACGGCTCTGTTATTTCATTTAATATCGCGAATTTAAAGGAGATTTTCATGGATCTATTTATGCGGAAGATTTTCTCAGATTTGAATATATATGTTCTATCTTGGAAACTTCGGATATATATATATACACAGGAAAGTGTGTGAAATATGTAGATTGATCTTTTAACGAGAAAGAAACAGAGACTGTGTAAAGGCGTTCTTTTCTGGTGATCGAGAAGAAGTGTAAAACCTTTATTACCGAAGGAAGATCTTGATAGCAGATTCACGTGTTCTACATCGACTATCTGTTGTGAATCTATTGCTGCTGAAGTTGTGAAGTTTCTGGTAATATCTATTGCAACTGGATCGACTCAGAACTGTTTTGATTACAGATCTTTATTTTCTGAAGACAACGATCTATCTACTATCAATTGCATTCTGTTGCAATTGTGAAGAACAACTGGAGAAGTGTTTTCTTTATCGAAACCCTTTTTATTTTTGAGTGATCAGCTTCTCGTTCTAAGCTGTGTGTGTTCGTGTTTGAACCAGGAAGGCTGTGTTTGCCTGAATCTTGTAAAGGTGTCAACTGCCTGTACTCAGTTGTGAACAGGTCTGTGGAAACGAGGACCAGATAGTGAAAATCGCCAAGCTCGTGGATTTGAGCGTTGGTGGAGTGGACTAGGGGCCTTCTGTTCCCCGAACCACTATACATCCGTGTGTTCATGCTTTTAATTTTTCCGCTGCATATTTAATCGTGCAAAAGCATAGTGGACAGAATTTGTCTAAATTGATGAGATTGTAATAATTTTGAAAAGACACAATTCACCCCCCTCTTGTGTGTAATCCGTAGATTCAGATCCAACAATAATAAATATGTAAGGTAAATAATTGAAAAAAATATTCCATTTAATCAATAAATTGGCATGAAGAATAATATATTAAGAATAAATGGTGATCAAATGATGCCATAATCACATGATCTTCAAACTTATCCATGTATATGAAAATTATTAATATAATCACATGAAAATGAATAACTAATCTCAAAATGATTTTATATATCATTTGGAACATCATAAGCATACCTTCATGGTCTTATTCAATGACATATTTCATACATGGTTAAGGCATCAGTGTAATACCCGAGATAGTTTGTCCCATTATACTTGAAAATATATTCAGGGGTTTTTTTGTCCCCGCTCATGACAAACTATGTCAAATGGGTTAATTATATGAATAAATAATACAACTTTATTTATGTTCTATAACAATCAGTAACTATCTGTATTGGTATAAATATAATAAATAATTTCAATACTTTACCCAATAAAACTAATCATAAACCAACCATATAATGAATAATTATGGTATCAATACAACATATTTATAGTGGATTATAATTTAAGTAAAGGGTTTATGTCATTAACGAATAGAAATAACACAAAAAGATCCTTAAAAACATTCTTGAGGAAAACACTCTTATAACTTTGAAATCTTCATTGAAAAACTATTAATTTACAAAAAAATATTTTTGAAAAGTATTTCTCTGAAAATAATCTTGGAAAATTATTTATTTTACTTCAAATCAAACAACATTCATGACAATGGGATTTTATTCATTACATATACAATAAAATAAATATTCTATCTTTATTTTTACTAAAAATTGAAAATTACCTCACTCAGAAAATGAGAAAGATATTATTTTTAAACCATTAAGTAAGAATTCAAACATGGGTAAATATTTATTTAAAAAATCACTGTATTATATCAAATAAATTATTTAAAACCTTTAAAGGAAAATATGGATACATAAAAATATGATTTCCAATAGAGTAGAAAGTAATACCGGGTTTCCATTAATTTATTTAATATATTTAGTATTTAAGGGTAAATTGAATTTAAAACTTATAACTTTTAGAAATATAGAAATTAGAAGAAAATAAAATGGTTTTAAAATAGAAATATAATATAATTCCATTAATGGGGACTTAAACATTAAAAATCATTAATAATGATGAGATTGTGAAAATACTTTACAAAGATCATATCATTGCAGAGAAGATTAATAATTGAAGTTATTTTGTGTAAGGAATTTAAATCTAAATAATAAAATTATAAATACAATATAAAAAATTAAAATTCATTACACAAAAAATATTATAATTTCTAAGACAACGAAGAGGTAATATAAACAAAATAAATATAATTGAGTTAAGAAACCACTTACCACTTTCTAACTTTAATATAAAACCCCATTAGATGAAATAATTAAAATTGTTTCTTAAAATATTAATAATTATAATGTATTTTATATATATCTTGAAAAAGGGTTGTACACACACTATAGAAAAGAAATTAGTTGCCAAACATGAAAACATTCCCCAGTGAACGAAAATTGAGACAAAATTCCTTACCTCAAGTATGAATTACTTCTTTAAGTGTTAAAAACACCTATATAATAAATTTATATTTATTAAAAATATATAAATCATAAAATATTAAGATTAGTTATATTTTTTACCACATTTATAATAAAAATTATTTGTTAAAATAATTATTTCTTGATATAAGATCTTTATTTTTCATGTATGTTTTGATTCAGTAGTTTTGTCTGTTCTCTTTGATAAATGTTCCATTACTTATAGAATTTTAAGAATGATATAAATATCAAATACATTCATTAAATATATCCTCATTACCATCCATCTAAAAAGGAAATGAGAAATGAATCACATCGCATCGTGGAGGTGGGAGTCCACACATATGCAAGAGTGATGTTATCGTTTTGCAAATTTTTAGAAGGAAATGATGTAGATATGATATTATCACTTATGAATTTCACTTATATTATATATATCATATATATACATATATATTAAACACATCATAATACCCTTCTATAAAATATAGTGATGAAAAATTAATTTTATCACTACGTGGATACGATAAGCCATAGGTAAAGACAGGCGATGAATTCACATTATATTTGATATAAAATAGCATATAGAGGAACCTTATTCATTTTTATAATTCAATATATTTATAGATACATTTTTAGATCCAGGTCTTGAGGAGGACTGGGATTCTGAGGCCCATTGTGCCTGGAATTAGTTTTATAAAAATATTAAATATATTTTATACTATGTGTGCGTAGTTTCTAAAATAAAATGAGATAACTCTTAAATGGAATCTTGGAATAGAAATTTGAGACCATGTTTATGTCTGAAAATAAAGTCTTCCCAATGTGAAACCTAAAATATGTCGGCATTATAAATTATGATAATAACATATGTGGGCAGGTGCATTTAGTTAATGAAATAATTAAATTTATTAATTTAATTAATTATCATAATTCTGATTTTCTTATTAATACATCATTATAGAGATTTTACAAGGTTATCAATATATCCATGGAATATTTGAGAGAATACTTCCTCCATCTCCATTGGAAAATTAGAATCATATGATGATGAACCTCTAGATCCAGGATATTCAAGGCACAATGAATGCAACAAATTATCTCATTATTTGGTGAGCGTGTTCTTTGATGAAAAGAAATCCAGAACCAGTAAATTCATGTATTTTTTCCCTATTAATTACATTTATTGATCAATATCGATTATACTTCCCTGATCCGCTGTAATTTAACACTAGCATGCACATATGTACCAATTTATTTTTTTAAATCAATTTCTCAACCAAATTTACATAATCTATATCTGTTCATAAAAAATGATTGTAAAAAACAATATTTTACTTTCTTTCTTATATTTTACCCCACAAATTCTTTATATTATTTTCCATTGGTCTATGGGGCTATAGATCATCATTTTTTAGTGGGATCAAGCTCAATCAGACCCCCAAAATCATGATAGATTCACATTTGAAGAAAGATTTCTAAAATCAAGGACAAATGTAGATGAGTGGCGGGATATGGGTTGTCATATTATTGATTAATGATCTAAAAAAATTCATGACATGAGAGATATTCAAGGCATATAATCCCTGAATTAAACCCACATGAATGAATTAAAAACCAATTTATAGGCATTAGATGGATGGAAATTATGAATTTAGGGATTTGTCTTCAATATCGGGTGGATAGAAGTTGAGATACAATGAATCAAACTCATATCTATATGTGTGGGAATAAATCAATATTTTAGGAAAAAAATTGAATACATGGTGGGTAGGTGGATGAACATATGTCATGTTACCCCTAAATTATGGTGGCTAGAGTTTTTTGGTGATAAAAGTATCCCTTACATTGTGATAACCCCACATGTTGTGTAACCCATGTGATGATGGGTTAGCATGTACTCTGGGAGTACACAAGCACATGAATGGTCTTCCATAAACTGTGTACCTAAGTACCTGTACATATGAATATTTATATAGACATGGAAAAGGATCATGGGAAGAAGAGCTTGAGTGGATTTGACACATCTTGTAGTCAACCTACATCCCGTGTAGTGCTACATGAGAAGTGTATTGAGTACCATCAGGGATGTGACCAAGTAGTAGTATGGGACCGCACACAGTGTGGGTCCCCTTTATCATAGTGTATCCCTTATTTCCTTTTGAGTAAACTTAAACCATTTATATATCCTTCATCTAAACATTAATTTTAGCCTTTTATTAGCCTATCCTGAATGATTTTACATGTATAACTTGGTGTTGGACTTTTTTTTGGATTTTAATATATGATAAGAGATGTTTTGGGCATGACACTTATTTTGATGATTCTCGACAATGATAGTGATCAAGAAGGATCATTATAGATATCAAAGTGTCACCCTCCTACTGGTCAGGTCCTGGGATCTTAATTGACTATTAGAGTGGAACCCTCCTGTGGGGATAGGGCATTTGTACTCTACCTATCCACCATTTTTCACCCTTCCATATTTCCATGGAAATGATCTTCAACCACTAGAGAGGTACCCTCCTTCTTGGTAGGGCATGGTTCTTCTAGAATTTATCATAATGTCAACCACTTATGGTATCATAGAAAGGGACATCAACTATGATAGTGGCAACCTCTAGCTAGGCTGGCCACGGGTCCTCTACTGACTATTAGAGAGGAACCCTCCAGCTTGGCAGGGCATGGGTCCTATACTAATTACTTGAGTTTCACCCTCCTGTTGGGACAATACACGGGTCCTCTAACTATCTACTAAGTAGAACCCTCCTATTGTACTAGGGAACATGTCCTATTCCTAGAGTGTATAGCCCCTCAAATTTGAAAAATAGTTGGGAAGTGTTCCTCCACTTGGATGAAATTTCATAGAAGATTCTAGGCATCGAGGTTATACTCTTGGAATTGTTGTCACTCTTTTACTGGGATGGGTTGTGAGATGGATATCCCCATATCAATCATTTGATTTTCATTTGTTTGAAAACATATATATATATATATATCCATTTTACTGGATTCTATTTAAACTCTTTATTTAGGTTGATTTATCTAATATTTATTTATTCTTATCATGATTCCTACAGCTCCATCAGCTTTTGAGACTTCCAAGTGTGAATGTATATACCCACCTCTACATGTAATTTTCTTGTCCATTTCATGTCATTTATAGATGAAAAACAGGTCAGTGGTGACTACAATGGGTCCAATGGATACCTGGTACATTGGACCACATATGGTGGTAGGATCTTGGAGATCATGAGTTTAGCTCTCTCAAAATTTATTTTTCTAGTTTAGTTAGGTTGTGAAATATTTCTGGTTGGGTGTGTATTTTTTCCCTTTAATTTTTTGTTTACATTGTCATACTCCTGTACACCCCGTAGAGTTTTTAACATTCATGGTTATGCTATAAATATTGCTTCATTTTATTATTACTTCTCTTCACTTATTCATCAATATGGTAATTTTTGTGCATATAGGAACATTCAGAAATGGAATCCCATGTAAGATATTCATTTCAACAAAATTCATGATCCCATGGCCTATAGAGGCAGGATTGGGGTATTCGCGACTCAATACCTAAAGGATTGGGTCATTCCGATTTCTATCAAGGGTAGTTGTACACTTAAGAAGGTTTCCAGAATAGTCCCCTTATAAGTATTTTATTGGGATCTAGGGATATAGAGTCAGTGTGTTTTGAGTGTATCTCTCAGGTCATAGAACCAAGTTTTTGTGTGGTGTCCAATGTATCCATTCATTTGTAAATTAACTACCTACTTGTTGACTCATTATTCTGAGATATTGGTTGCATGGATCAATAGTACGTGTATCATATATAATTTAGTATTCAGACCATCATTCTTATTTTATCTCTCCATTGTGTGTCTATATATATATATGCCCATTTAACTATGGTATGTCTTGATTATATATTCAGGATTCCTTTGTGATGAAATCCTTCCATGATACTAGTTCCAGATCATGATGATGATCTTATGAGTGATAAGGCCTCATTTAAGCTTCTATCCAAAATATTATTCCTTCAGATGGATAGATAATACCACCCTCTATTTTGAGTAGCAGATCATAGCATACACACTAAATGAGGACGCATTCATGCTTAACGAACTCTATGAGTTCTAGTGCCATAGAACACTAAAGTTTCATGCCATCCTAGATCCATATACAATATAGAATTGGATAGAGTCAGTGGTACCTATTTTTCGGCTTATCTAAACACCTAATGGTTAGGTGGTTGTGCTAATAACTAGCATCTTCCAAGGAGAAGATGGGTATGGATGGAGTCTTTTTGCATTGATGAATGATTAGTTGAAACTTTCAAATGGGGAATACTACCCCTTCTATTTTCACTTAGTTTGGACTCAAGATCTTATAGGGATAAATAAGGGAGGGATAATAGTGGATGATTACGGTACAAGGTTCATAGACCTTACATAATACTCTATTTATATGATTTAGGATAATTACTTTCGAGAATGTTTGATTGTGGAAGGACTCCACAGAGAAATATGTGCTAGTGTGGTAACCTTGAGCATTATCACCTATTACAGGGTTTTGAAATGGGAGTTGGTGATGGTGATCTACATGTCATTGGGATTCTAGGTAGCTATAGATGGTAGTGGTCATTATTCAGCTGATTTATCTACAGAATCAAGTTGGTGCTAGCATACATCATCTCAGGATATGAGATATTCCTAGGATTAGGCTCGAGAACATGGTTTGGGTCAACACAAAGGTCCAGGGTATCCCAGAGAGGGGTGGTGGTATGATTTTGATGGGAATGGTTGTATGGAACATGACTACCCAACCAGACATGTCAAAGAGCATAGGAAAACCACTGAAGAACTACCATGATAGAGGGAGTTTCATGATCAACGATCTCCCTAGCGAGGATAAGGTGTCCCCTATGGAGTTAATGAAGGAATATGAGCATGTAGAGCTCCATGAGGAGGGTTTTTGGGTGGTAGAAGATGAATCATGATCCTCCCACCACCACCACCATGTGGTCCACATCAGGCTCATGGAACTATCAGTTGGGGACATAGATAACAACAGGCTATGGAGGCTTTAGACATAGCGACACACAATATGATTAGAGGTACAATATATGTTTATTCAAATATTAACTATGTATTAGTAGAAGTAAATTCCAGTCATCCCTTCATCTATTTACTTGTGATGCGAGATTAGGAGTTCCTTGTTGAGGTGTTATCCTAGTAGATTTTTCTTTAGGTTCCTACAGGGAACTATTCTTCTATACCTTTTATCTTCTGGATTTTTTGAGATATATCCTAGTGTAGAGATATTCATGTGGTACCTTTTGGTCATCATGATGGAACTATATGGTGTCATAATTCTTTGAACCAAGGCCTTTCATAGCTGTAAATAGTGCCAAGGTTGTGTTTATTGTCAATCCATACTATATTGATTAGGGAGTTTGCAATGTAAGTGATCTTATAGTGTAAGATGGATTTTGTATTGAAGGTGTCATAATTTCCCAATTTTTTCCCAATATTTTAGGCTCAAAATCAATATGAAGGATAATTATTCCTAAAAGGTGGATATCTAAGACGCACTCTTCTCAAATATTGTATAATCAAATATTTCACAAAGATTTGAGTTCTACAAAGGTATTGATAATTGCAAAGAAATATGATGTAAGAAAGTTTTGAAGGGTAAATTTTTTTCAATTGGATGATGGTAAATCTATGTGAATAAAATGATCTTCTCAAATGGGTATAATTTTAGTTGTGCTTAATGAATAATGTAGTATCATGATCATGAATGAAGAGATTTGCAAAAAGGCTGTTGTGAGTGTGGTATCATCATGAAAGGAAAATTATATAATTTGGTTCCCACCCATAATTATAAATGATGAATATAATTTTAGAAAAGGTCAAATCGATATGAATTCACAATGGCTGGGAGCTTCAAAAATTAGGAATTCATTGTGAGCATGAGAATCACAAAAAATAGGTAAATCCTTAACTAATTCTATGGATTTTTGGAAAATGTAGATTCATGAAAACTCGGATTTTCAAGAATAATTTGTGTTATTTGAAGAATTGATATTTGAAAAGGTTGGGAGCTTCATAATTTTTTTGGGTTCAAAAATAATAATATTTATTTGAAACATAAAGGGTGTCTCTTGAAGGCTAGGAGCTTCACAAACAGAAGTGTGGGATATCTATTTTAAGTGATAAACACATTCAAGTGCATCAAATTAGTAAACATTTTCTAGTAGAGTCTTGTTCTAAACTAGGAAAAAGAGATTAATAATAAATGTATGATGGTGACCATCATATTTATAAACTGAGTAAGACTTTACCCATGGAAGTGAACTTGAGGAGGCCCTAGAAGTGTTTTGATGGATGCAGTGTGTTATCCATAAAGTTGTTATAAAGTAAGTGTGCATGAAATAGAGTGACTGTATATGATCTCTTTTATTCCATATTAATTATATAAGATTAGTGGATTTAGGTATAACTACCAAAATTTCAGTGTATTCTCCATAGGCAATCCAATTGCGGTGAACCAATTAAAATTGGTATGTTTTCTCTCTTTATGTGAATTTTTGATAACTACACAAACCCATCAGGCATGTTTTATAAGTTCCGAAAAATGGGAATAATATCATCTATATTAAAAAAATTGACACCCTGATTCACACCTACCCTTTAAGGGTGTTCTGGGGTCTGATAAGTGGTATCAGAGAAAATATGTTATTGGTGTAAAATATTTCATTCATTTTAATGGGTTATTTAGTAAATGTTAGGGAAGTTCTAATTTTTAATGAAAGAAACATCTAGATTTGGAAGAATATAATAATATCTCATCTGTGATCTCCTATTATGGAATTTCTCAATGCCTTATCTTAGGGGATTCAGGTCAGTGATATGATAGGTATTTCTATGACTGAAATAGATAGGAAAATGTTTAATACTGATGAAAATGCTCAAAATTATTTTATAGAAGCATTGTATGATCAATTCTATTTGAATTGGATGATTTGAACTATATACAAGTCCAAGTGTGGGAATCCTGAAAATATATATGAAGGGGATACCAAAGAAAATGTGGTCAAACTTTAATTCTTTCACAATAAGTTAGATTATCTAAAAATGAATCCAAATTAAAGTGAGAATAGTTTCTTTAATCTCTAATTGATGTTTTTAGAGATATTATTGTTCATGGGGAACAAATTAAGGGTGTCAAAATTATGACAAAAAAATATTTGGAAGGATCCGACCTATATAAAATCCAAAAGTTTCAACACTTGAGGAATGATATTTTTCTTATATTTATTTTGATTAATTCTATGAATTCCAGTGGCTTATGAAATGAGATTCAGAAAATAATATACAACCACCTGAGTATGAAAGGAAATGGAATTAAAAGACATGTAAAATCTGGGTAGGGACTAATTTCTGGGGTACTATAGCATAACTGTAGAAGGGGCACTGTAGCAGTACTATAGTAGTGGTGGAACTGTAGCGACGACGACACTTTTGCGATAGAGGCCCTGTAGCAGGAACTGTAGCGGCGACGGTACTATAACAGGTACTATAGTAGCCCAGGTACTATAGTAGTAATATTCACCGAGGGGATCTTTGGGCCAAAAATGGGCTTGAAAGCCTTGTATTCAGGCCACTTGGCCTTGGGCCTTCGGGCTATGTAATGGGTCTCCCTCTACCCAGTCTAAAGTGGTCTTTACTTTAAAAATAATAAAATGAGGCCTCAGCCCCAACCTTTAAAAAAAAGAAGATGACATTCTTTGCTTATTTTCTATGAAATTAAATATATAAATATGTAGATTTGAATTCAAGATTTAGTTGTCTAGTTTCTTTCATGGAAAAGTAGGTAAACTTTCCACATAATGACCACTGGAATTTGATGATATAAAGAGTGGAGTATAAATCACATAGAAGCCTGGGAAGTGGTTCTCTGACAAGTGAGTCTTCAAATCATGAAATAAATTACTGATAAAGATATTCATATCTAATTAATAAGAAGATGATAAAAACTTTTTGTAGGATGTAGAATGAGATTTAAAATCTGATCCTAAATTATCCATGATGGATATAATTGAAAATTTAGAATCTACATAAGATAAAGATAATCGATCGATTTATTTTGTTGATATCAAGGTGAAAATTGATGATGTTCCTAATTAAATTGATATTAAAATAAATAAGAATAAAAATATTAGACTTTTGTTTAAATAGTCATTAGAGTATGTTGATTATCTTGAAGAAAAAAATTGATCAAAAAAAAGGAGAAGAATAAAAACACTTACAAAACTATTGAAAGATATAAAGTGGTTGTGGGGTATAAACTTGTGATTGATGATAAGGAAAAATCAATCAATGACCTTTCATATAGACTGGAGGAAATGACTAAGATAGTTGAAGTACATGAAGAAGATGTTTTTAATCTACAGAGTAAAATATAAAATAAATCAAAATAAATGGAAACAAATATGAAGTTGTAGTTTGGGAGTTTCTCAGATGAAGATTTTTTAGAAAGAGGTAAACATGGTTATGAAGGAGTACATGAGGCCATGAATGATTATATATCCACATGTATAGTAAAAAGTGGAATTAGATGTGATGTAGAAATATCAAAGGCTAGAAACAGGATGGCCCAAAATAAAGGGAAGCAGAAAGATGGACATATCACAATGGCTCATAATTTTCTAACACTTAAAGCTTCGAACCAAACAGAAAATAGAGATGAAAAAAATCATAAATTATCAAGATTTTTTCATTAGTTAATCACCTTTAAAAAGTATTGGGACATCTAGAGGGATGGAAGTGAGAAGATTGTCCCAATTATGAAGTGTTAATTCTGTGGATTTCTCATCTATACCATGCCTTACTCTAAAGAGGAAAGAAGCTACCTGAATGGGGAAGCACATGGAATTAAAAAATTATAATGATACCATATCATTTTTCATATAGAAGAAATAGTATCTATGGATATTTATTTCAATATTCTAACTATGGATGTAAAGCTATAAATTGTAGGAAAAGGAAATGATGGAACAATACCTATATAAATTAGAGACTAGTTAATACCCATCAACCAATAATAATTACCCTTCAAAATAGGTACTCTCCTCTAGAAGAATAATATGAGTATGATAAACCCATTCATATTGAAAAGATACTAGAAAGTCTATATTTTTACTCCACTTAATTTGGTTTCTCATTAAAGAAAAATAATGATATCGATAAATACAATCGTGAAAAAATAGACCTCAAAGCTTCAAAGACCAGTATAAATAAGATTCTTGACATCAAATTCTCATACCACATGACATGAAATGTATATTTGTTAAATAATGATAAAAAAATATGATGTAATAGTGATTTTTTTCAATGAAAATTCTTTTAAGATCAAATTTAGTGGAAATATAGAACTTGAAAATAATGATATAAGGAAAAATGAAGTTCTCTATGCAGATGGTTTGCGTCATAATATTATGCGTGTTAGTTAACTCTATGACTCAAAAAAATAAGTGACATTAAATCATAATGGGGGAACTATCAATGGAATCATGGGTGATTCTATCATGAAATGATGTAGAACAAATGGTAATTTATACCGAGTTTATGGTATAAAGAACACATGTTACTTATAAATTGAATAAGATAACAATATGTGGTGGATGAGGTTGGGTCACATTAACCAATAGAGCATAGAATAAACATCTAACCTGAATATATTTTTCAAAATTAATTATCTTTTGTGTGATTTATATAATATATGTGATGAATTAATGTGAGGAAAGATGACTGGGATTTCATATTGGCTGATGAAAAAATGTTCATCGACGCTCATTGAACTCATCCACATAGACGTATGTGGTCCAATGAATGTTTTGGGGCATGTTGAGATAGGTAATTTATTATTTTTATTGATGATTATAATAGAATATCTTGTGTGATGTTTATGAATATGAGATGGTAAGTGCTTCATTGCATGAATAGTTATTTTCAAAGAGTTGATAATGAAACTCAATGCACAATCAAGATTCTAGAATATGATAATGGAGTAGAATACAAATCTATTGAATTTCAAAAGTACCTTAAAAACATGGGATGAATCATGAGGTTTCTGCAATTAGAACCACTTACAAAATGGGGTTGTTCATTGTATAAATTGATAGGTTATTAATATGGATACAACTATGTTGATTGGGAGTTGTGTTTCTATTTAATAATAAAAATAAGTTGTTTAAGTAGTGGTGTAAACTTAAAAATAAAAAGGAATTTTTATAGGAGAAACCAGGAAACCTTATAAGATATGGTATAGAAGTAATCCCTCTCTGAAGTATTTTCTAATTTTTTGAAGTAAACGTTTCATCCTAAATAAAGAAGGAAATAAAGGAATGTATAGAGATGTAGAATATGAGTGAATATTATATGGATATTATATGAAGATTAAATCCTACAAATGTTAAAATAATAATCTTATAAATATTGTGGAAAGTAATTATATCAATATATTTGAGGATAAAACCATAAATACCTTAATTAACTCATATATTGATATGATTGAAGATTAATAAGAGAGTAAACAAGGGAATGATTCAATGTAGAAATAGTGGAAGGCGTAAAAAAATTCAGTGCTCACAAAATGATGATGATTCATAAGAATAATCATATGAGAAAACCATTGATGAATAAACATCATTAGAAATTCATGGGAGAAATAGAAAAGTATAAATTCACCAATGCAACATCATTGGAGATTGGACCATACCTACACAAAAAAGGATAATTAGGAATGGAGCACATTCTTCCATCCTATTAATTGCATAACCAACCTCATTTGAAGAATAAAAAAGTAATTAATCATGGGTTGCATCGATGAATGAAGAAATAAATCATATTGATAAGAATAGGAAACAATATATTTTTAAGAGACCTTCACACATTTATTGGAAAAAAGTGGATCTTAAAAAAATGATGAGTATCAAAATTTCATCAGAAACAATTCAAGTTTTGTGTGTGAAGAATATGCATATATTTAAGGTATTTATTTTGAAGAAACTATTTATCATGCATATTTACTAGAGTTGATCAGGATCTTTATTTACTGGGGAATTCATATATGGTACAAATTTTATCGAATGGGTGTTAAAAATACATTCTTAAATGGTGTTCTTGAAAAATAAGTCCACATTGAACAACCCATAGGATTTCTAATTTGAAATGATGATATGAAGTATTGTAAATTAAATAAGGTACTCTATGGTATAAAGAAGACACCATGAACATGGAATTATTGGTTGGATGCCTATCTGAAAGATAAATAATTAAATATGGGAGGTTTCGACCATAATATCTATGTGAATAATTATCAGAAGAAGAAATTTGTGTTGCTAGAGTATGTGAATGATATTATTTTTGGTGTTAGTAGATAAGGATTTGTGAATGAATTTTCAAATCACATGAATGAAAAATAGAAATTTCAATGACTGGTGAACTAACATAACATTTTGGTTCTAAAGGTGATACAAAATAATGATTATACGTTCATTTCATAGGAATAATACAAAATATAGCTTCTAAATAAACTCAACATGAATGACTCCAATCCAATTTCAACTCTAATTATGGTTGGGACAAAATATTGGGATCTCAATGATTCGATATCTATGGATCCTACCTTGTACTGAAGGATCATTTTATGAGTATTATACTTGACTGCAACATGGACATAAATCATCTTTGAAACATGATTAGTGGATCACTTACAAATTAATACAAAGGAAGAGAATTTTACAGACATTAAAAGAATCATTTTGTATATTCAATGTACACTCAATTTTGGATTTTACCTCACAGTAAGAATAGATAATGAATTTTAATAATTTTCTACAGTTGATTATGATGGAGTTATGGTGGATAGAAAGTTCACAACTGGTGGAAGATTCTTTATTTAAAAAAAATTTATGGGTTGGTTGAGTAAGAAATAAGAATTCACTTCCCTTATTTTATCTAGAGTAGATTACATCTCTACTATAATGGAATAAACATAGATTTTGTGGATTAAGAAACAATTGAATGATATTAGTGATGAGGTGAAATGGCAGATGATGATTCTCTGGGATAACAATAGTGTGATTGATCTTACAAATAATTTGGTTCATCACACTCATAGAAAATATATTGTGATCATATATCACTTCATTAAAGAAAAATTTGAACAAGGGCCTGATTAAAATGGATCATGTTGGAATTGATGACGAAGTGGTTGACATCTTGACTAAGCCCTTGGAAGAACCAATGTTCGAGAAATATTGATTGATCTTCGGTGTTCATCCACCTCACAGTGCACGAGGAGGTTACGGTTAATCCCCTCACCCATTTTGTGTTCAAAATTTTAATCTATTTTTGGATGTGATGTAGTTCTATAGATTAAATATCATCCAGAGTTTTATTAGTAACAAAACATCACATATCGGGTGTATGGGTTTATTTTCAACGGGGGAGATAAGTAAAATTCAAATGAACTAGGGGTTTGTATGTTTTTTTGATGGACTATTTAGGGATGAAAGCAACATTTACCACTCTTGTTTTCTACATCTATCTCTTCTAATATAGATACAGATTCATGGAAGAGTTATTCTGCATCAATTATGTTTTAAATTTATTATTATGATTTATAAAATTTATCTACAAAATTCTAATAGACCCAAAGATGGATATTTTTTGAACAAAGGTTTTTTCAAAACTAGCAACAAAGTATAGTTTGTTTTATGTTGTCAATCCACACTAGGTTGATCTGAAACTTTGCAAGTAAAGAAATCTTATAATATATTATGGCTCCAATGTTAATGGTGGATACATTTCCCAAAGTCTACCAAATTTTTGGGGCTCAAAATCCGAAGGATGGAGAAAGCTTCCTAAAGGATGACATTACATGACTGACTCTTCTAAAATATGGAAAACTCATGATTTTCTAAAATATTAGAGCTTCACAATGGAATGGATCATCATAGAGTCATATGGTGTCCTTAATGTTTCAAATTTCATGAATGAATGATGGAATGAAATTAAATCTATATGACTAAAAGAATCATTACAAATGGGTAAAAATTCATTTTATATTTTATAATAAAGGATCTTCACAATAATAACTGAATAGGTTAACAAAAAGTAGCTAGGAGCATGGAATCTTTGCGAAATGAATTGTCTATAAATAGGATTACACCACTCATGGGATGTCATGAAGTGAATTTGAGAAAATAATGAATCACTCTGAATTCTAAATGGTAAAGAGCATCATGATTTAGGAATTAATGGTCATCTTGAGCATCACAAAATATTTTAAATAAGTATTAACTAGTTCTAAGGCTTTTTGAAAATGGTATTTTCACAAATACATTTAGTTTTGTGAAGACATAATATTCCACTAAGTGTGTGAAATTTGAAAAGGTTGGGAGATTTTATAAATTTTGTGGGTTCATGAACATTTAAATTTATTTGAAACAGAAAGGTGGTTTTGTGAAGGATGGGATCTTCATGAATAATACTATTGAACATCTAGTTTATGTGAATAGTGATTTTATGTGTATTGGATCAGGACTACAATTCAATCAGAGTATCATGTTGATCAAGGTCAAATAATTAAATGCCCAATCTATATTGGTGACCTTAAAGTCATTCATCTTATTAAGAATTCACCTGAGGAAAGGATCTATAGGGTGACAGAAGTGTTCTAAGGGAGGTAGTGGGAATTCCGTTAAATTATTATAAAGGTCATGTGTCAGGAAGAAAGTGAATGTGTTTGGTATTCTGTAATCCAAAATAACGAGTAAAGCTTAGTGGATTTAGGTATAAACAACACACTATTAAATTAATCTCTTTAGACTAGGCCTAAGTGGTAAACTAAGTAAATTTGTAGTGTTTTATATATACTAGTGAATTTTTAATAACAAAATGATTCCATCAAACTGGTTTTACAAGTTCCTACCAGTATGGGAACATGATCTATCAATTTAAATAAAAAATTTGACACCTTGATTCATGCCTCACCTCTCACAGTGTTATTGGTCCTATAATATTGGATATTTATTTTTTATCCATGGTCTAATCTAAAATGGACTATCACTAGAAAGGATTCAGATTGCATTTAATTGATGTGATATGATTCTATTTTTTGTGTGAGAGAGATCTCATAGAGGTAATAATCTGGTTTTCCAGAATTAGGTTGTATTCCATCACCCATAATTTGGTGAGCTTAGCCCTTTGTGAAGTAGTCTATTTAGGCATTTAGATTCCTTGAGTCATGGATAATTTTATGGTTTCTTCCTTGATGATGTTTTGGGACTGCCTCTGTGGTAGGAGATAATTTTTTGTATTAAATTGCATCCCGGGACATCTTTGATATCTTCTATGGTATATTGAATAGATATTACTAAGAAAAAATAGTTTTTGTTGCAGTTGGAGGTTCTTCGAGATAAGGGTTTTATCAGATTCATTGTTTCCCTATGGGTATATTTAGTGTTGTTTGTGAAAAAGGTGGATGGGTATTGTGGATTTGTGTAGATTATTATTACCTAAAAAGGAAATATAAAGAACACATACCCCTTGACGTGTATTCAAGGACTCTTTGACCAATTTTGAGGCATGATATGGTTCTCAAAGATCAATATTAGGTTCGACTACCACCATTTGAGAGTTCTCAATGATAATATACTAAATTGGTCATTACTATGTCACTACAGATACTATGAGTTCTTGGTGATTCCCTTTGGTGTGATGAATTTTCCACTGTGTATATGGAATTTATGAACTTGATTTTGTAGCCAAACATAGACTAGATTGTGGTTGTAATCATTGATGAAAACTTATATAATCTGCATTAGATTAGGAGCATGGAGATAAGTTAAGGATTGTATTATATTTCTTTCAGGAGGAACATTTTTATCTTAATCTCTCTAAGTGTCAGTTATATATTCATGAGATTCACTTTCTTAGGAATATCATTTCTATGAATGGTTTATCCATTTACCAGGAAAATATAGGTGCACTACTTTATTGGGAGCCACCCAAGAGTGTGTCTGAGGTACAAAGTTTTTGTAGCATAATAAGGTACTACAAGACGTTTTTGGTAGGATTAAATTAGATTGTAGCCTCTTTAACCACCTTTACATAGAAAGTGGAGCCTTTTGCTAATGAAAATAACTTCTAGAGATAATTTAAGGATTTCCGGATGAGGATAAATAGTGGTCCTATTTTGAGACTACTAGAGGTGGGCATGGAGTACGTAGTATATTGTGATGCCTCAAGAGATGAGATAAATTATTTATTTAAATATAGGAATGAATTTATCACATTTGGGAAGAGAGAATTGAGACCCCATGATCAGAACTACATGAATCATGACCTTGAGTTGATAGCGATAGTCTTCACTTTGAATAAGTGGTGGTAATATCTTCTAGGAGAGTGCTTTCTGGTTTACTCAAACCATCAGAGTCATAGGTACATATTCCCAAAAAGATACACAAAACTAAGATAGAGGAACTAGTTGGAATTCCTACAGGACAATGAAATTAATATAGTTAATATTCTAGAGAAGGGAAATGTAATTTCGGGTTTCATTAATAAGAATTCAAAAACTTGTTGGGTATGGGAGGCTACCGAGTAATTGGTTTATTCAGTAGAAACTAGTTGATTAAGAAGGTTTAGCTTTTATTCAGTCGATGGTGTTGAATCCTATGCTCCTCCAGCTTCTAGTAGAGTCCTAGTTAGGAGACATTTACTTTGAGTTCTTTCATGAACATATATCCTTATGATATAAACCTAATAGAATTTCTATAATGGAGAATCACTTCATTCTTTACTAGAGATAGATGGTGGTCCCATTCAGGATGCTAGAGGAGGTTCTAAGTGAGTTTCTCACTTATCCTTTGGTTGTACATCATAGTGTGGGGATGATATACAATGACCTAATGAAGTATTTTTTTGGATGACATGAGATGGAGCATAGTTGAGTTTATATCATGGTGCCTCACCTATCAATAAGTGAAAGATGATCCCCAAGTATTAAAAGGTTTTTTGCAGGCCCTTGATATCCTGAAGTGGAAATGAACTATATATCCATGGACTTCATGATATGGATTCTATGGATAATGAGTGGAGAAGCTTTCATTTGTGTGATAGTTTACCAACTCACAATGTTTTCTAACTTTCTTGGTATCTAGGAGTAGGGTTCGGTGGAGAGTTTGAGCCCGATGCTATGGGGTCCCCTAAACTATTTCCTTTGAATATGATTTTTGGTTCACATCATAATTTTGTAGATTCATTCAGGTGGAATTTTATACCTAATGTAGGATGATAAGAGCCTTCCTAACTGAGAAAGATGAGAAGACCTAAAAAACTATCAAGTTGTTGAAGGATAGGTTAAGGGATTTCATGTTCGACTTTTCCTAGAGCAGTGATGGTCACTTTCCCTTGAATTTTCTTTTGTAAAATAATTGATACTACCCTTATATAGGAATGGAACGTTTTGATGACCTGTACAGGTGACCCTGAAGGTCACCCTTTTGATGGAAATAGAAGATAATGGAATCTCTTATGGGTCTGCAATTGGTGCAGAAAACGATAGAAAAGGATCAGGTTATCCATTTGTAGTTGAGGAAATACTGGAGTAGGTAGAAATATTATGTAGATCGATGTCATATGACCCTATAGTTCGATCAGGGAGATCTTGTTACCTTGAAAGTATCTAATTGATGAGGATTTAGGGGGCTTGATTGGGTAGGGAATATATACCTGAGCATCATCTGAACCATTGTGATCATGCAGAGCATTGGAGAGGTTTTGATCCATCTTTCCCAACCCCCATAGTTAGAGCCCGGTGCATGAAATCTTCCATGTGTCATGGTTTAAGACATACGTTCATGACCCCATTGAAAATATTGATTGGGGTGAGATTTATATTGAGGATAGATCCTATTTTATAGAGAACATTGTGGTGTTTGAGTATCGACAGGAGAGTACCATATGTAGATGGATAATCCCCTTAGTTCGTGTGTTGTGACAACACAAGATCACATAAGAGAGCACCTGGGAGTTGGAGATCTATATTTGGGCTTAGTATCTTGATGTTTATGTATATTATTCTTTTTTGAGAAAAAATAATGAAGGAAAGAATTTTTTAGAGACCTTGTTTTTCCCTAGTAATGTTTCAAAATATTTCTAGATATATTTATAGAGCCATTCCCTAAGACGACTTGAAATTTTGAGGTCCGAGGTGTCCTGAGTTAATTTTATAAAAATAATAAAAATATTTTAAACTGTGTGTGTATAAGAATATGGGATGACTCTTAAATGAAATATATGATTATATATTTTATACCATAGTATAATTTGGAACATGTGGCTTACCCTATGTGCAATAAAAAATAGGTCGGTATTGGAAATTCAGATTAAAGTGGTCATATGTGGGTGAATCAAGTTAAATAAATAATTAATATTATTTATATAATTAATTAAAATAATTATTATTTTCCTATTAATACACCATTATATAGGTTTCCCAGGGTTATCCGTGTAACCCTAGAACTGTTGTAGGGAGATTTATTCGAGAACCATTGTGTAATTATAATCAGACGATGAAAAACCTCTAGATCTAGGAAGGTCGAGGCATAGTGACCATAAAGACTTCCCTCATTTGTTGGCAAGAGTGTTATTAAACAAGGATTAGTAAAAACTAGGTAGAACTCATCAAATCTTGGATTATGCCCCTATTGATAATATTTATTGATCAAGATTGATTCAACTCCTTTGATATACTCTAATTGAACCATAACAAGTGGATATGTACCAATTTAATTTGTTTAAGTAGTTTCTCATGCAAATATACACAATATATTTTTCATACAAACAAAACTTGTACAACAATCATTTCCCCTTTGTTTCATATGATTTTACCCCCATTCATTGTGTTCTAATACAATAGGCTATGAGTCCATGGCTCGATGTTTCCAGTCAAGATCATGACCGATATCACCCTTGGAATCATAGTGAATTTATGTGTGATGAACTATTTGAAGAATCAAGGATCTATGGGGATGAATCCTAGTATATGGGTGATAGTTTCATGTTTCTAGGATTTTAAGAAACCAATATGTGAAATGGGAAGCCTCAATTTTATGTAGGTAATGCTGAAAACCCTTTAGGGTGAATCAGAATCTGATTTCCAACAATCGGATGGCCAAAAATGAAGAATCGAGGGAATCCACTTTTATTTCAGGTGTTTTGGATAAGTGATAAAAATAATAAAACTTAGATATAGATATGATGGGATAGATATAACATTCAAAAAAAATCTTGACTACATGGTCTGTAGTTAGATGATCACATGTCATGTGACCCCTTGGGTGCGATGGCAAGGGTTTTAGCAAGAAAAGCACCACACATTATGTGTGACCCAAACACACCATATGGCCAAAGTTTGGATGACTCATTGTGTATTATAATAGAACATAGTAATGTGAATTTTTAGGTATAATCCATGTACCTATCTACTTAGATAAGGTAAAACTTACTCGAACAGGACCAGGGAGCACAGGTAGAGGAGCCTAACTGGCTCAGAAATGCTATGTCGTCAACCTATATGTTGTGTAGTGCTACAAAGGTAATGTTACATGTATAAAAAGGGACATATATTGGTATATTTTTGGGACCACACAATTTGTGGGTACCCTTATACATTTTGTATCCCATCATGAATTTTAAGGAAACTTCAACCTCTCATATATTCTTTGTTTGGACTAATATTGTTGCTCGCAAGTAGCCTCTCCAAAGTGTTTCTTCATGTAAAACAAAATGTTAACTCTATTGTGTCTTTTGAAACATGATGAAATATTTTTCAGGCACAGATATTTTATAGGCGATTCTCAACAATGATAGTGATTAGGATTGATTATCAAAGAGATCAGAGTGGAACACTCATACAAGGTAGGGAATGGGTCCTTGATCAACTATTAGACTGGAAACCTTCTGCTTGGAAGGGGAATCGGTCTTATAAATATACACCAAGTGGTGCCCTTTTTGTTGATAGGGAATGGTTCCTCGACCACTAGATTGGTACCCTTATACTAGGTAGTTCATGGGTCCTCTATCTTATATTTGAGTGGAACCCTCCTATAGTATCAGGGCATGGGTCATTGACTATGAGAGTAGAACCCTCTAGTGAGGCAGGGCTTGGGTCCTCTAACGATTACTTGACTGGGACACTTCTCCTAGGATATGGCATGGGTCCTCTAGTTATATAATTATTGGCACCCCCTTTTTGTATCAGGGCAAAGGTCTTCAACCTAGAGATTGTTTCCCCTCAATTTTGTGGTATTGTGAAGAGGTGTGGATTGAATTGGAAGACACTTCATGTGAGATTCTGGGCATTGATGATGGAAAATTAGAACTATTTTTACTATTTTCCAAGTCTAGTATATGATATGGATAACTTCTTCTCTCTAATTTGGTATTATTTGTTGTGATATTATATATATATATATTGATGGATTCTGTTTACTCTCTTTCCCAAGGTTAAGTCATCTACTTTCTATCTATTCTTATCATGTCTCATACTACTACCCCTTAAATTTTCAGGGTTTCCTAATAGTTATGTATATAATCAAGCCAATTTTATAGGATGAAACTCTTGAAAAATTGTGTCCCTATAGTAGAATCCCATTTATATGTGATAGGAAACCATACCTCCTAAGAATCCTTTAAATATTTTTGAAAATTTTCTTAATAACATTTATAACAATATAAATAACCTGATGGAGGATGAATATTACATTCTCCATGAATATCATTATCCATCTAGCCACTACTTATGATATCTCTTACCTCTAAGAAATTGTTTTCATCTTATTATTCATTATATTCATCTTCATATCCTTTCCTATTACCAACATTTGTGATAAGATCATTGTCCATCAGTTTGAGCACTCAATTCAAGTAAAATTATTATACCTATTCATAAAGTCCAATCCAATGTCTAAGTGATGAAATGTATTAATTATATTATAATATTATATTGTGGGTTTTCAGATTTTTTGCATGTAATGAAATATATCAAAGAAATAGATTTATTCAAAAAACTAACTATTACATAAAATATTGGGGGGTTATATTATACACCCCTTTAAATGAAATTAACCATTGAAATTAACCACTTTAATAAAAAAATGTTGGTATATATATTTCGTTATATTACAGGGTTCCCACATAGTATCCAAAAATATATGAGTTTTACCTAAAACACTAACTAGGTGAGTGGGTTTGTTTCATATAACTATCAATCGATGATCCAGAATACCAATAATCTATTACTCATAAGATAGATCCTAGTCTAGGCATAAGAACTTTTATTTTAGTAAATGTGAAGTAAAATGTATATTCTTCCTCAAAAAAGATACATGGAACATATCATGAACTTTAGAGAGATTAATTGGAAGTACCAATTGATAAGATAGCATCCTGACATGATCAAGAATTTCAAAGAGAACAATGTACCTAGGTCTCAGTTTTCCATTCATTACAAATATCATCACCCCCTTCCATGGGATGTATTCACTGTAAAACCTTTCTTCCAACAATAAAAACTAAATTTTTCCTATGATTGTTTGCATAACAGTTTTTCCAACTCTGAGCTTCCCTTATATTCTACAAAATAGATCAAAACTTCTCTTCCATTTCCCTATCTAGGTTGGTGTTCAATAGAATTATTTATCAAACTTAATTCCATCATGTTAGAGTTTTTAACTTCCTACCAATGAGGGATTCATATGAATCTATATGAATGCTAGAGTGAAATTTATTATTGTAAGAAATGACACCATAGGAAGGTGTTGATCTAAACACATTTTAATTCTATATAGAAATATCTCATCATTTATTCTAATGTATTAATATTTCTCTTGGATAAACCATCTATTGAATGATGATATTCCATACTAAAACGAAATTCTATGTGAAAATCATGCTGATGTATTTTCCATTAAATTAAGGTAAACCACAAATTATGATTAGATATAATTGAAATGGGTTCTTCATTAAACCATAACAAATCATTAATATATATCCTGAAAAGATAATCAAGAGAGAAATATTCTCTAATAGTAATGAAATGTTATGACCTCATATGGTGATTGACTATGACAAGAAATAGAATTATTCCACTTAGATTTTTTTTGGGGAATCCAATGAAAAAAAGTCATTTGTGATATTTTATCAATTTAATTATGGTATGGGTAAAGGTTGTAACATACCCTTATACTTCTATCTCATATGACTAAATTTATAACATACCCATAATCAAGAATCAATCTTTGAAATATTTCTCTTCAAAACATACCAATAGAAATATTCTCTAAAAAATATATATGAATTCATATATCCAAGATAAATAGATAATGAAGAACTATGAGATTCATATAATGGATTCTTCTTTAAAACAAATATATATGGGACACAAATACTATTGGTAAAACATAACATTCCATAAAAATGAAGGTTGAACTCTATAAAATTTCTCACCTTATTCTATATCATTAAATATTCCATATACATATTATTTATCTTTGTTTAGATATATGGTTAAACCCTCATTTGAGATAGAAAATATATTTCCCCATCTCTTATTTTTTTATATCTTCCCTTTGAAAATATAATAATGCTATAACTTTTTTGATCCTAAATATAGATATGTAATCATGATACTTTTGACTCAAATAATTGGAGACTTTGTTTGCATGCACATTGTGGTAATGTATTGATCACTCATAATCTGTAATCATCTCTATACATCCTCTTTGATGCATATTAAAATATTTTTGAGTTAATATAAACATTAAAATGTATGTATTAATATATATATATATATATATCACACCTTTAACCATTCATATAATGTCTCCATCTCATTAATACAAAAATTAACATAGCTAACTCTAAATCATTAGTTGGGTAACTTTGTTTACGATCCTTTAATTTTTATGAGGCATAACATATAACCATATAATTTATAATGAGGATACATAAACATCCCTTATTGGATGAATCACTATATAAGAAAAATATTTATCTTCCATTGGGTAATGTAATTATTGGTTTGTTGACTTGCCTTATCTTTAGTTCCATGAAACATTCAATGCATTGATCTATCCAAAGGAACTTGGATCACTTCCGAGTTAACATGGTTAGTGGAATTGAATGTTGTGAAACATTAAAAAAAAACCATCAATAATATCTAGACAAACCAATGAAATTATAGATCTAGGTAATTGTGGTTTGTGTATGATAATGTTCAGTAGATTCCTTGTTTGATGGATGCACATATATACCATAAGTTGAGATTATTTGACCAAAAAATAAAACTTTTTTGTATCCCAAATTCACACTTTGTAAATTTTTAATAAAAAATCTCCTTCCATAGGGCCTCAAATATAATCCTCATTTGATATACATGATATAATATAATCATTGAATAAATAATATTATTATCTTTTTAATACTACCAAAAAAAATTTGAGGTGATCTCTAATGACTATATTCGTCAAATAAATAAAGGTTAATGGGGTAATAATAAGACTTAAATCCATCACTATATACTCATAGTGTTCATACCCTATTTGGAATTCTATATTCTATATATAATCCTTCTTGAAATTAATTTATGATATCTAGAAGGATGTTATATATTTGAAAAGTATCGAGAACCACATACTGATAAAAAAAAGTCATAAATATGTGGTAGAGTATAATTATTCATGATAATGATCATTTTATGTTTATGATAATCAATCCATTATCATATTTATTTATCTATATTATTATAAAAAAACATGTGCACCCCAAGGTAACACACTTAGGTGAATGAATCCGTTTTTGTGATTCTACTAGAGTAGAATATTCAATTCTCAAAACTTAGTTAGGGACATTATATAAAGAGTATATGAAATAGTTATAGAAAAATGTGTGAGTTCTATCAAAAAATCAAATTCATGACTCAAAGGAATATATAGGAATTCTTCTAAAAATACATTAACAAAGTTTTATAAAATAGAAATAATATTTATTTTGAGTTTCTACCCAACCATTTGAGAAAAATACCCATTTTAAATTTGAATCAAAACCCATGAAATGGATTTTATTTTCAAAGAAAGTTATTACTTATCATTACAATGATAAATCATCATAGATTAATTTGGAATATGAATCATTAATTCCTTTCCATGGAAATTAATGTGGGATTTATTTTAATAAATCCAATTCATGCCCAAATTAATATTAAACTCATCCAAATGGAGGATATAAATTCTAAAATGAAGTAAATTGTCATAAAATTCAATCGGAGAATAATAATAGACATGAAATGTGATCATTGTACCATTATGGATTTCCACTTATAATTAAACATATAATCATTGATTTAAAAAAAATACCCAATGAAAATTCTTTTGAAATAAATGTTTTGTTAAACCAAGAATAAAATAAGACATTATCTATTCTAGAGTGGACGATAATTGTATCTTTACGTACTTCATCATAACACCTTTCATTATTAAAAGTGATCACAAGATATTTCCAATTTTTTATAGTCTTAAGAGGTTGTTGATGATGGTCATCATCATTAACCTTCAAATTTGGACACTAGTGAATGTTATTCCAATACTCATATAATTTAAAACACTACATTTTGGGTGGTTCATTCTATAAAGATTTATCTTTATTCATATAATTAGATAACTTCTTCCCATCAATTTGGAATATAGTTACTTGATGGACATCCATTGTAGACATAAAAAATTTATTAGTACCATTAATAAAATTTCCTCCATTTTTCCTTCCATACATTGAGAGTAATGAAAGTTTCATATTATTCTCTCCATGGGTTATGAAATTTACTTTTAATTCAATATTTAATTTATTTTCAAAACTATCAGATTAATTTTTAATTAAAATCACCATATCCACTTTGAAGGCACATAGATTTATTTATTCATATATACTAAAGTCCATTATGAATAATTCCATTTGGATACATTGTTTTAAGACACTAAAGAATTGATAAAATTTTATTTTAGGTTT
Organism: Viscum album; assembly: GCA_963277665.1. NCBI lineage: Eukaryota > Viridiplantae > Streptophyta > Magnoliopsida > Santalales > Viscaceae > Viscum > Viscum album. Next base: position 1,011,723,155 of record OY728141.1, on the reverse strand, counting down.
GATATTAATACCAGAAGTAGAAATCAAATGTCTTATAAAATTTTCCACATATATACCAATAGATTCATCATCATTCTGGTTTAGATCATGGAGGAAATTATTTATTTTTTAACTAATAATATGAGGAAATAACTTATTGAAAATCTGTTTCTTAAAATCATTCCATTTCATGGAGTAAAATTATTTTTATTTTCAAAAATTCTTAATAATATTACACCATTGATACACTTATCCTTAAAAATTAAAAATATCATAAATTAATTTTTCATGTTCTGAACACTATATAATAGAAAATATATTTTCAATGGAAGAATTTAATTATTTAGGAATGATCGGATTAATGAAATCATTAAAATAAGGTGGATATTGCCTCTTGAATGAATCAAAAAAAAAATTGTTCACTCCGTTTCTCATTTGGAATATCAAAATGATTCATACATTGAGAATTTCGTATGATAATGGAAATAATATTTTTTACTATATCCCTTTAAATATTTTGTTTCTTAGGTTGAAAATTATGGCATTTTACAATAAATTCATCCATAACATGATTCCTATGGGTTTAACCCATCAAATAGAAATAAAGAATCATAGTGTGGTCAATAATAATCATAATAAGAAACCGAATAATAATGAAAAACATTTATATAATGTATAAATCTTGAAACCTTATTCAATGTCACACTAGGTTTAACCTAACTCAATATTGATAGTTACTAAAAATTTATTATTCTCTCTTATACTTAGTCTTATCCTTAGGTTTATCACTAATTTTTTCTAATCCTAATTTCTAAAGGTTAAGTAATACCTTTTCTGATACCAACTATAGAAACCCATACTTTTCATTAATAGATATCACTTCTTAATAGATGAATATTTATTACAGCACATAGTAATCAATGTCAGAATCTAATATGTATAGTTAATTTGGAAACATGTACACATAATAATATGGTTTATAAAATATGTACATCACCTACCACTATGGTATTTATAATTTTCACACATCTTTGAAAAATTATACTTATAACCTTTCTTCATAACATGGGAAAAGGAAACATAAGAAATGGGGATCTCTAATTCTCATTAGGTTTAATCAAGGGAGATATCAATGATCATATAAGTATAACCAGATAATTAGGGTACGAGAACATGTGTTTAATGTTATAAATTTAATACCTATATAAAATATATCATAGTATCGAGTCATGGAACAAATCTTGGAAATTCATAAGTCATGAATAAAAATATAGTCAAATAACATGATCCCTGAGAGCACAAAATTGACCTAATATATGACATTGTTCCATGAAAATAAGCATAAAAGACAATTTTTCAAGGATACCTACCAAGATAGTAATAACATGTGAGGCTTGTGCTACCACCAATGTAGCTACTTCGTTCTTGGTATAACCACCCACGTACCATATTCTGGGATTCAGATAACCTCTTATATAACCTTTGATATCATAGAACATTAATCAGTACCAAATACATTGGAGGGAGATATAGGTGCAACCAATAACATAAAAAAATACTGCATATGTGTTCCACAATATCATAAAACGTTATTAATATCAGAACCCATGAAAATAATTGGGTTTCATACAAATTTCATCATAGCATAACCTATGGAAGAGATAATTATTTAAAAAATATTCTGTTATCATAAACATAGGAAACTATATAGAGTAATGATGGTATCATTGGAATATAATTCTAGTATGTATTATATAACCCCAAAGTATTTCATCATATATGGAAAATAATTTTTAAAGATTACTAGTGACATTTATCATGGAAATAACCTTTCAATTTTGAAACTACTTTTTTAAAATAAAAAAATCCTAAAATTATGGGAAAAGTTATATTTTTTAAGTAAAATGGAAACATATAAAGGTGAATACAAAAAAATATTATCCATGATTTCATTAAAAATTATTTTTATAGTATAAGAAAAAAACATTCCTTTCACACTTATAGAAAAAGTCATGAAGTGAATCATCTAGAAAATGACAAGAAGATTCATTTAAAACGAATATATAAAAACTCAAACATGCATAAAAATTATTATAATAAATAATAGGATAATATTAGAAATTGTATTTAAAACGTTTTTTTGTTGAAAAAATTGATATGTAAGAAAACATTTTTTTTATTTTTGAGTGAAATACTAACTATTTTCCATAAAAGATACTTTCAGTCACTTGAGAACTTAAGCTGAGAAAAATCAAAGTATAACATGTAACTTTAAAAAATAACCAGGGGATAAGAAATTTGATATGTTTAATGAGAGTTATATAATAATACTGAATCATTAGAAACATAATCATGAACCATCCTAAATAATTATGAGATTGTGAAATAAACCCTCACCACTTTAGTATCTTTCAAATAAAAAACTACTGAAAAAAGTAAAATTATATGGTTATTTAAATACACCTAATGTTCATGAAAAAATACATAAAATAAATTCAAGGGTAGTATAAAAAACACATAACATAAACATGCAATGAATATTACATGTATCTCAGAGAAGTAAAGGTTAAAAGAAAATTTCATACCTTGAGTTCAACTTTATTTGAAAGCATTTTAACCTTTTATATAATAAATATAAATTTATTATAATTATATTAAATAATAAAATTCATGGTTGTTATAAAATATATATTATTAGTATACATATATTTATATTCATCCATATTTTTAGAAAAGATACAATAACAAAAAACATAAATATATTCCACAACTGAAACAAATAGTGGAACACACACAAATCAAGATTAGAAAAAATCTCCAACTATAGTTCATACCACATTGGACTACCAGATTAGGAAAAATATACTACTCCATGTGAATGCATCGGAAGACTGCCACTATCTCACCACCAGCTACCCAATTCACCTGATAAAAATACCTACTTCTTTACTATGGTGCCATTCCTTTACCTATATTAAATGTTTTAACAAGGCCTACGAACCTACAAAGGGGTATGTAGGGTGTGAGCTAATAGGATCAATAGGATATCATCTAGGTGTTTCATATCAAGTATCTAAATAATAATCCAATAATTCTCAACTTTAATGAAAATATGGAATGATATAAGTTTGATTGTTTTTATATCAGAGCATGGAAAACATTTTTAATTTCCCCTTTTCCCACATTTGCAGATAAAAAGGTAAATAAATTTTAATGAATTTTATAACCATATACCTTAGTATATATATACATTCAAATAAAAATGAATAATTAAAAATATCTCATATCAAATCTATGGTTGTAAAAAAATAGTAGAAACCAAAAGTAGAATCCCAAATCAACCAAGAAGCAGCACATGTAACATCAGGTCATGGGTCACATGAAGTCGGGATAGCTAGGACCAAATCATATATATCTTATACAATCATGTACACATCACGGAACTAGACATATTAATCGAGTCTATAGAGAATAGTAACAAACTAGTAAGTGAACCTCCCAACGGGTCTAACAAGTCTCTAGAAAAATATGCATAAAGAGAAGATATAATCACCCTGAGAAAACCCCCAATAGTGAATAAGGCCTGTTACTATACCTTATACCTAAGTTTCCAAGGATTATCATGTTCTATATTTTTAAAATTAATTCATCAATCCATATCCAACGAACCATTTCACATGAATTTGAAATCCATTTTATATTTTCCAAAACTAGGGGAAAACCATATTTTATAAAAACCCAATTCCACAAACACAAAACCAATCAGTCATATCATGTGATTTCATTTAATAAAACAATTTATAAAAACTGGATCAGTGAATTTCATCATCATAGGCTGGAGATAGAACCACCTACCTCAAAACTTAGGGTCCCACATTGCCACAACAGAATCCAAAAACACGGAGGAACCTACAACGATTACTGAATCCCTAGAATAAATCTACACATATTTTAATTGATTAAATTCAAGAAACATATTGGAAGAGAAGAGGAACCAATACATATGTCAGTAAAACACACCCAACAAACCACAACCATCAATGGATTTGACCCTAGAATAAGATCACACAATGGGGAAATATAGAATCATGAAGATACATCACAACTAGTTACCAAATCTGATAACACAAACCAACAGTGAAATCATGATCAAATAAATGAAAAATAAGAAAGTATAATTCATCCAAAGAGACACAAACCAACTGAAATAATGATCAAATTCTAAACGAAATAATATTGATTCAATAAAGACTCCAAAAACTACCAGATATGTCTTCTAGGTCAAGAAACAACGGATCTGCAGAAGAATGAAATAAAACATAAATTGAGTAGCACCCTAAAATCTATGTATGAAACATTTAAATAGAATGTAATCCATTTACACATAATTTAATAAATGGGTATAACATATTCTAATAAACTCACTTCCCTTTTATTAAAAATATATTTTTAACACTACACATCATGTAACCTCTCCTTGAAAGGTATTCCCTTCATGTTGTGTACCAGGTTCACGATATGAGGCTTCCAATAATTACACATTATATAATATGATTATACAGTGTGAAAATTTCTTCCATATTGTAGAACTAAGATTATCATCGAAAAACACCTAAACATCTTGGGCATTCTCTGAACATGGGGATAATCTTATGATTCCATTAAAAAATTTATACCCAAAATTCAATAATTAAAAAAAACATAAATCCATGAAAATTAGGTCATTTTCTCCAAAAAATGATCTCTATACATGGGAGTATCAATATGTATCCAATTAAATTGGAAAATATTTAATGAGAAACTAATTACAAGAATGTGGGTAATGGAATGTTACATGGTTAGATAGTGACTACCCATTTTTTGAATAGCTTTGGGTATTTATGAAAATGTGATTCCTCATTTCCTCTTTCCATCACCCTTCAAAAACATTTTTTTTCATAAAATCCCAATACAATTACATTATGTAATTTCTTAAGTACATCCTAGATCCCTTTTTTGATCAGAAGTCCACTCTAGGAAGGCATTTGGCGATCAACTTAAGTGGTTATTTGAAGAAGAGGTATTTTTAATAATCAAATGATTCTATTTTATTTATTATTCTACAAACATAAAATGTTATTAAACCATGCAGATATAACAACATAAGTACCTCCTATACAATAAGTCATTTTTATATTAATTTCATATAATATATACATCTTTTATTCCATTAAATTGGATATTAAATAGTCACTTATGTGTTTGGAATATTATTGTTTCATGAATTAAAGTAACTCATTTTCTATCACCTTCACTAATGGATGGTTTTAAGGATAGATTTAATTTATATATATGATATTAATTTACTATTTATCATTATTAAAAGGTAATATATCATATAATGTTTTACCTTTCCATTAATGTTTAAATTATAACTTCTCATGTGCATTTGTGTTTATTACCAGCTCAATAATGCGATGCAACCTATTTTCATAACAAAATTAAATGATATATATATAATATTATATTTATGTGATTATTATAATTATTTAAATATAAAAAAATAATTACTTAATTTCTTTAATGATCATTTAAAATTAAAAATGTTAGTCAAGTTTACGTACGACCTACCATCTCGATGAGTGTAATGCAGTTCATTTTTAATAACCATATTTAATTATCAAATTTAAATGTATAATTGATATATAATAATTAAAATTATTTTAAAATTATTGTTTTATATATTATGGATAATTTACCACATTTACTATAGTCAAGCTACTGATTCCATTTAAAACATATGAACAGAGTATCAATAAAACGACTAACAAGAACTTAATTTATGAAGTTATTAAATATAGAATGGAAATAAATAAAATAAATGAAATAATAAAAATGAAATTGGTTATTAATAAATTAAATAATTTATATTAGTTTATTTTTAGGATGATAACGATGTTATGAGATGATTTGATCTAGAAGTAATAGATTCTCTCTCAATTTCCTTTCATTGAGGGATATTTTTTTCACACCTATATTTTAATTTTCATCCTTTTTTCTAGTTCATGTTTTTGATCTTGTTTTTCCTTTTGAGTTTCAAGTGTTATATTTTTATTTTTGTTATTTTTTTATTATTTAGTTTCAATGGGATTTTTTGGTGAATAAATATATTTTGAGCATGAAAATAGGTGGCATACGATTTGTGCATAATTTGAGAAAACTATGTACCCTTTCCCAGGAAATCATGTGGCCAATTTCATATTTGTATAGTATATACCACCTGTTTATCACACGGTTTGGAAAACTGTGTGAGAAAATAATGAATATTATTCCACTTTAACAACAACAGATACATAGTTACTGTATGGTATGGAAATCCGTGATGGAAAACTATGCGCCCTATCTAGGTTATTAAAAATATGTCTTTCTTCTTCCACACTCTTCACTATTTTACCCCAAATCACCGTATTATTCCCTCATTTAGTTTTTACTACTCTTTGAGGCTCCTCAATCCTTCCTTACACGTCTCACCTCCTTTCTTGTTGATTATAAGGTGATTTCTTTAAGTTTTGGGTCTAGATATTTGAGGTAAACTTCTCATCTTTTCTCCCTATTCCACTTTACTACTTTTTATATCATGTTACTCTTATCCATTGGTTATTTGGATCTATGTTTCATGTTTCTTTGGGTTTTAATTAGGTTTTTTTCGGGTTTAACTATTCTCTTGGTTGTTATTTATTCTTGTAACCCTTATGGAGTTGTTTCGGGTGGGCCTTGTTAAAGGGTCGTGAATTGAGGTAGGTTTCCCTTTGTACCTATCCATTAAATTTAAGAATAATTGGTTTCTTGATTTTTTCACCTTCCTTATATGGTAAATATTGATGTGTGATCTTTAGAATAATTTTTTGATGTGAAATTAGGTGGTTTCATAATTATTTTGAAGCAAATGGAATTGAATATGTAAGATATGAACATCAAGTGTTTGCTAAAATTCTTAGTTGGATTTTGTTAGTTATTTTGGGTTTTTAATACATGGTTGGGATTTGAAAGTGTTTTTTTGAATTTAAAGGAAATTATGGAATTTCTTAAAAAGGATTTATAAATGTTTTTTGGACATAAAAGTGGTGTTTTTTTGGTTTATTGAAAATGGTTCCGCATGTGAGGATGTTGTACGGACCATTTCGAATTTTGATGAAAGTGTATTTGAGTTAGAGAATGTATTGTGAGTGATTAAATATAATTTAATAAATTATTGTGAAATGAAAATTTGTATGTTTCACATTTCTTGGGAAGGTGGAATTTGTTTATTGAAAAATGGTGGTTTCTGGAAGGGTGTTTGAGGAAGGTTTGGATCTTTTGTTAAATAAGTGGTCTTGAAAACTCTCCTTTGAAATTTCCCATACCATTATTATGTTTATTATTGTTAGAGGTCCACCATGAGAGGATCCTATGTGGTAAAATGTTTAAAAATCAACAGATTGTTCCTTGGGGTGACTTAGGGGTGACTTATTACATGAATTGAATGTTTGTGATATATATATATATATATATGTTCATATGATTGGATTCATTGTTATAATTATTTTCTCACCCCCACTTTATTCTAGACATAGTAAAATGGAATATCTTGTAGAATTTTAGTGAATGGTTTAAGAACTAGCTTGAGATTTATCTCTGGCTAGTGTCCCAATTCAAGAGATATTTTTTCTTTCTATGGGATAATGCCCATTGGTCAGACCATTTAGGGTGAGATCATGGATGTGGGATATAATTGATGTAATTAGATGATGTATTACTTTGAGATGAGTCAAGATGAATATTATGTTCTATATCATTCCAACGATCTCCCAGGTTATCCCATGTTCTGTGGAATTTGGTTCTTTATGGTGGATTATTGAGATGAATTCTTGGTTGGTTTATTTTGTATGAAATTATTTAATTTCCATTATTACATGATCATTATAGTCTATCTCTTGTGTGTTTTACTTCTTGAATAATTTTTTTTGGCCATCAAAGTATTATGAAAACTGTTGAGAAATTTTTTTATGTCTTCCTTCCCCCTTTTTAAGTGAAAACATTATTCTTATTCTCTAAAGGTGGCAGTGGTTCCGTCTTAGAAACAGATTTGGTTTTAAATGAAAAAGTGAAATGTACCATGTTCAGTTTTAAAGAAGAATATGTGTAAAATCCTAGTTTTATACATTGTATTTCATGAATGAAATTGATGTAACTTTTATTTAAATTTTTTTTTCAGTAATAATTTTTTTTGTGAATGTCTACTGTGTTTTAATACTAACACATATATTTATTTCTTGTTTTTATCTTTTAGTACAGGTTTCATCATGTTTTCGAACGTTATGGGTGATGGTCAGTTTTGGTATCATAGAGTGAAACTCAAGTTAACATGGAGATTTTGTGGTTATTAGGGTCAGTTTTTGTTTTGTAGTATTTTTTTGTTTTTAGTTTTTGAAAAAAGATGTTCAATTTGAACTATTTTACTTATTTGGAATGGTCTATTTATTTTATGATGTTCAGTTGGGTGAAATTGCTCCCTAAATTTAATGGTTGAATCCATGACACTTGTTTCAAGCCTAATATTATCAATAATGCCTCTCAATAATTTCCATTGATTGAATTGGCGACGAGTTCAAGGTCAACCCATGTTATTTTGTGATGAAATGGTATAATGGATGGTGAGGTTGTTTATAGGACCTTGATTTCAGATCACCCTTTATTGTTTACAATATCATGGTAGATATAATATGATAGTCAGAACACATGGTATAGGTATAAGGGAGTGTTTGGCCAATAATTTTTAGGCAGAGCCTTGAGTTTCTAAGGGATTTCAGGTTTTGTGTGGTTTACTTAGTTATTATGGGTTGCTTGTTGTTTATGAAATGAAAAGGGAGTTGAGACAATGGTCTGAGTGAAATCACAGGGCCTGGAAAGCCACGTGAGGGAAACGATATGGTCCAAGAATACTCTCAGTGATGGTGGAATTATTTTAATATGGCCACCAACCATATGGTTGAGTCACCCATCGACACTAGTTACCCCCTTGTGAGTTATTTTCAATATTTATTGATTATGGATTTTTTTGAAAAAACTTTTTAATAATTTTGTAAATTTAGATTTTAAGCGGTAATGTTTTGAACATCAGAATATGAAAAATGAATTTTCAGATTTATTTGGAATAAATACATTAAAAATAGAATTTTATAAAATGATAATTTAGTAAAATGGGGATGGGTTTAAAGTTCATGGATTTATTTGATCAAAACCTAGGGTTTATTGAAATTGTTAATTTTGGAAGAAAATATTTATTTTAAAAGGGGATTTGGAAACCTATTTTAAATAATAAGTAATTTTTGATAAAATTAGTTTTAATTAAATGAGTTTTTATTAGAGGATAGTGGACTTCTGAATGAGGTTTTTTGATATTTGAAAATGAAATTTGATTTAAAATGAAGCGGTTTTGGAAAAATTATGTTGGGATATTTTTCTGAAGCTTTGTGAAAAAGTGAAATAGGAAGTAAATTCATAAGTAGAAAGCATGGTTTGAATGTTTTTATTTCGAATGTGGTAATTTTTTATTCGACATTGGGTGTTCTCAGGAGTTCTCACATGATTGGATGTGTTTATGGAATTGAATGGTTAATGGCATGGGGTGATGAGTTCCCAAATTGGCATGAGTGGATGGGTTCCTAGATGGGCACAAGAATGTGTGTGTACGATTCTATAAGGAATGCCATTGGTGATTGAGAACCTTATCAAATTTATTTTTATTCTCTAATGTTCGTTAAGATAAAAATACTGATATTTTGAAAGCTAATGGTTTTTTAAAATGTTTCCTTGTGACATGGAAATTTTTTTAAGTGGTGTTTTGAATTTTAGTTCCTCATGATGAGTTGGTTTTGATTATGTTTTTAGTTCCCTTGTTTCTTTGTGTACACCCCCACCAATGTTTTTATGGATGTTTGAAGTATGGTTGAGGGTGGTTTACCAATGGAATACGTTCCAGCTGATCAGCCCATAGAATTCATTCTTGAGTTTCAGAAGATTAATCCTCTTCTATTTTATGGTCATGTGGATCCACTTGAAGTAGAAGAATGTTTACATATAACTGAGATAAAATTAATTTTTATTGAGATTACTAAGTCGTCAAGGTTCATGTTTTCTACCTTTAATCTCAATGGTCTAACCTAGATGTGGTGTAATTTAGTCTCTCGAACCAATCATTGGAAAGATCTTACCTAGGGGTTCTTTAAGGCTTCATTTATCCAAAATAGTTTCTCTATGGCAATGAAGGTGAGGAAGGGGATGGAGATGTTTTTCAAGCAACAAGGTGATGGATAGGTGTTGGGATTGTTTTTTCATTTTTTTGATCTAGTTCAATTCTTCCAAAGTGGCTACCGATGATTCACTGAAGACTAGATGTTTTATGAGTAGCCTTCATTCTTATCTTCTATTGATGGTGTTAGAGTCAGTCTAACCTCATTTTCCATCCTAGTGAGGCAAATTATTCATATTGAATTTGGGCTAGTAGGAGTCCTTTAAGAATCCATCCTTCCTGTAGTCTATTAAAGTGGGTAAGTAAATCTCAGTAATGATATGGGGAATAAATATTATGTTTTTAGTGACGGTCGTAGAATTAAAAGCATCTAGATCTCTCATCAGCTTCATAAAATCACAACATCATGGTTTTTCATCAGTGTAGAATGTATGGTTATACGAACTCATCAGGTATAAATTATCGAAAGATTGTCCTTACCTTTAGATGACCTGGTAACATGAATCTGTTCTATCGAGGTGTTTCTAGGAAGCGACGTGGAGCCAGATCCACCCCTTCAAAAAATAACCTAGACTATTTGCAGGATTAATGTGCCAGTTCGGGTTTAGTTTCAGTACACTTTATATTTTAGTGTTCCTTCTATTATAATGGCTATGTTCGATGGTGTCTTATAGTTTTTATTTTTGATTGAAATAAGAAAGTGGATTTTGTGGGCCTCATGATAACTTTTTTTGATGAATGTGTTTATTTTATAAATTCTAAAAAATTATCATCTTGTGTATAGTTAGGTCTTACTTCATGCTATGTTTTTTCTATTTCTCATTAGGGTGAAAGAGGATGATGGTGTCTATTCTAAATCCTTGTCTTGGAGAAAGTTCCTTGTCAGAGAAAAGTGATTCCCTTGGCATATCATGTTCTTTTGGTTCTACCTGGGGTTCAGGGTGGCCTCTCATGACACCAAAAGAAGGAATTCAAATCAGGAATTCTTAGCTCATGACTATAAGGTGGTGGATGCTTCAAAACATCACGCCTCCAGCCATAGGCCCTAGAGTCAATCCAATGCATAGTTAGGAATCACAGGGGTGTGGAGGAACTTGTTATAGATTTTTTCTTTAGTGATGGAATGGGTATATATTGAGCTTACCTCTTACATCTTATTCATCATGGATGGTTATTTTTTTAATAAAGGCATAGAGGCCCCATTTCCCTATTACGTCCCTTGTTTGGTTTGGCCTGGTGATTTGGTATCAATTTTGGTTTGGGATTTTCTCAAGATGGTTGGATATTGTAGAGATGATGAATTATGGTTTGTTTACCATTTGGGTTGGGGTCTCTTTCATCAGGACTCCCTCCCACCGTACCACCCATGTTGTGTGAATAGTCAGTTTGTAATGGTTTTTTAAGCTGTTAATCTCTTAATGGAAGGGAGACCCACCACAGATATTGTTGTGATATCTTCTAGTATTGGTTGGTTCTAGCTGGTTTCTAATGGTGGAGAGTCCACTCCCGAATCCATTGTTGAATCTAGTGAATCATTGTTTCCATTCATTTCATTCCTGCTTTATCATATCCTGGTTGATGGTTGGGGACCTTGGGGAAGACCTAATTTTTTACGATGTGGTAAGGTGTTTGGAATCGATTCTAAGGATTTCCATAGTTTTTTGAGAAGCATATTAGGGTTTTTGGTTGGTTTCATGTAGGATTACAAGTTTTTCTTAGCTATTGAAAATGTGATTCTTAGTTTTGGAAGTTGGATTGTGAGATTTTGTGGACCTTTTTCTTTGATCGATTAACTGGATATGTTGTGTATTTCTAGGTGGAGAAAGCATAATGGTGGTGAGAATTATCACACCTAGATTTATATTTTCATAATTTGTTATGGAATATTTTTTATCATGGTTTTCCTCATCAGTTTAATGTATTCATTATTTTGGTACCATGTTTTTTCTTTACTTTCCTCAGTTGTTTTGGTGAAAATGGATATTTAGTGCTTGATAGCAAGTGGTACACAATTGGCATATGGTTAGGGGAAATTTTGTGCCCTTTACAAGGAATGAGTGCAACCAATTTCCTTTTTTGATAGTTGGGACTGCACAATTGTTAAACAGTTTGGTAAATCATGCAGGCTAACTATGTGGCTTATTCCTCTTGCATAGTGAGGGATGCATGGTTTCCACCCAGTTTGAAAAATCTTGTGGGAAAACCACGAAACCTATCCATGTCATTGAAAATGTTATTTTAATCTAATACTCCATTAATGATTTAACCCTATATCACCATATTCTTCCCCCATTCGGTTCTTAGTAATCTTGGAGGATCCTCCCTATAACCATACTCCTCCCACCTCATTCCTTTGATTAGATAGTTATTTCTTCATGTTTTGGGGGTATATTATGAAGTTAATATCCTCCACTTTTCTCCCTATTTATCTTTCTTACTTTTCTACTTAAGTTCTTCTTCTCCCTTGGAAATTTTGATCTATGATTCATTTTTCATGGTTTTTTAGGTAGGGGTTTTTCATGGTTAATGTTTCTATTGGTTTTTCTTTCTTCTTAGAACCCTTGGGAGTTTTTTCGGGTGGGTGTTGTTGAAGCAATATGATTGAGGTAGTTTTACCTTTACACATGTCCATTAAATATAAGAATAATTGGTTTCCTTCTATTAAAACGTTGAAAATATGTTAAATAGTGATGTTTAATATTTATAATATATTTTTGACCTAATATGAGGTGGTTTTAATAATTATTTTGAAGTTTATGGAATTGATATCTTAAGATATGAACACCAAGTGTTTGATAAAATTAATTGTTTTCTTATATAAGTGATTTGTAATTTTTAAAGAATGGTTTGGATTTATATGTGATTTTTTTCATTTAATAGATTTTTTAGACTTTAATCAAGTGGATTAATAAATGATTTTGGACTTAAAATTGGAGTGTGTTTGGTTCTTTGAAAACGGTTTGACTTGTGGTTATGGTGAGTGTTTGGTTCATTAAGAATTGTGTGACATGTGGTGATGGTGTGTAGCCTGTTTGGAATTTTGATGAAATTGGGTTTTGTTTGAGAATATGGTGTGAGTTATTAAATGGAATTCCCAAAATTATTATGAAATTAAAAATTGGGTGTTTCACCATTTCCGAAATGTGGATTTGGTTCTTTGAAAAAAGATGGTTTCTTAAATGTATATCAAGTCTTGTTTGATTTTTTTTAAATGGGTGTCCTTGAGAACACCCATTGGAAAATTCTCTTCCCTTGGTTATGTTGATTTCTGCAGGAGGCCCATGCTAAGAGGCTCCTTTGTGATCAAATGGCTGACTCACATAATATTGTTCCTTCGGGTGACTCCAGGGGTGATTTGTTGAATGAATTAAATGTGTATGATATATATATATATGTATATATATATATGTATATATGTTTATATGATTGGATTTTGGGTTAGCATTTTTGTATCACCCCCAATTTAGTATTGACAGGGTAACCTGCCTTGTTTATGGATTTTTAGTTAATGGTTTCTGAACTAGATTAAGATTTCACTCTAGATAATGGACCATAGTATGTGATATGTTTTGTTCTTGTTACTAGGGTATAGTTCCTTTAAGATAGACTAGGTAGGTTATGATCCAGTGTGTGGGAAAGAATTGATGTCATCGGGTCAGGCATGCCTTCAAGATTAGTCAATATGTATTGTTTGTTCTAGATTATTCCACCAATATCCTAGGTTATCCCATTTTCTATGACACTTAGTTGTCTATATTGGATGATTGAGAATCAATCTTGTTTAGTTTCTTCTGTGTGAAAATTTTCTATTTCTCTTGTTAAGTGATCATTGTGGTTTCTATCTTGCGTGATTTATTTCTTGGATATTTTTTTTTGGATTTCGAATGTTTATGAAAAGTGTTGGGAAACTTTTTTATCCATTCATTACCAAATTTTAAAAGAAAACAATATTATTCTTCTCTAAATGTGATGATAACTCCCTCTTCGAAAATGATTAGGTTTTAAATGAAAAATTTAAATTCACTGTGTTTAAGAAAAAAATGTGTAAAATCCTTGTTTTATACATTATATTTCAATCATAAAATTGTTGTTTATTTTATTTAATGAAATTACATTAGGAATAAATTTTTTCGGGCATGCCTGATGAGTTTTAATAATCATGCATATATTTATTTCATGTAGTTATCATTTGGTGAATGTTTTATCTTGGTTTTAATCACCATGGGTGATGGATGGTTTTGGTGTCGATGTGTGGGCCTTGGGGCCACCTGGAGACATTGTGGTCATCTTGTTTATTTGGGGTTTTGTTTTATAATTATTTCTGTATTTTTAATTTTATTAAAATGATTTTAAATTTTTATATTTTATTTATTTTTGATTATCTATTTACTTTTTCAGTTAATTTTATTTCATATTAGTATAAATCATTCCCTTATTTTCTCAGTTGATGTCCCGACCCTAGTTTTTATCCTGGGAGGATTGGGAACATCTCTCGGGTCTTTCTCGGGATCGAATGGAGTTACTAATTAAAGGTCAATCTAGGTTGGTTAATGACCATTTTAATTTACTCCACCGAATTATTTTAAATGGTTTCAACACTAAATTTTTAAAATTTATATCATGAAATAATTATAATATATTGTTTTTTAAGAATAAAATTGAAAATATTTCTTCCAGGGGTATTTAGCTGGAATGTTTCTAATTGGTAATTTATTTCCTAACTTACCTTATTTTCATTGAGTTTTATAACTTATTTATTTCCATTGAAACTATATTATTCTATCACTAATGATTTTTGATTAACTTGTGATTTATATTCAATTTCTTTGGGTCGATTTAATTTTGAAACACATAATCAATTAATTTATTAACTATCAGTTCAATTCTATAATCTTTATAAGAGATTGAATCTCAATTTCTAATACTTTGTGAATTATTTGGTATTGTATACACATTTCTTTTTATTTGGTGTATCTAATTCTTCTGTTATAATTTATATCATGAATATAATTACATTAATGGTATTTAACTTTTCATTTGATGTTATTTGTTTCATGGAAGTTATGATTCAAAAGGTACCAAAGTTTTAAGGGTTCATCTCACAATCTCTTCATTTTTCAATATTTTTAATTTTTATGTCTATACTAGGGTAATTATATAATTATTATATCTTCAAACTAGTATATATTTTTCTCCTCTGGTTATTTTTGAAAATTATAATCTTTCCATTTATTTCTTCTTTCATATACTCAATATATCGATATAATTTTTTTATGAGAAACTGACTTTGTTTTCTATTAGGTTGGAATTATTCTCTACCAAGTCTTTGTTTTACATAAAATGTTTTAAATATTTTTTTACTATTGTGAAATGATCTATTAAATACTCTTTTACTCAAGTTTAAATTTTTACAAAAGGGTATAAATGGAATCTTATTGTCATTTTTTGAAAGAGGTATTTTATTGTTTTTACTAAAAATATTAAAGGAATCATTTTTTTGACATACTCCACATGAATTTAATTTCCTTCCTTCATGTCCACCCAACGTATTGAAGCCTCATTTTCAATTTTTTGTGATTCTTTCTGAACAAAATGTTCTGAAAATATTCTCGGAATTTTTTCTTTTAAAAGTGAATTTACAAGTGAAATGGGTATTTTACTCAATAGAATTTTAATGGTATTTTAATGGTATTTTAATTTCATCAATTATAATAACCCTTTGATCTACTTATACTCACTGGGGTTAAGTTATATTGACACAATACTTATTATTTTTATAGATGATTTTTGATCAGTTTAACTTGGTAATTATTAACATTTTGTATGCAAGTTTTTCAATAAAAATATTTATATTGATTATATATTGAATTTTTATTGTCAAATTTCATATGATAAATTCATTGGATTTTTTATGTGAAGAGCAGGGCCCCCTATATCCCCTCTATTCATTGATAGGTCTCATGAGACAAACTAATTTAGGTATTTGGACAAGGAGTTAACCATTTATATAAGATTGTTTTTGGAATGAGGCCTTGGTGGTTTATTTATGATGTCTAAGATTATTAATTCCAAAATTATGTGATTAGTTACTGACATCCATTTGATTATATGAATAGTTATTATAGCCATGAAATTTTTTCATGTTCATGTGATTATTTCTAAGTCATTATTTGATCAATTATTCCTACCATATTATTAATCATGATTATGTTATTGTTGAAATTGAATGTATTTGAGTTGTTTATGTTTTCATATTGATTATTCTTTATTGAGTCAGTATAGCTTCTATTATATGGAACTAGTATAGAGAATATGAGAACACCCATATTTTTTCCCTTTCCTCTAGATATGATGAAGTAATATTTGAATGTGATCCAGGATGTACGTTATTAAGATTCATCAAGTTTTCCAATATAATTTGAGATTCAAGTTTGTATCTATATTACTATGATGGTCCTTTGGAATGAATTCATTTTTATATTTGTAATTCAATAAAGTAACCACTGTCTCTAAGATACCAAGGTTAGTGTCTTTACATTGTTACAATATGAGTACAAATAACACATAAATTGACCATGGATAATGTTTCCAATCATATACCATTCATTTATCTAAATAAAAATTTTTGATGAATTTTGAATCAACTAATAAAATATAATTTATTATTAAATAACATTAATTTCATTTTTAGAACTATTCAATTAATTTGACATTAAAAAAATTAAAATAATTTAATTTTAAAATAATATATTTAAACCTCTGAAATATATAATTTTTATCTAAAAAATTTATAGAAAAACAATTCATTCAAATTATATTACTTTTAAATTTTTAAAAACATTTATTTTATTTTTGTATTAATTGAATAAATGTTTTCCCAAATATTAGGTAACAATTTTCGATAATTATTTCATTATTAAAAATATAAATAATTGTAAACGAGTAAAAAATAATATACCATTTAGATAAAATATGATTATTGAACATAACCTTTTTATCCCTATATTGAAAATTTATAAATAATAAAACAACGAGAATGAAATTTTTAACTTTTCCTTAAATAATGTAATATAATGGTCAAAATCAAATATTAATGGAAAAAAGGTAATTTTTTTAATTTTTCAAATACTATAGATGAAATAAAGTCATCCAATTAAATTTATCTATATTATATGTTTGTTTTTAGTCCCTATAAAATTATTTATAACCTTAATTACCATACGTATCTATACCTTGGTGATAAAGATTTACCAAGGTCACTATTCATAATGACCTAAACAAAAAGGGGCCTATTTAAAAATTTTGGACCTACTGATTCCAAATACGAAATGAAATTTTCATGATTCGATTTAAATAACTGTAATAAATAAATTTAACTTTCAATCTCAAAACAAAATGAAAAATATTTTCTCAAAAAAATTTATGTTTATGTATAAAAATGATCTTATTCCAAATTAAACTTTAAAATTTATTCAAATAAACATAATTTTAATATTTTTAATTTTATATAAAAAGTTTTACTTTGAATCCATTTAAAAAAATAACTTTTTTATTGATTGAAACGAAAATTTGATTTCTAATATAAAGCAGTATTTTTCAATATTCAGTAAATATCCAATATTTCAATAAAAATCCCAAAATTTCACCCTATGTTCAATTTTATATTATGATTTCAAAATTTATTTTAATTTTATGAAATAAAATTCTTAAAGTGTTATAAATTAAATATAATTCCAAAACACAAAATGAAATATAAAACCATTTTTGAAAAAAAAAATCATTCTTGAAGTATAAAAGGACATTACAAAAAAATTAAATGATAATTTATATTTAATTTATCAATAAATTTATATGGATTAAGTGTTGGGACAATGTGGAATGGAAAATCTTTTAGAAGTAAGAAATGTTTTTTTTCAAGAGTGTTGTCTTTTGTTATAAAAAAGGATAAATCAATTCACTTTGTATAAGATCTTGGATAATGTGATGATGCGTTGATGATTTGTATTTAGAAAATATAATAAGTTATTTTGGAGCACTTTTAATGTAAGACTAATGAAGGTATGGGGAAGAAAAGGTGATTCCAATCTTTTTCAGGTTTAATTAGAATGAAAAACGTTGCTAGAAGACATGGATGTTGCATGAATTTTCTCCTAAAATCTGACGATGCTAATAGTGATTGATAAAATGATGTATATCAAAAAAATGTAGTTTTTTATTAAATTAGTTACCAAAAAACAATATGGTTGGTGTTGAAAAAAACATATTTTAAATTTTGTGTTGTTTCCTAGTGTTTTCAAAAAATTTTATCCAAAAAAATAATGCTTATTTTTTGGGAAAAGGTAGATTTTTGACAATCAAAGTTCACAGACTATGAAAGAATTTTCCCGTATTTCATAAGCAATGTGAGGATTAATGATGAGAATTTTATAATGGAAGGATTTCTCCCAATAGTGTTATATAGACCACAAAGCATGATATAGGGACCTTGTACGAAAAACTGTTCGCATAAGTCTCATGGTTTAGGGGAGGCTCGTGGTACACGAATGACATTTCATTCATTGTTGAGAGTCAGTGATCCTTCTGTGGGTGTAATCATATAGTGAGAAGGAAGAAATGAGTTATGTGGACCACAAATGGAAACAAGGTTTGTGGAAGGATCACATTCTACAGAGAAAGATGTACCACATTGAAAATTTCAGTAAATCAGATTAGCAAGATTTATTGATTGATTTTCCTAATTATTGGAAAATAATATCATCATTAATATAGAGAAATGTTTATATGATAATATCTTAAATATGAGGAATAAATTGGTTACGTACGAAAAATTAGTGAAGGGACATTTCACATAGGAGATAATTAGTGGATAATAGATCTATGAAGGTGGAAGAAGTTTGTGGAGGAATGATTTCCATGAAAGAGATAGTCTACGAGGATAGTACATAGAATAAGATTATTGGGATCTATAACATGAAAGGGAAATGGGACATGAAGTATAGGCAGTCGATAGAGGAATCATTAGTTAATGAAGTAGGGTTGGTCCGAGGAATAATATGGTGTCTGCAAAGTAGAGGTAGTTCATGGAAGAGGAAGGTTGTCCATGAAGCACTCATGCCATGTGGTGAAAATTAGTACAAAAAGGATATAGGTAGTTCATAGAGGTAGAAGAATAGTTCACGAAGGACTGAGGGAACTTCCAACCATATTTTGGGTAGAAAAGAGAATAATTGTTTTGAAAAATAAAATTTGTGAAAGCTAATCAAGAAGAACATAAACATTGTTTTCATCCTTTTGTTCTAGAAAAATAATATGCACTATTAGATTGTTTTCAAAGTGATACACAAGTTTAAGGGAATGTCTTAATCAATATATTCAACACAAAAGGATTATTGTCTACTATATTATGTGGTATTGCATTATTTCCAAACCATACCAAGGACGTAGAAACTCTTGTTGAGTAGTGAACCTTGTAAATTCTTTTGTTCCTATAGATGTGTGATCAAATAGTGTTTAGCAAGGAAGAAATTATTTAATAGAAGGCGAAGGTTCTTTCAAAATCAAGGAAACATAAAAGAAAAATATATCACTAATTCACTCCCTCCCCATTTCTGTGATACTTGAATCATAACTAGGAAACATCAGTATGATATTTATATATATATCATAAATCAGTTTATCCTATTTGGAATATCCAATTTTAAATATAGTTTATAATTCTCATATTTAAATTATAAAATTTCATGGATTTTTTCAACTCAGTATTTCATGTTATATATGCTATCTAACATAGTGTTATTTTGAATTCTTGGGGTGTTAG
Organism: Viscum album; assembly: GCA_963277665.1. Taxonomy (NCBI): domain Eukaryota; kingdom Viridiplantae; phylum Streptophyta; class Magnoliopsida; order Santalales; family Viscaceae; genus Viscum; species Viscum album. The sequence goes on along the minus strand of OY728141.1, from coordinate 1,011,703,089 downwards.
AACTAAACAATAATAACTACACCCTCTATATATAATAGCATTTAAAGTATTGGGATAAAATATTTTTTGACATATCCCTATAATGATTAAGGTGACAATACTAAAAGTGATGATAATGGTATCAAAATTAGTATGTTGGTTCAATATTGATGAAAATCTTCTTAAAGGATCACCTTTCCCATTAAAGATAATGATATTTCAATTTTCATAATCTCATGAAGTGCCACTAGGGATTATACTAATAATATAACCACAAATTATTTTTTTTGGGTAAGAGAATTTATTTTTATCTGCACTACACCATTTATTTGTGGACATTGAGAGTATTCATATAATACCCCATGTACATGATCATTTGTGGTCACATCCACTTCTAAGGTCACAATACCCTCTAAAAACAATATATCTTGGATCTACATCATGTTATAATGTGTATGGGTAAATACCATAATTAATTTCATATATATAATTCATTAATTATTTAATATAGATTAAAAGTAGTGTATAGATGTAAAAATGGCATACCATCCTTCCGAGAAGCAGTTAATTTAATGACAACTGACTATACATGTTTAACTAATTTATCAACATCCTATATGATTTCTCTCTTGGAGATCGAGTGATTTAAATTATCAATAAAAATATTATTGTTAAGGACTCACTATGGTCCCTCAATGTTTTCTAAAGTTTCATCATAAAATAGTTTACCCTTATAATGTATTAGAATAGTCAAATTTTGGGTAGTTAGTGGACCTATACATGAGAATTGGGGGTCAATATCTTAATAAAATATAATTTCAGTATGATATAATAATAAAATTAATTAAGTAAATATAAAATTTTAAATTTCCCGGCCTGTCCTAATGAGATTTAGATTTCAAATAGACCCACCCTTTCCATTTTTTTAAATCATTATATGGAAGTTACTTAGGTGGAACTACAAGTTATGGAATGGGGAATTCCTCAGGAGGATCAGATTCTATGTCATCAAATTTTTCATATAGGAAGAAGGAGGTTCCTCTATAACCTCATTTCCCAAGTAGACACTCTTGAAAATTAGTGTCACTCTAGTCAAATTATTTTAAGATGTGATGGGGGAGTATAACTCCTAAGAATCCAACCAATATTATCAAAAATATTCCGGGTAACAATTTTAACAATATGGAAATCATTATTTAGGAATAATATTAGGTTCCCTATGTTTATCTTTATCTATCTATTCCCTCATCTGTGGTATTTCCCACCTTTAAGAAATAATGTTCCACTTCTCCTTTATTATCATCATATTCATCTCCTTCATTATTACCATCATATGTGATTAGATCACACTCCATCAATTTGAGAACTTTGTTCAAGTAAAATTATTATCCTAATATAAGTAGACTATAACCTTTAGAAAAATTTATATTGGTTTCCAAGTGATAAGGTTAGATGTCCTATGAAATATTTAATAGTGAGGTAATTTCGACTTTTTTTTCAAAATTATTTCTTATTTCATTGAATGATTTCTATATTTAATAGGTGTATGATGTGTATCCCATGGAATCACTCTCACACCATGACATAAAAAATAGTTATGTACAAGAATTGGAAGTATATCAGATGATCTAATAAAATGAAGAGAAGTTTTCATGTTCTTTAACCACAATATATACGTATTATTGGTCGGAGGAACTCCTGAAACATCCATCATATATGGTCTTAGTATTGTTGTTTTATCATTATTTTTATAAACCTCAAATGTTTGACTCCCTTTAATGAAGAACAAAAAATTTACCCATAGTCTACCTATGTCTGACCCAATCTGTATTTTGGAAATTTTGGATGACAGCAAAAAAACATCACTTAGAGGGAAAGTGATTTAAATTTTTTGTAATCCAAAGAGATCATATAACAAAAGTATAATTCAGATGGACTATTTCTCCAAAAAACATATACACCAAGTTGGATCATGGTATTTATTTTATTTTTATAATTGGATTTCCATATGAACATATAAGGATCTGGAACCTCATAAATGGATTCCTCTTTCATCCTAGATATGGACACATTATCTCATATTTCAATATGGAACGATCACTTATTAAGAATTATAGTATCATAGTTCATAACCAAACATGTTGGATCCTTATATGGTTTTATGGAAAACTGGTTATAAATGTTTAACATATTATAAACATCAAGGTCTCCATCAAGGAGATGAATAAATATGAAACTACCATGATGATACAACATTAACTATGCACTAGGAATTTATTATTCATTTATGAGTTCATTTCCATTCATGTAAGCTTTATTCAAACCTAATATGTAAGGTTTTCAACCTAGGAACCCAAGTGGGAACTATACCATTTCTGTTACTACTCTTGGAGAACTCCCCAAGACATGGGGACTATAAACATGTAATAAAATTATAGATTACATGTTGGGAATTTGTTTACCCACATAAATCAAAAATATAATTTATCTACTAATTCTACCAGAAACCTAGAAAGACTTAAAAATAATGTATTATCAGATTTTTACCATTGAACATAAATAAAATATTTTCCTTTTATTTAATAGTTATATAAAAATTTTCATGTTTTAGGTTTGTTTAATAGTTTCATATAATTATTTTTATCAATAATTATTTTTATCAATTTTTTATTATTATACTTGTTAATATTAATGAAAATATAATAAATTTAGTTTTTTAGGATTTTACATGATTTTTTACCATGATAATTAAGACATAAATAAGATTAAATTGTCTTTTTTTGATAAGTGTGATTAAATGTGAATTCAAGAGGCTTTGTGTGATGAAAATTAAAAATTTGGTGATTTAATAGAATTATTTCATGTCTGGATTGCTCATATATAAATTGATGTCTTCTCCATTCTAATAAATCATATTAAAATATATTGTGAGAATATTTAAGATGATTCATTTAGTTTTTTATCATTCCATATTAGAATAAAAATATTTTACATCATATTATTAAAAACTATTTATATTGTAATTCTTACATAGTTGATGTAAGATTAATTCTCATGAATCAATCATTATATGGATGTTAATACTTGTGACATGTTCCATGTTTGTATAAAATAGACACCCATGTTAGACAAAATATCTCACTTTACTACTCTAGCAATACTAACCACAACCCATATCATATCATAATATACTAATTAACCCACTCCATGAAGTATTTAAGAAACATAAAATGACACTATTATGTTTCATTTCATTCATAATGATCCTTTATCTAACACCAATTTGATATATAACATTATGATAAAGAATATGATAGAGAATATATTCTAAAAACAATATGTATTATTATAGTATATTCAAAATTTTGGTAGACTAATGTATGATTTAATTAAATTTTAATAATGTTTTTTCTACTTTTCAATTTCATTAATGCAGATGTAAGAATCATCCATTAAGAATAATAATAAATATAGTCAACAATACAGTGCATAAAATCATTAAGTAGTTTGTTCTCACCCATAAACATAAGATCAAGAAAAAACAAAACAAATTGGACTCACATTTCCAATAATAATAATATTCATTGTGACTTCTTTGAGGTTGTATGATTAATTGAGTTGTGCGCAAAGAATACATATAGTGAAAATATAACAAAGTATTCTATATGAAATTTTCTTTGTTCATAAAGATATTTACAAATAATTATTTTACCCTTTTATTTTAAAACAAGTAAAAAAATAGAAATAATTATTATCAAGAATTTATAGAAGATATAAAGAACCATTCAAGTATTATGGATAACATTGAAGAATTAAAAGATGATAAAAACCCACAAGATAGATACATAGAAGGATCCTAAAGAATTCGGAATTACTAGGAGGAATTATGTTGTATATTTTAAAAAATTACTCAAATAACAAGAAACTTGTTTAAATAGATCATCCTTTCTATTATATAGGTTTAGTTTCTAGTTAATTTTATAATATGGTTTGTTTACAGATGCGTAATATTATTTTTAAATAATTTTATAATGTTTCGATATTGTTTCAAAAATATCTTATATTACATAAGGGTTTCTCCAACCACTCATCTATTATAGTAATTTGATGGAGTATTAAAAAATTGATTAGATCCTATGCTAAGACTCGAGGTTTTCCTATGTCCTCATATTTTATTTTTATATTTTTTTCATTCAATTTTATGGAGGGAATTGGGTTGTAAAAGATTTGGAGTGAATTTTTATTATTATTTTAGAACCTCCCGGTTCATTATTCATCTACTAAAAAAATATTTTTTTATAATATATATTATCTTCAAATTAATATGATATGTTTTATAGGTAAGATTATGATTAGAAATATGATCTATCCATAAATATAGTGGCAATAAATTCCCAGTTGAGGTGTATTAAACCTTAATTATTGTTGTAATAGGTGAGTCTTTTAGTTGTTTTGATATTTTTGAATGAACCATGTATTTTATGATTTAATATTAGAATGGTAATCCATGTATGACATGATATATGATCAAATGTAATTTTCTAATTAAAAATGATAATTAAAAAACCATTTACCTAAACCTAGACTGATATTTTTACATGATAATATACATCAACATTTGGGAACTACATAAACTACATGTTTTCACACAACATATGAAACCACCACATTTAATATTTAATTTTTAAATTTTAAAGATACAAAATTGAAATAAAGAGTGAATAAAAAACGAATCCTTAAGAGGAAAAAACATGATTATATTTATTATAAGGATCTCATAAATTAAAAATAAGTGTTATATTATACCAATTGACGATATGTATTTAAATTACCCATTCATAACTTCTTTGTGATGAAGTATAATAAAAATAATTTCACATCTAAAAATGTTATATATGATTAAAAATAATTCATATTTTACAAAAAAACATTTTTAATGATTGAATATATAATCCATCAATGAATAGAATATTATACAATATTTGTAAAAAAATACATCCACACCAAACAAGGAATATAAAGACTGAAACTCTTTGATAAATATTCTATGATAAAATCAAGACTTTTAAAAACCTTTAATATCAATAAGTACAAGCCGAGAATAGGTTTGGAATCCAACTAAAATTAAAATGAATAGAATATTGGTATAAAAAAAACCAATGTACTTGTAGTTCCTACAATATATCATATGATAAGCTACCCATCCACTAATGTGTATTTTCAACATGAAAGAATAAAATAATAAATTGGTATCTACTAATAGTGTATTAGAATTTTAATGATATTTATGGTGTTTTTATAAAACTATTTATAAATTTTCACAAATATATTACAAATTAATTTTAGTAAACACCAAACAAGTAAAATAAGTTGATAAAAATAAATGTAGTTCTTATAATACAACATGTTACAATGAATAAACAACTATATGAGGAGTGTCTATACCTGTAATTCCTACTTTGACTTAACAATTATATTTTCATGTGGTAATATGATACATTCCAAATATGATGAAAAACAAATACCATTAATTTCTTATACACGTAATCATATACAACCACAATTATGGGTAGATGTGTATAAATATGTTAATGGATTAGTGACCCCTATAGTATATAAATATGAGATTTATCTAGTGAAGAAAATCATGTTTCCATTCCCAATGTATAAGTGAATTGATATATTGAGTTATGAAAATCATGTGTCCCATCATTGTAAAATGTGAATAGTTTAAACATATCCACGTATTTGTTAACATTTAAAATCCTTCCACCTATTTTTCAACAATTTATGTATACCTATAGTTAATTATATCATTATAAAATTTCATCACAACACAAAGAATCATCATCACTGTGATAATCATTATATGTATGATTTAGTATATATGATTTAAATATTATTTTATTTTATAATAATCAATATTCTAAATATGAAATGTCAATGACCTACATACTCTAGAAAAATTACCACCACTATCATCCAATTATAATAATAAAAACAAACCAAGTTTGAAAAAAAAACCAAATTTATACAACATAAAACTCTGGATATAAATAAGAAAATAATTATAATAGAACTCAAGAATAACATAAATTAAACTAGAATATAAATATGGCTCAAGAAAGAAATTTAGTCTAAGATAAAAATTCTACCTTTTAGATATGAAATATTATAGACATAATCGAATGGAATAAAAAGGGGTTTTCCCAATCTCTATCTCAACTAGAATCTAATCAATGAAGATTTTTTTTATAATATTAGTTATAGACTATGTGTTCACAAAATTAAACATGGTTCTATATAAAGTAATAAATTTGGTTATCCACATGAAGAATTAGTGATTCATTTTTTATAACTAGAATTATATGTCTATAAAATTAAAATTTTATCAATTATATGGGATTAAGATTCAAATTTAAAACCCAATAAACACATTAAGTCTAAATATGAAGCCCTATAAACTATGATTTTATTAATAAACCATGTTTCATGGTTAAAGGATTATTCCATGGAAATTAATTTTTGGTTGAATCTTTTAGGAATTGAGTGATTAAAGGAAACGAAAACACTCAATGTTTAAATAATTTCTCATAATAATTAATTATATAGTCAAGTTATTTGTTTATATAAAATTTCCTTAAAACCATATAAATTTAATATCCATTTTTAATGGTAGAGTTTTTAAATATAAAAATAAATGTGGGACAATTAATGAATAATTATATATTACCCCAGGCAATCCTATCTACCATAAATCCATCAAATCACTCTCCAAACCATGGGTCAAGGGTAATTCATGGACTTATATGTCATAAATTTTTATATGGAGCTATGCTATTTTAATTATTGAACATAGGTTAGGATTATGATAGGATGACTTAATTATATATTTTTAGTCAAAGTGGGTAGATAACAAGGTATGTACTATAGGATATATTCTATCCTTCCGATAGATAAATTACATTACCAAAATATAAACATGTTTAGCACATAAATCTGTTGAATTTGATTTCACACACATCAAGTATAGATTATTTAACTGTCAATACATATTTATGATTTTCCTAACCAAAATAATAATGAAAATAAAAAACAAGTATGAAAACATATATATTTTTAAAGAAAAAAACCAATTTAACATAAATTATATAATTATCCAATGGGATGGAAAATCATTACAAAATTCCAAAAAAGTTGATTGGAATAATTTATCCAACCATGTTAAAATTAGATTAGAAATCATTCATTAATTTTTTTAAAAAATAAATATTTATGTGTTCAGTGAATTTCATTTGTGGTCAATGAGTGTTTCATGGACGATTTGGACATTTTTAAGGGTTTTAAATGGGATGATTACAGATTTGGTCACAACTTTTAATACATGTACACATGGATCCACAGATTTTACAATATTTAAATTAGTTTCATGTTATATGGCCTTAAGTTATAATACTTGTGAAAATTGATGCACAATGCTCACAACATTTAGGGTTTTTTGAAAAATATTATTTTACATATTGGCGTTTTTGATGTTGGTGGTGTTTTATTTGAGTTGGCTATTATATGGATCCTAGCTCAACAATTTTAAAATGAAATTTATATAAAAAATATATGGTCCATCTGGCCATCCATCCAAGGGACTAGCAAACACTACTATGTGGGAAGCTGAGTTCAACCCTAGCCAGCAAACCAACATGAGGCTGGGGAAGAGTGTGAGCATATGTGGCACACCTACGAGAGGCATTACATCAGCGGAGCACAACCGTGCAGGGTGGAATAGATGAAAAGGTGGGTGGAAGAGCATGAATAGATATAATTGGTATGGTGTGGTACTAGATGAGGATTAAGAGAAGTTATTAAGCTAATGATGTTACAACTTATAATATATTGGAGCGTCCAAATGCAGGCTGTTTCGATGTGGGATTAAAATTTTTAGTGCTAGATAAATCATTGTTGTCTGATCGGTTTGAATGTTTTTTTGTAGTCGTCTGATTGAATCGCTAATCTTTCAACCATATAATCTATTCGCTGAGTATTATAGGATTTCTAATATTCGACTGAGGTTTTCCTCCACCTTGAGCTCTCTCGGAGATTTTTGTTCATCCTATGATTAATGGCTACATCGATAGAATCTCGACCTTATCCTTCTTTTTATCATACAATTATTCTGATGATCCAAATTATATTGAAATAATATGATGATATGTTTTCATGATATAAATGATGAACATACCAAGACTTAACTATTTTTCAAAAATATTAATATTTTGAGATAGTGTTTCTTGTCTCAATAAACAATGGTTGTTTCATTTGAAGAGAGGTAGTAAACTCAAGCTAGGTCGGTGAGACATTTCCTATAAATACCCAGGATGAGATCATTTTAAATGTTCATTTATCTCACATCTGAGCTATGTTTTTGAGAGATAAGGAGTGTCGTGAGTCTCTCTGTTTCATGATGCATTTTTCAAATCTCCAATTTTCCCAAAGAAGATAGAGAATCCTAAAATTACAAGACCTATAAATTGAATACTAAAGGTTTTTCATGATGAAAAAGGATCCAAAAATCTATAAAGTGACACTACAATGTGTTACTCACTTGACTTGTGTGAGGAATCTTGATCTTGTATTTTTTTGAGTTTGTGTGAATGTATTTGAGGAGACATGAATAGTGTGTACTTACACAATACATGGTGAATATGAATTTCATGAATTTAATAGCCTACAACCATTTAGGTTATCATGAAAGAATATAAGATAAATTTTTTTTGATGTACTTAAGGTATACCTTTTACAGTATGAGTTATTTAAGGAAGATAGTTTATAACTCTTGCGTAAAGAGGAAGTGTACAAGATGAAGAATCATTCAATTGTCTAGATACTCTTGTATTGAAATAAAAATTATGTGTAAAAGTGAACAAGTGTGTGTATTTGAGGATACCTATTGAAGAACACATAAATCAATTAATTTATGTTCACATGAACATGTGAAAAATAAATGATAAGTCTATGTAGTGTATTAAATATATGAATGATGGTTGAAAAAGTGAACATGAAATTTATATTGGTTGATCAATGTGGTGTTATCTGAGACTGAACCTGGGAAAAAATTCTATCAGTATTTTAAAAGAATTTTTGTGTTTGATATTTCAGTGGTTTTGGAGCCCTATTCTTCTACAGAAGAAATAATTATTTACCTTAAGGCTTTATACTGAGATAAGTGATTAATTTTAGTGATAAAAATTATCTGAGAAACACCACCATTAATGAAAAGGTACATGATTTGTACACATTCCAGTTTGATCCAAAAAGATCATAGAGGAAAATTATAAGATCATCCTTTATGTGGGTCGAATATCGTGGGACACAAGATTGTTAATTCTTAAGTGGTACTCTATAGTCATGGAAATCTCTAGTGGTACTCTGGAGTAGGATAGTGGGATGTTAGTAACATTTTGGGATGTAGTATAAATATCCTCCAATGGGACTCAGGATTCACTAGTGTTGGTGGGAGCTTGTAAACTGTTGTGGGATTCTAGAGTGGAATATTGTGGGACTCAGTGTTGATGGTAATGGAACTATCCTAAGTTATAACCATCTACATATAGTGAAAATTTTGTAATTAGGGGTAATCACCAGTTATAGTAATGAAAAAGGTCATAGAACTTAACCTTGTAAAAATATCTTGTGTTCTGTTTCATTTATAGTCTACATTGCATACTAGATCCACACATCCTAATAGGTGATAGAGGTTAGAAGAAGTTTAAGAAAAAAAAATTTAAAAACAAATCACACTTGATTCCCCCCCCAGTGCAACTGCATGATCCTTGGAAACATCAATTGGTATCAGAGAACAAGGTACCCTCTGTAGATTCAAAATACTTTCTGAAAAATGGAGAATTTGAATTTATTGAATAGTCAAGTAGTTTCTATATTTGATGGAATGAACTATCATAGTTTGAGGAATATGATGCTTCCTTACCTTTTATCACTTGGTCTAGAAGTGAGAGATTTAGAAATGGTGAATCTACCTCAATTTAATGAATATTTTTCTTTGACTCATGATAATACAATTTGGATTTTGATGGGAAGGTTCCGAATTCAATCTTTATGGATTTATCTGAAAATGTTTACACTAAAGTAATGGGTCTCCAAACTACCAAGGAGGTTTTGGATAAACTGAGAAGCAGTTTTGAAGGAAATATTAATGTCATATAATCCAAGATAAAAATATGGATAATTAAGTTTGAAGATATCAAAATGGCTGATAGTGAAAGTGTTAATTACTATATTATAAGAGTAAATTACATAGTAAGAAATATTAAAGGTTTCAATGAGAAGCTGGATGATTCTACTATTGTGAAAAATTATATAATAAATTTCCCAGATAGATTCAACTCAAGGATTTCATCACTAGAATAGAGAGAATATATATTATTTGATAAACTTTTTATTACTCTCATATCTTATGAAATGAGAAAATCATCATAAATTCACGAAAAATTCAAAAATAAGAGATGGGATTTGAGGCTATTAGAAATGAAAAATTCAATGTTGATGAAGTTGAGGAATTAAGTGATAATGATGCTAATAATGTTGGTTAATATCTTATTGAAATATTTTCTCTTATTTCTAGTGGTTTAAAAATGGGGAAATGGAAAGGAAAAAAGAAAAAAACTAATCATGTTCTTAAGATATAATGGAATTGGATATTTTTCCATAAATTGTCCAATGAAAGCTGAATCAGAATTTTATGATGAAGATGATAAATCACATAAACAGAAAAAGTATAAGAATATGAAGAAGGTTAAAGATATTTAATCACATGAAGAGTATAAGAGGTATCAAAAAAAGAAGTGGTTGAAACATAAGAAGAGTTATAATTACAAGAAGATAAATATGTTGAGTAGAGAAATAAATGAATTTACATCATCATGTTTTGAGTTAGAAGATGGATGATCTTCAAATAATCAAATTTAATCATGGGTAAATTCATGAAATCTAGAAACTCATCTGATGGTGATGAAAGAAATGATTTAGAAGGGATGTATAAAGAAAATCTGTAATCTTCTCTTGTTGATAATATGAAACTCAAGAATGGAAATAAAAACTGAAATTGAAAAGATATCCTATGAGAATAAAGAATGTTTCAAGAAATTCTAGATTCATATTAATGATAGAAGAGAAAATAATAATAAGATAGCTGTGTTATAAGGAAAGTTGAGAACTATTCAAATGAAATATACTGAAAAGGAATAATCAGAATTTTTTTAAGAGAATAAAAAAACCCATTTGAAGTTAGCTGAGTTTAAAAGGATGGTGAATGACCTGAATAAAGACTTGTTAAAAAAGAGGAAGAATTATCTGAGACACAATCCATTTGTCTTGTAACTCAAATTGATTTGAAGATGATAAAATAGGGCATTACCAAAGATGTTGATATTAAGGGTTAATCTTCTAAAGCTGATAAGAAGAAGGGTTCAAAGAAAAAGGTTTATTCTAAAAAAAATGAGTCTCAATGTACATATAGAGTTTCTAATTATGTAGGTTTTAAAAGAACGTCTGAATCTAATTGGACCAAAAGAAAAAAAATGGGAAAACAATTTAAAAAATGAATAATGTATTTGTTCCACCAGAATATTTACTCTTAAGTAGATACAACCACGGTCTATGAAAAAGAAATAACTACAATGTTCAAGGGAAAATTTATATTAGTCTTGAAGATCAAGGCTCATAGGATACTATTGGTGACGTAGAGTGTTTTCTCATAAAAGTTATTCATGGGGGTATAATATGTCACTACAAAGGTGGAGCCATGAATTAAGGGGGGGGGGGAAATAATGAGAAGATGATATCATATTATCATAAAGATATTCTTGTGATCAAGACTATATCTAAAATATCAATGAAGAACTGAAATGTAGTTTGTGGAAGATGTGGTCAAGAAGGTCACAAAACTAAAAAAATACAATGTTTTTGTATCAAGTGAAATTCCTCAAAATGAATATGAAAATAAAAGTAATGCAATTAAGAAAGAAATATTCACTAGTGAATTGTGTGATAAGCTAATATTTTTGAAAAATATTAATATCTTGTCAGAGAAAAATAAGAGAAAATGGTGACATATGAATAATTTAATGATGATGAGGAGTTATCAACAAATTATGATATGAAAATTATGATGTGTGAAATTTGTGGAAAAATTAGAAATGACAAAAAACATTTTATAGAACAAGAGATGAAGGATAACTCTTCCAAATCATAGTTTAATTGGAAGAATTGAAAAACAAGGTTGAGAGGTATCTCTCATTATTTGTTTTATTTATATGGAACAAATATGTTCCTCCTTATTCCCAATTATAAATGATTTTGTACTAACATGACAGTAATTGAATGAGATGGGTGCATCCCTTGAGGGGGAGTGTTGATGATTTGGAGCTGTCAGTTTTTCACAAACCTATGAGAAACAATGACCACTCTCATACTTTTAATCTGAATTTTTAAAAAGTGGAATCAATTTGTTTTTGATCTTGAACTTTCTGATTCGTTTATTGAGATATGCATAAGATATCACTTAGTAATCTTGTTAATAGTTTTTCATTTGATGAAGTTGTTAAAACATGTTTGAGATTGGAATCACATTATAATATTTTAGTATATTTGATCCTTAGGTGACATCTATATTGTTTTCTACACCAAGATTGACAATGTAGACTTAGAGTTTATTAAATAAAATATCATTGTTGTTATTGAATGATATTTCATTCCTTAAATAAGTTTGATGTTTTGAACTTCTAAAATTACCTTTGTATTCATTGACAATAAGGGGGATGAAGAAATGTAAATACATTCACATCATTTTAGTGTTGATAAGAAATAAAAATGGGGGATTGTAGTGTTTAGTGAATTGAATTTGTTTTTAATGAGTGTTTGGTTGATTATTTGAATGTGTCTAAGGTTTTTAAATGCGATCATTGCTGATCTGGTCTTATGTTCTAAGACATGTGAAAATGGATGCATAATGTTTACAACATTTAAAGCAGTTTTTTACGAGCGAGTCCTATGTTTTATGATATGTTCAAATGGATGACCAGTGTTTACAATATTTAATGGAGTTTTTACAAAATATTATTTTTCATATTGTTTTTTTTGAAGTCGTTGGTATTTTATTTTGAGTTGGATATTATATGGATTTTGACAAAAAAACCACAGAACCAACAATATCATTTAAACCTTGATCTTAGAGACTAATAGAAATTTGGATTTGATGATTATAGTTGTTTTTTAATAGAGTGTGGATTAAACTTCTTAGGAGAAAATATTCTGGATGAATAAGTACATTCTTCCTTTGTGAAAAATGTATTCTCATTTTTTATTTTGGTCCAGTTAGATTCCAACTTTTTTTTCAGGCCTACATCCTTAGAAATACCAAATGTACATTGATAATCATTTGGTTTAGAATCACACATTTTCTATGAACCCGTCCTTTTAGTATCTTTATATGATTCACCTATAGTCTCAACAACATTGGTAAAGTTTCCTTTAATCTTTTTCAACTCACTTTGAGTTTCAAGATAGATACATTGTGTTTCAAATAATTCACCAACTTTCTCAAAAAGCCTTTCTTCAATATCATTCACCATATTTTCATATTTATATAATTTCAAATAGTTTTTCTATTTAGTTTTTGATATTATATGGATTTTTGCTCCAAAATTTATAAAAGAGCTTTATAAGAAAAAAATTATGGTCCATCTAGCCATCCATCCAATGGAGATCACACACCACTATGTTGAAGGTAGAGCTCAACCCTGACCATCCATCTAGCCAGCATGAGGCCGAGGCAGTTCATGGGTATACGAGGCATGCATATAAGAGGAATAATAGAAATAGAGTTCCAACATGTGGAGAGTCATGGTGGAAAATGTGGGCATAGGAGCGCACCCACAGAGAACTGGTACGATGATGTATTAGAGGAGGAGGAAGAGAAGTTATTGAGCCAAGGATTTTGTAGCATGTAATATAAGGTATTGGTCAGACATTAGATTTTTTGATGTGGGATCAAGATTTTTAGTGCATGATAAATTGTGGATATCTGATCAATTTGAATGTTTTATCATATCCATATGATTGACTCGCTGATCTTGCAACCATTTGATCTACTCACTGAGTATTCCAGGCCGTCCGACCTTTGATCAAGGTTTTCTTTTACCTTGAACTCTCCCAAATGTTTTTGTTCATCCTAAGCTTCATAGAGACATATACATAAGACCTACCTTATCCTTATGATAATAGTTTGAGTCTTCTAATGATCTAAATAAGATTTAAATAATATGCTGATATGTTTTCATGATTTAAAATATGAAAAGATCAAGAATTCATCATTGTGTGGAAATTTAATATTTTGAGATGGTGTTTGTTGGGTTGCAAAACAGTGGTAGTTCCTTTTTTATATAGGAAGTGCACTTGATCTAGGTCGGTGAGTCGTTGCCCATAAATACCGAGTCCGAGATCATTAGTAGGGTTCATTTATCTCACATTTGATTTAAGTTTTTAAGAGAGAAGGAATGTTTTGAATCGCTCTAGTTCGTGAAGGTTACCATGCATATCCTGTTTTCATAAATAAGGTGAAGAATCCTGTTAGTAAATGACCTTTTTAGTGCATACTCAAGGTGTCACACAATGAAAAAGGCTCCAAAAGCTATAAAATCACACTATAATGTGTTACTCATTTGGATTGAATGAATAATCCTGAACTAGTACTTGTTTGAGTTTTCACAAATGTATTTAAAGAGACATGAATAGTTTGTACTTACATAGTATTTTGTGAATATTGCTTTCATGATTTTAACAGCCTACACCCTATAAGGTTAGCATTAATGAAAATCATATATAGTGGATTTTATGTTCTTAAGGAAGCCCTTATATAGTATGCATTATTTTAGGAAGACAATGAATAAATCTTGAGTGAAGAGGAAGTATACAAGAGGGAGAATCATTACATAGTACACATACTCTAGTATTGTAATAAAAATTCAATGTGAAAAAGTGAAGATGTGTGTGTATTTAAAGATACATATTGAATGACACTTACATTCATTAATTTATATTCACATGACACATGAAAAATAAAAGATAAGTCCATGCTGTGTATTAAATATATGCATGATGGTTCAAAAAGTGAATGCGAAATTTATATTTCTTGATCAGTGTGCATTTATTTGAGACTGAAGTAGGGGTAGAAATTCTACCAGAATTTTAGAATAATTTATATGACTATTATTTCAATAGTTTTTAAGGTTGGGTCTTCTATAGAATAATTCATTATTGCTAGAGAATATTTGTACTGAGATAGCTGATTTTTTTTAATGATCATAATTTTCTGAGTAAGACTATCATCAGTGAAACGATTCTTGATTTGTACATAGGCTAGTTTTTTCTAGAAATCTTATGGAGTAAGATTACAATATCATCATATAAATTAATTGAATCTTGTTGGAATCAAGATTTTGAAGTCTTCAGTGGGAATCTGAAGTAGTGGAAATCTTCAGTAGGATGCTAGAGTAGGACAGTGGGATGCCAGTTATAGTATGATATATAGTATATTGATCCTCCTGTGGGACTCAGGAATCCCTAGTGTAAGTGGGAACTTGTAAAATATAGTGGGATTCTAGAGTGAAACAGCATGGGGACTTAGTGTTAATGGGAATGAGACTTCCCCTGGTTGTAACCATATATATATATATATAGTGAAAACTCTTTAACTAGGGGAAATCACAGGTTTCAGCCAGGATGTACGTCTTATTATCGAACCTTGTAAAATTATTGTGTGATTTGATTCATTTACATTATTCATTGCATATAATATCCAGTCATCCTAATAGGTAAAAACAGATTAAAGGGTTTTAAGAAATTTGTTTTTGTAAAAACAAGTCACACCTGATTCATGCCCCCCCTCTCAGTGCGACCACACGATCAATGGACACTTAAAATATACATCTCTTTTAATTTAAAAAATATAAAGGAATATATTTCACTAGAATAGTCCAAGTGTCACCCAGTGACTCAATACCACCTACCACTATCAATAGAGATAATTATATACCCAAATGTATCCAAGTAACACATAATAATAAGGAACCAATGTTTTAGATATATAGAATACTAATTCCAAAATATTCATCACCAATTGATAACCATATAAATATAATGAATAAGATTTTAATTCATAACATTATCAAAAATATAGACTAACTTATATCCATTAACCATTTGATTAAATATCATCCAAAATAAAATAAAAAAACTTGATATACCATTGGATATGTTATTCCAATTGCTTCACACCAAAATAGAGATGAATGGTAATAAATTAAACTGTAGATAACATCTTCTATCAACAAAGGTGAATGTCCCAAGAGATAGGGTTAATTAATCTCTACTATAGTGTATTTAAATCATTATTCTCTATCCAAAACACTGAAATTTCAGATTAAATGGTATGTGAAAAGAGTAAAATGTGTTGGAATAATACAAATTATTCAGACATAAAAATTCCCTAAAAAAACATTTGATCGAGGGGAATTAAAAGGGAGGTAGTGGAGGAGAATATAGGTTTTTTGGATTTCCTCATACATGACTAGAGATGAGGGATTTCATTCGAGATTTTAGAAGTAGGAATTATTGGGGTATGGGAAAAACAATACTATTAATCCAAAAAATATTAAAATAACTCACCATGTATCATATATTGGGCCAATGGGTACTCTGTGATACCCTAATATAGGATGGGATTATCTTAATCTATTTGATTAAATAATTATAGTAAAAATTGAATATACTTCCACCTACAGTGCTAACTAAAATTGGTGCCACCTAGGAATACCTCACTTGAACATCTATCCTTTTATCAATACTCAATCCCAAATCTGAGACACCCATTAATTCATCCATAATTTTTTTATAACTGAATCTGAATCCCAAAAATAAAAAATTCAATGAAAAAAATTATAAATTCAATTTCATATGTACATAAGGTACCCACGAGAACCAAAAATGTTATTAAATAACTATTTTTATGACATAATTCAATAAAACAACCCCATCGTATGGCTACTCATCTACGAGACATCATGAGAAAATTTAAAATAAAGAAACACTATATTTATGTCACTAATTTATAGACTAATGATTCCATTAAATTCAAAGAAATAAAAATCACAATTTATAAAGTATCAATCAATAATCTTAATTTTTTATCTAGATCTCAAATGAAAAAAATTAATATCTAATAGTTTATCAAAAAAAATTGAAAAATAAACTAAATTGAAAATTAAATCAAAAAAATATGATTGAAATATTAATGAAGAAAATATTTCATATCTATAACTGTCAATACTAATAATGAATGGTAGTAAGAAGGCATAAAAACAAATAGAACATTTATAAATTCTTAGTCCACATGTCATTATTTTGATACATAGCCCCTAAACCCAATATAAGTGGCCAACTATTCATATGGATCCATTCTTAATATTATACCATCAGCCCCAAAAAACTAAAAATAAAAATTAATTACCGATTAATAATCTACATTACTCTTATAAAAAATACTAACTCTTCCTAAGGCTAACATTCAAATATGTTCAAATATTAAAAATAGAATCTTTTACTAATTATTTTATAAAGACAGATTAATTATTTAGAACTGCTCATACAATTTTATTTTTTAAAATATATTAAATATTATAAATCAATTAAATTTAATATAGTGTTTATGTAATAACTAAGCCTATATATTATTTCGAAATAAATTCTTATTAAAACCACGTGTTCTGTTTGAATACCAAAACTATATATTTTTTCATGATTAATCACCTTCCCATTTTACAAATAAATAATTATTTTTTTTAAAATCCTTACATAGTTTAAAACCTAAAATGTGGTAAATCTATTTTTCACCATTTATCGATTAAAGTAAAAATTCTCAAATATTGTTCCATTTTAAAAAATCTATGATTTGATCAAAACCAATACTAAGATAAAAATAGTTTTTAAAGGAATCATAAATAAACCTTAAATATATACAACTATATTAAATAAATTTATATCAAATATCCTTCTCCAATTTGTAATCCATAACTTAATAATGTTGTTTCAAACATCCATTGAAACATATATTCAAATTAAGGTTACAAATACCTGACAACATAGGTTCCCCTTAGTCAATACAAAAAAACAAGAAAGTTTGACTAGTTTTCTTTAAACAAAGTTCTAGGGGAATTTCTAGAATCACATTAATATATAGAAAACAAGATTCATATATACCAACATGATATCACATATTCGAAAATGGAATAAAAATTAAAAAATGTTAAAAGGTAAAAAGAGAAATCCTTACCTGATATTTAACTTGTTATGTCCATAGGAAATGTATGTAATAATAAAAAATGCTATATTATGAAAGGAAATAAAAAATAGATGGGTTTTTTAGTGAATAATTATTCTCAATGAAAATTTGATTGTATTTTCATTTACATGTAAATAGTAAATAGAGGGGAATGGTCAATAGTTAAAACATTAACATGAAAAATAAATAATGATTTATAAGAAGAATAAAAATAATTATGATATTTATTATTTGTCAACACTAATAAATGAATGAAATTATCAAAAAATAAATATAGATATAAAACCTAAACACACAATTAAAGTGGAATTTTATAGAAGTCAAATAAGCTATATGAGAAACAAGCACATCTAAAATAAGTTAAAGAATCCAACTGGATATCTATATAAAAATATAGATCTAATATATATATATATATAAGAAATAACTATATATATATATATTCTTTAGATGTTTCAAATAATAAAAATTCTTTTTGGTTCTATCTATATAAAAAACATATGCAGCCGAAGGGTATGGAATTATGATTTATATGTGCCTCCTTACACATGTCATTTATAATATATGAACCACTTACAAGAGTGGCTCTTTGTCTAGAACAGTTCCACATTCCTAATTTTTAATCAATTAAACCAGAAATCCACCATGTAAACATCTCTCTCAGACTAATAGTGAAAATCCCAAACATCCCTCATAACATGATCTTACACCATAAATGAGATTTTGATATTATTTTGAGGTTTATATCTAATTTTTTGAAAATATAGTTTCCTTTAAATAGAATGTCATTCCGAGTCTTGTATTAACAAAAAATTCCACTCAGAAGAAACATTGTTATGTCTATGACTGACGTACCCAAGAGGTTCTTTGGAAAGAGGTAATACTACCCATGTAGTTCTCTAAAATATTTAAGGGAATGGTACTTTGATATTTGGTATAGATTACACTATGAGAATTTTTTTTCAACTTTTATTAAAGTTATATGTCATTATCAGATTCCACTAAAAACATGTAATGGTCTATCTTAATGTTAAACTTGCTAATGTAAACAAGAGATAATTACTGTAACACCCGAGACTTTTATGATAAATGTTTAATTTTTATGTTATATACATCATCAAAGTAATATTTCACTACACACAACACTATCTTTTCTTTCTTTACATGCAACCACGACCTTACTCGATATCTTGCGTCGTACACAATTCTGAGTTTCACTAAACAATGATATGCTATTAAAATATTATTAAAACTAGCCGTTATGAATAATAATACCCACTTTTTGAATTTTTTTAAATTTTATCTTTCAAAATGGACTTCGTTTTTGGATTCGTAATATCGAAATTAGCCTAGGGTAAAATTTTTGTATTTTTCTGAAAACTTTCAATTTTTGATGAATAGTGAGAACACTTGGTTACTATTTAAAAACCGAATTTTTATTTAAATAATTATTTATTTTATTTAAATTTATTTTAGGTCAAAATTGATAAATAATACCTATATATGTTCAATATATTTCATTGGAGTCATTTTATAATAATTTTAGATATATAAAAATTTTATTGAACTTTTCACCGTCTTTTACCCACCTCCTAGGAGAATTTGAAAATTTACATAAAACATAATTTTACCACTTTTGTGAGTGTAATTTCAAAAATACAAGAGGCACGATTAATATCAAGGACTAAAATGTGGTTCAATGAGATGAAAATAATTTTTTGTGAATAGTAACTTTTTACTTTTTTCAACAATGTTAAAAGTAAATAGGGTAATTAAGGGTAAAAATGATATTATTATTACCCTAACACATGTCTTAATTCTATTGGATAAGTGTAATTCGACCAAAAACAACCTTAGGAATAAAATATTACCATTTCGGACCACTTGGATTAGATTAGGACATTTAATATTATTTTATTTAAAGAAGAGTTAAAATAGTTAAAATCAAAGTTTAATAACTAAAACATTTTTAATATAGGGTTATACATAAGATAAATTCAACTATAAATATTAATTATAAATCTAAAAGGAGTTCCTACATAATGGTATTTTATTTATAATTTTTAGAGATTAAATAATTTAATTTATTTATGACACAATGATGATGCAGTAATTATATTATTAATGAAATATTAACATAATTGATGTTATAAATACCGAAATAAATGTAATTTGAGACTTTTTATAAATTACAATAATTTTTTAGGTTAATATTACATGTTATTATTGATTTAATTAACTTTTTTCTAACTTATCATTCTATTTTGATTTTCAAAAAATCAATTACTTAATAGTGTCAAAATTGAAATAAAATAGTTTTTTAAAAAAAATATTATATTATTAATTTATATTTTCTTCCTAAAAATCTAAGGATCTGCCAAATTACTTAGATAAGGTTATATATATTAATAAAAAATAACTTGGGGTTCTTTAGGCTTGTTATAATAAGTTTATTAACCTTATAGTGTAAGAAAATAGGAAGACACGGTAAAAGTTAAATTATCTAACTTATAGTTAAATATAACTGATAAGGTACAAATAGAAACCTAAAATTGTCTAAATTATATTGGATGAGAGGTTTTGGACCTACATCCACCTTATCTTTGAAATAAATCAATTTGGAGCTATTAAAAACCGAATATGACTTTATAATAAAATAATATTTTTAGTTTTTCCAATGGTGCCCTTCTCCTCCCTTATAAAAGGGCACCTCATCCCTCTCCTCCTCACACCACTTTGAGCCTTCCAGCTCGACCAACCCCTACCAATTTCTTTTATCCACATCCCTAGAAACATCTTAGTGGTCCTGGTCTTCTTCAAAGACCATCTTTAGTGCCCTAAGAGGAGGTTAAGAAGAGGCACTTCAAAGAAGAGGTAATGTCTGTTACCGATTATTTAAACTTTATTTCTTCTTCTAATTCTTATTATTTAGTTGTTTAATTATGAATTAATAACATAAGTATCAATCATATACTGATATTTTATTGTAAGTATGAAACAACCCTATTTCACCATATATCCATCCTACGGAAAATGAAATCACCGCGCCTGCGTACGTATGGAATACCGTCTCCACTCCGTGGTGTAATCTATTTTCCACCACCACCTTACTTGGATGGGTATAATGGTATAAATAATGACTATATATGATTATTTTAAAGTGATATTGATTTTGAAATAGTATACATACACTCCAACACAATTCCACGATCATGGGAACGATATCATCGCTCGTGCGTACGTACGGAATACCGTCTTCACGATGTGATGTGACTCGTTCTACATGATCTTCATTTCATAATGATTATATAAATGAATTTAATGAATAAATATGATATATATTACACTAATACTATTATGTAAATGAGGTATCTATAACATAAAAATAAGAATAAGAATTTATTCGACAAAACACGCATAAGAACATAAAGTAATAAACATCTGAATAACAAGTAGCAATGAAATATTACTAATAAAAAGCTAAGAATATGACCATATATTATATCATAATAATAAGTATGATTCTAGAATAAGTCAATGAGATTATTTAAATCATTATAAAGGATTTTCGGACACTTATGAAGCAAATCAGACCTAAGGTAAGGGAAAATCTCACAATCTCATTTTTATC
The DNA here is from genome assembly GCA_963277665.1 of Viscum album. Lineage (NCBI taxonomy): Eukaryota > Viridiplantae > Streptophyta > Magnoliopsida > Santalales > Viscaceae > Viscum > Viscum album. Next base: position 1,011,681,070 of record OY728141.1, on the reverse strand, counting down.
CGAGATTTTTTATACTTTGGTATTTACTAGGGTGTATTTTATCATCCACATACAAGTTTTCTCAATATGTAATATTATTTCCATTCACCTATAACTGTTTACATCCAATTTTACCCATTGATGAGTTTTTAGTAAAAGATATGAAAGGAATCTTTTGTCATTTTTAGTATGAGGTACTTTTTGACTTTTCCGGCCAATGTACGAGAAGGATGTTTTTTAACTTATACAGAATTAATGGAATTTTAGAACATTATTTCCAAGAAGCTTCCTTTAAAATTTTTCAAGTTTATTTTTAAACTGATTTTATTTTAAAATTGTATGACATGTTAAGAAAGGAAAAATATTTTTGAAGTAGAAAGGATATTTTCCTCAAGAATGGAGTTCAAGTGTTTTATCAAAATGATTTTCCATCTAAGATAATATAGGGTTCTGTTTATATCCCTATTTTTACATTGATTTGATTTTTTTATGATGGAATTAATTTTATGATGTCCTTTTATCTAATATGTGTTATGTTATGATTGCATGATGTTTAAGAATCCCATTTTTATTACTTGGGTTATGCTATGATATATGATTTATGATTTTGTGGCACAAATAAGAAATATTTCATTATGATATGGGTGGGACCTATATCTCCCTCTAATTAATTGGGTAAATATTTATATCTCATGAGATATACATGGCTAGAACGGTAGGTGAAACCGGTTCAGTGAAATGGGACTGAAATGAGGAGTGAACTCGGTTTAGAAATGGACTTTGTCCGCTAAGATAGTCTTGGCTATGAGTCTTGACTAATAAGAAATGATTCTCTAGGATTATGTGTGTATGCCACAAAGTGTCATGTTTTATGTTATGATTATTGGGATTACATTTCACCACTATGATTTATCCCATGTTATGAAATTATGATCTCTTTTTCAGGTTAAGACTTCCAAAATGTTATGTACTTATGAATATGATGTGATTTATATTTATTTTGTTTTCCCTTACTGAGCATTTGAGATCACCCTTTTGTATGTTTTCTTTCCCCAGGTCAGGAAGAAGGTTATTAAGTAGGATTTTCAAAAAGGGACTCTAGATATGATGAAATAAATGGGAGACAATATAGATGCTTTATGAACGAGTTGTTTATGTTTCCCAGTTTCTAAAGACTGTATACCTATACAGTCTTTTCCTGGTTTTGTTATATGTTTTAATAAGAGTGCTTCAATTCTGATGTAATAACAATGTATGTAAAGTATGGGTCTTTATAATTGGTATAAGAGGAATGGTATAGTCAACCTTTAGAAACTAGGATGTGAAAGCCTTAGTAAGAACCCTAAGGATAAGTATAAGTATAGATCAAAATCTTAGTGTTTTAAAAATGGCCATGAACAACCTATGATAAGACCTTCAGTGTGAAATTTTATTCTTGATTATGTGGTTTTCCTATTATAATTAGTCTTACTCACACTATTTATGTTGGTTTTATTCAATGGTTAGAACCCAAAGGAACCATGTTAATGCGGAATGCAATGGGCAATGCAATGATTGTCCCCCTGAGCAACCAAACTTTATGGGAGCTGGAATGAAAAATCTTGTAGCCATGCTCACACAACTTTCTCAAGCTATGAATCATGCAGGAATTCCAAATGAGCAAAGGAAGGAGAAACATTCTGTTGAATCCTTCATGAGGCAGCGTCCACCTTCATTCAGCAGGTCTACTGATCCATTAGTTGCTGCACAATGGATTAGTACTACTGAAAAGATATTTTCAGTTCATAAATGTTCTGAACATGATAAAGTCATCTTAGCAGTGTATCGTTTGGAATGTGATACTGATCAATGGTGGAATCTTATCAAGAATATGAGGCTAAGAGATGAAATTGAGTCCATGGAATGGGACGTGTTCAAGAACTTATTTTTCAATAATTACTTCCCTCATATTATTCGAACAAAGATGGAGAATGAGTTTCTTGAACTGAAGCAAAAGGATGATGAATCTGTTGGTACCTATGAAACAAATTTTACAATTCTTGCAAGGTACGCTTCTAGTATTATTATCCAACATGAGAGTAAGATCAATCGATTATTTACTGGCTTAAAACCAAATCTTAGGAGGGAGATAGCCATAATAGACTTCAATAGATATGAGGAAATCGTTCGATGTGTTCTCAAGTTTGAGATGGAGATTGGAGTAACCCATCAGTCATATGGGTTTGATAAGAAGAGGAAAATGTAATTCCAAGTAAAATCTAAAGAACACACTGAAAAGAAGATGAGTTTTCCCTTATTCTCAAAGTGTGGAAAGAAACATGGAGGGAGTTATCTTAAAGGGACAAGTAAATGTTTAAAATGTGGAAAATAAGGTCATCAGGCATTTGAATGCCGCAATGATGGGAAGAAGATGTCTAGTGATGCGAAAAAAGAAAAGGCTATACAGAGTGAACCTCCTACGATTCAATGTTACAAGTGCAAGGAAATGGGGAATTATTCAAATCAATGCCCTAATCCAAGGGTTGTTGATGGCGATCGATGCCAACAAACTCTTAAGGCTGAAGACAAAGGAAAGACACATACAATTTCTATCAGCGATGTGGAGTATGAGAACAAAGTGGTGAAAGGTACACTTACCATCCACTCTAAATTAGAAAATGTTTTATTTGATTCTGGATCCACCCACTCTTTTATTTCTAAAGAATTTTATAAGGGTATCGTCGTATTACCTCAATAATTAGATGTTGAGTTAGCTATGAAAACCCCTAATGGAATAACAGTCACATCAAAAGTTTATAATTCTTCTTTGATTAATGTTTGTGGGAAAGTGCTTCCTAAAAATCTTGTGATCCTTCCTATTGTGTAATTTTATTTGATTCTTGGCATGGATTGGCTTTCTTTATATGGATCTCATATCAATTTCCAAATAAGGGAAGTCACATTTCATATTCCAGATCAATATATGATCGTCTATCGATGCAAGGATGAACATAACCTTCGAGTGGAAATTTCTCCCATATTATGGATCTTGATTCAACTAAATGAAGGTTATTTCTCTCAAATGGTTGGTGAGAAACTCACGATTGAGAATATTCCCATTGTGCGGGAGTTTGATGATTTATTTTCAGAGTAATTTCCAGGTTTTCCACCAAATCGTGAAGTTGAGTTTTCAATAGAACTCGTACCGGGTGCTTTGCCTATTTCAAATACACCTTATTGAATGGCCCCAATTGAGTTTCAAGAATTGAAGAAGAAACTCCAAGAGAATATTGATAAGGGATTCATACTCCCTAGTGTGTCACCTTGGGGAGCACCTGTTATGTTTTTTAAGAAGAAAGATAGATCAATGAGACTTTACATTGATTATTGAGAACTTAACAAGATCACTATCAAGAACAAATATCCTCTCCCGTGCATTGATAACTTATTTGACCAATTACGCGGAGCTAAATAATTTTCCAAGATTTATCTTCATTCAAGGTATAATCAATTTAAGGTCAAAAGGGAGTATATACCAAAGAAGGATTTCCGTACAAGGTATGGACACTATGAATTTATAGTGATTCCATTTGGTCTTACTAATTCCCCTGATATCTTCATGGATATCATGAATAGAGTCTTTAGAGACTATATTGATTAGTTTGTGGTAGTCTTTATAGTCGATATTCTTTTCTATTCAAAGATAAAGGAAGAACATGAAGATCACTTGAGAATTATATTGAAGACCCTGAGAAAGGAGAAGATTTATGCCAAATTTACCAAGTGTGAATTTTGGCTTTAAAAAGATGCATTTTTGGGTCACATAATCTCAATAGAGGGGATATCTCTTGATCTAGAAAAAACAGAGGTTATCGAAAGATGGTCGAGACCAACAACAGTAACCGAGATCTGAAGTTTTCTTGGTTTGGCTAGATATTATCGACGTTTTGTGAAAGTTTTTTCTCAATTATCTAATCCACTCACCAGGTTGATTTGAAAAGGAGTTAAGTTCGTGTGGATGGAGGAATGTGAAGAGAATTTCAAGGAGTTGAAAATAAGGTTATCCAGTGCACCTGTACTCACACATTCTTGTAATGGAGAAAGGTTTGTGGTCTACAGTGATGCATCCGAGAAGGGGTTGGGGTGTGTTATTATGAAAAATGATATGGTGATAGCTTATGCCTCACGATAGTTGAAAATCCATGAGCAAAATTACCCAACTCATGATTTTGAGTTAGCTGCAGTAATCATTGCATTAAATATTTGGAGGCATTATCTTTATAGAGAAAGGTGTGATATTTATACTGATCATAAGAGTTTAAAGTATATTTTCACACAAAAGGAGCTGAATATGCACCAAAGAAGATGGTTGGAGCTGATTAAGTATTACGACTTCTCAATTCATTACCACCATGGGAAAGCAAACAAGGTGGAAGATGCATTAAGTCGACAAGACCACGCTAGCTTATCCATGATGAGGATCACAAAAGATCCAATATTTATGGATTTACAAAGGATGGATCATGGAATTATAATGGAAGGGGAGAAATCATATCTTTCTCAAATGAATGTTCAACCATCTATAAATGTGAAGATTAGAGAGGCACAGAAAGAAGATGTAGAGTTACAAAAGAAGGTGAGAAATGTTTCTGAATTCAACCTTGATTGTGATGGGATAATAATGTCCAGGAATTGGGTTTGTGTTCCCCCATCCCAGAAGTAAAGAAGGAGCTGCTGGATGAGGTTCATAGTTATGCATTCTCTATTCATCCTGGAAGCACGAAGATGTATAAGGACCTGAAAGGGTACTTCTGGTGGGATGACATGAAAAGAGATGTTTCTGAATATGTCTCTCCATTCATGGTTTGTCAGCAAGTTAAAGCTGAGAGACAGAAGTCTAAGGGGATGTTACAACCATTACCCATACTAGAATGGAAATGAGAAAACATCACTATGGACTTTTTCACTGGACATCCTAAAACATCCAAAGGAAATAATGCTATCTGGGTTATAGTTGATCATATTACAAAGTCTGCACACTTCATTTCTATTAGAGAAGATTTCTCCCTAGATTATCTTTCTAGGATATATGTAAAGGAAGTGGCAAATTGCATGGAGTACCACTTTCTATTATATCTGATCGGGATACGAGGTTTACCTCAATGTTCTGGAGAAGTCTTTAGCATACTCTGGATACAGATTTGAGTTTCAGCACTGCTTATCATCCTCAGACAGACAGTCAGTCTGAGAGAAAAATTCAAACTCTAGAAGATATGTTAAGAGCTTGCTCTATGGATTTCAAAGGTGGTTGGGATCAACACCTGCCTTTGGTGGAATTTTTTTATAATAATTTCTTTCACTCCAGTATTCAGATGGCTCCTTATGAATCTCTCTATGGAAATAATGCAGGACTCCAACTTCCTGGGATGAAGTTGGGGAAAGAAAGCTATTTGGACCTGATCTTGTTGATGAGATGGAATAAATGGTCAGATCTATTCAACAACACATAAGAGAAGCTTAGAGTTGACAAAAAAGTTATGCCGACAACCGAAGAAAAGACCTAGAGTTTGAAGTGGGTGATAAAGTGTTCTTACGAATATCTCCTTGGAAGAGAGTAATGAGATTTGGAAAGAAGGGAAAGATAAGCCCTAGATATATCGGTCCTTTCGAAATACTGGATCGTGTTGGGAAGGTAGCTTACCGATTGGAACTTCAACCGAATCTCTCCCAAGTTCACGATGTATTCCATGTATCTCTCCTGAGAAAGTACATACCAGATCCTTCACATGTACTCAGCTCAGAAGTTGTACCGTTGGAGCAAGATCATTCTTATGAAGAACAGCTGATAGAAATTCTGGATCGTAGCGAAAAAGTCCTATGGAACAAGACCACTCGCTTGGTGAAAGTTTTATGGAGGAACCACCAATTTTAAGAAGCTACATGGGAGCTTGAGGATATGATGAGGGAGAGGTATCCCCATCTGTTTGTTACAAAGTGATGAATATCGAGGGTGAAATTAATTTTAAGGGGGGTCGAATGTAACACCCGAGACTTTATGAGAAGTATTTTGTTTTTATGTTATATACATCATCAAATAATATTTCACTACACACAACACTAGCTTGGCTTGCTTTACACGCAATCGCGACCTTCCTCGATATCTTCCGTCGTACACAATACCGAGTTTACTAAACAACGATATTCTATTAAAATATTATTAAAACTAGCCGTTATGAATAGTAATACCCACTTTTTGAAATCTTTTAAATTTTATCTTTCAAAATGTACGTCATTTTTGGATTCAAAACATGGAAATTAGCCTACGGTGAAATTTTGGTATTTTTCAGAAAACATTCAATTTTTGATGAATAGTGAAAACACTAGGTTACTATTTAAAAACCGACTTTTTATTTAAATAATTATTTATTTTATTTAAATTTATTTTAGGTAAAAATTGATACATAACACCTATATAAGTTCAATTTAATTCGTGGGAGTCATTTTATAATAATTTTAGATATATAAAAATTTTATTGAACTTTTCATCGTCTTTTACCCACCTCCTAGGAGAATTTACCAATTTACATAAAACGTAATTTTACCACTTCTGTGAGTGGAATTTCAAAAATCCTAGAGACATGGTGAATATCAAGGACTAAAATGTGGTTCAATGAGATGAAAATAATTTTTTTTGAATAGTAACTTTTTTACTTTTTTTACCACAGTTAAAAGTAAATATGGTAATGAAGGGTAAAAATGATATTATTATTACCCTAAAACAAGTCCTAATTATATTGGATAAGTGTAATTCCACCAAAATAAATCTTAGGAATACAATATGTCAATTTAGGCCCACATGGATTAGATTCAGACATTTAATATTATTTTATTTAAAGAATAGTTAAAATAGTAAAAATCAAATTTTAATAACTAAAACATTTTTAATATAGGGTTATACATAAGATAAATTAGACTATAAATATTAATTAGAAATATAAAACTATTTCCTACTTAATAGTATTTTATTTATAATTTTTAGATAGAAAATAATTTAATTGAATTATGACACAATGATGATGCAATAATTATATTATTAATAAAATATTAACATAATTAATGTTATAAATACCCAAATAAATGTAATTTGAGGCTTTTTATGAATTAAAATAATTTTCTAGGTTAATATGAGATGTTATTATTGATTTAATTAACTTTTTTCGAACTAATCATTCTTTTATGATTTTCACAAAAAATCAATTACCAAATAGTGTCAAAATTGATATAAAATAGTTTTTATAACAAATATTATATTATTAATTGTTATTTTATTCCTAAAAATCTAAGGCTTGGAAATATGAACTAGATAAGGTTATATATATTAATAATAAATAACTTGGGGTTCGTTTGTCTTGTTATAGTATGTTTATTAACCGTATATTGTAAGAAAACAGGAAAACACGGTAAAAGTTAAATTATCTAACTTAATGTTAAATCTAAATGATAAGGTTAAAATAGAGACCTAAACGTGTATAAATTCTATTTTATGATAGTATTTTGACCCATCCCCACCTTATCTTTGAAATAAATCAATTTGGACCTATAAAAAACTGAATACGACTTTATAATAAAATAATATTTTTTGTTTTTCCAAAGGTGCCCCTCTCCTCCCTTATAAAAGGGCACCTCCTCCCTCTCTTATTCACACCACTTTGAGCCTTTAAGCTCGGCCAAACTCTGAAAATTTCTCTTCTCCACTTCCCTAGAAACATCCAAGATGTCCTGGTCTTCTTCAAAGACCATCTTTAGTGACCTAAGAGGACGTTAAGAAGAGGCGCTTCAAAGAAGAGGTAATGTCTGTTACCGATTATTTCAACATTATTTCTTCTTCTACTTCTTCTTATTTAGTTGTTTCATTATGAAGTAATAACATCAGTATCACTCATATACTGATATGTTATTATAAGTATGAAACAAACCTATTTCACCATCTATCCATCCTACGGAAAACGAAATCACCGCGCGTGCGTACGTACGAAATACTGTCTCCACGCCGTGGTGTAATCTATTTTATACCACCACCTTACTTGGATGGGTATAATGGTGTAAATAATGACTATATATGATTATTTTAAAGTTATATTTATTCTAAAATAGTATACATACACTCCAATAAAATTCCACGATCATGGGAATGATATCATCGCTCGTGTGTACGTATGGAATACCGTCTCCACGATGTGATGCGACTCGTTCTACATGATATTAAATGATTTGAATGAATAAATATGATATATATTACACTAATAACATTCTGGAAGTGAGGTATCTATAACCTAAAAAGATTAATACAAATTTATTCGACAAAACACACATAAGAACAAAAAGTAATAAACACCCGAATAACAAGTAGTAATGAAATATTACTAATAAGAAGCTTAGAATATGACCATATATGATATCATAACAATATGTATGACTATGGAATAAGTCAATGACATTATTTAAATCATTATACAGTAGGTTTGGACACTTACAAAGCAAATCTGACCCAAGGTAAGGGAAAATCTCACAATCTTATTTTTATCCGAGATTGTTTATACTTTGGTATTTATTGGGGTGTATTTTATCATCAAAATCCATGTTTCCTCAATATGTAATATTATTTCCATCCACATAAAATTTTTTAAATCCAGTTTTACCCATTGGTGAGTTTTTAGTAAATGATATGAAATGAATCTTTTATCATTTTTATTACGAAGTAATTTTTGACTTTTCCGGCCAAAGTATGAGAATGATGTTTTTTAACTTATAAGACATGAATGTATTATTAGAACATTAGTTCCAAGATGCTTCCTTTAAAAATTTTCAAGTTTATTTTTAATTAACTTCTTTTAGTTTAAAATTTTATGACATGTTATGAAAGGAAAAATGTTTTTGAAGTAGAAAGGATATTTTCCTCAAGAATGGAGTTCAAGTGTTTTATCAAAGTTATTTTCCATCTAAGATAATATAGGGTGCTATTGAGATCCCTATTTTTACATTGATTTTATTGTATTATGATGGAATTAATTTTATGATGTCCTTTTATCTTATATTGGTTATGTTATGATGACATGATGTTTAAGAATCCCATTTTTATTACATGGGTTATGCTATGATGTATGATTTATGATTTTGTGGCACACATAAGAATGGTTTCATTATGAGATGGGTGGGACCTATATCTACCTCCAATGCATTGGGTAAAGATTTATATCTCATTAGTTAGACATGGCTGGAATGGCAGGTTACCCTAGTTCAGTGAAATAGGACTGAAACGAGAAGTGAACTCTGTTCAGAAATGGACTTTTTCCGCTAAGATAGTCTTGGATATGAGTCTTGACTACTAAGAAATGATTCTCTATGATTATGTGTGTATGAAACAAAGTTTCATGTTTTAATTTATGATTATTGGGATTACATTTCACTACTATGATTTATCCCATGATATGAAATTATGATCTCTTTTGCAGGTTAAGATTTCAAAAATGTTATGTACTTATGAATATTATGTGATTGATATTTCTTTTGTTTACCCTTAATGATCATTTGAGCTCACCCTTTTGTACGTTTTCTTTCCCCAGGCCAGGAAGAAGGTTATTAAGTAGGATATGCCAAAAGGGACTCTAGATATGATGAAATAAATGGGAGATAATGCAGATGCTTTATGAACTAGTTGTTTATGTTTCCTAGTTTCTAAACACTCTATACCTATATGGTCTTTTCCTGGTTTTGTTATATGTTGTAATAAGTGTGCTTCAATTCTGAAGTAATAACAATGTATGTAAAGTATGGGTCATTATAATTACACCACCAATGAGACTAAAACATAATAAAAAAGTGCATATTATCCAAAAAATCCCTCTAATTCAGTACCAAAATAACCCAATAACTCATCAACAACTATAAAAAATAGGAAAAAATATGTAAAAGGTAAAAAATATTCTAATTAGTGAAAATAAGTGATGTACAGACAATGATCTAATTATGACTTGTGGCCACATCTAATTGTACTAACACTGATGTAGGAATTAATCTTTCCCATATCTACCAGAATAATAAATATTCTTTGGGTATGTAAAAATAATAAAATTATCATTCATTCCTAAAATGCAGTACATGTGAGGCTTCATGTCATAAATGGTTTATATGCATGGTATGATAATAAAACACTCAATGTAGAAAAAAATATGGTGTCTCAATATTTCTAGGGTCAATTATTTGTGGAAAAAAATAGAAACACAATTACATGGATTAAAAATATATTATTTACTAATATGGAATGATGAAGAATTTTAGATGAACTATAAATTAGTTCATAGATCATAACTAGCTATATTTGATAACCCCATACATCAGATTATTCTATACCAATAAACCTAAGTTTTTTATTAGTCAATGATTATTTGTTTCTAATCTAATCCACCCCCCAGAGGTGGTAAAATAAATACCTATAATATATTATACCTATACTCTTATACGACCAAACAGATGCATATATGAGTAAAAAGAAGGTAGGGTCCCGACATTTCATTATATTTTTAAATAAAATATAGAGTTTGTTAGAGATATCATGAATCCACTCCTATAGAGTTGGGGAATAAATATAATGACTTAGGGAATTCATGATTAATATCCCAGAAATTAGTGAAAAGGTCCTATATGGAAAAAATTTGAACCATTCGTGACTTCAACAAGTTCACTAATAATGGTTACCCATAAATAACATATAAAAAATATATGATGTCCACAAAACACACAAGCTTATTATAAAAATGATAATGATGATACAAAATATATAGCAGACATGAATTAAATAATATTACAGACTTTATAATTTATAATTCTTAATATGGCATGGAAGTGATATGTATAACATATTATATTATTGGCATGATTAGGACTCTATAATAATGCTTCAATGGTTTGAATGAAAAGGTGTTTAAATTCCCATCACAATATAAAACTACGGATATATTCAAGATAAATAACATATAACAGCACTCATGAATCATATAAACCAACCTAAAACATATATAAAGAGTTTATTAGTAGAGTAATTCATGATAAATTCACAATAATTTCATCGTCAAATGTGTTTGAGATAATCCAATGGAACTGCAGGTGTCATAATCATCCAATTCCAAAGTTGATGTGGGAAATACATTTTAGGGAATCAAAAATTATATCATATTAATTCTAGTAAAAATATTCATTAATGTAGAATGGTTCTAAAATAAGGATTAAATGTAGTAAGGTGTAGGATAATAAAACAAGTAATTACCTACATATAGAGGTATATTTGATTGAATGTCAAACTACTATAATCGGATAGGCTTTATCTTCCAATTTGAAACTCTACCCATACATAATTATTTAGTCACGACACTTGATGTAACTATGTTTTTTCATGAAAAAAAATTTCTTGGGGGAAGTATGTATGTCTGATAAATAAATTTTTAATCAAATTTTTAATAAAATAATTAGAAATTTTAAAGAAATGATAACATTTATAAACAATTCTTTAAAATAATGTCATCCAAACTCAAGGTATTTCGTTCTATTAAACATATTTAAACCCTTTTAAATTCTATATCAATTTTCATGTTTCATGATTATATACATTATGAACACCATATAGATTTCAACTATTGATAAAATATTCCTCATTATAAACCCAATTAATACTTCACAACTAAATAGCCTCATACTAGTTGGATAAGGTAGGTTTGTAGACTTAAATGCCACACAAGATTAAGTGGGACATGTATAATTTTTTTTATCATATGTGGTAATAAATAAATAAAATATTAATTATATATTTTAAAATCAATAGGGTTTAGGCTATATTAGGGATCCTATATTAGACGTTTTCCATAACATACCATGACACCATCGACACAATACAAACATCCATTTTGTCCCATAACTATAATCCTGATTGTGTCTATAACATTGAGAAATAAGGGTTATGGGTTTAGGATTATATATGTTTTTCTATACCCACACCATAAGGAATCCACAATAATAAGTAATAATACATGACACTTTTCAATATAATCATCCTATTTAAGAAAATATATAACATACTAATTAAGGAATATGATTTTTGTTTGTAAATTCCAATAAATTATTATTAGAATCATTTATCCCATCAAATTAAGATATGATTATAAACCATTCATTCATAATTACAATATATAAATAAGTATTTTTTATTATTTTGGAAAATAAAAATAGAGGCATATCATAAACATAGCCTAAGAGACACTTAATGAGTTGAGACAACCTACTCTAATTCAAGGTGAGCAATGGGAGAAAAATCATCTCTTTGTAATACCTATGAATCATTAAACTATGTTTTCGAACTATAAAATCCAAATTCGATAATATCATTCACCCATAAATAAAAAATCCCAAAAAATGGTCTATTATTTATAAAATTACCCCAAAAATTCAATAACCTAATTCTATAAGAATCTCCAAGAAATCTATTCAAAATTCCATCCCAAAATCTGAAAATATATATATAAAATCATAAAATAATGTATTATGAAAAGAATATTATGAATTAAAAAAAATATAAATAGGCTTTCTGTTATTAATATAATAGTAATATTTAATAGCTATGGTGAATTACACAATAATATATTAAAAATAATTCTTATATCTAATAAAAACAATTCGTTGAAAATGAAGAAGAGGAATAAAGAGAGAGATAGAATCATACCACCAATTTTTATTTAGAAAACCTGACGATTGACTTTGGATAAAGGTGTATGAAGTTGGAGGAGATAAATTTTAAGAGATAATTTTGTATGTATACTTATTGATATTGAGATTAGTGAGTTTGAGGGAGAATTGAGGGGGTGAAATTTTATGTTGTGGGTAATATACCATGATTCCTTCATAAATAAACACCCAACAACATCATCATATATCTTACATGGGGAAAAAATATACTCGATGTTACATGATGTGTATATTGAATTCTTTTTAGTATACAATGTACTCAGTGATGTTCCAATGGGAACTTTATTCCACCTATATTTTTATAAATGGGTCTACCACACTAGATACCATACCTAAACATTGACCCCTGGATTGAAACTCAATCCTCATCCTAAGATAGACCAACATTTATCCTCAAATTTTGAAAACCTAATATGTATTCCCATATGAATATTAACCCCTCAAATAGGGTTATAAATTTAAAAAATCTATAACATAAGCCAACTAATGGTCACAAATTAGTCCTTAAATAACTATTTCAAGAAAATTGTTCTTTACACACAAAAATAATTAAAGTTTTGATGATCCTGAATGGGATACCTTTCATGAAAATGTATCCAAATGGTGATGTGATTTTACATTATCGGTACAAGGATGATTATATTATTTTATCTTTATAAATATTCTTCAATCCTGAATGAGTGAATCCTTATCCATTGTGCGACTCACAAAAATGGAGTAGATTATAGGTAAGGAACATTACTAGAAATCATTCCATATAGACTAATTGGTAGATACTACTAACTGTCTCCCTTACCTACTCATTATATAATCATTTTCTCAAATAAATTTACATGAAATAACATGAGTCATATAAGTGATTTGTGTTGGAAAACTTATTGGAATCTTTTTTAAGGCCCTTTGCTATTTGGAATAATAAATAGTATAACCTATATACTAAATAAACATGTGCGTGATGTTCTCAGTTCATAAAATTCCATTAAAAATTCATTATCTCCCTTATGAGGGAATTATACTTCTCTATAACATTCCATATTGATGTTGGATAGATAAACTTTTATAACCTAACCCAATGAATTGGATCCATATATATTAAATAAATATCCAAAATTCTTATCCAAACCAATCTATTTATAATATAGAGATATTTTTATCTACGATTCACATTCTAATCATGTATAGAATGAAATAAATTTTTCATATCAAAATAATTGTGAATCTAAAATTTCATTATTTAATAAAATAAACTTGGTTTCAATTTGGATCATTGTGTGTGGTTTTTACATCCAATAGGTGTAAAGAAACTGATCCCAGTAGACAATAGACAGTTCTTACTTCATTTAAATGGCACTAGATCTTGGGAACCACATCCTAAATAGCATGATAGTTTTTAGTCTTAGTAAAATAGATATATACCTTATTTTAACATCACATTTGAAAACATAAAAATACATCAGAGTGAATGTAAATATTATTCATCCTTGAAGTTATTCAAATATTACTTCATAATATGATAGGAAAAGGAAAGAAAATATGGGTGAGGTAAGAGTCTCATTATGGGTTACTTATAGAATATGATACAAGTAAATAAGTATTAATCAATATGTTAATGTAAATCATTGAAATCACATTCCATTTAATCAATAACTTGATAATTAAAAATAATATGAAAATAATGAATGTTGATAAAATAATTCCATAATCACATTATATAGAAACTTATCTGAGGATATCATAACTATTCAAATAATCAAGTAGAAATCAATAGCTAATATCATATTAGTGAAATGAATAATTTATGACATCATAAACAAACAATCAAGGCCTCATTCCAAAAAATATATATAAATGGGAAATGAATCAACTAAATTCCAAATCTAGTTTGTCTAATGAGACATAATGATGTGTCGAGGGTATATGTGGGGACCATCCCATTATATACTATATCCAATGCATTTATCAGAGGAATAATCAACAAAACATAAAAATTACTTCATAAAAATAAATATTTATCCATATTGAAATAAAAAGCATATGGAATGTCAATACATCGCCCAGTCAAAATGATCATAAACCATATAGATAAAGAGTAAGGATAGAATCATTATAACATATCCCTAGTGGAAAAGATGTAAAATAAAGGGTTTTAAATTTAAAAATATAAATTAAATAAAAAGATCATTCAAAAAATTCTTGATTAGAATACGCTTATCATTTTGAAATCCACTTTAAAAAACAAAAAATATACAAAATATTATGGAAACAATTTTATTTGAAATAAACTTGGAAACATAGAATTAAATCTTCAACTAAAATATCGAAAATTATGGTGTGAAATTTAGTTCATTTTAAACATGTTAAATAAAAATTATTTTCAAATTTTAGGTAAAAAGTGAAAATTACCACCTGTAGAAAATGAGAAGAAGAATATATTAAAAAAATTAAAAAATTAAATCATTAGATAAAATTTACTTAATAAATAATTATGGAATGGTAAAAAAAATTTATAACATTTTATATAAAATATAGACACGAGAGAAAAATATTATCAATAGAGTGTAAAGAATAGTATTTTTTCCATTAAAAGCAATCTTTTGATTTCTTGAATATTTAAAAGTGTAAATTGAAAAGAAAAAAAAATTTAATTTTCATAAATATCTAATGGAAGATAAAATTTATTGGATTTATTATATGAATATAATATAATTCCCCTAGTGGAAACCTAAACATAAACAAACTAGAATAATGATGGGATTGTGAAATAATCCTTTACAAAGATCGTATCAATGAAGTGAGAATTAATCAATTAACTTATTATTTGTAACAAATTTAAATCCAAATAATAAAAGTTTAAATAAAAAATAAAATAATAATAATTAATTACTCACATAATATTACAATATTAAAGATAATAAATATGCAATATAATCTAATGATAACAAAATGAGTTAGAAAAACCCTTACCTTATTGTAACTATAAATTAAAATAACCTTGTGTGAAATCATTAAAATTTAAACTTCAAATACCATAAATTTTTAATTATTAATGGATTAACATGAAAAAGTGTAGTATTTAAACCATCGAAAATAAATTATGTTTATAACATAAATACATGCCTCAATGAAAGGAAATTGAGTCAAAATACCTTATCTCAGGCCCAACATCCTTTTTACATGTTGAAAGCACCTCTATAATAAATATATTATACATCAATATATCATAGAAAAAATGACTTATTGAAAATATTTTATCACCCTTTAATTAAAAATTCTATTTTAAAATCACTGTTTTGGGTAATAACTGCATTTTTTGATGTATGTTTTGATTTAGTGGTATCAGTATTTAACAAATGATCAAAGTTTCACCATTTCAATAATATTAATAATGATTAAATAATATATATATATATATATATATATTCGGTAAATCCATACTTTTAATAGTCCATGTAAAATGAAAGCAATAAATGAATCACATCACTTTATAGAGGTGGTAGTCCACACGTACACACGAGCGGCGTTTTCATTCTCTAATGATTTAGAAGGTAAGATGGTAGATATGATGTTATTATTAAATAATTGTAATTATGTAATAAATAATATATATAAACATTAAAATCATCTTAATACCCATCCATAAAACAATGTGATTAAAGATGAATTTTATAGAAATGTAGAGATAGTCCGGCAGACATACACAGAAGCTATACTTTCACTTTATAAATGATGGGGAATAAGATGTATAATGGTAGTTTCATAATAATAATAAAATTTAATAATATTTAGAATATATAATAGATTATTTTATGATAAATAAAATTTATTTAGATGTCATAAAAGAAGAAGCAAACAAGAAAGTCATTGGTTAAGGTGGTCAGCTCTTCTTTGAAAGAATTCATTTGGATATCCACTTATAGACTTTAAGGGTAGAATTTTAGGGAGACCAAAAAATATAATACGTATCTAATTATTTTTGAATGATAAATTTGTAGTATATTTTTCAGGAAATGTTTTTAAGTTTAGTGTAAATATATGAGGTAAAGAGTGTCCTCCTATAAGTGAGGGGAGGACACTCTCGGAATTTCATGATGAATGAAATTAATATAAATTATGTTTCATGTAAAATTTTATAAATATTTATGTAATTATTATCTAATATGTATATGATTATAAACACTGTCATATAATAATATTTAAAAAAATAGATTTTTATTCACCCTTATATTTTATTTTTAATCCTAGTTAACCCTTTTTACAATTAGCGCAATTTTAATGTTTTCCATACATTAAGGGTCAAGAATGTTGACATATAAGGAGAACTGAGCATTAAATGGAATATGGGTTTTGATTACAATAATATACCATTACTTTCACTGAATATAATATTTTAATTAATTTCAATAATTTAGTAAAATATTATTTAGTATAAAATTACATTAATGAAAATTTTCAAACTATTCATTTACTTTGACTTGGAAGACAACATGAAAACAATGTAATTATAATATTTTCTTTTACAACATCAATAATATGTTATTTTTATCTATAAAATTTATTGTAAATAATAATTATTTCCTAATATATCACATTTATGATTTTTAAAATAATTTATTTTATTTTTCTATTAATTGAATACATGTTGTTTTTTTATTGATTAGGATTTTTGGTAAATATTTCATCACTAAAAAATTATAAATAAGTTAACCTGATAAAAAAATTATATTTATATTTATATCATCAATTTTGAACCAAAAATAACATCTATTTATCTATATGTAAAAAGTTTAGTGATAATTAAACAAAGAGAATGACATTGTTAACTTTTCATTACATAAAATAATATAAAGGTCAAAACCTATGATAAATGGGAAACATAGGTCAATTTTTTTCAGTTTGGATGATTATTTATGAAGTAAATTTATCAAATTAAATTTAATAAATTGTGCTAATAATTTTTTATCCCTAATCAAATTATTTTTAACCTTGATTAACCAATTTACCCTTATCATATTGATAAAATTTACTAAGCATATTGTTAATAATGATAAAAAAATAAAGCAAATTAATTTACCAAATTTTGACCTCTTGATTCCAAATATGGAATACCTTTTTTGTGATTTAATTTTTATAAGTGGAATAAATTAATTTTATATTAAATCGCAAAACACATTAAAGAACAATTTTTCAAGATACTGTCTTTTCTGTATAAAATTTTTTCAATGAAAAATTATTCCATTAAATTTATTCTAATGAAATTAATGAAATTATTTATAATATAATATAAAAAATTTCACTTTTTTATAATTCAAAATAAATTCTTGAAAAAATATTGTGTTCAATAAAAATTAATATTTTTCACTATCCTTTGAAAAGTAAATATCTTTTAAAAATATTAAAAAATTATCCCTAAGTAAATTTTAGTATTATAAATTGATGATTGACTTTAATTTTATAAAATAATTCCAACAATTTGTACAATATATATATAATTATCACACACAATATTCTAAATAAAATTATTTTTAGTAAAAATGTGATTTTGAATTATAAAAGGACATCACTAAAAATAGAGTGATTACTTTTTAAAAATTTACCACAAAATTTATATTGAGAAAGACATTTATATATATTTCATACATAATTTAATACTATTAATACCCAAAAATTTAATTTCTAGGTTATAAAAATCATATGTAAATTATAATATTTCGTGGTTCGTTTCAACTAAGTGTTGCATGTTATGTACATTATAGAACATACTGTTCCTTTAAAATTTTATGGTGTTACAATATTCCAAAATAAATGAATTTCATACTTAAAATTTGAACTTGTGCTTGAAAACCAAAGGTTTGAAATTAAATAATACCTTCTTTATAAACCCACACTATAAATAGTGCTACTAAAACATCCTCTTAAAATAGGGAAATGGAAATTTAAATGTCGTTAAAAAATTAGGTTTCCAAATAAGAAAAATTTATTGGGAAGTCAAAATATAGACATAGAGTGAAAAATTAACTCCAAAGGTCTAATAAAGAGTGATAAAATACATGTCTAGTATAAATGTAACAACCATGAAACCGTAAATTTGTGATGGGTGAAAAGACAATAAATTCATCAGAATTGATCATAAAATGAAAAAAACGTTTCAAGATTCTTTTCTATGATTTGAATAATTAAATTACCTTATATAATAATAACATATTGTAATATACTGAGTTTACATTTTTAATTTCATCCTTTAATTAGTTTCTATATCAATTTCATCCTTTTTCAAAATAATGTGTATTCAGGATAATTGTTTCATGCCTGAAGCACCAAAATAATCTTCTAATGGATCACATAACCCAAAAACTAATAACAACATATTTCTCCCAACTATACTAATTTTTTTTTGGAAAATTTAAGATAAAACCATGAATTAATAGATCATCATACATGAGTCTGAAAAATTCAATTATAACACCAATAGTTTATCATTAATCATTCCTTAAATAAATAAACTTTTGGTTTTAGGCACAACGGAAGCGTAGGATGGGCATGCACCCAACATTGAAAATTTTCATAATAGATGATTAATATAGGATCAATATGATGATGAACACTAGTATCGAAATCAAATATATAAGTAAAATGAGAGAACCCAGAACTGAGAAGAAAGGATCGAAATATTTTTTTTATAATTTATTTAATTTAAATTAAAGAATTACCTCAAAGGTGATTATTTCATCGTTGATGAAATCGACCACATGTCTGAGGTGCATAATAATTGTGATATAAAATCCAAATATTGGATTCATCTAGTAGTGATCCACACATGATCCATGTATCTCTGGACATCGCCGAAGGAGTCTCCTAGGGCTAGAGTGGAAGATCATTGTGCTTGTGATGTCTTCCTTTGATCTCCTTGAGAAGAACTTCCAAAGTGTTCTCCTAGATCTAGTGGAGGAGGATCTATCTCGTTATTGAGAGCATTATTGGAGAGGGAAGAGTTCTCTAGGCTCGAGGGCTTTTCTCTAAGGAGGTTGTTCACACAACGATTCATTAGCTGGTCAAATTACACCTTGGATAATTTTGAGAGTAACAACATAATGGGGATTTTAATTCACTATATAATAATAAATAATTAGCACAAGTGCTATTACTTATTTTATTATTCCATGAGAACCCCCCATGTCAAATAATGATATAAATTCTATTATTTCCATGATATGCGATTAAATTTCACGTTATATTTAAATATTATTTAACCAAATAATATTAAATATTATTTATCACCGGACCCATAACTTGGTCTTCCAATACTCCTCAATATCTATTCGGCCGTGAATAATCACTATTTATTTATTAAATAAATATAACTGCATAATTCACTGATAAATAAATATTTCATCCACAATATATTCTCTTGAAAAACTAGAGATGAAAAAATGTGATCTAGAATACTTGAATAATTATTAAACCAAAACCGGGAATACTATTTATTAAACTTGTCAAATAACAAATTATTTAACTGAGATTATAGCTACACTTAGTGTGTGACCCTCTAGGCCTCTTTCTCTATGGCATTATGTGGGCTTTCCTAATGTCCAAGATTATTGTCTTACGATGGGTAAAGGCTCACAAGAGAAAGAAGTTGATTTCGCAATGAAACATCACCTCAAATGAATGCTTACTATTTAATGTAATCCCTTTGTCCTAATATCTCTAATCAAATAGGTTGTATTCAAGTGGCATCAACCCATGTGCTCAATTTCTCATTCTTTTACTTCCCCAAATTGAACTTTCCTAGAAAACAACATTTCCATGGATTTAGTTAGGCTATATAATTTCCATCAAAAGGCCTGTGATATCTAATTCTATAGAAGTGACAAATACTTTCTCATATTATTCATTAATTCAGTATTACTCATGATGTACCCAACATATAAAACATTTCTGTGAACATCTGTTGTTTCAGTTTTCATCAATACATCTAGGTGTGTGATACATAATACCCATTAATAATAATCTTAATGTATAATGAAAAATAAAACATCCATATATAGGAAAATACAATGAAACTTATGAATGAGGATTTTCTAATGGTGGGTCATATTCTCAAAATGTCCTCCTAAATATTACCAAGGGTGCACACCTGAGAATCTGCCATAAAGTTTCATGACTCCCCAACCCTGATAGTCGATATCATTTATTTCCCTTCATATGATATCATCTGACCATACAACATATATTCGATAATTATGGCATGGAACTTCCAAGTTTACATCATAGGATGAATTAGCTATGACCTTTTAGTGCGACAGGTATTCTTAGGTCATTCTTATACACTATGTCATGTAGAATAATAATCCTGATGTGATAAAAAGTGTATTAATTTTCATCCAATGAATACTTTTTTATCCTAATGTACAAATAAGTTTGTTTCCAGGGCACAAAATCCAATAGAATTACACTTTTTCTATAGATAACTTCTAATAACCTTCATTCTACTTACTCTCACATGATATTCATGCTTTTTCTTAGATAGGCCTTTAGTTAAGGCGTATGAAATGTTCTCTTTTGTGGACACTATACTCACTACAACTTCACCCCTTTGATATAAATCCCTCAAGATACGATACATTCAGAGTACGTGGTTTGTCTGTGGATTTTACCTTGGCTACTTTTCAAGAGACACCACTGATGTATTATCACAATACAATATAATGTGATCTTTACTGTTCGGTACCACAACAAGCTCCTAGAAAACGTTCTAAATCCCTATGGACTCTTTTTCTTCATTAAAAGCAACTATATATTAGGAATATATTGTAGAATCAATGAAAACTGGTTTATTTTAACTTTTCCCACTCACAACTCCTCTGTTGAGACAGGAAAAATATCCTGATTGTCACTTTAGATCATTCAGATCTATCTGAAAACTAGTATTAGTATACCCTCTGATGGCAAGTTCCTCATCTCCTCCATACACTAATAACATATCATTAGTTCTTCTCGGATACTTAAGGATAGTCTTGAAGTAGTCCAATGTTTTTTTCTTTGATCTTATTGATATCTTCCTACCATGATCAGTGCATGGGAAACATCAAGTCTATTGCATATCATGGAATACATGATAGATCCTATCGCTAAAGCATATGAAATATTAGTAATCCTATTTTCAAATGTTGTATCTGGGTACACATTTTATTGGAATGATGTATACTATGTGACACTTGAACCAATCCCCTCTTGGATTATTCCATATTAAACTTCTTTAGTATCTGGTCAATGTATATATTTTGACATAGTCTAACCTACCTCTTGGATCTATAACGAATGATCTTGATCTCTAGAATGTAGGCCGCTTCACCCAAGTCCTTCATGGAGAAACACTTTTTCAACTAGCCCATGACTGAATGCAATACTAGTATGTCAGTTCCAATAATCAATATGCCATCAACATACTATACTAGGATAATGACCACATTCCCATTAAACTGCTTATAGAAACATGTCTCACATTCATTCCTAAGGAATACAAATTCCCAAATGGCATCATCTAATCAAATGTTCCCTGATTAGGATGCTTGATTTAATCCATAAATTGATATCTATAACTTGCATACCCGTTTAGCATCATCTGGTGTCACAAACACTTCTGGTTGTGTTATATAGACATCCTCATTACGGTTCCCATTAAGGATTGTAGTTTTGACATCCAACTGTGATGTCCTATATTCATGGAGAGATTTTATGGAAATTATGATTCTTATGTATTTAAGAATGGAAACTAGTGAAAATGATTCATTATAGTCAATTCCTTTACACTGTTTAAAATATTTCACTACTATCCCTTCTTTATAGGTACAAACATTACCTTCCATTTCTAGTTTCTTCTTGAATACCCATCTACACCCAGTAGGATTTACATCAACTCGTACATCGAATAGAACCAAAAAAAATTCTAATACCTCTAATCCATATTATAATTCATATCTTTTATCCATTTTGTAGCTTCTTAGCTCTCTACTACTTCCTTGTAGGAGATAGGTTCATTATTGTCCAATAATAATGAGTCACCATCCATAGTGTTAAAGAATCCATATATCTCTATTTCCCTTAACTATTTTTTTCTCCTATGCAGTACATGTGTTTCAGGAACATCCTCTTCGATGGGGATCTATGGAACTCATTCCTGTACAAATTTCTATGTATCTTGAGTATCAACTTCATTGAAGTCAATCATTCTCCCACTATCCTTTTTGAGGATTTTCCCCTCTTATGTAAGATATCATGTCTAGAAACAATCACATTCTTATCTGAGGGTATCTATAGTTAGTATCCCATTATTTCCTTGGGATACCCTATAAATATACACTTCGTTACCTGGGGTTCTACTTTTTTTTCTTTAAAAGCCTTAAAAAATTCCTTGAATCCCCGTACACATGCACATGAAAAACTAGGTTTCATTATAATCCATATCTCAAAAGGAGTCCCATTTGATTCCTTAGTTGGTACATAGTTAAATGTGTATGCTACAATTTTCAATGTATATTCCCAAATGAATAGTGGAAGATATGCATGACTCTTCATCTACCTTACCATTTCTAACAAGGTATGGTTCTTCCTTTAACTAATACCATTCCACTGTGGTGTATAAGGAGGAGTGAGTTGAGATAGAATCTCAGACTCTTGTAAAAGGTCGATGAATTCTTGGTTAAGATATTATCCACCTTGATCTGATTAAATCTTCTTTTTATTCTTACCAAGATGATTCTATACTTCATTATTTAACTCCATGAGTTTCTTAAAGGACTCAGGCTTATACCTCATTATTTAAACACAACCATATCTAATAATGTCATCAGTAAATGTAATGAAGTTAGAATATCCACCTATAGCTTCTATTATAAATTTCCCACACATCAATGTGGACCAATCATAGAAGTTATGTGACCCTTTCACCCCATCCACCAAATTGTGGTTTGGTAATTTTCCCTTGAAAACAATCATGACATCTATCAAGTGGTTTTCACTTGAAAATTTTAAATAGACATCTTGATAGTACTTTGTCAGGTTCTTCTTGTTTACATGACCAAGGTGATGATCCTATAACTGGGTGTTATATGAGTCATGTAAACTTGGTTCATTACCAATTTACAATAATTGGTTCTTATAATTTAATACATATAGAACATTATTTAAATGTTCCATACCATAACATATGTTGTCCTAATAAAAGAAACAAAATTTATTTCTGAAAATGAAAATAAATCCATCTTTATATAAATTCGATATAGAAATTCTATTCTTGGTAACACTGGGTACATAATTACAACCATGTGAAACAGAAATCATTACCATTGTCAATGTGAGGTGGTAGTCACAAATGGAAAGAACATCTTGGACCGCACCATTGGAAACTCATTGATCCACCTCCCCTCTGGAAATTTTCCAAAATCTACTTGGTTCCTGGATTTGAATAAATATATTATCCCCACCAACATCATCTAATATGCAATTTATTGAAATGGAAACATTGAACTTGATAAAAAAACTCATGTTTGGCTTCCCCTTTCCTCTGTGTGTAGTACCTCTTCCAGTTCCCTGACTTTCCACATGCAATGCTTACTGGATCCTTTTCCTTACCTTGCCTCTGGATCTTCTTCTTCTTGGTCAGAAAGTGCTCTAAGGCTTTGTATTGTTTATCAATATTAGTCCCCTTTTTTTCCTTCATATTCCAATTCACCATAAGGACTATTGGTTTTTCACACCCCATGTCTTTATGAACTTAGAGAATCAGGGTAAGAAGAATCGATAGACTCTTTTCATTGTTGCTCATATTATAATTCACAATAACACTAGAGAATGTCTTAGGTAGAAATGATAGTATGATATCTGTACACAAGAATTATGGGAATTTAATCCCTAAAATTTCCTGATACTCAATGTATCCAATAATCATGATTACATGTGGTCCAACTGGCATAGACTCTCCATGCTTAGTATTGAACAATGTTTTGGATATATCATACCCCTCTTGTCTCTCATTCTCTTGATAGATATACTTAAGGTGATACATCATGCTATAATCATACATTTCCTCATGTTTCTTCAAGTGATCATTGGTCATGGATAATAGCATGAGACCCTGAATATTCATAGATTTATTCATATGGTTTTCACAAATAGATAATTCATTAACACTTTACTCATTTCTAGGCCCAACTGATAAAGGCTCTTCTAGAATATAAATATTCCTCTCATGGTGAAGGATAACATGATGGTTCCTTTTCCACTCATGGAAATTAGTGCTGGTGAGAAGGTTTTCTTTTCTCATGTATGGACCATAGTTATAATTTTGATGTCATTTTGATTATTATTTCTATAAATTAATATGAAAAGAGTTTCATTACATTATCATTATAAATATAGACAAATAAATAAATTAATATTAATTAGCCTCCCACTATTTTGTTTGTAACGCCCCACCCCAGTAACCCAGTGTCGGTTCATTATTACGTAACATTGGCATGATCACAAAAGATCAGGTCTCGAAAGACTGATTAGTTTAATAGCCTTGGAAACACTAGATACATTCATAAACGTTACATTACATCATAATGTGAAAAACTACCATAACATGGTCTCCATAGTCCACACTCATATCCCCTTCCGACTATCCCTGCAGGTCATTTATAAAATACTTCTTCACATCTTGGAAATATTAAAACATTGAAAGGGGTGAGCTCAGATGCTCAATAAGGATAACAATATAACGAAAACTTTCATAAATAAATATAAACATTTAAGGAAATGTATAACTAAAAAAAGCTTTTTAAACTTGAAATTCAGCATAATATGGAAAAAGTAAAATGAAATAATTCCATTTACTTATTCACATGGATATTCTACTAGTTGAATAATCACATGCAATATCAATAACCACTTTCATAATGATGGAATGCATAATGCCATACTATCATAACCACGCAGGCAAGGCCTCATGCCAAGACTACAAATAATATTTTGTCAAGGCCTCGTTCCAAGACACTAGTTTGTCTCACGAGACCTAGGAGCTATAGCGGATTCCACCCGTCACTTATTAAGTCTAATTCATTCCTCATATGAACAGGTTTAAACTTATCATAAACCATAACATAATCGTATCAAATAAAACATGCATAAAGAAAACATAAAATTTCCACATTTCAATAACAATATATCAATACAACAAATTAATATAATAAAAACACTATCAAAACCATTTTCAATACAAAAATAAAAGAAAATTAAAACATGGTATTTATTTTTCATTTTAAAAATGTTATGGCTTGTAGAGGAATCCGAAACTCAAATAATGGACTTGGCGGTAGAGAAGTCGTTGTTGCCGCGTACATAAGACAAAACATTACTTTTGTTATTTAGTAAAAACACTTCATATAAAAATATTCCTTTTGAATAAAAGTAAAAGTCAAAGGTTTTATACACCGTATAAAGGAAAGTTGTGTATAAAACAAAATATGCCTCAATGAAAGGAGATTGAGACGAAGTCCCTTACCTCGTGTCTGACTTGACTCGATCGTTCTTTAACCACCTGAATAATAAACTAGAGTTAATTTCTACTTTCTTAAGAACCTTTTTCAAGTTCATTATTCTTTTTATATCACTTATTACCATGTTATGAACATTATGTAATTATTTAAGTTAATAACGGTTGTTTTGTCGATCTTTGGTACTTGAGTCAAAAATAAAATTATTATAATTACAATTTGTTCATGTGGTAAAATATCCATTATATCCATAATTATATTAATGATGTAGATATCATATATATCATATATATCCAGTATATACATGCATTTATAATATTACATAACATTTAGAGGTAAGAAATGAAATGCACCGTTCATGGTGACGGTAAGCTGTACGTACGCATGAATGCTACCTTCATTTCTATTTCGTATTTAATGGAATGAAATAATAATTATATAAAGTTATATTATAAATATAGTATAATATAATATATAATATCATTTACTCCATCCTTTATACATCCTATATATGGCATTAATGATTCAAATCACTTTTAGGGGGTGGAGGTCCGCACTTCCTAAAATGAAATTATCGCGTTTACCCATAATGGAAATTATAAAGGTATGCCATAAATGAAAAATAACAAAGCATAAGGAAAAAATAAACATAATATATATCATATATAAATATAGTGACATCTTAATGGCCACCATGAGAGGTGTTAAAAGAATATTGAACAATCATCGTTTCATGAGGTAGTAATTCGCCACCCATAGAAACAGTATGTTCTTTAACCATTAGACAAAGGTGTGTGTAAGTTTAAATCAAATCCTTCTCATAAATAAATACTAGTATATTGAAGATACTTGTTTTGTCACAAAATAAAGTAATAAAAAGAGTTTAAGGGGTTGGAGAAGCAAAATAAAACAAAATAACATAAGAGAAGACATTACCTTAAAATCGGGTAAATCCTTTTAATTTGAGCCAAAGGCTTCCTTGGGAAGACTTCTGCCCAAATTGAGGATTCTAGGAGTAATATTGGGAATTTGAGAGAGTATTTGGGTAGATTTTGGCCAATCCAAATGGATTTGAAGGTGTGAATAAAGTTGTAGAGGTGGGGGCCTTTTATAAGAGGAGAGGAGGGGCACTCTTGGAAAGTCAGGAAATGTTACATTATTATGAAATGATTTTAGGATTTTAAAGGTCCCACAATGATATATTTAGAGTATAAGGTGATAAGGGTTCTAAATAAACCAATCCAATAGTTTTTTCACAAGTTTAAGTCTTATATTTTACATTATATTTTTATTTTATTTAAATCGTTCATTAAAGAGGTAATCACTGCATCATCATGGTGTCATAAATAAATTAACTTATATAATGTCAAAATATTATAAAACAAATACTATGATGTAGGAAATATTTTTATCTTTCCAATGACTATTTATAGTAAAAAATATGGCTTTTATAACCTCATGTAAAAATTATTTTAGTAAAACAATGCATGTTTGTGACATTTTTATTTTTACTTTAAATAAAAAGTTATTAATGTCATTTTCTTACCCAAGTGGCTCCATGAGGCCCCCAAGTTGACCCATGGATTTTCTGGGTCGGCCATGACTCATATAATAAGTTTAAGACAAGTGTAATGGTAATTTCATATTATTATATCATTATATTTATCTTAAAGTACACTAATTACCTTTAATCGCGATTAATAGAACATAAAAGTTATTATTCCCCAAAAATTATTTTAATCCCATTGAACCACATTTTACTTTCTAATGACAATGATGTATGTCAGATTTTTTAAATTCAAAACACAGAGGTGGTAAAATTTCATTTAAACGAAAAATCAGTTTTTTAACTACCACTTAGTGGTTTCACTATTCATCAAAAATCGATGTTTTTCAGAAAATTTCCAAAAAATAACTCTAAGCTATATTTGATATTACAAATTAAAAAATTATGTCCATTATACCAAATTCATAAAATTAAAGTTTCATTAATTATTTTTATATTTAATTCCCGCTGTCAAAACAAGTAACGTGTTTTTAAGAAACAATATCTATCAAAAGATTGACACTCGTTTACGTCCAATTTCAATGTGAAATTAATTATAATGACCACCATTGGATAAAATGGTAAATATATATTATAATTATACTTTAAAACCAATAAAGAGTATAATTTATCACTATAAATTATTTTGATTAAAAATTTTGTTTCTAAGTATTTTTCTATTCATAGAAAATTGGAAGTTCTCAGAAAATTACAAAAAAATCAACTTAGGATAATTTTGATTTTCTGAATACAAAAATGATGTCCATTATGAAATATAAAATTTATATAATTTAAAAATGTGGGTATTGATATTCATAATGGATACTTTTATTGGATGCGGTGTGTTATAACTCGAGGTTGCGTACAACACACGTTGCTCTACCATGGAAGCTTGGGGTGTTACATTCTCCTCTCCTTCAAATAATTTCTTGCTCGAAATTTTAAAATGTTCTTCGAAAATAAAAGGTTGAAAATAAAAAATACCTTTGTGGAAAAAACATATCAGAAATAGGGTTAATAAAAATATAACTTTAAAAGAAAGAAAGATAAGTACAAAGGTCACCAGAGATAGCCCATACTAGGATTCAATGAAAATAGGGATATGGAGGAGAAACAAACCATCAAGGTCTAATGGAGAGTTGAAGAAAACAAGATTAACAGAAAGTTAACTACAAGAAAATCACAAACTTGTGATTGGTTAAATGGTCATTGATTCGCCTATTGGGAAATTTTACCGACCACATTTTTTATTTAAGTTACCTTTCATAAATTTGAGGAATATATTTAGGAGATTTACTAAGAACGCATGGAAATATACTTACTTGTCATGTAGACTTTCATTCTTTAATAAATTTTTACCAAAAACCTATATTTCACTCCAAAAGGTAATATAACTCAAAAATATTCTATTTATAATAATTTTATAAGGTTTCAAATAATAACACATACCATTTAGATTAGGAAAAATATTTTGTAATAACAAGGGAATTCCTGTAGGCTAGTGGTAGGTAAAAAAGGCTCGTCACACTATGGTTGTGGGTTCGATTCCTGCAGCTTTGTACGGCGCGATGGGTTATCTCCCAACCTATAGGTTTTCCTTTTCCTAAAACTATAGTATTATAATATTCCAAAAATAATCTTCATAAATGTTTTAACCTTAAAAAGTACTATCCAAAGTTCAACTTAATCCATTCCAAACTTTATAGTAATCCAAAATACCTCTGTGTAGACTTTCTCTAGAAGGTCTCTAAATTCCAAAATCAATTGTAACATCAGATTCCCCAAACAAAGTAATGTTTCTCTTATTATCACATACTAAAAATATGATTACCTTCATAATATTAAAACTCTAATGAAAACAACAAGTAATGCAGTACAATCCTTATATATATCACATTATTATTATAACCAGAATATAATCATTGAGTCCAAAGCACCAATACATTAATTATTCCACTTCAACTATAGTAACAACATAAGATTGGCCTTGATCCCTTGGCATTTTCAGAGGTAATTTTCCCTGATGCTTAGGACATTCATTTGTATAATTCCCTATTTCCCTATAATTGTAGCATTACACATTGATAGCCTCTTTCATTCCCTTGCAATCACGAGCCCGGTGACCTTTTTCTCCACATTTATAACAAACTCCCATTACTTTTAGGCATGCACCGGGGTGATTCTTCCCAAAATTATCACATAATAGAAAATCTTTCTTTCTCTTTTTCCCTTTATCTGTCTCTTGTTCCATCATTTTCTTATTCTCTTACTTTACTTTATTGTCATAAGATTTAGAGAATTCTTTTTCTATCTTGATAGAACACGAGACTATATCTTCATACGTTGAGAAAGATTGTGATACTAAAGCTCGAAGGAGAAATGGTTTTAACCCATCAAATAAATGATCAATCTTACTTCTTGGGTTATGTATATAATCTGCAACATACCTTGCTAACCTTGTAAAATTATCCTCATACATTGCGACATTCTCATCCTCCTTTTGTCTCAGACTCAGAAATTGCCTTTCCATATCTGCTCGATGGTCACGAGGAAAGTATTTTTATAAGAAAATCTCTTTGAACTCCCTCCATTCAATATTTAATACTTCATAATCTTTCTTCATGTTTTTTTATCAATGACCACCATCGATCAGCATCTCCAGTGAGGTGGTAAACTTCCATGATAACCTTTTCCCTTTCACTACTCCCCATGGTATGGAATATTTTCTCTAAAGAATTTATCCATTGCTCGGATACTAAGGGGTTTTTACTCCCATTGAATGTTGGTGGTTGTTTCCTCATGAAGCGATCTAACATTGATCCTCCATGTTTCGGATCAGGGTGCTCCATAAGAGTAAGGTTATTATTCATAACCTGAGTGAGTTTTCCCAGTATGGTGATAAGCTGATCAGCACCAGTTGTATCACCAGCTCCATTATAATTATCTTGAGAAATAGGGAAATCCATACATGGAGTGCATGTCTTGATACGGTTTCCATTCCTTCCACTCGGCTCCATTTCTAAAAAATGTCATAAACTAGATTAGTTTATGAATCTAAATACATAATTCCACACTTGTATAACACTTAACATAAATTTAACTATTTATGG
Source organism: Viscum album (assembly GCA_963277665.1). Classification (NCBI taxonomy): domain Eukaryota; kingdom Viridiplantae; phylum Streptophyta; class Magnoliopsida; order Santalales; family Viscaceae; genus Viscum; species Viscum album. The sequence goes on along the minus strand of OY728141.1, from coordinate 1,011,650,129 downwards.
ATATAATCCATAATCATAAACAGAAATGTTTTCTTTGAGGAAATATATAATCATAAACCCTTCATAATGGTTTGTAAAGAAATTTAGAATTATTCGAAGCATATCGCCTGGAAGTGTCGTAACCAAGAGTGCAGCAAGGCCCATTGTCGTGCACCAGTTCCCATTCGAGTTTAGATCAAAGAGGTGTCTTTGGGTTTTACCCCTAGGTACATCTGTGCCAGAGCTGCCTCTACCTGGTCGTATCCAGACAGGGATGTATTGCTCAGAAAACTCAAAAAATCTCTATAATACCAAAATTCTAGGAAGTTCTTCTATATTAATCCTTAGAGTCTATCTTAGGGCTATGTGCTCTAATCAGAGTTTAACTAAATCTTTCTTCCAAGGTTATTACTAACCTTCCTCTGATACCAACTGTAATTCCCCGACCCCAGTTACCCTGATTCGGTGCATTATTACGTAACATTGGGAAGATCACAAAAGATCAAGTCTCGAAAGACCGATTAGTTTAGCAGCCTTGGAAACTCTAGATACATTCATAAATGTTACTTTACATCATAAAGTGAAAAAATACAATAACATGGTCTCCATAGTCCACACTCATATCCCCTTCCGACTATCCCTGTAGGTCATTCATAAAATACTTTTTCGTATCCTAGAAAAATTAAAACATTGAAAGGGGTGAGCTAAGATGCTCAGTAAGGATAAAAATTTATCGGAGACTTTCATAAATAAACATAATCATTTAAGGCAATGTATAACTAAAAAAAGGCTTATAAACTTGATCTTCAACATAATATGGAAAAAGTAAAATGAAATAATTCCATTTAATTATTCACATGGATATTCTACTAGTCGAATAATCACATGCATAATCAATAACCACTTTCATAATGATGGAATGTATAATTCCAGACTATCATAACCACGTAGCCAAGGCCTCGTGCCAAGAATACAAATAAGATTTTGTCAAGGCCTCGTGCCAAGACACTAGTTTGTCTCATGAGACCTTCTGATGCATCTAGGAGCTATAGTGGGCTCCACCCACCACTTATTAAGTCCAATTAATTCCTCATATGAATAGGTTTAAACATATCATAAACCATAACATAATCGTATCACATAAAACATGCATAAAGGAAACATAAAATTTCCAAATTTCAATCACAATATATCAATAAGACACATTGATATAATAAAAACACTGTAAAAACCATTTTCAATACCAAAATAAAAGAAAATTGAAACTTGGTGTTTATTTTTCATTTAAAAAAAGTTATGGCTTGTAGAGGAAGCCGGAACTCAAATAATGGTTACGACGGTAGAGAAGTCGTTGTTGCCACGTACATAAGACACAACATTCCTTTTGTAATTTAGTAAAAATTCTTCGTATAAAAAGATTCCTTTTCAATAAAAGTAAAATTCAAAGGGGTTTATACACCGTATAAAGGAAAGTTGTGTATAAAACAAAATATGCCTCAATGAAAGGAGATTGAGACGAAGTCCCTTACCTCGTGTCCGACTTGACTCGATTGTTCTTTAACCTCCTAAATAATAAACTAGAGTTAATTTATACTTAATTAAGAACATTTTTCAAGTTCATTGTTCCTTTTATATCACTTATTACCATTTTATGAACATTATGTAATTATTTAAGTTAATAATTTTTGTTTTGTCGATCTTTGGTACTTGAGTCAAAAATAAACTTCTTATAATTATAAGTTGTTCAAGTGGTAAAATATCCATTATATCCAGAATTATATTAATTATGTAGATATAATATATATTAATTATATCTATTATATACATTCATTTATAATATTACATAACATTTAGAGGTAAGAAATGAAATGCACCATTCATGGAGATGGTAAGCCGTACGTACGTATGAATGCTACTTTCATTTCTATTTCGTATTTAATGGAATGAAATCATAATTATATAAAGTTATATTATAATTCCAGTATAATATAATATATAATATCATTTAATCCATCATTTATGCATCCCACATATGGAATTAACGATTCAAATCACTTTCAGGGTGTGGTAGTCCGCACTTCCTAAAATGAAATTATCGCTTTTACCCATAATGGAAATTATAAAGGTATGCCATAAATGAAAAATACAGAAGCATAAGGAAAACATAAACATAGTACATATCATATATAAATATAGTGACATCTTAATGGCCACCATGAGAGGTGTTAAAAGAATATTGAACAATCATCGTTTCGTGAGGCATTAATTCACCACCCATAGAAATAGTATGTTCTTTAATCATTAGAAGAAGGTGTGTGTAAGTGTAAATAAAATCCCTCTCATAAAAGAATCCCAGTATATTGAAGATACTGGTTTTTTCACAAAATAATGGAATAAAAAGAGTTTAAGGTGTTGGAGAAGCAAAATAAAACAAAAGAACATAAGAGAAGACATTACCTTAAAATCGGGTAACTCTTTTTTATTTGAGCCAAAGGATTCCTTGGGAAGACTTCTTCCTAAATGGAGGATTCTAGCTATAATAGAGGGAAGTTGAGAGAGTATTTGAGAAAAGGTTGGCCAAGACAAATGGCTTTTATGGTGTGAATAAATTGGTAAAGGTGGGGACCTTTTATAAGGGGAGAGGAGGGGAACTTTTGGAAAGTCATGAAATGTTACATTATTATGAAATGATTTTCGGATTTTAAAGATCCCAAAATGATATATTTCGAGGATAAGGTGATAAGGGTTCTAAATCCACCCATACAATAGGTTTTTGACAAGTTTATGTCTTAGATTTTACATTATCATTTCATTTTATTTAAATCGTTAATTAATGAGGTAATCGCTGCATTATCATGGTGTCATAAATTAATTAATTTATATAATGTATAAGAATTATAAAAAAATAATATAATGTTGGAAATATTTTTATATTTCCAATGAATATTTATAGTAAAAAATATGACTTGTATAACCTCATGTAAATTTTTTTTAGTAAAACAATGCATGTTTGTGACATTTTTATTTTTACTTTAAATATAAAGTTATTAATGTCATTTTCTTACCCAAGTGGTTCCATGAGGCCCCCAAGTTGACCCATGGATTTTCTTGGTTGTCCATGACTCATCCAATAAGCATAGGAAAAGTGTAAAGGTAATTTCATATTATTATATCATTATATTTACCTTAAATTACACTAATTACATTTAATCATTATTAATAGAACTGAAAAGTTACTATTCACCAAATATTATTTTAATCCCATTGAACCAAATTTTACTTCCTAATGATAATGATGTATGTCAGATTTTTTAAATTCAAATCACAGAGGTGGTAAATTTTCATTTAAACAAAAAATCAGTTTTTTAACTACCACTTAGTGGTTTCACTATTCATAAAAAATCGATGTTTTTCAGAAAATTACCGAAACTTTACTCTAAGATATATTTGATATTACATATACAAAAATGATGTCCATTTTACCAAATTCAAAACATTAAAGTTGAATTAATTATTTTTATATTTAATTCCCGCTGTCAAAACAAATAACGTGTTTTTAAGAAATAATATATATCAAAAGATTGACACTCGTTTATGTCCAACATCAAAGTGAAATTAATTATAATGATCACCATTGGGTAAAATGAAACAATATATTCTAATTATACTTTAAAACTAATCAATAGTATAATTTATCACTATAAATTATTTTGATTAAAAATGTTGTTTTTAAGTATTTTTCTATTCATAGAAAATTAGAAGTTCTGAGAAAATTACAAAAAATTAAAATTAGGATAATTTCGATATTCCGAATACAAAAATGAAGTCCATTATGAAATATAAAATTTATATAATTTCAGAATGTGGGTATTAATGTTCATAACGGCTACTTTGATTGGTCGCGGTGTGTTAAAACACGAGATTGCGTACAACACACGCTGCTCTATTATTCAAAGAGAAGCGTACCATGGAAGCTTGGGGTGTTACATTGTTGAAACCCAATAACCCTCACCATTGGCTTCGTAATATCCTATTTTTTGGACATTCAAGATAAATGGATCTATATTTACCTTTTCATTACCCTAACTATTATTTTTCAATAAACATGAATGGTTTTAGGTAGGCATTCCAAATTACTACCGTATTAACTCATAGATCCTTGATCTGTTAAGTGGAATTTGGTATCCTAAAATCCTTAATTTTGGATTTCCTCAAACTTTGAATCTTAGTTACACATAGTCCTTCTTGGATAGTCAACCTTTTATGTAAACTAAGTTATTTCAACCCAGAAATTCTAATTATAATTCTCTAATAATTGAAATCACCCCAATAATGGTTGTTCAAACAATTTGAACTATTGTTCAATTCTAACTGATGTAATGGAAGGCTACACCGACATAATATTTAATTGAGGTATTTTATCATTTATGAGTACATTTACATTTATTATATTTTCATATGGTTTTTAATGTTATGTGGGATATAAAAAAGTGATTAAACCTATATAGATAATATTTATAAATAATCCATTTTTATTTTAGTTCTATCTTGTATTCTTATTATTTTATTAATTATGTGATTTCATCAATCATCCATAATGAATAATCAAAAAATTGATAAAAATACTATAAAGGTTATGATCATGATATTTACTATTGGTTAGTTAATCTAGTGGTTAATAAACTAACTCTAACCTAAGGGAGAAAAACCCTGAACCATTTATGGTTTGTGTTTATAGGTTTCCACCTACGCTCATTTGTATCTCCTTGGATTGGTTTCACCTCACCTCCAAACATGAACTGCCTCCACTAGTTTGTGAACCTCATCTATTACATATTAATTTAACTCACTTGTATTTGAGGGGTAAAAGGGGTTTTATATAAAATAAACCATGGGCACATATGCCCTACATATTAATGGGGAGAAGAAACATATGCTAACAATTTTAATTTAATAAATAAATTAACAAGTAACCAATCACATACAAAGGCATGGCCTAGCTCGTGGTCATCCACATACATGAAACGAATTACGAATTTAATAAAACTAGAATTCAATTCATTAATCATTATTATTAAGATAAATTACACTTGAATCAATTAATCATTATCGTTAATTAATCAATACTTTTTTTCATAATCCTTTTATGAATTTCCTTGAGATTCTCATCCATAACCTTGTACATAATTCATACCATGGAAGAAACTCGGTGAATACCAATCCAAAGCTAACCATCGTGTATTTATACTTGTATACACTTTATTATTTATGACATGTAGTGTGCACACATAATTATAACTGTAATACAACTCACAAATGATGTTTAGATCTTTAAAAATTATGCAGGAATTAATTAAACATATATATATATACCAAACATATACCACATGTTGTGTCCAAGATTTACACCGACACGATTGTACATGTCTTTAGGGTTAAATAATATAATAATTTTTTTAAATTCTTCGTAATCTAGAAATAGTACATGGAATATAGATCTGACTACATGGCGTGTACCATTCTCACCGTCCATCCGAAGTACATGCCTGGAGAAATGGAATGTGACGTGTACATACGAAATCTTTGGAGTACACAGTGTGTCCAGTGGGACACACGCCGTGTGGAATTCACATTACATGGTCATCAGCCTGGCAAGCCATGTATGGGATACACGACTTTACCCTGACCCGAAGGGACTACACACTGTGTCCAGTGGCCAACATGACATTTAATCCGGATGATCATGCTCCAGTTTATCTTGCTCAACATGTAGTGTAATAATTGTCTACACCATGTGTCCTTAATGAAAATGGCTTGAGTAATTTCTGAATTACGTCTGATTCATTGAACACAAATACATGACATGTAGATCTGAATACAAGTCATGCATACTTGTGTTATCTAAACAGAACCATTGTTCCTCCTAATGAGATCCTCGATTTAATTATAATCACAAAATTATTCTGTGCTGGTAGATCTACAAGAAATGATAAGGGAAGAATAGTTCCCAAAATTCAGATTACAAGAACAATTAAACATGAATTGAAAAACTCAATTACTAAAGAACAAATGATCCATAAAATATTTAAATAATTATAAACGAAAATATAACCTCACTCTAATACCACCTATAGGTTTACAACACAGTAGAAGCAACGGATATGCGTTTACCCTACATTGAAAATTGTTATAATGGATGATTAATCCAGGTTTAATACAATGATGAACTCCCGTATTCACAGAATTAAATCAACGAATAAAGGAAATAGGGGGGAACCCAAAATTGAAAATAGAGGATCAAAATATTTTATTTATAATTAGTTTAACTTATTTTAATGAATTACCTCCAAGGTTACTCATTCTTTGTTGATGTGTTCAACCATAGGTCTAAGGTGTGGTTTCATTATGACATAGAATCCAAGGATAATAATCCTATAAAGGTGGCCCACACATTCTCAATGTATCTCTGGATGTTTCCGAAGGAGTCCCCAGGTGCTAGCACAGAATATCCTTGTGCTTGTGATGTCTGCCTTTGATCTCCTTGACAATCTCTTCCAAAGCATTCTCCTAGATCTAGCGAAACATGAGATCTCTCTTTATTGAGAGAGTTCTTGGATATGAAAAAGTTCTATAGGATGATAAAGTTTATCCAAGGATGTTATGCACACAACAATTCATTAGTCAGTCAAATGACCACTTGGATAATTTATGGAATAACAACATAACAGAGAATTTAATTCACCTTGTAATAATAAATAATTAGGGCAAGAGTCTTTACTTATTTTATTTATACTCTTGAAACCCCCATTACAAATAATAATATAAATTATATTATTTCGATGACATGTTCTTAACTTGATCTTTATATTTAAATTATATTTAACTAAATAATATTTAATATTATTTCACATCATACCCATAACTTATTCTTCCAATCCTCATCAATATTTATTGGGAATTTAATAATGACTATTTCTTTATTAAATAATTGTAACTATATTATCACTAACATATAAATATTCCATTCGTAATAAATTATCTCGGATAACTAGAGATGAAATAAATTTGATCAGACATACTTTAATAATTATTAAACCACAACTAAGAATAATATTCATTCAACTTGTTAAATAATAAATTATTTAACTGAAATACTTGTTACACTTAGTGTGTGACCCTCATGGCCTCTTTATCGTGGGCATTAAGCAGGATTTCCTAAAGTCCAAGAATACTATCTAGAAATGGGTCAAGTCACCCAGGAGAACGAAGTCGATGTGGAAACAACATGTCACCTCACACAAACACTTACCGTGTAATATAATCCATTTGTTCCAATATCTTCAATCAAGAAGGTTTCACACAAGTTCCATCAACCCATGTTCTTGATTTCTCATTCTTTGACTTCCTAGAATTGAACTTACCTAGAGAACACCATGGACATGGATTTAGTTGGGCAATATCATTTCCATCAAAGGGACTGAGATATCTACTTCTGTAGAAGTGAAAAATCATTTATCATATTATTCATTAATACAGTATTACATGTGACACACCCAACATATCTTACATCACCAAAACATCTGTTGTCACAGTTTTTTTCAATACATCTAACTGAATGAGTCATAATACCCATTAATAATAATCTTAAAGTTTAAGTAACATTACACAAATACGTATATAGGAACATCCAGTGACAATTATGAATGTGGATTTCCTATTAGAAGGTCATGTTCTCACAATATCCTCCTGAATATTACCGAGGGAACAGACCATGAGAAGGCCCCTCAACATTTCAAGAGTCCCCACCCTAGAAAACCTTTATCATTTATGTCCATTCAAATGATATCATCCATTCATAGAATGTATATTCAATAAAAGTGTCATGGCACTTCAAGGTTCTCATCATAGTTGGGATCCACTGTAACCTTTTAGTGAGACAACTATTAATGGGACATTATCACAAAACATGTCACATCAAAGCACAATCATGATGTGATAATATGTTTATTAATATTCATATAATTAATAAATTTTTATCATAAAGTAAAAAGAAGTTGGTTTCTATGACACCATCTCCCATATAAACATTTATACCAAATAACAGTATCAAAATCAAAATTAAAGAGTGTTTTTACCCCAATGGATTCCTCATATCCATGATCTTAAACATCCAAAAAATTAACATCATTCTTCCCAAACAAACCGTTATATTAAACCTAATTTTTATATATGACTAAACCCAATAAAATTTCGTATGAAATATCATTAATCTCTTCAAAATGAAAATTGTTTGATCGTACAATATGTTTACCTAAATATACATAGTATTTAACCATAAAACCATTTAATGAAAAAAGAATCATCCTAATTGGGATATCGTGTAGGTTATTGGTAGGAATTACATCATTTTCACCCATCTCTTGTGGGTATAAGCCCCCTAGCCATGATGGATATGATGAGGTGTCACATAATAAATTGTTTTTTCATTATTAAAAAAAAGTATTTTAATATATTTCATTTAAATTTCCCAATAATATGATTAACAACCTTAAAAATATCTTTAATTATCAATTCACTTTTCAATGACATGGTTATCTATTTGATAAAAAATATGTTCACAAATTATAATAACCCATAATTACATTATCATCAATTCTCATATAAAACCTAAATTTTATTAATATTTTTAAACTTATGTGTTTAATATATGATAAAAATATTCATAAAATAACATTTTCACATAATAGTAAAATAAAAAAATATTTTATTACCATAAATTTCTCTAAATAAATCTTTAATCTTGTTATAGTCCCATCACATAAAATAAAAAATGTAGTATCTATGATTTTAATCATTTGATTAATCTTAGGCATATCATCCAAAAACACTTTTGGTATATTCATATCACTATGGAATATCATAAGTATCCATATGGTCCATTCTATAATTCATTATTGTTATTCATAGATAAAATGTGAATAAAACCACTCATATACCTTGCGAGTCTAAAAATAGGTTCATCTTAAGGGCATACTCACCGTTCACTAGAATGATGACCATGAAATAATCAACCAACTCTTTTCAATGTAATTACCCCTAGATGAATCTATTCCAAAAATGCATCTATAAGTAGTATCTATATAGGAATTTATTTTAAAGGAATCATTATAATATCTACCTTTTAAAATATTTAGATGTTATCATGAAATAGACCTATCCTCAATTTCAATTATAGGTTTTTTCATAATATATGTTTCCCAAATTATAGTTCCCATGTTTCCTACAAATTGATATTTAATACAATTTGTTATAAACCTAAATCAAGTAGTATAGAGAGAGAACATGATTTATTATATTGAAACAAGATACACAAAATTTCATTCTGAAAAATTATATAATTTACTAGTCTTAGTGAACTACATATATACTTAGTTTCATATAAAATTTGAAAACATAAAAATATGACATAGTGAAGGAAAATATTATTCATCCTTGAAAATTTTACAAGATTATGCCTTTTTATCTGAGGGAAAGGAATGAAAATAATGGTGATCTTAGATTATTATTATAGGTAATGTAAAATATAATATATGAGTAAATAATGAGTGATCAATATAAACTGGTTAAAAGGTGAATACACATGACATTAAATCAATAACTTGAGTAGAAGTATAATATGTTAGAAATAAATGATGATCCAATAATACCAAGATCACATAAGAATGAAATATATCCATGGATATCATAAGTATTCAAAAAATAATATATAAATTAATGACTAAAAACATAATGATGTAATTCACAACGTCTTACATCATAAAGATATCGATGTGGTCTCATTATAAGATATTATATTCAAATGGGTAAGTATATGTCTAAATACCCAATATAGTATTTTTTATTAGATAAACAAATTTATTTATAGGATATAGTGATCCCCTCCCATCACATACGATGTCTAATACTTTCATATTATGAATAAATAGTAAAATATAAACAATATGCCATAAAAATCAATAAATATCAATATTGAAAAATATAGCATATAGAATTTCAGTATTATACCTAGTCTAAATGATCATAAAAATTCCATTGAAATAATAATGATGGTACCATTACTATATATCCACAATTAAGAGTAAGTAAAATAAAGGTTTTTTTCATCAATGGATAGAAATTAAATAAAAATATCATTAAAAATTTATTTGTGAAAAAACACATTTTACTTCGAAATCTATTTCTAAAAATAAAAAAAATGATAAAATATTTTTGAAATCTATTCCTATAAAAATAAACATATAATTTATAAAGGATTCTTAAACTTAAATAAAATTCATGTTGGTGGGAAATTCTTTTCATTTTTTATATATTAAAAAAATTATTCATCTCATATTTTCTGTATAAAGTGAAAAGGTGCCTCATTTAAAAAATGCCACGAATATTCATTTTAAACTATTTTTTACAAAATAAAATTTGGGAAAAATATATTTATTAAATAAATTTAAAGTATTAAAAAAAATCCATAAAAAGTTTAAGGAAAATATGGATAACAAAAAAAAGATTATCGACCAAGTATAAAGAAAAGTTGGGTTTTAACTAAAAACATTCATTAAATATCATATATATTTAAAATAAAAAATTGAATGGAATTTTTTTTATATTCATAGATATCCAAATTAGAAAAATAGTTCAGTTTTAAAATAGAAATATATTATAATTCACCCAATGGAGACTTGAAAATTCACGATACTAAATAATGAAGAGGTTGTGAAATAAACCCATACAAATATCATATCATTGAAGTGAAAATTAATTAATCAATTAATTATATGTGAAAATTTTAAATATATACAATAAAAGTGTAAATAAAAGATAAAATAATCTCAAGTTTTTACACATATAATCATATAATATCAATGATATTAAAGAGGTAATATAACCCAATAAAACAAATTTAATTCTAAAACACCTTCCCACTTGGTAACTTTCATAAAAAAATCGCTTTGGATTAATTAATTACAGTTGAAACTTAAAATACTATGAATTTTTAAGGATTCAAACTTTGAGATGAAAAATGGCTTTAAATACACCAGAAAAAAGAAATTTATTGCATACAATTAAAACTATCCTCAATGAACGAAAATTGAGATGGATTCCCTTACCAAATGTCCAACATCCTTCGTACATGTTTGAATGACCTGTATAATAAATATATAATGATGATGCATTTTTATTCTATACAATATATTTGTGATAATCTTGTATGACCCATTTATGAAAAATCATTTGTTAAAATGACTGTTTCATGTAAAAACTATTTTATTATTCTTTTATGTTTTGATTCATTATACTTGGCCTTTGTACTTTGATCAAGGTTCCATCATCTTAGAATTTTAAAAAACAAAAATTTCAGACCTTATTTTTTATTTTCTTATCTTATTTTAGTTAATCTTTGTGTCCCTAGTTTGTATCATGGGTTTCAGGTGTTTCAAATTGATATTTTGAATTTTGGGATTGTTTTATTTAGCTTCAAGGTTTGGGTACACGATTAAGGGGAAGCTATGGGACCTCTTGGGGTTCAGTATCTTTCCAATTCATTTTTTAATTTCATGATGTTTGTTCCACAAGATGCACATGGTTTGGTCCAAACCATGTGACTCCTTGGAGAAATTTTGTGGGTACTTGGGTGTCTTTTACCTAGGTTTCATGGCCTGAGCATGGTTATCCAAACCGTGTATGTAACACCTCTAGATTTTGTGAAATATTTTTTTAATTAATTTAATATTTGCAATATTTTTCATTTTAGACAACACTGAATATAGATTGTGTTATATAAAAGTGCCAAGTTATTATTTATTTTTATGAAACACTACGGTGAGGTTACGATATATGTAAGACATATATTTTCTTTCGATACACACAACACTAGGTTTTTCTTTTAGTACACACAATGCTAATTTCTTTAGATAGATTGTGTTAAATGAAGAAATGAGTTATACTGAACTAAAATATATCATTAATACTATAATTAAAATATTATTATAGTTACCACCAAGTAGTCGGAATTGAAATTACAAATATTATTTCCTAAATTGTGAAAATATGATTTAAATATGTATATAAAATGAATCTTTTGGTCATCAGATAGCTAGAAATGAAAGTAATAACTATTTGAAAATAATAAAATTCCTTTTCTAAGAAAAATATTTTTCAATGTACAAACACCATTTTATCTATTAAAATTATACAAACCACAATTAGTGAATTTTTTTAATAAAAATATGTATTAAATATTCAATAAAATATTTTAACACTCATCCAATATATTTTAAATCAATAAGATACGAATTAATTCAATTTTATGAATAAAAAGATGTATTTTTCGAAGGGGTAATTTTACTTATTTTTAATAAATAACCTATTTTATTTATAATATTTGAAAATTTTATAATATTTATGTGAAAAAATAAAATTATTATTTTAAATATGGATATAAAAATTTACTTTTTTTTTGTTTTTTTTAATTTTTCTGACCATTTTCATGTTTTGATGAATAATGAAAATACTAAATTTTATATGAAAACATATTTTTCATCAAAATAATTTACCAAGTAAAATTATAATTTTTAATTATTATAATGTATAATTAAAGCAATATTTTTTAATTTAATCCAATTTAGTTCATTGGAATAAATTTAACATCAAATTTTAATCCAAAAACATTTCATCCTTTTCAATGTTTTCACTTTAAAAACTCGTTTTCCCACCCCGTCTTTGAGATCGATTTTAAATTATTTTTTGAGTCTTATGTGTTTTTAATTTTTAAAAATCGGTTCAATATTAGGAATAATATGGTCCAAATTTAGTAAATATATCTCTTTTATTTTCAGACAATATGAATAGTAATTATAGTAATGTTTATTACCACGATTAGGGGTAATTGGGTAATTACGGGTAAAAAATATTATAAATATAAGAAAAATACCATAAAATGTACCCAAATGATAGTGGTTGAATTTAATTTTACCCTTAACACATATTTCTTAAAATTTAGTTTTTTTAATTAACACTATTCCATGAGAATGACTTAGATATTATGAATATCAAAGTGAGTGACAACATGTCACGCTCATACTTTAAATAATTATAGTATTTTTAAAATGGGGTTAAATATGAGATATGATCAACTATATATATTATTATGGTGGATAAAAGGTTTTTCTACATAATCATATTTTATTATATAATTTTAGGGGAGAAATAAGTTTTATAATTAATTACATAATGATGATGTAATAATTATGAAATTAATAAAAATAAATTACATGATAATATAAAAATTAAAAAAAATAAATTTTTAATTTATTAAGGAGAGAAACTAAATTTATAGGTGACTAATACATGTTACGTGTGTATGAAATTAAATTTTTTGATGTCATTTTACCGTACTGATTTTATTAAAGTCAATGTTTTGAATAATGTCAAAATTGAAAATAATGATATTTTAAGAAAATAAAATTTTATTACATTATTTAAATATTATAAAAATCATAAATAAAGAAAAAAGGGATAAATTTTGTTCCAAAATATCAATAAATTACCATTTTTGATTCAATTTACAACTTATAAGTAAAACAATCAAACTTTTAATATCAAAAAAGTTATTAACAATGTTAAAATTAAAATAGGTTAACTAAGGGTTAATAAAAATGAAAAGGTTTTTAATAACACCAATAATTTTCTAAAATTTGTTGTTTGATGGTATTACAACTTTATAATATGTTATCATCAAATCGGTGGAATTTTTTAGTTATTTGGATTGATATTGATTTTTTTATAAACCACTCTTTTAATAAATTCTTATAGTTCCCCTCACCTCAATTATAAAATGTCACTTCTTCTTCTACATTATATAAACTTCATGTAATATATCCAAAAAGTAAAAAAAAATTCCTTCTATTCCTCCTATGAGCCATATAATTTTCATAAGGAAAACCAAATTGTCATTTTGTGTAAATCAATAAGAGATTCCCAAAGAATAGGGAACATTCATCAATAATAATTTATGTTTTATTTCTTAAACCCATTCAATTATTTTTATTTCATGTTTATATAATAACATAATTATAATAAATATAATAATATTTTTTTATTTTATTGTTCCTACTTATAATCACACATTATTCCGTAAAATGTGATACATAATCATTTCTCATGTGTACGACAGACTACCGCCTTGCGAACAAATGTCCCTCTTTCTTCCACTACCACATTTACCAGTTGAAAATAATGGTGGAATTTCTATTTTAATATAATATAATATATATTTATAATTTAATTTTTCTTTTTAAATTTTTTATAACACATACCTTCATAATTCTTATTTTTTGAAATATGATAACTTTGTTTGTGGATGTGTGGACTATCGCCTCCCCAAAGTGATGTGATTCATCCACACATTACATGTAATGTATGAAATATGATTTTAATAAAATTATATGATATATATGGAATAATAATTCTATTATAATTATTATATATATATATATATATGTCATTTACTTTCTTTCTTCCAATATGACATGAAATTGAAGCAGTAACCATGTGTACGTAAGACATATCGTCTCTATGAATGATGTATTTATATTTCTATTTATATCTTTTATAGATAACCAAAAATAAATATATAATGAATATATATTATATTTGAATCACATTTATCATTTTGGAGATAATTAAAACATGTTTTAAGTATGAGGAACAAGAACAACAAGTCAAAACATGTATGAGATAAAAAGGTACACATGAGGTCATCCAAATCCCAAAAAACTAGGTACATGGTAGGTCATCATAATACAAAAACAAGAGGGTACACATGAGGTCATCCTATGCTTGAAACTATAAGGTATATGAGAGGTCATCCCAATCTCAATGTAGTTACATGGGTGATTATTCCAAGACTAACATACTATAAATGTCTTGGTAGAAATCATTGACATAATATATTTTAAGCTTATGTATATTCAAAAAATTTCATTCCATTTTTAATTTTTATACTCTCATAGATCATGTTATTTGATTATATTATGATTCGTGTCTTATGAACTGCAAATATTTTTTTCCATGACCCATGTAAATGATTTTTCACACACAGGGCTTGATCTTATAATGTTATGCTCATGTTTGAATTATCTTATGTTCATGTTATGCTTACATAACATCCATGTTTACCCTTATAGAGCACTTATGATTACCCTTTCTTATGTTTCCATTCCTCAGTTTATTAAGAAAGGTTTTATGTAGGAGTACTAAAGTGGAAAATATTAATGGGAGATGTTGAAGATATTTCACAAAATTAGAATAATTTTTTCTAACATTAAAAAGGAACTGAACTATTATGGTCACCACCCATTTTTTTATAATATAATTAATATTCATATATAAATATGTTATATCCATGTTTAAAAATCATGGGTCATTATAGTTTGTATTAGAGAAAAGTTTTAGTAAACCATTATAACTAGGATGAAAAAAATTTAGTGAGATACCTTTGGATATTTCTAAGGATGTTTCTATTGATATATCTATGTATGATCCTAATGTGTCATATATTTAAAAGTAAGATTCCTTATTTATGTATCCTATAAGTAATTTTCATGAATATTTGTTTTTCTTCTATGAGAAGTGTTACTCAGACAGTACTTTTTTGTCTCAATCAATAGAATGAACTTGAAGGAATAGGAATAAAATTGAATGTTGTAGATGTGGAAATTGTGGACATTATGAAAATTATTTTCCTAAGTGGAAATATCTTGAAGAGAATCAAGAAGGTGGTCTGAGTATTCGTTATAGTACTAAGGATAAAGAAACTGCACATGACATGTGAAAGTTATGTGATGTTATAAATATATTATTTATATTTAACATAATAATCATGATCAGATTGAGGTTAGGGGTCCTTAATAACTAATTAATATGTGATATTATAGGAAATAATAAAATTATGAAACTTGATTAATGGGTTAAGAATAAATTTGGATGATTTAAGAGTATATTTTTTGGAATTAAAAGATTGATTTTTCATTAAGGATTGAAAAGGATATGTTGAATGGGGATAAGTACATAGAAAAGTGACTTAATTGAAAGGTGATATTCAAGGGAAACATAATATTAAGGAAAATATTACACATCATTTGTTTCGAATATTAAGATATTTTTTTGGTTAATGATATGTTGGATTGGAATAAGTAAATTCGATGGTACTCATTACCTTGGAACTGATTAAGGATTAGTTGAAAAAATTATTTATACTATCATAGATGGAGTTTAGGTCATTTTTTGGACTTAATGAATATTTCTAATAATCATTGAAAAAAACCATACTTTTTCTCAATAAATATTTCGGGTAATATAGGTTATTATCATGAATCAAGAGATTAAATGATGAAGGTAGTCACATGTTTGTTATGTGACAAATAGGAGGTACCTTATAATATATGGGGGATCAATACTATGATCTTTTTTAGGAATTTAGTGATCTTATTTCTAATGTTTTATAATCTAATCATTATAAAGTGTTATAATGTTAACCATTTATGAAAAGGTTTATATTGAACATTAGATGAGGATTTAGATATTAAATTATTATCTATCCATATAAATATTTATGAAAATTTTATAACTTGTTGAAACCATTTTCATATGATAAATATATATTTAATAACCTATCATTTTATTTATGGATCTCATTATCTATAAAAACTTTATGAATTAAAAATTCACCTTCATTTATTGGAATAAGAAATGAAGTGGAAATTGATGAAGTCACAAAAGTGTGCGATTGTACTGAAACAAAGTAAGTATATCATCTCATGAAAATTCTTCAAATTCATGGAAAAGGGTCTTGAAATAAAATTTTGTCTTATTATTGTCTTTTTTATGATATCAGTGAATTTTTTCAGCCTCTTTGGGATATGGATTTGTTAACGTTAACATTCTCTTAACCATGTTCTCTATCATCGTCCATCAGAACATGATAGTTATGGTTATCTTACTTGTCCATGTTTTCATGTTCTACTTATGTTATCCTATGTGGAAAGCTAGTCATGAGTTAATTTGGGTAACTGTTATGTTTCCAAAATTACATTTTAAAGGAATTTTTAGTATTCATTTTTAGGATGTGGGTTTCTATGAAGGGATCTTTCATGTATTAAAATATTTATATCCTATAAGAATTTAGAGAGAGAATTTAATTTTAATGGGGGTATAATATATCTTCCTGATATTTTTTGAAATATATTTTTTTAATTAATTTAATCTTTTTGATATTTTTTATTTCACAACACACTGAATATATCTTGTGCTATATAAAAGAATCAAAATATTATTTATTTTTTTGAAATACTATATATAGGTTCTATTATACACCACACTGGGTTTATATTTTGATACGTGAAACACTATATTTGGATTGTGTTACAAACAATGTGGAATTATTTTCATTTATACTGTTTCTTTCAAGATCTAGTTTTACTAAAATATTATATATAATTAATAACATCATTAAAATATTATTAGAGTTACTAAATAAAAATTTGAATGGAAATTAAAAATAAAATTAACTAAATTATGAAAATATTATTAAAAAATTTATATAAAATGAATCATGTGTTCATAAATTATCTATAAATGAGTATAAGAACTGTTTAAAAATAAAAAAAATTCTTTCATAAGAAAACAATTTTCGATGTACAATCTATATTTTATCTCAAAAAATTAAACAAACAACTATTGGTGATATATATATATATATATATAATATTCAATAATTTTTTTGACACTCTTCCAATATATTTAAAAGGCATAAGAGAAGAATATGTTCAATTTTATGAATAAAAATATTTATTTTTCAAAGGGGTAATTTTACCATCATTTAGTAAAGAATCAATTTTAAATCTGATTTTTACAATTTTTAATTTTTATTTTAAAAAATAAACTTATTATTTGAAATCGGGTTATAGAAATTTACTTTGATTTAATTTTTGGTAATTTTCTAAAAAGTTTCAGTTATGTGGAATTGAGGAAATATTAAATTTTAATTGAAAGCTATTTTTTCATTGAAGAAATTTATAGTGTTAAATTATATTTTTTATCTTTTAAAATAATAATTAGATCAATATTTTATCATTTAATTAAATTTAGGTCATTATAATCAATTTCACATTAAATTTAAAATTAAAAATATTTCAATCTTTTGAATGTTTTCAATTTAAAAACCCATTTCCTGTCCCTTCTATGATATTAGTTTTAAATTAATTTTGATGCTTATGTGTTTGGAATTTTAAAAAATTTATTAAATTATTTTAATAAGAAGGTAAAAACTCAGTAAATAAGAATCTTTTTTTGGACAATATGAGTAGTAAATTTAGTAATTTTTGATACCATAGTAATGGGTAAATTGGGAAATTGAGGGTAAAAATAATATTATAAATACTATAAAACTACCACAACAATTTTATAAATGTTATGGGATTAATTTAATTACAAAATTAACACATAAGGTTCTACATTATAATTTTTAATTGATACATGTCTATGAAAATGACTTAGATATTATTAAAATCAATGGGAGTTTCAAAATGTCACGCTATTACTTTTAATAAGGATAATATTTTTAATATGGGTTATATATAATATATTATAGTATAAATATATAATTATGTAATATAAAAGGTTAATATATATATCATGGTATTATATTTTAAAATTTTAGTGAGTAAATAATTTTAATAAATAATTACACACCAATGATGGAGTAATTATTCAATTAACTAAACAATCAATTAAATAATCGGAAAAATATAAAAATAAATAAAATTTGACTTAATTAGGGTTCTAAACTAATTTTAAAATTTAATAATACATTTTTGGGGTATATTAAATAATTTTTTTTAATTTATATATCTGTTTTTATTTTCATAAAGTCAATGTTATTAATAGTGTCTAAAATGACACTAATGATATTTTATGAAGATAATATTTTTTTTAATTTTTTTAAAATAATAAAAATAATAAATAACAAAAAATTTGTTAAATTTTGTTCTAAAATATTATAAATTTATCATTTATGGTTCAATTTACACCTTAGAAGTTAAAATTTCAACTTTTTAATATCGAAACATTTGTTACCATCGTTAAAATTAAAATAGGTTAACGGTTAACCAAAATGAGATAGTTTAAAATAACCCCAATAATTGTATAAAATATATTTTTTTATGATATTAAAAACTTTTAATATCATATATTTTAATAAATTTCATTTTAAATTTATTTCTGTTGATATTAATTTTTCAAAAAAATTAATATTTTGAGAAATTCTTAATGTGCCCCTCACCTCCATTATAAAAGGGCACCTCTTATTCTTTTTTTCTTCACACTTATGAAAAAAAATTTCATTCAAAATAAATAAAACAAATATCAAAAAAATATTTCCTTTATACAAGAATCTAAAAATTGGTCATAAATTCAACCAATGGAGTTCGTTTCTATAAATTAATAAAAGATATCCAAAAAAGAGGCAAAATTATATAACAAGCATTTAGGATTTTTTTCTTCAATGAACCCCTTTGATTATTTTTATTTATTTTTTATTTAATATCTTAATTATCATAAATATTATTATATTTTTTTAAAATTAAGGGTTATACCTACACTCACACTCACTTCCATCAACTGGGATATGCAATCATCACTCATGTGTACGGAGGTCTACCGCCTCATGAACTGATGTCGCTTGTTTTTCCATTTTCAACTTTCAAGGTTGTAAATAATGATATAATTTATTTTTTATATGATATTTATGACTTATTTATTCTTATGTAATTATTAAATAACACATACCATCATAATTTTTATTTTTTTTTGGAAATTTAATGACTTCATTTGTGTAGGTGTGGACTATTGCCTCCTCAAAGTGATGTGATTCCTTCACACATTACATGTAATATATTAATGATAGTTTTAAAGAAATTATATGATATATAAATAATTATAATTATAATGGAATGATATTTATCATTTTATACATATATCTTATCTAACATATTTCTTTCAATATGACTATAATGAAACAATGTTCATGCGTACATACATCCTACCATATCCATGAGCTGTTTGTTTAATTTTATATGTATATACATTATAGATAACCAAAAATCAATATATAATTAATATATATGGCATTTAAATAATTTTTATCTTTTTGGTGATATTTAAATAATCATATTAGTATTAGAAACAAGAACAACAAGTCAAAACATATACGAGAGACAAAGTGGTTAAAACCCGAAATGTAACTTAATCTTGGAATTTTTAATAGGTGGTTAATATAAATTCATAATTAAATAATATATAGTATTATATAAATTAATATTATTCTATAATATATTTATAATAAAATTATATTTATTATACAAGAGGTTTTCATGATTACAATGAGAGTCAATATACAATGTAAGGGGATTTCTAGTGTCACTTTTATTTCTGTGATACTTATTCCATATTCACCGCTCATTTATTTTTTGTGGTGTATATACTAACCAAAAATTTAATATATGATAATTATTCTTAAATTTTTCGATATTTACATATCCTTTTGATGATATCTCTTTAATGGGATTTAACATTTAAATTTTACCAAATTGGTAAGGGAATTTCGTCCCAATTTATATTCTTTGAGACACATATTAAGTTATGAACCTATTTTTTTTGAGTTGTATATACTTATTTTTTAAATATTGTATCATTAATATCATTAACTTCATGATAATATAAGTTTCATTTAATTTTATTCTCCCTTCGTTCAGGATTCTATGTTTTGTCAAAAAAATATTATAAATGTGTTTTATATGATATTTTATCAATTTTTAAGGAAATTAATATAAAATTATTTTGAAATATTCCTATATAATTTTTTTGATGTTTTTATAAATGAAACGTTTTTTATAAATTTTTTATTTTTTAGAAACCATTTTTCAAATTTAAAAGTATATTTCCTAAAAAAATTTAAATGATCTTTCAAAATTATTTTCAATCTACGATAAATTTTGTTTATTTTACTTATGATATATTGGTATAATGATTAAAATATTCAATAAATATTATTTCTTTTTTTATTTTATGTCTATGATTATTGATTTAAATTTTTTTGGGACACATATATATGGTTTTCATTATTTTATGGGTGAGACCTATATCTCCCTATAATGCATTGGGCAATGATAAATGTCTTATAAGGTCCAAGGGTATATGGGAGGTTATCCAAATACCACAATAAGAGGGTAAAAATAAGTTCATCCTAATCCCTCAACAAGAGGGTACATGAGATGTTATCCTAATCCCAATACATTGGAGTTCATCCGACTCCCTAATTATGTACATCAGTGATTATTCCCAGACTAACATACAATGAATGTATTGGTAGATATCATTGACACATTATATTTTTATATTATTTTTATGCCACAAATTCAATGTCTTAGGCCATTGTTATACCCTCATAGCTCATGTGCTATGATTATATTATGATTCATGTCTTATGAACTTCCAATATTTATGCCATGACTCATATATATGATCATTGATATTTATGTAATGATATTAAAATGTTATGGTCATGTTTTCATAACCTTATGTTCATGTTATGATGACATAACTTCCATGTTTACCCTTACTAGACATCTGATCTCACACTTTCTTATGTTTTAATTCCTCAAGTTATAA
The DNA here is from genome assembly GCA_963277665.1 of Viscum album. Classification (NCBI taxonomy): domain Eukaryota; kingdom Viridiplantae; phylum Streptophyta; class Magnoliopsida; order Santalales; family Viscaceae; genus Viscum; species Viscum album. Next base: position 1,011,628,370 of record OY728141.1, on the reverse strand, counting down.
AGAAAGGTTTTAATTAGGAGTACTAAAGGGGAAGATCATTATGGAATTGGTTGAATATTTTTCGCTAAATTACCCAAATGTGTTTCATATTTAAAAAGGCACTAAAATATTATAGCCCTCATTCATGTGTTTTATAATGTAATGAATATTCATATAAAAAGATGTAATATCCATATTTGAAAAAATGGTTCATTATACTATGGAAGTAATTTTAATGGTTTGATAATTTTTTATAGAACCATAAAACAAGGTGGGAACCTTGTTTTCCAACCATATAGTCAAACCATTCAGGTGCCATGTGTGTCCAGTAAGGAGGTGCATAGTTGGAACATGGTATGGGAAACCTTTCATCCTAATCATGTGTAGTTCCCATTTGTCTTAAAAATGTTAAATTTACCTTTTACCCAGTTTTGATTTTATTACCATAACTCCTCTTTTCCTCCCATACTGGCTCGTACTACTCTAAGGGAGTTCCTCCCTTCATCCCCATGCCTCCCCTCTTTCAACGGGGAATCTAAGTAGTTTTCTTCAACATTAATGGTTATCGTACAAGGTATTATCTTTATCTCTTTTCATCCTCCTTCTTCTTCTATTTTCTTTGTGGTTTCTCTTCTCCCTTGGTTCCTTTGGTTTAGGTTTTGTGTTTCTTTGGGTTTAAATTAGTTTTTTGTCTTATTAAGGTTCCTCTTGGATTTTTTACATCTTTGAGACTTTGTCGAGTTATTTTAGGTTGTCTTTGTTGATGCGCTTGTGGTTTGAGGTCAGATGCCCTTTCATTTTAACTTTAAATTTATGAATAAAATGATTTATTTATTTTTCACCTCTATTTAATGCATGTTAGTGATGTATGGATTTCATAATAAATGTTTTATGTGAAATTAGGTGATTTACTATTGGTTTTAATATTTTGAAATTGTTATATTTCATTTTTTACAATAAGTGCTCGATGAAATACAACTTTGGCATTTATAAATGTGTCTCAAATTTGAAATGGTGATTTAGGTTTCTTAAAAGGGCTTCAAAGTGAACTATTGGTTTTGAAAGTGGAATATTTTGGTCCTTTTTGAAATAGTTTAACATATAACGGTTGGTTGTGGAAAAACTGTAACTTTTTAAGTGTTTTAATAGAAAACCTTACATGAAATGGGTCTCTCAAATTTTTTGTTAATGAAGAGGTAAGAAAGTCCTTGGTTTGGGACATACCTCATGTGTTGATGGTTTGATGATAGGGGAATATTTATTGGTGTGTCTAGGGGTGGTGCCTGTTTGTGTGACTCATGTGATGGCTCATGCTTGTGTGTATGGTTGGTTGCATGGATTTGTTTAGAACACCCATTTGTGAATTCAACACGGAAACCTAGAATAACTAGTGGATTATCCAAAACAATTCGTCACTATGTTGAATTTCACACTATCTAGTGATCCTTAGTAAGGAAATTCCTCTTCTTTGGGATTGTTCCCCTTCGTTAGTTCGGGAATAGAAGGAATAAGAATTCTGGAAGGTTGATAACATCAGGTGATGGGAACCTATGGGATGAATCATGTTTTAGTATGTGCATGATTATCCACTAAGCTTTTACATTTTATTAGGTTCTCCAACACTTATTTGTTTGTGGTATATAATTAAGGTTCCTTGTTTGATTTTTCACTCATGTTTGATATTTCTTATTTCCCACATTGTGTGATTAATTTTCATGATTTCATATGTGGTGTCCTCTTTTTTCAAAGTTAAAGATTTAGTTTTCAAATGTTTTATGGAAAATTATTTTGAGAATGGTTTACACTTGTATTTCACTAATTTAATAAAAAATGTTTTTCTTAATTTCCATATTTTTCTCCTAAATGATAATGCCTACATCTTTTAAAAAGAAAACAAATTTTTTTAAATGAAATGGTAAATAGACTGTGATTTTAATGTTTGAAGGAAATGTATGTTAAACCTATGTTGACATATATTATTTCAAAATTGGAATTTATGGATATTTTTTTATAGGAAATTCATTGAGAATAGATTACATGGGCCTGCATAATGAGTTTTAATTCTCATGCCTATAATTCATTCTTGTTTTTCGTATAAGGTATAACTTCCAACTTGGTCTTGATCACCATGTTAGATGTTGAGTTTTGGATTGGAGAGTGGCCCATGGGGTCAAATGGTGGTGTGATTGTCTTATGGCCACCAACCATATGGATGAGTCACCCATTGATTCTAGTTTTACCTCATGAGTTTATTTTGGATCTTTATTATTTTTATGTTCATTTTGACGACCATTATTTTGAAATTGTGAAAACCTGATGTAAAGTGTCATTTTTTTGTTTTCAGAATGATAAATTATATTTTAAATTTATTCCAAATAATTAATTGGAAACTAGTTTTTAAATGAAAATGAGTTTTGATAAAATGGTTTTTAATTAAATATTTTCTTGGTAAAATGGGGTTGTTTAAAATTTAGGAAGGGTTTTTTCTTCAAAAGTGATTGAATTTATTAATAGAATCCAAGGTATACTATGAAATCAAATGGATTGGGGTGTGAAGTTCAAAAGTGTTTTCTAAGGTGATGGTTAGTGAGTTTCCAAAAAAGTTAATAGGAAAAATTTATGAGTTGGTTTCCTTTTTATGTTTACTGTTTTCTTATAGAGTTATTTTCTATAAGCTGGTTTTGATTGATTTATTGGTCTTATTATCATTTAGTGTATTCCTTCACCAAAAAATTGATTGATAATTGAGGTACGACTATGAGTGGTTCACTATAATAGGACCCTCTAACTGAAAAACCCAAAAAATTATTTCATGAGTTTCTAAATTTGAATCCTCAACTCTTTTATGGTAAAATAGATCCTTTGGAATCACAAGAGTGGATGAAAACAATAGAAAGTATCTTCAGTTTCATTGAGTATCTTGAGTTTATAAAGGTTATGTTTTCAACCTTTAGGCTTGATGGTCCGAGCTGGAATTGATGGAGATAAATTAACTTCAACAAGGGGATGTGATTGTTTTAGAGTTCATTATTTTATTGAGAATTTATTACCTTATATTTAAGATTGGGATGACGAATATTATCTAAATGATCTTAATTTTGAGAGTGGGATTCTTCCTAATATAAATTTTATGGTGTAATAATTTGGTCTATCATCCTTTAATGATGTGGTGAGAAAATTTGTTCCGATTGAATCTATGTTGGATGGATTGAACTAGGAGGCCAACCCAACTTTAGTCTTGGCAAGCGGTGAAGGGGATCTAAAACGAATATCTAATAATATCCTAAAATAGGTGATGGTGGTAGTAGAATTAAGAGACTTGTTGACATTTCATTAGCTTTCTATGGTTTTAGGACCCTGGTGTATCATCAATACGGAAAGCCTGGTCACAAGAATCTGTCCGGTCCAACATCTCCAAAGTCCTTACATACAAGTTAATGGTTCTGTCAGGGTGTTTCCTAGAAGTGATGTGGAACTAGGTCCACCCCTTTATAAAACACACCATACTATTTTTATAATTATGGAATGAATTTTGATTCCGTTTGTAATCCATTTTTTATGTAAATGTTTCTTGTGTTGTAATAGTGGTCCCTCTTAATAATATCTTTTGTTATTTTTGTAAGGGTATGTTTTGTACCATTGGGGAACGTTTGTTTTCATAAAAGTGTCTTATAAGAATTTTTTAATTTATTCATATCAATTCAATGTGTGTCTCATCATGTGTTGTGCTCATTTGATTCCTCCCAGGGGTTGTAGGTTGTAGTTCTGGTTTGGTGTTTTTGTGTTTGGTGGCTGGTGGTGGGTTGGGGAAATTCTCATAATTTTAAAATTGTGCGGAGTCCACTATGGACACTATTTTTAATAAAGTGAGTCTTCATTCTCAATTGTGTCATTATTATATTCTTTATAGGAGTATTCAAGTAGTTTCCCTATCTTTTATGGTTTTCTAGTTCAGATTTTACTTCCCTTGATAATCATTGGGCCCTTAAATAATTTCAAATAGTTTTTATTCATGTCATGAATTTAGGTTAGTGGTTTAGTTTATCCATTGTTCTTCGATATATAATTAGATACAAATGGATCATTTTAAGTATAAGATCATATTTTTATTCTTATGGTGGTAGGTTTTTTTGTTGTAGTTTAGGATTTTGGTTTCTTTTCAAGGAATGGGTTGAGTTAAATGGGTCATTTTAGGTAAGAGTTGTAAGTCTTGTTTGATGAAAGTTGAGGAGATCTTCAATTTGAGAGTTAAATTGAGTGAGTGTGTGGACCTTATCTTCTGTCCAATCAACTAGATCATTTTTGGATTTATAGGGGAAGAAAGAATTATGGTAGGGATAATTGTTACCCATGTATATCTTTTATTATATTATTATTATTTACCTTTTTTCTTTAGTTTCTCTCATGTTTTTTGAGTATTTCAGATTTAAATTTTGAGTTTTGGTATAGTTTTCATTAGTTTCAGGGTTTACATCCATAGTTAAGGGGAAACTGTGTAACCTCTTTTGGATAAGACTTTTTCTTGTTCATTTTTATCTTTCACAGTTTGAGTTGCACATGATGTGTATGGTTTTCGCCAAATAATGTGACTTCTCTGAGAAACTGTGTGGGTCTTTGGGTGTCTTTAGTATTGAGTGCAAGGCCTGAGCACAGTTATCTAAATTGTGTGAAAGGAATGTCAATAGTTATTTAATTATTTAAATAACCATGTAAAATCCTTGGTGAATGATTTTACAAACTATGCAACCAAATTATTTGTGTTCCTAGTGTTCCTATTAAGGGGGTGCACGATTGGTGCATGATTTGGGAAATCATGTGGCTTAACTACTCATAGTGCCTAAGTGTATTAAAATGTATAATGACCCTTCAACCCTATTAATATTTTAATCCAAAAATGACTCTTTTCCTCCCCTCTTCGCTCATGTGACTCCAACGTAGTTCCTCCCTTCTTCCTCATGACTCCATCATCATCTAAGTGTCAATAAAATTGGATTTCTTCATGTTTTGGGGGTGATTCTTCAAGGTATTATCCTCTTATTTTCTTCATTTTCTTTATTCTTTCATTTTCTTTATGGTTTATTTTCTCTCTTGGTTCCTTTGGTTTAGTTTTTTGTGTTTATTTGGGTTTAAATTTGGGGGATTTTGTTATTACGGTTTCTCTTCGATGTTCATTCTTCTTTGAACCTTCTTGTTGCAGTTTCAGGTTGTCCTCTTTAAGGTGATTTTATTTTCAATTTTGATCGCTTTGAATTTGACATTAAAACATAAAATACATTGATTTCCCCCTTTTCAACATTATTTAATGACATTTATTGATGAATGATTTTTAGAGTAAATTTTTTATGTGAAAGAAGTTGATTTTCTATTGGTTTTAATGGTTTGAAATGGTTGTATTGGTTTTTTCACACTATGTTCTTGATGAAATTCCCCTTAGGCCATTATACATGTATCTCAAACCAGAAATGGTGATTTGGGTTTATTAAATGGGATTATATGTGGAATTTTGGTTTTGAAACAGGTGTATATTGGTACTTTTAAAAATTGTTTTATATTTAAAGGTTGTATGTGGCCCAGTTGGATAGCATGGGACCATAATGCGTGCACTCATATAGTGTTTTCCTCTACCACTACCTCTCTTTCCTTCACATAAGTTCGATTTTGGATTCTCCTTGGTGCTTCTTCATGGTGATCTCAGTGTGGTTCCTCCTTCAGTGGTGGTGACATATTCTTGGTCATAGACGTCTTGTCTTTCCTATCTGTTTTCTGGCCTACATCATACCCTTTTCCTCCTTCACTGGCTAGTGCTTATTTGGTGGGGAGGTGAGATTTATAGGTCGATTTCCAACTATACTATTCAAGGGTTTCTATCTCGGGTGATGTTTGGGAGTGTGTGGGTTGGCTCGTGGCGGTCTTTGCGGTGGTCATGAAGGAAGAGGTAGGTCGCAGTTCTGGGTTGTGGTGTGACTTCTTCTGATGTGGCCTTACATTCTATTGATATGTGGTGATGGTTTTTATTTTAATTTCTATTTTAGAATGATTTCGATCTATATGTGATGGTTCCTTATATGTTCTTGCACATTGGACCGACAACCTCTGTCTTTTGTGTTGCGGCTTATGCATGGATGAGTTGCAATTGGATTTTTCTCCCTCTTGACATTGGTGAAGTTTTTAGCCAGGTTTCTGTTTGGTTGAATTCTTGTGTTATTTGATTTTTTGCATGATTTTGGGATCTCTCACTACCATCTAAATTTTTTAGGTCATCATTTAAGTAATGGTTTACTGTTTTTCTGATCCATTGTCTGCCTTTATGGATACATTGCTTCTCGTGATTCGGTTTTGGGAGTTATGTGTTTTTTTTTGGATTTAGATTTGCTTCTCATGTTTGATTCTAGAGTTATGGAGTGGTTTGTTTTTTATTGTGTTTATAGTAAGTGGTTAAGTGGTGGTAATTTTATGAACGTAGATGAGTGTTTATGCAACACTCTACTTGGATCATCTAGAAACGGGGTTCAGAGAAGGAATTCTTCACTGGTACATGCCATTTGGATTTGTAAGATGAGAGGGTATAGTTATGCCATCAGTTTCGGGAATGTGCATTCATGCATGAGACAGAAAGCCAAGTGGAAAGGCTTTGGTGAAGTCTTGTCATCATGGTGTAATTTATGGGGAGGGGCAGATCCTATAGTTTGTTCTGGGATTTTATATGTTATGGTTTTTATGTGGTTTTAATGTTGGATCTCATGGTTTCTCTCTTTTTCATCTAATGTTTTTTTTATAATAAAAATGTTAATTTTCAGTCAGTATGTGGCCCGATTGGAAATTTTGAATGTTTTTTTATAAAACCCTCAAGGGAATGGGTCCCACACCATGTCTGCAAAAAATAGGTGGGAATATCCTTGGTTTGGGACTTCCCTGATGTGTTGATGTTTTGAAGGAAGGGGAGTATTTTTGGGGTGGCTGGGGGTCGTACTGGTTTGTGTGACTCATCTGATGGTGCATGCTTGTGTGTATAGTTTGTTTCTTGGTGTTGTTTGGCATAATTTTCTTTAACATAATATGGGAAAATTAAATTTCTTTTAGATTATCCAAAAATGTTTTCTTCACTAGTTAGGATTTCACTCTAGCTAATAGCCTTTAGTACAAAAATTTCACTATTTTAGGATAGTGCTCCTCAGTTAAGCCAGTAAGGGTAATACCATGTGTTTAGGATAGTTGATGGAATCAAGTGAGGCATGCCTATGGGGTGAATAATGATTTAGTTTTTTATATATTATAACCTAAAATTATAGTTTTCCCATGTTCTCTTGAACTTATGTTTTGTCTAAGATGATTTATGTGCCCAATTTTTTGGGTTAATCATGTGTGTTAATTTCCATTACCTTTGTGGTGTGATCATTTCTCCTGCTTTCTTATGCTTATTCCTTCTTTGTTAAAATTGATGAGTTGGTATTAAAAGGTTTTCTGGAAAATGTTTCTATGAATTTTTTACTCTTGTTTTTTCCTCATTAAATAAAAACACAATTTATCATACTTCCCCTCTTTTATATATTTCATGAACTTCCTTCTTCAAGATGAGGGAAGGGATAGAAAGATGTAGAGATCTTCCTTCCTCATATTAGATGAGTGATAATGACCCCTAAGTCCCACCCCCAATAGGCCCCAGGGTGGCGACCAACACCAAGGGTATAGAAATATGGAAAAAAGGTAGGCTTTCCCCTTTTTATTATATACACGATAATAATATAAGGTGTAAGAACCTGAAAAAACTCCAAGACCAATTTATAAAGAAATAAAAAACCATACAATATGCATGTTTAATGTCAAATTGCTATAAATACAAAGAAAACTAAAAAGTAAGTACCAAAATAAAACTAAGTAGTGACATAACATTCATAACCAATGTTTGATCTAGAAAGGTTCGCACAATCCACGTAATCTCCGTAGAAACTTGAAAATAGTTTTGTATACATAGTTTGAGCATACAATTATACTCAGTAGGGAAATAACAAAGTCACACATGGAAAAGTGGGAGAAGTATACTAATGCCCCTATGATAAAATAGTAGAAACTAACAATCACCTAACAATGTATATTATCCACCCCAACCTCACTAAAGAACACTCAACAAGTAATGCATGTTAGGTAAAGTAATGTAAATTAAATTAAAATAATAAGAACATAAATATTTGGGTACACCGCACCACTTCCTGGTGGTTAACTACTTATTCATAACAGTGAACATCCTGATGCAACCACAATGTTCCATAAGCCCCACTATCACAACCTACCTACAGACACCTAGGCCACATACCCAATCACATCACACTCACAAACACCTTGGCCACATATCACAACCCCGCCCCCAATACACCAAGGAATCACCACACAACTCATCCTGAAGACACATGGGAAGCACACCTCACCAGTAAACACCTGTCCCTCACAACCACACTACAACCTAAACGAACAGTCTGGGGATACCAATGCCTAGAAGAGGGAGGAGAGAAGAGACAATAACCATCCATTCATCCTCCCACTTGGATATTGGGAAAGGACACCCTCCCTCATAATAATGGGGGTGCTCGGAATGTAGTGCTCAAAACAAGTGGGGTGCATATATAAATCACAAGAAACTACATGTATATATATAGGTATAAAAAATCATAACAACCTATGGGTTTTCAAAACAACAACCATCCCACACAAAAATGGACCTTTCTGCCAACCCTACATTCACATACCACCACGAACAAAGGTCACTTATGTAAGTTGATAAATGAGGGATTCTTCAATATAAGTCACAACTATAAACATACCCCCAACCAATTCTTTTAACCAGTTTCCAATCTACAGTATCAATTTTTAATTTATTCCATCCCTACCCGGGAAACTACCAAACACTAAAAATTTTATAAGGTGAAGAAAAAATACCAACTACTACCAAATCCAAAAAAAGATAGATGGGAAAAGGTAAAATAATCCATTCTAAAACCCATTCAAAAAATAATGTTCTCTAGAAACTCAAGGAGAAATATACATGCAAGGTAACACCATCCCTTTTTATAATCAACCATCTTAAATCATAATTGGTAGCACCGATACACAAAAAACACCACATTCAGAAAAAACAAATAAACCATCTTGAAGTACCACTGCCCAATCCCCTTTCTTGAACACCTCTACCATCATTCATAAATGTCTTTTCACCATGTCCTTCCTCTCAACAAGGAAGATCCCCAAAAAACCTCATTACTACCACACTTGGCAGCCATACTACACCACGACACTTCACCCAACACACCCATAAACATGAATGTGACACAACCCAGTCATGCCACCCCGCTGCCCAACCACTACTCAGATGCAGTCCCACTACCTAACAAGTTCATCCATTACACAATCATTTAATCTCTCAGCTTGAGATACTATTACACAACACAAACCACCCCATACGCACAACCACACTCCATCCCACAACACCACATAAACAGCATAGACAAAAGCCAAATAGAACCACACATGTCACAGAACCACACCAACACGGGAAGTTTTATTCATATTTATAAACACTCATGATTTAATTCCACTAGATAAAATAGGGGTTATCAAAGAACGAGTTAAATCATAGGGAATCCATTTATTTAAAAAAAATTACATGGTTAACCAATTTAATAATCACATGGTGTTTCACAAAGTATCAAAATCAAGTATTCAAAAGCTATACAAGTGAAATAAAAGAGACCACTAATAGGCATGCTTTTTAGAAATCATACATCCCTTACACAACATGACAAGGATCAAGGATAACAAATAAAACAAGGCAATCTTCATCATTATACTATGATCCCAAACTTTATTACTTCATATTATCTTAGTTAAGATTTGGGTCCATCCATATTGAAAATGGGACATAAGAACACTCAGCTCGCATGATACAGAATTAAAAGTGATACGAAGGAAATTCATTCCTAAAACAGCAAATGATGAACAATTCCTCCTTGTCCTAAAATAGGGGCCATGAAAGTAGCATGGAAGACACTAGGGAAAAACCAAAAAAACTTCTATAGAACATGAACTAGACTCCTTAGGTAATAAAATATTTCATCGAACCAACAGAATGTGTACAGGTTTAAAGTAATAGAGGATTTCATGATTAGAATGGTCAGATCCTAAATCTATAGAAAAACTATTTTAAAGGCCATTAAAGTCAGATCCTGATCAAGACCATGTTGTTTTGGATTCAAAGGAAGCAACAGGTTTTTTGGAAATAAATACCATTTGAAACATCCCAAAGAACTCATTAAATATGGAATTTAACTCATTTAATGTCAAATGAAATGACAAAGGGGTGAAACTAGAAAAATTGGAAAAACTATAAATGAATCACCGATGCGAATCACCGACATAAGTGAGACATAAATGGATGAGCCACTGATGCTGAGACACTATTGGATGATCCACTGACGTGGCTCATCAATAGCAAGTCACTAACGTGAATCACTATATCCTGACTCAGTGACATGACTCACTGATGCTACTCACTGATTCCACTCACCGATGCCACTCACCGATGCCACTCAATAATTCCTGAACTACTGATTCCTTGACCTACTAATTCCTGACCTGCCGATTCTCTCAATAAACGTTGCCTTACCTACCGACACCCCGAGTCACCGACACCCGACCTACTGACACCCCGAGTCACCGATGCCTGACCTACCAATGCCTCATGTCACTGATGCTCGACCAACCAACACCCCGAGTCACCGATGCTGAGCTACTGATGCTACTCACTGATTTCTAAATCACCAGTATAAAACTATAAATTTAAAAAACTATTTAAATGACCCATCTTTGCCTCCCATAACATACAAAAACATGATTTTGAAAAATTAATGTACCAGGATGTCTAGGAAATTATATCAGATACCTCTAAAACTATTCTTGATCTCTCTAATTCAAAAACAATCCCAAAATAAATAGGGGTTTGAACAAACACCCCACAGGATACCTACCAAGGATAAAAACCCTATATTGTTTAAAAGATGGAGTGAAACCTCAACATCCAAGGACATATCCTCTCAAATATGATAACCCAAACATACACAAGATACCCCTAACAAACTTCAACTTTCTAGACACATGAATTTTGGAATTCCTTCCTCCATGTCATGATACTATCCACTCTCGGTGGCAGTAACTCACCTGCACAGGTTTAACAGCACCTCAATCAATGCATCTCAATTATGAATCAGGTCTCCCAATTTTTTGCATGTTCCTTTTTGACATGTTAGGACTTTATTATATATTATATAATAAGGAAAAAAATCATATCATAGAAAACCAGGTTCAACCACTACAACACAAAGAAAAACACACAAGAAAAACTTAAAAAAACTTTGTGTACTCGGACACATCTGTGTCTCCCACTCCCAAGTACTCTCTTCTAGGACACCATGCCTCCAAAACACAAAAACAAAAGCAAAGGAACATCTATGCAGAACCTTATCCCAATGACCCTAGATCTCTACTAGACACTTCACAAACATTGTGTCATCCCTGATATCAAACTCTCCCCAATCAATGACATGGGTATCATCATGATGATATCGACAAATTTGGGAGACATAAAAGATATCGTGGATCCTTCTCAAGTGTGGTGGTAAAAAAAACTAGTATGTCACCTCTCCAACATATCCCAACACCTAGAAGGTTCCAATGAACCTAGGAGAAATCTTCCTCCCTCTACCAAACCTCTTCTGCCCACATCGAGGGGAAACTTTCAAGAATACTTGGTTGCCAACCTTGAACTCCAAGGGCCTTCTCCTACAATTTTTATAAAACTTATGTTGGTCCTATTAGTCTTTCATGATATCATGGAAAAGTTTCATATTATCTATCATACACTTCACCATGTCCGGACCAAGAACAGTTGCCTCCCCAACTTTCATCTAGCACAATGTTGGAAAAAATGGTCTTCCCTAAAAATATTCAAACAGAGTCGTTCTCATGGAAGAGTGATAACTATTATTTTAATAAAAATATGCCATGGGAAAATGTCATAACCAAGACCCACTAAAGTATAGAATATATTCCCAAAACATTTCCTCCAATGTATGGATGGTCCTCTCTGTTTTCCTATCCGTTTGAGGTTGGAAAGAAGTGCTGAGGCGTAACTGGGTGCCAAAGGCATGCTGCAATCCCCTCTAGACTCATGACATACAAATTTTATCATGATCTAAGATGATGGATATAGGAAATCCATGTATCCACACAACCTCATCCACATACCTCTGTGATGAGGAATATAATGTTCTTGACACATTAATCACTAAGAACAAAGCCGATTTCATCAACTGATCCACTACTACCCTGATTGCATCACATCATCCCTGAGACCTGGGTAATCCTACGAAGAAATAAATTGATATTTAATCCCAATTCCAATCGGGGAAATCTATGGGCTTCCAAAAACCACCAGGAATGTGGTTCTCAGCCTTCACTTGCTATCACACCAAACACTTTGCCTCAAACTCTACCGTTTCTCACTTCATCCCAAGCCACCAGAACTATTCGCTCAAACCATGATACATCTTGTAAATTCTTGGGTGTACTACTAAGGGTGGGATATGAAACTCATAGAGAACTCACTCATGAGTTTCCATAGGAACAAAGAGCTTCCCATGGAATATCATCGGATTCTAACCATCCTTCGACCGTCCCTCTGAAGCATCACACTAGTCCAAGAGATCATGTATTACCTCTACCTATGAGTCTTTCCACTGAGACTCCTCTAACTTATACCTTAGATATGACTGTACCATAATATAAAATTGAAATCCTCTATGGTTGTCCATTTTTGTATCTAAGTTCAAGGCAGCCAACTCCTCAATTTCTCTTCTAGCATCTACATATTCTTGAACCACTTCCTTCTATAACTTCCTAATCAATGAATACACCGCAAAATTTCTCTTTATAAAGCATTATGAGATATCAAAATCATAATCTTGGAGAGAATCCATCCACATCTTCTTCTACATGTTCTTGTAGCATTGGAAAAAGATATACCTCATGATCTTGTTATCAGTGAAGACCACAATGTTCTCCCTAATGAGGTATTGTTTCCACATGTTTAGTGAAAGCACAACCATTGTAAGCTCTAAATAATGGGTGTCATAGTTATGTTCATGGGGATGCAACTGACTAGAACCATAATATATCACTTCCCATTTTTGCATCAGCATACACCCTAATCCCAAATGGGAATCATTACAATGTAGCTCGAACATCACCCCTTCCTATTGAAACTTGATCACTGGGGAACTGAACAAATTCCCCTACAGATAGTTGAACAAGGCATGTCACTTCTCTCTCCACACAAAATCTTGACCATTTCTTGTCTGACCCCTCAACATAGATGCTAATAGAGATAAATTGAGTAGGAATATCTGATAGTATCCTTCCATACCAATAAAATTGCAATCCTCTGCCACATTATTGGGTGATGCCCAAGGAATTACTTCATCGACTATCGATGGGTCCACTGTTACACCGTGTTGAGAGACCACATGCCCAAGGAAGTGGACCACCCATGTCCAAAAAATTCATTTTTATAGACTTCTATAGAGATGGGGGTGTCAGAGGAGCTCTTGGATAGTCCTGAGATGCTCAGTATATTCCTCCTCTGAAATTGAGTAGACTAGGATGTCATGAACCAGTACAATAACTCATGAAATATGGAGTTCATAAGCCCCATGAACATGGTTATTTAATTCGTAACACCAAATGGAATAACCAAAAACTCAAAGTTCACATACCTACACCTGAAGTCAGTCATTAGAATATCATCCTCTTTCACCCTCAATTTGTGACATAGAGACCAGAGATCAATCATAGAGAAACAACTATCTCCCTGTAACTAATTGAAAAGATATTCTATCCTTAGGAGAGTGTAACAGTACTTGACCATTACCTAATTCATCCTCTAGTAGTCTATACATAGCTTGAGACCACCATTTTCCTTCTTCACAAACAATACCGGAGCACCCCATGGGGACACCTAGGGATGAATAAATCCCTTCTTCATCAAATTTTTAATTATAATCCTTAGCTCCCGTAGCTCAGAAGGATACATCCAAAAAGGATCAGTCCAAATTACATAATAAATGGGCTGTAATTTTGTCTTGAACTCAACATCATGATGAGGGGGTAGAGTCACAACCTCATTTGAAAAAACTTCCATGAACTCCCCAATAACTCTGGGATACCCCCCACCTCTACATCCATGAATTAATTTTACAGCTTGGACAATAAGGAAAGAAGAGTCTCCACATCCCAACTACCCATCAGAAAAGTTTTCTCTCCAATAAAAGTCAGACATTGGCCATACATGTCTGAAAACAAGACTCTCCCCCTGAATTAGTCAATGAAAACATGCATGGAAAACAACTAGTTGATTCCAAGGATGACATCATATGGATGCATATGTAGAAAGAAGATATCCCCACTAGACTTATGTGGCCCCAACATTAGTCTAAATCCCTGAAAAAAAAAATAATTTGGTCTATCCTCTGATAGGTGTACTCAGAACCAGGGGAACTAGAATAATCTCTATGTTCAGTCCCAGAGCATGAGCTAGAAAAGGTGACATGACAGAGTATGAAGCTCCCGAATCAAAAAAATCACAAAAAAGAGTACTGAACACACTGATCATACCTTTAATGATCTCTACCCCACTAGAACTTTTTTCTCTATGGAATGAAACTAACCATGCCCAGCTCTTCTTCCCCTCTTCTTTCGACTGCCTCCCTGGCCATACTCAGGTCGAGTTACATATGGAACACACTCAGGTCAGACTTTTCCTTCTCTATCTCCCCTAGGTGTATGAGGGGCCTACTTTCCCTATTGTTGAAATGGACTGGATGTCAATGGATACTGAGGCAGGTGCTAGAACTACCCACCTCCACGAACTGGGAGCTGAATCTCAAGGTGCATGTGGAGTCCAAAAGAAAAAAACATTCTTATCAAGCCTATATGAAATGGATGAGGACCCAAAGGTCATAACTAGAACTCCTAGAATCGGGTCCCCACTATCCGAAACCTATAAGGTCTTGATGCTGTAGAACTTCTACTGACAGCCATCCCCTTTATAGAACACAACTGGCTCCCCTGTCATGGTAAACTTCCTCACGAATTAATCCTTTACACTACCTCATCCTTCTTCTGAACCTCTATGTATGTCGGTATAGTGAAGGGAGTAATTGCACACTGGAGGGAAAGAGATAGTGCCTCCTCTAATCTTCTCACCCAAGACTCCTCATCCGGAAAGAGATCTAGATCAAAGTGAAGGGGATCCTTGAACATGATATCCAACTCCCATACTGACATACTCCCCTACTGGAGGAAGAGTTTCTCTTATACCTTCTAGCCTTCATGCTTGAAGAAAGAAATTCTTCCCGGAACACCTTCTCAAAGTCGACCCATAGAACATAGGTCTCCTTCCTCTCCCTGAGGTAATGAATCCACCAGAAACATGATAATCCCCTCATATAGATCACTTCTAGGGGAACCTAGTACTCTGTTAGATCCTGGATCAAGATGAATGTGATCCCCCACTCCTCGAGCCAACTCTCTATCTCCATGTCTGAGACACTTCCCTCATACATTCTCAGATTTTTCCACTTGAAAGAACAAATTGTCTTCTACCACTGATTATTCTCCTCTTCTGGATCAACCCTCTGTCGATCAACATGATTCGACTTCTAAGACTATATTTCCTAATCCATTCATGAATGGTGATTGGGTTCTATAATTGATAGATAAAAAATTCTTAATCTAGAGTAATATAGAATTTATTTAGGATTAATTTTAACTCATTATTTATTTTAATTTCTATAAAACACAGAAAATAAACAAGAACACAAGACATAATGATGAATGTACCTTTACTAGAATCTCTACCCCATAATCGATGTATCCTCACTTGGTCATTCAGTGAGCTCTCAGTCCTTGAATTAGATCATAGGGGTGATAAAATCCCATGTCCTAATGGGTCTTCCCTGGCCTGTGTCACACACCAAGATCACCTAACATGGTTTCCCTACCAAACCATGAAATACTAAATATTCCTAACTCCAAACTCCATCCTATCACTCAACCATGAGCTATGATACCATTTTTTCATGACCTTACTCTTCAATATTAGGGAAGGGATTGCACAATGATGAGACCTTCCTTCAGCAATATGAAGAGAAGATAATGACCCCCATGTCCCACCTCCAATAGACCCTGGGTGGTGACCAGAACCAAGGGTGTAGAAATATCACCAAAATGGGAGGCATTAACATTTTTTTAGTAACCAATATCGGAAGATAAGATGTATGTAATGGACCCAACCCTCCTGGTCTAGTACTTTACCAAATTTCGATTCCACCAAACGATTCCACCAAAATGGTGGAATCGGTCATGGTGGCACCGTGATAGTGGCACCAGTCATGGTGGCATCATGATGGTGGAACTGTAGTGGTCAAACCATCATGGTCACACACCAAATTAGTGACATCGCTTGTGGTGTTCCACCAAACTAGTGGAATCATTACAGTGTCTCACCAAATGGTGTCCCACTTTTTTTTTTTTTTTTTCAGTTTTTGACTTTTTCCTGTTTCGCTCCTACAATGTATCTTTTGATGTAAAATTGTTTTAAAACCCCTTTAAAAGAAATTTAAATCGCTTAAATGATATCTAAAATCACCCAAGATCCGAACGACCCTTTACTTACAAAAATGTGTGTCTTTTTCCTCGGTGTCACCCCTTTTCCCGTACATTCCAGTTTCTCCCCTATTACATGGTTTTTTCCAATTAAAAAACCCCTTTAACTCACAGCCATTAATTCCACCTCTCCAAGGAGAATTATTAAATAAAAATAAATTCCACAATGTGTAACAATCCATCCTTGTGGAGAAAACGTGATCTTCTTTTAAATCCATTTAAGATTTCATATCCTGTAACTCTAGGATCTCGCCTTTTATCATACAGAGTTTATTTCTTCTCTCGAATGGTCTCTTTTACATTCCTCAGTGTGTTTAGAGTCCCTCTAACTGAGGATAGTTGTGATCCAATGCTTGTTCCCTTTTACTCTCTTTTGGAGTCCTTGGATTTCCTCCCCTACAAGTCACGCATCCCTAGTTCTTGGAACGGGGAAGAAAATTTCAAATTTAGATCATCCATGTAGGATTTTTACCTTTATATCTCATTTTGTGTATCATGAGGGGTGGTTATGATGATGTTCCCTCAGGACATGGGTGAATCCAAACCTTAACAATGATAATAAATTGTTTTTAAATAATCAAGTGGTGTGTTTGATGATGATGTTGTTTTATTCTTTTATCTTCCATGATATGATATGAATTGTATGGGCCTGTGTCCACTGAAAATCGTGTCCATTGCTGGTCCTCTCTTATGCACTAATGAACCCCTGTCTTCTATGATGATTGAATGGATGTATCATGGAACTGTTTAACCATGTAAAATTGGCTGATTTAAATGGATTCCCAATGAATAAGAATACTTGTGTGGTCACCCCAATTAAACAAATGAAAAGAAGGAATTAAATTAATGGTGTGTTTAAATCTAAAAACTCAATTTCTCTATTCTGGTGATGTGTGTGATTGTTCTACTCAATTTTTTTGGGGTGATATAGAAGCAGATGGGATCCCCTATTGTGCAGTTGTCAGTTTTTGGATTTGGGGCCCTGTGGGGCGGTGTGTTGGGGATTGGTTTGGTTCCAGTACTTTGAGGGATCTCACATATTCCTTTTGTTGTTGTGACTTTACAAGAGAACTGAATGTGAATGCTTAAATTACTACTTAACTTTTTTTCCTTTCTTGGATTGTGGTTATGCTTGTAAGTTTCCTGGTAGTGAAGATTTATTTAAATTTAATCACTTGAATATGATAAAAAGAATGCATTCAATGAAGATTTTTTCAGGAATGAGTTTTTCTTTGGTTGTGGTTGTTGTTCTTTCGTATGATGGAATAGTAACAAGGGTTTTTGTGTCTGGGATGGTTTCAAAACCCTCAGGTTTGGATGAGTTCTTTCCTACCTATGTGTATAAATTTAGTTTTTATGTTTCTTATTCTCACCCCATCATAGTTTATAATTTTGTGTCGAACACCCACATTTTATGGGGGAGAGTGTTTTTTCAAACATCCTATTGGGTGGTTGGTTATTAGCACATTTCTTCTCCCTCTATCGAGTAGCCCAAGATTCTTCGGGATGGATATGATGTCATGAGGTCCATTATAAATCAAGATTCTCTATAAAGTGTACATTGTAGTTGTTGTCCCAGGTTTCTGAGGGCAATGTTGTTTCCCCAGAATCTTTTGGATGAGGCCTAGGTGTCTTTGGGTGTGACAACAATTATTCCAGCTAAGGTGTATTCATGCATGATAGCGGTTATCCTGGACCAGGTGTCTTCGGGCGTGGTGGCAATTTTTGTGGAATAGGTGTCTGTGGGTGGGGATTTTTGGTGTGGATCAGGTGTATGTGAGTTGGGATGTGCGGTTGTTGTAGCCCAGGTGTGTGTGGGCGGGGTGTGGTAGTGGGACTACTGTGAGAATGGTAGGGGAGGTATGAGGCGTAGGATGTATTCAATACACAGTGGAAAAAATGGTTCGGGGTAACAAAACATAGATGTGGTATTACTATTACTTTACCTGACTTGCATTATTTTGGGATTGTGCCTTGGTGAGGTTGGGTGGGTAGTTTCCTTGCTAGGTGCTTTGGATATCTTTTTTTTCTCATGGGGCATTAGAATGCCTCCCCACTTGTGCATGAGAGATTTTAGTTTTCCCTACTGAGTATACCTATATACTCCCTATACATATGTAAAACTACTTTCATGTTTCCAAGAGGACTTTAGGGATCGTGGGGGACCATACTAGCTCGGATGTCAGGATAATTCTCGTTGTTGTTTTCTTTATTTTGTTACTTTACCTTTTGAGTTTTTCTTTTTCTTTTATGGGTTTATCTTTGAACATAAATATAGTAATGTGTTTTGGATTTACTTTTACCTTCATTTTTGGAGTTTTTTTGGGGTTTTACCATTGTATATCCCAATACTACTAAATAAAAAGGGTAATTCCTTCTATGTTACTCATGATTCTATACCCTTGGTGCTAGTTTCCACTATGGGGCCTATTAAATTCTGGACTCTAGGGTCATTATTTTTCCTTCAACTTGTGGATGGAATGGTCTGGCAGTATTATGTCCCTTCCCTCATCTTGGTGAAGGCGATCACGAAATAATGGTATCAAAGGAAATAGTTGAGAGGTAGGACGAAGCTTGGGGTTAGGCACAGTAAGTATTGTATGGGGTGGTAGGGAACAATGTTAGGAAATATTGGTGTGTGAAATAGGCTAGGGAATACTGGTTAGGACATATGATTTTTGGGCCCCCATGATCTGATGCAAGGACTCTGGACCTACCGAATGACCATGTGAGGCTACATTGATTGCAGGGTAGAGACCTTAGGAAAGTTACATGCATCATAATGACTTAAGTTCTTGTGTATTCTGGGTGTTCTGGGAATTTAAATAAAAAACAAATTTAAGAAAAAATTTAAAAGAAATCCTCTACACTGCTCTGGCATAGGCATTCCTTCTTTACCTTGCTGATATGGCACCCGAATGACGACTATGAGTAGTGCGGGAGATCGAGGCCCTAGGATGGTGATCTGGCTGATCATTATAGGACTGATTGAGAGAAGAAGGACGAATAGTGGTAGAATATGCTTCGTGCCTTTCAGCGGTAGACCCTCAGGAAGTATGAGGGAAGCATCTCAGACATGGAGAAAAAAAGTTGGCTCAAGGTGTTGGCGATAGCTTTTAGCTTGATCCGGGCTCTCAATGAGTACTGGGATCCATTGGAAGTTAGACATATGAGGGGAGAAACACCTCTAGAGAGAGGATGGAGAGTGAAATTTTGTGGGATGAATTCACGTTGGAGTTTTGGGAATAATTACTCTATTATATGTTGAAGGATTAGAAGATGCAGGAGCTACTATCCCTTCAGAAGGGGAGTATGTTAGCGATGGAGATGGGGATCGTGTTCTAGGATCTCCTTCATTTTTATCTGAACTTTTTTCTGAATGAGGAGTCTTGGGTGAGACGTTTAGAGGAGGCAATATGACCTTCTCTTTAGTATGATGTTACTCCCTTCACCCCAACGATGTAATTTGAGCTCCATAAGAAGGCTTAAGTGGTGGATAGGATGCACATGCTCAGAGATTTCATGCGGGAGGGAAGATAGTTGGTCTCTTCAATGGGGAAGGACATCAGCTCTCGGCCTCCACCGTTAGGGCCTTCCAGGTTTTAGCCAGTGGAGAGTAGGTCCCAACACTTCCAGTTTCATTCTCCTGGTCCTCAACCTTTCATTGTGAGCCTAGGACTATGATGCTTCATCTTTGGCAGCTGTTGTATCCTTCAGAATCAGTTCCTGAATCGAGTGCAGTATAATGGAGGTGGGAAGGTTTAGCACCCAAATCAACAACATTAGTTTCCAGCCATGCCCTTTCAGCAGTAGTAGTAGGGACAATGAGTTCCCGATCCTCTGAGACCAGAAGTTGTAGGAGGAGGCTGACCTTAAGGCACTCTTTAGGGATCTATACCAGAGTATGGCTGAAGAGTCACCTGATATCCGAGGGGTAGAGTATCTATGCATCAGCAGTTTCATGCCGTAGAGGCAGCAGTTCCAGTTGGTCCAGAAGTTGTTCGAGGTACGATCATCTTGTTTAGTACTCTTGTATATGAATTGTTTGATTCAAGAGATTCACAATACTTAGTTAAACCCATTCTAGCCCATTCTCTAGGTCTAGATGCATAAATACTTCCCATGCCCTAGGTTTTGAGTATGCCAGTCGGAGGTCAGACCAGTTTGTCTTATGTTTTTCAAGAATGAAGACTGATGTTGGGGACACATTAGTATAGTGGGGACCTTATCTTGCTACAGATGCAACTGTATGATGTCATTTTAGGCATCAAATGGATGTTCTCTATGTGTGAAATTATTTTCTGCTTCCAAATAATGGTCATGTTTTCAGATATGGTAAGATAACATGTATCTTTCATCAGTGATCAAGGTTTCCATGAGGGCAGCCAATGAGTGGAGCCCCTTCTTTCCTTATTAGCTGAGCTGTCAGTAGAGTCGGCAGATACATAGATATTTTGAGTCTCAGGGATCATCAGTGAGTTCTTGAATTTCTTAATAAGAGATGTGGGGACTCTTCCCTATAGACATGATGTTGAGTTTGGGATAGACTTTCAATCATGGGCCCATCCAATTTCAATGGATCTCTATTAGATGGTTCCTTCTGAGTTGTTGTAGTTAAAGATTCAAATCAATGATTTGATGAAGAAGGGTTTTATCTGGCCAAGCGGATCCCCATGGGGTGCTCTAGTCTTGTTCTCAAATAAGGAAGATTGTGGTCTTAGGTTGTGTATAGACTAACGGAAGATAAATCATGTGATGGTTAAGAACAGTTACCCCTTCCTGAGGATTGACGACCTTTTTGACTAGTTGAAGGTAAAATGATGGTTCTACAAGATTGACCCATAGTTAGGATATAACCAGTTGAGTGTGAAATCTTGAAGACTGCCTTCAGATAGCGATATGGTAACTTTGAGTTCGTGGTCATGTTGTTCGGCATTACAAATGCACCATCCATGTTCATCGGGCTCATGAAATATATCTTTCAGGAATATGTAGACCGATTTTTGGTCGTATTTATTGAAGAAATACTAATGTACTCAAGATCAGAGGAGGATCAAACTGATCATTTGGGGATGGTTTTAGAGGTCCTCTGAGAACACCATCACTACGGGAAGTTGTCCAAGTTTATGTTCTAGCAACAAGAGGTGCACTTTATTGGACATGTGGTGTATGATCAGGGAATAGAAGTGGAACAATTGAATGTCAAAGCGGTTGTTTCTTGGGTATCCCCCAAGAACATGGTAGAGTTTGGTAGTTTCTTGGGTCTACCAAGTTACTACCAAAGATTCGTGCCCAACTTCTCTTGAGTTCCAACACCTTTGACAGTCTTGGCCAAGAAAGACCCAGATTTTGTATAGAGTAGGTAGTGTGAGGAACCCTTCAGTTACCTAAAGGGTAGGATGGTTAGTTCCCCAGTGATGAGGTTTCTAGAAAAAGGGGTGGAATTTTATGTGTTATGTGATGCTTCGAAACAAGGTATGGGGTGTGTACAGATGAAACAGAAGGTGGTGATCTTCTATGGGTCTTGGCAGTTACGTCTCCATGAGCATAACTATTCCATCCATGATCTGCAACTTTTAGTGGTCTTGTTTGCACTAAAGATTTGGAGACATTACCTCATCTGAGAACACTTCGTGGTCTTCATGGATCATAAGAGCTTGAGGTATATCTTCTCCTAGTAAGACCTGATCTTGTGCCAGTAGAGGTGGATGGAGTTTCTTCAGGACAACGACTTCGATATTTCTTACACCTTAGTAAAGGGGAATGTGGAGGCTGATGCCCTAATCAAGAAGTTGCAGAAGGATGTGGTTTGAGAATCAGCAGATTCTTAGAAGGTGATGGAAGAGTTGGATTACTTACACCTAGATGCATGTGTGGAAAATGGAAGAGGTTTTCTGTTCTTGATTTCATTGTAGTCCTCTATTTTACTGTAGGTGGAGGAGTCTCAGTGGGGGACTTAGAGGATGATGTGATGCATGATCGTGTTAGCCAGCATAATGCTCCAGTTGGATGGTCGAAAGACAAACAGAATTGATTGATGTTTCATGGAAATTTGTTCATCCTCATGGAAATTCATGAGAGAGTTCTTGTTGAGATTCAATAATCACCCCTATAGGTACGCCTATGAGTTTCTAAAATTGTACCGACGCTTAAAGAGTCACTTTTGGTGGCTCGGGGTGATACGGGCAGTGGCGGGGTTTGTGGGAAAGTGACTCATGTGTATGTAGGTGAAGGCTGAGCACCATGTTCCAAGTGGTCTATTACAACCTTTAGATTTCCCTGAGTTGAAGTGGGATGACATCTCGATGGATTTATTCATGGGACTACCTATTGTTCAAGGAGGCTACGATATTATCTGGGTAGTGGTGGAACAACTGATGAAATCAGCTCAATTCCTAGAAATCAAGGAGTCAAGTGTGGTGGATGCCTTACCACATAGGTACGTGGAAGAGGTGGTGCAGTTTCATGGAGTTATTCCATCCATAGTCTTGGATCGGGATACAATGTTTACCACACAAGTCTAGAAGGGATTTCAACATGATTTTGGCACCGAGCTATGCCTCAACACTACATTCCACCCTCAAATAGATGGAAAGTCAAAGCGGACCATCCAGAAGGTTGATGATATTCTACATCCATGTGTTTTAGACTTAGGGGGATCATGGGTGTGACAATTAACTCTGGTACAGTTTTCCTACACAAATAGCTATCACTATACCATTAGAATGCCTCCATTCGAAGACTTGTACAAGAGACCGTGTCTCCCACCTGTGTGCTAGATATAGGTCAGGGAACTAGGTGTTCTTATACTGGAGGTATGTAAAACATGACGGTGAAGGTTCAACTTATACGGGAGAGTATGACTGTGTATTAAGACCGGTAGAAGTGGTATTTCGATCATAGGAGGAGACCCTTAGAGTTTGAGGTTGGGGGCCATGTGTTCTTGAAGGTCTCCCCTCGGCATGGGAAACATAGGTTTGGTCAGGGAGGTAAGCTTTCTCCTAGGTTCATCGGGCCCTTAGAGGTGTTGTAGAAGGTTGTCTAAGTGGCTTATCAGCTGGAGCTACCACTGCCTCTACTGATGGTGCATGACTTCATCCATGTGTCTCACCTCCGTCTGTATCTACACTATGATTCGTATATCCTAGACTGGGGGAAGCTAGATATCAAGGATGATGCGACATTTTTAGAGCGACCATTGAGGATCAAGGATCATGAGGAGAAGGTGCTTCATGCAGTACCATTACCTTGATTCATGTTTTATGGAGGCATGGTGGCCTTAATGAGAGTACCTGGGAATGGGAGGCAAAAATGCGCAGCCAGTACCCATAGATGTTTTGAGTTTTATTCTGTGCTGTTTTGTTCTTGACTGTGATGTAATGGTTGACCATGTTAACTATGAGATGGACTATTCCCCCTGTTCTCTGAATGCGTGTGAAGAGTCCTGACTGTGGGGAGGGTTAACTGATACCTAATCAAGACGCATTAAGTTGGATGAGATTAAACCTGTGCAGGTGAGTCAGTTCCGCCCAAAGAGGATAATATCTTGACATGGATGAAGGGATTCCCTAATTTATATGAATGGACGATATGTCCTTTACATGTTTGTGGGGATTCTTAAGGGAGGGGAGCTTTAGTGCCTCTATAGTTGATCAGTATGAGGGAGAGGTGTTCCTATATGTCAAGGTGGTTTGCTTTTGAAAGTTATCTTGTGAGGTGGTTATTCGGACCACTCTCTATTCTTCGGGTTTGTTTTTTATTCTCAAGTATGAGAATAGTTCCAGAGGTATCTGATATAACGAATCATAACCTCTTGGTCCAGTAAATTTCCAAATTTTGGTTCCACCAAACGGTTCCACCAAAATAGTGGCACAGGTCACAGCCGCACCGTGACGGTGGCACCATAGCTATCACACAATAATAGTCGCACACCGAAGAAATGACACCGCTTGCAGTCTTCAACCAAACTAGTGGAAATGTTATGGTGGAACAATGAATATGTCACTGTGATGGTGGCATCATGATGGTGTCATTGTTACGGTGTCACACCAATTGGGGTCCCACCCTTTGTTTTTTTCCAGTTTCCAAAGGTTTCCAGTTCTGCTCCTGTAATGTAACTTTTTTGATGTGAACGTATTTTAATACCCCTTTCAAAGCAATTTAAATCTCAGAAATGTTATCTAAAATCCCCCATGATCCGAGAAACCCTTTACTTTCCAAAATTTGTGGCTTTTTCCCCAGTGTCACCTCTTTTTCCCATAATTTCCAGTTATGCCCCTATTACGTGGTTTTTTCCAATTTAAAGAAAACTCCTTTAACTCACAGCCATTAACACATCCTCTCTGAGGAGAATTATTAAATAACAATTAATTCCATCATGTGTAACTTCCCAACTATGCGGAGAAACAAAAATCCACCTTTAAAGATGTTCATGATTTCATATCTCGTAACTCCAGGATCCTTCCTTTTATTACAGAAAGTTTCTCTCTCCTCTTGGATGGTCCCTTTTCCTTACATTGGGGCTTTTGGAGTCCATCTACCCAAGGCTCATTGTGTTCCCATGACGGAGCCTTTTATACTCGCTCTTGGAGTCCGTATAATTCTTCCCCTATAAGTCACGCATCCCCATTTCTTGGTGAGAGGAAATAAAATTCGATCATTGATCATCTAAGTAGGGTTTTTCCTTATCTATCTTTACTATGTATCATGCGGGGTGGGTATGATGATGTTCCCTCATCACATGGGTGAATCCAAACCTTAATAGAGATAATAAATGGGTTTTAAAGAATGAAGTGGTGTGTTTGATAATAATGCTTCTGTATTATTTAATATTCCTTTATATGATGTGAATTGTATGAGCTTGTGTCCACTGAAAATCGTGGTCATTGGTGGTGCTATCTTATGCACTAATGAATATTTGTCTTCTATTACGATTGAATGGATGTAACATGAAGCTGGTTAATCACATAAACTCAGTTGATTTAAAGGGATTCCCAATGAATAATAATCCTTGTGTGGTCACCCCAGTTAACCAAATAGAAAGAAAGAACTAAATGAATGGTGTGTTTAAATCTGAAAACTCCCATGCTCTATTCTAGTGATGTTTATGGTAGTTCTGATTGATGTTTGGGGGGGGGAGACATGGATAGTTATGGGATCCCCTATTGTGAAGTTGTCAGTTTGTGGATTTGGGGCCATGTGGCGCCATTTTTTGTGGCTTGGTTTGGTTCCAGTAATTCGAGGGATCTCACAGATCCCTTTTTTTTCTGTGTAATTAAAGGAGAACTGGGTGTGAATCCTTAAATTACTACTTGGATATTTTTTCTTCCATGGATTATGGCTATGCCTATTAATTTCCTGGTAGTAAATATTTATTTAGATAAATTCATTTGAATATGATAACAATAATGGGTTCAATGGGGAATTTTTTTCTAAGAATGAGTTGTTCTTTTGTTGTGGTTGTTGTGCTTTTGTTTGAATGAATAGTAACGAGGGTGTTTGTGTCTTGGCTGGTTTCGAAACCCTTATGTTGGGATGCGTGCTTTCCTACCAATATGTATAAATTTATTTTTTTTATTTCTTATTTTCACTCCACCCATGTTGAGAACTTTGTGTTGAACAACCCCATTTCATGGGGGAGGGTGTTTCTTCTAATATCATATTCAGTGGCTAGTTATTAGCTCCATTATTCTCCCGCTCCAATGTAGCTGAAGACTCCTCTAGTAGGCTATGATGACCTGAAGTCCATTATAACCAAAAATTCCTCATGTAGGGTATGTTGTAGTGGTTGGACTAGGTGTGTGCATGCATGATTGTTTTCCCAAAATCTTTGGGATGAGGTTCGGGTGTCTTCAGACATGGAAATAGTTATTCTAGCTCAGGTTTATTCAGTCTTGTAAGCGGTTATTCTAGAACAGGTGTCTTTAGGCGTGGTTGATATTTTTGTGGCCCGGGTATATGTGGTCGGGGATTTGTGTGGTGGGAAAAGTGTCTGTGGGTGGGGATTTTTGTGTTGGACAAGGTGTGTGTGGGCAGGGAAGTATGGTTGTTGTATCCCAGGTATGTGCGGGCAGGGTGTGGCAGTGGAAATACAATGAGAATGGAGTGGGATGTATGCCACGTAGGATGTCATCAATAACTATTGGGAATGTGGTGTGGGGTACCCAAACATCAATGTGCTATTACTATTATTTTACCTTACTTTTGTTATTTGGGGAGTGTGATTTGGTGAGGTTGGGTCGATAGTTTCCTTTATAGGTGCTTTGGTTATCTCCTTTTTCTCATGGGGCTTTATAATTCCTCCCCACTTGTGCATGAGAGATTTTGGTTTTCACTACTGAGTATATCTGTATACTCAACATATGTATATAAAACCACTTTCAGGTTTCTTATAGGACGTTGAGGACTATGTGGGACCGTACTAGCTTGGACGTTAGGATAGTTCTTGTTGTTGTTTTCTTTCATTTGTTACTTTCGCTTTGGATTTTTCGTGTACCTGTATGGGTTTATCTTTGAACATGCATTTGGGAAAAGGTTTTGCATTCAATTTAACCTTTAGATTTGGATTTGTTTGGGTTTTTACCATCATATCTCATGATCCTACTAAACAAAAAGGGTTATTCTTTCCATATTAGGTGTGATTCTATTCCCTTGGTACTAGTCACCACTCTAGGGCCTATTGAATGTGTTACTTGGGGGGTCATTATCTGTCCTTCAACATGAGGAAGGAAGGGTCTGGAAGTTTTTTGTCCCTTCCCTCATTTAGTGAAGGCGAGTCATGACAATGTATCAACTTCAAACATTTCCAAGACACATATATAATGAAACCAAAATCCATACCACATGCATGTTTAAAGTAAAAATTCTTGAAATATAAATAAAATTTCAAAGTATGTACCTAAAAAAACTAAGCGGCGACAAAACAACGATATGCAACATCCGAACTAGAAAGGTCCAACATGGTCCTAGTAATATCCCATGAAACCGAAAATCAATTTTTATTCATAGGGTGAGTATACAAGAATAGTCAGTAAATAAAAACCAAATTCACTCATGCACAAGTGGGAGATGCATACTAATTACCCTTTGAGAAAATAGAATAAATTCAAAAGCATATCATAAGGTATACTATCCACCCTAACCTCACAAAATCATTCTAAAAAAATAATGAAAGTCAATTACAGTAAAGTAAAATAAAGTAATATGCACATCGATATTTGGTTAACCCACACCACTTCCCACTAGATAAATGTTCATCCCTAATGACGAACGTCCTAACGCTACCACAATCTTCCATAATCCCCAATTTTTGAACCTATCCAGACACACCTGGGTCACATACCCCATCACATATCGCCTTTAAAAACCTTGGCCACAAACCACAACCCCATCCTAAGGACACCAAGGAATCACCACACAACTCATCATGAAGAAACATTGGAAGAAAACCTCACTTGCAGATGCCTAGACCCCAAAAACACACCCTAAACTGCCAGAAGAGTCAACAAATACCAATGCCTATAAGAGGGATAAAAGAAGACCCAATAATAATTCATGCATCCTCCCACTGAGATGTCGGTAGAGGACACCCTCCCCTATAATAATGGTGGTGTTCACCACGTAGTGCTCAACATAGGTTGGATGCATATAGAAATCACATGGAACTACTTTTAAATATATATATTGGAACCAAAAATTTAAACCAACATATGGGTTTTCAAATCTACAACTAGCACACACCAAAACTACCCTTAATTCCAACCCTACATGCATGTACCCCCACGAATGATAGTCGCTTCCATAAGTCGATAAATGAACACTACTTCACTGCAATTCACAACTCAAAACATACCCCCAGTCAATTCATTTAACCAGTTTTCACTCTACATTATGAATTTTTTTATTTATTCCATCCATACTTGAGAAACTACCAATCACTATAAATGTTATAAGGAGAATTATATACGCAAACCATTCGAAAAGCTAGAAAAATAAATAAGGGTGAAGGTAAAATAATTCATTATAACACCCATTCATAAAATAACAGTCTCTAGAAACTCCGAGAGAAATCCCAATGCAAGGTAACACCATCCTTCTTCAAAATCATCCCTCCTAAACCATACCTAGAAGCACTGCTTCACGAAAAACACCACATTCCACAAAAAAATAGAAATCAATTAGCTTGAATTCCCACTGCACACTCCCCTTTCCTAGGCACCCCTACCATTATTCTTCAAAGTCATATTTCCTTGTCTTTCTTATCAATAAGAAATACCCCAAAACACCACATTAATACCAAACTCAGCACCCCACTACACCACTACACCACACATAACACACCCATAAATATGAAAATGACACAACCTAGTCCTGTATCCCCCCTTCTCAACCACTACCTATAAGTAGTCCCACTTCATAACATGCTCATCCATTCCACAATGAAGCAATATCTCAGCCTAATATACCATTACACCACCTGTACCACCCCATACTCACAACCACAGTCCTAACCAAAACAAAACATGAACAACATAGACACAAGGTGAACAGATCCACACAAATCACATAGCCACACCAACAAGGCATGGTTTGTTCAGATTTAGCAGCACTCCTGCTTTAATTCCACACAATAAAACTGGTGTTAGAAAAAAAGGAGTTCAATCCTAGGGCATTCATTTATTTAACTGAGTATACTAGGATAATAAATTTCATAATCACGTGGTCATTCATGGAGGATTAGCAAGAAGTATTCACAATCCATAAAAGTGTAAAAACAGAGACCACCAACAACCATGATTTTCAAAAGGCATTAAACCCTTATAAAACATGACATGGATCAAGGTTAATGTATAAAACAAGGTGATAATCATCATCATACTTCCAACCCCTCATTTACTAATACTTATTATCTTCATTAAAATTTGTGTCCAACTGTATTCAGAAGGGGACATGAGTACACTGACCCTGCATGATACACAATTAAAAGAGAGACAAAGGAATTCCTTCCCTAGAATAAAAAATGATCTAAAATCCCTCCTTGCACCCAAATAGGGTGGTCTTGAAAGTATTAGGGATTCTCTAGGAGAAAACCAAATAGACTATTATAACATAGGAATATGACTCCCTGGGGAAGAATGGTTCTCAGTGCACAAAGAAAAAGAAGAATAATTCAAAGGAAGAGAAGATTTTTGATTTAGAATGGTAAGATCCTAAATTCACATGGAAACTATTTTAAATGCTATTAATGTTGTATCATGATCAAAACCTTGAGTCTTGGGAGTCAATGGAAGAATAATGTTTTTAGGTGATAAGTTCCATTTGATATAGAACAAAACTCCATAAATACGGCATTTAACTCATTTAACATCAAAGGATACGTCAAATGGGAGAAACTTTGAAAAATAATAAAACGGAAAATGAATCCCCAATGGGTGAGTCAAAGATGCGACTAACCGATATGACTGATCCACCAATGGATGATCCACTGACCCTAATCCACTTATGTATGAGCCACCGATGTGACTCACCGATAGTGAGTCACCGACATGACTCCACAACACCTGACTCACAGATGCAACTCACTGATGCCACTCACTGATTCCACTCACCGATGCCACTCACTGACACCACACACCAATGCCACTCACTGATGCCTGACCTACGAATGCCTTGACCTACCAACACCCGACCTACCAACACCTCGATGCACTGATGCCTAACCTACCAACGCCCCATTTCAACGATTCCCGTCCTACTAACACCTCATTTCACTCATGTTGAGCTACCCAAGAGAATCACTAACACCTAACTCACTGATGGAAAATTAAGAGATTTGAAAAACTCCCGAAATGAGCAACTTTTACCTCCTAGAACACCCCAAACACTGGATTTTGACAAAGTAATGGACATGAGAGGTCTAGTCCATTACACTCTAAAATTATGAGGCCTCTATATTTTAAAAATAAAACTAGTTTTTAAAAATGAAAATGGAAATGGACTATGATTTTTTAATTTGAAGGAAATTAATGAAAAACCAATGTATATATATTGTATTTGAAACTTGTAATCGATGGAACTTTTATTTAAAGTAGATGAATGGTGAATAGATTACATGGGAATGACTACTGAGTTTTAATACTCACATATATACTTAATTCTTATTTTTAGTCATAGGTATAGGTTACGTCTTGGTCTTAATCTTCATGGGAGATGTTTACTTTTGGCTCGTAGAGTGACTCATGCGGTCACATGGGGGTGTAGTGATCATCAGGTTCAGTAGGTTTTATTTTTATTTTTGGTTGTAAATCCATTTTTGTATAGATATTTAGTTTGGTTATTGAATTATTTTGGTCTTATATTTTAATTTTTTATAAATTATTTATTTTCAGTGGGTGAAATCATTCCCATTATTTTTCGTTGATACCCTTGGTTCTTCTCTCCGTCCTGGGATGATTAGGAACACCTCTCGATCCTTGTCATGGATCAAATAAGGTGACCAGTTTGGGGTTGACCTGGGTTGGTTCGTGACAATATAAATATAGTATATATTTATTAAATACAACCTTATTTCCATCCATATAAAATAGAAATGTGAAACAATGAAAATCGCTTCATGGTTGGGGTTGTCCAGACATATGCACATGCGACATTATCATTTTAAAATGGTATGGAAGGTAGAAAGTTAGATATGATATTATCATTCCCAAAGAGTAATTTTTTTATAATTATTATATATAAATATTGAAACTATCATAATTCTCATCCATAAAATATGGTGATTAGAAATGAATTTTATAGCTATGTGGAGATGGTAATTCATACATCTGCATGAATATCTTTTTCACTTTATATTTGACTATAAAAGGGGAATAATATTGGTTTTATAATAATTGTAATATAATTTTATATTGAGGATAATGAATTTATTATTTAATGTTAGACACAATATATTTATAGGTGGTAAAAGAAGAATTTAAAAAAGAAAGTTATTGGTTATGGTCATTACATCATCTTTGAAAGAATTCCTTTAGACTCCTCTTAAGGACCATATGAATATATCTTGGGGAGAAAAGGACATATATAATGTAGATATGGATGTTGTTAATTGAAATTGGTAGGAATTTCTTAATATAGTTTTCTTAGTGTAGTGTAATGAATCAAGGGAAAGGGTTTTGTTTTATATTTGAAGGGTGGTAATTCATGGAATTTGATAAAGTATTAAATTAATATAAATAATATTTATTTTAAAAATTCCTTAAAATTTAGAAAATTTTATGATAATATATATGAGTTTGAGTGAAAATCCTATCATAAAATAAAAAAATCATGTTTTTGTTATGTTTTCTCCTTTATCTCTTATTTTAACACCCATTTATAACTTTTGACAATTACTTTAATATTTATGTTTTTATCCCTTTAAGGGACAATAATGTTATCATTTGAGTAAAAACTACCCATAAATGGATCATATTTGTTATTTTAAACATGTCTGATACATTTATGATAATGTTAATATTATTAACAATTTTAAATCATTTAATAAATTATTATTAATTATAAAATTAAATTAATGTAATTTTTTGAAATATTCATTTAATATGATATTGAAGACAACATGAAGACAATGGAATTCAAATATAATACTTTAAAAATACTATAATAAGAAAAAAACAATCTAAAAAGTTAATGTGACCGAATAATAAATTCAAATAATATCACTTCTATCTATTTTAAAATCATATATTTTTATTTTTATTCATTGAATTATTTAATTTTCCACGTTAGGTAAAAATATAAGGTAATTATTTTACAAATAAAAATTAAAAATTTATTTACATGATAAAAAATCATTTCTAGTTCATATAACCATTTTTAATTGAATATATTCTATTTTTATCTCTATGTAAAAAATTTAGATATAATAAAACAATTATAATAACAATTTTAAATTTTATTGACATAAAATAATATGAATTTAAAAATAAAATCTAAGGGTAAAAGGTCACGATTTATAATATTTCATGATTATGGATTAAATAATACCATTAAATTAAATTTTTCCTAGTTTTAGTGTCATTTTTATCCCTTATCAAATTACATTTAACATTAATTACCTGACTCACCCTTACCATAGTGAGAAAAATTTACCAAGGTTAATTTTAATTATGAATAAAAAACAGATTATTCCAAATAAAAAAGTTTGGACTATATGATTCAAAATATGGAATACATATTTCAATTTATATAAGTTATGGATAATATTTTTAGATTATATCTTGAAATGCAATGAAATTTTTTTTTTTATAAAAATGTTTTTAACAAAAAAATTATACTAAATTCATCCATTAATTTGATTCCAATAAGAATAATTATATTATTTATAACATAAGAGAAATAATTTTATTTTAAAAAAAATAAAAAGAAAAATAAAAAGTAACTTAGTAATTAAAAAAATCATTTTAAAAAGAGTACATTATTTTTCACTAGTCAATGGAAAATCAATATTTTTATAAATATCCCAAAATATCACCATAATTTAATTTTTATATGAATATTTAAAAAATTATTTTTTTTAGAAAATAAAATTTCAAAATGTGGAAAAAAATTAATTATAATTCCCACCCACAAAATTCCAAACTTTTTTTTGGAAATATTTATTTTTGAAGTTTAATATAATACTTTTAAAAATTAATTTATTATTCACTAATAATTTATAAATACATTTATATTGATAATGGTGTTTATATATATATTTAAAAAAATGTTAATCATATTCATATCTTCCAATTTAATAGATATTTTATAAAAATCATATTCAAATAATAATATTTCATGGTTCATTTCAGCTCGTTGATATGTTTTGTATATGCTATCGAACATAGTTCTATTTTAAAATATCATGGTTTTATAGTAGGTCCACCCCTAGTACTTTCAAAAATACCTAAAGGGGGATATCCAAACATAAATTCCACCCTTGTGTCTAGTTATTTTTTCTCTTCAAATAATGAACAATTAGATTTATATTTCCTATTTTGGAAAGTAAGATTATTTTACCAATGAAAACAAGGTATTCCAATGTAAATACACATGTTTTATTAGACTCCTTAGTAAAAAAAATTTTTATAGATATTATTACAGGGTCTAGATCATGGTTATTGTTGAAAAAATATGATAGTACATTTCTTTCCATCGAAGTACATGGGAAGAGAAATCTACTCAATAAAGTAAACCCATAAAGTGTTGAAAATATTTTAGTATCTAATTTTATAGACTCTATCCTATAATACCTAAGATAATTAGGTTTATTGGATATGTTCATAGGAATTTTTAGCTTCATTCACAATGATCTACTTTGTCCACAAAATAGAAATACTATAAAAATATTTTTTTAAATTATTCTCAAGAAATGAGTACATGATAATGCATGTATACTTCATTAGATCAGAAGAAGTTATTACATGAATGATGAATACATTAAAATTGAAAAGTAAAATAATTGAATATATAAATTTTATGATCAATGAACTATAATAAATATTTTTCTATTACACTATTGTCATGTAACTAACACATGAAATGAATACAATCAAATAAATATTACATCTTTACTTCTATAAATGAATTCCCGTGATTTTTTAATATTGAATAATTTTATGAGAGAACAATGAATAATATTTTTCCTTGAAGAAATAATAATTAGTAAATTAACAATTTTGTTAAAAATTAAGGAACAATATGGTCCCTACTGACATAGTTACAAATAATGTTGTGAGAATTCATATGTTTTAGTAAACGACAGGAATATATTTAGAAATGACATGTTTTTCGAATAATTTGTTCTATTTCATTAAAAAAAATCCAATTATGATTAGGAGGAATATATTTTTTGCCATATATGTGTTAAAAACATAGTAAAAATGTTATAGAGACAACCCCATGTTATTATAATAAAATATTCATAATATTGATGTTCTTTCTTTCTTGAATTTATAGGTTTAGTGGTGGAAATTTCTAACATCAAAAAATTTATAGACACATCATCTCATTTTGGTATTTAAGATTTAGTTACTATTATATCATATAGATTACTTGTAATAGCTATGATGTTTTTGGAAATGAGTTAATGAGCCCCTTATACTTATGTGCATGTCCTTCTATAGTTTAATCAGTTATAGAAATGAGTTTTTGGTTCCCTTACACATGTATAACTTTTTTCAATTACATATTCATTTTAGGAAATGTGGAATTGAATCCCAAATAACCAAATGAATGTGTTTTAATTTCATTATAATTTTTCATAATGTGGAGCTCATTCATTTTTTCACCTATATATCTTCAGGTAGCATATCCATTTTCGGTATTTAGGTATTGGTGCTCTAATGGTTATTTGGATTTCATGTGGGACGTGTGTTGTTTGTACTTCCCCAGAAGATCCTTGACATACCCATATTAGTCTTTTATATGGTATACCATTATCCTATCATGAACTAAGTGTATAATATCTATTCTAATGAATACCCCTCCTCCCTAATTGTTTATGTGAATGTAATAATTGAAAAATGTAAAACTATGAGAAATTGAATTATTTATGAGTAAAAACGTAATGAGATATTCATTGGTAATGAATTACATTAGGTAAAAATTACTTTTAAATTTAATGTGTTGGTTTTTACACATATAAAATATATGAGGAACAACCCACCTATAAAAAAATCTAACAAAATAGTACATCGTAAACTATCATGATAACACATATTAACTTATTTTACTTCTCCATAGGGAGTTTCTCTCATAATTATAGTAATATAACCATCACCTAAATACCTTGTTATTTATATACCCTCAACGATTCAAAAAAGGTAATTTAATTTAATATAGTATAGGATCTTACGAGAGTATATATGAACCTCTCACAAATGGACCAAATCAATATAAAATACAAAAAAAGTTTATCTATTCTATAAAATATTCTTTTTATTAATATCAATGATCTAATATAAATAAAAAACATATTTTCCTCATACCACCTTGTTTAAAACCCTAAAAAGTTAATTCCATCAAGGAATCCGAAAAGGGCAATAAAATTACTTAAATGATTATGTTAATTATACTAATCATATATCCTGTGAATAATAATAAAAAAACATATTTTAAAAAATATTATCATGTCTATCATCAGGAATAATAAGATCCATAAGATATTGTTAATTAGGTATTCCTTAATAATAAGGAATCTCATAATTAGGATATTCATGAAATTTTCTCAGGCGCGATAGCCTCTACTCTATAAATATATCTATTTTGAAAAAAATAGTATATCCAATATAATCCTAAAAATTACTTTGATCGGTCTCTAATATGTCTAATTAATTAAAGAGATATATTCATAAATTGGATACTAATTATGTTTTTTTCAACTATTTCTCAATATAACATGTCATACCCGAGTTGATTAATACTTCCTTGTATAGTTATCAATGGGGAGGAGATTTCCAAAAAATATTTTCTCTTTTTTAAGTACCCCATAAACCATTTATACCCCCCATTCTTCTAGTTTTCCATTCCACATGACTCTAAAATGTCCAGAATAGATCCTAGTCATATATAATAAACCATAATGATATAATTGTCCTAGATTCATGATCATAAAAAGAATATATATGGTTATGGATGTAAAAACATAAAAGGAACATCATTGGTCCAAGATATATGGCCTTAAAAAAACAATATTTGTTTTTTCTAGATGGCCATAAAGATATCCCTGATAATCCTTATCATAGTAAATTAAATAATGGAACTCCATTCTCTTAGTTTCACAAATTCCCTCAAGTTTTTATTCTTATTAACTCATGGGGGCTTATAAATCCTATTCCTACTCACCTTGAAACATACTTTGAGGGTGTTTTTCATTACAAGATCTTAGGAGGATGTCTCTTTAATCGATCTTGTATATCTGTTGTTGGTCCCTCTAGTTTATATCTCCATTTGGTTTTCTTTCATTCAATGTTTTTTTCTTCTTGTTCCATGCTGATTTTACTTCTTAGGTCATATTTCTTAGGTTTCATAATGTTGTTAATAGCACCATTTTTGGTTTCATGACATTGGCCGGTGAGTGATGATGTTGGTATACAAGGCCTCTCATTCTTTAAATATGGGTTTTCTAGATATGGGTATCCTTGACACTTTTATAATTTTTAAAATCATTATAGATGAATAATATTAGTGGAAGATGATGGATTGGGGTCCATTGGGAGATAAAGATATTTTTTTCCTTAGCTTAGCGCATTGAGGTGAGCTCTGATTGGATATCAGTGGGGGTTCATTAAGACTATCGCGTGTATATATATTTTTCTTTAATTGTTTTTGATTGTGGTTCTTTTGAGGCCTCTAAGTTTCATTGGATCCGGATGTTATTGTAGAGCATATTCTACTCCGAATGTTTAGTGTGGGACAACCATGTCAACGTTATCTTGTCTTTGGCCATTGACATTGCCTCTTTCATTCACAGCTCAATGGAACTTGGTGTGAATTTGGTGTGAAGATTTTTTTAGTTGCTGATGGATTTGTGTAAATTGGATTTTTCTTCATTTAATTTGAAATACATTGTTACACCTTTAATTGGATGTTAGTTGGGCTTCCTCGAATAGGGTATGGGTGTGGTAACACCCAACATTAGCCATCTGTCTATTTGTATGGATGTATAACTTGCCTAATCATTTTGGGTATGGTTTTTATGGTATTACATTGCATCAGGTTGATAGTGTAGTGGGTTCTCTCAAGCATTGTCAGGAGGGTGGGTCGAAAGAGAGATGGGTGTGTTGGCACCCATCATCCATACCTCCTTTAACATTTTAGTTTGAGTTGGAGTTATGCTCGACTGCATTGTGTCGATCCCTCATGAAACAACTTCTTGGTTGGTGGTGAGGAATATCCGTTGATGTATCTTACTATTTATGGCCTGGTAGGGGGTTATTCTATTTTTATGATTTTATTGATGTATTCTTCCCTTTTGACATTTGATTCCTTGTTAATGACGTCATGTATTTTTTTTCAAATTGTTCCCATATTGTAATGGGATCCCTCTTCTCCCAGTCCTAAAAATGGGTTATCCTTTCTATTTTATGTTTAATAAAAAAGAAATTGACCCTCAAAATATCCAAAATAAATTAAATTAAAATGTATTGGTTTCCTAGTTAAATGGTTTTAACTTATGTTGGTTTTGACTCCCTTTTTAGATAAATTAGTATCCTTACTCATGGGAAGAATAAAAAACCCATATTTGAACTACCTACCATGGTAGTGATAATTTCCCAAGAACATTTTTGAGTATAATAAAACTGGAGAATAATTATCCAATGTTGTGAAATATAGGGAATATTCTATACATATATATAGATAACCTAGTATACCTATGTATGTTCACATTGATGTGTGGTATCAACTATTCTCCTCCGAGTGAAAGGTAACTAGATTTTTAATTGGGATGTATACTATGAGTAAACTATAATTTTCAAATATAATCTCTATATAAGAAATAATATTTTGCATTGGATGAGCTGACCACCCATCTAGTTGGCATTAATCATCATTTCAAAGTATCCTTATTTCAATCTAACAACTCCCTAACCTTTGATAATGGGTCTATATCCAATAAAAAATTATGTATGGATTCTTGGGGTAATGTAAATGAAGAAATTTATCTAGAAATAGTAACCCTATGTTGGATAGTTTGAAATGACCCCATTGATTGAGGTATGTCACAAATTTTATTTTTATTTATCTTTTTTTATTTTTGGTTATTTTTAGTTATTAAATATATGTATTTGGATTAATTATTATGTAGGGGTGTTGAGAAAACCATTGACAAGAGTTTGTCAGTCAGATACCCATTGTGTTAAATATTATTTTATTATACATGTGTGTTTCTACCATTTCATGGTTATATGAATTATCACAAAATTGAATAAAAATAATATTTATGGAACATATTGATGATTTTTATCAAATAATTAGATCCACAATACCCCCTATATCATTCCATAACATCATTGTATAATTTCATATTTTTTAGGGTTAGACTTATGATGAAACTAGTTCACTTTAATTCTATAAGTATTGATTTAGGATTCCCACATTTTTATTGGATGGTGATGATGTATTGTTAATTGTCTGATTCAAGTTCCCTGTCTCCAACTTCAAGTTCATTATATTTGAAAATACATGAGTTATTTGAGTTTCTATGTTTCCATTAAATGTTTAAATTTCTTGACTTTATTTTAGTTGGTGACCTATTCATATATTTTGGATTTTAGCATGTGATTATATGTGAAATGT
Source organism: Viscum album (assembly GCA_963277665.1). NCBI lineage: Eukaryota > Viridiplantae > Streptophyta > Magnoliopsida > Santalales > Viscaceae > Viscum > Viscum album. The sequence goes on along the minus strand of OY728141.1, from coordinate 1,011,589,292 downwards.
ACACTGATTTGATTATTTAGTCTCTTTTATGGGTTTCATGATAAGGAAGTAATTTTAAGTGTAATGAAATGTATCAAATATAAATTTTTCTGGATAATTAATACATAAATCAGTGTATAAAAGTAGTAATTATGTTTTTAGAAATTTATACATATAAATTGCTATGATAAAAGAACAATTTTATTAGTGAAACCTAACAGAAAAATAATATGGCAATTTAATATGTTTAACCCTGAAAAGTAAATAATCCAAAAAATGAAATAATTTTTATATTTCATTTTTAATATAAATTTATAAATTAATATATTGAGATGATGAATTATAATATGATTTTTCTTTTAATATGACATTGTAATGTGTGATTAAATATATATTTTTTAAGTAGATAATGATTTTTCATATGTAAAAATGTGGAAAAAATTGGTTAAATAAATGTAGAATAGTTTAGGAATAATCCTTATGCATCAAAGTTTAATAATGGTATTTGGTAGGTTCTTCAAATAAATATAGTATTCTAGAATAGAGTTTAAATTGGATAATGGGACAATTAATATGGATAAGGTTGCCTCATAAACTATAGAATAAAATGTGAGTTTAATATATCTAAATATTCCATTAAACTATTACATTTCACATATAAAAAAATAAATTGAAACACAATCAGATATTTTATTCCATGTCATTATACATTACATATTTCTTTGTGATATTATCATTTATATTGATTTTAAACATTCACTATATAAAAAATATTTTTTAACAAATGATAATTTATTTTATTTTTTATAAATAATTAGTGTATATAAACATGATTATTTAATCATAAAAAAAAAATAAATACAAATTTAATCCACATAAAATAGAAATACTCTAATTTTAAGTATACTATCACTGATTATATTATAATAATTCCATAGATCTCAATTTAATAATACCATTTCTAACAAAATATTTCATTTACTTTTTTAAAATTCAATAAATTTGATCCAATATTTTTTAAAAGATGATATAAAACCTTATAATGTATTTCATATATAATTTTTTTGAGAGATCAATTAAAATAATTTCAATGTTAGTAGATCTTATACTTTCAATCAATGCTGGATCCATTCAATCCAAAAAAATAAATTATCTTCTCTTAGAGAAAACTCTTCAAAACCTCCTGTAATTGATACCATTGTTTTATAAATAAATTTTACAAAAATTAATGGGGTTTTAGGGAGGATTGGACATTATAAACAATACTTTTATAGGATAGTATATTTTACATGGACGGTGATGAATTTTTATATTGTGATCATAAATAATAAAAATATATTAATGGATTTTCTGAAGGAGGAATGTTTGTTCATGATGGTTATAAACAGTAATAAGTTAGAAAAAGAATCATTCAAATTTCTTCGAATCGATATAGTCTAATTTTTTTTTGTGAATCATTCTCATAGACCAATGTTGAGAAAAATGTATCTATAAACATCAATATTGACCCAGATTCCTAAAATGTGTAACAAAATGTATACACAGTAATCCTAGTTCAGTTAAATACATAAAACATTGTTATTAAATAATAAAATTACCATTTTATAATTAAAATTCCATTTAAAAAAAATAATATTTTGAAATTTATAGTTTAGTAATGATAATATTTTATCATTTATATATTAACACATTAAATTAATGAATCTAAATTATTGTTGAAGAATCATGTAAATTCATAGTTTTTAGAAAGTACTACATGATGAAAATTTCTAAAAATGTACCTAGAGTGTATTTGACAACATTTCGGGTACCAGAAGAAAATAAAAAACTATGTGATCAACATATAATTATATTATAATTTTCAAATAAATTGGAATTTTTTTAATATTTTAGTAAAATAAATAATTTTTATTTTCATAAGAAATATAAGATATATTTTTTATTAATTGTAGTATGAAATGTTTTTTTAAAACCGTACAGAACCTAGAACATTCAATAGGGTTTCTCTGAAATTTATATTGATGTACATACCGTAAAAGAGTTTAAAAGGGAACATGTAAATATTTTAATGAACTAAAATTTTTGGAATTGATGATAATTATGTATAAACAAATCAAATAATCCAAAAATAAATCATATTTAAAAATAAGTACAATAAATATTTTTCAAAAGTAAATTTAAAAGGGATTTATTATAATTTTTTCATTATAAAAAAAATTTAATATGTTAATATATCATTATTGTTTGTATGAATTGATAATGAAAAAACATAAAAATATTATTTATTTACATTCAAAAATTTAAGTTTGAACATACCAACTGAAAAAATCATAAAACATATTGAAATTTCTAATGGTAAATGATTCATTTTTAAAAAAAAAATCATTCTTTAAAACTCTATAATAATATATTGTAATTATGTAACATAATAACATGTTTTAAATAATAAATTTAAAATCACATATCATGTGTGGGAAATATCTCTAATTTTGATTTTATATTTTTATTCAATAATTAATTTAATTAATCATTCCTTAATATATTATAAATTATTATTAAAGAAAAAAAAGAAAAAAAGAAAGAGTTTCTTAAATTTATGTTATTTTTTAATAACTATATATGAGAATAAAATATTAGATTTAATAATTTGTGGTTTCATATTTATTTCTTATTAAAACAAATATTTATAGAATTAAATAAATAGGTGTATGATTTAATCACTTTATAACATCATAAAGACTGTATATAGAATTGATATTGGTTCAGATAATTAAATACCCTTATGGGATAATAAGATCTGTTGCTAATTGGAATTGGTTATACTAAGATTAAAAATTACTAATGTTTTGATTAAAAATTCCACTATATTCATAGGGACAAAAATAAAACATTCAAATAATAATAAATTTAATGAATTCTTATAAAAATAATATCTATGTTATGGTTGAAAAAATTGCTTAAGTAACTGAATTTATAATTACATTGATTATAACACCATTCAATCAATGACCATTATTTATAGAATATTTTATCTAGGAGAAGACTACAATAAACATTCATATTGAAAAATTATAGTATCATTTTCAAAAAATGATATTTTAATTAAATGATAAATATATTTTATAAAGGATACATTAAAAAAAATACAAAACTAAAATTAAATTATCCTTTAAAAATATATTATATAACATTAGGTTGATAATATCTTCCCATAACGTGACCATAATATGTTCTCACCCAATTTCAAACTCATTTATTACAAAATATTCTCAATTATGAACTACCTTAAGAATACATATTTTTCAAATATAATGATCCATCCAAGGAAAATAAGTACTATAAAATTTTAATATGTTTAAAACAATAACAATATATCAATGTAATACTAATTTTTAATAGGAATATTATCCATTAATAGAAAATATATATGAATTCATGGGCCATCATTAATTTTGTTACCCAAACAATAAGAATAGTATTAATCATCAATTTTTTTTATTTTAAACAATATAAACATGACAATTAATATTGTTTCACCACATAATAACACATTTATTGTACTGATCATAGAAACATAATACTGGATTATATTGTATAAAAATAAAATTTTCATTTTAATTATGTTATATATTCTATAAACACAAATAATGTGTATAATCAAAGAAAGTAAATAAAATATGGTAGATATATGATAGAAAATACAAAAAAATACCCCTTACTCAATGAGAAATCCAAGTAAATAAATTATTTTATATACGTAATATAATAGAAATTATCATGCTAATAAAAATTTTAGAATAATGTAAATCCCTAAAAAATTAACACCATGATATTTAATTTTATTAAAAATAATTGATATACACAAATGATATTTATTATAATGAATAAAATATTTATACATCATAAATAATATGTATATTATTATCCAAAAAATAATAAATCTATTTTTGTACTACTTAAAATGATATGAGTCTTCAAAAAAGTTTGATTTTATTCAAACCCCATATATATATAAATTCTCACATACCTCAAACAATCCTAACATTCTAGTTTAAGATCCACTCGAAATACGAATAAAAAGAATATAAATAATGGTAAATTAATTTTTTTAATATAATGAATCATAAGTTACTATAAGATAAGAATAAATTCATGTAATAACCAAATGATGAATACTTGTATGATCATATTAAATTATATTTCATAATCAATAATTTCATTTTCTGTTAGCTCTCATTTATATGATAGTATAAAAGATTAGATGCCCTAGAATATAAATCAACTGGAATAAATTTCATAAAATAAATCAAGTAGATTGAATTACCATAAAATATATATAATGACAATATAATTTTTATTTGGTAACCACTACATTATCTATCAATGACATTTATTACCAATAGGAATTCAAAAACCTAATCTTCATAGTGAACATAAATGTGACCCAATATAAAATTTTCATGAAAATAATTTATATTAATAATATTTAGCAATAAATACAGATAAAAACCAAGGTAGAGCTAAAATTTTATTAAAAAATCTGGAAATATTCTATCATGTTCAGTTATTTTGTTCATATATAAATTTGATTAAAAATTTTAATTGAAAAAAATACAAAAAATCCTTAAACTAAGTTAAATAGGGTCAACTATATGGGTAAAAAGTTATTATTTAGCTCTAATTAAGACCTTAGTTTCAGTTAAACCATTTATAATGAATTAAGATTACAATATATTAATAAGTTCATCCCTAGGTCTTCTTTTAACAAGTAAAAACAATCTTAATATAGTCTAAATTAACTTTTCATAAATTTTAACTACTCTAAATTTATATCAATTACAATAATTTGAAATATTATGCATTTTTGTATGTCAACATGTCCATCTAAACATTTTCATTTAGGGATCCCCAATTTTTTAATCAGGTTAATCTATCAAAGGCAAACACATATTACAATATTTATTTTGGGATATGATAACAATCCAATAAAACATATCCACTAATTTACAAGGAACAATAATATAAAAGAGGAGTCTAGAATCCTTTATTAATTTAATCTATCTATTTTCAATCCATTAGGAGTTGTGTTCATTAAAATATCTATCACATTGTGAAAATGGGACTAAATAGTGAAGAATCATATTTTGAAATAATTTGGAATTGAAACCAAATTTCCATAACATTACTCTAAAATAAATTGAAAAAACAACACTTTATATATTTTATATTATACATTGTAATATTTAAATGTTTCTATTATAACTTTAAATTGATATACTCCTAGTATTAAATAATGAAAACTATATCATCTTAAAAAAATGAATTTATATATCACAATAATAATATTTTTTGAATCTTATTCAATGAAAATATCAAGAAGGAATGAGTTTAAATATGAACCTTGATATAGTTCTATCTATATAGGTAAACCTATAATATCCTAAAATAGTTTTCTAACTTAAGAACAACTCTATTCACACAAGTCTTGAGTGATCTTGATATACTCCCACTTCACCTCCTTTACTTGATTTACCTTAAACCTATATATAAACATTATCATACCCCTAATACAAATCAATGAAACCCATATAAAAATACAGGTCTTTTTTAAATAATACTCCCTCAAAACTCTAACAAAATAAAATAAATTTATTGTCAAATTTCTAGTAATAAAACCGAACTAATTATCTAAATCATAAACTTACCTTTAATAAATTTATTCAATAAAAATCTATCAGAGTTTCATATTATGACTAATAAATTGAATTTAATTATATTTACCACAACATAATGTTTGATCAAATATATATTAATAAAAATACATTATCCTAAGAGCAAGGAAACCCTATGGTATTAAAATAAAACACACATTTATGAACAGGTAATCACTCTATGTGATTAGTGTTTGTTAGACATCCCAAAGATAAATTAATTTTAATTCCATTCAAACACACATAACCCTACAATGATCCATAGTAGTTGGACAATCCAATCATAAAATCCAATTATTATCCCATATTTAAATCAATTCCAAGATATTGATAGATATTATGATCTCACATCATCACTCTAATAAATTATTTTTTAATAAATTTTCTTAATTGAATCCCATTAATCCTTTTCTATTATTTTAGGTCATCTAATACTGGAAAAGGTATCAATAGATAATGGAAACCTAGTATGTATTGATTTACTCTAATTTATCTATAATAAAATAACCAAATGAATGGTAAAAAAAATATCCATAACATTTATATGAATAATATAAAAATAATTAAAGAATATTCCATAAAAAATAGGTTTTTAAAAGTCTTATGAATACCTATCTAGATCACTATATAATAATGTTGTACCCAAAAATTCAAATGAATGAATGACTCATCAGTCTTATCTCCACTAAATATGGATTTCCAATACCTCCAAAGATCACCTACTCAATACTCTTAAACACTGGCTTCAACCATCACTCTCTATATATATACCATTTCTTGAATATTTTATAATATGGCATAAAAATTAAAAACTAAAATATATAGTGTGTTAATATACAACTCCATGTATAAAAATACTTGAAAATACAAACATGTTGTCAAAAATAATAATTGATACATAATATTCACCCGATGGGTGAAACAAAATTTAATTTCAATTTCTAATTCAAATGATAATTTGATATTAAATAATACGATAATTGAACTGGGTCAAATATATGTGTGAACCGACCACCAGGAAAAAACCATAAATTTTTTGATACCTATTAATAATATTATCAAGATAAACTGGTCATCCTTAGTAATATTGAAATTATATTATTACAAATACTCACTATGTGTGAAAAATAATTTTCACACCCTCTTCTTGATTTTAATCAATCAACCACACATAATAACGATGATGAAATTCAGTTGATACATCTATGTGTCCCATTATATAATTATTATAATTTAAATAATCCTATTTCAATAAATTTAATCATAAAAACATATAAATATCACCTCCCGTCAATTCTATGGGGGGATAACTGAAGAGGCCATAAAATTCAACCACCTTGAACATGCCTTTATTAATAGTAGGAACCTAACCTTTAGTGAAATATTTATAATAATATGATTCAATAATAAAAATATTTAATAGCTATAGTGGGTGATGGAGGTTGTAATAATTTAAAGAACAAATAAAAATACAAATTTCAACAATACAATTTTATAAATATTTAATTAAAAAAAGAAGAAATTTTTTATAATTAAATCAGACCATCCCAAAAGGCAACTATTTAATCCCTTGGAAATTATATTTTCTAGAAGTGATCAACTAAAAAATCAATAAAAGGTATATCCAAAAAAGAAGAACTATGAATGACCACTGATATAAATGAGACATAGAAAAATAAATTATAATTATATATTAGTTATTTATAATATTATACAGTAATAAAAATAAAAAAGAATAAATAAAATTCTATAAAATTATAGCCACTCCATTAATAGAAATCTATACAAAAAATGTGGTGTATTTGATTGATAGTATATATATAGGATATTTTGTTACTAAAATAGTGTAAAAATAATTATGTAGAGAGAATCATTGGATTATCTAGATAGAAGACCCTAAAGACCCCCTAAAATTTCAATTGTATAGTCCAATTGAATATTTTAGACTATGAAAATTTTAATACATCACAATTTACTCAATATGACATCAAAAGGGAGTACCTTATCCATTTAATGAATACCGGGTACCTGATGGCTTATCATAAGACACTCTATGGTGTACCAGAATCTATTGTAAACCCAAATGGGGCCATTAGGTACCAAATGGTAAGAACCTATCTCTTTATTCTCCTCCAACACTAATAATGCACTATATTTACCATTCAATCATTTATCCATTATTGACAAAAAATTATTTTATCAACTACTTACTCAGATAATGGAATAAATATAGTATTTTTTTAATAAATAGAAAACCGAATGACATTATCCAATAAAATGTCCCCACCATGAAGCTTCACCTACCAAGAATCATCACATGGTGTTTAGAATGTAAATTACAAATTACTAGGAAATCTATAACGAACCATTATGAAGTATCTTTCATCCTAGCAGATAAAATATTCTATATTAATCCCCATCATTAGTGATTATTATATTGGGAGATACTATAAAAAAATATGTCAACTCTCTATATGATAAACAAACATAACAATGGTGATACTTTCAATATTTTATTTGAATAAAAACAAATTAATTCTAATGCAACATTATATTTAAATATCATCTATAATAGACATAAATTTTTATATAAATTGTAACTAGAATAATATCATTTCCTGTATAACTAAATCACTATTCCTATTCTTAAATTTTTTTATCTAGATATTAAATTTCTATCATAGATTCATAAATATATGTTGTGATATTATCATACAAAATATTACTATTTTTTGTATTAGTAAAAAAATAGAAAAAAAATTAATTCTATGATTTATAATAGAGTGATAATTTTTTATATCACTTACTTAAATATACCACTAAATTATTCCAAAGAAAATATACAATGTAATAAAATTAAACATCTATTAAATATTTTCTAAATATAACAAAACAAACTATTTGACTATAGACACCAAATACCATTACAGGTTTTCCGAGTACAGAATAACCATGTTAAATTAAAAATAATCTTTGTAATTATAAATAAATCTCAAAGTAACAATAAATAATATTGTAAAATCCCTTTTTTATGCATGACATTAAAAAAATATTAATACCAAAATCAATGTTATATAAAATTGAAAATATTGAAAATATGAAATAATATAATACAAAATGAAATACATCATGTATTACTTATTATAAATTCATACATATACCTAAAGTATACTGATAAAAAAAATAATATATCTATTCAAAATTTCATATTTTAAAATTAATATAATACAAAAAATTATTTTTCATCTAAAAATTTGTAAATTTAAAATTATATCAACTTCAATGAAATTTAATAACCACTTCCTAAAGGTATTTGTAGAAAAAATATATTTAGTATTTAATAACATCATTTAAAGACATGTGTATCTATTACACATCATTTTTTCACACTAAAAGAAAAATATTAAAACTAACTCGTTTTTATTATTTTAATATACATTATTTATTAATTTTATTAAAAAAATAGTTCAATTAAAGAAATATCATTATTAAAAAAACAATAAGGGCTTCCATCAATTAAAAATAGTTACAAAAAAATAAGTAGAAACATTTATAAAAATATTATATTACATACAAATTACCTCATGAATTAATTACTTATTAATGTCATGGTGTTCATAATATTAAATAAATACACCACATATTACATTAAAAACGTATTTATAATGTAGTTATAAGAAAAACTAAATAATGGTTCACTATAAAGGTAAAAATTCACACTTTTATTATTTACATTTACACTTTTTTTATAAAAAACTATTGAATATATTAAATTTGAAAGAAATTATATTTTTTACACTTTAATTATAACCATGAAAAGAATAATAACTTTATAAAAATAATAATAAAAATAAAAATTATGAAAAAATAAAAAAGAACTATTTAACTATTTGTCAATATAATATTATATACTAGTAAATAAAAAAATTAAATTAATAAAATAATTCCAACTTGATCATAATGTGATTTCAACTATAAATATATAATATTCAATAGAATGAAATCATAGATGATGTTAATATAGAATTATATTATGAAAATTTAAATGAAATCATAAATATTATAATGATGTTTCAGTTACTATAAAAAACCTCAATGGTCTTTAAACAAGTTTGTGTTTCAAAATTTCATGACATAACAAGGAAAAAGTATGTATATAACAGAAATAATATTTAAACAACATTCTTTGACTTTAAAAAAGTTTTAAATACAATTTATTTTAATCAGTATATTTCAATGATAATTCAAAAATGTGAACCAAATACATAAAATGAATCCTTAAAAAAATTCAAATTTATAAATGGACACTCACCCTTACTCAAAAAATGGGTTTCATATGAAAATAAATCATAATATTGTTGATATAAAAGAATAAATATTCCTTATAAAAATAAAAATTAAATTAATAATTATATAATCAGAACTTTAGTGATTTAAAAACAATTTATTCTTAATATAATTTTAAAAAGGATCAAATTAATTTACAAATTTCATTGAAGAACACATCCCAATTTATAATAAAAAATTAGGACAACGCTAAAAAAATAATTATTCTCTTTAATTTATTTATTACCCAATTTAAATATATGTGTATAAAAAATCCACTCAAGATATATTCAACACTATATCCTTCATAATTTAATATTATTTATCCTTAATGTTTTAATATAGTATTATACAATTCCTTGAGGCCCAAAATTCAATATAATTTAACAAATTCCTCATGAAACACCTTGAAGAACCATTATCTTTGAAATAATCATTTCCAAATATATAAATTCAAGTTAAAAGAAATTTAAGAAAAAATAATTATAATATTAATAATATTTAAAAATATAATAACACAAATTTATTTATCAAAATTAATAACACTAAATAAATTACAAAGTATTACAAATTTTTTGTGAAATGATGTTTGTATAACAAATAATAAATAGATTTTTGAAAAAACAAAAAAAATATTTTCAATGGTCATTATTATAAATTATTTAATTTTGAAGTCATTGTTTTCAAAAAAATTATTAGAAGAACCAAGATAACAAATTGAAATTACATATGGGAAATGTAATACATCATCATTTAATTCCCAACAATAAAAAAAACTTGTATGCCCCATGAAATCATTTTATATTATATTGTATTGTTTTGAACCTCTTAATACAGTTAAATTATCTCAAAATTAATGCTTAAATACTTTCAAAGATAAAAATAATTAAATAATTTTACATAATATATATAAATTCAACTAGAATTTAAATAATAGTTTTCTTTAAAAGAAAAATTTCTTGTAAAATTTAAAATTTAATATTACAAACATATTCCAAAAAATATTTTCCAATGGAAAAATAATTTTACAACAATCAAGACTTCCTGTGAGATTTAAAAAGTATATATATATAAATAAATATTTTAATCAATAAATCATAAAATAATCAATTAAGATTTCAATAAATCAATAATAATATATTAATGATAATCCAAAACATTTTCAATGATATATTAACATTAATGTTTCATTTAAATTAATTTTAAATAAAAATATAATGATAAAAAGAGAATACCTATTTTTTGGTGTATATATAACCCATAAAAATTTATAATAATGGAAATGATTTATTTATAATGGTTTCAATGGTCCAAATCCTTGAATATCATCTATTTATGTTGTGAAAATCACTATAGGAATTGATTGAACCATTATCCTTATGAGAAATATCCATTGTAGAATGATTTGGGAATCAAAGGCCATATATTAATGGAAATTATGTGTATGTTAGTCAATATTAAATATTAATGAAATATTTCATTATTGGGATTATAGATCATCCTGATATATTCTAGTGATCCTCAATTGATGAAGATATGGTCATATCTTGGTCTATATATTTATATTTGTACGTATTTTTTTGTTTATATCTACTAAATTTCCCTTTCATTTACCTAAGAATAATAACCCACCCTCATCTATGATATGGTTACAACTCCATTTATTTTTAAATACATTCAAAATGCCTCAACTCTAATTTAATTTAAAAAATATAGCCAACATTTGTTTTGTGATTGATGAATAAGAACCCTTTATCATCCTATGTTGGGACCAAAAAGGGGCCTACATAACCTCAGATGAGGGGGGTAAATTATGGTATGGATATTATTTTTAAAATTATCCCTACGCCACTAGATCTTGACCACATTATTATAAGGGTAGGTTTGTTTTCACTTATGTTTTACAGTTGATCTTATTCTTTCTTTATTTATTTGATGATGAAGCATTGAATGCAATGCAGGAAACCACGTAGACTGACACATAGATTTTTAATTTGTTCACCCTCATAGGGATACGTCTAAGGAGCATACAACAATGATGTTCTGATGTACCAAATACACTAAATCTCACTTCCAATTTACAATATTCAAGAAGATCACTTCTATGCCCAGGATCACTTCCTTTACAAATTTTGGGCCCATCCCACTACTTTACCATGGGTCACTACCTATGTGTCTCTCTTTGGATCACTGCCGATGGAGAGGATCACCTTCTTCCTCTTCTTTTGCTCACAGATCTAGAAAGGATCCACTCACAATTTAAAGACATGGTGGTCTCTTCATTATCACAAATTAATGAATCTTCCTCTATATGTAGATACTCTGTTGAAGTCCAACTTTCACCCACAGATGAATCTCACTTTGCACCGGATGTACTGAGAAATCTTCTAACTTTTGCGCAATCCTAGAATTACTTTCACTCTTCTCTAAGCCTGGCGTGCTTCTCTATGACCGATAAACTTCTCAATGCCTAGTTCACTTCCCAATGCATGGCGCACAAGTGTCACTTAACCATTTTCATGACACTCCCTTCACCAACTTAGATCATTGGTGAATCAAACTCTTTTTTGGCCCAAACCAATATTGGCACGCAACTATCAATTGGAACACAACTTTTGAATATCTTTATACTTGCACGCCCAAACCGCCACTTTCACACCCAATCTACCTACGTGACCAGATCTACAAAATAATCTATGTGTTAAGCTTAATCATAAATAAGGAGGGGTAGCTAATGGCACCCAAGTCTCCAGGTTCTCTCTCCCCTCATGCTAGGTTTTCCAAGCTCCGCCGCTCCCTCCCTCTCATCGCCCTCTCGCGGTGAGAGTTCTCCGGAATTCCTATTCATTCCTCTCTCATTGTACCCTTGCTCTCCTTTTTTCCTGCTTTATCCACTTGGATTCGATGGCACTATAGCCCCCCTTGGCAGCTCTTTTTCCCTGGATTCTTCAGCCTCCCTCTTTCCAGGGTTTTAATCCTGGTTCCCTCTTCCTCATTCCTTTCTTCCGGTTATCAGTTTCATTTTATGTTTCCCCGTAATATTTCAATCCCAATGTTACTCTTTCTCATTCCATTCCCCCAAACGAATCATCCATGAACTGATCTCACATTATACCACTCCTCTCCAGGTCGGACTTGTAGCGATGGATACTCATAAGTTTTGGGCAATGTGGTTTGGTGGCCATTGGGATTCCTTTTAGGGTTTCATCCCCGGTTTTCGTTAGGGTTTTCTCCCCTATTTCTCTGTTCCTAGTTCCCTTAGGGTTTCATCCCTAGTTCTTTTTTATTCTATGTGGTTATTTTTTCATATTTCTGTTATTTGTGAAAGATTTTGATGTTAGTTTGGTGATGGTTCTGTTCATGGTTATGCGTTTTATGTGCTTCAACGGCCTTGTCGATCTCAGGCGTGTGGTGTTTCTATGGTAGAGTCGATGGTGTTGATTGTATGGTGATGATAAAAGTGGTGTTTTTCGATGGTTTTCAGTTTTTGTGGGGACGATGTTGCACATTTACGACAGCCTCATCGGTCTTGGTATGGTTCAATGGAGTCTTGTTCCGATTGCCGGTGTGGTTTTTTGCCGCCACTAGCGTGGTTAGGGCGGGGATGTGATGATGATTTAAGGAAGATGATTACAATATGGTCGATGGAAACAAAATTTATGATGGTGGTGGCTCGTGGTTCAGAACTCAGGGCCCGAGGTTTTTGGTGTTGCGGTTCTCTGGCATGGGGTATTTTGGTACGCTGTGTGTTTTTGTCAATGATATGGTGAACTGCGACCTTGATCTTGGTTTCTGGTGGTTCCTCATCGGCGTTATGCTGGTCTGGAGTTTTGTTTTGGTTGGTTATGGCAGTGATGATGGACTTCGACAGTGATGGGATGGACGTGGGTGGCAGGATGGTAGTGTCGTGTGGTGCATCATGATGGTAGGCGACGTGAGTCCCCAGGTGGTGTTTGGTTCATATTTGTAATCCAAATTTGAACTTTGAATATTGTGTCATGGGAATTCAATTTTTTTTTGGTTTGAATCTGTTTTTTTTTAATTAGGTATTTTCCTGCTTTTTATGGTGGTTGTTAATATTTTGTTGGATCTATTGAATGCGAGTTGTGGTTTTGAGGTTCCCACTAACCCAAAAAGTGGTTTATTCAGAAAATGAAAAAAATATGAATTTAGAGGAGGGGTATCCCTCTACATATAGTCATTTTGGGTACCCTGAGCACCGTGAAAAAGTCTCATTCCAACGTGCAAGTCCAGCCACCTTAGTCTCTGTCACCCTAGTCACCTTGCACTCCTAAACCAAAACATGGGTGCCTCTATTCCCTTTTACATATTTTGATGTTCTGATCATGAAACACATTTGGCATGAAACTTTCCAAGCCTTGTATCTACTCTTTTTGTACTGCATCCATATCGTCAATTCCTTTATTGAGGTTCTTTTTTCAATCATGGATTGTCAACAACATCTCCCGAACTTGAAAACTCACCATCTAAACCACCTTTGTCAAAACATTAAACATAATGGTCTACTTTTTCAACAAACCCTCCATGAAGGCTCACTTTGTCAACAAACACAATCACCTCAAAAATGATTCAATGATACCTTGAGGGATTTTTTAGAAACATTCTATTTCCTTTATATTTAATGTTAATGTCAACATCATGATAAAAATATATATGTTCCATTGATTAATGTATATGTTGGGTACTAACACAAGTATATTATCATCTTTTATTCCTTAATAATCAATTGTTTCTCCAATAATATTTGTGAGAAATATACCTGATTTTTCATATATATATTTTCATAAATATTAGATCAAAACATATGTGTTTTGAAAAATTTAATTCTTTTTTTGATATACTATTTGTACTATATTTATATTATTCCAAAAGTTATTTTTCAATCCATTATTAAATACAAATTTTCATACCAAATACTAATTTAAGAATAAAACATTACCCTAAATATATTATAATGGGAACATAAAGAAAATAAATATGTTATTTCCTTATCATGGAACATTACATTTTACGTAAAAACACAATCCATAAAATTTTAAATATTACAATGAGATAAATAAATTAAATGATACGAGTAGTATCTGAAAATACGTAGAGTCATGGATATATAGAAATATTACATCCACAGATAAAAAATTAAACAAAAAACAAAAAAATAGAATATTTTAATTTATTTTTTAAAATATATAATAAATAATGAGAAAATACAATATGAATATTGAATAATGGAAATAAGAGGAATTTATTGTAATGATAAACCCAATACTATATTTGGAATAACATTATGATAGGCAGGATAGAAACTGGGTTATTAGAATAATAACATAACCATTGAAATATTTTTATCACTACTAGAATATTAATAAGATTGATGCAATAGTAAAAATATATATAAAAAATTTTATCTTTAAAAAACTAATTAAATGTAAATATTATAATGTCATAAAATAAATATTCATTTTTTAATCTCAATAATAGTATAAGTGTAAATTTTTTATAAAGTAAATTTTTACTTAATTTAATTTTAGATATTAGATATACCTAACTTACAAACCATTTTCATAAAATAAATATATATTTTTAATACCCATCATTGAAATAACTATATTTTTTGATTTTTTTTCATCATAAACTTTTAGTTGAAAATAAAACATACATTCTTTTGATATTTTATGTTTTATGACATAATATTGATGTAATGATTACCTAATTAATTATAGAATCAAATTCGAAACCCATACTTATTTGAATAGGATAAAAAATTTATTTAAAACTCTAAAATTATATTTATAAACTTAGAATCTAATTTAAATTTATAAAAATGTATTCCAATGAATTATTTTTCCCTTCCTTACATTAATATAAAATAATAAATTAGTTTTATATTGGAATAAATATCATTTTAAATGTATATATATAATAACATAATATTAAATTAATGAATAAAAGACAATATTTCATATCATTGATTTAATATTTTATTAATTATTTCTCCAAAAATTACTCTATACTTAAAATATAAATACCCATATCACAGCCATGAATATTAACATCCTAAATCCATCTGTATACAGAATAATTTATTGAATAATTATGCATAATCCTCCTTGGATCCTTACAAATATTCTTATCTCACCCCACAAAAGCAATTAAGGTATCATGGGTCTTAAGAATAGATTATGGTCATGGTAGATTTAAAATTTCATATATTTATTCATTTTAATTTTCCTTATGTGGTTTTCCTATTCATAATTGTACTTCTAATCCAATACATTAAAAATAAAATAAATTTTTATCAATATTAAATAAATATCACCATGATATTGGATATTTTTTATAATCTTTTTAGAATTCAAGAACTTAACCTCTCCCATTTTTCGACGTGACCCATTAATGGCCAGTTTTACCACTAATGATGATGTTTTAAATACCTTATTTATCACCTATAATGTACTCATACCCATAAAGTAACATTATAGTATAGATCATATATTTATTGGATTTTTATTATGTTCATTCTTTCTGAGGAGTTTATCCTTTGAGAACATGAGATTTTGAAAAAATTGTTCTATTTAATTTATATTGCACGATTAGGAGTAACCATGTATCTACATTGAAATATGATACACACCATTAAGAGAAAAAAATTTCATTAGTGTTTCATTATTTTCCAAATAGTTTGTATTTTCAATGTTGTTAACCATTTGTTATAGTGTTGACTCACATGATTAGTAAATGGTTTAAAAAACCATGAGGCCAAACCAATATGTCATCCTATAAACAAAAAAGACATGAAATTACCTAATTTAATTAGCAATCATAAACCCCATAACACTCATTTAACTCCTAGTATCTACCCCAAGATATCTCATATACTTAGGGTACCTAACCTATTTACACATAGGGTTATTTTTTAGTTTTTCTCACATATAATCATTACTGAAACCCAGATTAGGTGTCACCTCATTCTTCATATTGGTTTCTTCATCCATTCATCATTTGTTTCCATTCACTCTAGACCCATGATGACCTAGGGTTCAAGTTAGCTAATTCTTGGTGACTTTGTTTTAGTTTGTAAAGATTTTTATTGATTAACTAGAATCATTTTAGAAATTATATGTGGATTTTCTTTATATTTGATCAATTTCTACAAGGTTTTAATAGTTTTGAATGTTTAATAGTATGTGGTTTTATGTTGCACACTTAATTTTTTAAAAACAAATATTATTTATATTTTGTAGAGTGGTTTTATTAATTAGTAAAAGTAATGATATTATAGAAATATTTGGTTTGTTATATGGTTTAGGTTTTTAATGGTTTCCCATTGATTTGAGTTTTCAAAATTTTATAAAGGAATGTTTTGTATAAATTTTATAGAAAAGGATTCTTCCACATTATATGGAATCCATTTAAATTTTAAATGTTCTATGATTGAAGTTTAATGAAGACATGGATACATAGGTATCTATTCTATGATTACTATTTATTTGTATTCTTTAGTATTATTCCCCAATAACTAACTACATTAGAATTTGATGAAGGCCATGTTTCTATTTGAAGTCATAAAAACAATACAAGGCCAAATAATATACTCCTTAGAGGATAATATAATGTGGTTTTAGGGTGGGGATGTAAAATAATTCTAATATAATTCATGACCTCTTTTTTTTTTGTGATCATGCATGGTTTCAAATTAGTTCATAAGTTATTTGAAGAAATTTAGTTCCAAAAACATTTTATGACTTAGGGATCTCCCATTTTACTTTTCTACCATTGAACTTATCTTATAGAACATTATTTTTTTTCAAGAAATTTTTAGCATGATATTTCTTTATTACATTCATAAAAAGTGAAAATCTAAATTTTTTACTTTTTTGTAGAACTAGAATCCTTCAGTTTATCTAATAAGAGTTATTTATTAAAAATGTGGTTGATATTATTGGTATAGTATGTATCAAACCTATCATGCACACAATGGGTGTATGCGTACCTTTTTTTTATATATCTAGGAAAAGGAATGGAACCTCATGCACATGATAAGTACACTTATTAGCATTTCTCATGAAATGAGGGTGGAATGGTGGAAACATTTCACTAATGTTGCATTGAGATGTGTAGACTTATTTTGTTTATATTTTGATAAACTTGTTGGTGTATATTTTATCTCCCACTTTGCATCCATCTATTCTTTTTTAACTCATGTGTGTGTGTGTAACTCATTTTAATGTTTTTATAAATGATGTTTAATTTTTTATAGATTTTATTTTATTTTTTGTTTATAGTTATATTATTTTATATTGAAAAATCAATGTCCAAATAAATTAATATAACACCTCTATATTTAGAGAATTATATCTCTCAAATTAATTTATTTTTTTCAACATTTTTAATTTTATGCAACACACAATATAGCTTGTGCTATATGAAAGCATAATGATTGGTTTATGTTACATGCAATGCCAAGATAATATTGTTCTACATGAAACACTTAGATTAACTTATAGTACACAGAACACTAATTTGGTATTGTGTTACACATAATGTCAAGTTCATTTGGTAACTTGTATTACACGCAAGACCATGTTTTACTAAACTACAACATATTATTATTATTATTATTATATTTTTATAGTAACATCCTAGTCATTGGAATTGATGTTTCAAATAAGATTACCTAAATTTTGAAAATATTATTTTCACATGTATATAAAATTAATCCTTTGGTTATCAATTAGTTAGATATTAAAGTAATAAATATCTAAAATTAAATGAATTTGTTTTTCTATGAAAACTATGTTTCTATGTACAAACACAATTTTATCTCAATAAATCAAACAACCCACTTTTGATGCATATTTTTTTTAAATTTACATTTTATAAATTTAGTAAAATATTATTGACACACATCCAATATATTTTATTCATATAACATAAGAATAAATCCAATTTTATGAATAAAAAGATGTATTTATCTAAAAGGAAATTTTACCACCTTTCAATAGTGCATAAATTTAAAATCTAATTTGGAAAACTTTTATATTTTATATTTTAATAAATAAATGTTTTAAATAGATATATAAAAATTAATGTCGGGTAAAATTTTGGTTTTTTCCAAGAAGTTTTATTTTTTGATTAATAGTGAAAATGTTGAATTTTCATTAACACTGTTCTTATCTAATTTATTTATATAGTTAACCTATATTTAATTTTTTTAAATAATATTTATATTAATTATAAAATTATTAATACTATTTATGTAATTTTAATCAATTTAACAATTAAATTGGTTATAAAAACAATTCAAACATTTGAACATTTTCACTTCAAAAACTTGTTGTTTCGTGCTATCTACGAGATTATTTTTAATTTATTTTATTCCAATTGTTTATTTATAATTTTGGAAAATGGATTCCACATTTTCATTCAAAATAATTTAATTTTATAATAATTTCAACTTAATTTTTTTCCAAAAATTATTATTGAATGTAATTAAATTTACTTATAGTGATTAAGGTATAAAATTAGTTTACTTAGTGGTTAAACATCAACATAAGGGGAAAAATAACAATGAAACATGTAAAAAATACATTTTATGACCATATTTAGACCATATCTTCACTTTTATCTTAAATTGACCATTACTAGATGAACATGATGTACGGAAGACTTCACAATTGTGTTCACCATTTTATATTTACAGAATGTTACTCATCCTCCACTATAAAAAGTGCACTCACCCCACACTTATTCACTCCTGTAAAGCCTTTTGTATCATAAAAAACATACCCACATAATCTCTCAGATTCCCTATTATCATACTAGAAGCCTCACATTGGGAATAAAGAAACCTTATTTAGTCCTTAGGGGCTAACCAAAAAGAATTACCAAAAGAATAGGTAGCATACTTAAATAAGAACTTTTATTTTATTTTATTTCTCCTCCACTAAATTACTATTATTTCATGACTATATAAAATAATAATTATCATAAATATACTTATATTTTGTTATTATAAGTTTAAAAAGTAAACTCTCCAACACATCCATCAAATGGGTTATGCAATCATTGTTCGTGTGTACGACAGACTACTGGCTCGCGAACAGATGTTATTTGTTCTTCTATTACAACCTTTAAAGGTTGGTAAAAATGATTTTATTTATATTTTTATATTATATATATGATATTTATGGATTATTTATGATTATGTAATTATTATATAACACACACCTTCATGCTTTCCATTTTTTGTAAATATTATAACTTCTTTTGAGGTCATGTGGACTACCACCTCCTCAAAATGATGTCATTCATTATCACATTACGTGGAACGAATTAAGGATGGTTTTAGTGAATTTATATGATATATATGAAATAATTATAATTCTTAAAATATATAATATATAAAAATATTATTTTATTTTATTCTTTTAATATGACAAAAAATTGAAACAACGCTCATGCGTATGTACAACCAACTTTCTCCATAAACAGTTTATTTCATTTTCTATTTATATATATATATATATATAATGAATATATATGATATATATATATATATATATATATCATTTTTTACATCTCTATATTTTTAAATCAAGATCTAAGTAAGATGATAAAGTATAACATATAAAAATATATACGAAAATCAAAGCAGTTATTAGACAAAACGTAAGTTTAACAATAAATTATTAATAAATGGGAAATATAAATTCAAAATAAATTCATATATGGTATTATATATGATAATATTGTTATTTAATATATTTATAATAAACTTATATTTATTATATAGGAGGTTTTAACATATATAAATAAAGGCAAGACTTAAGGTAAGGGTTATCTCGTCTAGCTTTTATTTCGGTGAGATATATGCTATATTTATAACTTATTATTGTTATGTGTTTTATATACATAACTATAAAATTTTACATAGTTAATTTAATTTATTAAATTTTATTAAAAGTTTCAATTAATGATATTATTTCATGGGTATCATTATTCAAAGGTTACTAAAGCAGTAAGGGGTTTTCTAGTCTCACTTTTATTTCAGTGAGAGATATTTCATATAGATCACTCATTTTTTTTGTGTTGTATACAGATAACATAATAATATTTTGTTATTAATATTCTAAATTTAATGGTAAATTAGTTTCAATTTTATAATATCTCTTTCATGTGGTTTAGGGTTCAAAATTTACCAAATCGGTAAGGTAATTTTGTCTCAATTTTCATTCATTGAGACACATTTTATATTATGCACCTTTATTCTTTTACAAGGTGTATATAATACCCTTTGAAATTTCATATCATGAATATCCTTATTTAAAAGTTATTTTAATATTCATGAGATTATTTTCTTTCATGGGAATTGTGATTCAATGTTACTAAGGTGGTAACCGATTATTGATATAATCTCATCATTTATCAAGATTATTTAGGATCTTGCTTCCATCGATGAAATATTTTGATCTATATTTCAATAATATTCATGAATTTTATTAACCTATTTTTATTTTTGTTATATCCAATTAATGGTGACTTTTTTACCCTATTTGGTACTTATGAAAATTCAAATTTTCTTTTTAAAAAAATCTAATTGTATTTCTCTTTTTAGTTAAAAATCTGTGTTCTATAAAGAAAATGATTCCTATAAATTTTATTAAATAAAATTTTAAGATAATTTTAAAGGAAAATGATTTTGAAAAAGTTTTATGTTTTAAAATATATTTTTAAATGGTTTTAAAAATTTCCATGATAATTTTTCAAGACTATTTTCAAAGAAAATGGTTTTCAAAATGTTGTATATTTTATTAAGTATTTTTAAAAGTGGAAAAGAAAAGTTTCCCAAGAAAAGTTTTAAATGATATTTCTAAATTATTTTATATATTATAAGATCATTTTATGTTACCCATGTCTTAAATATTTTTGGATCCAAGGATATCATTATTATGGTTTCTTTGAATGGTTTATGATTTTGATGACAAGTTGTTTATAAAACCTATTTCTACTCCACAAGTTATACAATGTTAAATGATTATGAAACCTATTTCTTTAAATGTGTTATTATTGGATTAAATTATTATTAAACCAATATCTTTCACATAGGTTATGATATGATGAACGTTTTTTGATACCCATTTATTTCATGGGTTATAAAATGATTTTTATGAAACCCATCTATTTTTATTTGTCATGCGATGATGAATATTTTTTTATCTTGTGGAACATGCATGTATGATTTAATTATGTGATTGGTGGACATGTATATATATAGAACTCATTAGGTAATAATAGATGTAATATGATCTCATAGGTTACATGGGTTACAACCTATGATTGAAAACAATAGGGAACATGGGTTTTATCCTAAGTCAAAAAACAAGGGTCTAAATGTGATGTAGCCCAAGATTAAAACAAAGAGGGTAAATTTGTTCTATCCAAATTACATAAAAAATAGGGTACACATTTTTTTCCCATGATCAATAAAAATTGGGTACATGGGTTGTTAATCCAAGATTGAAGCAGGTATATGGGTGATTAACACATACTCATAAACAAAAGGTTACATGGGTCATATACCAAGATTTACAAATAGAGGATATATGGGTTGTTAGCTGAAGCCCAAAGCAGGTACACTGGTGATTATGCTAAAGAAAACATGTTATTTTGGTCTTGGTATGTATCCTTTACATAATATTTAATATTCTTACATATAGGCAGAAAATTTTTCTGTCTTATTCTTGTGTTATACTCTCATGGATTATGCTATTAATTCCATTATGATTCATGTCTTATGAATTGTGAATATTTGTTCCATGACTCTTGATTTTGATATTTGATATGCATGATATGATATTATCATGCTATGATAATTTTATCATAACATTATAATCATTATGATTCATATACATACCTTGTTTACCCTTACTAAGAATTTAATCTCACCCTTTCTTATGTTTCATTTCCCTCGGTTATGAAGAAATTTATTATTTTAGAGAGGGGAAGATATTTTTTGGATATGTTTAATATATTTCCCCAAATTATAGAATGTGTTCCATGTTTCCAAATACACTAAACTATTATGGTCCTTGGGCATGTAAATTTATAATGTGATGAATATTCATATAAAATTATGTAATATCCATATATGTTAATCCTAGGTTTCTATAGTTGGTCTAAGAGGAATGGTTTAGTCAACCTTTGAAACTATGAAGAGAAATAAATTGAGATCATAAGTTATATTTAAAAGGATATGTGTATGTATGTGTCTTAGTATAAGGCTAAGGTGTCATAGATTTAGAAATATGTTTCATGATTTATTCTTCCTACTGAATTTTTTTCATGATTAAGTGGTTTTCTAAAATGATAATTATGTCTTGAACTATTCTTTTTGGTCTTAGTCAACAGTGGGAACTAGAATGAACATGTTTAAATATAATGTTTCATTAGTGGAATGTATAGTCATTATAAAAATTTATGTCCTTAGTAAAAATCTCATGAAGAGAATTGGGAAGGTGGTATAAGTATTGGTTATCCTACCAAGGACAAAGAGATTGTAACAGTATGGTTTACATTAAATTTAATAAGTATGATTACATTGAGGTTTATGATCACTAGGACACGATTTATATTTCATATTCAAGGAAAAGGGCATCAATGAATAATTTGATTATGTTTGGGTAAGGGTATAAGAATAATGTAGGATTATTGATGTGAATTTGTTTTTTAATTAAAATATTGTGTTATATGAATCATGAAATATGTAAGTATTTTCACTATATGATTTTCATTAAGGATTTAAAATGATATTTTGAATGGTGATGAATACTTATAAAAGTGATTTAATGAAAAGTTTTTTGTTTTGAGTAATGTAAGGTAACCCTTAATGTGATCATGAGGATGATAAAATTATATTTATTATGGATAAAGAGATGATGCTATAGATTAAGTAAATTAGATAGTATTTAAGACCTTAGTATAGTTAAAGGATTTCTTTATAATGTGGTATTCAATATCATGTATATTATTGAATATAAGTAATATATAAAATGATATTTGGAAAAATAAAGCATCCATGTTTTCAATAAGGATGTATGGTATTTCATGTTATTACCGTGTTTCAAGTGAATACATGGTAAATTTATTCACATGGTTGGAATGTGAAAATAGAGAGATACCTTATAATATATGGGGGATCAATATTAATATTATTTAGAGAACTTATTTCTAATATATTTTATTTTCATCTTTTGTAAGGGTTATAAGGTTTACCGTCTATGGGATGGTTTAATCTAAACTTAAAATGACGTTTTAGAGATTACATTATTATCTCACAACATGATAATTTATGCATACTATATAATAGTTTATAATCATTTTTCTATTAGGCTAAATAAATATATATGAAATGAATTATTATCCTTTATGAATACTATGATCTTTTAGTGGTTCATAGATAATAGATTCACTTTCATTTCATAGAGTAAGAGATGCAGTGGAAATTGATCAAGCCACAACCAAAGAGCGATGTTTTTTCATATGAAATGGAATGAAACCATGTAAGTGTACCTCATTTGGAAAAATATTTAAATTTATGAAAAATACCTTGGAATGAACATGTTATCCCATAACACTAATTTTCAATGAATTAGATGGTCCCTTAGATCATCAAAGATATATGGATTTGTGATTGTAAACTTTTTTCTAGATCACCCACTTCTACTGATCAATGATCTTTATCACTCTCCATAAAAACATGATATTTATATTTTTCTTTCATGTATATATTTTCACTTTACACATATGTTCTCCTACATGGAAACCTTATAATGAGTTACTTTGGGTAACAATTATATTTCCAACGTTCCCTTTTTAAATGGAATTTTAGTATTCCCTCTTTTGATGTGGGTTGCAATTAAAGGAGATTTCAAGTATTTAATCTTCGATAACACAAAATAATATCAAGGGACAAATTTATTTTATGAGGTGTATAATCTAATACGCAGATATTTTGTGAATGTTTTTGTGAATTAATTTATTATAGTTGATATTATAAATTTCATGAAACACATATTATAACTCGTTCATTTGAAAGAACTATGTTTCATTTTCATTGAACAAAACACCATGCTAATATTATGATACATACAACACTTACATTAGTTTTTGGAAAAAACAACAAATTTTTTGAATTGTGTTACACACAATTCTAATTTCAATCAATAACTTTTGTTCCAAAGAAGACCTATTTCACCAGACTACAATGTAATATTAATATTATTATTAACATATTGTTATAGTTACCACCAAGTCATTGGAATGTAAGTTATAAATAATATTAACTAATTTCTTAAAATATTATTTTAAAATTTATATAGAACAAATCCTTTGGTTATCAATTTTTTAGAAATTAAATTAAGAACTATCTAAAAATAAGGAAATTTATTTTCTAAGAATTTTTTTTATGTATAAACACAATTTTATCTCAATGAATTAACTAAATTACTTTTTATGATTATTTTTAATAAAATTCATTTAGTATCTATTAAATAAAATTTCATTGACACTCATCTAATAGATTTTATTGGTATAAGATAATAATAAATCCAATTTTATGAATAAAACAATGTATTTTCTATAATGTAATTTTAGCTCCTTTTAATGGTGAACCTATTTCAAATATAATAATTGAAAATTTTATAATTTATATTTGGTAAATTAAACATAGGTTTTTAAATTTTAATATAAAATTTTACTTCTGGTGAATTTTCCATATTTTTCTGATAAGATTCATTTTTTGATGAATTGTGAAAAACACTAAATTTTTAGTTGAAAACAACATTTTAATAAAATCTATATATATAGTTAAAATATATTTTAAATTGGTTTTAAAGTATATTTAGATAAATTATACATCTATTAATTCAATATATCTTATTTTAATCAATTTTATATTTAAATTTTATATAGAAACAATTAAAATTTTTGATCATTTTCACATTAAAATCCTGTTATTTGGTCACATCTGTGGGATTATTTTTAAATTAAATTAGACCATTTATGTATTTTTTAATATATAAAAATTCATTACATATTTTTATTAATAATAAATTATTATTTATAATAATTTAAACATAATTTTCGACCAAAAATATTATTGAAAGTAATTAAAATTAATTACAGTGATTAACACTACAAGAATAGTGAATTTTACCAACAGAAAATTACTGACATATAATATATTTTTTGGTAAAAATGATTAATTCCAATATATATTAAACTTTGTTGATATTAACTATTGGTACCAACAATTATTTTTACCAACATATATATCTGTTTATATTAGTAGTTCAATACCAACAAATATTTTACTAACATATAAATCTGTTGTATTATCATAATAATACCAACAATTGATTTATTGATAAATGAATCTATTGATATTAGTTACTATTCCCAACAAATATTTTACAATTAAAACAATTTGTTATTAATAAATTATTCAACAATATAAAATATTTTATTAAAAATTAAATATATATATATATATTACCCATTACCAGTATATCATGTGATAATAAAAATATATAATTAATTGAAATATCAATAATTTAGTGATTTTTATTGGTAATATATATATATAGATACATTCATACATAATCCTTATGAAATATATTTTATTATATAAATTAATATATATATATGTAAGTAAATAAATATATATGCAACAAAAGGAAAAAACCCAAAATGTGTGTTGAAACAGACACTCCCCCAACCCGACCTTGTTCCCTGCTGCCGACATTGCCCGCGACTGATGTTCTTCGCAAAACTCTCTCAATAACCCGGCATCACCCTTGAAGACATCCTCATGCGAAATCCCCTCATCAAAATCACCCTCCCGGAGTTTTGGTGTTGGATGGATCCTCAGACGGTTAGGGGCGTTCTCTCCATCGCTTCATCTAGGGTTTTTCCTTTTCTATCTTAGTGAAGTCTTCTTGCCTCGTAGACCCATTGCTTCCCCCCTTCATTATTTTGGCTACCTCATGTTTGGGTTCCCCATTTCCCTTTCTCTTTGTGTTTGTTTATTGTTGTGTTTGGTTATCTATTCGACTACCGATGGTCACACATCCTTCTCCATATTTCTAACTAGTCTAGGCTATCACCTTAAAATCGTGGACTCTGGCATGCCCCACTTCCCCCATCTCTCTTATGATGTCTTATATGATGCATATTGGTCAGTAGAAACTCCTTGTTGTGGATATGTTTGGCCCCTGGGGTTTACTAGGAATTTCCTCCTACCCTTTAGGGCTGTTGGATCCGCTTCACTGTCCAGGGGTGTTGGGCTCGGACTCTGTATGCGTGCCTTGGTTTGATGTTGTGGGGATTTTTTGTGTTCGATGATAGATATCTCAGATTGTGGGTGGAGGCTTGGCTAAGTGTTTTGGAGGTGATAGAGGTATTTTTATCGGTGGTCTAGTATTGGCTTGTTCCTCTATTACTGGACTCGAGCTCAAATTATGTTCCTATGTCGCTAGTCTTGGGCTCACTATTTGTTATCTCTAGTTGATTAATCTCATACAACTTTAGGTATTTCATCACATTATCCTTAGTCATTGCTATTTTCTTGGTTAGTCACTTATTATCATCTTTATTGTTTCATTTTCTTTGAACTAGTTAGGCTTTAGTTTCTATTTTTGAATTGGTATTGTTATAATGTTGATTTTGTTTTATTCCAAAAATTGTTTTGTTTTGACCATTGCAACATTGTTTAGATCATTTCATTCTGAGTATTGAATCATAAATATTTTTTTATTGTTTTGAATATTGTAATTAATTAAAAATTATGTATTCAATTTTTTTTGAAAATATGAATCTATCTTTTATGGTTACATTATTTGACAGTAAAACTAAATTATAATTTTTTTCTAGTATTCACTGGTTATCTTTCATCTTCTATTGAATGTAATATGTTATCAAATTTTTTTACTGATTATTTAATTTTGTAATTTTAAAATGATCCTAATATATAATTTAGATATTCCATATTTTTGAGATTTATCGAATCATTTCTATAATCATTGTCACTTGGTAATTGAATGATGACTTGAACAGATTAAGGATGTTTGATTAGTTTCACTATTTTATTTATTATTTATTGTTTTCAGCTAGTTTCTTAGAGATTTTTCGTCATGTTTTTTGGTTCACATTGATATTTTGTGTTCTTCATGGTCACTAATCATCTCTAGGTTGAAGATTTGATCACTTAATTTGCGATCTTTACTCCTGAGACTGGTAGTTTGTAGACAAAATGATTGTTCATGGTCTCTCTTTTCATTTAATGTTTTTTGCGAACAATAGAGGGAATTCCCTTTGATAAAAAATCAGTTGTGCACGTGTTAGATGTGTGTTTTTTATGGTTTATGATAGGTTGTGTTTTCGTTTATTTTCTTGTTCTATTTTTGCATTAAAGGTTCATTTCAAGGTTTTCTCGGTGTACTTTGACTTTCATAGACGATTTTTAGTGGTGTGATGCAGTGTTCACGGCGGGTCTCCAGCACCAAATTCGCAGTCTTCATTCAAGGGAAGGTGCGGCTAGAGGTATGATTGTTATTTGGAGTTTTCATTAATGCTGAGTTCGTTGTTGTGGTTCAGTGTGGAAACAAGTGTCTTGGATTCTGAATCCATGTGATGATAAGGGAAAAGAAATAGAGAGTAATATGTTTTTCCTCAGTGGGTCTTTGATCATTTCTGCAGCAGGGAATCCTGAGGTGGATATGGAATTTGTCTATGATTTGGGTCTCTAGGTGAAGGGAGTGTTTTTCCATGTCAATATTTTAGTTGGACACACCATTGAATACATTCTTATCATGGTGTTGTGGTCTTTTTCCTTCTTTTACATTCTCAGGTAAAGTCAATATGGTTTGTAAAAGTCACCTTTATTTTATCTTCTTTTTTTGATCAAGTAATCTTGAAGATGCTCGACTTTGAGTACCATCTTATCATCTTGTATGTTTTTGGTCTCAATTTTACCTGTTAAGAGAGGTTCAAGGTGAGTTTGTTGCAATATTGATTTTATTTTTTTAACTCTTTCCTCTATTTTTTTAATTTATTTCTGATATAAAGCTATTCATATAGATGGTGGAGGTGTGTTTGATAGCCTTATGACTATAAGACTGGAAAGAAGATACATGAGTTTCTTAATATCATTCTATGTGGGAGGTTTCTAGTGATTCAATCATAGGGTCATGGTGTCCCAGAATTGGAAAGTTTTAATCTCTTGTTCACTGCACTCAGTGATGTTCTTTGTGGGGGGTTTTCAGTGATTCAATCATAATGTTATAGTGTCCCATAATTGGAATGTTTCAATCTCAAGTTCACTACACTTAGATTGGTTAGCGTTGCATTCTTTAAGTATAGACTATTTTTGTTATCCGTCACCTGGTTTTTAACAGATTTTTTCTTGTAAAAAAATCCCATTGAACAGATTGTTTCTCTCATGATAGAGTAAGTATTGCAACACATACAAAAATTAAATTCATCTATCACACAATCACATATAATTTAAATTAAATGAAATTTAATTTTGATTGAATGCTGATATAATTTTGGTATATTGATGTTTTTTAGATGGATAGATGCAAGAGGAGTATGAGATGCGGTATGGGTTTCTATTTTTTTAATAGCTTGAGTTTCTTTTTCAAATGTAAATCTAGAATTACTGCGTGATTTTCTATTTTTTCCATTTTTTTGATTATAAATCAATGAATAAATTCTTTTCTTAGAATTATTATTGAATTAGGTTGATGTTGGAAGACCATGGATGGATTATAGAGGAGTATGACAAACAGATTGGGCCTTCCAGCATGGTGGTGGATCAGGAAGTGCAAGAGATTATACTTAAACCTCATCTTCCTCCAGTCAAAGATAAACTTTCTTTAATAAGGAACTCTTCACTAGAGATCGAGGTGAATAAATGGCATGGATTGGGCGCTGTCATGGTTGGGGCATGAGAGATAGAGTTAAATGTGTTGCTGGAATGGTTTGCACGCTGGAGGTAGAGGAGACTAGATAGAATTGATGGGGCGCTGGAACTGGAGCTGAATAAATAGCATGGATGGGTCATCTAGAGGGGGGGATATAGTATGGGAGGATTGGGGGATCCAGTGTTTTGTATAAATATATCATTATTAATATAATTAATTTTTTCCTAAGTTTGAACATATGGTAGAATCATATTTATGTATTATATATGACAAAATAATAAATATAATATGAAATTTTACTAGAAATAAAAATTTATAATTATTATTGAAATGTAATTTATAAATTAATATATATTATTTGTTGGTAATATTACTACCAACATATAAATTTGTCACTGTAACCTGTTGCTGAACACTTTAACCAACATATATATTATCTGTTGGTATAATTATAATTTCAACAGAACTATTTTATCTGTCGCAAAAACATTTAGCGATAGAGTTTTTACCAACAATTTAGTTACAAAGACATATAAGTTGGTAAAACGTTTTACCAATAGAAAATACACTTTTACCAACAGATATGTCCCCATTGTAAAAAGAGAAATATTTTGTAGTGTAAGGTAAAAACAAGATTACAATGTGTTTAAACATTAACTTAAGTGAACAAATAACATTGAGAAGTGTACTAAATCAAGTTTATGTAAATTTTAAGACCATATAATCCCCTTTATAAAAAATTAATTATTATTGGATACACATTATCCAAGGTATTCCTCTCAATAGTGTATTCATTTTTTTATTTACAAGAATGCCACTCCTTCACTATAAATAGGGCACTAACCCCATCAATTTTTCACACATAATAAACCATTTTACATATCAAAATCCAGAAAAAATAATATAAAAAATTCCCTCATATCATCCTATAAGCCCCAATTTTTGTATAAATCAAACCTATTTAGTCCTTTGGTGAAAACTAAAAGTAATTAGCCAAAGAAGATGTAACATACATCAATAAGAACTTTTGATTCATTTTCATTCTCCACACCATCAATTACTAATACTACATGATTAAAAAATAAAATTAGTATTCTAAATTTATTGAGATTTTTTATGCAAATGGTAATACCTACACTATCACATATATCCATCTAATTCGATACACAATCATTATTTTTTTGTATGGAGGACTACTGCCTCAAGAACTGATGTTGTTCGTTATTCCATTATCATCGATCAAGGTTGGGAATAATTGAATAATTTCTATTTTTATATTATATATATATATGATAAATATGACTTATTTATAATTATTTAATCATTATATAAAATATACTTTCATGATTTCAATTTTTTTGTCAATAAGAGAACTTCTTTTGTGGATGTGTGGACTACCGCCTCCTCAATGTGATGGTATTCATTCAAACATTACATGGAATATATTAAGGATGGTTTTTTGGAATATATATGATATATATTAAATAATATGAAATTATAATATATTCATATATATAAATATATTATATACTTTCTTTCCATGAATATGACTGGAAAATGGAAATATCGTTCCTGGGTGTGTATGGCCTACCGTATTTGTGAATAGTGTATTTAATTTTTTATTAATATAATTTTTAGGTTATTATAAATACATATATATATATATATATATAATATATGATATTTATATCATTTTTTACATTCTTTAAGTAATTAAATTATGATCTATGTAAGAGTTTTATGAATAACATGTCAAAACATTTATGAAAAACAAAGTGATTACCACTCAAAATGTAAAATTAACAAGACATTATTAATAAAAGGTAATATAAAGTCATAATAAAATTGTATATGGTATTATATATTAGAATATGAATTTTTCTTATATTAATAATTAAATTATTTTTATTTTATTATAGGTTTTAACATGTATAAATAAAGTCAAGACATAAGGTAACGATTCTCTCATCTCACTTTTATTTATGTGGTATGTATGAAATATTCAACTCTTATAACTCTTTTGGGTATGATAAACTACACTATAACATGTTATATAATTAATTTAATTTATTACATGATATTAAAATATTCAGTTTATGTTATTATTTCATAGATCTCATGATTCTACGGTTACTCAAGTGGTAAAGGGATTTTTGGTCTTAACTTTATTTCTATGAAACTTATGTCATATTCACAACTAGTTTTATTTTTTGGTGTATATACTACCCATGAACATATTATATTATTATTATCTTAAATATTATTGTTATTTAATTATCCATTTTATATTTTCCCTTTCATGGGGTTTATAGTTTAGAAGTTACCAAATCGGTAAGGAAATTTTGTCTCAATTTGTCTTCTTTGAGACACATGTTATATTATACAACTGTAATATTAAAAAGGTGTATATAATACCATTTGACATGTTATATCATGAATAACCTTATTTTAATAATATTTTATTATACATGTAATTTTATTCTTTTATGGGGATTTGGATTCAAAGTTATCAAATTAGTAGGACTGTATTTATACAATCTCATCATTTATCGTGATTGTTTAGGGTTATGCTTAAATTGACGAAATATTATGATCCATATATCAAGAATTATCCTGAATTTTATTATCCTATGGTAATTTATGTTTTATCCAATTAATATAACCATTTTTCCAATATTTGGTATTTAAGATAAATAATAGTGTTTAAGAAAATAAGACCTTATTTCTCTATTCAGTTAAAAATTAGTATTATTTCAAAAAAAATTCTATAAACTCTTTAAAAATGTTTTTAAATGTTATTTTATTATCTAATAAAAAAATGTTTAAAAAATTTATGATTTAAAAGATTTTAAAATGGTTTTAAAAAATTCCTTTATATTTTTTAAAGACTATTTTCAGAGAAAATGGTTTTCAAAAGGTTTAATGTGTTATCAAGTATTTTTCAAAGATTAAAGGATATTTAATGAAGAAATGTTTTAAATGATCTCAAAAAATTATTTTTTATATAAGGTAATATCTTTTGATTTTACCTATTCGTTATTGAGGTTATTATCCAAGGATACCATTCTAATTATTTCTCTTAATGGTTTACAATTTTGAAACTTGTTTTTTAACTCATTTCTCTTCTACAAGTTATAAAATGATAAATACTTATGAAACCCACTTATTTTAATAGGTTATTCTATGATGAAATTATTATTAATCCTATTTATTTTCCATAGGTTTTTATATGTGGAACTATTTATGATACCCACTTCATTACATGGGTTATCAATTGATAGTTATGAAACCCATCTCTTTTTACGGGTAGTGAAATAATGAATTTTTATTATATTGTGGAAAATTCATGTATGGTTTAATTATGTTAAGGGTGGGAACTATATCTCCCTCAAATTCACTGGGTAATGACAAATGTTATATGAGCTCATAGGGTACATGGGTTTTAGCTAAACACTAAAAGAATGAGGGTACAGAGGTTTTAGCCCAATCCCAAAAACAAGATGGTACATGGGTTATATCCCAATACCTAATATAAAAGGGTTCTTTATTTGTATCCCAAGTCCTTAAACAAGATGTTATATGTGTTTTACCCCAATCACAAAAAATAGAGTACAATGGTTGTTAGATCAATCCTGAAGAATGTAACAACACGAATCTTTAGACAAGGTATGTATCATTAGTTTTTCTTTTTGAATTACATGAATAGTACTATTGAGGTTTTCTAATAAATATAGGGAGGTCATGGGAGTATTTGGGGAACTTATGGATCCCAATTACCTAAAAAAGGGGAATGTATGATAAGCTGCACAGTTAGGAGAAACAGTGCTGGCCCAGATGCACAGTCGTGTGACTTGCTGCAAAGAGTTGTAGAACTTTTTTGCACAGTTTGTGCACGATCTATGAAACCATATGCAGAGACCATGTGCGCTTGATTTAAGGGGACATAACCATGTTCATAGTTTTTTCAAGGATTCCCAAACCGTGTGAGATAGATTTTAGGGATAAATTACCATTTTCCCATAATTTATTTTAATTTCTAATTTTCTTTTCTTCTTCCTTATGGGAATAGCAGGCTCACATGTCCCTAATTAAGTTCTCAAATCCCTTCTCTCTTCAATATCTTTCTACCCCTTCATCTGGTGTTTTATTTTTAGTTTGTTAGTGGAATTGGATCCCTTGAGTTAAGGCTAACCTTGAATACCCCATCTTTCTCACTTAATCTCACCAACAGTTGCACAATTTAGATGCACACTCATTTTCCCAATTTTCAGGGCATTGAATAGAAACTCGGTTCACCTCCAACCTACTCTAAATATAAGGATGATCCTTAGTGAGTCATCATCTATGACTCTAAGGTAGGTGGTAATGTATTTTTCCATTTGATATTTGGTTGTTTCACATTTAATATAATTTTTTTATGGTCCATCCTTTGTCGATCTCCGTTATTGCGTTTCTTTCATCATGTCTAATTGACCCTAGAGTGATGGCTTAGGTTAATTGACTCTTGGGTAGGGTATTAGAGATCACCTTAGTACCATCTGGACTCCCGAGGGGAGTTCCACAAAAAAATGGCCATTTGAGGACAATTTCTCGAAACAGGGATTTTGGTTTCAAGGATACCTGCGTGGTATT
The DNA here is from genome assembly GCA_963277665.1 of Viscum album. Classification (NCBI taxonomy): domain Eukaryota; kingdom Viridiplantae; phylum Streptophyta; class Magnoliopsida; order Santalales; family Viscaceae; genus Viscum; species Viscum album. The sequence goes on along the minus strand of OY728141.1, from coordinate 1,011,554,641 downwards.
TAAAAGAATTAGCCTTTTTATAATGTCTATTTTGACTAATCCAAGACACCACATATGTTTTTGGACTTGTATGGATTGAAATTTATAATTTTACCCTATTAATTTTTGATATATCCTTTTACTTTGATGCGAGCCTTGTAAATGGGATTTCATTGTTTGGAAAATGAAATGGGTGACTTTTATGGGTTAGCTAGGATGTGAAAGATGAAAAGCTTATGAATTATTTTTCTTGTGTGGAATGGATCATGATATGGTAGGGCCACTCCCTTTTTATGTTTTATCATTAAAGGAATTGTGTAATAGTTGGTTGTCTAAATTGAAATGTTGTAACATGGTTTACCTTACATTTCATATTATAAATGCCTTTATCATTTGTATTCTTTTAGATTCTATTCAATATTGGAGGTAGGCATTATAGCCACGATCCATTACATTTAATGTGGACGGTATGCATTATATCCCCAAGACATTCTATTAAATGTTGGTGGTAGGCATTATAGCCTCGATCCATTCTATAAAATGTGAATAGTAGGTGTTATAGCCCTGATCCATTCTGTAAAATATGAGTGGTACACATTATAGTCTTGATCCATTCTATAAAATATGGGTGGTAGGAATTATAGATCCATGTCATTCTCTTGCATGTGGGAGATATTTTATATATCCTTTTTCCGTTTATATCAATATGTAAATATACCAAGTGACATACTCAAACATTCTATAATTGAGCGGAAGTAGTTAGACCTGCTAGGTGTCCTTCGGAACCTAAACCAAATTTTAGTTTTTTATTTTGTATTAACTTACTTTCCTGCTATTAGTTGCACATTCTTTACTTACAAACTCCACTCAGATTACATGTAGACACCGTTGGTGGTGACCTACTGAGATTTATCTCACACCATATTCAGGCCACCTTTGTCACATGAAAATATTGACTTCTTGATGGTATGGTGAGAGGAAAGCACCTCTATTTTGGTTGTTGATTTTTTTTCTTAGGTGGAGATTAGGAGCAGAGGAATGACCTTAGTATCGATATTCTATGGAGAAGATTTTGACTTTTTTTTACTTTTATAGTATTTTTCATCTATGTCTGCTTCCTAAATCTAGTTTCCTTTTCATATTTTCATTCTTTGTATGCATATCTATATCAGACATTTTCTATGAGGCATTTTTTTATATTATTAGTCTTATGTTGTTTTGGTTATTTCATTGTTGTTTATTTCATCTATATGATTTTTTATTCTTCTAAAACTACTTATTGTTATTACATTTGTTTGGGTTACTCTGATATAGGGGTATAGTCTCCCTACTGATATACCATTAAACCCCTCCTCCTTGTCGGTATACCCTAGATTATTAGGTGACCTGCCAATGGTTATGTGGACAACTGAGCTCATGGACTGGGTTACGTGGCAGCTGGGTCCGAGACATAAAATATTGGTATCATAAGATGGTTCCTTTCTTTATTTACGATTTGTAAACAATATATTGGAGATCATAAATGCTTGGTACTTGGTCACATGCTGTGGTTGGGTGTCACAAACCTATGTACAGGGTAAAGACAAAGTTACATAAATTATTACTATTATTAATTTTTCTATTACTCTTGATATCATTTCACCATTGGGTGCTTGACATGTTTTGTGATATTATTGATATTTTTTATTTTGGAATTTTGATTTCATTTCTTGACCTGATTAAATGAGGGTTATGTGTAGAAGATGCATCATGGTAGGAAAAAAAGGAATATACCATGCATTTTTTCATGTTGCATTTAAATTTTCTACGAGCATTGCCTATTAAATTTTTTTCACCATATTTTTCATATAGGTAGTTGTACAAACCATTTTCTGTATAATCTAGATCATATTATGATGTGATTTTAGTGGGTGACATTATTTTATTCATAAGGTTTATGAGACCTTATGGATCAGAAAATGGAATTCCAAGTTTCTTAACCATGTTGGAAATGATATAATCATTGGTCTAAGAACAGTTTAAAATTAAAATGATAATAAAGTGACTTTAGTGTTATGAATCATAAGGTTTATGGTCCCTTATGGGTTGGAAAATGACATATCAATGGTTTAAAATTGTTAAAATGACTTATAACAAGAGAACATCCATTTTCACATGCCTAACTTAGAAGCATGAACTGAACCCAGCCTTGGTAGTGGGTAGGGGGTGTTCTTCATTCTTATGGTTTTCTATGGTCTTCTCCAATGTCTAGTCTTGTCTTTAGAAGCAAGTAGAGAGATGTTTTCCTTCATTATTAAGGATTTACAATCTATCCTAGTTTATAAAATGAAATATTATGAATTTCTTAAATCTATTTTGAGATGTGTTTTTGGAATTATAGCATTATTCCCCCATGAAAATCTCCAATCATCCACCTTGATGGCAATGATGATTATGTTCCTGAGGTGGTGGGCCCTAAGCCTCCAGATGTTCTTCCAGATGAAAAACATGTGTTTCCTCCTCCTATACTTGAATTGGGTGCTAATACCTAATTTTTATTATGGATTCTTGTATATGATGTAGAATATGAAAGGTGGACTGCGACCTGCCCCGAGCATGGTAGAGTTGACTCGTGAGTTTCAATAATATTATCCTCTTACTTTCTCAAGGGATGGAGGACCTTTTTCTTGGAGTCCTGGATCGATGTGATCCTTTATATCTTCATGGACATAGAGATTCCTGCAGAGAAAAAGGTCAAGATAGCTACCTAATTTCTATGAACCTCGACCAAGAGGTGGTGGGATTTCATCACCTTGGAAGGCCAACATATATATATGGTTTGGGATAACTTCCAAACTATGTTTTACAACTACTTCTTTCCCCATAATCTGAGGGATAAACGAGCTAGGGATATTATGAATCTATATAAGGGGACCATGTCAGTCATCGAGTAGTCATCCAATTTCACTGATCTATAGTGCTTCTCTCCTTCTCAAGCTATTGACGACCTTATAGATGCTAATTAATTCAAGGATGTGTTGTTCTACATCATCTGGTTGTAGTTCAATTTTTTCAGGCTGATGAAAATTTCCGAGATCGTCAATATATCACAAATTATTAAGCAGAATATGAGAGATGCTCAGGGTGAAATCAAGGGTGGTTTGGAACCAAAATCTTATAGTGGATATTCTTCAGAAAAAAACATCATTTTGGGGAATCATGTGATAATGGTAGTTTTTAGGCCCCTTCCACTAGACTTTCTCCTCTCTATCACTAGTGTAGAGTTCCATGGAATTACATGAGGTAGTGAACATGAGACCCAATTTAATGTTGAGGTTTTGCAAGGATGAGTCTCCTCCAAAGATTATTAATATTTCTCCCACCAGTTCCTAGTAAACATGGATATGCATCTACTCCCTAGTTAGGATAAGGGTAAGAAGGATCAAGACTATCAGGTAGCTGGAATACCACTTATCAGTCAGGCTGAGGTGGTGGTTTAGGAAGAGACAATTAGGCATATGATTCAAAACTCCAGCAGCACAGGCCAACTCAGGGCCATCATGCAGTGACTCAAGGCTATGGTACATTCTAGTTTCATGCAGTTCAACATACGCTATAGAAGTGGAGCATAAGGAAATCTTCTGTGTGAGTTACCATTCGAGTAGCCTACACTTTAGTATCTTCTTTGATTGATATAGGAGATTCTCAAAAATTAATATCTGAGGAAATAACTGAGATTATGGGTCTTGAAATTTTTTTTACCATGGTTTTATGATGCTAATTACACCCTTATGTATCCATTCTTTGGGCATTCTCCATTGTCAAAACCATCCCCTTGAAATAGGTAGTTACCATTTCGAATGAAACCTTTATATTCTATGAATGATATGTTTTAATGTAATCAATGGAATGGACTGGTTGGTTCCCAATAATTCCCATATTGACTACTATAGTTGGAGTGTGACATTCACATCACTAGAGGGAGTTATGAACATACATAAGGGAGAATGGGATGTTTGTGTGACATGATCATGAACCAAGAAGCAGAGGCTAAGAATTGTTACAACATAGGTTTATAGTCTTTACCTCAATGATCAAGGGTTGAAACCCACAAATGTGCTTCCTATAGTGGAACAATTCATATAATTTTTTTTTACAATATCTCTTATCTACCTCTAGAGTGAGAGATAGAGTTTACTATTGATGTAGTTTTAGGAGTGGCACCTGTGGCCATTCCTCTGTATATTATGGTTCCTAAAGGATTTTGGGACTCAAAATTAATTTGGAGAATCTTGAGGTTAATGATTTTATACGTCTCATACTTATCCTTGGGTTTCACCTTTCTTCTTTTACAAGAAGGCGGGAAATACATTAGGAATTGTGTGGATTACCATCGGTTGAATCAGCTAACTACCATGAACTGGTATCATTTTCCTAGAGTAGAAGACCTCTTTGATCATATTTCAAGAGTGAAGTTATTTTCAAGGAAATATCTAATGTTAGGCTATCATCAAGTGCATGTTAAGACTACGTACATACCTCTAACAACTTTTAGTAGTTGGTATAGTCTTTACGAATACCTGGTTATATCGTTCGGACTCAAAAAATTACCTGTTATTTTCATTATTCTTATGAATACGGTCTTCCACCCATATCTGGATTCATTTTTGGTTGTCTTAGTAGATGATATATTGGTGTATTCTAAATCAAAACATTAACCTACAAACTATCTTGAGGTCTTGATAACTACACTGAGAGAGAATTATCTCTATGATAAACTTGGTAAATTCCACTTTTGGATCTACAATGTAAATATCCTGGGTCTTATCATCTTGGAGTGAGGAGTTTCTATTGAACTAGAGAAAGTCAGGTCTATGGTTCAATGGAAGAATCCCAAGTAAATATTTGATGTGTAGTGTTTTTGGGGCTTTCTTGATACTACATATGCTTCATTTAGGATTTCTCATGCCTTGAAGAACTCCTTATAGTTTTGATGAAAAATGGTGTGAAATTTTAATGGTTAGAAATCAGTAAAGTATCCTTTCATGAGTTGAAGGTAAGGCATACTTCTATACCAATACTAATTTTTCCAAATCCAGGAAGGGATTATATAGTTTATTGTGAAGAATCAGGCATCAGGCTTGGAGCTATTCTGATATAAGATGAGTGAGTTGTTGCATATGTTTCCTGTCATTTGAGGCCTCATGAGAGAAATTACCCATCGCACGACCTCAAGCTTATTCTATTTGTTCATGCCTTGTGTTCTTGGAGACCCTATTTATTGGGATAGAATTTTTTGGAATTCACACACCAAAAAATCCTCAAGTACATATTTACAAAGCGGGATATGAATACCCAACCGTGTAGGTGGGTCAGATACAAGAAATTGTTTTTGATTTTGAAATTTCCTACACTATAGGGAAAGTGAATTTTGTAGCTGATTATATGAACCAATATACTCAGACATGGGTAGTTAAGGAGTCCAATGATGAATGGATGATTATGGACTTATTCTCAGAGATGAATGTTCCAGTTCAAGAGTTCCATGGTTAGGATATCCCTTCATCCTTAGTAGTGACATCTAATAATCTTGAATACTTAAGGTCGAGACTTTTATTTGATCCTGAAGGCCTTGTCCTACAGGAGAGTGTCTTATAGGATGATTCATCTTCTAATTGGATAGTTGATAGGGATGATACTCTTCTATTCCATGGGGGTTTTTGGGTCCCAGAAGACATGAATGAGGTGTTGATGAGGGGTTTCTATGCCTTATCAACAGCGGTTCACCTTGGTGTCGCCAAAATGTACTGAGATCTATGGAATTAGTATTGGTGGCCCATCATGAAAGTTGATATAGCCAGTCTCATTACATGATGTTCCACCAGTCGGCAGGTGAAAGTGGAACATCAGCATCTGGCAAGGCTTCCCCATCCTTTATCGATTCCCAAGTGGAAGTGGTATAATATTTAGATGGAATTTGTAATCAAACTAAACAGATCACCTTGTAGAAATGATGTAGTGTGTGTTGTATTTTATTGTTTGTTGATGGTCACACATTTATTACATATGAATGAGGAAGTTTCTATCAATGAGCTCGGAAGATTGTATGTTAAGGAGGTGTTATGTCTTCATGGAGAACCTCTTTATTTTGTTTCGGACAGAGACACTCGTTTTGCATCATGGTTCTGTTAGTGGTTGCATAAGGCCTTGGGTACACATGTACTTTTTGAGCATGGAATGTCACCCTCAGACCGATGGCCAGATGAAGAATATAATTCAGATGTTGGAGGATATGCGCTGTGCATTTGTTCTCAACAATGGTATTCTTGGAATGAAAAAGATTTCACTCCTCTAGTTTTCTTATAACAACAGTTTTGAAGATACAATTGAGATTTATCCCTATGAAGCCTTGAATAGTAGGCCTTGTCTCTCTCCTCTTTGTTGGTTGGAGTTAGGGGAAGAAGCTATCTCTGGGCCTCATCTCATGTAGGATAATTTAGAGTAGGTCTAGATGATTCAGAAGCGTATATTGATAACTCAATCCTTGAAACAATATGAAGCCAATAAGAGCCGGTGACCTCTTGAGTTCAAGGTCAGAGGATAGGTTTTCTTTAAGTTCCCACCTAGGCTAGGGAAAATAAGTATTCAGAAGAAGGTTAAGCTATTAATAATATTCATTGGACCCTTCTAGGTTGTGAAAAAGATTATAAAGTGGCTTTCCAGTTTGAACTTCCTTAGAGTTATTGTCCATTAATGATGTGTTTCATGTAACTCAACTTCATCTGTATTTTCCAAACCCAACCCATTTATTTCACCCAGATGAGCATGATCTAGATATGGATGATTCCTTTGAGGATTATCCAATTCATATTGATGATCAGAGCGTGAAGACACTCTATGGTTGGTATACTCCTCTTATACAAGTTCTATGGTAGAAAAAATGGGTACAAGGTGAGACCTGGGAGTAGGAAGATGATGTACGATCTTAGTGGATGAAACACATTTCCAACAGTACCACTTTACCCTTAGAAGTGAAACTCAGTGATGAGTTTCTTTATTGAGGGGAGGTTATAACTACCCAAATCTTTGTTCATGGTATAGATCCTTAGTTTTTCATTTTTAATATTTTGAAGGGTCCTAGTGAAGTATTCTAATCATGATAAGGTGGTCACAGGAGCATCTGGGTAACTTCTAGATCCTAGAGCACTGAAAAGGGGGAAATCATGTTGGGCTACATGGTTAGGAGGAACCATGCGGGCCTAGACGCTCTGTCGTGCAACCTACTGTAAAGAGTTGCAGAATTTGTAGAACTGTTTCCTACAGTTTGTGCACCATCTAGAAAAATGTGTGTATAGATCGTGTGGGATTCTTATAAAGGGATATAACCTTGTGCATGGTTTGTGCACCGATTCCCAAACTATGCACACAAACCAAGAGAGATATAATTTCGGGAAAAAATACCATTTTCCCCGAATTGATTTTATGTTATAATTTAATTTTCTTCTCTCTTATGCTCACATTAGCCTTGCACATTCCTACTTGAGATCTCAAAGACATTCTCCCCTCAATATATTACTACTCCTTCATCTAGTTTATGATCTTTAGTCCGTCGGTGGAGTTGGATCCCTTGAGGTAAGGCTAACATTGAGTACCCTTCCTTCCTCGCTTAATCTCACCATCAGTTGCACTATTTATATATAGGCTCCTTCTCCCATTTTTCAGGGCATTGGATGAAAACGTAGATCTACACAAACTTCCATTGATTTTGAGGCTGATACTTAGTGACTCATCATCTATGACTCTATTTTATGTAGTTACATAGTTTTCTATTTGAGATTTGTCTTTTTTTCATTTAATTTTATTGTTTTGTGGGCCAATCTTTGTAGGGATCCTTTATTGTGTTTCTTTCTTCATATCTAATTGACCCAAGAGGGATGAATTAGGTTAATTGAAGCTTGATTATGGTATTAGAGATCACAATTCTACTATATGGACGCCCAAGGGGAATTCCACCAAAAAAATTCCATTTTAAAACTATTTCTCAAAATAGGGATTTATAGTTCAAGGATCCCGACATGGTATTAATATGAATAGGCCTTTGTATCGTGTTAATTTTTAATAATACAAGACACCCCATGGGTTTTTGGACCCATGTCGCATGAATTTTCCAATTTGACCCTATGAATTTTTGATATATCCTTTTACTTTGATTTGATCCTTGTAAATGGGATTTCCTTGTTAAGAAAATGAAATGGGTGACTTTTATGGGTTGGAAAGAATGTGTCAGTTGAAAACCTTATGAATTATTTTTCATATATGGAATAGATCAAGGGATGTAATTACCACTCCATTTTTGTGTTTTATTATTAAAGGAATTTTATAATAGTTTCTTGTCTAATTTGAAATGTTGTAAGATGGGTTGCCTTACATTTTATAATATGAGTTCCCTTTTCATTGGTTTTCTTGTTGATTATAGTAATTTTGGGTGGTAGGGATTATATCCTAGAGCCATTATATTAAATGTGGGTAGTAGGTATTATATCCCTAAGACATTCGATTAAATCTGGCTAGAAGGCATTATAGCCATGAGCCATTCTGTAAAATTTGGGAGGTAGAAATTATAGCCCTCAGCCATTCTGTAAAATGTGGGTGGTAGAAATTATAGCCCCGATTGATTTTGTAAAATGTGGTCTCTGGGAATTATAGATATATGAAATTATCTCACATATGGGTGGTAGTAAATATATCCACGTCCCATTTATATCAATATATAAATATACCAGGTGACATTCTTAGACATGCCAGTTTTGAGCTGAAGTGGGTTGACTTTCCCGGTGTCCTTCAGAACCAGAGTGGGAGGTTAGTTGTTTATTTTTTGTTACTTTTCATTCCTTATGTTAGTTTCACACTATTTATATATGAGTTCCATTCTGATTACACGTAGACACAATTGGTTGTGTCATACGAAGATTTATCTCACACCCTTTTCTGGTAACCTTTGGCACTCGAACAGATTGTTTGCCTGTAGGTATGGATAGAGGCAAGAACCTATCATCTAGTTGTTGACTCTTTTGCATATGTGAAGCTTAATAGAAGAGGTCCAGAATTAGGCTCGAGATTCTATAGATAAGGTTTTTAATTTTTTCTAATTGTTTAGTATTGTACCATTAATTTCTTGTTCCTTCATTTTGTTCCCTTTTTTTACTAGAATTCCATGAATGCATATCTATATCAGACATTTCTTATAAGGAATTTGGTTATATTATCAGTCTTCTGTTGTTTCTATTATTCTTCCATTGTTTACTTCAGCTATTTGACTATTTATACTTCTACTACTGCTTATTTTTATTGCATACGTTGTGTTACTTAAACATGGGGGTATAATCTCCCCGCTGATATACCCTTAAACCCTCACGACTAGTTGACAATCCCAAGATTACGGGGAGATGCTCTAGGGGTTATGTGGCCAACCAGGCTCTAGGCCCAGGATACATGGCATCTGTGTCTGGGACGTCACAAAGTTGGTACATGGGTGATTACCCCTAAAATGTAAACAAGAGGTTATGCAGATTGTATCTCAATCCTTAAAACAAGAGGGTACACAGGTTGTTAGCCCAATACTGAAGTAGTTACATGGGTTATTAGACTAATTCTAACATGTTATAGAGTTTTTGGTAGGTATCCTTAGCACAATATTTTTTATACTAATGTGTATGCCTGAAATTTTATATCAAATTCCCATGTTATTCTATTATGAATTATTCTTGGGATTCCTTTATGATTAATTTTTTATGAAATTCGAATCATTATTCCATGACTCTTGATTATGATCTCTGATTTGTAGGTTTTGATCTTATAATGTTATTATCATGTTTAAACACCTGTATACTAATGATAATTCTTGCATATCTCACTTGTTTACACTTACTAAGTATCTATGATCACACTTTCTTATGTTTCCTTTCCCCCGATTATGAAGATATTTTTTAAGTATGAGTACTAAATGTATAATATCTTTATGGGATATGCTAAAGACCTTTCACCAAATTAGAGTAATGTGTTCCATGTTTCCCTATACACTAAACTATTATGGTCTTCAAGCATGTACTTTTGGTAATGTTTTAAATATTTATCTAAAATGATTTAATATACCTATACGTTAAGCCTAGGGTGCTATAATTAATCTTTCAACGTATATGTCCTTATTATTGAAATTTAATGTTGGGTTCATGGATATGACTCGTTTATCAATTCTACTAGTAAAAATCATTCCAAAAATATTCCATTTATTACCATGAACTATTTTCAATCATAGTGGCTTGGGAATACCCATCTGGTCTTATTAGAGGTTGGCCCAAGTTTAAAGTTGGGGTTATTTGGTTCATGTAATGATCGAGGATATTTGGGATATGTAGAAAACTAGATATTAGATTATAGTGGCTTATGTAAGAATTGTGAAGGAGTTTTAGGTTAACAATCGTAGTATCCTATCTTGTTTTTATTGAGGTCTATGTAAATTTGGTATTGATTTTAAATTTATTTTACACTTAATTGGTGGGTAAGGTTAATAGGAAAAAAATATGCATGTGTGCCTATTTTCATAGAGGATTGGCATTTTTTTATTTAATTTACTTATTATTTACATGAAAATTGATTAATTTTTCATGCTATATATTAAATATTTTTTATTTTTTAATGGTTTTCTTCATTAATTGGTTTAGGTATCATTGTATCACCTAGAACTTGACCTATGAATCATCCGAATAATTTCGTAGGTTATTTTGTATGATCCAACCCCCTAGTTGATCATGATATTTTTTAGAAAAAAATTGAATGATATAGGATGTGGATCAGGGGGTAGGAATCAATAACACTAAATCATAAGAAGTATAATCTAACCCATTTGATGATAAATCTCAAGAATTACTCTTATATAATAATCCTTTTTTGGTGGAAACAATGATCCTCTAGAATCTATAGACAATATTTAAATGACTGAGATTAATTTTTACTTACTCATGTCCCCTACTTCAAATAATGTGTAGGGTATCACATTTATTCTAATTTCCCCAGTAAAAAATATTAGGAGTTAATTAGTTATAAGAAGACATATGAGAACCTCAAGTGGATGGATTTAAATGTGATTTTCACCTAGTAGTTTAATCAAGACCTGATGGGAAAACAAAATCCATGAGAATATTTTTTATCAATAAAGGTGATAGAATGGTTATGGAGTATGAAAATGGATTCATTGATCATGTTCATATTTCACCAATACTCCTATCATATGAAAAACAAATGGCTTATAGGTTTGAAATGGTTCATCAAATGGATATTTGAACTCTGGTAAGTCCCCTAAAGATTTAGATGTATGACCTAGTTATTGATTGAGGACCTAAATCCAATATAACCCTATATATTTCAATTTTTATGGGAGTCTTATCCATTTTAAGTGGTAATATAATTTAACTCAATATACTCAAAGTGTCATAGGCTCCTCAGAACCCAAGGGTTTTGTATTTCACTAAGATACCACAAATATAGCGGGACCCAAATTTCAAGGGAATTAATATTGAACCAAATAATCATTTGGTTAGAGTAATGTAATAGTATAACACTAAGAAATCTGAATACCTCAAGATTAGAAAGAGATAGCACAGTTTCACATAGTGGAAAATGTTCCCAATGAGTCTAAGATAGGGTCATGATTATGAGAGTTTTCATAATTACTTCATCATCAAAGTTAATTTCATTCTTTTATAATGGTGATTTTAACGAAATTATCTACAATAGTATGGTGTAATTACTGAATATTCTATCAAATATGATGTTATATGATTTATAAATATTGAAAACCCTCTAGAAGAAGAAGGATCAAGTATTTTATCTATATCTCTTATTTTCTCTATCTCAAAGGTTGATCTATCCTGGGACATATTTAATCCTGATATGTATTCCTATGATATATATTAGAATGGGTTGGATGGTTTCCTTAAAAGATGATATTGAGTGATACTATCAATAGGTGAGTTTTACATCTCCCCATGGGAATCCTCAAGTGTTTCAGGGGGACTAGGATTTATTATTGGGTTGGGTGGGATTTCCTCTTTCAAATGTGTATAGTTTGGTATATTTGATACTATCTCTATTAGTAGAGGTTTTTTACTGGAATCATACAGCTGAATATATCAGTTCTATAATTTAGTTTAATGAAGAATTTCTAGTTTATATCTTGTTTTTATGATTAAAATGAAATATCTTTTTTCTTACATGTTGGTTCATTGAACATGGTTTATTAATATTCAAACATACAATTTAGAACATATAGTGATTCAATACATAAATGATAAACATGTTTATTTTAATTTTAAGGGCCTTATACACCCAAGTGAGTCCCCCTAATCCATCCTAGTTATTTTCACTAAGAAGTTTGACATGATCCATCGATTCTATGTTGAGTTTAAATAATTAAAATACTTAATAAATATAATGGATTCTTTAAACCTATGCTAATGTGGGAAGCCAAATTAGGGCCTTTTAAAAGTTGACACAAAATGTGTATGTAATGATGATGTTTAATATTTCAGATTGAAAATCCACTAAAAAATGGATGACAGAAATAAAAAAGATAATTATAATAGGATAGGAGAAAATTAGGGGATACCATAACCTACTAATAATGAGATACAGAAGAAATCATAAGTATAATATGGGTAGGAGGTTAAAGCGAATGAAAACATATCATGATCTAGTATCTGATAAAAGAGGAGGAAGATAAAAATAATGAAGGATGAATAGAAGAGAGGATATAGACAATGAGAGGGTTCAACATGACATTATGGGAGGGTGTGGGAAATGATTTGGGTCTATAAAAATAATTTTTTTTAAATGAAAAAGATTTGGTTTTTAAAATGTTAAGGATTAATGAAAATGGTCTAGTAATCATTTTGGTAACTATGCATAGTCCACTATAATGTTTGAGCCCCTTGAGTCCCCATATCACACTATTTATAAACATGGTTTATTTAACCTTTCATACCCTACATGATTCTTAATGTATGATAGGCTTCATATTGAATGTTTTATCTTCATGGTTTTATAATCTTGTGGTCACTGATCATCATGTTTTATCACTGAAAATGGTGTTTACTTCTTGTTTTTTACATCATCTGCTTCCCCAAAATTATAAATTTTAATTCCAAAATGCTTTTAAAAAGTTAATTTTGAATCCCATAATATTATATTAATTCACCCATAATAAAAATTCAATCATAAAATTTACACTTCAAATTCATCTTATAAATTAAACACATAATAAAATAAATCACAAAATCATGCTCCCCTAAAAACTCAAAAACATTAAGTGGTAAAATATTTATGAAAATTTGTTATGAAATATTGTGTTTCCTCTAGGTTAGTGGTACATTTATTTTCTCATGTTCAACATATATCATCCACTTTTCAGTGAAATTGTATTAGGTAATTTTTTAACTATATCTTCCATTTTAAAATAAGGGTTGATCCATTATCCATTGAAATTTAATGGTAGTGCTTCTTCACCTTCAATATACACCACTCCATGAACTAATTCATTAATCACTCTAAATGGAATAAAACACTAGGAGTTAAATATCCATAAAAAATTCTTTATCTATATGTAATATTTAATGCATGGGTTCCTCATTGAAATTAATTTTGATAGATCATGTTTTCATGGACTTCATCCATATTCTCTATATAGAGTTTGAAATTATTATAGGACTCTTTTGTGATCTCATCACACATATATAGTTATATATTTTTATTCACCTAAATAGTTTTAAAATAAATGTTTAACTATTTGAATACCAAATATTCCATATTCTCAATTTCAATTGGAAAGCATCACATCTATGCATAGACCAATCAGAAAGGTGGCATGACAAGAGAATTTTTATATGTTATTCAATCTTACAATAATGAATTGTCATGATTCTTCCAACAATACTTAATTTATGAACATTCCCATTTTTTCAAGTATATATTTTTTTTCTCCTCATTAAAAACATTAATATGACCAATATATTGAGTATTAATTGGGGTATAAACATTAAATTATATCCAAATTTCATCAAAATGTTACTCAGTAGTGAGTTTTCAAAATAAATGCCCCTATCCCTAATGAAAACCCAAGGAACTATAATTCTATTAAATATGTTCTCCATATGAAATTATATCACTACCTTTTCTGATATATTAGATAATTAATTCTCTTCAACCCACATGGATAAATAATACAGACACAATGGAATTCAAGAGTTCAATAGGAAGGTTGGAAAGGTCGAATGAAATAAATCTAACAAATGTTAAATACATCAACTTCAAGTATATGATTTTATTGAATATCTAATTTTCAATCGTTATATCCCATGCATCAGCACCAATGGAAGCATTCTAGTAATATTTGAGAAAGTTTATACACAGTGGACAAAAGGAAGTGAGATTTCATAATTTTTGAAATCATGCAGTCTAAGGAATGATGTCCCTAGGAAGAATATGATTGAAAAAATCCAAAATATCATGAACCTCTATCAATGGTACACTTCATTGAATTATTTCATATTCATTAGACTAGAATTATAGTGGATCTTTCCAAAAATAGTACCCTATGTCGGAAAAATGTCATTCATTGTTGGAAGGAAAGTTCTGGATGTATTAACATGGTAAAGAATAGTTTTTAATTGTACAAACTATCATAGAGGGGCCATAATCCTTGAAAATATGTGTTTTTAAATTAAACACACCTAAATTTATTTATCCTCTTCCAACTAATGGTGTAGAAACTCAAAAAATGATAAATAGAATGACATAATTTTCTTACACTCTTTTTTATTACAAATCTTTAAATAAAATTGATAGAGGGGTGAACTTTTGATAAAACATGGAATTGAATCCTTCTTATTGAATTGGTATATTAAGGTATAGAAGTTTTTGAAAATAATAATTTTATACATCACTAAATATGAATAACATCTATCAAATGTGAATTCCACTTCAAACATCTTATTCTCTATAGTCATATAATTGTCATGGGATCCATTAATAGTATAGATCACATCGATTATTGGGTGAAATACATGTGCAACATTATATCCAATACATATCCTAATGTATAATCACATGTACCACATATTATTTTTAGGGTTCATTCTAGATTGGGGAGATTGTGATCCAATATTAACCTAACCACTTTTTAAACAAAAAAATACCAAAATTTGTGGATAATAAAAATTAAAAATTTCATCCTTTGTTATATTTTTTTTGAATGTTGTGAAATTTTGGAATAATATCTATCAAATCTATCATAGAACCCTACTTATGAAATGAATAAATAGATTACTCCAATTTATATATATATGGGAATGTTAGATATGAATTCAATATTTTCTATATAAAAATCATTCCATTTTCTAGAAATAATTTTTCCAAAGATAATACAACTTTTTCGCATGAAATTGATATTTTACCATTTTAAATGTAGATTTATTTACTTAAAATATTCCAAAAAAAGCTCTATATTCCTTCTTTATGTGTTAAATTCCTTTATATAAACTGACAATTCATCAATAAACACCCGAATAATTTACTCTAACTATCATAAATGATGATGATCATATATCTCCAGAAAGTGATTTTTTAATTGCACATGTGAAAGGATATTCAATGATATGAAAATGTGTGGTATGGGTAAGTGAATGTTTTTTTAATGATATTTGTCTTGATAGAAATCAAATTAAATTCTGAATAACCATTTTTATGTAAAAAAAGTTATTTCATGAATGTTTCTATAGAATCTGACCAACAAAGGGTAGTAAAATGTGGTCCTTCTGAGTAACGTCATTCAAAGTTTGGTGGACTAAAACAATCTACAACATATGACCATCTCAGTGGGAATGTGTTCATTCATATCATCTAAACTCACTATTATTTCTCTATTCATAAGGATAAAATCCAAAGGACTTTCTCATGATCTATCTAAGAGTGTAAGGACTATTCTATTATCTAATAACTTGATCACCTCTTTTTTAACAACTTATTTCATTGTAGGGTTGTTTCTATACTGAGGATTACATGATTTTTATTATCCCTCCTCTAAAGTAATATGTGGGTGAAAATACCTTGATTGGTTTCTTTAAAATCAGCCACACTCCGTCCAATGTATTTCTCCCTTCGTTTAATTATTTTATACAATTAGGATTCTTGATAATTTGAGAAAAAAGAGTTAAAAATGACTAATAGAATGCCCTTTTCACCCAAATGAACATGGGATAAGATTTAATTCTACCTACAGTGCCTTTAAAAATGATGGAAACATAGTATCAGTCTTCCCTATTTCCAAACATCCTAAGGATTCTTCCCATTACCAATAATTCCTTCCTCTTATGGAAATTTACTACACTTATTTATGATCTAAAAAAATACTATATTCCTTATAAAATTAATTTACAATCAATTGTGGAAAATTAACAATAAATTTGATGCTATAAAATCAGTTATACAACATTAAAATAGAACTAAAACTATCACTCTATATAAAATAGACATTATTAATATCCTTTATTAAGTTATAAGATACTTTTTTATATCCCACTAAAAAAATATATTCTACTTAGCTGAATTCAATTAACACTTTCACAGTCACTAGAAATGTTATTCCTAAGATCATTAGGACTTCAGGGTCTTTCTCCACTTCTATAATGATGAAGTTGGATGAAAGGATAACTATCCCTACCTTAACTAAGAAATCCTCCAAAATTCCCTTTGGACAG
Organism: Viscum album; assembly: GCA_963277665.1. Classification (NCBI taxonomy): domain Eukaryota; kingdom Viridiplantae; phylum Streptophyta; class Magnoliopsida; order Santalales; family Viscaceae; genus Viscum; species Viscum album. The sequence continues at coordinate 1,011,537,875 of OY728141.1, read as the reverse complement.
ACGACAAGTTAATAACAATTTTGATGTTCCACATGTGTGGGTTTCATTTATTCAAAACCCAAATTCATAAAAACTAAAAATTAAATCAATTTAACACTGGAACCTTAGTCAAAAATATTTTTATTGAAATCAATTTATTTAATTGAACATAAAATATAAGAAAGTTAAGGATCTTGAATCTCAATTGGAATTTCACATTGAATAGTAGTTAAACACTATTTGTTATGGGAAATGGTTCTTAATCCTTCCATATTTTTTGTAAATAATATCTTCCATGAACTTTGAATATGTAGAAATTTTCTTCAATTATTCAGTATATGGAAAATTTATCTAGAGAATCTGAACCATTTCTATAAAAATTCATAAATATTGATCTAGTTTCATTTTCTTAATTTAATCTAAAAATAATAATAATGTTACATAAGGATTTACCACATTCTTTTCCTTTTATTTAATAACTTGTTCACATTTGGTTCATCTCTTTTCAAGCATACAAAAATAGTTTCAACCAATAATTCCACTTTTTGTATTATTCATATTTTTTCACCATTTTCTATCATTTTCCTTGTTGGGGAATATTTATATAGTAATTTTACAATTCTATTTAAAATAACCCTTATATTTCTCTAAAATATATTTCCTAGTGTGACCTGACTATGTGCAATTTTTTCTTACTTAAGGATAATTGGATATATTTTTAGTATATTTTTTAATGATTCAAATGGTTTCTTATTCATATTGAAACTTGTTTTTGGGAGGGGATAGAATATTGGACATGAACTCTTCATGATTGGAATTCGTATCCTATTGGTGTTGTTACATCACGTATTATTATTATTTTTTGATGAGGGAGTAGTTATGGATGAGGGTTTTGATAAACTTTCTATTGTTATGACCCTTGATGGTACCAAATTATTTGTTTTTCCAGCTTTAGATATGGATTATTGATGTTGTGTGTGACTGTAAGGTATTTTAGATCATTGTTGGTTTCTTTTTTATTTATGCGATATCCTGAGTTATTTTACTTATAATTATATGTTGTATTCGGGTATTTTATAAAAATAAGCATTCCTTGATTTTATTAGAAATATCTGAACTCGCTAGTATATGGAAAGACAATTGTTCTTGAATTCCCTCTAAAAAATGGTTTTCAACACTATCATTGCATGACAGATGTTGAATGGTTTTAACATGAAATTTTTAGTTGATTTTGATTTTATAAATATTCATTAACATTGGATCAAATTATAAATCCAACATTATTGTAATGCTAACATTATTTTGTCCCCTTTTATTTTTTCCTCATTTAGAATTCTTTTTAAATATATTGGTTAAGATATCCATATGTGAGTGAAATAATTTATATGATATTTTATCCTTAATTTTCATCATTATGAAAATTCCACCACATATTTTAAACATGTAGTGTTTATTATACATATTTTTTGTACTTTTATTCACAATTTGATACCATGGTGATGAAACTTTGTCAACATATACTTGAAGTGTTCCTTGGATTCCAATAGTTACTCACTTAGATGTTTAAAAAAATGGATACAATTAAATTTAATTAACTTCATGGATGAGGGAAAATAAAACATATGGAATTCCTTATACAGGTAAACCTATGTGAGAGTATAACTTTTTGGTATGTCTTTAATCCAATAACTGGCCACATCCATTAATGATAATGAGAAAATATAAAACCATATCACACCATTTAAAACACCATGGTAATGTAAAGTGTCACATATTAATAGGAAATTTGAAATATGAGATTTTTTATTTTCACTTAGTATCCTTCCAAACTAAACTATATTTTGAATTAGTTCTATGATAGTAGGTTTAATCATGACATGTTCATGCATTCAATGTTGAAAGATTTTTTTTTTCAACATTATGAATTAAAGGCTGTTCGAACATCCTGAATGTACGATGTGCTGAAAACTAATAATTTGGGAGTTATGGAATATATTGATTATATTTTAGAAAATACTACCACTTATTGAAATGAAATTTTTTATAAAATATATATTTTTGAATAATTTACTTTTATTGATATCTTATGTTACATATAACACCTAGTTTTAAAAAACCATGAAAATAAATAAATGTAGTTATTTAGACATGACCATTATTAATGAAATGTTAAACATGGAAACATGAATTTTAAAAACTCCAGTTTAAAAATTAATAATAATGGTTTTATATAAATAAATAATAATGATTAAATTTTCTTAATTATTAATAATGTCTTAATATGCATTCAAAAAACAGTTTTTCCATAAAATAATTTTGATTTATTTTTATCAAAAAATAATAAAATTAACTCTTGAAATATTCAGAATTTTTTTTAAAAAAATGAGCTAAATTTATTTAATCAATATTTATCAATTATAATATGGTTATTTTTTTATTTTTTGAAATATATTAATTTTTTTATGAATACTGAAATAATATTGGGTTTTATTGAAATCATCATTTTCATTTAATGAATTTTTAAGGTATATTTCGTCTAATTTTTTTTTAAAACTAAAATTACATCAATTATATTATAATTAATCCAATTTATGTCTTTGTAATCCTTTTCATATACAATTTTGATATAAAACATTTTAAGGTTTTGAAGGTTTTCACTTTGGAAAAATGTTTCTTCATTGTGTTTTTGGGTTTAATTTTAAATTAAATTATTCTACTTATGTGAATTGAATTTTAAAATATGGATTAAATATTTAGAATCAAAATAATTAATATTATCTAACATAGTTGACTTACGTTTTAATCATAATTAATATTAATAATTGATAAAATTAATTATTGTGGTTATATTAAAAATTTTGTTTACCATGAGTTAAACTAAATCGATATGGGTTTGAAATTACCCAAGACTTTTCAAATTACTACTGGATGGATATATTTAGACCTTATCACAAATAAGGTTCTATAATGACTCATTTTAGATCTTTTTTCAAGTGAAAAAATCATTACACTTTATTCTATTAAAAAATTCCCATTGTGTCATCTCCCCCATTTGTAAAAGGACACCCCTCTCCTTTTATCTCACACCTCAAAAAACATGAGTCATTAAAAGTGAAGTAAAAATAACTTAAACAAATACCACCTAAAGACCGAGATACACTTTTTTTTATTATAAATACATCATATAAATTCTTTTTTCCCAACCTTAGGACATTTTCCGAAGAATATATATCACTCTTAAATAAGTGGTCGAATTTTATTTCTTCCTTAACCAATATAAAATATTATTAAACTAAAATAATATAATAAATTCATTATCCTCCATAAACATTGATGATATTGTTTTAAGGTAATTACCAAGATTGATCTCTTCCTCTATCAAATGGGAAACGAAACTCTTGCTCATGTGTATGGATGACTAGCACCTCATGAACCAAGGTAATCTGTTTTTCATCACCATTTATCAAATATTTATATAATGGAGGGTTTAAATTATATATTTTATATTTATGAAAAAATACTTATTTACTTATAATATCACATTTACCTTTTTACCTCCTAAACCATTGGAAAACAATATCATTTCTCCTGTTTACAGTGGACTACTGCCTCACAAATCGATGTGATGTGTGTTTATTTTCCATTTTACTTCGATGAAAATAATTATCAATTACAAAAATATATGTGATATTTTTAAAATTATATATACTTAGTCAATCATTATATCACATATAACTTCTTAATTTTCTTTCCATGGGGGATATGATAACATAGATCTTGTGTTTGGAGGACCACCTCATTAGGAAGCTATGTAACTGATTCTTCACTAAAACACTATGTAGAATGTAATAAGGATACATTGTATTAATATATGTGATAAATATTACATAAAAACTATTTTTTTAGTTATTTTTTTTATTTTTCATTCATTTCATCCATCAAGAAAATGGAAATAACATTGATGCATACGTATAACAAACTATTTTTAAGAACGGTGTATTTCATTTTATATCTTTGACTTTAATGGATTACTCTAAAAAAAAGATAAAATATATAAATATGTATCATAATAATATCCTTATTAAATTTCTTGACCTTATGTAACCATGATCAAAGTATGGGAACCAAAAATTCGAAATAAAAAATTACAAGAAAAACAAAGATGTTATTACTTGTATAGTGATTTTACAATGAAATAGTTAATAAATGTCTAATGAAAGATAACAAATAAATTTTATATGGTAAGATATATACAATTATAGGATTTTAATATATTTATAAAAACCACACATATATATTATAAAAGTGTTTTAATATGTGTACAAAGAATGTCCTAACATAAGGTAAATGATTTTTGTCTCAATTTTTCTTCTTTGAAGCATATGTTATGTTATGAACATATCTTATATTATGAGGTGTATATATTGAAACTATGAACTATTATATAATTAATATATTTAAATTAAAGATATTTAAAGTTTCATTTCATATTAGTGATTAATTAGGTTCATGATTTAAAAAAGTACTAAACTGGTAAGGGATTTTCGTCTCACCTTTCATTCTGTTACACACATGACATATTCATGATTTTCTTCTTATGTGGTACATATACTTCCCAGGATTTTATTTTATAATGACTCTCATAAATGTTATATGGATTTAATTTTCAATCTAATATTTCTTAATTGATGGGTATTTTGATAAAAAATAACAAAGTTGGTAAGAGGTTGATGTTACAATCTCATTGTTTACTGGGATTGTTAATAATTATGCTAGATATGACGAAATATTATGATTTATATCATATAAGAAACATTTATTTTCATACATTATTGTTATTATATAAAAATACATATATTCCCTACATTATTCTCTCTTTATGTACTCATGAGTTCAAAATATTTTTTTAATAAAAATTAACTTTATTTCTCTCAACAGTCGAAAACTATTCTTCTTCAATGTTGATGTATTTTGAAAAAATGCTTTAAAAATGTTTTTTATGTTATAAAATTAATTTTAAAGATATATTTTTTTAACGTGTACAACATGAACGAAATTTCCCCACATCATTAAAAAATATGTTTTAGAGATTAATTTTTATTTCTTCAATTTTATTTTCATTGAAAATAATTTAAAAAATATTTTATCAATTTATAGTTTTAAAAATTTTATTTTTAAAGAAAGTTTATTTTACTCAAGAATTGTTCCAAGATATTTTCTTTTGAAAATAATATTCAATATAAAATTAAATTATATGATCTTACATATTATTTACTAGGGAAATGATATAATTATAATATACTTATTATTTATTTAGTGATTTCGTTTTTATGATGACATGATGTTTATGAAACCTGTTCCTTTTTAAAGGTTATTATATAATGAAATGATAATGTTTTTTATGAAACTTGTTTACTTTTTATGGGTTTTTCTATAATGAAATTTTTATAAAACCCATTTATTTTCATTGTAAATGATATGATGAATGTTTTATGAGTTTTTTGGAAAAAAATGTATGGATTATGTGATGGGTGGGATCTATATCTTCTAAAAAATATATAGGGTAATGATTAATTTTATATGAACTCAAAGGGTATAAGGGATGTTACGAAAATCACAAAAGAGGGTAAATTTGATATTATCCCAATACTGAAAGATGGTGAAAATGAGGTTATCCCAAGCTTAAATTAGGTACAAAGATTGTTATACTATGCATAACATGTTATGAATGTCTTGGTTGATATTCTTAACACAATCTTTTATAGGATTATGTGAATGCCACAAAACTATATATTATACCAATGTTATGTTCTCTTAGATCATGTTCTTTGATTAAATTATGATCCCTATAATATAAATTAGAAAGATGTACGTTGTGACTCGTATTGATGATATATGATCTGCAGGGAATGTTTATTCAAATTCTATTCTCATGTTATCATACCCTTATGATCATGTTATGTTGAAATCCCTTTGATTACCCTTAATTAGTTTATGATCTCATCCTTTATTATTTTTCCATTACCCATGTTGTGAAGAAATTATTTATATGTGATACCTATATGGAAGGTTCTAGTTATCAAGAACTGAGTGTGAGATAATGTATCTCAATTATGGACTAGTTTTTTTGTCCACATTTCCAGTGGGACTATAATAAAACAATTCTAGCATGGATTATTATGTTATGAAATGAATATTCATCTATTAATATTTAATATTTATGTTTGATAAAATCAGGTCATTTAAGTTAGTATCATATAAAAATTTTAGTTAAACATTGGAATTTTGGATGAGAAAATAGTAGTGATATCTGTAGAGAAATTTATAAGGATAATCTTTGTATGTTTCTATGTATAAGAAAATATCAAAAAAAAATTGGTGAACAATAGAGGGATGGTCCTCTTACAATCCATCTATGTCTAGATTATACCAGTGTATGTGGTTCTTCAATCGATGTACCTTGAGTTAATAACACCAAAAAAGGTGTGTTGGTGATGAATCGATCATCACCTGGTACACAACAATGGGACTTACTGTGCACATGGTTTAAAAATCCCAGGGGGTATTCTATTGAAATTAATAAACTCATTAATAACCCCTACAAACGATTTAAATAATGACCATAAATGACCTATCTTAAGACTATGGTGTCAAATATTTGAAAATAAGATGTCATGATTTAGAAATTATTTAAGATATTATTTCAGATTATGTGGCTCCACACTTTGATTAGTGTTTCTTAAACGATGCTTTTCACTCTCGTAAATGGCCAAAAACAAAAGGATCTGTATTAACACTGAGTGAAAAAAATCAATTATTTTACTTTTCAACATCATAAAGATGTTAGATTTGGATGGAGAAATATCATTACAATGATTAGAAAAAATTCTCAAGATATGAATCATTCTAAACATAGAATTGAAAATGGATGAAACCACATTATATTGAGTCCCTCATGAGAAAATTTTCAACTTCATTTAGGGGATTTTCTAATTAACTAGTCATTGCGAAATGAATCAGTACCAATAAAAATATATCTTCAATTTTCCAGTGTTTGTATAATGAAAAAATCATTTTGGATATCTATAATTTGGAAGGAGAATTTGGTCAACGGTGGACTCTTATTAATAATATGAGGAAAGAAGATGAAATAGACATTATTGAGTGGGATGAGTTTATGATTTTATAATTTAATAATTAAATTTCACATATTATTTTTATGAAAATCAATAAGGAATTCATTGATCTAAAACAAAATTATGATGATGCTTTTGGTACCTATGACAAATATTTAACAATACTTGTGAGGTACACTTCTCGTATTATAATCCATCTAAGAAGTAATCCTAATTGATTATTTAGTGTCTTCAAATAAAGAATTTAAATGGAATTATTCATAAGGGAAATTTTTAGATATGAGTAAATATTATGTTTTGATATCGAGTTATAAATTGAGGTTGTATTTACCCATTAATCACATTGTTTTGATATGAAAATAACGTTGGAATTCCAAGGAAACTCTAAAAATAATGGACAAAAGAAGATGGACATTACTTTATGACTGAAGTGTGGAAGGAAACATGGAGGAAATTATATAAAGGGTGTGAATAAATATATTATATTTACAAATTATGTTCTTCAATTGGTTGAATTCCAATGTGATGGGAAGATGTTATTTTTGGATTCAAAAAGAGAGAAATATCCACTAAATGAACCACCCACACTCTATTTCTTCAACTTAAAATAGTTTTGGAAATATGAGAATAAATTCCCTAATAAAAGTTATGATAATGATGATAAGAAACAACAACCTCTAAAGACAATAGAGAAAGGAACGTCTTATGAAACCACAATGGATTAACTGAATCTTGATAATTAGGTAAAACGTGTCCTCCACTCTTTCATTGGGATTTTCCTGATTCATTTTTATGAAAGATACTTCTAAAAAAAATTCATCCTTTAAAAGAACATGATTTGATTCTATGAATACATTATCCCACTCAAAATGGATTTTGGAATAATTAAATCACATTTAATATTCTATCTATATAAATATTAATACATTATTCTAATATAAATGTTATTGTATAAGATAATATCTTATTTCTGGAATAAAGGGTGATTTGTTTTAGAATATATGTCTCAATTTAAGATTAACTTAAGAGTTATGGATACTATCAAGGGTTTATGAGTGTATGGTTCATCATTAGTTCAAATAAATATTCAACTCTTTTAAGGTTGTTTGGAAAAAGTTTTTATAATGATCAAGGATATTTTGGGAGAAATTTATCTTAATAAATCCCTGTGGATTTGTTTATGTTTTAGTGAAAAAATTATTTGATGAGGAATGCCTTTATGTTTTTTTGAGATAAGATTAACGATATTGGAAACCATTATGGTTTTTAATATCTCTGATATTTATGTAACTATTTGTGTTTTCATTTTAGGGATATTTGTATAATTATACTAATGTATTTTTGGGATAATTCAACCCACATTCTGAGCAACAACCTATAACATCTATCAAGGTCATAGGGCTTAAACCCATAATAGAATGTACAAAACGGTATATTGCCTATAACTCCTATATGAATAGGAATTTTTAGTGGTATAACATGGAGATATATATTATTTTTTATGTATCTTGGTGAATTTTATGTCATCATGTTATGGTTGAGAGGCAAAATTCTAAGGCGACATTATAACCATTGACCATACCAGAGTATAAATAGGAAAAATGACCCTGAATTTTGTTTTATGACTCCAAAAAATTTTAACGGGAAAAATTATCTATGAGTTGTAGTAAATTTCCATAAAAAAGAATCATACTTAATCTCTATTAGAGAGGATATATATCTAGATCATTTTTTCAGGATATAAATTATGGAAGTGGTAGGGTGTCATGGAGTTCTACATTCCATTATATCTGATCTTGATCTGAGGCTTTGATTGAATTTCTATTGAAGTCATCAAGAAAATTCTCAATACAGAGTGTATTTTTAAAACTATTTTTCAACCTAAAATATATTTTCAGTCTAATAGTATAATTAAAAACCAATAGGATATGATAAGATATTTTTTCCGGATTTTAAAGGTTATTGGGATAAACACTTTCCTCTAGTTGTGTTTTCATACAATAATAACTTTCACTCAATGAATTCAGATCGATCCTTATAAATACATCTATGTAAATATTTTTATAACTCTAATGGAATAGAATAATGTTGTATAAATAAAGATATTGGGACTTGATCTGGTTAATTAAATAGAATATAAGGTTATGACTATTCGACAACAAAGAAGGGGAGAACTAATTCGGGAAAAAATTTATGATGACAATCAATGCCGTCGTGTGAAATTTGAAGTTAGTGATAATGTGTTTTTAATAATTTCTCTATTAATGAAGTTAATAATATTTGTAATTATGGTAATAAAATACCTAATTTTTTCAATACCTTTGAAAATCTTGATTGTATCGTTATGGTACCATATCAATTACTGCTTCCACTAAACCTCTATTAATTTCACTATGTGATCCATGTATATCTCTTGAGTAAGTGAATACCTGATACTTCACATTTACAAAACATAGAGATCACACAATTTTTACATCATATTTATTATTTGGAACATTCTATGGGGATTATGGATCATATATAGAATGTGATACTAAACAAGAACACTTACCTCATCAATGATTTTTTGGTGAAACCACCATCTTAAGGAACCTATGTGGAACATGAAAATGTAATGAGGTTGAAATATATTACTTTTTTTTATCAAGGTGACAAATTCTGAGGGGTAAATTCTTTTATAGAGGTATATATTTTAATAAATTGAGTTTTTATCAAATATTCTATTCCAAATAATTTAATTTCTTCGATAGATTTTGTTAGATGCAACACTGGGTTATAAAAACTTGTAATAAACTATTAATAATATTATTTAAAAATATATATTATTAACTAGTCATTAAAAATAGAAGAATTAATCAGAATAAACACATAATGATTTTTTTATAATGTTTTTATAAAAATAAATCATATTGATAAAAAATATTAATTAATTTTCAGTAAATGTTTTACATGCCTCAAAAAATATTTTTTACTAAAAAATGGTTTGTATATATTTTTGTGAACAAATAATAAAAACTAATTTTTGAGAATTTTAGAAAAATATTTTAATTTTTTTTATATTTTGAACCAATATGTCAAAATTATATTATGTTCAATTTTTGGTATTTTTCTGAATATACTAATTTTTTAACGAACAGTGAAAAATAACAGTTTTATTGAAAACTATTTTTTTATAATGATCATATAAGGTTCCATTTTGATTTAAAATATATCTAAAAGTAAATATAGATCTATCATATTATATTTAATCTAATTTAGGTCATTGGAATCAATTTTATTCAGAATTTTAATGTAAAATATTATTAAATTTCTTACGAGTTTCTCTTCACAAAACTCTATTTTTCTCGAATTTATGAGGTTAATTCTTAATTAATTTATTTAAAATCTATGAATTAAATTTTAAAAAATAGATTCCATATTTTTCATCATCATATTAAAAATTATATGATATTTTCAACATAATTTTTTACCATAATGAATATTAATATAGTAAAGATTAATTAGAACTGTTAATGTAAGAATATGTTTATTATGGCGTTAAACTAAAATGATATGGGTTAAATGTAATGTCTCAAATTTTCTATCTATAATTTTTTTATATTTTGTGGCTTGTTTTCTAGACAATTAAATAATACAATGTGTGATACTAAGGCCCGATGTTCCAAAAATAAATTTTTGAAATATATTAAATATATTAAATATCAAATGCCTGAACTTTTACTAAAAAATTGGAATAACATATAAATAGGTTCATGAATCATAAATTTGAGTGATTTTTTTAGTTAAAAATGGGGGTTTTACCAAATGTGGGACTTAAAATTTGTCAGTGTGGTCCGTTTGTGGAAAATTCATCAAAAACACTGAAATGAATAAAATAATTGAATAAATTATTTTATTCTAGTTATGTTAACAAAACAATTGAATTTATTTAAATAGATGAATATAGAGAATTTATAGGGTCATATTCATAACCCTAGAGATGTTAGAGAACTTTTGGATAGTGTTGAGATATTCCTCTCTAGTGAATGGTGAATGGATCATGAAATGTTGATAGACTCACCTCAGATTGAACCAATATTACCAATGAAAATGATGGAACATAATTCTTCATTAGTGACCGGTACAAGTTGATGTGGGGAGTTTATTTTATTATTATTTAATCCCCATTATTTATTTCTATAATGATCATAGACCAATAAATGAACATTTTGATTTGCGGTTTGATTATCGTGTGGGATTGTCATATTTGGAGGGTTTTGATTGGTGAATTCTCTTTGTGATTAAATTATTATAGTTTTTATTATAATGGAGATAGATTCATATCGACATGAACATAGATCGAGGTTTTTCCTTCTAATATATTATTGTGCATCTCTCCCCCACCCCCATTCAACGTTTTTCAATGGAGTTCTTTTTTATTACAATGACTCTACTTATCCTGATCATTCAATCATTCCACACCCATTTCCTGGTGCAAAAATCCAATATCATTGATTTGGGATCAACACAACTAGAAGGTGGTGTAATGATGGAAGCGATGATGAATTGGATAACGGTTAATACTTGATTTTGTGTCCTTCGGTGTGCAGTAAAGAACAAAAACTGTATTGTTTTTTGAGAACATATAGGGCCTGAAAATTGTTGATTCAGTGATAGAATGAATCAAAGATTCTCAATATTTATTTTTAAAGAAAGGAAACCACCAGATCGAAGGCTGCAGCATCAATCGGGATAGGTGGAGGAAGAACCATGGATTATGTAAAATATTGATCCACATGATGTGTAATCTAGGATTACATGACGTGTGGGCCACCTGAGTAGTGACTATGGTATTAGGTATGATATAAGTATGAAATGGTTTGTAGAATATTCCCATAGACTCGATGTGTTCCTTAGAGAGTACATGGACATTAGGTTTAGTACATGGATTGCATACACGGTGTGTACTACCATACATAGACACGAGTTAGACCATGTACACGGGTTGAGGCATTTAATGGAACATAGGTAGAGTATAAAGACTCCTACACAGTTTGTACTATTATAGTGGCACAGTTTGATGACATGATCCATTTACATAAGCAAAACTTGGGGTTAAGGGACACAACGTACGACCCCTACTACATGTTGTGTACTCTTTTATACATGGAATGAATCTATTTTCCTCTATATCATGGATATGTTTATTTAGGTTTGTTCCTCTAATCTTTTCCCTGATGGTTTCTACAGATTTTTTGATAATATTAGGACTATTATCCATTCAAATTTTTTTTCTAGATATGGTCATTAAAATCCCTCAAAGAGGCCCAAAGTGAGATCCTCTATTCATGGCTGCGCCCTTAGTGGATTTCTTGGTATCATTATGACCAACACTTCATGAGTTTTAATTATATACTTAAAAGGATAATAAAGATTGATTTTGTTAGTATCACCCTATATCCTTGGTAGTGATCCTAATCTATGTATCATATTATCTATAAAATACCAGTGTGTGCTTTCGAATGATGAGACCTGAAAAGAAATACCTCTCATACAGAAATCATCAGTGCTATCAGAATTAGGAGTGTGTTCTCCTAGATGAGTAATTCATTGATCTTTTAAACGATAATCCTAGAGATAATATACTGTGTTTGTGACTTAACACTAGATTGTGTTTATTGGATTGAGTATATCTAGATATTCTTATTATATGTATTAGATAAATATATGTGTAGTGATGACTATATTTCCTTTTTTGTATTCTTTGTGGTTTTATGGTGTCCTACTGAGTATGGTTATACTCACCCCTACCTGGTTTTTTCTCTCACATGTCAATTCTTATTTGGATGATCAACCTTTAGATAGAGTCCAAGATAGACCTGGACCAGACAATGCTTAGTGAGAATTGAAAAATTGATGTATGTTCCTGCATATATCATACAGTAGTCCCGTTCGATTTAGGTTCGACTTGTGTTTCAGACTCATTGTGGTGGGCTTGTATTTTTCCTTGTTTCCTTTCTTTTACTTCCATTAATACTCTTATTATGGGATTTAGATGTATGGATGCATGGTTGTTTATTTTTTACATGTCAATATTTTATAGTCTTGGAGATGTGTGAAAGTGTATAGGTACTTAGGAAAAGGCCTCCCATGTAAGTGATATGCCTACTCAATGGTAGGCATCATCCCCTAGCCTATTGGCGGAGGGATTGGGGAGTTATGGCACAAGACCCACTGGGATGGGTCATAACATAGTGGTATCAAAGGTGGTCAGTTCTACCTTAGGAATTAAAGTCTGTGAGATTGGTTTGGGGAAACAGTGTTAAGTGTTTTGAGTTAGGCTTTCAGGCTAGAGACTCTAGTGTTGGTGTGGCGGCTGACATATCCACACACCATGACTCTGATCTCCTACTTTTCGACTCGATACATGATAACATTTTTTTATAAGGAAGAATGTTTTATATTCATCATATTAGAATGGGTTTGGTTTCCATGTCTTTATTGATCCATCTCTCCCGATATATGCATTAACTATGATACATCTTATTTACTTTTAGAATTCGTCTTCGATGTATACCATATAGTATTCAGCATTATGATCACAAGGATAACCCCCCTCAGTAATCATGCATAGATTCAAGGACGAGATCCGGCAATGTTACCTCTAGGTAGTTCACCATTCTTACCACCTGTAGAAAATCATGTGGTACTTATAGTACCAGAAGATGAGGTGTGCAGGATGAGTGTGCTTCACTAGTTTTCGAGATAGAGACCCCTCAGGTTATGAGGTGAGCCAAAACCTTAGGCACTTAAGGAATGGATTGAGTCGGTGACCTGATTTTTCCATCTAGTTTGGATACCAGAAGATTATATGGCGTTCTTGGTAGTGATCCTTATTCACGACTCGATATGGTGACGGTGGGGTTTAGTAACCCAGACTTTTGATGAGGTGACTCTTTCACGGGTAGAGTTCAAGTTCCTTTTCATATAGCAGTTATCACCATCTACGCTAAGGGAAATACATCTCTAGGAGCTTTTACAACTCCAGTAGGGCATCATGATAATGGATGAGTATTCATTGAGGTTTACCAACCTCTCCATGTACTTAATGGATATAGTTCAAGATCAGTTATTCAGGCCTCAATCCTTCGATATTTGTCTTTTTAGAGACATATAAGCTAGTGTTATACCTCTGTGCATTCCTACCTATACTAGGGCGCTAGATCAAGATTTTGTGGTTGAGAGTTTCCTCACTGAGTAGATACATCTGGTAGTTTCCAGCCATGGGAAAGCAGGATAAGAGACCTCAACAATAAAAAGATGATGTTATTCTTAAGGATCTAGATTTAGAAATTTCAGGAGGAAGTCCTAGGATATATGATCTTTAATTCAGGGATCCTAGGGTGGGTCCATCCATCCTAGAGAGAATTAGTTTTACCTTTGTGATGGTAGGTGAAATCTCATCTGATATTGTCTGACTTGCTGTATAGTTGAAAGAGAACCCATATATAGGACTCTAAGGTAGTGGAAACAACAGTAGTGGGAAGGTTTGTAGGGTGTAAGATATGGAAGAATAGATATAATATAATTATTAGGTGGTTGATGCTTTGACTTATTACCACCACCACACCAATGTGGTTCATGCTAGGCTCAGGGAGCTAGAGGATATGGGAGGGGACTGATACATGTGAATAAATCTTATGACCCAAATGCTCTAGGAATGATTCATGGTATGATTTGTTTCTTTTCTACACTATTTACTATACTAATAGACATATGTGGTAGTCATTACTTCCTCAACACATATCTTATTTGAACCATAGAGATTCTGGTTGAATTATTGACTTGACCCTTATGCTTGGAGACTCTTACTGGAGAATACTCTATTACCAAACACTTCTTCCAAAAGTTGACCTAAATCTTAGTGGTGATATTTTTATTTGGGATCTCATGGTAGAAACATTGAGGCCTTAGGAAGTCATTCTTGGTATCGATTGGTTATCTACATTCCATTCCCATATTTACTATTTTAGGAAAAGGGTGTAGTGTATCCACTATGACAGAACCATGTTTTCCTTTTTTTGAGGAAATGAAACCTAAGTAGTACATGATGGAATTGTGCATTGGAGGGTGTAGCTGATTACTCATTAGTTTTATAGCTTGACCCTTGATGCATTTTATATAATGAGTTTCATATTTCCTATAGTTTTGATGGACTATGAGGATGTCTTCCTTGAAGATATTCCTTGTTTACCTACCCACTAAGATGCAGATTTATATATTGATCTACACTCTATTATGGAACTGATACCTTCCACAACATATTATATGAATCCAATAGATCTTCATGAGTTGAGGGTCTAGTTTTAGGAATTGAAGAGTAATATATTTTTTAGACCTAGTGTTTCACCCTAGACAACACCATTTTTGTTTCCAAAAATGGAAGACATGAGTCAGAGGTTGTGTTTGGACTACCAGTTCTTGAATTTGATGATTGTGAATAACAATTATCTACTACCAAGAACCGATAAACTCTTTGATTAGTTGAGAGGGTAATGATGGTTCTTGAAGGTTGACCTCAGATCAGGCTATCACTAGCTAAAAGTACTGGATGAGGATATAGAGAATATGGAATTCATATGTAGAAATAGTCACTATGAAAACATGGTAATTCTATTTGGAATTATGAAAACCAGAATAATGTTCTTTGGACTTAAGAAATTGATCTTTCATCCTTACTTAGACATTTTCTTGTTAGTATTCATTGGAAATAACCTTGTGTACTCGGCGTATGAGGAGGGGCATGCGAGACACTGAAGGTTGGATCTGGATGTGATCTGAGAGCACCATATTTACAAAAATATCTACAATTTCCATTTATGTATACAGGGGTCCTACTTTCTAAGAGATGTTATCTCAACATATGGAGTGGTAGTGGACCCAACCAAGGAAGAGGTAAAGTTATATTAGAGGCCACCTAAGAGTGTGATGGGGGTGAAGATCATCCTTGGGTTAGCAGGCTATTACCAGAGATTAACATCTTATTTCTCTAGAATATCAGCACCCATGATAGCTTTGGATTGAATGAGATTTCCTTTTGTTTGGAAAAAATAGTTCCATAAGGCTTTTCATCAGTTGAGGTAGGGTTTCGTAAGTGCTCATATTTTGAGATTTCTAGATGAGGGTGTTGAGTACGTAGTGTTCAGTGATGCATCAAGTAATAGGATGGGTTGTGATTTGATGCAAAGTAAAATGGTGATTTTATATGGTTCACTCCTATTGAGACCAAATGAGGGACTATGTGACCCTTGATCATGAGTTAGCATCATTAGTTTTCTCTTTGAATATGTTGAGATACCACCTAATGGGTGAAAATTTACCGACTAATCTAATCAGGTGAGTCT
Organism: Viscum album; assembly: GCA_963277665.1. NCBI lineage: Eukaryota > Viridiplantae > Streptophyta > Magnoliopsida > Santalales > Viscaceae > Viscum > Viscum album. The sequence goes on along the minus strand of OY728141.1, from coordinate 1,011,521,377 downwards.
CAAGTATATATTCTCTCAGAATCATTTAAACATCAGATAGAGGTGGTGGTCGGAGTTCTCCTAGGATTATGACCTCCTGATTGAATATACTCTTTGGAAGGGGAACATGTTTGTAGATTCTCTCAACATGAGATCTTGTTCATAGTGGTTGAACAAGGCATCAGAGCAGTTTTACTGATCCTTTTTGTATATAGATGGGGTGTCTTATCTTCATTCAATGGTTTTCACCCCCCCACTTTTGCGGTGATTCAGAGAGGGATGAATAGGTGATATCAGTTGTGAGACCCTACGCACTCAGGTATCCCCTAGCCATGCTCTTGCGGGATTTTCCAATGGTGAGGAGCATGTCATTCCTTTTAGAGGGCGGATGATGGAACCAGTGATTTTGTGGGATGAGGTTCTTATGGAGTTTCATACATCACTCTTTTCAGTACATACAGGTGTTTCATAGATATTCTAGGACCTTGGACACTAGGTTTAGTGGCCCATAGTGTGGAAAATAGTTTTAGAGTTTTTATATCGATGACTTACTTTTTATTAAGTAAAGGATGAGAACCATATCCTAGGAGGTTTTATCTCAACCCCTCATGGTTATAGAGTATAAGTGGGATGGGATATCAATGGACTTTGTGATAGGTTTATCATGCATTTCCTGGGGACACAATGTTGTTTGGGTTATCATAAACCGACTCGCTAATTTGTCCCACTTCATAGAAATTTTGGATCAAATTTTAGTATAGAGATTTTGATACCACTACACGTAAGAGATAATATAATTATATGGATTTACATCAATGTACATTTCTAACTGTGATGATCACTTCACATCTAAATTATGGAAGGGATTCTAGGAAGTGTATGGGACCCCATTACACATGAGAACAACGTTTCACCCCTAATCAGATGTGAGACTATGCGGACCATTCATGTTCTGGAGGACATGCTGCGAGGTTTCATTTTGGAATTTGGGCATAGTGGAGAGTATCATTTACCATAGGTGGAGTTCACATACAACAATAGCTACCATTCCCCATTGGTATGGTGCCATTCAGGGATTTGTATGGGTGACCCTGCAGGTCACGAATTTGATGGACTAACCTAAGAGATTCAGCACACATGAGCCAAAAGCTTGTGTGGATTATAATATAGTAGGTGAAGATCATCCAAGAGTAGATGAAAAATGCACAAATCTATAAAAATTATCATGCTGATAGGTAATAGAGGCCTTTGGAGTAAGATGAAGGAGACCATGTGTTCCTATGGATTTCACCTCAATATGGATTATGAATATTTTCTTAGGGTGGAATTCTATCTCCAAGGTTAATTGACTATTTTCAAATACTATGAAGAGTAGGAAAGGTACTGTAGTCTTATCTCTCCCTCCTTAGTTAGATTGATTACACGATATCTTCAACGTGTTGGAGATGAGGAGGTACGCGCATGCCTCATTGCAAATGATTGAATGTGGAGAGATGGACATTTAGAATGGTGAAACCTTTGTTGAGTACCCAGTGGAGATTGAGGATCAGTAGGAGATGATCCTTCATCATAGATTAATTACTTTAGTGTGTTTCCATTGGAAGCATGTGAATATCCATGAGATAACATTGGAGTGGGAGGATCTTATTCATGCTTAGTACCCATATTTTTTTATTATCCCAGGTTTTGGATTTTCGGGGAAGTAAATCGCCAAGTTGTAGAGATTGTAATTTTTGGTATTTTCAATGTATTATTTGTTGATGTTATGTGGATTATTTTTGTGACCAAGAACTATGAATCCATGTGATTCTGAGGCTTGGTGTTCCCAAAATAAAATTTTAAAATATATTAAATATATTAAATAACATGTACACGCAATTTTCCTGAAAATGGTATGACATATAAAGAGGGTTTTGGGTAAGAAATACAAGAAAACTATTGAGTTCATAATATGGTTTTTACCCTATGTGTGAATTAACATTAGTCAGTGCGGGAAGTTTCTGGAAAAGTCATCAATGGTGACGAAATGAATTAAATAATTGAATAAATTATTTTATTTCAATAGAGTTGACTCGATGATTGATAGTCTATAAATAGATTATTATGGAGAATCTATAGGGTTATCTGCATAACCCTATAGATTTTGGAGAGCTTTTGGAGAGCGTTAATGGATTCCTCTTAGGAAAATGGTTATAGGATTGTCAAAAGATGATGGACACACCTCAAATTAGATGGATCTTTCCAATGACAAAAATACTGTATCATTCTTCATTAGTTATCTATTCAAATTGAGGTAGGGTGTGTGTTTTATTTTTATTTCCATCCTCATTTTTCATTTTAATGACAAACATGGATGAAACAATGAATAGATTGATCCGCGGTTCAATTGTCTTACAATATAAGCATATTTGGAGGGTTTTTACCAAAGAATTGTCTTTGTGATTTAATTATTTTTATTATAGTTATAATAGAGATAGATCAATATTGACACAAACATTGATCAAGGATTATTCCTCTAATCTATTCTCATGCTTTTCACCCCCACCCCTTCATCATTCATCACATGCATTCATTGGTTGGATCGAAACTCAAATTATCTCAATCGATCATTGCACACCCATTTCTTAATGAAATGATTTGATATCTTAGATATGGGAATGACATGACATGATGACGGTGTGAAGATGGATGTAGTGATGAATTGGATGATTTTTGATACCTAATTTTGTGTTTTTTTTGTGTATACAAAAGAACAATGATGATCTTGTTTTTTAAGCGGGTCCAAGGCCCAAATCTTGTTGATTCATTGATGGCATGAATTGATGAGCCTAGATCTATAATTTTATAGCAGGGAAACCACCATATCATAAGATGGAGATTCCTCTAGGATGTTCGAAGGAAGAACAATGGATTATAGAAAATCCAAACCCACATGATGTGAAATCTAGGATTACACAGCATGTGGGGCCCCCTAAGTAGCAGGTAGGGATTCTAGTAAGAGATAAGTATCACACAGTGTGCGGATTTTCCTACACAGAGTGTAACCACTCTTTAGATACTTAGCATGATTCTTGGAGAGTATACGGACACTGGGTGGGGTACACAGGTTGACTACATGATGTGTACTCCCACACACACATAGGTTAGACCAAATACATGGGTTGAGCCATGTACTAGAACATGAGTAGAGTACATGAGATGACTACATGATAAATACTTCTACATGGACACTATTTGATGACACGTTCCATTTACACTGGTTGAACCCATGGTAAACGTACATGGCATTTGACCACTACTATTCATTGTGCACTCTTGTATAAATGTATTGAATCTATTGTCTTTCGTATCTTGAGAAATTTCTTTAGGTTTTGTTCCTCTTATAATTTCCCTTAAGGTTACTATGGAATCTTTTTCCACTCCTAAGACTATGATCCCATCAAGAGGACTTATTGGAGAGAGTCCTTAGAATCCCTATGATATCCTTTAAGTGATATATATTTTTATATTCATACCATAAGTGGATTTATTGGTATCATTATGACCAACACTACAAGAGGATTGATCCTCTACTTAGCGGGTTAATCTAGATTGTGTTTCTTGGTATCACACCATAGTCATGTCATCGATCCTTATTTGTGTATCATATTCTATTTAGACTATCAGTTTATTATTTCTCATGATGATAACCTCCAAGTAGTGCCTCTTAGATGGACTTCATTAGTACAATCAGACTTAGGAATTTGTTATCCTAGATGACTACTTCATGGATATTTTGAGCTGGAATCCTAGGGCTAGTATACTACAGCTGTGACTTACCTCTAATTGTGTGTATTGGATTGAGTGTATATGAATATTCTTGTTATATGTATTATATAACATATTCTTTATAGAGACAAATTTATTTCCTTTATTGTATTATTTGTTATTTTAGGAAGTTCAACTAAGTATTGTTTTAGTCACCCCTATATAGGATTTGTCCACACGTGTTATGTCTTATGTAGAAAAAACCCTTTAGAAAGAGTCCTCGATAGACCAGGACTAGACGGTGCCTAGTGAGACTGTAAAGACTAAGGTGTATTCTTATGGATTTAAGATTGCCTTCCCAATTTTTTCTGGTTGGACATGTGTTTTAGAGTCTGAGGTGGGTCTGTATTTGGCCCTGCTTACTTTCATTTACTTTCTGTTGTACCTTGGTTATAGTATTTAGATGTATTCATGCATGGGTGTTTGGTTTTTACATTTAAAACTTTTATATTATTGGATATTAGTGTGTGTGTGTGTGGATGTACTTAGTTTAAATCATACAATGTCAGTGATATTCCTACTCGGTTCTAGTCATCAACCTTTGGCCTATTGGACGCGGGATTGGGGAGTCATGGAACGGGCCATGCTAGGATTGTATTTGAGAAAAAAATTATGAAAAAGTTGTTTAAATCCTATTTTATGTATATATTTCGAACCTATCCCCTATAATGTTTTTTAAATACCAATTTTGGAGACTTTTTTATGTGAAGAACTTGATAACAATTTATTCTTATCAGAAATTCCTAGTGTATCTTCTCCCCCACCTATAAATGGAAACCAATATCCTCACCTATTAACATATCAAAAACCATTTGGTTATGAAAATACTTACCTAAATTCATTCATCACATCCCTCCACATGACCTATATCTCTTATATTGATCACACAATATCATATGAAGTATTTTAGTGCTATCTTATGGAGGTTTCCTAAAGAAGATGTATCATTCCTAAACGAGCGTTACTATTTTATTTTTTTTCTACACCTCCTTAAAATAATAATAATAACCAATAATATAATATCATCAATATAAAACATATACTAGGTTTCTATTATATTTTTTAAGAACCTATATCAATCTCTACTGTCATCATATGGGAAATGAAACCATCTCTCATGTGTAAGGCAGACTACTGCCATGCGAACTGATGTAATTATTTTTTTCATCACTAAATATAACATATTTATATAATGATTTATTTAAATTAAATATATGGTATTTATGAAATAAATATTCCTTTATAATTATTATATCATATCTACTTTTTTAAATCTCAACCAACTGGGAAACAATAATGTCGCTCTCTGTGTGACAAACTACCAACTCACAAACTGATGTGATGTGATTTCATTTATGTTTTACGTAGATTGTTGTAAAAAATATTATATAAGTCTAAATTAAATTTGAAAAGAAAAATACTTGTGGAGTTATTAGTTTACCTATAAATTCTTACTTTCAATTACATAGGGGATACAATAATATCGATGGTTTGTATAGTGGACTATCGCATCGTAAAGCGATGTGATCGTTTTTCACTAACGCTTTACATGGAAGGTAATAATGATAATTTTAATTAATATATGTGATAAATGTGACATTAAAATAATTTTTTAATGGTAATATATATTTTTACCTTTTTTTAATCAATTCATAAAATGGATACAATGTTAATGTGTACGTTTGACTTACCCACTCAATGAACAGTGTATTTCATTTTCTATATCTAAAAGTTGTGGATTACTCTAAACATATATGTGATACATAATTACATGATATATATATAATGATTAAAATTATGGACATTATGGAACCATGATAAATTTGATAGGATAAAAAATTACAAATCAAAACATATACAAAAAATATAGTTATTTCCAGAAACATGATTTTAACAAGGAATTGTTAAGAAACATGTAATAAAATGGAATTGGTAAATCATATATGGTATGATATATATAATTATTTTTATTTAATAGATGTATAATAAATATATATTAATTATATGGGAGATTCTAATTTGTACAAAGTATGTTGAAACTTAAGCTAAAGTATTTTTGTCTCAATTTTCACTCTTTATAACAAATATTATATTATATTGTTATATACTTTTATGAGTTGTATATAATAATAATTTTTAATTTTATATCATGAATCTTCTTATTTTAATAAAAAATATATTTTAATTTGATGTTATTATTTATTTTTCATTTTTATTGAAAACATTACCAAGGCGGTAATGGATTTTCATCTCACATGTATATTTGTGATACAGATGACATATTCAACACTTGTTTATTTATTTAAACTCTATTTACATTCCATAAATATATTTTATGATGATACATATGAAATTTATGGTAATTTACATTTCAATATATGATTCATTACTTTAGGGTTATTATGAGTCAAATTTTACCAATTTAGTAAGAGTTTGTTGTCACAAACTAATTGTTTAACAGGATTGTTTATGATTATTATTACAATAAATAAATCATACAATATATATTTGAAGGTACTCATTTATTTTCATAAACTCTAGTTATATCTTAAAATACATGTTTTTCAATCATTTTCATCTTTTTAACTCCTCATGAGTCTGAAATAAAGTTTTTTAATTTAAATTGAATTTATGTATCTCTTCAGTTGAAAACAGTTTTTTTTCAAATGTTTATATTTTCGAAAAAATATTTTAAATAAAAATTTCGAAATTATTGAATGGTTTTTTGAATTAATTTTTACCCATGTTTTAAATTTTAATTTTTTTTTAAAATAATATTACTTTAATTTTCTGAAAAAATACTTCTTTTATTTTATGGAAAATGTGAAAGGAATCCTAATTTTAATTTGTAGAACCTGAGCATAAATTTCCACCATCATGAACATTTAATTTTTTAAAGATTCATTTATATGTTTTCAAGGTTATTTTAAATTAAAATTATTTCCATAATAGTTTATGGTTTTATTGTTTTAAAAATGACATTTTTAAATATAGGTAATTTTATTAAAGAAATATTCCAAGTGATTTTATTTTCGTAATAATAACCATTTAAGATGATATACTTTAATGTTACATAATATTTTATAGTTATATGATCAAATTATAACAACCTTGTTCTTTCTCTGGATAAGTTAAATCTATTATGCAAATATGTTTATGAAATTGAATTCTTTTCCATGGGTTATTCATTAATGAAATGATAAAATCTTTATAAAACTAATTTATTTTTTAAAGGTTATGCTATGATGACATGTTTATGAAACCAATTTATATTCATGGGTAATGATATGATGAATGATTTATGATCTTATGGAATCTAAATTTATGGATTATGTGGTGAGTGTCACCTATATCCCTCTTTAATGAATTTTAAAATGATAAATGTTATATGATATCAATGGGAATGTGAAAGGTTATCCAAATACTAGAAGAGGGCATGTAGGGGTTTATCCAAAGCTCAAAAGATGGTACACAAGAGTTTATCCCAATTCTAATGAATGCACATGGGTGGCTATCCTGATCCAAACATGTTATGAATATCTTGGTGAATATCCTCTAAATAATATTTTATATATTAATGTTTATATCACAAATCTATTTCTTATGAAAATATTATGATCTCATGGATCATGTTATTTTCTTCTTTTATGATTCATGTCATAATAACTACCATTATTATGCCATATCTATTTTTTATGATCAATGATATATAGGGTATAATTTTCAAAATGTTATTATCATGTTCTCAAAACCTTATTCTTGTATTATATTGATATCCTACTTTTTTTACCCTTAATAAGAGTCTAATAGCACCCGATCTTATATTTCCATTACTCGAGATTTAAATAATGGAATTATGTATGATATGTATAAGAGGGGTTCTTATTATGAAGAACGTAATTGTATATAATATGTCTCACTTATGGACCAGTGGTTTATGTTTCAATGTTTCTTGAGGAACCAGACAAAAATGATCCTTGTGTCGATAACTATGTTATGTACTGAATATTCAACTATGATATGACTTAATTATAAATTATATGTCTATCTCTTTACACTAATTTTTTTAGAAATTAGTTTTTATCTTTTGGAAAATACTACTATGGATGTTGTATATGACCTTCAAAAAATTGAGCTGGTGGTACATGTTTCCCTGACATATACTCTATAAATAGAGGGGTCTATAAATTTTGTTCACCCTCGAGGGTAATTTTTTGGTTCTTCCCTCTATAAAGTATAAATTTATATCTAAATACATTGAAAAAAACTATATATTTAACTTCTATGTACGAAGTAGGATATTTTTTGATGTGTTCTAACATGTGTGTTAGTTATATCCTTGAAATAGTTTCATCATTTTTTTTATTAAAAATATGTGTTTCCTAAAAATCAATACTCTAGGAATGAGTGGTTATGATGTCTCATATACTCGAGGTCCTGAATAATAAAAAATGACACACTAATAAAAAAATTAAAATTTAAAAAATAAAAACGAAAACAAAAATATTAAATGATTATAATTTTCATAAATTTTTATTTTTATTTTTGAATTAATCATCCTTAAATAATGTTGAAAAGACACCTTTGAAATATCCTCAAAAATAGATTCATAATTTGATATTATTTTGAACAAATGATTGCATTAGAAAACACAAATTTAATTATAACCCATCAATACAATGAGTATAGTGGGACTATGGTATTGATCCCCAGGAATAATTAGTCATCATCAAACTAATGTCCTCAAAAAACTAATTAAATATTTTATTGACTAAATTAAAATCATTACTTAATAATTTTTTTTTAATTTTTCAAATATGTTAAACTGAAATAATTATAAATTATTTTTATATGGTGATGAAAATAATGATTAATTTATTAAAGAATATATTTTAAAAAATATTATGTAAAAATTATTTTCAAGTTCTTCTTTTATTGAAGATCGATTGGATTGGATTAAAATCTCTATTTTAATATTAACAATAACAAATTTCACATTGGTGAATTAATGGGATCATGATATCCTTGGTCCAATTGGTTTTTAATATTGTTTTAAAAAATCTACTCTTTTTTTTATAACAAAATTTCTGAAAAAACACTATAAAAACATCCCTAAGGTGACACTAAACTCACATAATGTTCATAAATAAGATAGGTGTAATCCATTCCAAGATCCCTAGATACAAAATTATTGTTTTCAAATGGGGTAACAAGTGAATAATTGAAACAAGGCCCAACAGAATATTGTGATTATGGTGGGAAAACCACTTAAATAATAAGAACAATTAAATTTCACAATTATTGACTACTATTCTAAACAACCCCAATATAGGAAGTGACTTAGCTAAAATGATAAAAATTCTGATAAAAAATATTTTAGTACCACTAGTGTTAATTATAGTTGGGGATGTATAATAATGTATATGTTACATAAACAAAAATTATAGAAAAACCAATTTGTATAGGTTTTAAGCTCCCCTTCCATGATGATGGTTTTATTTAGGATGATTGACACCACATAAGTAGTATCTAATCCATTATTAGGTATAAACCTCTTAATTAATAGTAGAAAAAGGTCTTAATCTTAATTCAATGAGAATTTAGGGTGGTAGATGGGAGGTAGGTGTAAATTTGAATGATGGAGAATGATCGAGGATGACATTTTGATAAACCAGGTTTAAACTATGCACATGGTTCTTCCACCTTCAATTTTTGTCATTTTTTATGGAGGGGTGAAAGTTTATATAAACAATTCATAGATCATGTATATAGTTCTTATCTTCTGAGATCCACCAAATATGATTTATTATATGTTCTATATAGTTTTAATGGTCATTCAGATTCCATGAAATTATATTATATCTTCATTTAATGACATTCATGGTTTCCTAGGCCGAGGTGCATGGTTTGAAAGTTTTATAAAAACCAATCACAATGATAAATGGGTCCAAAAACCACTGATTTTCATCTAAAATTCCCAGTTCATGTCAAATTATATCATTTCATTATTTAACTATAAATAATCACATGTTAAAACATGTAGAGGATTTAATCGTATATAAATTTACACTTAAATCCATTTTCATAGTGAGATTCAATTTGAATCGACCCTTTACCAAAAAGTGAAGGAATATTTTATACCACTATTTAATGTCAAAAACTGTTTTTTTTAATTTCATCATTTATTAACCCAATAGGTTTTTATTTTCCAATTCCTTAACATATTATCATGATTACCATTCATTTCTTATGGGTTTCTTCCATTATTATGTATCGTGAATGTTTTTGTTTGACATGGGATAGAACATTATGAGTATATGATGATGTTCCAAATGGGAAAAAAATTATATATCCATCTAATAATTTAGGTATAACTTTATATCTCCTAATACCGTTAAATGTAGATATTTTTCAAATTTCATTGTTAACAATGTAATGTGTACATATGATGTAATAATATTTTTCTATATTTTTATGCATTTAAAGGATATAATTATGATTTTCCGTTATGTTATGATGTCATGGTAGTAAGAAATGGATTTTGTTGAATAATTTTTATTCACATGTGCCATTTTGATCCAGATCACATTTTTATCCTATGTTTTACTATTATAGATGTTGTGTAAAAGTTGATAGGTTGTTTCAATCAATGTTTTCATGGTATTATATAGTAAAATTCAATGATATTTATTTACGTACTAATATTTTCCAAATATTCAATAAGATAAAAATGGTTATAAATTGGAATTACACATTGATTATGATACTAGTACATATATTTACTTAAATTTACATATATTTAATGCTTATTTTTTCATTCATGTATTACCCCATGTTATGAAATTTATTATGAAGGGACCATTCATATAATGGGCTATCTATGATGATATATTAGATTAATATATAACGATATTATAAAGACTGAGGAAATTATATATAAGTAATTAACAAATAAACAAAATGTACGATTCATTTAGTCATTGAATATTAAATAATTCTTTGAAATATATATAGTGTACCTATGTGATACACCGTATTTGAATGAACGACTTAGGGGAATCTCATAATTTATATTTTTTGTTTGTTTATTAATGAATAAAACCCCAAAGGAATATAATCATGTTTTTACAACCATAATTATTGTGGACTTTGATGAACATCTAATAAAATTGAATCCTTATTTAGCAATATAAATTCTATTAAAAAATTATATGAATAAATTCATAGAAAAAAGATTTTTTTCTTCACTTAATGTTGTGAATTGGTTAAATTATTTCACATCAATTAAATAAGGTGCGTCATATAATATTATTATAAAAAATTCTTAGTCAATGTATGAAAAATTGGCTGAGAAAAATCTAATTCATCATGGTACTAAATTCATTATATTAGAAAATGATGAATGTCACGAAATGGGAATAAAAGGCAATAAAATATTTTGTTTCATCAACTTTATCTTTGTTTCCATATAGAAAAATCAATCTTTTAGGACTATTTATGGGGGAGAAAATCATTACATATTTTTTTATATGTGTTATGTCATAAAAAGACCCATTAAATGTTTCTAAAAGTATTAATATTAATATAAATTTTTAATATTTAGTCTTACAATGTAATATTTATTTCTTCTCATTCATGAGAAATTATGTTAATGTGGCAGAAAATAATGTGAGTAATTATAGTGGAGAAAACATTCAATCATATAGAGTTTATAAATTTCATAATTTTATATATTCATATTTTCATCAAGATTAATTTTAGAGGTAATTTTAAATATTGGATTTTATTTCATATGCATCGGTTTAACAAGGTGTGTGTAAGATAAATGATTCATTAGTTTTTCCTGATTAAAGAAAACAAGTTGCGCATATTATTTTTATTGTAACGGAGAAGGCTAATTCAATTATAAGTTATTTTCCATTTATTATTTTTTATCTATATATGGATTTTGTAATATCTTTTTTTATCATCAGTTATTAATGAGGAGGTTCATGAGAATATATCCTTGTCAAATATTGTTGAAAAAAATTGAAAAATTATTGAAAAGAAGGTGGATCAATTCAAATCAACATGAGTATATAATATATTCATGATAACAAAATAATATTATAGAGATATAAAAGATAAATTTTATTAAATATGAATATATTTTTTTAATTTTCAAGTGTTATAAAACATGATAAAAGTATCAAAATATATATAAAAAAGTTAACTTATTTATTGGATGTAGAGATTGTGACTCCATAATGAAGGATTATATATAATTGTAGTGTGTGTACATTTTTTTCAGGTTACAATATTATTCCAAAGTACACACACACCTTCATGTTTTTTTATTTAAAAATTTTCATTAGATTGTTTTTTAAAGGAGTGAATTATATTTTCCAAGAATTTATATCTAGATTAATTTTGTTTTTTCAAGTATCTCTATTTTTAAAAAATTTCCTTATTGTATGTGAAATGACTACATCAATGTTTTTGGAATGTTTTATGTAAAATTAACAGTAAGGATATGTTTAATTATGTATCTAAAAATTATTTGAGTGGAACATATCTTATTCTTAATATTAGAATTATGTTTTAGTATAATTTTTTTAATTGAAATAACATTTATTAATGATGTATTTTTGTGGTTTCTCATAGAATTTAAAGACATTTTGTGTAAAAATTTATTTTTAAAGTCACAAGGGATTGTGTTGTCAGTATTTTTTCAATGTGTATTTCATCAAAATTTCTTTGAGTGTTGGGTGATTGATGAAGAATCCAACCAATTATGACAATGACGATTAAGAGGCATCCCATAAATTAATGGTGAAAGAGGGGAAATGTTACTATCCTATAATACCTATGTAGATAGATTCTATATATATGTTATATAATTATTATTTTTGATGATATGATATCATTAAAAACTTATTACTAGTTATAATCAAGTATAATTTTATTTATACAAAATTTCATAGTGAAGAGGATATGTTCTCCCTTGTACAACTTAAGATAACTTTAAAAAAATACATATTTTCCATGAGTGTGAAGAAATAATCCCATGACTTATTAATAATGGTGGCATATATGTTTAGTGTTAAATATATATTTGATGAAGTTATAAATAAAATGATGTGAAGTATGAATAAAAAGGTAGTGATGTTTTCGTAAACTAATCAATGATCATTTCATATGCTTCTACACAAAAATGGAATTTCATAAATGTTATTTAGATATATTCTTACTTTTTTCAAAATATAGATAAAGTAATTTGAGAAGAATTGATATAATAGTAAAATGAAATGGAATTATTTGAAGTTAAACTTATCTTATTTGATAGATTTTGGAATTATGTGATTTTAATTGAAAAATTTCTACCTCTAAAAACTGTTTTAAGGGTTATATGTTCTCTATAAAAGTCAATATGAATCCTCTTATTGAGAATTTATAAATTAATGGGTATTTCATTTTAATGATTTCCATTTCATCATAGTAGATACTAAAAATAGAAATTTAATGGCATCATAAGGATCATACTAGACATTATAAATATCTTCAATAATTTCTAATGTTCATTATCAACATCAAGGGGGTAAATTATAAGTTTTGTAAGGATAATTGTTTGACATATTGATGATAATTCATTGTTGTTAAGGATTTTTTTTTCTGTTTATATATTATTACTAAAATTTTAATTATGATGGTTGTATTTTTAATGATTATATCACACTTTCTAATAGTATTATGTTTCTTAGAATTTGATAAATTTAAGATAACTTCAGAGAGTTTTAAAAGAGACATTTAGTTATTTTAATAATATTTATGATTTTAAAAGGATCCTTATAGAGGGATAAAATTGGAAAAAAGAATGGATGTCACCAGTGTTCTATAAGGATAATTTCAGTGTCATGTATATGACAGTGAATATATAAGGTCCATTGTTACTTTATAAGCACTAAACTATTATGAAATTTTAATATTTTGTGAAGTTGAAATAATTGCGATTTTAACAATAAATATTAAATTTAAATATATATTATATTTTTCAGATGTTATATTATTCAATGATCAATTTATTAAGAATATTTGTTAATACATGATTCTATCCCTGATTTGTGTACATTTAAATAAGATAAGTTTGAAGTGATCACTCTTCCCTTTAATCTAGGAGTTTCATATATGGAAATTTCAAAATTAATAAAGGATATTAGAACTAATGTAATTCAAAAGAATCAAATCTCTCATCCCTAAAACTATTTTTTTACATATTTCAATATAAAACATCGGATTATAACTATTATTATGAAATAAAATTGTCATTTGTTTATTTTTTTATAATACAATTGAATTTGTAGTTCATATGGACTATTTGGGTAATGATATGCTTATGAGGGGATGCAAATTTTAAAAATATATTATAATTGTATGATTTTCATATAGATAAAAATATTTTATATTCATGAGTTATATTGGTTGTTTAAATAATAATCTTTTTTAGTAAATTAAATGAATAAAACAATGGTTTATTAATCATGGATAAAATGAGAATAAAAAATAAAATGGGATTCATGTAAATTTAGTATGGATGAGAAGACGAGGAAAAATAAATATTTTTTCCATGGGAGAATACCCATGTGATTCTATTGAGGAATGGATCAAATATCATTTTTTTCAAGATTTAGGGGATTTATATATTAAAAGTTTGAAATTTCATTTTATGTTATCCTTTGAGTACAAAATAATTGATAAATAGAGATAATGTTTGACACTAACAGTGGAGAACCTAATATATAACTATGTGATAAGAGAATACCATAAGTAGAGAATCAGTAGAAGAAAATTATATATAAGAAGAATATGAATTAGAAATTATTGATTTTATTAGATCTAGTTAGTCAAATAGGAAGAAGAGTAAGGAGTATGAAGAGTATTAGATTAAGGAATACATGAATTAAGTACTATTTTTATTCATAATTTTTTTCATAATTATTGATGATTGAGTTGAGATATTCCTTCGATATGACCCTATGGGAGAAATAATATATTTAACATTTATATAAATTGAGTATAATGTTACCACTATTGATTTTCAACGTATAGATGAATTTTTTTAGAGGAATATGAACATATCATTCAATGGATCAAAAACCTAATATAAATAAATGAACATAATAAAAATGATTAAGAAGGAGGACCATTGATGACTAGTGGTTCTTGTATAAAAAATACATAATGACTGGGAATACCTGTTTAATGATCCAATTGAGGTGATATCTAATTAATGTTTGGAATTGGACGGATAACCTTCCTTAATTTTACCAATGTTATAAAATCAAATAGTTTTTATGTTGAGTGTAGAATAATAGATTCTGAACCCAAATTATAATCAATTTTATGAAATATTTATAAAAAATTTGACTTAGGGTGAATAACCTATCACAACATGGATTATGTTCCCTATTATAAGTATGGACCACGTAAAAACATAGTGTAGTACACTCTACATTAAATTCTTCATTGTGAATGGTTGTTTCACATTAGGTAATTAAAAACCCTGGTGATTTATATCTAAATACTAAAAATTATTTCAAATAAAAATGTGGTTAAAATTATATTATAAAAATTTGGACATGGAAAAAACATTCAAAATTAATTTTACTACACAACTTAGGTGAAAACACAATATCATATTTGTAATTTCTATTGTTATTAGAGGAGATTATTCCCTATGTTTTAATATAAGTTTTAATTTCTAATGTATTTATCAGAATTATAAAAAATTAATATTTGAAGAGTGTTTAGAACATCATGATCTGGAAAATTATTTTTCAATGTTTATTCCTCTAAATTTTTAGGTTTTATAGTGATATAGAAAAATGGAATAAAATTTAAACTAATTTGATGAGAGTGAACTACAAAATGATATAGGAAACAAAACTACATGATGAAAACTAATGTGATTCTTTTAGTAAATATATTGAGAGTTATTCATCAGATTAATCAAGCTATATATGTGTTGAATATATCATTAAATATTTATATAGTTTTTTTATTTTCAAGTGAGGGATTATTTTATAAAATTTTCTATTGAGGATTTCACATGTATATTTTAATTTATCAACGAGATAAATGGAAAAGAATAACAGACATAGTTAGAATCTATTAGAATGGATGATGCATTGGTTCAAAAGGTAAGAAGATATAATAGTCTTAATTAACTATTTTAAGTAATGGAATAATATATCCTAATTTATAATGAATGATTTTTTATAGTTGATATATAATTGTAAAGGGAAATTTATAAGAATTTTTTAATTGATAATTTTGTAGAGGGTTTTATTTATGCATTTTACGGGCTATAACTTTAATATGTGAGTGATAAGTATTCACATATTTAATTTAAAATAAATTTTCATATTGAGAAAAAAAATATATAATATATGAATGTTAGATTTATGGATTTTAAATTCATATGGTTAAAATTGATTATATTTTTTTATTAAGGTTACTTGTGGAACAAATAAAAAAATCAATAAATATAAAATGTGTTGGGTTTTGATGTGATGTTGAGAAATGTAGAAAACAACTAATTAGAATTTTCATAGGATACTGAAAATAAATATGAGGCCATAAGTGTTACATACAAGAGTATTAATTCTAAAATGACTCCACGTAGTAATAAGATTATTATTGAATTATATCTTTATCAATCCATAACATTCTATTAAAATAATAAATCTATTTTCATGATAAAATAGTTTGTAATAAAATAGTTTAATTGAAATTTATATGAGAGAAATTAAAATATCAAAAAATATGAGCGGTTAAAAATCATAATAAATCCACCACCTCATAAATTATGGAAACAAGCATTACCCTGATAAGGTCCACGCTATTTAGTTATCAATTTTTTTTATGATTTATAATATAGTAATGATCTAAATCTTAAATAATTGTGATAAATAAAATTAAATGGTGAGTTATAGCCCATTAATGGTGACATTCGAGGATTTTGAACATAACCATTAATGTTTATCACAAAATTCTATTTTACGTAAATAATAGAATAAAAAAATTAATGTGGAATAGAGATGAATCCAAAAAAAATTATTGGTCTAAACAAAAATCTTAAAAAGAAAGAAATTTTCCTATCAAGAACCTATTTAAATATCCTATAAACTATTTTACATATTGTATCAAAATGTTTTAGAGTATTTATGATTTGTTGGAATTTACCAACCATGCCTAAAAAATATATAAATTGAAATTTTAATCTAATTAATAAATGAAATAAACAAATAAAAGATTATAATTATTCTCTGGGTAATAAAAGATGATTATTAAAAAAATTGCAGCCAATAATAATACTCAAATGGATTTCAATCTAAAGTGTAGATACTTATATAGTGGATGTAATTCCCACATTATATATAATTTCATTTTAGTGTTAATTATTAAAAATGATGATGCAATATGGAATTTAAAATAAAATCAATTCAATGATTGAAAAACAAAATTGATTCTATATAAAAAAAATCCTTATAATGAACAAAAAATGTTTCTAAATAAGGGTAACCAATAGGTTATTGAATTTTTTTGAAAGGTGTAAATATTTGTTTCACATAGATACTATGTGGAAGACATGGATTTCAGAAAATGATAAATTATTTAAAATCAAGGGGAAATAAATAGTGACCTCATGTGGTAAATGTGTTATTATTGAAAATGAGACTTTTCATAAAAGGATGGTTGAGAATTTGATTGATGATTTCTTGATCAAAGGAATATATTAAATATAATTTTTTGTGATGGTAGTGAATAAATAAAAACATTATATTCATTTACTAGATAAATTAACAATGTTTAATCTATCTAAGATTAATTCTAACAAAGTCGTGTATAATACACATAGAAAAAAGAAACAAATTTAATAAGCATTCATGAATAAATAATTAATAATTTTTTCTATATTTTAGAGTGGAAAATTACTAAGGTTTTTGTTAAGAACCATGTATTAGTCATATTTCTCTCATTATGAAAATTATGGAAACACTATTTATTGGAATCCATTAATATTTTAGTTTCACAATACTTTGAATTATATGAGGAAAACTATGGCTAATTGGTACTAATTTTGGATCTACATCAGGTATATATACGGTTCAACTCTGGACCTTCACTATTAGGGCTCATTTTTAGTGTGTTGTTAGGGGGTGTATTGATGGAATTGAGCATACTCATATGTGTATATAGTGGGGGTCACTATTTGTCATCTCATTTGAAACTCTATGGATGGGATTTGGATACTTAGGTTGTTTATTACAACATGTTGAGGAAATTAGAGGTGTTAGAGTGTAAGAAAAAATGGTGGGTCCTTAAAGATGATTGCAAAAAATGACATCAACCCTAGGGGTGAAAATATTACCTCTAGGAGAGAGTTTTGGTAGGTAATGATTACCATTGATGTCCTAAAAATGTTAAATGTGTAATTTAAGTTTTCCTCATGAATTATGAACACATGTGACCTTAGGGTGTGATGGTGATGAAGTACATCATTGACCCTAGGTGGTGTAGTTATTAAAGGTCCCCTATGGACTAATGTTAATGAGCTTATGGGATATAATCCACGACAATATGGTATAAGTTTGAAGATGGCCTATGTTGTTTTATTAAAGTAGCATACATAGAATATTTTAGTGGGTCAATTAGGCTAATAATGTGAGACTTTGGGATATATTTTTTAGATTTTGGGTCATATAATTTTGGGGTTTGGGGTTTTATTTAATATATAAGAATTTATATATTGGGTGATCATCCATTGGGGGTAGGGATAATGATACACATTGAATATAGGTAGGTGGGGTGTTTGAGTTATTTTGTTGATATAGTACCCTTGATAAAATAGTATTATTAATTATTGGTAATTGAAAGGGAAATAAGAAAAAAACATAAATTGAATTTTTATAACATTATAATGAAAAACAATCCATCATTGATGATTTCAATTTTTATCTTCATGTCTTCTTACAACACCAAATTTTGAACATCACAATTAATATAAGAAATTAATTGTTATCCTTGATTTTTGGATAATTTAATGAAGAATAACGTTATAAATGAGGATAATTGAATATAATACACTGAAGGAAGTTGTCAATGTTAATATTCTAGAGTTTTTATATCTTTTATTGAATCTATAATTCTGGATAATCATCACAAAAACTAATGTTTGAGGTATGATGATCCCTTTCCCAAAACAGTTTCATTTCTTGATAAATTTGGTAACCATTTTTGGAGATTTAAAAATAAAAGGAGAAGATAAAAATAAAATTTCAATTTACTTTATTTTATATATTTTTTGAAATTCAATTTAGGATCAAAAATTTCATAGAAATTTACTTTTTACAACACTTCATAATTCAAATACCTATTGGTATGATATTGTCGATAATGTATCAACAACTTTTTCATCAATATTGATCACTCAATTTTTCCAAATAATGATAATCTTAGATATAGAGAGTGGTGATAAATTAATACCATACATGTAGAAAAATTAGATTTCTATTATTGGTTTTATGGTCATATATATTATAATTAATGTTAATATGTTTTAGAATTTTCCACTGAAATTACCAATGTTAAAATCCAAAAATAATTTTTTTTTATTCAAGTTATTTATATGATTTATTTAAAAACACATTTTTGGAGTTTTCACATTTGTTATGTTTAATAATAAAAGATGAAATTAAAATTTGAAAGATTTTTTCACCAATTGTTTTGAGAATAGAATTTAAAATGCTTCACATTATGGGTTTTCACATTAAATATTAAAATGACCGATTTAAATACTCTATAAATAGAGGGGTGTTACTTTAGTAAGATAGATAACAAAAATAAATACTTTAAATTACCTTGGTTTTTAACATTTTTTTAAATAACAGACATTAAAATGATTCTATTTTTCATTTTTAACATTGATTTTTTATTAACCATTATTAAAATTAATATCATAATTTTTTATTTTCACAGTCATATGATATTATATTTCATTCTAAACATTAATCCTTTAGGATATGTAAATTTTATATTTTTTCATCAAACCCAATTATTTTTCTTTTTCATCTAGAAAATATTCTTAGATTACACTTTTTATTGATTTTCAATAAAAAAATATCCTATTAATCCAACACGTTTTGATCTAGCAAGATCAAGTGATTTCTTTTAAATACTTCATTTATCATTATTTTTTTCACTTATATATTACAAATAATGACTGAATATCTATGGTGGATATTTATTTGTATTAAATGAATTTTTGGATAGATATTTATGTTAGTGTGAGAGAAATGTTAGTCAACAAAAATATTGTATAAAAGTAAAATCCATATTACAGTATCTTTTATTATAGACTGAATTTTTCCACAATAATATATAATATCATTTATTATTTTGATATTTTCTTCAATTATTATTGTTTCTATGATTTATTTGTTTGTTATGTTATTTTTTAATCATTTAAAAGTAAAATTAAACATTATAAATATTTTTTAGAGTAATAATTTCGTCATTGAATATCTTAAACAAACAAGTCAATTGTTTTTTACTCCTTCAATTGTTTTCAAAACATAAATACTTTTTTGACATGGGTTATTTAAAAAAACAAATAGGAAAAAGGGTATCCACATTGGTTATTAAAATAAGTGACATGAAAATTTTATATAAAATTGTATTTTATATTAATATAAAAATAACCAATGTTTTAAATTTTTTTAACTGGTAAAAAATATCAATGTTAAAAATATATTTATTAAATATCATGAAACTAAATATCGTAAAAATATATAGTAAAACTATATATAACCCAACATTAAAATACATTTTTACACCATTTACACTTTTCATAGAAAAATTTTGCTTCCATACTCCTCTTGAGATAAGTTAATTGATTCACTTAATTAGTATGAGAATAATGAAAGGAGTGGAAAAAAATGGAAGAAGATTATGAGTTTAAATAAGTAATTTTCATGAAAAGAGTATGATTTCACATTATATAATGTCCATAATATATATTTTTAAATAAGTAGAGAAAAACTATGAACTACTAAAGACATAATGAAATGAATTTATGTGAGCTAGTAAATTATATTGAAAGCAAATAAAAAGGGGGAGGGGGTATGAAGTAAAAAATGGATTGTGTAGGTATATTTTTTTTGTTAATAGTAATGTCTATAAGATGTGTGGATTATTGTATAATTGTATAATTATCCTCTAATAGAATACAAAAAAATTAATAGGTGACCCATGAATTTATTAGAAAATAATACTGAATCTTTTATCTTCAAATACATAGATGGTAAATTTCTTTTAATAATTTATATACATGTGATGATTTATCAAATGATAATCAAGAAAAGTAATTACTAGTGTATTTTAAGTATTACACGCAATATTAAAAATTTATAGTGAAGTAGAGAAGTTTTCTACTATTTATATTCTGAAATAGACATTAAAAGAATGAAAATTTTATAAAAGTGTGAAGAAATCATCTCAATAAGTTATTAAAAAAAGTTATTACTATGTTCATTTAAAATATTTCATGGATTATGGTTTAAATAAGATGAAGTGAAAATGTAATATAAAGGAAAATAAGTTTCAATTAAGTAATCAATTCAAAGTTCAAATGATTTTAGATGTCTATGTAATTTCATAAAAGTGATTGGAAATAATTATTTTATTTTTTAAAAGATATTTGAAGCAATTTAAGCTAACATAAAGTGATAGATAATCCCCTTAGATGTTTTTAAGTGATTATGATATTATTTTTAGAATTATGGAATTTCATGATTAGAATTGTAGAAATGGATAAGTCCATGTTTTTCTATAAGGGTCATCTATACTCTATAAGATTGTATCTAAAGAACCAAGGTGACAATTTGTGAGGGTTTGAAAATTTTGTATGTATCATTAATAATTATATAGGTTTCATTTCAATATTTTATATAGTTATAATTATAAATGACGTAATTTGTAAGGACTCTCTAATAATTTTTAAGGATAAACACAAAATTAATAACAATCATCCATGATGTTTTAAAATCATTATCTACATAATTATGATGATTTATAATTTTGTTATGGAATATTTCAGACATCTTACAGACGAGTTTAGTTCATAAGGATGATTTCTCACTATACATGTTTGTATAAAAACTTTGTATGTATGATATATCACTTTTTTTAGATCGTATAAAACATTGTAACTACCATTATCCTGTGTGAATTTGGAAAAATAAATGAAACCTCAGTGAACTCAATAAGATTATTCCATTATCATAAGGATTATTATGATTTTATAGGGATTTTTCATGGGTAACAAATATGAAAAATTAATGGATGTTACTTGAGCTCCACAAGGACCATTTTGATACCAAAGAGTTCATGATGATTTCATAAGAGTCATTATGACTTCAAAAGGATCAACACATTATGAAAAATTTAGGTCTTTGAATGATTAAATAAAAAATATTTATAGAATAAATATTCTATGGAAGTATATATAATATTGTAAAGAAGGTGTTATTAAAAGATCAAAATATCATGATTCATTGTAAATAATTTATTAAATCCATGATTTAAATAAGATTCATTGAGATAAGAATGGCTATATCAATGGATTATTTAATCTAGTATTTTCCAATATAGAAATTCTAAAATCAGTATTGGTGATCAAAACTAATGGAATTCTTGGGAATTAAATCTATCTGTGTTTTAATTTTTCATTATTTTATTACATATCACATATGGGATAGTGATTCACTAAATAATTTAAATGGATAATAATTTATTTTCTCTTATAATCAAATGCATTATGGATGACAGACTAAAATTTAATATGTTTTCATTACTATGAGGAGATGAGTCAGAAGAAAATATATTATTGTTGTATTATTTTCATACAGTCATGATATTTTTTATTTTTTTATTTTGAGGATATTTTGAGATGAGTCTTCTCGAATCGCATGGATGAACTGAATGGGAGACTTATTTGGTTGGGATAAAATGAAAATAAATGAAAAAAGTTTGTTTCTAGAATTTTTTTATTGAAAAATATTTATGGTGAATGGAATATTTTTAATCAAGGTAGCACAACCATATGATGTTGTTGATGAAATATTAGTAGATCATGATTCTGACACTGAGGGATTTCTATATTCAAAATGTATATTTTCTCTTTTTTTGTCATGAGTGAATATGAAATAATATAATAATATAGAGAATATGTGACTATTTGAGAAGGTAACATGATAGTTATCTTTGAAAAAAATATATAAACCAATATTTAGTTGTTTAATAAGAACATTATTGGTATTAAAGAAGATAAATAAGATAATTACATTTTATTGATTAGTTACACTTAGTTAAAGTAAAATATTAATAATGAAAAATATGAATAGTTGAGGATGGTTGATTTCCATGAATGGTGGTAATTATTTCATTATAATTTAACATTATTTGACATATGAGATGAGAGAAGCCAAAAATTTGATTCTATGAAATATATGAGAGATTGGATATTTTTAAATATCATGTTAAGTGATGTTTTTTATGATTATATATGGGTAGTTAAAGTACTTTTTGACGAATAAGATCAAATAAGTTTATTCTGTGGAATCATAGGAATAAATTTCCATCATTTTCAAAAGGGCTCATAAGGAGGACCATTGAATACTATTTTTTCTAGTATAAAAAACCCTTTGGAAATTTTAGGGACTAGTATAAAGATCAAATCAAGAAGATACTTGAGTAACCTTACTCTCCCTATATGAATGTATCTTATGATATGAGCAAAAGCCATTGGAGGTATGAAATTCATTTTTCAATGGAACATTTCTTAAATTTGATGCCTTTTAGGATTATTATTAGGGAATTCCTATCAAAATCCATTCCTCTTCACATATGATCCTATTCATGAGTTAACATTCTTGGAAAATGAATTGTAAACAATGTTAATCATTAATAAATTAGAATATAATAAATGTATCTTTAAAATGATATTATTTTTATATAGAAGATTAATAATCTCAAAATCATATCAAGTATTTTAATGATTAAATAAAAAATTCACATAACATGATCTATGTCTCTATAATCATTTTATGTATACTATTTAATTAACATATCGTTTTTTAAATTATTATTTTTTCATCAATTTTTTTAGGATTTGATATATTCGATTATATTTTATTATTTTTTGAAAACATATCCTTGGTTTGAATCATGTGCTCATCAATATATCTTAACAATATACATGTTATAAAAAAATCAATGATATTATAGTTTTGAATATATTATAAACAATTTTATTTTATTATTCTACATAAAATAATTAAATTTTGTTTTCTATATAGAATGTTTTAATTTTGACATAAAAACCACTTTGGAAAATATATATAATTGTATCATTATAATGAAATGATGCTTTTGATATAATAATTTCATTATTCAATCATGTTGATTTATTGGTATTTAAAAAAATTATATTATTTAAATATAAATTCATATTGAATTATTATGTGATTAAATAAAAGAATATATAATATATCAAATTAATATTCCTAGTGAGATGAGTATAAAAATGTATGGATTTAATTTAGCTGACTCAAAAATAATTTTAAATATGTTTTCAATTTGTAAGAATAAATATAATTTTGTTCAGGTAATTTCTTATACCCTTTAAAAATATTAATTTCCTTAATAAAAGATATTGTATATAACATGAAATGAATCAAAATCAAAAAAAAATGTAACTTTATTGTTTAGTTAAATATTCTAAAATTTGTAAAAATAAATAAATAAATGAAAAAATAAATTAATTCAAACTCTTTTAATGGAACATATTTTCCCTCCCTAAATATTGTTTAATACTTATTATATATATATATATATTATTTTTTGTTATGCCTAAATTAAATGATATCTTTATTTTAAGAAATTTAAATTTAAATTTTACTATGGTAGATTAATTATGAAATCAAGTTGAATGATTTAAACCATTGCATGGAATATAATAATGACACATGGAATATATCCATATTTTTAATGTGACCCCATTGTATATAATTTTTTATGAAATTTAAATTTTCACAAAGTAATTTTTTGAGATAAATGAAATGTATTTTTAACTAAATTTCAATATAAATTCTTAAGATAAATATTTAAAATCAATTTTTAGTATTTTAAAATTATTTGTGATATATTTAATATATAGTTGTGAAATTGGAGATAACATATCAATAAATAATTGTGCGAGTACCATTGTGCCTATATTCGTGGGCATATGTCAATTGTTTCCTCTATTGGGCCATTTACAACACCAAAAATTATGAAACTAAGTTTAATTATTTATAAGATTGTTAATGAATAATTCTCAACAATAAATATAGACTTGATGACTCATAAGGTGTTTCTAGTTGAACCCATGACCTTGGTTAAGACAACTATTTTCATATGAGATGATAAATTGAACATAAGTAGATATTTGTAAAATGTTTTTTCTTACAACATATGGTAATAACTAATAAATATAAATTAAAGGATTACAAAAATTTTGAGACTATTATGATTTAAGAATAGATTTATGTTAACTTTAGTAGAATGAAATAACATTTTATAGAGGACTAGAAAAAATAATGAATAATATTGATGACTTTCACTTCTCAATAAAATGACAAGAAATGATGTAATTATCTTTATTATTTAATGATGTAGATTTTTTTAGATAATGATGTAAAAATTTATTATGATGGAATGAGATCCTTCTTATAATATTTTTGATGACATAAAAAGATTTATATCTGACATAATTATATTGATATTGATATAATTACTATAATTGGTGTTTAATAATACAGTTTTAATGAAACTAAATTTTTATTCAATTCAATTGGATAAAAGACACATAAATTTTATAGGGTGGTATTTTATCATATGTTTAATGTATGTAATTTCCATGAAATTTATAGATCTTGAATGAATAAATTTTCATTTTTTCCATTTTTAATCACTTTACCTTTCTAGTTTTATGTAACCAATTTTCTGGTGTATATTTACACATATAGTACCGTAGAGTGAAAAATCACATATTCTAAAACTAAATTTTTTAGGAGACATATAGTATTCAATATAACTGTCTATTTTAATTATATCCAATAAATTTATGATCATTGAAGTTAATGATACACATGAGCGTTAATTACAATTATAACCCACTACACTGGGTTTGAGTTAGATGAATATTCATTAATGTGTTTACACTCCACAAATCCAACCAAAAAATATTTCAACTTATTTGATGTTCTATAAATTACATATAATTCTCCCACCAATTAGATTTGAGTTCGATCTATGAAAGATGTTGAGGTGTTACTCTAAAACAAGAGAGTGGTGAATACAAGGTGACTCATTGAACTATGGATTTAAATTTTCCTATGAACTATGAAATCACGATTTATTTTATTTTAATTATGAAAATTACATCTATATAAGAGTTATATGAGTTCCAAAATCAATTTATGTAGGAATATAATGAATATATTTTAAGGCTAGAGTGTTATAACTATGATCAAACTCTGTATATTTGTATAATATCAGGACATTGGGATATAGTCCATGGTTATTTATAACCTATAATAAGATATAGTTTTTGGGGAATGTTATTATTATGATATTTAAAAATGTATATATATATATATCTACATTCTTATTTGGTGAGATAAGTATAGGTGATCCATGTGTATCATTATATTAAATAAATGATGAATATAAATTTGAATACTATTAATTCAAGTTACGATATTTAATTTTGTCTAAAAATTATTTATATAGGAATAATGTAGAATCAATTGGTTTATTGAGAAAAAACTAGCTGGGATGATTATACTATGTGTTATAATTCCACACTTAATATTGACATTTATACATTTGACTCTAGTGGTCATGAAGATCAAATGGTAACAAAGGATGATAACATTGGATATTTTTTGTTATAATGAGATATGGTATCAAAATACTTATATTCATCATCAAGATATGAAATTAATTTCCTTAAATTTTATATTTATATTTTATTTCGTCTTTTAATGATTATTTACATTATATTGACATGATTTATTATTATGCATTACATTATTGTGATATTTATCACATTCATACGAATTAACTTACAATATATAATATTTATTGTTTCCATGATGGATGATGCTCCTTATTAGTAATGGGCTAGTTATATTTTGATGTAATTGAGAAAGATTTTAATATAGAACTACTCAATTTTATCTCATAAATATAAATTTGTCTCTAGGAATCTAAATCACTATATGATTGGACATGAATGATTGGTATCAAAATGTATTGTTGGAATTTGGATTTTGGTGTGTGAATAGATTTTTTTTGGATAATTTTAAAATTTCTATAAAGGAACTCAAGTTATTTTTCTCATAATATTTAATTATTCAAAATAATAATTATGCTAAGTTATTATATACCATGAATCTCATTGCTGATCATGACTAAGAAACCTAAAAATAATAACCAGTTTATATAATGGTTATTATCAGTCTTGAGTCAGATTCATGTAATGATTATATAATTATGCTAGATTCAATTTAATTTGGTGGATAATCTATTCTAGCATTACTAATAATGTAACTTTCATTAAAAATATCATTTTTATGATATAAAAGAATATATTTTTTATTCAATCTATTTATAGAGGAGAGTGTGGTTTTTTCATTGAGATAATGGGATGTTTTTTGTAATATAATGTCTTATTATTCCCTATAAGTATAAGAGAAAATTATAGAATAATACTAATATGTGATAAGGTAATTTCATAATTGGGATCAGTTTTTGTTCTCTATAGTTTTTGATGAATATTATATGATTTATAGTGTATATATATAAAGTAAGTTTTTCATATCCGTTGATTTAAATTTTATAAAATAGCTATTGTATCTTGCATATGGCTCAACTTTCTGATTTTAACACCCCCTTGAGTGGCTATATGTGCATTAAAGAAAAAATAATAATTAATCCATATAATAGTTTTAGAAGATCCTGAAGTTGATGTCAGAGACCAACACTATTGGGAAAATCCCTCGATCTGACACCCTCTCACATTACCGAATCGGGTTGGTTATTGGACCTCAAGAAAACCTACCCATACGAATGAGGCAAACAACTAGTAGTTGGGGTTTGATGAATATAGTGGGGAGACTATACCTAATGATTTACAGTTACAACACATCTTAATAATCCAATGCCAAAAATATCATAGTAATGATGAACATCAGAAACCATATATCATACAAGTGTAATGTAAAGGATAAACAATAAACTGATAATGTTGAATCATGTAATGATTAGTTTAAATGTATCAAAATTTCAATTTAAAAATAATGAAAATAAATGAATTAAATGACATAATTTAATCTCAAAAGACCATAGTCCTGCAACCCATGTCAGTCCCATCTCCAAACTCCCACCCATCCAATAAGCCAAAACATTTCTAATGGGGTCCCATTACCTTATCCAAACCAGCATCCTTGAATTCGAATCGGGTACCGAATGGTACCCAAATATGGTGAGAGTAAAACTCATTAGGTCAACACCATCATGTCTAACCATAACCGGTCTAATAATAAGTGTATGGAATCTGTGATAAACATGTGTATTAGTTAATAAATTTATACAATATAACAAATAACCTTCTTCAGAACCATGATGGAATATCTTTGAGGATGTAACACAACCATGCCGACCAAAAACCATATTTCCATGGAAAAATCAAAAAAAATCTAGGCTAATTCCACTATATAAGAATTTCAGCATTAGAATGGGTATACCCTACTCAATATATGAATTTTAGCATGGTACCAGAAAATCATCACTCAATATAATCATTAAAGCATATGAATTGGTAGATCCTTCTCAATATAAGCATTATAGTATGGAATTGGGTATATCTAGCTCAATATAAGCATTAAAAAATGAGACTGGGAAGAGCTTGCTCAATATAAGAATTAAATCATGGGATTGGGAAAAGACTAATCAATATAATAATTATAGAATGGTACATGGAGGATCCCCTTCAATATAATCATTACATCATGGATCATTGGGCATAGACTTATATATAATCCTTTTAACATAAAATAAAGAATTATAATAATAACAATATCACAATATAACATATTCATCCTCAATAGTTAATTCTATAAATATTAATTTATCTTTAAATTACCCCTTTCATTGATAATGTTGGTCCCAAAACATTAACGTTCCAACCATTTAAATAAACAAAAACATTCCCAAAGAGAATATCTATTCAGAAATAATTTCAATCTCATTTCATTCTAAACAAACATTAATCTATTTTCCTATTTATTATTAATCAAAGGGTTTTCTTGACCAATGGGTCACCATATGCCAGGTCACATCATTAACTAATTCCACTACATGATTTACCAATAATAAATGAATAAATTATTTAGGGAACACTTCATGTCATACAATCAAAATATTTCTTATAATTCATAATTATATAGAGCATGGGCTTAAGATTTAGACTCCCTAACATTACCTGGTAATTTAAGAACACTAAAAATGCGTAAACCCAATTGAAATGATGGAAATAGAGATAAAAAAACAGAAACTAGATCACATTAGATCAATAACAAAAACCCAAAAATTTATTTAATAGATTTACACCATAATGATATAGAGAAATGAGTAAATATATGGAAACCTAAGGGGAAAAACTAACTAGGGATCACATGTTTAATAAGGATGTCTGGAATGGGGGAAGAGACTCCAAAATTGATTGAAATTCTTCTTGTAGTCGAAAGTTTGGAGGTTTTACCAATTTAATGAAATTATCATACATTCTACCCAGTTAAAACTATTGGGTATCATGAATACACTGAGTGGAATTCTTTAATGTCTTATAATTCAACATGTTTAAGTTATTCTAAAAAAACATGTCACCTTAAGTTAATTATTATCTCGATCAACATTTACATGATGTGTATTAGGTTTATAAAATGTGGTTACTTCACCTCATGAACCATTTCGTGGTTTTTGTCTTGTGGAAATTATACATCATGTTACATGTACAGAATGTTTAAATGCTCTTCTAATTGTTTTCATCCCAGTTTATACATAAGGACCAAACAACCTCCAAATCCTGCCAAACAATAATATACCCACATAAACTCATTTAACGTGTTTATAACCAAACTCAATTAACTAAAACAAATATAATCCCAAAAAAATTAATTTATTTTCCCAATAAAGGTTCTCCACATTAAAATAAGACTCATCCACCACGTTCTAATTAAAAACTAATAGAGATGCACTTGAAAAAAGATTGGATCTTACACTATATCATCTAAAGATTGAATTCAATCACTACAAGGTATTCGTAATGAAGTATTTATACTAGAGGGATGTTATCAAAGGATCCAACATAGATTATTAATTGAAAAATTTTATGGAGTTGAAATGCTACTACTTATTCAAAAGTTCGAAATTAATCCATGGGTTTCCTGAAACACATTTATATGTTTTCAAGACATGATATATTTACTCATTTTTTAATGACATATTTCTCTAACAATAATTCAAAATTCCATTTTATATCTCTCACAAGGATCTGAATTTCTTCTACTCATTATTTATAAAATATATCATTAATATCATCAAATAAAATAAAAATCAAAATATTCATTTATTATAAAAGTAAAGTGGTAATATATTAAAAAATATAAATATAAATAATCATTATAAGACAATGTTATAGAGTAATGTTATATATTTGTAAGATAAAGGCAAATAAATTATTATGAAACCCAAAATTATCTCCTTTAATATTCAACCTAATCAACATTGTAGAACTTAAAGTCCATACTTATCATTTCTATGTTTCTTTCTCATCCTTATATTGCTCTATGATACATTACCTATACTCTGTAGTTTTAGGTGACCAGTAGATATGGATATTCTATATAGTCAATATTAATCATTTGTATTTTTATAAAATTCATGTTATATTTTATGAGGTTTGTTTTTATGATAAAGCTATTTCTGATGAATATTTTAGGCATTTATTGGCATATTATTTAATTTGATAAAATATATATATAGTAACTACCATTACAGTATCATATAGAATTTCATTGGAATATAATAAATATTTTAACATGGTTTTATAATATATTATAATTTAACAATGATTCTCTGGTCTATTTGTTATCATTCTGTTTATCTTCCTCATAATCTATTGTAAAATATTAATGTTTCATCTGATACAATATTTTTGAGAATTGGATTTATGGACCACCCATTTAAAAAATTAAATTGATTCTTTAGAAAATAATTAACTCCCTTTCATTGTAAGGATACTTATATTTTAGATTATTAGATTATTATTTCATCATACATACATAAATAAAAATTAAAACACATGGCAGAAACATCAACATTGTATCCATTTTTCCTACAACAAAAAACTTTTATGATATAACTGTTTTATTTTCATGATATCTCTTCTCAATTATAAGAACGAACGGATACTTGTCTGGGATCCTTATTAAAACCCTATGAAAAACATTAGTTTGAGATGAGAATAAAAATCCCAATGAGAGATATATAAAACTAAATAAATAAAGAAAAAACCCATCAGTCTATGAATACACATAAGAATATACCTTTTGAAAATAAAATTAGTGCTCAAAATAAATATTTTCATACCAAAGATATAAAATTATATTCTAGAATATTTTCATAAAACATATTATAAAAAATAATTATGTTAAAAAAACTCATCAAATATTATTAAAAATGATGAAATTCATATAAAAACCAT
The DNA here is from genome assembly GCA_963277665.1 of Viscum album. Lineage (NCBI taxonomy): Eukaryota > Viridiplantae > Streptophyta > Magnoliopsida > Santalales > Viscaceae > Viscum > Viscum album. The sequence goes on along the minus strand of OY728141.1, from coordinate 1,011,489,681 downwards.
TTCAAAATTTCATATATATTTAAAGACATAAAAATAGAATCTATTTTCCTTTACACATAAGATCCATATATAACCTTGTTAAATAATAATGCTTCCAAAAAAATATAATTGTTATAGAAAAATACTATATATCAATTGGTACTTAATGTTAATATATCTTTCAAATTTAGTCTTATAAATACCCAATTCATTGGAGAGCTATATCAAGATCACACATTCATGGTTTATAATGAAACAAACCATCGCTGGTTTATAACAAATCCAACCATCCTTGTTTTATAATGGCACCAAAAATATATGGTTTATAATGGAGACACACATCTGTGGTTTGTAATGGAACCAACTATAGATGGATGGTTATGTAAAAGTGGTAAATATTAAAAATTATAGTAATAAAAATATTTTTATTATTTTTAATCAATTTATAGATTTTTTAATCTAACAATGGATATTGATTATGAAAAATTACCCATGTTATAGTCATGAAGATTGTAGGCCTTAAGTACACATGAGTAACGCTTCCAATATTTGATGAACATGACTTTAAAAAGGATATTTTTATGAAATATTCCAATTATAATGACTAAATCATAAATATAATATAATATACTTGAATATATTTATATATATAATATATGTCATATGGTTACGAAATATGTATCATGTCACTTCATGGAGGTGGTAATACACACATAAGAATGAAGGACATTAATGTTTTCCAAATGGATGGAAAGGTAAGAAAATTTATGTTATATTACCTTATAATATTTAAAAATATAACATGAATATCATATTTATAAATTATATCCATAATTATATAGATCCATGAGATGTGGTGGAGGTAAAAAAATCCATCAGTGCGTGAGGTGGTAGATCGTCGTACACACATATGATGGATTCATTTCCCATTTGATAGAAGAGAATAGAGATATAGATTAATCCATCTTTATATAAACATATTTGTAAATGGACGATACTTGTGCATTATTTTATCATTTTTGATTTATATTTTAAGTAGTTTGAATAAAAAATAAAAGAAAAACATTTGTGTAAATGTTCTACCTCTCATTCAAAAGAACTAATTTTTTTACAACATTAGTATTATAATGTTGTATTATACCCAATATATATCCAATATAATGTGAGTAGGTAAATTAAGAAGGAATATTGGATGGTATTGGAAAAATAAATGAATCTTTATATGTGGGGAAGAGAGGAGAGGGGGTCTATTTTATAAATGATGGGAGGGGCACTCTTACAATATTCTTAAAGTATTAAATTAATATAAATTAATTTTATATAATTAAAATATAGGATTATTGTTATTATAAATATACACATTAATTAAAAATTTTATATATTTATGTGCTTTTTCACCCTGATCTTTTTTTAACCTATGTTAACTCGTTTGACAATTACAGTTATATTAATTATTTTTAATATTTAGGGGTCAAGAAAGTGACAATAAAATAAATATGATCCATAAATATAAAATGATTTATATTTTAAATACTATCCCATTAAAATTTCTAAATTTGGTATTTTTAGTAATTTTTAATCATTACTATAATATGTTTTGTTATAAAATATCATCATTGTAAATTATGAAAATACATGAAATACTATAATATAATATATTACTAACTCATTTAAAGTGGTTTCAAGATGACATTTGATTAAATATAAGAAGTGTAGGGTATTAATATAGTATTCAAATAAAATTTATAATATATTATATATCATTTAATACCTTATCTTTTGTTTTAACCCCATGGTCAATAAATTTCAACCTTAAGCATGGTGATGACTTTTTAAATATTATAGGGTAGTAATTTTACTTATAATTAAAAATTTGGTGTGCTAATGGACATGATAAATTTTTTTTAGAAAATATAACATACCATTTATTCTCTTACATGATATTTATGTCTTATAAATTTATTTATAAAATATTATTTATCATAAAATAACATTAATATCATTTATGACACTATTCATTTAAGTTTACTTTTCAAACCATATGATAGATATGAAATATTAATATAGATATAAAATACACCAATAATCTATTATATTATTCTATAAAAATAGTGGGATATTATATTTTAGCTAAAACTTATTTATTTTAGTGTTTGTAAATTCATTATCAAAATTTTTCTACTTATTTCTCAAGCACTATGTCGATGTTGCATTAGAATTTAAGGTAATTATATCATCACTAAAAGCTAAAATTAAATTAAAATGATAAAAAAATAATTAATATTTCAAATAACTATTTATGAATGAAAATAATTTGTCTTTATCAAAACAAAAAAAATATTATAGACTTTAAATGTGAGAGTGTGAAATTTTTTACATTATCTTTTAATTAAATAATAAAATGGTAAAATAAATGAAAAATAAAAAAAGGTAATATTTTATAATTTTGGTTGTGTATGGATGATATATACTCATATAATGAAGTAAATAAATGTTTTTATTGTAATTTTAATCGTTATCAAATTAGTTTTAACCCTAATTAGATCATTTTAACTTTATCTTGGTAAAAAAACATTTATTATGGTTTCTATTCATATTGATCAAAAATAAAAGATACCTATTTATGAAATTTGAACCACTTGATTCCAAATATGGTTTCCGTTATTTATTATTGAATTTTTATAATTGGAAGAAATTAATTTAAGATTATGTTACAAAATGAAATAGTTTTTCTATTAAATAATTTTTAGTATAAATATATTTTTATAAGAAATTAATATAAAAAATTATTTATAAAGACCATAATTGGATTATTCTAAATCATAAGGATCTAAAAAGTATTTCAAATTATTCCAAAATCTAATTTTAATTTTTAAATATTTGAAAATAAAATATATTTTCAAATTAAAAATGATCTTTTTCATTAATTGTTAAAAAATCAATCTATTCAAAAAATTCCAAAAAAATAATACTAAGATAATTTTAACATGATGATTTAAAAAATGAAATAATTTTTATCAATCAAAATTATTCATGTTTATAGAAATTACTTATATAACTTTCTTAAAAAATGAAATAAAAATTGTTTTTGATGAAAACTTATTTTTGAAGCACAATATTTCTTTACTAAAAATTGAGTACAATTTTCCTTAGAATTATCAAAAATATTTATTGATTATCAAATTTAAATAAATATTTCAAATTTTGGTTACTTTTATTCATACCTACCAATTTCATTATTAGGTTATAATGGTAATATTTAAATAATAATATTTTCATATTTATTTAAGCATGGTATTACATGTCGTATATACTATCAAACATAGTCTATTTTTTATAAATCTCGATGTATTATATTTTAACCCCTATAATAAGCTTCATCCTCACAATTTAAACATGTAATTAGTAATTGGTGATCTAAAAATTGAAAATACATTTACTGAAAAATCAAGTCATTAAAAGGGTTAATAAACCATTCTCTTAAAAATAGTGACGGATAAATAAGTCAGTCATCTGAAATAATGCATTCAAGGTATCCAAATAGAATAAAATTTTTGGGAAATAAAAATATAGAAATATAGGAAAAAATATTTTCCAAAAAATGATGTCTACTAATAGAGATCATTTGTCACCAAAAAGTGAATTCTCATGAGAAGGTTAATGATAAAAAAATCTATAAACCAATGAGGTGTCAAATAGACCATCGATTCAATAGGAATAATGACAATATGATATTTTTTAAGATCCTTTTCCTAGTGTACAACAATTACTTTTCCATCTAGTAAAAGAACATAAGAAAATATACTTACATGACATGTATAATTTCATCCGATAATAAATCTTCACTACAATATAAATTTTCTAAAAATATTGATTATTCAAGATGAATAATGCATGGATAAATAAATAAAATAAATATTTAATCAATCACCTAATCATCTAGATACTTCTCCAAATATTATACATTAACCAAAACCAAAAAAGTTCACACACGATAATTACCAAAATGAATAAACCTTTATATAAAGAAATAAAATATTAGTCTCCAGAATCCTAAAAAATAACATCAAAATTTCAACATGGATTATTCTACATATAATTATCCAAAAAATTATTCAAAATATTCTAGATTATGATTAAAATAGAAATTTTATAATTATTTGATAAGATATTGATTCTAGATAAGTTTATCATTTATCTCCAAATAAAATAAATCACTCTTAAAGTCTAATACAAAAATTCAATATTCCATAATCACATAATCTCCAAGATATGGTAATAATTTTCTTAAATGAATTTAATAATCATGAAGCCATATTAGTATCATATATAATTCCAAAATATAATTTATACTGTAATCATAAAATGAAATACAATCTTATACAAAAATATTTCCATTTACCATTATCGCTTAATTTTTCCAAACTAGTTAACTAAATCTAAAATAAAATTAATCACGAAATCACCAAATCAAATTTTAATCCAAAAATTATCTATTTGATAAAACTTATGTTACAAAAATTGTAATAACCCTTAATTACCTCAATATCAAAGGCCATATAAACTCTAAAGGTTATCAATACATCTAATCTTGTATCCAAAAAATTTAAATTCATTTATACTCAAATAAATTATTGTATATTTAAATTAAGGTTTATAGATACTTGAAATATACATCAAACCTCAATAAATGTTATCCAATGTATTCCCATCACATAAAATAGAAAATGGATTTCAATTCCACTAAACATATGATCAACATTAAACATATAAACACATGATGGTATCTAACACTATTAAGTTATCGACACGTGAAAATATCCTAATATCTAAAGCTACCCAAACCATACCTTGGATAGAATATATAAGAACCTGACCGTATATAATTACTAAATTAAATCATTATATAAAAATCCACATACATTCATTTCATATATATTTATAGTTTATAGTTATAGATAATTATGACATCACCCTTTCATAAATAAATATTACATAAGAAGGTGGAAACTAACACATATTATTCATTAAAACAACATGTGAATTTAAAATATATTTATTTTTGAAAAAAATTAACTTATTCAATATCTTGTGATGCAAACCACAATGAGATTAAATAAAATGTATTACTCAATTAATTTTTTTAAAAAAATTTGATCATTTTAACCAAGCCATTAAATTTATGGGTATGAATATAAAAAAAATAAAATATGAAAAATATATATTATAACACATACTATTTTTTTATATATTAGAAATAAAAATAAAAATAATTTAAAATTAAAAGAAATGTTTTTCTAATCATTATATTTTTCTAAAAAAGTTTTAAAAAGTTATTTGGGCTCATAATTAAATTTTTTTATTTATTAAATTTATAATTATTTTTATAAAATGAAATTAATTTTTTAAATTATAATATCAAAATTATATTAGGGTGATTTATTTAGATTTTTTTGAAATGTTTCAATTTTATTGAATAGTGAAATATACTGAATTTTAATTGAAAACTGATTTTTTGAAAATTATATATAAAGTTAAATTATATTTATAATTAGTTCTAAAGTAAAATTAGTTAATATATATATATATATATATTAGTCAAAAAAAATTCATTTTAATCATTTTCTTGTTTAATTCTAATATAAAATCTTTATAAACATTTAAACATTTTCTCTTTAAAAACATGTTTTCTTATCGCGTCTGAGGGATTAATTTTAAATTAATTTTTTAAAATTATTTTTATGTAATTTATACAAATTTATTTCATATTTGGAATTATGAAAATTTATATTCAATAAAAAGTGAAAAATATTGACCAAAATGAATACTGGAAAAATAAAAAATTAATTAGCCCGGTTATGGTAAAATCTAAATTACCAGGGGACTAAAATAACGACATAAAGGTTAAATTGGCCTAAATATTTTTCTAAAAAATATTTACTATCAATATTTATAACCTATAATGTATTTTTATCAAGAATAATATATTTTGGACTGTATTGTGATGTATAAAATGTGAATACACCTTTTTTTAGAATATTACCGATTTTCCACTCGCCAGACATATAAAATGACAACTCATCTTCGCTATTCTTCACACCTTCACCGCATTTTTGATTAGACAATAACTACCCATATCACTTAAAATATTCCATAACCAAACCCTATAAGTGTTAATTTTAAAAAAAATCCATCATAGGATGGCTTTGGTGTAAACCTAAGGAGGTTACCAAAAAAATATGAATATTATTCAATGACTGTTTTTTTAATTTTATTTCTTCCCCCACCAAATTAAATTATTATTAAACCATAATAATATAAAAAACTTATTATATTTAATATACTTATATGTTTTTATATTAATTTAATTCCATACAACCATCCACACTTCCATCAAATGGGTTATGATATCATCATTCTTTTGTAAGGAGTACTGCAGCCTCATGAACAAATGTAAATCATTTTTCCATTACCATAATTCACGGTTGGGTATGATGATAGATATAAATTATATATATAATATTTATAACACATTAACACCTCTAGAGTAATTATATCATATATAACTTTTTCACATTCTATTCCTTAGTAGATATGATAACATTTCCCAAATATACGGAAGACTACCACCTAGCAATGCGATGTGATTTTTCATTCACTAACACTTTACATGGAATGTTATAAGGATATAGTTAATGAGTATATAATATATAAATAAAATAATTATGATATTAATGACATATATATATATCTTAAATAATATAATACCTCAGTTTTTTCACTCACTGAAAGATGATAACATCATTCGAATACGTATGGACTACCACCTTAATGAAGTGATGTGACTATATTTTCATCACTAAACCACATGGAGGATATATATAAGTGTATTTAAATAAATAATATCTAATTTATGATATTATTATCATTATATAATAATAAATTTTCAGGAACTAGACTAGGCTTCAATCCAAGCCAACACCCAACCCAATTCATAGGGATTAGGAACGCCATACGATCAATGTCATGGGAAGATGGTAGATCTATATACTATAGGTCCCTATTTTAATAGGTTTGGGTGGTTTTGTAATGGGGTATTTTACCCTCTTGTTTCATGGGGTCTTGGTCATGTAATTGGTTCCCCTCCGATTTTTGGCCTTTTGGTTTCTTATATAAGTGTTAAATTCTCATATTGTAGCATTGTCTAGTGATCTATCATATTTTAGTTATTGCTTATAATGTGATGTTATATATTTGTGGGTTGTTTTTTGATGATTATTATGAGAAAATATTTCTCAAATGTGATTCTTTATGCATAGGAACTAGTATAGATCCCATGGGGTTCAGGAACGCCCTTCGGTTCATGCCATGAGTCGGTTCGGTTGTTGGGTTGGATGGTTTCTCGACATGGTTTGTGAAAAAATAGTATCATTGAATGATTTTACATTAATTTGGTTCATTTTATTTTTAAGAGTATAGATAAAATTTAGCTAGTACTATCGAGTTTTGAGCTTCTAGTTGTAGGTGGGGTTTCTAGATAACACACCTCATGATAGGTCCTCATTCACCATGGGATTTTTCGAATTTGTTTTGACTCCTCCACTAGGTGTGATATGAAGGCAACCGACTATTCATGGATGTCGAGATGGCTGGAGTGTTTTTACTTTTGATTTTTCTTGTTATGGATTTGTATTGATTTTTGGTGGTTTTTAAAAGTTGTTATTGTTGAAATTTTTTTTGATGATGTATTGATGATTTCCTTGGGTTTTTCGATTGTTGTAGCATCATTTATCCCAGGACATATCATGTGAAACCATGGTAACAGTATGGAGATATTTATTCCTCGCCATTTTATCAGACCATAGTGCAAGTATTGGTTCATGTTTTCAGAGCATTTAATCAATGGTGGGATCTGGAAATTTTTATACTAAGGAAGAAAAACAGGTCTAGAAATGAAAAAGGATCAGGAGTTCCTCAATAATAATTATCCTTTCTTTTGGGGTAGCACAGAACCCCTAGAGGTTAATGATTAGATTGAAAATATTTAGAGGTTTTTTGGATTTATTTATTCTCGAGAGGCGGTCAAAGTGAAGTGTGTTACCCCTATGTTGGAAGTTCCTTGTTGTGGGTGGTCTCACTCAGTGGTCCAAGATATGAAACATGAGCAGATGGGTTAAAAGCACTTGAAGGATTTTTTTCAAAGAGAATTATTTTCTTGATACCTTAATTCACCTAATACCACTCTATCAGTTTGGGAACATTGGAGTTAGGGGCACATGTGTACATCATGATTAATACCCCTAATGCCACTCCATCAGTTTGGGAACATGGGTCACTTGTAGAGGGTTTGTAATGGTGGTGCACTTATTTAAAGTTGTGATGGCCCCTCATCCCATAATGAACTACCAGCTCAATCCAATGCCATAAGGGTTAAGGGTTCTTGGTCTATTGGTCAAGGTGGTAAGGATATATCTTCTTATGTATTGATTCATTTAAGGGTAGTGTAGTAATTATATAATCAGTCTCAAGAATTATATGACACAAAATACCTAAATGATATGGATCAGGTGCTAATGGAATGAGATGAAGGACCTGCAATAGGTTTATGCATTATTTTTATTTCATCATCAATAGCTATTGATTTATTTGAAAAGGGTGATTCTAATTATTTTATTTCATCCTTTTGTGGAACTATTGAAATTTCATACCATTATTAATGCTTGTGTTATGGTGTTCAAGACTCCACTTAGTAAGAAGAGAAAGAATGTTTATAGATATCTATCAAGTGCCCTCACCTTGTTAGGGTTTCAGTTGGAATGTGATTTCCAGGTTCTAAAAATGCAACTCTTTGACATGATCCTCGAAATCGAATGGAGGGTGTGTTTCAACACAGACGTTGATTTTTATCAGTATAGAGTGAGTTATGTGGTTCCCTATGGGATTAATTAGTTCATCCATCTAAATGTGATCCTCAATTGTTACATGTTGGAACTCCACTTATAATGTTTAGAAATTTTATTTTTCAAGGTATCCTATCCTACATTTGGGGATCATGGTAGTGTTTATGTGATTGGATTACCTTCTATGGTAAATGTGTTCCAAGATGTGTTTCCAGATTATTTTTCAGGGTTTCCCTAGAGTAGGATGTGGAGTTCACCATTGATTTAATTCCAAGAAAACAGTCGATATCTCATCCCTCATATCATATGGCCCCTACCAAGTTGAGTGAATTAAAGATATAGATGGATGATTTGAAATCAAAAGGATTCATTTACCTGAGTGTCCCACCTTGGGTCCCCCCTATGGTGTTCACTAACGAGCATAATGGATCTCTTTGATTGTATATTCATTATAAAAAGTTCAATAAGGTAACAAACAAGAATAAATACAATTTTCCCTACATTTATGACATATTTGGTTAGCTTTAGGGTGAAATTTGGATCTCTAATGATGACTTAAACTCTACGAATCATCAGGTCAGGGTTTGAAAGTCATATGTTCCCAATATAGCTGTCTCAAAAAGATACATCCACTTGGAGTATTGATTCATTCCTTTTGGGTTAAAACATTATCTAGTGGTTTTTGTGGAACTTATGAACCACGTGTTTCATCAATACCGTGAAACCTTAATCATAGTGTTTTTTATGACATCCTAGTATGCTTTAGGAATAAGTAAGGTCATGAGAAACTTTTCAAGACCCATTTAGGAACTCTTTGAGATCACTTTGTTTATGTTAATATCTACAAGTATAATGTATGTATTAGGGAGGTAAATCTTATTTTCCTATTTGGTATCAGAATGTTGGGTTTCAGTGGACCATAATATGATCTAGGTGGTTATTTCATGGGAGTAGATGAATAAACTTTTTGAGAATAAAATATTTTTGGGCCTAGAAATGTATTATAGGTGGTTCATTAGGGATTTTTCTCAGATTTATTCTCCCATTATCTCACTTACCTAGAAATGGGTAAGGTATCAATAGAGATTGAAATGTATGGTGTCCTTTGTGGAGCTCAAGATGCATTTGACCACTTCCCCTATTTTCATCTTACATGAATCTATAAATGGATACATGGTTAATTATGAATCTTAAAGGATGGGTCTTGGGTGTTTGTTGATATAGGATAACCATTTGGTGGAATATAGCTCTAATAAACATCGACCTCACCAAAAGAATTACCCAACCCATGACCTAGAACTAGTAGTGGTGATACATTCCATGAAAACATAGTGTCACTATCTCTTTGGGGAGAATTTTTTAGTTTACATGAATCATAAGAGATTACCCAATATATTCTACCAGAAGGATATGAATATGAGGTATCATCATTGGGTTAAGTAACTAAAAGGGTTTTATTTTGATATCGTCTATACCATGAGTATAGGGAATGTGGTTTCGGATTCTTAAAGAAAAAAGATTCCAATGTAAGTAGTTAAAGAGTACAGTGACGAGTTGACTTTGATGTATAGTTTTCCTAGATGAAACTAGAGACAAAGGATCATATTGGGAGAATTTCCTTATCTAATGTTTATCTTATTCACTTCCTTATATAGCTGATTCTATAGGAACATCCAAGTGATGATTTTTACCATCATTCCATACATTTTCTAAATGGTGGGAGGATTTCTAGAGAATGGTCATTGTCTTCTGTGGGAGTTATTTTCTTAAAGGTTTGCTTCACAATATCGTTATATTTTCTAAATTTGTAGATATAGGATAGAAACCAATATCAATGTGTAATTCATCATGGGACCTCTAAGAAGTTTTATGATGTTTGATGTTGGTTGTGGTGTTTAGTTATGAGGTAGAATATAGATGTCATTGGAACTAGGTGTTATACTTGTTAGTAGGTTCAATATGAGAATCAGAGTCCCCCTATATTTCTTAAAACAATACCCGTTCCTAAATAGAAGTGGGATGAGGTCACTATGGACTTCATCATTGTATTACCTCATACAACCCGAGGAATAAATTCTATATGGATGGTTATTTAACACATGACCAATTTTTTCCATTTCATTCTCATTACGGATTCATAAAAAGTGGACGAGTAGGGTTGGTTGTATGTTTTGGATATAGTGAGGATTCATGGTGTATCATGAAAGAATATTTTATTTAGGGAAACTCAATTTACCAATCATCTCTAGGAAGAACTTTAGAAGGTAATGGGATCACAATTTATACTCAGTATGGTATGAGATCCTCAAATGGAAGGTCTGACTGATCAGGAAAATCGGATCTTGGAAGACATTCTTTGTCCATGTGTGTGGGATTTTAGAGGCTCATTAGATAACCATTTGGGATTGGTTGAACTGGAGAGTAAAAATAGAAACTAATAATTTATTAAAATTCCCCCTTTGAGTCTCTTTATTGTTAACCATGTCAATTAATATTTTTCTTGATAGAAGTGGGTGAGACTTCTTTGATATGAACAATCCAGGTGCAAGAGAAATTAGATGATGATAGGTTAGTCATGAAATGGTTATTGACGACACAAATCCACTATTAGTCTTATTCTGATTATCAGTGATGACCCTTGTTATTCATAGCGGTTGACTAAGTGTTTCTAAGGTGTCCCTTCACTAGGTACATCATCATCTTGGTAATAATGGGAAACTGACATAGAGGTACGTTGGGCCTTTTTATATTACTGAGAGAATTAGAATGATAAAATAAATGTAAAAATTTTCATCCCATCTGACATCAATTCATGATGTGTTACATGTTTTGAAATTGAAGAACTATAATATGGACTCATATAACATGATGAATTGTGAATAACTTTTGCTCGAATCTAATTTTTCAAATTTTGAACATCTGGTGTGGCTTGTGTATTCCCAAGAGAAAGTGATTTAGCGGAAGTCCATTACATTGGTCCATGTTCTTTGGAAGAATGTGATTGATGATCATGATACATGGGAGTAGAAGTCTTGGGGTGAAGAAGTAATATCCACACATATTCTCTTATCATAATTCATAATGACATTTTGATCATAAAAAGTTTTCATCATGGGGAAAATTCCCATATCCATTGTTTTTTTAACTGAGGTAATTTTTATCTTTTATTTTTGTCTTAAAATTAATGTGTGGATTTTAGAAGAGTTTTTTAGGAAAATTATGGCTTTGGTCTAAACAAAAATAGGTGAATGATTGGCTCACAATTAGTGAAAACCTTTCTCCAACCCAATTGAAACCATGAACCCTCAACAATGTCATTGTCCAGATCTCAGAACCTAGTGCACGGGCATGTGGGATAGATTTGTACCTAGGAAAGTGGATATTTATGAGGTGTATGGTTAGGTGCATGGGAATCCCCCACCTAGAAAACCACGCATCCTTCATTCGTATTGGAAAGTGGATCCACATTATTGGAGCATGTTTTGGAAAACCATGCATCCCAATTTTGTGTCCTCTTAGAACATTAAAAAACATTAATTTTTTAAAAAACTAATAATAACCCAATGTTTTATAAATGTCAATTACCATTTTATAATTAATTAATATAGTATAAATATCATACATCACATAGAAAACCAAATAAAAAACATTATTCTCATTAATGAATAATTAAATAAGTGGTATTTATAGAATTTAAGGAACCTATACCAATGGAATAGTAACATGGACTTTGGAATAGTAATATGACCATTAGGAATAGTAAACTAGCGAATAAAATAATAACCTTTTATTTGAAAGAATTAACAAAAATTTGGTATCTTGTTAATGTAAATATAATATATTTATATCATATAATATGTGATTAAATGTTTAAAAAACAATAAATTAAGTATTTCTATTTTTTATGATATATAATTCTTATTTACAATTTCATAATTAATATGATGATTTAAAAGAAAATTTATTTTCATAAAATAGATTCATAAACTAAAATTTTATTTTATTATGATTATAAAAAAATTGGTGAGACCTTAATTAATTTTTCAATGTGTCATAAAATCAGTTATAATTTTCAAATCAGTATTTTTCAAATAAATGATGATTTTAATTAAAAATTAGATTTCTCATATTTAAAAAATTATTTTGAGAAAATGGAGTCAGCTTTTTAAATCTAAAATTTGAAAATGTTTTGGATAATTTTTTTTATTTTTCTAATGTTGTTTAATATTTGGTGAATAGTGAAATATGGTAATTTATGATATTTAACATTATAACTAAATAAATGAATTTTTGAGTCATGGTTGAGGTAGGGATTATATAAATATCCATTATCTCAAACTCACATGAACTATTCAGACTAATTAGTAACAATAATCAATATTATTTGTAGTCTTGAGAAAAAATAATAAAAAAATTAATAAAATAATCATAAACACCCCCTCCTCCCACTATAACTACCACCCAAACCACCTATTATCCTGACACCATATAAGCCCTGGATGATGTTTAAATTCTATCCAATTCCTCTCCCAAAACTCTTCACCATGTTCTTCTATTTATGGACTCTCCAAAATACCATTTCTAAGTTCCATAAGGAGTTTCTCATGGAGAAATTTTTCAAGAGGTAAAATCATCCACCATTCCCTTTTAAATTATTTAATTCATCTTCCTCATCCTTTACTCCAATTTATAAAGTTAAATGATAACTCTAGTATCATACATATATTATAATTTTATTTTGAAAACAAGATATCCATATTCAAATATATTATCTTCTCTTTTTTATCTTAAAAGCAAAAACATCATCCATGATATGTCTACTCACAACCTTCATGGATGAAGATTTTTTGTGTTCTATTACCGCTTTCATGGAAGGTCATAAAAACATTATAATTTTTAAAAAAGATTATAAATTTATATTATTACTCATTTTAGGTTATGGAACTAATATATATACATAATATTAAGTAATAATACTAAATTAGTTTTTGATAATTAAAAATTCACTAAAATAAACTAACATTAATCATTAACATTTTATCCAATGAATAATTCTCATATCTGGAAAAAATGATATAAAGGACCATTTAAAATTATGTTGGTTCATCAATATCATATAATTTATAGTTCTGTAGTTTTTCTTCCATTTGACAATAACTCCCATAATTAAACTCAAGGGAATCAATCCTAATGTCTTGAAATGAATACTCATGGGATGATGAAATTGAATATTATAAATCATCAATAGGACATAAATGAACATAATAAAATTATAATAGATCAAATAAATGCATAAGAGGTTCTTAATTAATTAATTAATTATTCCAATATGGTTATTCAGCCATTAAGTACAGTTGAAGAACACTATTATATATAAGGTTAGAGATTCTCTTCAAACCTCCATTTTCCCTTTATGTTAGGTTTTTTATATATTTAAACCAATGTATTTATTCATTATTATTTTTATAAATTATTTTTATATGTTACAAACATATTTATACAGATCAATTAATCCTTCTTTGATAAGGAAATAATTATTTTAAGAGGTTCCCTTCTCAAATTCTTCCTAATAAGAATCCAGATTAAAGGGAACCTCCCAATTTCTTACCCAATTTCAAGAACACTCCATAATCTATTTTAGGACACCAATACGTTTATAAAATAGAAATTTTTATCATGAAAAAATATCTTAGTTCAAATTGGTTTTATACATGCAATAATTCAATATCCACTATAATTAATCTTTTATATTTTCCCTTAACCCGAAACAAAGTGGCTCATTCCTCATGTTTCTTAAACACACTTTTTACATATTTTTAGTTTTTTTCAGCATCATTTACCATTATAAAAGTTTATTGTTTCATTATTAATTTCTATGTATGATTTATATACATTATTTCGTGGACACAATTATGATATACACATTGGTTATGCCTTATGACATGATTGTGACACCTATTTCTTTTCATGGGTAAACCTTATTTTTTTCATCATGTTTGATTATTTATGGGGAACACATATTCCTGGACCTGTTATGATGGATGCACCCAGATAGTGGTCCAATTCATTGGAAAATATTTTATTCTGATGGGACATCATGCGGGGAAATGGGGTAAACTTGATTCATTTATGGGATGTTTTCCCCCATGTGATATAGTCTTGATAGTTATCCTTGAATCATGTTTATGTCATTTTGTATGTATCTCCCACATTACTTTGATTCCATGATTCCATGATCCCATGTTCTATATGTTATGATTCCATATGTTTATATTTTTTCCATGTGTTTTTATGACATCATGTTATGCCTTCTAAATCATGTGCCATTATTTATTCATATATTTATTCCATTAATGAGATTTTTAGCTCATACCTTTGTTCATGTATTACAAGGGTTATCTTATGAATATGTAAGAGATCAAAGAATGTTAGGATAAAATTATGGAGCAAAAATAAAATATGTATTTATATTGGTTTAATGCCTTCCAATTATGTACCAAATCTTTTAGAGACAATATATTTTACCATACATGGTTTTTATTTTACTGTTAATTATGAATAAAATCAAGTAATAATATGTGTAAAAGGATAAGGTCATTATTGTTGGTATCATAGTAAAGACTAGATATTTTTGGAGATTAGGACTAGAAAACATTAGTAATAATCGTTGTGATAATTCTATAACTATGGATAACATATATTGAAACTTAGATAAGAACATGTTAGGATATTATTTTAATTTATAATTTTATCCTATTATGTTAAACGTTTCAATTTAATATGATTCTTAGATATGTATTCAAGCCCCATAATTGTATTATATTTTCTTAGTTAATGAATGGAAATATGATAACCCATTCCAAAAATAAATGTGATAGGAAATTCAATGATTGCACTAATGATATTTCTTACCGAAAGAAAGTTAAAGTAACACATATTGTGTTTATGCCAAACGAGTTATCACATATTACAATTAATTACTAGAACATAGTTTAGTTTACCTACACAACAAAGAAGAGAATGATGGAATCACATAGAATCTCAGGTAATAAAGATGATATGAGAAAGAATAATCAATTCTCTATGTGTCAAAAATGTGGTAAGAATCATCCCATAAGATATCTCAAGGGGATCGAGAGATGAGTCAAATATGGAAAAGATGTTCATAAAGAGGACAATTTCCCAAGGAAAATTAACATCCCTATTAAAAATACCAATGGAAAAAAATTCAACCTACGGTACCATATATAGTTCTCTGTAATAAATGTGGATCTGTTGGAAATTATCTAATTCATTGATCTATTACAAAGGATACAATTCATAATGAGAACAAAAAATATACAAGACAAAGGGAATAGGAAGCCCCTACACTAATATGGATCTTGTTGTTTGAAGTAAAATTAAACTCTACACCCTATTTTTGTTTGTGTTTTTGTATTTCTATTCCTTCCATATTATAATATCTTGTATGTTTTCAAAGTACATCAAGTCACAACCCCATATTGATTGATTTCATTATGGAAAACATCTATTATTATTGTATCATATGATAGAGTTTATGGAAATTCACTTCTTGAAAATCATATTCGACTTCCATTAGTGGAGTTTGATGCTATATTGGGAATGTATTGGTTATGTTTATATAAATCCAAAATAAAATGTTATGAAAGGGATATGACTCTTCACATCATAAGGTATCCTCTAATTCATTACAAGTGTAAGGAGTAGGATGAATATCCTTTAGAATTATTGTCTCATTTTTGTATATTATTTCCTTATGGGAAATCATATATAGCTCAAATGATTATACAAAGGATAGACTCTTGATCAAAGACATGTCAATTGGTAGGGACTACACTGATGTGTTCCCTAAATAATTGTATAGTATTCCTCTTACACAATAGGTTGAGCTCCCAATTGAACTTATTCTTATAACTCTTTAGTTTACAAATACACGTTATAGAATTTCCACAATTATGTTGGAGGAACTAAATAAAGAGTTTTAATATAATCTAGACATGGGTTTTATACATCTGATTACTTCACCACGGGGTGATTCAGTCCTCTTTGTCAAGAATAACGATGGATCGATGCACCTCGGCATGAATTATCAGGAGATCAACAAAATCAAGATAAAGAACAAGTATCCCCTTCCATGGATAGATGATTTGTTCATTCATCTATATGGGGGAAATTCTTTCTCTAAGGTAGACCTTTGGTAAGGATATCACCAATTAAAGGTGAAGAAGTAATATATTCAAAATACTACTTTTTGAACAAATTATGAAGACTTTGAATTCATAGTGATTCCCTTTGGACTCACTAATTCTCCAATATTTCTCACGGATTTGTTGAATATATACTTTAGATATTACATCATAAAACATTTTCTAGCCTTTATTGATGATATTATGATATACTTTAAGATCGAGGAGGAACATGAGGAGAATTTGAATATTATGGTAAATACCATGTGAAGGGAGAAACTCTATGGAAAGTGTAGTAAATTTTATTTCTGTATGGAGGAAGTATCATTCTTGGGGAATGGTATCACTATCACAAGAATATTTATAGACTATTCCAAGTCAATGTAAATCAACGAGTGGTCTAGGAAAACATATTTAATGGATATAAATATTTTCCACTATCCATATGTGCATTAATGAAAATTTGTGAGGCCCTTCTCTTGATTTTTAAACCCACTAAAACATTTGACTCAGAATGGAGTAATGATTATCTAGACCAGAGAATGTGAAGAATTATTCAAATAGTTGAAAAATATTCTTATCAAAGAACCAATACTCACACTACCAAAATTTGGTGAACTCTTTTTGTTATACAGTGATGCTTCAAAGTATAGATTAGGTTGTGTAATGACGTAAGGTTATAATGTTATAACCTAAAACATAAGTAATTTTAATATTAATGATAAATACTATCCCACATGATCTATAGTTTTCAGATGTGATCTTCATATTAAAAATTAGGAGGCATTATCTCTATGGGGATAAGTGTGAGATATATACTAATAATAAGAGCCTCAAATATATAATCACATATAATGAGCATAATAGTTTTCATCAAATATGGTTAAAGATGATCATGGATTATGAATGATCAACCCACTACAATCCTAGTATAGAAAATAAAGTGGATGATGCTCAATGTTTAAAGGATCCAACAACATTATCCATGATTAGAAATAATAAGGATCCAATATTCTTAGCTTATGAAAGGATGGAAATGGTAATAATTAATAAAAGAACATCATCAATCCTTTCTCAAATTATTACTTAACCTTACCTCGTGTAGAAAATACAGGATTCTCAATAAAATGATATAGAAATTCAAAAAAAGGTATAACATATTATAAATGAGAAATTAAAAATTTTCAAAATTAATGAGGAAGTAATCATAATATTTGGGGAATGATTATGTTTACCATCTAATCCAGTGATAATGAAATAGATTCTGAATGAAACACATTTCTCAACCTTCACTATTCACCCAAGGAACACAAAGATGTATCAAGATATCCAAGAGCACTATTGGTAGGACAATATAAAGAAGGTGATCAATAAATTTATATAATGGTTCCTGGTATGTCAGCAAATGAAATATGAAAATAAAAACTCTAATGTAATGATACAACCAATACCCATACCAACATGGAAATGGGAAAACATCCCCATAGAATTTTTCACTAGACATCCAATGAAATCCAGGGGTAATAATGTGATTTGGGCCATTGTGGATCATCTTATAAAGAATCTTGACTTTATCACAATATGAGAGGACTTCTCGCTCAATCAACTTGTGCATGTATAAATTAGTGAAGTGGTGAGGAAACACATAGTACCACTATAGATTGTATCTGATCAAGATTTGATATTTACCATTAAGTGTTGAAAAGGTCTCCAATATTTTATAAAAAATTATTTGATCTTTATTATATATTATCATCCTCAAACAAATGTCCAATCTTAGAATACTATTCAAACACAATAAGACATGTTCATAGTTTGTTATATAGACTTCAAGGGAGGATTGAACCAACATATACCTATGGTTGAGTTATCTTACAATAATATTTTCCACTCAAGCATCCAAATTACTCCATATGGATCCCTTTATAGGAAAAGATAGAAAATACTAGCATGATCGGATGAAGATGGTGAACATAAGCTGTAAATACCCAGAATGGTTGAAGATATGGTAGAAAGGGTAAAAATAATTCCATAGTACATCAAGGGAGTCCAAATTCAATAGAAGATATGTGAAAAAAATCATTTATGGGGCCTATATTTTGAGGTTAGATACATGGTATTCCACTGTATATATCAATGGAATATGATCTTGAGATTTGGGAAGAAAGTAATGAAAATACCTATGTGCATTGTACCCTTTTAGATTCTTGATCATGTCGGAGTTTTGGTCCATCGATGAGAACTTCCACCAACCATGTATCAATTACACGATGTATTCCATGTATACCTCTTGAAAAAGTACATACCACATCCCTCACATGTACTAAATTCAGACATAGAATAGTTGGAAAATGTTCTCTATTATGAGGACCATATGGTAATGATCCTGGACCATATAGATAGATACTTATGCAACAATTCTACTTACCTGGTCAATGTAATTTTTCATAACCATAACTATGAAGAGGAATCGTGGGAACCAGAGGAAGAGATGAAGTAGAAGTACCCACAATTATTTTCACCTTGGGATGTAAAACAAAATTTTGGGGTTGAAATTTCAGAAGGGGGGGGGGGATGTAATGAATAAAAATCTTATCAATGGAAATGAACTTCTAATAATTATTTCATATAGTATAAATCTCATACATCAGATAGATAA
This sequence comes from Viscum album, assembly GCA_963277665.1. Taxonomy (NCBI): domain Eukaryota; kingdom Viridiplantae; phylum Streptophyta; class Magnoliopsida; order Santalales; family Viscaceae; genus Viscum; species Viscum album. The sequence goes on along the minus strand of OY728141.1, from coordinate 1,011,469,936 downwards.
ACCAATAAAAAACATCATTCTCATAAATAAATAATAAAATAAGTTGTATTTATAGAAATTAAGGAACCTATAAAAATAGAATAGTAATATGACCATTTGGAATGGCAAACTTTCCAATTGAATATTAACCATACCTATGAAAGTACAAATTTAAAATTTAAGAATCTTATCAGTGAAAATATAATATATTTATATCATGAAATAAGTGAATAAATGTTTTAAAATGAGAAATTAAGTATTGGTATTTTTGTGAAACGTAAATATTTTTTTTTATAATTTAATAATTAATATAATTATTTGAAATAAAATTTATTTTTACAAACTAAATTCATAAATTTATAATTTATTTTATTATGATTAAAATATAATTTTATGAGACAAAAATTAATTTTTCAAAGTGTCATAAATAAAATTGTAATTTTAAAATTGGTATTTTTTGAATAAATAGTGATTTTGATTAAAAATTAAATTTCACATATTTAAGAAATTATTTCCATAAAATGGTTTCCATTTTTTAAATTGAGAAATCAAAAATAAGGTTTAATTTTTGATATTTTTCTAAAATATTTGAATTTTTTCTGCATAGTGAAATACATTAATTTATGATATTTAACCATATAAGTAAATACAAGAATAATTTAGTCATGGTTGAGTCATGTATGATGTAAGTGGCCATCATCTTGAAATTAAATTCTCTAGTTTCATTACATAGTCACAAGAATCAACACTATTTATTTTCTTGAGCCCAAATAGTAAAAAATGAATAAAATAATAAAAATCATCCCTCTCTACCCACTATAAATATCACTCCTCAAAACATATTCTCTTCAAAACTTATAAGCCTTGGAGCTTGCCTATATTATTCCCAATTATTCTCTAAAAAATCTTCCATATTTTCTAGTTTTTCTAGTATCACCAAAAACCATTTTCAATTTCTTTAATGTGGTTCTCAAGGAGGCGTTATTCAAGAGGTAAAATTTGCCCCCATTCCCTTTAAAATTATTTATTTCTTCTACCTCATCCATTAATACACTATAAAAACTGACATTATAACTCTAGTATCATATGAATACTATATTTTTTTATTTTAATTTAATATTCATCATCAAATCTCTTATATTATCTTTTTTATCTTAAAAATGAAAACATCGTTTGTGATGTGTCGATTCACCACCTTTGTGGATGATGATTTCTCAGTTTCTATTACTGTATTCAGGGTGGGTCATAAGTCCATTATAATGGTCAAAAAATACATTAATGTGTAAATTAAAACTAATTTTATGTTCTGTAACTAATATATATAAATAATATTAATTTACAAAACAAAACTAGTTTATGATAATTGAAAATTCACAAAAATAAATTAACATTAATAATTAACATTTTATCCACTGAATCCTTTTCATATCTAAAAAGTAATATAATGGATAATTTAAAATTATTTACGAGAATAAATATCATATAATTAATCTTTCAGAGTTTTTATTCAATTTGACATATATGCCCATAATTAAACTCAAGGAAAGTAATCATAAAATCATGAAACGACGCTCCCGGAACGATAAATTTGAATCTTATAAATCATCAAAGAGTCTATAAATGGGATTTCAAAAATTTATAATAAATACAGTACATGTAAAATAGGTTCTTAATTAATTATTTAATGGATCCAATTTTATTATCCAAGACATTAAGTGAAGGACCATAACACTTTCGGACATAAGATAAGGGATTCTCTCTGAACCACCATTTTCCCATTAGGATACGCTTTCTCTATCTTTACAATAATGTATTTATTCATTATTATTATGTAATTATTATGAATTATATTTTTATGTTCCAAATATATGTTTCTAGAACAATTCATCCTTTATTGATGGGTACATATATTTTTTAAAAGGTTCCCTTCTCAAATTCCCTCGATAAGAAATCCGATAAATGGGAACTTCCAAATTTATTACCCATTTTAAAGTACACTTTATAATTAATTTTTAGCCACATATAATTTTCAAAAATCAAATTTTTTGTCCTTAAAAACTATATTAGTTCATTTTTTGTTTTATGTAAACAATTATTCCTTTTCATCTTTAATAACTCTTTTTTATTTTCGCTTAAACCGCATCGTAGTGGCTCATTTCTAAAGTTTCTTAAACACTATTTTAAAAATTATTTACTTTAGTTGGAAATAATTTATCATTATTAATGGATATTTATACCTTATTTATGTGAATGTTTGATTTAAATCCATTCTTTTATGGACACTTTTATGACACGCCTATTGGCTATGCCTTATTAAATGATTATGATTCCAATTTAATTATCGGGTAACCATTATATTTATTTCTTATGTTTGATTCTTAATGTGTCACACATATTCATGTACATGTTTATATGGGTTCACATAGATAGAAATCCAATGTAGTTAGTAATGTTTTAGTCTCATGAGACATTATATTGGGATATGGAGAAAACCTAATTCTTTTATATTGCATTGTCCACTATGTGAAATAGTCTTGGTAGTTATCCTTAAATTATGTTTGGGTCATATTGTATGTTGTTTCAACATTCCAATGATTCAATTTTTACATGATCCCATGCTCTGTATATTATGATTCCTTATGGCTATTCCCGTGACATGCCTTTATTATCTCCTCTTGTTATTCGTTCTAAAACATTTTTTATTATATATTCATATGTTTATTCCTTTACTGGTCATTTTACCTCATCCCTTCACTCATATATTCCCAGTTTTATACTATGAAAATGTAAGATATCAAATAATATTTTGAGATAATTATGGAAATATAATAAAATAATGCTTTATTTTGGTTTCATTACTTCTAATTATGTACCTAATCTTTCAAATACACTGGAATATAAAATACTTGGTTTGTATTTTATGGTTAATTATGTTTAAAATCATATAATAATATGTGTAAAGGGAGAGGTCTGTTATACTAACCCTACCAAATTTTATCCCCAATGTCACCCATTTCCTTCCCCCATTAGACTTCACAACCCTATTCACCTCTCTATATCATATCTCACTCCCCTAGGCTTTAATATTTTGGGGGATTTAGGTGGAATCCTCAGGAAATAATTACACAAGACTCTATTTTCCACCTTTATTCCTTCTTCTTGGTCTCCTCCTTCTTCTTTATTGAGTGATCTATTCTCCAATGGATTGGTAGCCCTAATTTTTTTTAAAATTGTTTAATTGGGTTTGATATTGATGATTTTTATGTGTTCTTTCCATTATAGGGTATCACTATAGTACAATTATTGTTTCTAATTGGTTTTGGGTGATTTCTAAGAAAGAGGTTAGTGGTTCCTTGCTTTGACATTGTTTGATGATTTTTGTATACTTTAATTGTTATATAAATGTGTTAACTGAATTTTGTGGGTGGTTTTAATCATGTTTTAAAAGTTTTTTGGCATGCATAGGGGTTAAATGGTTATTTTTCTAATGTATGTGGCTGTTTTGTGCATGTTTATATCATTGAAAGTGTGATTGTGTAATATGTGGTTCATATGAAATAGGGAATGGAATTGAGCACAATGGAATCCTTAGTGTCTATCTGGTAAAATGTTTTCCCGTATGATAGGTGAGTCGGTAGGGACAAGGTCTGATCTCCCAAACATGATTACACTACAACAAAAACCAAATATATTTGTAATGGGGATTGGTAGATTGAGTAGGACCTTTGCATCTTGGAGGTGGTTTGATCACTGAGAGTTTGTGGATCCTAGGACCTCGCTAACCCAAGTCCATTATAGATTGACCATATTTCTCTTGATATTATTACTATCTAGATAGTTCATTACTTTATTTAAATTTCCAATAATGTTTAATTTAAAATCATATCCTTCCTTTCTTTAAAATATAGAATATTAATTTTTCTTATAATATCCTTGTATGGAATCAATTTTTGGGATATCCTAATGGGCATTTGTATCACAACCTACATACACCCTTGGGAGTATGTAGACCTTGAAATATTTTACCCAGTTAAAGGTAAGTATTGTTGTTGTTTAGATGGTGGATATATGTTCTAGGGGTTCCTACTTTGATAGGTTTTGGTGGATGTGGAATGGGGGTGTTGACCCTCTTATTACATGGAGTCTTGGTCGTGTAATTTGTTCCCCTTCCCTTTTTGGTATTTTGATTTTAGTTTTAAATGTTAAATGATTAACACATACTTTATCATTGTCTCCAGATCTCTCATATTTTGGTTATTTATTATGTTCTGATGTTTAATTATTTTGGTTTATTTATCATTGATTCTTATGGGAGAAATCATTATAAAATGGGATTCTTGATGCCTCGAAACTCATTTTCAGTCTGTGGGGTTCAGGAATTCCCTTTTTGACATTCTAGGGGTTGGGTTAGTTATTAGGTTAGATATAATATTTGTGTGTTTCATGGAATAAAATAGTACTTAACCCTATGAAATAACAATATTTGAAAAATGTAAATGTTACTCATTAATATGTACGACCTACCTTCTCCAAGATTATAACATAGTTCATTTTTCATAACTATCATACATGATTGTTGTTAAAATTATTATTCATGTAAAAATATGATAATTATATCATTATTATTACTATATATAAGATGGAAATATATAATATTCACAAGAATCAAAAATTTCAGGATAAACTATGAATGAGAAAATAAGGGAATTAACACCATAAACAATGAAAATAATGAATGATTGTTAATCATAGGGTGATAAGATGTTATCAAATGATTGTATATTATAAATATTTATTTCATTCTTGTATATATTAATAACATTTTTAGAACTACTATACAGGAGGTTAATGAACTTTCAACCAAAAGTAAGCATGAGATATTGGATTTCAGCTCAATTTATATTCCATTAATAATTATTTTTTATTACACACCAATTCACTTTTACACAGTTCGTATACTTACCCTTTGACATGTAATATCATGTTTAATTAATACTTCATGGTATTTTATGTTTCAATTTGAATTATTTAATATATGGGTGTTGACATGAAAATTACCATGTGGTAAAAGTTATTATACAATCAAAATTTCTTTCATAATTGTTAACATTATCTAAAACAATCACTTTCCTGTAATATTTTTTTTCATAATATTTTACATTTATTTTAAATAAAAATATTATTTTATAATGTATATTATTTTTTCCTAAACTATATACCGTTTTTTACATACGATGTTAATTTTAGAGTTATTTGATTAATTGTGGAAATGTTGATAATTCTGTATCCTTTACTCAGTATGAATATATGATGATAAGGAACATTTTTCATGAATTAAACTTAATATTTGATATATAATTAATGATTTAGATATGCATGTTTGGTTTTGATATATTTATAGATATTCCTTGATGCATTGATAGGCCTCATGATTAGTTGTCCAAATTAAATTAGTTTCTATCTAGTATTAAAATGTTTTGTAAATGGAACTGATGGTTTAGGTATCAAGTTCATTAGACACGACATTAAATAATTAAGAATTTTCATCATTTAGAATTCATTTATTATTATTATCCCTAATTTTTTCACTATGATATTATCTCTTGATACATTTCATTATCTGTTATTGATTAAATGACATGTTTTTTTAGTTATTTGCCTTTCCAAATTGATAATTAATTTTCTAATCATGATAGTATTGTTATTTAAATGACATGTGTGTTTATTTATTTACCTTGAAATTTTGATTATGATTATTTATTCATGATATATTATGTTGTACATAACCCTTACAGAGCATTTTAGATCACCTTTTGTTCTTTCCCCAAGATATGAAGAATATATCTTTGAATGAGTTTTCAAGGATGCAGTTCATTTTCCTTTATTATGTATTGTAGTTTATTTTCTATTCTTAATTTAAAATTAGAATCATGTATGTATCTGATTCTCCAAAAATACCAAACTAATTAGTCCTTTGGGACATAACCCTTTGTATCTATGCTATTTTAATAAATAAAACACCCATGATGGGTTGCTAGAGTGAAGGTCATTATAGTTGGTATCAAAGGAAGTTTAGTTGAAACCATGGTAAATAGATTAATAAAAACATAGATTATGGAGAATAACCATACAATATACATTTTGTATAATAATTGAATAAAATCCAAATGTTTTGATAAGGAATATATTATGTGGTTTTTTATAGTAATACATCCTTGTATAGATAATACAAGTGGATGTGGTTATAGTATAGATGTACATGGGGTAATAAATCTAAAAAGAGATATTGGGTTGGACAAGATTATCACCAGGATCATGACAACGAGCCTTAATATGCACTTGGTTTAACACTCCTAATGGATTTGCATAAGAAAATTCAAATTTTCATTATAAACCATTATAAAAATTTTAAAATAATTATATCCAAAAAGAAACCAAGTTTTAGATTCCCAGATTAACGTTGCATAAATTTTAATTTATGTTATGTTTTCACAATATTTATAATTTTACATTATGATTTAAAATTCATAATTTAACAAGCTAATACAATATATTACATTTTTTATAAATGGAACTTATAAAGAAGAAGGGTATCAAAAGTCATGACCAATATAGATATTTATATGATGAGAAATCTATTACATGTAGTATTAGAACTAAACAAATTATGGTTATATTTTGAGAGATTAATATGGTTATGAAAATACACCTTTCCTAGATGGATAAACCTATTCCAAAAATAGATAATCCTATGTAGGATCGCTTTCTACAATAAAAACCACCAACATTTAGTTGGACTACTAATATAATTGCAGCTGAAGGATGGATTATGATGATGGAGAAGATATTTATGGCCTTTAGATGAATTTAATGGAAAAAGGTCAAATGTGAAGAGTATTTCCTCAAAGGCTATGTTGGTCAATGGTGATCATTGATCCAGAAAACTATGGAGGAAGAATAAAATATAACTCATAGAATTGATCTCTCTTAAGGATATATTCTTTAAAAAATCCCTCCTAAGAAAAAAATGAAATGAAGCGAAATATCATTATCATAATGAAAAAGGAAGAAGAAGGTGTTGTGGAGTATGAACCTATCATTATAAGTTTAGCTAGGTATGATACAGATTACATATTCAATACACAGTTCTTGATTGAACATTTCTTTGGAGGGATTATGCCTAGTATCTAGAGGGAAGTGGACTCTTAAATATGTTCTTAATATGATGTAATAGTTTTATAAACTATCATAACAGATAATTAATTCTAAAAATCATACATGGTTAAGGAAAATCCATAGAATAAGGGGTTTTCAGAAAACCATGAAAAAGGGAATGTTTCATTGAAAATGAAGAGAACACATTAATTTTCATTTTATGAAAACAGTGGGTAGAATTGCCATGGGGAATATATGAAGGGATTAGGAGTTTGTTATAAGTCTATAGTTAAAGGTCACCAAGATCAAGAATGTTAGGGGAAGAAACAAATCAATTATTTTTATTGATTCAGTTTTAAATAGATGGGAACTATGAAAATGAATGCACCAAACGTCAAGGAAATCCATCCTAGAATGGATCAACGGGGAAGGCCAATCATATATTATCACTACAAGTGAGGTGGGAATATGCATTTATGTTGTGGGAGGTACTTTAATACAATATTCTAACTTATCTAAGGATTTAATTTATTCTGGATCCTTCCACATAGTTATATCTACTAAGTCTTCCATGAAAAATAGAAATTTACCTCTTAATTTAAAAAGGGAATTATTTGTCAAGACTCTTAAGGGATGTATCACTATAACAAGGGTGTGTGAGGAAGTCCCCACTATTAAAAATTAATGTGCTATATTTTTTGAACTTATTATAATATACATGTTCAAATTTGATATAATCCTTATTATGGACTGAATTCCAAAATATAATTCCAAAATTTATACCTATAAGTAGTAAATTATGATTTGTGAGGAATGTTTAGAATTCCATATCTTTTGAAAATACAATTCATCATCTGAGTTGTATCTAGATCTATCCCCAATATATTTACTGAATGAGATTCTTGGGTATGAAGATAAAAAAATATAGGGATGGATAATGTAATCATAAAATTTTGGATGTACATATTATACAAGAATACATTTATGTATTTCTTGAGGAATTACCTAGACATCCCATAGAGAATAAATTTGAGTTTTATGTTGATATAATCCCTAATGCAAGAACAATATCAAAACTCCCTATAGAATGTCCACAATGGAAATAGTGGAATTAAATAATCTTCTAGAGGATTTGGATATTAATTGGTTTATATTCCATAATGTTTCACCTTGGGGAGATCATATTACCTTCTTTAAGAATAAAGATTGATCCATTATACAACACATCTATTATAGGAAAATCATGTCTATTACAATAAATAACATGTATCACATGCCTTACATTGACTATTTATTCGACTAAAATCACAGAGCCCAATATTTTTCAATTATTTTCTATTGTTCAAGGTACCCTCAATTGTTATTAAATAAGGAAGACATTTCGAAGAAAAATTTATGAATGTGGTATTAGAATTAAGAGTTTATAGTAATTTCATTTCGATTTACTAATGAACAATCTACTTTTACAGATATAATGAATAGATTATTCAAGTTATATCATAAAATTATTATTATGGTTTTCATTAATGATATTCGAGTGTATTAAAACAGAAATTAGGACCATTATAATCACACTATATTCATTCTTGAGACTCTTAGTTGGAAATATTGTTGTGTTAAATATTTTAATTGTGATTTTTGGATTCAAGAAGTTTCTTTTCTTCTCAAAATTTTCTCCAAGGATAGAATCTATGTAGATCCTAAAAATAAGAAGTTAGTTTGAGAATGTCCAATGTAAATGAAAATAACTGAGGTATGTAGTTTCATTAGTTTGGTAGGTTACTATCCATGATATTTTTATAATTTTTCCGGATTTGCTAAGATATTAACAAAGATCGCACATAAATGAGTTAATATTGTTTGGTCAATGAAATGTGAAGAATGATTTTGTGAAATGAAGAGGAAATCAATCAATGATCATATTTTGATTCCTAAATCTAGAAAGTATAGGTTTGTGATATATATTGATGCATAAAAGAGGTTTCTTGGTTGTATCCAAATGAAAAATTCTAAAGTTGTGTAATATGCATGAAAGTAATTGAAGAGTCATGATCAAAACTGTCCAACCCATAATCTTGAGATTGAAATTGTGATATTTTCTTTGAAGATATGGTGACATTATTTATGTGGTAAAATACGTGAGATATAAATGGATCATAAAAACATAAAATATATGATTTTATATAAATATCACAATATGAGACAATGGTGATGGCTCGAGCTACTCATGGATTTTGGTTTTCTGAATACACTACCACTAAAGGGAAGAAAATATGGTAGTGGATTCATTGAGTAGGAAATATCATTGAATTATAACCTAAATGTGGATTGATAAGGATCCTATGTCATAGAATCTAGTAAATATATATATATGGGAAACATTAAAGGATATGATACATCACTAATTTTTTGAATTATTACTAAACCATCATTATTTGAAAAGAAAAAAATTTATTAATATGATTATAAGAACTTTTAGTAGAAAAATTAATTTTGTGTGTGATGGAAAATTAGAATACTTAATTGTTAAAGAAAGTGGTTATAAATTTAGAAAGATATTACTATTTCCATATATACTTGAGATAACAAGGGAATGGTTAGATGGAACTCATAGATAAAATTTCTCTATACACCATAGTAGCACAAAGATGTACATGTTTTTGAGGGAACATTTTTTGTGGGATAATTTAAAGTGGTAAATTGCTTATGATGTGTCTAAATATTTGGTTTTTCAATTTGTAAATAATTTGAGATATAATCCTCGAGGATTCATGCAACCTCTCCCTATTCATGTTCACAAATAAAAATTCATTTTTATGAAATTTATTATAGTACAACAAAAGGTTCCTAGAATGAATGATAAAATATTGGTTATCCTTGATTTTATGAACAAATATGCACATTTATTTGATATAAGAGAATATTTACCTCTTGATCACCTCACAAATATCTATATTAATGATGGTTTATGTGTTCATGTTTCACCTCATTCAATTATGTTTGATGATGATCCTTTTATTAAATTGAAATATTAGAAGAGACTTCAGAAGTATCTTGATACTAAGATTCATTTAATCACTTCCTACCATCATTAAACTGATAGAAGATCTAGAAGGACTATTTATACAAATAAATACATGCTTAAGTCATTATCACATGACATTATAGTTATGTGGGATAAGTATTTATCTTTGGTGGAGTTTTCTTTTAGAAATAGTTTGTATTAAACTATTAAAATCCAACTGTATGTAGAATTATATGGAAGGAGATTACATACACCAACGTGTTGTTATGAAGTTTTTGAAAGAAAAATCATATGTCTAGTATGTTTTTATGATATAAAACTTAGTTAAAGGCTATTCAGGCTTAGATTAATGAATCAAAAATTAGGAAAAATACTAATGCTAGAAATTAGAGGAATGATTTGGAATTCCATGTGAGGGATCATGTTTTCTTGAAGGTATATACATGGAAGGTTGTTATATGATTTGATAACAAAGGGAAAATGATCCATTGGTAAATCAGGACCATTGAAATTATTGAAATAATTTTATTTGTTTCTTATCATTTGTTAATGCTTCCAAATCTCTAAAAAGTACATGTTGTGTTCTATATATCACAATTAAATAAGTTGCTTCCACACCCAGAACATGTTCTCACTGCTGATGAAATCAAGTTGGATCCTAATATTTCATTCTATAAATAAAACATCCATATTCTGGATACTATAGATCAATTATTGATTAATCATATGACTCTTCTGGTAAAGATGCATTGGAGAAATAAAAAATAGAGGAATCAATATGGGTACAAGAGGATATTATGAAGAGTAGCTACCCTCATCTATTTAATATTTATTATAGATGAAATTTCAAGAATGATTTTTTTTTGGAGTGAATAATGTGACTCCCCAAGATGTTACAATATATATTTTTTTCAAATAAATTTATTTTCATTGATAGACTCGAATACATAGAACAACGAGTTTGACATTATTAAAATATTATTTTAACATTACCATTTTATCCTATAAATAAATTCATAAGTAATTTATAGAACTAAATAATTTATGAAAAATATATATTTTACACATGTAAATTTGTTCTATATTGATTATAAAATAAAAAATGTTTTTAGTAAACTATATTTTTTCTTCTAAAAATGGTTTAGTCATGCTTCACACCCATAATTTAAAATTTACTTTTTAAATTTATTTAAATATTATTTGGAAAAATGGAAATCATTTTTTAAATTATTATACAAAAATTAACTTAGAGTTAATTTTTTGGATTTTTATAAAATGTATCATTTTTCAATGAATAGTGAAAAATAATAAATTCTAATTGAAATGAATATTATAATATAAATAATTAATAATGTTAAATTATATTTATAATAAGTTTTAATGTAAAATTAGTTCAATTATATTTTCTATTAATACAATTTATGACATTAAAATCATTTTCATATTGAATTATAATGTAAAATCTTTGTAAACATTCTAACTTTTTCTCTTTAAAACACTGCATTCTCATCATGTGTACAGAATTAATTTTAAATTAAATTTTTTCACTTATGTAAATAGAATTAATAAAACATTAATACATATTTTGAATCGTATTAATTTATATTATCTAATAAGGTCAACATTAACCTAATTAATTATTAAAATAGAAAGAAATAATTATCATGGTTAAGGTAACAACTGATTTAGTTGGGAATATAACTAATAACATAAGTGTTACATTGACCTAATAACCGTATAAAATATATTTAATGGAAGTATTTAAAACTTATAATGTCAAATTAATAGGAATAATCAATTTCTTACCCATTATTCTTGTGAAAAACATCGGTAACCCTTTTTATTTTAAAACATTATAAGTGTGTCACCCATCTCACTTATAAAAGACCACCCACTATCCTCTCTTATTCACACCTTAAAACCATTTTGGTTTGGACAATAACTTCCCAAAAAACTTCCCAAATTACATCCTCATATCCAAGAAGCCTTATTTTGTTCATAAAGACATCATAGTAAGGCTTTTGGTGCAAAACATAGGAGGTTACACAAAGAAGAGGTAACATTTTTCAGCATGTGTAATTAGTTTATTTCTTCCTCCACCTCCAAAATTTATTTTTAAAACACATTGATATAAAAACCACTATATATTTCATATATTTATATGTTGTTATATTAATTTTATTACCAAAAACCATCCCTAATTCCATTAAATAGTTTTTGAAATCATCATTCGTGTTTATGGCAGACTATCACCACAGAAACAGATGTTATTCGTTTTTCCACTACCAACATCCATAGTTGGACTTGATGATGGATATAAAGTATATATATAATATTTATAACATAATTATGCATCTTGAATAATTATATCATATATATATATATATATATATATCTTTTTAATTTTAATTCCATAGGTGATATGATAATGTCTCATGTGTGTACAAAGGATTACCGCCTTATGAAGCAGTGTCATTCGTCTTGGACTAATGCATTACTTGGAAGTTGATAAGAAAAAATTTAATGAATATATGTGATATGAATGAAAAAATTATTATAATAATGAAATATTTATCATTATTTAAGGATAATATATAAGTTTTTTACCTTTTCTTTCTCTAAAAGATGATAACATATTTTGTGAATGTGTGGAATACCACCTTCCAAAAGTGATGTGGCTATCTTTTGATCACCACACCACATGGATGATATCAATGAGTGCATTTAAATTAATAATATGAAGACTCTATTTTTTTCACCACACCACATAGATTATATCTATGAGTTTATTTAAATAAATCATATAGTGTTTAAAATATAATGATAATTATTTGATTGGAAATTATAACTTACCTTCTTTCCATAATGATCATTGAATAATGGAAATATTACTCATGTGTACGTATGGAATACTGTATCCATAATTGTAACATAGTTAAATGTTTATATCTATATTTGATGAATGGTTTTAAAAGTATAATTGAGGTAAAAAGATTATAATTATTTCATGATTATTATTATTGTGAAGATGGGGTTATATAACATGTAGAAGAATCATAATTTTTATGAGAATGAACAAATGACAAAACTAGGAAATTAACACATAATATAATAAAAACAATAAATTATTATTAATGAAATGGTTATACGATGTTATTAAAGCATGATATATGATATTATAAATATTAATTTTTTTCTTGTATAATTTAATAACAAGTTTAAAACAATTATAGAAGTTTTTAAAGAACATTCAACCAAAAGGAATCAAAAGTTAAGAGAATTAGTCTCAAATTACATTCCATTGAGGACTATTTATTATTATGCATCAATTCACTTTTATGTTTTTTATATAGTTACAATTTAAACCTAATATCATTATTTATTCATAATTCATTAAATTTTTAGTTTCATTTTTAATTATTTCATCTAAGGGTATTTGACATGAAAATTTCTAAGTGGTAAAAGTTATTATTCAACCTATATTTATTTTGTGATTTTTTAATTTCTCTTAAAAAAATCACATTCTTGTAAAAAATTTCCATTATACATTATATTTTTGATAAATATCTATATTATTATATAATGGATATGGTTATTTTCAAAACTATATACCATTTTTACATATGGTTTTTAATTTGATAGTTTTTTAATTAACTAGGGAAATACTGATAAAACTATATCCTTTTCCTAATACATATATTTAATGATAATGAATAATTTCATTGAGTGAATACAATTATTAAATATTTGAATAATTCTTTGGACATGAAGATAAGAGTTGGAATGGTTATTGATATCCCTTCAAGGCATCGAGATGTCTCACGAGACAAATCAGCTGGCCAAATTAAATAAGTTTCAACCAGTATTTTTAAACCATCTTATGAAAGGTATTTATGGTAGGTGTGTCATGTTATTGAGATATAATTTCCAATAATTAATAATTTTCATCATTTTTAATTTAGTTATTATTATTATCCATAATAATTTTCTAGTATTTTATCTTTTAATGCATTTTATTCTCAGTTATTAATTAAATGATATATGTTTTCATCTATTTACCTTTCCATATTCATTATGAATTATTTAATAAATATATTCAAGTTATTTAAATGAAATTTGTGTTAAGTTATTTACCTTTTCATATATATTATGATTATTAATTCATTATATATCCCTTTGTATGAAAGAATTATTGATCATTTGAGCTAACCCTTATTTTTTACATTACCTAGGATATAGAGAATCAGTCTTAGAATGAGTTTTCAAGCATGTAGTTTTTTTATTTTGTTATTTATTATGATTTATTATCTATTACCAATTTAAAATGGGTGTTATGTATGTATCTAGTTCTCCAAAACTACAAAACATATTGATACATTGGGATTTATACCCTTTCTATGTATGCCAATGTCACAAATTAGACATTGGATCTAGGTTACAATTTTCAGGCTTGTTACATAAATTTTTACCGTAACAAAAGAAATTTATGGTATAACATGTTTTATTTTCAACATATATCTTAATAATTTACGTCATAAAATCAACCTTGTCCCTACTCATCCTCAACGCCCTATGATTTTTTTAAAAACAATGACAAGCCATAAAATATCATTATAGGATACACAAAAATAATTAAATAAAAAATAAAATCTATTAATCCATGAATACAGACAAGAATTTTATTTTTTTATAATAAAAATGGGAAAAAATTAAGTTTCATACCTAATAAATCATCTTTTCTACATAATTTGTTTTTGAAATATTTTATAAGAAATTATAATGGAAATATAAAAATCATAAGGGTTTCATTATAATCATAAAAAACATGAAGAAATCATTTTCAAAAAAATATACATTTCACCCTTGAGAAGTAGAATTTAGTTTCCTTCAAACCAATGTTCAATATACTACCTTGTGAAATATTTATATTTTCATAAAAACTCATATAATAAATTGATAAATAATTTTTTTTATTTTTAATTCTTTTTCATATCACTATTACAATCACTATTACAAATAAACTTTTCATCTGAGAGAAATATCGGACTCAAATTTTCGTGGTTTATAATAGAACCACTCGTCCATTGTTTATAATAGAATAGCCCAACCATGGTTTATAATGAAACCACCTTTTATTAGTTTATAGAAAAACCATGAACTATCATAAACAATTCCCATGAATTATAAATTAATAATAACCAATTAATGATTTCATTTCCACTTTCATAGTTATGAAACTATTATTTACACACATAAGAAAACATTTCCAGATGTTGAAATATCTATTCTATTTAAAACTCAAATTTGATAATAATGAGTAAAAATTTAAGGAGTGGTTTTCTTTAAATAAAACATGAGTTTTTTTAAATTAATAAAACAAAAAATAATAGTTATAGTAGTGGAAAAAACCATTGATTCAATATATGTTAAAATAGAACATTATATTTTCCCTTTTTGAAAAAAAAACATTCCCTAAAAAATATAGATAAGGTTTCTTTTAGATCCCTTTAAAATAAAGTTAAAAGTATAGTAAAATGAACTTTAAAATTAATTTATTTCCATATAAATATATACATAATATTTATATATCAATAATGACAATGAAGAAAAATATTTATAAAATAAATTATTAAAACACTTAAAACAAGGTTTTTCCTTTAAAATGTCTCTTACCTCGAGGTCAACTCATCAAATATGTCATCTATCTTCAAAAATAAAAAAATTTCTTGAATTTTTTAATATCATAATAATTTTTTTTCTTTTTTATTATTCCATTTATTTAAAACCATGTTATAAACAATTAATTTCACATCGACTATTTTGACGATATTCCGAACATATGTCGAAAGTGACTTCAGTAGGTTGAATGTGATAAAATTTGTCATTATTACATTATTATTTAATAAAAACATGAAATATTTATAATTTTTCCCATCAGTTATACTTTTACAAAGAACCATGAAACATGGATATGAAAATGAACCACGTAAAAATAATAGAGACGGTATCCCATAAGCACACATTAGTAACATTTACATTATTCAATGAACCTGATAAAAAGAAGGAAAGTTTTATTTTATCTTACCTTAATGATTATTATACCATAAATATCAAATAATTTCTTTAAATGTAGATATATATATATATCTCCCATGTGGTTTATTTATGAATAAAAAATTATATTGATTCATGGAGGTGGTAATTCACATGTACACATGAACAAATTTATCATTTATCCAGGGGTGGAAATATAAGAAAATAAATTATATATTAAATTTAAAAAATGAATAATATTACATGAATATAATGTATATATATACATTTAATATATCATTATAATCCATCAAATAAGAGGCGAAGGAAAACCATTTTCATTGGTTTGCAAGGATGTAGTCCGTAGTACGCACAAATGATGGATTTATTTACTATTTGGTGGAACAAGGTATATATATATGTTATGTAATTAACATAATATCATCACATAAAATTTAATAAACTTCAATTATTATTTCATAATGTTTGAAGAAGATTTTATGGAGTTTTAGGATGAAATTAAACTAGAAAATTCATCTAAAATCTATACATATTCTATGGAAAACCTCTGTTTCATTTTTACTTATTATGTAAATAATAATACACATAGAATATTTTTAGGGTTTTTCGTAATGTATTTTTGTAGGTATTTTATTGACCAAATATATCATGATGTTTGAAGAGTATAGGATATGGGGTTGCCTTTTATAAATGAGGGGAAGGGAATTCTAGATATTTCTTATATTATTAAATCAATATATATTAATTTTCATGTTAAACAGGTTCTAAATTGATAAAATTATTCTACTAGAAGAGTATTGTTGTGTATAATACCATAAAATAAATTTTTGAAATGATTAGGTGTTGTTCACACCCATATTTCTTTGTTTTAACACACTATTAAACCTTTTTACAATTACAGTAATGTTAATGATTCTCCTATTTAGGGGCCATAAAAGATACTATAAACGAATAAGTGTCTAATAAATGAAGCATGTTTTATATTTAAAACCTTACTTCATTCACAAGTTTGAATTTAGGTTTTTTATAAATTTTTAATCATTTAATATTGTATTTTTTATTTAAAAATATCATTATTATCACTTTTGGAAATACATAAAAAATAAAAATATGATATGTGTCTAACTTATATAAATTGGATTAAAAAATTAATTAAATAGAAAAAATAGGATATGATCTTAATATAGTCTCCAAATCAAATATATAATTTCGTAGTTATAATTTTAAACTATATTATTTGGCTTAACCCATTGATTATCCAATTTTAATGTTAATAATGGAAATGACTTTTTTAATATTAAAGGGTAATAAATTTATATATAAGGTAAAATTTTTCTCATAAATGTATAATGTATAATTTTTGAAAAAAATTATAATCATAATTTTACTCTTAAAATATTTTTATGATTTTTAATTAATTCAGTAAAATATTATTTATCATATAATACCTTTATTGTCATTTTAACATTATTAATATAATATGAAATTTTAAACAACGTTAATGAAAAGTTATATAAATATAGACCATTAAAAAATACCTAATATTTTATATGTATCCATAAAATTGGAAGTAAAAATGAATCACCCAAAAAAATATTACTTTTAGTTTCATTAAAATCATTTACATGATTATTCTATGACTTGCAAAAACAATTTGTTTATGTCTCCTAATCATTAAAGTTAATTCCTTCATAAAAAATAAAAAAAAATAAGTTAAAATGGTTAAAAATTATTCAACTTTAATATATATATTTGTGACAAAAAATAATATATTTTTAGCCCTGCATCAAAATATTATAGATATCAATAGCGATAAAAGGATAATTTTGAATTTATATTTTAATTAATTATAATAATGGAAAAAATCAAAAAAAATGTTTCAAAAATGACTTATTTTATATTTTTTGTGAATATGTTTTATATAGAATCATCCCAAAAAATAAATTCACATGTTTGAATGATTTTTAAGCCTTAACACATTTTCTTTAACCCTTATTAACCCATTTTACCTTAACCATGATAACACAAATTTATTATCATAACTATTCATAATGTAAAAAAATAAAAGGGACCTATTAGCCATAATTTTAAGTCATAATTATAAATATTTAATCCATTTTTTCCGAATCAATTTCTTTAAGTGGAAGAAATTAATTTATGATTAAAACACAAAACGTGGTGAAAACCAATTTGTAGAAATCTGTATTTGAGGTATAAATATATTTTCAACTAAAATAAATTATAAAATTCATTTAAATGAACATAATTGGATTATGGTCAATTAAAAGGAACATATTAAAATTTAAAAAAAAATCAGAAATATAATTTGATATTGTAGATACTTGAAAACAAATATAGTTTCCAATATAAATAAATATTTTTCACTATTAATTGAAAAATAAAAATATTTAGAAACTTTTTATAAAATCACCCTTTAATAATTTTGATATTATAATTTCAAAAATGATAACCTTTTTATCAAAATAAAATTTCTAAGTGTTCTAGAAATTATATAAAATGTTATCCTATAAAAAGATATTCAATTTGTTTTAACTAAACATAATTTTTGAAGCATAAAGTAACTTTTCTCAAAATTGATTGTTTATTTCCCATGAATTATTAAAAAAAATTTATTGATAATGCGATTTATATATATTTGATAATATTTTTATTCTTATTCATACCCACCAATTCAATGGATATTTTATAACTATCATATTTAAATTAGAATATTTGATGGTTTTTTTATGCCTGGGGTTGCATGTCGTGTACTTTATAGACCATTGTATTTTTTTAAATATCAAGGTGTTACATGGGATGAGTACATTTATGTGTTAAATGCATGTATATGACTGAATAGTTCAAATGTGTCTTTTATAATTACATTATTCAATCATTATGTTATTTTTCAGTAAATCCATGGATGTAAACGGGAGTATCACCTAGTCCAATATAAGAATGTAATATCCATGATAATGGTTGGTGCAATCATTTTCATTTTTATAAAATTAAAAAATCATGTTATCTTTCTTCTTTCACATGGATGGGTTATAGCATGAAATGGATGAATAATGAGTCCCACATAGGAAATGGATGAATTCTTAAAGTATGGATACCCAAGGAAGGAGGAGTCTATTTGGTGCTTCAATGTGATCTTTATTAAGAATTTGATTAAATATTAGATTAATTTACAACATTAGTATATAACAAGGTTATATTTTAATATTATACACTATTTTCATTTCATGGAATTATAAATAACATCTTATGGATTATTATGATTTTCCTTTCATGAATAACTATTATCAAATCCTATAAAACCCCTCGGTGGTATCCTATCAGTTAAATTTTACAATTGATACATAAAAAGATGTTTGAAATGATGAAAAATGTAACCAATAATAGATATAATCAAATATTTTTTAAATATTCCACAACGTTTTATTTTATATTTATTTATATTATAAATAATGATATGGTCACAATAGCCATTTTCTTTTAATTAAGAAGAAATGTCATGACTCGTCCCCCATGTCATGTACCGTGACATACCCCAAGCAAAACTCTCGAAGGCTAGGGGTTGGCAACTAGCATTGAAGACGTCAACCTACAAATAAGTGGCATTTTCCAAGATATTGGTAGACACATTCTCCCACAAAACAAATACGAAAAGGTAAAAGGTAAACAATAAGTAATTGGAAACTAGAGTAAAACAACAAGTAAAGCACTGAGTGGTGAAACCGGGCCAGTATGAAGGCCTAACAAAAGAACTAGAAACAACAAGGTACAAAGGGAGCGCTGATAGCCATCCAAGGAAAAAAATCCTACCTTATTGCTAGAGTAGTGAATCTACTAGAATCCGAAGTAGTATGTCATGTCTGCCTGGTCTTATTGGGCCCCTCATGGACTTGGGCCACCAATTCCACCATCATGACATATGTTGGTCCCATCTCCCTGATCGCCTCTATCGAAACGTTTAACGTCTGCACTAGACACAAAATGTGTGGGTAAAGCCCGTGCAAGGGGGAGTAACATAGGACTTATTAAGGGACCTTGAGACCCTTGATGGTCTCTCAGAAATCCAAAAAGGAAAACATCACAAAATAACCACGAAGTAAACCACAAATCCACAACCACAAAGTAAACCAAAAACCAAAACCACAAGGTAAACCACAAATCCAAATCCAAGAAGTAAACCACAAATATTATTCATAGTATACTCTAATTAGGTATATTCACATACATATACCTATGCCATCCAGATATACCCGTCTCAGACACAAAGAATCATAAGGATCTGACCTCAATCCATTAACATGATTTCTAAAGAAGGCTCAAAGGATAACTAATGTATTAGGAGTACACCCTCTCTGAGCTGGCTATCCCTGATGGCACACGTCTGAGATATGTACTCCATCAGGTACAACTCAACCATTTCTAATGGTACATTTGAAAGGATGTGCTCCATCAAGAAAATTTCTGCTAGAACTACCTCTAGTTCCCGACACTACAAGTCTCTCTATCACATTTTTGCACTCGAGGAAAGACCACTGGAAACCAAGTGAAGAGACACACTCCTCGACACTACATTCAGTTAGGGGATCACTGCTCTAGTCTAACCCACGATATCTCTGTCACTGTAGTAACAAGTGGCATGCACCTTAGTCAATTGAGGGAGACCTTACTTATAAAATGGTATTGATTACATTAAGTGGAGTGTCCCGTTCCTCATAACTGTATCCTACAGTCAAGGGAGATCCAAATCCCATAATGGACCAGCTCCTCATCACTACTCGGAGATGGGGGAGTAATACTCCATAGGCGAGGACCTTCACCCTACTTGGTAGAGAAGTAAAACTCTGGTAATTTGATCATTGTGTGGGGAATGCTCCCTAGGATGTTAGGGGAGTACCAACCCCAGCCTAGAGGACACGCACCCTAGCACGGCAGGGGAGTACCAACATTTCTGGAACAAGGTGTAAATATGAACCACACCCTGGATCAGTAGGGGAGTATAAATCGATGACTAGAGAACTCTTGACCTAGTAAATTATGGGAGTAACAAACTCCATCAAAATATCAGTTGTGGATGACCGTCACCCTAGTACATCAACGGAGTACCGACCCCAGGATAGAGGACCATCTCCCTAGCAAGACAAGGGAGTACCGACTCTATCGTAGCACTATGTAAAGAGGACCTGCACCTTAGGTAAATAGGGGAGTACCTAATATTAATATAAAAGAACATGCTTTGAGGAAAATGATCCCGCTCCCATGACGTGGGGATTTACGTCTCTACCAGATCATATAATTAAGGAATAATCGCTCATTGAGTCGTAAAGGGGGTAGTCGTCCTAACTCTCACCCTAAGAAACACCCTGGTTCTGCTCCTCAGGCTATCGATTATACCTCAACTACCACAAATTTCCACCAAAAAGTTACCCAAAGGATTGTCATGTCATATGGGTTCCAACATGTCACCCGGAGCGTCAATTGGATAATCGGTCTGTAAGTTATAGGAATTTTAGTACCGAGTGTCTGGTTGGATTCATGTTTGATCCAACACATATTTACATCAAATTTCTCTAAAACTAAAGTGGATTATCTCAAAAGGACCACCTTGTCCCAAGGATTCCAGTTCCACAGACGATTCGTCAAAATGATGTTTGGATTTGGAGATAAGAACCTTTAAGTGTAACTAGGTCGAAATGTGTATGGGTCCGGTTCAGCCTGGACGGACTAACCGGACTGGACCCAGTCTATTTCAAACCGACCAGACCCAAATGGGCCGTGGGCCTGGCCCATAGGGCCGCAGGTTTTGAGCCGCTGGGCCGACCTGATCAGTCCAGCCCGCCTGGCGGCGTGGCCCTCCATGCTGACCCCAGCACGCCGTTGGGGGTCGGCCCCCCTTCTCCTCCGATGTGGCTATGCCGCATCCAACAACTGCTCATGTGGTCGGGCCCACCAGTTGCGTCCTCCACATCAACCCACATGGCGAGTTGACTTATCCATGTGGCGCCACGCTAGAGCTGTGGGACCCCAACGCCACAGCTCGTCATGGTTGCGGCTTCCGCCACCCAAGCGCATTGTTGGGGCTCGCCTCCTCCTCTGGCTACCGCCCAGGATGACAGCTCGTCTCTTCTCCACCACTGACACCGGTGCACCAACCGTAGCCTCTATGGGCCACCTGAATCACTCTAGTGTCCCGTTTTCCATATAATTTGCGCATGTGGACTCCAAGGGATTTCCTCTTCACTAAAATAAATCTTGATCCACATTGTCATCAATTTCAAAGATCCGATCACTATGAAAGAACATAAGGAGGGGCTCATGCCCTATTCATGTTCGCCCACTCCCTCTACATTAGAGGATAAAACCCAGAGAAGTTTGGGGGGGGGGGGGGTTAGTGAAATCCAAAATAAATAAATCCCAACGTTGAACCCCCAAAGATACACTCCCACATAAATGGGCGACTTGAAGATCAACTTGTTCGTGGTCTGGTCCATATCTTTCATTTTAAAAAGAACAGATAATGGGGTAGATCATTAACAGAAAAACCCCTACCTCTTATGACATCTGATTCCACGACGTTCTCCCTCAAGGGATATAAGATGTCTACATTGCTTCCCGGCTCCAATCTTCAAAAGGCATTGAAGATGAGGATGTCCTACTGAAGTACGTCGTTTTGTGCTGGGGTGGAAATCCATTAGAGGTTTTCTAGTGAATCCTCCAAATTTTTAATCAGTATGTCCCCAGTGCATCAAACTATAAATAGTGAAAGGTCACAAGGTTCCCATAATGATGCGACGTCACGTTATTACACTATTTTAATTAAGAAACAAATTTGTTGTTACATGTCCTTAAAACATCGTTATGCAGTGAGTTTAATGAGCCATTACCGAGCCTCATTGATGTGCATCATAATTTCCCTTTCGCTTCCCTACAACATCGTTGTCTGCCACCAAAAAGAGAGAAGGAAAATTACATAATTCTTTTAAATTATTTTATTATTTTTCTTGAAAATTCCAAAAAATAACTTTTCCACTCAGCCCTTACCGGCTGAAGTTAATTCATTTCTAGGTGAATCCTAGATTTTTGAGTTCAACGGTTTCCTCATATTTTTGATTCGAGCAATGGTTTAAAAATAGAAATCATGTGTGCATGTTTACTGAATGTACCTTAAAAATTTCAAAATTCCATTCTAGGATCTCTGGACATCAGAATAATGTACAGTCAAATTTCATGGTTTCCAAAAAATACCATTTAATTTGAAAAAAAAATCCATGGGATTATGGGACATTACATTCTACCCACCTTTAGACTTTTCATCCTTGAAAAGTCAAAACCAAAACATACATGAAGAAACCAGCTCAACAAAAGTTTCTATGCTGCTTTTAAGAATGAGCCTTGAAGAAACACTAAGATCAACCACTCTCATGTCTAGACCTTCCTAGGTCAACATCATGTCACAACAAGAACTTGTTTCTCTAGCTATGATAAGAGAGAAAAGAAATAATTACTAAAATTAATCTTTAGTCATGGGGTTCAGTGACTCACCTCCATGATAACCTGAAGCATATCACATAAACACCCCCACAGTCCACATCCTCCCATTGATGCATTGTGCTAAAACCCCCATAGGTGTCATGCATTCAAGCATGATTCAATTGCATGGTATTAATTATGAATGAAACAAGGCTTCCCACGAGTGAACATTGGGTCTTACTAGTCCCTCTACCTAGAACCTCCAACAGCCACACCTGAAATAGAAACAAGAACACGAACACTCCCACTGGTGGCATCTCTACTGAGTACGGATGGTTAGGAACCATTCCGAACTACAAAAATATCTTTTTTTATAACTCTATTGCCATATAATGACTTGATTAGGACTCTTTATGAGTTTCCAAACTCTGTTTCATAGGCTTCCTTTTTTCTGCAAAGGAAATCCCTTCGCCATCACTCAGATATATTTCATCTCTTGCCTAATATCATCATCCTGGGCATGAAAGGTAGTAGTCCATACCTAGAATGAGGTCATAAGATCTCGACACCTTAAATCTAAGATCCCAACCGCAACTCTCACCCCCAAAGGGCCAGGTCACACTATCATCGTTAGTGTGTGATCAGCAGGTCTCCTCCATCAAGAGTCTCTAATCATGGGGGCTAAGTATACAGTCCAACTGGAACCTTGATGTCGCGAACAGGAATCAAGGAAAAGGGAACGTCCAGCACTAGTGTCTATTTAGAATGTCATTAAAACAAAATACACAGGTCATACCTCAAAATTCTCTTAAAGCTTCTTGTTCATGATCTATAACTACATGCTGCTGTCCTCGCCCACATCCTCCATCTCCCTGTTCTTGGCAGGGACCACCCCTAATACTCATCCAACTCATCTACCTCACATTCCGACTTGTGTAACTCCATGATCCATGAACTGTATCTTCCAAAAATGTGCGTATACCGGCTCCCCTTCTTCAGTACGACGGGTTGAGAAATCTCTAGTGAGATGACCCCAACCGTTACAAGCGTAACATTTCCTCTGTTGCAGCTGATCTACTCCTTGGTGCTGCTGTTGTGCCATAGACGCATGTGTCTATGTCCGGGAATGGGTATTCCACCTACATCGTGATTCTGTCTCCACTCGTCTACTAGCTCCATTAGACACCTCTACTCTGTGACCTCTGTTGTAGGTCACATCCACCTACTCCCCTATTGGGAAGCTCTCAAACACCAGGGCTTGATCCAATACCCCGAAATATGCTAGAATGCTAAGAGGTATCACCGATGACCAGATTTCATGGCACAATCTCTGATCTATGGTTCAGGGTCTGAAGTAATGGTCCCACACCATATCCACAGAGTAGTGAGAAAGATCACTGAATCTCACTGAGTACTCTGCTACTGTCAAGTGGCCCTGCTGTAGGTGCAGCAACTCTTGTATGTGTACAGAGCGAAAAGTCACCAAAAATAACTCCTCTCTAAAGATATGCTCAATGTTTTTCCAAGTGAGGGTCGTCTTGTCATGATTCTAGATTTTCAGGCTCCACCATCTTCCCACTGAGCCTTGAAGAAGGTTTGCAACCAAGACCGCCATTTGGTCGGGCGATATCTTAACTAGGTAGAAAGCACATGTAAATGACACCAGCCAATCCTCATATACCAGAAGATCTTTCTCACAACATAAAATTGGAGGTCTTTTCCTTTTAAAATCATGTAGCACACTCATCCTGCAAGCATCCTCACCCTGAACTGTTGGTGGAAACTTATTCTCGACGGGTGGTGGAATCACCGGTGCACCACCCAAAGGTAACGCCCCTGTATATGTGCATTGCACCAAAGTCACAACTCAGGGGAGATAATATTCGTGATATTTTTTTGGAATCCTATTAGGCCATCGTCAAGGAGGCATCCTGAAATGACACGAGATGAACCACAATTAAGAGTATATCTGGAGAGATGACTCAAGAAGGAAATGAAAATCACAATCATTCCTATAGGTTACATAATCCATTAATTTCCCCACAAATGATGTTTCCATATTCCGAGTTTGGTAATAGGTGTCCAGAATCCGGGTGTACGGATACGTCGTCCATTGTACCAACACTGGAGTCCCTGGCCTGAAAGACGAACTTGAAACACATTACACTGTTGCTCACAAATAAAAACAACTAACCCTTGGTCATGGAGGTAGAACTAAATCCCCTCTGATACCACTTTTTCATGACCCGTCCCTAGAGGCCCGTACCATGACATACCCCAATCCCTTCTCACGATGGCCAGGGATTGTCGACTAGCACCGAAGGCATCAACCTGCAACTAAAAGGCATTTGCACGGATACCTGTACACACATGCACTCGAAAACCAAAACCACAAAGGTGAAAGGTGAACACTAGGTAATCAGAAACCAAAGTATAAAAGAAATTAAAGTACTGAGTGGTAAAACCGGGCCATTATACAAGCCCAACAAAAGAACTAGAAACAACAATGTACAAAAGGAGCACCGATGGCCATCTGTGAAAAAACGATCCCACGTGATCACTAGAGTAGTGATGCTACATGAAGCCTAAGTAGTATGTCATGTATTCCTGGTCCTACTAGGCCCCACCTCATCCTGGGGAACCAAGTCTACTATCGTAACATCCTTCGATCCTGTCTCCCTGAGCTCCACTATAGTAATGTTGAACATCTACATCAGACACAACACGTGCGGGTGAAGCCTGTTCAAGGTTGAGTAACTCAGTACTCAGTAGGGGTCACCAAGACCCTTGATGTTCTCTTAAAAATCCACAAAAGAAAACGTCACAAAAAAACCATGAAGTAAACCACATAGCCACAACCTTAATGTAGACCAAAAATCCAAAACCACAAAGTAAAACACAATGCCAAAACCATGATGTAAACCATAAAGATTATGCATCGTTAGCGCAACTCAAGTATATTACCATACATATACCTAGGTCAACTATATATACTCATCTCAGCCACAAAGAAACATAAGGCTCCAACCTGAATCCATTACCTGGATTTCCAAAGATGGCTCAAAGTGTAACTCAAGGATCATGAGTACACACTCTATGAGTTGTTTGTCCCTAATGGAACCTATCTGAGAGATGTACTCCATCCGGTATAACTCAACCTTTCCCAATGGTACATTCGAAAGGATGTGATACATCATGATCTTTCTTCAAGAATGGTCTCTAGTGCTCGACACTAGAGGTCATGTTGTCACAGTCTTTCACCTGAGGCAAGACCAAGGGAACCAAGTGGAGTGGCCCACTCCTCGAAACTGCGTATGGTTTGGGGGAGCACTGTTCTAGTCTAGCCCACGATATCTTAGTCACTCCAGTAAGAAGTGGCATGCACCTCAGTCCATCGAGGATGCACTAACCTCTATCTTGGCATCAATTACATCATGTGGAGGGGCCCAATCCTCATAACTATGTCCTTCAGTTGAGGGAGCTTCAACTCTGATGAAGGACCCTCTCCCTATTTCCACTCGGAGACGAGGGAGTAGTATTCCATAACTCAGGACCTGCACCCTACCCGGTATGGTAGTAAAACTCTGGTAGTTCTTCACTGTGGGGGGGGGGGGTGCTAGTATGGTAGGGGATTACTGAACCCAGGATAGAGGATCTACACCCTGGCATGGTAGGAGAGTGCCGACTCTACTGGAACAAGGTGTAAAGAGAAAATGCACACCGAATCAGCAGGGGAGTACAAATCAATGACTAGAGGACATGCGCCCTTGTAAAGTAGGGGAGTATCCGAATCTCTCACAATATCTATTTTGGGAGACCCGCACCCTAGTACATTAAGGGAGTACCGACCCCAGGCTAGAGGACCTATGCTCTAGCATGACAGGGGAGTACTGATTCTATCGTAGTACTATGTAAGGAGGACCCGCACCCTGGGTCTACAGAGGGGTACCAAATCCTAACATAGAAGAACCTTCTCAGAGAAAAATGTATCTGCACACATGACATGGGGAGTCTCGTCTCTACTGGAGCAGAGGAGAAAGGAATACCCACACCATGAGTCATCAAGGGAGTAGTCTCCCTAATGCTCACCACAAGAAACATTCTGGTTCTGATGCATAGGATATCGGTCATGCCTCAATTTCAACAAAGTTCTACAAATAAGTTTCTTGAAGGACCACCATATCATAAGGGTTCCAACACAATAGAAGGCACATTAATCAAATGCCCGATTTGAAAGTTATAGGCATTTTAATACTGATGGTCTGGTTGGAATCGGGTTCGATCCAACTTGGTTGTACATAAACTTCCTCCAAAACTCAAATGGAGTATCTCAAAAGGAACACCTTATCCCAAGAATTCTAGCACCATAGATGGTTTGTCAAAAAAAACGTCTGGATTAGGAGATAAGACTGTTTAATCGAAACTGGGTCAAAATGGGTCCTGGTCTGGTCCAACATGGTCGGCCCGACCCGCTGGGCCCAGTCCGGCCTGTCTGGCGGTGCAGTCCGCTAGGCTCACCATGGCTCGCCGTTGCAATCCGGATCCCCTACTCTCCGAACACGGCATAGCCGCGTCCGAAACCATCTCACGCGGCCGGGGCCCACCGACTGTGTCCCCCACGTCAACATGCATGGCAGGTTGACTTCTCTGTGGGGTGCCACGCTGGCACCACTGAAATCCAGTTCTAGGGCCTGTCGTGGTCACAGCTTCCACCGCCCAGGCGTGTCGCCGTGGTGCATCTCCTCCTCTGGCGCTCAGATAGGCCGGTGGCCCATCGCTTCTTCGCCGGGCATGCGGTCGGCGCCAGTGCGTCGACCGTAGCCTCGTCGAGCTGCAAGACACACTCTGGTGGCCTGTTTTTCTCATCGTTTGCGCATTCAGTCTCCAAGGGATGCCCTCTTCACTCTTATATATCCGGGTCTATCTTACCATCAATTTCAAAGAGCCAATCACAGGGAATGAACATGCAGAGGGGCACGGGCCTTGTTCATGTTGGCTCGCGCCCTCCGTGTCAGGTGATAAAACTCGTGGAGGTTTTAGGGGGTGTAGTGGAATCCAAAATAAATATATCCCAACATTGAACCCCAAAAGATACCCTTCTACATAAACAAGCGACTTGCGGATCAACCTATTCGTGGGTTGATCTGCATCCGTTGTTTTAAAAAGAATGGAGAACGGAGAAGATCTTTAACAAACAACCCCCTGCCTCTGATGATGTCTGATTCCGCGGTGTTCATCCTCATGGGATTTAAGAGGTCAGCAACGCTTCCTGGCTCCAATCTTCGAAAGGCGTTAAAGATAAAGATGTCTCGCTAGCGTTCATCATTCTTTGCTGGGGTGGAAGTCTGTCATAGGTTTTCCAGAGAATCCTCAAAATTTTTAATCCATATTTCCCCAGTCGAACTATAAATAGAAGCATGTCACAACGTTCCCATTATTATGTGACGTCGCATTGTTACACTATTTTAATTAAGAAACAACGTCGCTGATACGCGTCACTAAAGTGTCATTATGCTGCGAGTTTAATGAGGCATTAACGAGCCTCATTGATGCACATCTTCGTTGCCCTGTCGCTGCCCCACAACGTCGTCCTTCGCCACCCAAATAAGAGAAAGAAAATAAAATAAGTCTTTTAAATTATTTTATTTTTTCCATGAAAAGTCTAAAAAATATCTTTTCTGTTCGGCCCTTGCTGGCCGAAGTTAAGTCATTTCTCGGTGAATTCTGATGTTTTGAATTCAACGGTATTCTCAGATTTTTTATCCGAGCATCGGTTCAAAAGATAGGAAATTTTGTTCGCACTTTTACTAAATGTACCTTAATAGAAGTTCAAAATTACATTCTGAGCTCTCCAGACCTCAGAATCAGGTGTCGTTGAATTTTGAGGTCTTGAAAAAAATCTCATTCAATTTTTTTTAAAAAAATCCATCAAATTTTGCGACATTACATGAAAGATTGGTCCGGAGACCAAAGTTCATCAATCCAATGAAAAATATGGGGTCCAATAGTAATGAAGTCGAGAAGCATCATCTAGGACAAGGATAATGCCATCATGTGAGAAACAACCCCAACGGGAGAAACAAGTCCCCGATTCTCTTTGGGATGTCTTAGTGGATAAAAAATATACAATGTTATTACCCCCGCGCTAAGTATGAAGGACTTACACACTATTGTTAGTGATTCATTTTCACTAAACAGTATAGTAGGATTCCATCCATGGGGTACCAAACTAGCTGAGCAGGGAGTTGTAAATAATTTTTGAGCCTGTTTTGGCCGCTGCCAGAAGAATATTACGTTGTCTATAAAGCTCAATACATGTGAGAAGCACCTATGATTCCGCCTGAAAAGAGTCTCCAGAACTAAAGAAAGTAGTGAAATCCAGAAGAATTGATCCATTAAAATCCTGAACCAGACTCCCCAGCACGTATCATTAACTATTTACAAGATCCATCTGAGATCAACTTGGGACCAGTCCTGTGGGGTTTCTATCTATCCCAATGCCCCTAGAGGATACCAAGTGAAAAATGGGGGGCTATTGGAGCTTGTGACGAACCTAAGAGAAATGGAATCTATCCATTTATTTAAAGACCGAGACATGTCCATCAATAAGCTTATAATTTTAACATCAAGATCCAACCTCGAGCATGAGAGTCCCTAGTATTTGTCTTTATTTCAGGCCTTCCAGATTCACCAACACCCTATAGATAAAATAATTGATCTCACCTTCTGCTCAGATCTGTTTCTCTTTGTACATAGAAACCAACGGTCCAAAAATAGAGCTCTCAAAGCAGCATTGGTGGATAGGCCAACGAACTCTCCAAATTTACTTCACATCACGAGAGCCCCTTCACTTTCAAGAAATAAGTGCATTGTGGGTTCCTCCCATGGATTACCACAATAGAAGCAACTTGACCCTAGATTGATGCCTGAATACTTGACGTGATCTTCAGTGGATAATGATTTTTTATGGATATGCCAAACTAAGAAGTTAATTTTGTTAGGGATCTCCTTGTTCCATATCACAACTCCCCATTAGTTGAATTCCTATGAAGATGTGCATGATTGATGATACAGATTCCCCGTAAAAATGCCCGATGATGAACCTGTGGAAATGTATTTATCTGGGACAGAAGAGATATCGCTAAGCTCTAAAATCTTGAGATGCTTCTCATTCAGAACTTCCTAGGTGAAACTAGGGAATTTTTTCACCTCACTAAAATGGAGGTCCGACAATGGGCATTCAGGAAGCTCACAAAGGAGCCCGACTAGTTTAGGTTCTAAAAGTTGATACATCCATTACTGATGATCCACCTTGAGTGAATCTGCAGATCCTATACAAAAGGTTGTAGGACCCATTGGAGAATCCCATACATGGTAGGACCTTTAAAACAAAACCCCATTCAACTCTATCATACACTTTATCCATATCCAACATGATGACCACACAGGATTAGAAAACCATTATTTTGATATCTCTTATCATTTCCTATGTCATACCCATGGTGCCTTCTCAGGATATACCTCTAATAAAGTCATGTTGCTTGTCCGAGACCCACCAATCTAGGAGCACCGATAGTCTTCTATTTAATACACTGGCTATGATAGTATTGGATATGTTATATATGCTTATATGATGATATTGATTGAGTGAATAAGGATTCATAACATTTGGAATTTAAAACCAAGGTAGTCGCACTAGCAATGTATTGAAACTAGATGCCCTAAAATAAATCTTTCAACACCAAGACTACCAACCTTTTAACATGATTCGAGGAAGCCATATAGAACAAACCTGGGAAGCCATTTGGACCAAGAGAGCAATCATGGTTGAGGCAATTCATCGCCTTTAAGATCTCCTGCTCCCCCAGCTTTGAAACAAAGGACAAGTTCATACAGGCATAAAACAATCTAGGAATTACATTAAAGATCTCCATGTTTCCCCTAGGATATACACTTTTCATTCGAGGGTTTGGACATGGAAGAAAATATTGGATGTGATGTTTTTCTATACATCCAACCATATCACGATTGTCTATTAAGGTTCCATCGTCTAGGTGAATATTAGTCATGAGGAACCACTTCCTTTATTTCGCACTTGCATGAAAAAAATGGTGTGTTTTTTCTCCCTCCAATTACCATTTAATCATTGATTATTTATTTTTCGAACAATCCTAATTTAGGATGATCTCTGACAGGGTGTTCTTCCTTAGAGAAAGCTAATGGAATATGTTCTCATCCCTGGCGTTTTTAAACGTCAGCACCATTCTCAATAGCATCCTTGATCGAATCCAAGAGATGAAAACGCAAGGGAAGGATTTTAGCATAGGATTGCAGGTCTTCCTTGAGCCTTTGGTGCTTTTTATGCAGGAGATTCAAACTTCATCCATACACTGTTTTATTCCATGACAATGTTACCACTTGTTGGTATGCTGGATCAGATATCCATGTATTTGATAACCGAAACCAGCCATTGTTATTGACACTGGTGGACTGGTCTTCTGCCGCTGTGGGCACATGAGGGAGGGACAAAACGACCGAAAAAATTGAAATGTTAGTGGCACGTGCAGCTAATTCTCAAAGATGAAGAAACTCATTTTTTTCTAGGATAATAGTGATATGATCATAATATATGATATTGTGACAAATGATCTGTTGTATATTCTTTAGTTTTGATATATCATAATGTATGAAATGCACAAGTTTGTGATATGAACTCAATATTTTGAACTACTAATATCACTATAAAACTTAGAATTGTATCACTTATATGATATAATGTATTTCATAAAATAAAATTCTCAAATGAATAACGGTGATATTATAAGCCACTTCATGCCTGCTATAATGTGAAATAAAAGTTTGGAACTATGTCACAACTTACAATACTTGGTATATTTTTATATATGATTTATATTGTCAAGATTCATTATCATAGGCCATTAGTTCCTTTTATAATCATTGACATATTCTATGAATAATATTAAGACTTACTATAAAGATTATGTCATTAAAAATGACATAGAACAAAAAATTTGTTTTTGAAAATTTAATTATTTGATTAATTAAACACATTAAATGTTGATTATAAATTATATAAAAAGTAATATCAGGATATTTATTTAACAGATAACATTTTATGAAATCTATTAGCTATGAAATGTTTATAATAAATTTTTAAATGTTTATGAAACATGTAATCATTAAATATATGTGACTCTAACTTTTAATATTAAATAACTGTATTGTATATAGAATTGCTAATAATTTTTTTAAAATTTATTCATATATATGTTGTAAGTAAATTAATATACCGTTCATAATTTAAATAATTGGAAAAATGTAAACAAATGATGTTAAATGATGAATTTTATATTTCTATTAACTAGAAATGTTCAAATTTTTGAGCTATATCAAAAGGAGATTTGATAAATGAAATGATAATTTTTAACTTATATTAAATAATTTATATTATTTTTTATTGAATTTTTTTCATCACAATTAATAGTTCAAATGAAATAGAAACATTAAATATGTTAATTGAATAAAAATTATTCATTTAAACCTATAAAAAATGATAATATGAAGGATTTATTATTAGAAATAAATGTAATATATATATTTATTAATTATTCTTGAAATATTCATAATGTATTCTATGTTTTATCAGGCTTAAAAATTTATTATTAATGAATTATTCAAATACATTTAGCTCATGTCTAAATTCATGAAATTTTCATTTTTATAGACTATTCCCATATTAATCCCTCATTATAAATAGTATAATTTTGAATTAATTTATGATTTAGTTTATATGAGTTTGAACTACATCACTTGATTCTCACATTCACCTTTATGGTGTTTTATGTCCTGTATGATAATTGATATAAATTTATTTTACCATAACATTGGATTATTCATGTGTTATGAGATATAATCTAATGGATTTTCAATGTTTATATGGATTAGTAGTTAGAATTTTAATTGAATTGATTCTAACATAAGTATCGAACCATGGTTAGTCAATGTTTAACGGTTTTTATAATGTGTTTTGTCCATGAAATGTGGTGGAAGGCTACATATCACACTATTCTTACTCTTCTAGAGAAATTTTATTTCTTATGCATGTAATTCATTTAATGAAATTATATCATATAACAATTGCAGGTGATGAATTTTTATGTGTCTATATATTATTATCTTTTAATTTGGGATAATAATATAAGATATGTGTTATTCAAAGTGTTACTCAATAATATTCTTTTGAAAAAATGAATTGGTGAAATTAATAGGGATATAAAAACTAAATCACTAGGAAAAAGAATACATGTAATTTTAATACATCAAATAATATGGTGATATATTAAAAATCTATAAAAATAATAAATTTTTGATTTCTTCTAGAGAAATTAGATGTCAACACCTTTATCATACCACTAGGTAGTTCATTCTAATGATTGGTTGTCAAAAAAAATCTTTGGAATTGAATAAATGAAATTAATAACCATAAGAGTTATGAAATAATATCCCATAATGATAGTTATGGTAGACATCACCAGTAACCCCCAATAGTTAAGATACTATATGAAAAATATTTTTAAATTAAATACGATTGATTTGAAAATGATGAACAATCCAAGATCAAAATCCTAATTTTTACAGAGATTTACATCTACAGATCTTTGTGATGCCTGGATGACTAAAGAGACTCAATAATAGTAAAATATGGATTATGGCATACTATTTGTTATGATGAAATTTCAAACGAGTCGTTATATTAGTGGTGTCGAATTTAATTGAAATTATTATTGTATGATTTAAAACATGACAATTATTTGATAAAGGATTGTGGACTTGAAAATATGGTATCTTCATCATTGAACATAACATTGAGATAAATCTATGAAATTTGGATACTTAATGAAAGAAAATTACATGAATATTATAGTAACTTATGAATAGTTATTGAGAATCAAATGAAATTTAATGTGTCAGAGAAACCAATTCCTTAGAAACTAATCTCTTTATCATTCATCAAAAAGATCTAGATGATGGTTAAAATATTTTTATATATTTCATATATCTATCTGCATTCATGATTATGTCCATGGATAATATGCTACAAATGACACAAGTGATTATGGGTTCTTTTATGATGATTGAAAACCATAAAATTCTCTATGAATATATGGTTTTTTGAGGGGTTTGATATTTCAATGGAGGTGTTCAGGCGTGGATTTCTAAAGAAACCCAAACTCATAAAATGTACTCAATATTATTGTTCACGTCAATTGAATTGATGTTGTGGGGTCTCCAATAATACATGACCGGTAAAAAAACATCATGTTTGAATCACTTACTCAAATCTTTTGATAATTTATTATGTATTACATCATGATTAAGTTCAAATTTTTTAATCATTATATAATATTGTGGATATCTGATAATGAAAAGGGTTTCCTTTGATGAAGTGATGTATTGATAGTACAAGAGTGTATATGTCGATGTTGGAATAAGAAAAATTATTTTTGAATATTAAAATGAGGGTCATCCCATACTTAGGAACAGTTTCCTAAACTAATGGGAAGAGTTGGGAAGGATGAGAGTTATTTTAATTATGGCATCCCTCGTCTATATAGATGAAACTTTATAGAATACTATAAGTGTTTAGAGAATGAGCTCCACATGCCACTAACATTTCAATACTCATCAATAGATGTATATAGAAATACTACTAAATTTAGTAATTTTAAATAATTTGGAAATCTAATTAAATTTAATCAATAATAAAATGATTAAATTTATGGAGATTTCATTACAAAAAAACCTACCTCCATCATGATCAGCAAACACACATGAGATCTTCTAATAGTGATTCAAGGGCTTAACTGATCAAAAATTGAATCCTAGAATCAAAATCCATCAAGTAAATATATAGATCCATCAACAAGTTGATGATCCAATGCTCTTGGAGTGGAAGGGAGAGAGTAGGATGAAAGGATATATCATGATAAAATCGGTATTACACATACCGGAAGATATCGTATTCAATAACTAACATTTAAATCCAAGAAGAATCAAGATTTTGAGAGGAAAATCATCTTTATAGACTATATGGGTCTTACGGTCAAGGGAAATTTGAGAGAGGATATTAAAATTAAATAGAAGGTTAAATGAATTAATGTTATGACACAACTATGCGATTTCATGGTGACATCATCATCACCGACTATCTGGTGGTACATGGTAGAACTCATGGACAATTGGAAGTCCCCAAAACTACATGAAAATATAGAAATAAATCTTTTCCCACTAGCCACTCGAATGTCTAGGTGATGGGATCCCACTAGCCAATCGATGGAGTTCCTATAGGATCTCCCTACTTTTAGCCTCCCACTAGCTAGTCAACGGCCTTTAGTTGGGCCTCCTGTAGGTTTTCTATATCCATGAGTATTGTCACTCCTTTGTTAAAAACCAAACCCCCTATTTGTCATCATGATAAGAACCAAGACACTCCCTAACACCATTTGAAATATGTATCTAATAGAAAAACAACTACGAAACATAGGTAAATCAACAAATCTGTAGCGACTCGTGTTTTTCTGCTATTATACTTTGGAATATTCCCATGAATAATTCCAGAGATAGGCGTGAAGACGACATGCGATTCCGAGGCCTTGTGTGCCCAGAATTTATTTTATAAAATTATAAAGTATTTTTATACAATTCATGAGGCGTTAATGAGTTATCTCTTAAATGGTAGCTCAAATCTGAAATCTGAGGGCATGGTTGCATCTGGAGCATGCAGTTTACCCTATGGAAGGTGTAAAATTTGCGGGCGCGGGCCTGCTGTGGAAAAAGCCACTAGGGGTTTTTTGTAAATAAATGGATACGTTTTTCTTATGAGCTTCAGATCGAATAACTTCTGAATGGAGTCTTGGATCGAAATTATGAGCTCATCGTTGCATTTAGAATGCCGCATTTACCTTAGGGGTTCCCTAAACTTTGTCTACACCGGGTCGGGGTCGAAGGTGAGTCAGAATGTGGACAGTTCGATGGAGAGGATTTAATTAAAAAAAATCTCTCCACCATAACCTCTCAATTGAGTGTATGAAGGAGCAGAAGCCCCTCCATCCCCCTCTTTGGTGGTGAACAAATCAGAGGCCAAATCATCAAAACAAGGTGTTGTTGAGCTCCAATTTTGACGGTGGTCGCTCCTAGATCGAGCAGCGGCTGCAGTGGAGCACGCAAAGCGTCGGTGATCCACCAAAAGGTAGGAAGTTTGAGTTTTAAAATCCCAGATCCCATTTTGGTGTTGTTCATCTTCAAATTTTCATATGGTTTGTGTAGTTCGGGTCCCGAACTTTCTGAAACATGTTTCAGATCTGAATTTGGAGCACCAGGGTGCTCTCGGTGGCTCCCTGATGTTTTCCGGCAGAAAACCCAGATTCTGATGGCGGCTAGGGTAGATTTCGGCGAGGGCGGCGGTGGAGCAGTGGCGGCGCTGTGGATTCTGGCTCCGGCGCGGTGGTTTCCAGCAACGGCACGGTGGTTTCGGGCGAGGCAAGCGATGGTCCATCCGGGTTTTTCTGGGGGTTCTTTAAACCCCTTTAACTCGCAAATCGGGAGTCCGATTTAAGAGTCATTTGTGGAAACACAAAAATTGCAATGAGACGAACCTCTTGAGAATCTTTAGAAAATTTTGTGAGTCGGGTTTTTGGCCTGGGGCCATGAAACATAGTGTCATTGAGACCCTGATGGTACGACAGACTTTTCAAGATAGTTTCTGGTTATTGGGACTGAGAACAGGGTGTGGGTCCCATGAGGCCAGGTTCCGACGTTTGTGGAGAAACATGACTTTTTTGCCAGGTGTTCATTTTGGACAAACGAGTAGTCGACCTTGTGTATATTTCCGATCATATCACAGTGGTATGATCCGCATGATGAGTTTCGGGATCGTAGTGTGGGGCCCACATGGGCTTGCTTTGGTGAATAGTACATTTTCACCGGGTGTTTGTTTGGGACGATTGAGTAGTCGATCTCGTGTGTTTTTTCAAGGCGATCGTAGTGGTATAATCCACTTGATGAGTTTCAAGATCTTAGTGTGGGCCCCACATGATCTAGCTATAGTGAATAGTATCTTTTACACCGGTTGTATGTTTTAGGTGAGTTAACAGCCTATCTTGTGTGTTTTTCTATGTGAATCGTGATGGTGGCCTCAGTATCGGCCTTAGAGGTGCACAGTATGGCATTGTGGCGGGTCACTCAGGTTAGCGACGTTTGGACCAGAAGTGGTTGAGGGTACTTCCTTGGTTCGTTCCTACGATGATTTGTGTGACATCACAACCTTAGTATAGGTTTGTGATCCTCTCGATGAGATATTTAATCTGTTAGAGTTGTGGCATCCCTCCGGTGGTCCCGGAGCGGGATCCTCTAGCATCGTTTCCTAGATCGGGTTCTTTGTATCGTTGTGACCACTTATCCACAGGCGGTGATCCCCTATCTAGCAGGTTAACCCCTTAGGGTTTGTGGCATCATAGGGAATATGATCCCCTATATAGTGGGCCGTTCTCAATAGGGTTGTGGAATCATCAGGTATATGATCCCCTACTCAGCATGAGGATTATAGTAGGGTTGCAATATCGTTGGTTATACGATCCCTTACTCAGTGTGTGGTTTCTATAGGGTTGATGCATCGTCAGTTCGATCCCCTACATCTCGAGATGTACCATATAGGATTTCAGTATCTTCATGACCGTCATGACATGGGTGATGATCCTCTCTCTGAGTGATGTGTTTCTATCGAGTGCCAGATTGGGTTGTGTTATCCCCCATCAGATCCTGTGAGTGATCCCCTATCTATGAGATCTACGAATGCCAGATCGAGTTGTGGTATCTCCTAGCGGATCCTGGGAGTGATCCATATCTGTGAGATCTATTAATTCCAGATCAGGTTTTGGTATCCCCCATTGGACCCTGAGAGTGATCCCCTATCTGTGATATCCTCGTATACTAGTGTGGGTTCTGGTATCCCCTAGCGGACCCTAGGAGCGATCCCCTATCCGAGGAGTTTGGTGTTTATGTTGTTTCAGTGAGGTTTCCTCAGTGACGATATCTGAGGAGCGTGATCTCTCGGGTGAGCATTTGAGATTTTTGTGTGGGGCCTGATGGAGTGTATCTCTCGGACGAGTGTCATCTGGGATGACCGTGAGAGTGGAGTGTTCTCTCTTGGTTGTGAAGCATTGCTGTTGAAGAGGTCGGTACCTCATGTGGCTTGGTGCGTGAGATGAGTATATCTGGAAGTTTTTGGTATACGTAAGAGCATATATCTGAGCGGATGTTCATGGTATATGTATGGGCGTATATCTGGGCATATGTTCGAGATAGATGTTTGGGCGTATACCTGAGTGGATGTTCAAGGTGTATGTATGGGAATACACTTGGATTGAGTTGACTAGTTGTGTTTATCCGAGGATGGTTATGAGATGGAGTTTCTCTCTCGTCTGGGTTCCCTCTGGCTGAGATGAGCAGACTATTGCCTTTCAGTTTCTCTATTTTGTATTGGGTTTTTGGGGTGCCTACTTAGTATTGTTATACTCACCACTGCATGGGCTTTTCTCGCACATGTTCGTGTCGTGTGCAGACCATAGGCCTTT
Source organism: Viscum album (assembly GCA_963277665.1). Classification (NCBI taxonomy): domain Eukaryota; kingdom Viridiplantae; phylum Streptophyta; class Magnoliopsida; order Santalales; family Viscaceae; genus Viscum; species Viscum album. The sequence continues at coordinate 1,011,430,585 of OY728141.1, read as the reverse complement.
CGACAGAGTCCCAGGAGGACCCGGAGCATGCAGAGCTGTGTGAGCGGGACTGACCATGGAGTCTTACCGAAGCTATGCCGAGGAGCTTTCCAGTGGTGCTTTTGGAAGCGTATCCCTTCGTCCGAGTAGGTTGGACACCTTTGTAGTTTTATTTTGGTGGGACCTGTTTTCCCCTTTTGTACTGTTGTTTCACTCTAGTTTTGGATAGTTTTATGCATGCATTTAATATTCAGTTTTATATATCTATGCACTGTTTCATGGAGGTGTATGTGGGTGCCTGTGTACAAGTACCATAGGCTAATTCCTCCATTGTGTGTGATAGCCTACTCAGTGCTAGTCGCCAACCCCTGGCCTATTGGAGGCGGGCTTGGGGAGTCACGGATCGAGCCTCATTGTGTCGGGTTGTGATAGAGTGGTATGAAAGGAGGTTCCACCTTTGGGATCTCAGAGCGTAGCTGGTCTAGCTGTGAGTTTATTTTGGGTTGCATAGCAGTAGTGTCAAGACATTTCAAGTTCGTCTTTCAGGCTAGGGACTCGAGTGTTGGTGTGGCAGTCAACGTATCTATTCACTAGGACTCTGATAACCTACCATTCGACTTGGGATGTTTGGACACCGGTCGTAGGGACATAATGGTAAATGCGTCATATAGGACTAGTTTTTTGGGTTTCCCTTGTTCTTCTTGAGTCAGCTCTCCAGATATACTCTTTGACTATGGTGCATCTTGATTGTATTTCAGGATTCCTCCAAGATGACAACTAGTGAGGGTTTTATAATGGTATTGTTGTGATGATCCGTCCCATGTAGTGGTTGTGGACTAGGGTGCAGGTTCTGAGGCTGGACCTCCAAGTGTTCCGCCAGTTGAGCCACCACCTGTCGAGCGGCTGGTTGTGACGGTAGTGCGAGATGAGGTTGCGCCCAGGCTGAGTGCGCTGCACGAGTTCCAGAGGCAGCAACCTCTATGGTTCCGGGATGATCCAGACTCTCAGGAAGCTAATGACTGGCTCGAAGAAGTCACTCGAGTTTTTCTCCTTGTGAGGACACCCCCAGATCAGATGGTGTTCCAAGCGGTGAGCCTTCTGCATGGTTCGGCAGAACAATGGTGGAGTTTGGTGACACAGTCCCATGATGAGGAGACTCTTCTATGGAAAGAGTTTGAGTGGCTCTTTAGGGAACAGTTCTATCCAGTGATGCTGAGGTCAGTGCGTATTCAAGAGATCCTACAGTTTCGGAAAGAACGCATGATTGTGTCGGAGTACTCAGTGAGGTTTACATTGCTATTGGGCTAATCCCTAGATAGGGTTCATGACCCATTCATTTGGACTCAGACATTCGAGAAGGGCCTATGTAGAGACATCTGGGCATGTATGGTTTCCTTGTGTCTTCCCACCTATGCTAGAGTGCTCGAGCGAGCCTTGGGGGTGAAGAGATTTCTGGCTAAGTAGATTCAGCCTGTCAGGGTTGGGCGTGTGGGAGATGAGACGTCGACAACTGGTAGCCGGTGGTAGGCGCAATGGTCTGGAAGTGGCCGATGTTTTAGGAGGAGACCCTAGGATGGAGAATCGGAGGCTCAGGGCTCACAGGGATCACATGCCAGTTTTGGTCAGCTGCAGGAGAGGCGGTGTTACGTTTGCAACGGTCAGGGACATCTTGATAGAGATTTTATGACCTGTCGTGCTACTGAGAGGCATCCAGTCGATAGGCCTCCTTGGCAGTGACAACGTCTCATGTTTGGAGGTCCGTATGGCAGCAGAAATGGTGTTGGAGATGATGCAGGAGTGAGAGGTGGTAGGCGGTATCAGATGCCACCACCACCACCCCCAGTTGGTCCACACCTAGCTCAAGGAGCTAGAGGGCGAGGGAGAGGACAACTGCATTCCCTAGAGGCTCTTGACCCAGATACTCCGCAGATGGATAGAGGTATGTCTTGTGTCCTTTTTATTTTTTTCAGTAGTTTGAAAGACACTGTTTAGTGGTACTCTTCCCTTTCCGTTGCTTGCTCGAGTTTTGTTCAGGGCGTTGGTAAGACCCAGTGTGGGCATTGTTCGACATGCTTCAAATTTGTGATGAAGATATATCCTTACCCTAATGAGAAACATTTTTGTGATGCAATCAAAACCATGCTGGAGAGTCAGTGCTGCCCAAAGCAAATAATTTTGAGGTGTGGTGGATGAGTCCCTTTGAATTATATGTTCGAGTATGGGTATTTGTTAGCAAAATCACGGGCATGGGAGACCCAGTTTGGAGTCCTGTTTCTTTTCTTGTGCTTTTGGATTTTCGAGGATGAAATGTTCTAAGGTGGGTAGGACTTAGCGACTTGGGTTTTGGCCCTATCAAACTTTTGAATATTCCTATGAATAATTCCAGAGCTAGGCGTGAAGACGAAATGCGATTCTGAGGCCCGGTGTTCCCGGAATTAATTTTATAAAAATATTAAGTATTTTTATACTATGCATGAGGCGGGAATGAGTTATCTCTTAAACGGTAGCTCGAATCAGAAATATGTGGTCACAGTTGCGTCCAGAGCATTCCGTTTACTCTAGGCAGGGTGCAAAATTTGCAGGCATGGGCCTGCTTTGGAAAAATCCACCAGAGGCGTTTTCGTAAATAAATAGATAATGATTTTTATGAGAATCATCTCGAATAACTTCTGAATGGAGTCTCAGATCAAAATTCTGAGCTCTCCGTTGCTTTTAGAACACTGTGTTTACCCTAGGGGTGCCCTAAACATTGTTTGCACTGGGTGCGGGGTCAGAGGCGAGTTAGAAGCCGGACGGTTCAATGGAGAGGATTTAATTACAAAAAATATCACTCCCCCTCACCTCTCAATTGAGCGTACCAAGGAGCAGAAGCCCCTCCCTCCCCCTCTGGCGACGAACAAATCGGAGGCCGAATCATCGAAACGAGGTGTCGTTGAGCTCCAATTTTGACGGCGGTCCCTCCTAGATCGAGCGGCGGCAGCAACGGAGCGCGCAAAACATCGATGATCCGCCAAAAGGTAGGATGTTTGAGTTTTAAAATCCCGGATCTCGTTTTTTGTGTTTTATTTCTTCAAATTTTCGTAAGGGTTGTGTAGTTTCGGTATCAAGCTTTCCGAAACATGTTTCAGATCTGAATTTGGAGCACCGAGGTGCTTCCGGTGGCTCCTGGAAGTTTTTCGGTGGAAAAACCGGATTCCGGTGGCGGCTATGGAAGATTCCGACAAGGGAGGCGGTGGCACGACAGATTCTGGCTCCGGTGCAGTGGTTTCCAGCGGCATCACAGTGGTTTCTGGCGAGGCAGGCAGTGGTCTGACCAGGTTTTTCCGGGGATTCTTTAAACCCTTGTAACTCGCAATCCGGGTGTCCAATTTAAGAGCTGTTAGTGACAACGTGAAGATTTCATCAAGAAGAACCTCTTGATATTTTTTAGAGAATTTTGTTAGACGGGTTTTGGGCCCGGGGTAGTGAAATGTTGAAAATAATAATAATATTTTATTATTTTTAACTTCGATCCACCATAACTCCTACACTAAGTGTCCAAATGATGTGTCATCAGTGGCATTGAGAACCTGATAGTACGATGGGATTTTCAAGATAGTTTCCAGGTGTTGGGACCAAGAATAGGGTGTGGGCCTCATAGGCCAGGTTCTGGAATTTGTGGAGAAACGTGACTTTTCTGCCGGGTGTCTGTTTTGGATGAACGAGTAGTAGATCCCGTGTGTTTTTCTGAGGGGATCACAGTGGTATGATCTGCATAATGAGTCTTGGGATTGTATTGTGGGCCTCACATGGGCTGGCTTTAGTGAATAATACCTTTTCACCGGGTGTCCGTTTGGGACAATCGAGTAGTCGGCCCCATGTGTTTTTTTGAGGGGATCACAGTGGTAATATCCTATTTATGATTTTCGGGACCATAGTGTGGGCCTCACATGGGATAGATACGGTGAGTAGTGCCTTTTACACCATTTGTCTATTTCGTGCGAGTAAATAGCCTATCCTATGTGTTTTTCCGAGTCGATTGTGATGGTGGCCTCGGCATCGGACTTGGTGGTGGGTACTGTGGCATTGTGGGGGGTCGCTCGGGTTAGGGATGTTTGGACCAGCAGTGGTTGAGGGTACTTCATTGGATCGTTCCTACGAGGGTTCGCACGATATCACCAACTTAGTATAGGTTTGTGATCCTCTCAATGGGAGGTTTAATCTGTTAGAATTTTGGTATCCCTCCAGTGGGCCTAGAGTGGGATCATCTAGCATGTTTCCCTACATCAGGTTCTTGGTATCGCTGTGACCGCCTATGCACGAGCGGTAATCCCCTATCTAGCAGGTTAACCCCGTAGGGTTTGTGTAATCATCAAGAATATGATCCCCTATGTAGTGGGCCGTGCTCAGTAGGGTTGTGGCATCGTTGGGTATACGATCCGCTACTCAGTATGAGGATCATAGTAGGGTTGTGGTATCGTTTGTTATACGATCCCGTACTCAGCGCGTGGTTTCTGTAGGGTTTCGGCATCATCAGTATGATCCCCTACAGTGAAAGATGTATCAGATAGGGTTTCGATATCATCATGACCATCGTGAAACGAGTGACGATCCTCTATCTGAGTGACGTGTTTCTGTCGAGTGCCAGATTGGGTTGTGGTATCCCTTAGCGGATCTTGGGTGTGATCCTCTATCTGTGAGATCTACGAATTCCGGATCAGGATGTGGTATCCCCCATCGGATCCTGGGAGTGATCCCCTATCTGTGAGATCTACGAATTCCTGATCGGGTTGTCGTATCCCCTAGTGAACCCTGGGAGTGATCCCCTATCTGTGAGATCTTCGTATACCTGTGTGGGTTCTTTTATCCCCTATCGGACATTAGGAGCGATCTCTTATCTGAGGAGTTCGGTGTTTCTGTTGTTTCAACGAGGTTTCCTCAGTGATGATATCTGAGGAGCGTGATCTATTGGGTGAGCATCTGAGATGTTTGTGTGGGACTCGATGGAGTGTATCTATCGGATGACTGTCATCTGGGATGACAGTGATTGTGGAGTGTGCTCTCCTGGATGTGAACCATTGCTGGTGAACAGGTCAGTACATTATGTGGCTTGGTGCGTGAGCTAAGTATATCAGGATGTTTTTGGTATACATATGAGTGTATATCTGAGCGAATGTTCATGGTATATGTATGGGCGTATACATGAGAATATGTTCGAGATAGATGTTTGGGCGTATACCTGAGTAGATATTAAATGTGTATGTATGGGCATACACTTGGATTGAGCTGACTAGTTGTGTTTAGCCGAGGATGGTCACGAGATGGAGTTTCTCTCTCGTCTGGGTTTCCTCTGGCTGAGATGAGGAGATAGTTTCCTCTCAGTTTCTCCCTTTTGTTTTGGGTTTTTGGGGTGCCTACTGAGTATTTTTACACTCACCCCTGCACGGGCTTTTCCCGCACATGATCGTGTCTTCTGCAGACCACATGCCTTTCGACGGAGTCCCAAGAGGACCTGGAGAAAGAAGAGCTGTGTGGGCGGGACTGACCATGGAGTCTTACCGGAGCTGTGCCGAGGAGCTTTCTGGTGGTGCTTTTGGCAGTGTACCCCTTTTTCCGAGCAGGTTGGATGCCTTTGTAGTTTTATTTTGGTGGGCCCTATTTTTCCTTTTTTGTACTGCTATTGCACTCTAGTTTGGGATAGTTGTATGCATGCATTTACTATTCAGTTATATATATCTCCGCATTGTTTCATGGAGGTGTATGTGGGTGCGTGTGTACAGGTACCTTAGGCTAATGCCTCCCTTGTGTGTGATAGACTACTCGACGCTAGTCACCAACCCCTGGCCTATTGGAGGTGGGCTTGGGGAGTCGTGGCTCAATCCCCATTGGGTCTGGTCATGGAAAAATTGATAGAAAAAACAATACATAAACATGAAAACAAAGATAACCAAGAAAAAAAGGTCTGCACATAAAATCTACTAATATGACGTTGCATTCTATGATGATTATTGGAATATAATTTTTTGTAATAAATAAATAATTTTTACAATAAAACTCAAAATGAATGTCAAATTATAGATTAATAGATTTAATTTTTTATTTCCTAGGAAAGTTTATATAATACGATGTATTTAATTTCAAAAAAAAATCCCATAGGATATTTTTCTTAGAAATGATACAAGATTTAAATTATGAATAGAAAAAGTGGTATATTTACACGTGATGTTTTTTTAAAATAACACTTTATTTTGAAGTATTGATGTTTGAATACTTTTTCCCAGAGTTGAACATCGTGAATAAAATTTCAAATTTTACCATTATTAAAAAAAATACCTAATAGATGTTTCTCACCAATGGAGTTTGGTGTTGGGTTTTATATAATGTTTATATAGTGATGTGGTAGATGTGAGGAGTTTAAAAACCCTAAAAAGTGTATTAATAATATTTATTATATTTCTTATTACCATATTGGAAATGATTATATTGGTTCTTATACATGATTTTATTAAATATTCTTAAAGGGGATAAAGAATATAAATTTTTTATGATATTCAATGAACATCTTCACTTTATCAATATTTTTATTAGTAGAATATACTAAGATGTAAAATAATAATCATCCTATTATGTACGGCTAAGAGTTATCCCTTACCATTATTCTTTTACCACATATTATAAGTTATGATGCATTATTATTATTTTTATTTATAGTATTTTATATAATGATAAAAAATATGCCACTGAGAAACAAAACATGTTTTTTTGTTCAAGATTAACCACAATCTATACCACATGGAGTGAAATTCACTAAATCATTAATATGATATGGTTGGGATTCATATTATATCAACATAAATAATGTTATATGTGATACCTATAATGAGAAGCATCATACTTTTATACCTTTCACACACAAGACTTGATGTTGAGAATATTAGGTGGTGGTATAATATATTTCAAAACATATCATAACTTGAGTTTTATAAATGATAAAAATTATCATCTTGTTTGATGAGTATTAAATTAGGGCCCTTGAAAGAGATCCACTGAAGGAGTTAACATCCCATCCAATGTATGATACATTTTGTATGCATATTTTTGTAAATAAGTTCTTGGGACAAGCTCATCCATTAGGGTGAATGGAATATGGTGAGTTTATCTACAGGGTCTATCAATTCTAGAAGAATCAAGAATATAAGAGCAGTCATACATGATTGACTTAATCAATTTCCTTTTATTAGCCACTTTATTAGATAAAATGATTATATGATTATGAATTCATATACTCAATAAAAAAATTGGATTGATATAAAGAGATACTTTTGACTGATTGTGGCTACACTAGATATTGTTGTGGAATTAGTACAACTAATTTGTTAATAAAGGAATAATTTTTTTATATATATTTATTAGAGAGTTCAAATGTTTTATTTAATTTTAAAAATTGGACTTAGGGAAACTATTTATGGTTGAAATAATGGACAATTTTTTATAAAAAAAATGAACATTAGCTAAATGTGTTTTAGACATTATCCAAATGATGATTTTTATGGATATAAAAAATTTACTAAATATGATATGATACATGGTGAAACATATGAAAGATTTCTAAATATTTTTTGGGATTATCCAAACAAAGTATCAGATATTGTATAAAAATTCATTGAATGTGATAAAATATATAGTGAAATTTCATAATTTCTATGATTTACTAGGGGATATGGGTTATTTATATAGAAAAATCCTATATCAAATATATACCATACAATTAATTTCATTATAAGATATATCATTAAAATTATTTACATATATCATTGAGTATGATAATATTGTATCATCAAATTTATTATATGGTTCGTTAATATTCTATGATGAAAAATTATAGTTGAATTTTTGGAATTAATATTTTTGATCACATTAATGTAAGCTATTATCAATAATTATTGTTTTATATGATAATTTTTTTTCCTAAATTAGATTAATTCTTTTACAAGTTAAATTCATGAATATAGTTGATGAATAAAAAATCATTTTTAGCTAATGTACTACTTAAACATTATATAATTTTGGAATATATGTATAGATGTCTTAAGAAGAAACTTACAAGAATGTTTAAGGAGTTTGTATTTGTGAGAATAGTTTCATTGATCCATGTTGACTCTATAAATGTAAAGATATATTTTTCCCTTTTTTATCACATCGATTTGTACTATCATACTCTAGTTGAAATGTGAATCCCACACAAGCATTGTGTTATTCATCAACAAAATGATACACTTGTTGGAAGGAGTCCTTTGGCTACTTCTATGTGATCTTCCCCTTTTATGTAATTAATGAAATGAGGATTTTACACCTTCAATATATATTAAGTTATTCATTTTAAACTACACATATATTTTGTTTTATAAAATATAAAATGATTTATAATGGCTTCTAATGCCGTTTTTTTCTTAAATAAATGAAATTTTCCTTAGAAACCTCAAATTTTTTCCTCATGAAATCATTCTCTTAAACTAAATATTTATGATTTATTTTTTCTAATTTTTTATCTAGAATCCTATGAAATATATAAAGATTATTTTAAATTTAGACACCATTATTATGTCACCTTAAGACTAAAATAACATATGATCATTATCCCATAATCATCACAACGAGATAATGTATCATGTGGATATCTTTCCAGTTTCATGATTTTGAAATAGATTTTATAGGGAATTAATGAACTATTAATATCAAAAAATGTGAATTATATCATATCCTCATCTATGAATTTAATTTATAGTATTACTTTGTCATATGAAAAATTATCAGGAGGTGATTATAGATAATGAAAACAAAATGGAGTTTCTGTATAGCCATAGTTCTTTCCTCAATTTACCATGACATCATATTTTAATAAATTTTAAATGTTGATATATTTTTAATTGATATAGTGATGATAAACTATAATGGGTTTAATTGGTGGAAAGATGTTTTTCACTTTGTAATATCCAATTTTCATTTAATTTCAGTCATCGCTCACACTAACAAAGTGTTCTCATTCCCAAAAATGATATCGTATCTAAAAATATGTGATTATATCTTTCCTAAGACACATAAAGTCAACAAACAAATAATTTTATTTATCCAAAACTACAAATTTATTTAGTTCATGTGCATATTTTCATTGATGATAACCTTACATTTGGTGATTTAACAATCATTAAGCATAAAAACCTAATGATTAATTATATCCTCATAGACCATCTAGGGGTTTTTTCTTATTAACATCAATAAAACCTCATGGAATAATTCTCAACCCAAATTATTATGCACTAAATCATTAATAAAAAATAAATTCAACCTTTTATTCTTATTTCATAATAAAATATAATAAATGTACAGATATTTAAAAAATATAGAAATTTCATTGTTTTAATTTAATTAGTGTTTATGTTTAGGGGGGATAAATGATTTATAGTATAAATATATATCCCATTATAGTGTAATTACATCCCCAAATAGTTTTTATTGGACTCATATGCATTAAAAAAATAATTTCTAATAAATATTTGTATCTAATTGAAAAATAAATAACAATAAAAAAATTAAAAAATATAAATTTCATTCATTATAAATTTATTATACCATAATCTTTGTATTTGGACCTTTGAATTTTTAATTCTTATATCCTCACTCAAATAAACATCTCATTTCCATCTATTTATATAAAATGACCTTCTTTATAAGGGAATCATTTTTCAATCTTCCCTCTAGAATAATTAATTTGTAATATTATTCTATTTCTTATGTTATATTACTTTTTATATATTCTTGATAAAATTGTCTATTTCAACCCTTATTCTTAATATATAAAAAATTTATTAAATTATTTAAAATATAATAGCATATAGGTTCTTGTAAGGATAGGTTATTGGAAATTAGTAATGTAATACATGAAAACAAAATCACTCTATTCTAATCCAATTGAAAAGATTATTCATAGATTAATCCTATGTTATTTTTAATTTATATAATATTCTGGGAAAATAAATTATAATAAACTGGTCATCATCAAGCTCAATTAGGGAATAAAAAAAGAAAATGTATGTATGTGATCATGAGGAACAATAATATGGAGGAATCATAAGAACATCAAGCATATTAAAATATAATGATCAAGAAGTATTACAGGGAAATGTGGTTACAATGAAAAAATAATATAGTCATAATCAAATAACCAAGGTTTAACATTAAGATGTCAAAAAACAATATGACCATGGTTATTAACCAATATATTGAAAATAATTTTATCTCTAGAGATCAATTATTTAAACAATGAATTGGATCACTATCAGGATTCAACCTTTATTTTAATAAATTAATTTATTCATCATATATTACTAGAAACCCTTTCATTAGCACCCCATTGTAAATAATGAATGTGTTTCATGTAAAAGTAATTACATTCATAAAATCATAACAAAATGAGGATGAAATCATTTTTAACCCAAAATAAAGGAATATGTGTTTAATATTTATAATTCCCAAATAAATGAATCATATAAATTTCTTGGTGAATACCCATTTATATAGAAATGGTTTGTATATTCATCACATAAGGATATTGAATGGAATTGAATGAATATTAAAGGATTTTTTAGAACCATATTAGGTGTGCAAAAAGGACCATTGAATTGGATTAATGAGAGGGTAGTGATCTATCTCATTAATATTTATAGTAATGTATTAATTTAAATACATGAAGAATAAAAATATGGAGATACAAAACTAAAAAGAAAGTACCAGAATGTAATTGAGGAAATAGGAAGAAAATTTCCTTATATTGGGAAGTAACTTCCTACAGCCGCAAGAGGGAAAACTTAGCACTTCAGATACAATATGTAGGCAATTTAGATTAGGGAAAATGAGTAAAATTGCTTTCTTAGGAAAACTTTAGTAGTGATTAATGGGGATACGGGTTGGTATTTTAGTAAAAGTGTATAATTTTTTTTAAAAATTCAAAATTTAGGATATATAATTCTAGGTTGGAGAAAATGAAAAAATGGTTGCCTAACCCATGGGGGTTTCCCATTGTTTTGTATATTTATGTAACATTTCATTGCATTTAAGTCTATTAGATTCAAAATCCATTTTTTTAATATTAAATTGGACATATAAAAACAAATTTTCCAAAAGATATATTCTTAAAATCAAATTATCCATTTTAAAATTTAAATACTCATTTGAAGGCTTAGAAATTGATTTAAATCCATTAAAATACAAAATATTAATAAAAAACACATATTTTTTCATTTATTATAATTAATTAATTATTTAATCCTTATTACATATATATATAATGTTATAAAATAGTGAAAACACAAAAATCTATTTTTACTAATAATAAAAAAACATATTCTAGAAAATTCACTAAATTTTATCATTACCTAAATTATATATAATTATTTATAATACAATTTAATTTCATAAAAAAATTCCTAAATATGTGAATTGTAACCTTCAATTTTCAATCCATTTTGGTTGAAAAAAATTGATCTTTCAACATAGTTTACTTTTTTGACACATAAAAATTTCCATGGACATTATAAAATTTTATTTTAATATATATTTAAATGAAATATAATTTATTAGAGTATTTGGGGAAAATATATTTTATTTATAATTATTTAATTATAAAATTTTATAATTTTGGTTGAGAATACAATTATATTTATTTATTCAAAAATATATCTATTAAATCGATATTGTATTCATGTGTATTTCATTAAATAAAGAAAAAATAAAAATTGAAGGGAAGAAATAATTATTTCAATTATACAAATAAAATCTAACATTTATGGTACTAATATTTAAATATATAATGCCCAATTATACCATCATATTCCCTTGCAGTAAGGCGTGTTATGGTGGCAGTTTTGTGGGGTTTCTCAGCTAACAATGACCAGGGGGTGATCTCCACTAACTTGAAATTATCCTTTAGTCCATTCCACTCATGCCATACTTATTGAAAATCTACATGGGATTAGTTAATGTTAAAACCCAATGACGCTACCCCATGCATGTTATGGTAAATAGAATTCATAAGGAATGATCTTTCTAGTTTTGGCTGTTATTTCCTCCTTCTTCATTCAGTTAACTCTTCTCATTTACATTAATATAAAATAATCCTAATAGTTAATTTAAGAAAATTATATTACCAACGATCATAGTGATCAATGGTCATATTGACTAATAGTTATGCAATAATAATTTAGCAGTTATAACCTAATTGTCATATTTTCTATTATATCCTAAATGAATACCAAAATATTAATATTTAATACATCATTCCCAAATTTTCTTAACATTATTTTGATAATTTCAATTATATTACATATGGTTCTTTTCCTTTTAATAGTTTTTTTGGATGTTTTGATCTTCTTCAAAGAGTTCAAAACACCATAGTGTACTATTGTGTGGTCTCTATTCAATGGTTTTTATATCTAGGTACATGTATTAACTATATTAATTGGCCTTATTACTTGACATGTAATATTATTTTTTGAATAGTATTTCTATGTACATCTATTTTTAATATTTATAAAATTTCCATAAAGAAAATAATTATTCTATTAATCGTAAAATAAATTTTCATGTTGTTGCATTCTCCTCTTAAAATATTTATCAATCCTAATTTAACCATTACCTGAAAACAAATAGTGTATTTTTTCTTCATCACTTCTTTTGATTTATAAATATCTTCTTCAAACATGTGATTTCCCCATAAGAATTTCACAAGTCATAATTTTTTGTTCCTCAACACATGATCCCTTTTAGAAAGAATTAGGATCAGTTCCTCTTTATAATACTAGTCAAGTTTTAATTCCACACCATTAATATAAATTATAAGTATTGGTTTAGATATTTACATTGTCAATAATGAAAAATGGAATATAACACGGTCATTTGAATTATTTAGAGGTAGTGATAATCGATAAGAAACCAACCCAACACACTCCAGGATCTAAGATGGTCTAATTTAACTTAGAATGTGTTTCCTGTTCATTAAAAATATCGTAACTCATTTTGCATGGTGATATATTTATAAAATAATACCCTTAAAAATAATATTATATGTACTTCATTTTTCTGTCATAAAAACACTTCTATCAACTTTGAGTATCCATGCTATGTTTATGAATAACTTGTTTCTTCTCTACAATCACTTTTATGTTATATTTTAAAAAAAAAACATTCTCTACCAATATACCAACTGTTAGATTTCTACACGTATTTTTTAGAGGGAACCAAAAAGTGTTATTTTATTTGTTGAGTGGTAACTATTGTTATAGGAGAAATTAAAAATTGGAAATTTTTTGTCAAACTATAAGGACCAGAAAATAAATATATGATAATATTGAGTTTTAAGTCAAGAATTCAATATCTTGCATTTTAAGGATTATAATGACATATATTTTTGGATAATTATGTCATAACTCATATAGAAATAAATATTACATCACAATTTGGATACATCCACTCAGTATCCATTTTTCCAACAACATAAAACTATTATGTTATAACTAGTTTTACTTTCATGGCATATCTCCACAATTTTCATTATAAATTCATCCTTTCGTCAATTAATCAATAAAAATTTTGAAACACATTTTAATTTTTTCTATAAAAAAATAAATCTCATTACACATAATATATAAATATTAATTTAATCTCTTTAGTCCATGAATTTTCAAAAAAATAATTCTTTTCAAAATAAAAAATTTATTGAAAAATAAAATTTTCTTACCCAATAAATCATATTTTATGGAAATATATTTCATTAAAACATTTCTTATAAAATCATAATGGATAGAATAAAACTCATAATGTTTTTATTTCAATCATTAACTACTCATGAATTATTTTCCTAAAATAATACATTTCTCCCTTAAAAAGTATCATAAACAACCCTTTAAAGACAATCTCATTATCATAGATTTTGAAATCATAAGATTTCCATTATAAATAATATAAATAATAGATAAATCATGTAGTTAACTTGTGTCATAATTTCTAGGTCACTCTTACAATCACTATTACAAATATAATAATCTACCAGGTAACATCCAATAATCTCTTAGGAGAAACCTAACTTGTTAACTACATCCCTTTAATTAATGCATTGGGGATCTATTTCAGACTCACCTTCCATTGTGACCTATATCAGGATTATCTTTTATCTTGAGATAAATCAAATCATATATTATAATATAAAATACCTATGTTCCCTAAAAAATCATAACACATTAAATCTTCAATACTCATAAATATATTCTTTTCACCGATAAGAAAAACATTTATGGATATTGAAATAATCATTCCCTTGGAAACCATTTTTTAAAATACCCATAAAAATGGAATTTGGGTTCCTTATTAAGGAAAATATTAAATCTTATAATGGAATCCAAAAATCAAATAATAGTTATGGTGGAGAGAAACACTGTTGACACGATATACGTTAAAATAAAACATTCCATTATTATTTTTTGTCAAAATGTTGAATAAAATATATATATAAATTTTCCTTTTAAAAACATTTGAAATAAGGTCAAAAGTTACATTATATTTAATTTAGAATTAATTTATGTCTATATAAACATATATATAAAATATTTTTAAAAATATGGAAATAGAAGTAAATAATTTAGAATATAAATTATTAAAACATTTAAAACAAGGATTTAAGATAATGTTTCCCTTATCAGAAGTCCCACTCAACACAATAGTCCATTATCATCCTGAATAATAAATTTATGTTCATTATTTACATGGTAAATTTTTTTTTTTCATTTTTAGATTTTCATTAATTTTATTTATCACCTTGTTATTTGAAATTACATAATCTTATATATTCACATCATATGATTTGCTGATATTCATACCATAAGTCAAAAATAACTTTAGTATGTTGGATATGGTTAAAGGGGACATTATTCAATGTTATAAAAAATAATTATCATTAAATAATTTTAATTTTAATAAATCAATTATACTTATAAATCCATCCCGGGAATAAAACTATGAAAAATGAATAACATTTAAATCATGGAGATAGTATGACATTTATACGCATAAGCAACGTTTCAATTTTTTCAAAAAACATGATTGAAAAAATAAATTAATATTAAAAAAATTTAATAATAATTATTATATAATAAAGAAAATATTATTTCCTTAAATTAACTTATACATATTATCCATGTGATTTTCTAGAGAAAACAAATTTCATCACTTCGTTGAGGTGGTAATCTACACATACACATGAACAACATTATTTTTTTCAATGGATTTAAAGATGATAAATTTAGTACTATATTCTCTTTCCAAAAATGAAAAATATATCATTAAAATCCTATATAAAAATGAAATAATTCTTTATACATAAGCATAAGAGGCGGTGATGGGAAAAGAATTGCATTGTTTCATGAGGGGATAATCTCTTGTACAAAATAATAATGGTTTCATTTTCTATTTGATAGAAGAATAATATGTATATATGTTATTCCATTACCATAAAAAAATAAAATTATATGTAATATACATGTGTTATTATTCAATCATGGTTGAATATTATTTTAATGAGGTTTAAAAATAAATAAAACAAAAATACCCAGTTAATAATTATATGAATTCTTAAGACAACCTCTTTATGTGTTTACTTAAATCTATAATAAGAGGGATTTATGTTAAAAAAAGGTAATCCATGATGTGTAGAGGGATATATAACTGTTATTTGGGTAGTTAATAGAAGAAATAAATTCTTTGAAAGTGCATATAGAAGTAGATTTGGGGTGTCCTTTTATAAGTATGGTAGAGGAAAAAGTTGGAATTATTAAAAAGATTAAAATATATTAATTTCTTTATCATTAATAACATATCCAAAATGGTTCATTTATGAATATGATATGACATAGGGTTAAAATATTTTCATTAATTATAATTTTTTTGATATTTTAGATTATTTTTACCCTTATCACTTAAGTTTAACCCTAGGTTAACGTATTTTAACCTTAACCTGGGTAAACGATTTTTGATATTATTACTTTACATTATATTCACAAAGAATGTTCAGAATATTAAAAAATATTAATTATTATTATTCTAAAAATTAAATCCAATTTACCTAATTTAAATCTATAGAAGCATTAGTATTTAATTTAAAATTAATCTCACAAAACATGATTAC
This sequence comes from Viscum album, assembly GCA_963277665.1. Taxonomy (NCBI): domain Eukaryota; kingdom Viridiplantae; phylum Streptophyta; class Magnoliopsida; order Santalales; family Viscaceae; genus Viscum; species Viscum album. Next base: position 1,011,414,396 of record OY728141.1, on the reverse strand, counting down.
AAATGATTTTTTGGAAATTTTTTTTGTATGTATAAAATTATTATATATGAAAATAAATCATACCATTTGTTGAAATGAAATTAATTTTATTATGAATAAAATAAAATAACTTCTCATAATTTTAAACCATTATAAAAAATGGAACGTTTTAAATTCATGAAACAAAAAGACAGCTTTTATTAAAAAATATTTATAATTACTAAACAAAAAAATCATACTTTTCCAAAAATTAAAAAAAATTATTAATAAGAATATTTTCACATGATGAATTAAAAAATATTTTTCATTTTTTTTCTAATTAAAATTATATTGTTTGGAAATATATCTTTTATATGAAACCATATAATGTAGAAAAACCCAATTTTTTTAAAATAAAAATTTTATCTTATACATGATAAATTACTTGATATTACTATAACTAATATAACTTTATAAAATCAAACTAATGAATATAAATATGAATTGAAAATGAATGATCCTTACATTACATGGGATATCACATTCTTTACCCCTTTTAAAAATTGTAACCTTAAAATTTTATATGCTATTTAAACAAGTGAGTATATTTTTAAATCATATAATTTTATAATTCACATTTTCATTTTTAAATCATATGATTTTCCCATAAAACATTAACTTGTTAAATCAATTTATTTTCAAATACTTTATATCTATACTCAATAATATGTAATATCTATTTTATTTAAAAATGGTTTCCTTCCAATTGGACTACATCATGTCTCAAAAAAAATGAGATGCATGTGACACATATTTTCTAAACAACTAAACGTGAATTCATAAATTCACATGAGATAAACATGAAGGAAATACCACTTGATAGGAAACTGATCGGTCTTTCTATAGGCTTTCAAATATTTCAATGACCAACTATTGTAACTTCCCATTTTTACCAAAAAGAATAACACTTTTCTTTGGAAATACTTTAAGGAAACATGTTGTCCTACATCAAAATAAATATCTTTCATACTGTTATTTGCATTAAATTTCTCTTTAATATTATCTATCCTCATGTGCGGCTGATTCATCTTCACCATCTCAACCATTTATTCTACTAATAATGACACAAAAAACATCCTTTCTCATATATCATTGAAAAAATATGGAGTGTGAGACATTTTTCTATATAATGCCTTATAATATTCATTCATTATACTAAAATGAAAAATATTATTATATAAAAACTCAATAAAATCCAGATGATGATTCCAACTTCATTGATAATCCATTGAACAAACTCAAATCATATCCTCTAAAGTCTCAACCATTCTCTCTAAATTTACATTAGATAGAGGATGAAATTATGTATTGAAATTTTACTTTGTACCCAACGACCATTGAAGAATTTACCAAAAAATAGATTTAATCCTAGAGATGAAATTAGTAATACCACCATGAAATTCATAAATATATTCTCTCATTTCAATGAAATCCTTGGTAATAATTAATAAAACCCCCTTGATAATTGTTGTTTGACATTAAAATTATGATAAATCAAAAATATCATAGTAAAATAAATTATAAAATTAGTCATTATTTCCCACTATAAAAGTAATTGAGATTCTCTATTCATATTTAGTAATACTAGGATGAATGGAAAATTGTGAAAATGATTGTCACTCAACAGTTCTATCTTTAACTAGCTGTCACATGAAACACATAAAATTTTTATAAGTCCTAAAACATATTGTTTTTCATTATTAAAATATAAAAACCTTCTCTTCATGACTGTTACTCCCTATTCTTGTAAAACACTATCTTTATTATGATCATGATTAATCATTTATGAAAAATACGATGGTAATAACACCTTAAACAAAACAGAGGGAGTTCATTCATGAATAATTTCCAAGACAACATTCATCAAATCATCAACCAAAGGATCATGTTCTAGATGTTTCATAGTTAAAGTATCATTACACTTATAATATAATATATTATAAATATTTATTTCTTTACGTTTATAGTAATAAAATTCATTTTCATAATCATTTATCAATTATAGAAACCACTTCATTATTTTTTTCAACTATTTTTTCAGTGAATATATAATTTTAATATTTATTTCCACTAAATATTTCATTGTTTACTCCATATAAATGATGTATCTAAATTATAGAAGAAAATACAACAGTTTCAAATTCAAGATCATGTGTAGGATAATTTTTCACATGAGGTCCTAATTGACATGAATCATAGTAAATTAATTGATAATTATACATTAAAACACAACCCAATCAAATTAAAAAACCATAATCAGAGAAAAAAATCACCATTTATCTGTGCATTTCCCTCAATGGGGAATTTAATTATCATCTTTTAAATTCATAGAAATATTCCACATATTCTTTTATAAAGGTGAAACTAAATCAATTTCATGTTAACTATGTTATTTGGATTGATAACCTTTAATAGTTTTTGAAAATACATTAATAATACCATTCTAATTTATAAAAAATATGAATCCTAGTACCATTTATAAGTATTTTAAATTCATACAACACTAGATATTTATAATTAAATTTTTTTCCCAACTTTATTTACTATATATATAAGGAATGAAATCTAACCAAAAATAAAAATTACTAAATAATCAATAAAACTTATTTTCTCTTTATATTTTCGAAATAATTATTATATTTTTTATGATCCTTATATATTTTTAATAAAACAATATATAATCAATGACAACAAATATAAACATGTCCAAGTAATTTTAGAAAACCATATTCTGATAATCCATGAATATAGTAGCAGAATTCATCTACCCAAAGGGAATAACCAAAAACTCATACTACACATTCAAAGCATGATACACTATCTTATAGATGTCATTCTCCTTCACCATCAGCTAATAGAAATGAGTCCTAATATCAACCATATGAATATTCTACATCCCCTAGGGATAATCATATAAGTATTGACATGAGGTAAAAGAATGTTATTCATAAGTGTGATGTTATTCTTTTTTTTCAATTCTAGGTGTTCTAATTGAACCATTCGATATAGAGGTTTTTTAAATTCAGTTAGCATGAATTTATAAATCAATATTAAATTAATATTCTTATTTTGGTATAATTCCATGAAACTCATCAAGAAAAATTTCATTTTATTCTTTAACTATAAAAAATCCCTAATCTAAATAGTTTTTTTATTTTAAAAATATGAGAAAAATAAATTTCAATTGTATCAATTAATAGTTTCTAAAAATCTTCATATGTTATCAACGATATGAATTGATTATTTTATAAAAACCAATAATTATTTCATAAAAATACATATTTGGATATTTAATCTATCATAACATTATAATTTTGATGCTGGTCCATACCCAAAAAACTATAATGTTCTACAATGGTAAATACAACTAGGTTTGTATGGAAAACCCTTCCAATGATGATAACACAAATATATTTGTAAATTATTATTTCGTTGATATTATCCTTAGTATTTTTTACTAAAATTCCCACCATTATTTCTTATGGTAAAAAATTATTTTACCATAAAAATCTCAGAAATAAAATAATTTTTAGACACAGAATCAAAAAATACATTATAATAATTAGAATAAAAAGTTGTTATATATAAAAACTTTATTCAATGGTCCATCATCTACCAAAGTAGTTTCAAATTATTTCAGTACACCCTTTTGATTATAGTCATGTTGATTCCCATCATTATTTCTCTGTATTGGGCACACATCTATATAACAACCCATCTCATTACATAAAAATATATATAATTCTAATATTTTAAAATTGGTTTTACCCATAAAATATCTTTGTATATCGAATCATGAGCCATATAATAAAACTTACTACACCAAAATATCTTCTAAGAATTCATAATAAATTATCCAAGATGCTTTTCACCATACCTATCACATACTAAAAACAAGATTTTTTTCTTTAAAATTTATTCAATTGATTCTCCTAATTTTATGAAACATAGCCCCATTTTTATGTATGTTATCATGTAACATCCGATCATTAGAAAAATACTATTTTAAACTTTTGGTACATTGAAAATGTTTCCCATAACTTATAAATTCATCAAAGGATAATTATCTTCTATATCATGGATTTAATTTTGAGAAAAATGATTAATTTTACTATCAATAACATTAACTGAATTTGGTTCATACCTTTCTAATTGGGTGATGTTTTCTTCATACACAACCACCGAATCTTAATTCTTTTCCCATAATTCAATGAATTATTTTATAATCCTCTGTCGAACAAATAGGAAATCATTTCACATTAAAAAATTTCTTAAATATATATCATTTAATTTAATTAATCTCTTCTCATTCTATATTATTATTAACCATTGAATAACATTGGTTAGATTCACCTTCAAAAGGGTAAATTGAAAGAGTTATCTTTTGATTATTAATAACACCCTTGACTTAAGGTATCTTTTTAAGTGCATTAATCCATCATCCAAATACCACTAAGTCATATGATTCACTAAATGATTGAGTGTGTTGTCTCATAATGTGATACAATATTCATATGTTCCCCAACGGTAGATTTGGTTTCCACTTTAATGGAAACCACCAAAATTTATAGGCTATATCAACCAATAGATCACAAAAAAAATACTCAGTTCCATTTCCAACCATTCTAATTTTCTGATTTAGTAAGATATTATCCTATTGGTTCCTCCATACCTTATAATTACTATTTACTCTATGAAAATACATTTTGAATACAAATTTTTTAAATTAATAAACATGAAAATATTAACAGGATATATATTTTTAACCATAAATTAAAATTTCAAAATAGTATTTACATAAATTAACCTAACATAAAAATTATCTATGCACTCCCTCTAATTCCATCTATAATGACCGTCCTTATTAATTACATAATCTATATTATTAAGTCAAGAATTCAATCTCTTACATTTTTTTGATCATTATAGTTTAGAGTATTAGAGTATTAGTCCATTACCCTTACATAAATAGATATAATATCACAATGTGTATAATTCGAATTAGTATTAAATTTCCCATAATATATATCTTTTATTAGATAACAAGTTTTTTTAGGAATTTCTTGATAATTATCATTTAGAATTCGTCCTTCTGCCTATTAATAATTAAAAATATATTCATAACATTTTAAAACATGGGATGAGTAAAAAATACTAGGAAGATATAAATAATAAGAAATATTTAATCTTGTTAGTCCATAAAAGCAAACAAACATATAATTCTCAAAATAAACAATGATCTCGAAATAAACATTCTATTACCCAAGAAATAAATTTCCTTGGAAAATTATTTTCATAAAAAATTTCCTAATAAATACTAAACTAAAAACAAAAGTCATAAATTTTACTTTGAAATCAATAAACTACCAGAAATTTTTTCACCACGTTATACATTTCACACATAAAATTTTTCTTAAACTTCCCTTTCAAGATAAGCTCATTAGCATACCTTTGGAAATTATAATATCTTCATAAAAACACATAGAAAACACTAATAAATCATACATGTGACATAAAAAATCATGTTTATATAACTCTTGAAATTGACCTTGCAAATGGAATAACCTACATGGTATATTTCAATAATCACTTTTGAGACATCTAATTGGTTAACTCCATCCCATTACCTAATTTATTAGAGATCTATGTGAGGATCACTTGTCATCAAGAGATATATCTGACACACCCATCATAATGAGATATATCAGTCCCATATATTATAAAAAATAATCTCAAACAACCATTACATAATCATAAAACATTACTTTTTGAATACATATAAAAATACTCTTTATAAACATAATAAATTCAATTTCGGATATTGAAATATCCATTCTATATACAACCACATTTGATAACACCCATAACCATGGGAATGAGGGTTTTAACTGTATAAAATATGAAATATTTTAATGGAATACAAATATCCAATAATATTTATGGGGTTAATAAAACCCATTGATGTCCTATATGCTAAATTAGAACACTCATTTTCCCCTTCATATCAAAATATTCCATATAAAATAAAAAAATAGATTTTTTTCCAACCTATTGAATGATATTAAATAAGTGAAAAAAAATCTTTAATAATAAATTTATATCCATTCAAATAAATATATATAATAATTGTAAGTATATTGACATGAAATAAAAAAATTTAGAAAATAAATCCATAAATCATTTAAAAAAATGTTTTTTGAGAAAGTGTCCCGTAATAGAAGTCCTACTCATCACATACATTAATTATATTCATATATAATACAAATAAATTAATTAAATACATAATTATTAAAAATATATGTTTATTAATCCTTTAATTTTATTTATTACCAATTAATAAACAATTACTTAATTAATTAAGTTCACATGATATGTTTTGATAATATTTTCCCCATATGTCCAAAATGACACTGGTAAGTTTACTATTGTAAAAGAGGACATTATTAAATAATTTATTGAAAAATAGTAATAAAATAATTAATAATTTAATATATAAAATATTCCATGAAATATAACTATTAAATATGATAATTAAAAATGAATTATGTTGAAATCATTGAAACAGTATGTCGTATGTATGCCTAAGTAACATTTCCATTTTTAAAGAACATTATAGAAAGATAAAATGTATGATTTTATATTCAAAAAATTATTATTATATCATAAATATCTTTGTATGCTGTTAAATATACTTATATATATAATTCATGGTATATGGTTAGGAAAAATAATCACATTGCTTTATGGAGGTGTAAATCTACATGTACGCATGAACGATGTTATAATTTTTAAATTGATTTAAGTGGAATAAATTAGAAGAAATATTATTATAAAATAATCATAAATATTTCTCTAATATCATATATAAATAAATTAAATCCATAATTATAATCATTCATGAGAGAATGTGAGGTAAAATCAATTACATTGGATCGTGAGGTTGTACTGTAATGTAAACACGAACTATGGTTTCATTTGAAATTTGATTGAAGAAAGTGATCTAAATATCATATTAAATTCTCAAAAAGAATATTATAATATATAATAGTTTTTATTATTATTTAAACATTATTGAAAAATATTTTAATAAAGTTGAAATAGAAATAAAACAAAAATGGTTGATTAAAAATTATGCCTCTTCTTTAGAAAACCACTTTATATTTATACCTAAATCCTTCATATGATGGTTTTATGATCTATAAAATACCCATAATATGTGATTATGTATGTAGGGATTTTATTTTCACTTTTCTTGTTTATATAAAAACGTTTTTTATTTGAGGATACAAGAGGATATGAGGTGTCCTTATATATGTGGGGGAGATTACACACATAGAATTTTTTAAAAGATTAAAATATATTAATGTATTAATAAAAAAAATGAAAAAATGAACCATTTAAAAGTATTATATGACATAGGGTAGAAATATGACTAGAATATAATTTATTCAAGTTTCTATGTAAATTTAACACTTATCACTTATTTTGAACCCTCGATAAACATAGTTTAACCTCAATAATGGTAATAAATTTCAATAGTTTTTAATTGTCATTGTGGATTGAAATTTATTTTAAATAACAATTAATATAAATTCATATGATTTAAAATATATATTATAATTTTTTAAATTCAATTCATATGACTTGAAGAAATAAATTTAAATTTAAAACCAAAAAATGCGATGGAAAAATGGTTTTTATGAAGGTGCATTTTTATGTATAAATTTATTTGTACAAAAATCACGCACATAATTAAATCAAATTTATTTAATTGGATTATTTATAATATAAATAATCTATGTTTTAGATTTAAATAAATTTAAAACAAAATTCATTTTTTTTAAATCTTGAAATAAAATTACAGTTTTCAATAAAATTATGTATTTTTAACTATTTATAAAAAAATAAATCATTTAATTAAATAATCCAAAATATATAATATGATAATTTTAACAAAATTAATTGAAAAATAATTTTAATTTTATAAAATTAAAATTAAATAATTTAGAATATAAGCTTTTAAATAAAACCATATAGTGTATGATACCCTAATTTGTAAAGAAATAAATATATTTTTCTTCTGATCAAAAAATTACATAATATTATTATAAGGAGTAAAAATCTATAAATTATAACTAATGAATATTAATAATACATGAAAATGAATCATCATACCAGTACATGGGTTGTTACACCCACTCACATGACTATCAAGTGAGTTAGGTTATATCATGTCTTTTAATGTTTAAGTTGACCTCATAAGAAACCAATCCATTTAAGGATGATAATTTATTCTTAGGGTTACATTTATATCCATATACTTGGGAATTAACCTCCAGAACATAAAAGTAAATATTATATGTCATTCTAAAATAATCGCCAGCGACACTCCATTATGTCTTATTATATATTTAATATTTAGGTGAGATAGCTGCTCCTTGGAGAAATCATCATTCCTGAAAATGAAATTAGAAGCGTTTTTTAATCTATTAATTATTACCCTTATAACATTTTTTAACTTATATGTCATAGAATGGATTAGGTAAAAGTCCATGGTTATGTTTTCCCACTTCCTCACTTGTGTGGGTAGTGGTTATAATACCCTTTTAGGGTTTTTTACTCCACCATAACTTTTTGACACACTAAACACCTTGAAGTGAATTAAAAAATATCCCATTTTATATTATCTAATCAATAATGATTATTAAGGTCCCTACACTCTTTAGTGATTTTAGGATATATAGAGAATGTAGAGTTTTGAGGTTTATCAATAAGATATTTCTTTATCTCTAGAATAGATGGAATACATGGCCTTATATAGAAATTTAGTACACCAAATTGATTAATATTGAATTTAAGAAACATACAATTTTTCATATACACTATATTCTATTTCAATAAAGGATCATCTCTTTGACGTATCATTATATTCTCCAATATTTTTGTTTGAGAAATCATTTTTGATATTTTTGATGATGTACAGTCCCTTATTATTACCTTCAACATTATTTCTATGTACTTAATAAATGGATCCACTTAAATCCTCATCATTACAATATCACCAGCATCACTTATACTCAATGCTTATATGTCTTTGTATGCTATTATAGGGAGATAATAAAGGGATAAATCATAGTTTTGAAGATGATACAACTACTTCCTCCATCTCATATTTGGTTCCATTTGTGTGAATATGTACTTCAAACATTGGGTCTCTCTTTATATGTCATAGTTTCCTCCCTAATAATATTGTGTCTCTAAATATTCTAAGAAAAAAATCTCAAAGGCTAAATCTAGGTCATGAGTATGATAATTTTTCTCATGAGGGTTTAACTGTCAATATACATAGCTAATTACCTTTTAATTCTATATTATAACCCATCAAATCCATTTTAATGATGCACCACTATAGATAAAAATAATTATCGTAATGTGGGAAGAGCTAGGACATTTTCACTAACTAAAAACTTCTTTAGTTCTTAGTAACATTATTCACACACTATTATAGAGAAAAAATTGTATCCCGTTTGAGATACCTTTATTAGTGGATTAGATATCGAAGAGAAATTTTTCAAAAACCCTATATAATATCCTAATAAACTAATTATAATAAAAATATCATTTTAAATTTTAGGATAAAGACACTCTTCTATATCCCTCTTCTTTGTAGGATTAACTGATATTCTATCATTAGTTACAATATTCCCAATGAATGCAAATTTTTTTAACCAAAATTCAAATTTACTAATTTTACCAAAACAACGTATCCTTTATCATAGTTTTTAACATTATGCTTTCAATTTCCTCAATATCCTCATGAATTTTAGAATATATAAAAACAACATTAACAATAATCACCACAAATATTTCATGATATTATTTATTTTATTTATTCATTAAATAAAAAAATATAGGAAAATAATTTGTCAAACTAAAGGGAATAATAAAGAACACATAATTTACATATCTTCTTTAGAAGGTAGATTTTTGGATATCTTAGTTATTCATGATCAAATAATGATACACTAATCAAAGGTTAACCATTGTGAAGAAATAATCTCCTTAAAGATGGTTGAAAAATTAATCAATCCTCAATAGAGTTATTTGTTCTTTACAATGATCCCATTAATCTCTCTATAGTCAATTTATAAACATATTTATCCATCTTTATTTTTTAAAATGTGAACATGTTCTCCCATATTAAACAAACTTTTTCGGACTAAAACATTTTTTCCCAATAAGTATTATTGCTTCTTCTTTATTTAATCTAACTCAACATATTCCATTATATATGGGGTATTAGATATTGGATTAGATATTTTTATGAGCTTAATTGAGAGCTCTAATTATATTTACAGGATAAATCCATGTTCATCTTTAGGAAATACATCAACTTATTCTCAAACAATTGGTATAACTATAATAATCATACAATATATTTATTATACTTATTCACCAATCATTTCTATAATGAAGTTAATAGGATGTGGTTCCTAGTAAAACTCAGTATATTATAACTCTCCATTGAATATAACTATAGTTTTTCCCTTCAGGATAACATATATATACTCTATTTTCTAGTATCTCTTGTTATTATAATTTGAAAACCAATCTGTCCCATGTTTTATTTAAAATTACACCATGGGAATGACCACCATGTATGTGGAGAGACTTAACATACCAAAGTTAATAAGGTAATATATAAATTTCATTGATGAATTTTTAGTAACTTCAATATTTTTTAACTAAATAATATTACACAAGAATTTTTATGTATGTCTTGATGTTCTTTACAAACATGATTTAAATAAAATCATTTGTACAACCAAAATCAAATAATGCACTAACTAGAAGTGAGTGTTTTATTAATGTAAATACCACAACATCTATTGGATCCTCAACATGATTTGTTTTGATTGTAAAATAATGACCTTTATCATATTTCCAATGTTTAGGTTGACGATATTTTTCCTATATTAGCTTTTTGTTGGATATTGATTAGAAAAATTTCTATGGTCCCCAAACATGAATCATTTCATGATAGGATGTTCTTGGAATATAGTACCATTATCATTAGTTTTCAAATTTTGAGGATTAAAATTTTCAAGATAGTTTATATCTATATATAAATTTCATCCACACTTATAAAACATTACACTTATAGAAAATTACTGAATTGTTTCATCCCATATTTTTTTCTCATTGGATGTTGTATATTCTTCCCATATAGATTCTTTATAAAACTTTATCCATACCTATCTTCTTTTCATTATATAAATGAGTCCACTAGGAATATAGGAGACACATTTAAACTTTTATATCTCATCATAATATCTCTTCGTAACTCCCAAAATATCATATTTCCAATGCCTTCTATATATATGGTATTGGTCCACCAAAATATTGGTTGATATTTCCTCCAAAATCAATGATAAATCATGAAACAAATCATGAAATACATGTAAATTTCACCTCATTATTACCCAATTATTCATTTTCACTTTTTTTTGAACTCATGAAATTCTATATAAATTTTTGTTTGGAGATTATGAGAAAAATATTTATTGAAAAATAATTTTTTGAATTATTCCCATTCAATGGAACCAATCCTTAAACTTGGGATTTGTGTACTTCATTAGTCTCCCCCATTGGTTAGATTATCCCTCTATGTAATTTATTTCCAATGTAATATTCTATTAGTTAGAAAAATAAATTATAAAAATATATTTTGAATAGTATTTATCCATTGTTTTGTGATAAATAGAGAATATGTTCCATTAAAATAATTGGCTGTTGACACATGAAGGATTCAACTACCAGTTTTTCCATCTATAGTGAAGCTAGACACTCCATAACATTTAGGAATTTATTTAGGACTAGAATTATCCAAACTGTAATCGTCATTATGTTTTCAACTGTAGATTTTATAACATTAGGAATACTATCATTGCACCTTCCATTTATTTCGTTATTTACATGAATACTTATATTTCATGCAATTTTTCTAAAAAAAACGTAATATGAAATGTGTTTATTTTTGGATTGTTTTAATTATATAGTTATTTTATGTCTTAATATACCATGATTTAATGGTTTAGTTCCTTAATCTCCTTTAATAATAATTACTTTTTATATATATCCTTTATAAGGGTTCAAAAATATCATGTGATTAATGAAAAATATCAACCGAGCGTGTCAATCCAGAAGTACATACATGCCTATTTATTTTGAACTATGTGAAGATCAGTTTATTACCCAAAACTCATATTATTTGGGTTATTAAACCTTGATAAAAAAATAATATAGGCACATCCCCTTGAAGTATCATAATTGAGAATTCATTAACTATATACCACTCTTATTATACTTCACCAAATTTTTATGATATTTTACAATATTTATCCAAATTAATATAATTATCACTAATTTTTTAAAGTCCTAATTTCTGTAAATAATAAAACCTACATTTTATTCCATCCTTGTTATCCCTCCATTTAATACATAAAATATTAATTACATAGTTCACTATTTTATAACATAGAGGATCATTTGTAGTTTAGTTTTTTGGAATGTTGGTACATAATACCATAAAGAAATACAATTTCGTATAATACACTTGAAATTATTCTTTAAAGATGGAAATTTTGTTACTTTTACTAAACCACATATCCAATGTACATATATTAAATTTAAAGGGCGAGTATGAAGCCCTGTAAGGGAATAAAAATTGAAATAGTTAGAATATCACCATGATGTATTACAATAGGTAGCGATCATAAAGAACTTGATTAATCTCACAATACAATAAATAAAAATCCAAAAAATGAATATGTGGATATTTTATATAAATTATACATTCATAATAATATTGCTAAATTTTATAACTATGGTGTCATAAAACATATTTAGCAAGGTTATTCACCAAGGTATCAAATAAATATCATCTCTAGAGATGAATTTTTTACCAAATTTATTATAGAAATATTTAATAACCCCCTTAATAAGTATAAATTCAAGTGATAAACATAGATCATAACAAAAAAATCATTAATAACTAATGGGATATAATTGATGGTATTCATGTAAACGTCATTAAATTAATAAATGCTTAAATACATGAGAAGTAGATCATTTTTAATCCATGAGAATAGAATATGAGTGTTTTAATTATAAGTAACCAATAAATGCATCACAGTTACATAAAATTTAATAACCATGAATAGAGAAATGGGTTCAGTATTGTCAACTTAAGGATATTTCATGAAAATTAAGGAAAGTTAAAGGAAATATTAATGCATAATAGATGGTATTGGAAATATACTATAGAATATGATTAATGATATAGTGGGGAATAATTTCATAATTTTTTTACAGTAATGGATTGATTTAAATCCAAGAATAATAATAGGGTTAAAATACATTACAAAAAATTATGTAATTGAATATAATGGATGAATGAGAAAGGGAATTCCCTTACCTTGGGAGGTAACAACCTAATGTTTTGATACAGAATGATTAGGACATTAGAAACACATGGGAGGGACATTAGAGAAGGGGTTAGGAAAATTATTTTTTCTTAATGGATTTTGAGTGGATATGAATGTTGGAATGGGTTGGTATTTATAGTAATTAAGTTAAATTGTTTAATAATTTCTAAGTATATGTCTGAAAATTTTAGTTTGAGAAAATAAAAAACCATCTTCTTACCAATGGTTTTTTTCATGGTTTAAGACATATATTTAATGTTTGATAACATTTTTAATCCATTAGAAATAAATTCCATTTTTAATATCGCATTAGACATTTAAAAAAAATCATAAAAATATTCTTTTTAAAATCATAATTTAAATTCTAGAATATGGAAATTCAATTAAATTTTATAAAATCACGATATATAAATTAAAAAAATAATAATTTTATGATAAATTTTATTATGACTTATTTCAGTTTAACTAATTATTAAATTATTATTACGTATATATGAGGTTATAAAAAACATAGAAATCACAAAACTATATTTTTACAATTCATTGAAGAATAAAATATTTTTTAGATAATTAAAAAAATTTCACCATAACATAATTTTGACATGAATATTTCAAATGTATGTTTATTTTATCAAAATATATCTATATATTTGAGAAATTTAATTTTTTTTAGAAATTCCATATTTATGAAAAAATATTTTTTTTTCAACATAATGAACTTTATGAAACTTATGAATATTTCCTAGGGTATTATAAAAATATATTATCTATTATTTTTAAATAAATATAATTTTATAAAACTCCTTCATGAAAATAAATTTCATTTGGAATACCTTAATTATAAACATGTAAATATTTTCTAAAAATGAAAATATGTTTTATTTGTATTAAAAAAATATATTTTTTATATTCATCTTATATTCATATGTATTTTATTGAATAACATAACAATTAAAATGTAATAGAAGAAATAAATATTTTATTTATAGAAATTAAATTACAATTAAATGATTCTAAAGTTATGATACATAACCCCTTATTAAACTATTATATTCCCTAAGTGTATGGTGCGCGGGGGTGGTTGATTCCTGGGTAGTCTCAAATAACATTAAATTATTAGTAATATCAACTAATATTATCTTTTCCAATAGTATATTATAATAAATCCATACTTCTTGAATATTTACTTGGGTTTGATCATGGGAGAACCCCAGTGAAAGTATAGCCCACTGATGTCCTGATAAATTAGATTCAAAAGTAATTATCATAATGGTGGATTCCAAAGTTTCATCCTTCTACATTCACTTAACTCTTATCAATTACCATAATATAAAAAAATTCCTGAACATCACTAAAAAAATTTAAATTACCAACAATCATAATAAATAAAGGTCATATTGACCAATAGTAATGTGATAGTAATTTAATTGTTATATCCTAGTGTCCACATTTATAATTACATCCTTTAACAAATATAAATATTAATAATTACTACATAATTCCCAAATGTTTTTAAAATTACATTGACAGTTGCATTTATATTCCCAATTTTTTTATCTTTTACTAGTTTTTATGGAAGGTGCAATCTTCCTAGAAGTATTTAATCCTAAGGAGTGTACCATTTGTGGTAATTTTACATTGGTTTTTATATCAATGTAATAATCAATGATTTAGTAATTGATTTTACTACTTGATATATAAAATTCATTTGGTAATTGTAATTCTATGTAATTAAATTGTGAAAATAAATAAAATAAATATTTGGAAAAAATGTCCTTTTATTAATTAAGGATTTAATTTTTAGGCTATTATATTATTTATCACTAATAGGAGGGGTAAAATAATGATAAAATCATGTGGGTCATCAAAGGTGGACTCTTTGGATAAGGTATTGTAGATTATTGTTAAAATCGACTTCCCTATGATGTTTTATATTATGTTTAACACGTACTAAAATTAATGTTACACAATTATTAAGTAATCACTCATTGAAAAAGTATCATCCATGTAAAATCCCTTCTCCATATCGATTGAAATAGTTTAAATAATCCTATATTTCACTATTTGGAATTATTTTATCTAAGTATTATATAAAAAATTAATTTCCATTTTTTAAAGGAAAATAAAAAGAAATAACAGTTCCATTAATGATCCACATGACACAGCTAGTGTGAATCAACCTTCATATTAAACAAACAATCTATTCAACATCTTAATGAAATCATGACCCCCATAGAAATAGTCCTCTTTAAAATGGTCATGTAAAATAATCTATAAATTTAAAATTTTATTAGAATATGGGATTCTAAGGTGGATTACCTTTAATGAATTTAATTATCTATGATATAAATATGTAACCAATGTTATGGTATGTATGAAGAAAATATAAGGGTATTAAAATATTCCTTAATCATGTTTACATAGATCATTTTATAAGAATAATTTTAATATACAATGATATTTTCTCTTATATGAAAACAAAAATCTAAGGAGTTTTGTAGAAACATATAATAAAATAAATAATATATCAAATTTATTTTAGAGTTGCACTGATAACATAAAATAATTTTTTATAGTCACTCATTTATGTGGAATTTATTAGAATATCAAAATATATAATAATGATTTAAATTTTAAATAAAACATTCAAAAAACATATTAGTATTCAACTATTATATTTGAGTTTCAAAGGGTTGAAATTTTCATAAAAAATTCCCAGTCAGGAAAAATGTTTTTGTATATTCCAATAATATCTATAATAGTTTAAAACAAAAAATTATAACAAAATTAAATGTAATCTAACAGTATGTGAATCTCCCCACACCCACATTTAAATGTTATTATACCCTAATGAGTTCAAAAATGTTCTAATCATTCATATAGTGATATGATTTAAAAATTATAAATGTAATTTAATTTAAAGATTCAGAATATTTCCCATTATTTGGATTCTTAGAAGAAAACCTTCACATATGTAATATCTTAATAAAAATAAAAACATTTTATATATAATTAAACATAAATATTAAAATGAAGTATAACGTGATTGAAACACAATATCTCACAAAAAAATTGTTTTATAACCATTATCTCGACTATGTTACTAAACTATTCTCTATATGAAGGTTTATTTCTAATATTTTTTAAAAACTACAACATATTAGATACTTTACTACCCCTTGGTATAAATAATTTTCTATAATCTTGTAATTTTTTTGTTAGAAACTAATTACCCAAATTGTTTTAAAATAACATAATAATTCCCAAACATATCTGCATTATAGATGTTGCATACAACTTCATTTTTATGTTTTTTTTGAATATACATGATAGGTGATAGCGTATCAAGGTGTATATTTTGAGGTTATGTGTTTTGGATATGGTGGAAATTTTTAATGGGATTTAAGACTTTTGTTTGGTGAATGGGAAAATTATTAATTTGTGCTTAGAAATGGAATTCCAAGAGCCGAAACACTTAAATGTGTTATGTTTCAGAAAAAGTTCATGTTCTGAGAGTTGGGTTGAGTATTTGGAGCATCGGGATAAAAAATATAATTTTTGGGATAAGAAAAGAGGGGTCCATGGTGAGAACATAGTTTTTATAACCATGTGACCAAATGGCATAACATATTTTATATTGGGGATTTTTTTGAAACTATGAATCCCCTTGGGGGAATGGTGATGATTGGTGTATGTACACAATGAGAAACACATAGTCAAGCCATAGTTTTTATAATCATGCACATCAACTATGTGAGGGGGTGTCCCTTTGGATAGTGTAATCACATAGTTGACAGATGGTTTTCTAAACTTTGGGTCCAAATGGTGGTAAGAAATATAGTGGACAAAATAATGATTTTCCCATTCCACCATCATACTTTTCATCCCATTTTCCTTCCCAATTCATGAGTATTACTTCCCTGAGTCATGGGATCTCTCCCGATTCTCCTCATCTTGGAATAGTGGTATCTCATTTTTTTAGAATTTGAATTATCCTTCATCATTTCCATTTTATTTCCCTAAGTAGGTATCTCCATCATATTACTTCTTTCCATAATTTATCATTCCACAAAATATGTTATCACCATGAGATCTCATTTTTACAATTTTTAGGTATTTTTCTATTATCCCAATTTATCACATTTTTGGATGAATCAAAGCAAGATAATGATTAATTTAATTCTTCTAAGAAAGGGATAGGTGGTATATATTTATTTACCTTAATGTTTTATTATTTATATAATATTGTTGTCGTACCTCATGCAAGACAATCTACATGTTCCTCCTAAAATATTTAATGTTTTAAATTAAATTCTCAGACATTAAACATGATTTTCATTAGACTAGTTGACATGGTTGGAGGATAATGAACTCAACCAAAACCACCACCTAAGGAAGGATTGATAAAATTCTATTATCAACTGCTCTCACCTTTGTATTAACCCATCCATTTGGTGCATTCATTAAATTCCTTAGTGAATTTTTAAATAACTTAGTGAATTAAATGGGTTGGATTATCCTCTTAGAAAATGATTTATTCCTTTATACCAGGTTTTTATGATTCAATTAAGATTACTAATTAAAATAAATTATAATAAAGAAATTATTCTAAATTAGGTGCGCTTCATCACTTGTGGGTGATTTGTTAAATTAAATATTGAAATTATGTTTTCAAATATAAGGTGTCTTGGTTGCTTCCCATGTAATTCTTTTTTTTTATAAATTAAATGGCTTAATTATAGAGATTGGATTTATAGTTGGAAAAATTATTCATATAAACTATATTAAAAATTCAGTTCTATTTCCCAAATTAAGCTAAACTTTTCTTTGAGCGATACAAGGCTTCTCTTTATAGAACTCCTTGGTAAAGGGAACATATGGAATGTGGGATTAAATTATACTTTTTTATTACTAAGGGACCAGGTTAGGGTTTTTGGATACGATGCTTCACATTTCATGGACCCCTACCTTAAAAGTGTACCCCTCCTGGGCCAAAAATAGGAGAAGAGAGATAGTGGAAACTGAGTCCTGCCTCCATTAAGAACTTGGTTGGCGACTAGAACCGTCATTATAGTAAACACACAGATGGGAGGAATTACCCTCTAAGAGAGCACATACGAAAGAGAGACTGATAAGACAGAAAAAAACCAAATCCTATTTAGACTACAATATAAATGAAAACCCACTTACTCAAATGTAATTTTATGCAAAACTACTACAACTAAAAGGTAAATCTATAAGTAAAAAAGGAAATATAAAGATGGTAGTGACCACGGAGCCCAATCAACTCCTGCAAAACCCCCCACACTAGTAGTTACCAACCAAATCCCCAAACTACAAAAACAGACTGAAAAAACTATTTATATATACTTTTGGTGAGTATAATAGTATACTCAATAGAATCCTCCCTATATCCTCAAGTGAAAAAATTAATAAAATCATGCTAAATAACAACGAACAATAAGTGAAAATAACTCAACACCTAAAAAGGTATACTATGTTTTCAACCTCACCATGAATACGTTCAATAAGTATCACATAAAAGAGCATATAATATAATAATGAATATCAAGGGTACCCCACAACCACTTCCCCACTAGTTTTCTGATTTTCCCCAATGTCGCACATCATGACCATATCTTTACAAAAGGGATAGCTTGTAGGCACCTTGGTGAAGCACCATAAAATGAACCTTATATAATACACCACCTCTTCCATGTAACCAAAGTAACAAAATAGTTTTCTAGATCCACCACTACTTGAATAACATTTATCATACATCATGAATTATACCTCAAGCCATCACAACCCATACACCAAGTAAGGATCCTCAAGACATCCTAGCCTATACGCATCATACCTATAGTATTCCTTAGGAAAATTTATCCATAATATAGGTGTGTGATAAAAAGACAATCCATTATACCCCTCAACATACATATATAAGAAAAACTTACCATCGTTCATATCATCATAAGTAACTACCAAGAGAAGAGATCGGGGCTAAAGGGGGTAGTCATCCATCTATCCTCCCATCGAGATGTTAGGGAAAACACTCCCCACAAGGCTCAAAATCCTTGGGGTGTTAATTGACAGAAGTAACTGGGTGGAGTAGCATATATAAACACAACAAGTACATGATATAATATAGCTCACAACCACAGTATGGTCCTATCCTAGTCTCAGACTCAACTATAGCCAACGTCGTTCGAACATCTAGATTCCACAACTAATACCATTTATAGTATTAGTATATAACCATTTAAAGAGATAAACTATGTTATTTTATTCCTTTCATCAATTTCATTTTAAATTACTAATACTTTAACCATTTATTAACCATTATCTTTTTCCACATTACATTACAAAATAGTTCCATTCCATCTAGGCATAAGAAAACTGACTCTACAATGTCTCAGAATTACAAACTTAGCATTGCATCCCAACAATATCCAATACCATGGGTTAAGAATTTATTCATTTATTAACAAAATTACTTTTCATAATACTAGATATTCTAGGAAGAAAATTCTAAGCTACCAAACATATAGGTCTCAACATGATGAGCAAGTGAACATCCCATCGAGTCTTCTCCACCTATAGCAGGAGTGTAGAATCATCCAACCACAATAAGTTAAAATTGGAAACCATATGTAATACATTATGAATATTAACCTCCCTTGGAAATAGAGTAAATAAAACCATCTCCCACAAGTAGTGGGGAAAATAAAGAATATAAATAATTAAATGGATTTCATCTAAGCAACTTATTTAGACAAGCATCCATCTTTCATATATATGGGTAAGCCCAGATTAAACCCATTCCGTAATCTCCAAAAACCTCCCCAAAAACCCATATATGTAAATGGTTAAGCCTAGATTCAACCCATTCTATGATATCCAGTGTCCTCCCCAACACCACATGCATATCCTTATGCATCTTGCCACTCCAGGTATCAACTGCTAGCATATCATCCGGGCCTCCCTACCCCATATACTGAAACATCCCTCCAATATCATCCATACTAGGATCACAAAACATTTGGGCCTCCCCACCACACATACCACAAAATCCCTTCATGCAAAACATCCCAATCTAACAAAAAATCCAATGCAGGTGGAAACAAACATAGTAACCAAGATCTTGGCCCTAAAGCAAGGCATCCAGCCTTCACACACAATGAGCTCTCATGGCTCCAAATCACAAGGCACACAACCTTTTTAAGAAAATTGGAAATTCATTCCCTATAAATGTATTATCTTTTATCATACAACCAATTAATATTCCATATTTAATTAAATTATTCATTATCCTAGGTTCCAACTATAGACAACCTATGTCAAAAGCTATCACAAGATGTCCTAAATTAAATAAACAATTAATTTAACATAGCATTAAGTGTTTTATAAATAATAACATACATGATTAATGTTAATTAACAAATTAAATTAAACATTTGTACTTTCATTACCTTGATTAACATCAAATTATAATAACAAAAAACAAATTCATAAACATGCCTCATTAATTCCACTGGACAGTTAATCATCAATTAATTCTTGTTTTACATTATTTAAAAATTTCCATCAAGATAAATATTATAATACATGAAAGGAATATATATAACACTATCTATAAAATCAAGAGGCATACACTTATCATGGAGCAAAGCAGAAACATCATTTTTCAATCGATACTAATTATTTAATTCGGTTACAATAATTATTAGGTCAATTTCATTGCAATACAAGGGGATAAATCATGCTAGATATATGATTACATGTAAATAAATAGAGAATAAATTAATACCCTACTTCAAAAATGTCATCGACGTTATTCACATGAGAACTTACCACACAACCGATCTTCAATCACTCCTCCCACATGAAGTTCATCCATCTAAGGACATCACAACCCAACCACACCAACAGAAAACAAGAGAAACCCCATTTGAACCATGGGTAAGAAAAAATCCATAAAAAAATGAGAATAATGGTATGAAAAATATATCAAACAAGAAGAAATCATGTGAAAATGAAGGTTGAACACTCCTTGGATCAACCTAAGTCACCAAAGATTGAAGATGGAATCTAGGAATTGATACTTGATGAACGAATACTAAAAAAATTGAAGATGGGGTCGCTGGATCACCTATAGTTGGGAGATAGTTGTTTCCATCATAAGGTTTGTCAACTTGAGTTTTTGGAAATGTTTTTATCATAAATAATTAGGTAATTACATGACGTGTAATCCCCATTCATGTTGTGTAATCCTCAAGATTCAATTTTCAAGAAAAAAATGTGTCGCCACTTCACTTCATTTAATTTTTAGACCCCAATATGTTATAAGGAATGTAACCCTATATGATGTTGTGTAATTTTTCATGATGTTAAATCCTCCATAATTCCAACTTCAATCAGCTGAATTAATCTATACTTCCTCTAAGACTCTTCTGGGTTTCAAGCCTCATATACATGCAAAGGGTTGATCCATGTGGATCTATAACCTTGCATTACATAACTCTCAATAAATTCTCATACTCAAGAATCCAAAAACAACCTAGAGAGGAATCAAAAAAGGGTCATCCAAACATCCACTCCATGAGAAACCTCTCAAATATATTGTCACCGTAGCATATCAACCACCACAATAGGGGGATAATGAAAAACCAATAAAAAACACAAAAATATCCTAAATAGTTTCTAATGGGAGATTCATATTAAAATAGAGAATGAAATGACCAGAAACAAGATAAAGACTTCTAAAAAAATAGAAATATTCTATAATCAAAAAACAAATAGTCTTATAAGAGTAGATCTAAAAACTAAACAACTCAGGGTACTGAGCGTGTATCTATGACTCAAATTCCCAGTTACTCTATTTTATGCCACTAGGATACCATAATATGCAAACTAAGGGGATATCAATCTTGAGAAACACCTTCCCCAAGAATTACTTGATATCTACAGGATACTCCACAGAGGTCGCATCAATATTAACATCGATCTCGTCCTAATCAATGAAATGAGAGTCACCAAGAAGATAACGACAGATCTATGACATGTGAAAATCATTATGTATCCATATCATATACAGGGGAAGCGCTATCTGATAATCTATGCGCTTAATATGTGCCACAAACTTAAAAGGCCCTACAAATCATGGAGAAAAATTAATCCCATGATCAAACCATCACTACCCTTGATGGAGAGAGAAATTTAAAAACACATAATCCCCAAAGTAAAACTCCAGATGTCTCCTCCTATGATGTATATAGGATTTCTGATGACCCTGCACTACCTCTGACATCTTGTGAATCACCTAAACCATCTCTGTCATATTATGTACCAGTTTCATCATGATAATTGCTAACTCTCCAAGCCTCTTCCATAATAATGGAAAACGTAATGATTGGCCACATAAGGATTCAAACAGTTACCTATCGATGGTGGAGTAAGAATATTTATTTTAAGAGTACTCTACCAAGGGTAGGTTCATTATCCACGATCCCCAAAAATCTGATACACAAGAGTGAAACATGTCTTAATGTGTCTGGATGGTTTTCTTTATCTGATCATCCATATATAGATGAAAAGTAGTGATCAGAAATATCTAAAAACCAAAATAATACTAGATAACTTTCCACACCCAAGTGGTGAAATGGTTATCCTGATCAAGAATGATTGTCCTCGAGACTCTATAGATTCTATCCACCTCCTCTAGATACTGCCTCTAAAAACCCTCAATTGATTTCGACTCCTTGATTATTATAAAGTGTGTAAATTACATAAAATGATCCTCTAACACCCATATATCATCACAGCCTCCCTGTTCTAAAGATAAACTAATAAAAAGACCATTATGATTTCCATCCACTTCTATAGAAGAATATATAATAGCTGGAGCAACCCACTGGGAACATGGTGCTCGACAATAATCTTCAAGAAGAGAAAACAGCGAGACACAAAACCAACACCTCCACGCTTCAACATGGGCCACAAAAAGTAACCCTCAATAATCCATACATATTTTTAATTCTAGAATATACTACCAATGGTGAAATATGGAAGTCCCTAAAAATCATCTCACACATCCTCAAAGGAATGAAAATATTTCCCTAGAATAATACTTTGTGTTGTTCATCTTTAGAACAACCATTAGGGACCTCACCACAAATAACTCGGTCCCTCAAGTCCTACACCTCAAGATCCCATAACTAGGATTAATCCACATGCTACACCAAGTATGACTATACCATCATCTGAAAAAGAAAAATTCTTCCCCTGACTTCTCTCTAATCTAGGTTTAATGGTGAAAGTTATTCCATCACTCCCTAGGTTTCATCTGATTGTCGCACCGCATTACTAACTGACTTCCTACTCAGTTAATCAGCTATAAAATTACCATTCTAAGGTGTATATGAAATATCAAAGTCATAATCTTGTAATAACTCCATCCATTGATGTTGTCACAAGTCCACGTCAAGTTAAGAGAAAGCATACCTTATAATCTTATGATTGGTGAAGACCAAAAAATGATCACCTATGAGGTAATGTATCAAAAAATCATGGAAAACACTACCTCTACCAACTCAAGATCATGGGTGGAATAATTATTGTCATGGGGATGCAACTTCTGAGACCCATAATAAATGAACAATCTATACTACATTATAACACACCCCATCCCAAAATGTGAGGCATACAAAAAATTCAAACTGAACTCATTATTATTTAAGAGATTACACTGAAGAAGTAACAAAATTCTCCTTAAAATAATCAGAATATTTATAACACTGATCAATATAAAAGAACACCTGATCCTTTATAGTCAATACTATTAGAGGAGTCGAAACCTGAGATAAATCTGTTATAAACCTCCAATAATAGCCTGTAAGGCCAATGAAACTTCTCACCTTGGACACTATCTTGGAGATTTCCTAAGACACCACTAAGTATATCATTAATGGATCTAAAAATACTCCATACTAGTATACATCATTCCCCATTAAATGGAATTCTTGATCACAAAACTCAAACTTGGAAAACATCCCAAAAAAATTTCATGATGAAGAAATCAAAAAATGACACGCATATGCTAGGTGTGATCCTCCTCAAATGCGAAGTACACAAGGATTTAATTGATGAAAACCACCAAAAACTTATCCAAAAACTCATAGAAAACAATGTTCATTAAACCCATGAACACAACTAAATAATTCCTCATATTGAACTGCATAAAAAAACCCTGTAATTCCCATGATGATAATGGGATGATGTATTTGAGATATACCAATCCATTACGGGCATCTGATTATATCCTAACCACAATTAAATCTTAGAGAACCAACTCAAACACTTTATATGATAAAATAAATTATCAATCCAGGGATGAGGGTAGCGGTTCTTCATTATCACTTGGTACAAGAAATGATAATCAAAACACAACCTCAAACTAGCAGCATCCTTCATTTCAAACAAAATTTATGACCCCAATGGTGAAACACTCTTCTAAATAAAACCACATTGAAATATACCATTGAGCTATATACGCTGCTCTTGAAACTCATAAGATACTATCCTATATAGAGACATCGATATAGGACACATGCCTATTTGTAGATTGATCCTGAACTCAATCTCATGATGAGGGGGTAATGCTACAAACTCATCTAGAACGACATCATCTTACTCTTCTATGAACCTTGTAAATATTAACTTATGAAATTCTGATGAAGTCAATATCATCTTGGACATAATGGATGATAAGGAAATAACACTCCACTCACCCATCTGAGGGTCTTACTCACCAACAAACACTGATGGCTCTCCATCAGCATCTAAGAACACAAATTTTCTCCTAAAGAAACCCAAAACATCTAGAACCTAATTAAATAAATAAAGGTCAAAGATGATGTCATATGATTTTATCCATAAACATAGGAAATATACCGAAGAGTGGTGCTACCATATCACTAGATCACATTTTCTATATACATCAAACATGTCAGTTTGACCCCTACTAGTGTAGTCAATGCCAAGGGCACTAGAAGCCTCTTCACCTTATGTCCCAAAGAATGGAAAAGGGAAGGTGATATAAATTATTTTTAATCTCCTTTATTAAGATATTTGTGCATCCAAGTATAAAAAAATCAATGTGTACCTCAAACGATGTATTACTTTCTTGGAGCAGGCAACACAAAAACATAAAGTTTACCATGTCCGGCTCCACAGCCTCTTTGACCATGCTGATGACCACCTCCATGGTTGGGATATAGTTTGTGGGGATACGTATCATCCCAAGGATGTTCTATCCCATCCCAAACTACACCCTTATATCCAAAAATATATTAACCTGTTGTTTTTTCCTGATCTAGAACTACCACAATGGAGGAACCTGAAGCAGAAAAACTGGTTCACATTGAATTCTTGGAAAGGTTGGGAACTCTCACTAATGATGGATTCATATTCCATTAGAAAAACTTATTTATAATACATTGGAATAGTACTAAGGTATTCTTCACCCAGAGAAATGAGGCCTTGAGGGCCGGGACCTACCCCTGGTTGATCACAATCCCTTCATTCCGGACCACTAGGTACCCTAGACTACAACTCTACTTCCTGAGGAATACTAATGAATCCTCTCTCATGATGATCTGATTCTAGATAACATATTTTCCATGACCACTTCTCTCAATAGCACATTAAGATAAATATTCATCATAAATGGGGTGACCTAGTGCTAGATCTTTTGATGTAAATCCTTCTCGAAATGTCTCACCCGGAACTCCTCATTTGGAAAAGATTTTGAATCATATCACAAAGCTTCCTAGAAAATATCCCAAACTCTCACACATTTTAGATCCCCTACAAAAGGGTAAATAGCTCCTAGTGACTATCCAAATTCACTGTTGAAGAAATATACTCAGCTCTAAACTAGTCTTGTAACTCCTCCCACGATACTACAAACTTCTTGCAATCTCTAAGGATCAAGAACCACCATTACCTCACTACCCCACACAACATCATCAAATATGATGAAACCCAGTGATTCTTCCAAGAATAAATCACACCAAAGGTTATCTCAACTTCCTATAATAAGTATTTTTTGACTGCATCTAAAATGGATTTATCATACTTCTGAAGACATTGGCTCTGAATCCTTTGATGTGTTCGTCTCCAAGTGTCATCATCTTCAACCTCTATTATATGGACATCTTTTGGAAGAACCTTTAGAACATATTCTATGTAAACCAGATGAGGATGTTGAACAAGAGCCATGCCTTCTAAATGAAAAATATTTAATTCTCTTGAACATGGAATATGGTAGACTTTAAAATTAATTAATTATCTTCTTTTAACCATATTAGGTTAGCCTATCCCAAGGTCTACCCACTCCACAGGTGAAAAAAGAATGATGCATGATCCATTCCATGGTCTCTACCCAATAGGTAGTATCACCTCATTTAGTTGACATTTTATGCTTAAACTTCCATGCATCAAATAACAAGGGGGTTTAAATACCCATTCCTATTCCAGTCTCCCATGTTTATAACACTTTTTAAAATTAGATGATACTACTTCCCTACCACCCCATGCATCCTCATATATTTCTAACTCCAAACTGCATCCTATTCTTCAACTAGACCTCTGATACCACTCTGTCATGGGACCCTCCCCACAAATGGTACCCCTCATAGGATAGTAATGGGATAGGAGAGATATTGACACCCAAGTCCTACCTCCAGTAGGCCTTGGTTTGGAGACTAGAACAGAGGGTATAATAAACACACAGATGAGAGAAATTAACCTTTAAGAATACACAAGATAAATACAGAGGAATGATAGACAAAAGCAACACCTAATCAAACTATAATATAAAAGAAAACCCAATTACAGAAATGTAATTTCATGAAAAAACCACTACAACTGAAAAGGAAAACTACAAGTACCAAAATAAAGGCAAAGACGACAGTGACCATGAAGCCCAAATAGCTCCTCCAAAACACCAAAGCTAGTTATAAACAGACTAATCTCCAAACTTATCAAATTGACCTAAAAAAGTTTATATATACATAGGTTGAGTATAAAAACCTACCCAGTAGGATCCTCCCCAGATCATTTTATATAAAAGTAAAGAAAGCATGCAAAAACATAGTGAACAACAAGTGAAACTAACTCCTCACATAAATAAGTATACTATGTTATAAACCTCACCATGAATACTCTCACCAAGTACCACATAAAACAAAATAGAATATAATATATAATATCAAGGATAACTCTCTACCACTACTCCAATAGTTTTCCACTTTTCCCCAACATCACATGTCCTGAGCATCTCTCTCCAAAAAGGCTGGCCTGCAAACACCTCGGAAAAGCACCAAAACATGCACCAATTTCAACACACCAAATCATCCACATAACAAAAGTAACCAGGTAGTTTACAGGATCCATCACTTCCCACATAACATGTATCATCAATTGGGTGTTATAACAGAAGATATCACAACACATACACTGAGTAAGGATCCTCAATACATCATAACCTATACACGTTATACCTATAGTAGTCCTTAGGAAAATATGTCATGAATCCATGTGTGTGAAATAACTACAAGCCCTTACATCCCTCAACACAAATATATGAGGAAAATGAACCATCATGCATACATGTATAAATAACTACCAAAAGAAGAGATCGGGGACAATGTGGGTAGTTAGACATCGATCCTTTCACCTGGATGTTGTGGAAAAGACTCCCTTAGGGCTTAGAATACCCATGGATTCAATTTACATAAAAGAATGAGTGGATTAGTGTATAAAAAAAGTACAAGAGATAATATAGCTCAAAACCACACTATGGTCATATCCTAGTCTCTGACTCAACTGAAGCTAATATCTCTCAGACACCTGAATACCACAACTAAGACTAAATATCATATAAGCACACGACCATTAAATAAGATACATTATGTTATTTTATTCCTTTCATTAGTATAATTTTATGTTAATTAATTCTTTATCCATTAATTGACCATTAACATTTTCAATATTACTTTAAAAAAAGTTTCATTCCCATCACATATAAGAAAATCGAGTCCATAACTTCTCAAGATTACAATCTCTACATTGCATCCCTGAAAGCTCCAACCCCATTAGTTAGACATTTAATAATTTGTTAAAAAAATTACTTTCCATATTACTAGGTATTCTAGGAAAACATTCTAAGATACCAAACACAAGGGAATCAATATTGTGAGTAGGTGAACTACCCGTCGAGTCTTCAACACCTATAGAAGGATCCTAGACTCATAAAACCATAAGAAGATAATCATTAAAAGAACATTACATACCCTATGAATCTTCACATCCCTTGGAAGGATATTAAACAAAACCATACACCTCAATAAGTGGGGAATGGAAAATAGATCAATAAAAACATGGTCTTCATTCAAAAAAACTGATTCAAACAAGCATTGAACTTTTATATCAATGGGTAATCCCATATTTAACCCATACCTTCATCTCTGGTGTCCTAAATGACGCCACATGCATATCATGATGCATCTCTCCACTCCAAGAATCAAATATCACCACATAATCTAGGAATCCCTACCACACATACCGAAACAACCCTCTAAGCTCAACTATCCCAATATCACAAAACATCGGGCCCTCTCTACCGACATACCACAATAGGCCGCTAGGCTCAACCATCCATGACTCAAAAAACATCCCATGTAGTAGGAAACAAAAACAGTAACCAGGATATTGGACCTAAAACAAGGCATACAACCTTTACACACAATGTTCTCCCACAGATCTAAATCTCAAGGTACATGGAATTTACAAGAAAATGGGAAACTCATCCCCTACAAAGTCATTATCTTTTATCACCCAACCAGATCTTATTCCATCTTGAATTAAATAATTCATTATAATAAGTTTCAACTGTGGGAAACATAAGAAGAAAGATCTAAAATGGTGTCAAAAATTAATTAAATAATTTATTTAACATGCCTTTAATTATTTTATCAAAAATAGTCAACATGCTTCATGTTCATTAACCAATTCAATTAAACATGTGTACTTGCATCGATTAGATTAACATAAAATTACAGCAATAAGAACCTTATTCATTAAACATTAATCTGAGGATGTTGTGTAATAACCAAACCAACAACAACTATGAGAAACCCAATTAGAACCATGGTTAAAAAAGATCCATAGCATGGTGAGAGTTAAATAAGGAATAATATATCAAATCAGAATAAACCACTAGAAAACAAATAAAAAAATACACCATGGATCAACGAAGTCACCAATGATCGAAGATGGAAGAAAATAATCGATCCTTGATGAATGAATCCACAAAAGGTTAAAGAGGGGGTCATCGGGTCACCTGGATTCAAGAGAGATCCACTACAACCATAGTGTTTGACAACTTGATCACCTGGAAATGTTTTAAAACATACAACATAAGGTAATTACACAATGTGTAATCCCCATTCACATTATGTAATCCTAAAAATTCACTTTTCACTGAAAGAATTTTGCCTCTTTCCATCATTTAATTTTCAAACCATGATATGTTACAAGGATTGAAACCCACTTTCACATCATGTAACTTTTCACAATGTCAAATCCTCTCTACTTCCATATTTTAGAAACCAAACTACTCTAGACTTCCTCTGAGCCTCCTTTAAGAACCCCAAGCCTTGGAAACCATAAAACGGTCGATCCACATGTATTTAGGCCCTTACATCACACCCCCTTGGTCATGGATGTTGGAAATTTCATTTCACATCACCGTGGGTTATTGGTAACAATGTTCCATGCCCCCTTGATGTAGATGTTGGCATGAAACTTCACATCATTATTTGGGATTTTTAGATATGAAATATTATATCACCTATGTATATTATTGGTCTTCTTCACCATAAAAAATTAGATCCCCTTATTATATTATTATTGATAAGAAACTTTTGGGAATGAGGTCCCTATTTATTCATCTGAAACAATTCAATATGACATCACTTAATTAATTTTTAAAACATGTTATATTATTTTTATTAGGATGTCTTGGTATTATGCCTCAGGTCCTCATCGATTCATGTATATTTTTGTATATATACCTATTTACATGTATGTATATATATATATATATATGATTGAAATTTTATATAGACATTCTTTCATAGGATGAATTAGTTATGATCAATCGGGTGTCTTCGGGGAATCTAAGATCAACTTGATTACATTAACATCTACTACACTTCTTTACTATTTATTTTGATATACAAAACACTATCTTATTTTCATATTCATGTAATGGTTGTAATTAGACACCGAATGTGGTGTTATACTATGTTTTTCCCATACCCTATTCGGGCCACCATTTGGTATCGTTGTAGATATATTGGTTGTAGGATGTGACCGTAGACTATAGTATATGCCATTTACATTTATGGTCTAAGACTATACATGAATGTTTGGGTGTGGA
This sequence comes from Viscum album, assembly GCA_963277665.1. Lineage (NCBI taxonomy): Eukaryota > Viridiplantae > Streptophyta > Magnoliopsida > Santalales > Viscaceae > Viscum > Viscum album. The sequence goes on along the minus strand of OY728141.1, from coordinate 1,011,383,385 downwards.
ATCTAAGAACATAATTGTGATGGATCCTAATGTTGGAGTCTTCTATTTAACTACTTTGATTGGATAGCCTTTTACTTTGTATGTAGACCAATTGTATTGACTTTCTATATTTTATGACATAACATGATCTTGCAAGGATGTTCATTTGTATCTAGAAAATATATTCCTTTATTATCATTATCTATCAGTTAATTATTATGTTATTCCACATTAGTTCATTATTTATGCTTCAAAAATATTTAATATTGATCCTAATGATATATTCACCCCATGGTATAGCCTGTGGTTTCACGGGATAAAACATGATTGGTTATGATTAAATATGTTCCAAATACAATTACTAATTAATATGAAGCTTTATAAATTGGAAAAGGATACCAATATAATTAAACCATCTTACATGAATGTTTTATAGTCTCAGTAAAAAGGTTAAAAAAATTATAGCACTTACATGAATAAAAATTGTAAGTCATAGAGGCATGTACCGTTATAACATGTCAATGATAATGCATCTAACCATGGTATATATATAAATAATGTTTCTATCTGACTGGGGAATAACAAACCATATGAATAAATAACTAAATTTATAACTAGACAAAAGTACGCCAGTTTGGGAATATTTCTTATTAGAACAACCATCAAGGGGTGTTTTAAAATCATTATAATATTATTGTGATGGGTTTCATTAAAATTGGATTCCAATTTTAATTTATAGAGCATGTAGTCCAAAATTAATAATGGATACTAATATAACTCAACCCAGAATGGCATAATTGGACTCTCATAGGTCAACATTAATTCTATATGTTCTTTAGTACTCAAACCCATGGGGATATGTTTATGTTAATGTTATGGTTATTTAATGTGTCACACCCATTTATATGTTAATAAATATAAATGAATTACAGAATATTATATTATTGATCATGCTAATTTTTTAAAATACCTTTTTCTATTTTAAATCATTACTATTATATAGATTTTGTTAATTAAATTTATAATTACAACATAAAGGGTGTTTTAATATATAGATTTTGATTGAATTTTTCATTAACAAATCCTAGTTTTAAAAACTATTTTGGTTAAAAAATCACTAAAAATGGAACTGTAAGATAATTTTCCTAATGTTTCATGGAATTAGTGGATTTATGTTCTTAATACAGTTTCCTTGAAAACTTGAATATGATATGTCTTAAATTTTATCCTCTTAAAGGTATTAATGAATTTAAAGAAATGAAAAATTATATCTTAAAACTTATTAGTTGTTTTAGTAATTAATAAACCACATGTAAGTATATGTTTTAATGTTTCCTTGAGAAAATTTTTAACAAAAATGTGAGGGTTTCCCATAGGTCTTAGTTGGATTATCCTGATGTTTCTTATACCTAAAGGATAGGCGGTAGAGTGTAATGATCTTTTAGCGGTGAATCTTGTTTAATGGTTTACAATTTATGTTAAAATGAGGTTATGGTTGTTGTTATTATTCCCTTAGTGATGAATAACTGGTAGAATTTTAATATTAGATTCTAGGAATAGTAGGTTCTTCTAGTTAGATCATTTGATTGGGGTTGGTCTCTTAGTAAATGAAGTGATGCCTCTAGGATGGTGGGTGTAATCATTTTAAATTGGTCCTTGAGGGGGTATTACCATAAATAGATACATAGTGAGTTTTAGCTCTTATCCTTTTTTTGTGGGAATGATGGCCCAATGGGAGATAAATATGTATTGGTTGGCGGATTTATAAAATATTATACTATTATGTCTATATTTACTATTTTTACACTAGTATGCTGATCATATTATTAATAAATTAGTTTTAATCTATTTAGAAGGATATTACGAGTTCCTTAGACACCGTGTAAAAGAATCCCTTTAGTGTGACATGGTTCTCATGAGAGATACCTTAGGGATAGGTGGATTGACATAGTTGAACTGTTTGAGGTTATATTTATAGGTCTAGGTGGGATACCTGGAAAACTTTATTTTTCACTCAAACCCTAGTAGGATTCTTCCTTTTTTTGATCGATGGAAACATGTGGAGGAGGTTTTCCTGGGGATTATTTTTTAAAGGAAGTTATTTTAGTTATATGTTCATTTTTAGATTGATCAATGGACAGTTTTTAGGTATTTCATTATTGGTATGGTGATTTTTGAGTTTTTTATGAAAATAACCCCAGTTCTAGTATATCAAGAATGGCATGGATATATAAAACTATTTGGGTTCCCAGTCCTGTTTACTAGTATCTATTTGGTTAATTATAATTTTTTGATATACAATTATGGGTTATGTGTAGTCATTGGATAAATTATAACATAGGTGAACTGCTAGTTATTGAAGTGGAGTTCAAAGGGAACTTTGGTGTATCAAAAACTGACATTTTGTATAGTACATTTAGCATGATTTTTTTGACAAACAACTCATGAAGAATGATTCAGGAATTGAATCAGTTGGTAAGGGATATATAGCAATAATGTTTTAAAGTTTATTTCACACTGGTAGCACATGATATTTTTTTCAATTTAATGTCGGTGAGAATTCAGGTATGTGACATGGTTCGATAGTTCCAGGTTATATTCTTGTGGTCATAAAAAACTAGTGATTTTAGTAATATTAAAAGATGTTCCTCCTAATGTGAGATAACATGGAAATAATATATCTATAATAGGATAATTTACCCATATCTAGACATTGACAAGAAATGATAAGAGATTTGGTGTTAGGGGTTAAATAAATGAAATTATTTCTTATTTTGATGAGTATGTATTGGAAAGATAGATACATTCCTATTGATAGAATCATAATGTATACATAGTTAAAAGAGATTATGAACACTATCATGGAATCATATTAATTATGATGATAAAGCGTCAATTATAAAATGGCCTATCTATCAAATTAGATTTCATGGTTTAAAAAATAACTACATCGGAGTTTTTCTCAAGTAGTGGTTATAAATAATCCAGGTGGTGCGTAGAACACCCAAGACTATTTAAGGGTGGTGACCCTTGATGTGATTTGAATTTTTTTGATATCATAGAAACCATTCTCCAAATGTGATAATGGTTAATTTATGATGTTTAAGTTATCTCTCAATCATATTTTCTTCTTATCCTTGTTATTCATTATTTCAAGACATGGATGGTCCATGGTTATAATAATTAAAAAAATTGGTCATTGATACTATGAAAAATATATTCCTTAAGTGGAGAGTGGGAAATCCATCACTTATAGGATACCCTCATTTGAAAAGGTTTGTGGGATGCTGATATCCGTTGTAGGATGGTCGTTTTGGCTCTAATGTGATGATGATTAAGTGTAACATTTTACAACTAGTTTTCTTGGTAAATTCCTAGTACAAAATTTAATACGAACTTGGGTGAATTATAAATGTGGGTATTAAACTCAAAATGGATAGTGAAGATCCAAGGGTTTTGGATTAGTTATATTATAGTGATGATTTTATAACATAGATATAGTTTGATCTAGATATGAATTAACCATGATATATTATTGTAATATGGAAACATTCTTTGGTGAGTGTGCTCGAACAATATTATTATGACTTGAATGAAAGGATTTTAGTATATAGTTTTGGTAACACCTTGAATATTAATTCAAGAATCTTTGAATTTATTCAACCAGAGGTATTTCTAATTGAGTTTTCCTAAATAGTTGGATGTGGTTAGTAAAGGATAAAATCGGTAACACTGTTAGGTTGAGATGTGTATAGTTTAAAGGTTTTTTTTTTATTTTTATGGAAATGAACGCATTAATAGTATGATATCAGTAGATGGAAAATTTTCCATTTCAATCAAATCAATTACTAAGGGTAGTGCCTCCACATTTAATCTATTAAATGTGTGAGGAGTTTCTCTAAGACACTAATGACGTACTTAATTAGGTAATTTTGATAGTGGTGCTATCATGATTTAGAATTTTCCATTGAAATATAGGACCCCATGGGGGAGAACCCTAGGCCAGTTGATGTAGGTGATTATTATGAGATCAGGTATTATAATATATGGGGTTGGGTAATCTCTATATTGATGTTTTTCTAGTGTTCTTGAGTGTTTTTATGAGTTTTTATGGATTTTGTACTAAATGCATACTGTGATTCATAGAGGGACCATGGGGGTATAGAAACATAATGTGAGCATTTTAACAAAACATTAAGAATCAAGTAGGTCAGGGGATGTTTTTTTATCATAATGGATTATTAGAGATGATAATTTCTATGGTAAGGAGGTTGTAAGGTATAATGCTATGGACCAGGATGAAATTTTCAATACGATTTGAGCCTTTTATTTGGTTAATGGACAAAATATTAAATTAAGATTAATAATGGAATTATGAGAGTTATAACACTTGAGTGAATTGGTTTTGAATATGGTTTTAGTATTGGAAGGATTATTGGATGTTTAGATGAGTTTCAAGAGCATTGAAATCCAAAAAGTTAGATTTGGGAGAAACAGACAGGGGTGCATGGTTATCACAATGTTTTCCAAATCATGTGGAGAAAACGTTGTGGATTCTTTTTTACAATTCCACAGTATGTTAAAACCATATATCCCCTAGGAGAACTATGCAATATGGTTCTTGTTAAAAGGGTGACCCACATTTTTTGCACATGGTTGGTCTAATTGTGACCTTTCACTATGTAGGGAGTGTCCCATTGGACAGTGGAAGATCATATTTGGCATATGGTTTTATACACCATGTGGTAAAACTATTCTTCTCTTAAAATTTGTAAAAACTATTATTTTTCATATACTTAATTTATACATTACTTCAACTTTTTTCTACCTATTTTATGCAGATCACTACCCCCAATCATAGTATATCTTAATCTTCCACTCCTATAGGAAATAAATTATTCCCCTTGTTCGTACATAAAATAAGTCACTATTATTTGGGTTGGATATCCCAAATTATATCTCTCAATAATATTTCTACTTTTATTCATTTATATTTCAATATCATATTTTATCTCCATATGAGCTCATTTTACTTATTTTCATTGAATTTGTATATTATTATTATATATCACATTTGGGATCGAATAAAATCTAAATAATAGATGAATTAAGTATCCTAATAATGAGTAATGGTGTCTATATGTATTTCCTATAAAGTTGTGTTGTTTTTATAATATTTTCATTATTTCTCAAAATGGGATTTCTATATGTTACTCCTAAAATATGAAATTCAATAAATTAAATTATTGGACCTTTGAATTGATGTCCTTTAAAACTTTTGAGAAGGCTTTTTGTTAATATAAAATACCCAAACGACCTGTTATGTTGAGTTTATTCACATTCTTTTGTAAATTATCCTCGCCTTGGAATTAACCACCCCATTCAAATATTCATTAAATGAATTTTCAAATTTATAAATTCCTTATTAAATTAAATGGTTTGGATAAACCTCTTAGTACATGATTACTTCCTTTATTACTATGTGTTATGGATTTTTCAAAAGTATTAATTGAAATGAATTATATTATGAAACATTATGACCAATTTATCTTTTCTGGGTGAATTTTTAAATGAAATATTTGAAAATTTGTTTTTAATTATAAGGTGACATGGGTGCTTCCCATGGCCTTCTTATATGTTTATAAATGAATTGGACAAATTATAGATCATGAATTGAATGATGTTATAAATTTTCACATGGAATATATTGAATATTAAATATAAAATACTAAGGAAAGTACATAGTTCCTTGAGCTATAATAGGATCTTATTTATGGAACACCTTCGTGAAGGGATCATAGGAAAAGTATGATTACATTATAAAGGGTAATTACCAAGGAAACTTAGTTATGGTTATTTGAAATTATGCTTCACAATCCTTTTGTTGAGGATGTTGGATATGAAATTTCACACCACCTTGGGTTTTTGGAAATGAAATTCTATACCCCTTAACATTGATGTTGACATGACGCCTCACATGATATTTTGGGATTGTTGGGAATGGAATCTAATATTCCCTATGCAGATGATTGGACTTATGAACCTTATATCATTATCCACCCCTTATTATATTATTATTGATTTGAGAGTACTAAATAAGAAATAATTTATTATTTATATGATATCACTAGGAATTATGTCATTTAATTAAAGTCTGAAACATATTATACTTTTATTATGTGGATGACTTTTCTATAAACATTTGGTCTTTAAAATGAATGAATATATGTTAATATACACATATTCACAAGTATGAAGATTTATATATATACACGCATGATGTATCTTGTTCAGATACATTTCATCTTAGGTTGAAGCAGGTATGGTTGGCTAGGTGATTTCAAGGAACCTGAGACTGACTTGGTTACAATTGAATTTATTTCATTGCTCTTATTATTATTTTGATATCCCTAAAATATTATTCAATTTGTATACTAATAGACTATATGTCATTAGAAATCATTGGTGGTGGTATACTATGTTTATCTCAGAACTAGTTATGGACACCATTTGGTTCCCAGAAAGATCTCTTTGTTGTAGGATGGTACTTTTTACTATACTTAATTCTGTTTATATTTATGGACTAGTACATGACATGGGAGTCTGTGTGTAGTGTCTTAGCACATACTTGCGATTCCACCCCATGTAGGAGTCTTTGATTTATTTCCATTCATATTCTATATATGTAATATGTATGTAGATCGATTGTACCGGTTGTTTTTACATTATTTAATAGAATTCTAATGCATGGATATTTATGAGGATCTATCCACATTTTCAATTTATTATTATTTTCTCATATTATTATTATTTCATTCAACTTCCATTCATTATTTATTTTTCCTCTATATTTATTACTGATACAGATGGTATAGTTTCCCTACTATACCACCATTAAACCCTCACTTATAGTCTCCAATCTCTAGAGTACAAGGTGGCTCTTGAGGCTATGTGATTGACTATATTAGGGTATCATTTTAGTTGATCCTGTGCTAGGATGTCACATTTGTTTGTATGAATTGAGTTCCAAATCTTCTAGAGACCTTTAATGTGGATTGTTTCTTTTATTTATGTGGATTAAATCCATAGAATCATTAATGGAAGGGGAAATTAATGATAATGATATCACAAGTTGTAAATATATTATGCCTAACCTGTACACTTTATCTTCATATATTCTAGTATATATTCAATCCATTGTACCATGAAAACTACTATTGATTTATCTTTTTTTCAAAATTTTCTCTCAACTATCACATTTGAATCAACAAAAAATTATTAAATAATTTAATCAATTATTATTTAATTTAGATATATTATAAACATACATAATTTTCTTACACACCCACTTTATTAAGAAATTGGGTATTAAAATAATTAAATAATATTATAATCAGGGAAAAATATCATTAGGGGTTTCAAAAATTTGTATTTTAATTATTTGTTAAAATTGTTACATTTTTATAAAAAATATTTATTTATGGAAATATCATATTTCTACCTATAGAAATGGTAGGAATTTGGTCTATTGATTCTATGAAATTGTAGAAGGATAAACTTTAGAAAATACACGTATGTAACTATGTAATTTACCTAAGGGGATAAATTTTAGATCACACATGTTTCTATTTCTGTACTATATTTAAAGAAGTAAAGGGATAAGGTGGATTAATCATGCTGATTAGATAAATAGGGAAATGTTATGACAGTATAAATACTAGGGTTTAAGATTGAGAGTTCCCACATCCCTCAAAGTGGGTATAATAGTAGGGGAAAATCTTGATTGACCTAATCTTCCTAAAAAGAAATGGATTTAGGTTACTATAAGACCACATGAACACCCCCTATCCACCAGTAACTACAAATTATTTGTAATGATCAGAAAATACCATGTGGAGAGACTATACTCATATTAGCATCATAAATAAAAATTGGAAAATCATTGAATATAGACACTAATATAACACCTTTATACCCATTCAAAATTATGATGTAATTTAAAATATAATAAATAAATAATTAAAATTCTAATATAGATATAACTCATTTAGTTAATAATATCATATGTTCAAAAAGTGATATCTTAAAAACCTAATCATATAAAAAGTTAATGAAACTGAAAAATCAATTGGAGAACCAGAATTGTATTCATTTTTTCTATCAACCAATCTCTATAACCTAACTAGGATCCTCTATCCTACTAATATTTACTAGTGTTTGCTCTCTAACTTATCTTACAATAATATGGTCTACATGTCAACTTAGTTGAATAAGCATGGTGTAACATAAAACATATTTTTCTACCACCAATGTTGTCCCTAATATTATTATATATATAAATAAATAAATATGAAAATATATAATTCTATATTAAATAAAATATAATTCATAAAACATTTATATGAATAGAACTTTTTGTACCATTGTGCACTCATGAATCATACATGATAGTCTACTCATACATTTCTAAAAAAATATGAAAATGCTTCAATGGTCACATGGTACGATCACCATAATTTAGTAAATGTATAAGAAAAAATAAAATAACCAGGTGAATAATTAATCTCCAATAATAACTATATTTATCTAGAGAATATATGTGACATCCCCAGAAAACAAGAATAATTTTAATTTTTAAAAAATTTCAAATAAATTATTTTTTACAATTAAAGCAATATATGATATGTTTTAATGTAAAGGATATTTATTGAAACAAAATTTATTACATTAAAAAATATAAATATTTGTAAAATGTCATCTCAGCGAGATCTCAAGTTTGATTCTCACTGAGTATATTAATGCATTGTATGTTGCATACCTTTCATTGAAATGTATCCCCCTTCCCTGAATAAATCGAGGCATTGACCTCAAATTTTTAAATAGTAGTTAAAATATAATATTAAAATTATAAAAAAATGAATCATTTTTAAATATATTGGAGAATATAAATTTTGTTTTATTATAAATATATTAACATTTTAATATATTTATTTTCTTTAAATAAATTTCATAATTAAATTACTATAAAATATATTTTTAGATATTTTATGAAAACATGTTTAGTTATTTACTCATTTTTTTATTTTTTAAATAATTATTTATTATTATTTTATTTCACAAATGTATAATAATAATGAATGTGATAATTAATTTATTATATTTACATTTTTTGTTATGAAAATTTATGTTTTTGAAAACCTTATTATTTTTTACAGATCTAGTTTTGAATATGTTATAATTTTTATGGAATTATGATAAATAAATAAGTATATATTTTTATTAAAACATATGCTTATTAAATCTATTTAGGAATATTATTTTTAAAATAAATAGGAAATTATAGTTTTATTAAATATAATATTTATTATTAATTTTTTTTGATAAATAATGTACATGAAGGAATGTAAATTTTAAATAATATAAATCCTTTAAAAATAAGTAAAAAATATTTGAAATAAAAATTTTTAATTTTCATTTTAAATATATAAAATTAATTAGTGTTAACAAAATGGCTAACCGATAGGCCAACCAAGAATCTGTTAAATCACTAAATTAGTGGGGAAAATGGTAAACTCAATTATCCCATAAGAGGAAATGTAGGAACCTTCATATGCTAGTGAGCACATAACACCCATAGAGAATGATTAGGTGTATTCATGGGCATGGTCCCACATGATTGGACATAGATCGTGATCCCAGATGGTATGTGAGACTGTTGTAAGTGTCGAACCCCACTTTTATTTTGAGTGGTGTTAGGAACAACAAATAGTATATTGAAGTGAGAGACCATGTGAATCTTCAATGTGGGATGAGACACATGGGTTCCTATTCACCAACTTAAAAAATCCTTATAAAATTATTAATGTTTGATCAATAAAATGAGATTTTTCTGATCTTCCAAATGACTTCATCTTGAACATCATGTCTATAACCCTCATTGTCCACTTCTTTCTATCCAACCTATATGAGATATCGTCCACATATATGATGTAAAAATAGTTCAACTCCATACAACCCTACCCCCATTATGATTGGCCTCTAGTGACATGCCTCTTAGCCTCATACTTCCAAACAAGGGGATGGAACCTTAAAAACTAAAAAAACATTATCCGTTTACTTCATGATATGCCTATTTCCATGGTGACAATATATATATTCTCTATTATTATATATTACCTAAAAATTTGGAATAATAATTCTTTGATACTTATAAAAAGGATTCTATTCATTATTGTGTATATGTGTATAGTCTAAATATTGAAAAAGACACTTAAATTTTCATTTTTTTCATTAATTTAAACTTCAAATCCCTACTTGACAACACGTTAATAAAATATTAACCATTGTTATTAAATACATGGAAAATACACCACATCAAATCAAGGGGAAGTTATAGGATATTTATTATTTTTATATTCATTATATGATCCCTAGCATTCAACAGATACATTTTCACTGACCTAAATATTATATATATATATATGGTCAATATCATATCTCATTTGAAAACCCCAACTCTTACTATCCATGTTCTCTCTTTTACACTTGTTCTATAATGTTAATTCCATGACCTAGTAATGAATAATATTTCTATTCATGGTCAATTTATATTTGGATTTCATATAAGGGAGACCAATTTTAAAAATCATATTCCATGTATCTGAAAACCCTTATATAATGTAAAGTTTATTAAATAAATTTTAGTATTTTCAAAACCCATATCACAAGGGATTCTCAAAAAATACTCTTTTTTTGGTTTAAAAACCCTAATAAATAAATTCTTTCATAAATTTATAAACATTTTTATGAATATTATAAATGAAAAAATTGAATTAAACACAATTTTAAAACCTATTTTGTTATATATTATAACATTTATTTTATTTTTTAAAATAATGGTTATGGGATAAATGTTTTTTTAAATTTATAAAATTCATTTAATATAAGAGTCTATTTTTATTTAAAGATTTATGTTTATTTTTAGTTTTTGAAACTATCATTTTTTATAAAAAATACTTTAAATTTTTTGGATATTATGCATAAATATAGCTATGTCTATTCACTATAATTATAATTGAAATTACATTTTTATTCATAAAAGAATCTAATATAATTATCATGATCTTTTTATAAGTGTTTCATGTGAATGTATGGAATATTTCTAATTGTTTGAATTATTCTTTAAAAGAAAAATATGTTAAATATTGTTAATATGATTTTTTTTCTTGAACATTACATTGAAAAAAAAGTGTTTAATTATTTTAATAGACCTATAATGATAAAGGAAGATCATGTTAAATGTTTTTTTTTAATTTTGGAACTATGTTATTGGTTATGCCAATGAGAAATGGGGAGTGAAACTATAACAACGAGGGAACTTAGTCCTAAATAGTGATTTTCAATATCCATGGTGGCCTCATGGTTTTATTAATTATTTTCTAAGTACTATTATAATCCATAAAATGTTTTTATTTTCAAGGTAATGTTTCAAATAATTCGATGAACAATTTGAGTTTTTTTGAAGGGATATAGGTTTTTAATTGAAATTGACTTAAAAAATATACCTATTAATATTTTTAAAAGAATACTCTACTATGGAATTTAAAAAAATACTAATTTCTTAATTATCTAAATTTTAATTATTTCATAAAATATATTATTTTTTGTATAAAATTAACATCTATTAAAGGTATTTTATATTATTTATAAGAAAATGAATTAACTACTTGTGTTAAAACCTCATTTCTAAGTATTTTTTCCCATGATATTTTTCAAATTTTATTTCATAGGATTAATGATGGATAGAAGTTCAATTATGTTCAGTTTAAACTAAAGATCTAGCACATGAAATGTTAGATAGTTATTGTTTAATTTTTATAACACTTATATGTTGTAAGGATTTTCCTAATACGTGAAATCTAAAACCAAAAAGATCCAAAAAATTTTATATTATTTAGTTACATTTAAAAAATATATACAGGGTGTTTTAGAAATGGATTTGGACGTTTCAGAATCAGGATTTTATAAAATAACATATTCATATCTATATAAAAACACTAAACCCATGTCTCTAAGAGATTCTGTTATCAATAAAATACTAGAATGTAATCATATCTATCCCCAAAATATCCCCTTGTGATAGGATGATAATAAATAATCACATATTTTCCTACAATATTCCCTCCTTATTACATGAATACTAATGGTTTAATATTGACATAGAAGATTCCTTCTAAATTATTGGATAAAATACAAGTACCATATATCCCAAAATGTACCCTCTTGAATATAAGATTAATAATGATAACATATGGTCCATGATGATCCCTTTAAGAGAGAATGATAAATATGGATCTTATATGGCCTTGTGAGATCTCCTCTATAGAGTAGGTTCTAATAAAAATCCCATGTAGTTCTATAAGAGACCCTATTGATAGAAAAATCAATGATGATAATATATTTCAACATAAGATCCATCTCAATTGGAGGATTAATATAGATACCATATTACCCCAGAAGATATCATTATAATAGGTGGAGTAAAACTAGTCACATATCTCCTCAAATAATCCAATTTGGATATCATGATCAAATTAAAATCCCATATATTCTCACCCAAAGTTCCCCTAAAAGTAAAAGGATTGATTGTAATCACATTGAGGTAACATTCAACCAGAAATAAGATATTAACTATCAAATAAAGTAATTTATGAGGGTTATACTTTTATAACACCCATTGTACTACTTGGATAAAATTTCTAGCTACATTACATGTGTTACTAACCAACACCACCATTAGACTCAACCAACCCACGATCAACACTACACTCTCAGTACCCACATATGTAGAGTTGTATGATTTAATGATAGAATAAAAAATTCATAAGTATTTTACGGAATTAATAAAGTAATATAGATTAATAATGAAATATTCTACCATTGATATGTTATTTCCTTAAGTCATTACAGATCATGTTGGACAATAACATGATTCATATCACAACTAAAGAGTTATGTAACATTAGGTGGATTATTTTAAATGATTTACACTACCCCATTTCACTATAGACTCGTATGATTATATTGTAATTGAGTTATTAAATATCTAAGTCATGTTAGATGTATATTTATTCAATGTCTCACATGACCTCTCAAGAAAATTCTCTTAAATCCTAGAACCATAAATGTGGTTACCCATATTGGAAACCTAAAACTAAATGGGGTGGCTTTGGGATCCAACAGTTTTCACTCACCGGGCCTATCACATAATGAAAAAAGTTTCAATCTATCCAAATGAACAAATATAGGTTCTAATAGTAGAAGATCAGGGTTATACACAGTTTCTAGTAGTACCATTCACTACTTCCCAACACCTTTAGAGCCAACATGGTCAATAACAAATATTTGATTAATGAATGAACCCTAGATGAACCGCTGATTATCTAACTAAACATGCTAGCCTCCTCTCAGATAATCTAAAATTTTTATATATTCATATCCTAACATCCACATTTATTTACCATAACATACACATCATAAAATAAGTTCTATAACATATATCTAAGTTAATATTAAGGATCAACTACATAAAAAAGGAATTATTACTAATATTGTGATGTATGAAAGTCATCCAAGCTATCCATGTATTTATTGATCCTCTTACTAATCCAAAAAATTATCATAATTAAATATAATTATTTTTCAATTAAATATCATGATTAATAAATAATTATTTTTATTAGGAAAAATAATGGAAAATCCAGTTTATATTATATATTTCAGAAAGAATTAGTTTTCTGGGTTCGGTCCACTCCCAGCACCACCTTAAATTTTTATACAAAAAAATATTAATTTCTATATAAATTCATTGATGAATTTAACCCTAAGTCAAAAATTCATTAATTTTATATTAGAAACCCAAAAAATTAGAAATTGATAATAAATAACCACTTAAAAACACCAATAGTATCATAAAACTCTATTTTAGGTGATTAAATTTAACCATGATTTGATTGATTTAAAATTCAATCCTAAATTTCCATCCCATTAAATTAGAAGAAATGGTAACAGTTGAGATATTGATTAAAAAAATCGAAATTTCCATACTATAAATTCCTTATTAAAAAAACTAATTCACCACCACACCAATTAGAAAAGGATTGATAAATGATAAAATAAGGTATGTTTCACCATTTTATCATTAATTCCATGAGAAAAATACACTAAGTTGAGATTAGGGAAAGTGTTTTGGAAATGATTCTTTTTGTAAAACATTAAAAAATATCCTATTGAACCCCCAGAAAATAAGGGTTAAACTCTTGCGAAAACATTAGTTATAAGCCTAATAATAGTCTACAAACTTCATAGTATCCAAACATATAGGCCCATTCAATTTCTCACTCGACCTAGTACCTGATAGTACCATGTCAACTATCCATTAGATACTATAAGAACCTTACAAAATTATTTTATTTACTAATAAAAATTAAATTTTTATTACTACTTATCCTAAAATACCTATACATATAAAAAATTATTTAGAAACATCAAAAATAACAAAAAAACTCACATTCTTTAGTAGAGACCGAAAATTCAAATTCACCCATGCATCAATTCTTATTATTCCTAAATTCCTATTAATCAAAAAATACTCGTTGATGTAGGTATTTGAAATCATACTTTGACACAACTTCTCATCCCTTTTATGTCTCCAATTCCATAACCCATGATCCACACTAAACAAAAATAAATAATTCTCCCTCTTGTATCATGACATTAAATTGGTTATAGAATCCCCCACCATATCTATACATATAAAACTATCAAGTGTCTAGATACATCTAAAATAGGTGTATTATATAAACCATTGATTTGGAAAAAAATTGTCTTTGATATATATCCAGGTAACCCCTCTCAACCACCTTAAAAACATTATCATCAATTCCCCAAATGGAACACTTAATCGTATGATGTGAATTCATACATTTAGAGACACCAAATAGATCATACAAATCAAATATGACGTTTAACTCATTGTTTCCATAATCCCATGTCTATGTATACAATGTATTAATTATATAGAATACATCACAGTTTAATGTTAGTCCACCTATTTCTAAAATTTCTCCGTTGTTTCTTCAATTTCCTACTCTAAAATTATATTTTCCCACTAAATAATCAGCATGTTTGATGATGCTCATATTTTTTCAGATAATATTATTACAATACATATGTTTTATCATTAACTACACATGGTCACCCTAGTAGTCAAAAAACAGAATATCAAACCCTATTAGTTAGAAAATGTATTTCCATAAATGGTTATTATAATTCAATCCTCACAATTTTTATTTCATAATTATCAAAATCAATCCATTTTATTTATATTGATATATAAAAATTTAAGGGAAAAAACAATGTGTCTTGCCCCATTATACCCTCTACTATATCTATCCAATAAAAACTCTACTAAAATGAGGATACATTCTATTATTCTTTAATTGGATTACTCTACCCAATATTATGTCTGTTATCATTATTCAACATCAAACATTCTTACCAAATTCACCATTATTAATCATTGTCCCTCAAATGACATGCTCATTATATCTGGGTATAACCGACGAAAAAGCCACACAATTGGGTCCATAACCATCATGGTATGACACACTATCATAATAAAATTACCTCAATAACAAATCTTCCAAAAACTCAATTCAATAAACATATATTTTGGAATTAATAATAGAACTATGTATCATTCCATTATTTTGTATCATTTCACTATAGATACAATTCCATTACACTAGTAATAAATAGTTTTTTTTTATATTTTTCAAATGGTAATTATTTAAAAAATATATAAGCTTCCAACCATAGTTTAATTGTAATTTTCATAAGAACTTATCCATATAAACAACCCATAACATTAACATTATTTCTAATAATTTTCATACCACAATCCATTAGGTCACACTATACATTATAAAATTGACCATCCCTAAATCATTCCTAGTTTTGATTTATTTTCAATCTGAATTTAAGGGGCCAAATAACATATCTATTTCAAAGCCCAATAAAGATGTCTCACATAGTTTTTTATCAATATAAGACCATATAAAACCTCAATAATTATCACTCATGAAGACTTAGTAGTATTCTATAACATTTTCCATGTAGTGGAGAATTTCATTAGTTCAATAATACTCATGACATAGAGGCACCTATAAAGGTCCAACACTATAAACATTTCTCAAATATATTTAACACTAAAACCACTTCAACAAAACTTACACACTTGGAATTACTTAATTCTAATATCATACAACATCAATGATCATAGAGACATACCCTTTTCTCTTGTGTAAATCACGAATAGAAAAATTCCCAATAGATATTTTTCAAAATAATCAAATAAAAATGTCAAAAAGGAAAATAGAAAGTATACATCCCTAACTAATCACAATGATCTCTATCTCCTAATTAAATCTATATACTCCAACCAGATATACTAGAAATGAATTACACATGCCAACTATAGGGACCCTAGCCTTTTTAACATATTGTTATATAATTTTAGGCATAATTAAACATCAAATTTCCTGATAAGGATCATAAATTATACTGTCTTTTGATGATTAGATACACGAAACTAAAAATGTTGAAATATAATAAAACATATTTATTTTAATAATCCATAAAGAGATCCCAAATTCCATTATGCTTCTCACGAACCTCATTCATCAAGATGAGGGAAGGGATGTAAAATTTCCATGACCCTCATTCTTTAAGACGAACAGAGATAATGACCCCCGAGTCCAACCTCTAGTATCCCTCAGGGTGGAGACTAGCACCAAGGGTATACAGATCTCAAAAAGTATGAGGAATTACCCTTTTCATAGTAACCAAGATTAGAAGATAAGATGTATCAACCTCAAACAACTCTAAGAAATATATTTTAAAGAATCTATAATCCATCCCACATTCATGTTTAAAGTAAAAGTACTAGAAAAAATGAAAAAATCTAAAGGAAATACCAAAAGAACAAATAAAAATAGCAACACAACAACTATCCTGATGCCTGAGCTAGTAGGGTCTATCACATTCTTCATAATCTCCCTAGAAACCTAAAAATAGTCCTACATGAGTAGGGTAAGTATACAAGTATACTCGGTAGAAAAGACCAAAGTATCTTGTGAAAAAGTGGGAGAATCATACTAATGCCCCTGTGAGAAAAAATAGAATAAACTCAAAAGCACCTAACATGGTATACTATCATCCCCACCCTTATTAAGTCATTCTCACCAAATAATGAAAGTCACATAATGTAAAGGATTAAGTAAATTGATAATAGGTTACCCCACACCACTTCCCATTGGTTAACTCCTCATCCTTAATGGGGAACATCCTGATGCTACCACACTCTTCCACAATCCCAACTATTACAACCTTCCTGCACACACTTGGGCCACATACCACATCCTAACCGTAAACACCTAGTCCATAACCACATCACATCCCACTCGTAGACACCTGGGCCACAAACCCACAACATCATATCAAAGATGCCTGGGAAATTACAATATATCTTTACCCAAAGTCACTTGAGAAGCACAACTTTCCCACAGACACCTAGGCCTCACAACTGCACCACCTCCTTTCAGAAGAGTCTAGGGATACCAATTCCTAAAAGAGGGATCATAGAAGAGGCAATTACTAACCATACATCCACCCACTAGGATTTTGGTAAAGGACACCCTCCCCCATAACAATGGGGGAGTTATTTACATAGTGCTCAACACGATTGGAGTGCGTATAGAAAACACCATGAACTACATGTATATATATAGGGACCAAACACTCAGCCTAACCAATGGGTTTTCAAAACAACCAACCCACACCAAAACAACCCTTACTACCGCCTCTAATGCATAACCACACATCCATCTACATATATAATTCATAACTCCATCAAAACCATTTAACTAATTATTACTCTTCATTATATGATTCATTCATTTATTTTTTCTATCCCTACTTAGAAAACTACCAAACACAACACACCACAAGTAACATCATAACCCACACACACTTCAGAAAAAACCATGGAAACTCTGGGTGAAAGGCCCATTAAAGGTAACAACATCCTACTTTATAATTATCTCTACAAAAGAATCCTTGAAATCCATGCTTCACCAAAATCACCACATCCTAAAAAAAATCAACTATCTTCCATTTCCACTACACAAATAGTCCATGCCAAATGACCTATCACAACACAAATGTACACCCACCTTTTAAAAAGTTCATCCATTCCATAATCAACCAATATCTCACCCTGGGATTCCATTTCACCACCCGTACCACCCCTTACACACAACCAAAAAACCACCCACAACACCAAATGACCAGCACATAACACTAGGTCAATCATAACCCTAAACAACACAGAACCACACAAAATAACAAGCTATAATAATATTTAGCAACCCCCATTATTTAATTCTACTTTGATAAAACATGGGTTATCACAGAATAAGTTTGATCTAGGGTAATCCATTTAATTAACCAGATATATGTGATTAACCATGTCTTCATGTTCATAGTTGTTCAACAGATAACTAACAATAGGTCTTCATGAGTCTAGTTTGTAAATAGATATCAACAATAACGTTGATTTTCAAAAGGCATGTGACCAACATAATTCACATCATGGATAAAAAATAATAGATAAAACAACACAATCACCATCATCATATTACCCTCCCATTGTTGATTAATTAATTTAAAAAAAATTATCACACCATATTCAAAAGAATACATCAGTATAACCACCCCATATGATACACAATTTAAAGAGGGACAAAGGAATACCTACATCGAAAAATATACAATTAGTAACTCCTCCTTATGCCAAAAACAGAGGGATGCATATGAAACATGAAGACTCAAAGGGAAACTGGATCTGAAGGCCCCAAAATGACACATGACACCATAGGAAAAGAAGGATCTGGGTGCACCAAGAGAAAATGGAAACACACTGGGAAGATAATATGTTGGCTTAGATGATCTAGATCATATATCAATAGAAGGAAACCATTTAGAGGGCTAATAAAGTTGTATCTTGATCAAGATTACTTGTTTTGACCATTTCAAAGTCCATAGAGTAATATGATATTAAATATATAGTTAATATCCTTTGGAACAACTTTAGCAATTCTTAAACAAGGTTTTAAAATCAATTTACATCAAATAAAATGTACGAGGGTGAAACCGGTAAAATTGGAAAAAGATAAAATGACTAACTGAAGGGTGGGTCACCGACCGGACTCACTAATGCAACCCACTGATAGTGAGTCACTGACGTGACCTACCAATGCTTGAGTCATCAACATGAGTCATTGACGCATGACCTACCAACACACAACCTACCGACACTCGACCTACTAATGCCCGAACTACTGAGGCCCGACCTTCCGAAACCCGACCTATCGACACCAGACCTACCGATGTATGACCTACCGATGCCTGAACAACCAAAATTGAGCCACCAATGCTAAGCTACTAGTGCGAGCTACTAATATGGGGATACTTATACCACCTACAAATGTTGATCCACCAATGGAAAAACTAAAATTTTAGCAAACTTTTAAAACGAGCTACCGTTGCCTCCCAGAACTCCCAAAACACTAGATTTTGACAAAGTAATGGATTGGGGATGTCTGAAACACTATATCCGAACCTCTAAAACTATTCTCTCCCCCGAGAATTCAAAACCATACCCAGAAGAAATAGGGGTCTGAACAAGAACCCCGTAAAATACCTTTCATGAAGAAACCACCCTATGTGGTTCAAAAGATGGATTCGAACCTCAACATAAAATAAAACATCCTCCATCATTTTCTAACTCATTAATTCACAAGATACCCCACAAAAGCACCAAATGTTTGGACACATTAATTAGGTAATTCCTTCCTCCATGTCATGATACTATCCACTTTGGGAGGCACTGACTTTCCTGTATTGGTTTAATTGCATCTCAACTAATGCTTCTTGATTAGGAATCTAGTCTCCCCATTTTCTAATGTATAGAATTCATCACACATTATAGAACAAGGAAGTAACCCATATTAAAGAAAACAAGGTTCAAGAACTAAAACACAAAGAAAAATTCACAAGAAAGAATTAAAAAACTCTAGGTACTAGGCACACATCTGTGTCTCCCTTTCCCAAGAACTCTCATTCAGGCCCCCATGCCTCCACAACACATCAACCAAAGAAACAGTTTTTACATGTATCACCTTATAATAATGATATGATAACTCCACTACTCTATCTAAAATCTTTGTGTCATCCTTGATATCCAACTCTCCCATGTCAATGACTAGGGAGTCATCATGAAGATACTAAAAAGCTGGGAGATATGAAAGACGTCAATGATCCTCTCCATCTCCTATGGAAATTTCAACTGGTATGCCACCTCACTAACTTGACCCAACTACTATAAGGGTTCGATGAAACTCGGAGAAAACTTTTCCCATGGCCAAACCTCCACTGCCTAGGTTGAGGGGAAGCCTTCAAGAATATGTGGTCCCCAACCATGAAATCCAAGGGCCTTCTCCTACGATCAGAGTACGTCTTATGCTAGTCTTGTACTGACATCATCTTGTCACGAATGAACTGAACCTTGTCTATCATGCTCTACACCACATCATGTACCAGAATAGCCATTTCCCCAACTTCTATACAGAAAAAAGTTAATCGTCACAAACATTCATGTAAATCTTCAATATAGCCAAGAGAATGGTAGTGCGATAGATATTGTTGTGAGAAAACTCTACCAAGGGAAAACGTCACACCCAAGAGACACCTAAATCCAAGACACATGCTCACAACATGTCCTCCAACATCTGTATTTTCGGTTCTGTTTGCCCACTAGTCTAAGGGTGGAAAGAATTTCTAAGGTGTAACTGAGTGCTAAAAGCATGCTGCAATCACATCCAAATTTGTGAGGTAAAATGAATATTCTGATCCAATAAAATGGATCTCGTAACCCTATAAATTTTCACCAACTTATCCAAATACCTCTATGCTAATGTATCAACTCTGCCTGAATCCTTTTTTTCTAATAACTGATTTGATTTTGTCAGTCAGTCCACTACTACACTGATTGCATCACATCCTCCCTGGTCCTTAGGTAATCCAATGATGAAGTAAATTAAGATGTCATCCCACTTCCACTCATGGACATCTAAGGGCTTCAACAAACCACAAAGAATACGGTGCATTTCCTTCACCTTATGAAACACTAGCCACTTTTCCACATACTCTTCCATTGCCCGCTTCATCCTAGGCCACAAAAATTATTCCCTCAATCTATGATACATCTTGTAAACTCATTGGTGTACCACAAGGGGTGAGCTATGAAACTCATGGAGAACTCCCTCATGAATCGCCACTAGAAAAAACAAATTCCCATGGAACAAAATCCAATTCTAACCATCCTAGAACCATTCATCAGGAGTATCACCCTGGTCAATGCGATCACACATCACCTCCACCTTTAATTCTCCCCATTGAGACTCCTCTAGCTTCAGCATCAGATATGACTTCACCATAATCTGAAATAGGAATCCTTTTCTTCCATCAAATCTTGCATCTAAAATCAAGGCTTCCAACTCCTCCATTTCCCTCTAAAAATCTATAAATTCTTGAAATACCTATTTTTATGACTTCCTAATCAATGAATCAACCAAAACATTCCCCTTTATTTAGGTGTAAGAGATATAAAAGCTTTAATACTAGAGAAACTCCATCCACCTTCGCAACCACAATTTCAGGTCTTGCTGGGAAAATATATACCTTAATATCTTATGATTTGTGAAGAGAATAAGGCACTCCCCAGTGAGGTTATATCACCAATACTTCAGTGAAAACATGAATACTTATAGATCTTGATCATGGTTGGAATAATTACATTCATGGGGACATAACTGCCTAGACCCATAAGATATCAATCATCATTGATGCATCATCACACACCCCAATCCTATATAGGAAGCATCGCAAAACACATCTAACATCAACCCTTCCTCTAGAAACCTCATCACTATAGAACTAACCGACTTCCCCTTCAGATAGCTAAAAAAATCCTGACACTAATCACTCCACATGATGGCTTGGTTATTTCTTTTCAGACCCATCAATGGAGCTGCTACTGGAGGGAAATTGGGTACAAATATCTTGTAATAGCCTACCAGATGGTTAAAAATTTGAACCACTACCACATTCTTGGGTGATGCCTAAGAAACAATTTCCTCGACCATCGACAGTTCCATTGTTATCCCCTATTGAGAAACTACATTCCCAAGTAAGTGTACCAATATTGTACGAAACATACACTCGGAATCCTTCCCATAGAGCTGATGGAATCTAAGAACTTCCAAGACAGTCCTGAGATGCTTGGTATGATCCTTCTATAACTTCAAGTAGATTAGAATGTCATAGATGAATACGATTATGAACCGGTCCAGGATCTTATGGAAGATAGAGTACATAAGTCCCATGAACTCTACAAGTGTATTAATGACACCAAAGAACATAAACACGAACTCAAAGTACCAATAACTACATCTGAAAGTATTCTTTCGAATGTAACCCGATTTCACCCTCAACTTGTGATACTCAGCTTGCATATCAATCATAGAAAACCAACATGCTCCCCACATATGGTCGAAAAGATTTTATGTCCTCAGGAGTGGGTAAAAGTACTTAACTATTACATAATTTAACCTCTGGTAGTCTATAAAAATCATTAGACCACCATATTTATTCATTACAAATAATACTTGATCACCCCTAGGTGACATAGTATGCCAGATAAAGCCTTTCTCCATCAATTCATCAATCTATATTGACACCTCCCATAGCTTAGAAGGTGTCATCCAATAAGGATACATAAAAATCGGACTAACACTGGATTGTAAGTCTAACCTAAACTCAACATCATGTTAAGGGGGTAGAGTGACAAACTCACTGATTCCACGGATAGCTCTACCAATAGGGAAAGAAGTGGCCCCATGCACTGGCTTCCCACCTGAAAAATCTGCTCACCAATGAAACCTACATGCTTTCCATCCACATATAAAATAATGACACGTATCTGAAATCATTTGATGACAACATGAATGGAAAATATCCATTCAATACTAAGGATGACATCGTATAGATGAATCTATATCAAGAAGAGATCCTTGATGGACTGATGCATCCCCAACATCATTTTACATCCCCAAAAAACATCACACAAGGTGGTCTCACCTCTGACTATTATGATCAAAACCATGAGAACAAAAATCCTCTATCTTTATAGTCCCAAAACATAGGCTACAACTGGTGAAAATGAGTAAAAAACTCTAAAATTAAAAACATCATAAGAAAGAGTACTGAACACACTGATCGTGCCTCGAATGATCTCTGGACCCACTATAAATAATGACTCTACAACATGAAACTGACAATTCCTTGATTAGATAACCCTCTGTCATTGAATAACTCCCCGACGATGTCTATGTCAAGGTCTTTGAAGTCATCCTACACCTAATTTATCTCCTCTCAGTGGAGAGAGAGCTTATTGTCCCTTATGCTAAAACGGCCAAACAGAAACTAATGCTAAGGTAGGCACTAAAACATACCACCACCACCATAATAATATCAAACTTGTCACCGACTCTGAAGGTTTCTGTGTCCTCCACAAGTAAAATACCTTGATCCCAAACCTATGGGAAAAGCATGATGACCATAAGGTTGAAACTGAAACTACTGAGTTTGACTCCCCACTGGACGAAACCTCGAGGGACCTAGTTCCCGAGACCTTCATCTAGAAGACTCACCATTCACAGTCCCTTCGGGCTTCCCTCTCATGGTATAATTCCTCACAAGTGCATTCTCTCAACTACCTACACCTTCTACTGGACCTCTATG
Source organism: Viscum album (assembly GCA_963277665.1). Classification (NCBI taxonomy): domain Eukaryota; kingdom Viridiplantae; phylum Streptophyta; class Magnoliopsida; order Santalales; family Viscaceae; genus Viscum; species Viscum album. Next base: position 1,011,359,424 of record OY728141.1, on the reverse strand, counting down.
TATTTCATTAAGGTGAATGAAGTAAATTCATACTGGAGTGATGGACAGAGTTCCTCCTCTAAGTCTCTCCCAAGACAACTCATCCAAAAAAATATATAGAGAAAAGTGAAGGAGATCCTTGAACTTGATCCTCAGTTCTCATAATGACCTACTCCCCTGCTAGAGGGAGAGTATCTCAAATCACTTCTCAAACATCATGGTTGAAGATTAGAATTCTACTTGGAACTCCTTCTCAAAATCAACCCATAGAACCTCAGCCTCCCTTACCGCCCCATGTATAGCTTCCACCACTGATTCACAACTCCCCTCATCCAACTAACCTCTAACAAAACCTAGTACTTCATCAGAGCCCAGATCAAGATAAATGTTATCTCAAGATGTCTCCATGTCCAAGATACTACCCTTGTTCTTTATCATATTCTATCGATGGAAAATCACAAAATGTTCTCTACCATAGGTTTTCCTCTTCCTCTAGATCAACCCTCGGCTGATCAGCTAGATTAGCCTACTGAGCCTCCATTTCATGAGCCACTCATGGGTGATGACCGAGTTTTATAGGTGAAAGGTAAACAAGGAACTCCTAATCTTGAGTAGTTCTAAATTTATTTAGTATTCATTTTAACTCATTTTTTATTTTAATTTCCAAAAAATGTCAAGAACAAACAAGAACACAAGTCATCATGATGCATGTACCTTTCCTAGGGTCTCTACCCCACAAATGATGTAGCCTTACTTGGTCAGTTTGTAAGCTCAAAGTCCTTTCATTAGATCAGAGGGGCCCTAAAATATTATGTTCCAGTCTACCGTGGCCTAGGTCATGTACCAAGATCACCTCACATTGTTTACCTACCAACCCATACAATCATCATTGTTCCAAATTCTAAACTCTATCCTATCTCTCAACCATCAACCTCTGATTCCATTCTGTCACAACCCTCCTTTATCAATATGAGGGAAGGGGTGGAAAATTTTTCAGATCTTTCTTCTTATCGATGAAAATGAGATAATAACCCCTGAGTCCCACCTCCAGTAGGCCCCATGGTGGTGAACAACACCCATGGTATACAAATCTCAAAAAAATAGAAGGCATTACCATTTTCATATTAACCATGATCGGGAGATAATATGTATCAAACTCAAACAACTCCAAGACATATATATAAAAGTATCCAAAATCCATTCAATATTTATGTTTAAAGTAAAAATGCTAGAAAAATAATGAAAAACTCCAAAGTAGATACAAAAAGAACAAATCTAAGCTGTGACACAACAATTATCCCGATTCCCAAGCAATTAAGGTCCATCACAGTTCACATAATATCCTTGTAAACCTCAAAATAGTTTTATAAATGTAGGGAGAGAATACAAGTATACACAATAGGAAAATCCAATGTGTCTTGTGCACAAGTGGGAGATGCATATTAATTTCCCTATAAGGAAAAATAAAAAAAAATAAAAATCACCAAAAAAGTTTTAATATCCACCCTAACCTCACTGAGGCATGATCACCAAATAACACTAGTCAAGTAAATTAAATTAGTAAGAACCAGAATGATAGGGTACCCCTTACCACTGGTTAAAATATCATCCCTAATAGATAACATCATGATTCTACTACACTCTTCCACAAGCCCATCCATCACAACCTACTCATCAACACATGGATCACATACCACATCCCACCTTCAAACACCTGGGCTATAGCCAAATCACATTTCTCCCTCAAACACTTGGGAAAAAAATCAAAACCTCATCCTGAAGACACATCAGAAGCACACCTCACCCTCAATCACCTGGGCCTTACAACCGCGCCCCACCCTTCCCAAAGAGTATAGGGATAATAATGCCTAAAATAGCATGAAAATAAGATCTAATAACCAACTATCCATCCTCCCACCAGGATGTTGGGAAAGAACACCGTCCAATATAAAAATGGGGGTGTTCTGCCTACAGTGCTCAAAATGGGTGGGGGTGTATATAAAACACAATAAACTACTTGTATATATATAGGAACCAAAAAATCATCCCAACCTATGATTTTTCAAAACAAACAACCAGACCACACTAAAACTTCCATTGCTTCCACCATTAATGCATAACCACACAGCCATACACAAACTTAATTCATAACCCCATCCAATTTATTTAACCAATTATCACCCACCATTAAGAAATTTATTTATGTATTTTTTCAATCTCTACCTAGAAAACTACCGAACACCTCAAACCATAAGTAACGTCATAACCCACACACACTGCACAAAAATCCCTGGAAACTCTGGCTAAATGGCCCGCACAAGGTAACACCATCCTTCTTCAAAATTATCCCTCCCAAACCATCCACTATTTCCCCGCTGAAAAAAAATCACCACAACTATATAAAACAAAAAAAAATCAATGAGATTTAAGTCCCACTGCACAAATAGACCATGCCTAATGTCCCAAAATAACCCAGATGAAAACTATCTGCTCAACATGTTCACCCATTACATAATCGACTTATCTCTCAAACTGAGATTTCATTTCACCACCCATACCACCACATACAAACAACCACACTAACTACCACAACACCACACGACCATCAAAAACAAAAGGTAAAATAGAACCATACATTGTACAAATCCATGTCAAATAACATAGTGTATTCATATTTAGAAACCCTCAATCATTAATTCCACTTTAATAAAATAGGGGTTATCACAAAATAAATTTGATCATATAGAATCCATTTACTTAACTGAAAATAATTGATTAATCAAGTTTTCATGTTCACAACCATTCAATAGAGAATTAAAAACAAGTCTTCAATAGTCTGGTGTACAGACAGAGGAGACCAAAACCATTATTTTTCGAAGGAAAAGAGTCAAAAAAATTCACATTATGGATTAATGATAACATATAAAACAATAAAATCACCATCATCATATCCCCTCACATTATTTATTAATTCATTAAAAAAGGATCCATCTATATTCCCAATAAGAAATCAGTAAGACCAATCCATATGGTACACAATTGAAAGAGAGATGAAGGAATACCTACCTTGAAAAAAAGAGGATCAACAACTCAACCTTGCACAAAAAATAGGGTGTCACTCAAGAAGCAAGAATGACTCTAAGGAAAAATAGATTCAAAGGGCATAACACAACACACAACTCCATAGTGAAGAAAGTATCTGGACCCACCAAGAGAAAATGAAAAAACACTGGGAAGATATGATATTAGAAGATCCAGATCCTATATCAATGGAAGGAAATGGTTTCAAGGTCCATTAAAGTTAGATCATTCTCATGATTACATGGTGTAACTATTTCAATGTCCTGGGAGCATTATGATATTAAATATATAAATAACATCCTTAGAAAATCCTTTAGAAACACTAAAAAAGTTTTTAAAATTGATTTAAATTAATTAAAATTTAAGAGTTGTGAAACTAGAAAAACTAGAAAATACTGGAATGACTCACTAATGGGTGAGTCATCGACATGTCTCACAGACGTGACTCCCCGACAATGAGTCACTGATGCATTCCACTGATAGCGAGTCACCGACGTGACCCTCTGATTCCTGAATCACTAACATGAGTAACTAATGCCTGACCTACCAATGCCTCACCTATTAATGCCCGGCCTACAGATGCATGAACTACTGATGCCCGACCAACGAACGCCTGACCTACCAACGCCCATCCTACCTACATCAGTCCTACTCACGCCCAACCTACTAATTATGAGCCACCGACACTAACCTATCAACACAAGATAATGATGTTAAGCTATCAATACCACCTACTTATGTGACCTACCAACACTGAGTCAATGATGGAAAAACTAAAATTTTGGAAAACTCTTGAAATGAGCTACTGTTTCCTCCCGAAACAACCCAAATAGTGAATTTTAACAAAGCAATGTACTGGGGAGGTCTGTGCCATTATATATCTCCCACATCTTCATAGGATAACATTGGGATATCAAGAACCAAAGGGATGTTCCAAAAACTCCAGTAAGGTAAAAAAAATATGAATAAACCATAAAACATTGGTTAGGGGGCCTAACATGATTATATATAAAGGAATGAATCATGAATTAACATAAAGAACCATAACATATATAACATGGGATCATATAATCATGGAATGATAGTAATGTGGTAACAATAAACAACATGACATAAGAATGAGTCAATGATCATTTCACATGGAGGATCATGAGTTAAGTCTAACCACCAATACTATCACACATAGAGCATGAGTCAAGGATAACAACCAAGGCCTTTGTACATAGAGAATGAGTCAAAGCTAAACACCAAGACCATAGAACATGACATCTCATGAGACTAAACATTACGAAATACATTAGAGTGATATTTGGGTGCACCCATCATAATAGGATCATGAATATTTATTCCACATGAACAATCATACAAAAGTTATCAAACATTAACATAAGGGTTACCCATGCAAAGAATTGTGTATCCTAATCATGTCAAAAGGAATAAAAAAAGGGAATATCATAATAGTGTCCACGAAAGAATGGATTTAAATAATAATTGAAAATTAAAAAGTTAAAATAAGAATATATCATGATATGTTATGTCAAAATAAAGTAATAACATGTAAAAAGTGTTTTAAGAAACTTTATAAATAAATTTTTTAGTTTAGTTTAAGGAAAATATTAAGGATTCTATAAAACAAAAATGGAATAATTGTTTTTATAAATCCAGAAAATATCCAAGATATTTTTTCAAGATAAAATGATGGATTTTAGAAAAATAATGGTCACTTTAAAATATACTATAAAGAGAATTTTAAAATCAGTATGAAATCAAGAAGTCGCTTTAATCGGGCTTGCTTATCGGGAATAATTGAGAAGGGAAACTTATAAAAACATGTATTTCCCCATAAAAGAAATAATATTTGATCTAGATGAAAATAGATAAAAGATAAATACATAATTTAGTAAGATTAAATAATTATAATAAAGAATTAAATTCGGTTAAAGAGAGATAAAGTGTAACCCAAATGTAAAAATAGTGGTTCAGAAAGAATCCCTTACCTTATGTCCAAAAGTGTTCTGCACTAGATCTTAGTGTCCTGGATAATCAAATTAAATATAATAATTAACTAATTAAGAAAATTTTATACATGTAATCGATTTATTAAAATGTTATTAAGTTCATTTATGTGGTTTTTTGAGTTATAAGATACCATTTTGTCATTTGGGATTATTTGTTTCCTTGGTTTTCATGATTGATTTACTTGTATACATGTATGAAAAATCATGTAAAATGAGAATAGTTTACCAAAATAGAAATTATAATTTTTTAATAAACATATAGAATATTAAATGGTCTTATATATCATTGTGGTTATATGGTATGATGATGAATCATTAGATTAAAAATTAATGACAAACATTAGTTTATTTTGGTGAATTTTTTAACATTATGGATTACATTTGTTTTATTATTTAATAATATGTATATATACAGGTTCCCAAACATTTAATACATTTTAATCAATATAATATAACCTTGTTTAACAATAAAAATGGTATTATGACCATCTATGAAGGCAGAATGGAAATTGATAACTCTTCATCCTTGAATGAGATAAATTAATACATCACCGACGATGTTTTCCATTTTAGAGAAAAAGGAGATGAGAAGGGATAAAATGAAGATTTATTCTATAAATACAATAAAATTATAGTAAATAAAATATTTTGGGGTCATATTTTCACTTAGATACGTGTATTTTAAGAGAAAATAAGGAAAACAATAAATAGAAAATAACATTAAATAACGCAAAGAAGTTTTTCCCTCTAGAATTATTCTCCATGATAACCTCCTTGGGGAAATTGGTTTTGGTACTATTTTTAGAAAATAATCACTTAGAAATGGGGAAGAATCTTGGGAAATGTGTTTTCCATAAATATTACAAGATTCAAGGCTTAAGATGTGTGAGGGTAATAAGCGGAGAGGGGTGATATTTACAGTGGAGGATAGGGGGTTTTTTTATTAAGTTAATCATTATTTGAGCTCAAGACAAGAAATAGTGGGAATTATTGAGACTAATTATAGTAACTAGTTAATTTAAGTTTGAACTAATGGTTTCTTACTTCATCCATGATGTAAAAATCCACGTACTTGGCTTAAAAAGTTAAATACCATAAATTACCATATTTCAATATTCATAAAAAATTCAACTATTTTAGAAAAATCTGAAAAATTTTACGTCATAATTTTTTTATGTGTATAATGAAAAAATGAACTCCAGTTTATAAAAATAGTTTTATAAATATGAAAATTTTAATTTTTTTATTAAAATCATCATTTACTCAAAAAATACAGATTATAAATTATAAACTGATTTTATAACACTTGGAAAAAGTAATTAAGGTATCATAAAATTATATTTTAATCATAAGAAAACAAAATATTAATTTATAAATAAATTTCAGTATAATATATAATATTTTAAATAATTATATTAATTTTAAAATGTTAAATAATCATTAATGTTTTATAAAAATTCAAACACTTAATTTATCATTTTTAAAACATTTATTTACATAAAATATGATATAGTTATATTATATTTTTATTTATAGGATTGATATATTTAATTTTTACTTTCATTGGCGAGGTTACTATTCTATTGGATGGTTAATAATCATAAGGGTCACATTACTGTTGCAAAGGTCAAGTTACTATTCCATAAGTTCATTAATTTCTAAAAATACCACTTATTTTATTAATTATACATTTATAAAGTTTATTTTGTGTTATTCATTTGTTTTTATGTGATTTATAATATATGACATAATTATAAGAAGGTAATATCTATTTATAAATGTTTGGGTCACTACATACTTACCCCTTTCTGAAATTTCACCCTCAAAATTTCATTTTACAAACTATGGGGAAATTATGTGAGATTACTTCTCTATTATTGCTTCCTCGGGTACCCATGTTTCTTCTTCATTCTTAAGATTCTACCTAGTAATTTGATAAGGTGAGTGTTCTTGTTGCATAATCATTATCTCTATGATCTAAGATCTTCATTGGCTTTTCCTTATAAGAGATATCATTTTCCAACTATACCACTTATGAATTTAGTACTTGTGAGGGATTCAATATGTGCTTATTTAATATGGATAGGTTTAATAAATCATTTACTTGAGACATGGTTGGGGGAAGTGTTAGTGGATATACCACAACTCCAATACAATCAAGAATCTTGAAGGGGATGATGTACCTAGGACTAAGCTCTCCTTTCTTCCCAAATCCAACAACCCTATTCCATTGAGACATGTGGAAGAATACCATGTCTCTAACCTTAAAGTCATGGTCTCATCGATGATTATCTGAATAGAACTTCTATTAAATTTGGGATTCTCAGATATGATACTAAAGGGTTTTCACTTTTACTATCATTTTTTCAACCATTTCAGGTCCTAGTATCTTACGTTCACAAACTTCATCCCACCATGTTAGTGATCTCCATCATTTCCCATATAGGGATTAATATAGATCCCTTTGGATGCTCGAGTGGAAACTTTTATTGTTAGAGAACTCGACCGAAGTTAGATGTTGGTCCCTTCACCCTTTGAAGTCCATAAAACACACTCTCAATAGGTCTTCCAGGGTGTTAATAGTATGCTCGGATTAGCCATCTGTTTGAGGATAATTTGATGTACAAAAGTTCAACTTAGTGTTCAGAGCATGTTGAATGATTTTCCAGATCATGGTGGTGATTCTCAATTCCTAGTCAGATATAATCGATTGGGGTGCTCAATATAGCATTACCAATTATCTAATGTATATCTTTGAATGATGATCCAGTGAGAAGTACTCTTGAATTGAGATATAATTATATATCATTGTAAGATGATCCAAAACAACCCATATAACATTGTTTCCTATGGATGTATTCTTAAATAAAGTGACAAAGTCAATTGTGATTTTCAAATTTCCATGTTGGTGTGAATAATTATTTCATCATCCCTTTATAATTTTTCCTTTATGCCCTCACTTTCTGACATACCAGGCATTTTGATGTATATTCAGAAATCTCCTTCTTCATATTGTTCCACCAATAGTGCTATTAGAGATCTCAATTCATCTTTGTGCTCCCTGGATTAATAGAGAAGGTTGAGCGATGTGAATCATTCATAAGATCATTCTTTATCTATATATTGGATAATATAAAATTCAATGAACCAAATCTCATGACTCCTTCATAATTAATTTTTTACTCTATGGACTTTCCATTTTTGATAGCTTCTATTTTTTTTCTGAATTTCTACATTATTTCATTGAGCATTCTTTATTTTCTTGATAAGGGATAGTTGAGCAATCATTTGAGATCGAATTTATGATGTTCCTTCCTTTATGATTCCCATGTCTACCCTTTACAAATATATTATTATTGTATTCATCTCAATTCTCATTATTGATAAGAAGATTTCATACTTTCTTCTTAGAGAATATTCCACCGTCTTTGTCTTACGAGGATGATAGTGGATTGAGTAGTAATAATCCTTGATGATCTTACACCATCTATGCTAGCTCATATTAATCTTGTTTTCTATGAATATATATCTGAGACTCTTATGATCAAAATATAAACCCAACTTCTCCCTATATATATAATGCTTCAAAATTTTTAACATAAAGATCACAACTGTGAACTCCAGATCACGCATAGGATGGTTCTTCTTATGAATTTTAAACTTCCATGAGGTGTAGGTTATCACATTATAATTTTTCATCAGTACACATCCTAATTATTTATTGGAGGTATAATTTTACAATAAAAAGAGTTCCCCAGTTTTTGGAAGTGTGGGTACTTGTGTATTGATATGACTATTCTTCACCTCTTTAAAGAAGCCTTCAAATTCATTGGTCTTGAAAAATTTAATCTCTTCCAAGTAAAAATCATTGGTGGGTTAGACAATCATGAGAAGTTATTCAAAAATCATTAGTAATACCTAGCTAGACCGAGGAGCCTATTGATCTCCATTACATATGTTTTCCTCAATGAATATTTGATTTCCATTATCTTGGAAGGGTCCATAGATATTTCTTTTCTAGGGATAGCATGCCCTAATAGTAATACTTCCTCTATCTAGAACTCACATTTATTATAATTTTCTGAAATATTCTCTTTTCACCATGTCTTCAATAGAGTTTTCAAATCCACCTTCATGTTCCTCTGTTCACTTGGAGTATATAATAATATCCTTAATAAAGTCTACCAAAAAATTATTGAGATAAAATCTAAAAAAATATTCATTAAATCCATGAAAATTTCTAGATCATTAATGATTCTAAAGGAATAACTTTGAACAAATAGTTTCCATGACTCTTTTGAAAGGCGGTATTTGGAATACATTCATTCCTCACCTTTAATTAGTGATATCCTAAACGAAGGTCCAACTTTGAGAAATAATTGGTCCCATGTAGTTGATCGAAAAAATCATCTATCTATGGAAAGGGATACTTTTTCTTTATTTTGATTTTATTGAGATCATTATAATTAATTAAAAGTCACATTGATCCATCCTTATTCTAGAAGAAGGGGATTGGAGCACCCCCCTGATAAAGCACTCAAGTATATAAAATCATTGTGTAGATTCTCCTATAACATCTTCTTTTGTTCTTCCATATTAATGGTGGCCATTCTATAAGTTTTATTGAATATAGGTAGTGATCCAGAAATAAGTTCAATTGATAACTCAACCATTGGGTAAGGAGGAAGAATAGTGAACTCTACAGAGAACATATTAATGTAGTCCTTCAAAATGGTCATGTATTTGAGCATGATTCTATCCTTTTACTCAATCATTAGACATAGATATTCTTTCTCATAATTCAGTAATATGAAAACTTGATATGATGATAAAAAATTATATTCATCCTTCTACTTAAACTTGTATAGAATTGGAGGATGCTTCATGATGTGATGTATGATTCCCTTTCCTGGTAATTGATGATGGATTTTTATTAATATAGTCAATACATGCATAATATATAATCAAACTCTACCAATGGATTTATGAGAAGATTTTATAGGAGGTTCATTCCATAAAAATTATCCATGGAAGAGTTATAAACTTTGGGTGCAATAATTTTTCCATTTTATATCACCAAAGATATGTTAAACCCTATATTTTAAGGTGGTGTTTGGGTAGTTATACTAATACTTCAAGATATGAAAGAATGAATTAAACTAGAATAAAATAGTATCTTTAATATTATTTAATGAATTACTAGCATACTTATCACCACATCATTTTTGGGACTACCACAGTAGTAGTGATAGAATATTCCCTTCCTTGTTTCCTTGGAGGTTGTGGTTTTTGAATGATTCAAACAATACTTGGATCCGGGAAATGGTTAAATTAATTACCATGTTATTTTTCAGTTGAAACACTTCACTACAGACTGAGTGTTTATTTTAAACTTACTTTATTCTTCATCTTTAGAAGGATTCTCTATATACCTTCAATTGTTATTAACTAGATGCCCAAATATTCCACATTTGAAGCATTTACTATTTCCCTTTATAAAATTCCCATGATTTTTATTCCCTCAATATTTACACGTGGGATGTTGGGTATTCATTCCATAATTGAATTTATCTATTAATCCTCCCATATTAAACAACATTTTTTTTACTTTTTATATCTAGGTCCACAAGACCACTGGGAGTCTCTGATCTTCATTCCAACATTAAGGGCACTATAGAAACTATCCTCATAACATTCAAATTCTCGAATCACTTTCACTTTTCATAGAGTTAGCTTTATTCCACTAATTAAGTGATCCAAATTTCATTAGTTGTTCATGAAAAATATGGAGTTATATATTTCAAGGCCTGAATTTTTTTCCTTATACTCTCCAATATACTCAAATTCATTTTTATTTAGTCTAAGGATCTCCCTTTCCATCTTAAAAAAAGGTTTTAAGGAAAATATTTATTGAAAAATATTTTCTTGAAATATTCCCATTCCATGGAATCAGTTTTATCCTTGTAATTTGTAATCTTGATAAGTGTCCACCACTGTTCAAATCTCACGATAAAATGATAGACTACCAGCAATAATTTCTATTCTTTTTAGCATTGGGTGATAGAGAATATCTTCTCAATGGAGTTAATACCTCGTTCTGTGATTAAGGGATAACAATATACACTAAATGTGGGATGAATTTTTCACATAAAGGATTATACTTGAATTATAACTTTATTAGAAGGAGGGAATTTCACATGATTGAATTTATTATTTATAACTTCAGTCAGCTGAGAAAGTATTTTCATGATTTTTTGGGCACATTTTACCATAACATTTGGAATATCATTAGGGAAAACATCACATTTCCTATCGTATTGACTATTAGCATGAGATCTTATATTTCCATCCATTAACTATGAAAATGAAATTACAATTAGGTTTATTTAATACTTTTTTAATTATTATGTAAATTAGAAAACTTTAAACATTATATGATAAACATGTAAATGAAATGTATATCCTATCTTGTGATTATTTGAGTTACAATCTATGTTATACATGGTGATATATTTCTCCCTATTTTTCTTACTAAAGTTCTCTAGACCTAATCTCTAAAAATAACTATACCTTTCTCTAATACCAAATATAGTGACCCGAGGATTTCTTACATATTATTACATGATTTTAAGAATAATTAAACATAAAATTAAATTAAAAGGATCATAAAGTCTGGTGTATTTGGATGATTTGGTACATGAAACTAAAGAATAAAAATATAATAAAACAAATTTATTTTAATCCGTCATAAAGAGCTATTAACTTCCATTGAGCTCACACATCTACATAGGATAACATGGGGAATACATGAACAAAATTTATATGATAAAAATCCTAGTAATGGAATACACATATGTATAAATCATATAAAATTGGTTATATGGCTTAACATGATGACATAAAAAGTAATTAAATATGTATAAACATAATGAAGAATAACATGTATAACATGGGATAATATAATCATAACATCATAGGAATGAGGAAATAAAAAAACATGAATTAAGTATGATTCAAGGCTCATTTCACATGGTGGAGAAAAAGTCATGGATAACCACCAAGACCATTACACATTGAGCATGAGTCAAGGCCATCCACCAAGACTATTTCACATGGAGCATGAGTTAAGGCTAACCACCAAGACCATTGTACAAGATGTATCATGGGAATAAACATTATCCAATGAATTAGAGAACTATCTAAGGACACCCATCATAAAATTTTCATGAATATTTATTTCACATGAAGAATCATATATATAGAATCAAACATAAACAAAAGGGTTACCCTTGGAATGAATTGGGTATCATAATCATATCAAAAGGAATAACAAAAGGAAGTATCATAATTGTGCCAAATAAAGAATGGATTTAAATAATAAATTCAAATTAATAAGGTAAAATAGGTATATATCATGATAATTGATGTAAAATTTAAGTAAAAACATGTAAAAATAGTGCGTAAGAAAAATTAGAAGTAAAACATTTCAATGTGGTTTATGGAAGATATAAATGATTCTTTAAAAAAGGAATAATTGTTTGTATAAAACAAGAAATGAGCCAAGATATTATTTATTTTTAAAATTTGTGATTTAGAAATACAATGGTGTCATAAAACATATTATGAAAAGAACTTGAAAATGAGTGAGAAATTGGGAAGTTCCCTTTAGTATGGTTTTCTTATCTAGAAAAATTGAGAAGGGGACCTTATAAAAACTTGCATTTCCCCAAAAAAATGAAAAAAACTGAGATAGGTTCATATAAATGGAACATAAATACATAATTTAGTAATATTAAAATTTAATAATTACATATTTTCTTAGGGTAAATTGAGAGAAAGTGTAACCTGAATGAGAAATGGTTGTTCAGAAAGAATCCCTTACCTTATGTATGAATGTGTTCTTCACTTGATCTTAGTTTAAAAGATAATAAAATTAAATAAATAAATAAATTTATTTAAAACATTTTTTACATGTATTTGATTTATAATAATTTTATAATGTTCATTTATGTACATTTTAATGCGTCATAATATAATGTTTTACCGTTCTAGAGCGTTCATTTCCATAGTTTTCCGGATTGGTTTACTTGTATACATGTATGGAAAATCATATAAAATGAGAATAGTTTTCCATAATTTAATTATATTTTATTAATGATATTTTATTATAATAACTTTTATTATATATCATTTCAGTTATATGTTATTGGGATAAATCATTAGATAAAATTTAAGTGATGAACGTTAGTTTATTTTGGTGAATTTTTGAACATTTTGAGAAAGATTTATTATATTAATTAAAAATTTGTATTTATAATGGTTATAGAACATTAAATAAGTTTTAATGAATATATAATAATCCATTTAAACCATAAAAATGGTTTCATGGCCAGCCTTTATGGTGGTAAAGGAATTTGAAAACTCATCATCCATTAATGAGATAAATCAACACATCACAGATAGTGTTTTCATTTTTAGAACAAAAGGAGAGGGGAAGAGAAATAATATTAGTTGTTCCATTAAAAAAATTAAATTAAAGTATAGAAAATATAATGTAGTTACTATTTGACTTGGCTAAGGGTAGGTTATGGGAAAATAACAAAAAAAAGAAATTGAAAAGGAAAAAATGAAAAAAAGAGGTTTTTACCTCTTGAATTTTCCCTTGAGAATCTCCTTGGGGAAATTGGTTTTTGTATTTTTGTTGATACTATAACCCCATAGACACGGGGAAGATACTTGGAATTTTTATTGGGTATAAATTTGAAAATTTTGAAGGCTTAAGAATTTTGAGGAGAAAAGGTTGTGAGGGGTCTTATTTATAGTGAAGTAGAGGGGTGGTTTCTTTTTATTTCAATTTTTTGTTTATTATTTTGGCCAAAGACAAGAAATAGTTTGGATTATTTTATCTAATAATAGTAATAAGTTCATTTTAGTTTGAGATATTGGCTTCTTACATCATTAATGAAGTTAAAATCTTTGTATTTAGCTTAAAATTTTATATACCTTAAATTATCGTGTTTCTCTATTCATAAAAAATATATTTTTTGAAATATATAAAAATTTCACCGTAATTTTTTTGAGGTGTTCAATTACAAAATGAATTCAATTTTATAACAAAATTTCTATGTATGATAAATTTTATTTTTATTCAAAATCATCATTTACTCCAAAAAATTGCTATCTTAAAATTGTAATAGATTTTATTACACTTTGAAAATTTAATTAAGGTCTCATTAAAATATATTATAATAATAATATAAAAATTATTAATTTTTTAATAAATTTTATGATGATTAATTTATTTGAAATAATTATATTAATTATAAAATTTTAAATAATCATTTATGCTATATAAAAACACCAATACTTAATTCATCATTTTGAAAACATTTTTTTAATTAAACTGTAATAGAATTATATCATATATTAATTTATAGGATGGATAAATTTTATTTATACTTTATTAGGTGAGGATAATATTCTATTGTCCGGTTTACTATTAATTAGGACCACATTACTATTCTAATAGTCATGTTACTATTTGATAAGTTCATTAATTTCTAGAAATACCAATTATTTAATTCATTATTCATTTATAAAGTTTGTTTTAGGTAATTTCCATAATTTTATTTGATTTATACTATATAAAATAATTATAGGAAGGGAATTCCCATTGATAAATTTTTGGGTCATTACACCAACTCCATTAACCCCTTACAATTAGACTACCTAATACTGTATTTAGAATAATACAAAATTTTCCGAATTGTCAATAAAATACTATATTTGAGAAGTTATAAAAAATAGTGGAACCCTTAAATTTGTATCTATTAATATAGATAGTTCTTTTAATTAATCTTTCCTAGGAACACACAACTAATGTGACATCTTACTATAGTTTCCAAATATGTTTGTCACATCAAATAACAATGAAAAATTACACATCCATATCTATTCATAAATAAAATCCTCCTTTATTACATGAAAAATACATGATCACACAAAATATTTATATTAAAATATTAAAAAAATAATCAAACCATGATATACAACTGTAAAGGAGTCTATATTCCTAGCCTAAATCGTCTCTCTCGTGAAACCCTCATTACTAGAAGCTACCTCAAATTGAACATTCATGCATATTAAAACTCATTAAAGGTACGACATTGACTAATATAAAAATATATATTTCAAAAGTACCTAGAATCTTGTTTGTACATTTCATATAGATCAATGTGAGGTTAGTAATGTTCATGAACATGGAGATATTTTTTTGATTGAGGGAGAATATGTTTTGTTTATAAGGAGAATAATGAAAATTAAATATGTAAACATGTGGATATGATTTTTTTGTAGTATTTAATTTCAACTAATAAATCATGTTCATACTCACATGTTTCATGGTATTTTAATTTTATCTAATTTTGTTATATGGTTATGGATGGAATGGAATAACATGCAAACAGTTTTATAGTTGATGAATTGTGATTCATGAAACTTGAGTTTTAGGTGACATAATAATTTTATGGACATACACAATTCTTTTGGAGATATTATAAGAATATAATATATAATTAATACACATGATATGATATTTTTACCATGTTATGGGATGGGAATATGGGTTTGAAAATTTGATGATTCAATGTAAAACATACAATATCAAGGAAACATTGTGATAAATTCCGATTCTTTCATTTTATAAGGTGTTTCATTTGACCATTTTTCCAGTAATGGGTGATACTCATTCTTGATGTGGTAAAATATTTGGTGGGTAGCCTTATAGTTTAAAAAATTATAAAAATCTTTATGAAAGGTTTGATATGTGAGACATTAATCATTGGTTCATAAAATATTTTAATTTTCCAATGAATGAAAAAACTTTTGGGATCAAAATGGGAAACACAATTATATGGTAGGGAAATTATTTCCATTTTAATTATTTAAGAAGACATATAAGAATACTTTTCATATACAATGATATGACTTGGCTGAATAATGAGGTTTTATATGGGGAGTTTCAGTTTTAGAATATAATTTTTTTGAGAGAAAATAAATCATATTTTATTTGGAATAGGGAGATAATAACATGACACATTGTGTATTGAAATAAGTTTCAAGGTAATTATGAGTGGTTGAATTGAAAGGGATTATTACATTTTGTAGTGAAATTTGTTTTCTGGGAAACGATTTACAAAAAAAACATTAGTGAAGGACATGGTTAGTGAAATAGTGTAGTATAGGTGGAGATTATTAATTTATAATCCTTTTTATGAAGTGATTTATGTTTTTTGTAGTTTTGACTCCTATCTTAGTTAATGACTAAAATAGATATCCCTTGTTTATATATAAATCAATAAAACATTTAAATAGTTCTTAATTGGTCTTGAATGCTCCATTGGCTCAAAAGGAAGTGAGAGAAGTTGACAGTTATTTAAAGAAATATTTTTTTGAATTTAATTTGATGTTTTAATTTTAACATGAATAATTACTTTCTACAATTTCTCAAATAAGTTTTTTTTATTGAAATGGGAAATATTTACAATAGGAAGATCATGAAAAATAATAATTTTCTTCTATGAAATTGGAAGATAATTAAGAATTAGTGTAAAAAGAAGAATAATCAATAAAAAACATAATAGAAGATTGAATGTATTAAATAATACCTTATTCATGAAAATAAATTCAATGTCACTGTTTTTGGATGAACATTACATAGTCAAGTGACATTTTTTGGAAGACAGGTTCAATGATATTACCTTTTCATTTGAAATCCTCATTTATGCTATATTTTACTATATGGTCTATGTTTATTCTAAATAATTACCAAGATGAAATACTCTTTTTAAGGAGTGAACAATTGATAATATTTTTTTATGATTTTTTTTATATTGTATTCTATGTGATAATGATAATTTTATTCAATTTAATTGGTGAAAAGGGATTATTAAAAATATAATTTTAAGGGAAATGAAATCATTTATTTACCAAACATATTAGTGAATTGATACAATTTTTTTATATCCTTCTCAAATAAATAATGTTTACTCTGAATATGAGCTATTTTTAAAATGATATAGAGGAAGAGTTCAAATATTATAGTAGATTTGGTATCTATGTTTTTATTATTAATATGGGAAATCAATTTTTATTAAACAACATGGGGATTTATACATTCTATGGGAAAAAATATTTTATATTGAATTAAAACATAATTGTATATTTTTCATTAATTATTTTGGATAAATTTTACATTACTGCTAATGTTTTTTCCTTATTATAAATGTGTTTTTAGAATGAAAAGTGATTGAAAAAAAATTATATAATGATGGGAATTCTCAAAATTATTATTTTCATCTATTTAGAAAATGATGTTTTAAAATAGAAATTAAAAATTATGAGAAATAGTAATTTAGATAAAGTGAAAAACCTCTTCTATAGAAATTTCAATGTGAATAATTCTAAACTAGAATTCTGGTCGTTGAAATTAAAATATCTCAAAATTAATAAATATGGAAATAAATATGAATTTTAAAACCATATTATTTAAATTGTTATGATTTTTTTAAATATTGGTGAAAATTTTAATGGATGTTTGTCAGTTGAGAAAGTACTTTGAATTTGTTGGGAAATAATTGATTTAATTGTCTTGACATAAGAATACCATGATCTTAGTAGAGTTCCATTACTTAATTATTATAGTATTCCAATTTCATGTGAAATGTGTATGGAAGGTATCTTCTAGAAGAAGATGAAGGATAGAATTTTCAATTTATTTAATTCATTGAAATTTGAAATTAGTAATAAGGTTTTAGTTTTAATTAAATAATATTATAATAAAAGAGAATTTATTGAAGAAATTTTTTTAAAAACACTTATCACTAACTGTTTTAGGTGTGAGAAGTGTAAAATAACTATTTAGAGGGAAAATAATAATAATGTATTTAAAATGTAGTTCTATGTGAAATTATTGTCAAAATTTTAATTTTTCAAAGGATAGTAAGATTGTGAAGATTGAAATGGTAATCCAAGGAGTTCCTCAAAAATATAAATTTAATATTTTTTAAGTAATTTTTTTCTTTAAATAGTGAAGGTATGAAATTTTTTCAATCAAGAATATAATGTTCTTATCAAATTTTTAGTATAATAATATTAGTGATAATTATTTGGATATAAAAAATTAAGATGATTTTGATGATATTTTCATTTTATTTCCAATGTGAATTAGGGTCCTTTAATTGTGTCAAATATATCTTTCAAAAAATTGAGGTTAAAACATATATATAGTTTAGTTTAAAGAAATAACAACTGAAATATAATTCAGTGATCAATAAATTTTATATAGAGTAAAACATTTTAAGGGTTGTTGATCAATGTTCCAAAAAAATTATTCAGTTATTTCTAAAATGGTGTTAATGCTATTGAAATATATTGATTACAATAAGTATATAATTTCATAATAAAATAATTTAAAACTCATGTTAGAAGATAGAGATAAATTAATGGGTTGATAACAATATCTTTTATCTCATGTTGACGAATGGTTAAAATATTTGAATTGTACAAATAAAAATTGTATAAATATACTCAAGAAGATAGATAAATCTAAAAGAAAATTTGAAAGAAAAATTTTGATGTATCAAAGAGTGATGAGATTCAATTAAACTATATTATATTAAATTTAATAATGGATAATTATATTGAATGTTTTTTGGTAATGTATCATTCTATGTTACTGGTAAAGAAATAATTGATAGGGAAAAATAAAGATGATTTTTTAAAATATTAAAATCAAGATAACATTAACATGAAATAAAAAACAATCTACAAAATATTATTCAAAAAAATTTCGATCAAAGTATAGATTAAATAATAATGTATTGGATTTATATTAAAAAAATTTACAATTAGAAGGCATAATTGATAGTTATAAATTTAAATAAAACTATGTTTTAAATTTTTGGGTGAAAATATTTTTTTGAAGGAAACTGTTTATGTAATCTTTATTATTTCTAATATAGAGGATTTTGGAACATGGAAATGGTTTTTGATTTAATAAAAAAATTATATGAATATATTATTTGGAGGATAATTTTTTATGGGGAATCATACAACTCATATAAGAAAACTTCATAAATAACATAAAATTTATTGACTAATGGTTGAAAATATATTTCTACAAGTATAAGAAGTTTGAGGAATATGTGACTAATTGGTAAAAAATGAGGAATAATGTCTCCCCATTCAACCTAACCAACTATGTTTTAATTATAATATAAAAATTATAAAGAATAAAATATAAATATGTAGAAAAATTGACTTATTGATTGAATATTGACTTAATGAATCCAAAAAGGTATGTACATGGATTTGGGACAGTGGGCATTCTTTAGACATGATTGGAGATTTAAATATCATAAAAGATCATGAAAATCCGAAGGAATGATTAATGGAAATATTAAATAATAAGTCACATGAAATCAAAGTAATTGGATTAATATATATTTGAATGAAAAAATTATATTTGAAATTGTTTTATATATTTATCTACTAAAACATAATTTATTAAGAGTATCATTGATTTTTGACGAAGGAAATGAATTGTTTTTTCAAAAATATTGTTTCTTGGTGATGTTTTTTGAAATATTCTTATGAGTTTACTAGAAGAAAATGACATAATAAAACTTATTCCAAATTATTTTTAATGAAAATTTTATTATCTTACCATAAAATTGGAAATTCAAATATTGATCTTATGGCTTGGTCCTTATCTAAAAAATACTAACACCAAGATCACCCAATGGGGAGTGTCCATTATGTACCTATGTTAAAATAAAAGATAAAATGTATGTTCTCTTTATGTCAAAATAGGACTATTGATAATTATATATAAAATATTTTTGAGATTCAAATTTCTCATCCATTAGTGATAATTAATTTAGTAATTTTGAGGTATTTGGGGAATTAATATATAAATATAGTTATGCATTTTAATTATTTATTATTGAATTTGCTCATATCTCATGATTTCATTTCATTAATCATATTTAGAGGTTGTGAAACTATTAAATAATTTTAGAATAATTGATAATAATAAATGTGGTTTATTCATTAAGAAAATCGTGATGTAGAATAGGGATAAATATACCAGTGGATTATTAGAGGAATAAATTTATAATTTTGCTATTAATAATTTATATAATTTACCAATCACTCTATATTAAAATCATAATTCTGAAAAAATAACAAATTTTTGGGGAATTTGGTTCATAAAATGTTTATTTAGCATATTATGTCTTATATTTAATTAGAAAACTAATTGGTGTAGTGGTTCATATTCAAATCATTTTTTATCTAAAAAATTCAGATTCCACATCATATGAGATTTAATATTCAAAATTCAAAATTTTTTAATATTTATGTGTGATTGGAACCATTTTCATGATTAATGTGAAAGGTAAAAATCTTAGTATTCTTTAGAAGATAAGAGTTAATGGTATCCTCTAATATTATTATCTTATTAGAAGAGGATAAAACTATTAAAATAATGATATAGAAAAAATTTTAAATACTATTAATGAAATTTTTTTATAACATTGAATTAATGAAATAATAAATATTTAGTAATTTTATATAAGTGAAGATGAAGATATTTTTACTAAGAAGTTTAGTGATGTTTTTGAAAAGAATAAAAATTTAGAGGAGGTACAGTTTGATGAATAATATTAAAAATATTTATGCATTGATTAAAATTATTTTCATCTCATAAATTTATAGGAATATAAGTGGAGTTCTAAACTATCATTATAAATTTTTTTAAACACGTTCAAAATTAGATTTATATTGAGGGTATAAATATATATATGGTTTTTTTCTCATGTGTATCCAAAATATTTTGAAAGAGTTTTCATAGAATCAAGAGTGAATTGATGAAATAAAAGAGGAGTTAGTTCAAATCTAGGTGAATGAATAATGGAGTTATTACCTAGTCCATAAAATTCATATTTTATGTAAAATATTTGTTTTTATTTAACAAGATGAATGAAATGGGATAAGTTTTATGAAACATAGAAACCCAATTGTGAAAATGGTACTCAAATGTTGATGAAATTGACTTGGAATATATTTGTTCACTTATTTGTATTCATGAGAACATTATGATATTTATTTATATTATTTCAAAAATGTGATATATGATTTTTTCAAATGCATTAGATTTTTACCTTCCCCATTGGATAGTTGAAATTATAAGTGTACATGGAGAATCCTATTAGTTTCATTTTTAGTGAACATTGTTATATGTTTTCAGGTTAAAGAAGGATTTGTATGGTTTTAAACATGCCTTGAGATAATGGTATTCCAAATTATACAATTTCATAAATATGGGTAAATTAATGAAACGTAGAGTCGATAACAGTTTATATTTCAAAGAATATGAAGATAAATCATTGATTATTATCACCAATATGGATGATATCATATTTTATATAAATGAAGAAGGTGTCTTGAAGATTATTCCACTAAAATTAATATCTTATTATATATTTCAATGCATGGATAAATAATGATTTTTTTTTTATAAATTTCGAAGAAGGAATACCATATCTTTCTTTATTAAGTGAAGTATACTGAGAACATATATGTAATTTTGTCTGGGATAATTCGAAACTCATATCTACCAAAATTACATTTGTTACCAATAATCCATATGTGGAAAATGAAATTATTTTAAATCAAAATAAATCTATAATCAAAATAGTAGTATCTTATACCTGATATATTCTAGAGAAAAAATATTTTAGGATGTTAAACTAACATCTAGTCTTTGAGGTTCCTTGAAGGAATATAATATACATGATGGAAATATAATTCTCAAGTATTTTATATTCATTATAGTCTATTGACTATAATAGATAGTAGGGGAAATCTTGGACTATTTCAATATACATATGTGAATGGTATAAATATATATATTATTTTTGATCAATTCATGATGTATTTTTTGTGGTGAATAGTGTGTATTTTGGGACATAAAGAAATAATTATTGGTGACCTTCAAAATATCTAAGGAAGTATATGTGGTTGTATCTCATTATACATCCTAATTGATATGTATTGCGATCTAGTTAGAATATCTCAAGGAATAAGTAATGTTTCAAATTTATATGGGTTATGATAATCAAATTGAAATCATGTTTTATATAGAAAATGGTTCAACAATATTGAATAATTATCATTGATATAAATTATCACTTCATCAATTAGCTTCTATAAAAAAAATTTATGTGGTAATTGGTTCCAATAAAGGAGAATTATGATAGGTTTATTCACTAAAATTATTCCAAAGTATACATTTTAGTAATTTAAAATAATTTTTATAGTTTAAACTCTTTAATCTCAAGGATAATATATAGTATTATAATCACCTATATTAGTAGTTATTTTGATATTATATTAAATGTGGGAGAAATAAAACATAAATTCATTTTTTAAAATACTATATTATATTTACAAAGAAGTAGAAATGTATATAGTGTGAGCATTTTATAATTTTTTTTAAACTAATGGTGGAAAAATATATTATTTATATGGAGTATACATATATATAATGTTATCAAATAGGTTAGGTTGTGATAAAAGCCTACACATGTCTAAGTATTTTTAGTTTTAAATTCTTCTAACAGTACATAGTGAGCATGAATAAAAAAACTTATTTTAAAGAGGTTTAAATAACAGTTGTTCTAATTTTGATGAATATTTATTTGTGTTATAATAATTAAAGAAAAAGTTATTGGTCATTATTATAGAAAAAAATTAATTTTTATTCAATTTTCAGGTTTTATACACCATATTTTTTCATGTAGGAAAATAATTTATGAATAATAATTAATTATTAAGTATGTTTAGTTTAAATGTAATATTAGTCAATTGTTTTCTAATAAAATGAATTTTTAGATATTTTAAATCCCATGAATATAGAATAAGTGAATATCAATATTGTTTGTATCCTTATGGTTATTTCATATATATAAGGTTAATGGGTATAATTTATACGAAAATAAGAATGAATTAGAGAAGTAAATGATTGGATATGATTGTTATATTGTCTATTTTATAAAGAAAACTTTCATTTTAAAACTCAAGTGTTTCATGATGTTTCATTTAGGATAATTTTAATTAAATTTTATATTTAGTGTTTTTAAGAACATTGTATGAGTTATAGGGTTTAGGAGGTGTGATTGAAGTTATTCTTTATGTGAGTCACATCACCATGTTGTGGCCACATAAGAAATAGTCATGTGGGTGGATTGATAAGAATAAAATGTCATGGAATCATTGGAAACATGTGTTTTAACATTTTGAATTTTGATAATGGTGGTTATAGTATGTCATTATGTAATGGATAACATTATATAAAAATGAAATAAGGAGATGAATTATAAAATAGGTTTCTTAGAAGGCATTTCAATTAAGCAGTTATCTTGTGGGAAACAATGAGACATTTTATGTCCATGATTGATGTTGTTTTGGATGGTGTATATTTTTCAAAAAATTGGGAATGTATTTATATATGGTTTGATATGTATAAATTTACTATCTAATAAAAAATATACATTAATTTTCCCATGACATTGTGAATATATAAGACATAAAACAGGAATGCCCACCATGTGGTGTTGAAATCGTTATCATTTTGGGACATTATTGAAACTTTGTGGATACATATTACTAGGTAATGAATTAAAATGGATGTTATCTGGGTTCTAACATGAATCATTCCCTATAAAAATTTCTATAATTATATAAAAATAGAATTCTTTTCTAAAATAGAAAGGGTGAAACCCACCATATGATGAGGTGTATTTAGAACAGTTTCATTATAGTTCAGAATTAGTGAATAAAAAAATATAGTATTCCATCATGAAATTAATTCCAACTGAAATATTGTAAAAAAATTTATGAATGTTGTGTTAAGTAAAATGATGTTTAACTTGTCATGGTGATGAATGTACATATTTTTGTGGTTTCAAAATGTTTAGTATATCAGATAAAGTGGCTTAGTTGATGACTCAAATAGATATCTGTACTAAATCAGTAATGTTATTAACAATATAAATTGTGAATAATAAGTAATTAATAATATAAAAGATAAAAATTATTATATATAAATTAAAATTTAGTTAATGGATGTTGTTGTATTGAAATAAAATTTAAAATATAATTATCTGTTGAAGAAATATTTAATGCAATATTAAAAATAAGTGAGTGTCCAAAAAATATACATATTTAGAGAATTAAAACAGGAATAAGAGATTTATTATTTCAATTAATGAATGATAATAATAATATTAAGAAGAGGAATAATAATAGTAATTTAAAAAATAAGATAAATTGGTTCTTAGCAAATACTCTAGAGTTATTAAAAATAGATTCAGTATCATTACAAGTGTGGGAAAACATTATAGAATAAGATATTTTTTTTAAAATGATTTAAAGGTTATTACTTACATATTTTAATCCAAAATGATGTTAATATTAGATAATATTGACTTAGTTAATTACATATCATGAAAAATCATATATCCCCAATTTGAGTAATGAAACATATAAAATCTGACGTGCATGAATTTTTTCATGTGGTGTATGTGATAGTGAATATGTTATTACCTTTAATTAGTGATTTTTTTGATTAAAATTATATTATAATGGAAATAAATTCATGTATTCCCCCCCCGTAATTGATTAATTATCCCTAATCATGTTTTTCATTTTCACTCTAGCACTATTTATAAAAACTGTAACTCATTTATGTGAAGTTATTGATGGTATAACTCATGATCTATATTAAATATCTCAATGTTGATCATATTCCATCATACCATCCGAATCATCTCATTTGTATTAGTTATAACAATAAACAAACTACTAAATTTGTGGTCATCAACATCACATCCATGTGTATCTCACTAAAATCACTACTCTGTAATGTGTATCTTGAAGATATCCTACTTAAATACAATCAATAATAAAGTTAATTTTAAAACATAAATTTTAATATATATTTTTCTTTTTTGGTGAAATTTTATGTCCTAGGATGGTTGAAATATTTTTTATATGAAATGGGAATGAAATTATTTCACCCAATTTCTAGGCTAGCACTACGAATTAGATGGGACAACACCAGGAACATCATGGAACATTTTTGGTCGATAGGTATTAGTTATAATTAAGAATTACTTGGTGAACCTATGATGGTAATCTTATAGACCTAAATTTGTATTATTTGGGGGGGGGGGGGTTGTTCAATTTTATTCATCACAAAACCTGCTATAAATTCATATTCATTGGATTCCCCTTATATTATATTTATATATCAACTCTTGGGTTATATTTCTCATTTTTAAAACAATATCCATTATCCTATACATGCTTCTTCATTAATAATTATCACCGAGAGGCCAAAAGAGTCTACCATGGATGATGCTATCACATGGTTTCCATTTTCTAATAATTTTCTCATTATTAGTTTTTATAATATTTATATTTCTTCTATACACTACATTAATTTTGGGTTCAAATTCATAAACCTATTTTAGTTATTCTTCCATCTGTTGGTCACATGAGGTGATGTGGTTTGATCTCAAGGTTAGAATACTTCTATTTTGGATCTAATTGGTTTTTATTATTATGGAATCATCCAAGATACTTCTTTTGTGCATTCTAGTCTTCCTTAACTAGTTGAGGGTGGAATGTCTATCTTTATTAGCTATATGGATTGAAAAATACATATACTAAGTTCTATGAACTCTTATCTTTCTCTAATACTTTTGAATTTTTGTAGTTTTTGGGGAATATGGTGAAGTGAGGAATACAAAATAATAGTATTTAAATTAATAAAATATTTAAAAATGATAATTGGTTTATCAACTATGCCTGTAAAGTTTTTCCCTTTCAACATCTAGAAGCATTAGATATTCTATGTTCTTATTTTTTGGTTAACTATAAATGTGATTAACTTAGGGTGTTAATCAAGGAAACATATATTTTATGAATTTTTACCATAAAATCAATCTTGTTCTCTTTATGTGAGGAATACAGATATATCTCCCATACGATCTATCCATAAGTGATAAAAATAAGACAAATCACATAGAATTTTATGTGGTCCACCACCAATATAATCATACAAGGAGTATTTGAATGATGATGTATCAATTATATAAAAAACCAGAGTGAATTTCTTATTTTTTCTTAAAAGGTGGAGTAGTCTCATTGATCATCCAAACACACTGTTCACGAATATTTGAGAAATATCACTACCTCTCATCACGATAAATAACATACTACTCCATCCATAAAATCCTTGAGATTATTTATATTATGATAATAAAAATAAATATATTGAATGGTATTTTTCTTTATCACACTTTATTAACCCTACAATAATATTAACCATCTATAAATCCCATATGATATTTTTTAATTGTCTTCCTACATTATTGAAATGACTCTCCACTCCCATTATGAGATCATATATATAAATATTTCTCCAATTATTTGACTTTTATATCTACCAAACTTCTCTATTTAGTTATAGATAATAAAAATTCATTGTTTTGATCCATGTTTTTGTAATAATAAAAACTTCTTCGTCCTTCATCAAATAATTTCGTACATCAATGTCACTTAAATGTGATAGTTAAGGAACATGTAAGTAAAATTAAATGCCTCAAAAAATTATCACACTCTCATATTTCATCAATCCCTATAACTAATCATCTACAACATGGTACAATCATCTTCATTCTATCATTCTCTTTATTTACATAAACTATAATGTAAAATCATCTCAAATGGTGTATAAAGTGGACAAATCTGTTTTTTGGACTTGTTGTCATCTATGTTGTGTGTCCACCTATAGTTTACCATATAACAAATATAGTTATCCTTAATTGTATCCAAAATATCCCCATGATCTTTATAACACCCTTTAGACTCACTTAACCACTAATATTGTAGTAGTTTTAGGCTATGGTGTATCCAACTATAATACATTTGATCACAAAATCATTATTTTTAGTTAAATAAAAAGCCTCTAGAAGATAAGGAATATATAAATAGTGAGTGAATCTTAATTTATCGAGTAATGGTATAACTATGGTACGTGTCATGTAAACCCCAAATTATTATGGAAAACGAAACATCAATAAATCTTACTATGGATGGACCTTGTGCCATGTTTTATTTGATTACGGTGTAGCATGAAATCTTTGAATCCCACATCAGAATTTATTTTGGAACACCAATTTAAAATAAACATGTATTTCCCATAATAGATAATTTATGTATAACTAGAATTTATTCTCACCTATAGCCTCCTATGAAGACCCACACAAGCGGGTTTAGGAACCATTTCTCATATTTCACCTTATACATTTTCATGCCTTCAGAGATACCTATTATTTTATACAAAGATGTAAAAACTCACACTATTATCAGCCCAATAAACTATGTGGTTATAGAGATCGACCACCATCTTGTTTGGAAAATACATGGTTGATCTCCTTGAGTAGGATTGTATATATTTTTCACACCATAAAACATTTAGTTGGGGACCAACTATGGATTCCGTGGAATCAAAAACATCTTTAGGTCACAAGTAATTATCTTTTTTGTTTTATAACCAACTACACTATAGTGTATATTTACCAAATACAACACTACATATGAAAAAAATAATGGTCTATATTGTAGGTTCAATATTCTAAACATATCTCTTCTCTACTACCATTAAAATGGATTTACATGTCTCCATAACAATCCACCAATAATCAGTAGGAATTCACACCATTCTATGAATTTTTAGAAAGCATAGTCTACACAATCCTCAAAAAATATTTTTACCAATAATACCCCACTTTGTTTTTGTTGAAAATTAAATAAATTTCATAAACAACTGCTTTAAATTCCAAATAAATATTATAATTTCAGAAACATACACACAAAATCCACTTACTGATCCTTTTTCATTTAAATATTTTACAAATGATTCATTGATCATGAACTCTAAGATCATATGAGGAAATGCTTGACATGGGAAATAAGATTTAAATTAAATAATTCTCACATGATAAAACATCATTACACTATGAAATCTTCAAAACATCACTACTATTTCCAACACATAAATCCTTCAGCTCTTAGATTTTATATCAAACAATCTCTATTGAGTGGTGATTATACAACATTTTCTAAAGAGGGATCCATTTTATATCCTTCAATGAACATAAATATATATTCTCCATATTTTTTATTATAAATAATGATAACCTATATTAAAATCAATGATTAGAGTTCGAATTACATAATATGAGTGACAGAAATAGTGAATACCATTATTTTGATGAAAATCATAGGGTGTAGATGGGGTACTATATTTAAATTCAACTGAATTGATGGATTTTGTTGGACACCAAGATCCAAATAATTTTTAATTATATCCGAAACATAATCCTAAGTGTGCACATACAATAGCATTAATTTTTACCCATTTTATACATTTAGACATGGTACTCTATATCGATGTGATTCACTATAAAGTAAATAATTGAAATTTTTATAATATTTATAGAGCCATTGTTTTCATAAAAAATCATAATTAGAGAGACCACATTAAATCAAATATATTTAATATATAGTTTTACCCATATAAATTAAGTATATGCTTGTCTTTCTATGATATATTTGGCCTCTCTTGTAATTAAGGATATGTAGTCGTACTTCTTAATTTCAAATAATTTATAAGATCTTCAAATGTAGAGGAAACCTCATGATATAGATTTTTATTCATTCAATTAACCTACCAAATCAATATCTATATAGACAACCAATTAATTTTATGAAATATTTCGACAATACTACCCCAAATTAACCACTTCGTTGACATAAGAAAGTATACTATTTCTAATATTCATGTGATTTTTTTATAAAACACTGATGATGAGAATGTTTACATGTATAAAACATAATATCCAAATAAGTGGTCATCATGTAGATTCGGCTTCCAATCACTTTCTTATACAATGTCACAACAACTTTCTCACCATAACCACATTTATAAAATTTAATTTTGGTCCTAAATAATTTTTCAAGAAGTTTATAATAATACATTAGAATTAATATTAATACCTCCTTGGTATATTTTTGTGGGGAGAAAAAATTTACATCATTATTTTGAATTTCCAACAACCCATGGAAGAATAAGAATTCACAAATTAAAGACAAATCAAATTTCAACATCGTGTATTTTGGAAAAACCAACATTGAGTGTCATATAAGACTTCAAGAGTGATTTTAGTAACATATATACTAACCACTATCCAATTTTCTTCATTTTTATTTATTTAATATTTATGATCAACCCATACATGATGATAACTAATCTTCTTCAGCTTATATTCTAGCTAAGTGTACAAGGATATTTCTATTTACTTTATCCCTAAAAATGATTTCATTAGTTGATATACTTTTCCATCATTATCATGAATTATAAATCCTTAACACTACTCGATGTAGACTTAATATTCATCGAAACCATTCAAAAACTCAGATTTAATTTCTATATGATATAATATAAATCCCTTTTACATAGTCATAACTATAAATAATTTGATAATTTTAAGTTAGGACACCAGTGAGGATGTATCATAAATGTCCATTCTCTCAATTTGGGAATATCATTTGAAAAAAAATCATGAAATATTTCCCATCTATATGCTATCTTTATTGAGTTTGTTTTGGAAAACCCATTTGGTTTGAATGAAATTCTTAACTTTTTCCATCCATACAATTTCACATGTATTTTTATCTCAAACTGATCAAGATCCTCATTCATTTCATTCAACCAATATTAATATGTGGAATCATCATCAAATGATCTTAGATTAACATAAGTTAACATTGACAGTATATTTCATTTATTTTTTCTAGTTGTTGTAACTGAAGTTCTCTGATCTCTAACTATATTGTGATCAGTGATTTGAACCATAATAAAATCTCATCTAGTACCTTTCATTCTAACATGATTTTCTCGGTAATCAGAGACAACATCTATGTTTACTTCACCCCTATAAACACCCCATGAACATGGAACAACCTCATTACATTTCTATTATAAAACTATATTTTTTTGTATATTATATTCAGTAAAAGTTGAAATATACTCATCTAGATTCATGGTATGATCATTTTTAATAATTTTCATACCATTGAGTTCAACTATTTTTCTTAAATATTTATTATAGAACATATATAACTTTCCAATAAATTAGTATCCAATTTTTATTCCTCCATATCCACATGATTTGAAATTTATATTCATTTAATTGTTCAAAACAACATAATTACTTCCAAATAACTAAAAGAATTTTTAGGTGGGGTTCTTTCTATACATAATTTTGTATATATTTATGTGATCACTTGAACATAAAAATGACTGATTTGAGATAAAACCATTATTAAAACCACCTATTTATAATAAATTGGTGGGAGATAATTTTTTATGAGAAAATTTCTTTTAATATTGTTAATTGTTTGATTTCCCCCATATAAAACCTTATTCTTCTAAGGTGTTCTGACCACTGACACATGGTGTTGATTCTCATGCATTTATAAATTTCTATTCATGTTTTTATTTTTGAATTATATTTCAATTTAAAAGTGATGGTTTTGAATTTTCATGGCATTCATTTTTTAACATCACCTATGTGTCAAGTGATAAAATTTTACACATTATTTTTACGTGCAATAAACATAAAACGTGAAATCCTACTAAAATCATAGAAAAAACATAATTCCATTTTCCATAAAATGATTTAGTAGTTATTAGCCAAAAAATATCCCCATGGAAAAGCACTAACACAGTTGAAGGTTTTTAATTTTTTGTCTTGTAGTTATTCCTGTCTGTTTTTCCTTTTTTACATGAATAAAATTTATGCATATTGTAAAATGTATTATTGGGGACATCAAATACTCTATTGTTATTCACCATACTCTCCAATAATATTTGGGTAATAATAATTATATTCTTATTTCATATCCTATTTTCATCTTCCTCATAAATTATACACCAATTTTAATCACCAATCAAATAATGATTCCATTTGGTCAAATTTCCCCATAGAATAATTTAACAACCCTAGTTTCAATGGTTCACCCCTTATTACCAAAGAATATAGTATATCGTATGATATATAACTTGATCAAACATAGAAAAATATGGACAAGTCCTTGAAAAATGACATCGATTTCTTTCTTATATATTTTCTACCACATTGGACTTCTCATATATAAGGATATTGAGTCCTTTATATTTAATAAATTAGAACAATACACTATGTTCATATATGATGTTTATGATAAAATCAATATTATCATTCAAGTGAGTGGTATAACCATTTTCTAGCACCCATAGACTGGACCTACCATTACTCTTAAAGTATCATGAGCTATGTTTTTATTCTAATACCATTCTAACTACATCTGTTACCATTAAATAACTTCATTTGATTATTTATAACCATGAATATCTATTTACTAATTCATTTCATTTTCATCTTGATAGAATATGATTAAATTTTCATTTTCAATGTATTTTTTGATGCCCCTAATTATTAATTTCATACATTTTGCATCTCATACGACACTTCTCATTGAATCCTTGTTCCAAAATATGAATCACTATGTCAATATAATTGACACAAAAATAAATAACCATTTAAATATTAAGAAAATGAAGAAAAAATATGGACCTATTTTTATTATTGTTTGTATTTGGAAAAACGTTTTGAAATTTAGACCACATTCTAAATGTGTCCTAATATCCCAAAGTAGTAATAAGATCTTTTTGGTACCATCCTTCCTTCAATTATATATAGAGCAGTGGTATTTTGATCTACATCTAGGACCACTTTCCTATGAGGTGATTATAGTTATTCTCTTGCAAGATACATGGATTTATTTTTATTGAGATCATGCTTTATAATGGTTTCATTTTTTTTATAAACCACTACATCTTTTGGTTGGGAATATGATCTTTAGTGGTAACTTTTGAGAATTTTATAGCCCCAACTAGGATTGATACATTGGAGAAACCCAAAACCATACTAGGTCTATCTCTCCTTTCTTGATTCTCATGTTTACATTACTAATCCCTGACTTCTTCTCTAATTTTTTCAGTTTAATCATTTAATTCATTATAAGTATTAATACATCTATAATTTTGGATTATAATTTCACTTGGATCATGTGGTAAACTTCCCCTTTCTAGTCTTCTGAAATTATCGATTTAATATCTGAATCATTAAATTCAGTTATGTTTTTTATTCTTCTTGGTGAGGCAAATGTAGAGTTTATATTCATGGACATATACATTTTCCATATTTGTTTTAATCATCCATTTGTTATGTTATCGAATTTCAACCTTATTCTCAACCTGAAGATCATATATGCCCATGATTTCATCATTTTCAATATCACTATCATTGATTTTTTTACTCTCTATCAATAACACCAAATAATCTTCACCGATATACCTTAAATCCTCAAATTAATCCATTTCAATCTAATCAAAACTTTCATCTTCATGAGATAGAATATTTTTTCTTTTAAATAATTTCTATAGTGATTTCCTCTAGATTTATTACCTTTAATAGGACTCTTCATAATCTTTATTTTATCATCATATTGAATATTTTTAAATAGATTAGCATATAGATGTATAATATTACTACCATATAAATAGGAAAGTTTCCTTTTAATTTTCTTTTTCATGTGAAGGATTTCTGTTGAATTTTTATTTCCTCTCTTTAAAGAACCCTTGAACACCCTAAGAGGGGAGGGGGGAATCAGGGTGTAAAATTCTTATTCAAAAGTGACGAACATTGTTCCCATGTTAGAAATAACTTGTTAAACCTTCATGATGGTAATGTGTAGTAATTTGAACATTCATATGATGAGATAAAACATAGCAGTTTTACTTGGGTCACCACTAAGGTCTATTCCAAGGGGCATATACTATAAATGTGTCGGTCATACCAAAATCCACTAATCCTCACAAGCTATGAAATAAAGAGTTTAGTAATAGTGACTTTATTCTAGGAACACTACCTTTAGATTATTTTAGGGAAATCACACTACCTCCCACAGAACTCTTTCATTGACTCAGCCTAACTCACTACTTTCAGTGATGTCTCACTCAGTTTACTGAATTGATGGTAACTTCATTAGATTGGAATTTAAGTCTTAATATTTGATCAACAAGAGAATCTTCTTGAATAGAAGTCCAAATTTGATGCACTTGAAATAATTGTTCACTTAAACATGATGATTAATACTTCCTTTCACAAATATCATTCGTAAAGATCACTACCTTCATGAAGAAAACTGTCTTTATGGAACAAACTGACTTCAATATGCACATTGAGTTATCAAAGAATACCTCATCATTGTGAAACTTCCATTACTAAAAATCATTGGCATTAGTCAAGACTTAAATGATATTTTCACGATGCTCAACACTGTATAGAAACCCAAAATTTTGAATCCCCCAGCATTCATGAAATCAGAGCAATTATGAATTTTCTAAAAATATTTTTAGGTCAAATGATTTAGGGTATCCTCAAATATATAGGCTCAACTTTCAAGATTCTCACACATATCTAGATAATTTTCCATGAAACTAAAAAAACCTATTCACCATGATCCTTAACTCACAATGATCTAATGAAATTCACCTTCTTCACTCATTTCATGATATTCCACTTCTCATAGTCACATAGATTATTGTCAACCCATTGTGTCATTCATGATGCTCCTCATCATCAGAAATCTCAGCCTTTACAAAACCCAAGCTTCATGAAACCCATGAATTTACCATATTAATGATAGATCAATCCCAAAAAACCACCATTCATGATTCATTACACTCCCTTCATATTTTTATCACAAATATTTTGAAAACATTGGGAAATGATGCCACCTTCATTATTATAGTCAGATTGTACTAGAAGATCACTTTACAAGAAAACACCCTAATCATCCCGGTGTGGATTGACCACAAACGTGTAACAGAATCCATTTATAAAAATGAATATCCTTGGTTCCAATAATATCCCTCTTTGGGTTTGTTGGAAATATGTAGTTAAATTCAACAAAGCACTCAGAAACTATGTAAACCTGATACTCAAGAAACAAATAATCCCACACTTTATGTCTATGTGAAAAAATCTTTGTTTAGAAAAAAATAAGGGAGTCATGAATTGGGTTCTCATGATTTGGAACTCTTAAAGATGTCCAAGTTAATCCTTGAACATTTAAACAAAAAAACCTCTATAAATTTTATAAAACATTTAACTTTAAAAATTATTCATTCTAACACTCCTAAAGAACTTTTATTTTCACATATAGAGCTCAAAACACACTCTCCCAAGATCATACATTATCCATAAACCTACATCACTTCCACAAATAGATTAAAACAGTTGAAAAAATTGGGGAGAGGGGAAGAACCCTAACCTCTTCATGCACTGGGAGGTGGATGAACATTGAGGTTCAACCAATATTTCTCAAACACATGTTCTGATAATGGCTTTGTCAAAATTTCAGCCACTTGATCATATGTTCCAATATTCTCCATTTTTATCACACCTTTTCAACTTTTCCTTGATGATGTGATATCTGATCTCAATATGTTTTATATGAGAATGTGGAAGTAGATTATTAATAAGATTTATCACACTATTGTTATCACAGTAAATCACCATTGGTTGTTTCACCTCATCACCAATATAACTTATTTTTTTCTTTATCCACAATATTTGATTACAAAACTTTTTAATTGAGATATAATATACTTAATCCATACTAAGAGAGTCTCTTTCTTATTTATTTCTTAACCAACCCACACATTTATATTCAATGAAGAATTCTCCACAACTTATGTACATTCTATCCACCACATATTTATTGTAGTCAGTATTATAAAATGTTTTTAATTCCTTAAATATTTCTGCAAAAAAGTACAATCCAAAATTGTGAGTACCATTAAAATATCTCATGATTATTTTAACAAATTTCAAATGATCTTACTTCAGATTACTTTGAAATCATCCCACTAAGAAAATTAAAAATTTGATATCTATCCATGTTTCATTCAAGTATAATAGGTTTATAATGATTCTCCCTTACATAGTGGGATCTATAGAAGTCCCATCCTCATGATTTCGATGTTTTTTCCCAACCACAATCAGAGTTGACATTGGTTTGTAATCATGCTTGACGAATTTATTCATCCATTATCTTGCATAATTTTTCTCTCAAATGAATGTGTAATCCTTCTTCTGAATCGCATGCAGCCCCAAGAATTATGTTTTTTCACAAATCATAGACATTTAAAATTATGACTTCACATGATTAGAAAAATCTTTCATAGATCCCAACCTACTTCTTCCAAATATAATATCATCCATGTACACAATCACCGTAAATTGTTCTTCCATTGAATTCTTTACATATCAATTAGGATAAAAAACTACTATTTTTAATTAAAGATTTTTTATATGAGTGTCCAGTCAAGAATACCATTCACATGGACCCTGATTTATGCCATAGATAGACTTACTTAATCTAAAAACCGTTTCGTCATCATTTCCAATAATAAATCCCACTAGTTGTTCAATGTATACTTATTCTTAAATAACACCTTTTATGAATTTTGTTTTGAGATTAATTTGGTAATATTTATACCCTATATGAATTGACTTCATCAGGAAAATCAGTATTGACTCCAGTCCCACTACTAGAGCAAAAGTTTCTTCAATATGTTATCCTTCAATTTGTGTGTATCCTTTACACACTGTGCATACCTTATTTCTGATCACATGTAACGCCCCGACCCCAGCTACCCAGCGTCGGTGCATTACTTCGTAACATTGGCATGATCACAAAAGATCAAGTCTCGAAAGACCGATTAGTTTAGTAGCCTTGGAAACACTAGATACATTCATAAATGTTACATTACATCATAAAGTGAAAAACTAATAACAAAGTCTTCATAGTCCACACTCATATCCTCTTCTGACTATCCCTGCAGGTCATTCATAAAATACTTCTTCACATCCTGGAAAATATTAAAACCTTGAAAGGGGTGATCTCAGATGCTCAATAAGGATAACAATATTGCGGAAGCTTTCATAAATAAACAAAAACATTTAAGGCAATGTATAACTAAAACAAAAGTCTTTTAAACATGAACATCAACATAATATGGAAAAAGTAAAATGAGATAATGCCATTTACTTCTTCAAATGGATATTCTACTAGTCGAATAATCACATGCAATATCAATAACCACCTTCATAATGATGGAATGCATAATTCCAGACATTCTGAAACATTTTGTCAAGGCCTCGTCCAAGACGTCTAAAATGATTAAGGCCTCGATCAAAATCACAAATCAAATGGGGAAAGGGCCTCGGCCAATTCCATGTCTAGTTGTCTCATGAGACCTACCGATGCATCGAGGAGCTATAGCGGGCTCCACCCGTCACTTATTAAGTCCAATGCATTCCTCATTCGAATAGGTTTAAACATATCATAAACCATAACATAATCGTATCACATAAAACATGCATAAATGAAACATAACATTTCCACATTTCAATCAAAAGATATCAATACAGCACATTGATATAATAAAAACGCTTTCAAAACCATTTTCAATACCAAAATAAAAGAAAGTTAAAACATTGTATTTATTTTTCATTAAAAAAATGATGGCCTGTAGAGGAAGCCGAAACTCAAATAATGGTCATGGTGGTGGAGAATTCATTGTCGCCGCATAAGTACAGAAAGAAAAACATTCCCTTTTTGTCATTTAGTAAAACGCTTCGTATAAAAAAGATTCCTTTTGAATAAACGTAAAAGTCAAAGGGGTTTATACACCGTATAAAAGAAAGTTGTGTATAAAACCAAATATGCCTCAATGAAAAAAGATTGAGATGAAGTCCTTAAAAAGATCATTTTTAAAATAAAATAGATCTATTATGTGTATTCCCAATAGGTACACATAAATAATAAAAAATAATAAATAATAATATCATGACATAATTTGAAAGTAGGAGATTAACCCAAAGAATGGAAGTTGGGTTAAGAAATTCCCTTACCTTGCGTCTTGTCCTGAATCGACCGTTCTTTATCCTCCTGAATAATAAACTAGAGTTAATTTCTACTTACTTAAGAACCTTTTTTATGTTCATTATTCCTTTTATATCACTTATTACAATGTTATGAACATTATGTAATTATTTAAGTTAATAACGGTCGTTTTGTCGATCTTTGGTACTTGAGTCAACAATAAACTTCTTATAATTACAAGTTGTTTACGTGGTAGAATATCCATTATCTCCAGAATTATATTCATGATTTAGATGTCATATATATCATATATATCTAGTATATACATTCATTCATAATATTACATAACATTTAGAGGTAAGAAATGAAATGCACCGTTCATGGAGATGGTAAGCCGTACGTACGCATGAACGCTACTTTCATTTCTATTTCGTATTTAATGCAATGAAATCATAATTATATAAAGGTATAATATAGTTTAAGTATAATATCATATATAATATCATTTACTCCATCCTTTATACATCCCACATATGGCATTAACGATTCACATCACTTTGAGGGGGCGGTAGTCCGCACTTCCTAAAATGAAATTATCACGTTTACCCATAATGGAAATCATATAGTATGCCATAAATGAGAAATACAGAAGCATAATGAAAACATAAACATAATATATATATCATATATGAAAATAGTGTCATCAAAATGGCCACTATAATAGGTTTTAAAAGAATTTGAACAATCATCGTTTCGTGAGGCAGTATTTCGCCACCCACAGAAACAGTATGTTCTTTAACCATTAGACGAAGGTGTGTGTAAGTGTAAACCAAATAATTATCATAAAAACATCCTAGTATATTGTATATACTGGTGTTGTTACAAAATAAAGGAATGAAAAGAGTTTAAGGGGTTGGAGAAGCAAAATAAAACAAAACAACATTAGAGAAGACATTACCTAAAAAATCGGGTAACTCTTTTTGATTTGAGACAAAGGCTTTCTTGGGAAGAATTCTGCCCAAAGTGAGGCTTCTAGGAGTAATTGAGGGATGTTGGGAGAGTATTTGGGCAGATTTAGGCCGAGCCAAATGTCTTGAAGGTGTGAATAAGGTGGGAGTGGTGGGGGCCTTTTATAAGTGTAGAGGACGGGCACTTTTGGAAAGTAATAAAATGTTATTCTATTATACAATGCTTTTAGGATTCTAAAGGTCCCAAACTTGTATAATTATAGGATAAGGTGATAAGGGTTCGAAATATCCTCATCCAATATGCTTTGGACAAGGATAAGCCTTGTATTTTATGTTATCTTCTCATTTTATTTAAATCGTTAAATAATGAGGTCATCGCTGCATCATCATGATGTCATAAATAATTTAATTTATTTAATGTCTAAAAATTATAAAAAAAATACTATGATGTAGGAAATATTTTTATCTTTCCAATGATTATTTATAATAAAAAATATGACTTGTATAACCCCATTTAAAAATTGTTTTAGTAAAACAGTTCATGTTTGTGTCATTTTTTACTTTAACATTAAATAAAAGGTATTTATGTCATTTTCCAACTAAAGTGGCTCCTTGGGGTCCCCAAGTTGACCCATGGATTGTCTTGGTCGGACATGGCACATCCAATGAGGGTAGGACATGTTTCAAGCTCATCTCATATTATTAAAACATTATTTTTACCTTAAACTATACTAATTACCTCTAATCGCGATTAAGAACTTAAAAGTTACTATTCACCAAAAAATTATTTTAATCACATTGAACCACATTTTACTTCTTCATGACAAACATTTATGTCGGATTTTTGAAAATCAAATCAAAGAAGTGGTAATATTTCATTTAAATGAAAAATCAGTTTTCTAACTACCACTTAGTGGTTTCACTATTCATCAAAAATTGAAGTTTTTCAGAACAATGCCAAAATTTCACCCTAACCTATAATTGATATTCTGAATTCAAAAATGATGTCTATTTTATGAAATTCCAAACATATAATTTTCATTAATTAATTTTATAATTAATTCCCGCTGTCACAACAAATAGCGTGTTTTTAAGAAACAATTTATATCAAAAGATTGACAATTGTTTATGTCCAATTTCAAAGTGAAATTAATTTTAATGAAAACCATTGGATAAAATGGTAAAAATATATTCTAATTATTCTTTAAAACCACTCAATTTGAAATTTAATGACAACCAGTGTGTTAGAACTCGATGTTGCGTACAATGCAAGCTATTACATTATTGAATGAGAAGCGTATCATGG
Organism: Viscum album; assembly: GCA_963277665.1. Taxonomy (NCBI): domain Eukaryota; kingdom Viridiplantae; phylum Streptophyta; class Magnoliopsida; order Santalales; family Viscaceae; genus Viscum; species Viscum album. Next base: position 1,011,319,879 of record OY728141.1, on the reverse strand, counting down.
AAGCTCGGGGTGTCCCATTCTCCCCTCCTTCAATAAATTGCGTCCTCACAATTTGAAATTTTTCTTTGTAAATAAAAGGTTGAAAAGAGAAAATACCTTTGTGGAAAACCCACATTGGAAATAATATTAATAAAATTTATCCTTAATAAGAGGGAAAGTGAAATGAAAAAGTCACCACCCAATTATGATCTCGATTAGGAGAACATTGGTGGAAATTAAAGACATATAATTGGAGGAAAAATGTAAATATTTGTAGGGAGTGATTGAGGTCATCAATCACAATCAACTGTCAAATTGAGGGCCTCAAAGACTTCAATCTATGTTGATTTAAAATATCATCAGTTCAAAAAGACATAAGGTATTAGGATAACACATTTTTTTGTTTTAATATCTCTTTACTAAAGTTTAAGAAATAATTTATTCATTGAATAAGAGATAGGTATATATATATTTATGCTTGACAATTAGAGTTTCAACCTTCAACTCATCTTTCACTCAAAAAGATAATAGAACTCAAAAATATTATACTTATCCTAATTTTATAAGGTTCCAAATGTTAAAACATAACATTTAGATTAGTATAATTATTTTGTAATAACCAGGGACTTCCTGTAGGCTAGTGGTAGGAAATAAAGGCCTGTCGCACCATGATTGTGGGTTCGATTCCTACAGCTTTGTCCGACGCGACGGGTTATTCCCCACCCTGCAGGTTGTCCTTTTCCTAAAACTATAGTATTATAATATTCAAAAATAATCTTCATAAATTTTTAACCTTAAACAATACTATCCAAAGATCAACTTAATCCACTCCAACCTCTATAGTTATCCAAAATACCTCTGTCAAGACTTTTTCTAAAAGGTCTCTTAATTCCAAAATCAATTTATCAGATTCCCCAAACAATGTAATGTTTCTCTTATTGTCACATACTAAAAATATAATTACCTTCATCATATTAAAAGCTTACTAAAATCAACATGTACTGCAGTACAATCCTTATATATATATATATATATCACCTTATTCTAATAACCAGAATATAATCCATGAGTCCAAAGGCACCAATACATAAATTATTTTGCTTCAGCTGTAGTAACAGCATAAGATTGTCCTTGATCCCTTGGCCTTTTCTGAGGTAAGTTTCCCTGATGCTTAGGGAATTCATTTTCATAATGCCCCATTTCCCTACAATTGTAGCATTCAACATTGATAGCCTCTTTCTTTCCCTTGCAATCGCGCACCTGGTGACCTTTTTCCCCACATTTATAACAAACTCCCATTCCTTTTAGACAAGTACCAGGGTGATTCTTCCCAAAATTATCACATAATGGAAAATCCTTCTTTCCCTTTTTCCCTTTATCTGTCTCTTGTTCCACCGTTCTCTTCTTATCTTTCTTTACATTGTTGTCAAAAGACTTAGAGAATTCCTTTTCTGTCTTGATAGCACATGAGACTATATCTTCGTATGTTGAGAACGATTGTGATACTAAAGATCGACGGAGAAATGGTTTTAACCCATCAAAGAAATGATCAATCTTACCTCTTGGGTTACGTATATAATCTGCATCATACCTCGCTAACCTTGTAAAGTTGTCCTCATACTTTCTGACATTCTCATCCTCCTTTTGTTTCAGACTCAGAAATTTCCTTTCCATATCTGCTCTATGGTCATGAGGAAAGTATTTTTCTAAGAAAAGATCTTTGAACTCCCTCCATTCCATATTCGATATGTCATCATCTTCCTTTTTGTTTTGAATCAATGACCACCATTGATCAGCATCTCCAGTGAGACGGTAAACTGCAATGATAACCTTTTCCCTTTCACTACTCCCCAAGGCATGGAATATTTTCTCTAAGGAGTTTATCCATTTCTCAGCTACTAATGGATTTGTACCCCCATTAAATGTTGGTGGTTGTTGCCTCATGAAGCGGTCTAACATTGATCCTCCACGTTGCGGATCAGGGTTCTCCATACGAGTAAGGTTATTATTCATAACCTGAGTGAGTTGTCCCAGTATGGTAATAAGTTGATCAGCACCAGTTGTATCTCCAGCTCCACAATAATTATCTTGAGAAGGAGGGAAATCCCTAAACGGAGTGCGTGCATTGATACGGTTTCCATTCCTTCCACTAGGCGCCATTTCTAAACAATGGTATAAACTATATTTGTTTATAAATCAAAATACATAATTCCATACTTGTAAGATACTTAACATAAATTGAACTATTTATGGATATAATACATAAAATGTTTTCTTTGAGGAAGTATATACTCATAACCCTTCATAGTGGTTTATAAAGAAAATTTGAATTATCTAAAGCATATCCCCCGGGAGTGTCGTAACCAAGAGTGCAGCAAGGACCGTTGTCGTGCACCAATTCCCGTTCGAGTCTAGGTCAAAGCGGTGTTTTCGGGTTTTACCCCTAGGTACATCTGTGCCAGAGCCGCCTCTACTTGCTCATATCCAGACAGGGGCGTATTGCTCGGAAAACTCACAAAATATCTATAATACCAAAATTATAGGAACTTCTTCTATACTAATCCTTAAAGTCTATCTTCGGGCTATGTTCTCTAATCAGATTTTATCTAAATCTAGCTTCCAAGTTTAGTACTAAACTACCTCTGATACCAACTGTAACTCCCCGACCCCAGCTACCCAGAGTCGGTGCATTACTTCGTAACATTGGCATGATCACAAAAGATCAAGTCTCGAAAGACCGATTAGTTTAGTAGCCTTGGAAACACTAGATACATTCATAAATGTTACATTACATCATAAAGTGAAAAACTAATAACAAAGTCTTCATAGTCCACACTCATATCCTCTTCTGACTATCCCTGCAGGTCATTCATAAAATACTTCTTCACATCCTAGAAAATATTAAAACATTGAAAGGGGTGAGCTCAGATGCTCAGTAAGGATAACAATATTGCGGAAGCATTCATAAATAAACATAAACATTTAAGGCAATGTATAACTAAAACAAAAGCCTTTTAAACATGAACATCAACATAATATGGAAAACGTAAAATGAGATAATGCCATTTACTTCTTCACATGGATATTCTACTGGTCGAATAATCACATGCAATATCAATAACCACCTTCATAATGATGGAATGCATAATGCCAGACATTCTGAAACATTTTGTCAAGGCCTCGTCCAAGACGTCTAAAATGATTAAGGCCTCGGCCAAAATCACAAATCAAATGGGGAAAGGGCCTCGTCCAATTCAACGTCTAGTTGTCTCATGAGACCTACCGATGCATCGAGGAGCTATACCGGGCTCCACCCGTCACTTATTAAGTCCAATGCATTCCTCATATGAATAGGTTTAAACATATCATAAACCATAACATAATCGTATCACATAAAACATGCATAAATGAAACATATCATTTGCACATTTCAATCACAAGATATCAATACAACACATTGATATAATAAAAACGCTTTCAAAACCATTTTCAATACCAAAATAAAAGAAAGTTAAAACTTTGTATTTATTTTTCATTAAAAAAATGATGGCTTGTAGAGGAATCCGAAACTCAAATAATGGTCACGGCGGAGGAGAAGTCGTTGTCTCCACATAAGTACGGAAATAAAAACATTACCTTTTTGTCGTTTAGTAAAATGATTCGTATAAAAAAGATTCCTTTTGAATAAACGTAAAAGTCAAAGGGGTTTATACACCGTATAAAAGAAAGTTGTGTATAAAACCAAATATGCCTCAATGAAAGGAGATTGAGACGAAGTCCTTAAAAAGATCATTTTTAAAATAAAATAGATCTATTATGTGTATTAACTATAGGTACACATAAATAATACAAAATAAGAAATAATAATATCATGACATAATTTGAAAGTAGGAGATTAACCCAAAGAATGGACGTTGGGTTAAGAAATTCCCTTACCTTGCGTCTTGTCCTGACTCGACCATTCTTTAACCTCCTGAATAATAAAATAGAGTTAATTTCTATTTACATAAGAACCTTATTTATGTTCATTATTCCTTTTATATCACTTATTACCATGTTATGAACATTATGTAATTATTTAGTTAATAACGGTCGTTTTGTCGATCTTTGGTACTTGAGTCAACAAAAAATTTCTTATAATTACAAATTTTTTATGTGGTAGAATATCCATTATATCCAGAATTATATTCATGATTTAGATGTCATATATATCATATATATCCAGTATATACATTCATTCATAATATTACGTAACATTTAGAGGTAAGAAATGAAATGCACCGTTAACGGAGACGGTAAGCCGTACGTACGCATGAATGCTACTTTCATTTCTATTTCGTATTTAATGGAATGAAATCATAATTATATAAAGGTATAATATAGTTACAGTATAATATCATATATAATATCATTTATTCCATCCTTTATACATCCCACATATGGCATTAACGATTCACATCACTTTGAGGGGGCGGTAGTCCGCACTTCCTAAAATGAAATTATCGCGTTTACCCATAATGGAAATCATAATGAATTCCATAAATGAGAAATACAGAAGCATAATGAAAACATAAAAATAATATATATATCATATATGAAAATAGTGTCATAAAAATGGCCACCATTATAGGTGTTAAAAGAATTTGAACAATCATCATTTCGTGAGGCAGTATTTCACCACCCACAGAAACAGTATGTTCTTTAACCATTAGACGAAGGTGTGTGTAAGTGTAAACAGAATACTTATCATAACAACATTATAGTATATTTTAGATACTGGTTTTGTTACAATAGAAAGGAATGAAAAGAGTTTAAGGGGTTGGAGAAGCAAAATAAAACAAAACAACATTAGAGAAGACATTACCTAAAAAATCGGGTAACTCTTTTTGATTTGAGACAAAGGCTTCCTTGGGAATAATTCATCCAAAATTGAGGCTTCTAGGAGTAAGTGAGGGATGTTGGGAGAGTATTTGGGAAGAGTTTGGCCGAGCCAAATGGCTTGAAGGTGTGAATAAGGTGGGAGTGGTGGGGGCCTTTTATAAGTGGAGAGGAGGGGCACTTTTGGAAAGTAATGAAATGTTATTCTATTATACAATGCTTTTCAGATTCTAAAGGTCCCACACTTGTATAATTCGAGGATAAGGTGATAAGTGTTCTAAATATCCTCATCCAATAGGCTTTTGACAAGTGTAAACCTCGGAATTTACATTATCTTCTCATTTTATTTAAATCGTTAAACAATGAGGTCATCACTGCATCATCATGATGTCATAAATAATTTAATTTATTTAATGTTTAAAAATTATAAAAAAAATACTATGATGTAGGAAATAGTTTTAGCTTTCCAATGACTATTTATAATCAAAAATATAACTTTTATAACCCCGTGTAAAAATTGTTTTAGTAAAACATTTCATGTTTGTGTCATTTTTTACTTTAACATTAAATAAAAGGTATTTATGTCATTTTCCAACTAAAGTGGCTCCATGGGGTCACCAAGTTGACCCATGGATTGTCTTGGTCGGCCATGGAACATCCAATGAGTGTAGGACATGTTTCAAGCTCATCTCATTTTATTAAAACATTATTTTTACCTTAAACTACACTAATTACCTCTAATCGCGATTAAGAACTTAAAAGTTACTATTCACCAAAAAATTATTTTAATCTCATTGAACCACATTTTACTTCTTAAAGAAAACTATGTATGTATTATTTTTGAAAATCAAATCATAGAAGTGGTAATATTTCATTTAAACGAAAAATCAGTTATTTAACTACCACTTAGTGGTTTCACTATTCATCAAAAATTGAAGTTTTCAGAACAATGCCAAAATTTCACCCTAAGCTATAATTGATATTCTGAATTAAAAAATGATGTCTATTTTTTGAAATTCCAAACATATAATTTTCATTAATTAATTTTATAATTAATTTCCGTTGTCACAACAAATAGCGTGTTTTTAAGAAACAATTTATATCAAAAGATTGACAATTGTTTATGTCCAATTTCAAAGTGAAATTAATTCTAATGACCACCATTGGATAAAATGGTAAAAATATATTCTAATTATACTTTAAAAACACTCAATATTATAACTTATCACTATAAATTATTTTGATTAAAAAAGTTGTTTTAAGTATTTTTCACTATTCATAAAATTTTTGAAGTTCTCAGAAAATTACAAAAAATTCAACATAGGCTAATTTCAATATTAGGAATACAAAAATGAAGTCCATTTTGAAATATAAAATTTCTATAAATTTAAAAAGTGGTTAATACTATTCATAACGGCTACTTTGATTAGTTGCAGTGTGTTAGAACTCGATGTTGCGTACAATGCAAGCTATTACATTGTTGAATGAGAAGCGTATCATGGAAGCTCGGGGTGTTACGTCACATTTCCATTATCATAATTTTTTTTTAAAAAATCCACATTTTTTTATCACATTGTGATTTTAGGGCCTCTCAACAGGATCCCATAGTTAGTTCTTGTCAACCTGGTGTTATTCAATATGCATGGTGTTAACCTAATTCATCCTTCACGGTTACATCCAATGAGGTTGCATCTATAATTGATATGAAAGTCAAATGTGGTTAACTCCTCATTATCTTTATCTATGTGGGAGATATCAAGTCACCAATGATTTTGTATTGATCAATTTCTACTATCCTATTTGAGAGGACCGGTTTGAGATATGTCTAACACTGGGAGGAGGGGTGAATCAGTGATGGGGACTTATTAAACCAATTTATTCTTTTTATCCTTGTACCTCTTGACCTGTTAGTACCTTGAATCTCTTATTCTCTTTTACCTATCGCATGCAATAATATGAAATCATTAGAAATATGAACACGATATTTTTACAATGTTCACCACTAAATAATAGTACTTATGTCTTTGACATGTATGGTAATGACTAGTGCACATATTCTCCATTACAATGTAGTAAATGTTACAGTGGTTGACTAGCAAAACAATCCTCTAGTCTGCGTGCCTCCCTACACTTGGAAGAGTGAAAGATATAATATCTTCCCAGTGTTTCTCCCTACACTCAGATTGGGGAAGGGAAACAGTCATCTTCCAACTTGTAACGATTAGGCTACAACCCTACACTCATTGTTTCATTATACTTCCAGTGTAGATAGTCTCTTACAGCCTCTAGCTAGTTATTTATACTTCCTTTGAAGACATTCTTCTCTCAATTAAAATAGATTACAACACAAAGAGAATATTCCACCTCTTCAGACATGTTGGATTCTATAGTCCTACTTTGTTCCTCCACAACTATCTTCTTATCCTTGTTACTTAGAAGAATGCAAGTGACCAACCTATTTTTTCTCTGTAGCAAACCTATAAGCTGCACACCCAGCTTCATTTTCTTCTTTAATGCGAAACTAGATACACTGAAACCTTCTCTTCTTTACACTTTCTCATCCAGTGCCAAACCAACTGCACTGAACTCTTATTATTCTTCTTACTAGAATCAAAAGTTCTCTTTGTGATTGTAAAATTAATGAAGTCTAGCTCATCTTAGCATCATTACAGTTGACTAAAATATGGTAAAAACTTCTAGCACAACTCACATCTTGCACTCCAATCCCTACATGTACACCACCCTTCTTGTGAACCTCCCTACTTGTGTTCCACCAACTACTTGCACACCATAATTGTGCACAACTAACAACATGAACGCCACTTTGGGTTTAGACACAACACACTTGTTGAACACAAATCCCTACTTGCGCACCACATACAACATGTGCGCCACTTCTTCTTGTGTGACACTATGCTTGCGGACCACTATACTTACACACCACTCTTCTTGTGTTCCTTATGAATAACTCTTGACTTGTGAGACACTTCATCTTTCCCACTAATTTCTACTACTTGCGCAATCAGAGCTCAAATTTTCTCATAAGTTTCAAGCCTTCAAAAATAAGAAGGGTACTCATCTATTTATAGGCATTTTTGTGACCCTATGTACGAGGTATGCGACACATCTTCTACACCATTTCATTAATTACACGCCACTCCATGACATTCGCGCCACTACATCATGTGAACACCACTCCATCACTTACAATTAACATTATTTATTTTGTCATATTTTCATGTGATGATGTTAAAATAGGACTTTCTCTCAACATACACTTTCATTCCACTTATACTTGTGCACCATATTTTTACTTTTGTGTCAGTAATTAACTTGTTCACCACATTATTTCCTTTGTCACATTTTGATGTGATGATCTTGAAATATGACTTGTGCGCAACATACACTTTCACGCCACTTATACTTGTGTGACACTTTCCTTCCTTTGTCATATTTTGATCTAGAAATATTTCTTATCATGAAACATACACTTACACGCCACATATACTTGGCACCTTGCACACTAATTTTGACTTGCGCACCACATTGTTTAGTTTTCCAACCCACTTCTTCACTCCTTTATCCTTCATAAGGATTTCATCACATGTTCTCTAAACTTTTGGTATTTGTGAAATTAAAATCATCAAATCATCATCATAGTTTATCTTTCATGCAAATCATCTTCCATGGTTTTCTTGAAATAATAAAATATTGTGTGGCCCTAAATTCTTATTCTTCTTCTAGAATTTTTGGAATATGAATTTAAAAAATCTTCTCACATGGATGATGACTTCAATAAACCATTAAAAATATCTTTTGACCCAAAAGTTGAGGGTTGAGGCTTCTTCATAAACCATAAATGTTGTAGAAAATGTATCACCATTGATAAATATATTTTAAACATTAAGAAAGTGATACAATCATTTTATTTGAAGGAAATTTGTAATGAATGACCATCATAGAATGAAAATCTCTTCCACACTCTCTCTTCTTCTTCAACCATCATTCTCTACTTCAAGAAAATCATAATATTCTTTTCATCAAGTAATATCTTGCATGGTTATCATGAAACTGTGTAATGTTGCATTATCTCATTGATATCCTCATTTTTCTTCAATCATCCTCATATGGATGATAATTCACCATTAATCATTTTTGTAAACAATGTGTAACCAATAACACAAGTTCTTTGAACATAGGATCTGTTCAACAATCATTTGAATTGACTTAATCTTCTTGGTGAGTTTCTAAAGTAGGACATCAAATACTGTGATTCAATAACAATTCTTTAGGAAACCTCACATCAACCAATATCCATGACTTTTACGTCCTTCATTTCCTTCTTCAGTTTGACCATTATTGGCAACTATTTACAAAAAATACAATCTTCATACACAAAGTGGTCCAAACAATCTCCCCCTTTGTATTTTGTTGTGAATAATTTAAAGTATCCTAAAATGAATGTGTCAATGTCAAAAGGAGAAGCTTCTCTATCCCATTTACTTCTTTACCCCCTTAGTCTTAAAATATTAATTTCAATTTCCCTACCCCTTATTGACAAGAAATACACTGTTAATGGTAGATAAGGTATCAATAATTACTTATGTTGTTTGCCATCAATCATTTCACTCTATGTATCCTTACAAAAAGCTCGATGTAGAAAACAAGCGGATTTTATTTAGACCTAAAAGATGTCCATTATCCGCTGATCATGATGCCTCAAGAGATGAGATCTTATACACTTGTCTTCAAGGGTTTTCCACTTTAATTCCAGGACGAAGATATTTTATTTGATAAGAAATAATCAACCTGAGATTATTACACTCACTTCATCAAACAAATCAAAAACATTCAAGTTAAACTGGAAAGATAAATGGCCTTTGGGCACTTTCATTCTTCTTATTTCATTGATTGAATCAGTTACTCCCCCTTTGTAAAAATATATTTATTTTGAGTAACCAAGGATGAGAGATTAAGAAACAACATACCTTTTACAATGACATGCTATTCATGAAATTTCCAGAGTAATTGAATTTGATACCAATTGATGTTGATACATTACTGATGTAGATACTGAAATAATAACTCTATAAGTTTCTTCACATGTCCCCTCTCCCCATCAAGGGAACACTCCTTGTCATTTCTATTAATGGTGATCCCTCATCATATTAATATTTAAATATTAATTTACAAATCTTCCATGGATGAAAACTTATTCTGATTTGCTATCAAGAGTTGATAGCAGTCACTACTTTTGAGGTTCTTCCCCTGAGATATTGTTTCACCTTGAGTTCCCTATATTATTAGAACAAATAAAACACACAATTATTTAAGGGAATAAGGTGGTTCCTACTTTCTTAATTAATGTTAACAACAATGTTGAGATAATCTTCTCAAACCAGATTCTCCATTCTTCACACTTTTACAACTGATCTTCAATGCTGACTGTGATTGTGTGGATCTCAGTATATATTTTATTAGTTTGTGTGTAAGTCTTTTTCTTTAAGATATTTCAAAGCACTAGAATCTATTGGTGAAAAATTCATCTTCTTGATTAATTCTTATTGGGCTGAAGTAAATTCAAAGCATATTTTAACAGTGTGACCAGTCTTATTTCCCCTTCCACATAGAACATCATGGTCATCATGTAGAATCTTCCATTTGCTTTTGGCACTAGAATTAGCTTGTACATCTTCCATATTTCACATTAATTACAAATAATCTGTCCAAACCACCAATATATCATTAGGAGATGAGGAATTCAGATTGGATCTTTTACACGGAGTCTTATGAGTGTCATCCTTCTTAGGAGTTATTTTGTATGAACTACCCTTCAACTTTTGAGATTTTGTATCTAAGGAATTATTAGTTTCCTTCCATGAAATCTTCTTGAGAGAATTTGATTTTTCAACATAATTCTGATTACATCCGAAGATATATTATTTATTATTCACAAGCTTATATAGTATTTTTTCTTAATATATTTGAATACCTTATGAGATAATCATGCATCATTCTTATGACCACCCCCATTTCATAAATCACATATGTTATCCAGCATTCCAAATCTATTTGCAGTATACATATGCTTTTAGAACTATGTATTTTGATTCTTCTTTTCAACCTTTCTCCCCCTTGATATTGGATTTATTTGTGATTTTACATTTAAGGGTTGTACTAAAAATCCAGTGCACAATGTCCAAATCTATTGCAGCACCAGCATTGACCCAAAATTTTTACTTCTTTATATCTTCTATATTAGATTGTTGATCCTTCTTCTTGATTTGTTGTGCTCTATTTGGGGAACCATATTCAATATTATTCTTCCTAACCACCCTATCCCTAGTAGTAGGAATCACATCACCTTTCCTCATCCATACTTATTTTGAGTTTTCCTTCTAACCTGTAGTTTTTATTGAAAGAGTTTTGGAAACTTTAGTAAAAGCTGGTATGGTTCGTACCTTTACCTTCTCAACCTCTTGCGATAGATCAATGAGTAATGCCACGATCTTCTTATCACATGTTGGAGGTCTATTTAAAGTTGAAACCTCCAGTGATGATTGAGTACTAGCTGCCACTGTTTACTTCCTTTAAGGAGACTCAATATTTGTCTTCACAAGATTGGTCAACTGAGCTTCTAGCTCTAGATATCTCATATTGATGATATCTTTTGGTATTAAAAAATAGTCATATTATCGTCAAAATGCATCTTCATTATATCAACTTCCTTTTCATACATATTTTTTTTTCTAACAATGAGTCATGTTCTTTGATCTTGTTGAAATTTTCTTCCAGATATAATTTTTTTACATTAGTTCTCCTTTTAAGCTCATCTCCATGTGAATGGATCTTCTCTTCTATAATCTTGTTGAATCCCTCTTTCTCCTCAAATTATTTGATCCATTTTAATGAACTCATTTCAAATTCCCACTTTGTTACTTCAAACACTCCAACCTGTCTAGAGAAATTCAGACATTCAACATTTTTTTCTTGCAAGACATTCTCCAAAAGATCATTTTCTTCTTCTAGCTGGGTGAAATCTTCTTCCATACATTGAAATACTCGACAAACAAGGGATGGAAATTCTTCAAGGATATCATACAAAATAACTTTTTATTTTTCAACTGATAATTCAGGAGAAGTTGTATATTTATCATCACCGCTTGTGATAGCATTTTCATCATTAGAATAGTTTTTAGATGCACTAACACATATCTCTTAATTACTAGAGGTAGGAAGGTTTTCCATATTATTAGTGAATACATGATCCAAAATCTCATTAAATTCTATGTATGATATGTCCACATTGTCAGAAAGGCATGGAGATATAGATACTTCCTCTTATTTAGATAAGAGGGACTTCTTCAGCTTTCCCTTCTTCATATTTTTCTTGTTCTTCATGGTTTTGGTAGATATAGAATTCTTCTCAGAGATAACTGACTCTTCATCAAAAATACACTTCCATATTGACTTAGGAAAGAATAATAATTCTTCAAAATAGAATAACTTCACTATAGGAAATCCAACAGAGGTGAACCGGTCCCTCTGACACTAATTGAGAGGACCAGTTTTGGATATGTCTAACACTAGGGGGATCAGTGTTGGGGACTCTTTAAACCAATTTATTCTTTTTTATCCTTGTACCTCTTGACCTGTTTGGATATTGATTATATTTTTCTTTTTTCCCTATCCTATGTAATAATATTAAAGTAGTAAAAATATGCAGACGATATATTTAGAAGGTTCACCACTCAATAAGAGAAGATACGTCATTTTCGTGTATTTTAATGACCAGTGCATGAAATATCTACTATAATTTAGTAACTGTTACAGTTATTGACTAGGAAAACAATACGCTGGTCAGTGTGGTTCCCTATAGCAGGAGGAGGGAAGGAAATAATTGCTTCCTAGTGTTTCTCCCTACACTCTAAGGGGGGAAGGGAAACAATCCTCTTTCAATTTGCAATGAGTAGAATATAACCTTACACTCATTGGATCTTTATACTGCTAGTGTAGATAGTCTCTTGCAACCTATAGCTATTTCTTTATACTAGCTATGAAGACAACCTTTTCTCTTTTAAAAGAGTTTTCAACACCAAAGGAATATTCCACCTATTGAGACCTGTTGGATGCTACAGTACTACTTTTTTCTTCCACAACTTTATTCTCATCCTTTTTACTTACCTATAAGCATGCAAGAAACCAACTTAATATTTCTCTATAGAAAACCTGTAGGCTGCACACTCTTCTTTTTATTCTGCTTCTTCAATGAAAAACCAACTGCACTGAGACCTGCCCTTCATCACACATTCTTTTTTAGTGCAAAACCAACTCTATTAACTCTTATTATTATTCTTTCTAGAATCAAAAGATGTAATTTTTATTGTTAAATAAATGAATTCCAGATCAAATTATCATAATAATAGTGGACCATAATATGGTAAGAACTTCCAGCACAACTCACACCTTTCACACAAATCCATTCTTGTGCTCCACCCTGCTTGTGCACCTCCCTGCTTGCACTCCACCAACTACATGCATGCCACAATTGTGCACAACTCACAAATTGCACACAACATTGGGTTTAGACACAACACACTTGTTTTACACAACTCCCAGATATTGTTCCTCTTTTAAAATCCTCACCACTTCTTCTTGTGAGGAACTCTACTTGCGCACCACTATTCTTGCATGCCACTCTACTTTCACATCTATGAATAACTCTTGAATTTAATGATACTTCTGATTTCATGCCACCTTCTGCTACTTGCACGATCAAAGATCAATTTTTCCCTTAAGTGTCGAGCCTTTAAAAATGAGGAGGGTATCCATTTAATTCTACACATTTTGGTGACCTCCACATGAGGCATGCAACTCATCTTGCACACCATTTCATGACTTGAGCACCACTCCATGACTTGTGTGACGCTACTTCACATGCACGCCGCTCCATCACTTACACACCACTTTCTTTCCTTTTTCATATTTTCATGTGATGATGTTAAAATATGAGTTGAGAACAACATACACTTGTGTGGCACTTATACTTGCCCACCATTTATTGACTTGAATGTCAATCGTTAACTTGTGTACCACTTTATTCCCTTTGTAATATTTTGATGTGTTGATTTTGAAATTTGATTTTTCTGCAACATAAACTTGTGTTCCACACTTGCGCATCACTTATACATGCGCACCACTTTCATTACATTGTCATACTTTGATTTGGAAATATTTCTTTTCACACAACATACACTTGTGTGCCACATATACTTGCATGCCACTTTTAAATTGCACACTGGTTTCTTTACTTTTCCAAAAAAACACCTCTTTAATCCCATTATCCTTAATAAGGATTTCGTCACAAATTCTCCAAACACATGATATTTGTGAAATAAAAATCATAAAATCATTTTCATAGTTTGTCTTTCATTCAAATCAGTTTACATGGTTTTTTTGAAATAATGAAATATTTTCTGAACCTTAATTCCTCTTCTTCTTCTATGATTTTTTGAATATGAATTCCAAAGAACATATCACATGGACAATAAATTAAAAAAACTTCAATCATGTATCTTCATTGAAATGTGGAGGCTTGAGGATTATTCAAACCCCTTCAATGTTGAAGACAATATATCACTTTTGATACGTGTATTTTGAAGTTTAAAAATAGTGAAAATATCATATTATTTGAAGGAAATGTGTCATGCATTACCATTATAGAATAATAAGCCCTTCCACACACTCTATTCTTATTCAACCATAATTATCTTCTTCATGAAACTCAAAATATTCATTTCTTCAAGTAATATCTTTCATGGTTCTCAAGAAATCGTGAAACATTGCATTGTCTTCTTTAAATCCTAATTATTCATTAATCATCCTCAGATGGATGAAACTTCACCATTATTAATTATTGTAAACAATGTGTCACCTTTGGCACACGTTCCTTAAACTTTGGATTAGTTCAAGAATCATTTGAATTGAATTAATCTTCTTGGAGAATTTCTGAACTATGACATCCAATGATATGATTCCAAACCAATTCTATAGGTAACATCACTTCATCCAATCTCAATTAAATTTTTAGTTATTATTCATCTCCTTATTCATTTATACAAGTATTAAAAATTGTTGACAACAAATAAACTCTTCATAAACAAATTGGTTCCAAAACTATTTCTCTTTTGAGGTTTAGATGAATTTTCTTTAACCATGGTTTCCTCTTTTGATTCTTATTTTGAATCATCATCATTTTTTCCCTTTAATTTTTTATGGCTACCCTACTTCTGAATTTGAATATATTTCATTTCCACTTTATTCTTCATCTTCTATCATATATGCATACGATATCCTCTAGGTATTTGTTGTTTTGCCTTCAATGATCTTGACATCAATGCATTCCACAATTCTTCTATGATGATTATTGAAACATTTATAGGCTTTAATATTCATTGAACATCCAAGGAATGTTCCTTCATCTATAGTATCAAAATAATTTATTTGATTTCATTTTATTTAGATGAAACATTTTCTTCCAAAAGCATGAATTTTTTCAAAAATAGATTATTTATATTCCAAAAATAATATGGTGTGATGGTTTCTCTCATATAAATCCCCATTTGATTTTGAGTGTACACTACTTCTTGAAAAACATCTTTCTAGTAATGCTAAGAGATAGAAATCTCAATTAGCGTTGTTGACCATATTTTTCACTTGGCGATTCCAACATTCAAAAACTCCATTTTTGTGGGGTTCTCAATATAAACACATCATTCTTTATTCCATGTTTTCAGGTAATTTTAAAATTATATGGATGTTTATTCCCCTAAATTTTCAAATTATAGAATATTGATTATGCACCCAGTATCATTTGCAGCAATTGAATGATAAATTTTGATAACATTAAACACTTGTTGTTATATTTTGTATAAAAATCACACAATCCATTGTACTATAATCATTTATAAAAAGAGAGATGTACATTTCTCCATATGTACCAGCCACATTTATTGGTCCACATACATTTGTGTGGATGAGATCAAGAAGATATGATGCCATTTTCTTCTTTAGATGATATGAATTACATACTAACTTTCCAAAAATGCCAGTGATACTCCCTTGGGTTTTATCAATAATCATCTCTAACCAAGACCCAAGAATCATATGATGGATTAGCATGTATTGGGGTATATAATGGAAGAATATGGGATGGAAATTTAAAATTCCTCCCCAGGGATCATTATAATTGTTTTATAACTGGAATAACACAACCTGATACAACTATAGATGATCACACATGAATAATTTTAAGCAAGAAAAATAAATGAATAATGAATCATTTAATATGAAGCCACACTCAACAACTATTCATTGCTGGTGACTATAAATCAATAGAACTGAAAATATATCCCTAAAAATAATCCACACATGATTTAAATGTATTTTGGATCATTTTCATTAAAAATATGGGGGCTAACATTGAGATTCAATGACACATTCAACATCTTGACGATCACTACAGCGGTGATCCACCGAATCATGAAGTTGAACAAGGAAAAACTGCTCAGATTGTCTTCATATATATCTAGGAAGTGGTAGGGGAGAGATAGCCTCTCATAATCATGAATTGAATAGTAATGTGAATAAGATCCTCTTTCTCCTTTTATAGTGATTTTCCAAATATCTAGAAATGGATACCTGACCCCTCCAAATATGGATAACTTACTATGTAAATTATAAATGACTTATTATGAATGACTTACTAAGTCAAAAATATAAGTAATCTTTTTATCACATACTTTTAATATAAAAATATTATTACATGATAAAAATGAAGCATTTACTTGGCTCATTATTCCTATAAATATTAATAGAACCTCGAATATTAAATAAATATTTATTACTATAATATTTTTCTATGCATTTAAATTAATAATAATAAATATATTATAGAAAAAAAACTTTAAAGAAAATTATTCTATACATTAATGATAATGAATTTATTTATTTCATGGTGATCGATAATTCTCAGACATCCCTAGACGCTGGTGGTGGGGATCACCATTTCATGAACTCTAAATCATCATAATAGGCCATACCATTGAATATTCTTAGTTTGTGACCCACTAAAACCTTATCTTGATAGCATTGAATACTATTTACATATAAGTAGTATAGTATAAAAACCCATTATAGTTTCTAAATAGATAAGGATTACCATCAATATAACAACCATTCCAATGAACACACTTCATAAAACATGATCTATCTATCTCACAACATCTCAAAATGTAGGATGTACACTTTGAATCATATTCCTTTATTAATTTATTATTATATGGAAAAACTAATTGTACTTATGTTCTTCTACCTTGGCCATGGATTTAGTGATGTCACTACCATCAGAATCAACCAGACCTAAGATATAACTTTCTTTCTAAAGTAAAAAAATTATGTCATCATTATTCAATCAAGGTCATACCACCAATGATGAACTCAATGTAAGCTACCAATCTATGACATAATTTCCATACAATTCTTTTTGCAAGAATGTACATAGTCAAATAGTATACACTGATAATAATCTCATGCAGAGATAATATTACACATGTTTAGAAATAGAAACAGCCACGGACCCGTAAAACATGTGGTGGTGTTATTGGTGGTTCAACCATTATGATCTCACATACTCAAGATCACCATGTGTGAACTTCATATGAATATTTTTCAATGCTATTATATCCTCAATACCTAATAGAAAATCATGATCTATGTATAGTCAGTATGATTTATCAACACTATAAGAAATATGTTTAAGATTAATGTCTTATTATCTCAATGTTCTCATTATATGCTATTAAGTATTGTATCCTTTTGGAATGACATTTAATCTATGGAAATTACCAACTAAACGGTGGATGTAAAAATATAAGAACTATTATAGTAAGATTACATCATGCATAAATCACTATATACATGATATAGTAATTAAAAAGAGTTCTTTTTAAGGGGATATGTCACACTCTATTATAAAAATGCCACTTTCACTATAGTACAATTTCTAAAGAACCTTGTTAGATCTTACATGATATTATCATGGTTCAACTAAGTTGTGGCTTTTGTAATAGTCCAACCACATATTTGTTTCAAGGTTATTCTTCTACTTTTGACTTCACCCCTTGAGTTCCACTCCTCAAGAGATAATATATATGAGTATATTTAATTTGTACAATATAAAAACATGACATGTTAGCTTGCATCAGTAGAAGGATTATGATAATTTATTTTATGATAAAACATTAATTACTAGGTGTGATTCTGAGAAAAAGAAAAAAATGTTTCATATTTTATACTACTTCATCAGCTACATCAAAATTTGCAACACACTCTATATTTATAAATACAGCTACCATTGGATTTAATGAGATTGCCTTTCAAATTACTATTATCCTAAATGTGATATTAGATTATATGAATAGAATGGAAGACTATTTTTTGTCCCCTTAGAATTAAGGACCCATTCTCTCCATGTACTATGAACATATCATGTGTACTATTTCAAGTACAATAAGATATTTCTGAATGCATCTCTTACAGTTCTCCTAGTATATATCTAATAATTTTTCATAAAAAACTATAAATTTTCAATAAAATATCTAGTACATAGCATGGAATATGTGATTGATCCATCACAGAAGCATATACCACATTAATCTCTTCTTATGTCTCATTCATGTCTTCTTGGAGAGATTTGTTCCATGTGACATTGGTAAAGAATCTCTCTTGAATTATCCCAAATTGTATTTTTCTATACCATGTCCGTATATGTACTATTGATTTGGCCTAAGAACCCATTAGACCTATATCAGTCAGCCTTATTCCCTATAATGTAGGTTTCTACATTATGTTAATATCATTAGAGTTAAATTCATTTTGGTCTTAACTGACTGTAAGAAAAATAACTATTATCCATATTTAATTAATATATATAACTTGGAAAACTGTGGCGCTTCTACTAACGTCATGTAGATATATGAAAAAACCATTCAATATAAATATTATATTTTCATGTTTCTTTCTTCAAACCAAAACTAGATTTTAGTAACGTACACCCTCATAGGAATATATAGTGTCACCAACCCATTCTAGTTGCATCATATAGACACATTCTATGACTGAGGGACTTGACATCCAATTCCCAACGTAATGATCATTGAAAATAGTTATTACAAGTATACAAGTCTAATGGATTTAGGTTTGATGACATGGTATTACCAATCGATCATTATTGGTACCATGATTATATATACCATCCATGTATAGTATCACTTGCATACCCACCATAGTATTCAAAATAATAATCACTTGTATTTTGATTCATGGAATCCATTATTGAATTTTAATTGAACCTTCCTACTTTAACTAATTTCCATGTACTACTTACATTTATTATTCCTAACTCTCATTAAATAAAAACTAAGGGAAATTCTATTTTTGTGACGGGTTATATACGACTGGATAGTGTCCCGTCCCAAATAGTTCAGCAAAAGGTTATTTGTGACTGGAACCCTAACCCCATCGCAAATAAGTAGTTATTTACGAAGGGGTAAGGGTTCCCGTCGCAAAAGGTTTCACGCCTGATGCACGACAAACTGTGGGAGAGGGTATTTGCGACGGAAGGCACTTCCCGCGGCAAATAACCTGTGGCAGTAAATACTATTTTCGATAGGAACATACCCCCATTGCAAATAGTATGTCGACAGGTGACTATTTGCGATGGGACCCGTCGCAAATACCTATTTAACCGCCGACCGTATTTAATGCGGTGTACGTTATTTGTGACGGGTCCCGTCGCAAATTTTACTATTTTCGATGGGGTTCCCATTACAAATAATCTTACCTATATATAACCTCATCTATTTTTTCCTTCCCAACATTCTACTTCTCTCTCTGTTTCTCTCTAAACTCACTTTCAGAGTTAAATGTTTTAGAAGTCGATTTTATTTCGAGCGGATTTCGAAGTCTTCTACACCTACTAAAGAACATGTTTAAAGGTATTTATATTTTATTTTATTTATTATTTATTTCATTTTTTATATTAATTTTAATTATTTTTAATTAGTTGTAAATAAATTAAATTTAGATTATTTTGTTGTCAGCATATTTTTTGTTAATAAATTTAAATTTTTAGTATTAATTACTAATATTTAATGGTAATAATTAATTATTAACGATAATTTGTAATAAATACTAATAATTAGGAATAAATATTAATAATTAGGAATAATTTTGAATAATTAATAATAATTAGTAACAATTACGAAAAAATAATAATAGATATGAAAAAATTGGAATAAATACGAATAATTAGAAAAAATTATTAATAAATAGGAATAAATAGGAATAATTATTAATAAATAGTAATAATTAGCAAAAAATGTTTATAATTAGCAATAATTGTTAATAATCAGCAATAATTGTTAATAATTAGTAATAATTGTTAATAATTAGAAAACATTGTTAATAATTAGCCATAATTATGAATAATTATTAATAAGTAGGAATTATTATTATTAAATATGAATAATTCTTAATAAATAGGAATAATTATTAATAAATGGGTATAATTAATGATTAATAAGACTAATTATTAATAAATAGGAATAATTATTAAGAAATTGAAACAATTATTAATAAATAAGAATAATTATTAATTAATAGGAATAATTTGGAATAATTAGCAATAATTTGGAATAATTAGGAATAATTATCAATAATTAGAAATAATTATAAAAATATTATTAATTATTAATAATTAGGAATAATTAGGAAAAATTACTAGTAATTAGTAATAATTAGGAATAGTTATTATTAAATAGGAATAATTAACAATAATTATTAATAATTAACAATGATTATTAATAATTATTAGTAATTAGTAATAATCATTAATAATTAGGAATATTTATTAATAGGAATAATTAGAAATAAATAGGAATAATAAATTGGAATAATTATTAATAAATGGGAATAATTATTAATAAAAAAGAATAATTGTAAATAAATAGGAACATTTTTTAATAAATAAGAATAATTATTAAGAAATAGGAATAATTAGGAACAATTAGCAGTAAATAGGTATAATTAAGTAAAATTAATAATAATTAGTAATAATAACGAATAACTAGGAAAATTAAAAATAATTAGAAATAATTATTAATAAATAGAAATAATTAACAATAAATAGTAATAATTATTAATAAATAGGAATAATTATTAATAAATAAGAATAATTTTGAATAATTAGTAATATATACGAATAATTATCAATAATTTGGAAAATTATGGAAAAATTAAAAATAATTAGTAATAATTAGGAATAATTAAGAAAAATTAATAATAATTAGTAATAATTAGGAATAATTATTATTAAATAGAAATAATTAACAATAATTATTAATAATTAACAATAATTATTAATAACTAATCATAATTATTAATAAATATTAATCAATATTAATAAATCAGAATAATTATTAATAATTATTAATAATTAGCAATCATCAAAATTAATTATTAATAATTATTAATAATTTAGAATAATTATTAATAAATAAGAATAAGTTAATAGGAATAATTAGTAATCATGAGAAATAATTAGGAATAATTAATAATAAATATGAATAATTAGTAATAAAAATGAATAATTAGCAATAATTCGGAATAATTAGGAATAATTACGAAAAATTAATAATAATTAATAATAATTATAAATAATTATGAAATAAAAAAGAATAATTGCGAATAATTAGAAATTATTAGGAAAAATTAATAATAATTAGTAATAATTAGGAATAATTATAATTAAATAGGAATAATTAACAATAATTATTAATAATTAACAATAATTATTAATAATTATTATAATTAGTAATAATTAAGAACTATTATTAATAATTATTAATAATTAGAAATAATCAGCAATAATGATCAATAATGATTAATATTTATTAATAATTAGGAATAATTAATAATAAATATGAATAATTTAATAAGAATAATTAATAATCAATAGGAATAATTAGTAATAATTTTCAATAATTATAAATAATTAGAAATAAATAGGAATAATTTGTAATAATTAGGAATAATTCAAAATAATTCAAAATAATTAGGAATAATTTGGAAACAATATTAATAATTATTAATAATTAGGAATAATTTGGAAATAAACAAGAATAATATGGAATACTTGGCAATAATTAGGAATAATTTTCAATAATTATGAATAATTAGGAAAATTTAGTAATAATTAGGAATAATTAGGAATAATTAGTAAAAATTAATAATAATTAAGAATAATTAGGAATAATAATTATTAAATAGAAATAATTATCAATAATTATTATTAATTAACAATTATTATTATTAATTATTAATAATTAGGAATAATTATTAATAAATATGAATAATTTAATATGAATAATTAGTACTAAAAAGGAATAATTAGTAACAATCATCAATAATTAAGAATAATTAGTAATAAATTTGAATAAATTGTAATAATTAGGAATAATTAGGAATAATTAGGAATAATTCAGAATAATTAGGAAAAATTAGGAAAAATTAATAATAATTATTAATAATTAGGAATAATTATTAATAAAGAGGAATAATTACATGGAAATTCAATATCCGAGCGTATCTAGTCCCAAAAATTTATTAGGAAAAGTAAAATAGACAATGAAATAGAAATGTGGCATAGGAACCACCAAACGTGAGATGACAGGTGAACACCACCCATACGATAATCAGAGAAAGGCCCAATTACAAAATAAATGGTATTAAATATGAATAATTAGTAATTAATAGGAATAATTAGTAATAAATAGGAATAATGAGTAATAATGTGGAATAATTAGGAATAATTAGGAATAATTATGAATAATTAGGAATAATTATGAATAATTAGGAATAATTAGGAATAATTATAAATAATTAGGAATAATTAAGAATAATTAAAAATAATTAGTAATAATTAATAATAATTGGTTACTATTACGAATAAATATGAATAGATACCAATAAATAGGTATAAATTCAAAAAATAGGAATAAATATGAAAAACTATGTATAATTATTATTAAATAGGAATAATTAGCAGTAATTATTAATAATTCGCAATAATTGTTAATAATTATCACTAATAGTTAATAATTACCAATAATTGTTAATAATTAGCAATAATTGTAATTAATTAGCAATAATTGTTAATAATTATCAATAATAAGGAATAATTAGCAATATTTATGAATAATTATTAAAAATAGGAATGATTATTAATAAATAGGAATAATTATTAATAAATAAGAGTAATTATTAATAAATAGGAATAATTATTAATACAAAGGAATAATTATTTAATGTGATTAATTTTTAATAAAATTTTCCAATATTTGTATGTATAAATATTTTAAATTATTTTTATTTTTATTTTTTTAAAATATTTTTAATCATTTAGAATATTTTTAATTATTTGGAAATATATTTAATTTATCAATTATTATAATTGAAATGAATTATAATTTATTTTATTTTTTTAATATTTGAAATATTTTATATTTTTATATTATATATTTTTTTATTTTTTTAAATTTTTTTATTATTATTTACGACAGGTATATTTTCCAATCGCAAATATATATTTACGACTGACCCATCGCAATTGGTTTTTTTGAATAAGCTATTTGCGACAGGAAACAAGCCCATCAGAAATAATGTTTTGCGATGGGGTTATCACAAATATTTTATAAAAAACAGAAATCTTTTTGCGAGAGGACGCTTTCCCATTGCAGATAATGTTTTATGCGATGGACACGTTGCAAATAATTATATTTAACAGGATGCTTTCCCATTGCAGATAATATTTTATGCGATGGACACGTCACAAATAATTATTTGTGACCTTGTTTTCTATAACGGGTCATTTGCGACGGGATCCCATCACAAATGACCCGTCACAAATACCCGAAAATCTAGCAGTAAAAGTGTCTCTATTCATGGTGAAAGTCAAACGATTACCATGGTTTTATCCAACCTACAATGTCAGCGTGTCTTGAACATTCATTCTCCACAACATCTTTTGGAAACTCTTTTCATGAAAGCTATTTATACATCCCTAGAACTGACTAAATCAAATTTAATCTTTCTCCATCTATCTTAAAAAAAGATGTGAACTATTTTATAAAAATAGAGTCTTACCACTTGACTATAAATTTTTTATCTCAATGTTTTCTATAATATCCTTATTATTCTTTCGGATAATTACCTTAGATGCATATTATGATTTCTATAATGAATTTTTTGTTTATTGATTTTTCCTTAACAAAATAATTTCAACTAAACACATGTTCTTATGGCATTAGGGATTTTGAAAATACTATAACTCATATGTTATCTATTATTCATTTTAGTTTTATTATATTTATGGGATAATTTCAATATTTGTGAAGCATGTAATGAAAAATAATTGATGTATTTGGAATGGGTATGATTCTAAACATTGATGCTCATTTTACATATATCATGAATATGAGGAGTACAAAAATGTTTTTTAGGAATTACATTATGATACATTTTAATTATCAGTGTTTTCATGTATGAATCATCATCAATTATTCTTATCATCCTAATAACAATAATGTTTATAAAGAAATATTCATTTAGGAATTGTTCTAGACAATATTTTAATGAATGACGAATACTTGTTCAAGATATTATTTGGCACATGATCCCAAATAAACTCCTATATTTTAACCATTATTTTTGTATAGATCACTTTTTTCATTTCCACCGACTATTAAATCAATATTATAAAGTATATTTTCAACTAACATTAAATTATAATAGTTTACACTTTCTATCTGAATTAATTCTAAAATCATTTTGGTGTATATTTATTTCTAATGATTTTTTGAACAAAACTATGTATGTAAATGTGTTGATTATACCTATGGTCTTCAACTCTAAGGATTCTAAAAACCATACTTATTTTTCCTTTAAAACTACTTAATTTTACTAGACAATGATTTATTTATCCCTAACTTAGTATAATTAAGTATTACATTATTATATATTGATCAAGTATTGTAAATGATTCAAGAAATAATGAACTATTAGTTGAGTATTAGACACCACAAACTAAATTCATTCAAAAATGGAATAATGTTTCGTTATGACCAATGTAAATGTGAGATGGTTATCTTGGTTAAAATCAATAAAATTAAAAATATAGTAATTAAAATTAGAAATAGTATGTTTTGAATTTCTCACCACTAACATATGAATCACGCTTTCTTATCCACTTGGATAATCCACCTTACTTACTATAACATTTCTATACATACTTAATTACAATATACATATTTGTAATAATAATATAGTTCCCAATACCCAAGTAGTACAATAGAAACATTATATACAATGATGAATAGACCTGATGAAGAAGAAACTACTTATGTCTTCAATTTAGTTCATTGCATTTAAACATTCATAGACTTATTTCATAACATGGGAAGAGAATATCCTCAAATATGAAGATATTTTTTAGTTCCTTTAATGATATTACACATTTTACTTTATTTTCACACATTCCATTTTTCTTTTCTCCCTTATTTCATCTTGTTAAACATATAAATTAAGGATTAGGAGTTCTTTGTGTTATTATCTAATTGGTGAAATTAACCTAAATAGAAATGATGTGTTTTCTTAAAACTATTTAGTTTTTGTATTATTAAATGAAATTTGAATAATTTAGTGAAATATATTTAAGAATTGTATGCATTAAAATATTATGTCTCGTATTACAATTTACACATATCATATTTAATCACCATCCCATTCTACTCCTCACATCACTTTATCCTTGCAAGATTCTTACAGATCAGACATTATATGAAATTATCCATGTCATGGTGTTGTTTCTATGACTCATTGGTCACTATTTAAAGAATTATTATATAAATATAAAAATCATCTTACATGAGTCACCTATAATATTCTTTGTCACTCTTGCTTCCTGAGGTGGATTAATAGGTAGTTGGGACTCCGACAAAATGATTTTCATATATCATAGTACTTTTCAATGGATAATTTTCTATAATTGGAAACTCATTCTGGTGAGGAAATATTCATTGTACCAAATTAATCATAGTGTATTTGTGGTATTAGCTTCATATTTTAAAAAAATTACTATAATATTCTTACTTTTATCTTTTTTAGGGAAAAGAAATTTCCGATTAAATCTTTCAATGTCTCCAACTATTTTATCAAACCCTAGTAACCCTCAATACTAAACTTATAACATGAGTTCTCTAGTGTAAAATATCCTTTAAACCCCTCCGCATATTTCATGTTATCTCTCTTCTATTACTCAATGGTTCTCAATATAGAAATTTGAATAGACAACTACATTAACTTGAAGTTCCTTGAAATGTTGAGTTAATTACCAACTTTTAAAAAGAACATACCTTGTTTAATTAAAACAATTCCTCTAAAGATGAAAAAAATATTTCAAAGGATTCTTATTTGTTTCCATATATAGTCAATTGAACCCATATATTTCATATGAAATCCCTTATAGTAGGAGTCACCCTCAACTGGAGAAGGTGGGAACCCTGTACAATCAGTTTTGATTAAATTTAAATGATGGAAGGAACTATGGTTTTATATTTATTTTAGGGGTTTCTAATTATTTCTTAATGAATGAAATAATTTTCTATCTTATATACATGTATTATGTGATCTCGCTAACAACTTACTATGCATTAAATAAGAAAACTTTCATCTCATCTAAATTTAAATTAATCAATGCATTTTTTTATTATTTTATGTGATCATGTAAACGTAAAAAATAAATGGGAAAAAATAAAAAAAAATTAAATTAAATTAACCACATGACTTCTTACGATAATTTTATATTTCTAGATATTTTTATTTTCAAGGGATCAATTGTGACACTATATGTAAAATACCTAAGTAGTTTCTGACTTGAGTCACTACTTGCATTCAATTCCAATGCCTCACTATCTCATCATAAATACTGCCTCATCTGGGTAAGGACCATATCTTAAAATTTCCTCTGCATAATAAGTAAATACACACACATAGGAAATGGGGTCTCAAGAAGCTTAAAATGTAGATAGGATAGTACTGATGGATACCTAGACCCTTAATCATCTAGGGTTGGAAAAATGATACATAAATCATCCAAATTATTATAACTATTGCATTCAATAAATGTAATTGAAATAAATAAGTAAATAAATAATATTCCTAACAAACATAGGTCGATTGATGCTCAAGATCTGTTGAAACATAAATTAAATGCATGATAAAAACTAAACTTGAATTAAATATATTTTAAGAGAATTAAATGAAATGAAATATTTTATTTAATGTATTTAAAATTTTTTGACTTATTTTTTGAAAATCTAATTTTTTTACCATTAACTTTTCTCAAGATCAAGGTAGACTTTAAAATATGTGAAAGACGTTTTGGCCAAATCATAACCTGAAATGGGCGGGGAAGCTTCTATCGAGGCACACCTATCATATATTGGGTCGTGTTGACCCGGCTAGGCCACGAGTTGGCTGGTATAGGTAGCTCTATGAACCCCACGTGGGATAAGAGGAGTTATAGGGTAGAAATTTCCAAGTGGGACGATGGGGAGATGAAATAGAATCTTATCCATGGCTATCTGTACAAAATTTTCATGTGATGGTGGCCAAGGTAGGCTGGCGGTGGGATGTTCGGGATGAGATCAGGTGAGGATAGGTGTTGGTGTTAGTGAAATATGGTGGAATGAGTATGGGAGGGTTCTATTGGTAGGGTTATCCCGAGTGTGGATACCAGAAGCTCTACTATGTGGCCGATGTAATCTATAGCTAGATGTGATAGAAGGTAGTGAGGCCATGGGGTGGGTGTCGATGCAGATACTTAGCAATGACAAAGGTGGTGTTCTTGGGGGGATACACTCATCCACTTTTTATTAATATATAATTATTACTCTATTTTTTTCAAATTTAGAACTTCCCAGCAACAATTTTAAATTTTTTGTGATCTCCATGGACAACTACCACCATTCCAAAAAGCTTAACTTCAACTATCTTTGGATTATTTATTTTTTGAGTGTTGGCCAAGAACCCATTTATAGAGTTTTGTTTATATCTTATTGGAATTCTTTAATTCTCCAATCCTTTTGTAAAACTTTCCTAAAGAATATCTATAATATTTTAAAATAAAAAAATAAAAAAAATAAAAAAATAATTAAGTTTTCATTGAATATATTTTTTATGATTACAAATAAAATTCTTCTAAAAATAAGAATTTGTTAAAACTAATTGATTTTAATCACATCCAATTTAATTTAATTATTTTTCATCCAACCATTATATAAATTAATTAATATTATATAATATAAAAAAATTTCATTAAAATAATACAAATATATATTTAATTAAAATAAATTGTTTTAAGTATCTTTTGATTTACACGAAGTTTTAGTATTTTTGTAATTTTCATTAATTATATTTCACATATCTATTTTCATGATGCAATAATTTTTATCTTGAATAATACTATATATATCATTTTTCATTTTAGTTTTTTTGTTTCATGTGATATAATATATTCATAACTTTAATGTATTATAATTTCTATGGTTTTAAACCCCCCCTCAAATAAATTAAGTCATCATAATTTTAATTACTACTTCGAAATGAAAATCAAAAAGGGTATCCAAAAGATATTCAGAACTCAAGATACAGTTTCTAATGACATATTATCCATAATAAATTAGGTAATACATTGAAACCCATATCATTGTTGATTATTAATACCCATTAATGTAGGTATTATTTATGAAGATATCATAATCAATCATTCATCGATAGACAATCATGGGTGGATTTGGGTTTGAAATGCGACACATTTAATTTTTAAATTAATATACTGTCTTTGGGAAATATCTAATCGAATTACTGAATTACAATAAATTCATATAAATAGAAAATAATAAGTTTTTCCCAAAGCATATATCTACAAAGATCTCTTTGAGATAAAATAATCATAAGACTAGTATTTTCTCCAATAATTGAATATCAAAACATTGGGTAGTGAATGTGATTCTCTTTTAAGACATCCTATATATAATAGAGTGGATGGAATTAAAATATAATAATAAATACAAAAAATATAGAGTATAGGATATGTTTTCCTTAATTATCATGATATACTTTTGTAATAGTGCTTATATAGGATTTCCCTTCCTTGATAGTCTATTTCTCAATGACCATCAATTCCATAAATAAATAAAATTAGGTCTATTTGAGAAACTTCCCTTAGTGATTCATTCAACTTCTTTGACACATAGAAAAAAAATCTTCATTCCTTTTTAGTCTTCATTATATTAACTTCTATTGAACTAAATTTTTATCTTATTTGATGTGTTTGAAAATTAATGAAGGATTAAATGGTTAATCGATATTCAAGATCACTAGTTTGGAATAAACACAAGGTTTCTCACTTAACCTCATATATTATTCAGTTGTTTACTAGGGAAAAAACTGCATTGTCTATAGAACCCATTGTTAACTTGGTTCCTCTAGGCATCATCCATTACTTTAAATAAATGAAATTTGAGGTATTATAACACATAAATTAAATTCATAATACAAATTATGTTTGCATTGATTATATATGGAGTGAATTAAATCAAAAAAATAACTCATTTAATATTATTAAAATTTGTTAAATTATTTATTAATTTTTTTAAACCATTATATTCTCTCCGATCAGGTATACTAGTAAATTCCTAAAAGAGGTTTTTGGCCAAATCATGACTAGAAATGGGCAGATCAGTTTATACAGGGCCCCACATATCCTATCTTGGGTTAGGTCAACCCAACTAGGTCACGAGTTGGATTGTAGAGGGAGCTCCATGTACCATACATGAGGATAAGGAGATATGTATTGGGTAGCACTGGACAAGTGGTAATATGGGGAGACAACAAGGCATGTGAGTTGTGGTGAGCCATGTAGTAGTGGCATGTGATGGTGGCCAAGGCAAACTAGTGGTGTGAATTCCAAGATGCGATATGTTACAACGACATTAGGAAAATACAACGGATGTTAGGGAAAGAGAGTGGGATTTGTGTGGGGGGTTTTCTAGTGGTGTCATCATGAGGGGGGGGGGTGGCATGAGCTCTACTAGGTGGTGTTAGCAGCATTTTTCCAAGACGATACTGCCCCCCTCTTTTTTTCAAAGAGGGGTGGGTGGTGATAGATGGTGGGTGGAAAATCCCCACCAAACCCACTAGCAGTGGAAGAGAATTCAGGGGTGACAGTTTCCTATAAAATGTAAGATCCTCCTCCCATTCCGGCATCACCTTCTTCCTCTCAGCAACAAAGTAGATCCCATTTTTGAGAATTTTTTCTGTGGTATTTTCCATGATTATTAAAGATAAATTTAATTATGGTTTTCTATTTGTAATATTGAGGGATTGTGTACCCTATTTTACCCTATTTTACCCTTAGTTATCATTATATTTTCCCATGGGTTTTACCCCTTTCATTTTGGGTTTTTTCCACGTTACATCTCATGTCCATTTATTTCCATGTTTTTCACTTTATTTTATCTCATGGTTATTGTTGAATCATGGTACAATCATTTTTCAGTACCAACTAGTGGTATCAAACGTCATGTTTTGGTTTGGGGTTGTTCAAATTTTCAGGTATTAATAATTTTCATTAATTTGAGTATGCTATTTGATTGAAAATTTGGTTGATCTATCACCTCAGAAAAAATTTATTGAAATTATTAAATACAACGTTGTGAAATAGAGTAGGTTTTGGGATGATGGTGTGTCCATATGGCTTTGAAATTAAAGATCAAAAAATTCAAAGGGGATAATTTGTTTTTGTGGAAAATAAAGATGCAAGAAGTGATGAGGAATGATAATTGTCAAATAAATATTGGTGAATGACTAGAAGATGTAATGATGGATCGTGGTTCTAGTGGGATCCAAAATAATAACGTATACATAAATACGTTGAGTTATTTTTGAAGTTTATATATACTAGAAAGTTAAGCGGTGGTGACTACTGGAAGCAGGAAACATCTCAACGATGCATGGATTATCAACATTGAATAAAAATGTCACATGGCGTCTTGATGGGTATGGTTTGATTAGTATGAAACTGTCCCAAAAGGACTTTTTTACCTTGGGAATGATCACACCTTGTAGATCATTGTATTTGGTACCATAAACTTGAAGATTCCTGAGAGTATTGTTCGAACCATCCAAGGAGTACACCGTGTGAAGGGCCTGAAGAATAAAATATTTTCTTTGGGATAATTTGATGACATCAGATGCAGGGCTTGCACTGAGAATGGATTGATGAGAATTGTGAGGGGTGTTCTTGTGGTAATGAAGGCATAGATGATTTCAAAGAACCTGTATATTATTATGGGTGAAATATACATGGAGGTAGATATAATTTTTACAATAACTACCTCGACCAAATCATTGATGATTTCATGACATCGAAAGCTTGGCCATTTGTAAGAATGAGGCCTGAATATTATTGAAGATCAAAATTTTTTTCTTGGCCTTACAAAGGTATCCTTACCATTTTGTGAGCAATGTGTTTTGAGAATTTAACACATGTTAATGTTCGATATGTCAAGAGAAAGAAGAAAAGAGATCTTAGTGTTGATCCATTATGATGTTTAGAGAGAACCGGTAATATCCATAGGAGGAGAAAGGTACCTTGTATCCTTAATTGATGATTATTCCAGGATATGTTGGGTGTACCCAATCAAGAGTAAACTAGATGTTTTTGAATTCTTAAAAACATTCAATTTTTAAATGGATCATGAATCAGGAATGAAGATCCACTGTCTAAGGATAGAAAATGGTGAAATATATACAAGCAAGGAGTTTGATACTTAGGACAGATTCAAAAAACATTTTAGAATGGCATACACTCCTCAGTAGAATTGAGTGGTGGAGCAGATGAACAGAACCCCGTTGGATTGAACAAGGGTGATGTTGAAGACTACAGAAATTGCCAAATATTTTTGGGAAGAGGTAGTTAATATAGTCTATTATGTGATCAATAGATCTCCTTAAATGAAGATTTATCTAAACACACCGATAGGGATGCGGGCTGGTAAACCTGCTAACTATTCCTGGTTACATACATTTTAAAGTCAAGTATATTTATTTTTTAATGACCAGGAATGGTCAAAGTTGGATTCAAGATCTCGAAAAAGTATCTTCTTGGGGTACGCTGAAGGTGTGAAGGGGTATCATTTGTGGGACCCCACTATCTGCATGCTTATCATCAGTATATTTGTCATTTTTACAGAAGAAAAGGTGAAGATGAAAAATGATCAAGACATGGAGAAGGAGAATATTGAAACTACAATAGTCAAAGTAGAGGACAAATCCAAGGAAGAACTAGTTTTCTCTAAGGAATTACTATATCACGGTGATGAAGTACCGATTGATTCTAGACCACCATAGTCAAATCAAGAGAAAAGAGTACCAGTATACCACTTGGACTATGTAATTGAGAGAAATATTGCATACTGTGTACTGATAGTGTATGGAGAGCCATATTTTTGTAAAGGAAACCCAAAGTTCAGATGTATCCTCATGGATGGTGGTGATGTAGAAGTGTCTTGAATCCCAACAGAAGAAAAAAAATTGCGATCTTGCTCCATTACCTCATGGAAGGAAGGCTATTGGAAACAAAAAGGTTTTTAAGATCAAGCAATTTGGAAATCACTAGGTGGAAACATACCATTCATGACAGGTGGTCAAAAGATATGTTCATAAAGAAGGTATTGATTTTAATAAAATATTGTATCCTGCCGTTGGACAGAAGAATGTTCTCATAGTTCTAGAAATGATTGCTATATACAATTTACATCTTGAGAAGATGGATGTGAAGTCTTCTTTTCTCCATGGTGATCATGATGAAGAGATCTATATACTCCAACTGGAAGTTTCTTCAAAAGAAGGAAAAAAACATTGTTTTCAGGTTAAAAAAATATCTATACGTTCTCAAACAGGCTCCAAGATGTTGGTTCATGGGATTTGATTCATATATCATAATCCTTTGATATATAAGACTTCATTCAGATTCTTGTGCATATTTTATGTGTTCAGATAGTAATTATTTCATCATTATTTTTTTTGTGAGGATTCCATGTGGGATATAGGCCCCAACAATGATCAGATCTAGGAGATAAAGTCATATTTTGATAGGGAGTTTGATATAAAGGACTTGGGACCAACAAAAAAGTTTCTTGGGATGCATATTCACCAAGATATAAATAATGGGAAAATTTTGTTATCATAGAAAAATTACTTATATAACACCTTGAAATTATTAAACATGAATAATTGTAATCCAATATTTATGACTCTTCCTGTTAATTTCATGTTATCCTCCACGATGATTCTTAGCAGTGAAGCAGAGATGATGGAAATGTCTCAAGTACTATATGTATCTGCAGTGGGTAGTTTGATGTTCGCTATGGTTTGTACTAGGCAAGACATTTTACATGTAGTGTGAGCAGTTAGTTAGTACATTGTGAATCTAGGACGGGAGCATTGGAGCATCATGTAGAGGATCATGAGATACATAAAAGAGACCACATATGCTGTATTATGTTATGGAGGATAAGATTTTACTATTAGAGGTTATACTGATTTCAATCTAGAAGTTTATTATGACTAGAGGAAATGAACTACTGCTTATGTTTTTCACTCTTATAGGAGGATCTATGAGCTAGATATCAAAGTTAGAGTAAGTTGTGGCTTTACCCATGACAGAGGCAGAGTACATGGAAGCTACACAGGCTTGTGAAGAGTCTATACGGATGAGAATTTTGTTGGAGGATCTCATGCACATACAAAAAAAATTCCATTGTTTTTTGAAAGTTATAGTGTCATGAACATTTCAAGGAATCCATCTTTCCATCCCAGGATGAAACACATTAGGGGTACAATATCACTTTTTTCTGGGATTTCGTGGAGGAAGTGTTGATATGAAAAAAATTCATAAAATAGAAAATTTGGTAGATTTCCGAATAAAGGTAATTAACTTTGATAAGTTTAGATGGGGCAGATCCTCAGGTGGCCTTGAAGAGATGTGAGCATCATTATTGGTAGATAGAAAGGATTTGTGGGGATGTGATTGATTCTAAATCAAATCTCCAAGCGGGAGATGTGTTGGCAGAATTTTTCCTCAATGGAATCACCCCCACTTTTTTCAAAGAGGGGAAGGTGGTGGATGTTGGTTGGTGGCCACACCACACCAAACCCCCCAGTGAAGAAGAGAAGTCAAGGGGTGGGGCTTGACGTTAAAAGGAAAGATCCTCCTCCCATTCTAGTATCAATTTCATCATCTCACCACAAAAAAGATCTCATATTTCAGTGGTTTTTTGAGGTAGTTTCCCCTCTTATTCAAGGTAGATTTTTAGATGGTTCTCTCTTTGTAATAGTGAGGGAGTTTGTACCCAATTATACCAAAAGTGATCCATCTATTTTCCTGTGGTTTTTTCCGCTTTAATTTTAGGGGTTTTTCCATATTACATTTGGTGTCCATTTATTTAATCAATTTTCACTTAATTTTATCTCATGATTATTTATGCATCATCCAAAAATAATTTTCCATTCCCAACAAGTGGTATTAGAGGGAAGGTTTTGGCCCGCTTCTATTGAAATTTTTGAGTATTAATAGTTTTGATTAATTTGACTGTGATTTGTGATTACAACTCAGGTAGATTTGTCACATCAAAAGTAATTTATTAAAATTATTAAATAATAGCGTTGTGAAATGGAGGTGGTTCTATACTTGAAGTGTGTCTAGATAGACGCTAAATTCAAGATTGAAAAAATCAACATGGATAATTTTTCATTGTGGGAAATGAAGATACATGCAGTTCTTTGGAAGGATAAATTTTTTGTGAAAATTGGAGATATACTGGAAGATGTGATGATGGATAATGGTTCTAGTGGGAGAAAGAATAATAACATGGATATAAATGTGTATATTACTTCTAGATGTGTAGATATACTAGTTAGTGAAGAGAGGACAACTCCTGGAGGTAGGAAACATCTAAATGATGCATTTATTATCAGATGATGATTGACAAGACACATGAAGTATTGATAGGTATGGTTTGATCAGTATGGAACTATATTGGAAGGACTTGTGTACATGGGGAATGGTCACATCTTAAAGATCATTAGAGTTGGTACCTTCAAATTGAAGATGCATTGAATGAAGTGGCAGAGAGGATGAACAATACCCTGTTGGACAGAAAAACAGTGATGTTGAAGAATGTAGGAATTGCTAAAAAAAATTTGGTAGTAGTTGTGAATACCTTTTATTATGATATCAAAACATCTCCTTAAATGGTGTTTTCTCTAAACACACTGATGTAGATGTGGACTGATAAATCAGTTGACTATTCCATGATACCTACATTTGGAAGTCTTTTATATGCATTGTTTAATGACTAGGATTGATCAAAGTTTGATTCAAGATCCAGGAGATGTATCTTCTTGGACTATACTGATGGTGTGAAGGAGTATTGTTTATGGGAACCCACCACCAATAAACTTATCATCAGTATATATTTAATTTTTTTTAGAAGATAAGGTGAAAATGAAAACTGATCAAGACATGGAGAATGAGAATATATAAGCTACAATAGTCAAAGTAGGGTAAGAATCCAAGGAAGAACCAGTTTTTTAAGGCATTACCAAAGCACAATGATCATGTACCAGTTTATTTTGAACCACGATGGTCAACTCAATAGAAAATAGTACCAGTATAACACTCAGACTATGTCACTAAGAGAAATATAGGGTATTGCTTATTGACTGTAGATAGAGATATATCTTTTTTTGTAGAGGCGAACTAACATCTAGATGTATCCTCATGGATGGATGTGATGCCAGAGGAACATGAAGCCCTACAGAAGAACAAGACTTGGTATATTGTTGCATTACATCATGGAAGGTAGGTTATCGACATAAAATGGGTCTTTAAGATCACGAGGGAGGTAATGTCCAGGTGGAAAGATATCATGCACGACTAGTGGTCAAAGGATATTTTTAGAAGGAAGGTAATTATTTCAATGAAATATTTTCTCATGTTGTTAGACTGATGACTATTCATATATTTCAGGAAATGTGTGCTATATAAATTTCACATCTAGAGAAACTAGATGTGAAGAATAATTTTTAGCATGGGGATCTTGATGAAGATTTCATTATGCTTCAAATAGAAGTTTTTTCAGAAGAAGGAAAAGAGAATTTGGTTTGAGTGTTGAAAAAATATTTGTATAGTCTCAAACCGATGCCGAGGGGTTGGTCTAAGAGATTTCATTCCTATATGATGAGCCTTCAATACCGTAGACATCATTTATATCCCTAGGCATATTTTATGGGTTTAGATGCTAATTATTTCATCATTATTCTCTTGTATGTGGATAACATGTTGCTTGCAAGCCCCAACAATGATCAAATCCAAGAGATGAAGGCATAGCTGGATAGGGAGTTTGATATGAAGGGCTTGGGACCAAAAAACAATATTCTTGGGATGTAGATTAACCGAGACATAAATATTGTTAAGATTTTCCTATCATAGAATAATTACTTACATAAAGTCTTGAAGAGCTTTAGCATGAAAGATTGTAAGCCAATTTCTACCCCTCTTCTTTTTAATTTCAATTAATCATCCACGATGATTCCTAGAAGTGAAGAAGCGAGGATGAGAATGTCTCGAGTATTTTTTGCATCAGAAGTGGGTACTTTGATGTTCACTATGGTTTCTACAAGACCAGACATTACACATGCATTGGGAGAAGTTAGTCAGTACATGGTGAATTTAAGATGGGAGCATTGGATCATGTTGAAGCGGATCTTGAGATATATCATGGAGACCTCAAAACCCAAATTATGTTATAGAGGATCACATTTCACTATCAGAGGATATGATGATTTTGATTTTACAAGAGAGTCATACTATAGGAAATGCACTACTGTTATGTGTTTACTCCTGTAAGAGGAGCTGTGATCTTGATTTCAAAGTTACAGTCAGTTGTGGCTTTATCCATGATAGAGGAAGAGTACATGGTAGCTACACAAGCTTGCATAGAGGCAATTTGGATGAGAAGGTTTTTGAAGGATCTCAGACACATACATGAGCATATTAAATTATTTTGTGAAAGTTAGAGTGCCTTGTACATTGAATGTAATCCAACATTACATCCCAATATGAAACACATTGAGGGTACAATATAACATTGTATGAGATTTCATGGAAGAAGGAAGTGTGGATATGAAAAAAATCATTCTAAAGAAAATATGGAATATTTCCTAACCAAGGTGATTAAAACTGATAAGTTCAAAGCATGTAGATCCTCAAGAGGCCTTGTAGAGACATGAGTAGCATGTTTAAAATATAAAAAGGATGGGGGGAGATGTGATTGGTTGTCAATCAAATATCCATGTGGGAGATGTGTTGTTAGTATTTTTCTAGGATGACACTACTCCCTTATTTTTTCAAAGACGGGAAGGTGGTGGAATACGGTGGGTGGCCAAACCCCACAAAACCCACTAGTGGAGGAAGAGAAGTCATGGGGTTAGGCTTGCCAATAAAGGGCAAGATCCTCCT
Organism: Viscum album; assembly: GCA_963277665.1. Lineage (NCBI taxonomy): Eukaryota > Viridiplantae > Streptophyta > Magnoliopsida > Santalales > Viscaceae > Viscum > Viscum album. Next base: position 1,011,282,258 of record OY728141.1, on the reverse strand, counting down.
CCCATTCCAACATCACCTTTAGCATATATCCAGTAAAGATGGTCCCAAATTTGTGTGGTTTTTGTGAGGTTGTTTCCCTTCTTATTCAAGAGATATTTTAAGAGGGGTTTCTCCTTGTAATAGTAAGGGAGTGTGTACCTACTTTTAATAAATAGGAATAGTTAGGAACAATTAGCAATAAATAGGTATAATTAGAAAAAATTAATAATAATTAGTAATAATTAGGAATAACTATGAAAAATTAATAATAATTATGAATAATTATTATTAAATAGGAATAATTAACAATAAATAGGAATAATTATTATTAAATAAGAATAATTATTAATAAATAGGAATAATTTAGAATAAATAAAAATAATGAAGAATAATTATCCATAATTTGAAAAATTATGGGAAAATTAAAAATTAATATTAATAATAAAGACTAATTAAGAAAAATTAATAATAATTAGTAATAATTAGGAATAATAATTATTAAATATTAGCAATAAACTGTAATTATTAATAATTAACAATAATTATTAATAATTAACATTAATTATTAATAACTAAAAACAATTATAAATAATTATTAATTAATAATAATAAATAGGAATAATTATTAATAATTATTAATAATTAGCAATAATCAAAATTAATTATTAATAATTATTAATAATTTGGAATAATTATTAATAAATAAGAATAATTTAATAGGAATAAATAGTAATAATCACCAATAATTAAGAATAATTAATATAAAATAAGAATAATTAGTAATAACTAGGAATAATTAGCAATAATTTGGGATAATTTGTAATAATTAAGAAAAATTATTAATAATTAATAATAATTATGAATAATTAAGTAATAAAGAAGAATAATTGGGAATAATTAGCAATTATTAGGAATAATTAGGAAAAATTAATAATAATTAATAATAATTAGGAATAATTATTATTAAATAGGAATAATTAATAATAATTAAAAATAATTAACAATATTTATTAATAATTATAATAATTAGTAATAATTAGTAATAATTTTTAATAATTATCAATAATTAGCAATAATGGTTAATAATGATTAATAATGATTTATAATTATTAATAATTATGAATAAATATAAATAAATGTGAATAATTTAATAGGACAAATTATAAATAAATAAGAATAATTAGTAATAATCATCAATAATTAAGAATAATTATAAATAAATATGGTTAAATTATTATAATTAGGAATAATTAGCAATTATTAGGAATAATTAGAAATAATTAGGAAATATTATTAATAATTATTAATAATTAGGAATAATTAGGAAATAAAGAGGAATAATTTTGAATAATTAGTAATAAGTAGGAATAATTATCAATATTTTGGAATAATTATGAAAAATTAGAAAAAATTAGGAATAATTTGGAAAAATTTAGAAATATTAATAATAATTAGTAATAATTATGAATAAATATTATTAAATAGGAATAATTAACAATAATTGTTAATAATTAACAATAATTAATAATAATTAACAATAATTATTAATAATTATTGATAATTAGGAATAATTATTAACAATTAATAATAATTATTCTTATTAAAAATAACTAGCAATAATTATTAATAATTAGGAATAATTATTAATAAATATGAATAATTTAATAAGAATAATTCGTAATAAATAGGAATAATTAGTAATAATCAGCAATAATTATGAATAATTAGTAATAAATTATAATAATTAGGAATAATTAGGAATAATTATGAATAATTCAGAATAATTAGGAAAAATTAGGAAAAATTAATAATAATTAATAATAATTAAGAATAATTATTAATAAATAAGAATAATTACCAGGAAATTCAATATCCAAGCCTACCCGACCCCATAATTTTATTATGAAAAGTAAAATAGACAATGAAATAGAAACGTGGATGAGGTGCCACCAGAAGTGAGATGGCAAGTGAACACCACCTATACGACAATCAGAGAAAAGTCCCAATATCATAATAAATGGTAATAAATATGAATAATTATTAATATATACGAATAATTAATAATAAATAGGAATAATTAGAAATAATTAGGAATAATTAGTAATAATTAGTAATAATTAGTAATAATTAGGAATAATTAGGAATAATTCGGAATAATTAGGAATAATTATGAATAATTAGGAATCATTAATAATAATTAGTAACAACTAAGAAAAATTACAAATAGATACAAAAAATAGGAATAAATATGAAAAATATGGAAAAATGATTATTAAATAGAAAAAATTAGCAGAAATTGTTAATAATTAGAAATAATTGTTAATATTTAGCACTAACCGTTAATAATTAGCAATAATTGTTAATAATTAGAAATAATTTTTATTAATTCGAAATAATTTTTAATAATTAGAAATAATTTGGAATAATTATCAATAATTATGAATAATTTTTAAAAATTAGGAATAATTACAAATAAATAGGAATAATTACTAATAAATAAGAATCATTATTAAAAAGTGGGTATAATTATTAATAAATAGGAGCAATTATTAATTATGTTTACTTTTTTATATCATTGTATAAATAATTTTATGTAAAAAAATTTTTAATTATGTTTATTTTTAATTTTTTAAAATATTTTTAATTATTTGGAATTTTTTTATTTATTTGGCAATATATTTAATGTTTACATTATTATAAATAATTTAATTATAATTATTTTTTAATTTTTTTACATATTAATTAGTTTTTATTATTTATTTTTTAATTTTTGGTTTTTTGATTTCATTTAATTTTGTTATTGTTATTTGTGATGGGTCCGTCAGAAATAATTTTTTTAATTTTTTTTTATTATTTGTGATGGGTATATTTTTCTATCGCAAATAAATATTTGCGATGGGCTCGTCTATCGGACAAAACCCAGTTACCACATCGAAGGGTTGCGGCCTCATCTCCCGTGAGTGTGCTGGGTGGTCAGTTTGTGGTCTTCGAGGCACTGTGGATGGCTGTGACAAGATTTGGGAGATGGATTGCAGTAGGGTTCGGTGAGCCATGGAGTCTGGCTGGACTTCGACGAGCGACCAGTGGAGGCTTATCGATGTATGTGTTATTGGTTGGGTGTGATTGGTGGTGAATGATACTGCTTGAAGCTCATCCTTTTGAGTATATGATCTTCCGAACTGAATTTGGGTCAATCGAGGTGAATGTGAATTTTTGGATGATTTGCGGTATTTTATTTCTCCCTTTGATTCAGATTTGAAGTTGGTTTGTTGTGCACAACAAGTATTATCACTTGTGTGATGTCGTTTATGCTCAACTGTGCTTCTATAGTATTATTGTTTAATTTGAGAGCTTGTGGAGAATTTTTGTGTTGCTTGACTGTCAGTTTAGAGACTCTCTTTGTGGATGTTTCAATTTGATTTTTTTGTGAAGTTTTGAGGTGTTCACACTGACTTCTTACATGATTCTGCTCCGGATGAGGTACATAGCAAGAATTTTTCACTTGCGCATGCCATTTGGACATGGATGTTTGAGAGGGTATGGATCTGCCATCAGTACCGTGCCCGTGCTTCTGCACGGGACAGCTAGCCGAGCGGTCATGCAATGGTGAAGGCTTGGCCCTAAGATGTAATTGCTGGGGAGGGGTAGATCATGTAGTCTTGATCCGGGTTATCCTTCATTATGGTTTTATTTGATTGTAATGTTGGATCATGTCATTTCTCACTTTATCATCAAATGTGTTTTGATAATAAAAGAGTTAATTTTCAATCATTCTCCACAACATCTTTTGGTAACTCTTATCATGAAAGACATTTTTACATCCATATAATTGACTAAATCCAAATCAATATTTCTGTGACTATCTTATATATAGATGTTAACTATTTTATAAAAATATTGTCTTACCACTTGGCTATAAATTTTATAGTTCAATGATTTCTATAATATTTTTATTATTCAGTAGGATAATTACCTTAGATGCATATTGTGTTTTTTATTATGAATTTTTTGTTTATTGATTTATCCTTAACAAAATCATTTCAACTAAACACATGTTCTTATGGAATTAGGGATTTTGACAATACTATAACTCATATGTTATCAATTTTTCATTATAGTTTTATTATAGTTATCGGATAATTGCAGTATTTGCGAAGCATGTATTGAAAAATAATAGATCTATTTGAAATTGGTATGATTCTAAACATTAATTCCCCTTTTACATATATCATTAATCTGAGGTGTAAAAAAATGTGTTTTTAGGAATTATGTTATGATACATTTTAATTATCATTGTTTTCATGTATGACTCATTGTTAATTATTCTTATCAACCTAATAAAATTATATTTTATAAAGAAATATTCATTTAGGAATTGTTCTTGACTATATTTTAATGAATGATGAATTCTTGGTCAAGATTTTCTTTGGCACATTATCCCAAAAGAAACTCTTATTTTATAACCATTTTTTTATAAATAACTTTTTTCATTTCCTTATACCATTAAATGAATATTATAAAGTATATTTTCAAATAACTTTAAATTATAATAGTTTACACTCTCTATCTGAATTAATTCTAAAATATTTGTGGTGTATATTTATTTCTAATGGTTTCTTTGAACAAAAATATTTATGTAAATGTGTTGATATGACCTATGGTCTTAAACTATAAGGATTATAAAAACCAAACATAGTGTTCCTTGAAAACTACTTACTTTTACTAGAAAATGAGTTATTTTTCCACAACTCAGTATAATTAGGTCTTACATTATTATATTTTGATCATGTATTGTCAATGATTAAAGAAATAATGAACTCTTAGTTGAGTATTAAACACCAAAAGATATATTCATTCCAAAATGTAATAATTTTTCTTTATGTCCAATGTAAATGTGGGATTGTTATCTTCGTTATAATCAAAAAAAGTTCAAATATAGTACTTAAAAATATAAATAGTATGTTGTGAAATTCTCACTACTAACTTAGGAATAACCCTTTCATAGCCACTTGGATAATCCACCTTACTTACTGTAACATTTCTATACATACTTAATTACGATATAAATATTTATAATAAGAATATAGTACCCAATACTGAAGTAATACAATAGAAACATTACATACAATGATGAATAGCCCTGAATTAGAAGAAACTACTTATGTCTTTAATTTAGTTCATTGCATTTAAACATTCATAGACTTATTTCATAACATGTGAAGATAATATCCTCCAATGTGAAGATATTTAGTAGTTCCTTGAAAGAGATTACACATTTTTATTTATTTTCACACTTTCCATTTTACTTTTATCATTTATTTATCTTTTAAACATATGAATTAATTATTAGGCGTTCTTTATGTATTTATCTAATTGGTGAAATTTACCTAAACAGAAATGAAGTGTTTTATTAAAAATATTCATTTCAATGTATTTTTAAATGAAGTTGGAATAATTTAGTGAAAAATATATAATAATTGGATGCATTAAAATATCGTGTCTTGTCTTTCAATTTACAAATATCATGTTTAATCATAATCCCATTGTACTCCTCACATAACTTTATCCTCAAAAGATTATTAGAGATCAAACATTATATGAAATCATCTGTGTCATAGTGTCGTTTCCATGACTCATTGAACATTATTGAGAGAATTATTATGTAAATATAAAATAAATCATACATGAGTCACCTATAATAATCATTGTCACTCTTTCTTCCTATAGTGGATTAATAGGTAGTTGGGACTCCAGCTAAACAAATTTCCTATATCATATTACTTTTCAATGGATAATCTAATATAACTGGAAACTCATACTGGTGAGGAAATATTCATTTTAAGTAATTAATCATAGTGTCTTGTGTTATTAGCTTTATATTTTCTACAAAAAAAATAACTATAATATTTTTAATTTTATCTTAACTACTGAAAATAATATTCCGATTAAATCCTTTAATGGCTCCAACTATTTTATCCAACCCTAGTAACCCTCAATAATAAATTGATAACTTGAGTTATTTAGTGGAAAAGATCCTTGAAACCCCTCCTCATATTTCATGTTATGTCTCTTCCTTTACTCAAAGGGTCTTAATATAGACATTTGAATAGACAACTGTATTAACTTGATGTTCCTTGAAATTTTGAGTGAAGTCCCAACTTTTAAAAAGAACATACCTTGTTTACTCAAAATAAATCCTCTAAATATGAAAAAATATTTTAATGGATACTTTTTTGCTTCCATATATAGTCAATTAAACCCATATATTTCATATGAAATCCCCTATAGTAGGAGGAACCCTAAACTGGAGAAGTTGAGTACCCTGTACAATCAGTTTTGTTAAAATTGAAATGATTGAAGACATTATGGTTTAATATTTATTTTAGGGGTTTCTAATTATTTATTAATGAAATAAATAATTTTCTATCTTATATACATGTATTATATGATCTCACTCAAAACATACTATACATTAAATAGGAAAAGATTCATCTCATTTAAATTTAAATTAATTAATGATTTTTTTTATTTTTTTATGTGATCATGTAAACATCCAAACACAATGGAAAAAAACAAAACAATGAATAAATTAAATTAACAACATGATTACTTATGATAATTTTATATTATTAGATATATTTATTTTCAAGGGATCAATTATGACCCAATATGCAAAATACCTAAGTTGTTTCTGACTTGTGTCACTACTTGCATCCAATTCCAATGTCTCGTTGTCTCATCTGAAATACTTCCCCATCTGGGTAAGGTCCATATCTTAAAATGTCTTCTGCATAAGAAAATTAAACACAAATAGGAAATGGGGTCTCAATATGCATAAAATACATACATGATAATACTGATGGATACCAAGACCCTTAATCATCTTAGGTGGGAAAAATAATACAAAAATGAACCCAATAATTATAACTATTACATTAAACAAATGTAATTGAAATAAATAAGTAAATAAATAAAATTCCTAACAACCATAGGTCTATTGATGCTCAGTATCTTTCAAAAAATAAATTGAACTCATGGTTAACATTAAATTTGATTTAAATATATTTTAAGTGAATTTAATTAAATAAAATAATTTATTTAATGTTTTAAAAATTTGTTGACTTATTTTTTGAAAATCGAATTTTTTTTACCATTAATTTTTTTGAAGATCAAGTTAGACATTAAAATCTAAGAAAGGGGTTTTTGGCCAAATCATATCCTGAAATGGGAAGGGAAGTTTCGATTGGGGCCCACTTATCATAGACTGGGTCGTGTCGACCTAGCTAGGCCATCAGTTGGCTAGTATAGGGAGCTCTATGTACCACACATGGGATAAGAGGAGTTTTAGGGTATCATTGGCCAAGTGGAAATATGGGGAGCTGAAATAGAATCTGAGCCATGGTTATCTATACAAAAGTGGCATGTGATGGTGGCCAAGGTAGGCTGGCGTTTGGATGGCTAGGATGAGATCAGGTGACGATTGGTGTTGGTGTTAGTGAAAGATTGTGGCATGAGTATGGGAGGATTCTATCGGTGGGGTCATCCTGACTGTGGAGACTATAATTTCTACTAGGTGGCCAATGGAATCTATAGCTAGATGCATTGGAAGGTAGTGAGTCCATGGGGTGGGTGTCGATGGAGATACCAAGCAATGAAAAAGGTGGTGTGAGTGGGGGGATACATTCTTTCACTTTTAATTAAAATATAATTATTAATCTATTTTTTTCAAATTTATAACTTTCCATCAACATTTTTAAAATTTTATGATCTCTATGGGAAACCAGCACCATTCCCAAAAGCCTAACTTCCACTTTCTTTGGATTAATTTTTTTGAGTGTTGGCCAACCACCCATATATGGGGTTTTACTTATATCATATTGGAAAGCATCTGTTATCCAATCCTTTGTAAATTTTCCCTAAATACCATCTATAATATTTTAAAATAAACAAATAAAAAAACAAAAAAAATTAATTTTCATTGAATTTATTTTGATCGAATTAAAAAAAATTATTTTATAAATATTAATTTTTTAAAACTAATTAATTTTAATCACATCCCATTTAATTTAATTATTTTTCATATAACAATTAAATAAATTCATTAATATTATAAAATATAAAAAATTTCATTAAAATAATACAAATATATAAGTAATTAAAATAAACTATTTTAACTATCTTTTGTGTACATAATTTTTTAGTCCTTTTGTAAATTTATTAATTATATTTCATATATCTATTATCAGGATGTAATAATTTTTATCTTAAAGAATAATATATATCATTTTTCATTTTGGTTTTTTTTTATTTCATGTGATATAATCTATTCATAAATTTAATGTATTATAATTTCTATGGTGTTAAAACCCCCATCAAATAAATTAAGTTCTCATAATTTTAATTTCTACATAGAAATAAAAATAGATAAGGGTATCCATCAGATATTCAGAACTCAAGATAAATTTTTTAATGACATATTAACCCTATTAAATTAAGTAATACTATGAAACCTATATCATTATTGAGTATTAATACCCATTAATGGAGGTATTCTTCATAGATATATCATAATCAATCATGCCTCGACAGAAAATCATAGGTTGATTTGGGCGTTGAAATGCGATGCCTTTAATTTTTAAATTAATATAGAGTCTTTATGGGGATATCTAATCCAATTACTGAATTACATTAAACTCATATAAATGAAAAATAATAAGTTTTTCCCAAAGTATATATCTAAAAAATTTTCTTTGGGATAAAATAATCATACAACTCGTTTTTTCTCCAATAATTGAATATCAAAACATTGGGTAGTGAATGTGATTCTCTTAGAAAACATCCAAGATATACTAGATTGGATGGAATAATAATATAATATTAAATACAAAAATATAGAGTATAGGATATGTTTTTCTTTAATTATGATGATAATATTTTTTAATAGTTCTTACATAGGCTTTCCCTTCCTTGATAGTTTGTTTCTCAATGAACATCATGACCATAAATAAAAAAATCAGGTCCATTTGAGAATGTTCCCTTAGTGATTCATTCAACTTTTTTGACATGTAGGAAACTAAATCTTTATTCCTTTTTAGTATTTGTTATATTAATTTCTATTTAACTACATTTTTATCTTATTTGATGTGTTTAAATAATAATCATGGTTTAAATGGTTAATCAGTATTCGAGTTCACTTGTTTGGAATAACCACAAGGTTTATCACTTAAAATCATATATTATTTAGTTGTTTACTTGGGAAATAACTACATTGTCTATTGAACCCATTGTTAACCTGGTTCCTCTAGGCTTCATAAATTACTTTAAATAAATGAAATTTCAAGTGTTATAATACTTAGATTAAATTCCTAATAAAAATTATGTTTATATTGATTTTATATGGAGAGAATTAAATGAAACAAAATAACTCATTTAATATTATTGAAATTTGTTGACTTATTTATTGAAACTTATTTTTTAAACTTTTAAATTATCTCGGACCAGGTAGACTAGAAAATATGTGAATGATTTTTTTGTCTAAATCATGACTATAAATGGACAAATTAGTTTATACACGGCCCTACATATCCTATCTTGGGTCAGGTCGACCCAACTAGGCCACGAGTGGGATAGTAGAGGGAGCTCCATGTACCACATGCGAGGATAGAGATATATATATAGGGTAGTACTGGACAAGTGGTAAAATGGGGAGACAAAAAGGAGCATGAGATTTGGTGAGCCATGAAATAGTGGCATGTGATGGTGGAAAAGGCAGACTAGGGGTGTGAATTCCAAGATGTGATAGGTTACAACGACATTAAGAAAATACAACGGATGTTAGGAAAGAGAGTAGGAAGAGTGTGGGGGGTTTTCCAGTGGTGAAATCATGAGGGGTGGGGGGGGCATGAGCTCTACTAGGTGTTGTTGGTTTCATTTTTCCAGGATGGCACTGCCCCCCTCTTTTCTCAAAGAGGGGAGGTTGGTGATAGATTGTGGGCAGAAAAGCCCCACCAAACCCACTTGCGGTGGAAGATAATTCAGGGGGGACACGTTCTTATAAAAGGTAAGATCCTCATCCCATTCCAGCATCACCTTTTGCATCTCACTATCAAAGTATATACCATATTTGAGCAGTTTGTGAGCGGTATATTCCCTGCATATTAAAGATAAATTTTAATAGGTTTTTTCTCTTTGAAATAGTGAGGGATTGTGTTCCCACTTTTACCCATATTGATACTTCATTTTCCCATGGGTTTTTACCCCTTTCATTTTGGGATTTTTCTCATGTTACATCTCATGTCCATTTATTTCCATGTTTTTCACTTTATTTTATCTCAGGATTATTTTTGCATCATAGTCCCATCATTTTTCAGTCCCAACTAGTTGTATCATAATTCAGGTTCCGGCATGGGATTGTTCACATTTTCAGGTACTAATAATTTTCATTTTTTTAGTATTCTAGGTGATTGAAAATTTGGTTGATCTGTCACATTAGAAAAAAAATTATTGAAATTACTAAATACACCGTTGTCAAATAGAGGAGGTTCTGAACTGATGATGTGTCCAGATGGCGATGAAATTATTGATCAACAAATTCATAGGGGATAATTTTTCATTGTGGAAAATAAAGATGCTAGCAGTGCTGAGGAAGGATAATTGTCAACTAGAAATTGGTGAATGGCTATAAGATGTAATGATGGAGTGTGGTTCTAGTGGAATCCAAAATAATAAAATAGAGATAAATACGGTGAGTACTTTTGGAAGTGTAGATATACTAGAATGTGAAGCGGTGACGACTACTAGAAGAAGGAAACATCTCAACGAAGCATGGATTATCGGCTTTGAAGAAAAATATCACATGACATCTCTATGGGAATGGTTTGATCATTATGAAACGATCCCAAAATAACTTTTGTACATGGGGAATGATCACACCTTTTAGATCATTGTATTTGGTACCATCAAAATGAATATGCATGAGAGTATTGTTCGAACCATCCAAGGAGTACACCATATGAAGGGCCGGAAGAATAACATATTTTTATTGGGATAATTTGATGACATCGAATTCAAGACTCACACTGAGAATGGAGGGATGAGAATTGTGAAGGGTGTGCTTTTGGTAATGAAGGTTGAGAAGATTTCAAAGAACCTGTATGTTCTTATGGGTGGAACAAACATGGAGGCAGATATAATTTTCACAATAACTACCTTGACCAAATCATTGATGATGTTACGACATCGAAATCATGGCCATATGTTAGAATGAGGCCGGAAGATTCTTATTGATCAGAAGTTATTGCTTGGCCTTTTAAAGGTGTCATTTCCATTTTTTGAGCATTATGTTTTGTGCAAGAAACACATGTTAATGTTCGATACGTCAAGAGAATGAAGCAAATATATCTTAGATTTGATCCATTTCGACATTTTGAAAGCACCGATTATATACTTGGGAGGATCAAGGTACGTTGTGTCCTTAATCGATGATTATTATAGGATATATTGGGCGTACCCAATCAATAGTAAAACAGATGTTTTTTACGTCTCAAAAAATTCTATGTGTAAAAGGATCTTGAATCAGGAATGAAGATCAATCATCTAAGGACAGAAAATGGTGAAAAATATACAAGAAAAGAGTTTGATACTTTTTATCAACAGGAAGAATTCAAGAAATGGTTCACAATGGCATACACTCTTCAACAGAAAGGAGTGGTGGAGAAGATGAATAGAACCCATTTGGATTGAACAAGGGTGACATTGATGACTATATGAATTTCCCACTCTTTTTGGGAAGAAGAAATGAATATTTTCTGTTATGTGATCAACAGATCTCCTTCAATGGCGATTGATCTAAACACACCGATAGAGATGTGGGCTGGTAAAACTGCTGACTTTTCGTAGTTACATACATTTTGAAGTCATGTATATTTATTGTTTAATGAACAGGAATGATAGAAGTTGGATTCAACATCTAGAAAATGCAACTTCTTTGAGTACACTGAAGGTGTGAAGGGGAATCATTTGTGGGACCCCCTACCTGCAAGATTATCATCAATAGAGTTATAATTTTTATAGAAGAAAATGTGAAAATGAAAACTGATCAACACATGGAGAATGATAATATAGAAACTACAATAGTCAAAGTAGAGGAAAAATTCAAGGAAGAACTGGTTTATCTTCAGAATTATTAGATAATGATAATCAAGTACCGGTTGAGTCTGGACCATGATGGTCAACTCAATAGAAAAGAGTACTAGTATGGCACTCAGACTATGTCACTAAGAGAAATATCGCATACTACGTATTGACAAAGTATGGAGATCCATCTTTTGGTATAGGCAACCCAATGTCTAGATGTATCCTCATGTATGGTGGTGATGTATAGGTGACTTGAAGCCCAACACAAGAACAAAATTTTGGATCTTATTCTATTACCTCATGGGAGGAAGGCTTTTGGAAACAAACAATTCATTAAGATCAAGCGATATGGAAATCACCAGGTGGAAACATACCCTGAATGACCGGTGGTCAAAGGATATGTTCAAAAGGAAGGTATTGATTTTAATAAAATATTTTATCTTGTTGTTGAACAGACGACTGCTCAGATAGTTCTATAAATGTGTGCTATATACAATTTATATCTTGATAAGATGTATGTGAAGACTGCATTTCTCCATGGTGATCTTGATGAAGAGATCTATATGCTCAAACCATACGTTTCTTCAAACGAAGGAAAAAAGAACATGGTTTTCTGGTTGGACAAATCTCTATATGGTCTCAAACAGGATCCAAGGTGTTGGTGCAAGGGATTTAATTCTTATATCATAAGCCAATGATATAGAAGGCTTCATTCAGATCTTTGTGCCTATTTCATGGGGTCAGATGGTAATTATTTCATCATTCATATGTTGTATGAGGATTGACATGTTGGTTATAGGACCCAACAATGATTAGATCCATGAGATGAAGGCATAGTGGAATAGGGAGTTTGATATAAAGTACTTGGGACAAGAAAACAATATTCTTGGGATGCATATTTACCGAGATATAAATAATGAAAATATTTGGCTACCAAAGAAGAATTACTTATAGATGTCTTGAAGTTATTCAACATGAATAACTGTAAGCCAATATTTTCCACTCTTCCTATTAATTTCATGTCATCTTCCATGATGAGTCTTAGTAGGGAAGCATAGATGATGGAAATGTCTTGAGTACTGTATATATCAGCAGTGGTCAGTTTGTTGTTCGCTATGGTTTGTACTAGGCCAGACATTTCACATGTAGTGGGAGAAGTTAGTTAGTACATGGTGAATCTTGGACGGGAGAATTGGAGCATCATGAAGACAATCATGAGATATATAAAGGAGACCACATATGCTACATTATGTTATGGAGGATAAGATTTTACTATTATAGGATATACTAATTCAGATCTAGAAGGAGATTATGACTGGAGGAAATTCACTACTGCTTATGTGTTAACTCTTGAAGGAGGAACTATGAGCTAGATTTCAAAGTTACAGTTAGTTGTGTCTTTACCCATGATAGATGTAGAGTACATGGCATCTACACATGCTTGTGAAGATTCTTTTTGGATGAGAATGTTGTTGGAGGATCTCAGGCACATACAAGAAAAAATTCCATTGTTTTTTTATAGTTATAGTGTCTTGAACATTGTAAGGAATCCATATTTCCATCACAAGATGAAACACATTGGGGTACAATATCACTTTTTTTGAGATTTCATGGAGGAAAGAAGTGTTGATATGAAAATAAATTCATATAAAAGATAATTTGGAACATTTCCTAATGAAGGTGATTAACTCTGATATGTTCAGATAGTGAAGATCCTCGGGTGGCTTTGAAGATACGTGACCAACATGAATGGTAGATAGAAATGATTTGTGGGGAGGTGATTAATTATAAATAAAATCTCCAAGTGGTTGATGTGTTGGAATAATTTTTCCTCGATGAAATAACCCACTCTTTTTTCAAAGAGGGGAAGTTGATGGATGATGACTGGTGGCCAAACCACACCAAACCCACCAGTGAGGAAGAGAAGGAAGGGGGTGGGGCTTTCCTATAAAAGGAAAGATCCTCCTCCCATTCCAGCATCACCTTCATCATCTCACCAGCAAATAAGATCCTATATTTTAGTGGGTTTTTAGGTAGTTTACCCTATTATTCAAGGTAGATTTTAATATGGTTTTCTCTTTGTAATAGTGAGGGAGTGTGTACCCACTTTTACCAAAAGCGATCCATCTATTTTCCTGTGGGTTTTTACCCCTTTAATTTTGGGTGTTTTCCCACATTACATATGGTGTCCATTTATTTCCACAATTTCCACTTAATTTTATCTCATGATTATTGCTGCATCATGGGAAAATAATTTTTCAGTCCCAATAAGTGGTATTAGAGGGAAGTTTTTGGCCCGCTTCTGTTCACATTTTCATGTATTAATAATTTTCATTATTTTGATTGTGCTCTTTTATTGCAACTCTAGTTGATCTGTCATGTCAGAAGAAATTTATTAAAATTATTAAATAATAAAATTGTTAAATGGAGGTGGTTCTGTATAGGCGGTGCGTCCATATAGATGCTAAATTTCATATTGAAAAACTCAACAGGGAGAATTATTTGTTGTGGGAGATGAGGATACATGAAGTTCTATGGAAGGGAAATTTTCAGGTGACAATTGGAGAAATACCGGAAGATGTAATGATAGAGAGTGGTTATAGTGGGAGAAAGAATAATAACAAGGATATAAATGTGTAATGTACTTATAAATGTGTAGATATACTAGTTAGTTAAGCGACGATGACTTCTCGAAGTAGGAAACATCTAAATGATGCATGTATTATAAGATCAGGATCAAAAAGACAAATGAAGTCTTGATGGAAATGGTTTGAATTGTATGGAACTATCCAATAAGGAATTGGGTACGTGGGGAATGATCACACCTTGAAGATCATTGGAGTTGGTACCATCAAATTGAATATGTAGTGAATGAAGTGGCAGAGAGGATGAACAATACCCTGTTGGATAGGAAAAGGGTGATATTGAATACTATAGGAATTACTAAAAAAATTTGGGTAGAAGTATTGAATACCTTCTATTATGTTATCAAAAGATCCCCTTCAATAGAAATTTATCTAAAGTCACTGATGTAGATGTGGACTAATAAACCCACTAACTATTCCATGATAGTTACATTTGGAAGTCCTTTATATTCATTTTTTAATGACCAAGAAAGATCAAAGTTGGATTCATGATCTAGGAAATGTATCTTCTTGGACTATGCTGATGGTGTGAAGGGGTACTATTTGTGGGACCCCATGGCCCGCAAAACTTATCATTAGTAGATATTTAATTTTTTTGTAGGATATAAGGAGAAAATGAAAGCTGATAAAAACATTGAGAATGAGAATAATGAAACTGCAATAGTCAAAGTAGGGTAAAAATCAAAGGAAGAACCAATTTCTTCTAAGGCATTACCAAAGCACAATGATCATGTACCAGTTCATTTTGACCCATGATGGTCAAATCAATAGAAAAGAGTACCAATATAACACTCAAACAATTTCCCAGAGAGAAATAGTGTATACTACTTATTAACAGCGGATAGAGATATATCTTTTTTTTGTAGAGGAGAACTAACATCTAGATGTATCCCCATGGATGGAAGTATTTCCAAAAGAACTTGAAGCCCTACACAAGAACATGACTTGTTATCTTGTTCCATTACATCATGTAAGGAAGTATATGAACATCAAATGGGTCATTAAGATCAAGCAAGATAAAAATTTCCTGGAGGAAATATATCAATCATGACTAGTGGTCAAACGATATTCTTAGAAGGAAGGTATTGATTTCAATGAAATATGTGAAGAATAATTTTCTACATGGGGGGTTTTATAAGAATATCAATATGCTTCAACCAGAAGGAAAAGATAATTTGGTTTAAATGTTGAAAAAATATCTGTATAGTCTCAAAATGATGCTGAGGTGATGGTATAAGATATTTCATTCCAATATCATGAGCCTTCGATACAGTAGATTTTATTCATATCCCTAGGCATATTTTATGGATTTATATGGTAATGATTTCATCATTATTCTGTTGTATGTGGATAACATGTTGGTTGCAATCCCCAACAATGATCAAATCCATCAGATGAAGGCATAATTGTCTTGGGAGTTTTATATGAAGGACTTGGGACCAAAAAAACAATATTCTTGGGATGAAAATTTATCGAGATATAAATAATAGTAAGATTTACTTATCATAGAATAATTACATACATAAAGTCATGAAGCGCTTCAACACGCAAGATTGTAAGACAATCTCCACCCCTCTTATTTTTAATTTCAATTTATCATCCATGATAAGTCCTAGAAGTGAAGAAGTGAGGATGAGAATGTCTCGAGTATTGAATACATCGTAAGTGGGTAGTTTGATGTTCGCTATGGTTTCTACTAGACCAGACATTGCACATGCAATGGGAGCAGTTAGATGGTACATGGTGAATCTCGGATGCAAGCATTGGGTCATGTTGAATAGGATCATGAGATATATCATGTAGACCTCAAAAGCTACATTATGTTATAGAGGATCGGATTTCACTATTAGAGGATAAGATGATTCTGATTTTGCAAGACATTCTGACTGTAGGAAATGTACTACTGTTATGTGTTTACACTTGTAAGAGGAGATATGATCTTTATTTCAAAGTTAAAGTCGGTTGTGGCATTATCCACAATAGAGGAACGGTACAAAACAGCTACACAAGCTTGCATAGAGGGAATTTCGATGAGAAGGTTGTTGGGGGATCTCAGACACATACATAAGCATATTCCATTATTTTGTGATAGTTAGAGTGCCTTGTACATTGAAAGTAATCCATCTTAACATCCCAATATGAAATACTTTGGGGGTAAAATATAACATTGTATGAGGTTTCTTAGATGAAGGAATTGTGGATATGCGAAAAACTCATTCAAATGAAAAAATGTAATATTTCCTACCCATGGTGATTAAAAACAATATGTTCAAAGTGTGTAGATCCTCGAGAGTCCCTGAAGAGATGTGAGTAGCATGTTTAGAATATAAAAAGTATGGGTGGAGATGTAATTGATTTTCAATAAAATATCAATGTGGGATATGTGTTGTTAGCATTTTCTAGGATGACACTACTCCCCTATTTTTCCAAAGAGGGGAAGGTGGTTGAATATGGTGGGTGGACAAACCCCTCAAAAACCACTAGTGGAGGAAGGGAAGTCAGGGGTTAGGCTTGTTAATAAGAGGAAAGATCCTACTACTATTTTAACATCACCTTCAACATCTCACAAGTAAAGAAGATCCCATATTTGGGTGGTTTTTATGAGGTATTTTCCCTGCTTATTCAAGAGATATTTTAAGAGGGGTTCCTCCTTGAAATAATAAGGGATCTTGTACCAAATTTTTCCCATACTGATCCTTCTAATTTTCCATGTGGTTTTAAACATTTTATTTGGGGGGGGGGGGTTCCATGTTACATATGGTGTTTGTTTATTTCCACATTTTTCATTATATATTATCTCATGATTATTACAACATCATGGGACAATCATTTTTCAGTCTCAAGAAGTCGTATAAGAGGGAAGGCTTTGTCCTAGTGTTGTTCACATTTTTGGGTATTAATAATTCTCATTAATTTGAGTATTCTCTATGATTGATGCTCTGGTTGATTTGTCACATCAAAAAAAAATATTGAAATTAATAAATACACCATTTTGAAATAGAGGATGTTTTGGACTAATGGCATGTTAAGATGATGGTGAAATTTGAGATCGAAAAATTCAATGGGGATAATTTTCTATTTTGGGTAATGAATATGCTGATAGTGCTGTGAAAGGATAATTATCAAAAACAAATTGGTAAAATACTGGAATATGTGACGATGGAGCATGGGTCAAGTGGGATCCAAAATAATTACATGGATAGCAATGTGGAGAGTACATTTTGAAGTGCATATATACTAGTCAGTGAAGCGGCGATGACTGCTGGAAGAAGGAAACATCTCAATGATGCATGGATTCTCTACTTATGAGAAACATGGGACATGACGTCTCACTGGGAATTGTTTGATCAATATGAAAATATCTCAGAAGAACTTGTGTGCATGGGGATTGATCACACCTTGATTATCATTGGAGTTGGTACCATCAAATTTAATATGTATGATGATATTGTCCAAATCATCCAATAAGTACACCATGTGAAGGGCCTAAAGAATAACATATTGCCTTTGGGATAATTTTATCACATCAGATGCATGATATGCACTGAGAATGGAGTGATAAGAATAGTGAAGGGTTCACTTGTGGTAATAATGGCGTATAAGATCTAAAAGAACCTAAACATTCATATGGGTGAAACGTACAAGGAGGCTAAGATAGTTTTCTCATCAACTGCATTGATGGAGACGTAGAAGACACTATGGAATAGGAATCTTGGCTATATATCAGAATGATACCTGAATATTCTTTCGGATCAGATGTTATTTCCTAGCTTTACAAAGGTATCCATACTATTTTTCAAGAATTATGTTTTGAGAATGAAACACATGTTAATGTTTGAGATGTCAAAAACACGAAGCAAATATATATTATATTTGATCTATTTTGATTTTTGGAAATCAATGGTTATATCCCATTGATGAGAAGGGTATTCTGTTTCCTTAATTGATGATTATTCTAAGAGTTTTTGGGTGTATCCAATCAAGAAGAGTGCATATATTTCTAATGTCATCGAAACCTTCCAAGAACTGAAGGGGGATAAATATGGAAATAAGATCAAGTGTCTATGGAAATACAGTGGTGGAGAATATTAAAGCGAGGAGTTTGATACTTTTTTTCAATAGGAAGAAATCACGAGACATTTCACTATGGCATACACTCTATAGTATAATGGACTCGCTGATCAGATGAACATAACCATGTTCGATCGAACAAGGGAGATACTGAAGACTACAGGAATTTCCAAAACTTTTTGGAAAAAATCAGTGAATATCACATGTTATGTGATCAATAGATATCATTCAATGGTAATTTATTTAAAGACAATGATGGAGATATGGACTGGTAAACCCGCATACTATTCCCAGTTACATACTTTTAGATGTCCTGTATATACATAGCTTAATGATTTGGAATTATCGAAGATGTATTCAAGATCCAGGAAATGTATCTTCTAAGGGTATGTTGATGGTGTGAAGGGGTATTGTTTCTAGGACCCAACATCCCACAAACTTATGTTTAGTAGATATTTCATTTTTTCATAATACATGGTCAAAATGAAAACTAAACAACACATGGAGAAGGATAATATAGAAACTAAAAAAGTAGAGGTAGAGGACAAATACAATGAATAAATAATTTTTGATGAGGATTTACCAGAGCACAATGATCAATTATCGGTTGAGTATGGACTATGATGGTCAACTCGAGAGAAAAGAGTACCTGTATGGAACTCAAACTGTGTCACTGAAAGAAATATTGTACACTTATTATTGATGGAGGATGGAGAGCTATCTTTTTTGTGGAGTCGACCCCAAGTCCAGATATATCATCGTAGATAGAGGCATTTCCAGACTTACTTGAAGCCCTATACAAGAACAAGACATGGGATCTGGTTCTATTACCTCATGGAAGGAAGGATATCAGAAACAAATGGGTCTTCAAGATCAATTGGGTTAGAAATATCCAGGTGGAAAGATATCATGCATGACCAGTGGTCAATGATATTCTTGGAAGGAAGGTATTAATTTCAATGAAATATCATCTCCCATTCTTAGACAAACAACTATTCATATAGTTTTGGCAATGTGTGCTATATACAGTTTACTTCTATAACAGCTGGATGTAAACATTTCTTTTCTCCATGGTGATCTTAATGAAGAGAAATATATGATTCACTCAAAAGGTTTTACAAAATAAATCAAAGAGAACATGGTTTTCAGGTATAAAAATATCTATACGACCTCATATAGGTGCTGAGGTGTCGGTAATAGAGATTAGTTTCTAATATCACAAGCCTTGGATATGAAATATTTCATTCAGAACACTGTGCATATTTCAAGGGTTTCGATATTAATGATTTCATTATTTTTTTATTTTATGTGGATGACATGTTTGTTGTAGTCCCTAATAATTATTAGATCTAGGATTTGATGGCACCATTGGTTTGGGAGTTTATTATGAAGGACATGAGATCAGTAAAAATGATTCACTAGATGTTGATTTACCGAAATAGAAATAATGTGAAGATTTATCTATCAGAGAATAATTTCTTACCAAAGTCTTGAAGAGAATTAATATGAAAAATTATAATCCAATATCCACCCCTCTTCCCGTTAATTTCATCTTATCCTCCACGATTATTCCTAGTAGTGAAGTGGGGAGGATGGAAATGTCTTGAGTACTGTATACATCAACAGAGGGTAATATGATGTTCTCTTCTATTTGTACTATAACACACACTATACATGTAGTGGTAGAAGTTAGATGGTACATGGTGAATCTAGTATGGGAGTACTAGATAATGGTGAAGAGGATCCTATGATACATCAAGGAGACCTCAAATATTGCATTTTTCTATAGAGGATCATATTTTACTCTTAGGGGATATGCTGATTCAGAATTTACAAGCGATTATTACCAGAGGAAATCCACTACTGGTTATGTTTTTACTATTGTAGCAGTATATGTGATCTGGATTTGAATGTTATAGTCAGTTGTGGCTTTATCTATGACAGAGGTAGAGTGCATAGAAGCTGCACATGCATGAAAATAGGTTATTTGGATGAGAAGGTTGTTAGTGGATCTCAGGAACATACAAGTGAAGATTCCATTGGTTTATAATAGTTATAACACCTTTCACATTGCAAGGAATCCATATTTCCATCATAAGATGAAACAAATTCGGGTACAACATCACTTTTTCTGAGATGTCAATGACGAAGGAGGTGTAGAAATGAAAAAATTCATACAAAATAAAATATGGTAGATTTACCAATAAAGGAAATTATCTTTGATTAGTTCATATGATCTAGATCCTTGAATGGACTTTCAAAGAGGTGAGCATCATGTCTATCAAATAGAAAGTATGTGTGGAGATGTGATGGATTCTTATTCAAATATCCAAGTTGGAGATGTGTTGGAAGCATTTTACCAGGATGACATCACCCCCCACCTTTGTCAAATAGGGGATGGTGGTTGTAGATGGTGGGTGGCTAAACCCCACTAAACCCACCGATAGAGAAAGATAAGGTAAGAGTGAGGCTTTCCTATAAAAGGAAAGATCCTCCTCCCATTCTAGCATCAACTTCATCATGTCACCAATAAACCAGATCTCATTTTTAGTGATTTGTAGGTTGTTTTACGACTTATTCATGATAGATTTTAAGAGGTATTTCTTATTGTAATAGTGAGGGAGTGTGTACCCACTTTTACCCATAGTGATCTATAACGACCTAGACCCGACCAACCACCCGAACAGTGCCAAACGGGTCGGGTGTCACTACCTTAGGCGCACCTCCCCGAACGCCAAAGGCCGTCGACTAGAAGTGAAGTTCTATTAGGTATAGTGTGGAGGCGATACCCTCCCAGAGGATCAAAGTAAGGGAACTGTTCCAAGTATAAAACTAAAGATGAAGACAAATAAAAGACTCAATAGACTCAAACCAGACCCGCAAAGCAGAAGTAATAAATATAAACAACAGCAGCGGAAAGTAAATAGAACAACATGCTGAATAAAACAAGAAACTACTACTATAAACAATCAACATGCATCTAAAGAAAGTCATGCATATCAATTTATAATGGTGGCAATGGCTAACCAATAGTGGAAACGTAAGCATGATTATAAATAAAGGAAAGAAAAACCATGTAACCCCAGCTAGGTGTGACATTAAGGTTCATACCATCTCCATGAGATAACTAACGTAGCCCATCTCCGGAATCTGGCCACATTCTTGCACGTAAATCCATAAAGTCTGCATGCATCTCGAAGGGCCCGTGCTGGTTGAGAGAAAAATATCAGTAGGATACCACCCATCAGTGAGTAACAAATATATGTGTTTAAGAAGTCATGAAAGTGTGAGGAAAACTATATGCAGTACAGTGCATATATAAACACTAACTCCTCTGGTGCTCTGAAACCACCCAGGAGTGTCACCTGCTTCGGCCAATGCCAGAATCTATGCCATGTAACCCGACGACGTTCGCCCACGGACACCACGTGTCTCAAGTACTGACCTCTCGAAGGCATCCCCAAGAATAGTAACCCAGAACCATGTGCCTCCTGACACCTCGTGTCTCAGGTACTGACGTCCCGAAGGCACACTCAAGAATTACCCGGAGGAACAGCGATGTCTACCCTCAAATCACAGAGAGCCTCAGCCCCCAACCTGATAGTCTCAATGCTATCCCATGAAGGCTCCTCACCTCCCATGTGGCTTTCTATGGAAAGAACCCCCATCCAAAATACCTAACCGCAACTACGGCGGCCTCTACCCACACGAGTGGTCAAAACCACCTCATCACAGAGTATCTAAGTGTTTACACTACTCAATGTCCCGAGTGAGTGGTAATCACCAAAATAGTACCTAAGCCACCAACACATCTGACACCTCCTGTCCCTATGACCATGCCACTCAAGTCTGATGGCATCACCATCCTAGTATACCGGGCCATGACCAACTTGACAGTTGTACTGCCTCAAGCCGACATCCATGATGCCCAATCCCGTGGTCAAAACCACCCAAAGTTACCCGGGCCAATCCCAACATGTGATCAGAATCACTCAAGCGTATTTGGGAAGAGCCCAACATAACCAAAAGTGTCCAGCAGATTCAATTCAGCAATTTCATATGTAACATATTTAAACAAACAACATAAAAAGACAAAACATACAAAACTGTTGATTTACACTACACAAGGTGTTGTCCCATACCAACACTAAGGTCTTGAATGCCCCTAACAATTTATATTAGGCTTAATAAAATTAACTCAGAAGTCTAACACAATAAAATTTCAATTAAAACCATTTTGGCATTTCCCAACCAAAATGTCCTGATGAGCAACGACCCCTCACCCAACCCCGCCCATGAAAAACTAATTGCAGGTCATACCCAAAGGCATACCATAGGTCCATAAACAATGCAATAAGCAATAACAGATAAAACTGTGTCCCGCTCAAAATACCTGAAAACACACTGATGGTCACATTACCCAAACAACCACGAATACATAAAATGAGGTATGCACCACCTACATGAGACTCGTACGATGCTAATCCTCTAGTAACAGCCAAAAATTCAGTCTAAAACATGTTAAATCTACAAAAGATTCAAAACCTCTCAAACTCCTATAACTCATTCTAGAAAAAAAATCAAACAAAACGGCCCAGGAAGAATCAAGGCCTTATAGAGGGGGTTCCAACAAGTCAATCATAGTTTGAATCCGACCTCGTACGAGGAACCGGGAAAGGATTGATGTTCAGGCCAGCTTGGTTCAAGAAACCGGCGGAACAAAACGAGTTCCACCACAAAACGAGTCTGCTGTCCGTTTTAACGCAAAAAAAAAAGAAACTACACGGCGTTTACTTAATGACTACACACAACATAGGTCTATTAACTGTTCATAAGATGGCTGAAATTCCACTGACTTACATTCCGAACCTGCCAACATGAGTGCACGGCGTGTACCTATGGGTACACGATGTGTATTGGGTTTCTCTTCTCTTCCTCACCGACTTACCCACACGCCATGTATATCCCGCATACACGGCTAGACTACATGGTGTGTCCAAGTGGAACACGACGTGTACCTAGTTCTACCCAGCCAACATGCCTACACGCCACGTATGGCCACCACACGGTCGGGGGTACACGACATGTTTAAAACCACATGGCATGTAGTAGTAAATTTCCACATGGCAATCCCACGACATGTACTTGGAGAGCACATGAATGAAACTCGCATAACATATACAAGGCGTGTACTTAAGGTACATGGTTTGTAGTCTGGAAATATCTAGAAACATGCAATTTTCACCTATTTCATCAGAAACTAGTCAAAAATTCAAATTGGGTGGGGATTTTGACCCATTCTAAAGACCTGGGTTCTTAAAAACTCCCCACCTTAACATAGCTCGTCCCGGAGCTATCAAACGAAACCTGGAGATGGCACCAAACATACCACCCCGAACAAAGTAACCCAAACTTCCCCGATCTCAATGGTCCCAGCTAAATTCCTCAAGGGGGCTCCCCACCATAGGAATCGCCTAACCCGGTCTCAAACCGACAAAACTCAAAGAAAACAAAGTTTACTAACCTGATTTTCTGGACGGATAGTCTTCCCGTGACACATCGTCACCCCTTCACCCCATTGGAGCTCCTGTGTCGTTCCCGACACCCAACGTATCCCACACCGCATCAGTGTCCGCCTCTACGAGGTCCTGGGGCCTATCACCTCAAGTAACCCACATCCTTGATGCCCTGATTCCCTCTGAACCTCATGTAACGCACATCATCAATGCCCTGATGCCCACAACACCTCAATTAACTCGCATCCACGATTCCCTGATGCTACGCATCTCATAAATACATACATACATATATATATATATATAAAATATCGCGCACCTGATATGGTGCCAATCCCACTAACTAGCATCTACTCAGTCCACATAGATCTTGTGCACCACGTGCACTCAAAACAAACATGACTCTACAGGTCATGCCAAAAAGGATACATGGAGATCACGACCACACCGTGGTGTACCTCTAACCGTCATCGGCTGTCCAGCCTGCTTAGCCTCTTGCAGCTCCACAACGTGCACCTGGCCTGAAATACAGCTGCCTGATACCTGACCTCCCTGCGGTGCTGCTCCAGTCACCGGCCACTAACCCCTTAGCTGGGTCCCAACGTCTCTGTCACGACCTCCACGCATAGCTAAAACTCGACTACCCTCTCAGGGTACCAAACCAGAACCAACTCCAGACGCTACCGTTTGTCTTGGTCCCTTCCTGCTGGCTATCTTAGAAGGCTGCCTGCCAAACCTCTCTAGACGCCCATCCTATTCACATGCCTAGCACTCCTTCAGCGGCCTATCACACTGAGCCCGAACATTTCCCGACTTTCCACACTGAAAGAAAATCACTGATGTACTACCAAGAGGTGGTCTAGCTGAATCCCTAGCCTTACTGCCCTGCTGGAACTCATCACGCCCTCGCTTCCTACTTTCCGAACCATCACCTGAAGTTGTCACCCTGCCCAAGATAGACTTTTATCTCTCGTTTCCCTCAACTATGAGTGCCTGATTTACCACCTCGGATAAGTAACCCACCCTTATGATGTTCACCTAGACCCAAATGGAGTGTCATAATCCATCCTCAAATCACCTCACCCTAGCAGCGTCATCGGTCACCATACCGGGTGCAAAGCGAGACAAATCTATGAAAGTAGATGTGTAGTCCCTGACGGACATGTCTCCCAGCTGAAGACTCAAGAAATCTCGAGCTCTATCTTCCGTCAGTGTCTCTGAATAAAAGTGCTCAAAGAACCTATCCTCGAAGTCCTGCTATGCCATTCCCTCATGCCTATGAGCCTGAACCTGTACGTCCCACCAACGCTTCACCGGTCCTCTCATCATGTATGTCACCAGATTAACCCTCCACCCTGGTGGCGTCTCAAGATGCTCGAAGATCATCTGCATACTCTCTATCCAATTCTCATCCGTCTGCGAACCACCCTCACCTTGAAAAAGTGGCTGGTGATGTGACTAGAACTCCTGCATCAGATACTCCATAGAAGGCTCTGTACCCTACGCGCCTCTGTCAATTCCCAGCAAGACACGTCCCAGGCTAGCTTGGAGCTACTCATCAAGCGATGGTTCGAACATTTCCAAACCCGGCTGTTGTCCTACTTGCACTGGATCTTGAACTTGATCCTGTCCCTGAGCCTGTACCCGTGGATCGTGCTCTGCCTATACCAAATTCTAAACCTAATCCTGCGGCACTACATCATCTCCTGTATGAAGCTCCATCGAGTCATGAAGTCGTAACCCGCTGAATACCATAAATGGTTAGACATCCCATATATGTATATGACAATATATTTTATGCAGATAATGAAAGCAGTAAAAGGCAGTGCATAACAACTGACCTTACTCCCCCTCATCACAACCCATGCCCCATGGCATCCCGACCTCATGGCCTCGTTAGCCGCCCTCAACAGAGACAAGTATCAAAAGTACCTTGGGCCATGCCCATCCTGAAAACTCACGTTGCCTCAAACCGAAGATTGAGTCGCCCAATCCTAACAGTTATACAACCTCATCCATAGTACCCACTTGCTCACTTAAGATCCACACCCAAATATCCTGCAACTTGCAATTCTACAGATATATAAGCATGGAACATCACGTTGCAACTAAAAAATTAATTATATCAATAATTCACCTATTCATGTTTTATAAGAACAAAAATCATGTAAATTGATTATATTCACATGCTATTATCACTTCATAGAGAATATGCGCAATTATGAAATTGAAATACCCTAAAAATGTTCCAATCAAAATCAAAGCAAACAAGCCTTGCCATACTGGGCCAAGGTCCAATTATCCCTTACCACACCAAGCCAAGGGCCGCGTATCACAATTAATATAATCACACACCATGTGAGCCACCGAGGTGGAAATCAAATAAACTGTAATCTGAGCAAAAAGAAAACAACAATTCCCACCCAAGGTAATTTGGTCCATCCCTCATACCTGGGGATGTAGGTACTCAAGCATAAGCTAGAAACCCAGTTCTAGTAACAAAATATATACAGTATAACATAACCCAAATAGTAAAACCAGCAGAATAAAAGAGAAGTCGGAATCTCATTATTATCTAGTAAACGGTGCTACTAAATCCCTATCGAGAACTCCTCTGATACCACTTTGTAACGACTCAGACCCGGCTAGCCACCTGAACAGTTCCAAACAGGTCGTGTTTCACTACCTTAGGCGAACCACCTCGAACGCCAAAGGCTACCGACTAGCAGTGAG
This sequence comes from Viscum album, assembly GCA_963277665.1. Taxonomy (NCBI): domain Eukaryota; kingdom Viridiplantae; phylum Streptophyta; class Magnoliopsida; order Santalales; family Viscaceae; genus Viscum; species Viscum album. The sequence continues at coordinate 1,011,255,179 of OY728141.1, read as the reverse complement.
GGTCTGTTTGGTATAGTGGGGAGGCTATAACCTCTCGGAGGATCAAAGTAAGGGAAATATTCCAAGTATAAAACTAAAGATGCAGCAGAATAAAAGACTCAGCAGACTCGAAATAGACTTTCAGAGTGGAAACAATAAATATAAACAATAGTAGTGGAATGTAAACAGATCAACATGCTGAATAACACAAGAAACTACTACTATAAGCAACCAACATGCATCCATAGAAAGTCATACATATCAATTATTATGGCTCCAATGGCTTACCAATAGTGGCAAAGTAAGCATGATGATAAAGCAAGGAAAACAAAACCAAGTAACCACAGCAAGGTATGACCTTAAGGTCCATACCATCTCCATGCAACAAATAACGCAGCCTAGCTCCTGATGTTGGCCTCTTTCCTACACGTAAATCCATAAAGACTACACGCGTCTTGAAGGGCCCGTGTAGGGTGTGAGAAAAATCTCAGTAGGATACCACCCATCGATGTGTACCAAATATATGTGTTTAAGAATTCATATAAGTATAAGGAAAAATATAAGTAGTACAATGCAAAAAATAAACACCAACTCCTCTGGTGCTTAGTAGCCACCAAGAAGTGTCACCTACTTTGGCCAACGCCAGAATATATTCCAAGTAACCTGAAAATGTGCACCCCCTGACACCGCTTTTCTCAAGTACCGACATCCCGAAGGCACACCCAAGAATAGTAACCCGACACCATGTGCCTCCTGACACCTCATGTCTCAAGTACCGACTTCCCGAAGGCACACCCAGGAATAACCCGGAGGAATAGCGATGTCTACCCTCAAATCACGGTGAGCCTTATCCCTAACCCGATAGTCTCAATGCTATCCCATGAAGGCTCCTCACCTCTAACGTGGCTTTCTATGGCATGAAACCCGAACGAAAATACCTAACCGCAAATATGGGGCCCTCTACCCACACGAGTGGCCAAAAAACCTCATCACAGAGTATCTCTGTGTGCACACTACTCAAGGTCTCAGGTGAGTGGTAATCACCAAAATATTACCTAATACACTAACACATCTGGCACCTTATATCCTTGAAACCATGCCGCTCAAGTCTGATGGCATCGCCATCCTAGTAACCCGGGCCATGCCCAACCTGACAGTTGTACTGCCTCAAGCCGACATCCATGACACCCAATCCCATGGTCAAAACCACCCAAAGTAACCCAGGCCAAGCCCAACCTGTGATCAGCATCACTCAAGCATAACCGGGCCAAGCCCAACACAACCAAAAGGGTTTTGTAGATGCAATTCAGCAATTACATATGTAACATTTTTAAACAGACAACATAAACAGGAAAAACATAATAAACTGTTGATTTGCACTACACAAGGTACTTCCCCATACTAGCACTATGGTGTTGAATGTCTCTAACAATTTATATCATGCTTAATAAATTAAACTCAGCAGTTTAACACAATAATATTTCAATTAAAACCATTATGGCATTTCCTGACCAAAATGCCCCGACGAGCAACGACCCCTCTATAACACCCTAAGATTTTATGAAAAATATTATTTTAATTTCATTAATGTCTTGTGTTGTATGCTACAACAAGATTACCTTGCGTTATACGCAACACTGTATTAGCTTGCAGTATACGCAACACTATTCTTGGATCGTGTTACACACAATTTTGATAATAGTTATTCTACGCAACATTGAGTATATATATATATTCAATGTATAAAAGAAATATGGTTGGATTCTGTTATACAAAACAATGAAGGATTATTTCACAACACGCAACCCTAACTTCTCTTGCATTACATGCAATCGCGACCTTCCTCGATAGCGTGTGTTGTACGCAATACCGGGTTTTACTAAACAACGATATATTATTATAATATTATTATGAACTAGCTGTTATGAGTATTATTAACTAAATTTTGAATTTTATGACATTATTATTCATCTTACACATTTTCTAGAACATTGTATAAGAACAAAATAAATTTTTCGGGTAAAATAAGTATTTTTTAAAAAATGCAGTTTTACCGCCTTTTGATGGCGCACCCACATTAAATCTAGTTTTTGACATGTTTATAAGTAAAATTTGACAAAATAGAATTCTTCTTTGGAATCAAAAAATAAAAATTTACTTTGGATAAATTTTTCTTATTATTCTGGTAACTTTCATATTTTGATGAATAGTAAAAACACGCTATATTTTAATGAAAAACAACATTTTTCATCATAATAATTTATATGGTTAAATTATAATATTTTATGGTTTTAAAGTATAAATATAATATATTTTTACCATTTAATATAATTTATGTCATTAACATTGATTTTACATTGAATTCGTAGGTTAAATCAATTCAATCTTTTGCAATGTTTTAAACAAAAACTTGTTTTCATTCGACAGCAGGATTAATTTTAATTTAATTTCTGCAACTTCTGTGTATTGAATTTGAAAAAATGGTTTCAATTTTTGGAATCATTGGGTCCAAATTATGTTAATAGGCTACTTTTTATTTTTGGGAATTATGAATAGTAACTATGGTAAATTTTATTTACCATAGTTAAAGGTAAATCGGTTAATTAAGGGTAAATATTATATTATAAAATTACCCAAAAACATGAAAAAATTCTATTGGATGGCTAAAAGTAAACCCATATCAACTAAGGGTCGTATTAGATTCATTTTATGGACTTTTGACCATGAAAATAATTTAATTATTATTAAAACAAAAGAAAGTGACAACATGTCACTCTCTTAAATCTTATAAGTATAATAATTTTAATTTAGTGATAAACATCATAAAACATCGAACATGAATAGTCTCCATAAATATATTAAAATTATATACATCATGATAATTTATTTAAAATTTTTAGGGATTAAATAATTGTCATTAATGGTGATACATTAATGATATAGAAATTATTTATTAAGTGGAAAATAAGTAATATAGTTTTTATTGAAATATTAATACCCATTAAAAGGCCCAAAAACCTGAGAAAAACTTATTTTTAGTGTATATATACTCCTTAATCATCCAATGACCTAATATATAACCGTTTGGATCCTTATAAACGTGATTATGACACTTATATTATTTTATTTTAAATGATGCCAATGTTGTCACCTTCATAATTTAATAAATATAACAATTTAACTATTGTGAGTTTTAAGATGATAAATTCGAGTAAAATTATTATTGTGAAAGTTAATAGATTTATCTTCATCATAGGATTTTATTTTAAATTATTATGCCACAAATCAGTATATTAAATAATTATACAAAAATGTTATAGTAATTATTTTATTAAGAGATAAACCAAATAAATGGATTTAAAAATAATAAAACAAATATTATATGAACTATTTAATGTGATCCACTAATTTTATAGATACATATGTCCTTTTATGAATCTATTAAATATTTTTATTTCGAACATATCTTCTCTATATATTTTATTTAAATTCAAATAAATAAATAGTGTCAAAATTGACACTATAGTTATTTTATAAAAATAACATATTATAAAATTGTTAAAAATCACAGAAATATTTAAAAATTATAAATTTAAATTTATATGGTCTATAATGTTATAAAGTAAACAAATATGGAAAATTAATAACAAATAAGTAATTATTTGTTATAATTTAAAAATTATAATTTTGGTACCACAAATAAACTTAAATAGATTAAATAAGGATAAATCAAAATGATAAGGTTTAAAATAATATCCAAACATGTATAAGTTTTATTGGTTGGTGATATTACAACCCTATCTCCTCTAATCTTCCAATATGAGTCATTTTTGGTGGTTTTTAAGTGGGGTTAGATTTATTATAAATTAATATTTTTAAGAATTCCAAAGGTGCCCCTCTCCTCCCTTATAAATGGGCACCTCCTCCCTCTCCTCCTCACAACTATTTGAGAACTCAAGATCGTCCAAAACCTGCCAAATTATCTTCTCCCCTTCCATAGAAACATCCTTGAGGTTCTGGTCTACTTTAAAGACCAATCTTAGTGCCTTGCAAGGAGGTTTCAAAGAGGCGTATCGAAGAAGAGGTAATTTCTTCTCCAGATTCATTCAAGGTTCATTCTTCTTCAACATCTTCTTATTTAGTTGTTTAAATAAAAAGTAATAGCATCAGTATCACTAATATACTTATTTGTTATTATAAATATGAAACAACACCATTTCACCTTCTATCCATCCTACGGAAAACAAAATCACCGCGCGTGCGTACGTACAGAATACCGTCTCCACGTTGTTGTGTAATCTGTTTTTCCACCAACACCTTCCATGGAAGCGTATAATGGTGTAAAGAATAACTATACATATTTATTATAACATCATACTGATTCTGATAAATTGAATCATCCACTCAAATTCAATTCAATAATTATGTAAGCGATATCATCGTTCGTGCGTACGTACAGACTACCGTCTCCATGACGCGACGAGATTCATTCTCCATGTTAACCATTTAAGAATGATTATAAAGTATATATAAGAAATAATAATGAAATATATGACATTATAAAGATACTGGATTTGTGTATATATGTATGTCATCTACTTAATTCCATTCAAATCAATAAGGAAACGAAAACAGCGTTCATGCGTACGTACGGCCTACCGTCTCCTTGAACGGTGTATTTCTTTCCATTTATCGATCTATTATATATATGTATATTCTGAATATATATTATATATAAATCATGTTTTATATTATGGAATTATGTAATTGTTATCTAAGTAATCATATGAATAATTACAAGTCAAAACACGGACGACAAATGAAACGATTTTACCCAAAACACTCTTTAACATGGAATTTACAAAAGAATGTGTAATATAAAGTCATAAGTGAACCATATACGATATCATAACAATGAATATGATTCTTTAATAAGTCAATGAAATTATTTAAATCATTATACATGAGGTTCAGATACATACGAAGCATATCGGACATAAGGTAAGGGATAAATTTTTCAAATCTCATTTTTATCCGAGGTTTCTTATTCGTAAGTATTTACTGGGGTTATTTCTATCATCCATGTCCATGTTTTATAAAAGTGTTTTCATTTATGTTTAAAGTAATATTTACCCATTTTTGACTTTTTGAGTTTTACTACATGTTATGTAAGGAATCTTTCTTTTTATTACGTTACGAGGTACTTTTTTAACTTTTTCGACAAAAGTATGAAAAGAATGTTTTTTTAACTTATATGACATGAACGGATTTTTACGGTTTCATCAAGCCTTATTTTCATGAATCTTCCTCCAAAATATTTCATTATTGTCTTCAATAAAATAAATTTCTTTTAAAATTGCATGACGTTTCGTGAAAAGAAATTGATTTTGAAGAAGAAAGGATATTTTCCTCAATAATTCATTTCAAGTATTTTATCAAAACCATTTTTCATCTAAGATGACATTATTTCATATGTGTATGTTTCAAGTATCATGTCTTTATGATATAAATGGTTTCACTTTTCTTATTATGAAATGATATCCATTTCTTTTATATGGATTATGTGATGATGGAATGATGTTTATGAAACCCATTTTTGTTATTGGGTTATTATGAATGATGTATGATTTTTTTGTGGCACAAGTAAGAATGATTTCATTATGAGATGGGTGGGACCTATATATCCCTCTAATGCATTGGGTAAAGATTGTATATCTCATGAGATAGACATGGCTGGAATGGTAAGTTAATTCGGTTCAGTGTTACAGGACAGAAATGAGGAGTGAACTCGATTCAGAATGGGACTTTTTCCACTAAGATAGTCTTGGAAGCAATGTCTTGGCTACTATGGGAATCATTACATGTTCTTAATGGATTCCACAATTACATGTTTTATTCCCATGCTATTTTATCATGGTTTATGTTCCATTATGATCTATGCCTTATGTACTTCTATGTTTTATGTCGTTGCTCAAGATTTTAATGTTTAAACATTATGTTCTTGTTTTTAAGTTCCAATGTATATGGTATGTTTTATTTTATCCATGCTTACACTTACTGAGCATTTTAGCTCACCCTTTTTATGTTTTATTTTCCCCCAGGATCAAAATAAAGGTTTTAGGTCAGGGAAAAAAGTGTAAGATCTTTATGGGAGATGTTGAAGATCTTTCACAACGATTCGAAGATTACGTTCCAAGTATCCAAATACACTAAACTATTACGGTCCTTGTGTGTATGTTTTTGTTATGTATTAAGTATTCCTCAAAAGTAATGTAATGTACATGTACGCCAAGCTTAGGGTCTCTACAGTTGGTATCAGAGGAAAGGTTTATTCAACCTTTGTAAACTAGGATGCGAAAACGTTAGTGAGATCCCTAGAGATATTTCTAAGGTATGTCTAGGGATGTACCTAAGGATAAGAATACGTATAGGATATAGTCCTAGAACTAAAGTAATGATCTTAGAATTTAAGCTATGATGTTAGATATTGAGGGTGCTCCCCCTTTACTATGTTGTTTTCCCTAGCAAGATTTTTTCCTCTCACACTATTCTTTTTGGGTTTTAGAAAATGGCTTGATACAGGAAGATTCATGATAATGGAGGATATGACGGACAATGGAATGATTTTCTTCATGAGAAACCAAATGAAATGGGATCTGGAAGTCCAAACATCTTTATTATGCCTAATCAGAAATCTCATAATATGATCAATAATCTCAACTTTGGTAAGTTTCTCGACTCAGATAATAAGAGAAAGATAGAGATTCATGATGATAATAGAGGAAAGAAAGTTCAATTTCCCTCATGTAAATCATGTGGGAAGAGGAATCAGGGAGTTTGTTTTAAAGGAACTAGAAGATGCTTTGGGTGTGGAAAAGAAGGACACAAATCCAGTAAGTGCAAAGGAAAAGGTTCAGTTAACACCATGGACAAGGATAATGGTATTTCTATGAAATCAACAATGATTAGATGTTTTAAATGTGGAATGTACGGGCATTATGCAAACCAATTCCCTAATGGAAAATCTCATGAAGAGAATCAACATGGCCATATGGGTAGTATTTATGTGGATGACGATGATGAGACTACAAATGATGTAGGAGCTGAAATAAGTGTTGAAGCTCAGTCGGTTGTTTTAGAAGGTAGTGGAATGATTGTATGTTTATCGATAGTTATGTTGTATAGTTAATGGTACTATGGAATAACGAATCATCTAAGGATTGTTACACTATTATTTTTCCTAAAATTATTTGAAAGTATATATTGAATGGTACCAGTAACAATGGAATGTTATTCAGATATTTTTGTAAAGTAGACGATATGCGCATAATGAAGGAATAAGAATATAATGAGATGTTTGATTGTATTCATGAGCTCATGATTGATATAAGGACTAAGTGATATAATGGTTTGAGTATATATAATTTTGAGGATTTTGTTATGTTGAAAGTGTTAACTTTTAACTGTATTCATGTTTTCACTAAGGTTCAATGGGTATTCATTTTTCAAGAGAATACATGATTAAGTCCTTCGAATGTTTGTAATGTGACCAATAAGACATATCTTATGATATATGGGGATCAACGATGGTATTAACATGCTTCTTATATGAAATCTCTGGTAATCATTTTCACTATAATATGAAAATGGACTGCAATATTATGGATAATCCTAAAGATTGGAATGGATTATGTTGGACATAAGTTAGTATTGTTTAAGGATAGAACCTTTTTTCGATATTATTGATGGGATGATATAGTAATGTAGTTTTAGAAAAAGGACAACCTGAAGGACGGGCGACATCCCATCGCGTCGGACAAGGCTGTGGGAATCAAACCCACAACCGAAGTGCGACTGGCCTTTATCACCTACCACTGGCCTATAGGAAGTCCCTGGTTATTATAAACTAGTTTTATTTTATTAAGAGGTATGATATATGAAGTATAAGTTCATTTTTGGAACCATATATGATTAATATATCCATAAGATGGACTTATAACTTTTTCTAACCTTTTGTTTGAAAGAGATGGAATGACCCATCATTCTATCACATGATCTGCTAACACATCACGAATAACAAATTCAACTTCATTTTTTTAAGGGATGAAGAGGAAATTTTTCAATTCACGAACAACAATGAGATTGTACCAAAATCATGCAAGTATTTCTTTTAATTCATCAACTTTTGGGAAATGATCTTGAAAGCCAAAAATGTTGTCCTAGTTCCCTTATATCTGATGAATAAGATGGTACCTTAGATCATCACAAATCAATAGCTTTGTGATTGTTGGCTTTTTCATAGCCATGTTCTCTACCACTCTCCATCAGAACTTGATGGTTAGATTTTTCTTCCATATCCATATTTTCAACTATGTTCTCCTACGTGGAAACCTAGTGATGAGTTAATTTGGGTAACTGAACATTTCATACTTTATTTTTTCAAGCCATGTTTTGGTATTCCTTTTTACAACTTGGGTTTCTATTAAACAAAATTTCGAGTACTAAACCATTTATAACCCCGACAAATTTCGAGGGCGAAATTTATTTTAACGGCGGTAGAATGTGACACCCTGAGATTTTATGAAAAATATTCTTTTAATCTCATTAATGTATTGTGTTGTATGCTACACCAAGATTAACTTGCGCTATACGCAACACCGTATTAGCTTGCAGTATACGCAACACTATTCTTGGATCGTGTTACACACAATTTTGATAATAGTTATTCTACGCAACATTGAGTATATATATATATATGCAATGTATAAATGAAATATGGTTGTATTCTATTATAAAAAACAACAAAGGATTCTTTCACAACATGCAACCCGTACTTGGCTTGCATTACACGCAATCGCGACCTTCCTCGATAGCGTGTGTTATACGCAATACCGGGTTTTACTAAACAACGATATATTATTATAATATTATTATGAACTAGCCATTATGAATATTATTTAAAATGTTTTGAATTTTATAACATTATTATTAATCTTACACATTTTCTAGAACATGGTATAAGAACAAAATAAATTTTTCGGGTAAAATAAGTATTTTTCAAAAAATGCAGTTTTGTCGCCTTTTGATGGTGCACCCACTTTAAATCTGGTTTTTGACATGTTTATAAGTTCAATTTGATAAAATAAAATTCTTCTTTGGAATCAAGAAATAAAAATTTACTTTGGATAATTTTTTCATATTATTCTGGTAACTTTCATATTTTGATGAATAGTAAAAACACGCTATATTTTAATGAAAAACAACTTTTTTCATCATAATAATTTATATGGTTAAATTATAATATTGAATGGTTTTAAAGTATAAATAGAATATATTTTTACCATTTAATATAATGTATGTCATTAGAATTGATTTTACATTGAATTCGTAGGTTAAATCAATTCAATCATTTGCAATGTTTTAAACAAAAACCCGTTTTCATTCGACAACGGGATTAATTTTAATTTAATTTCTGCAACTTATGTGTATTGAATTTGAAAAAATGGATTCCATATTTGGAATCAGTGGGTCAAAATTATGTTAATAGGCTACTTTTTATTTTTGGGAATTATGAATAGTAACTATGGTAAATTTTATTTACCATAGTTAAATGTAAATTGGGTAATTAAGGGTAAATATAATATTATAAAATTACCCTAACACATGCCAAAATTCTATTGGATGGATAAAAGTAAACCCATATCAACTAATGGTCAGATTAGATTCATTTTATGGACTTTGACCATGAAAATAATTTAATTATTATTAAAACCAATGAAAGTGACAACATGTCACTCTCTTAAATCTTATAAGTATAATAATTTTAATTTAGTGATAAACATCATAAAACATCGAACATGAATAGTATCCAGAAATATAATAAAATTATATACATCATGGTAATTTATTTATAATTTTTAGGGATTAAATAATTGTTATTAATGGTGATACATTAATGATACAGAAATTATTTATTAAGTGGAAAATAAGTAATATAGTTTTTATTGAAATAATAATACCAATTAAAAGGCCCACAAACCTGACAAAAACTTATTGTTAGTGTATATATACACCGTAATCATCCAATGACCTAATATGTAACCGTTTGGATCCTTATAAAAGTGATTATGACACTTATATTATTTTATTTTAAAAGATGCCAAAGTTGTCACCTTCATAACTTAATAAATATAACAATTTAACTATTGTGATTTTAAGATGATAAATTCTAGTAAAAGTAATATTGTCAAAGGTAATAGATTTATCTTCATCAGAGGATTTTATTTTAAATTTTTATGAAACAAATCTGTATATTAAATAATTATACAAAAATGTTGTAGTAATTATTTTATTAAGAGATAAACCAAATAAATTGTTTAAAAATAATAAAATAAATATTATATTAACTATTTAATGTGATACACTAATTTTATAGATACATATGACCTTTTATGAATCTATTAAATCTTTTAGTTCGAACATATCTTATGTATATATTTTATTTAAATTCAAATAAATGAATAGTGTCAAAATTGACACTATTGTTATTTTATAAAAATAACATATTATAAAATTGTTTAAAAATCACAAAAATATTGAAAAATAATAAATTTAAATTTATATTGCCTATTATGTTATAAAGTAAACAATAATGGAAAATTCACAACAAATAAGTAATTATTTGTTACAATTTTAAATTTTGAATTTTATTACCACAAATAAACTTAAATAGATTAAATAAGGATAAATCAAAATGATAAGGTTTAAAATAAGATCCAAACATGTCTAAATTTTATTGGTTGATGATATTACAACCCTATCTCATATAGGATTCGAATATGAGTCATTTTTGGGGGTTTTTATGTGGGGTTAGATTTATTATAAATTAATATTTTTATGAATTCCAAAGGTGACCCTCTCCTCCCTTATAAAAGGGCACCACCTCCCTCTCCTCCTCACACCATTTTTAGCCTTCATGCTCGGCCAAACCCTGCCAAATTATATTCTCCACTTCCCTAGAAACATCCTAGAGGTTCTGGTCTTCTTTAAAGACCAATCTTAGTGCCCAAAGAGGAGGTTTCAAAGAGGCGTATCGAAGAAGAGGTAATTTCTTCTCCGGATTCTTTCAAGCTTCTTTCTTATTCAACATATCCTTCTTTAGTTGTTTCATTATAAAGTAATAACATCAGTATCACTAATATACTGATTTTTTATTATAAATATGAAACAACCCCATTTCACCTTCTATCCATCCTACGGAAAACAAAATCACCACGCATGCGTACGTACGGAATACAATCTCCATGTCGTGGTGTAATCTGTTTTTCCACCAACACCTTACATGGATGGGTATAATGGTGTAAAGAATAACTATACATAGTTATTATAACATCATACTGATTCTGATATATTGTATCATCCTCTCCAATTCAATTCAATAATTATGGAAGCGATATCATCGTTCGTGCTTACGTACGGACTACCGTATCCATGACGCGATTAGATTCATTCTCCATGTTAACCATTTAAGAATGATTATAAAGTATATATATGAAATAATAATGAAATATATGACATTATAAAGATACTGTTTTTATGTATATATTTATTTCATCTACTTAATTCCATTCAACTCAATAAGGAAACGAAAACAGTGTTCATGCGTACGTACGACCTACCGTTTCCATGAACGGTGTATTTCTTTCCATTTATCGATCTATTATATATACGTATATTATGAATATATATTATATATAAATCATGTTTTATAATCTTTAATTATGTAATTGTGATCTATGTAATCATATGAACAATTACAAGTCAAAACACAGACGACAAATGAAACGATTTTACCCAAAACACTCTTTAAAATGGAATTTACAAAAGAATGGGTAATATAAAGTCATAAGTGAACCATATATGATATCATAACAATGAATATTATTATGTAATAATTAAATGAAATTATTTAAATCATTATACAGGAGGTTCAGATACATACAAAGCATATCGGACATAAGGTAAGGGATAAATTTTGCAAATCTCATTTTTATCCGAGGTTACTTATTCGTAATTATTTACTGGGGTTATTTCTATCATCCATGTCCATGTTTTATAAATGTGTTTTCATGTATGTTTAAATTATTTTTTACCCATTTTTTACTTTTTGACTTTTACTACATTTTATGTTAGGAATCTTTCTTTTTTTACGTTATGAGGTACTTTTTTGACTTTTTCGACAAAAGTACGAGAAGAATGTTTTTTTAACTTATATGACATGAAAGGCTTTTTACGATTTAATAAAGACTTATTTTCATGAAGCTTCCTCCAAAAGATTTCATTATTGTTTTCAAAAAAATCTCTTTCTTTTAAAATTTCATGACGTTTTGTGAAAAGAAATTGATTTTGAAGAAGAAAGGATATTTTCCTCAAGAATTCATTTAAAGTATTTTATCAAAACCATTTTTCATCTAAGATGACATTATTTCATATGTGTTTGTTTCAAGTGTCATGTCTCTATGATTTAAATGGTTTGACTTTTCTTATTATGAAATGATATCCATTTCTTTTATATGGATTATGTGATTATGGAATGATGTTTATGAAACCCATTTTTTTATTGGGTTATTATGAATGATGTATGTTTTTTGTGGAACAAGTAAGAATGATTTTATTATGAGATGGGTGGGACCTATATATCACTCCAATGCATTGGGTAAAGATTTTATATCTCATGAGATAGACATGGCTGGCACGGTAAGTTAATTCAGTTCAGTGTTACAGGACTGAAATGAGGAGTGAACTCAATTCAGAATGGGACTTTGTCCACTAAGATGGTCTTGGCAGCAATGCCTTGGCTACTATGGAAATCATTAAATGTGCTTAATGGATTCCATAATTACATGTTTTATTCCCATGCTATTTTATCATGGTTTATGTTCCATTATGATCTATACCTTATGTAATTCCATGTTTTATGTCGTTGCTCACGATTTTAATGTTTAAACATTATGTTCATGTTTTTAAGTTCCAATGTATATGGTATGTTTTATTTTATTGATGTGTACCCTTACTGAGCATTTGAGCTCACCCTTTTTATGTTTTATTTTCCCCTAGGATCAAAAGAATGGTTTTAGGCCAGGAAACAAAATGTGGATGATCTTTATGGGAGATGTTGAAGATCTTTCACCACAATTAGAAGATTATGTTCTATGTTTCCAAAGACACTAAACTATTACGGTCCTTTTGTGTATGTTTTTGTTATGTATTAAGTATTCCGAAAAAGTAATGTAATGTCCATGTACGTCATGCTTAGGGTCTCTACACCCTCACCCAGCCTCGCTCACGTGAAACTGGTAACAGGTCATACCCAAAGGCATCCCATAGGTCCATAAACAATGCCTTAGGAAATAACAGATAAAACTGGGTCCCGCTTAAAATACCCGAAAATGAAATAAAGGACATGTTACCCAAACAACCACAAAAACACAAAATGATGTATGCACCACCTACTTAAGACTAATATGATGCTAATCTTCCGGTAACAGCCTCCAATTTAGTCTAAAATGTGGTAAATATACAAATGATTCAAAACCGCTCAGACTCCTATAACTCATTCTAGAACCAAAATCAAACAAAACCGTCCAAAGGTAATTGAGGCCTTGCTGAGGGAGTTCCAACTCATTAATCGGAGTTCGAATCCGACTTCAGACGAATAACCAAGAGATGATTGAAGATCTGGTCGGCTTGGTTCATGAAACCGGTAGAACAAAACGATTTCCGCCTCAAAACGAGGCAACTGCCTATTTTAACACAAAAAAAAAATAATCTACAAAGTGTGTACTTCATGACTACACGTTGTGTAGGTCATTTAACTGTTCATAAGACAACTGAAATTCTGCCGACTTACTTTCTGAACCTACCGACATGAGTATACATCATGTACCTATGGGTACATGACATGTACTTGGTTTCTCTTCTCCTTCTCACTGAATTACCCACACGCTATGTATATCCTGCATACATGGCTAGACTACACAGCGTGTCCAAGCATAACACGACGTGTTCTTGGTTCTACCTAGCCAATAGGCCTACATGCCATGTATGGCAACCACACAGTCGGGGGTACACAGCGTGTTTAAAACCACATGGCGTATAGTAAGAAATTTCTACACAGTCATCCCACGACATGTACTTGGAAAGAACACGGCCGACACTCGCTTAACATATACACGGTGTGTAGTCTGGAAATTTCCAGAAACATCCCATTTTTTCCTGTTTCCTCAGAAACCAGTCAAAAATTCAAACATGGTCAGGATTTTGACCTGTTATAAAAACCCGGGTTTATACATGATCCTTCTATTTTCCCTTGGTTTTTACCCATTTCATTTAGGGGGTCTTTCCACATCACATCTAGTGTAATTTTTTTTTTGCTTTTGGAACTTCATTTTATCTCGTGCTTATTGTTTCATAGTGGGATAATCATTTTTCAGTCCTAATAAGTGTCCAATGGAATCTATAGATGGATGCGATGGAAGGTAGTGAGGCCTAGGGGCAGGTGTCAATGCAGATACATAATAGTGGAATGGTGGTGTGGGTGAGGGATACATTCTTCCCCTTTTCATTAAAATATAAATATAATACCTTTATTTCAAAACCATCACTAGAATTTTTTTAATGTTCTCCATGGAGAACCACCACCATTCCCAAAATCCTATCTTCTACTTTCTTTTTTTTAAATATTTTTATTTGATTGTCGGATGACATCCCATTTATGGTGTTTTATTTATTTCATACCAGAAATCTTCTACACTCCAATCCTTTGGAAGTTTTTCCTAAAGACCATCTATAATATTTTGAAATATAAAAAAATAATATAATATAATAATTATTCATATGTTGTAATAAATATCTTTCCAAAATTATAGAGAACCTTCCAGAAATAACTACTATAGACACATGAAATCGGACCCAAGATCTCAGAATTCCATAAAATGTTATCACCCACTATATTCGGGTAAAATGTTAACATATGATCAAATATGTTCTAAACTATTTGAAATCCACAAACATCATGTTTAATATGTTTTAAAACATTAGACAACTATAACTTCACTGCCCGATGTCAATTGAATATCTATCTTTGACTTTGTGACCGTGACCACACCCACACCATGAATATATCACAATTTGTTTCTTAATAATTTCATGTGATAGCTCTGATACTAATTGAACACACCATGGTATCTTGTAGAAGAAGAGGCGTTGGATATTTAAAATTGTTCCTCGATGGTTGATGTAAATATTTCACTACCAATAACACCTATCCCCATACAACAACTAAGGATCTCATGTGAATAATATTTTCACTATTATAGATATTATCATTTACAACATGAAAAAAGTATTTTAACAGTGCTAAAAAACATTTTTAATCTCATCCCTATTAACGGGGGGTCCCTTTTTCAGCGCTAGTAAAACACTCATAAAGGAACCCCTTTATCAACTCTATTTTTAGCATTGATAAAGAACCTATCTAATATAGTGTGCTATGTGTATAATAGATCACTCCATCAAAATCCTATAAGAGTACACAATATATATAATTTAATTGAAATAATTTTTACATCACGAATACCAAAAAACCTTAAATATAAATTTCAGACCATGTTTTTTATAAATATATTTATAATTAATATCCACAAACAATTTAAAATAGTAATTTTTCAATGTATTTTGCACCCCTGATCCCTCTCAAAACGGTCTTCATGTGGTATCCATTACCAAAAAAATCACCCCAACCAGAGAAAAAGAAACCCCTATATAAGAGAATAAATCTTATAAATATTATAAATAAGTAAATTAAAAATTAATATAAACAAATAAATTAAAAATGTAAACTTTAAATAAAAATACACACTTTAAGTTATAATGGTCCCCCCGAGCATTGTATTGAGGTGCAGTTGATTCCATCGTGTCATAAATAAGGTACGGATTGTTGTCCAAATGTATCAAAACAATTTGAATGTTTTTTCTCGGTATTGAGTGTGTCACTTGTTCTTTTTAGGGAAATTAATGTCAAATTAATATATATACATTTGGAGTTATACCGATCACACAGTGCATGGGATTGATCTGCAGATGATTCTTATACATCAAGAATTACATAGAGATCATTATCTTAATGTATCAAAACAATATGAATGTGTTTGATCTATTATTAATATCATAGTTGTGCTTTCTAGAAAAATTACATTCTAATCATGAAATATACACTTTGAATCATATAGGTAATACAATGTTTTAGTTTGACATTAAACTACTCCCTACATCTCCCAAATGACTTTCCAATTGTTTCCGTAAATTATCCAAGGAATTGGAGCACATTAGCTTGAATTTTAGTGAGTTATAGACATTTTAAAACTAAAATGTGAATTTTAAACTAATAACAAAAACTTTGAGTCATATAGGTAAAACTGTGCATTGGATTGAGGTGTGAATGATTCATACACATAAAAAATTTCTCATGGAACACTACCCTAAATTATCAAAACAACCGAAGTTAATTTTCTCAATTTTTAGTACGTCACTAGTTACTTTTGATAAAAATAATTTTAATTTAAAATAAAAAGACTCACATGGTGTCATTCCAATCATACCGTGCATCAGATTTAGGTGAGGTTGATTCCTACACATCATAAGTTACTTATGGAACATTATCCTAATGTATGAAAATAATAAATATATAACACACCAACCCCAGAAGCCCAGATTTGGTGCATTATTTTTTTACATTGTCATGATTAAAATAAATAAAATCTTGAAGGACTGATAAGTTCAGTAGTCTTTGAAAACCATATTACATTCTTGATACCCATAATACATTGGGAAAAAATAAAACATGATACATAATAAAATGAAATAAATTTAATCCATGAAATATTATTCAATTTTTTCTTTTCCATAACCTAGGTAAGGTAAACATAAGAACGGGTGGAGCTCAGATTCTCTATAAGGGTAAGTAATACAACGGAATCATAAATAACAAGGCATGATGAATAACTAAAAGTACAAATGACATTAATACATAATCATGATAACGATATGAAAGGAATAAAAGATGACTAAATAATTCCTTAATAAAAATTAACCATGGATATTCTACTAATCGAATAATTACATGGACTATAAATTAAAAGTTCCCTAATGAGGGAACACATAATACCATACATCATAAACATACCATCAAGGCCTCAACCAAGAAACCACACATAATGGGTAAAAAGCCAGTAGAGTTTGTCTCATCAGACCTACTGATTCATCAAAAGGCTATATCAAGCCCTTCCTGTCACTTACTATGTCCAACACAGTTCTTATATGAAAAGGGTGACACAAAAAAATCTTTTTTTTATTTAAAAACTAGCGTATGAAATTTGAATTTGTCAACCATAAACCATGAATGGTATCAACTAACACATACACAATAAAATTAATAATAAAACCATATAAAACATATGCTATATGGTAATATAAGTGATAAATATCAATGAATTAAAATATTCAACAATGGATGTTCACATAGATAAGGAAACTTTTAAATGAGACAATTAGAAGATTATTGAATAAATAATCTTCAAACATTTCATAGTGTCCCATACCACATGAAACATTTAAATCATAATACATTAAAATATCATGTTAATACCGATAATTTTTATATGATAATCAAGGGGTATTACCTAATAACTACACAAGAAATAAGTGGTGAACAAGTCGTATATCTCAGGGAAGAAAATGTGATATGAGAAAAACTTGTTTTACCGTAGAAAGAAAAGTTGTTTTGGAAAATTATTTCTATCTGTCATCAAATCATATTGTAAACATGATTATCCCAGAAAAAAATATAAGTATATTTTAATTATATTTTAGGCATATATGATTTCCCACACAACTGATATCATGTGAAAATAGTTTTTAAGAAACATTAGATATAAAACATTTTAGTGTAGTTTAAGGGAAATATTAAAAAGAATTAAAATCATAAAGGCATTTCCTGATTTCATAGAACCGGAAATAAACCAAGATTTATTTCCTGATAAAATATGATATTTTTTGAAAAATAATGATGTCTTAAAATATATTATATAGTGCACTTGAAAATGGGTAAGAATTCATGAATTTCCCTTTAATCAGGGATGCTTATTGGGAAGAATTGGGAAACGGATCATATTAAAACATGTACAACCCATAAAATAAAAATGAACTGATATTGATATATGATTTTGGAATAGAATATATATTAAGTAAAAAAAAAATAATCATTACATTTGGGAAATATATTGAAAGAATAAACCGTAAGAAAAAATGAAGGTTCTCGTAGAATCTATTACCACTTTGTAATCAATCAAATCATATGTCCAAAAATTAATAATCATCCAATAAATCATTTAATACCAGAATGATAAATTTATTTTTGATATTATATATAATATTTTAGTATACATACACCACATATAAGAAATATGTGTAAAATAATGGAAATCTTACAAAAATAAAAGTGAGATGAGAAACCCATCACCTTATGTCCAAATGTGTTCAGTTCTTGACCTTAATGTCTAAGATGATAAAATTGAATCCATTAATTAATAGATTAATAAACTTTTATATATTTATTTTATTCATTATAGTTTCCTTAATTTCATTTATTCACTTATAGATGAGTTATAGAGTTTAATGTCATCATTCGAGAGAATTCATTTTCTTTGTTTTCAGTATTGATTTGCTTATTTAAAAGTAATGAAATTTATGTAAAATGAGTATAATTCTACATAATTATAATTATATGTTATTAATGAAAAAAATTAAGTGTAATTGTTCTAATATATTGTTTTTTACCAGATATTATGATGAATAATTAGATAACATGTTACTGATATTTGTTTATATTGATTTAAGTGGATTTAGATCACAATGAACTCGTTTTGTTTTATCATTTACTTCTATTTGAATATGATAATTATAGAATATAACAAGGGTTTTAATACATATATTATTGTATGTTTTAATAATAAAATGGTTTTCATGACTATCATTGAAGAAAAAATTTAAGAACATAAATTCGTCATCCATGAAGGTTGTAAATCGGAACATCATAGACGATGATTTTTTTTTGAAAATAATGGAGAGAGAGAAAAATGAGTTTGATGAAAGGTATAACATTAACATCATATCATTTTATTATTTATATGATACTGGATTTATCATTAAAATTGTGACAGATGAGGTGAGGTTTGGAAAATAAATGAAGAAGTAAATTGAATGAAAATTAAAAGAAAAATAAAGAGGATTTACCTCTCAAACTCTCCAATTTGAGAACATTTTTAAGGGACCTTGGTTTGGTCTTTTGTAATAAAAAAGTGATCCTGGACATGGGGGAGAGTATTGGGAAGAGTTTTTGTAATAATTTGAACAATTCTCAATGTTTGGAATGTGTGAGGAGAAAGGGTGGTGAGGGTGGTTTTATAGTGGAGGAAAAGAGTGTTTTTTGAATATTTTAATAATCAGTTTATTAATTTGGATAAAGACTATGAATTCTTTTAGAATTATCATCAATTATACTAAAATAATTATGGATAGTTCAATATTATGGGATTATATCAACCATATATCTTATATGACTCAATAATTCATGTATTTAACAATTATCATAGATTATCGTATTTTAATATTCACAAAAAATAAAGTATTTTTGGAAAAATTAACAAAAATAACCCGAATAATATTTTTATGTGTAGAATTAAAAAATGACCTCCATTTTATGAAACTAATTTTCTAAATATGAGAGATTTAATTTTTAATTAAAATCATCATTTACTAAAAAAATACAAATTTTAAAATTATAACTGATGTTATATCACTTTAAAGAATTAACTATGGCCTCATTAAATTATTCTAAAATTTTAAAATAAAAAAAATTAATTTATGAATAAATTTTATGAAAATAAATTTTCTTTTAGGTAATTTTATTTAATTTTAAACTTATAATTAAATATTTATGACTTTCAAAAATACCAACACTTAATTATTAATTTTTCAGATAATCACTTTCTTATAATGTGATATAATTATATCATACCTTAATTTATAATATTTATAAATTTTATTTTTTACTTTCATGGGATAGGTTTCTATTCATTCGGTCATATTACTATTCATAAGGGTAACATTATTATTGAGTAGGGTCAAGTTACTATTCACCAATAAATTAAGTTGATCCTATCAGAATCTAAATATCTTTTTGATAGTAACCGTGTATATCCTTTTTTTGAAATTCAATTCTCAGAAGTGGAAACATATTTTTAATGTTAATCCAGCAAGTGTGGTGAGATGGAGGGAAAAAAGAATGTTCAAAAGTTTGATAAGTCTTTATATCCAATATCAACATAAAAAATGATTTAATGGATATACATTATATTGATATATGTATGACTGATCTATTCTGACATTAAATATCAATTTAAAGTATAATAAATATTTAAATGAAAAATAATTGTTTTAACTAAAATGCGGTATTTTTCACTATTCCTCAAAATGGTTAAACATCCCAGAATAATAATAAAAAATCACCATAAGTTAATTTTGACATTCTAGATTCAATAATGATGTTTGTTTTACCAAACAATTATACATTTCATTATAAATATCTTTCATTTAGGTGAAACGATTTTAAATAACTTTTTATATTTGATATTACTATTCAAATTACTATTATTAACACCTAGGTTATATATATCTCATTTAAATAATTATAAAAACAGGATGTTTTTTTGAAGAGACTTAGTGTTACGTGAATTGCATTATATATAAAATTTATTTGTAAATCTCTAGGGTGTTACATTCTCCCATCCTTTAATAAATTTCTTCCACAAAATTGGAAATTCCATTTTGAAAGTTAAAGGTTGATACTTTAAAATTTCCTTGTTGGAAACCCACATGAGAAAAAGTTTTAATAAAATATCATCATAATAAGTTGTAATGGGAAATGTATATGTTACAACAAAATTATGAATTCTAATAAGATAACATTAATTTGAAGTGAAATTAAGGATAAGGAAGAATAATCTAACCATCATGTTCTGGAAGAGAGTGATAGATAACATGGTCATTATAATTTTAACCCTCACAAAGCTGTAAATTTGTGATAGGTCAAAAAACCATTTATTCCTCAGAAAAAAATTAAATATATAATTTTTTTCTTCCATAATATTCTTTCTATAGTGGAGGGAATTTTTTACTATACATATATGATCCTGAGAAAATAAACATACTTAATTATTTTCCATGTCATAGTCTCATCCTTTGGTTGTGATTTGATCTATCTCCACTTCATTTCTTCAATCTAGATTTGAATATTCGAGAGGAATTTGTTATACCTGATGCACTTTTATGAATCATAAGATCCACAAGTAATTCCTTCACCCTTTAAATGATTACTGAAAGAAAGATGGTTAGCTCATGCCATCCAATATGATAAATCATACCCTTATCTTAATAATTATTATTCCTTAATCCATTTTATATGTCGTTAAACATAATACTCATCCAAAATATGTCTATCCTAAATCAAAGTTAGGAAATTTAGAAGGAAGGTCACTGAATATCCAAAATCAACTTAACATAAGGTTCCAATAATAACATAGATCTTATTTTCACATAATAAATAAATTAATATCTTTATACCATTTAAAAAATTATGAAAAAAATAATTCTTTAATTAGTAAAATTTCAAGTTGTCTTTAAATATGAAAATCTAATAATTCCAGTATAACATAAACCATTAGACCACTAACCAACTTTATGGTTGCCATACATTCCCATAAACATAAATTTATTATTATGGTGAACATAAATCACATATTTAGGGTTATAATTCCAAATTCATGGGTTTTAAGGAAGATCAAATTACAATAGAATCACTTCTTGTGATTACTACTATTATTTACACTACTGAAACAATAGGCCTTTAACTATGTAAGAAATGAGCTTTATAAGTGCTAGAAAAACGATGACTGCATGAGAAAGGTAAAAAACATGGTCTTTTCTTAGTGATAAAAATGGGATGATAAATGGATCCTTTATCAGCGCTAAAAAAAGAACTGATAAATGGGACCTTTTTAGTGCTTTTGAAAGCACTCATAAAGGAAAAATTTATCAATGCTTTAATTTAGCACGGTTAAATGAACCATTTATCAGCACTTATAAAAGTGATCATAAAGGTTATTTTATCAGTTCTAATAGATCCAATAATAATTTATGACTTTATCTACACTTATAAAATAAAAAATAAAGGACATTTTATCAACTATCATAGAAGCACTGAAAAAGTACACTTTTTATCAACTGTCATTTTTTTACTAAAATGTCATTTTAAAATGTAACAGCGCAATTTTGACTCATTATGATCACATCATGTATCAAATTTAAGTGAAACAGATTCCTTCACATCAAAAATGTCTTATGAATCATTATCCTAAATTATCTACAAATTCCGAGCATGTTCGATCAAATTTTAGTGAGTGATACTTTTTGAACTAAAATATCAATTTTAAACTGACAACGAACTCCTTGAGTCATAACAAGCGCATCGGGTGTTAGATTGAGGTTTGGATAATTCCTACATGTTAAAAATTAATTTTTTATATTTTTTTTGAAGTATAAAAATAATCTAAATGTGTTTACATGGTTTTGAGTAGGACTGTTTATAATTTTACTAAAATTGATGACAATTTTAAATAAGAAGACACACTTAGAGTCATAACAGTCACACCGTGAATCATATTTAAGTGTGGATGATTAATACACATATTAAATGAATTATGGATTAATTTCATAAAGTATTAAAACAATATGAAATTTTTTCTTAGTTTTTATTAGGCCTCTTGTATTCCTTACTAAAATGCCATTTTAAAACTGAAACATGCACTTTAACTCAAAGATCACATTTTGTTTTAGATTGAGATGTTTCTGATTTCTAAACATCCAAAATGACTTATGGAGCATTTTAATAAATAATTTTAAACAATTTGAATGGGTTTTCTCATTTTTAGTAGTTCTTTTGACATTTTTACTAAAATTGATGTTAATTTTAAAATATAAACACCCACTTGGAGTCGTACCACTCACACTGTGCATCTGATTGAGGTGAGGATGATTCATGAACATCTCAAACCACATATAATTTTTTTTCTAAAGTATCAAAACAATATGAATTTATTTTTTGGTTTTGAGTTGGTCAGTTTGTTTTTTAACTGAAATTGATGTCAATTATTAATAATGACACGCTTAGATTCAAAATAGTCACACCATGCATCAGATTTAAGTTCAGATAATTCTTACGTGTTTCAAATCACATATGGATTATTTTCCTGAAGTTTCAAAATAGTGTGAATTTGTTTTCGTAGTTTTGAGTATGTCACTTGTATATCTTATATAAATGTCATTATAAACTTGAAACATGTACTTTGACTCCTATGAATCACATCATGTATTAGTTTGAAAGGATACTAATTATTATATGTCACAAATGATTTATAAATTTATGCTATAAATTATCAAGAAAATATGAGTGTGTATTCTATATTTTCAATGAGTGACACTTTTAAAAGTAAAATGTTAATTAAAACTGCTAACAGACACATTGTGTCAGTTTCCTTTTTTACTAAAATTAATCACATTTTTAAATTCAATGTTGTAATTGGATTCATACCGGTCACATCATGTATCAGATTGAGGTTCATATAATTTCTACACATCCCAAAGTCTAAAAAAAATCCTAACTATAAATGTTACCATGATTTCTTTTAACATTCTTCATCTGAATTCCAACACTGCATGAGAAGCTTTGAACAAACCAAATCAACTCAAAAAAATTATATATGTATAAGGAAAAATGTATTATGAGATATTCTAAAAAGATTAAAATTATATATAAATATAAGACAATACATTACTTCTATGGAATATTGTTTTAATGTGAAAATATCAAGATCACATCTATGATTGAGAAGTGGATGAAACATCATGGAAAATGATAAATGTCAACAGTTTAGGGGTGAATGGTTTTGTGGGAGAATATTTTTGTGGAATTGTTGGTCCAAAAAGACATGAAATATAGATAGAGGGCCCAATCTCAAAAAAAGAATCCAACTGTATAAAAAATAGTTATTATATAAGTAATACTAAAAATAACTAAATTAAACATAAATATGAAATAATAAGTCAATTCTATGGAAAATGATTTTACTTTGACAACATCAAGGTTACCTCTGTAATTGAGAGAAGTCAGTGTCATTTCACATCATGCAAAGGTAGTGGATGAAACATGAAGGAGTGGGATACATTTCCACACTTCAGGGGTGAAAGGTTTTGGGGGAGAATGATGTATGTAGTATTTTTGCAGAAGAATGGAAATAAAGATGTACATAAAACCCCAACTCGAAACAAAATCCACCAATATAAGAGAACAATTATTATGTGAGTAATAATAAAAATAATTAAATTAAAAATAAATATAAAACATTCATTAATTCTATTCATAATTATTTTTCAGGTAAAACATCACGATTACAACTGTAATTGAGAAGATGCAGTGTCTATGATCTTCCTACAAATGTAATGGATAGAAATTGAAAGAAAGAGATAAATGTAAAACTATAGGGGTGAAAAGGATTTGATGGAGTATTTTTTTGGTTTTTTTGGTGGAGAAAGTCATAAAAGATGGACATACCGACCAAACCCACACGAAAGAATCCACCAGTATAAGAAAATAGTTATTATGTGGGTATTACTAAAATTAAATTAATTAAACATAAATATGAAACAATACATTAATTTTATGGACAATGATTTTTCTGTGAAAACATCAATATTACCTATGTGAATGAGTCGAGACAACATTGTTTCTTTTATTGCAATGGTAGTGGAGATATCTTTTAGGAAAGTGATAAATTAAACACTATAGGGGTTAAAAGGCTTGGATGGAGAAGAAGTTTGTAGATGTTTTGGTGCAAAAATCCATGAAAGATGGATAGACCACCCCAAATCAAATAAAATAGTCCACCTATATATGAAAACAATTATTATATGAGTAATATTAAAAATAAATAAATTAATCATAAATATGAAATGATACATTAATTCTATGGAAAATGATTTTATAATGAAAAAATAAAAATTACCAATGTGATTGACCAGGGAAAAATTCAATGATCTTCTTGCAAATACATGACACATGGGAAGAAATATTCTATAATAAGATAACTGTACAAGGAAAAATAAAAATTAAATCAACTTTTCATTAAATAATTTTTCGGTAAAATAGAGAAAGTATATCATAACAATACCTTTGCATCTTTACAAAGGATTTACTTCATAATAGTTTGTTCTTTTAAGGGATTGGTAACATAATCATGTATAGAATACATTATTTGTAAGAAGATTCAAACATTTAATTTACATTATATTAATGTAGTAGTGAACATATAATATTTTGAGGAAAAACCTAATATTTTAAAAAATATTCTTACCTTGTCATTAAAATATATTTTTTAAAGGTTATAAGGATTTTTTTCTTCTATCGAGAATCCAAATCCACTCTTCTTAGTCTCCTTTAATGTACAATAAATTTGCTTACATTAGAACTAACATGAAATGATTATGATTTCCTAATGAAAGGTTCATCCTCAAATGAATTTTCAACCGAATCAAAAAATTTTTACTCTCCAGAAGGAAAATTGATCAATTATTTTTTGTTGGATCATAAAAATAAAATACTTGTACTTCCTGTGATTCCATTATGAATGGCTCATAATTTTCCCCTTCCTCATGGAAATTCACCTTCACAAATCCCATTTCATCAACATTCACTTCATTGATATTGTCGACCCGTTTGCAACATAGATGAAACACTTGAAATGTGGTATAATCCAACTCATATATCTATTTAATAATACGAAAATATGAAATATTTGAATAAATTGGATTTCTATCCTTGGAATCAAATTTGTGAATTACTTCAGCAGCAAGAATAACACAATTGTCTTTCTTCATACTGAATTCGTCATATGCTTTTATATAGAACTTTTAAACATTGATTACAAAACCAATGTAATATATAATATTTTCATTCAGTTCTCTGGATAACCATTGAAAGCATTTGAAAATTGAATTTGGATTTTTAGATAAATCCTTATAAATCTTATCTCTAGACCATCCTATAAACTGTTTTAATGTGTATTTGTTCTCCATCCTCCATATTTTGATGGATTATCATCTATATGAATTTATTTGTGGGCTTAAATGTATGAATCAACATATTAACTATTATGAAATGTAACAACATCTCTTCCAGAAATCCCTTCACCCAGAAGGCATCTTCTGTGACGAGACTTTGCGAGACTGATGACTTCAATATCTAATAGGTAGTCAGCAAAAAATTCAATAGATTCTTCAATAGTATATCATTCTCCAATAAAACTATCTTGCTGAATTCAATTATTGTTATACCATTTCAAAATCATTATATACCATTCAAAGGGGTACATCCATCTAAAATGGATAGGACCACATAGTTTAACCTCTCTAACTAAGTGAACCATCTGGTAGACCATTATATCAAAGAATAATGGTGGGAATAACATCTCAAATTCAAATAATATTATTATAATCTCATTATTCATGATTGGAAACTTTGTCAAGTCTATACATTTTCTGTATATGGATTTGAAAAGGAAGTAGAGTCTGGTTAA
The DNA here is from genome assembly GCA_963277665.1 of Viscum album. Taxonomy (NCBI): domain Eukaryota; kingdom Viridiplantae; phylum Streptophyta; class Magnoliopsida; order Santalales; family Viscaceae; genus Viscum; species Viscum album. Next base: position 1,011,228,396 of record OY728141.1, on the reverse strand, counting down.
CGTATATAGTGCATTTAGATGCAGAATTGAATGGAAAGAAACATACATTAAATTTTTCTTCTAAATATAGAAGTCATGCGATTTTAGTCCCTGTAACACAAAATTAGTCATTGACACAACATTCTTGATATTTTATGAATATCATTTTGGAAGGTTTAATCTAGTAAGGAGAAGGTAAAATTAAAATTTTTCTTATCTCGGTAGATTGTAATCTACTCGAAGAAAACAATTCTTCATTTTACCCTTCATCTGTGCCAACTCTTCCATTATCTTAATTTTAATCATGTCCATCCTATCCTTGATTATATCATTCATTTTTTCAGGAACATTTAGTAATGTTTCAATAACACTATCAAATACATTTTTTATACATGAATGAAAAAAATAAAATGCCTCACATACAAGAAATTCCTATAAGAAAATTCACTGAAAATTAATCTCTTCTTCCTACTTGTTTTTTTATGTTTTTTAAAATGTATTACTGAAAGTAGTCGTATTATTTTTTACAATATTTTACAACTGATTTCCCATTACTAGATACATTATTCTACCTGGTCCGATATTCCAATTGAATGATGTTGTCAGGTATCTATATTCATGTAATCAAGGTAAAAAATTCCGATTTCCTAAAAACATAGTCTTCGAGAAATGTTTAAACATAACTGTTTATGTATTTTTTTCACAAATGTGACACCCCAAAATTCCTTTAATGTTTATCCTGATAAATTTTCATAAGTGGGAAGTAATTTATCATTTATTATAGCATGTACCTCCAAGTGAATTATGCACTTCTATAAGCATCCTACATTTTAACACCTATATCCCATATAAATTTTAGATATTCGATAAATGTTCCCAAATATACATCAATACTATTATCGGGTTGCTTTGGTCTAGATATAAGTAGAAAAAACATAATGTATTTGTTCTTTATGCCTAAGAATGGTGGTGAGTTATAATTTACCAATATGATGGTTTATGTAGTGTGAGTACACTTATATAGAACAAAAGGATTTATTCAATCTATAAATAATTCAAGACACAAGTTTCTCAGCTCCTTAACAAAATTAGAAAACTCGTAATCAAATTTCTTCCATTGAAAAGAATATGTTGGATGACGTAGGTTCCCATATTTAATTCTTGTATCTTCATTCCATGTTAATTGTCTCAATGTTTCATTACATCTATATAGTCTTATAACCATGGAATCATATAAAAGTACAATACATATTTCAAAGTACTTATTCATTTTTCTTGTATCAATATGTGCCACACTTAAGGAATTTTATTAGTGATTCATGGACCTTGTGATACAATATAAAATCATTTGGAAAAGCATTTATTTTTTAGATATCATGCCCACTGAATGTAAAATTAATTTAGTGTTATATATTCATAATGGATGTTCATTTTCTCGGGATAAAATATCATTTAGGAGACCAAGTAGTAATATAATGTTGGTGTCACTCCATTCCCTGCCAGCTTTCAAATTATATTACTTTAATACAACTGACAATTTTGTGTATTTAGTACAACTGGTATACAATTGTTTCTTGGAACAACTACTTAACTACTCATACAATTTTGGAAAAAATATGAAGGTCCTATTCAATTTCTAGTGTCATTTCTTCCATGTGATCTCCATCATCATTTACAAAGGTATTGACATCAAATGATTCATAATCCATAGTATCATCCTAATAGATGTCCACATTCATTATTCCCCATGTTTAGTCCATCATTTATAGATTTGATATATTTCGTGACAAATCAAATGTTCTTATTACTATTTTGGAATAATTTTTCTTCAATAAAAACAACGTAAACACAGACATAGAATTTTAGAAGGGTCCTATGCATGCTCTCTTGCAAACATGATTAACACTTTAACTATATCCTCATAATAGTCTATCAAACGATAGAGTGCATCCATTTTTTTCATATCGATCCTATTGGGTTCATAAATTATTAAATTTATACAATATATAAATCAATAAACATAAGATATTCATTATAAAAGGTGAATGATATAGACAATTCTAGTAAGGAAAACTCAATATTTGATTATTTCATAGAATTTCAATATGTTGAAGAAAATGGTTAATAGGATTTATGAAAAGAATTACTCCACTATGGAAGGTGTTAAACTATGAATTAATTCAAAGTTGAAGTTTATAGACAACTCATCATCAATGCCTCATCTCCCATACATTAATCATTGCATTTTATTGTTTGACACACCCTTCATCTCTTTTGGACATGCACGTATGTTTCTTGAAATAATCTAAGAAGTAGTCATCCATGGGATGACTAAAGCTTAGAGTAGTACAAGAAGCATAAAAGAGATGGGGGATGAGTTTCAAGAATTTTTTTTAATAATGGATATTTGGGATATGAAGGTGATGGGGATGTCAATTGTCTATAAAATAGATGGGGAATGAGTCTCAGGAAACAAATTGCAATAATTTCTAATATAATTAATTTGATAACTTCAATTCTATTTTTTGGAAAAGGTGGTGTAGCATCATAAGGAATTATTATATTTAAAATTAATGGTATATCAAATATTTAACAACATATAATGACTCTTGGGATGTCATATTATCACACTATACCATCTCAAGGATTCTAGGGAGCTTTTCACATTATATCTTCCTATCTGAAAGATTATAGTGAGGCCTTCTAATACACATTGACCCAACATTGATATTCTAGGGAGGTCCATAATGAACTTGGAAAAAATCAAAAATACACATCAACAAGATATATAAAAAACAATAGAAAAAAACACATCAACCCTTGAAACATCTATACCATAGACATTTAAACACACACACACACATAACATGGAATTTATAATTCACATAATTAAATAACAAATTCACATTTAAAAATAATTTTTAATGAAAATAAATAAAATCTATTTTTAATTTGGAAATACAGATCAATAATTTATGAATAAATAATTATAAAATCACTCTTACATTATAAGTGCTGGAAAAACATATAAATAGACAACAATATATAAATTTACACAAACACAAACACACACAAATATATATAAATGCCCCCAGGGTCTAGCTCAGTTGGTAGCGGCTCCACTGGGTCTTAGTGAGGTATTGGGTTCGAGTCTCGTCCTGTTATTACTTATTGGTTTAGAGTAGTATTTTTTTTGTATTTATCCCCCCTAATATATTTTAATTATATATATTGTTATAAAATAAACTATAAATGATAAAAATATATGTAACCCTTACAACAGAATATCGCAACATATTAAAATAAATACAACCCCATACTAATTTTGAACTCAAAAAATTCATTGTTTATTGATGGTCTTACACACAATTTTTTGAGGTTAATATATCTATGTGATGATGGTAATGGGTTTTTATTTAGAAATAAAACATTCATATTAAAGAGGATAAAATATGGAATAATTTTTAAGTGATGTGAGAAGACTAGTGGGAAACTTTTTCTAAATGTGTACCCTGACCATTTTATGTATTTGAGATTAAATGATTAGAAAAAATGATTTCATAGATTGTTGATTAATATTTTGAAATGAATTTTATGACAAAATGAAAATTGAGATGTGTTGAGAAACTTGAATCATCTCAAAAGATAAAGGGTATTTATTCTTGAGATAATTCAAAAGGGAAAATCATTAGATGTTGTAATAAAAGGGTAAATATTCAGTCCAAAAATCATCATTAGTTGAAACATTTTTAGTTTTTTTACCCATGAGACATAATTTCACTCTAGGTGATCTTTACATCATAAAATGTATTGATAACTTTACCATAATGACTAACATGATGATTATAAAAAATAAATTTGATGTGACGTAAGTGTTTAAGAATTCTATATGAATAGTTTAGACTGAATTAGCGATGTGAATAAATTATTTAATATTTAACAAATAGAATTAATTCACTAAAGGTGATTCTATAAGATTTCAAAATAGTGAAATAATTAATCTTCTGGTGCATGATGGGATACGTATGAAAAAATCGAAAAAAAATTGATTCAAAACAAAAATTTAAAAAGACAAAAATGGTATATCCTAATCAGTAGTCAATAATACAGTAGATCGTAAACAATTAATTCTATTCATAATATAAAATAAAAATAGTATACAAGGACCTAACAACAAATAACTCATTAAATTTTCAAACAAGAAATCAAAAATGAAACAAAAAATTCAGTGAGAAAATCGCAAGGCCTACCTTGATCGGTTGAAGAAAATCTGCCTCAGAATCCCTAACATCAATTGAAGACTAGTTGTCCAACTAAAGGTAGTAAAGTGGGGTTATTTGAGCTTAAATTTACCAAGGAGGAGTGCCAGAAGAGTGTGTATTCTATGGAAATCTTGATATATCGTGATATGTTTACAAATTGTTAGGGCTTTTTAAATGTATCAGGACACTTTTATCAGTGCTTAGTAATAAGTGCTGATAACATGAATATTTATCACTACTTTTTTAGCACTGATAAATGATGGCCTTTATCATTTCTAAAAAAGCACTGATAAAATCCATATTTTTTAGCACTAATGTTTTAACACTGATAAAGCCTCAAATTTATCAGTAATATTAAAGCATTGATAAAGACCCACCTTTATTAGTGCTTATTACATAAGTGTTGATAAATTATTTATAATTATAATCATAAATAAAAATTTTGTGTATATATATACATAATAAATATATATAATTATAAATATAGTAAATATATTCTTTTATAAATATATTAATTATAATTTTATAATTTTATAATTATAATTATAGAAATATTTCAGAAAAATAATATTTATATCTAATTTTAAGTGTATGCATGCATATAAGTTAAAACTTAGTGAAATTGAATAAATTTAAAATAAGTACACTTTAACAATACTGAATAAATGGATAAGTTTTTTGTGTGTGCATTTTATATAAAAATACATTAATAATGTATATGTGAAATCAATATAACCCACATTCGATCAATGTTAAATTGAAATATAAAATGACACATTTAATTATATATATTTCTATCAATGTATATATACAATTAGTCAATATTTTTAGTTGATATTAATTTTTAATTATAAACCATTATTCACTAAATATATGACTATTTAATGTAAAGAAAAAGCTATTTTGTAATATATTAATAATACATATATACATTATTATATTTCTATGTATTTAATATATATAATGTATTAACATTAATTATCATAATTATCAAATTAATAAAATGTTTAATATTTAATAATATATAATCAATTTATTCATTCATATCAATAATTATTTAATAAATAAAAAATGTAATATTTTATTTAACGAAATCATTTTTATTTATAATTTTTTTAATTATTTAATTTTAATAATTCAGACCTTTATCAGCACATTTTTAGCAATAATAGAATCAATCGTTATCAGCCCTAAAAAAGCACTAATAAATGGTACCCACTATCATCATTAAAAATAATGCACTGAGAAATGTTCCATTTATCAACACTAAAAAAGTGGTGATAAAGGTTAAATTTATTTTTTCTTTCTTTAGAACAAATAAAGATCCCATTTATCAGCACTTTTTTATAGCACTGATAGATACCAGTGTTGTTAAACACTAGTTTTTAGTAGTGTCATCACATGCTTGAAATTATTTAAAAGTAATTACTAGATTAGAATCCTTATATTTCTCATAATTCTTATAACAAGAATATCATAACATAGTTCATGAATCCAAAAACAAAAAATAAATTAGTTTTTCAACTGCAAATGTAGTAAAAACATAAGATTGAACTTGATCACTTTACAATTTTGGACAACATTTCCTTGATTCTTGGGACATTCATTTGAATAGTCCCCCCTATCCTTAGAGTTAATGAATTGAATATTGAAAAATTCTTTCTATCTCTTTCAATTATGATCTTGGTGTCCTTTTTCCATACATGAATCAAAATCCTTTTCCTTGTAAGAATATACAAAGGTGTTTCCTTCTACAATTATCACACGTGGGAAAATAATTCATTCCCTTCATCCCTTTATCTATTTTTTTCCAAAAACCAACTTTTTCTCTTACACCCCTTTGATGAAATAAGTCTTGGATAATCCTTTATCAATCTTGTTAGAACATGGTATTATTTCCTCGTATGATGAAAATATTTATGACACTGCTTCCCTTTAAAATACTATCTTAAACCCATCAATGAAATGATCATTCTTACTCTTTAGATTATGTGCATTGATGTGGTTCTCATTCATTATACTAGGTGCCATTTCATAAATCTAGAATACATTGTATTAGGCTAAGAATCATAATTCATAATTTCGAACAAAAAATCAATTCCAAAAAATTTTATAAGTAAACTGAAATTTATAAACATGGTTTCTTTGGGGAAATATTTACTTTTAAATACTTTATAATGGTTTGTATGTAAAATGTGATTTATTATAAAAATATCCCCATGGATTGTCAAACTAGGTTTGTAATAAGACCCGTTATCGTGTACTTGGTTACCCCAAGTCAAGCCCAGGACACCTTGTAAGAGTTGTTACCCCTAAGTACATCTATTCCAGAACCACATCCACTTGTATTATCTAGGACAGAGATGTATTACTAACAATACCTAAATAATCACTACCTTAAAAAAATTCGACTATATTCTTCTATTCGTGTACTCAAAGTCTATCTTAGGGTTATATACCATAACCCATGTTTTCTAAATCTAGTTTCCATGGTTTCCGCTAAACTTCCTTCATTACTAAATGTAACGCACTAACCCCAGAAGCCCGGAGCCAGTGCATTATTGTATTACACTGGCATAATTAAATTGGATCAAATCCTAAATTACTGATCAGTTTAGATATATTAGAAGACAAAGTTACATTTTTGATACCCATAATACATTGGGAAAACAAAATAAAACTTGATACATAATAAAATGAAATAAACAGCATCTTGGAAAGATTATTCAATGTTTTCTTATTCATAACCTAGGGAAAGGAAACAAAAAAATGGGTGATCTCACATGCTTAGTAAGGGTATGTAATATAGAAGAATCATAAATAATAAGGCACGGTGTATACCTAAAAGTATACATGCTATTTATACATAATATTTATCATAATATGGAAGGAATAAAAGTAGATTAAACAGTATCATAACAAAACATAACCATGGATATTTTATTAGTCGAATAATCACATGGACTCTCAACTAATAGTTTCATAATGAGAGAATGAATAATGTTAGATATCATAAACATACCTTCATGGCCTTAGGAAAGACACTACACATAATGGGTAAAAACCTAGTCTATTTTATATCATTATACATACCATTGCATCGAGGGTCCATAGAGGGAACCGTATGTAACTTACTAAGTCCAATACATTCCTAATATGAAAATATTAAAAAATAAACAAAATAAATATTCGTATTGAAAAACTAGCATAAAAATGTGAATAATTTAACCATATTCTATGAATGGTATAAAAAAAACATAAATAGTCAAAATAATTAAAAATCCTTCCAAAACATATGGTATATGGTATCATAAGATATAAATTTCAATGAAGTTCAATATTCAACAAATAATATGTAGGATCGAAATAGTGATGTAGATGCTCAATATAAAAGAGGGGGGGGGGGTGAATTGTATACTTTAAAAATTCCTTTGGAACTATTAAAGTTAGTTATTGAATAACTATGTTTTCCTTAAGCAAAGGAAAGGGATAAGTTTAACAAAGTTAAACTAAGCAAATTCACAACACCTCTAACATTGAATGCAAATTTGGAAAGAGATTCTGAAAGTAGGTTCTGGAAATATGGTTCCAGAAAGTGAAACTTAACAAAAGATTACAATATGAGATTCTACCTTAAATCATATAGAATCTAAATGAAACAGAGTACAAGTAAGGAAGTATAAGAAAGTTATACTTTCCTTATAATACAAAATGCAGCGGAATATAAAGAAGTAGTAAAACTACAAGTAACAAGACATAAGTCTTTTAACCCAAAGAGAAGGGTATCCAACAACCTTTGATAAAGGTCCCTTGATTTATACTTTCAAGCAAGTCTGTCTTACCCACTCTAGGGTAAGCCCTCAATACGAAGATCAGAGTCTCTGTCTTGCTATCCCTGCAAGCCATCAACTTCAAGGTAGTTGGCAACCTCTGTCTTCCTCAGCAAGGAAGCCCTTGAACTTCAAGGTAGTCGGCACCTCTGGCTTCCTATACCCAGAATCCCTCGAATGTAATCACCAACATTCGGAGTCGCACAAAGCTTTGAGAGTTAATAAGAGCCTCTCTCTCTAGAAATCACTTTAACAGCATGTATGCACAAACCAGGTTGTTCATCAGTCATCAGTATCGAGATCTTTCAAATGAGCTCCTATTTATTAGTAAGGTCGGCTCCTTCTCCAACAGACATATTTTCCTTAAAGATCAGAGGGACCTGTACACATGTCACTTAGACAACGGTTAGTTTATAACAAAATAGACGACATCGTTTTATAACAAAACAAGTGTAACAGAATGTACGACATCATTTTAATATCTAACTCAAAATTTCAGAATGAAATCTTCGAAGTTAAGGTTCAGAGTGTAAGGAAAATAATAAAGTGTAGTCAAAATATAAATTCATAAGAAAAGTAAAATTTCGGAGTCTAACCAAGATAATTTTCGGAGTCTAAATAAATTCAGAGTGTATAAAACAAAGATGATCAGATCCTGTTTAATAGGAGAATTCAGAATGAGAATTCGGAATGAGAATTCATCATCATAATTCGTAATGAGAATTCGTCATCAAGATTCATAATGAGAATTCGTCATCAAGATTCGTAATGAGAATTCATCATTAGAATTCGTAATGATAATTCGTCATCGAACTTCATAAGAATTCGTTATCCTGAATCTGGAGTAGAACTTAATCAGAGTTCGTATCCAGAATTCGGAATGAAACTTTATTGCAGTTATCATCTGGAATTCGGAGTGAAACTTCCTTACAGTTCTTATCTAGAATTCAGATCCTAAAACAGAATACTTCATATCAAAGTTTCAAGTAATTCTGAGAAAATAGAAATGAATCCGAATCATATACTTAATAAAAATTTAGATTAAAATATGATAAGGATAGTTTTTCTTATAAAAGAGATTTTCCTTATAAAAGAAATTTTCCTTAAGAAAGAAATTTTCCTAAAGGTAAGGTGTTTGTGATTTTCAAAACAAGAAGGAATGGAAATGTCATAATGAAAACCTTATTGACTCAAAAATCTCCCCCTTTTTGGAAAGCAAAAACATCCTTACGAAAAGGAAATTCTAAGAAGAAGAAGAAGAAAAAAACAATAAGGCTTATCTCCATTTGTTTTAAGGATATTGATGAATACGACTAACTCCCCCTTAGGCTTTGAACCTCTAAGGATCGTATTCTAGATTTTCGGAGTGTCATTTCATTATGAATAAGAAAGTATTCTTAAATGAAAAACTCCCCCTTAAACAAACTCTTATTAGACTTCTTTTTCCTTAGGGATCTTTTCCTTCTCCCCCTTTGTGATTTTCAAAAAAAATTGAGGAAATGAAAAAAAAACAAAGTACTTGAAATATTAGTAATAACAACAAAGGAACCGAGAAGCACAATTTTCATTAGATTTAAAATGTCGGCAACAAAGAAAATTAGATACAACAAAAATATCAGATTTGGTTATTTCGGATCTTTTTCCTTCGACATGAGCCCCTTAAGAATAGTCTTGATCTTCTTCAGGTCTTTATGATCTTCTTCAGCTTGCTTCTCTAAGACCACTATTCTTGTGGATTGAGATTCAATATTTTCTTGCTGAGCTTTCATCTTTTCTTCCTGACCTTTGATCTTTTCTTCCAGAGCCTTCATCTTCTGTTCAAACTCGATCCGATGATCCCTTTCAAATTTACAGTTTTGAGAAACGGAATTCAGCTTCCCATTCAAATCTCTGACTTCTTGGATTCGGATGTTCTTTCCATCTATCAGCTTCTCTTCAAAGGATGAAGTCAGATCACTTATCTTTCTATCCTCAGTCTCAAAAGCATCTTTAACATTATCTTGAAATTCATCGAATAACCTCATTCCTTCAACAGTCTTCTTCAACCAGTTTGTCATTCTTTTGCAAGATTTTCTATGAGCTTCGTAGCCAATAAAGAAGGTTTTGAACTGAGCCTCAATCTCAATTCACTTTTCCATCACCATAGATATGGAGTCAGTTTTCTGATTCAATGAATGTTGGAGCATCTGGCACCTTGAGTCAATACTTGAGAAGGTTGGAATGGTTCCCACCAACTTCTTTAAGGACTGAACAACAAAGTCATGCCCCAACGAGGATGACTCCGAATCTGAAACTTTTCTTGGAGAGTTTTCTTCCTCAATAAGCTCCAACTTCCTTTTAGATGAATCACCAAATTCTCTTTTCCTGCTTGCCACTGATTTTGGAGTCTCAACAAGGAGTTGCTTTCCCTTGTCTTTTTTCGGAATCAATTCTTGATCAGGAGTTTTCTGCTCACCAGTAGACACTTGAATAATATCATCAACAATTTTTTGAACAACATCTTCTTCATTCTTATCCTTCTCTGGAGTTACTAACTTAGAGGATTCAGCCTCTGAATTTCAGAGTGATAGATGTTCCGAAGGTGATACTTTATAATCATCTACTTGTTTCAAAAGATCTCCTGTTTCACCACTTCCTTCAGTAACTACATCTTCCTCTCCCACATGCTGAATCTGCTCGAGTAGCTCAACATGCTCAGTTGTAGTCTCTTCTGGAAAATCAAGGTTTCTTCCTGTAGTCTCAGGTAGAGATTCCAAGGAGAAATATCTTGGAACTGAAATGCTTCCGGATACCATCTCATTAAACTTCAATAATGCTTGGACAGCCTCGGCTTCTGACATCTTCTTCTGGAGCTTCTTTTCCTTTACATTTTTTTTCAAGATCATCAGCAGTTTTCTCCTTCAGGGCCTTAGCTTCCACATGGTCCAATCCGAACTGCGGATCCCCTTCTTTCCTTTTTTCTTTATCTGCTCTCCACTTGGCAACAACTTCATCAGGATATGCCTTCTTTTTCTTTGGTTTGGGAGGTGTGGTTTGAACTTCCTTAGACTTAGGATCTTGTACTTCAGTTTCAACTTCTTTAAACTTTCTTTTCTTTACTGGTTTAGATGATTCCGGTTCAGTAGCCTTCGGAACCGCTCCTTCTTGATTAGGCAAATCAACAAACTCACCAATCTCCTTGTTGAAAGCCACATCCATCCTCTTAAGGGTATCATCACTGACCAAATTTTTTTTACAAACCCTTGGCTTAGATCTGCAGGCCTCCTTGAAAGACTCAAGGCACCGAACTATCAACTTCGATAATATTGCTGGGTACATTACGATCTGGGTTCTGAGATTTCCTTTCTTAAGATTCTCAATGGTTATAAGAATGTGCCTCATGAAGTTAAACATCCTTAGATTTATCAGGAAATCTAAGATATAGATCTCACTCTTCTTCAAGCTGTCTTTATCACCTTTCCTCAGTACGATAAGCCCTTACACCCACAACTCTAGAATCCGGAAATTTGTAGGCAAACTAGCAATCTTCGGATCATTTTCATCAGCCAGTCCGAGAGTTTCTAAGGCTTTTTCCTTGTCGAATCTACCCATAGATTCCGGAAATACGTGAGAAATAAATTCGGCTTCTCCTTCATAGGATAAACCTACCAAGCTTGCTTCCTTGGTATAAGAGATCATATAGGTCTTACCATAAGACATAAAAGAAAACTTCTCCCAATTATCTTCCTGAAAGAAGGAAACTGTTTCATAGAACTCAATAAGTGACTCCGTAAAAACATCGTCTTGATTCCCCGGTTTGGATACAACAACATCTTCCCAACCATTCAACTTAATGTTCTTAGAAATAAGAGAATCATAGTTATTGAAGAAATCTAGATGGACTAACCTTTCTCTGTAAACTAACCACTGTGAAATAGGTTTGGTGGATGACATCTCATGAGACACTAACTCCACAGACATTCGGATCTGAAGTCCTCTGAGAAGTTTGGAATGGAGAAATCTGAGGTTCAGAACGGCTTTAAAACAGAGAGGTATAGATTCGGGATGTGAGAGATTGAAATCGATGTGGGACAAGTATTTGGGTCCCCTTTATATTGGAAATGGAATGACGGTTCAACTTCCTCGGTTGATCTAACAGTTGGAATAAGCTGAGATCAGATCTGACGGTTGAAAACTTGAATCCGATCTTTTTGAGGTTTTTATTAAAGCAAAGAATTAAGAAAACTATAGTTCGAAAACATAATAAAAGAAAATGACAGCAAGTAAAGTATGACTATGAAAACTTGAGTAAGGAAATCATACCGCTCAGATTATCTTAGGAAGATTATTCTTATTTGGTAAAAAAAACTTTTACAACAAAAAATAAATTCAGTACGAAAAACTCAGTATGAAAAACAAACTCAATACGGAAAATCTCAGTATGAAAATTTTATAAAAAAATGAAAAAAAAATTTTATGAAAGATTCGGTACGGAAATCCCGTTATGAAAATAGCAGTATGAAATTTTCCATTCCGGAAATTTTATATACGAATACTTCTATTCCAGAAGTATTCTGTACGAACATGTCCATTGTGGAAAAATTTTGGTTCCGGAAATCTCAATTCCGGAAATCTTCGTTCTGAAAAGTTTGAAAACAAATTTTGAAAAACTTTTTTAAACAAACAATCAAATGTACCCCCCCTATGAAAAGGAGTTTATTACTGTAAGGAGACTTTTTCAATCAAAAAGTTAATTAAGGAGGATTACCTTACGGATATCATTCCTAACTTCTGTTTAATATATTCAAATCTATCAGAAGGCAATGATTTTGTGAAAATATCAGCAAGTTGATCTTGCGTTCCAATAAACTGAAGAATAATATCTCCTTTAAGTGTGTGATCCCTAAGAAAGTGATGCCTAATATCTATGTGTTCTGCACGAGAGTGATGTGCAGGGTTCTTACATAGGTTCCTAAGATTATAGTGTCCTAATCTTCTATGCCATAACCAGGAATGATCTTCCATTGCACTTAAGCAAGGTAAATCTTGACTCCTGAGGTCTTCTAGGTTCAAAGTGTAGACATTCTCTTGCCTATTGGCCGAGAGAATAAATTCTTCCTTGGAATTGTGAACTAAACACTTATCATTCCTAAATTTCACAAGGTAACCTTCATCACATAACTGACTTATGCTAATGAGGTTGTGCTTAAGACCCTTAACAAAAAGAACATTTGAAATCAAGGTTTTACCGAGAAGAACAATATTACCAATACCAACAATCTCTCCCTTAGAATTATCTCTGAAAGTTACCTTTCCTCCTTTCGTTTTGATAATCTTTTCAAAATAGCTTTTGTTACCAGTTATGTGTCGGGAACATCCACTATCCATGTACCATGTATTGTTGCTGGTACTTTCTTTACTTTCCTGAAATCAAGAATAAAATTAGACTTTCAGAAGCCAAATTTGTTTGGATCCAAGATTTCCAGATAATAAAATTTTAGGTATCCACATCTTCTTAGAAAAGTAAGCTTTGTGAAATCCTAGAGATTGGGTTTTGTTTAAGGAACAATTCTTTTCCCAGTGACCACCACATTGACACTTGGTACAAAATGAGGCACTTTGAGGAACAAAATAATTGTTACTGAAAATTGGTTTTGCATGGGTATAACCAAATCCGGATTTTTCTCTTAAAGGTCGTATTTGAGAATACATTTTATCAAAATTTTCCTTACCATGGGTAAATTTTGATAAACACTTCTATAAGGAAAAAATTTCGGACTTGAGTTTTACAACCATGTTTTTATCCTCAAAATCATTAGTTTTTGAACTAGAGTTAGGCTCGAAAACATTTTTCTTGGAAATTACTTTTTCTAATTCTTTAGAAATTTTGTTCTTGTCAGAACTTGCTTCCTCATGATTTTTTGAAATACTTTCAAAATCAGCATTTTTCCTATCAGGATCCTTAGAAAGATATGATATCTCTTTCGTAAGAATAGAATTCCTAGAGTTTTCCATATCAAGATTCTTATTGAGTTTGGAATTCTCAATCTCAAGAAGTTCAGCAAACCTAGAGATTTCTTCATAAGTAGGTAAAGTATTTTCTTCATCAGAATAAGATTCTTCATCATTAGAGTTATAATACTTACTATCATTAGAATTTAAAGAAACATTGGTCAATGATTCAGCATTTCATACCTTAGCCATGAAACAATGATTATCAATAGGTAATCTGCCTATAAGGCCAAGATTCTTCTGTCCTGACGATTCATAATCAAAAGATTCATCTGAAGAGTCACCACCACTGGCACTCCAGGTGTCATTAGCTTTCAAAACTTTCTTAGCTTTGGCTTTATAATACTTCTTTCTGTTCCTGTCTGAATGTCTTTCTTTTCTTTCTTTCTTTTTGAGCATAGGGCAATCTGGTCTAATATGTCCATCTCTTTTTCACTCATAACAAGTAACTTCTCCATCTTTCTTATCTTTCCTATCCTTTTTCTTATACTTAGATTGAAAATTTCTCTGGCCAGCTATCTTGTTCATCCTTCAAGAAAGATTGGCTAATTTATTTTCTGAGACTTCACTCTCACTAGATTCGGATTGGAAAATAACTTTCTTAGACTTGGACCTGGTTACTCTCTCAGGAGTCTTAGCTTTCATCTAATTGGAAGTTGTTTTAAAAGCAACAGTACCATTTCCATTCTTCTTCTTGATGTTGTCAGCATCTCTCTTCATTCTTGTTTCATGTTGTAGAAGAGTTCCAAAAAGCTCATCAAGGGAAATCTGAGTGACCTTCCTTTTTTCATCTATTGCTGTTATTTTGGATTCCCACTCATTGGGCATAATATCAATTATTTTATCCACAAGAGCTTCATCATATAAACCTTTCTCTCCCATAGATTGTAGACTGTTGAAAATAGTCATAAATCTATATTGAACTTTACAGATTGGTTCTCCATAAGGAAAGTTGAAGCCATCATATTCAGCTCTAAGCATAGCTCTTCTAGTCTCAATTACCTTAGAAGTTCCAAAGTGTGTAACCTCTAACTTCTTCCAGATACAGTTAGCTGCTTCACAAGAAGAAATTTGGCTATATATATTTATAGTCATTGAACATAGTAGAGTATTCCGTACCTTATAGTTGAGTTGATATTCTTGCTTTTCCTGGTTAGTGAAAGTTCTAACTTCCTTGTAAGGAATTTTATAATCACCAGTAAGCATTACAAAATTGTCTACTCCAGTGTTGATAACAAAAGTCTTCATATGATATCTCTAGTATTCATAATCATTACCATCAAATATTGGTGGTCTTGTAGGATTCAGATTATCAATTGATCAAACATTGACTCATGCCATACTTAAAATAACTTTGCACACAAACTTGTTAGTAGCAAAAGTTCGTAATCACAAAGTTTGGAATGGGAAACAGAATGGTAATGTTCGGAATGAGAAAGTGAGCAAGAAAAACGTATTCGTGAGTATAATTATTTCAGAGAACTTCTCTGATACCAAATGTAAGATTGGTATAGAGTATGAGGTTTCCAACCTTTGATAGCAATTGTAGGATCGAAATAGTGATGTAGATGCTCAATATACAAGAGGGTGGGTGAATTGTATACTTTAAAAATTCCTTTGAAACTTTTAAAGTTAGTTATGAATAACTATGTTTTCCTTAATCAAAGGAAAGGGCTATGTTTAAAAAAGTTAAACTAAGCAAATTCACAACACCTCTAACACCGAATGCAAATTTGGAAAGAGATTCTGAAAGTAGGTTCCGCAAATATGGTTCCGGAAAGTAGGTTCCGTAAATATGGTTCCGGAAAGTGAAACATTACAAAAGATTACAATATGAGATTCTACCTTAAAGGGTATAGAATTTAAATGAAATAGAGTACAAGTAAGGAAGTATAAGAAAGTTATACTTTCTTTATAATACAAAATGCAGCGGAATATAAACAAGTAGTAAAACTACAAGTAACATGACAGAAGTCTTTTAACCCAAAGAGAAGGGTATCCAACAACCTTGGATAAAGTTCCCTTGATGTATACTTTCAAGCAAGTTTGTCTTACCCACACCAGGGTAAGCCCTCGATACAAAGATCGGAGTCTCTGTCTTGCTATCCCCGCAAGCCCTCAACTTCAAGGTAGTTGGCAACCTCTGTCTTCCTCAGCAAGGAAGCCCTCAAACTTCAAGGTAGTCGGAACCTCTGTCTTCCTATCCCCGGAAGCCCTTGAATTTAATCACCAATATTCAGAGTCGCACGAATGTTTGAGATTTAATAAGAGCCTCTCTCTCTAGAAATCACTTTAACAGCATGTATGGACAAACCTGGTTGTTCATCTATCATCAGTATCAAGCTCTTTCAAATGAGCTTCTATTTATAGGTAAGGTCGGATACTTCTCCAACGGTCATATTGTCCTTAAAGATCGGAGGGACCTGTACACGTGTCACTTAGACAACGTTTAGTTTATAACAAAATAGACGACATCGTTTTATAACAAAACAAGTGTAACAGAATGT
Source organism: Viscum album (assembly GCA_963277665.1). NCBI lineage: Eukaryota > Viridiplantae > Streptophyta > Magnoliopsida > Santalales > Viscaceae > Viscum > Viscum album. The sequence continues at coordinate 1,011,211,827 of OY728141.1, read as the reverse complement.
ACGACATCGTTTTAATATCTAACTCAAAAGTTTGGAATGAAAGCATCGGAGTTAAGGTTCGGAGTGTAAGGAAAATAATAAAGAGTAGTCAAAATATAAAGTCATAAGAAAAGTAAAAGTTCAGAGTCTAACCAAGATAATTTTCGGAGTCTGATTAAATTTAGAGTGTATAAAACAAAGATGGTCAGATCCTGTTTAATAGGAGAATTCAGAATGAGAATTCAGAATGAGAATTCATCATCATAATTCGTAATGAGAATTCTTCATTAGAATTCATAATGAGAATTCATCATTAGAATTCGTAATGAGAATTCATCATTGAACTTTATAAGAATTTGTTATCCTGAATCTGGAGTAGAACTTAATCAGAGTTCGTATCCGAAATTCGGAATGAAACTTTATTGCAGTTCTCATCTGGAATTTGGATTGAAACTTCCTTACAGTTCTTATCCAGAATTCGGATCCTAAAACATAATACTTCATATCAAAGTTTCAAGTAATTCCGAGAAAATAGAAATGAATCTGAATCTTATACTTAAGAAAAATTTAGATGAAAATATGATAAGGATAGTTTTTCTTATAAAAGCGATTTTCCTTATAAAAGCAATTTTCCTTAAGAAAGCAACTTTCCTAAAGGTAAGGTGTTTGTGATTTTCAAAACAAGAAGGAATGAAAAATTCATAAGTAAAACCTTATTGACTCAACATAATGTTGACATGGATGAATGTACTTTTAAATAAGAAAATTAAAAGATTATTGATGAAATAATCTTTAAATAATTCAATGTGTCCCATACAACTTGAAACACTTATATCATAATCACTTAAAATTTTATGAGAACAAATAGAATCTTAACATGATATATCAAGGGGATATACATATACTAAAGACAAGGAATACATGGTGAACGAGTCATATATCTGAAATAAGTAAAAGTGAGGTGAGAAAAACCTGTTTTACTTTGGAGAGAAGAGTTATTTAGTAAAATTATTTGTATTTATTATAAAATCAGATTGTACACATAAATATCCTAAAAAGATAATGAAAATAAATTTTAATTATATTTGAGACAAAAATTATGTCTCGCTAAATTGAAATATTGTAAATATAGTTTTGAAGAAACTCTAGAAATAAAACATTTTAGTGGGGTTTATAGAAAATATTTAAAATATTTTGAAGGGAAATTTCATTGTTTATTTTCATAAAACCACAAATTAACCAAGATATTTTTTCATTATAAAATGTTTGATTTTGTGAAAATAATGATAGATTGAAATAAATAATATAGTGGACTTAAAAATGGGTAAAAATTCTAGAATTTTCCATTAATTGGGTTTGTTTATCAAGATGAATTGAGAAAGGGACCATATTAAAACTTGTATATAACAAAAATTAAAGATAAACATATCATTATATATGTTTTGGTAAAAGTATATGTAATAAGTTCCCAATAAATAAAAAACATTACATTGGGTTAAAGATAGTGGAAGAATAACCAGAAGGGAAAAAATGAAGGATTGTGTATAATCTCTTACCACTTTATAATCAATCAAATCGTATGTAAAAAATTTAATAATCATCCAATAAATCATTTAATACAACTAAGATAAAGATATTCAGGATATTATATATCAAATTTCAATATAAATACACCACATATAAGAAATAAGTGGTGAATAATGGAAATATCATGGAAATAAAAGTGAGATGAGAAACCTCTTACATTATGTCTGAATGTGTTCGGCACCTGGCCTTAATGTCAAAGATAATAAAATTAAATCAATAAATTAATTGATTAAAAAGATTTTGTATATGTATTTTATTAATTATAGTTTTATTATGTTCATTTATTTTCTTATCTAGGTGTTTTATATTTTAATTTAATGATTAGAGAGCATTCATTTTCTTGGTTTTCATGATGATGTCACATGTTTATAATTAATGAAATTTTGGTAAAATGTGTATAATTCTCTATAATTGGAATTATGTGTTATTTATTAACATAATTTTTTTTTAATTTTTCTTATATATATTTCTCCTTAGATATGGAAATGAATCATTAGATAACATACTAATGATATTCTTTTATATTGATTTAAGTAGTTTTAGATCACAACGAACTAATTTTCATTTATAATTTATTATTATGTAAATATGTTAATTGAAAAAAATAAAAAGGGATTTAATAAATATATTATAGTATTTTGTGACCAAAAAAATGGTTTTCATGACCATAATAGCAGGACAAATTGAAGAAAAAAATTCATTATCCATGATGGTTGTAAATTAGCACCTGACAGAAGATGATTCCATTTTTGAAATAAAAGAGAGAGGGAAAATATTTTGAAGAAGGATATTAAATTAACATGAATTAATTATAGCTTATACATGATAATGTATTTATCATGATCATTTGGATAGATGAGGAAATGGGAGGATAAAAAATGAAAATGGAAATTGATAGGAAATTAACATAAGAAGAAAGAGGATTTACCTGTTGAATTTTCCTCTTTGAGAACCTCATTAAGGGAAATTGGTTTCATAGTTTTTTGTGACCAAGATCACCTAGAAATTGGGGGAGGCTTGGTAATATGTTTTTTTAGAATTTGAGCAAGGCTCAAATCTTGGAAGGTGTGAGGAGAAAGGGTGGTGGGGGTGGTATTTATTGTGGAAGAGAGGGGTGTTTTTTTAAATAGTTTATTCATTAGTTTATTATTTTGGATCAAGTCTATGAATAATTTAAGAACTATCATAAAATATATTAAAATAATTAAGGATAGTATGATATTATAGGATTATATTATACATAAATCACATATGACTCAATAATTCATGTATTTAACATTTATCGTAAAATATCGATTTTTACAATTCTCAATAATTCAAGTAATTTAAAAAAAATCCTAAAATTTCACACAAACCATTTTTTAAGGTGTAGAATTCAAAAATAAATGTTATTTTATGAAATTAATTATCTAAATACGATAAATTGAATTTCTAAATAAATTCATCATTTACTAGAAAAATGGTGTTTTTAAAATTATAACTGACCTTATTACACTTTGAATAACCAACTAAGGTTTCATAAAATTATCCTAAAGTTTTAGGACAAAAAAATATTAATTTATGAGTAGATTTTATTAAAATAGAATTTATTTTATATCATTTTATTTAATTATAACTTTTAATTAAATATTATTGACTTTCAAAAATGCCCACACTTAATTATTAATTTTTAAAATCTTCGATTTCTTATACAATATATTAATTATATCATACCATAATATATAATATGCCTAAATTTTATTTATACATTCTTGGGTGAGATTACTATTCATTTAGTTATATTACTATTCATAAGGGTAACATTACTATTCCAAAAGGTCATGTTACTATTCACTAAAAAATTAAGTTGAATATATCAGACTATAAATATCATACTGATAGAAACCACACAAGTCTATTTTTTGAAATTCAACTCATAGAAGCAGAGAAATTTTTTTTAATGTTAATCCAACAAGTGTGGCGAGAAGGCGGGCAAAAAGATTGTTCAAAATATCAATGTATTTAAATCCAACTTTGAAATAAAAAATGACTCTAATGATATAAATTGGATTAATATGTATACAATTGATCTATTTTGAATTTAAAAAACAATTTAAATTAAAATAATTATTTAATAAAAAAATAGAGTTTCTAAATAATCTAGTATTTTCACTATTCTTAAAAAATGAAACTTCTTAAAAAAATACTTAAAATTCTACCGAAGTTAAATTAGACATTCCAAATTCAAAAATGACGTTTTTTTACCAAAAAATTATACATTTAATTATAAATATGTTTTTTTAGGTAAAAAAATAATAAATAAAATTTTATAGTAGTTATTACTATTCATAATACTATTTTTAACATATAGGTTATAACTATCTTGTTCAAATAATTATAATAAAATGTTTTTTTTTCAGATATATAGTGTTATGTGCATAAAATTATATATTAAATTTATTATCAAATCCTTGGGGTGTTACACTGAATTCATTTTCTCAGTTTTGAGTAGGTTAGTTTTTCTTTTTACTAAAATTGATGTAAATTTTAAGTAAAAAGAAACACTTTGAGTCATATCGGTTACACTGTGCATCGAAATAAGGGGAGGATAATTCCTACATGTCACAAATAACTGATGAATCATTTTTCTAAATTATCAAAATAATAAAAAAAAATTTCTCATTTTGAGTAGGTCAGTGGTCCTTTTAATAAAATTGATATAAATTTTAATTAAAAAAGATGTACATTGAGTAATACCAGTAACACTATGCCTCATATTGAGGTGTGACTAGAATCTAAAAGTCCCAAATGACTTATAGATACTTTTCAAAAATAATTAAAACAATTTGAATGTTTTCTTGGTTTTCAGCTTGCTACTTGTTTCTTTTTATTAACCTTGATGACAATTTTTCAATAAAAATACACACTTGGAGTCATACCAATAAAAATGTTTGTCAGATTGAGATGTGGATGATTCCTACATGTTTGGAATCACTCATTTATTGTTTTATTGATTTATAAAAACAATACTACTCTGTTTTCCAGGTTTTGAGTGGGTCAGTTGTACTTTTTAATAAAACTAACTTAAATTTTACATAAAAAAGATGCACTTTGAGTCATACAGGTCACACAACGGCTCATATTTATGTTAAGCTAATTCCTACACGTTGCAAATAAACCATTCATCATTGAACTAAATTATCAAAATAATCTAAATTATTTTACTCTATTTTCAGTACATCACTTATTCTCTTTTTACTAAAAATGATGTCAATTTTAAATAAAAAGACGCACTTAGAGTCATACCAGTTACATTGTGCATCATATTTTTGTGTGTATAATTCTTACATGTCTAAAATGAATCATGTATCATTTTCATAAAGTATCAAAACAATCCTAATTCCATTTCCCAATTTTGAGTATATCAGTTGTCCTTATTTCTAAAATTGATGTAAATTTAAATTAAAAAAATGCTCTTGGAGTCATTCTAGTCACACCATGCCTATGACTAAGGTGAGGATGATTCATTAATATCTTAAATGAATCATGTATCATTTCCATAAATTATTAAAATAATTTGAATGTTCTTGCTCATTTTTTAGTACGTCACTAATTCCTTTCTACTAAAATTGATGTCAATTTTAAATAAAAAGATGCAATTTGAGTCATACTAGTCATACCATGCATTGTATTGAGGTGAATTTGATTCAAACACAACCCAAATCTCTCATGGATCATTTTAAAAATGTATAAAAACAATCCAAATATTATTTATTGTTTTTTTATTATGTGTCTTTCTTTTTTTACTAAAATTTCATTTTAAACCAGAAACACGCACTTGGATTCATACTAGTCACGTAGTGTATCAGTTTGATGAGAGACTGAATCCTTTATGCGAAAAAGTATTTATGAATCTATTTCCTAAATTAACAATAAAATATGATAACTTTTTATTTGTATTCATCAAGTGAAACATTTTGATGTAAAATGTCAATTTTAGACTGATGAGAGACACTTTGAGTCATACTGGTCACACCGTGTGTCAGATAGATGTGTGACTGATTCATACACATCATAAATGAATTATATATCCTTTTACTAAAGTATCAAAACAATTTTAATGTGTTTTCTGAGTATTTTAGTTATTTATTTTACTGAAATTAATGTTAATTTAAAGAAAAGACACACTTGGAGTCGTACCGGTCACATCATGTGTCGAATTGAGGTGCCAATGATTCCTACATGTCCAAAAGTATAAAAAAATACAAACTTCCGTTGTTTATGTGATTACCAATTTATTTCATTATATATTTTCCAAACATTCATATTTATTCGAGAAAGTGTTTTTGGAAAAAAACATTAAATCAATATGCAGTATTGGTAGCTTGACAAAGAAAAGCAATTGAAGTCATGGTAACAATGGAAGAAAAGAACATGTTATAACCTCTATGTATTTTTGTATATAGTTAAAAGCAAAATATGACTTACCAAAAGATATTTTAAAACAACTAAATAAGTGTCAGATAAATATGATAGGTAAAATAACATCCAAATAGTAGATAATATGAAGAAAAAATTGATTAAATAAGTAGTATAAATTCACCATTTCATGATGGTTGTTTACATTATTGAACCACAAATATGAAAATAATACACCTATATAAAAAAATTTCTTATGTGCGTAATACTAAAAATGAATAATTAAAATAAAATATAAAACAATTCGTTACTTATATGGAAGTCAAATATTTATGCTATTTGGGTACATTTTTAAATTAGGTATGATGCCCATTCATTTCTAAGAATATTTATATCATCATGTGAATATAATTTTGTTGGACAGTCATAGTATTACTGAAAAAATATAAACACACAAAGTATTAATAAATTTTTTAATGAAATGGTAATTAATATTGAAATTATAACTTCGGAGATGTGTGTTTTTTGATGTAATATGTTCTCTCTCATATATTTACAATCATAATAACCATGATCTTTTCCATTTTTTTATTTCAAACATTTCCTAATAATTGATAAAAATAAGTAATTTTTTTGACATGTGTTTGGATATTGAAATTTTATAATATATACCCTGGTAATTGTAAAGTTGTAGAGCCTTATTGGGTCCTTGTTGGATATTCTTTTCCCCAAAACATGATTTAGACAACATTTACACACCACTCTATAATAATATAAACCTCATTAAAACACAATATAAATTATATAACTTGACATTTATTTTTGAAAGGATCGACATATTGTATTAAAAATTGAGAAACGCCATCATGTGTGGTTGGATTGTCAGTAATCCATGTAGTGAATCCATAAAATAAATATTTGGTGTATCCTAATTGACCATAGTGAGCATCCAATGTTTCATGAATCCCCAAAAAAATAATGAAGGAAATGAAAATATATTTGATATGATTAAATTGTAGAATTTTATCCTTTCTTTTTACTATTAAGAAGAGTATGTCATCCACATGTTTTATTTCAAATTATTTGTCTAGGGTTTCTAAAATTTCATCTATTTATTTGTATTCTATTTTTTTGTTCTTTAGAGGTGGTGTGGGGACTATTGAGTCCAAAAAAATCATGAGGATATCCATTCAATTGGTATTGATATATATGTCAACACAAAATATGAAATGTATTTTATCATAATTAATATAGTATATCAAATTTTGGAAAATTAAATCATGAAAATATACATCAGGTATAAATTTTCTTTTGAGGCTTATAACCATTCATAGTTGATGATTTCAAAAACATTATCCAAATTAATGTAGTCAGTACCTTCCACTATGTACATTTTTTCATCAAAATATACTATGTGACCAATACCAATTTGTAACATTTTATCCTCATGATCTTTCATTGTTAGTAAATGATGATATTCAATGGGTTTGGTAAAGGAGATTCAAAAATATCTTTTTGATCAGATGGTTTAAAATTTAGATGGTTTTGAGAATACCATTAATTTTACTATCATCCCTTTGACCATCTATAAGAACATTCATCAATTCAGACCTTTTTTCATTAATTGTTAATTGTTTATCATGAAAAATAAATTGGAAATGATTACATCCTTATCGACATGTATTTTTACAAAAACTGATAGCCATTTGATGAATTTTCCAATAGCTTGGCCGACTGTATGACTATCTTTATAATCAAGTGCAATGGTTTTCCCAGTGATCATCTCATGAGCTATGAAAATCACCACTCTCATAAGTCCTGTTTAAAGTGGTATGTTGTATAACCTTTCATCTTTGATGTCGAACACTGTATCCCTGGATACAAGGTTATGGATTGGTGTTGATATATATAAATCAAAGTCATTTTAACCATATAGAATATCCGTACAAGAAAGGTATTAGTGTCTTTCTGAATCACATTTCACAGAAAAAATTATTAAAATATTGATTAACTAAACTAAGATAACTCTTCGAGGTGAATGTTTCTCCTCAAAGGTTGTATGGGTGGAGGGGATCTTCACACAATGGTTGTTATTGAGTTACTTCTCTTTACATCCCCCCATAACATTTTATAGATACTCATAATAACAAAAAAAATATTATTTAAGGGCAGTTATTATTGCTTTCATCTCTACCTTTTTGTTATCTTGATCCTCCTCTTGTTTATTTTCTCAAAATATGTTCTTCGTGTCACCCCAAAAAATTCACCTCTAATGCGACAAAACTATTCTAGGTAATTTAGGGCCACCAATAGTATGTGTTCATCTAACATAGGTGTTGATTATTCCTGTGACTATGTTGGATTGAAAATATAATGAAATAAGTAATCATTGTTATGTAATAGTGATTCAAATAATTTTTATGTGCAACATAGGAATTTTTCTCACACCTTTTGTGTGTTTTTATCGATTAGTATCCCATCTTTATTTACACGTTCATCCTTGCATAACCCATGATGTGGGATGGAAGTGGATTTGGATTTGGATTCTTCAATATGCATATAAATAGAAGAACATAATTATGTTTTTGTTTCATATAACATGAAAATATTATGGTAGATTTAAAATATCTACCATTTTTTTCAAGTGAAGCGTAACCCATCCTTGATTTATGGTAGGGGTATGTTGGTTATTCTATGTGTTCTTTATTTTCAACACTAAGATTATGTTTCATAAATAAAAATTATCAATCAATGTTATAAATACACATATTGTCAAACAATGTATTACCATCCACAATATACAAAAAAATATAGCTCCCCACGATGGCCAATAAATGCATCCCATTCTTCTTCAATTATTAGGTTTGCATACATAAGTGGTGGGTGTGGGTTTATTTTTCATTCAGAATATTTAATATGATATCTCGTTATAATTTTGTGAAAGCCACTGTAAATCCTTTCTGCAAGAATTAATACAAATTTATTGTGGGATTCATCTAATATAAATGTACTTTTCATGTGATAATTAAGAGTATACCAATGTTTCATTGTTTTATTTTCCTGTAAATTAAATAAATGTTATCATTATTTATAGTAATATCCTCCCACATAATTATATTAAGTGTGGAAACAACATAGTTCTATTATTCTTCATCAATCATCCCATGTTGATGTGGGATGAGTTAAATGTAACTACTAAACATCGATTTATTAGGGTTAACACACTGGCCACTCGAATTCCATCTAACGTTGAATTTGATGCCCTTCCTCTTCACCCTAATTAATTTTTCTAACACCATAAAACTATAGTGATCTTATTCTTTCTACATCGTTGGCCCTGCATCACATAAAATTTCCTTATATTCAACATTTTCAATATGTTGTTCTTCTATAGTGGTAGTATCGACGTGTGAAAATGGTTATTGTACCTCTATACTGGGTGAAGAAATAGGTTGAAAAACCTATTGTTTCTCTATAGAGGAAGCATCAACATGTGAAGAAGGTTTTCATTTCTCCATATTGGGAGAAGCACCATTTTAATAAACCTGTTTTTTCATGGGAGTGGTAGAATTTACACATTTATATAGTCTTCATTCCTCTACACATCAAGCTATAGTTGCTTGAGGGACCTGTTGTTCCTCAAGATTGGGAGAACCAACACATTCAAAAGACCTTATCTATAGATGTGGTTGAACATTTAATTTAGATTATAAAAATAAAATAGAGAACAAATAATAATAAGAGTTAACACAATATATATTAGAAAAAAATATAACTTGATTATTGAACTCTATTTTTTTAAAGGATGAAGGGATTTGACCACTCTACCGAGTATTCCAATCCCTTAATTTCGGACTCCTATGATATACAAGACCCCATCTACATTATAACTTCTCTGAAATGATTGTGATTTATTGATGAAAGGTTCATCTTAATTTTAATTTTCATCTAACCCTTCAGTGGTATTGGTTGATAAAAGAACAATTGAACACTTTTGGTTTTCAAGATATGGAAGAAAAATACTTTTACTACCTATGATTCCATTATAAACAATTCCTCTTTATACCATTCATTACCAAAATCCACATTCATGAATCCCAATTCAGACATTTTAATAGTAATCCTATTATAAACCCACTTGTTTTGAAAAATAGTGACATGGAATGTTTTATAATCCAACTTCTATTTTTTAGGATGCCAATGTATGACATATTTGTGTAAATTTGATTTTTATCCTTAGTACTAGAAACATGCATCACTTCAGCCATAAATGTTACTCCACTATTTTTAATGGTACTATCCTCATAATGTTCATTTTTATAGAACATATAAACATTAATTACATAACCATTGTAAGATAATAAATATACACTTGGTCTTATAGATAGCCATCAAAGTCATTCTGAAATTGAATCTCAATTTTCATATGGATGCTTAAAAATATGGTCCTGAAACCATCCTATAAACTATTGATTTTGTGTATTTGATATGCATATTTCATCCTGTGATAGATTTAAATGACTAAAAACTTCTTTTTGTGTGTGAAAATCTAGGGAAACATCCAAAATCTTATGAAAAAATGAAATGGTGGGCCTGATCCCGATCTATAATATTGACTGTGACAACATCACTTCTGTAAATTCATTCACCCATAAGCCTCCCAATGTGATGAGATTTCGGTAGACGAATTCTTTCTACATTAAACATGTATTTGGTAAAAAATTCAATGGATTACTCATCAATATATTACTCTATAATACAACCCTAGGGCTGACTTTGATTTTTGATATACCCTTTCAAAATCATCATATACCATTCGATTGGGTACATCCATATATAGTGTATAGGTCCACAAAGCTGAATCGCTCTCACCAAGTGAACCATCAAGTGAACCATCATATTAATGAATTTTTGTGGGAATAACATTTCAAATTCACATAATATGATGACAATTTATGTTTCCATAGTCGAAAATTTAGATGGGTTTATAACATTTCAACATATATCATTGAAGAAAAAAATTGTTTGGTAAATTTTTTATTGGAATTCTTGGGAAAAATGAAAAATAAATCGATATGAATTAGATCTTCCATCCAAACAAGGATGTCATGTATTTGAGACCCTTTAACATTAAATTGGTCACTAACATAATATTCCTGATATTCATTGAATAACCCTCTAAAACCATTAGTTTATTCTAGAAGTTTCAAAACTAATATCTCTCATGCCTAGAAATAATGTAATAATCTAAAAGAGGAAAAGTTTATTTTTCACCTTTCACTGGCACATACACTTCTCATATTCCCATGTCAACCATGTTCAACATTGACTTAATTCTATCCTTTGTTTTTTGGTTATATTTAGAAATTTTCTTATGAAAATGTCACATTTTTTCAATATGCATAACATCTAGAAAATTTCATACATAAAAAAAATTCTCGTATGGTAATTTAAAAATAAATATCTTTTTCCAACCACTTTTCGTAAGTTTTTTCTAAAATGGTTTACCAAAAGTAGTGTCCACATCTTTTACTTTCTCAAATAGTTGATCACCAGTTAGTGGAGATAGTGCTATATGTTCTTTTAAACTTCCTTTGAATGATCTCATCCATGATCGGTACTTATTCCATTGAGGTATAATTCTATTATGTCTTAGAAGCATTGTCTTCAATGAATGTTTCAACCTAATTGACTATGTACCTTATTAACAAATGGGAAACATTGGAGTTCCTTTAATGTTATATCCTATCATATTTCTATACATAGGGATGTTATTTATCATCCCATACAACATGGATCTCATCATGAAATCTTCATTTTTGTAAGAATCATACAACGTAACACCTGAATCCCACAATAATTTCAAATCCTCATTCAATGGATCCAAATAAAAATAAATATCATTAACTAGTTTTTTTGTTCATAATAATAGAATAGATAATGTGATATATTTTTATTTATTCATAATCAGAAAGTAAAATTATAATTTACCAACCTAATCAACAATGTACTGTGAGTGCTACTTTGAAAACCAAAAGGATTCAATCCATCTATAGATAACACAAGATGATGGTTTCGTAGTTCCTTTACAAATTCCAGATACTCATGATAAATTCACTTCCACTAATTAAATGATATGGGGTGATGTAGTTTCATATATTTATTTATTATATATGTGATTCATGTCAATTACCTTGTAGTCTATTTACCCCAATATTGGCGCTTAAACCTTGGAATGATTATAAAGTTCCATACAAATTTCAAAGGACTAGATTCATCTTTATTGTATCAAGAAGAACCACACTTTCAGAATTCTGTAAGTGAATTTTGGTCCTTGAGAAACAAAATACAGTTATTCGAACAGGCTTGTATTATTTTAAAGTTCATACCCATCCAGTGTACCATTAATTCAGTGTTGTACGTTTACCTATAGAGCTCATTTTTTTCTAGGAGCAATTCATTCAAGAGATCAAGTTGTTTTGTAAAACCGTCGTCACTTCATACATTCCCTATTTTCAAATTATACAGCTCCAGTATAACTCATAATTCTATATATTTAGTGAAACCAACATAAAATGGTGTCTTTGAAAAAATATTTATCTTCTCAAACACCTTTGGATAATCAAAAATCTCATCTTAAACTATCGTTTTCATTTCCTCAATATAATATTCATCCTCATTCACATCTATAATCACATCCCCAATGCAGTCTTCTACATTTCCCACGCTTGTAATCATATCAGATGATCTATAAAACACTATGTCGTCCCATCAACTAGCTATATTACCTTTTTCCCTAGGTTTATTCCAGCATTTATAACTTTGAACTATTCAATGAAAGTTCAAGTGTTATTCCAACCCCTGTGGAATAATTTTTCTGGAATGAAAACATCATAAATATAGACCAAAGACTTGATAAGTGTCATATGAATCATCATTTTCAAACTTGATGAACTCTTTCTCTCAATCTTCATACTCTTTTGTCATAAGATTAGAATACAACCATTATTTATACTTATCCATCCAATTTGATATAGTAATATGAATATTTTGAAAAATAAATACACAAAATATGTTACACTAGGGTCACCATCCAACCATATATCCCTATCATATGATCTAAAGGAAGTGAAACAAGTCAAAACAAACCTAAACCAATAAAATATAGGCATGATCCAAATGTCCATTCGGTATCCAAAACCTAAAAAATATAAGAGGTCGATTTCATATTAAATACTAGAAATATAGTTTGAAATACATTATATAAATAAAAATTTTCTAATTTTTTTTCCAAAAATATAGTAACACATTAATGTGAGTTAAAACTATTTCTCTAATATTTTCCTTAAATAAAAACAATGACTTGGAAATCATTTTCCGCCATACAATACCTCTTTGTAAAATAACAATTTTGAAATCATAAATTAAACTATTTCATAAATACTCATTTTTTAAATACAAATTCCAAAACTCATAGAGGTTTCCAACTATCATACATTTTTATAAAACATGTTTAAAAAACATCCATTTCAATAAAATTAGGCAGGGTGGCCTAAAATCTATTTTTCAAAACTTACACTTTCTTGGAATTTAAATTACGAAACATTATAACATTTATCAATTGAGAATACCTTTAAAACTCAATATTAAAATAGTTTGAAAAAAATTCAAAATCATGCTGCCTTTTTTTATTTCTTTAAAAACCGTTCACAATCCCTTTTCAAAAAATTTGAAAAGAAACCCGTAAAAATAAACAAGAAAGCACATGATCAAGAACCACTATTTAAATCCATAAAACAATTGTAAAACATCAATTGAAAAAGTGTTAAAAAATAATAAAAATATAAGTGATATAATAAGAAGTTGAGAGATAATCCCCTAGGAAATCCTAAAAAGAATTCTAGTGTCCTGGACATCATTACAAGGCTATATTATTAAAATGACATGAACTGGGGATATGTAAATTAGTTTTTCACAAAGAAACCTATCCACACCCCTATAAGTCACATCTACCTAGGTTTTCCATAATAAACATCCTTTCATGGGATCAAAACATATAATGGAAATAAAAGAATCAAAGTGGATTAATAGGGTATCACACCTTTTATGAAAACACATTTATAATAAAATATAATATGGGCCTTCTCTTTTCAAAACATTCATGGAATACCAAGTAATTTTATAATTTATAAAAGTCTTACCAATCTACTCCTTAGACCAGTTCTACCAAAACACATTTGAAACTATAGTGGGAATTCACACTCCCCTTTAAATGACCATTGAAAAACATTCAAAGACACAATAAGTTTCAAAATCCCATACACAAGGGAAAACACACCCTTTTTAAATAATTCATATCATTTGGAAATATTAAAAGCATTATACACCCCAAAACATTTATTTAAAAATTATCCAATTCTGAAAAAGTGTTTTTAAATATATATCATAAGTTTTAACTCAAAACTTAAAAAAAAGAAACATTTTCCATCATTTTTTACACTTTTAAATCACCCAAATTGTTGGATTAAAATTGAATTAACATATGAATAATTTTTAGAACATCAATTTATTTTTTACCAATGATTTTATAACCACAATAATTCTATAAAAAAAATCCATTTAGGCATTTTACCAAACAATTGTTACTGAATGTCATTCCTTAACATGGGAAAAAACCATTAAAAAAACAATTGGACAATAATCTATATAATAAATTGAAATAATTTATAAGAAATTATATAAAACATTACAGTTAATCTGCCCTTGAAATAAATTTATATATTTTTACACATTTATAAAATTACATAATTTATTTAGATGTTTCCCTAATTATCTTCTATGATAAACCAAATGGGGCAATAAGAGTCACCAAATGTAATGGAACACTTTGTTTTTCATGTAACCTATAAAACAATGTCTATATACACCCCTTTAATATTTAGTGTGTGAAGCAAAGCCCAATATAATATAAAATTGAATCTAAATTTTGTTTTCACCTTGGAAACCATTAAAAATGACTTAAAAACCATTTATTCATTAAAATAATATTTTTATAATAAAAAAATAGAACATGGTTAAATAAATTATTTCTAGTGTTGGATGGCATTGGAAATATAAATATTCTATAACAAAGATGAATATAAAGATATCACATCACATGAAGTCATTAATCATGCATTATATGATAAAAACCTTGAATATGAGTATATAATGACTTTCACTAAGAAAACTAAATGGAATAAATGTACCAAGTATTCCATATGAGGGAGAATATCTATATTATTAGTGTAAGAATCCATCCATTTAAAATACTTAGTCTAAATAGTCCACTATCCCTTTCTAGTTCTTAATCTTTACTAATCGTTGCATCTGTCTGGGTTTCTAAATCACCCAATGTCCCCCATGGTCAAAAAATAGACAAACCTATATAATTCAATTATCATAAGTTTTAAATTACAAAAATATAATTTCTATGTTATATTTCAACAAAAAATTATATTGATGATTTATTTAAAACTAAATCATACTATTGAATCACTTCATTGAGCACTAGATGCAGCCAATATATTTTCCCTTCAAAAACCCACATGGAATTTCTTTTTGATAAAATTGAAGTCATTAAATAAAACAATAATCCATAATACGTCATCTATAGTACTAACTAATGGAAATATCAAGAACATTATGAGTTCAGAGGGAATGAAGAAATATTTACATACACCTACATTAAAATTGATAAATTGTGTCACATTCATATATAATCACTAGGGAAGAATCCTTAAGAACTAAGAAAGACAAGAAATTTCATTAAACCCTCCTACCCTTCTCTAGGTTCTATCCCCATGGATATCTATAGTTTAATAAAAATGTGAAAGGAATGAATGATGAAGAAAAAAGAAAATATGAGAATAAATCATTGAGAAATACATGAAAACAAGATTTGAATATCATACATTTTCTTTTGAGGGAATTGATTTGTCGAAAATGTGGCATCAGTGTGGAAGATTGGCCGCATGGAGGCAGTATGGATGGGTAAGAGAAGCACACAAAACTAGTGGGGTTAGGGTAGTGTAGTTGGGGGAGATCAGAGGAGCAGTGGCATCGGGGTTCAGCAAGAGTGTCAGCATGGCAAGGCTGTGGTAGCATGATTCAGTGAGAGCAGAGGAGAAGTGACAGTACCATTCGACAAGAGCGGCAGTGCAGTAACAGTCAAATTCTGTGATAGCTTGATGGTGTGGAAGAGAAGAAATTTGGCTAGGAGTATTTTGAAAGAATCAAAATTATTTTATCAGTTCTTTCTAAAAACACTTATAAAGGATATCTTTATCAACACTAAAATTAAAAGCACTGATAAAACATACCTTTATAATTTCTTTTTTAGAATTGATAAATATATACCTTAATGAATGATAAAATACACTGTTAAAATTTGTCT
Organism: Viscum album; assembly: GCA_963277665.1. NCBI lineage: Eukaryota > Viridiplantae > Streptophyta > Magnoliopsida > Santalales > Viscaceae > Viscum > Viscum album. Next base: position 1,011,195,428 of record OY728141.1, on the reverse strand, counting down.
TTATCGGTTCATAAATTATAAAACTGATAAAAATAGTATTATTATTATTTCTTAGCACAAATAAAGGGGTTTCCCTTAGCAGCAATGAAAAATAAATGATAAAGATATAATGCTAATTCTGTATTTATATTCTTATACTCAAAAGTTTCAGGAGACAAGAATGTCTGCTCCTAAAGGCTCACAAATTGTCCTAATGGCCGAGTTCCGCATCATACATGCATCATAAGATCTAAGTCATTAGGGCAGCATCATGCCAGCATCACAACTTGTCTTCTTCAATTCTATGTCATTGCATGCCTACAGAAATTTGGTTCCACTCATAATTAAACCTAGGTCTCATGCAGAATTACTAAGAGCCTTTACCACATGAGAAAGCCCCCCAACTTCATTATTTAAATATTTTTATAAATATTTTCATAAAATTATAAATATATATTTATAAATAAATAATAAATTTATTTATTTTAATTTTATAATTATTTATATATATATATTTAGTTATAAATATATTTATAAATAAATATATTTATAAAGAATTTATATATAAATAAAATTTTATAATTATAAATATAATAAATAATTTTTTTAAAATATATTTATTTTAATTTTATAAGTATTTATGGGAACATAGAAAGTTAGTGGGTGTAACATGAATGAATCATACCTAAAAAGTTATAGATTTTAAAAAAATCATTCATCACATATATATGGAATTAATGATTAATAAGGGTGTCATTAATGTATAAATGAACATTAATGAGTCATGAATATATAACATTTTCATGTTTCATTTTTAATAATATTAATATTTACATTTGGAACATAGAAACCCATAATCATGTTCACAAATAAGCATATGATTAATATAACATCAATTATACGTACTCATACATACAAGGCATGAACATAATGAAAATCATGAAAACCATCATTATCTTTTTATATATTTATTTATTGACCAAATTTATTGGAGAACTATATATATATATATTTATAAATATATAATTATATTTATAATACAAATATTTATTATTTAACAAAAGTATTACATTTTTTTAATTATTTAAATATATATTTATTTTTTTATAATCATTTAAATATTGTTTTTAAACATTATATATTGAATTCAATTATTTAAAAATATATATTAGTTACAAAAATGGGTGTTTTAATTAAATTATATATATAAATAATATTTTCTAAAGTAAATATAATATTTTTTATGTAAATATAATATTTTTTATATATTAATAATATTTTTTATAAAATTTATTAGTGCTAAGAATAGCGCTGATAGTGGTACAATTTTATCAGCACTGATAAAAGTCAACTTTATCAGTGCTGATAAAAGTTACCTTTATTAGTATTTTTAGCTAGCATTGATAAAGGTGGTGGTTTTATCAACTCTTTCTTCTTAACACTAATAAATTTCGCACATTCCATTTATGGATCTCTAGTACTGTCTGTATGAAAAAAACAATATATCGTTTGATCTGAAGCAAAGGTTGATATCCACTCATCACAATTGACTGTTTCTCAGAGGAATAAAATCTTAATCCCTCAATATTCTTCACACAAGCCTTGAATTTTGATGGGAACATCATTATTTGAAATTTTGGTGCTAGAATAAGGATTCAATATCCCCATCAACATCGCAACGATCACGATAGGGATAGTCTGCCGATTGATGACGATAAACTCGAATTATCATGGATAATCTTCATCTTTTTCTAGTTAGTGGGTGATGATAGAGTGGCTCTCATAAATCATTTAATGGATATTATTGTGCATAGGAGCTTCCTCTTCCAAATATATCTTTTTTCTAGATATCTCAAAATGGCTCAGAGACACCCCCATATATGGATTACCGACTAATGAAATTATAAATAAAATCTTTTGATTGAATTACTAAGTCATAAATATTAATATATTTTAATCATTTACATGTGAGATAATAAAAATATTACATGATAAAAATAATCCATTAACTAAACTCGATATTCCAAAAAGTATAAAATGAACCATGAGTATTAAAATAATATTCATTCATATAATATTTTTACAACAATTTACTTTAATACATTAAAATATAGTAAATAAATAAATTCAACTCCAATTAATTTTTACTAGATTAATAATTTATTTATTTATTTCGTGGCTATCGATAAATCTCATTTATCCCCACGACACAGTAGAGGGTCCCACTATGTCCTAAACTTTTATTCATTAGAATATGATATAATTTTGATTACTCTTAGCATTTTATCCTCTAGATCCTTTTCTCGATAGAGGTGAATACTTTTCATAGACTATGAGTGTAGTCTAGAATCCCATTAAGCCCCTAAATAGATAATGATAAGTCATAACAACAATATTACCTTGGAATTTTTTTGTGTAATATAATCCCTTGGTCTCGTGATTTCTCACAAAGTAGTATGTACCCCTTATGTCATCATTCATTCTTGATTTATCAAGTGTAGAAATAACTCAACATACATAACTTCTTCTACCCTGATAATGAAATTAGTGAAGGTACTACGATCATAATCAATTATTCTTAAGATATGACTTCCTTTCAAAAGAGAACAATTATATATTGATTATTCAATCAATGTTATACAACCAATGACACTCCATATGCAACCTATCTCACTATGCCATTATTTCCATAGTTTCTTTCATGTATCAACGTTTGTAAAATAGTATAAAATGATATTAATAGCATGTGAAGATACCATTACACGTGTTTTCATATATGAACATCAACTATCAATTGAAACATGTGTCATTCCTATTGGTGGGAAATCCGTATGATCTCATCTACATGAGATCCCCATGTATGAACTGCATGATAATAAGTCTCAATTATTATTATTCTCCATCACATGATAGTCAAACACCATATGTATACAATCAGTATGAAATTTCTAGGCAATTTAATATTAATTTCATAGTATATCAACGGTCTCAACATATATTGGGAACTACTATAACCTTTTGATATGAAAAGTATTATAAGGGAATCAAACATATCAATAATGGATTCATAAATATCAACACTATTATGGAAAGAGTAGATCAATCATAACACACTATAATCATGATATGGTAATAAAACATTACTATTTTAGTTGGGTATAGGGAACCCATTATTACAGAATTATTCACCATAATATAGTTATTCAGTTTGGTAATACCATTCATAATTTATATGGTTGGATTTTAGATATGATTTTGGTATTGATAAGAATAGTTATGACATTAATTGTGAGATTTTTTAGACCCATAAGATAGAGGATGATTCTTAAAGGATTTGAATATTGATTATTGATATGTTGAATAAAATCGTTATCTTTATAGATTGGTTACATCCCTTAATTATAAAAGTTTGTTTTTTTGTGTAATTTATTTTCATTGGATGATTAGTAAATTTTGGATATAAATATTTTTATAAATGAAGGGTCATTGGTACTAGGAAGACATGGGGTACTAGGTGTGCGAGCATAAAATAAACAGTTGTCCTAGGTGGGGTGTTGGAATTTAATTATCTCCAATGAGAACCTAGGGGGACCTATGTCAGCTACATCATTATCCTATAAGTTATTTTTTAAAGACTAATAATTTTTAGACTTTCACAAAAAAATGAACTACCCTTAAATATTTTTACTCAATAATTTACTATCATTATATATATACATGTGCGTGTGTGTGTGCTTATGACCTCATTCTAAAATTCTCACACACTCCTCTAGCTAGGCCTACTGTCTTCATTGGGATTCATCTGTACTTTTTATGGTAGTAAACTATTTTCAATGGTAAGGTATTCATGTCTTATTACACATATTTTCTGTATTTTAAATTAGATTAATATACCATTCAACATCCATCATCTTATAAGTCTTGGATCAAAAAACATGTTTTAGTAATTCTTCCTCTCTATCTTTTTAGGATATTATCGTCATTGGTTATGAGTTGAGGATACTTTTATATAATTTTTTATTTTTTTACAATTTTAAAAGTGATAAAAATATCATTTTAGTCTAATAAAATATTCCTAAACTAGTTAGATGTGGCTTTTCTACTATACTTAGACATAAGGATTCAAATATGAAGACGAAAAGGTGGGTGACCTATTCTCTTTTGTTCATACTATCATAATGATGATGTTATAGGGACTTGGGGTAGAGTAAGGGGTGATGAAATAATTTATTTTTATGTAGAAAAATTTATAACTAAAATATTTATTAGTAACTAAGTTTTAATTATTTTTTCTTCTTGAGATCTTGATGAATTGTTCATGGTGTTTTCCACACTGAATTTGAATATATATTCTAGTGGAAAATATATTATCATATAAGTTGCTATACACATATTACAATAATTGATCTTATATTTATGAAATGTTATACTTTAATTCAAATTTATGATATTATTAGGAATGAAAATAATCATGACTCTCAAAAGTATGTTTCTTTTATTCTAGGAATGTATCATAGTGACATTTCCACCCTCAAAATTATGAATATTCAGATATAGGATTGTTAAGATATACCCCAAGATGGTTTTTGTAACACCCCGTGATTTTATGAGAATTAATTTTTTTTAATTTCATTGATGACTTTTGTTGAACTCTTCACCAAGGTTAGCTTGCGCTATACCCAACACTGTATTAGATTTTAGTATATGCAACACTATTCTTGGCTTGTGATGCACACAATTTCAAGTTCTTTCGAATAAAATTAATTTTACACAACACCAAGTATAGATTTTGATCAATGTATAACTGAACTATATTTTGAGTATGTTATACGCAACACCAAAGGAATATTTCCCTATACACAACCCTGACTAGGCTTGCATTACACACAATCGTGACCTTCCTCGATAGCGTGTGTTGTACGCAATATAGAGTTTGACTAAAGAATGATATGTTATTAAAATATTATATAAACAAGCCATTATGAAATTTTGTAAATTTTATCTTTAAAAATTGAACTCATTTTTGAATTTATTATATCAAAATTATCCTAGGGTGAAATTTTGGTATTTTTTTGAAAACTTTCAATTTTTGATGAATAGTGAAAACACTGGGTTACTTTTTAAAAACCAATTTTTTATTAAAATAATTAATTATTTTATATAAATTTATATTTGGTCAAAATTGATACATAATACCTATATAAGTTCAATTTAATTCTTTGGAGTTATTTTTTAATAATATAATATATATATATATATATATATTATTGAAGTTTTTGACCGTCTTTTATCCACCTCCTAGGAGAATTTGAAAATTTACACAAAACTAAATTTTACCGCTTCTGTGAGTGGAATTAAAAAAATACAAGAGACACGGTTATTATCCAGGAGTAAAATTTGGTTCAATAAGATAAAAATAATTTTTGGTGAATAGTAACTTTTTTACTTTTATTTACCAAGGTTGAAACTAAATAGGGTAATTAAGGGTAAAAATGATATTTTTATTACCCTAACACATGTCGTAATTCTATTTGATAACTATAATTAGACCAAAAACAACCTTAAGAATAAAATATTACCCTTTAGGTTCAATTGGATTAGATTTGGACATTTATTATTATTTTATTTAAAGAAGAGTTTAAATGTATAAAATCAAAATTTAATAACTAAAACATTTTTAATATAGGTTTATAAATTAGATAAATTGGACTATAAGTATTCATTAGAAATATAAAATTATTTCCTACATAATGGTATTTTATTTATAATTTTTAGACATTAAATAATTTAATTTATTGATGACACAATGATGATGCAGTAATTACCTTATTAATGAAATATTAACATAATTGATGTAATAAATTCCCAAATAAATGTAATTTGAGTCTTTTTATAAATTACACTAATATTTAGGTTAATATGACATGTTATTATTGATTCAATTAACTTTTCTCTAACTAATCATGCTCTTATGATTTTCACAAAAATCAATTACCAAAGAGTGTCAAAATTGACATAAAATAGTTTATAAAACAAATATTATATTATTAATTGTTATTATATTCCTAAAAATATATGGTTCTTCAAAATGGCTTATAGAATGATATATATATTAATAATGAACCTCTTGGGGTTCTTTTGGCTTTTTATAGTAAGTTTATTAACCATATACTGTAAGAAAACAAGAAGACTAGGTAAAAGTTAAATTATTTAACTTAGAGTTAAATCTAAATGATAAGGTTAAAAGAGTAACATAAACTTATCTAAAAACTATTTATTTAGAGGATCTAGACTTATACCCAATTTATTATCTAAATAAATCAATCTGGAGCTATTATAAACCTAATATGACATTATTATAAAATAATATTTTATGTTTTTCCTAAGCTGCCCCTCTCCTCCCTTATAAAAGGGCACCTCCTTCCTCTTCTCTTTACACAATTTTGAGCCTTAATGCTCGGCCGAACCCTCCCAATTTCCCTTATAAACTTCCCTAGAAACATTATAGAGGTTCTGGTCTCCTCAAAATACCAACTCTAGTGCCTTAAGAGGAAGCTTAAAAGAGGTGCGTCGAGGAAGAGGTAATCTCTTCTACCGATTCTTTCAAGTTTTCATTCTTCTTCAACTTCTTCTTCTTTAGTTGTTTCATTATAAAGTAATAACATCAGTATAAATAATATAATTATATGTTATTATAAATATTAAACAACCCCATTTCACCTTATATCCATCTTACAAAAAAAGAAATCACCGCGCGTGTGTACGTACGGAATACCGTTTCCACGTTGTGGTGTAATCTATTTTTCCACCTCCGCCTTAATTGGATGAGTATAATGGTGTAAATAATAACTAGATATAGTTATTATAACATCATACTGATTATGAGATAATATATTATCCACTCCAATTCAATTCAATAATTATGGGAATGATATCATCACTCGTGTGTATGTATGGATTACTGTCTCCACGACACGATGAGATTCATTATCCATGTTAACCATTCAAGAATGATTATAAAGTATATATAATGAATAATAATGAAATATTTTACATGATAAAGATACTGGATTTATGTTTATATATTTTTCATCTACATACTTCTATTCAAGTCAATAAGGAAAGGAAAACATCGTTCATATGTACATACGACCTACCGTCTCCATGAATAGTGTATTTCATTTCATTTTTCTATCTATTATATATATATACTAAATATATATGATACATAAATAATTATTTAAATTCTGGAAGTAAGTAAATCAGGATATAAGAAATAATAATATCATGAACAACAAGTCCAAACACGTATGATAAATAAAACGATTTTACACAAAACGCTACTTTAACATGGAATTCACAAAATAACGGGTAATATAAAGTCCCAAGTGAACCATATAAGATATCATAACAATGAATATGATTATGTAATAAGTCAATGACATTATTTAAATAATTATACAGGAGTTTCAGATATGTACGAAGCATATCAGACATAAGGTAAGGGATAATTTTGAAATCTCATTTTTTCCGAGATTTCTTATACATAAGTATTTAAGGTGGTTATATTTTACATCCATGTCAATAAAATGTTTTTATAAATTGTTTAATATTCTTACATGTAAGTTTAAAGTCATTTTTACCCCTATTTGACTTTTAATTTGTGTTATGGAAGGAATATTTCTTTTGTTTACCATACGTGGTATTTTTTGGATTTTATGACAAAAGTAGGAGGAGAATGTTTTTATAAATTATATGGAATGAACATATTTTTAAGGCATCATAACACCTTATTTTCATGAAGATTACTCTAAAAAATTTCATGACTATTTTCAACAAATTCTTTTTATTTTAAAATTTCATGGCATTTTTTGAAAAGAAAATTATTTTGAAGAATAAAGGATATTTTCCTCAAGAATTCATTTCAAGTGTTTTATTAAAACCATTATCCATCTAAGATGACATTATTTAATATTCATATGTTTCAAGTATAATGTCTCTATGATTTAAATGTTTTCACTTTTATTATGATGAAATGATATCCATTTGTTTTATATGGATTATGTTATGATGGGATGATGATTATGAAACCCATTTTATTCTTTGGGTTAAGATGAATGATTTATGTTTATGTTGTGACACAAGTAATAATGATTTAATTATGAGATGGGTGAGAACTATATCTCCCTAAAATTCATTGGGTAATGATTTATATCTCATGAGATAGACATGGCTAGAATGGTCTGTTAATCTGGTTCAGTGATACATGACTGGAACGAGGAGGGAACTCGATTCAGAAATGGACTTTGTCCCCTAAGATGGTCTTGGCATCAATGCCTTGGATAATATGGAAATAATATCATGTTCTTAATGGTTTTCAACAATTAAATGTTTTATTCCCATGTTATTTTATCATGATTTATGTTACTTTATGATATATGCCTTACATACTTCCAAGATTTATGTCTTTGCTCATGATTTTGATATTTAGATTTTATGTTCATGTTTTTTCATTCAAATGTTTATGGATTGTTTTATGTTTTCTATGTTTACCCTAACTGAGCATTTGAGCTCACTATTTTTATGTTTTATTTTCCCTAGGATATAAGGAATGGTTTTAGGTAATAAAAAAATGGGGAAGATATTTATGGGAGATGTTGAAGATCATTCACCATGATTATAAGATTATTTTTCCGAGTTTCCAAAGACAATAAACTATTATGGTCCTTTTGTGTTTGTTTTTGTTATGTATTAAGTATTCCGCAAAAGTAATGTAATGTCTATGTACGTCATGTTTGGGATCTCTACAGTTGGTATCAGAGGAAAGGTTTAGTTAACCTTTGGAAACTAGGATGTGAAAACTTTAGTGAGATCCCTAGAGATATTACTAAGGTATGTCTAGGGATGTCCCTAAGGTTTAGTATAACTATATGTTACAGTGCTAGAGTTATGTTGACGATCATGAATAAACTAGGGTGAACCTATGGTATCATGGATTAATGAATTCGTGATAAATTAGACATCCTATAAGTTACTTTTAATGATTATGTGGTTCCTCATTATTTTAAATGTTTCTTACACTATGGTTTCTGGTTTTAGTCAATGAAGGAAACGAGAAAGAATTCAGCTAACGTTGATTCTGATGGAAAAAATGGTGACTGTGATCAAAAAAATCATTTAATTCCTAGATCGAAAGATATTTTGATTATGCTGAATCATTTTTCATGATATATGATTAAGAAGGAGAACTTTGGTTGTATTCATAAGTCATAAAATAAGAGGAAGATGAACTTTTATACATGTTCTCATGGAAATGAACTTAGTGGAAGGAAGATGAATCTTTCTACATATCAAAAAGAAGGGAAGAAGAACCATGAGGAATACCTCAAATGGAAGGGAAGATGTTATCTGTGTGGAGAAAAGGGTCATAGAGTGACAGACTGTTATGGAGTTCATTGTCTTATTTGTAGAGAACATGGGCATTACCCATTTCAATTCCTGGACCTAAGAGGTTACTTCTAAATAAAGGAAGGACTTATTCCATGACAATCATTGAAGAGTATGGATTGAAGTTTTTTTGTATTTTTATTCAAGAATAATGTTGTTGAGGTACTTTTATGGTATATTGGAATATTTTTGTTTTAGTCTATTGTGGTTTTCAATAATTTCATGGTACCAGTAACCATGAAATGTGATTGAAATATTTTTGGAAAGCGGATGATATGCGCATAATGAAGGGATAAGGATAAAATGAAATGTTTTATAGTATTCATGAGCTCATGAATGATATAAGGAAAAATTGATATCAGGGTTTGAGTATATATAAATTTTGGGATTTTAGTATGTGGAATGAGTTAACTTTTGACAGCATTCAGGTTTTCACTAAGGATCTATAGTAATTCATGTTTCAATAGAATAAATGATTAAGGTATTCACATATTTGGAATGTGACCAACAATATATATTGTATGATATATGGGAGATAAATGATGGTATTCACATTCTCGGTAAATGACATTTATAGTAATTCTTTTATTTATACTATGAGCTTGGAAAGAAGTATTTTAGATAAGCCTAATGATTGGAATGGGTTATGTTGAACATAAGATAGTTTTTTATAAGTCTATAACTTTTTGATATTATTTATGGAATGTTATAATTGTATAGTTTTAGAAAAAGGAAAACCCATAGGACGAGTGACAACCCGTCGCATCGGACAAGGATGCGGGAATCGAACCCACAACCGAAGTGCGACAAGAGTTTATCACATACCACAGGCCTACAGGAACTCCCTGGTTAGTAGAATCTAGTTTTATTTTATTAAGAGCTATGATAGATGAAGTATATATCCATTTTAGCAACCATATATGATTAATATCAGCATAGATGGACTAATGTATATTTAATAAATTATGATAAAAGTTTTGTGATAGAAACAGATGGAATGAGCTATCATTCTATCGCATGACCTGCTAACACTTAATTAATGACAAATTCAACTTCATTTCATTAAGAGATGATGTGGAAATTGTTTAAGGAATGACCAACAGTGAGCTTGTACCCAAATCAAGAAAGTATTTCTTCAAATTCCAATTTTTCACCTTTAGGGAAATGATCTTAAAAACCAAAAATGTTGTCCTATTTCTTTCATATATGATGAATCAGATGGTACCTTAGATCATAACATATTTATGCCTTTTTGTTTTTTGGATTTTTCATAGCCATGTTCTCTACCACTCTCTATTAGAACATGGTGGAAATATTTCACTTCCATATTCATATTTTCTCATATATTCTCCTATATGGAAACCGAATGATTATTTAATTTGGGTATACATTATGTTTCTAACATTCCTTTTTAAAATGATGATTTATTATTCCTTTTTACGATGTGGGTTTCCATGAAAGAAACTTTCATGTAGAAAACCATTTATAACCCCGGTCAATTTTCAAGGGTGAAATTAATTTTAAGTGTGGTAGAATGTAACACCCCATGATTTTATGAGAAATATTCTTTTTAATTTAATTGATTTCTTTTTTTTGTATGATTCAACAAGATTAGCTTGTTCTATATGCAACACCGTATTATCTTGTAATATACGAAACACTATTCTTGGCTTGTGATGCACACAATTTCAAGTTCTTTCGAATAAAATTAATTTTATACAACACCAAGTATAGATTTTGATCAATGTATAACTGAAAATTAGTTTGAGTATGTTACATGAAACACTAAATGAATCTTTTCCTACACGAAACCCTGACTTGGCTTGCATTGCACGCAATCGTGTCCTTCCTCGATAGCATATGTTGTACGCAATACCGAGTTTCACTAAACAACGATATGTTATTAAAATATTATATAAACTAGCTGTTATGAATAGGAATACCCACTTTTTGAAATTTTATAAATTTTATCTTTCAAAATGAACTTCATTTTTGAATTCTAAAAATAAAAATTATCCAAGGTTGAAATTTTGGTATTTTTCTTAAAACATTAAATTTTTGATGAATAGTGAAAACACTGGGTTACTATTTAAAAACCGAATTTTTATTTAAATTTATTTTAGGTCAAAATTGATACATAATACCTATATATGTTAAATTTAATTCTTTGGAGTCATTTTATAATAATATAGATATATAAAAAATTTTATTGAACTTTTTGATAGTCTATTACCCACCACCAAGGTGAATTGGAAAATTTAAATAAAACTTAATTTTACCGCTTCTGTGAGTGGAATTTCAAAACTATAAGAGACACGGTTAATATCAAGGAGTAAATTGGGGTTCAATAAGTTAAAAATAATTTTTGGTGAATAGTAAATTTTTACTTTTACTTACCACGGTTAAAAGTAAATTGGGTAATTAAGGGTAAAAATAAATTTATTATTACCCTAACACATGTCCTAATTCTATTGGATAAGTGTAATTCAACCAAAAACAACCTTAGGAATAAAATATTACCCTTTTCGTTCACCTGGATTAGATTAGGACATTTATTTTTATTTTATTTAAATAAGGGTTAAAATAGTTAAAATCAATGTTTAATAACTAAATCATTTTTAATATAATGTTATACAAAAGATAAATTCGACTATAAGTATTCATTAGAAATTTAAAAATATTTCCTACATAATGGTATTTTATTTATTATTTTTAGAAATTAAATAATTTAATTTATTTATGACACAATGATGATGCAGTAATTACCTTATTAATAAAATATAAACATAATTGATGTCATAAATACCCAAATAAACGTAATTTGAGTCTGTTTATAAATTCCACTAATTTTTTAGGTTAATATGACATGTTAGTATTGATTCAACTAACTTTTCTTGAAATAATAATTCTGTTATGATTTTCACAAAAATCAATTACCAAATAGTTTCAAAATTGACATAACATATTTTTTAAAACAAATATTATATTATTAATTATTATTCCATTCTTGAAAATCTATGGTTCATCCAAATGACTTAGATAAGGTTATATATATTAATAATTAACCACTTAGGGTTTTTTTGGCTTGTTATAGTATGTTTATTAACCATATAGTGTAATAAAACAAGAAGACATGGTAAAATTTAAATCAATTTGGATCTATTATAAACTGAATATGACTTTATTATAAAATAATATTTTATGTTTTTCATAAGGTGCCCCTCTCCTCCCTTATAAAAGGGCACCACGCCCCTCTAATCTTTACACAATTTTGAGCCTTCTAGATCAGCCAATCCTTGCCCATTTCCCTTCTCAACATCCCTAGAAACATTATAGAGGTTATGGTCTCCTCAAAAGACCATCTCTAGTGCATTAAGAGGAAACTTAAAAGAGGTGCGTCGAAGAAGAGGTAATCTCTTCTACCAATTCATTCAAGTTTTATTTATTCTTCAAATTCTTCTTCTATAGTTGTTTCATTATAAATTAATAACATTAGTATCACTAATATACTGATATGTTATTATAAATATGAAACAACCCCATTTCACCTTCTATCAATACTATGGAAAATGAAATCACCTTGCGTGCATACGTACGGAATACCGTCTCCACGCTGTGGTGTAATATGTTTTTCCACCACCACCATACATGGATGGGTATAATGGTGTAATGAATAACTTTATATAGTTATTATAACATCATACTCATTCTTAGATATTATATCATCTACTCCAATTCAATTTAATAATTATGGGAACGATATCATCGGTTGTACGTACGTACGGATTACCATCTCCACAACGCGATGAGATTCATTCTCCATGTTAACCATTAAATAATGATTATAAAGTATATAAAATGAATAATAATGAAATATATGACATGATAAATCTACTGGATTTATGTATATATATATTCCATCTACTTACTTCAATTCAAGTCAATAAGGAAAGGAAAACATCGTTCATGCGTACATACGGCCTATCGTCTCCATGAACGGTGTATTTCATTTCATTTATCTACATATTATATATATATACTAAATATATTTGATATATAAATCATGATTTAAATTATGGATGTAAGTAAATCAAGATATAAGTAATAATAATATCAAGAACAATAAGTCCAAACACGTACGATAAATAAAACGATTTTACCCAAAACGCTACTTTAACATGGAATTTACAAAAGAACGGCTAATATAAAGTCACAAGTGAACTATATATGATATCATAATAATGAATATGACTCTATAATAAGTGAATGAAATTATTTAAATCATTATACAATAGGTTCAGATACGTATGAATCATATCATACCAAAGGTCAGGGATAATTTTGCAATCTCATTTTTATCCGAGATTGCTTATACGTATGTATTTATTGGGGTTATCTATTTCATCCATGTCCATAAAATGTTTTTCAAAAAGTGTTTAATATTCTTAAATGAATGTTTAAAGTCATTTTTATACCTATTTGACTGTTAATTTGTGTTATGGTAGGAATCGTTCTTTTGTTTACCATACGTGGTACTTTTTGACTTTTCCGATAAAAGTACGAGGAGAATGTTTTTTAACTTATACAACATGAACATAATTTTATGGTTTCATAACGCCTTATTTTCATGAAGTTATGCTACAATATTTAATGACTATTTTCAAAAAATTCCTTTTCTTTTAAAAATGCCTGAAATTTTGTGAAAAGAAAATGATTTTGAAGAAGAAAGGATATTTTCCTCAAGAATTCATTTCAAGTGTTTTATAAAAACCATTATCCATCTAAGATGAAATTATTTCATATGTTTATGTTTCAAGTATAATTTCTCTATAATTTAAATGGTTTCACTTTTCTTATGATGAAATGATATCCATTTGTTTTATATGGATTATGTTATGATGGGATGATGTTTATGAAACCCATTTTATTCTTTGGGTTATGATGAATGATTTATGATTATGTTGTGGGAAAATTAATAATGATTTCATTATGAAATGTGTGGGACCTATATCTCCCTCTAATTCATTGGGTAAAGATTTATATCTCATTAGATAGACATGGCTGGAACGGTAGGTTAATCTGGTTCAGTGATACAAGACTAGAACAAGGAATGAACTCGATTGAAAAAGGGACTTTGTCCACTAAGATGGTATTGGTAGAAATGACTTGGCTAATATGGAAATCATATCATGTGATTAATGGTTTTCCATAATTAAATGTTTTATTACCATTCTATTTTATCATGATTGATGTTCCTTTATGATATATTCCTTACGTACTTCCATGATTTATGTCTTTGCTAAATATTTTGATGTTTAGATTTTATGTTCATGTTTTTACATTCAAATGTTTATGGATTGTTTTATGTTGTCTATGTTTACCCTTATTGATAATTTGAGCTCACCATTTTTATGTTTTCTTTTCCCCAGGATATATATAATGGTTTTAGGTAAGAAAAAAAGGGGAAGATCTTTATGGGAGATGTTGAAGATCTTTCACCATGATTATAAGATTATTTTTACGAGTTTCCAAAGACACTAAACTAATATGTTCCTTGTGTGTTTCTTTTTGTTATGTATTAAGTATTCTGAAAAAGTAATATAATTTCTATGTACGTCAAGTTTGGGGTCTCTATAGTTTTCAAGGGAAAGGATTTTATTTTGTTTAAAAACATTTATAATGAAAATATTAGGAGTTATTATTGTGATTAAAATTCATAGCATGTTCATTAATAATATTATGTATATGTATATATATATACAGTGGTATTTCATTTTATTTCATAGTTCGGTGATGAGATTTTTATTTTTGATTTCATACTGAGATATGGGTATTATAGATGGAGATATATGAGTACATAAACTTGACCTATTCATCCCACTATAGAGTAAGGCCTTATATTGAGTAATTTTATGTAAATTTTTTTTATGGTTATATATGGGCATACATTCCATCCTATGAGTAGATAAGTGACCTTATAGGAGATGATTAAGACGAGGAACCCATAATGTTACTCATTATGAAGAGAGTGTGTCCACCCATTGAGGAAAATGATTGATAAATATATACATTTGTTTTTGTGTGTTTATATATTTGTATATCAACATAAACTATATAAATGTATTGGTATTAACAAACTCGTATGATATGGTTGATTGGTATACTATCACGAGCCAACCCAGGTTGACCCTGATTCGGTCACCTGAGTCGATCTGTGGAATGGCACGAGATTCGTTTCCAATCCTCCCAGGCTGGAAACTAGGACCGAGGAAACAACATAGAAACCAAGTGAATGATTTATCCCAATATTAAAAAAAGCTTAACAATGGAAAATAAATATAGAAACCAAAATAAATACAATATTCCATATTTAACATCATTTTACAGAAACTGAAATTATAGAAAAAACTATACAACAAAACTCAAACTGAACTTGATGACCACAATGTCTACATGTGACCCTTAGGGACCCTATCCGATACAATAACCAACCATCTTCCATATTGATTGAAACCAAGCTGGAACATACACCAAAATCTAAAAACAAGAAATTACTATAGGCATGTCTATTAAAACTCATTGGGCATCCCTAAACAATCTATTCCCAATTCATTTCCTTTAAATAAAATATAAATCAATTTCATGTTTGAAATAGTGTATACAAAAATATGTTTTTCACACACAATTATGAATTTAAAACAAAAAATAGTCCACTTCCCTTTGGTATTTAAAATCCAATATTTTATAAGAAGTAAACACTATCACATTAGAGGATAAGGATGGTGTTATATTTAAAATATAAAATAAGTTATAAATCATTCTAAATACATTTCCATAAACATTGAAAACCATTTTATCACTATTATAAGAAATATACACCACACAATAATGTATCAACAAAGATCACATAACAAGGGAAATGGAAAATAAAAATAATTAGTAACCGAACAACAATGCATCTCAATAATCCACCATAGATAAATATGTGTAAAAAATCATGGGAGAACCTATGAGCTCTGTGGATAATCTATAACATACTATTCTGACTAATCCTGAAGGAATGCCTTAACCCTTGATATCAAATCTCCCACACACTCAATCACACCATATCTATTCTGACTGAGGGGAGCTATCCCAAATAGAAAACCAAATTCATTCTAGGGGCCACTATCTAGAGCGAAATCCTAAGCTAGTGCAATATACTTTCACCAAATATCTACCATCAATTCCTTGTTTGCACGTCAAATTTAAATAGTGGGTGACCTAACCAATTCTAACCAAGAATCCAATCACATGGAAATATATCATGCACAATAAACTCACAAAATAAGTCTCCCTAAGGAACACGTCCCTTTCATTTTCAACCATTTTATCTCAAGGGAGTTTTACACAGCATACCCCCCACAATATTCAACATCACCAAGTAAATAAGACCATCCAAGGAGTGTTCTCAAGGTACTAATCTCATAAAAATTCCAACCGGGCCACACATCACCCTTTGGAGATCACCCATTTCCAAGAGGAAACCAATATATTTCCATAACATGTGAAACCATTTTAAAATAATGAAACCTAGACCACATTTATGTCCAAAACCATTTATAAATTTCTTTGAGAAACCCAAAACACTATTTTAGATGAAGAAAATACATTTTTAAATTCCAAACCATTCTGTAAAAATCATAATCCACTTGAAAATGAATGCCATGAATTTCATCAAATGCTAGGTGTTCAACAATTAAAAAAATATTTCCATATAATTATAAACAATTAATGAAATCACCTCATTTCATACTAAAAAATTATTATAAAAAGAAAACATCCCAAATTAACATCAATGGAAGGTGTGAGATGTAAGAAACAAATGATTGTTAAATAAAAAGGGAATGTGCAAATGGAAACCTAACTCAAATCACATGAGCTTCAATAAAACCTAATAGAAACGACTCCACAAGGGATGAACGAAGTATGAACATCCATATGGAACCTTATGAAGGAAAAAACCTCAATTTTTCAAAACCCTAGTTAACAAATTAGTCCAAACCAAGATACTTGGGTTATACAAGAAATAGAATATGTAATAAAACCAAATGTGGAAGAGAGGGGAGCCCGAACCTTTCAATCTGAGTGGAGAATCACCACAAAACCACCTTGAAACCCACATAGATGATCATGGAAGAGAGAAAAATCACCATGGGAGGTATCCTGGTCATAGGGATTGAATGGGGGAATCCAATGGAAGTAAACCCAATTAAAAATGGAATAGAAACCCAAAATAACCTTTTCTAGGTGGGTTGCATGGTTATCTCACATAGTTTAACAAACTATCCACGAATCATGCAATTCCGCACTGTCTAATGTTTCACGGGCTATAAACTTATGTTTCATGGTTAGTTTAACTATGCATCTTAATCGTTAACCGTGTGCACACATTGGATGCATGGTTCAACTAACAATAAATCTTATCCTTTTGACCTGGAGCCCATTATAGAAGTGACCCTAGGGGTGTCATAGATTCCCTAACATGCCATTTTCTCCCCATAACACTCAAAATAACCATGAATAAGAACAAAATACACCAAAAACATCAAAAATAATAGAACTAAAAATTTAAAAATGGAACACCTAGAATTCCATATAAAAACCAAGAACCAAAATAAAAATCATAACAAAGGATGAAAATTAAAAAACTGGGTTTGACAATTCTCCCCACCATTAGGCTTTATGCCCCAGAAAAGACAAGAAATATCCAGTTAATCAATCAAGTAAAAAGGTTCACAATATAGTAAAAATTTATTCCAAAACATTAAATGAACCTTGAATATCACCATTATGAAACACACTTTTCTACCTGAAAAATAGAAACCAATACAACTTCATGAAAAATAACAGAAAACATGAACCGAAAACCCTAAAACCTTGCTGATAGAGCATTTATTTTCAATTATTTTATTCTTAAATTTAATGTTTTAATCCCAGAGAAGTGTTATTTCAAGGGAAATTGTCACATTTTATGTTTTAGAAACATTTTTGGATTTTATTTGAAAAAATAGCCTATTTTATATTTTAATAGTTTTAACTAAATTAAGTGTTTTGGCCATAAAATTTTATGAAATAATAAAATTAAAATAATTTTTTTTGTGTTTCTATGTTCTATTATGTTCTTTTAATAATTCTAGATTCAAATTTAAATCCACTGTTTGGAGGCCCAAATCCAGCTTACAATTCTGGCCTTGAAAAACTTTTCACATATCTAAATAATTTTTTTGTTGGGCCCATATCTCATAAATGACCTAACCAAATGATCTAAAATTCTATATGGAGGAATAATAAATACATTTGAAAAATGTATTTAACTATGTCTCTACTTTATTTTGTAATCCTCATGTTCATTAATGAATTTGAAATTAGAGCATTTGAATATGAAGAGTAACCAGCCTAAAATTAATCTCTCAGATTGAAACACCATTAACTCCTAAACCACATTGCCAATAAAGAAAAAATTTTAAGTGTAGATGAGGATAAAGTAGATTAAAAACATTCAAGAAAGAAAATTTTACAACTTAGGTCATTTAATAGGAAATCCATGTAAAAAAATCTAAGGATTATTTTGGAACAAAAAACATCACATTTTTTGCATATAAAGTGTATCCCTATTTCATTTCAAAGAGCTAGAAACATGTGGTGTAGCATTTATCGACCATTTTATACATTTTCTTAGTTTTATTTATTTTATAATATTATTATACATAATTAGTATATGTTAGTCTTTTTATTCATCTCATTCTCTCATATTTGTATCTTTTGTGTTTTCCCATCAATTTATTCTCCACCGTGATCTCTTATACTCATGATCATGAGTAACTAACCTAAGGGGTTTTTTGGGGGATAAATATAGCGTCAAAATAATGTCATTTTTCATTAATGTTTTATGTTTATAATTTTATTATATTTAGGATGAGGGGGATCTTAGTGGGATAGGAACCTTTGCATCGCGACTTTCCACATGAAGCTTAGCTTTCACTTTTGAAATATTCTCCCTCAATAGAGGAGGTGTATATGTGGTATCTCAATGATTATTGATTGTACCATATATTCACAACACTGTAAGTATATAATGTTAATGTATACTATGTATCATTTTCATTAGTTTTATTTGAAACTAATAAAAAGAGATGATGATGGTTCACTTTGGATAATCTCTTAGGAGGATCTCATTTTTGTATAACATAATTCTGTCTACAATCATTCTATTTCCATTAAATGTTCATATTTAATTTTTGTTATGAATTATTGTTTCTAAAATATCCATTTCTATTTATTTTATTTTATAAATAAGGAAAATATATAAATAAAAACTTGAATTAGAAGTAATGAGTGATTGACCACAACAACTCCCCAAGAGATCGACATAGGTCAGCCACTGTGTTGCACATAGTGATAATTATTTTTGATATTGTGCATGAAAATGATTCATCACTTGACAGATGAGAAACCATTGGTTGGACTCAAAAAACATGACATCCATCCAAATGAAAATGTCACAAAATCAGGAAAACTCTTCAAGAAACCATCTAACACTAAACTCATGACAAATACGAAACCAATTTATCAACATATGATGCCAAAATAGACTCCCCACCATTTTGTAGATCTTTCCAGGTGATCAACCGAATAGGGTTTTCACATTTTTAAGACACCAAGGAACTATTCATGGTTAGGCCAAATGGTTTTTCAAACCTTCTTCATACTATGTGCCCTTACTGGACAACCTGGATACCTATATGGTTTAGCCACATGGTTTAGAAAACAGTGCACCAACCGTGTGATATGGTTCTGGGAAAATTGCAGATCCATGTGTACACATGATGTATGGTATGGTTGATCATGCCTTGGATTTGTTTCCTCAACAATAAACCCCCAATAATATTGAACGGATTTTCATGGGAACCTCATGGTTGGGATCGAACCGTGCAAGAAGAAAAATAAGTGAAAAGAGACTCAGCCTCAAGAGATTTCATGGCTACCCATTTTCCATTCACCTAAACCACACAAAGGCTGAAAATAAAAACAACACTAAACATTTAAATTTTAATATCTTGAATCCTGAGAGAGGAACCAAGAAAAAAAGAATAAACCACAAAAAGTCTTGTGATAGGTCTTCCCACGATTAAAAACATATCAGATTATCCCAAAACAACATGAATGATCTAATGATCATAGACTCACATCGGAAAAGGAATAACCACCATAATTAAATGACAATAAGCCCCCCAATATTTTTATATCAAGGATAACCACACAATTATATTTTAACTCCCTACACCCCAATGATGGAAACAAGTGTTGAACCATGATTCTCTACACCTACGATGATTCTTGACAACATGAAGATATTCACTCTGAGAACAATGTATAGAGCCCTGATGTCTTGAATCATTTTCCACCCCACATTCATGAGCTGATAATCCCCAAATGGAACACCTTTTGGTCACACAAATGGTCACACAAAACCAAAGTAGATTCAAAAGAACATGAAAACCCATGAGAATCACTTTTCTAAAAAGAATAACATTCAATAAGACTTGTATTTTGAAGATGCACATGAATCATCCCCCTTCCCCCAAATGATAAAATGAAGGAAAAATATACACACTAATCACACCTACACTTAGAAAAGAAAAATTCTGAATTTCAGAAAGAAACACATTTTTTAAATCACAAGTTCTCAAAAGATACCCAACATCATTTTTTACAGGAAATGGAAAAAAACAAAACAAAACCACTATAAAAAAAGTAATACTCAAACAAAAAGGGTGTTCATACCGAACCAAAGTTACCACCTTACTCTTGTAATCATACATGGGTGTTTATCAACTAGGTGGATATGATTCTATATCTCTTCCTTAAAACACCCTGAAAATCATACATGTGACCGAGGTGTCCACATGTATGGTAGGTATTTGTATAATTTGGACATGATGACTTATAATGACCATCTTTACCACAACAATTACACATTAAGATCCTTTCCTCAGAAAAGGATAATGATGATATGACAGCCTCTTAATTACCCTTCTAGCACCACCAGCTTCAAGCTGCTTTGCAATATCCTTATTGGAGTTACCTTCACCAATTCAAGATACTAGAGGAAGGTTTTCCATCTCAATCACTCCTTCTAGCATAGATTCAACATGAATAGATTAACTCACCACATTGGAAAAAGATGTTAGAATGAACACCGACACCTTAAAATATTGATCAGGATGAATCCCATTATCAAAACAATGATCCTTCAAGGAATTGTCTTTGTCACACTTTATAAGGTAAGGAACTAGGTCCAAGAAATTATAAAATAACTCCAACATCGATCCATCTCCCTACTGAAAACAACATGTCTCTATCCCATTCATCACCTTCGTTACCTCAGATAAATACATCTGGATGAATGAAGACATGATGAAATCCCAGGTATAATATTTATGAGACTTGCTTTGAGAGACATACTTCCTACCACATCCGGCTCGGGCCTTCAAGCATAATGGTAGCAAGATTTACTTTTAATGACTTAGGAAACTCAAATAAATTTAAATTTATCTCATTTTTTTCATCAAATTATTTTCTTCTAGAGGATCTTCTTGACTATAAAAGAGAGGAGGATTCATCTTCCTAAATTCAAGAAGGAATTATATGGGTTGATCAACTAGAGTGTCCACTAATGGTGAACCACCCATAGATTCCCCTCGAATATCAATCGATTATTTGGTGGGGTTATACACTAATAAAAAGAAAACCATGAACTTAATAATAAAAAATTCATCAAAAAGAATTATCAAACTCAAAATACTACATAAACAACATTCCCAAAAAATAAGAAAACAATCTACAAAACCACTGATTACAAAAACATACCAAT
Organism: Viscum album; assembly: GCA_963277665.1. Lineage (NCBI taxonomy): Eukaryota > Viridiplantae > Streptophyta > Magnoliopsida > Santalales > Viscaceae > Viscum > Viscum album. The sequence goes on along the minus strand of OY728141.1, from coordinate 1,011,173,086 downwards.
TTATTTTTCCCTTAAAAACACATCTCTAAAAGAAAAAGAAATATGATAGGATTCTCAAACACTAATTGTATTCCGTAGATCCACACACATTCATGTTTTGATGCCAATCTGGGAACCCATCCACACATGCCATCAACCATTCACCATTTCACACAAATCATTACATGTGAGTACTCACAAGAATATTAAAGGCCAGTCACAACTTATTTTCCACCTTTGAAATAGAAAATTCAACCAATGTTTCAAATTATTAGTTAAATTATCATTTTTGATTTCAAAAATCCTTTTCTAAAGACCACCAACTACTAAACCAAAAACCATTTTAAAACACTACACTTCATTCCACTTTATTCTACTCAAATAAAGAAATCCCTTGGTTTCCCTCGAAAAACCCAATTCATACAATTCATAAAATTTATACCAGCTTAACCAATCTCATTTCATCAGGAATCATTTGTTGAAAAACCCATTTCAAAAAAATGATTCTTATATAATGAAATTTTCCAAAATAAATTTTAAAACAAATCTGAAATTTCATTTTCCATATTCCAAGATTCAAAACATCATAGATTAAAATTTATTTTTTCTCAATTTTAAAAATTGGTTTTAAAACAAACTATAAAAATCCAAGAAGAAACAAAACAAGTCACAAGTGAAAACTAGTTTCGATGGGTGAGTTGGCCATATGGTTGGCGGCCATATGACAACCACACTTCTATCACATAGTGTCTTATATAACAATGTCCTCCGCTTCACATGGATTTCTAGGCCCTGAAAGCTCATAGAGATCATTGGTCCAACCCTCTTTAATTTTCTCAAACACAAAAAAACCAATGATATGAAGATAAAACAAATAAAACATGACTTTCCATGGGAACTCGAGGTTCAAAATCGAATGTGTTGGCCATACACTCTCTCATACTTACACCCAAAGTTCATTCAGTTCTACTACATCTAACTTGACATCTTAAATAACAAAGGGAACTCTAAAATCTAGGTCCTCTAAAGAACCCAACCTTCTCTCATAAAATTTTGTCACAAAACAACCCATCAACCTTGAAATAGTCCCTTGAGTCGATTCGTGGAAAGGCCTAAAGGGAATTCCCAATTCTCATGGGTAGATAACTAGTGTCGGGGCATCGATAGAGAAACTAAGGGAATTATCTTCTTCAATATAAAATAAAATTTAAAAAGGTAAGTAAACATAAAATCCCAAATAAATACAATATTGAAAAATTACCATCATTTTACAAAAAATGAAAAAACAACAAAACTATACAACCAAACCCAAACTAAAACTGATGACTAAAAAATCTCCATGTGACACTGAGGATCACTATCCAATACCAAAACCAACCATCACCCATGGTGAACAAAATGAATATGGAGCCTATAAAAAAAACATAAAATCATTAAAGAACTATAGGTATGATTTTTAAAACAAAGTAGGTGTTCCTGAATAGTTTATTCCCAATTCATTTCCTTTAAATAATAATTCATAAAATTCATGATTGAAATAAAATATATAAAACTAGGTTTTTTACAAACACTTTCCACATTAAAACTAAAAAAAATACATTTCCATTTTGAAATTAAAATCCAATCTTTTCCAAGATGGAAGAACTAGAACATTAGGGTATAAGTATGATGTTTTATTTAAAAGGTGTATATATATTTTTGAATATTTCTCAAATCATTTTCATAAACATCGAAAACCATTTTATCACCTTTATAAATAAGATGTACCTCAGAATATAGAATCAGCAATGATAACATAACAAGGTCAATAGAAAACAACCAAAATTAGTAACCAAATGATGATGCAACTCAATCATCTTCTATAGATAAATAAGTTCTAGAAAAAATTGGAGAACATTGGAGATTAGTGGATAATATAGAACATAATATACATCTGACTCATCCAAAAGTCATGCCTCACCCGATGAAATAAAATGACCCATATACTCTATCATACCCTAACAGGTATGACCGAGGGTCACTCTCCCAAAGATAAAATAAAATCCATGCTAAGTTCCACCAGTTAGAGAAAAATCCTAAGCTAATGTAGTAATCGTTCTTAGAAAATCTGCAATCTATGTTTGTTTCCCCGGTCAAGACTAAATAGGTGGTGGGACAACCAATTTCAACCAAGTATCCAATCACATATACATATACCAATCACAATAAAATCTCATAATAAGTCACCCCCCGAGTCTCCCCAAGGAAAACATCCCTTTTCTTTCAACATTTTGATCATAAGGGAGTCCAACGCGTGAACCTACCCCAACATTCAACATAAACAAGGAAAGAGGACCATCCTAAGAGATGATTCAAGATACCACATTCATAAAAATTCCAAATGGGAATCACATCATGATTCAAAAAAATCTCCCATTTCCAAGAAAAAATTGACTAATTTCTATCACATGTCAAACCATTTTCAATGAACGAAATGCATGCCACTTTCATGTCCAAAACCATTTTTAAATACCTTTTATAAACCCAAACCACCATTGTATATGTCAAAAATACATTTAAAATTCCAAAACATGATTTTAAAAAACATAATCAACATGAAAATTCCAACCAAGCATTTTATCATACACTTAGTGTGAAACACTTAAAAAAAATTCTATATACTTCAAAACAAATAAGGAAATCACCTCATTTCAGGATAAAGAATTATTACAAAAATAAAACATCACTACTTAAAATAAATGGAAAATATGAACAACAAGAAACCAATTATTCTTAAATTTAAAGTGTATGTGAAAAGGTAAACCTGATCACGTTGTCAAGCACATCAAATTAGATGTTTACTTTTACTATAATTTTTGCAGTATAGTCGGATCCCTTGGTCGTCTCTTGATGAAGACTTAGATAATTAATAAAATGAATATTTTGATTACGAATATAAAAAGATAATGAGGTTTTGTAAATATTGGGGATTTTATAATTTAGGAATCCAATAGAAAATGGAATGAGATAAGACAAAGAAGAAATTAACAAAATTAATTAAGCGTGATCAACTTGGATAAATCCCATGATGGAAATCCTTCATCACTTCAAGAGATAGGGTTTAGATATTTTAATATTTAGTTTTTAATTAATAGAAACATATTTTACTTAATTTATACTTCGATACCTCCTAGGGTTCATTCATTAAAACACAATGATTCACTGGATACCACTGATGATTGGGTGATTTGTGTTCAACTTCATAACCGAAACACACCCGGGAAACACATGAAGAACTCAATGCATTGTCCATGTTTGCATATTATTTATTTTTGATACCATTGAAAAAATTTACATGGCCTTGAAAGTGTTTATGATTGTTCAATTGACCAATATTAACAACACAAACCTCAAAATTAAAAGGGGGAAGAAAAAATGGGGAATGGTGTGTGAAACATCAAATGAAACAGTACCCCAAACATGATCATATGAGTTTGAGAATGATATAACAGTATATAAATAAATTAAATAATAATAGAGGATGATGAAAAACAACACGAAAACCAATATTTTAAATACTATTAAAATAATAAAAAAACAAAGCATGGGATTTACATCACATTCCCCCTGGTGATCACAGGGCATTTGGAACTCCATGGGGGGTAGAGAAATATAGTGATGATGAAGGAGCACATACAATGGCCACAAAAATTGATATGAATTAGTAGAGTACACCTTTGGGTATCCAAAATGAAAACACCTTTCAACCTGGTCTATTTTCCATATGGGGTACCCAAGGTACCATTTTATTGAAAAATTGGAAGGTGGTTTTGAGCCCCCCAATTTCTAGTGAAAAATTATCCCATTATTTTGGATATCTATATAGTCTTATATAACATTGGAGAAAACTAAAAATTTATATCCCAATTTGTTGAATATATTCACTAAACATATGAATCCAATTGGAAAACTACATATTTATATATTAACAGAATAAAAAACACCACTTTTGACTTTGTGCATATTCGATTAACTGGATAGATCAGTTTGGATGGGGATCTTAGTGAATTAATTAGAATTCATATCCTTCATAAGAGTTGTTAAAAAATTATTTTTGGATCATTACACAAAATATCATCCCAATTTTATTCACCTATTAGTATAAGTGTGTGATTAAGTCCACAGTGTTCTTGGATCCTATGAAATTTGGCCCATTCCTCTTGAACTTCGTCAAAGGACCTCCAAATAATTTCCACCTACAATTTAATTATCAAAACAAGTAACATTTACCTTTTTAATAGAGATATATAACAAATAATTGAATCAAATATAAGATCAATTTGTTATTATTTTCATTATTTTTCAATAAAAACTATTTTTACATAGTGTTGTAAGTGTGAAATGAAATAGTGAATCACATTGCGATCACACCCCTACACCTAAATATGTCCACTCCTCGGAAAAGTCACATTTCCAAAATTATGTGTGTAGATATTACAAAATTAATTAATATTTAACACTAAATGAAAATTTAATACATGAATGAAATATGATGAAAGATAAAATCACCCTAAGGAGTTATTATCAGTGATCATTAGTAAAAGGTGTCTCATAAATTGTATTAGAATGAAATTCTATGTGATACATGATAACAATATGAGAAAGTAATTAAAATATATATAATTCATCTAAATCTCTATTTGTGTGCGTTAAAACCATTCCCTGATATTCTTTCCACATTCTATCTAGTCAATATAGGTTATTTTATCATTCTTCTACTTGAATGATTTTTCCACCAAACTTACCCTACATCCTTTGAAATCAAATTTCAAAAAGCACTCACTTAGTCATTACCAAAAGTCAGACCATAATATTGTGAACTATATCTACCCATATGTTATACATTTCATCACTCCCCTCATTTATTACTATTTTTTCAAAAGTTGAACCCGAAACAAATCTCACACTCATCACTCAACCCTTGATGGATCTCTTCTCGACACTAATTGTAATTGTGATAACATGAACAATTATTGAGTAAGAGTGGTTTTTGACATTCCAAAGGCACAAACCATATTTTTGTGTTGTTTTTTTAATTAATTTTTTTGATTTTTTGTTATTGCTTTTTGTTAGGGCATGAAAAAGTCGGATAACAGGTCTATACATATAGGTCAATCTAGTAAATTAATGAAACAGATCGAATAAGGAATGAACATATGGAAAAATAATTTTAGAAAGTTGGTAAATATTAACCTAACTTATATTTACCTTTTTTTAATTAAGAAATATTCACACTTTATTGTTTGATAAAAAATATGTGTGGATATATTATGTGACTCAGTTTCCCATAAACTATTCACACAAAGGGTACCACTATCCTCAAAGGATTTAAAGAGATACAACCATTTATATCATCACAAATAACCATTTTACTGAAAATCACACCCCAATGTTAAATTCATGTTAAAAAATACATTTCATATTTGAAACAAAAAAATTTAGATGATAAGACAATATAAAATTGGGAAATTCCTCATTAATTTTCAATAACATCCATGATTAAGAGAGCATCATTTTTCATGATAAAGTGGGAATCAAAAATTAACATTCAGACATAAAAGTGTGGGGGGAATGAGGAATGGGGAGAGTGACAATACCATTTAGAAAAAAAATATGATAAAAATAAATAAAGAAAATGAAAATATGAAGGAACCCATGAATGTACCCACCCCACACCTAGAGTGTGCATTGTTTTCACTGTAATAAAAGTGAACGTGGGAAGGAAGGATAAATCCCGGTAGGTTTCAATTGTATATTTCTTCTTGAAGGCGGATTTCCTCTACTAGGTTCTTTGGAAGATCCTCATAAATGACTTTATTTCTCTTCCCATTGATGGTAATACTTCAGCCACCTGGCTCATGCAGGACATGTATTTCACTAAAAGGGTAAACATTAGTAACTATATAAGGACCGAGCCATTAGTAATGAATCATAACTAGGAGGAGCTTTAGCCTAGAATTATACATGATGAAATTCTCACCAATATGAAACTTTCATTGATGAATCATCTACTCAGGGATATCTGTTGTCTTTTCTTTATATATTTGAGAGTTCTCATATGGATCACACTAAATTTCTTCCCAACTCCTGAATCTACAACTTCTTATGATCACCTTCATTTGAAATATTCATATTAAATTGTTTAACAACCCAATATGAATTCTTATATACCTCCATCGCGAGGTAAAAAAAATTCCAAAGACAATTCAATATAGTTACATTCTGATTTGGGTTTTAAAAGATGTACAGTATTCCCAAAGTGTGTTATCCAAGTGCGAGCTCCAATCTTTCCTATTGGGTTGTACCATTATTTACTGGAGTTTCTTAACTTCCAAATTATATATTCATGATTTTATATTAGTTTGGGGTTTATGTGAAGTAGAAAATTTATGAACAACACCATACTTATGAAGAAAATTATTCATGTTGTGATTGGAAAATTGTGAACACCGATCACTAATGATGAATCTCAGCAAACCAACCCTACAGAAAATCCGGGATCCCACAAAATAATCAACCAATCAATATTCATCGATCTGGGTAGCATTTTCGTTCACCCATTTAGATATATATTCCACAAACAATAATATGTACATAAATCCAAATTAATTTGTAAAATTATCCATTATTTCAATACCCCATGCATTGAAGATCTCACAAAATAACATGGCATATTGGGGAATTTCATTCTAATTAGAGATATTCCCTATGAACTGACATCGAGTACATGACTTAAAAAACCTATGGTTATATATATATATATATAATTTAGGATAATAAATTCTTGACTCAAGGACATTTTGATTTGTACATTGAGAGATAAAGTGGCCCCCACAAGATAATGTGTGGTAGATGGTCAAAAGAGAGGTGAACTCATGTCTAGGGACACACAGAAGAATAACATGATCATTAAAAATTTTCCATTAATATGGGTCGTACCAAATGTACCATTATGAATTATTTTTTAGTATTTGGGACTTTGAAGTGATGAAATCTATGGGGACCCTGTATGTTGTTAAAAAATTCACAATGTTTTCATAGCAAGGGGTAAGGTCAACAAAATCACAAATATTCTCATGAGGGATGAATTATCTAATGGCATGGTGGATGAGTCAACATAGTGGTCCAATGGTGTGTAAATCCTACAAATGTGATCAAATGTAACATTTTAAAATCCCCTCGTATCATAAATATAAATGTAAAACTACGGGAGGAGGAGAAACCATCGAATGAGGTGGGGCATAGCTTTAGGTTTCTTTAGGAGAACTAGAAGGGCATCATGATCCGAAAACACAATGATTTTTTACCCGATAAGATTAGAACTTATTTTTTCCTTGGAAAAAATCAATTTAAAAGAGTTATTTTTTAGTTTTTGTACAGTTTTCTTTGATGGGGTCAATGGTACATGAGATATATGTAATGAAATGTGGATACTTCTCAACACTTTTTGATAAAACTGCCCCAACTGCAAAGTTAGATGCATTGCACATACGTTTAAAGGAGAGATCCCACCTATAAGGTTAGATGATGGGAGGTGATGAGAGAGTCCTTTTTATTTAATTGAATGAGTCCTCATAATTTTTATCAAAAAATCAGAATCATTTCACAATAATAAGGACAATGGAAGTGAGATCTTACTAAATTCTTTAATGAATCAAGCATAAAAACCCACATGAATTATGAAATATCACTCCTCGGTGAAAATTTTTTTATATGGAAGTGATGAAATTAATTCAATATTTGATTTATCCACTTGAATTATATCTTTTTAAAAAAATTTCCCAAGAAATATCCCTCACTCAACCATAAAATGTCATTTCTCATAATTTAATACGAGATATTTTTCAATGCAATGGTGGTGGAAGGAATATTGGTGTGGCCAAAAATCATTAATAGAATTTAAATAACTAGTTAAGCAATCCATAAATACTTACATACAATTATTAAGGTACTTAGAAAAAATAATCAACATAAATTTCTGAAAATTACAATGAGCATTACATAGACCAATAAGCATCCTTCTGTATGAAAATGTGGAAAAAAATAGGTAAATGTTATTTTATTGATCCTCAAAAACTATATGGGATATAATATAACATGAATTTCTATCCATGAAACAATAATGAGCCTTACTAGTCAGTCTTTCTAGAATTTTTTCAATGAAAGCTATAAGAAGGTGGTCCTTTTTCTTTTTTCTTTTCTTTTATTTAGAAAGGGAATCTCTGGGAGTAGCCTTTTCAAACCCTCCACAACCAGAAACCCCCCTTCCTAGGAAGAGGTAATCTAGAGAGTCCCTAGTCAGGTAGGAGTTGTTTCTAGACAAGATGACAGAGCATCACATTTGGTAACATGCTAATCCTTGATGGCTTGACACAACAATCTGTTAGCTAGGTGGGTTGTGCCTTTCTTGCCCACTCAATGAGACACTAGATGACCCGATAAGGAGTGTGGAGAATGGGAGATGGAAATTCCCCCAAAAGAGGGAACCCAAGAATAAAACCCCATACCTCACCAAACAACGTTGTTATTTCCACTGACCTTGCACCACTACTCCATCACTGAAGTGACAAACATGTTTTTGGGTAATGAGGTATAGGTGTAGTCTCACCAACTTAGTTACCCACATCCGCATTGAGTCCCAACTGGGGAAACCTTGGGCTTTGGCTAGTTCCCATCATGGTAGAGGTTCTATGAGTAATTATTAATATCATATTATGCATTTCCATGGGAGGAGTAAAACTTAGAACCTTGGGGTCATGGAGCCATAACTGTTACCACTCCACCACGAGCAAACATGTTTTTGGGTAATGAGGTGTAGGTGTAGCCTCACCACCTACATGCCACACATCCCAAGCAATGCCTAAGGTGTCCAACCTCAGGGTTAGTCTAGTTCCCAATTGGGTAGAGGGTCTAGGAGTAATTATTAAAGGTATCTCAAGCATTGCATTAGGGGGATTCAAACCCAAAACCTCAGGGTAAGGGCGCCACAAATGTAACCACTCCACCATGCCCCCATAGGTAAACATGTTTTTGGATAATGAGGTATAGGTGTGGCCACACCACTAGTGTGACACATGTCCCCAGTGAATCCATAGGGGCCAACCATGGGCTTCAGCTAGTTACCAATGGGGTAGAGGTTCTAAGAGTAATTATTAAAGACATATCATTTATTTATCTATGAGTACTCGAACCTAAAACCTCAAGATCAGGTCGCCACTATTGTAACCACTCCACTATGCCCATCCAGGAAAAAGGAATATTGCCCTCTTTCATGTCTTGATTTAGTCTAGGTATTCAATACAGAATCTCTAACTGTTTTTTACACGTGTTGGAACCAATTCATTCCTTTCATTTGAAACTACCGTTCTTCCAGTTTTTAGGCATAATTTTCAATGGGCTAACCCAATTACTATCATATATAATATAAATGATCCCAGTACTAAGTAATTTTATGACTTCCAATTTTACCACTACTAGGGGAGTAGGATTCAACTGGCATTGAGCATTCCTTATAGTCTTAGTCTCATGATCTAAATGTATATGGTGTATAAAAATATATGGGCTAATTCCAAGAATATAAGCTAGTGCCCATCCAATTTATTTTTTTTACACTCTCTCAAATGGTTGATTAGTTTTGATTTTTACTATGGAGAGATTTTATTGGTAATAATAACAATGTAATTCGTTAATACTCTTAATATAGTCATATTTAAAAATAAATTGAAGTTTTTTTGTTTCAACACCAGTTTTTTGTGGATTGAGGGAAGAGATTTAGGGGGAGTGAGTTCCATGAAACTATCTGTCTTCTCATGTTTATTCTCTAAGGAAAGTTAATAAATGGAAATGAGATTTACATAATCATCTATGGTTATGATTACCTCAAAATGAACACACTCATCAATTAAATCACAAAATTTACACTTTTCTGAACCCACGCTACACTCAAAACATGAATCAAAACACAAATAATCTAATAGAGAAGAAGAGGGAAATGAATAAAATTAAGTGTTGAGGAGATAATTGTGTGTGTGTGTCTATGTGAGATTATTGTTTGATATCACTTCCATTAAATATACAGGAAGAGTGGAGTTATCTATCCTCAAGGATGATATAACAAACCTTTTCTCTACTAAACTCCATGGACAGTGTACCATTGTGAATGTTGATGACCATCTTTTCCTTTTTAAGGAATGGACTTACCTATATGAGAGGGTAATGTACTTGTATTTAGGTATCTTCCATCTTAAGAATGTATAATTCTATAGAGAATATGCGATTCATCACTTTTATGATCACATAATTGATCACTTTAGATGGGTGTGTTCTGATCCTGCTGGAAAGTGGCATGAAAATTCCCTTCAGTTGAATCTCTCTAACCAATAGAGAATTTTGTAATGAATAAGGAATAAAATTAATTGAATCATCCAAATGGAGCATTGCATCAGAAAATAATGTCTACCATATGGTGAAAAGTATTGTGAATATTATCATATCCTTTCATATGATTGGAATTTCTAGTTATATTATAGGTGAGACATTCTTTCCCATGTTGACTCTCTAATTCTCCATCAATCACTATCTACATATGCAAATCACTTTAAGAAATTTTTCATATATATAGATCAGTTTAACTATATCCAATAAATGAATATCAACTTGTACATTTTTAATGTATCTGTTATTTTAGTATAGTTCTCATTATCTATTTTTTTTATTTATAGATTCTTTGGGGGAAAGAAAGGGTAATGGTTTGTTCAATAAAATACTCAATGATAATTTATTTAATGTTTTTGTCTTCTTTGACTTCAGTTGAATCTTTTGTGGGAAGAGAATGAGAGTTTTCAACAGTAGGACAATCCTTTTGGGTATAATCATTAGAAGAAGAAATTTCATTACCACTACAAAGTGTGATTTCAAAAACACTACCTTTTTATTTTGGATTAGCTATTGTTTGGGATGGTAGTTGTCTAGAACCTTTCATATTTATCACATCTATGGTGTTTTCCAATTTCCCCACATGAGTTTTTAGGTTCTGGATATCAAATTGTGTCGTTTTTTGGAATAGGATGTTATGAGTTTCCATTTTCTTTACCATGTCCTTAAGTCTTGGGCTAGATTTTGGATGAGGAGGTTTTTTTCGTTATGTTGAATTATAAGAAGGTTTAACACCTTTTCCTGATTGATACCGATTCTATTTAGGGTAGCTAGAGTTTAATTCTTATCAATATTTTGGTTTCTTTCCACCTGGGGTTTGGATTTGACCAGAATGGTTCTTTCTTAAAGGGTGGTGATTACTGAAAAATACGACCTGGGAATACTACAACACCAAACTCAGATGAATTCTAAGGTTGGAGGAACTAGTTCAAAAAAATGTGTTTTATAAAAAAAATATAATGTATTATAAGATAGGGAGAGTGTGAATTGACTTGTAATTTATCTAATTTAGTTAGGAGGGTATTCATCTCATCAAGGTTATTATATACCTTCTCTTCTAGGGATGAATGAATTTCCTCATGAACTACTCAGGTTGGTTCAATTGAACATGTACTAAACTTTTGTGAATTTTGATCCATGTTGGATATTATGTCAAGATCATTAGAAAGAGTTTTATCAACTAGGGAACCACTATATTCATCATCTATCATCACACGATCTATTGGGAAAAGTAACTCATACATGTATTGAATTAGAATTTGTTCACTAATTTGGTTGTGGGGAAAACTCAGACAAAGTCGTTTGAATCTCTCCCAATATTTATGAAGGGTATCTCCTGTGATTTCCTAATTCCAAAAATTTCATTACTAATTTATGTTTTTCCGGAGGCAGGGTAATTGTTTTTAAAAAAAATAATAGTTTAAGGTCATTCTAACCCCCAATTTTTGTTGGCATATAGTATAGCCAGCCATTGGATACACCATCAATGGAGAATGGGATGGCCCTTAACTTATAGGACCTTAGACACATTTTGGGTTATCGTGGTAGAGAACACAATAAAAAACACATTAATATAATCTTGAGGGTATCCACAATTATTACCATGAAATTAATGAAGTACATGTATAATAAATGATCCTAGCTCAATGTTGGATGCTTCCTCAGGATATTGGATATATGTAGGTTGGTAGTCCACATATGGGGTGTTCAGTTGTTTTATTGTTCAATTATTTTCATCCATGATTTCTAGGGTTTGATTTGGTGCATTTTTAATTGTATTGGGACCAATTGAAGTTCAACAAGGGGTTTCTCAATGTTACTATATTTTCCTACTCTAGATTAATTTATTTGTGAGTGATGTGTCTTTTCAATTTCTATGTCAAAATCAAGGAATTTTTATTTTTCTGATCAGGTCATGAAAATAAGTTTTATTTTTTTATTTTTATGGATTAATACGGGTAGAATAAAATCAATTAATAAGTATGAAAATAAAAAAATATAATATAATTTTATACTATATAATTAGAGAAATATGAAGAGATATATATGAGAATAAACACATAAAAACAAACAAATGTAAAAACAAAAATAATTAAAATGGATGGGGGATATTGAAAAAAGGGTAATAATTAAGAAGTAAAAAAAGAAATAAAATTAAATACAGAAAAAATTATCTTGTTTCCATGGAAATGGTGCAAAAATTTTATCACGTTGTTGAGCATGACAAGTTAGATGTTTACTCTCACTAGAATTTCTAAAGCATAGTAGAAACCCTAGGTCATATCTAAATGGAACCCTAGATCACAAATCCAAAAAAAAGGTTTTCATTATGAAAATAAAAGGGGAATGGGTGTTGTAAAACAATGGGGTTTTATGATTTAAGAATCCAAAAGAAAATGGAATGCGATAAAATAATGTATAAATTAATAGAATTAATTTAGCATGATCATCCTGGGAAATCTCATTATGATCATCCTTAATATTATCAAGAGATAGGGTTTATATATTTTAATCCTTGGTTTGTAACACCTATAATAAGAATGTTACTGATTTTATACTAGGATACCTGCTTGGGTTTAGTCAGAATCACACAATGACTCACTGGATACCACCGATGATTGGGTGGTTTTTGTTCGACTTCATAACTGAAACTCACTAAAGAAAGACATGAAAAACTCGATTAATTATCCATGTTTGTATGTTATTTATTTGTGATATGATGATAAAATTATATATGTCATTTATAGTGTTTATGATATTTCAATTAACCAATATTATCCACAAAAACCCCTTAATTAAAAGGGGAATAAGAAATAGTGAACGGTGTGTGAAACATCACTTGAAAGGGTATCCCTAAAAATGATCATATAAGTCGGATAATCACATAATAGTACAAATATAAATAAAATAATAAGAGAGGATGGTGAAAAAATCAAATAATATTGAATTTAAAAGACCATTCACATATTACAAAAAAAATGTTTGGGATTTACATTACATCCCCTCCTGTGTTATCACAATGAGTTTAGAACACCATGAGAGGAGAGAAAGAAAATGATGATTAAGTGGCACATCCCATGATCTCCAAAAATTCTAGGAATGAGTTGAAGACACCTTTGGATTTCCGAAATGGCATAAAATTTCCACCTAGTAATACTTGAAAATGGGATGCCCAAGGTATCTTTTTATAAGAATATTAGAAGGTGGTTTTGAGCCCCTAAATATTGAGAAACGATTTGGCCCTTGTTTTCGACATCTAGACAGTATTTTCTCGAATTTAATAAAAACAAACATATGTATACCCAAATAATTAATATCATCATAGAAAATATGGAAAAATTTGATTAAATAAATCTTGAGATATAGAAATAATACAAAAACCACTTTTGACTTTATGTAGATTCAATTCCCTAGAGAGATCAGTTTAGATGGGCCTTTTAGTTGGTGAATTTTGATTTGGTTCCTTAATAAAATTTTTATAACCCTTATTTTTGGATACTTACACAAAATATGAGCCCAATTTAATTCACTTATTTATATTAGTGTGAGGTTATGTCCCCTGGTGTGCTTGTATCTTGCATAGTTTAGCCTATTCCTCTTGAACATTATCATGGGCCCTCCAAATAATCTTCACATACAATGTAATTATAAAAAAACTAACATTTATATTTTTAAGAGTGATAAATAAAAAATAATTAATTCAAACATGAAGTTTAATTTGTTTTTATTTTATAATTTTTTATACAAAAATAGTTTAATGTATTGGTTTAAGGGTGAAATAAAACAGTGAATCACAGTGCAATCAAAACCTACTTCAAATCACATGTGCTTCAAAAATGCCCAAAAAAATGACTCCATGAGGGATCAAGGTAGAAAGAACATTTAAGAGGAACCTTATTAAGGAAATCCCCCAATTTTACACCACCCTGATTACCCAAATCATCAGAACCTGGCCACTAGGGTTAGAGAAGAAAGGGATAATTCAGGAAAACTAAAAAAGGAAGGGATGGTATCTCTATCCTTTCAATCCGGGTGGATAATAACAAATGAACTACATTGAAACCCACTTGTAGGGGCTTGGAGTATCCAAAAACCACAATGGAATGTGTAATGTTCATAGTTTTTAAATGGGGGAAGCCAATGGAATAAACCCTAATTAAAAAGAAGGAGAAAATCTCAAAATATCATTTTTCGGGTGGGATGTATGGTTAGCTCTCATGATTTAGAAAACTGTGATAAACCATTAAATTTTTCACTGTATAGTTCTGTATTAGTTACACACTTAGACTGGATGGTTAATTTAACCATGCACATTAACTGTATGACTTTTCCACACTTATGTTGCATGGTTAAACTAACCATGCACCTTGATCATGTGATTTGAAGAAAGTCCCCCAAAAATCACCATTTTCACCACAAAGTATTATAACACATGTGTATAAACCATCAATTAAACACACCCCATAGAGATGTTACAATTGTGGTGTCAAAAACTCCCAAGCATTACATTTTCTTCCCATACCTTTCACAATAACCAACAATATGACAAAAAACCAACAAAAATCTCCCAATTCGAACACTGTAAATTCAATTTGGGAACACTCAGCATCTGAGATAAATAAAAAGAACAAAAATAAAAAATTTAACAAAAGAAAACAAATAAAAAATATGGGTTCAACATTCGCTACTAGGATTCTATGAAATATCTCACATATGGATTAACTGATGTAGCTGAAAATTATTAATGATGGGTTAATATATTTTAACTATGAAAATTACTAGTATAATAGAATGTATGAGTTTTTTTTGATTAATTATTCGATTAATTAATTGTAATTACTTTCCACATATTTAAATTTTATTCCTTATTTTTGTACACTGATTTATAATAAACATTACAAGGATGGGTTATGACCTTAATGGGGTATGTTGTACTCTGAATATCCACATTATCCTATAAAATTTAGGTATATCGTGTTTTAATTTACCAATATAAGAGAAAAATTTATTCACATGAGGGTAGAGTGTCGATGATACTATTTGAATATATCATATAGTGTGTATAGTCATTTTGTACACTTTTAGTTTTTATAAGGATTATGTGGAGTTCATACAGTGGGGATATCCTAGAATTTTTCTTTATTATAATGATAGAAAATAACAAATTATTTATACCATTATCACATGTACATAATGACTTATATTTTTAAACTATATTTTAATAAGATTTAAACTTTTTATACATTTTAAAAATTGACCATGAATTGTTTTTTATATATTTTCACATAGTTATAGTATATGTAATTAAATTGGTAACATGGAAGACCTGTGTTCCACTGGCGTATACTAGTATTTTAATCTCCCAAGTTGATTATCCATCTTTTTTATAATATAATATCTAATAAAATATCTTTTTTATGAATTTATGGAATCATTTTAAATTTATAGTAAACTATCTCCCACTTATATGACAATTTTCCTAGAAATTTATCATAGGATCTCACAATAATGGGGAACAACAATGATTTCTTTAGGTCCATCATGTGTCAATTCAAATATCTTGATAGATATGTTATAATTATAGAACTATTTTGATTACTTAGAACCATATCAAAATAAAAGTTTATATAAAACTAGTAAAGTTACTTTAAATGTTTAGAAAAACATAACCAATTTTTATTTATTTGAACTAGTTTCATATTGAAATACATGCTTAAACATGTCATTTGAAACTAAATTGAAATTTTATTATATGAAATCAAGACACTTTCTCCATGATATAACATTAAAAACTAACTAAAAAATATAAAATATCAAACATATAAAATTTAGTTGAACTATAATAATAAAAAACAATTACCACCACTATAGATCCTTTTAATGTTGAAATTCAACAAATATTACTCCAATAAAATGACATATATATATATTTCATTTTAGGTGTTAACTTTTTTTTAAACAATATACTTTTTCATGGATGTTAAGAAAAAAAATAATATCATAAAATAGAAATTAAATTTCCTAGGCTAGGTTCACTAGAATAATACTAATGATTGATAACTATATAAAAAAATTTAAACCATTCCATGTGCTATAGGTTGATAATAAGTGATCAGTTATAACTATATAATTTCTTAGCCTGAAATTAATGAATGGAACCTAAGGAGGGGTTTTCAAAAGACCCCAGGCATACTTTCTAATCTCCTAGAGCCTTCTAACTAACAACGAGAGACTATAATGAACATTGGTGATACTGTACTCTCATTTAAAAAGTCACCAGTGGAATGGAAATAAATAAATATCATATAAAACTAATATTAAAAATGAATAAAAGTATATGGAATTACTACCAGTGCCATTATAACAACCCAAATATTTATTTCATATTTAGACATTATTTATTACATAATCAATAACTTAATAGAACCTAGATGATCAATAGGTACAGTATCTTTGGGGCTTATGAAAATTACACGACAACTTCTGACATAAAATAAAACATCTTTATTAAAAACTTCTTTTACATGGCCACAAATTTCCACCATACATAGCATTTCACGGGATAAAATGAGGACATACATAAGAAATGGGTGATATATAAAGCCCAATACTGAATTAAACAAGGCATAACATGAACAATACAATGCATGTTAGGTAATAGAAATATCAATGGATCATAATAGAAACATGAACATGAAGTCACGATATAGAAAAACCATCATAACATGGAAATGTTGCAAAAAAATAAATCATTTCATCATTAAAATAAGAGAATCAGGTAAACCCATGTCCTAACATGACATATCATGATACTAAACATTACACAATTCATTAAAGCATTATTATGGAACACCCTTCATGAACATTTTAATCTCATGCTAATATTTTCCACATAGATCACATAACATGGATTCATTCAACATCATCATTTATTCCACGATAATGGAATATGGAGTCCATATAAAAAATTCAATAATCAATAAGTCTATTTATATAAATTTGAATACCATTGATAGAGAAATGGTCGTGGTATTCACCACACAATGATTTTGGTATGGAAAATCGCGTTGAAATTTTGGCAACATAATGACATCACATGGGGACTCATAAAATGGGCTGATGAGAGATAAAAGGGAATATAATCAATTAGACATGAAATGGGAAGTAAGGGGATCATATAAATACATGTTACAACCTGAGTAATTTTTTAATAGAAGGCGAAACATAATAAATAAATTTAATGGAGGAACAATGAAATAACTCTTACGAAATTTTGGCATGGTAATAGGTAGAAATGGGAGCGATTAGTGAGAGGGATATGGTTATCTCTTCATTAAAACATAATAAGGGAAGTATGGGGCCGTTTTCAAGACATACCCCATCATTTTTAATTGAAAACAATTGTGTGACCATATAAGGAAACTTGTGTAAAAATGATTAAGGAAGGAAGCCCTTACTTGGATGTGTGATCCCAAAGTATTGAGAGAGGATTATTTGGAGATCGGGTCACCTTGGGAGGATGCTAGGGAGTGTATAGAAGAGTGAATTTGAGCTTAATGGAGTTTTAGTGAAGTGTAATGGGTTCTTGGGTGAGTTTATAAATGAAAAGAGGGAGAATTCTTTATTATTTAGGTTTTGGACACTACATACTAAAAAATAAAAACCACAAACTGATCCATGATTTTCCCTTGGTTTCAGGAAAAGGGGAGTGGAAAATATTATTTTATTAGGAAAAGGTCAAAATATATTAAATTATCACCCTTTATTAAGTATAGGTGAGTCAAACTCTCAAGGAAATGATTTTAAAATCATAAAATATATGATACATTTTGGAGGATTCACTATGGAATAATAAAATAAGTCAAATAAATCAAAAATCTAATTATTTTAAATTTCAAACAAATATATAGTTGAATATCCATTTTATGTTATTTATTAAATCACTATTAAGTTATTATTATGTCATAAAACACATTATATGTTTATACATTATTTAATTTTTTCACCAAAAAATCGACTCTTAGAAAATTATGAAAAATCAACTATTGGATAATTTTGACATCCTGATTCCAAAAAAATTGTTCATTTTATCAAAATAATTTTCAAAATATTTGAATTTTCACTTTTAAAATGAGAACATACATTTATTGAAAATTGACAGGTTTTGACAAAATAGTTTTTAAACAATAATAAAATTTACATTTGACATCATAAAAATTATAGTCATTTCTTTTTAATATAATCAATTTGATAATAATCTTTTATTAAAATATAAATTATTTCAAATATAAATTAATTCCTTATAATATATTCTTTAATGATTACACTTTTTATTTTATCATATAAAAATATAACACTTATCAAATTGATTACCTAATAATTTACAAATAAGGAACCGATATAATCTTAATTTAAAATAATTTTTTTTAATATTATTAATAAAAAAATTAGAATTTATATATTTCTTTGAAGTATTATTTTTACCTAAAAAACCAATTTATCAAATTTAGCATTTTTAAGAAAGAATATTCCTCTAATGGAATTGATGGAATAAGACTTTTATTTATAGAAAGAGATTACACAATAAGTAACTGATACCTTGTTATGTAATCCATTATACCACACGTAGAAGACCAAAGGGTGAGGTGTGCGATGGTGGAAGATCCTTGGGGTGGCTCATATTGCATTGCCCAGGTGGTAGTCTCTATTAACTTGAACTTCTCTCATAGGTGATTTTGTTCAAGCATAACATGTTGAGGTTCGTCTTGGGTTTGATCAAGATAAAATACCATTGATGCTACCTCCTTTTCGAGCTCCAAAAAATAATCTTTTTATGGCCTGAATCTACTGGATGAGGCTATCCTATCCTTTGCCTCTTTCGAAAGGATTAGTTAAAACCATATATATATATAAGTTGTGTGATCAATGTTAAATGACTATATTATCAATATTAATATTACTTATTGGTCATTTATAACCAATAACAATTAATAAAATAGTGAATGTTTTTTCCCTATCCATAAAAGATTATAAGAAAGTTCATTTTATTCAAAAATGACAGGGTCATTACAGTCATAACCAAATAACATAGAATTATTATATATATAATTTACAATGCAAGTTATAATGGAATAAATACTAATTGTTATACTACTGGGATTATACCCTAAAAATAATTAAATAGAGGATACACTACTTTAAAATAATTCTCTATTATATCCTCACCTTACCAATAACCTAATATCTAATCCTCATTGAGAAATTATGGCTGTATATAACATATAAAAAGTTACATGAAATCTAAAAAAATTTCTATATGCACTCCATGTTACCTACTAACAGTGTGATCATAATACTCAGTAGGGAATCCCAAAATCCATTAAAATATACATATTTATATAAATGTGTATTTATCGGTAATTTTAATAAGAAAATAAAAAAACAATACAAATATGTTTACATTTTATGTCATCGTGTTCTAAATAGTACACCACAAAACATGTTCTCAAATAATTTAGGACCTATTGGTATTTGATATGTTAGAATAATGAAAAACGGGGGGAAATCCTAAAAAATGTAAAAAGAGATTTATTTTTGAAATCCTATATAGATAAACCAATTCCCTATTAAATTTTGGGGGTTTAACAATAGAGACTTAAACCAACAAAATATTAATGTGATTTTGGTGAAATTAAAAAGTATTTTACCCACACCCTATTACCCAGTGTGAGATCAATGATAGAGTTTTTATGAATCAACATGTCCTTTAGGGAATGGTCTCATAACCCAATCGTATTCCAACACCTTATCATTCAATCAATGGTTTCATTCCCATCATACACCATATAATTATTTCATAGGTTGGGTTCCTCTTCTCAGTCTTGTACTAACACTTTATCACTAAGGATGAGGTATCCAAACCACTTCTAGAACAAAAATATTTATTTTTTGGGTGAGGTTGCTATTTATAATTATGTTTCAATATACCATTATTTATTTCCATTTGGAGACACCTTGAACGTGCTTTATAAAGAAAGGATGTTATTAGTATTTTACGAAAACATTGTGTAATACATGTTGGTTGAGAGGATGGGTGGATAGTCTCATATAATCTTATTTTGGGGAATTATTAATGTCTCTATAATTCCATTATATATTTGAGAAATATTTAGTAAAACATTCCAGACCAAGATGTGGGATATAAAAAACACCATGATTGTAGTTGTATAAATGTTATTTGTTATTATGAACATATGTTTATATCAGACATTATACATCAATGGTAGTGGCTTTATATATCATAGGATCTCTATTATTATATTTCTAATTGATTTAGATTCAATTTAATTTCATGTAGATGAGACTATAAATTTTTTCATCCTATAGATAGTTAATAGTTATTTTGGAGTTATGATAGGTCCTATGAGAAGAGATTACTATATATCCCTACGTAGGGAATCATTCCCCATGTAATGACACTAAATGGGGCCCATTGTACCTTCTATAGGCTTTTTACAAGGACGAATTTTGTGCCTTTTTATTGAAATATAATAATTCCTTTGATAATATCCTTTAAAGGTTATATGCCCAAGACTGACTCCATATTGTTTAAGATTAAGCTAAATTGATACAAGAGGTGAAAATTTCCCAGTGAAAGTTTCTATAGGAATTCTGTATGAGTAACCATTTTTTAAACATCTTTTATGGAATATTTACATTTGATAATGAATTTGTTGGGGAATATACACCAATAATGAAAGGGTTTCCTTGGTGGTATGTCCCAATGATTTTATGGTTTTGGATGTTGGATAGGATACTCTTGTAGCTTCTTACATATCCTAAATGGTATGATTGACTGATGTTATAATGGGACTCGGTCATTTTCATCATGAAAGACACGAAAATAAAGGATTAAGGGGATCTTATGAACGATATTACCATATGTGATTTTCATGGAATAATTCTCTTTGAAAGAGGTGACTCATAGATAATATATCCCTTTGAGAAGGTTTCATGGGAGATATTGATGTGTGAAGAGGAGTTGGGGATTAAACATAGATACTTCACATGAATTCTTGACCATGTAGTTGAGTCAGGTGAAGGTGATTAATTGTGGATTAAATGTTTTAGGAGGCATGTGTCCTATATCCATATAGAATTCATGAATTATGGTGATAAGGTAATTAGTTAGAACATTGTTTCTGATTATACCATGAGAGGATACCCATGTCCATATAAAGAATATGAAGGATACATGGGGAAATTATTCATATAATTTCATATGATATATATATCCCACCAATTAATGATTCTAAATAAGAAGGGAGATATGATTCAAAAGAAAAAGTGGCCCCCTAAAAAAGAGTTTGAGTAATTCATAAGGGTTTCCCTTGTATGGAACTTATTGTCTCATTCATTATTCCTTTTCATGAAATGATAAATGGGAACTTTATTATTACTTATCTCAAATAAGGAGTTACAAAAATTAGGGGATAATTGAGCAGACCAAGCTATCTAACTCAACACTTTGGTAGAAGATATGAGAAATGGAGATGGGATAGGTTGCATTGGTGTCCTCATTAAAATTACCCTAATTATCAAGTGGTTGTATGATTTTAAACACCCTAAGGACCCTATTATTTTAGGAGGAAAATTTATAAACACAATTTTAAGGGAATACATGAATAAATGACTACACATTACTGTTCCCAAACTGGTCATGTAATTCATAATATCCAGGTGGATTCCTAAAGATGATCCACCCTACAACAAGCTAAAATGGTCTAATAAGTGACTATAAGTAATTTTTTGAATTATTATTGATTAAATTAGGGATAGAGAGTGAATGTTGGGAACAAGATGATTTTATTTGGGTTGTGAACAATAGTTAAGTACAATTTTTATATAATTGGGATTCATGGGAGAAAGTTCTACATGAAGGGCCAGAATATGAATGGCCAAGGGAGAAGTGACTTCCTCAGTGTGTGGTTGAGAGAAGTTGTCATGAAAAAACCTGGGTCGACCATGAACTGGTCACGCAATTCAATCCCTAACAAGGCCCGAAGGGCATTCCTAATCTCCACCGGTTATAAATAAGTTTCATAATATCAATATTACAACATGGGAATGGTTTAACCAATTCCATAAATATAAAAGAAAAATTAATAAAATAATCTGAAAATAAAACACACTACCAAAGAGGGTAAAAAAACTTTTAAATTCAAGGTTTTAAAACCTCAAACAAAAACTAGGAATACTACAATGAAGGAAATACTAAAAACAAACCAACAACCTCTATGTGAAAAGAGAGCCATCACTCTTGATCCATCACCAACACCTTCAATGAGAAACTCTAACAACCAGAACCGCCATCACTAAACTCCTTGTCTTTACCAAGAACAAACATAGAATTAGGT
The DNA here is from genome assembly GCA_963277665.1 of Viscum album. NCBI lineage: Eukaryota > Viridiplantae > Streptophyta > Magnoliopsida > Santalales > Viscaceae > Viscum > Viscum album. Next base: position 1,011,150,218 of record OY728141.1, on the reverse strand, counting down.
CAACATAATCCCAAGGTGGTATGCAGGGTGTGATCCAAAGCCTAGTAGGATGCCACCTGGATAAAAATATTCCATTCCAAAAACATTTATAATATTATCTAACCTTATCATTTATGTAAATTATTTTAAAGAATTTGTAGGAAGAAAATTTATTAGGTAAATAGTTTAAAAAGGGAAACTTCCACGGAAAGCCATTTCACAATACCTTTCTTAAAAAAATGTGCATTTAAAAAACACACACACATATAAACACAAGGTTTCCACCATATTTTGATGGATGGAACCACATAATATATAGTAGAGCACCATGGGTAAATCCCTAGGGTCAAACTATCTCAAGTGGGATTCTAGGAACCTCACCTCATAGTTAAATTCGGCTTAGAAACCACAACCAACAACATTCTCATGCATGATCCACTAGAGAAGAGAAGCAGCCAGAACTCTAGGAATATCCCATTATTATCCATATTTAGTTAGTGTTTTCATATTCCATCTATCTATGTAAAACCCAGTCGAAGTTGCATTTGTATCATTAAAAGCTAGTCCCAGTCCATCCACCAAGTTACCCAGTATTCCCTTATTTGTTCTCAATCAAGTCTCACATGTCAAAAAACCCCACTTACATGTTTCATCAACCAAAAAAAGCATTACCCATCACATGCCACCATTTTCACACCCAAATTCTATTTCAAAATCATACACACAAAAAAACCTTCCCAAAAAGGTTTCACATCCCATATATAATTTAATAAACCATGAAAACAATTTATAAAACAATTTCAAGAAGAACTGTAAAGATTTTACACCAAAAATACTTCAAAATATGATCTTCACCACTTGTACAATTTAGTAATTTTTGTTTCATAAATTATGAAACACCTTCAACATTAACTACAAGGGTTTAAACAAGGAAGACATTCAATTCCATTTAAAAAACTGTTTTTAATCCAAAAACATATCAAAACCATTTCAAAATGGGGTTTTCACCACCCACACATTTTATCAAATACATTAAAGGCATTAAACACCATGAACATGTGAAAAACATAAGGAATACAACGCATTTTCTCTAAAAATCCATTTTTCAATACCAAATAACATTGAATCTTTTCCAAACTCAGTTGTCACCATTCAGAAAACCCCTAAGACCATTTAAAAGAAAAATAACATTACCACACATGAAAAACAATATCATTTCCTTCCTCAAAAATTCATTTCTAATACACAAGCATTCCAAACATTTTAAAATCATAATTTTCACCACATAATTAATTTAAAAAATAAGGATTAATGCACATAATAGAATATTAGAAACATCAAGAAATGTTAGGGCATGTAACTACCTACCACACATTAAGAACCTTTTGAAAAATATTGCAAAACTGCAACTGTACCTCAACCACACCTTTAAGAGGCTATATCAATCCAAAATTTAAGATATTAAACGAAAATAATCAAGATCGTACACCAATAAAACATTGTCCACTAGAAAATAAAACAACAATAGAAACAAGAATAAGACATACCCAGAGGGAAAGTGGGTGTGGCCATCAGAGGGAGGAGGTGCGGCTTTCGGAGGGGAGGGCATCGACGAGGTTTCCTACTAAAGAGGAGGGAACCAGTCGGTTCATTAATGGTTGGGCATCCAGCACAGTCGTGCGGGGAGGGCATTCAAAAGAGGAGGGAGGGAGGCCATCAGAAGGGAGATGCATGCGTAGGTAGGATGGGTTGGTTGAGAAATAGGGGGAGGGGTGAGAAATGGATGCGTGTCGAGTAGGGGGAATAGGGAGAAAGAGGAGAAACCATAACCAAAAAAATAATAATATTATCTTCATAATAATAATAAAAATAATTATAGTAATATTAATAACATAATAATAATATTAACAATAATAATAGTAACTATTTAATAATTATAACACAAATAATAAACATGTTATTATTATTATTATTAAAACAAATCATTCAATATTATTTTAATTTTACAATTTATTTTATTTTCATTTTATTATTAATTTAATTTTTATTTACTTCGAACATTGGAAGGACGCATGGTTCCTTGGGTGAACCCACACTGTTTATAAATCGTGATTTGTTGTGCACCAGATGCTGCCAAGCCCAAAACACTCATTTTTCAATAAAAACTCAAAAACTAAAATCAGGACTCAATCCGAACCCCAATAAGAATACCTAAATCAAAGAAAATAAAAATAGAAAATTATTTCCAAAAGTCGATGTTTTAAAAACACCCAAGCCATAATGAATTCTTCCCCGTGAAAGCTATTCTATGATTTCACCCAAAAGCCAAAATTAACTATCTTTTAAAGATTATGGATATTCATAACCCACATTGAATGAGAATAAAACTAGAACACTATCAACAAAATAAGAGACTCACAAATCAAACTCAACAGACAAAAATAGACTCACTGCTATGTTCCACCCACCCCTAAAAGCCAAAAACCCTCAAATTTCCCAATCAAAGGAAATGTACTCTGACAACACACACTCTAACATCCTGAGACTAACACCTTAAACATTCCTAAGAAGTTCATGAAGTCTATCTAAAACAAACAATGAATCCAAATGAGGTTACCACAACCATTCTTCAACAAAACCATTGGGAGCACTCCAATACCAATGACCATTCAAAGGATCTAGGTTTATATGGATCCAAATGATACTACCCATCACTTATCCAACACTAGGAACGAATCTCAATTTCTGACATGGGGAGTCCGTAATGGTCTCCCCACCAAATGAAATAGACCAAAAAGAATTTATTATGAAGTAATCTTAGTGAGACCCATAGTGAGTCTCCCCACCAAAAGGACCAGTATACTTAATTGATCAGTATGGGTCGGCATAGAAAACCTGACATGGTTAACATGGTGGCATACCGCACAATCTAGTCTCCTATCGAATGTGACTTGATTAACATAACTCCAAACCAAAAAAACACCATGTGGTTCACCAATTCCAATGTAATTACCATTATCAAATGCGACCAAAACAAAATTGAGATCGACACACAAGGCTGGGAATACATAGAAAAAACATTAAAATCTACATCCAAAAGGGAACAAGCATCAAGGATTGAGGAAACAAGACAATTACACATTTTTTTTAATTAAAGAGGGATACTTCACCATGAAGTTTATGAAATAAAGATAAGTCCTCCATGTCTCATTCCAATTAATGTGACCATTAATGTGGATCATCCACACTATATCCCAAAACTACCTCCATCTCCCACACCGAAGGCGGCTGTTAAACCAAGATCCTTTACACACCTGGGGAGCCTGACTATATGCTAGATTCACTACAGGGCCTATAACTAGAGCTATGATAATTGAAGAATCTTTTACCTCACAGTAATTCATTAAAAACCCCCAAATAGAACTCCTTATTCTAGTGCCACAAAAAACTATACCACATTCCTGGTAGAACCACCAGAATATGACAAATCCTACAACAAACTTTTCCTCAACATGGAACTTCACCATGATAAGAAAAACATCAAACCTTGAACAAGAACTAGAACACGATTCTATAAAATGTCACCGAATGTGACTGTCACAACCTATGATGCCTTACTATGAAAATGAGTTTAAACTGATTCCCAAAAAACACATAGTTTATGCAAATGGCCATAAAATCTTCTTATGACCTAATTTTCAGTATTGGTGTCCTTGAATGATCCCTCTCTTAGAAAAACATGTTGAATGATCCAAAATCTCTTCAAGACAATAACCAGCACTAACAACCCCATACTTCTTCCACCTTTCCTTAATGGGATTCCTTTTACCACTCCCCGACAGGACCTTTAGAAACAACGATGTCAAAATTCACCAGCAACAACTCAGGAAACTTAAGAAACTAAAGTATCTTTAAACATACCACATCCACTCTACCACTGAAAGAGGATCCACATGAATAATGGAGATGGTATATAGAATCAATTTCTGAATATTAATAGGAAATTACTTTCGTTTGTCAAACAGATGATCTTCCAATGGTGAATCACCCATGGCCGCACTTCAACCGGGAAACTATTCTTTAAGGGGGTGCATAGTAGACAATAAGGGAAAGCCAAGGACCCAATAAAAATGGTCCATTATACAAAACCTATCGCAAGAAACACAAAACACACAATAACAGAACCCTCTCAAAGGCATCCAATTTTTTTTCAAAATAATCCACTAACCATTATCTCAAACCAACTCACTGAAAAAATGAAACCTGAAACATCTTCCAAGAAAAAAGTATTTTAAAACTCAAAAAACCATACCTGAAATAATCCCAAATCATAATGGAATATACCAAAAAACTATAGTCTATCAAACATCACATTCTTTCTTTTTGGAAACACTTTTGGAAAATAAAAACGAATCGTGTGTTTTATATTCATTAATGGCAACTCCTGGGACTCACACATGAATCTCCTCGTGATAATCGGGCACCGATTCACATTACACATGTAACCCATGCTTGTGGTCACCCAGGAAAATACCAAATATTAAAACAAAATTTCATTCCATTTTCCAAAACCAAAACATTCAACCCACGCTTTATCTTTTTTAAAACTACTAACCAAAAAATTAAAACCCAATATAAATCTCACAATCATTTTCAGATAATCACAAAACCTTCAGATAAAAACATACTTTTAAATCACACACATTAGTTTCAAAAATTTCATCCCATTTGAAAACACTTCTGGTTACACAATAAACTTCACTTCATCAATCACTATTTAAATTCAAACTCAACTCTTCTCATTTTAAAATAAGTTTTCAAAACCTTTTCAAAAATAATTTTCCTTTTTTTCTAAACAACAAACTTTCAATAAACCACATAAATTATTTATAAAAATACACCGTTGATAAAATCATCCAATTTACTCAAAATCATTTTAAACAATATCACATTTACAAAACTTCCATTTGGTAAATTCGGAAAATTCATTTCCACCTTTCCAAAACCAAATCATTATTACTTTAAAATCAACTTTCTAAGATTCCAAAATAAGAGATTTTTAAAAATTATTTTCTCAAAACCCAAAGAGACATATGATAATGCAAGAGGAAATTACTAATGGAAGGTGATTTGGATATATGGATGGAAGCCATATGCCAATCACTCCATCATCAATGAGTGTTATGGGGAAATGTCTCTAACTCCACAAGGATTTCCAAACCTATGAGTTCACTGAGACCATAAATCCAACTACATTTTCATTTCCCAAACAACAATGAACAACCCCAATAACCAAAAAACTCAAAAAAAAACCTGACTTCCCCTACTAACTTTAGTCCCATCACGAGGTGTGCTGGATAGGCACCCAACTCGTAATCGGGATGTCACGTCCTGAAAATCCGAGATCCAGTCTACGCAGACTCTTCCCCAACTAACATGAACCAAAAGAGCATAACCCCCACTGGTACCATTTTTTCACGATCCATCCTGAGTCAACCCTGAACCGATCACCCGAGTCGATCCACGATAAGTCCCGAAGGGCATTACCAATCCCCACAGGATGAAAACATGTACCCTGGTATCAATATTACAACATGGGAATGATTTACTTGATGACATAAAGATAAAAAACCTATAAATGAAATAATATGAAACTAAAACACAAAACAAAACAGGTTAAACCATATTCAAAATTCAAGGTTTCACAACTTTAACCAAAAAATAGAAAAACAAAAAATGAATGAAACACCAAAAACAACCCAATCGCCTCCATGTAATAAGAGAGGCATCACTCTCGATCCATAACTAGCACATACATGGTTAAAATCTAACAACTGGAACACCCATCACTAAACACATTGCCTTCACCTAGAACAAACGTATAATGGGGTATACATACACCCAAGGGTGTGTGTAGGGTGCAATCCAAATCCCAATAGGATGCCACCTGGATAAAAAGATTACATGAGAAAATAATTATGAGATAATATAACATTATAATTTGATTATATTCTTCTAAAACATTTCTAAAAAAATCATTTATTAGGTAAATAGTTGAAAAATAAACACTTCCAAGGAAATGCATTTCATAATCAATTACTTAAGTGAAAAAGTTGATTTATAAAAAAAACACACATACACATAAGGGGTCCACCATATGCCGATGGATGGAACCACATCGTATATAGTAGAGAACTAGGGGTAAATACCTAGGGTCAAACTAGCTCAAGTGGGATTCTAGTAACCCACATCTTTGTGAAACATGGCTTAGAACCACAACCAACAGTGTTCGCATGCACGATCCAGTAAAGAGGAGAAACATCCAAAAATGTAGTGGCATCAAATCAAAATCCATATTTAATTAGTGTTGTAAACGTCCATCCATATTAGTGAAATTGGGCCAAATCCACATCTGTATCACTAGAAGCTAGTCCTAATCCATCTACTTAGTTACCAGTGATTCCCTTTTTTATGCTGAATTAAGTCTCAAATTTCACATAGCTCCACTAAAACATTTCATCAACCAAAAAAAACTACGCATCCCATGCAACCATTTACACACCCAAATTCCATTTTAAAAACCTACGCACTCCAAACCATTCCTAAACATGTATCTCATCTCTTACAAAATTATGATAAACCATTAAAAAAATTTCTAAATTTTTTTAAGAAGAACTACAAATATTCTACCCCAAAAATTATTCCAAACACTATCCAAAAAACTTTTACAATTTAATAATATTGTTTAATAATTTCTAAAACACTTTAGACATTCACCGTAAGTATTTATACTAGGAAAAAATCAAATTCTATTTTAGAAAACCCCTTTTTAAGCCATAGAACTATCAAAAAAATTCAAAAAGGGGGTTTTCATCACCAAAATATATTATAAAATACATAAAAGGAATAAAACTCAATGTCACATGTGCACAACCTATAGAATATATCCCATTTTCTCTAAAACATCATTTTCCAATACCAAAACTCTTTGAATATTTTCCAAACTCAATTATCACCTTTCAAAGAACCCATAAGACCCTTTTTAAGAAAGATAACATTACCACAAAATCCATAAATGGGTATTTCGATACATAAAAAATAATTTCTAACACACAACCCTGTTAAAGATTTCCAAAACAAAATTCGAACCATATAATTAATTTATAGAAAAAGGATTAATGCAAAAACAAGAATATTTGAAACATTAAAAAATATTGGGAAATAGAACCACCAACCTCACATTAATAAAATTTTGAAAAATCTTGTCAAACCACAACTGTACCTCCACGAATAAATATTGAACCCTAGTCCAAGAGATCAAACAAAAATACTCAAGATAAAACCCCCAAAACATAAACCTAGCCACTAGAAAAGAAAACCCAAATGGAATGAAGAATAAGACTTAATTAGAGTGGAAGTTGGTGCAGATGCTTGAGGGGGGAGGTTTTACCACCATATGGGAGGGAATTGGTGGGGTTTCATGTCATAGAAGAGGGAGGCAAAAGGGTCACGCAAGGAAGGGTGGCCAATTGGGTCGCATGAGGGAGGGTGCCAGAAGGTGGAGGGGGGGAGGCCACCAGAGGAGGTTCACCTGAAGGGAGTCATTCATACATAGAGAAGAGGGAGGAGGGCTGGTTGCGTGATAGGGAGTGTTGGGGGGGGGGGGAAAGGGCTGTATGTGGAGGAGGGGGAAAGAGAGAGAAGGGGGAGAAACCCTAACCCAAAAAAAACAATAATATTAAATTAATAATAATATTATTAGTAATAATAATAAAATAACATATTAATAATTATTCTACTAATAAAAATAAAATATTAATAATCATACCAATAATAATAATAATAATAATAATAATATCATTATTATTATTAAAAAAATTCATTAAATTTCAATTTACATTTCTTATTTTATGTTATTTAAATGTTATTAATCATTTAATTATTTATTTGTTTTGAACACTACTCAAGATGAATGGTGACCTGGGTGAATCCGCATGGTTTTCAGTCCATGCTATTCCCATGTGTCAGATACTCCCATGCCCAAAACACTAATTTTTCAATAAAAACTCAACAATTCAAACTGGGACTCAACCCAAACCCTAACAACAATACCCAAATCCAAGAAAATAATTAAAAAAATTGTTTCCAAAATTCAAGGTGTGATAGAAGTGGTCACCTAAGTAGGATAATTAGGTTAATTTTGGAATCATATGGGAGATTATAGTGAAGTGTGTACCGAGTATGAGTTCTCGGTGAAGTGTCTCTCTAGTGTTGTGCCCTCTATGAGAATTGCACCAGGTGTGTTTGTGTCTTTGAAATAGAGGTTCCATTCGCCCTAGTTTTCGGTCATGAGAGTGTAATTCATATTATAAGAGTATTTTACTGTTTCAATACTATGATTTAATAAATTACCCCATAATCATGATTATTCAACACAATTTCTTGATTAATAACCCACTTAAGGGGAGAGGGAAGACCTGGGAAAAATTTATCAAGAAAGTTTTTAACACCACAATATTTTATAGTATATTTTATTTTTAAATTTAATATCTTTTGTCACATGAAACACTAAGTTTAAAGAGACTGTGATCAATTAATAAGTGAATGTCATAACCTAGCTGTTAAAATAGAGAGAATGAATATATTAACCGAATTATGAAATTTATGTATTATATATTTATTAAAATTATTTGAAAATTCATCCAAAATATTTTAAAGGTGTAATATTATAATGAATTCAATTTTACGCATTAAAAGCCTATATTTTTTCAAAGTTCATTTTACCGCATTTTGATGGCGCACTTCTTTTAAATCAAGTTTTTGACACATTTATAAATTTTATTTGATAAAATAAACTTATTTTTGAAATATAAATATTTAAGTTTATTTTGGTTGAATTTTTTGGTATTATCTAATAAGATTCATGTTTTGATGAATAGTGATACAATATTACATTTTAATTGATGAAACATTACATATAAATAATATATAGTTCTGAATTATATTTTAAATTGGCCTTAAATTATTATTATATGAAATTGTTATCATTTAATCCAATTTGGGTGATTTGAATCAATTTTACAATGAATTTGGATATAAAAACATTTCAATATTTTGATCGTTTTCACTTTAAAAACCCATTTTTCTATTCCATCAATGAGATTAATTTTATAATAATTTGAGACAATATGTAATTTGAATTTGGAAAATGGATTCCATATTTGGAATCATAATTTATAAATTTTATAAACTGGTCCCTTTTATAGTTGAACAAAATGAATAGTAACTTTAGAAATATTTATTACCACATGTAATTATCAATTGAGTAATTAAGAGTTGAACATAATATTATAAATACTATAAAATTACATTAACACTTGTCGCAATTTTATAGGATGAGTGAGGGTTTACTAAAATCATCATTGAGATGATGTTAGGGCTTCTTGAAGCCACTTGGATGACTTTAACCCTTTTATAGTAATTTATTTTAAGAACATCCAAATATATCATCCTCATGTTTTTAATGAGTATTAATTTTATAATATTTTTAAATTCATAACATATATTTGAATATATATAATAATTTTAAATCTATAATATTTATCTTCATCATGATAATTTATTTTTAATTTTTAAATAATTACTTTAATGTATTACACAATGATGACATAGTAATTTTTTAATTAATGGGAATATTAAATAAAATATTATAAAAATATGAAAATAAATATAAATTGACAAAATTAATGTCATTAATTAATTTTATAGATACTTTTTACATGTTAGTGATATATTATAAGTGTTGGTTTGATGATAACTTTTTCTATTGATTTTTATAAAAGTCAATGTAATGAATAGTATCAAAATAGTCATCAATGTTTTATTAAAATAAATAATATTTTATTATATGATGTAACATTTATAAAAAAAATATATATGGAAAAAATATTTGGTTAAAGATTAAAAATTCATTCACAAATTCATTAAGGATTGTTTGGTATTTTATAGTAACTATATTGACCTTCAAAGAGTAAAAATATATGTTGTTATGGTATGAGTTAAAATAATTAATTAAGGGTTATAACTAAAAGATAATGCTATAAATATGACCTAAAATTTTATAAAAATGTTTTTTAGAGGATTTAGACTCATAATCCTCTTATATTTGAAATAAATCACTTTAAATCTATTTTTAATTTGAAATTAATTTATATCAATTTTATATTTTCAGAGTTCAAAAGGTTACACCCTTCTCAACAGTAAAAGGGTAATTTTTCCTTCACATACTCACACCACTTTATGCCTTATATCTCGACCAAAACCTGAAAATTTCTCTTCCATGAATACTTATACATGTTTTATATGTCCCAGTCTTCCAAAAATACCAAATATAAATCCCTTAAGAAGATATTTAAAGAAATTCCATCATAGAATAAGTAATTGTTTTACAAAATAATTCAAGTTCATTTCATCTACTACTTCCTATTAATGTGTTGTTTATAAAATATAGTAAAATTTCACCTATAATCCATATTATGAGATTTTATTATGATTGTGGGATTACTATATCCCACCTTTTTATCCATCCTATGAAAAATAAAAGCATTGCGTGTGTTTATGTACGACTTACTATCTCCATGTCGTGTTGTAATTGGTTTTTCATCACTAATTTATTTTGATAGTAATAATTATGAATATAATTGATATAAATAGTATATATAAATGTATATTTATATTTTATAATTAATATAAAATACAATTCCTTTCCTTTTTACCATTATGGGAATGATTCATCACTTGTTCTTACAAATGACTTGTCATCTCCACAACGTGATGTGATTAATTTTCCATGTTAAACATTAAAGAATGATTTTAAAAATTTACATAATTAGTAAATATAAAATCTATTAACAAAATATAATTCTAAATATGAATGAAATATATCATATTAATAAGAAATTTGACTTACATGAAAAAACATGTATAGAAAAATGAAGCAGTTAACACCCGAAATAAAGAAGAAAAATTATTTAAAAAATGATATAAGAAGATCATAAATTATATAATAAATAAGGACATGGTTCAGGTATAAAATAATAAAATTACTTAAACCATTATACATACGGTTAAAACAGATTCAACTAAACAATGTACAAGTAAATAGTTATTTCACAATCTCATTATTATTTGAGATTGTTTATGTTTAAGTCTCAACTGGGGAATATTCTCTTCAATGTCCATTTTTTAAAAGTGATTTAGAAAATATTTTTAATATTATCCTAATAAGGTTTAAAATATTTTTACCAATGTTTTAATTTTTATAAAACTTTTCGAAAGGAATGTTTTTTTTTCGAAATGAGTTATTTTGTGATGTTTTTTAAAAAAAATATGAAATAAATGTTTTTCTAACTTATATGGATGGAGAGAATTTTAAGGTCATCATGATATCGTAATATATTTAGACATACTTTATAGTTTTAAAAGTCCCTTTTGATAGAAAAAATTTTCTTTTATAGTTTTACAACTTATAAATATATGGCTTTAAATTAAAAATGGGTATTTCTCTCAAGAAATTTTTATTGATTTTATTAGACTATTTTAATCCATGTCATCATACTTTGTTGGATTTTATGATTATTTGAGATTATTATCTTATGATACCATCTACCAAATTTAATTTAAGGGTTTATGATTAGTTTGGTAGTGGATGTGCTATTTGGATACAATTCTCAGTTTATTGTTAAATTATTCACATTTTGTATGCTTGTTTGTCAATAAAAATGTTTATATTGGTTATGTTTCACCCTTTTCATAAGGGGAATTTATTGGTATTTTTAAGTGATAGGAATGGACCGCTATATCCCCTCGATGCATCAGTATGTCTCATGAGACAAACTAGTTTGGATATTGGCTGAGTTATTACCTGTTTATGTATGGTGTCTTGGATAAAGACTTGAAGAAATTTTTATGATATCTGAGAATAGGCACTCCCACATTATGTGATTAGTTAATGATATTTCATCTGATTATTCAATAAATAGAATATCCATGTGATTATTTATATAGATTTGTTTTACTATAATTATTCTCTCTATATTATTCTCAAGATTATGTTAAAATGGATTGTGTTTCAGTAGGCACCTTATATTAACTTTTATGATTATTCATTCATAAAATATTCTATAGTAAGCTTACCCTTACTATGAATCCAATATAATCTCTTTCATATGTTTTATTTTTACCAGGATTCCCTGATATATATTATGACTAATATATAGAATTAAGATAAGGGAATAATGGTACATTCAAAGGAATATCTATGATGTATTTTATATTTTAAATTTAAATGAATCGTTTATGAATATAATATCTTTTCCAAAAATACTAAACTAATAGTGATTTTTGGATTTGAATATTTCTTTGATGCTAATGTAATAATGTGAGGTATTGAATCTCAGCTACTTTTGTTGGGGTCCTCATAGTTGGTTTCAGAGAAATTTTAGAAGAAATATTGGAAACTAGATTTAGTAAAATAAAGATCAGGGAAACATAACCCTATAACAGACTTTGAGAATATTCACAAAGTAAATAATATTATAATTTGGAGATTATTTATATAATTTATGTTATGTATTGTATTATTTAAAATTTATTATTTTTGGTTCATAACATATTCTAGTGTATTTCATTGTTTAGAAATGGTGCCTAGTTGAAGAAATGGAAACTCTATCAATGAAAATAATCCATGTAGGTATTTCCCTCCTATACAAGATAATGATAATGGAGGTGGAGATTCAAATAGTTTATAGAAACATATAACTATATTGGGACAACTAACTCAGGTAATGAACAATAACCTTACCCTTATATATCATCTTGATTCACAATATGGATGAACAATATTAGATCGCTTCATGTGAGAACAACCTCCATCATTCATTGGGAATATAAATCCATTTTTAGCTAATAAATTGATACTTTTGTTATAGAAAATATTTCTTTCTTTGTGAAGTAATGAATGAGAGAAGGTTGTCATGGAAATTTATTGTCTCTCAAGAGATGTAGATCAATATAGTTTATTTATTCAAAACCTAAAGGAGGAGGAAGAAATAACTAATATGGAAATGAATTATATTAAGGAAATTTTCTAAGAAATATATTTTCATTGTGAATAAAGGGTGGATATGGAGAGGTAATTTTGGAGTCTGTGGAAAAAGGAGGAGAATAATGTTTCTATGTATGAAGCAAATGTTACAAGGTTCATAAGGCATGTTATGGATTATGTATGCAATAAAAAACAAGATTGATCAATTATTTTTTGGGTTAAAACCATTCTTTTAAGGGTCAAAATTCTATCTATATTCTCATCATAAAAAGATATATTCTTATGTGCTATCAAGATCGAGAAATAATTCTATAAGCCTTATGAATTGATGTGAAATCAAGAGAAAAAGAGGGTCACTTAACATTCTGGAAATGGAAATAAAGAAAATTGGAATAAGGGAAGAGTTGATTTTCCATTCTATAATAAATGAGGAATGAAACATTATGATAAATTCCAATTCGAAATGAGAGTTTTTTATAGGTGTGGAGAAAATGGTTACCATGCCCTTGATTTCAAGGGTTAGATAGAATTCAGTAATGTGCAGTGTTTTAACTATAATGATATGGGACACTATTCAAATGACTTTCCTAAAGTATCAAGGAAACATTATCCTAAAAAGGGAAGGGGAGAATGTCCAAGATTATGTGATCACAAATTTTGAGGTTGAAGTTCATAATGATGTGGGTCATTTACTTTAATCATCTTCACAAACTGATCTAATGCTTTATTTGATTTTGGATCATCACATTATTTTATATATTCATAGTTTTCAATGAAAATTAGGAATTTAACTTTTGATTTAATGAAGTATTTTTTAATAAAAATGCCTAAGGGAAGTCTCATTGCAACAAAGATGCATCAGGAATTCCATTTTATGACACTTAAACATGTTTTACTTTTTGAACATATCATCAAACCTATGGTCGAATTTGATATAATCCTTAGTATGTAATGGATTTAAAAATTTTATGCACAAATTTATTTCAAGAAGAATAAAATTATGTTTTTTGAAGAAGAAGAATTATACATTATCTTTAAAAATGAAAACTTCATCATCTAATTCTTATCTAGATCCACCCAAAGTTGCTTTACTGAATGAAATTATATTGGATGAAGAGAGAAAAAAACTACGGATGAAAAATGTAGTCCTAAAATCAAGGATGTACCTATTATAAATGAATAAATTGATGTATTTCTATACAAATTACCTAGAAACCCCCTAAAGTATCAAGTTTAGTTTTCTGTTGATTTATTCTATGATGCAAGAACAATATCAACGACTCTATATATATTGACCATGGTGGAATTAGTATAGGTAAAGAAACAATTAAAGGAGTTGGGTAAAAAGGGATTGATTCCCCCATGGTTTTCCTTATGGGGAGCCTCTGTTCTCTTTTTTAAGAAGAATTATGGACCCATGAGGTCATGTATATATTATAGGGAAATTAATGTTATTCCAGTAAAGAACAAGTCTCCTCTACCTCGTATTGATGATTTATTTGATCAACTTGAGGGAGTTTGATTTTTTTTAAAGATTGTCCTTTGTTATGGATATAATCAATTGCGAGTAAATAAAGGAAGAAATTCTAGAGATTGTTTTTTGGATGAGGTATGGAAATTAGAATTTTATGGTAATGCCATTTAGATATACTAATGAACCCTAATATTTTATGGATCTAAGGAAAAGTGTATTCAAGTAATTTCTTGACGATTTTTTTGAGTCATTCGTCGATGATATCCAAGTGTATTCTAAAATCTATGAACATAATGGGAATCACTTGTAGAGAATTATTGAGTCTTTCAAAAATAAAGGGTTCTATGTTAAATTTTGAAAGTTTGAATTCTGGCTTCAAGAAATTTCTTTTCCTGTCCATATTTCCACTAAGGTTTGAATCTATATTGATCCTATAATGAAAAAGGAAATCCAAGAATTACCTACACAAACAAGCATAACCATAGTATGTAGTTTCATTGGTTTACCAAGTTATTATGAGTGTTTCGTTCAAAATTTTCACCGACAAGGTGACCTATTATCTAATCTCACTTGTAAAGAGGTTAATTTTGTATGGATAAAAGAATATAAAGAATTTTTTTTTAATAATTGAAGAGAGGATTGGTCAATGATCTAATTGTTACATTACTGTTGGGAAACTGTGGATGTTTTATTTATAGTGATGCATCATGGAATAGACTTGGTTGTACCCTTATGTATAATGATATAGTTATTTCATATGCAACTCGATAGTTAAAAACTCATTAAAAAAACTCATGATCTTGAGTTTTATGCTGCAATATTTATACCGAATATGTGGGGAAACTAACTTAATGGTGAAATATGTGAGATATATACTGATCAGAAGAGATTGAAATATATCTTCTCATAGAAATAACATAACATGTGGGAAATGATATGAATCAAATAGCTCAAGGATTATGATTTTTTAATACAATACCATCCATATAAATAAGAAATGTTAGTAGATTCATTGATCAGAAAATATTATTGAGTTTTGAAAAAAATGAGAATGAAATGGATATTGTGTTCATGGATCTAGTAATGATGGATATGGAAATTATCAAGGAAGTTGAAACATCAATACTATTTCAAATGGTTTCCAAACTATCTTTATTGGAAATTATAAAAAGCCCTTATTCTGATGATGAGAATTTCAAAAAGCAAATTAAAGTAGAGAATGATGGAAAATTTAAAGAATTTGTATGAAAAGATGATATTTTAAAATTTGGAAAGAATATTTGTGCTCCCTCTATACCCGAGCTGAAAAGGGAATAATTATGTGATTCTCGTAGCTCAAATTTCACCATACACCCTAGTAGCACCAAGATGTTAAAATATTTGAAGAAACATTTTTGGTGGGACAATATGATGTGAGAAATCAATGATTATGTATTAAGATGTCTAGTTTTTCAAAAAGTAAAGGCTGATAGACAACATCCTAGAGGATTTATGAAACCTCTTCCTATACCTATATTGAAATGGGACAACATTACGATGTAATTTTTCAATGTACTACCAAAGACTCTCATAAGGAATGATGTGATATGATTTATTCATGATCTCCTTAGAAAATAAGCTCATTTTCTTGTTATAATAGAAGATTTACCTCTTGAACACCTTGAAAGACTCAATATTAATAATGTTGTAATAAATCATGATGAACCTCTTCCAATTTTCTCTTGATACCTTTTTATGATCATGATTCGTGTTTTACATATAAATTTTGGCAGAGGCATTAGATGTCCCTTGATACCAAATTTCATTTGAGCACTTATTATCCCCCTCAAACTGATGGGTAGTCAAAAAGGAATGTCCAAACATTATAATACAAGTGTATGTCCTTCTTAATTTACTTTTATGTTATGTGGGATTAGTAATTTCCTCTGGTAGAATTTTTCTATAACAATAGCCTTAATTAAAGTATTAAAATGGAACTGTATGAAGTGATATATGGAAAGAGATGTGACACACCAACTTGTTGGGTTGAATTTGGTGTAAGAAATATTGTGGATCTAGAAATTTTGGAGGAAAAACTATAATGGTAAATAATGTTCAATCTCATGTCAAAGTAAATCAAAGTAGGAAAAAGAGCTATGCAAATAATAGAATGAAGGATTTGGAATTTCTAGTGGGAGATTATGTTTTCCTGATGGAGAATCCATGGAAAGGTGTTATAAGATTCTGTAAGAAAGGGAAATGGATCTCCAGATATATTATATATTTTGAAATTATATACCTAATTGGAACTATGTCTTATCCTTTAGAAATTCTGCCAATCCATTCTAAATTACATGATGTGTTCTATAACATTTTTCTAAGAAAGTACGTTCCAGACCACACACATGTTCTAACTTTTGAATAAATAGAATTGAAACCCGATTAATCATATTGTTAATAGATTATTATGATTAATGACACTGGATAACTAGTGATGAGGAATTTGATGACTCAGATGATAAAGGTATAGTTGAAAAACCATAAAATTGAAGAGGTGACATTAGAACATGAGTCAATTTTGATGAAAAACTACCCAAATCATTTTATGAGGTGATATTAAATAAATTTTTAGGATGATATTTTTGGAGTGAATAATGTAACACCCTAAGATTTTATGGTACATTTTATTTTTAAATTTAATATCTTGCATCACACAAAACACCGAGTTCAAACAAACCACATTATATTAATAAATGGTTGTTATAACCTAGCTATTTCAATAGTTAGAATGAATATTATTAACCAAATTATGAAATTTATATATTACATATATTAAATAAAATGTTTTTAACATTCATCTAAAATATTTTATATGCATAAGATAAGAATGAATTCAATTTTACGCATTAAAATACTATATTTATCTAAATGTCGTTTTACCACCCTTTGATGAAACACTTGTTTTAAATGTATTTTTTGAATATTTTATAATGTTTATTTGAAAACATAAACTTTTATCTTAAATAAGAATATCAAATTTTACTTTGGTGTAATTTTTGTTTTTTCTGATAAGATTCCTCTTTTCATGAATACTGATAAAATATTGTATTTCAATTGAAAACACCTTTTCTTCTAAATAATTTAGTATTAAAAATTATTTTTAATTTTTCTTAAAGTATAATTAGATTAAATTTTTATCTTTTAATCCAATTTAGGTCATTAGAATCAATTTTACATAGAATTTTGATATAAAAAACATTTCAACCTTTTGAATATTTTCTCTATAAAAACTCAATTTCTCATTCTATCAACAATATTAATTATAAATTAAATTTAACCAATGTGTGTTTTGAATTTTGAAAAATGGATTCCATATTTGAAATCAAATGGTCCAAAATTATTAAATAGTTTTCTTTTATTTTACGATAAAATGAATTGTAACTTTAGTAATGTTTATTACTGTGGTTAAGGCGAAATCATGTAATTAAGAGTTAAAAATAATTTTATAAATATTATTCTATTACTCTAACACTTGTACTAATTTTATTTTATGAGTGAGTTTCAACCAAAATCACCTTGGGGATGATTATATGGACTCTTGGAATCACTCATATGACTTTAACTCTTTTATAGTATTTTATATTATGAAAATACAAATATGTCACACTCATGTTTTTAAAAATTATTAAATTTTTTGTATGGGGTTATTAATAAAATTTCTTAGACTATAAATAGTAATTTAAAATATAAAATTTATATCTTAATCATGGTATTTTATTTTTAATTTTTAAATAAACACCTTAAAGGATTATAGAATTATGATGCAGTAATTATTTTATTAATAGAAATATTAAATATATGATCATAAAACTATTAAAATAAATATAATTTGTCAAAATTAATGACATCATCGAATTTTATAGATATATTTTATGTTTTATTGATATATTATAAGGGTAGGTACGAATATAACTTGTTTTATTTATTTTTGTAAAATTCAAAGTAATGAATAGTATCAAAATTATCATTAAAGTTATATTAAAATAAATACTATTTTATTAAATGTTATAAATTAATAAAAATATAGAATTTGTACAAATGATTGGGATAAAGTTTAAAATTACGTTCATGACACATTTAATATTCGTTTGTAATTTTATACTAAGTATATTAACCATTATAATGTAAAAATACATGTTGTCACCGTAAGAGTTAAAGAGATTAATTAAGTGTTAAATACAAAATATTAGAGTGATAATGTGACCTAAACATGTTTAAAAAAAATTTGTTTAGAGTATTTCTAATCATACTCGTCGTATCTTCTACATAACTAACTTTGGTGACAATTGGAACTGGATGTTAATTTATATTAATTTAATATTTTGAGAGTTTCCAAAAGTGACCATCACCTCCATTATAAAAGGAAAATTCATACCTCACTTCCTCACACCAATTTAATCCTTCTATCATGCGTATCCTCTATCCATTTATCCTCTAAACATCCATATTCAATTTTTGGAGGTATGTGTCTTCCAAAAAAACCAACTCTAAATCACTTAAGAAGAGATTTAATATAAGTCCTTCGAAGAAGAGGTAATTGTTTTACCAACTCATTCAAGTTCATTTTTTCTATTACTTTACCTCAATGTGTTGTTTCCTTTATAAATTAATAACTCTAGTATCATAAATATTCTTAGTTTTTATTATGATTATGGTATACCTATACTCTACCTTTTATCCATTCTATAAAAAAATGCATTATGTGAGCGTACATACGTCTTATCGTCTCTATGCTGTGGTGTAGTTTTTATTCACTGCCACTTTGTTTTAATAGGTATGATGATGGATATAATTGACATAAATAATAAATATGACATTATATTGATTTTTTATAATTAATATACCATCCAAATCCTTACCCTTTTACCATTAATGGAATGATATTGTAGCTTTTGCGCACGTATGACCTATCATATCCTTGAATTGAAGTGATTCATTTTACCAGTTTACCACTCAGGAATGATTATAAAAATGTATATAATGAGTAAATATTATATCTATGAACATAATATCATTCTATAGATGAATGAAATATATCTTATTCAAATGAAACATGACTTCCATGAAAAACAGTCATAGGAAGATGATGCAATTAACACCCAAAACAAGGACAAAATATTATTAAAAATTGATATATGAAGACCATGTATTATATCATAAATATGGATATGGTTTTGGGGTAAATTAATAACATGATTTAAACCATTATAAATGAGGTTAAATAACATTAAACAAATTTTAAGTACAAGGTAATGGTTATTTCCAAATCTCATTATTATTCAAGATTGTTTATGTTTAAGTCTCAATTGGGGAATATTTTATACCATGTAGGTGTTTATAAATAAAATTTTAGAAATATTTTTAATATTATCCTATAAAATTTTAAATTTGTTTGACCCATGTTTAACTTTTTATAAGACTACTATAATGGTATAAATGTTTTTCCAAATGAGGTACTTTATAATCATTTTTACAAAAATATTGAAGGGATGTTTTTATAACTTATACGGAAGAAACGTATTTTACCATCATCATGAATCCTTAATGTTTTAAAGATTCCATTATAATTTTACAAGGTTATTTTCAGTTAAAGCCTTTTATTTTCTAACTATGAAAATTTTTAAATAAATGATTTCGAAGTAAAAAATATGTATTTCTCTCATGAAATATTTAATGATTTCATTAGACTATCTTCATCTATGTCAATATACTTTGTTGGATTTTATACTTAATTGAGTTTGATTTTTTATTATAAAATCTACTAAATTTTATTAAATGTTTTATGATTATTTTTACTATGGATGTTCTATTTTGATACAATTCATGGTTTATAGTTAATGTATTCACATTTCATATGCTAGTTTTTCAATAAAAATGATTATGTTCTTTTTGTTTCACCCTTTTCATACGTGGAATACATTGGACTTAGTAATTGACTGTTGGGACCCACTATAACCCATTGATGTATCGATAAGCCTTATGAGACAAAATAGTTTGGGTATTGGCAGAGGCCTTACCTGTTTAAGTATGGTGTATTGTTCTATGCCTTGATAATATGTTAATGATGTCCAAAATTATGTATTCCCTCATTATGAGATTATTTATTGATATTAAAAGCTATTATTCAATTATTAGATTATCCATGTGATTATTTATATGTAATTATTTTATTTTCATTTATTCTTTCTATATTATTCTCAAGGTTATATTTAAATGTCTTTGGAGAGTATTACCAGAGTAACAAAGCTTATGATTTTAAGAAAATATAGATTAAGTAAACATAACCATATAAAAAACATTTAAAGAATTACCAAAGTAAGCAAGCATACAATTTTGATATTAGTTATACAATTTATGTTAAGTATTATACCATTCGAAATTATGATTTATGATTCTTAACCAAATTTAATGTATTTCATTTTTGAAAAATGGAACCTATTAGAATGAATGGATGTTGCATCAATGCATATAATCAATGTATGAATTTCCCTCTTATAAAATATAATGATGTTGGAGTGGGAGATGGAACTGATGCTGAGTAGCATATAATAATAATGGGACAACTAAATCAGGTTATGAACAATAATTTACCTATATGTAGCATCCTGATCCACAATGTGGAGAAAACATGTTAGAACACTTCATGAGACAATATCCACTACCATTCAATGGTACTAAAAATCCTTTTTTAGATAAGAAATATATAAGTTCCATATAGAAGAAATTTCTTTAGCGTGGAAGTAACGAAGGGGATAAGGTTTTCATGGAAATTTGTCGTATCATATGATATGTGGATCAATGGTGGTAATGGATTCAAAACTTGAATGAGAGGAGATAAATAGTTAAAATTGAATGGAAGGATTTTAATTAACTTTTCTTAGAATTTTTTTTCTTACGAACTATTAGTGAATATGGAGAGGAAATTTCTAAGTATGAGACAATGGGAGGATGAGAATGTTGCTAAGTATAAATCCAACTTTACAAGGATATCAATTCATGTTGAGGATTATGTATGAAACCCAAAGAGAAACATTTATTGATTCTTTGGTGGGTTAAAACCATTCCCCCAATGGAAATTGGTCTCCCAAAATTTGTTACCATACAATGAAATAATCTCATGTGCTATCAAGATAGAGAAATAATTTTCTATGTCTTATGAATTTAAGATAATACAAGAGAAGAAGAGGGTTTCTGAACATTATAAAAAAAGTAAATAAGTAAAATGGAATTAAGGGAAGTGTTGACTTTCCATCCTATAAAAATTTGTAATTAAAAATCATGGAACATGAATATTAGTGATGGGAGTTTGTTACAAGTGTGATGAAAATGGTCACCAAGCTAGTGATTTCAAGGTAAAGAGAGAAGTCGGTAATGTGAAGTGTTTTAACTATAAAAAGATGGGGGATTATGCGAATTATATTACTAAGCGTCAAGAAAAATTTCCCTCGAAAAGTCCAAGGTAGAATGGGTATTCTTATACAATCAAAAATGTTGAGGTTGAAGTTACTAATGATGTTATGGAAGGTACGATAATCATATCCTAAATCATAGATTATGCTTTATTAAATTCTCATTCATTCCATTCTTTTATATCTTCCCCGTTTTCAAAGAAAATTCAATTTTCCCTATTGATTTAATAACTGATTTTTTAGTCAAAACACCTAAGGGAATTCTCATTTCAATTAATATTTGTTGGTAAGTCCCCTTTATGATTCATAAAAACGATTTACATAATAACCTTGTCATCATACATATGGTTTACTTTGATATAATCCTTGGTATGGACTGGATTTTAAAATATTATGCAAAAATTTATTTCAAGAAGAAGGAAATTATAATTCGTGATGAAGATGAAAAATATCTTATCTTTAAATCAAAAACATAATCATTTAATTCTTGTCTAGATCCACCTCTAGTAGCTCTACTGAATGAAATTCCTAGGTAGTAAGAGAAAACAAAATATGGGGATAAAGAATTCAATCTTTAAAATGAGGATGTACCTATTGTAATAAAATATATTGATTTATTTCCTAAATATTTACCACGAAACCCCCCAAAGCGTGATGTTTAGATTTCTATTGGTTTAATACATGATGTAAGACAAATATCAAATACTCCCAATAGAATGGTCAATTTGTAATTAGTGTAGCTAAAGAAAAAATTATTGGAGTTGGGTAAAAGGGGATTTATTATCCCATGTGTTTCTCAATGAGGAGCCCCTATTCTCTGTTTTAAGAAGAAAGATCCATCCATGAGGCTATGTAATGGTTATAGGGAAATCAATTCTATGAAAATAATCACAAATTATCCTCTATCTTTCATTGATGATTTATTTGACCAACATTATGGAGATCAACTTTTTTTAGGATTGAAATTCATTCTAAATATCATGAACTGCGTGTAATGAAGGAAGACATTTTGAAGCAAACTTTTCCAATGAGGTATGAACATTATGAGTTTATGGTAATTCAATTTTTATTAAATAATTAACTCTCAATTTTTATAGATATAATGAGAATAGTATTCAAGGAATACCTTGATGATTTTTTGTGGTATTCCTTGCTGATATTCTGGTGTATTCTTAAAGCTATGATGATCTTGAGAAACACCTTAGGATCATTCTTCATACTCTCTGAAGGAAGTAGTTATATGGTAAATTTAGAAAGTGTGAATTTAGGATTTAAGAAATTTCATTTCTAGGTCTTATTATGTCCAAGTATGGAATTTCTGTTGATCCTATATAGATAAATTCAATATAATAATGTCCTGAACTAACGAGCATAACCAAGGAACATAATTTCATTAGTTTAGTTGGTTACAATCGGCATTTCATTCACAATATTTCTTAATTAGCTAACCCATTAACCAATATCACATGCAAAGTATTTAAGTTCTTATGGGAAAAATATTGTGAAGAATGATTTGAAGAATCAAAGAGAATATTTTTCAATGCTCTAATCTTGACATTACCATTAGAAAATGGATGATTTTTTATTTATAGTGATGCATCAAGGAAACGACTTTGTTGTTTCCTTATAAAAAATGATATAGTTATTGAATATATATCCATGTAGTTAAAAACTCATGAATAGAACTATCCATCCAATGATATTGAGTTAGCAGATGTAATATTTTCTCTAATGAAACTGAGACACTATATTTATGGTGAAATATGTGAGATATATACACATCAAAATAGTTTGTATTACAACTTTTCACATATGTCATTGTATCATTTTTTCTTCCATTTTAGGAAACGATAAATAAGATATTTATTATGAATTTCCCATATGAATGAGTAAAAAAAATTTATGGATGATTGAGTTGACCAAGTTATCAAACTCAACACTTTGGTATAAAAGATGAGAAATGGGAGGTGAGATGGGTCTCATTAGTGTCCTCATGATAATAACTCTCATTATCAAGTGGATGCATGGTTTTAAACCCCTTAAGTGTAACACCCTGAGATTTTATGACAAATATTATTTTTAATTTCATTAATGTATTATGTTGTATGCTACACGAAAAGGATATTTCACTACACGCAACCCTGACTTGGATTGCATTACACGCAACAAAGACCTTCCTCGATAGCGTGTGTAGTACGCAATACCGAGATTCACTTAACGAGATATTATTATAATATTATTATGAACTAGCCATTATGAATAGTAATACCCACTTATGAAATTTTATAAATTTTATCTTTCAAAAGGGACTTCATTTTTGGATTCAGAATATCGAAATTAGCTTAGGGTGTAAATTTGGTACTTTTCTGATAAATTTCATATTCTGATGAATAGTGAAAATTACTAAATTTTAATTAAAAACAACTTTTTTAATCGAAATAATTAATTGTGATAAATTATTATTTCGAGTGGTTTTAAAGTATATTTAGAATATATTTTTACCATTTAATACAATGTTGGTCATTGGATGTAATTTTACATTTAAACCAAACATAAACAAGTGTCAATCTTTTGATAGTTATTATCTCTTAAAAACACGCTATTTGTTTTGACGACGGGAATTAATTTTTAAATTAATTAATGAAACTGATATTTTTTGAATTTGGTAAAATAGAAATCATTTTTTGAATTCATAATATCAAATATAGCTTAGGCCTAATTTTTGGTATTTTTCTGGAAACTTTCATTTTTTGATAAACCACTAAGTGCTAGTTAAAAAACTGAATTTTTCATAAAACATACTTTTACCGCTTATGTGAGTGGAATTTCAAAAATCCAAGAGACACAGTTAATATCAAGGACTAAAATGTGGTTCAATGAGGTGAAAATAATTTTTGGTGAATAGTAACTTTTTACCTTTTTTACCATGGTTGAAAGTAAATAGGGTAATTAAGGGTACATATGATATAATTATTATGCTAACACATGTCCTAATTCTATTGGATAAGTTTAATTCGGCCAAAAACAACCTTTGGAAAAAAATATGACCATTTAGGCCCACTTGGATTAGATTAGGACATTTATTATTAATTTATTTAAAGAAGGGTTAAAATAGTTAAAATCAAAGTTTAATAACTAAATCATTTTTAATATAGGGTTATACATAAGATAAATTCTACTATAAATATTCATTATAAAAATAAAAATATTTCCTACATAATGGTATTTTATTGGTAATTTTTATACATAATATAATTTAATTTATTTATGACACAATGATGATGCAGTAATTATTTTATTAGTGAAATATTGACATAATTGATGTTATAAATACCCAAATAAATGTACTTTGAGACTTTTTATGAATGAAAATAATTTTATATGTTAATATGACATGTTAGTGTATATTTAATTAACTTTGTTCGAACTAATCATTCTGTTATGAGTTTCCCAAAAATCCATTACCAAATAGTGTCAAAATTGAAATAAAATAGTTTTTAAAAAAAATATTATATTATTAATTGCTATTATATTCCTAAAAATATATGGTTCTGACAAAATACTTATATCATGATAGGTGTATCATTAATGGACCACTTGGGGGCCTCTTGGATGTATATGGTATGTTTATTAACCATATAATATAAAAATACAAAGTGACATGGTAAATGTCAATCTAATTAACTAAGAGTTAAAACTAAAAGATAAGGTTAATATAATGACCTAAACTTGTCTAAATTCTATTGTATGAGAGTATTTCGACCCATACCCACCTTATTTTCTAAATAAATCAATTTGGAGCTATTAAAAACAGAATATGACTTTATAATAAAACAATATTTTTAGTTTTTCCAAAGGTTCCCCTCTCCTCCCTTATAAAAGGGCACCTCCACCCTCTCTTCCTCACCCCACTTTGAACCTTCAATCTCGGCCAACCCCTGACAAATTCTCTTCTCCACATCCATAGAAACATCCTAGAGGTTCTGGTCATCTTCAAAGACCAATTTTAGTGCCCTAAGAGGAGGTCTCAAAGAGGCGCTTCAAAGAAGAGGTAATGTCCGTTACCGATTATTTCAACCCTATTTCTTCTTCCACTTATTCTTCATTAGTTTTTTCATTATGAAGTAATAAAATCATTAGAACTAATATACTGATATGTTATTATATGGATGAAACAACCCTATTTCACCATCTATCCATCTTACGGAAAACGAAATCACCGCAAGTGCGTACGTACGGAATACCGTCTCCACGTCGTGGTGTAATCTATTTTCCACCACCACCTTACATGGATGAGTATAATAGTGTAAATATGTAACTATATATGGTTATTTTAAAGTTATATTTATTCTTTAATATTATAAATACACTACAATACCATTCCTCGATCATGGTAATGATATCATCGCTCGTGCATACGTACAGAATATCGTCTCCACGAATGCGATGAGATTCATTTTCCATGATTAACCATTAATGAATGATTATAGAGTATATATAATGAATAATAATAAAATATATTACATAATGAAGCTACTGGATTTATATATATATATATATATATATTTCATCTACTTAATTCCATTCAATTCAATAAGGAAACGAAAACAGCGTTCATGCGTATGTATGGACTACCGTCTCCATGAACGGTGTATTTCATTCCTTTTATAGATCTATGATATATATGTATATGATGAATATATATTATATATAAATCATGTTTAACATTCTGGAATTATGTAAATCAGGATATAAGTAATAATATCAAGAATGACAAGTCGAAACACATATGATAAATGAAATGATTTTACCCAAAATTCTACTTTAACATGGAATTTACAAATGAACGGGTAATATAAAGTCATAAGTGAAACATATATGATATCATAACAATGAATATGCTTATGTAATAAGTCAATGACATTATTTAAATCAATATACAGGAGGTTCGGATCCATACCAAGCATATCAGACCTAAGGTAAGGGATAACTATTCCAATCTCATTCTTATCTGAGATTGTTAATTCGTAAGTATTTACTGGGGTTATATTTATCATCCATGTCAAAGTTTTATAAAAATATTTTCATTTATGTTTAAAGTATTTTTTAACCATTTTTTGACTTTTACTTCATGGTATGTAAGGAATATTTCTTTTGTTTAAGTTATGAGGTGCTTTTTTGACTTCTCCGGCAAAAGTAAGAGAAGAATGTTTTTCTTAACTTATACGGCATGAAAGGACTTTTACGGTTTTATAAAGACTTATTTTCATGAAGCTTCCTCCAAAATATTTCATGACTATTTTGAACAAAATCCCTTTATTTTAAAATTGCATGATGTTTTGTGAAAAGAAATTGATTTTTAAGAAGAAAGGATATTTTCTTCAAGAATTCAATTCAAGTGTTTTATCAAAACCATTTTTCCATCTAAGATGACATTATTTAATATGTGTATGTTTCAACTATAATGTACCTATGATTTTAAAGGTTTCACTTTTCTTATGATGAAATGTCCAATTTTTATATGTATTATGAAATGATGGGATGATGATTATGAAACCCATTTTATTCTTTGGGTTATGATTAATGTTTTATGTTTATTTTGTGGCACAAGTAAGATTGATTTCATTATGAGAATGGTGGGACCTATATCTCCCTCCAATTCATTGGGTAAAGATTATATATCTCATGAGATAGACATGGATGAAATGGTATGTTAATCTGGTTTAGTGATACAAGACTGGATCGAGGAGTGAACATGATTCAGAAAGGGACTTTGTCCACTAAGATGGTCTTGGTAGCAATGTCTTGGATAATATGGAAATCATAACAAGTACTGAACGGTTTCTACAATTACATGTTTTATTCCCATTATATTTTATCATTATTAATGTTCCATTATGATAGATGCTTTACGTACTTCCACGATTTATGTCTTTGCTCAAGATTTTGATGTTTAAATTTCATGTTCATGTTTTATCTTTAAAATGTTTATGGATTGTTTTATGTTCACTATGTTTTCCCTTACTGAGCATTTGAGCTCACCCTTTTTATGTTTTCTTTTTCCCAGGATATAAGGAAATATTTTAGGTAAAAAAAGGGAATATCTTTATGGGAGATGTTGAGGATCTTTCACCAAGATTAGCAGATTATGTTCCAAGTTTCCGAAGGAACTAAGCTATTATGGTCCTTTGGTCTCTATTTTTGTATTCCACAATAGTAATGTAATGCCCATGTATGTCAAGATTTGGATCTCTACAGTTGGTATCAGAGGAAAGGTTTAGTCAACCTTTGGAAACTAGGATGCGAGAACTTTAGTGAGATCCCTAGAGATATTTATAAGGTATGTCTAGGGATGTCCCTAAGGTTAAGTATAAATATAGGTTATAGTAATAGAATTATGGCAACGATATTAGATTAAACCTAAGATGTTAGATATTGAAGTTACTCCCCCTTTATTATGATTTTTTCCTCTCACACTATTCTTTTTGGGTTTTAGGAAATTGCTGGAAACCAGATGATTCACGATAATAGAGGATATGGTGGAAAATGGAATGATATTCATCATGAGAAACCAAATAAAATGGGATTTGGAAGTCGAAACATCATTATTATGTTGAATCAGAAATCTCATAATATGATCAATAAACTCAAATATGGTATGTTCACTGACTCGTCTAATAAGAGAAAGATGGAGTTTCATGATCATCATAGAGGAAAGAAAGTCCAATTTCACCTATGTAAATCATATGGGAAGAGGCATCAAGGAGAATTTCTCAAAGGAACCGGAAGATTCTTTGGGTGTGGAAAAGAAGGACATAAAGCCAGTAAGTGCAAAGGAAAAGGTTCAGTTAACACCATGGATGAGGATAATGGTATTTCTATGACATCAACAATGGTTAAATGTTTTAAATGTGGAATGTACGGGCATTATGCAAACCAATGCCCAAAGGGAATGTCTCATGAAGAGAATCAGTATGGTCGTATGGGTAGTATTTATGTTGATAATGACGAAGAGACTACAAATGATATGTGAGATGAAAGAATTGTTGAAGCTCGGTCAATGGTTTAAGAAGGTAGTGGAATTATTACATGTTTATCAAGTGTAATGTTGTATAAGTAATCTCATGGTAATATGGAATAAAGATACATCTAAGGATTGTTACACTGTTATATTTCCTTAAGTTTTGAAAGTGTATGATGAATGGTACCTGTAACCATGAAAGGTTATTCAGATATTTTTAGAAAGTAGATGATATGCGCATAATGAAGGGATAAGGAGAAAATTAAATGTTTGATAGTATTCATGAGCTCATGACTGATATACGGAGAAGGTTATATCATGGTTTGAGTATATAGAATTTTTGGATTTTGGTATGTGGAAAGAGTTAACTATTGACATCATTCTTTTTTTCACTAAGGTTTAATGGGTATTCATTTTTCAGGTGAATACATGATTAAAGTATCCACATGATTGGAATGTGACCAACAAGATACATGGGGGATAAATGATGGTTGGTTGATGACATTTCATGTAATCGTTTTTTTATACTATGAGCTTGGACCGAAGTATTTTAGATAAATATTCGAATGGATTATGTTGAAAATAAGTTAGTATTGTTTGAGGATAGAAATTTTTTCGATATTATTGATGGGATGTTATAGTAATTTAGTTTTAGAAAAATTAAAACCTGTAGGACGGGCGACATCCCATCGCGTCGGACAAGGCTGTGGGAATCGAACCCACAATCGAAGTGTGAATGGCCTTTATCACTAACCACTGGCCTACAAGAAGTCCCTATTTAGTATAAACTAGTTTTATTATAATAAGAAGCATGATATATGAAGTATAAGTCCATTTTAGGAACCATATATAATTAATCTCACTATAGATCGACTTATGTTTATTTAATAACTTTTGCTAACCTTTTGTTTGATACAGATGGAATGACCCATCATTCTATCACATGATCTTCTAACACTTCACGAATAACAAATTCAACTTTATTTCTTTAAGAGATGAAGTGGAAATTGTTCAAGGCACGAACAATAGTGAGATTGTACCAAAATAAAGTAAGTATTTATTCTAATTCAAATTCTTAAACTTTAGGGAAATAATCTTGAAACCAAAAATGTTGTCCTAGTCCCCTTATATCCGATGAATCAGATGGTACCCTAGATCGTCACAAATTTATGGCTTTGTGATTCTTGTCTTTTTCATATCGATGTTCTCTACCACTCTCCATCAGAACATGATGGTTAGATTTTTTTTCCATATCTATATTTTCACCTATGTTCTCCTACATGGAAACCCAGTGATGAGTTAATTTGGGTAACCATTACGTTTCGTACATTAGTTTTTAAAGCCATGTTTTGGTAATCCTTTTTACGATGTGGGTTTCTATTAAAGAAACTTTCAAGTAGTAAACCATTTATAACCCCGAAGAATTTAGAGGGTGAAATTCATTTTAAGGGGGGTAGAATGTAACACCCCATGATTTTATGAAAAATATTCTTTTTAATTTCATTAATGTCTTGTGTTGTATGCTACACCAAAAGAAGATTTCACTACATGCAGCCATGACTTGGCTTGCATAACACGCAATAAAGACCTTCCTCGATAGCGTGTGTAGTACGCAATACCGAGTTTCACTAAACGAGATATTATTATAATATTTTTATGAACTAGCCGTTATGAATAGTAATACCCACTTTTTGAAATTTTATAAATTTTATCTTTCAAAAGGGACCTCATTTTTGGATTCGGAATATCGAAATTAGCTTAGGGAGAAATTTTGGTACTTTTCGGATAACTTTCATATTCTGATGAATAGTGAAAATTACTAAATTTTAATTAAAAACAATTTTTTAAATCGAAATAATTAATAGTGATAAATTATTAATTCGAGTGGTTTTAAAGTATATTTAGAATTTATTTTTACCATTTAATACAATGTTGGTCATTGAATGTAATTTCACATTTAAACCAAACATAAACAAGTGTCAATCTTTTGATAGTTATTATCTATTAAAAACACGCTATTTGTTTTGACGACAGGAATTAATTTTTAAATTATTTAATGAAACTGATATGTTTTGAATTTGGTAAAATAGACATCATTTTTGAATTCATAATATAAAATATATTTTAGGCCTAATTTTTTGTATTTTTCTAGAAACTTTCATTTTTTGATATATAGTGAAACCACTAAGTGGTAGTTAAAAAATTGATTTTTTCATAAAACATAATTTTACCACTTCTGTGAGTGGAATTTCTAAAATCCAAGAGACATGGTAAATATCATGAACTAAAATGTGGTTCAATGAGAGGAAAATAATTTTTGGTGAATAGTAACTTTTTACCTTTTTTTACCACTGTTAAAAGTAAATAGGGTAATTAAGGGTACAAATGATATTATTATTACCCTAACACATGTAATAATTCTATTGGATAAGTTTAATTCAGCCAAAAAGAACCTTAGGAAAAAAATATGACCATTTAGGCCCACTTGGATTAGATTAGGACATTTATTATTAATTTATTTAAAGAAGGGTTAAAATAGTTAAAATCAATGATTAATAACTAAATCATTTTTAATATAGGGTTATACATAAAATAAATTCAACTATAAATATTCATTAGGAATCTAAAAAGATTTTATACATAATGGTAATTTTATTTGTAATTTTTATACTTAAAATAATTTAATTTATATATGACACAATGATGATGCAGTAATTATCTTATTAATGAAATATTGACATAATTGATGTTATAAATACCCAAATAAATGTAATTTGAGACTTTTTATGAATTAAAATAATTTTATATTTTAATATGACATGTTAGTATTGATTTAATTAACTTTTTTAGAACTAATCATTCTGTTATGATTTTCACAAAAATCAATTACCAAATAGTGTCAAAATTGACATTAAATAGTTTTTAAAACAAATATTATATTATTAATTGTTATTATATTCATAAAAATGTAAGGTTCTGCTAATATTCTTATATCATGATAGGTGTATCATTAATGGACCACTTGGGGGTCTCTTGGATGTATATGGTATGTTTATTAACAATATAATATAAAAATACAAGGTGACATGGTAAATGTCAATCTAATTAACTAAGAGTTAAAACTAAAATATAAGGTTAATATAATGACCTAAAATTGACTAAATTATATTCGATTAGAGGATTTCGACCCATCACCACCTTATCTTCTAAATAAATTAATTTGTAGCTATTAAAAAATGAATATGACTTTATAATAAAATAATATTTTTAGTTTTTTGAAAGGTGCCCCTCTCCTCCCTTATAAAAGGGAACCTCCTCCCTCTCTTCCCCACACCACTTTGAGCCTTCAATCTCAGCCAAACTCGGAAAAATTATCTTCTCCACTTCCATAGAAACATCCTATAGGTTTTGGTCTTCTTCAAAGACCAATTTTAGTGCCCTAAGAGGAGGTCTCAAAGAGGCGCTTCAAAGAAGAGGTAATGTCCGTTACCGATTCTTTCAACTCTATTTCTTCTTCCACTTCTTCTTCATTAGTTGTTTCATTATGAAGTACTAACATCAGTATAAATAATATAATTATATGTTATTATAAGTATTAAACAACCCTATTTCACCATCTATCCATCTTACGGAAAACAAAATCACCGCGCGTGCGTACGTACGGAATACCGTCTCCACGCTGTGGTGTAATCTATTTTCCTCCACCACCTTACATGGATGGGTATAATGGTATAAATAAATAACTATATATGGTTATTGTAAGTTGATATTGATTCTGTCATATTATACATACACTTCAATACAACTCCACGATCATGGGAATGATATCAACGCTCGTGCGTACGTACGGAATACCGTCTCCACAATTGAGATGAGATTCATTTTCCATGATTAACCATTCCAGAATGATTATAAAGTATATATAATGAATAATAATGAAATATATGACATAATGAAGCTACTGGATTTATGTATACATATATATATATATTTCATCTACTTAATTCCATTCAATTCAATAAGGAAACGAAAACAGCGTTCATGCGTACGTATGGACTACCATCTCCATGAACTGTGTATTTCATTCCTTTTATCGATCTATAATATATATGTATATGATGAATATATATTATATATAAATATTGTTTTACATTTTGAATTATTTAAATCATGATATAAGTAATAATATCAATAACGACAAGTCGAAACACATACGATAAATGAAATGATTTTACCCAAAACGCTGCTTTAACATTGAATTTACAAATGAACGGGTAATATAAAGTCATAAGTGAAACATATATGATATCATAACAATGAATATGATTATTTAATAAGTCAATGAAATTATTTAAATCAATATACAAGAGGTTTGGATCTATACGAAGCATATCAGACTTAAGGTAAGGGATAACTATTCCAATCTCGTTCTTATTCGATATTATTTATTCGTAACTATTTACTGCGGTTATATTTATCATCCATGTCCAAGTTTTATAAAAATGTTTTCATGTATGTTTAAAGTCCTTTTTACTCATTTTTTGACTTTTTCTACATGGTATGTAAGGAATATTTCTTTTTCTTACGTTACGAGGTACTTTTTTGACTTTTCCGGCAAAAGTACGAGAACAATGTTTTTTTAACTTATACGACATGAAAGGATTTTTACGGTTTTATAAAACTTTATTTTCATGAAGATTCCTCCAAATTATTTCATGACTATTTTCAACAAAATATGTTTCTTTTAAAATTGCATGACATTTTGTGAAAAGAAATTGATTTTTAAGAAGAAAGGATATTTTCCTCAAGAATTCATTTCAAGTGTTTTAGCAAAACCATTTTTCCATAGAAGATGAAATTATTTTATATGTGTATGTTTCAAGTATAATGTCTCTATGATTTCCATGGTTTCACTTTTCTTATGATGAAATGTCCATTTGTTTTAAATGTATTATGAAATGATGGGATGATGTTTATGAAACCCATTTTATTCTTTGGGTTATGATGAATGTTTTAATTTTATTTTATGGAACAAGTAAGAATGATTTAATTATGAGATGGGTGGGACCTATATCTACCTCCAATTCATTGGGTATAGATTATATATATCATGAGATAGACATGGCTGAAAAGGTATGTTAATCCGGTTTAGTGATACAGGACTGGATCGAGGAGTGAACTCGATTCAGAAAGGGACTTTGTCCACTAAGATGGTCTTGGAAGCAATGCCTTGGCTACTATGGAAATCATAACTAGTGCTGAATGGTTGCCACAATTACATGTTTTATTCCCATTATATTTTATCATGATTGATGTTCCATTATGATATATGATTTATGTACTTCTACAATTTATGTCTTTGCTCAAGATTTTGATGTTTAAATTTCATGTTCAAGTTTTTGCTTTCAAAAGTTTATGGATTGTTTTATGTTCACTATGTCTGCCCTTACTGAGCATTTGGGATCACCCTTTTTATGTTTTATTTTCCCCAGGATATAAGGAAATGTTTTAGGTAAAAAAAGGGAAGATCAAAATGGGAGATGTTGAGGATCTTTCACCAAGAATAGAAGATTATGTTCCAAGTTTCCAAAGGAAATAAACTATTACGGTCCTTTGGTGACTTTTTTTGTATTCCGTAATAGTAATGTAATGTCCATGTACATCAAGCTTTGGGTCTCTACATTAAGGACCTTATTATTTTGGGATAAAAAGTTATAGACACATTTTTTAGGGAATACATGAATTAATGATTACAAACTGGTGTTCCCAAACTAGTCCTATAATTTATTCTGTCTAGGTGGATTCCTAGAGATGAACCACCCTACAAAGAGTTATAATGGGATAATAAGTGTCTATAAATAATTTTATGAAATATTCATTGTGCATTTAGGGATACAAATTTAATATGGGGTATAATATGATTTCATATGGGTTTTGAACTACAGGCATGTAAAATGGTTTTTTAATTGACATGCATGGGAGACATGTCTCCATAATAAACAACTAATGAGAGTTGGTGTTCTAGTGAGTGACTGGGCTCAATGGGGCTCACTAGTGTAATTTTCATGAACCATCCCCCAAGGACATGTTGTTACTACCCCTAGCCCACCTTCAATATGCCAAGGGATGGCAACTAGCACAGAGTTGGAATATCCCACAAATGGGAGGCATTTTCTTATTTTCCCATGCTTACACACCCATCTCCATGAACAAAAGTTCTGAACTGAAAACACTATGTAAATAATCATGCATACAACTAAGATACCAACAACAGAGTATGAAAGAACAAAAACAGAAAAGTAAACATTTCCAGAATAGATTCCCAACCAAGAAGGGAAAGTACAAGCTTCTGAATCTCATCTATAGAAAACCCTACCCAAAGGGCAGGTGCGAGACCACTATCTGAATTCACTAAAGCGTAACATGTTTATCAGGACTCTCTCTAAGCACAACCTAGTCTCAGTCCACCATGGACTCCGTCAAATAATATATCATCTGCACAAGACATGACACGTTCGGGTATAGCCCATGAAGGGGTGAGTAAAACAATACTCACTAGGGACCCAAAAAACATAAAGGTACACCAATATGAAATACATGAAGTACACCACAAAGTAAACACATGAAGTACACAATAATGGAAAAAAATGTACACCACAAAGGAATCACATGATGTACAATCTATATGGTCAACTTATATAGGTATAACTATAAAGCATGAAGAGAATGATTTCCATTTGTATTCCATAGATATCTCAGTATCTATGACACTAGATGATTCAATAGAACACAAATAATTGATGGAACATGGAGTGTCGATGGCGCACAGAGCGTCAATGGTTCATGGAGTATCAGGGGATCAAAGAGCATCGGTGGAACATAGAGAATCGGTGGTTCCCGTAGTGGTGATGGCATTCAGGACATCGATGACACATGGATATTCGATGGTGCATGATGTTTTTATGATGCATAGATCATCAGTGGGGAACTGAGAATTGATGGGTCATGTATCCCCTAAGTCACATAATCATAGCCAACCCTATGATTTCACTCATAACAAGCTTGTTCTAGAATAACCTATACTTCAAGGAATTAGATTATAACCAACTTCCAAAAAAACGCATTTATAGTATCTCAAAAGTATTTCCTTGTTGGAAGGGTCCCAAAATTGAAAACATCTCATAAAAAAATGCATAATTTGAAATATACAACCAATTTAGTAAAACAGGTCTAGTTTGGGTCTGACCCGACCCAACCCAATTCGCCCGACCCAACCTGAACTGGTCGGCCTAGGAAAGTCTTGCTCGATGGGTCACTAGGCTGCTGGAGTATCCTGTTTCTCTCATCTTCACCCGCCACATGTGGGCCCACTTCTCAGATCACATATTGGTCATGCTCTCCCAGTCAATGCAGTCTTCGCATTCAACGGGGATGGCACTGCATCCCAGCCTCCCCTGGTCCCATGGCCCTGCTTCCCCAGGGTCCTCCTTTAACACAACCTCAAAGTTATATCCCTCCAGATCCACCACCCTATCCTCCTACTATGGTGCATTTCTACCACTGGAAAGCTACGCTACTACAAGATCCTCCTCCACCATAGTCCCACTAGGCCGTAGCATTGCGCCCAGTCGGAACCCAGCCTCCCATTGGGCCACACACTTCCCTCACTGTCGGCCACCCTACCAGTGGCCCTACATTCTTCATGTCCTCCTCCACGAGTCACCACATTCCTACTACGCTCCCATATCACCTTCACAATGACATCATGGATTATATCCTTCAATATCAGATCATTTCACATTGGATCATGGGTGCAATGATCAATCGTTCATGTAGGGTTTCATAGTGGGAAGAACACCCCAAGAAAATGATAGAATCAGGGAGAGATTATACACATGATCACCCAAAGAACATATATTGGCCTTGTTTATTCAGTCTTCATCCGTTCATTTTAGTTGGATCATGAAGAAACAAAAAGTAGAAGAATCACCAAGATCTATTCCCTTTAATCCCACAATAATTATCCACCCCATAAGAATGATCAAACAATTGATCAACCTATTCAGGGTTTGGTTCAATTTCATCATTTGATTATAATAAGGAGAAAAGAAATAAAAAATATATCAACACCCAACCTTAATGATTGGACCAGTCATTGATGATGAATTTAGGTCTCTATCATCATCAATCCTCGATCATCTAGTGTTCGTCTTTGGGAGATATCTTCCTTCTCCATGCCTAAGGGGAATTCCAAGGTTATGATGTTAACACTAAATTCCACTAAAATGGATTATTAAAAGGGGAAATTGGAAGTTCATCAACATGTAATGTTTAATAAAATATTTTTATTTGATGTTTTAATATTGTTTACAACCAAAATCAAACATTCACCTTCGACCCGTGATGGTCGAGGTTAGGCCCTGCCTATGGAAAACACGCCCTAATGAAATCAATATTTTTCTCAGATTTCCAATCCGAGTTACCTTTATTGAGATTTTATGATTTTGAAATAAAATATTTTTTTTATTTACTTATTTTTTTATGGTTATTTCCAGGGTGACTTTTTCTACAGAGGACTCGTATTGACCAATGTTAGGTCATGCTTAAGATAAATCCACTACTATGAAGTCAACGGTTCCCTCAGATATCTAATTTGGAAACTCTTGTAAGAGTTATTTTAATTTTTCATAAAATTCATGTGTGCATGCAATTAAAAACATAAATTTTTTCAATCAATCATTTCAGACATCCCAAGCTCAGAATCGTATGTCGTTTTAGCACCTGCTATTGGAATTTTCCCAAACAATTTTTAAAAATAAAATCAAAAAAATCTGATTCATTACATTCTCCCAAACAAAAGGCTTTACATCTCCAAAATCCAAAAAAAGGTATACTCAAAAAAACATTGAGGGTACTGAGCATGAATCCGAGCCTACCACATCTAAGAGCACTCATAGATATTGGTATGCTACCACCAAAAGCGCGCCATAGGAATTGACTACTCACGAAAGATTTTCCCCTGTCGATCTTCGATCTCTATTAGGTACTCAACAAAAGTTGTCTCATTTTCATTGTCCAAATCACCATAATAAATGACATGTGATGGATCATAAACGTACCTCCACAGTTATGGAATGTGGAAGACATCATGCACATAGTGAAAATTAGGGGGTAGAGATATGTGGTACACCACCTTTCCACCTCTACTCAGAATATGATAAAAGACGATTTATCTCGGGGATAACTTGTCACCTTGGCCAAATCTCCACAATCCCCATTGAGGTGAGACTTGAAGGAACACATGGTATCCCTCATAGAACTCCAAAGGACTATAACACCTATAATAATATGATTTTTTTGGATTTTTGTGGTCCTCATCTACTCCTGGATTATTTTTACCTTCTCAGTTGTAGCCCGTACAAACTCTGGACCCATGAGTACAAACACTACTTGGTATGTCCAGCACAATGGTGACCTACACGGTCATCCGTACAAGGCATAAAATGATGTTATACCAATGGTGGAGTGGTAGTTGTTTTTATATGAAAACTCTACCAAAGGTAGGTGGTCCTACAAACTGTGGAAAAAGTCAAGGATACATGCACATATCATATCATCTAGAACCAAGATTTTCCTCTCTGTATAGCCATATGTCTAGGGATGAAACACTACGAATAAGAGAAACTGAATCCCAAATGCTTCTTCCAATCCCTTCCACAGTTAAGATGTAAAGAGAGTATCACAATATGAGACATTCGTTGATGGAACTCCGTGAATCCAAACTATCTCCTACATGTATAGGTGTCCCAAGATCTCCACTGAGATATACTCATGGACAATTAGGAAGTGGACCGACTTTGTGATTTGGACAACGATCACCTAGATGGTATCATGTTCCAGGGATGTTCATGGTAAATCCATCATGAAGTCCATCAATATCGCATCCCACTTCCACTCTAGCACCTCAAGGGGTTGAGTCAAACCCACTAGAACCTGGTGCTCAACCATCACTTACTAACAAGTGAGGAATTGTGAAATGTACTCTTCCATCATATTCTTCATCCTTAACCACAAGAACTAATATAATAGTTCTTAATACATCTTTTCTTGTTTGAGATGTACCACCAAATGTAATTATAGAACTCCCTCCAGACCTCCTCCCACAACATCACTAGAACTAATATGTTACCTTTGAAGAGAATGACATAATCCCCACCTTGTGAATATCCATTAGAGGCATTCGTTGTGGATATATGAGCACGTGTAGTCTCACAATCTGTACCTCTGAGTTGTGCCTCCCAAATTCACTGTAAGAGTGGAGGGGAGACCACCATCGACTGGAGATAAGATGCTTCATATCTATCAAAAAATGATATTTGAAATAAGTAAAACTGATCTGATACATCGTTCAGTAGTTTTAAACTCAATCTCTAGCTGAGAGAATCTACCACCATGTTCCGCTTCCCAAGAGTATATACTATCTCAAAGTCATATTCCTAGAAGAAATCTATCCAATACCTCTATATCATGTTCAAATAATTTTGAGATAATATATACTTGAGAATATCATGGTTAGAGTAGAAGGTAAACCACTCACGCATCTGGTAGTGTCTCTACATCATCAATATGAAGACTATCACTACTGACTGCAGATCATGGGTTGTGTAGATATATACATTTTACCTCAACTGGAATGAACCATAGGCAATCAACACTTTCCAGTGCTTCAAGAAAAAACCAATCCTGGTCCCTAATACATCACAACACACCACAAACTCAACACCCTCCTCTAGTAATATCAATATGGGAGAACTTTTCAACCTCTGCCTCTTCTATTGAATGCACTTCTAGCACTCCTCTATACACACCAAATGTTTTCACATCTGTGTAATGGTTTTTAAGGTTGATACTACTATGGAAAAGATGGGTACAAATCTCTGTTATTATCCAGTAAAACCCAAGAAACTCTGCACCTCAGTAACACTATTAGGTGGTTCCTAAGCAATAACTGCTTCAATATTCGCTAGATCTACTGAAACTCCAGCATATGAGATGACATGTCCTAGAAAGTGGACCTCTTGTTTCTAGAACAAACTCTTTGGGAGCTTATTATAATACCGGCGCTCTCTATGTCTATCTAGGACCTTCCTCATGTGTATAATGTGCTGCTCCTCGAATGCCGAGTACACCAGGATGTCATCAACAAAGACCATGATGAACATGTCTACGTATGGAGGGATGAACCTGTTCATGATCCCCATAAACATAGATGGGTAATTCATCATTCCAAACAACATCAATAAGTACTCATAGTGGGCGTACCAACATATTACTGTTATTTTCATGATTTTGTCACCCCGTACTCAAAGCAGTTGACAGCCTGACCTGATGTCTATCTTGGAGAACCACGTAACCCCATTTAGCAAATAAAAGTTGTTTTTAATTATAGTTAATGGAAACATGTTCTCCATAGTCACCTGGTTTAGGTTATGGATGTCCAAGCATAATCTCAAGCTCCTGATTTCTATCATGGTAACAAAAACTAGGGTTGTCCATGGTAAAACACAAGGTCAGCAGAATCCCTTTCTCTACATGTCCTCCATCTCTACCCTTAACTCATAAAGCACTATGAGATACATCTGACATTAATATGTCGATATAGGTTTCATCCCAAGGTATGGATCAATGAAGAAATCCACCTCCCTATGTGGAGGTAATCCTAGAACATCGTCTAGAAAGACGTCCTCATATTCATCCTCCAGTATAGGAAATTAAGGGCTCATCAAATCCACTACATTGAGGGTAATGCTAGCCAACTTGTTTGTGATTGGATGCACACATCTATGTTAAATTCAAACCTACACTTATTGGGGTTCTAGTTCATTGATGAAGGAAAACCTGGTCCCATCTCCATAGAGACACTACATTATGAATCTAAAATAGTAAATCTGGGAATGGAATGTGGATAACCAATTCATACAAAGGACGACGTCATAAGGAACCGACACTTCCACCAAGTGATGCTAACTGAAAATCTCTCCCTTAAGAGTAAGGGTACACTGTCCGTACTAGTGTGTGATCTTCCAATATCGTCTCATAGGAGTCTCTAAGAGTAGGGATCGAGTCAAGAGATCCACTAGAATCTCTATGTCTCGATCAAGGGTCATGGTGAGAAAATAGTGATTGAAACCTATGTCTATAAAAAATGTTTCTATGGTTGAAAAGGAACATATCAAACCTCTAGTAATCTCTGTAGCATTACGGGTGTAAGCCTCTATCACTTGAAGTTGTCCTAATCCATGTTCACTATCTCCTTATGCTCGTGGTGGACCATCTAGGGTTGCTAGTGGTAGTAACTCGAACCTCTACCCACCTCATAATTCTCGTCTGGCTCCTCTTCCACATCCACCACATAGACAACCACCATGTTCATACCTTTCCCTCTGCTTTGGTGGTCCCATTCCCTTCTTTTTATCATCTATACAATGATTCAAAAAATCTCAATACATGTGTTCCTGACCGTCGCACAAGTAGAAAAACCTTTTATTTAGCTGACTTTCCCTAACCTAAAATCATCTCACTACTAACCTCACGTCCTAGGGTCATCCCATGAAATATATGATCTACTTGGATACCTAAGATAGTGGTTGATTACCTGCTATCTAAGACTCAGCTACCTGACTCCCAGTGGTATCTCCCACTAATGGTGTCTACTCTGCCAGAATGCTCTCTACTAGATGAGCACAATCCAATACCCCATAAAATGTTGGAATGCTAAGGGATATCATGGATACCCTGATCTACCGGTATAGACCCTGCTCAATAGTCTAATCCATGAAGAATAAACCCTGCACCATATTCATGGAGTATAGAAAATGAATTGTAAATCTCATCGAGTACTCCTCCACTGTCTCGCTACCCTATTACATATGTAGTAGCTCCTTTATATGCACATATTGTAATGTCACAAGGAAGAACTCCTCCTTAAAGAGATTCTTGAATTCTGTCCAAGTGAGTGACATCTCCATAAGCATCTAGATCTCTATGCTCCCCTATCTCTCCGCTGAGCCATGTAGAATACTTGCGGCTCAGACTGCCATCTGATCAAGAGGCATCCTCACTAGACAGAAGACGTGCATAACTACCTCCCTACAATCCTCAAAAACCTGACGGGTTTGGATCACACCTAACCCTAGGAGGACGCTACCTATGGAATTAATGCAATGAACTCTTCCTACATGCATCCTCTACCGGAAATGATGGTAGTGACCGCTTCTCTCTAGGTGGTGGTATCGCTGGTACACCACCCAGAGGTACTGTATATGGTATTGTCCCTTGTACCAATGAATCATCATTAGGAATATCATCCTCATGATCACACATTGGAATCCTAGATGGATGTATATGTGGAGGCATTCTGAAATAGATCTATATGTACCACAATCAATAGAGTATACTTGGTGAGCTGACACTAACTCAAGAAGGACATAGTAACAAACTCAATCCTATATGATTCATGTACCATTTATTTTTTCTCTAAAACTACTATTTTCATGTATGAAGTCGAAAACAGAATTTAGGGTTCTTTTTTATGGATACGTCGATCGTTGCACCAACAATGGAGTCCCTAGTTTGAAATCTATACTCGAAACACATAACATTGTTTCCCCAAACCAATATCACAGACTCTGGGTTTGTTAGTTAGGTCCAACCTTGCTCTGATATAACTCTATCATGAACCATCCCCTAGGGCCCATTCTGTGACTACCCTATGCATGCCTCCAATAATCCAGGGGGTGGAAACTAGCATAGACTAAGAATATACCACAAATGGAAGGCATTTCACTAAGTACATGTACACATTGACCCATATCCAAGCCCAAATGTGATGAGCAAAAACCACTAAGTAAACAAGAACTCATACCACTAAGATACCAACAATAGAGTACGAAGGTACAATAACTAAAATGTAAATGGGCCCAAAATACAATCCCAAAAAAAAAGGAATGTAATATCTCCTAAATCTTGTCCACAAAAAAACATTCCTTAACGGTAGGTACAGAAATCGTTGTTTGAATTTGTTGAGCCACACCTTGTTTATCAGGCCTCTCTCTAAGCTCCACCTAGTTTGGGTCCACCATGGAATCCACAAAATTATTAATTGTATGCACAAGAGATGACACAAGTGGTCATTTCCCATGTATGGGTGAGTAAAACAATACTGAGTAGGGACCTAGAAAACATAAAGGTACACCAATAAGAAATAAAAAAAGTACACCAGAAAGGATACACACGATGTACACCACAAAGGAAACACAGAAAGTTAAATCAACATGATCAGCTCACACATGTATAAATATAAAGCACCATGATAAGGATTTCCAATTTTAGTCCACAGATCTCTAAGTTTCTATGATAGTAGAAGTGTTAGTGGCACATATAGCGTCGGTGGAACACAGAGCGTTAGTGGTGCACGAAGCGTCAATTGGGCATGGAGCATCGGTGGTTCCTGGAGTATCAATGGTTTAAGTT
This sequence comes from Viscum album, assembly GCA_963277665.1. NCBI lineage: Eukaryota > Viridiplantae > Streptophyta > Magnoliopsida > Santalales > Viscaceae > Viscum > Viscum album. The sequence goes on along the minus strand of OY728141.1, from coordinate 1,011,106,659 downwards.
TAAATGGTTCACAAATCATCGATGGTGCATAGAACATCAATGGATCTGGAACCATCGATTGGTGAAAAAGTCCCCCAAGTCACATAGTCACATCCTGCTGAAGGATTCTACTTGTAGCGCGCTTCTTTGGGGAGAACCTACTACACAAGATGTTAGGTTGTAAAAAACATCCACACAAACTCACTTATTTTATCTCAAAATAACAGTCTAATAGATAGAGTCCCAACGCATCAAACAACACATAAAACTGACACACTGTATGAAGGATATAGTAAATTTCAAAAAAAGTGTCTGGTTTGGTTTGAGGCCGAACCAACCTGAACTGACCCAATCAGTCTAGGCCGTCTTGATGGGCCGCTGGGCCACTAAAGTGGCCCATTTTACCCAACTCGACCTGTTTTATGTGGGCCATGCACTCTCTGTCAATATGGCTGCCATATTTAATGTAGAAGAAACCACTTCCTAGTCTTTCCTAGTCCTGCATCCCGGTGGTCATGGGGTCCTCCTCTGATGCGGCCTTCGAGCTGTGTCCTACCACAATGAGCTCCTCCTTCAATGTGGTCAAACTGGAATGTGGCTATACACCCCGCCAAATCCGGGCCTTTAGTCATGTCGTGCACTACCCTCGCTACCAACCCCCCAATTAGTGGACCACTATTCATTGCTTCCTCATCCATGAGTCTTCGCCTACCTATAATGCTTATATCACACCTTCTTAATGTCTTCTATATCACTTCCATTGCACTTATATTGTTTCACCATAGATCATGGGTGAAATGATTGATCATTCCCATAGGGTTTCAAAGGGGGAAGAATGCATGAAGAACACGATCGATTTAGGGGGGAGGGATTAAGCACATAAACACCCAAATAATAGATCTTGGCCTTAATTTTTTATCCTTGATCCGTTAATTTTAGTGGGATCATGATGAAAAAAACAACAGAATATTCACCATGATCTATTCCCTTTAATCTCGAAATAATTATCTACCCTGCAAGAACAACCAAACCATGGATCAACCTATTTGTGGGTTGGTATGATTTCATCATTTTATTTCAATTAGGGTAAAATAAATCAAAAAGAGGTCGACACTCTACATTGGAGATGGGACCTATCGTCGACAAAGAACAGAGGTCTCAGTGTCATTGTCTATTCTCGATCTGCCGGTGTTTGTTGTTGGTAGATAGTTTGCTTCTCTTTTCCTCTGGGTAATTCCATGGTTATGGCGATAACCCTAATTTCCCTTAAATTGGATTATTAAAAAAGAAAAATTCCACTACATCAACACGTAACATTTAATAAATTATTTTTATTTAATATTTGTATGAACTTTATGCCCAAAATCTCTCTTTTACCCTCAACCCACACCGGTGGAGGTTAGGACCCGCCTATGGAAAAAACCCTCATAAAAACTCAATAGTGGTATTAGATTTCCAATCCATGTTACCGTTTATGAGTTTTTAGGATTTCAAAATAAAATATATATTTTTTATTTATTTTATTTATTGTTATTCCCCTAGTGACTTTTTCTATGGATAACCCACGTCGACCAATGTTAGGTCGCGCTTAGGGTAAATCCATTAATCTGATCTCAATAGTGACATTAGATTTCTGATTTGGGCACTCATTTAATAGTTATTTCACTTTTTCAAGGAATTTTCCAGTACATAGTATTAAAAATGTAAAAAAATTTCAAAAATTCATTTCGGGCACCCCATGCCTCAGAATTTCACACCATCTCACCTTCTAGTCTCAAAATTTTTCCAAATAAATTTGGAAAAGTAAATTAGGAAAATCCATGACAGTATAGGATTGTTGAGTGAAGTACCTCAATATGAAGGTCCTAGGGATAAGCAGTTACATTAGTGTGTGGTTGAGAGAAGTGGTTGTCAAAGTTGGAGAATTAGGTTAATTTGGGATTCATATGGAAGTCTATAGTGAAATATTCCCCTAATAAGATTTCCTGGGGAAATAAAGAACAAATTATTATCTAGTGATAATGGGGTGCCTAATTTGGATTCTAGGGAGATGCATCACTCTAGTAGAGGCTTGGGAAATTTTCATATACCTAGTAAAGGCTTATGGTGAAGGGTTCACCTATGTTTGCTGGTATATTTAACTGGTTTCCCTAAATGAGGTCTAGGGTGAAGTGTCACTGTAGTGTTGTGATCTTGAAGTGAATTACATATGGCATGATAGTTTCTTTGACATAGAGGTTCCCTTCACCATAGTTTTTGTGCAAGAGGGTCTAATTTATATTCTGAGAATGTTTTTAGTGTATTATTACTTTGAATAAAATAAATTAACCCAAAATAAATATTATTACACAAGATTTCATGATTAATAGACCACTTAAGTGGGGAGGGAGGACCTGGGAAAATCGACTAGGGAATCACTTCATCATTTATAAAATGATAAAATTACATTAAAATGAGGATAACGGGGGTATATTTAATCGATAATTAGTTGGTCTTGGAAAAAAATGGTTGAACACTAAGGTAGTGCTCATAGGTTATCATGGAGCCTCGCATAGGTTCAAAGGTAAGGACTTATTCTAATCTACATTTCACTCAACTAAGACATTCATGGAATGTGTGTAGGTTGAGGGAAGGAAAGAAATACCATGGATTTGGATTATTAATCTAGGAGTATAAAATGTGTCACATAGGCATTGGCTCTTTCCATTCTCTACACTTGTTAATTTTTTTTTTCTGATTCACATTACTAAATGGAGTTCCAACAAAGTCTTCCCCCCATTGGAACTGGATAAGATTATAAATAGAAGAATTAAATTATATGGTGAACATTACAATAACAAAATAATGATGTTATAAGGTAGGTTGGATCCTAATAGTGGTGGGTGTGGGGATATAACACATGTTTCACATTAGCATTTGAGTTCATAATATTTTCATCCTTCAGTTCATGACATGATGAGATTAAAAATAACCCACCACCATTTATACAAATTCCATGTTCCACAAGACTTATCTATACTGAGGGATAATGATTCCTTATAAATTCGACCCAAAATGGTGTCTTAGTGGTGAGAACCAAACTGCAGGAGTTGGATGTGGATTTTGTAAACTACAGTTAAAAAGGTTGAAATTCCATAAAATAAATTTCTTAGGGTCATCCAGACACTTTTAGAATCATGAAACTCATTGATAGCATGTACACATTGTATCACGTGGGGGATTTCACTTTCCCTAATTTTATTTGACTTCTTTTCAAGCATGAAAGGACTTACAGATCAAAAGTTATGAATGTTGTAATTTAGGTAATTATATAATAAAAGTTAATATTTCATGAAGGTAGATCACCTAGCCTCTTTATCCAAGGAATTTACCCAAATCATTCTCCTATCTCACTCACAATTGACTATGCATTAAATAAGAGAACATTCATATCATTTAAAATTTGACTTAATCAATGCATTTTTCTTATTATTTAATCTGATCATGTAAGCATCATAACACAATAGAAAAAATAAACAATGGTGAAATTAAAAAAAACATGACTTCTCTTGAGAATTTGTTATTTTTAGATATATTAATTTTGAAGTGTTCAATTGTGACCCTATGGGTAAAATACCCAAGTTGTTTCTGACTTGAATCACTACATGCATTTGATTCCAATGTTTCACTGTCTCATCTGAAATACTATCTAATCTAGAAATGGACCACATATTAAAAGTTTTTCTCCATAATAAATAAATACACACACATAGGAAATGTGGTCTTAGGAAGCACAAAATAAAGTCAAAATAATATCGATGGATACCTAGACCCTAATTCATATTTTGCCGGAAAATTGATGCATTGATCATCTTAATAATCATAATTATTACATGAAGCCAATGTATTTGAAATAAATAAATAAATAAATAAAATCCTTAACATAAATAGTTGGATCGATGCTCATGATCCATCGAAACATAAGTTAAATTCATGATAAAAATTATGTTTTCATTAAATATATTTTGACAGAATTAAATGAAATAAAATAATACATTTAATATTTTTAAAATTTGTTGATTTTTTTTATTTTTTTACCTATAAATTTTCTACAGCTTGAGGTAGACTTTAAAATATCTGAAAGAGGTTTTGGGTCAAATCATGACCCAAAACGGGTTGATTGGTTTATATAGGGATCGACATATCGTAGCCTCGGTCAGGTCGATCCAGCTGGGCCATGAGTTGGCTTGTAGATAGAGATCCATGTTACAAATGCATGAATATGAGGAGATGTAGGGTAGCACTTGACGAGTGGTAGGATGGGAAGATTACATGTCATCTGAGCCTTGGCTATCCATACGATAGTGGCCTGTGATAGTGGGTATGTCAGGCTAGCGGTGGGAAGGTCATGATGCAATAGGGTGATGATAGGTGTTGACGTTAGTGAAAGATGATGAAATGAATGTGGAAGGGGTCTGTATGTCGGATCATCCTATGTGGTGATACCAGGAGCTCTACTAGGTGGCATATGGAATCTATAGATGTATGTGATGGATAGTAGTGAGCCCTAGGGGAAAGTATCTATAGAGAAACATAGAAACATAATAGGTGGTGTGGGTGGAAGATACATTCATTCACTTTTCCTCAAAATATAATTATTATAAATTATTCCAAAACTATCAGTACCGAAAAACTTTTTTAATTTTTTTAAGATCACCATGGACAACCACCACTATTCCCAAAAGCACAACTTCCACTTTCTTTTGATTAAATGTTTTTTGTTTGAGTGTCTAGAAACCACCCATTTATGGGGTTTTATTTATTTCATAATGGAAATATTTTATGCCCCAATACATTAAAATTTTTCCCTAAATACTATCTAAGATCATTTTAAAGTAAAAAAACAATCATTAAATTTTCCTTGAATATTTTTTGAGATAATTAAAAATTCAATTCTTTGAAAAATAATCCATTTAAAACTAATTGATTTCAATCACATACCATTGAATTTAATTATTTTTCTACTAAAAACTACATAAATTCATTAATGTTAAAAAATATAAAAATATTCATTGAAATAATAAAAATATATAAGGAATTAAAATAAACATTTTTAACTATATTTTTATTTACTTGATGTCTCACTCCTCTTCTAATTTTTTAAATAATATTTCATATATTTAATCTCATGAAGTAATAATGAGTATCTTGAATAATAAATTATATCAATGATCATTCTAGTTTTTTTTCATGTGATATAATCTATTCATAACATTAGTGTGTTATAATTTCTATGGTGTTAAATTCCCCCATCAAATAAATTAAGTTATCTTAATTTTAATTTCTACACAAAAATGAAAATAGATAAGGGTATCCAAATATATTCATTACACGGGATATAGTTTCTAATAAAATATTAACCATATTAACTTACGTAATACTAAGAAAGACATGTCATTTTTGAGTATTAAGACACATTAATGGAGGTATTATTCATAGATATATCATAATCAGTCTTGCATCAATAGATAATCATAGGTTGATTTGGGTTCTGAAATTTGACGTCTTTAATTTTTAAATTAATATAAGAGATTTATAGATATGTCAAACCCAATTAGTAAATTATATTAAATTCATATAAATGGAAAATAATATTTTTTTCATAATGAACATATCTAAAAAATTCTCCTTGGGGTAAAATAATAATACAACTAGTCTTTTATCTAATAATTGAATATCAAAGCATTGTCTAGTGAATGTCATTATCTTAGAAAACATATTACATATACTAGAGTGGATGTAATAAAAATATAATAATAAATACAAAAATATAGAGTATAGGATAATTGTTCCTTAACTTTTTCTTTGGTGCATATTTCAACATCCTCAACACGAAGAAAACTGAATATCCTTTCCTTTGTAATCATCATTATATTAACTTCTACAACACTCCATTTTTATCTTATTTGATTTGTATGAATATTAAACATTGTTTAAATGGTTACTCATAATTCAAGATCACTAGTTATGAATAACAAAAATGTTATTCACTTAAACTCATATCTTATTCAATTGATCACTAGGGAAATCACTACATTTTCTATTGAACATATTGTTAACTTGTTTCTTCTATGCTTAATCTATTACATTAAATAAAGGAAATTTTATTTATGATAATACATAAAGTAAATTTATAATAAAAATTAAGTTTGAAATTAATATATGTTGAGTGAATTAAATGAAATAAAATTATTCATTTAATATTATGAAAATTTGTCGACTTATTTTTTGAAAATTAAGTTTTTTAAACTTTTAAATTCTCTCGGCCTAGGTAGAATAGTAATTCCCTAAATTAGGTTTTCATCCAAATCATGAACAGAAATGGGAGGATTAGTTTAGACAGGTCCCCACATATCCTATCCTGGGTTGGGGTGTCCCGACTGGTCCATGAGTTGGCTAGTAGAGGGATATCCATGTACCACATGCAAGGATAAGGGGATATGTATATAGAAGCACTAGCTGTGTGGTAGGATGTAGAGATAACAAGGCATGTGAGTCTTGGAGATCCATGCAGTGTTAGCCTATGATGGTCGACAAGGTAGGCTGGCGGTGGGAAGGCTGAGATGCGATAAGTGACAAAGGTGTCAGGGAAAGATGGTGGATGTTATGGAAGGAAGATGGGATGAATGTGGGGGTCTTCCAGTGGTGACATCATGAGGGGGGAGACCAGGAGCTATACTAGGTGGTGTTGGCAGTGTTTTTTAGGACGACACCCCCTATTTTTTCAAAGAGGGGAAGGTGGTGGTAGATGGTGGCTGGCCAAACCCAACCAAACCCACTAGAGGAGGGAGACAAGGTAGGGGTGAGGATTCCCTAAAAAAGTCAGGAGACTCCTCCTATTCCAACATCAACTTCATCATCTCACCGGCAAAGTTGATCCCATATTTGAGAAATTTTGTTGCAGTAGTTTTCTTACTTATTCATGAGATACTTTAATATGGATTTCTCCTTATAATAATGAGGGAGTGTGTACCCACAATTACCCATAGTGATCTTTCAATTTTCCCATGATTTTTTACCGCATTCATTTTTGGGGGTTTTTCCATGTGATATATAGTGTCCATTTATTACTTCATTTTTCAGTTCGTTTAATTTCATGACTATATCTAAATTGCAGCCAATCATTTTTTGGTCCTAATAAGTGGTATCAAGGGCAGGTTCTTGCTCAGTTCTATTTACATTTTCATGTATTAATAATTTTCATTAATTTGAGTATTCTATATGATTAAAACTATGGTTGATATATCAAATCAGAAAAAATGAATTGAAAATATTAAATACACCTTTGTGAAATAGGGGAGGTTCTTGACTACCGACATGTCCAGATGACGGCATAATTCGAGACTAAAAAATTCAAGTGGGATAATTTTATGTTGTGGGAAATGAAGATCCATGTAGTTCTGTGGAAGGATAATTGTCAAAAGAAAATTTGTAGAATGATCAGCATATGTGACAATAAAGCAAGGTTCTAGTGGGATCCATTATAATAACATGTATTTAAATGTGGAGAGTTCTTCTAGAAGTGTAGATATACTAGTCAGTGAAGCGACAATGACTGATGGAAGTATGTGACATCTCAACGATGCATGGATTATCTGACTGAAAATTACTTTTTTTATTATCAAAACACTTTTTTAAGGAAAAAGTGAGAAACCACAAAAATAGTCTAAACAAAAGATAAAAACACAAGAAGAGAAGAACCAGAACCAACTATCAGACCTTCTCTACCCCAGCAAATATGCCATGAAAAGAATCCTTCAACAACACAGGTACCTTCGGCAAGCTGTACCTGTAAATGCATGGGCACGGTACCAACGGACAATCCATACCCTCTCAAGCCTCCCAATCCAAAAGGACCGTATTAGTGAAGACTTTGTGCTCCGAGCCCCGTCTGGTGCAGGTCCAAGAGAGAGAGAATCAAACACCAAGCCTTCAAACAAAGGCAGACAACATGAAAAACCAAAAGACAATACAACACAAACAAGAAAACCTCTCAAACCACCTGATCAAGACATCCAGGTAAGACCGAATCATTAAATAGAAACTTAATATTACCTAAATTCATCTCCCTAAAAAGTTTCCAGGATAAAGATGAAACTTGAAGGTTAGAAACCTCCATCATTATATTCTCCAACTCAGAAGAAAGTTGATCCCAGGTCTATATGTACTCCTCAACACTGATTTCCCCTCTATTGAAATGTGACACCCCATGCTTCTACAGTACGCTTCTCTTTGAATAATGTGATAGCGTGTGTTGTACGCAACACCGAGTTCTAACACACCATAACCAATCAAACTAGCCATTATGAATAGTAATACCTACTTTTTGAAATTATATATATTTTATATTTAAAAATGGACTTCATTTTTGGATTCGGAATATCAAATTTAGCCCAAGGTGAAATATTTGTACTTTTTGGATAACTTTAATATTTTGATGATTAGTGAAAATTACTAAATTTTAATTAAAAACAACTTTTTTAATCAAAATAATTAATAGTGATAAATTGTGAATTTAAGTGGTTTTAAAGTATATTTAAAATATATTTAACCATTTAATAAAATTTTGGTCATTGGACATAATTTTACAATTAAAACAGACATAAACAAGTGTCAATCTTTTGATAGTTATTATCTCTTAAAAACACGTTTTTTGTTTTAACAACGGGAATTAATTTTAAATTAATTTCTTCCACTTCTATGTTTTGAATTTGGAAAAATGGATTCCATATTTGGAATCAGGATGTTAAAATTGTGTAAATAGGCAACTTTTATTTTTAGACATTTTGAATAATTACTTTGCTAAATATTTTATTTACCATGGTTAAGGGTAAATCCGGTAAATAAGGGTTAAAAATAATATTATAAAATACTAAATTACCCTAAAATGTGTCCTAGAATTATTGGTTCATACATGTTCGACCATAGTCATCTTTGGGTCGATTTTGGGACCCCATGGAGCCACTTGAAGGTTATAGGGACACATTATTTTAATTAAGTTAAAATGAATACAAAAATGACACAATCATATATCTTTTAGAAAAACAATTTTTACATAGGGTTATCTATGTTGTAATTTCGACTATAAATAATAATTAGAAATCTAAAAATATTTCTTACATAATTATATTTTATTTATAATTTTTATAAATTACATAATGTTATTTATTTATGACACAATGATGATGTAGTAATTAACATAATAGTGAAAATTTAAACTAATTGATATTATAAATACCCAAATAAATATAATTTGAGACTTTTAATGAATTAAAATAATTTTCTAGGATAATATTACATATTAGGATTGATTTAAGTAACTTTTTTCTAAGTAATAATTCTGTTATGAGTTTTACAAAAATCAACTATTGAATAGTGTCAAAATTGACATAAAAGAGTTTTTAAAAGAAATATTATATTATTAATTGATATTAAATTCCTAAAAATCTATGGTTCGACCAAAAGACTTATATCATGATATTTGTATCATTAATGGACCACTTGGGGGTCTATTGGATGTATATGGTATGTTTATTAACCATATAATATAAAAATACAAAGAGACATTGTAAAAGTGAAACTAATTAACTTAGAGTTAATACTTAAAGATAAGGTTAATATAATGACCCAAACCTGTCTAAATTCTATTGGTTGAGTGGTTTTCCACCTATACCCACCTTAAAATTTAAATAATCAACTTTTGAGCCATTAGAAACCGAATATGAATTTATTATAAATTAATATTTCTAGGTTTTCCAAAGGTTCCCCTCACCCCTCTTATAAAAGGGAACTCCTCCTTCTCATTTCCTCACACATTCAAAGCCTTTTGGTTCGGCCAAACTCTACCAAAATACTCTACCAACTTCCATAAATACAACCTAGAGGCCTTAGTTTGATCAGAAAGCCAATTTAAGGATCCCTTTTGATCAAATCAAAAGGAAGAACCCGAAGAAGAGGTAATGATTTCACCACCCTTTTCCATGTTCCTTTCTTCTTCCACTTCTTATTCCTTTGTTATTACCATTCTAAAATAATAACTCCAGTATAATATATATACTGTGATGTTATTATAAATATGGTACAACCATTTTCAGTATTCTATCCACCCTTTGAATAACATGTCACCACACGTGCGTACGTACGGCTTACCGTCTCCACGTCGTGGTGTAATTGTTATTCAATATATTATTATTTGGATGGTTATAATAATGATGTGTAACTCATGTAAATAAAAAATATAACTTGTTAATGATTCTTTATATATGATATACCATCCATTTATATATTATTTTAATATCAAATGAATGATATTTTCGCTTGTGCATACGTACGGACTACCGTCTCCATGTACACGATGAGATTCATTCTCCATCATTTCCATTAAAGTATAATTGTCATTTGATGATTTAAAAATGATGTTTAAGGACTTGATATCATTCTGGATATGAATAATATACATCCTATCCATTACAAACATGTCTTATGTAACAAAACATATTAAATATAATGAGTAAGTTAACACCCGAAACAACGATAATACTAAGATATTATTAACAAATCAATGTTAAAAGATCATATATGATATAATATTAATGTATATGATTCTTATATAATTTAATAACAATTACTTAACCATTATACAGGAGGTTAACCTATCCCAACCAAGGAAAAGTACAAGTTAAGGGTTATTTCACAATCTCTTCATTATCCGAGGTTCTTTACACGTAATAATCTACTGGGATCTCTTTATCATCCACATCCATGTTTCTTAAAAATGTATTTCAAAACATTTTTAATATTTAATAGAATATGGGTTAAAGTAATTTATACCCTTGTTTGAATTTTTATAAGAGTTTTATAAAGGAATCATTCCATCTTTTTCCAAAGAAGGTGCTTTTTAACCTTTTGACAGAATTAAGGTAAGAATGTTTTTTTAACTTATACAGCGGGTGTGGTTATTTTCCACCGTTATAAAATCGTCGCAGCTTCCCTTTCAATCTTATAAGAATATTTTCAAAGAAAATGTTTTATTTTATAAATATACGACTCTTAAATTATTTCAAAATAGAAAGAGATATTTCACTAAAAAGAGTTTTGATTTTATCTATGTCAACATCCTTTGATGGATTTAACGCTTATTTGAAGTTGATTTATTATGATACAAAACTTATATATTGTATTGAAGGTTTTGTGATATGTTTGACTGTGGATGTGCTATTCTTATGACATTCATAGTTTATTGTGAAAGTATTGACATTCCGTATGCTAGTTTTAATACGAATGTTTATGTTATGTTTAAACCTTTTCATATGGGAATGCATTGGACTTAATATGTGATGGGTGGAGCCCGCTATAGCTCCTAGATTCATCGGTAGGTCTCATGAGACAAAATAGTGTCTTGGAACAAGGCCTTGACAAAATCTTATTTGTAGTCTTGGCACGAGTCCTTGGTTATGTGGTTATGATAGTCTGGCATTATGCATTCCATCATTACGAAAGTGGTTATTGATATTGTATGTGATTATTCGATTAGTAGAATATTAATGTGAATAAGTAAATCGAATGATTTCATTTTATTTTTGCCATAATATGTTGAATTTCAAGTTTAAAACACTTTTGTTTTAGTTATACATTGCCTTAAATGTTTATTCTTATTTATGAAAGTTTCCGCTATATTGTTATCCTTATTGGGCATTTGAGCTCACCCCTTTTCTATGTCTTATTTTTCCCAGGGTATGAAGAAGTAAATTATGAATGACCTACAGGGATAATATGTGGGGATATGAGTGTGTAATATGAAGTAAATATGTTGTTGTAGTTTTCATTTTTATGATGTAATGTAAGACTTTTGAATATATCTAGTGTTTCCAAGGATACTAAACCAATCGGTCATTCGAGATTTGATCCTTCTTGTGATCATGCCAATGTTATGTAATAATGCACCGACTCTAGGTAAATGGGGTCAGGGCGTTACAGTTGGTATCAGAGGAATTTTAGTACAAACCTTGGAAGCTAGATTTAGATAAACTCTCATTAGAGGACATAGATTTAAGATGGACTTTGAGGATTAGTATAGAAGAACTTCCTAGAATTTTGGTATAGTAGAGATTTTGTGAGTTTTCCGAGCAATACATCACTGTCTGGATATGATCAGGTAGAGGCAGCTCTAGCACATATGTACCTAGGGGTAATGCACGAAAACACCGCTTTGATCTAGTCTCGAACGGGAACTGGTTCATGACAACGGGCCTTGCTACACTCTTGGTTACGACACTCTCGAGGGATATTCTTAGGATAACTCTCATTTTCATTAAAAATAATTATTAAGGGTTTATGAGTATATAATTCATCAAAGAAAACATTTTTATGATTATGGATTATATCCATAAATAGTTCAATTTATGTTATGTGTTTTATAAGTATGGGATTATGTATTTTGATTCATAAACTGATCTAGTTTATGACATTGTTTAGAAATGGCTCCTAGTGGAAGAAATGGAAACTGTATTAATGCACACACTCCATGTAGGGATTTCCCTCCTGCTCAAGATAATTATAGTGGAGATAGTGATGAAATTGGTGCCGATCAGCTAATCACCATACTCGGACAACTCACTCAGGTTATGAAAAATAACATTACCCGTATGGAGCACCCTGATCCGCAGCGTGGAGGATCAATGTTAGATTGATTCATGAAGCAACAACCACCAATTATCAATGGGAGTAAAAATCCCTTAGTAGCTGAGAAATGGATAAATTCCCTAGAGAAAATATTTCAGGCTTTGGGGAGTAGTGAAAGGGAAAAAGTTATCATGGCAGTTTACCGCCTCACTGGAGATGCAGATCAATGGTGGTCATTGATTCAAAATACTAAGGAAGATGATGAAGTATCAAATATGGAATGGAGGGAGTTCAGAGATCTGTTTTTAAAAAAATACTTTCCTCGCGACCATCGAGCAGATATGGAAAGTCAATTTCTGAGTCTGAGACAGAAGGAGGATGAAAATGTCACAAAATATGAGGCTAACATTACAAGGTTAGTATGGTATGCTGGAGATTATATATGTAACCCAAGAAGTAAGATTGATCATTTCATTTATGGGTTAAAACCATTTCTCCGTCGAGCATTAGTATCACAATCCTTCTCATCATACGAAGACATTGTCTCATGTGCTATCATGACCGAAAAAGAATTCTCTATGTTTTATGACATTAAAGCAAAGCAAGAGAAGAAGAGACATGCTGATCAATCTGGGAATGGAAATAAGGGGAATAAGGGAAAGGTTGAATATCCATCCTGTGTTAAATGTGGTAAGAAACACCCCGGTACTTGCTTGAAGGGATCATGAGTCTGTTTTAAGTGTGGTGAAAAAGGCCACCAAGCACGGGATTGCAAGGGGAAGAAGAGAGCTACCAATGTTCAGTGTTACAATTGCAGGGAGATGCGGAATTATGCAAATGAATGTCCTAAGATTCAGGAGAACTTACCTTAGAAAAGGCCAAGGGATCAAGGCCAAGCTTATCCTATCACTACTGCTGATGTAGAAGCTCCGAAAGATGTGGTGGCAGGTAATTTAATGGTTTCCTGAAGTTTAGCAAATGCATTATTTGATTCTAGATCATCGCATTGTTTCATATCTTCCCAGTTTGCTAATAAAATTAGATATTTCCAATTTGATTTAACAATGGAGTATTCAGTTAAAAATCTTAAGAGAAGTATCATTGCAACAATGTTTTGTGAATCAGTCCCCATTAGAGCACATAAATTTTCTTTATCTGTTGATCTCGTCTTCATACTTATGATTGAGTTTGATATAATCCTCAGTATGGAATGGATTTCGGACTATGATGCAGAGATTTATTTTAAGAAGAAAGAGGTTACAATTCTTGATGATGATGATAAGGAACACCTTATCTTTAGAGCAAAATCGTCACCACCTAATTCTTATTTAGATCCACCCCCAGTAGATCAAATAAATTCAATTATTGGGGAGGAAGAGAATGAAATAACTATGGTTAAGGAAAGGAATGTTCAAATAGTGGATGTACCTGTTGTGAAATAAGTTGTAGATGTATTTCTGGAAGAATTACCTAGACATCCTCCAGAACGAGAAGTTGAGTTTTCCATTGGTTTAATTCCTCGATCAAGCCCTATATCGAAGACCCCTTATATAATGGCCACTATAGAATTAGTTGAACTAAAGAAAAAACTAGAGGAATTGAGTAATAAAGGATTTATTCTCCCTAGTGTTTCTCCATGGGGAGCCCCTGTTCTTTTTGTTAAAAAGAAAGATGGATCTATGAGGTTATGTATTGATTATAGGGAGATCAATACTATAATGATAAAGAACAAGTATCCCCTACCTCGCATTGATGATTTATTTGACCAACTGGATGGAGGTCTATACTTTTCAAAGATTGACCTTCGATATGGATACCATCAGTTTTGTGTGAAGAAGGAAGACATTCTGAAGACAACATTTCGAACCAGGTACGGGCATTACGAGTTTACTGTAATGCCTTTTGGATTGACTAATGCAACCTATGTATTCATGGATCTGATGAATAGAGTTTTCAAGGAGTATCTCGATGAATTTGTGGTGGTATTCATTGATGATATCTTGGTATACTCAAAAAGCTATGAAGATCATGAAAATCAATTACACATTATCTGAAGACTCTAAGAAGACAATAATTATATGGGAAGTTTAGCAATTGTGAATTCTGGCTTTAGGAGATTTCTTTTCTTAGCCATATTGTCTCTAAAGATGAAATCTCTGTTGGTCCTTCTAAGACTAAGGCAATCCAAGAATGTCCAGCACCGATGAGTATAACTGAGGTACGTAGTTTTATTGGTTTAGCAGGTTATTATCGACGTTTCATCCAGAATTTTGACCGATTGGCTAACCCATTAACAAAGATCACATGTAAAGGGGTTAAATTTGGTTGGAGAAAATAGTGTGAAGAATGTTTCGAAGAACTGAAGAGAATATTAGTCAATGCTCCTAT
The DNA here is from genome assembly GCA_963277665.1 of Viscum album. Lineage (NCBI taxonomy): Eukaryota > Viridiplantae > Streptophyta > Magnoliopsida > Santalales > Viscaceae > Viscum > Viscum album. The sequence goes on along the minus strand of OY728141.1, from coordinate 1,011,091,632 downwards.
ATTGACTCTACCATCGGGGAATGATGGGTTCGTTATTTATAGTGATGCATCGAAGAAAGGACTTTGTTGTATCCTTATGCAGAATGATAGGCTTATTGCCTATGCATCATGACAGTTGAAAATTCACGAACAAAACTATCCTACTCATGATCTCGAGTTAGCAGCTGTGATCGTTTCTTTGAAGATATGGAGGAACTACCTCTATGTTGAAAAATGTGAGATTTATACTAATCACAAGAGTTTGAAGTATATTTTCTCACAAAAAGAACTCAACATGGGGAAAAGGTGATGGCTTTAATTACTCAAGGATTATGATTGCACGATACACTACCACCCAGAGAAGGCAATCAAGGTGGGAGATGCTTTGAGAAGAAACGATCATGGAGTTTTGAACAATATGAGAATTGAAAGGGATCTAATTTTCATGGATCTAGTAAAGATGGACATGGGAATTACCAGGGAAGGAGAAACATTAATGCCTTTTCAAATGGTTTCCAAACCATCTTTACTAGAAATGATTAAGAGTTCTCAGACTAATGATGGAGAATTTCAAATGATGATTAAGGCTCTGAATGATGGGAGACTGAGAGACTTTGTGTATGAAGACGGAATTTTGAAATTCGGGAAGAGACATTGTGTTCCCGATATACCTGATCTAAAAAGGGAATTGTTGGATGATGCTCATAGTTCCAATTTCTCTATACACCCTGAGAGCACCAAAATGTATAGAGATTTGAAGGGACATTTTTGGTGGGACAACATGAAGAGGGAGATTGCTAATTTTGTGTCAAGATGTATGGTTTTTTAACAAGTGAAAGCTGGAAGGCAACAGCCTGGAGGAGTAATGAAACATCTTCCCATACCGGAGTGGAAATGGGACAATATTATGATGGACTTTGTCATGGGGCTACCAATGACTCCTAGAAGGAACGATGCAATATGGGTTATTGTTGATCGTCTTACCAAGTCAGCACATTTTCTTTCTATAAGATAAGATCTACCCCTGGAAACTCTAGAAATACTATATATTAATGAAGTTGTGAGTCTTCAGGGAGTACCCCTATCGATTGTTTCTGATCATGATCCCCGTTTTACTTCAAGATTATGGAAGAGTCTTCAGAAATCCCTAGATGCTGAACTTCATTTGAGCACTGCCTACCACCCTCAGACAGACGGAAAATCAGAACGGACTATTCCAACCTTAGAAGACATGTTGAGATCCTGCTCACATGACTTTCAGGGTATGTGGGATCAGTATTTACCTATGGTAGAATTTTCCTATAGCAATAGCTTCGATTTGAGTATTCAGATGGCACCATATGAAGCGTTATACAGAAAGAGATGTCGCACACCAACATGTTGGGATGACGTTGGTGAAAGAAAACTTTTAGGTCTAGAACTGGTGGAGGAAATGATAGAAAAGGTGAAGGTAATCCAAAATCACATCAAACAGCTCAATATAGGCAGAAGAGCTATGCCGATAATCGAAGGAAGGATTTGGAATTTCAAGTCAGTGATCATGTTTTCTTGAAGGTATCTTCATGGAAGGGAGTCATATGTTTTGGTAAGAAAGGTAAATTGAGTCCCAAGTACATCAGACCTTTCGAAATTCTAGAACAAATTGGTGTTGTAGCTTACCGATTGGCAATGCCGCCAAGTCTCTCCAAAGTTCACATTGTGTTCTATGTATCTATCTTGATGAAATACATGCCTGACCCAACGCATGAACTCACTTACGAGGAATTAGAACTGGAACCCGATCTGTCTTATTGCGAAGAGCTCATCAGGATTCTTGATACGAGAGAACAAGTACTGAGAAACCGAATGACGCGTCTGGTAAAAGGTTTGTGGAGAAACTATAAGATGGAAGAGGAAACGTGGGAACCCGAGGAACTTATGATGAAGAACCTCCCGAGTCATTACATGTGATAAGTATTCTAGAAATTTTGAGGATGAAATTATTTGAAGTAGGGGAGAATGTAACACCTCAGGCTTCTACGGTATGCTTCTCTTTGAATAATGTGATAGCGTGTGTTGTACGCAACACCGAGTTCTAACACACCATAACCAATCAAACTAGACATTATGAATAGTAATACCTACTTTTTGAAAGTATATATATTTTATATTTCAAAATGGACTTCATTTTTGGATTCGGAATATCGAATTTAGCCTAAGGTGAAATTTTGGTACTTTTTGGATAACATTAATATTTTGATGAATAGTGAAAATTACTAAATTTTAATTAAAAACAACATTTTTAATCAAAATAATTAATAGTGATAAATTGTGAATTTGAGTGATTTTAAAGTATATTTAGAATATATTTTACCATTTAATACAATGTTGATCATTGGACATAATTTTACAATAAACCGAACATAAACAAGTATCAATCTTTTGATAGTTATTATCTCTTAAAAACATGCTTTTTGTTTTAACAACGGGAATTAATTTTAAATTAATTTCTGCCACTTCTGTGTTTTGAATTTGGAAAAATGGATTCCATATTTGGAATCAGGATTTTTAAATTTTGTAAATAGGTAACTTTTATTTTTATACATTTTGAATAATTATTTCGGTAAATATTTTATTTACCACGGTTAAGGGTAAATCCTGTAAATAAGTGTTAAAAAATAATATTATAATAATACTAAATTACCCTAAAACGTGTCATAGTCTTATTGGTTGATACATGTTCGACCATAGGCATCTTTGTGTCGTTTTTGGGACCCCAGGGAGCCACTTGTAGGTGATAGGGACACTTTATTTTAATTAAGTTAAAATGAATGCAAAAATGACACAAGCATATATCTTTTAGAAATTTTTTTTATATAGGGTTATATATCTTGTATTTTAGACTATAAATATTCATTAGAAAGATAAAACGATTTCCTAAATAATGATATATTATTTATAATTTTTAGATATTAAATAATGTAATTTATTTATGACACAATGATGATATAGTAATTAACATAATAGTAAAAATTTAAAATAATTGATATTATAAATACACAAATAAATATAATTTGAGACTTTTAATGAATTAAACAAATTTTATAGGATAATATTACATATTAGTATTGATTTAAATAACTTTTTTCGATGTAATAATTCTGTTATGAGTTTCCCAAAAATCAACTATTGAATAGTGTCAAAATTGACATAAAAGAGTTTTTAAAACAAATATTAAATTATTAATTGATATTAAATTCCTAAAAATCTATGGTTCGGACAAGAGACTTATATCATTATATTTGTATCAGTAATGGACCACTTGGGGATCTATTGGATGTATATGGTAAGTTTATTAACCTTATAACATAAAAATATAAAGAGACACTGTAAAAGTGAAACTAATTAACTTATAGTTAATACTTAAAGATAAGGTTAATATAATGACCCAAACCTATATAAATTCTATTGGTTCAGCGTTTTTAGACCTATACACACCTTAACATTTAAATAATAAACTTTGGAGACATTAGAAACCGAATATGAATTTATTATACCTTAATATTTCTAGCTTTTCCAAAGGTCCCCCTCACCCCTCTTATAAAAGGGAACTCCTCCTTCTCATTTCTTTACACATTAAAAGCCTTTCGGTTCGGCCAAAATCGGCCCAAATACTCTTCCAACTTCCCGAAATACAACCTAGAGGTATTATTTTGATCAGAAAGCCAACCTAAAGAGCCCTTTTGATCAATTTAAAAGGAAGAACCCGAAGAAGAGGTAATGATTTCACCACCCTTTTCCATGTTCCTTTCTTCTTCCACATATTCTTCCTTTGTTATTACCATTCTAAAATAATAACTCCAGTATCATATATATACTTTGATGTTATTATAAATATGGTACAACCATTTTTAGTATTCTATCCACCCTTTGAATAACATGTCACCATACGTGCGTACGTACGGCTTACCGTCTCCACGTCATGGTGTAATTGTTATTCAATATATTATTATTTGGATGGGTATAATAATGATGTGTAACTCATGTAATTAATAAATATAACATGTTAATGATTCTGTATATATGATATAACATCCATTTATATATTATTTTAATATCAAATGAATTATATTGCCGCTCGTGCGTATGTACGGACTACTGTCTCCACGAACGCGATGAGATTCATTCTCCATCGTATCCATTCAAGTATAATTATCATTTGATGATTTAGAAATGATGTTTAAAGACTTGTTATCATTCTGGATATGAATAATATACAACCTATCCATTAGAAACATGACTTACATAACAAAACATATAAAATAAAATGAGTAAGTTAACACCCAAAACAACGATAATACTAAGATATTATTAACAAATCTATGATAAAAGATCATATATGATATAATATTAATGTATATGATTCTTGTATAATTTAATAACAATTATTTAACCATTATATAGGAGGTTAACCTACCACAACCAAGTAAAATTACAAGGTAAGGGTTATTTCACAATCTCTTCATTATCCAAGGTTGTTTATACGTAATAATCTACTGGGATCTCTTTATCATCCACATCCATGTTTCATAAAAATGTATTTCAAAACATTTTAAATATTTAAAATAATATTAGTTAAAGTCATTTATACCTTTTTTACTTTTTATAATAGTTTTATAAAGGAATATTTCCGTCGTTTTCCAAACAAGGTGCTTTTTAACCTTTTCGATAGAATTAAGGTAAGAATGTTTTTTTTAACTTATACGTCGGATGCAGTTATTTTCCACCATTATCAAATCTTCGAAGCTTCCCTTACAAGCTTATAAAAATATTTTCAAAGAAAATGTTTTAGTTTATAAATATATGACTCTTAAATGATTTCGAAATAGAAAGAGATATTTCTCTAAAAAGAGTTTTGATTTCATCTATGTCAACATCATTTTATGGATTTTACGCTTATTTGAAGTTGATTTATTATGATACAAAACTTATATATTGTATTGAAGGTTTTGTGATATGTTTGAGTTTGGATGTGATATTTTTGTACCATTCATAGTTTATGGTGAAAGTATTGACATTCCGTATGCTAGTTTTAATACGAATGTTTATGTTATGTTTAAAATTTTTCATATGGGAATGAATTGGACTTAATATGCGACGGGTGGAGCCCGCTATAGCTCCTCGACGCATCATTAGGTCTCATGAAACAAAATAGTGTCTTGGCACAAGGCCTTGACAAAATCTTATTTGTAGTCTTGGCACGAGGCCTTGGCTATGTGGTTATGATAGTCTTGCATTATTCATTCCATCATTACGAAAGTGGTTATTGATATTGCATGTGATTATTCGATTAGTAGAATATCAATGTGAATAAGTAAATGGCATTATTTCATTTTATTTTTTCTATACTATGTTGAAGTTCAATTTTAATAGGCTTTTGTTTTAGTTATACATTGCCTTAAATGTTTATTCTTATTTATGAAAGTTTCCGCTATATTGTTATCCTTACTGGGCATTTGAGCTCACCCCTTTTCTATGTTTTATTTTTCCCAGGGTATGAAGAAGTAAATTATAAATGACATGCAAGGATAGTATGTGGGGATATGACTGTGGAATATGAAGAAAAGATGTTGTTGTAGATTTCATTTTTATGATGTAATGTAAGACTTATGAATATATCTAGTGTTTCCAAGGCTACTAAACCAATCGTTCTTTGGAGATTTTATCCTTCTTGTGATCATGCCAATGTTATGTAATAATGCACCGACTCTAGGTACCTGGGGTTGGGGAGTTACATGAAACCACCTACCAGAATTGTGTTCTTATTTTCAATCCATGATAGTTGTTCTTCATTAAGATACACCTCTAGCTTCCTCCCTCTCATTTTAGCTGCCTCCTCCTCTGATGCGTTGTGCATCAAGATCTTCTCACTCACTTCATCTTCGAAACTACATTGGAGAATCAAGTCTTCATCCTTTTCTCCTATCCCATGATGGTGAAGAGACTCCACATCTACCTTATTATAATTCAACTTCTTCACAGAGCGGGTATCCAAAGGTGGGGGTTGTAACGACCCGAAATTTTTGAATAAATCTTATTTCCTTATTTTATGTGTTATTTTATTTTATTTTTATACTCAACAAAAATGTTTCATTTGTTAACATGAGTATAATTAAAAAGATACTGTTGGGTTTTGACTATTATTTGACCATTGGTCAATATGACCGCTGGAAACTAAATGTTTTTATTACTATCTCTAAATACAAGAAATCTTGGTTAATTAATAGAGAAAGAAGATTCGATGGCCTCACCCAGTAGTCTTGGACCGATCGAAGCCCATCTAACAGAACTTGGGAAGGAGGTAGCACCACTGGGCTTTGCTCTGGACCAAACCCAAGCTGAACTTCATCGTGTGAAGCTAGAACGGGATCGCCTTCGTGAGAAGTTCAAACTAATAGAAATTACGACTTGTGCGATGTTGGCCGAGCCTCCCTCGGATTCTCTCACCTTAGCACACCTTACACATAGGTCCTATGCTGGTGTGATAAGGGGCTATGTAAGGAGACCGTGATTGCCTTGTGTAATCATTTGTTTTAAATAAAAGTTTGGATTTCTTCTTATGATGAAGTTTATGAATTTTCAAATGTCCATATAAATATAGTATGCATATTTTTGATAAATTTTGGAGAAAGGATATTTTAAAAATGTTTATGTAAACATTAAATAAATTAAAATGTGTAATGATTTTCAAAAAATGGTCTTCTATAATTATGTTCACTACGAAATTTCGAGTCTAATAAGATCAACTTGATTTTTGATGAATAGTAAATTATGAATAGTGATTTTACGCTTAGGATTAGTAATGTGACCAAATGGATTAGTAATCTCACTTAATGAAAGTATTAATATAATCTAGGCACCTTGATTAAGTAATGTGATTCAATAAAATGGTTAACTAGCGGTTTCATAAATTATTATTCAAGTATTAGTTTTTCGGGTGAATAGTGTTTTTTAATTAAAAATTTAATTAAAAATATTTAGAAAACTATTTTTATAAAACGGATTTCATTTTTGAACTCAGAGCACCGATATTATGCTATGGTAATTTTGGGGGTTTTTTCTGAAAAAATGAATTTTCGGTGAATAGTGTTTTTATTTAAAAATTAAATTAAAAATATTTAGAAAATTATTTTTATAAAATGGAGTTCATATTTTTAATCAGAGTGTTGATATTTGGTTAAGGTGAAATTTTGAGATTATTCTGAGAAAGTTGAATTTTCGATGAATAGTTAAAATACAGTTTTTAAGGTACGAGTGTCTAATGACATCATTAAATGATGTATTAAGTATATATTCAATATGGTCGAATTTTGAATAGTAAGATATGGTATGAGGTGTCCCAAGTGGCCAATACCATGGGAAAATACCATGGGCAAGCCCATGGTTTTTCCAAAACCACTAATGAGGTGTCCCTTGGCCATTAATGCCTTGTCCCCTCACTTTCCCTATAAATACCCACCCATTCCTCCTTTGGTTTTCACTCCCAACTCTCCCCAACGAAGTTCTGGTCTCCTTACCTCCCAAGGAGTCCTCCCAAGGTGCCCCCAAGCCCTCAAGGTCCAAAACATTGAGTTTCAAGAGTCACATTTTAAGGTAAGGGATCCGACCTCTCTCTTTCATTTCATGTAATCTCTTTTATGTCATTCCTTTTATGCAACATGTTATTATGTTGGAGGATGTTCTTTTATACTCCTCTTACTGCCCTTTTTATGTTCATATAATGAGATATCCCCTCTTACTCTCATTATTTCGTTTTACGAAGTTTTAAGTGGCGTCGTTAGGCTGCCGGAATTTTTGTAACAGACTCTTTCTCCCTTCTCATTTTTCAAGATCTATTTTCATGTAAAGTCTTTCATGTTCCTTTTTATTATGTTGGGGTATGATGTATAAATTTATCATACTGATATTTTATGATCATATGATGAGATACCCCATTTTATCTCTTCAATTCAGTATTTTGAAGTTTTAATTGGCGCCGTTAGGCTGCCGAATTTTTAAGTGGTTCTTCACCCTTCTCGTTTTGAAGTTCTACTTTCATGTCAATTCTTTCAAGTTACTTTTTTGTTATGTTGGGGTATGATCACTATATCTATCATACTGGACTCTTATGTTCATATGATTAGAGACCCCATTTGATCTCTTCAATTCAGTATTTTGAAGTTTTAAGTGGCGCCGTTAGGTTGCCGAATTTTTAGGGGATTCTTTCACCCTTCTCATTCTTTTCAAAGTTCTACTTTCATGTCAAGTCTTTCAAGTTACTTTTAAATTATGTTGGGGCATTATCTCTATATCTATCATACTGAACTATTATGTTCACATGATGATATATCCTATTTGATCTTTTCAAATCATTGTGTTTGAAGTTTAAGTAACGTCGTTAGGCTGCCGAACTTTCATAAGAGAAATCTAATTTTTGTCTTTCTTCCATGTTTTTCATTTCAAATGGCATGTCCTTGAAATTTCATTACCATGATAATGTATCCTTCTTATTCTGTCCATCTACTGTTTTATGGGTCATTTATGATTGTTTGACCCATTTTCCCTCTCTTTTTAATGTCTTCTAAAACCTCGTAACATAGCCGTTATGCTGCAGAATTTCCATCTCAAAATGTCTCTCTCTTTTTCTAAAGTTCTTTTATATTATTAAGTGAATACTCAAATCTCTTTCTTCTAAAGGGGTATTCACATATATACCAAAATGTTCTATTTTAAATTATGGGATTTACATACATGAGACCCACCTTCCTTTTCTGTGGGTTTTAAAGTGATGTAAAGATCATGTCTTTAAAGCCGTTTTTAAAACATTATGATTACGAAATGAAACCCATTTATTTTGTGCTACATGGGTTCTTTATGAAATGTTTGATGATGATATATGTGGCTCACATGATAATAAAGGAAAATTTAAGGGTGCGCCCTGATAGCGCTCCAATGCATTGGGTAAAGACTTAATCTCTAGAGATGACCATTTTTAACGACACCTTGGTGAATAACCTTGGTAATTTTTAATGACACCTTGGGGATGGACCTTGGTGAAACGAACCGATTTTCAATATTAAATGTTTCAGCCACATATTCAAGTTATGAAAAATGTTATTTTTATTATGAAATGCCTCATGATTTCTTTCTCATGCCTTACATTTCTTTTCATGGCCTTATTGAAGTATCTCAAGTTCACATGTAAAATGTTCATCTTGTTTCCCTTACTGGGCCTTTTGATCACCCTTTCTTTTGATGTATGTCCCCAGGTTATGAGTGGCAGTAATGAACCTAGGATGAAAATAAGGAGAAGCCTTTCAAGTGTTTAAGATTAATGTTTTATGTTTTTTTCATGTATTATGTTCCAAGTTTCCAAGACACTAAACCTTGAAGATCCTCAGTTTTGTGTAAGGTAATGAAAGTTTATGTTATAAAAAGGCGGGATGCTATAGTTGGAATCAAAGGATGGTTTAGTTATTTGTGGAAATTAGGATATGAAAACTCTAGGAATAACCCTATAGAAAAGTTAAAAAAATAGGAAATCTTCATGGTATTTTGATGAGTATTGAGTAAGGGGTTGCCAAGCAAATACATCCCTGTCTGTATACGAGAAGGTAGAGGTGGCTCTGGCACAGATGTACATAGGAGTAAAACCCGAAAACACCGCTTTGAGCTAGACTTGAACGGGAACTGGAACACGACAACAGGCCTTGCTGCACTCTTGGTTATGACACTCCTGGGGGATATGCTTTGGTAAATTCATAAGCTTAGTATGAACCATTGTTAAAGGAACAAAGATAAAATAAAATAAAGATTCACATAAGAATATATGATCATGGATAACCTAGATGGGAACCTAGGGGATCACAAGTTAGGGTATACTCTTCTTCTACAAGTTATCCTTATATCCTTTCAGTTCCTTTTCATGATTATTGGCTAAGTACTTAAGCCCCTAATTACGCTTTCTCTTCATAGTTAATGTTCGGAAATGGAAGAACATGTCCAAAAAACCAATGTGATAGGAAATGCGACGATTGTCGTATTAATATGATAGGGATGACTAGGGGATTAAAATATGATTATTATTTTGGAAGATTTTCACTATTTTGGGGACCCTATATGATCGAGGTAAATAGATTACTACGGTATTTTCATTGAAGAGTAGGGTTGACTTATATTTTGAAGAATCGATAAATTTAAGGTGGAATTATAGTAATTTAGGTTACTTATGTAAATTATTAACCTATCTTGGGGTAAATATGTTTAGGTTCGTTACTTTTTTATAAGATTTTAGGAGTGGTTGATGTTGTTTGGAGATGAATGATAAAGTTTACCTTGGAAGACTATGTTATCAAATCCTTCTTGTATTTGGGTTTCAATCTTAGTTTGGATTATTTTGAGGATTTTTAAGGACATTTATTTATGGAATGGACTATGATGAACTTTGGGTAGTACCTTGGAACTTTGAAGATTTAAAAGTAGTTTCCATTCCTATGGGATTATTTCTTTTTGAAGAGTTGTTTTACCTTACCCTTTCTGTTTTTGGGATAATTTTTAAAGATAGAAGAAATAGATAGTTACTCTTTTGTGGATTATGAAGATGATTCTTGTGTTTTGATGAGACCAACTAGTTTTGAATGCTCATAATTTGGAGAAAAGATTATTTTTGGGTATAAACTTATTAAAGGATGAATCTCTACATGAATATAGGTATATTTTCTTATGTTTTTGTTTTATGTTGTAAATGAATTCCTAAAAATTATGAAAAGGAACGTGAAACAAAAACGTTTTTGGTTTACGTTTCCTACTTGGTAATCAAAGACCGTTTACACACATCATAAGTTTGGGATTTTCTTATGGTTAACCTTCTCCTAATCATGTTCTCTATCACTCTCCCCCAGAAATTGACCCTTTGTTTTTCTTCCATGTCCATGTTTTCCTCCATGGAATCCTAGTATTGGTTAACTCGGGTGACCTTTGTACTTCCCTTTCTTTCTTTTAAAGTAATAGTTTTACTGACTCCTTTTCCGATGTGGTACTTTCAATGAAATGTCAAAACCCAATTTTAAAAATTGCGAGGACACAATTTCTTAAGGGGGGATGATTGTAACGACCCGAAATTTTTGAATAAATCTTATTTCCTAATTTTATGTGTTATTTTATTTTATTTTTATACTCAACAAAAATGTTTCATTTGATAACATGAGTATAATTAAAATGAGACTGTTGGGTTTTGACTATTATTTGACCATTGGTCAATATTACCGCTGGAAACTAAATGTTTTTATTACTATCTCTAAATACAAGTAATCTTGGTTAAATAATATAGAATGAAGATTCGATGGCCTCACCCAGTAGTCTTGGACCGATCGAAGCCCATCTAACAGAACATGGGAAGGAGGTAGCACCACTGGGCTTTGCTCTGGACCAAACCCAAGCTGAACTTCATCGTGTGAAGCTAGAACGGGATCGCCTTCGTGAGAAGTTCAAACTAATAGAAATTACGACTTGTGCGATGTTGGCCGAGCCTCCCTCAGATTCTCTCACCTTAGCACACCTTACACTTAGGTCCTATGCTGGTGTGATAAGGGGCTATGTAAGGAGACCGTGATTTCCTTGTGTAATCATTTGTTTTAAATAAAAATTTGGATTTCTTCTTATGATGAAGTTTATGAATTTTCAAATGTCCATATAAATATAGTATGCATATTTTTGATAAATTTTAGAGAAAGGATATTTTAAAAATGTTTATGTAAACCTTAAATAAATAAAAATGTGTAATGATTTTCAAAAAATGGTCTTCTACAATTATGTTCACTACGAAATTTTGAGTCTAATAAGATCAACATGATTTTTGATGAATAGTAAATTATGAATAGTGATTTTACGCTTAGGATTAGTAATGTGACCAAATGGATTAGTAATCTCACTTAAAGAAAGTATTAATATAATCTAGGCACCTTGATTAAGTAATGCGATTCAATAAAATGGTTAAATAACGGTTTCATAAATTATTATTCAAGTATTAGTTTTTTGGGTGAATAGTGTTTTTTAATTAAAAATTTATTTAAAAATATTTAGAAAACTATTTTTATAAAACGGATTTCATTTTTGAACTCAGAGCACCGATATTATGCTATGGTAATTTTGGGGGTTTTTTTCTGAAAAAATGAATTTTCGGTGAATAGTGTTTTTATTTAAAAATTAAATTAAAAATATTTAGAAAATTATTTTTATAAAATGGAGTTCATATTTTTAATCAGAGCGTTGATATTTGGTTAAGGTGAAATTTTGGGATTATTCTGAGAAAGTTGAATTTTCGATGAATATTGAAAATACAGTTTTTATGTTACGGGTGTCTAATGACATCATTAAATGATGTATTAAGTATATATTCAATATGGTCGAATTTTGAATAGTAATATAAGGTATGAGGTGTCCCAAGTGGCCAATACCATGGGAAAATACCATGGGCAAGCCCATGGTTTTTCCAAAACCACTAATGAGGTGTCCCTTAGCCATTAATGCCTTGTCCCCTCACTTTCCCTATAAATACCCACCCATTCCTCCTTTGGTTTTCACTCCTAACTCTCCCCAAAGAAGTTATGGTCTCCTTACCTCCCAAAGAGTCCTCCCAAGGTGCCCCTAGGCCCTCAAGGTCCAAAACATTGAGTTTCAAGAGTCACGTTTTAAGGTAAGGGATCCGACCTCTCTCTTTCATTTCAAGTAATCTCTTTTATGTCATTCCTTTTATGCTACATGTTCTTATGTTGGAGGATGTTCTTTTATACTCCTCTTACTACCCTTTTTATGTTCATATAATGATATATCCCCTCTTACTCTCATTATTTCGTTTTATGATGTTTTAAGTGGCGCCGTTAGGCTGCCGAAATTTTTGTAACGGACTCTTTCTCCCTTCTCATTTTTCAAGATCTATTTTCTTGTAAAGTCTTTCAAGTTCCTTTTTATTATGTTGGGGTATGATCTATAAATTTATCATACTGATCTTTTATGATCATATGATGAGAGAACCCATTTTATCTCTTCAATTCAGTATTTTGAAGTTTTAAGTGGCGTCGTTAGGCTGCCGAATTTTTAAGTGGTTCTTCACCCTTCTTGTTTTGAAGTTCTACTTTCATGTCAATTCATTCAAGTTCCTTTTTTGTTATGATTGGGTATGATCTATATATCTATCATACTGTACTCTTATGTTCATATGATGAGAGACCCCATTTGATCTCTTCAATTCAGTATTTTGAAGTTTTAAGTGGCGCCGTTAGGCTGCCGAATTTTTAGGGGATTCTTTCACCCTTCTCATTCTTTTCAAAGTTCTACTTTCATGTCAAGTATTTCAAGATTCTTTTTAATTATGATGGGGCATTATCTCTATATCTATCATACTGAACTCTTATGTTCACATGATGATATACCCTATTTGATCTTTTCAAATCATTGTGTTTGAAGTTTAAGTAACGTCGTTAGGCTGCCGAACTTTCATAAGAGAAATCTAATTTTTGTCTTTCTTCCATGTTTTTCATTTCAAATTGTATGTCCTTGAAATTTCATTACCATGATCATGTATCCTTCTTATTCTGTCCATCTACTGTTTTATGGGTCATTTATGATTGTTTGACCCATTTCCCTCTCTTTTTAATGTCTTCTAAAACATCGTAACATAGCCGTTATGCTGCAGAATTTCCATCTCAAAATGTCTCTCTCTTTTTATAAAGTTCTTTTATATTATTAAGTGAATACTCAAATCTCTTTCTTCTAAAGGGGTATTCACATATATACCAAAATGTTCTATTTTAAATTATGGGATTTACATACATGAGACACACCTTCCTTTTCTGTGGGTTTTAAAGTGATGTAATGATCATGTCTTTAAAGCAGTTTTTAAAATGTTATGATTACGAAATGAAACCCATTTATTTTGTGCTACATGGGTTCTTTATGAAATGTTTGATGATGATATATGTGGCTCACATGATAATAAAGGCAAATTTAAGGGTGCGCCTTGATAGCGCTCCAATGCATTGGGTAAAGACTTAATCTCTAGAGATGACCATTTTTAACGATGCCTTGGTGAATAACCTTGGTAATTTTTAATGACACCTTGGGGATGGACCTTGGTGAAACGAAACGATTTTCAATATTAAATGTTTCAGCCACATATTCAAGTTATGAAAAATATTATTTTTATTATGAAATGCCTCATGATTTCTTTCTCATGCCTTAAATTTCTTTTCATGTCCTTATTGAAATATCTCAAGTTCACATGTAAAATGTTCATCTTGTTTCCCTTACTGGGCCTTTTGCTCACCCTTTCTTTTGATGTATGTTCCCAGGTTATGAGTTGCAGTAATGAACCTAGGATGAACATAAGGAGAAGCCTTTCAAGTGTTTAAGAGGAATGTTTTATGTTTTTTCATGTATTATGTTCCTAGTTTCCAAGACACTAAACCTTAAAGATCCTCGGTTTTGTGTAACGTAATCAAAGTTTATGTTATAAAAAGACGGGATGCTATAGGGGTAGTGAGGAGTATTCCTTCTTGCCCTTATTCTTTATGAAACTCATGTTGTTCTTTGGAATTGAGACCTATTCATCTGAATCGTCCAGTTCATTCAGATTGGATTCCTTCATCCCAACCTCGTCTTCCTCACCTGGTGTAATGTGTTACAAATTAACATTATCTTCTGATAAACCTTTGAATATGTTTCATATGGGGACTAAGGTCCGAATCAAACCCGAACCCTTTCTCTCATCCACCATTTTTATCTTCCATCCAGGTGTAGTACCACAGCCACCCGACTGCTTATTCGGTGAACCCAAGCTAGCCTCCTCAACAAGCAATATTCGACCAGCTGCCTCAGCCTAGTTGGCTGGTAAGAATCCATTCCCCATGAACTAATGTTGTCTATTAGTGTCCTATAATGTCACCACATGGTTTGCACAATCAGCTTGCTCTATAGGGATTTCTGTGTTGAGATCTGATTGAGAAGTACCTGGAAGGCCATCCTGTCAAGAACTCCCATTTTCATTATCAATCAAAACATTGTTTGTCATGCTCACTCCATTGAGGTCACCTAACAATCTACAAAAGACATCTTGGACTTTCGGCCTAGGAGTCATAGAAAGTGGATTCTCCAACCTCACCTTATTTCCAGGACCTGCAATCATTGAACCCTAGCCAACTGAATTAACACTTGCCTCTTGTTCATCCTGGACCACACCATCGTTATGGACAACCTGGGTAAGGACTGATAAATAACTGCCCGTAGGGTATCTATTAAAGTTCTCTCCACTAGGTTATTCCACCAATGAATTCACCACCATGTGATTCTCTGAGATGCTACGATCACCATTTCTCACAATCCCAGAAATGCTACAATCACCATTTCTCACAATCCTCTGGGAGCTAGCATCCCTTGCCCCCACCTGCATTTCTCCAGTGAGTGTCCCATCCATTTGAAATTGGAACAATAATGAAACCATGATTCATAAACAACTGGCTTTTTACACCGGATCTCTTCACCGACAGTGATCCAAACGAATTCCAAAGGATCCCTTGAGGCGTCCACCTCCACACACACTGGATGCATGGATTATCAACTCAGGAGCAACATGGCACATGAAACCTCGACAAGAATGCATTCATCTGCATGAATCTATCCCGAAAGGACTTGTGTACATGGTGAATGATCACATCTTGAAGATATTTTTAGTTGGTACCATGAGATTGATGATTCATGACAGTATTGTTTGAACCATCCATGGAGTATGCCATGTGAAGGGATGAAAGTATAACATAGTGTCTTTGGGAAAATTTTATGACATCAGATGCAAGACTCACACTGAAAATGGAATGATGGGAATTTTTAAGGATTCCCTTGTGGTAATGAATGCGAGGAAGATCCCAATGAACCTTTTTGTACTTATGGGTGAAACATACAAGGAGACGGAGATAGTTGTCACATCAACTACCTCGATGGAAGCATTGATGATGTTATGGAATCAGAAGATTATCCCTGTGATAGAACAAGGGCTAATGTGTTACACCCCCAAGTTTCTATGGTACGTTTCAATTTGAATAATGCAACAACTTGCGCTATACACAACTTTGACTTCTAGCACACCACGACCAATAAAACTAATCACTATGAATATTAATACCCACTTTTTAAAATTTTATAAATATTATTTTTTCAAAATATACTTCATTTTTGGATTTATAATTTCAAAATTATATTTGGGTTAATTTTTGGTATTTTTTTGAAATCTTTCAATTTTTGATGAATAGTGGAACACACTGCATTATTGTTTAAAACCTACTTTTTATTCAAATAATTATTTATTTTAATTAAATTTATTTTAGGTAAAAATAGATACAAAATACCTATATATTTTCAATTAAATTTATTGGAGTCATTTTATAATAAAATTAGATGTATAAAATTTTATTGAAATTTTTAATGACTTTTCCACACCTTCTAGGCACATTTGAAAATTTTCATAAAACATAATTTTACCACATCCATGAATTTAATTTCAAAAATATGTGAGACACAGTTGAAATCATTAAGTAAATTGTGCTTCAATAAAATAAAAGTAATTTTGGTGAATAATAAATTTTGAATTTTATTTACTACGGTTAAAAGTAAATAGGGTAATTAAAGGTAAAATGATATTATGATAACCCTAACACATGTCCTAATTCTATTGGATATGTTTTTTTCGAAAAATATCTATCTTTGGACTAAAATATGATCCTCTTTGATCAACTTGGATTATATTAGGACATTTATTATTGTTTTATTTAAAGAAGAGTTAAAAGTGTTAAATTTAAATTTTCATAAATAAACATTTTTAATATAGGGTTTTACATTAGATAAATTCACCTATAATTATTCATTTAAATATAAAATTATTTAATACATAATGGTATTTTATTTATAATTTTTATACATTAAATAATTAAATTTATTTATGACACTATGGTAATGCAGTAATTACCTTATTAATGAAAGATTAAAATAATTGATATTATAAATATCCAAATAAATGTAAATTGATACTTTTTATGAATTAAACTAATTTTATAGTTTAATATGACATGTTAGGGTAGATTAAATAATTTTTTTTTGAAGTGATAAAATTTTTATGGCATTCACTAAAACAAAATATAAAATAGTGTCAAAATTTGCATGAATGAGTTTAAAAAAATACAATATTATTAAATAAAATAATATTTATAAAAATATAAGTTTCTTCCAAAATACTCATATAATGATAGATATTTTATTTATGGACCACTTTGGGTTCTATTGGTTTTCTATAGTAAGTTTATTAACCATTTATTATACTAATACATGAATACATGGTAAAAGTTAAACTATTTAACTAAGAGTTAAATCTAAAAGTTACAGTTAATATGGTGAAATAAACCTGTCTAAAACCTATTTTTTGAGATTATTTATACACATACCCCCCTTTTCCTCAAAATAAATCCTTTTGGATCCATTATAAACCAAATATGATTTTTTAATAAAATAATATTTCAAGCTTTTCCTAAAGTGAGCCTCACCTCTTTTATAAAAGGGTACTTTCACTTCTTTCAAAATCACAACTCCAAAACCAATCAGATCACCCAGAAACTACTAAAATATCCTCCCAAATACCCTCAATTCAACTTAGAGGCTTTAATTTGATCATAAATCCAACATAATGATCCTTTTTGATCAAATCAAAAGGAAGCACCAGAAGAAGAGGTAATAATTTAATCACTTCTTTCAAAGTTATTTTATTCTTCCCCTTACTCTCTATTTGTTGTTTACATAGTAAAATAATAACCCCAGTACCTTCTGCATATTGTGATGTTATTATAAATATGGTACAACCATATTAATTATTCTACCCATCCTATGAATCACAATATCGGCATACGTGCATACGTATGACTTTCCATCTCCACGTCATGGTGTAGTTTGTAATTCAACAGTTCATCATTTGGATTGATATAATAATGAGTATAATTGATTTAAATAATAAATATATCATGTTTATGATTCTGTATATGTAATATACCATCCAATTACATATTATTTAACCATCAATATAAGGGAATTGCCGCTCGTGCATTTGTACGGAATACCGTCTCAATGAACGCGATGAGATTCATTCCACATCGTAACCATTCAAGAATAATTTTTATTTTGTGATTAAAAATAATTTTTAAGAACTTAATATCATTATGGATATGAATAATATACAACCTATCCATATGAAACATTACTAACATAAAAAACATATAATGTAAAATGAATCAATTATCACCCGAAACAATGATACTTCTAAAATATTTTTAACAAAGAAATATGAGAAGATCAAATATGATATCCTATTTATGTATGTAGATCTTGTATAATTTAATAAAAATTATTTAACTATTATAAAATAGGTTAATGTACCCTCGACCAAGGAAAATTACAAGATAAGGGTTAAATTTACAATCTCTTTATTATTCGAGGTTGTTTGTATGTAAGTATCTACCAAGACTTCTTTATCATCCACATCCATGTTTCTTAAAAAATTAATTCAAAACATTTTTACCATTTTCTCGAATATGGGTAAAATTCATTTATACCCTTGTTTTACATTTTATAAAATGGTTTGAAAGGAATCATTCTGGCACTTTCCAAATAAGGTTCTTTATGTCATTTTCGACAATTTAATCTAAGAATGTTTTTTAACATATACTATAGGTGCGACTATTTTCCTCCATTATAACACCTTATATGTATACCATACAAGATTATAAGAATATTTTCAAAATAAATTATTTCTTTTATAATTATGAGACTTTTAAACGATTTCATAATATATAGAGATATTTCTCTCCAGTAATTTTGATTTCATCAATGTCTACATCATTTGATGGATTTTACACTTATTTGAAGTTGATTTATTATGATACATTCTTACATATTGAATTAAAGTTTTTGTGATATGTTTAACTATGGTTGTTTTATTTTTATACCATTCATGGTTTATGGTTAAAGTATTAACATTTTGTATTCTAATTTAAATACGAAGGTTTGTTTTATGTTTCAACCATTTCATATGTGGAATGAATCAGACTTAGTAAGTTATGGGTGGAGCCCTCTATAGCTCCTCGATGCATAGTTAGGTCTCATGTGACAAACTAGTGACTAGGCATAAGACCTTGACAAAATTTTTTGGTAGTCATGGCATGAGGCATTGATTATGTGGTTTTGAAGTCCGGTATTATGCATTCCACCGTTATGGAATTGGATATTGATATTACATGTGATTATTTGACTAGTAGAATATCCAAGAAAATAATTAAATGGAATTATTTGATTTATCTTTTCAATATTATGCTGATTTTTATTTTTAAAAGGATTTTATTTTTGTCTTTTACATATACTTAAATTTTTATTCTAATTTATTAATGTTTCTGCTATATTTTTATCCTTACTGAGCATCAGAGCTCACCCCCTTATATATTTTATTTTTTCCAGGATGTGAAGAAGTATATTATGATTGTCTTGCAGGGATAGTCTAAGGGAGATAAATGTGTTCAAAGGAGACACAATGTTGTTGTTTTTCATTTCATAATGTAATGTAAAACTTATGTTTGTATCTAGTACTTCCAATTATATAAAATGATCGTTATTTTTGGATTTTATCCCTTATGATCATTCCAATGTTATGTAATAATGAAATGACTCTAGGTAATTAGTGTCGGGTTATTACAGTTGGTATCAGAGAAAGTTTAGTAAA
Source organism: Viscum album (assembly GCA_963277665.1). Lineage (NCBI taxonomy): Eukaryota > Viridiplantae > Streptophyta > Magnoliopsida > Santalales > Viscaceae > Viscum > Viscum album. Next base: position 1,011,071,831 of record OY728141.1, on the reverse strand, counting down.
AAACATGGTAGATAGATATAGAATAACTCTTCTTAGATAACATTACCCTAAGATATTCTTGGAGGACTAGTATAGAAGACCTTCTTAAAATTTTGGTAATGTTGAGATTTTGTGTATTTTATAGGAAATAAATCCCTATATAGATACATGAAGGTAGAGGCATCTTTTGCACAGATGTACCTAGGATTGAAAACATCGACAAAGAGTTTTGGGTGTGACCCAGGGTATCATGGTATACAATAGAGAGACTTATTACACTCTTGGTTAAAGAACTCTGAGGGTATATGCTTAGGATAATTCAAATTTTCATTACAAACCATTATAAATGATTTATCAGTAAATAGATCCTCAAAGAATACATTTTTTATGGTTATAAATTTATATACATATACTATTCAATTTTTGTAATGTAATTTTATAGTTAAGAATTTTGTATTGCGATTCATAAACTAATCTATTGGATTCCATTGATTATAAATTTCACTAAGTGTAAGGATTGAAAACTATATCAACGCACGTAATCCATGTAGTGATTTCCCTCCAACTCAAGATAATTATATTGGAGATAGTGATGCAATAGGTGCTGAACAACTTATAACCATGCTGGTACAACTCACTCAGGTTATGAATAATAACGTTGCATGTATGGAGCACCCTGATCCACAATGAAGAGGCTCAATTATAGACCACATCATGAGGTAATAACCGACAACATTCAATTAGACTAAAAATCGATTTGTTGTTGATAAATGGATAAGTTCCTTAGAGGAAATATTTCATTCTTTGGTGAGTAGAAAAAGTGAAAATACTATCATAGCAGTTTATCACCTAATAGTAGATTCAAAACAATGGTGTTCATTAATTAAAAACACAAAGAAGGATGAATAAGTAACAAATATGGGATGGATGGTGTTTTAAGATATTTTCATAGAGAAGTACTTTTCTCATGACCATCGAGCGGATATGGAAAGAAAATTTCTGATTCTGAGGGAAAAGGAGGATGAGAATGTCACAAAGTATGAGGCTAACATTACATGTTTTGCAAGGAATGAAACAAATTATATATGTAAACCAAGGAGAATTATTGAATGATTATTTAATGGGTTAAAACCATTTATCCATTAAACATTAGTCTTATAATCCTTCTAATTGTAGGAAGATATTGTATCATGTGAAATCAATATTGAAAAAGAATTAACTATGTCTTACGACTTTAAAGCAAAGCAAGAGAAGAAGAGATCTTCTGAACACTATAGAAATTGAAATTAGGGGAATAAGGGAAAAGTTGAATTTCCATCCTCCTGTAAACACCCTGAAACATTCATGAAGGGAATGTGAGTTTGTTATAAGTGTGGTGAAAAATTCCACCAAGCTCGTGATTTATATAGAACAAAAGAGTTTGTCAATTTAGAATGATTCAATTGTAGAGAAATGGGGCATTATGCAAATTAATGTCCTAAGCTCCAAGGAAACGTACCTCAGAAAAGGAAAATGGAACCAGTCCAAGTTTATGAAATCACTGCTACTAAGGTTGAAGCTTTGAATCATGTGGTGATGGGAAATTTAATAGTTTCCTCAAATTTAGTCAATGATTTATTTGATTCCGGATCATCACATTGTTTAATATCTTCCCCGTTTTCTAAGAAAATTAGATATTTCCAATATGATTTAACACGAGAGTCGTTAGAAAAAACTCCTAAGGGAAGTATCATTACAACAATGTTTTGTGAATAGATTCACATTAGGGTATATAAACGTGCTTTATATACTAATATCATCATCATAACCATTATTTAATTTTATATAATCCTGGGTATGAATTTTCTTTTGGGCAATGATGCGAAAATTTATTGTAAGAAGAGGGAGGTTATAATTTAAAATGATGATAAGGTGTGCCTTATCTTTATAGCAGAAATGTGACCATATGATTCTCATCTATATCCACCCTTTGTAGATCTAATAATTTAAATTATTGGGGAGGAAGAGAGTGAAATTACAATGGGTGAGGAAAGGAATGTTCAAATAGAGGATGTACCTATTGTGAAATAAAATGTCTATGTGTTTCTAGAGGAGTTACCTGGACATCATCCAAAATGAGAAATTGAGTTTTCCATTGATTTAATTTCTGGTTCAATACCCATATTGAATACCACTTATAGAATGGACACTATAGATTTAGTGTAACTAAAGAAACAACTAGAGGGATTTATTAATAAAGTTTTATTCACCCAAGTGTTTCTCTATGGTCAAACCCTATTATTTTTTGTTAAGAAGAAATATGGATCTATGTGGTTGTGCATTGAGAACAAGGAGATCAATGATATTAAAATAAAGAACACGTATCCCCTAACTCACATTGATGATTTATTCGATTAACTTCATGGAGATAAATGTTTTTCAAATATTGACCTTAGATCATGATATCATCAGTTGTGTGTGAAGAAAGAAGACATTCTATAGAAAAAATTTTGTACCAGGTAAAGGCAATATAAGTTTACACTAATGCATTTTGGATTGACTAATTCAATATATGCCTTCATGGATCTAAATAATACAGTTTTCATGGAATATGTTGACGAATTTTTGGTGGTATTTATTGATGATATCTTGGTATACTCCAAAAGCTATGAAGATAATGAAAATAACTTGTGCACTATTCTAAAGACACATAGAAGAAATGAATTATATGGTAAGTTTGGAAATTGTGAATTCTGGCTTAAAGAGATTTCTTTTCTTGGCCATATTATATATAAGGATGTAATCTATGTTGATCCTTCAAATAAAATAGAAATACAAGAATGGACAGCACCGATGAGTATAACTGAGGTATATAGTTTTATTGGTTTAGCAGGTTATTATCAGCATTTCATCCAGAATGTTTCTCAATTTGATAATCCATTTACCCAGATAACATGTAAATGGGTTAAATTGTTTTGAAAAAATGAGAATGAAGAATTTTTTGATGAATTTAATAAAATATTACTCAATGATTATATCTTTAATCTACCATCGGAGAATGATGAGTTTTTTATTTATAGTGATGCTTCCGAGAAAAAAATTGGTTGTGTCCTTATGCAGAATGATAGAGTTATTTTCTATGCATCACGATAGCTAAATATTCTTGAACAAAACTATCCTACTTGTGATATTGAGTTAGCAGCTATAATCATGGCTTTGAAGATATGGAGCCATTATCTCTATGGTGAAAAAATGTGAGATATATATAGATCAATAGAGTTTGAAGAATATTTTCTCCTAGAAAGAACTGAACATGAGGAAAATATGATGGATTGAACTACTCAAGGATTATTATTGCAATATACAATACCAACCAGGGAAGGAAAATAGGGTTGAAGATGCTTTGAGAAGAAAGAATCATGGAGTTTTTAACAATATGAGAGTTGAAAGGGATCCTATGTTCATGGATTTAGTAAAGATGGATATGGGTATAATAATGTAAGGAGAAACATCAGAACTTTTTCAAATGGTTTCCAAACCATCTTTAATAGAAAGGGTATAATGTACTCAAATTGCTGATGAGGAGTTTCAAAAGAAAATTAGTGCTTTGAATGATGGTAGATATATTGACTTCTTATATTAATTTGGAATTTTTAAATTTGGGAAGAGACTTTGTGTTCTTAACATACTTGTTCTAAAAAGGTAATAGTTGGATGATGCTCATAGCTATAATTTCTTTATACACTCTGGTAGCATTAAGATGTATAGATATTTGATGGAACATTTTTGGTGGGACTACATGAAGAGGGAGATTGATGATTATGTGTCAAGATGTATTTTTTGTCAACAGGTGGAGGCAGGAAGACAACATCCTAGAAGAGTAATGAAATCTATTCCCATACCTGAGTGGAAATGGTATGATATTACGTTGTAGTTTGTCATGGAAATTCCAAAGACTCTAAGAAGAAATGATGCAATATGGGTCATTGTTGATTGTATTACCAATTCATAACATTTTATTCCTATAAGAGAAGATTTACCACTTGAATGTTCATCAAAAAAATATATAAATGAAGTTATAAGACTTCATGATGTACCATATCAATTATTTTCAATCTTGATCCCTGTTTTACATCATGATTCTGGAAAAGTCTTTAGAAATCCCTGGATACTGAACTTTGTTTGAACACTGCCTACCACCCTCAAACTGATGGACAATCAGAATGGAATATTCAAACTTTAAAAGAAATGTTGAGATCTTTCTCACTTGACTTTAAAGGTATGTGGGATCAGTATCTACCTCTGGGAAAATTTTCATATAATAATAGCTTTCAATCAAGTATTCAGATGGCACCATATAAAACGTTATATGGAAAGATATGTCACAAAACAACTTTTTGGGATAATTTTGGTGAAATAAAACTTATAGGCCCACAACTTGTTGAGGAAACAATACAAAAGTTGAAGATTATCCAAAACCACATCAATGCAGCTCAAAGTGGGAGAAATAGATATGCCAATAACAGAAGGAAGGATTTAGAATTTCATGTAGGAGATCATGTTTTCATGAAGGTATCTCTTTGGAAGGGTTTTGTATGATTCGGTAAGAAGGGTAAATTAAGTCCTAGGTACATCGGACCTTTCAAAATTCAAGAACGAATTGGATTTGTAGCTTACCGATTTTTAATGCCTCCCAATATATCTAATGTTCATGATGTGTTCCAGGTATAACTGTTGGGAAAACACATGCTTGACCCAGTTCATGTACTCACCTATGATGAAATATAACTCGAACCTGATCTGTCTTATGGTAAAGAGCTTGTTTTGATTTTTATACCAGAGAACAAGTATTGAGAAATCGATCAACTTTTCTAGTAAAATTTCAATGGAGAAACCATAAGATAGAAGATAAAACATGGGAAACTGGGGAACGTATGATGATGAACCACCGGAATATTTTTATGTAGAAGTATTCTAGAAATTTTTAGGACAAAATTATTTTAAGGAGCGAAGAATTTAACACTCCTATCTTCCTAGGTATGTTTCTCTTTTAATAATGTTATAGCTTGTACTGTACGCAACTTTGAGTTCTAGCACACCACGACCAATCAAACTAGCCATTATGAATAGTAATAAAAACTTTTAAAAATTATATAAATTTTATTTTTCAAAGAGGACTTCATTTTTGGATTCGGAATATCAAAATTAGCAAAGAGTTATTTTTTTGTATTTTTAATAAAACATTCAATTTTTGATGAATAGTTAAAAACACTGTGTTATTTTTTAAAACATACATTTTATTTAAATAATTATTTTTTATTTAAATTTATTTTAGGTAAAAATAGATACATAATACCTATATAAGTTCAATGAAATTCATTGGATTCATTTTATAATAAAATTCGATGTATACAATTTTATTTAACCTTTTAACGTCTTTTACCCACCTTCTAGGCACATTTTCAAATTTGCATAAAACATAATTTTACCGATTCTGTGAATTGAATTTTAAAAATATTATAGACATGGATGAAATCAGTAATTAATATGTGGTTAAATAAGATGAATATAATTTTTGGTGATTAATAACATTTGAATTTTATTTACCATGTTTAAAAGTAAAAAGGTTAATTAAAGGTAAAAATGATATTGTCATTACCCTAACACATGTACTAATTCTATTGGATAAGTTTTTTTCGTCCAAAATCAATATTAGGAATAAAATATTACCCTCTTTAATCAACTTGGATTAGATGTGGAAATTTATTATTATTTTATTTAAAAAATACATAAAAGGGTTAAATTCAAATTTCCATAACTAAAACATTTTTAATATAGGGATACAAATAAGATAAATAAGACACTAAATATTCATTAGAAATATATATATTTTCCATACATAATAGAACTTTATTTATAATTTTTATACATTAGATAATTAAATTTATTTATGACACAATGATGATGCAGTAATTTCATTATTAATGAAAGATTAAAATAATTGATTTTGGAAATATCCAAATAAATTAAAATTGAGAAATTTGATGTATTCCACAAATTTTATATGTTAATATGACATTTTAGGGTTGATTAAATAAATTTTCTTTTATGTTATAATGTTTTTATGACTTTCATAAAATCAAAATATCAAATAGTATCAAAAATGACATAAATTAGTTTTTTTAAAAAATTCTATATTATTAAATGATATAATATTCCTAAAATATATAGTTCTAAGAAAGGAATCATATAATTTAATATATGTAATTAATTAACCACGTGGGGTTCTTTTATCTCTATATAGTACGTTTATTAACCATTTATTATAATAATATAATACTAAATGATAAAAGTGAAACTATTTAACAGCATGTTAAATATAATGGATAAGGTTAATATGGTGATATAAACCAATATAAAACCTATTGGTTGAGAATTTGTTTACCTAGATCCACCTCAGCCTCAAAATAAATCCTTTTTGAGCCATTATAATCTGAATATGATTGAATAATAAAATAATATTTCAATCTTTTCCTAAAGTGACCCTCACCTCTCTTATAAAATTGTACTTACCTTCTCTCAAAATCACCTCTCTGAAGACATTTAGATCAAACAAACCCTCATAAAATATCCTACCAACTACCCTCCTTTCAACCTATAGGCATTACTTTGATTATAAATCCAACCTATGGAGCCCTTTTGATCAAATCAAAAGGAAGCACCCGGAGAAGAGGTAATAATTTCATAACCTCTTTCAATGTTCTTTTCTTCATCCACTTCCTCTTTATTTGTTGCTTCCAAACTAAAATAATATATCCAATACCTTATACATACTGTGATGTTATTATAAATATGGTACATACATATTCATTATTCTACCCATCATATGAATGAAAATGTCACCATACGTGCGTACGTACGACTTACCATCTCCACGACATGGTGTAGTTTATTTTTCGACACTTCATCATTTGGATGGGTATAATAATGAATATAATTTATGTAAATAATAAATATAACATGTTATTGATTCTATATATATAATATAACATCCAATTACATATTATTTCACAATCAATATAACAGTATTGTCGCTCGTGCGTACGTACGGATTACCATCTCCATGAATGTGATGAGATTCATTCCCCATCATAACAATTCAAGAATAATTTTTATATTATGATTAAAAATAATGTTTAATAACATAATATAATTTTTTATATGAATAAATTACATCTTATCCATAACCAATCATGACTTACATAACTTTACATATAAAGGAAAAGGATCCAGTTAACACCCAAAATAATTATACTACTAAAATATTATTAACAAAGCAATATTATAAGATCATATATGATATAATATTAATGTATGTGGTTCATGTATAATTTATTAACAATTTTTTAGCTATTAAACAAGAGGTTGACATACCCTCGACTAAGGAAAAGTACAATGTAAGGTTTAATTATAAAATATAATTATTATCTGAGGTTGTTTGTATGTACATATCTATTAGGCCTTCTTTATCATCCACATCCGTTTTTTAGAATAATGTATTTCAAGAAATTATTACTATTTCCTTGAATATGAGTTAACGTCATTTATACTCTTTTGTTAATTTCTATAAAATGGTTTGAATGGAATCTTTCTGCCACTTTTTAAATAATTTATTGTATGACCTTTTCGACAAATTATAGTAAGAATGTTTTTTTAACTTATACAGCAGGTGAGAATATTTTACACCATTATAACACCTTTGAAGGTTACCTTACAAGCATATTAGATTATTTTCAAAATAAATTTTTTCTTTAAAAATTATGTGACATTTAAATGATTTCAAAATATAAAGATATATTTCTCTCAAATAGTTTGGATTTCATCTTTTCAAATATCCTTTGATAGATTTTACACTTGTTTGAAGTAGATTTGTTATGATACAATCTTCCATATTGTATTGATGGTTTTGTGATATGTTTGAATATGGATGAGATATTTTTATATTATTCATGGTTTATGGTTAAAGTATTAACATATGGTATGAAAGTTTTAATTTTAATGTTTATTTTATGTTTCAACCTTTTCAAATGAGGAATCCATTGGAATTAGTATGTAACTAGTGGAGCCCACTATAGCTCCTCGATGCATCGGTAGTTCTCATGAGACAAACTAGTGTCTTGGCACAAGGCCTTAAAAAAAATTTATTTTTAGTCTTGTCATGAGGCCTTGACTATGTGGTTATGATGTCTGGTATTATGCATTCCAACATTATGAAATTTTCTATTGATATTACATGTGAGTATTTGACTAGTAGAATAACCATGTGAATAATTCAATCAAATTATTTTAATTATATTTTCCATATTATGATCAATTTTAATTTTAAAATTCCTCTATTTATGTCTTATACATTTCATTATATGTTTAAGCTTATTTATGAAGGTTTCCTAAATATTGTTATCCTTACTGATCACCTAAGCTAACCCCTTTCTAAGTTCTATTTTTCCAGTATGTGAAGAAGTATATTATTATTGACCTTCAGGTGTAGTCTAAGGGGGATGAATGTATTCAAATGAGACAAAATTTTGTTTTTTTGTTTAACAATGTAATTTAAAAACTATTTTTGTATCTAGTACGTCCAAGGCTACTAAAATGATTGGTCTTTCGGGACTTGATCCCTTGTGATCATGCCACTATTAGTTAATAATGCACTCACTGTGGGTAACTGGGGTTGGGGCGCTACATTAAGATGATTGTAGATTTGAATTTTTTTCCTATCTTTAAAAAGGTATCCTCTCCATTTTGGGATCATTGTGTTTTGGTCAAGAAACAATGTTTAAATTTAGGTACATCAACAGAACAAAGGAAAAAGATCTTAGAGTTAATCTATTTTGACATTTGGAAAGAACATGTGATATCCCTAAGAGGAGCATGGTACTTTGTATCATTCATTGATTATTATTCTAGGTGATGTTGGGTATACCCAATCAGGAGGAAAGAGGATGTTTTTTAAGACTTCAAAACATTCAAAGCACAGAATGAGCTTGAACCTGGATAGAAGATCAAGTGTATAAGTATAGAAAATGTAGGAGAATATACCAGTGAGGAGTTTGATAATTTTATTTAACAGGAAGGAATAAAGAGACAGTTGATGGTGGCATATACTCCTTACCATAATTGAGTGGAAGAGTGGATGAACATAACTGTATTGGATAGAAAAAGGGTGATATTGAGACTCCATGAATTGCCAAAACATTTTGGGGAAAAGTACTAAATAACCTATATTATGTGATCTACATATCTCCTTCAATGGATATTTATCTGAAGACATTGATGAAGATATGGATTGGAAAACCCACTAACTATTCCCAGTTACATACTTTTGGAAGTCCTGTATATGAATTATTTAATGACCAGGAATGATTGAAGTTGGATTCAAGATCCAAGAAATGTATCTACTTGGGGTACACTGATAGTGTAAAGGGGAATAATTTGTAGGATCCAATTGACTGAAAACATTTCATCATTAGATATTTCATGTTTGTATAATTCAAGGTGAAAATGGAAACATATCAGGACATGGAGAAAGAGAATATAGAAACTACAAAAACTGGAGTAAAGGACAAATCCATGAAATAACTGGTTTCCTCTGAGGAATTACCAGTGCATGATGATCATGTACAGGTTTATTCTGGACCACGATGGTCAAATCGAGAGAAAATAGTACTAGTTTGGAACACAGAATTTGTCACTGGGAGAAATATTTCATACTGCTTTTTGATAGAGGTTGGAGAGCCATCTTTTTTGTGTGGAGGTGAACCAAAGTCCAAATGTATCCTCATAGATGGTAGGGATTCAGGGGGAACTTGAAGCCCTGCACAAGAAAAAAACACCAGATCTTGTTCCATTAACTCATTGAAGGAAGGCTATTGAAAACAAATGGGTATTTCAGATCAAGTAGGATGGAAACCACCAGGTGGAATGATATCATCCATAATCGGTGGTCAAAGGATATGATTAGATAGAAGGTATTTATTTTAATGAAATATTTTCTCCTATTGTTAGACTAACGACTGTTCAGATAGCTCTAGTGATGTGTGAAATATACAGTTTACATCTAGAGTAGCTGGATCTAAAGGCTTATTTTCTCCATGGTGATCTTGATGATGATATCTATATACTTCAAATGGAAGGTTTTTCAGAATAAGGCAAAGAGAACTTGTTTTGTAGGTTGAAAAAATCTTTGTATGGTATCAAACAGGCATCGAGGTGTTGGTACAAGAGATTTCATTCCTATATAACTAGCCCTAGATACAACATACTTCATTCAGTTCCCCGTGCATATTTCAGTGGTTTTGATTGTAATGATTTAATCATTCTTTTGATGCATGTGAATGAGATGTTGTTTTCATCCCTAATCATGATCATATCTAGGAGATGAAGGCAAAGTTGTATAGGGAGATTTATATGAAGGATGTGGGACCAAAAAACATGATTCTTAGGATGTAGATTTACTGAGAGAGAAAGAATGATAATATTTGACTATCATAGAAGAATTAATTACAAAAATTCATGAAGAGATTCTTCATGAAATAATGTAAGCCAATATCTACCCCTCTTCACTTTAATTGCAATTTAACGTCCATGATGAGTCCTAGCAGTGATGTAAAAAGGGTGGAAATTTATAAAGTACTATATGCATCAGCAGTGGGAAGTTTGAAGTTTTCTATGGTTTGTACTAGACCAAACATTTTACATGGAGTGGGAGAAAACAGTTGATAAATGGTTAATCCAGTATGGGAGCTTTGGATCATGGTGAACATGATCCTCAGATACATCAACGAGGCATCAAATGTTGAATTATATTTTAGAGGATCAGATTTCACTATCAAAGGATAGGTTGATTCAGATTTTTCAGAAGATATTGAACTGAGGAAATCCACTACGAGTTAGGTACTTACTCTTATAGGAGGAGTTGTGAGTAGGATTCCAAAGATATAGTCATTTGTGGATTTCTCCATGTTATAGGTAGAGTACATGGAATCTACACAAGCTTGCAAATAGTCTATTTGGATGAGAAGGTCATTCGAGGATCTCAGGAATATGCATGAGAAGTTTCAATTATCTTTTGATAGTTAGAGAGCACTGCACATTGCATGGAATCCATATTTCCATCCCAGGATAAAACACATTGGGGTACAGTATCACTTTGTATGATATTTCATGGAAGAAGGAAGTGTGGATTGGAAAAATATCTATACTAATGAACATATAGATGATTTATTGATGTAGGAGATTAAATCTAATAAGTTCATATGGGGTAGACCCTCAATCGATCTCAAGGAGATGTGAGAAGCATGTTTGGTAGATAGAAAGGATGTGTTGAGTTGTGATTGATTCTGAATCAAATCACCGAGTGAGAGATGAGGTAAGGACCTGACCCCGATTACACAGAGCCAGTGCCTTATATGATTATATTGGTATATAAACAAGGAATAAGCATCTATAAGGACTGATCAGTTTAGTAGTATTCATGAAACTAGATACATACATGGAACCCATTTTATATTTTGAAATGAAAAAAAATATGATACATAACAAAAGATAATAAACATAATCCTTAAAAACTCAATAAATGATCTCTTCTTCGTAACCTGGGGATGGAAAACCAAATAAAATTGGTGATATCAAATGCTCAGTAATGGTAATCGATACAATGGATGATATCATAACATAAACATTAGGCATGACGAATACATAAAAACATGTGCCTTATAAAAAACATGAACACATTATGGTAGGAATATGAGCTGAGTAAATAATTCAACAATAAAACATAATCAAGGGTATTATACTAGTCGAATAACCACATAAAATTTCAATTACTAGCACCATAATAAAAGAAGAAATATGTTGGACATTCGGAAAACTTTTCTCAAGGCCTCAGCCAAGATATCTAGAAATGATTAAGGCCTTGTCCAAAACAATATATCACAGTGGGAAAGGCCTCGACCAATTCCACATTTATTCGTCTCATGAGACCTCCCATTGCATCTAGGGTCTATAGAGGGCCCCACCTATCACATGAACATTCCAACACATTCCTCATATGAGTGGGGATAAACATAAACAACATATACCTTCATATTGAAACTATCATATGAATTTTAGCTATCTTTCCCCAGTCATTAAACAAAAAAACTAACATTCTGAAGAATATGGTGAATGATATCAAAATAGAACATCAATAGTAAGAATAAACAGAAACCATTCATCAACATATTCTAGATGATATCTCAATATATTAACCTCAATTAATTACAATATTCAACAAAAGGATGTTGACATAGATGAATATATTTATAAATGAGACCATTGATAAATTCTTGAGGAAATGATCCTTAAACATTCCATGGTGTCTGATACCACCTTGAAACATTCAAATAATAATTCCTCAGAATATAATGAGGAAAAGGAGACTATTGATATGATATACCAAAGGTAAGTATACCACAATAAATAAATAAGTGGTGAACAAGGCATATATCTCATAAAAGGTAATGAGAGACGATAAAAATCCTTTTTTACTTATGAAAGAAGAATCCTTTTGGAAAATAATTTATATTTTCCCGGAAATAACATTTTAAACATGAATATACCAAAAAAAATACTAGGACATTGAAATTATATTTTAGACATAAATTTTTTCCCAATGAAGTGAAATCATGTAAAAAGGGTTTTTAAGATTCTTTATAAATAAAACATTTTTTAGCATTTTAAGGAAAGTATTAAAGAGAATTTTAAAGTGGAAAATAAAATTTTTCTCTTAAATACAGAAATTATTTAAGATCCTCTTTCATGATAAAATGAGTTTTTTTATAAAACTAATGGTGTATTAAAAAATATTTTTTAGTACACTTGAAAATGAATAGTAGTTGGAAAATATCCATTTAATCGAGTTTGTATTTCAGAAACAATTTTGAATGTTCCTTTTAAAACATGTAACTCTCCATAAAATAAGGAATGTTTCTGGTTAGTAAACATATATATAACACCCATTAATAATTTATGAGAAGTACATAACAATATAAAATAGTTTAATTGAGGTTATTAGACAATAAAATTAACCCAATTGAAAATGGAGGATCCGATGGAAATACCCATACCATTTTATAATCAATCTCTTAGTATGCCCCAAAATTAATAATATTAAAATGATGCATTGAATAATATGAAAATAAATATACTATTGATATGTTGCATTAATGGGAATTATACATATACAATACAAAAGTATTAGTAGTGAATATGGGAAACCTCACAAAAATGGAAGTGAGATAAAGAAACCCCTTACCTGATGTCCGAAAGTGTTCCGCTCTTGAACATAAAGACATGAAATATGAAATTAAACTTATTAAAAACATAGTTCAGAACTTATTAGACAATTATTTAGTTTATCATAATTCATTTTAATTCATTTATTCCTTTCTTGATAAGTAATTATTTTGAATTTCATTGATCCGAAGTGTTCGTTTTCTTTTTTTCATAATCGGTTCACTTGTTCTAATGTAATTGAGTTCATGTGTAATGGGTATAAATCTCCAGAATTGAATTAGAAATTATATATGATCATATATCGGTTTTATTTGTCATTTATATAATTTTTCTATATGGCATGAGGATGAACTAATTTATAGAACATTAATGATAACTGTTTAAGATAATTTTTGGGTTTCCATTACAACGAACTCATTTTTCTTTATAACATAATACCATTTATAAAAAGGTATTATATAACCTTAAATAGGGTATATTACATATTTAATAATTTGGTTCAACCATAAAAATAATGGGTTGAGGACAAGAATTTAGAATGATAATAGAAATCAAAATCCCATCATCATTGAATGTGGTAAATTGACACCTCTCGGATGGTGTTTCTGCTACCAGTATAAAAGAAGGTAAAAGGAAGAGATGATGATAACTTATTCCACGGTCATTAGAATATTAAAGTATATGTAAGGTACTCGATTCATCAAGACATTTGGATATATAGAGTTGATAATAGAAAAATAAAACAAATGAACTTGAAAGGAAGGACAAAGAATTGAAAAGTGGAATTTACCTCGTGAACCAAACTTCTTTGAGAGACGCTTTGTAGGAGAGTTTTCGGTCTTTTTATGAGACCAAAGCTTTATGGACGTGGAAGATGATGTCAGGAAGATATTTGGATAGAATTTATAGAAGGCACAATTCTTGAGAGGAGCGAAGAGAAGAGGGGGTGATGGGGGTTTTTATAGTGGTGGGGAGAGGGGATTTCACAATTTTATATTCATTAATTTGTTATTTCTCTAGATGATAAGTAATAGTGAGTCATCCAGGACCAATAATAGTAATTTTATCATGTGAATCAGAATCATTTGGGCTTACATCAACAGAAAATCATACATGACTCTATAATTTGTGTATTTTTCTTATTTTGTAAATTATGGTATTTCACTATTCAAAAAAATTCAAGTATTTCAAAAAAATACCAAAAAGTCACCCCAACCATTTTTTTCCATTTAGAATCCAAAAATGAAGTCAATTTTTGAAAAATAATTTTCTACATATGATTAATTTAATATTTAATTAAAATAATTATTTATTATAAAAATTTTTTTAAAAAAATTATTTACTTATTCCAAAACATAAGTATATCATCCTCTAACTTGAAAATTATTTATATACTATCATTTGTATTATTACTATTCAATAGGGTATATAACTATTCATAAGGGTATGTTACTATTCATAAGGGTATGTTACTATTCACTGAAATTTATGTTTTCCTTATCAGACTCAAAATAACTTACTCATCACAACCGTGTATGTCAAATTTTCAAAATTCACATTACAGAAGTGACAAACTTTTGATTACATGTCTTGGTTATAAAAAATTGGTTTTTTAGAGACTCAGTGATCCATTCATTCTATAATAAATCAAATATTAAATTATTGGGGTGTTACATTATCCCCACCTTACTAAAATTGCATTCTTGATATTTCAAATTGGACTTTTAAAGTTAATGGTTGATACATGAAAATTACTTTATGGAATCCCTCATTAGAAATAGGGTTAATAAAATATCCTCTTAAAAAAGGATAATAGAGATGAGGTGGTCACCCTAAAAAGTATTCTTTCGAATGAGGTGACATTAGTCGGAAGAAAACAAACAAGACATGGAAGAAAAATCTAACTATCATGTTATGATGGAACATGATAGAGTACATGTTCATATGAATATTGATTACTACAAACATATAAACTAAAGAAAATTCGTTGATATTATCAATGATAATTTTAAAAGGAAAACATTTTATTTAAGAATATTTTTCTTGAGTCAAGGAATTATTCCACTCTATAAGAGTAAAAATATACGTATCTACTTATAAACTCATCATTTAATTGTTGTTTAAATATCTATAACTCATCATATAGCATGGGTTATGCCATTTGGTGAAGCAATACATTAACCTCTAAATGATCATGCAGTGATAAATTAAACCATTTCATAAATGGTTAAAAAAATTAAAAAATATAATGATTCAACACATTATGATGATGCCCTCTAAATTTCCCAGATGAACTTATCATTATCCCTTAATCAAAGAGAATTGTCCCTAAAATTCACACTGCAAACATGTGGATAACTTCTCCGTGTATCCTCTTGAAATATCGTAAAAACATGAATTACTGTAAAAAACATATAGGAAGCATGGATTCTTCCATATTCCTTTAGTAAGATACATATTATTGGATATATTCCCTAAATCCAAAAGTGTTGTAAACATCATTGATGATATCATAGACCACTTACTTGAAAGTCAATAATCAATTCCAAGGTAGTCAATACTTATCGGAAAAAATAATTGCTTCATCATTATCTCAACATTAGATATATATTAAGGGATGTGTTTCCCTCAATCATGTTTTTTTCTAAAAATTTTAACTTTCCACAGAATCACTTTCCCTTTGTACTATTCATCATATGACCTCAAATCAATAATGGAATAGCACTACGGTACAATCCTTACATATCTCATAATTCATACAGCTAGTACATTAATGATAAAATATACAAATGGCATGTTTCTTTACAAAGCATATTAGTCATTCTACTACATCTCTGATAGCATCATAACTTTATCATTATCTGAAATCATCATTTAGGGTATACTCATTTAACGATTGGGACATTGACTCTCATAGTGTCCCATATCCTTTTAATTGAAGAATTTTACATTGTAAACCCTTTTATTACTATTGCAATCATGAACTTGAGGAGCATTCTCTCCACGCATGTCGAAAAAACTCATTCCCTTCAAGCATTTACCAGGGTGATTCCATCCACATTTATCACGTGTTGGAAAACACTTCATTCCATTCTTCCCTTTATCCCCATATCTCTCTTCCATCCTCTTATTCTTTTACATCCCTTAAAATCCATAGTACTCATATAAGTATTTACATACCTTGTTAACACATGATATTATTTCATCATATGATGAGGATACGTGGTATAAAATCTTCCTTTGAAAAGATGGATTTAGACATTTAGAGATATTATCCACCTTACTCTTCACATCTCATGCATTGGTGATGTTTTCATTCCTTCTGATAGGTTCTATATATAATCTATTCCATATTAAATTTTATATTATAAAATTATGATCTCTCTATAACTCTAAACATGGTATAAGACATTGCATAAATTTATTCATCTTAAATCCTAGAACCATATACTTTGGTTTCTTTGGGGACACAAATACCTTACAATGGTGGGTAAATAAAATTTGAATTATCCTAATAATATTCCCCAAGAGTGTCAAGCCAAGAGTGCAGCAAGGACCATTTTTGTGGACAAGGATAGCCTGGGGCAAGCCCAAAACTCCTTGTCAATGTTTTTACTCAAAAGTACATCTCTTCCAAAGCCACCTCTATTTGTTTATATCCAGAATAGGATGTATTTTATACAAGGATCCATATATAAATATTACTTTCCAAAATTATAGGATGATCCTATTTTTTATACTCAAAGGCCTTCTTAGGGACTTGTTCCCTAACATACATTTTCTGAATCTAGTTCCCAAGGTTTCTACTAAACTTCCTTTGATACCAACTATAAGAACCTGACCCCAGCTGCCCGGATCCGGTGCCTTATTTGATTACAATGGTATATAAACACGGAATAAGAATCCCAAAAAAACCAATCAGTTTAGTAGTATTGAATAAACTGGAAACATCCATGGAACCAATTATACATTTTGAAATGAACCAAAATATGATACATAACAAAACTAATAAACTACATCCTTAAAAACACAATAAATGATCTCTTCTTCTTAACCCGAGGATGGAAAAAATGAAAGAGGTGATCTCAAATGCTCAGTAAGGGTATGAAATATAATAGAAGATATCATAACATAAACATTAGGATTGTTGAATACATAAAAACATGTGCCATTATCAAAAACACGAACACATTATGGTAGGAATTTGAGCTGAGTAAATAATTATATAATAAAACATAATCATGGGTATTATACTTATCGAATAACAACATGAACTTTCAATTACTACACCCATAAAGAGGGAAGTAAATATTCTAGACATTCTAAATAATTTTATCAATGCCTCAGACAAGATGTCTAAAAATGATCAAGGCATCAGCCAAAACCATATATCCCATTGGGAAAGGCCTCGGCCAATTCCACGTCTATTTGTCTCATGACACCTACCGATGCATTGCGGGGATATAGAGGGCCCCAAAAGTCATATTAAAACTCCAATAAATTCTTCATATAAATGAGGATAAACATAAACAACATATACATTCATATTGAAACTATCATATTAAACTTAACTAACATTCCCCAATCATTAATAAAAAAACTAACTGTTTGGAAAAATAAAGTGAATAATATCAAAATAGATCATCCATAGTACGAATAACCAGAAACCCTTCAAAAAAATATTGTACATGATATCATAGTAGATAAACCTCAATTAAGTACAATATTTGACACAGTATGTTGACATAGATGAATATATTTATAAATGAGAGCATTGACAAATTCTTGAGGAAATAATCGTTAAACATTCCAAAGTGTCCCATACCGCGTTGAAACATTCTAATCAAAATACCTTAGAATAAAATGATATAAATTAGACATCTCACATAATATACCAAAAGAAAGTACACCACAAGAAATAAATAAGTGGTGAACACGACATATATCTCATAAAAGTTAATGAGAGATGAGAAAAATTCTTTTTTACTTTTGAAAGAAGATTCCTTTTGGAAAATTCTATATATTTTACATGAAATAATATTTAAAACATAAATATACCATAAAATAAAATATATGTAAATTTAAATTATATTTTAGGAATAAATTATGTCCCACTAAAGTGAAATCATGTAAAAAGAGTTCTTAGGTTTCTTTATAAATAAAACATTTTAGAGCATTTTAAGAAAAGTATTAAAGAGAATTTTAAAGTCAAAATGCACATTTGTAATATTAAATATAGAAATGATCCAGGAGAATTTTTTATGATAAAATTTTTGTTTTTATATAACCAATTGTGGATTAAAAACGAATTTTTAGTATACTTGGAAATGGGCAGGAGTTTGAAAACATCCTTTGAATCGGGTTTGTATTTAGGAAACAATTTTGAATGTTCCTTTTAAAACATGTAACTATCCATAAAATAAAGAATGGTTCTAGTTGGTGAACATATATATAAAACACATAAATAATATATGAGGTGTACATAACAATACAAAGAGTTTCATTGAGGTAATTGGACAATAAAAGTAACCCGAATGAAAATGGAGGTTCTAGTGGAAAAACCCTTACCACTTTGTAATCAATCGATTCGTATGCCCAAAAAGTAATAATATTAAAATGATACTTTGAATAACATGAAAATAAATATATTAATGACATGTTAAATTAATGTTAATTATACATACAACATACATAAGTATTATTTGTGAATACGGGAAACCTCACAAAAATAGAAGTGAGATAAATAAACCCCTTACCTGAAGTCTGTATGTGTTCCGCTCTTGAAATTAAGGTCATGGAATATGAAATTAGAATTATTAATAACTTATTTCAGAACATATTATACATTTATTTAGTTTATCAGAATTATATTTAGTTCATTTATTCCCTTATTGATATGTTGTTATATTGAATTTCATTGTTCCGCAATATTCTCTATCTTTATTTTCATAATCGGTTCACTTGTTCATATGTAATGGAGTTCATGTGGAATGGGTTTAAATAACCAGAAGTTAATTTTATTATTATTTATGATCATATATAGGTGGTATTGGTAATTTATATAATTTTTTTCATGGAATGATGATAAATTAATATATAGAACTTTAATGATAACTGTTTTTGTTAATTTGTGGGTTTTGATTACAACGAACTCATTTTTCATTATAACATAATACCATTTATAAAAAGAGATTATAGAACATTAAATTGGGTATATTAAATATTTAATAATCTGGTTCAACCATAACAATAATTGTTTCAAGACATGAATTGAGAATGTTAATTGAATTCGAAAGCTCGTCTTCCTTGAAAGTGGTAAATTGACACATCTCGGATGGTGTTCTTGCTACTAGTATAAAACAAGGTAAAAAGAGGAGATAATGATAAATTATTCCAAAATCATGAAACAATTCCAGTAAATGTATGGTACTGGAGTCATAACAACATTTGGTTAAGGATAGGTAGTAATAGATAAAGAAAACAAATGAACTAGAAAGGAAAGACAAAGGATTGAAAAGAGGAATTTACCTCTTGAACCAAATATCCTTGAGAGACTTATTAAGGGAGAGTTTTTGGTGTTTTTATGAGACCAAGGATTTATTTACGTGGGAGAGGAGGTTGGGAGGATATTTGGACAAAATTGGAAGAATTCACAAGGCTTGAGTGTAGTGAAGACAAGAGGGAGTGATGGGGGGTTTTATAGTGGAGGGGAGAGGGGATTTCTCAATTTTATTTTGATTAATTTATTATTTCTCCACAAGATAAGGAATTGTGAGTATTCCATGAACAAGAATAGTAAAGGTTTCATGTGAATTAGAATAAATTGGGATTACATCAGCAGAACATCATACATTACTCTATAATTAGTGTATTTAGTTTACTTTCTAAATTATGGTATTTCACTATTCATAAAAATTCAAGTATTTCAAAAAAATCCAAAAAATTCACCCCAACGATTGTTCTATGTGTAGAATCCATAAAAGAAGTCTATATTTCAGAAATTATTTTTTTTTGTGATAAATTTAATATAAAATTAAAATCATAATTTATTCTAAAAAACATTTTTAAATCATTTATTTACTTATTCAAAAACATAGGTATATAGTACTCTAAAATGAACATTATTTATATAATATCATAAGTATTGTTAATATTCATTAGGATAAATCACTATTTATAACGGTATGTTACTATTCGTAAGGGTAGGATACTATTCAAAAAAAATTATGTTTTTCTTATCGGACTCCAAATTATTTACTTATCGCAACTATGTATGTCAGATTTTCAAAATTCACATAAAAGAAGTGAAAACATATGTTTACATGGACAGGTTATAAAAAATTGGTGTTTTTAAAGACTAAATGATCAATTTATTCTATAATAAATCTATTTGTAAATTCTTTCGGTGTTACAGATGTGTTGGAAACATTTTCTAAGGACAAAACTGCCCCACTCTTTTGTCAAAGAGGGGAAGGTGGTGGTATATGGTGGGTGGAAAATCCCCACAAACCCCCCCCCCCCAGTTTAGGAAGAGAAGGTATGGGTGAGGCTTTACTATAAAATGAAATATCATTCTCCCATTCCATCACCACCTTCAACATCTCTCCAACATAGATGATCCCATATTTGTGTAGTTTTTGTGAGGCAGTTTCCCCGCTTATTCAAGAGATATTTTAGGAGGGTTGTCTCCTTGTAATAGTGAGGGAGTGTGTACCCGCTATTAACCATAGAGATCCTTCTATTATCCTATGGATTTTTACCCCATTCATTTGGGGGGTTGTCCATGTTACATCTAGTGTCCATTTATTTCTGCATTTTGCACTACATTTTATCTTGTGACTATTGTTGCATCATGGGCCAATAATTTTTCGGTCCAAAAAAATGGCATATGGAATCTATAACTGGATGTGATGGAAGCTAGTGAGTCCTAGGGGTGGGTGTCTATAGAGATACCTAGCATTAGAAAGGTGGTGAGGGTGGGGGGATACATTCTTCCCCTTTTCATTAAAATATAATTATTATACATTTTTTTCAAAACCAGCACTACCAAAAAATTTATTAATTTTTTTAATGTTCTCTATGGACAACCACCACCATTCCTAAAAACCTAACCTTATCTTTCTTTTGTTTATATTTTTTTATTTTAGTGTCGGCCAACTACCCAATTATGTGGTTTTATTTATTACATACTATAAATCATTTATGCTCCAATACTTTGGATGTTTTTCCTAAATACTTGTATAATATTTTGAAACGAAAAAAATAAAATATTATAATAATTATTCATATGTTGGAAAAAATCTCATTCCATAATAATAGTGCTCGTTCAAGAAATAACAATTATAGACACTCGTAATCCGACCCATGATCCTAGAATTCAAGAAAATGTTATCACCCATTATATTCTGTAAAATGTTAACATATGTTAAAATAAGTACTTAGCAATTTAAAATCCACAAACATAGAATTTAATATGATTTAAAACTTCAAGAAACTGCAAATTCACTACCTATTGTTGAATTGAATCATTGTATGTGACTTTGTGACTCTAACCACACCCTTACTATGAATATATCACAAAAATATTTTTTCTTTGATTTATAATTTCATGTGATTTCTCTGATACCAATTGCATGTACAATGTTATGCAACAGAAGAAGATGTGTTGGATATTTAATGTTGTTCCCTGATGATTGATATAAATATGTGACTCCAAATTACATGTAGCCCAATATAACTACCATGGATCTCATGTGAATAATATTTTCACTACTATATATATGATCTTTAAAAATGCATAAAAAGGATTTTAACAGTGCTAAACAACACTGTTAGTCTTAGAGGTATTAAGTGGGTGTCCCCTTTATTAGCACTATAGAAACACTCATAAAGTACCCCCTTTATAAATTCTATTTCAAGTGCTGAAAAATATCCAATTTTCTGTAGTGTGCTGTGTATATAAGAGAAGATTGCAACAACCTCATGTTAGTATACACAAAATATATAATTTAAATTGAAGTAAATTTTACATACAAAATAAAAAACATGAATATATACATTTAAAACTATATTTTGGATAATTATATTTACAATTAATATTCAAAAACAATTTAAAATAGAAATGTTTCATTGTCTTTGGCACCTGATATCTCTCTCAAAAAGATCTGTGTGTGGTATCTATTGTCGAACAAATCACCCCAACAAGAGAAAAAAAATCCACCTATATAGAAAAATTAATCATATAAATATTATAAAGAAGTAAATTATTAATTATAATAAATGAATACATTAAAAAAATATCAACATTAAATAATAAGACACACTTGAAGTTATACTGGTCACATCAAGCATTGTATTTTGGTTTATTTGATTCTAAACATGACATAAATGACGTACGAATCATTGTCATAAAGTATCAAAACAATTCGAATGTGTTTTCTCAGTTTTGAGTATGTCACTTATTATTTATATGGAAATTAATTTAAATTTTAAATAGATACATTTAGAGTTATTCCGGTGACACTATGCCTGGGATTGAGCTACATTTGATTCCTATACATAAAAAATTACTTAAAGATCATTGTCTTAAAGTATCAAAACAATATGAATGTTTTTTCTCATCTTTAAATATGTCACATTTTTTTCTACAAAAAGGCATTTCAAACTAGCAATAAACACTTTTAGTCATGTGGGTTATATCGTGTGTCATTTTGACATGAGATTGCATCTTACATGTCATAAATGCCTTTTGATTTGTTGTCCTAAATTTTCAAGACAATCAAATCACATTTTACAGATTTTTAGGGAGTGAAATACGTTTTAAAACTAAAATATGAATTTTATATTGATAACATGCACTTTAAGTCATACAGGTCCTGCCATGCAATGGATTGAGGTGCGGGTTATTCATACCTGTCACTAATTATGCATGAAATGATTCCCTAAATTATCAAAAACAAAAAGACTTAATTTACTCATTTTTTCAGTAAATAACTTGTTTATTTCTATAAAACTAATGTCAATTTAAAATAAAAAGACACACTTGGTCTCAAACCAATCAAATTGTGTGTCATATTGAGGTGTTGTTGATTCATACATGTCACAAATGAATTATGGATCATTTTCATGAATTATGAAACAATCTGAATATAACACCCTGACCCCAAAAGCCCATAGTTAGTGCATTATTTTATTATAATAGCATGATTACAAGGAATAAAACCCCAAAGGAACCATCGGTTTAGTAGTGTTCAGGACCCATATTACAATCATGATACCCATAATACATTGGTAAAATAAAATAAAACATGATATATAATAAAATGAAATAAAATCCATCCATGAAATCTGATTCAATGTTTTCTTTTTCATAACATAGGGAAAGGAAATATAAGAATGATATGAGATCAGATACTCTGTAAGTGCATGTAATACAATGGAATCATAAATAATAAGTTATGGTGAATAAATTAAAGTACACATACCATTAATACATAATCTTGAGCATAATATGGAAAGAATAAAAGATCATTAAATAATTCTATAATAAAACATAACCATGGATATTATACTAGTAGAATAATCACATGGAGTACCAATTACTAGTTTCATAATGAGTTAATTCATATTACCGAACATCATAAAAATATCATCGAGTCCTCATCCAATACACCAAACATAATGGGTAAAAACCCAGTCTAGTTTGTCTCATGAGACCTACAAATTCATCAAGGGGTTATAGAAGGCCCTGACTTTCACTTACTAAGTCTAATAAATTTTTCATATGGAAAGGGTGAAACGTAAAAACATAAACATTAATATTGAAAAACTATCATATGAGATGGGAATATGTTAAACATAAACCTTGAATGTTATCAACTAACACATCCACAGTCAAAGTAATATTAAAGCCATTAAAAACATATGGTAGAGAGTATCATAATAGATAAATCTCAATGAAGTAAAATATTTAATATTGGATGTTTATATATATGAAGATAATTTAAAATGAGATAATTGAAATATTCTTGATGAAATAATATTTAAACATTTCAAAGTGTTCCATACTACTTGAAAAATTTAAATAATAATACCTTATAATATCATAAGAATAAGGAGAGTCAGGATATTATATATGAAGTGGAATTATATATACCAAATTCAAGGAATAAGTGGTGAACATGTCATATATCTCAAAGAAGTAAAAGTGAGACGATAAAACCCCTTTTTTACCTTGGAATGAAGAGTTATTTTGGAAAATTTTTTTTATCTATCATAAAATTAAATTCTAAAAATTTAAATCATAAAAAATAATATTTAAGGAAATTATAATTATATTTGAGTCAGAAATTATGTCCCACTAAATAGAAATCATGTAAAAATATTTTTTAAGAAACATTAGAAAGAATACATTTTAGTGATGTTTAAGGGAAATATTAAAGATATATTAAAGCGGAAAAGAATTGTTTGATTTAATAAAACCATAAATGAACTAAGATATTTGTTAATTAAAATATATTTTATTTTAGAAAAAAAATTATATTTTCAAACATATTATATAGTTCACTTGAAAATGGGTAAGAATTTGGGATGTTCTCTTTAATCGGGTTTTCTGATCAGGAAGAATTAAGAAAGGGACCATATTAAAACATGTACATCCTATAAAGGAACGATGAACTAAAGTAGAAATATGAGTTGTTAATAGAATATATATTAATTAAACATAAATATAGAATCATTAAATTGGGGTATATATAGTGAAAGACTAACCTGAAGGAAAAAATGAAGCTTCGCGTAAAATCTCATACCACTTTGTAATCAATCAAATCATATGTAAAAAAAGTAATTATCATACAATGAATAATTTTATACCATTAAGAAAAATATATTTAGGATATTATTTATCAAATATCAGTATACATAAACCACATAAAGTAAACAAGTTTCAAATAATGGAAATCTCACAGAAATAAAACTGAGATGAGAAACACCTTACCTTACATCTGAATGTGTTCTGCACCTGACCTTAAAGTCCTAGATAATAAAATTAAATCCATTAATTAATTTATTCAGTACCATTTATATATGTAATTTATTCATTATAGTTTTATTAATTTCATTTATGGACTTATTTATGAGTTATATTGTTTAATTTCATCATTCAAGAGCATTCATTTTCTGGGATTTCATGATCGATTCGCTTGTTTATAAGTAATGAAACTGATGTAAAATTGGTATAATTATAAATAATTGTCATTATAAGTTATTAAAAAACATCCTGAAGTGTAATTGTTATTATATATGGGTTTTTAAAAGATATGATGATGAATAATTAGATATCATGTTAATGATATTCCTTTATATTTATTTAAGTGGTTTTAGATCACAATAGACTAGTTTTGTTTTATCATTTACTATTATGGAAATATGTTACTTATAAAACATATAAAGGTTTGTAATACAAATATTATAATATTTTTTAACCATAAAATTAGGGTTCATTACTATCTTTTTTTATGAATATTAAGAACAGAAATTATTCATCTATGAAGTTTGTAAATAGGCACCTCACAGATGAAGATTTACTTTTTAAAATAAGAGAGAGAGAGAGTGTGTGAGAGAGAGAGAAAAGAGTTTGATGTATGCTATACCCATAAAAATATATAATTATAGTATTAATATGATACTGTAGTTATCATTCTCATTTGGATAGAGTAGTTAAGGTGAGGATAATGAATGAAAAGAGAAATTGAAAGGAAATTAAAAAAGAAAGAAAGTGGATTTACCTCTTGATTTCTATTATTTGAGAACCTTATTAAGTGACCTTGGTTTGGCCTTTTGTTATGATCAAGAGGTCCTAGAGATGTGGGAGAGGATTGGTAAGGGTTTTGTGACTAAATTTAACAAGGATCAAAGCTTGGAATGTGTGATGAGAAAGGGTGGTGAGGGGTGGTATTTATAGTGGAGGAGATGGATTTTTTTTAATATTTTAACCATTAGTTTATTATTTTGGATCAAGATAATGAATAGATTTAGAATTATCATCAAATATATTAAAATAATTAATTAATTTTCACTGTTATGATATTATATCATCTATAAATCAATTATGACTCAATAATTCATGTATCTAACATTTATCATTAATTATGGTATTTTAATATTCACAAATAATTCAAGTATTTTAGAAAAGATTCCCAAAATTCACCCTAACCATTTTTTGATGTTTAAATATAAAAAATTAAATCCATTTAAGGAAAATAATTTCTAAATATGTGAAATTTAAGTTTTAATTAATACAATCATTTACTCAAAAAATACAGATTTTAAAATAATAACTGATTTTATAACAATTTAAAAAATTAACAAAGGTCTCATAAAATTATCCTAAAATTATAATACTAAAAAATATTAATTTATGAATAATTTTTTTGAAATTAAATCATTATATAGATCATTTTATTAAATTTTAAATATGTAATTAAATATTTATGTATTTCAAAAATACCAACACATAATTAATAATTTTTAAAATATTCAATTTCTTATACTATGATATAATTATATCATAACTTCATTTATAAGATTCGTAAATTTTATTTATACATTCATGGGTGAGGTTTAAATTCATTTGGCCATATTACTATTAATAAGGGTAACATTACTATTCCAAAGGGTCAAGTTACGATTCACCAAAAAATTAAGTTGATCCTATCAAACTATAAATATCTTATTGATAGTAATAGTGCATATCCTCATTTCAAAATGAAATTCACATAAGAGAAAAAATTATGTTTAATGTTTATCCTACAAGTGTGGTGAGAAGCGGGGTAAAAAGAATGTTCCAAATTTCAATAAGTCGTTATATCTAATTTCCATATAAAAAAGATTCTATAGATATACATTAGATTAATATATGTATAATATATCTATTTTGACATTAAAAAAAATTAATGTAAAATAATGATTTAAATTAAAATATAGTTTTAACTAAAATGTGACATTTTCCACTATTCCTCAAAAAAATGAAACTTCTCCAAAAAATACAAAAAAAATAATGTTAAGTTAATTTTGACATTCCAAATTTAAAAATGATGTTCATTTAGCAAAAAATTATACATTTCATTATAAATATGTATCATTTATGTGAAAACATTATAAAAAACATTTTATAGTAGTTATTACTACGATTTTTAAACTATTTTATATAACTATCTGGTTTAAATAATTATAATAACAAGTGGTGTTTTCCTAGAGGCTCAGTGTTATATTCATTACATTATATTTTAAATTTATTTTTAAATCTTAGGGGGTGTTACATTTTCATATCCTGGAATAAATTGTGTCCTCACAATTTTAAATTGCACTTCAAAAGGTAAAGGTTAATACATTAAAATTACCATGTGGGAAACCCAAATTGAAAATATGGTTAATAAAATATCCCATTTATAAGTGGGAAAGGGAAATGAATAGGTTACTATAAAACCTTTCATTAAAATAGGATAACATTTATGCAAAGTAATTTTTGGTAATAGATGTATAATTTAACCATTAAGTTGTAATAGATAGTGATAGAGAACATTGTAATTAGAATGTTAACCCTGAACAAGATTTTAATTATTGATTATTCAAAATACCATTGATTAATCAAAAATAAAAATAAATAGATAATGTTATTCTTCCAAAATATTTTTTCTACACTTTAGGAATTTCTTTTACAATACTCATATGCTCTTGTGAAAATAAACATAAATTATTACTTTACATGTCATAGTATCATCCTTTGGTTGTGATTTGACCTATCTTCACTTCATTTATTCAATCTAGAGATAGATATTTGAGACAATTATTTTATACCCAAATCACTATTATGAATCATAATATCCACAAGTCATTCCTTCAGCATTTAAATGATTACTGACTACAAGATGGTTAGCATAATCTATCCAATATGATAAATCATACCATGATATAAATTAATAATATTCCTTAATCCAATACATATGTAGTTTAACATAATAAAAAACTAAAAAATGTCTCTCTTAAATGAAAGACTGAAAATTTAGAAGGAAAATCACTAAATTTTCAAATTCAACTTAACATAGGGTCCAAAAATAACACAGCCCTTATTTTCACATACTAAATAAATAAATACATTAATATAATTTAAAACATTATGAAAACATGTATTATTCCAATAGTAAAATATATGTTTGTTCTTAAATATTAAAATCTAATAATTCTAATATAACATAATCCATCATATCTGTAACCTGCTTTATGGTCACCATACTTTCCCATAAACATCTATTAATTTTTATATCGAACATAAAACACATATTTAGGGTTTTATTTTCAAATTAAAGTGTTTCCAGAAGTTAAAATTAT
Source organism: Viscum album (assembly GCA_963277665.1). NCBI lineage: Eukaryota > Viridiplantae > Streptophyta > Magnoliopsida > Santalales > Viscaceae > Viscum > Viscum album. Next base: position 1,011,043,151 of record OY728141.1, on the reverse strand, counting down.
ATTATAATAACTTCCCTTGATTAACGGTATTATTCACACTACTACAAAATAGGCCTTTAATAGTGCTAGATTTTACATTTATCAATGCTAGAAAAGCGCTGACTATAGAGCATGGTTAAAAGCCCATGTATTTTATCAGTGATTAAAATGCACTGATAAAGGGATCCTTTATTGGTGCTAAAAAAATAATAGATAAATGGTACCTTTATTAGTGATTTTAGAAGATCACATAAAGGAACAATTTTCAGTGCATTAATTTAGCACCGCAAAAGGCACCATTTATCAGCACTTATAAAACTATTGATAAAGGGTCTTTTATCCATTCTTAATGAAGCACTAATAAATTATTACATTATCTGTGCATATAAAATTTGTGATAAAGGAAATTTTATCACTTCTCATAGAAGCACTGATAAATTGTACCTTTTATCAATTGTCCTTTTTACAAAAATGTCATTTTAAACTGAAAACACACACTTTTGACTCATTCTGAAGATATAATGTATTAGTTTGATGTGAAACTTATTTCTACACATAAAAAATTACTTATGAATAATTTTCCAAAATTATCAATATAACATGAGCACATTTGATCGGTGTTTAGTGAGTAGTACTTTTTGAACTAAAATGTTGGTTTTAAACGGATAACATACATCTCGAGTCATACCTGGAAAATCATGGATTGGATTATGGTGTGGCTGATTCTTACATGCTAAATTTTACTTATGTATCTTTTTTGTGATTTATCAAAATAATATGAATTTTTTTCTCATTTTTGATTAGGAAAGTTGTCAATTTTACCAAAATTGATGACAATTTTAAATAAAAAGACACACTTTGAGTCATACAGATCACACCGTGCATTGGATTGAGGTTCGGCTGATTATTACACATCTTAAATGAATTATGGATCCTTTTACTAATGTATTAGAATAATTTGATTTTGTTTTATCATTTTTGAGTATGTCACATGTCTTTTCTAGTAAAATGTCATTTTAATATTGAAACATGAACTTTGACACACAAAAATCACATTTTTTTATTATATTATGGTGTGAATGATTCCTACCCATAAAAAATGACTTATGGATCAATGTAATAATGTATTTTAAACAATTTGAATGTGTTTTCTCAATTTTGAGTATGTTTGTTGACCTTTTTAATAAAATTTATTTCAAATTTAATTAAAAACATCCACTTGGGGTCATAATGGTCACACTGTGAGTTAGATTAAGGTGTGGATGATTTATGCACGGATCAAATCACATATAGATCATTTTTATAACGTATCAAAACAATCTGAATGTGTTTGTTTAGTTTTTAGTAGGTCAGTTTTTTACTAAAATTGATGTTAATTTTAAACAAAGACACACTTAGAGTCATACCGGTCACATCGTGCATCAGATTGATGTGAATCTAATTCATACATGTTCCAAATCACTTAAATATTTTTGTCCTAAAGTATCAAAACAATATGAATTTGTTTTCTTAGTTTTGAGTATGTCACTTTTCTATTTTACTAAAATGTAATTTTAAACATGAAACATTCACTTTGACTCATACGAATCACATCATGTATTGGTTTGATGTGAGGCCAATTCCTACCCATATCAATTTATTTATGAATAGATGCCCTAAATTATCAGAAAAATATGGGAGCTATTATCACTATTTTTATCGAGTGATTCTTTATAATATAAAATGTTTATTTTAAATTGATAACAGACACATTGAGTCTATTGTATTTTTTACTAAAATTAATCTCAATTTTAAATAGAATGATGTTCTTGGAGTCATATCAGTCACATCATGTATTTTATTAAGGTGTATTTTATTTATACACATCCCATAGTCACATAAAAATATTAACCATCAACATTACCAAGATTTCTATTCACATTGTTTATCGAACTGCAAACATTTCATGAGCATCTTTGAAAAAACCACATCAACTAAAAAAAGAATCTAGATGTATAAGAAAACAATTATTATGATATATAATAAAAATATAAATTAAATATAAATATAAAATAATACATTAATTCTATGGATAATGATTTTACTGTGTAAATATCAAGAATACAGTTATGATTGAGCTGTGGAGGGAAGATGATTGTAAGTGATAAATGTCAACACTATAGGGGTGAAAGGTTTTGACGGAGAAAAAGACTGTGGAATTTTTGGTGCAGAAAGACATGAAATATGGATAAATCACCCAAACATGAAAAAATTAATCCACTTATATAAGAAAAAAATTATTATATGAATAATACTAAAAAGATATAAATTAATCATAAATATAAAACAATTCATATATTCTATTGAAAATTATTTTACTGTGAAAAAATAAACATTACATCATTAATTGAGAAGAGGTAGTGTCATTACTCTTCCAAAAATGGAAGTGGATGGAAAATGAAGGAATGCGATAAATTTCAATACTATAGGGGTTAAAGGATTTGAGGGAGAAGAAGTCTATGGATGTTTTGGTTCAAAAAGGCATGAAAAATGGACATAACACCCCAAATCGTACAAAAGAATCCACTTATATAAGAAAATAATTATTTTTTCATTAATACTAACAATATATAAATTAATAATGAATATGAAACAATAGATTAATTCTATGGAAAATGATTTTACTAGGAAAATATCATGATTTCCTCTTTAATTGAGAAGAGGAAACATTATTTCTCTTCCTAAACAAGGAATGGAGAGAACTTGAAAGAAAGTGATAAATGAAACACTGCAAAAGTGAAAAGGTTTTAGGGTAGAAGAAGTATGTGGATGTTTTTGTGTAGAAAGTCGAGATAGATGGAATGACCACCCAACTCAAACAATAGAATCCGCCAGTATAAGAAAATAGTTATTATGTGAGTAATACTAAAAAACATTAAACATAAATATGAAATGATACATTAATTCTATGGAAACAGATTTACTATGAAAACATCTATATTACATTTTTGATTGAGTCAAGACAAAACTGTTTCCCTTCTTGAAATGACAGTGGATAGAACTTGTATAAATGTGATAAATAAAAAACTATAGGGATGAAAAGGTTTTTATGGGGAAGAAGTTTGTTGATGTTTTGGTAGAGAAAGCCATGAAAGATTGACAGACCAACCCAAATCAATCAAAATAATCCACCTGTATAATTAAAAAATTACTATGTGAGTAATATTAATTTGAAATATAAATAAATATAAATATGAAACAATAAATCAAGTCTATGGACAATGATTTTACTGTGAAAACATCAAAATTACCTCGGTTATTGAGCAAATTGAGTTTCATTTCTCCTCTTGAAAAGACATGACACATGGATATAAATATTCTACAATAAATGAACTCTTCTAAGAACAGTGAAAATTAATTCAAAGTTTTATAGTATAATTTTCCAATAAAATAGAGAAAGTATAACATAACATTTGCTTTACATATTTCCAAATGATTTCTTTAATTATAGTTTTTTCTTATGAGGGATTTGTAACATCATCATGTATAGAATATATTATCTACATGAGTAGTCAAACATTTAATTTAGATTATTTTAATCTAGTAGCGCACATATAATATTATGAGGAAAATCATAATATTTTAAAAATAATTTTTACCTTCTCATTGAATTATCATTCCTTTTTAATGTTTCAAGGGTTTGTTTCCTCTATTGAGAATCCAAATCCCCTATTTTTGGTCCCCTCTAATGTATACAAGATTTTCTTAATTAGGAATGACATGATCTGATTGTGATATCCCAATAAAAGGGTCATCCTCAATTGAATTTTCATCCAACTCAAAAATTTTTTAACACTCCAAAAGGACAATAGAACAATTATTGTTTGTTGGATCATAGACATAAAATAATTACACTTCTTTTGATGCCATTATGAATTGCTTATCATTTTCCCCTTACACACTGATATTCACCTTCACAAATCTCATTTTATAAACTTTCACTCCATTGATATTTTCAACCCATTTGTAATAGAAAAGATACACTTGAAATTTTTTATAATTCAACTCAAATATCTATTAAATATTACCAAAATATGACATATTTTCGAAAACTGTATTTCAATCATTGGACCCAAATATGTGAATCACTTTAGACAGATGAATGACACCATTTTTTTCATTTTACTAATGTCATCTTGTTATATTATATAGAATGTATAAAAAATGAGTACAAAAAATGTTAGATATAATATTTTCATTCAATCCTATGGTTAACCATTGAAGTCATTTGATAATTGAATTCATATTTTTAGATAACTACTTATATTTCTTATCTTTGAACCATCCTATAAATAGTTGATTTTGGGTATTTGATATCCATCCTCTAGCCTCTGATGGATTCAAATCTATTGGAATTTAATTGTGGGATTCATTATATGAATAAAAATATTCACTATTATATAATGTAACAGAATCTCTTCTAGAAATCCCTACACCCATAATGTGTTTGTTATGATGCGCTTTTGGGAGACTGATGATTTCAACATTTGATAAGTAATTGGTAAAAAATTCAATAGATTCTTCAACAATATACCGTTCTACAATAAAACCATATGGCTGACTTCAATTCATGACATTACCTTTATGAAACATCATATACCATTCAACGGGGTGCATCCATCTATCATGTATAGGGCCACATAGTTGAACCTATCTAAACAATTGAACTGTCAGGTAGAGCATTATATCAATGAATTATGGTGGAAGAAATAGATCTAATTCACATTATATTATTTAAATCTCCTTATTAATGTTGGGAATATTTTCCAATTCTACGAAATTAATTCTTTTAGATTTGATAAAGAAGTGGAGTATAGTTAATATATGTGATACATTTTTAGGATGAATGAAATTGAAAGAAACAAGCATTTAATTTTTTGTCAAAATATGACAGTCAAGATATTTTAGTCCTTGTAACATATAATTAGTCATTGAAATGAAATTCTTGATATATGAAGAATACCCCTGTGAAAATTTTACACTACTAAAGAAAAGGAAATATTACTATTTTTCCTCTCTCGATAGAGTGTAATCTACTAGGGGAAGAAAAGTCTGCATTTTACCCTTCCCTGGTGCTAACTCTTACCATATCCCTATTTCAATCAAGTATAACCTATCCTTGAATCCATATTTTATATTTTCAGGAACATTTAGTAAACTTCCAATAATAGTATCAAATTGATTTTTTATACATTAACGACAAAAATAAAATTTCTCAGATACAAACAATTCCAATACATAATTTCAAAGAAAATTGTCCGCTTCTTCAAACATGATTTTTTAAGTTTCTTTATATGGTTTACCAAAAAAAGTCCCAATATTTTTTTACATTATTATAAAACTGATCACCTGTTACTAGAGATAGTGTTGTTCCTTGTTCGATATTCCTATTGAATGGTGTCATCTAGTATCATTATTTATGTTATCGACATAAAAATTTCTGATTTTCTAACAATAAAATCATTGAGGAATGTTTCAACCAAACTGAGTATGTGTGTTTTTTCAAAAATGAAACATCCCAATATTAATTTAATGCTATATCATAAAATGTTTCCATAATCATGGAAGTCATTAATTATTCTATACAGAATGGCCATAAATTTGAATTCTTCACTTCTATGTAAATCATATATTGTGACACTTGCATCCCACATGAATTTTAGATTTTCGATCAATGGATAAAAATAGAAATCAATATCATTATTAGGATGATTTGGTCCAGATATAAGCAAAGAGAACAAAATGAATTTGAGCTTTATCCATAACCATGGGGAAAGATATAATTTTCTAATATAACGAGATATGTACTATTAGAATTACTCTATACAACAAAAGTATTTATTATATCCGTAGATAATTAAATTTGTAAGTTTCTCAGATCATTTCAAAATTAAAGAAACTCATAATAAATTATATTCTACTAAGGAGAATCTACTATATGACATAGGTTTCTATATTTAATTATTGTATCTGTATGCGATGTTAATTGTCTCACGATTTACTCACATGAATATAGTCTTCTAAACCATATAATTAAAGGATAGTTCCATACATATTTCAATGGACATGATTTATTTTTCATATATAGATATGTGCCACACTTTTGGGAATTAAATGAGTGATTCATGCTCATTGCGAAACAATATACAATCATTTGAACAAGAATTTATTTTTTAGTGATCTGTCCCATGGAATGTAACATTCATTTAGCTTCATATTTTCTGCATGGTAGTTCATTTTCTCCATGTAGAATATCATTTCAGAGACAAAGTGGTTTTGTAAAGTTGGTGTCCCTCCATTCACTGCTAGATTTATAATTATATAACTTCAATACAGCTGATAATGTTGTGTATTTAGTACAACCGTTATACTATGGTTTCTTGGAACAACTATTTAACTACTAAATCAAATTCATACTAACATGAAGTTTATCTTCATTTTCCTTTGCCATTTATTCCATGCGATCTCCATCATCATTACAAAGGTATTCACATCAAATGATTCATAAAACACAGTATCATCCCAATCAATGTCCTAATTAATTTTTCCCCATGTTTATTCCATCATTTATAGATTTGATATATTCGGTGGAAAATAAAATGTTCTTCCAACTATTCCGGACAAATTTTTCTTGAATAAAAATAATGTTAACATAAAAATGGGATTTATAAGTGTCATCAACATTATGTGTTGAAAAATTGATGAAATCTTTAACTATATCTTCGTACTCATTTGTCAAATGATTAGCACATATACATTTTTTTTCATATACAGCCTATTGGTTTCATTAAATATTAATTTTATAAAATATATAAATAAATACACATAAGATATTCATTATCAAAGGTGAAAGTTATATGCAATTATAATAAGGAAAACTCAATATTTGATTGTTTCAAAGAATTTCAGTATGATGAGAAAAATTGGAAATAGGATTTAATAAAATAACTACTCAACTATGGTAGGTGTTATCCAATGAATTAATTCAAAGATGAAAGATATAGAAAACTTATCATCATCTCCTCATCTACCAGACATTTATCCGTGATTTTGTTTTTTGACACTTTTTTAATCTCATGTGGATGTGCACCTATGTTGATAACATCAATTCTGTTTTTTTGGAATATGTGATATAAAAACCTAAGAAATTATTAAATTTAACATTAATTGTATATCAAATATTTAGAAAAATATCAAGACTCTTAGGATGTCATATTATCACACTGAACCATCCCAAGGATTATAGGTCGGATTTAACATTATATCTACCCATATTAAATATTCTAGGGAGTCCACATAATTCAAAATTATCAAATCCTCAACATTCTAGGGAGGTCTATAATGAACTTGGCATAAAGAAATAATAAACGTCAACAAGATATATCACAAACAAGGGAGAAAAACACACAATCCCTTGAAACATATATCCAATACATATTTAAACATTTATATATATATATATATATTAAACATGGAATTTATAACACACATAATTTAAAAGAATTCACATTTAAACACAATTTATAATGAAAATAAATAAAATCTCTTCGTTATTTGGAAATCCAAAACCATAATTAAGAATTAATATTTATAAAATCACTCTTACTTTATATGTTATGATAACACATATAAATATGTAGAAAGATACATATTTAAATACATATATACATATATATATATTCCCACAGGGTCCAGCTTGGTTGGTATTCGATTTGTGGGGTCTCGATGAGGTCTTGGGTTTGAGTCTCACCGAGTTATTCCAAGCCGGTGTAGAATAAGATTTTCATTGTATTTCTCCCACTCCCCAAACTATTGTAATTATATATATATATATATAATATAATAAAATTGATAAAAATCAATTTAACCCTTACAATAGAATATCACAACATAGTAAAATAAATACAACCCCGTAATAATTTTGAGGTAAGAAGATTAGTTATTTGTTGATGGTCTTACAAACAATTTTTTTGAGGTTAATTTAGATATGTGAAGATTTTAATGAGGTTTTATTTAGAAATAAATCATTCCTATTAAATAGTATAAAATAGGGAATGATTCTTAACCAATGTGAGAGGCCCAATGTGAATCATATTTCTAATAGAGACTCCAACCATTCAATCTATTTGAGTTCAATTGAGGAAAAAATGACATCATAAAAGGTTGAGTAATATTTTTCAACAAATTTTATGAAAAAATTAAAAATGAGAAGTGTTGAGGGACTTGAATCATCTCAAAAGATAAATGAGATTGATTTTTGAGCCATTTAAAGAGGGAAAATCATTAGAGGTAATCATAAAAGGGTGACAATTCATTACAAAAATCATCATTAGTTGATTTGTTTTTTAATTTTTTGGACCCATGAGACATAATTCTACTCAAGGTGATCTCTATTCCTTCATATTTAATGATTAATTTACCATAATGACTAATGTGATGATTATAAAAAATAATTCAGTTGTGGTTGAAATATTCAAGATTTACATACAAATAGTTTAGAATCAATTGGGCATGTAAATAAAGTATTTCATGTCTAAAAATGAGAATGAATTCACTAGAGGATATTCTATAATATTTCGAAATAGTGAAAGAAATAAGCTTATGGAGAAAGTTGGGGTACATATATAGACAAAAATGAAAAATGATTCAAAAAAAACAATTTAGAAAGACCAAAACAGGATATCCAAATCGGTATTCAATCAAAACAAATATCATAAAAAATTAATTTTATTCATAATATAAAATAAAAATAGTATAAAAGGATCCAACAACAAATAACTCATGGCATTTTCAAATAAGAAATAAAAAAATGAAACGAAAAATAAATAAGGAAAATTGTAAGGCATACCTCGATAGTTTAAATAAAATCTACTTTGAAAACCCTAACTACAACCAAAGAAAATATGTGAGAAGATGTTTGATCTAATAAAAGTAGTCGAGTGGTGGGATTTGAGATTCAATTAATTGAGGAGGAGCACCAACAGTGGGTGGATTTTACAGAAACCTTGAGATATTACAATGGGTTTACAAATGGTTAGAGTTTTTTAAATAGACCGTGACACTTTTATCTGTTCTTACAAATAATCACTAATAAAAGGAATATTTATCAGTGATTTTTTAGCACTGATAAAGGAAGGTCTTTATCAGTGCAAAACAATTATTGATAAAATCCATAATTATCAGCACAAATGATTTTGTGCTGATAAAGCCTCATATTTATTTGCATAATAAAAGCATTGATAAAGACCTACCTCTATCTGTGCATATTACATAAGTGATGATAAAGTATTTATAATTATAATAATAAATACAAAATTAGTAAATAAATATATTTATTTTTAATAAATATATAAAAATATAAATATTCATAATATATTACTTTTTAAATATTTTAATTATAATTTTATAATTATTTATTTATAATTATAGAAATATTTTTGAAAAATAATATTGATATATAATATTAATTGTATGCATACAAATATGTTAAAAATGAGTTAAATTAAATAAATTAAAATCAAGTACACTTTAACAATATTGAAAAAATGGATATGTTTTGTGTGTGGGAATTTTATATAAAAATACATTAATTATTTATATGTGAAATCAATATAACACACATTTTAACTATGTTAAATTGGAAAATCAAATGACACATTAAATTATATATATTTCTATTACACTATATATACAATTAGTTAATATTTTCAATTCATATTAATTTTTAATTATAAACCATTATTCACTAAATATATGACTATTTAATGTAAAGTGAATTAATATTTTGTAATATATATATAATATTTATATACATTAATATATTTCTATATATTTAATATATAAAATTTATTAACATTAAATATCAAAATTATCAAATTAATAAAATGATTAATATTTAATACTTTATAATCAATTAATTAATTTTTATCAATAATTATTTAATAAATAAAATTCGTAATATTTTTTTAACAAAATCATTTTTTATTTTTTATTTATTTCATTATTTCATTTTAATTATTCAGACCATTATCTGTACAATTTTAGCAATGATAGAATCTATCATTATCAGTACAAAAAAAGTGATGATAAAGGGTACCCATTATCGACATTAAAAATAAAGCTATGATAATTTTTCCCTTTAACAATGTTAAAAAAGTGTTGATAAAAGGTTAAATTTACCAGAATTTTCTTTATCGCTGATAACGATTCCATTTATCAGTACTCTTTTGTAGCGCTGATAAATACCATTGCTATTAAATACATGTTTTTTAGTAGTGTCATCACATGCTTTAAATATCTTTAAAAATGATGTACTATAGTACAATCCTTATATTTATCTCAAAATTCTTATAATAAAAATATCATAACATTGTTCTTGAATCCAAAAACAATAATACATTAATTTTTATACTTTGATTATAGTAATAACATAAGCTTGACCTTGATCCCTTTTACTTTTTCTAACCTATATTTCCTTAATTCTTGGGATATTCATTTGTGTAGTTCTCCATATCCTTACAGTTGAAGCAATGAATATTAAAAAATTACTTAATTCTCTTTCAATTATGATCATGGTGGCCTTTTTCTCCATGCGTGAAGCAAAATCCTTTTTCTCAAAAGCATAAACAAAGGCGTTACCTTCTCCAATTATCCATTGTGGAAAAATTTATTTTTCCCTTCATCCCTTTATCTATAATTCTCATGTTTCCCACTTTTTATCTAACTTATCTTTGAAGAAATAGGACATGGATAATTCTTTTTATGTCTTTTTAGAACATGTTATTATTTCCTCATATGATGAAAATATTTATGAGACTAGTTCCCTTCAAAATACTACCTTAATCCCATCAAATAAATGCTCATTATTAGTGTTTGGTTTATGTGCATTTATGTGGTTATCATTCCTTCCATTAGAATCCATTTATAAATAATAGAATACATAAGATTTGGATATGAGTCATAATTCATAATTTCAAACATACCATCAATTCAAAAAATTTGTATAACTAAACTCAAAGTCATAAATATGGTTTCTTTGGGGAAATATTTACTTTTAAATCTTTCATAATGGTTTGTAAAAAATGTGGCTTATCCTAATAATATCCCATAGGTGTGTCAAAATACGTGTGTAGTAAGACACATTGTTGTGTGCTCGGTTACCCTGAGTCAGGCTCGGGACACCTTGTCAGTGTTATTACCCCTAAGTACATCTATTCTTGAACCACATCCAATTGAAGTATCCAGGAAGGGATGTAATTCTAGAATACCTACAAAGGCTATACCTTACCAAAATTATAGTATATTCTTCTATTATTATCCTCAAAGTATATCATAGGGTTATGTACCGTAACCTATGTTTTCTAAATCTTGTTTCCAAGGTTTCCTCTAAACTTCATTTGATACCAACTATAATTCACTAACCCAAAAATCTTGAAGCCAATGCATTATTTAATTACATTGGAATTATTAAAATGAATAAAATCCCAATGGACTGATCAATTTAGAAGTCTTGGATGACTAGATTACATTATTGATACCCACAATATATTGGGAAAATAAAATAAAACATGATAAATTATAAAATTAAATAAATAGAATCCTTGAAATATTATAAAATGTTTTCTTCTTCATAACCTAGGGAAAGAAAACATAAGAAAATAGTTAACTCAGATTCTCAGTAATGGTAAGTAATATAGCAGAATCATAAATAATAAGGAACAATGAATAACTAAAAGTAAAAATTCCATTAATACTTAACTTGAGAATAATATGGCCGAAATAAAATAGGATCAAATAATTTCATAATAAAACATAACCATGGATACTCTACAAGTCGAATAGTAACATTGACTATAAATTACAAGTTACATAATGAGGGAATGCATAATGTGAGACATAAGAGGTAAATCCCAAAGAATTACAAGAAAAAAAAAGATGATTATGACATAGATTATGATACTTTTAAATGAGAAAATAAAAAAATTATTGAGGAAATAATCTTTAAACATTTCAAAGTGTCTCATACCACTTGAATCAATTAAATTATTATCATGTTGAATATCATGAGAATAAGGAGACACATGACATGATATATCAAGGGTAAGTACATAAACCAAACACAAGTAATATGTTGTGAACGAGGAATATATCTAACATAAGTAAAAGTGAGGTAAGAAAAACCCATTTTATTATAGAAAGACGTCTTCTTATTGAAAATAAATTGTATTTGTCATTAAATCATATTGTAATTAGGTTTATCCCCAAAAAGAAATGGGAAAGGAATTTTAGTTATATTTGAGCCATAAATGATGCCCCATTAAATTGAAATCATGTAAAAATAGTTTCTGATAAATTGTATAATTAAAACATTTTTGTGTTGTTTACGAAAAATATAAAAGATATTTTAAGGAAAATTTTAATTGTTTTTTTAATAAGACAGGAAATGAACCAATATAGTTTTTCATGATAAAATTTGTTATTTTATTAAACCATTTATTTCTTGAAATATATTATATCGTGCACTTGAAAATGGGTAATAATTTAGGATGTTCCCTTTAATCAGGTCCACTAATCAAGTAGAATTTATAAGAGGAGAATATTAAACAATTTACACACCATAAATGAAAGATGAAATAATTGGATATATTAGTTTATAATATAATATAGAAAAATTACACATAAATAAAAAACATCAAATTTTGTTAAATATAGTGACAAAATAACCCGAAGGAAAAAAATGAATGTTTGGGTAAAATCTCTTACCACTTTGCAATCAATCAAATCGTATGTCTAAAAAATAATAACAATCCAATGAACAATTTAATAACAAGAATATAAAGAGATCTAGGATATTATATATCATATTTCAATATAAAGACACAACATAAAAGAAATAAGTCATGAATAAAGGAAATCCTAGGGAAATAAGCGTGAGAAGAGAAACCCCTTACATTATGTCTAAATGTGTTCTACACTTGACCTTAATGTCCAAGATAATAAAATTAAATCAATAAATTAAATGTTTCAGAAACTATAATATATTTATTTGATTAATTATAATTTTATTAAGTTCATTTATGTCCTTATTTATGAGTAATATAGTTTAATTACATCATTCGAGAGAATTTGTTTTCTTGGTTTTGATGATTGGTTCACTTATTTATAAGTAATGAAATTTTTATAAAATGGGTATAATTATAAAGAATTTGAATTATATGTTATTAATTAACATCAATAATTTTTATTTTTCTTATAATTATATTTCCTTCGATATGATTATGAATCATTAGATAACATGCTAATGATATTCATTTAGATTGATTTAAGCATTTTTAGGTCACAACAAACTCATTTTGTTTTATCAGTCAGTATTATGTAAAGATGATACATATAGAACATAAAAATGGATTTAATAAATATATTATATTATTTTTTATCCATAATTTTTTTTGTGACCATCCATGAAGTATAAATTGATGAACAAAAACTCATCATCCATGAAAGTTGTAAATTGACAACTCACAGACGATGATTCATTTTTAAAATAAATGGAAGAGAGAAAGGATTTTGATGAAGTATATTATATTATTGTCAAATAATTCTAGTACATTGATGATAATGGATTTATATTTCTCATTTGAATAGAGGAGGTAAGGAGATGATAATAAATGATAAAAGAAAATTAAAGGGAAATTAAAAGGAAATTAAAAGAAAATGAATGATTATTTACCTCTTGAATTCTCCTCTTTGAGAACCTCCATAAAGAAAATTGGTATTCTATTTTTTTTACAATGAGATCTTAGTCATGGGGGAGACGATTGGGAAGAGGTTTTGGTTGATTTTGAATAGGGCTCAAATCTTGGAAGGTGTGAGGAGAAAGGGTGCGGAGGGTGGTTTTTATTGTGGAGTTGAGGGGTGTTTTTGTATATTTTAATCATTAGTTTTTTATTTTGGCTCAAGACTATAAATATTTTAATAATTATAATCAAATATATGAATATAATGAAGGATAGTTAGAGATTATGGAATTTCATCATCCAGAAATTACATATGTCTCAATAATTCATGTATTTAACATTTATTGTAAATTATCCTATTTTACTATTAACAAACAATTCTAGTATTTTAGAAAAAATCATAAAAATTCACCCTAACCCTTTTTCGATGTGTATAATTTAAAAATGTTTACATTTTATGAAATTAATTTTCTATATATGAGAAAATTAATTTTTAATTAAAATCATCATTTACTTGAAAATAGTGATTTTAAAATTATAACTGATTTTATTACACATTTAATAATTCACTAATTTGTCATATAATCATCCTTTATAAGAAAAAATATTAATTTATGAATAAATTTTATGAAAATTAAAATTATTTAAATCATTTTGTTTAACTATAATCTTGTAATTAAATATTGATTAATTTCAAAAATACCAACACATACATATTAATTTTTAATATATTCAAATTCTTATACTATAATATAATTATATTATACGTTAATTTATAATATTTATAAATGTTATTTATACATTCATCGATAATATTAATATTCATCTAGCCATATTATTATTCATAAGGGTAACATTACTATTCTAAATGGTCAAGTAAATTTTCACCAAAAAAATTAAGTCGATCACGTAAAGATAGGAATATCTTACTTATATAAACCATGTTTATCTATTTTTTAAAATTCAATTCACATAAGTAGAGAAATAATATTTAATTTTAATTCTACATGTGTGGTGAGAAAGCAGGTAAAAGCAGTGTTAAATATTTCTATAAGTCTTTATATCTAATTTCAATATAAAAATGATTTCAATGATTCAAATTGGATTAATATATGTATAATTTATATATTGTGACTTTAAAAATAAATTTATCCTATAATAATTATTTAAACGAAAAATAAAGTTTTAACTAAAATGTTGTATTTTTCACTATTCTTAAAAAAATGAAATATCTGAGAAAAATACGTAAAATTCACCATTTGTTAAATTTGATATTAAAAATTAAAAATTGATGTTTATTTTACAAAAAAGTATAAATTTCATTATAAATATGTTTTATTTTGGTGAAACCATTATAAATAACATTTAATAGTAGTTATTACTATTCATAATACTATTTTTAATGTCTAGGTTATAACTATCTCATTTAAATATTTATAATATCAAATTGTTGTTTTATAGAGACTTAATATTACGTGAATAACATTATATATTAAATTTATTTGTAAATCCTTATTGTGTTACACCAAATTCATTTTTTTTGGAGTAGGTTAGTTGTCCTTTTTACAAAAATTAATGTCAATTTTAAATAAAAATACGCACTTTGAGTCTTACCGGTAACACTATGCCTTGGATTAAGGGGATACTGACTCTTATAGATCTTAAATAATTGATGGATCATTTTACTAAAGTATCAAAACAATCCAAATTATTTTCCTCGTTTTTTAGTTTGTCAGATGTCCTTTTAACTAAAATTGATATAAGTTTTTTATGAAATGGTGCACTTGGAGTCATACTGCTCACACCGTGCCTCCGATTGAGGTTTAGCTAAATTTTTAAAGTCTTAAATGACTCATGGATAATTTCCATAAATTATCAAGAAAATTTGAAGGTGTTTTCTTGGTTTTCAGTACGCCACCTGTTTCTTTTTACTCATATTGATGGAAATTGTTAAATAAAACCATGAAATTGGAGTCATACCAGAAAAATTGTGCATTATATTGATAAGTAGATGATATATATACATAAAAAATGACTCATGTATTTATAATAAAAAATCAAAAAAATCCTAATGTGTTTTCTAGGTTCTGAGTGGGTTAGTTGTCCTTTTTATTAAAATTAACAAAAATTTAAAATAAAAAATAAGCACTTAGAGTTATACCAGTCATACCGTGATTTATATATAGGGTTGGTTAATTTATAAACTTCTTAAATAAATCATTAATAATTTTCCTAAATTATCAAAACAATCTGAATGCTTTTTCTCTATTTTCAATACATCACATATTCCCTTTTTATTAAACATGAGGTCAATTTTAATTAAAATGACACAGTTGAAGGCATACTGGTCACACTTTGAATAAGATTTTAGTGTTTCTGATTCTTACATGTCTCAAATTACTCATGTATTAATTTAATATTGTATAAAAACATTACAAATGAATTTTCTCATTTTTTAGTAGGTCAGTTATCCTTTTAAATAAAATTTATTTAATTTTTTTAAAAAAAACACTTGGAGTCATTCAGGTTACATTATGCCTCAAATTGAGGAGATAGTGATTCATAATTCTCTCAAATGACTCATGTATCATTTTTATAATGTAATAAAATAATCTGAATGTGCATTCTCATTTTTAAGTATTTCACTTATTCCTTTTTACTAAAATTGATGTATGTTTTATATAAAAAGACACACTTTGAGTCATACTGGTCACACAGTGCATTTGAATGAGGTTAGGTTGATTCATACACATACAAAATGACTCATAGATTATTTTAATAAAGTATAAAAACAATAAAAATATGTTTTATTGGTTTTTAGTATGCCTCTTTTATTTTTTACAAAAATTGCATTTTGAACTGGAACACACACTTTGACTCATACTGGTCACATTGTTTATTAGTTTGACATGAGACTTGTAACAAATGATTTTGAATATATTTCATAAATAAAAAATAAGATATGAGAATGTTTTATTTTTTTTCATTGTGTGACACATTTTGAAGTAAAATGTAATTTTTAAACTTTTAATTGACACTTTGAGTCATAGTGGTCACACTGTGCGTCAGATTGAGGTGTAGCCGATTCCTACCTCTAATAAATTAATTATGGATAATTTTACCAAATTATAAAAACAATTTGAATTTGTTTTTTATTATTTCAATTATCTATTTTACTAAAATAATTTTAATTTTTATAAAATAAACACATAGAGTAGTACAGGTCATATCGTGTGTCAGATTGAGGTATCGATGATTCCTACTTGTCCCAAAGTCTTAAAAAATCCAAACATCTATTATTAACATGATTACCATTTTCATTATTTGTCTAACTAAAAATATTGAATATTGATTCGAGAATGTTTTTTTTGGTTAAGAACATTTAATCAATATTTAGTGTTGGTATCTCGACAAAGAAAAGCAATAGAAATCATGGTAACATTAGAAGTAAGGAACATGTTATCTATTATATGGATTGTTGTAGATACTTAAAATCAAAATATGACTTCCAAAAGGGTTTGTGAAAATAACTAAATAAGTATTAGATATTTACAATATGGAAAATAACTTTCAAATAGTATAAAATATGATAACAAAATTGATTATATAGATAGTAGGAATTGACCTTTTCATGATGGTATTATACATTATTGACCCATAAATATGAATGGAATACACCTATATAAAAAATTCTAATGTGAGTAATACTAAAAATAAATAAAGCAGAAAAATTAAATAATCCATTACTTCTATGGAAGTCTCATATTCTTGTTATTTGTGTACATTATGTGATCAGGTATGATGCCCATTCATTTCTAAGAAAATTTATATCATATTGTGAATATGATTTTTTTCGACAGTCATAGTAGATTTAAAAAACTATAAATAACAGAGGATTAATAAATTTTTTAAATGAAATATTAATTAACATTGAAAATAACACTTTAGGGATGTGTGTTTTTTGATGTAATATGATCTCTCTCGTAATTTTACCAACCTAAAAACCATGATCTTTTCCCTTTATTTGTTTCAAAAACTGAAGAAAGATTTAGTAAAATAAGTAATTTGTTTTTACATGTGTTTGGATAGTGAAATTTTATTATATATACCCTGATAATCATCTAGTTGTAGAAATTATCAGGGTCCTTATGCACAATGTTTGTCCTCATGTCACGATTTAGATGATACTTACGCATCATATATAATAATAGAATACTCATATAATCATATTATAAATTATGTAAATTCATGTTTAATTCTAAAATATTGGATTTATTTTTTTTCTAATTGAAAAAAACCATCATGTGTGGTTGGTTAGTTAGTAATCCATGTAGTAAATCCCTAAAATAAGTATTTGGAGTATTCAAATTGACCAAAATGAGCATCTGATGTTTCCTAAAACATAATAATGAATAAGTAATAAAATAAATAATAATATATTTTATATGATTAAATTGTATAATTTTACTCTTGCATTGTTACTATTAAGAAGAATATGTCATCCCCAAGTTTATTTTAAATGATTCGGCTACGTTTTCCACTATTTCATTCATTTGTTTGGATTCTATTTTGTTTTGTTCAATAGAGGTGGTGTGGTGACTAATGAGTCTAGAAAAATCATGGGGAAATTGCTTCCATTGATATTGATATATACATCGTCAAATAATATGAAACATATTTAGTCATAATTAACATTGTTTGTCAACTGTAGGAAAATTAAATGATGAAAAAATAACTCAGGTATAAATTTACAACTGAGGCTCATATCCATTCATATTTGATGATTTTATTTACATTATCAAAATAAATGTAGTGAATACCTTCCCATTATTATATTTTTTCTACAAAATCATCTATGTGGCTAATTCTAGTTTGTAACATTGTATCCTCATCATCCTTTAATGTTAGTAAATATAGATATTCAATGGGTGGGTTAAAGGATCTTTCATAAAATATTTTTGATCAGCTGGTTGATATTTTACATGGTTTTGAGTTTACCTTTCAATCTACCCTCTTCCCATTGTCCATCTGTAATAAGATTAATTGGTTCTTTCCTTTTTTCATTAGTTGTTAAAGCATTATCTTGAAAAATAAATTGGAAATGAATACCTCCTTGTCAACATGTGTTTTTACAAGAACTGACAGCCATGTAATGAATATTCCAAGTGCTTAGTCGAATATATGGACATATAATTCATCATGTGTGAGAGGTTGCTTGGTGCTCAACTCATGATTTATGATAATCACCACTCTCAATTGACCCGTTGGAAGTGGTATGTTGTGTTTCCTTTTGTCTTCGATATTTAACACTGTAGACCTGACTACAAGAGGATGGGTGGGAGTTGATAAATATAAATCATTGTAATTTTCACCCTATATAATATCAGTACAAGAAAGTTATCATTGTTAGTATGATGCACATTTCATTGAAAAAATTATTAAAATATTAATTACCTCAACTAAGAAAACACTTTGAGGGGAATGGATCTCCTCAAAGCCAGTGTGGGTGGAGAGGATCTTCACTCAATGGATGTTCTGGAGTTACTTATTCTCTTTACCTGACCCTATAACATTTTATAGAAACTCAAACTAACAAGGTAATTTTTCTTTAAGGGAATCTATTTATGATTTCATATTTACCATTTCTATATCTTGATCCTTCTGTTGTTTCATTCATAAAAATATAATCATGGTGTCACCCCAAAACATACACCTCTCACGCAACCATATTTTTCTAGCTAATTTATGGCCACCAATAGTAGGTGTTCATTAGACATAGGTGTCGATGATTATTATTACCATTTTAGATATAAAATATAAGTAAATAAGTAATAATTGTAATGTAATAGTGATTTAAATAATTTTTTATGTCCTACATAAACATATAACCCACACTTTTTTGTGTTTTTATCTATTCGTATCACATTTTATATACACGTTCCTCCTTAAATTGCACATGATACAGTATTGAAGTGGATTTGGATTTAGATTCATCAATATGAAAATAAATAGAGGAACATAATTATGTTTTTGGTCTCATGTCACATAATAGCATTATGGTAGATTTAAAATACATACAATTTTTTTCAAATAAAGCATACCCCATCCTTGATTTATAGTGGTGCTGTGTTGGTTTTACTGCATATTCCATATTTTCAAAATTCATATGTTGTTTCATAAATAAAATATTCTCAATCAATGTGATGAATACATGTATTGTCAAAAATTGTATTACCTGCCACAATGTACCTAAAAATATATCTCCACAGAATGGACAATAAATTCATCCCATGCTTCATGTATTATCAGGTGTGTATACATAAGTGGTGGGTCATGTTTTATTTTCCATTTAGCATCATTAAGATGATATCTCATTATAATTTTGTGAAAGACTCTATGAAACCATCCAGAAAGTATTAATACATATTTCATGTGGGATTCATCTACTATAAATGTATTTTTAAGGGATGATGAAGAGTAGATCAATGATTTGTTGTTTTTTATTAAACTAAACAAATGATATCATAATGTTACTAGAATATCTTCCCACATCAGTGTACTAAGAATGGACACAACATAGTTCAATGATTCTATATCAGTCAACACACATTTTTGATGGATGAGTCCAATGTAACTACTAAACCTTGATTTATTGGTTTAACATTTTGGCCCCATGCATTCCATCCAACCATGAATTAAATTCCTTTTGTTATCAACTTAATGATTTTTTCTAACATCATTAGACTGTGGTGCTCTTGTTTTTTCTGCATCGATGGTCCTTCATTAACTAACATTTCCTTGGATTCAACATCGTCAATATTTTGTTCATTTGAAACAGTAGCATCGACATGTGAAAATGTTTATTGTACCACTATACCGTAGAAACAATAGGTTGTGAAACCAATGTTTTATCTATAATGGTAGAATCATTATATTTAGAAGGTCATCAGTTCTCTATACTAGGAGCAGCAACATATTGGGAAAATTTTTGTTTCGTTGGAGTTGTAGCATTGACATGTGCAGAAGGTCATCATTCCTTTTCACTATGAGAAATAATAGTTTGATAGAACAATTGTTCCATAGGATTGGGAGCACCACCACATTTAGAAGTCATTATCTATAGAAGTGGTTGACCATTTAATTTAGATTATATAAATTCAATAGAGAACAAATAATAACATGAGGCAACACAATGTATATTAAAAAAAATTATTTCTTGATTATGGAACTCACTTTATTTAAAATGATGAAGGGATTTGACCCCTCTGCCGAGTATCCAAATCCCATAATTAATGTATCCTCTAACATACAAGAACCCACCTACATTAGGACTGCAGTGAAAAGGTTGTGATGTCTTTATGAAGGGTTCTTCCTCATTTAAATTTTTATCAGACCCTTCATTAGTCTAGGTCGATAACAGAATAAATGATAATTTTTGGTTTGTGAGATCTAGAATATAAAATCCATTTACTACCTATGATGCCATTATAAACAATTAATCTTTTTACCCTTCCTTAATGAAATCCACTTTCAAAAATACCAATTCATCTATTTCAACATTACTCCTAATTTCAAACCACATGCAATAAAAAATTGGCACTTAAAATGTTGTATAATCCAAATCCAATTTTTTTATGATGCCTAAGTATAACATATTTTTGTAAATTGAATTTCTATCCTTATTACTAGAAAGATGCATCACTTTATCCAGAAATGTAAATACACTATTTTTCATGGTACTTTTTTTATAAGGTTTATTCATATATAACAAATAACCATTAATTATATAACCATTGTAAGATAATTCATACAAAATTGATCCTCATGATAGTCATTGAAGTAATTTTGAAATTAAATATGGATTTTCATATGGATCCTTAAAAATATACTCTAGGAACCATCCTATAAACAATTTATTATGTGTATTTGATATCCATCTTTCATAATTTGATGGATTCAAATGCCAAAAAAAATCTTTATGGGATTCAAAATACATGGAAACCATTAAATTGTTATGAAAAATTAAATAGTGGATGTGCCCCCGATTTATAATATTGATTGTGACAACATCCCTACAAAAAATTTCTTTACCCGAAAGCCTCTTACAGTGACGATTTTTTGGTAGACCAATTTCTTTCACAATGAATAGGTATTCGATTGAGAATTCAATTGATTCCTCAATAATATATTACTCTATAATACAACCCTTGGGCCGACTTCAATTTTGACAAAGCCTTTCAAAATCATTATATACCATTCAATGAGGTACATCAAACTATTGTGTACAGGACCACATAGTCGAATCTCTCTCACCAGGCGAACCATCATATTAAAGAATTATGAAGGGAAGAACATTTCAAATTCACATAATGTGATGAAAATTTCTATTTCCATAGTTATAAATTTTGATAGATTTATAACATTTCTATATTAATAATTGAAGAAAAAATATTTTGGTTAATGTATGATGAAAATTATATGGAAAAATGAAACATGATGCTATAATAATTGGATATTGCCTCAAAACATGGCTGTTATGTTCTTTCAGACCCTTTAACATTAAATCGGAAGCTACCATAATATTCTTGATATTCGATGAATAGCCATCTAAAACCATTACGTCATTCAATATGTTTTAAAACTAATATCCCTCTAACCTGAAAATGGTGTATGTTTCTGGAAGAATAAATGTTCATTTTCACTCTTCAGTAGGGCCAACCCTTCTAACATTCCCATGTCAACCATTTCCAAATTATAATTAATTCCATCCTATGTTTTTTGGGTGTATTTAGAAAATTGTTGATGATACTATCTATCATGACCCATCCTCAGGGATTGTGCTGTGACTACCCTAATCCCACCTTCCATAGGCCAGGGGCTGGCAACTAGCTCCAAAGGTGAATCCATGATAAAAAAGGGAAGTCATTGCCTTTTAACCTATAACACATACATAGTCTGAACACAAGCAGTAGATGAAAAAAGTACTAAAATAGAAAAGTAAGGTGTGCAGAAATTAAGTGGGCCAGTATACATACCCAACTGAACAACAAGTACAAGTACAAGTAAAAAAGGAAAAACTGCTCCTGGATCATCTACCAGGGAATCCTACATGAAGGGTAGGTACAGAACTTGAAAAAATCGTCCCTGCGGTATATCCCGTCTAGTACAGCTCCGAGAAGACTCCGTCTGTCAACCTCTACCCCGATCACTCCTTTCCGTTGTCTGCATAGAACACAATAAGGTGTGGGAGAATCCCGTGTACGTGTGAGTATAACAATACTCCGTAGGGGACCCTGAGACCCTTGAAGGTCTCCCAGAATCCACAAAGTATAAAACACAGAATAAATATACAATCACGAAGTATCAACCATCCCCACTTAGGTATAGAACCATACATATACCTAAGTTAACAGTCATAGTCCCATCTCCAAATCTCGAGCCGAAACACATCCCAGTCCACAAAGGAAGTAAAGTTAATCACTACGATGATAATGGTTGAAAGACATGACTCAGCTCACATAGGTATATAACTTTTTTAGATTTATTGGGATGATAAGATGTACTCACTAATTGAAATAAGCTGTTTGAACCACAAAAGATACAAGACCAGCTATGCTGTCGGACCCACACAGGATACAGGACCAGCTTCTCTATCGGACCCACACAGGATACAAAAACAGAAGTCAGAACCATTGGAACAACAGAGGATCCTCATACAGTAGCACTTGGTTGAACCAACAAAAGATTATGGTACAATATTCATCTTTCTAGAACCCATGACAGATTCAGAGACAAAATTCATCGCTGTCGAACCCACGTAGGATTTCGGTACAGTAGTAGTCGCAGCTAGCACTAGGGTTCCCGCACACATCACACTCGATTCCCGGAGGGTCTAATCCTCGATTCAAGTGTCGATAAAAACACTATCACAATATCATGATTTTATGTATGCTGATGTTTCGTCTTATCAAAAGGAACCCAACGCGACAGACGACGCGTCAATCAGACGCCCTGTCTCAGGGTTATTGGAATTTCCGTTCCAAGGGCCCATTTGGATTTACGCTGAATCCAAACCCGGACGATTACCAAATTTAACCAAAACACACTTATAGTATCTGAAAAGGACCACCTCGTCATAAGGATCCCATTTCCTTAGACAACGCATCGTTCGGATGCGTAGTCTTGGAGATATTCGTATTTAAGCGAAGTCCGGCCCGGCCCATCAAGCCCAGTGGGATGGCGGGTCGGCCTGACTGGGCTCAGTGGGTCCGACCCCTCTGGGGGGTCGGCTCGGCCTGACATGGTGGGTTCGACCAAGCTGGGGGTCTGACCGGCTTGGTGGGGTGCGGCCCACCCACGAACCCGGCCCGTGCTACAGGCCGGTTCATTTCGCCCGGCGGCGCCGCCTCTCCACACCCGGCTGGTTCTGCCTAGCAGACGCGGCCAACACAGTGGGCCATAGTTCTCCTCTATGTGGTGACTGAGGGGTCCACGGTCCACCAGCCTATCCAGTATGCGGATGGAAGGTTCAGCCAACACAGCGGCCCGCGGAAGCGGGCAACGGCTACTCTGCGTGGTGCTTGCGGGCGCCGCGAGTTTCCAGCCCGATCGGCAGGTGGCCGACCAATTCGGTTTAGCCGAGCAGCCCGCGGTTTGCGGGACGCGCCCTCCTACACGCATCCGGAATGTCGTTTCCAGTCCTCCACTACTGTGGCCCGGCCTGGCCATGGGCTTTAGATCCATTGCGCGGCGCGACGGTGCCGCACCTCTCCTTCCGCTACAGACCTCCCAGTCGCGGTTCCTCTTCCGTCCTCTGTGGTCCTCCAAGTCACGGTTATTCTCTGTCGTGGTGTGATAGACCTTGCCCTACAGGCTTCGCCTCCTTTTTCAACACACACAAAAATCAACGGAGGGTCATCGGGCCGTGTTTGTTGTGCCCGTGCCCTCCGTGTTAGGTGATAACAATTTGGCCACCATCAATCCAAAAATAAACTTCAAAGTAAGAGGGTATAATTCACACATATAAATAACCCAAATTCCCCAAGACTCATATTTGATGTTTAACATTGACAAGTCATGAAATACGGGTGTCGTGGAATATGGACGTCGTCCCATCAACGTCGGGGGTGGTAGATCATGGTGAAGTCGTGGAAAGGCAGCATCGTTCCGTTGACGTCAGAAGAAGATGACGTCATCGTTGGAGATGTTCTTCATGGGTGGCGTCTAATCCTTTAATGTGGAAGGAGGTCATTGAAAATTTTCTTCATTTTCTTCAAAGATGAGGAGCATTCTTCATTGGAACAGGTTGTTTTTCCAAGAGTTCTCCCAAACACTCCAGATAATAAACTCCAAGCCAAAAATAACAAAAGCCTCCCTATCATATTAATATTGCCATGAATTTCAAATCAATTCAAAAGAATTCATAACACTACAAATTAATTAATTAATTATGGAATCTAAATTAATTAATTAATGGTGTTGGCACATTAATGAGAGGAGGTGGGAGGTGGAGAGTTTTAAAAATTAAAAAGGGGGAGTTGGAAGTTTAAGACACTCCCTTAATTAAATGAGAGTTACATGGGGAGTTGAGAAGTTTGATGTTCATGTGGGCCCCACCACACAATATCCTACGATGGGAAGTTATGTGGGGTGTGGGCCCCGCCTCCAACTTCCCTTTGGAGAAAAATATCCATCACCTAAATAAAATTATGTAACACATAAATTTTATTTAATTTATAAAGAATCCCCAAAATTAACTTCCACTCTCGTCCAAACGCAACTGTGGTAAAGGTGTCTTTAAGTGAATAACAGTGCTACGAGTTCACTGGTATCCTCATATTTCAATTATAAGCATTGGTTCAAATGATATAGAACTTTCATGTACGTTTACAGAACATACCCGAACAAAACATCAGAAATTAGTTCCAGGCACACCGGGCCTCAGAATTAGGCGCCATCAGAAACTGTGGACTGGAAAAATTCCTATGTATTAAAAAAATTCCACAGAATTTTTCGGTCTTTAAATTATCCCCACCTTAGTGATTTACATACCCATAAGCTACAACACACACTAAGGGAACAAATGGGGGTACTGAGCATGCATCTGAGTCTCCCTCTCCGATGTGCTCTCCTGGAGGTTCTCGTGCTCCCAGTGAATGTAAAACAGAGGAATTGACCATCCACTTAGGACATAATCCTATCAATCCTCGATATCTATTGGGACCTCTGTGAATTTCTCCCCATCATAGATATCCAGATCCCCATGGACGATGATGTGGGATGGGTCGTGCACGATTCTCCTTAACTAAGAAACATGGAAGACATTGTGCACCCATTGCAACTGAGGTGGAAGGGCCTGGTGGTAAGCCACCTCTCCTACTCTATTGAGTACATGGAATGGTCTAATGAATCATGGAGACAACTTGCTGCCCCAGAAAAATCTATGTAGACCTCGTCGAGGTGAGACCCATAAAAATACGTGGCCTCCATCCTCAAACTTTAGTGGTCTCCGTATCCTATCATCGTAGGACTTATGTCTGCTCTGTGCAGTCTTCCTATTCTCCTGGATGATCTTCACCTTCTCTGACGTAGCCTGAACCATCTCTGTTCCTATAAGTGCTGACTCCGCTGGGCTATTCCAGCACAGTGGTGATCTGCAAGGTCTTCCGTATAGTGCCTTGTAACGTGACATCCCAATAGTGGAGTGGTAGTTGTTGTTGTACACAGAATTCACCAAGGGTAAGTGATTTTACCAGCTATGAACAAAGACAATGAAACAAGCATGAAGCATGTCCTCGAGAGTCTAAATGGTCCTCTCAGTCTGACCATCCATCTGGGGATAGAAGGCGGTGCTCAAACGAATCTGCATCCCGAAATCCTCCTGCAAAACCTTCCATAACTGGGATGTGAAATGAGCATCTTAGTCATAAATTATCGTCGATGGAACACCCGAAAGTCGTACGATCTCGTGTACTCAGAGGCTCCCAAGCTCTCTACTGAGCCCTGCTCTCTGATCGATAGGATGTGGGCTGACTTGTTGAGTCGTTCGACAATCACCCATATAGAGATGTGTCATCTGGATGTATGTGGAAGTCCAGTCACAAAATCCATGGATATACTGTCCCAATTCCACTCAGGGAACTCTAATGGCGGAACCAAGCCTGCGGGAACCTGGTTCTCTGCCTTCACTTACTGACAAGTGAGGCATCATGAGACAAACTCTAATACTGTCGTCTTCATACCCGGCCACCAGCGCTGTCGTCTGAGGTTCTGATACATCATTACCACTCTTGGATGTACCGCTAGAGGGGAAGTGTGATAATCCCTAAAAACCTCCTCCTGTAGTACTACGGGTACCATGGTACGTCCTATGAAGAGTATGATGTGCTCCCCACCTTCAGAAAACCCATCAGGTGCCTGCCCTGAGGATATATGAGCACCTC
The DNA here is from genome assembly GCA_963277665.1 of Viscum album. NCBI lineage: Eukaryota > Viridiplantae > Streptophyta > Magnoliopsida > Santalales > Viscaceae > Viscum > Viscum album. The sequence goes on along the minus strand of OY728141.1, from coordinate 1,011,015,955 downwards.
ACCTCTCACAGTCAACTTCCACAAAGGACATCTGCAACGCGGCTAGCTTCTCTATCACCTCTCCTAGTAGCTGAATTAATGATCTCCTATTGAGATCGTCTGCTATAACGTTCCCCTTTCTAGGAGTATAGACTATCTCGAAGTCATAGTCCTGGAGGAACTCGAGCAATCGTCACTATATCTGGTTCAGGTATTTCTACATGAAGATATACCTGAGACACTGGTGGACAGAGTGGACTATAAAAGGATCTCCCATCAGATTGTGACACAACATCTTCAAGGCGAAGACCTCTGCTTCTAACTCTAGGTCATGGGTAGCGTAGTTCTGCTCATGCTGTCTCAACTAATGTGAACCATCTCGCTCCTGCATCAGGACACTCCCGAGTATGGTCCCTGATTTATCACAGTAAACTACGTACCCTACATCCTCCTGTGGTAGCCTCAAGATTGGCACACTGGTCAACCTCTGTGTCAACTTCTGAAAGCTCTATTGACATCTATCTGACCACACGAAGGGTTTCCCCTTCTTCCTCAATGCTAAAATAGGTGCTGCAACTCTGGATAAGTCTGCGACAAATCTTCGATAGTACCCAGCCAGTCCCTGAAAAACACCACACCGCCATCACACTCATAGGTGTCTCCCAAGCCAGTACTACCTCGATCTTTGCTAGATCCACTACCACTCCATCCTATAAGATTACGTGTCCCAATAAGTGAACCTCTCGAATCTATAACTATCACTTCCAGAGCTTACCATAAAGATGGTGCTCTTGGAGTGTGTACAATACTACCTGCAAATGGTAGGCGTGCTCCTCCTACGTAGTTGAGTAAGTCAGTATGTCGTTGATGAAAACTACGACAAAATGATCGAGGTTAGGATGGAAGATCCTGTTCATGGGACTCATGAAAACTACTGGTTCGTTGGTTATACCGAAGGCAATAACCAAGAAATCTTAGTGGCCATACCGACACCTGAAGGTCTTCTTCTGCACATCCTCATCTCGAACTCTGAGCTGGTGATAGCCTGATCTGAGGTCTACGTTCTAGAACCATCGTACAACCATGAGTTAATCAAAGAAGTCGTCAATCTTTAGAAGTGGGTACTTGTTCTTCATGGTCCCCAAATTCAGGTGATGGTAGTTGACACACAGTCACATGCTACCATCCGCCTTCTTGGCGAACAAAATCAGAGATGCCCAGGGAGAAACACTGGGTCAGATAAATACCTTCCCCAACAAGTCTTCCACCTGTACTCGCATCTGACGAAGATCGGCATGATCCATACGATATGCTGGAGTAGATATCAGTGCTATCCCAGGGTACAGTTCAATGTATATGTCTACCTCTCTGGAAGGAGGTAGTCCTGGAATGTCGTCAGGAAAAATATCCACGTACTGATCCACCACAACAGGAAAACATGGACTCTGCACATCAACCGCTCCGAGGATGAGACTATCCAATTGATGTGTGATCAGCTGCCCCCTCCTCTGCCTAAGTCCATCCTACACTGATAAGGCTCCCTTATCACCGGTGAAGGTGAACCTGGTCCTAGCCGTGTTGATACATCACACTTTGCGCCTAATACAGTCAATTGGGGCATGAACTGGGGATAACCAGTCCTTACCCAAGATGATGTCGTAAGGGCTCGACACCTCTACAAGAAGATCCCAGCTGATACTCTCAGCACCTAGAGTAAGATCACACTACCGACACTACTGTGTAATCATCGAGTATACTCTTGTAGGAGTCTCTAGCTGTAAGGATTGATCCAACGACTCCATCAGAATCTCCATGCTCTGAAAGAGGGAAGTGGCTATAAAAGAATGACTCACACCAGTGTCTATAAGTACTGCAGTAATGGTGGAGTAGACATAGATAGTACCTCAAATCATCTCAGGTGCGCCATGGTCATAGGCCTCGACTGCCTGGAGCTGAGCCCGTCTCAGTCCGCCAGCTCCCTATGGTCAGGGTGGACCTCTTGGTGGAGGTGGTGGTAAAGCCTCAAAACATCGTCCACCACTCGCTGCTCGGCCAGCTCCTCTGCCACATCCGGCCACTCACGGAAGACCACCACAGTCGAATGTATGACTCTTCCTGGGACGTCCCGCTACTGTCTGCTACTCATCTACATGACGGGTCATCCAGTCACGAGCCATGTGGCCCTGCCCGCCACATGCATAGCACTACCTACTACTCGTATAGCTGGATCTATCTCATGTGACCCACACAACAAAACATGTATTCGAGGGTCGCCCACATGATGGCCTCTTCCTCTTGCACCTCTGTGTCATCTATCTATAGCCGACTGTAGAAGACTCTGCTATGTGTCACCATGTGGTGGGTCTCGTTGCTGGTGACTGCTCAACGAGAAAACTCTCCACTAGAAGGCCTCGCTCGAGCACCCCTGCCTGCATCGAAATGCTGAGGGGAATCATCAAAGCCCTGATTTCATGCCTCAGTCCCTGCATGAAGGTTTGGGCCCTGAAGAACGGGTCACGTACCATATCTGTAGAGTAGCGTGAGAGGACAGTGAACCTCACTGAGAACTGAGCTACTGTCATGATGCCCAGCTGCAAATGAAGTAACTCTTGAATTCGCACCACACTAAGGGTGGATGGAACAAACATTGAGTGGAAGAGACTCTCGGTGTCTGTTCGGAGTAATTATTCTTCATCATGCACCTAGAGAATCAAGCTCCACCATCTGCCTGCCGCCGCAGGCAGGAGACTCGTGGTAAGGAACACCATGAGGTCGGATGGTTTCCCTACCAATCTAAAAACACTCATGACAACCTCCAGGTATTCCTCGGCTGCTTGTGGGTCCATATCTCCCTGAAAACTGGGCGGCCTCTGGTGCTGGAACTCATGCAATACACTCAGGTGGCGTCCACTCTCTGCTGCGGGGGAAGGTGGTATCGGTGGACCAGTGGATAGTGGTACCGCTGGTACCTCCACTGTGATGGGGCCCTACAACAAGGCCACGTCGTTCAGTGGGCTACCAACTCCTATGAAACTCGGAACCCTAGCTGGATGCCTTCATGGGGCCATCCTGAAAAGAAACAGGTGAGACATGGTTAAAATAGTATACTTGGTGATCTGACATAAATTAATCACGAAGAAATATTTTTCAAAGGAAACCCACATGCAATCAGTGTTTTCATGCACTGAGTCGGAGATCAGAAGTCTGAGTCCTAATGTATTGATATGTTGGCTTCCGAACCAACACCGGTTTCCCTAAACTGATAACCGCACCCAAAAAACATAAAACAATTGTCGTTAAAAGAATCAGAGTCCAAGTTCTGTGGTAGAACCGACTCCTCTGATACCAATTTGTCACGACCCGTCCTCGGGGTTCGTGCCGTGACTACCCCAACCCTGCCTTCCATAGGCTAGGGGCTGGTGACTAGCACCAAAGGTGAATCCCTGATAAAAAAAGGGAAGGAATTTAATTTTAACCTATAACACACAATCATTCTGAACATAAGATATAGAGGAAAAAAGTACTAAAATAGAAAAGTATGGTGTGCTGAAAGTCAATGGGCTAGTATAAAAACCGAACTAAACAAAAAGTACAAGTACAAGAAAAAAGGAAAAATAGATCTTGGATTTTCCACTGGGGAATCATACATGAAGGGTAGGTACAGAGCTCGAACAACTCATATTTGTGGTAAGTCCCATCTAGTCCATATCCGAGTAGCCTCCATCTGTCACCCATAGCCTCGATCACTGCTGTCCGTCGTCTGCATAGAACACAACAAGGTGCGGGAGAAGCCCATGAATGGGTGAGTATAACAATACTCTTTAGGGGACCCCGAGACCCCTGAAGGTCTCCCAGAATCCAAAAAAGGATAAAACACAGAAGAAAGATAAAATCATGAAGTATCAACCATCCCTACTTAGGTATATGCGAATAAATATTCCTAAGTTACCAGTCACAGTCCCGACTCCAACAATCGATCCCAAACACAACCCAGTCCACAAAAGAAGTAAAGTAAATCACCACGATGATAATGGTTGAAAGACATGACTCATCTCATACATGCATAAAAATTCTGTAGAGTGATAGAGATGATTAGATGTAGTCATTGATTCATCTAAGATTTTGAACCCACATAGGATATAGGACCAACTAAGCTGACAAACCCACACATGATACATGACCAGCTACTCTGTCAGACCCACACACGATACAAGAACAGAATTCGGAACTATTTCACACACGAAGGATCATGGTACTGTAGCACCATCGTCGAACCCATGGAGGATTCCGGTACAGTAGTCATCACTATCAAACCCACACAGTATGATGGTACAAAATTCATCTCTCTCGAACCCACATAGGATTCTTGATTATATGATTATATTATCTTTTTCATTTTTTTTAAAGTGAAATTAGAATATATTTTTACCATTTAATCCAATGGTGTTCATTGGAAGTAATTTTACATTGAAATTGGACTTAAACTAGTGTCAATCTTTTTATACTTATTGTTTCATAAAACACGCTATTTGCTCTGATAACGAGAATTAATTATTAAATTAATTAATGTATCTTATATGTTTTGAATTTTCTAAAATATAAATCATTTTTGAATTCGGAATATCAAATATAGCTTAGGGTGATATTCTGGTATTTTTCTGAAAAACGTCAATTTTTGATAAATAGTGAAACCACTAAGTGGTACTTAAAAAAACTGATTTTTCGTTTAAATGAAATTTTACCACCTATTTGTTTTTTAATTTCAAAAATCCGACATACATGGTTGTCATTAATAATTAAAATTCGGATCAATGGGATTAAAATTATTTTTGGTGAATATTAACTTTTATGTTTTTAATCGCGATTAGAGGTAATTAGTGTAATTTAAGGTAAAAATAATGTTTTAGTAATATGAAATGACCTATAAACATGTCCACCCATTATTGGATGTGTCATGGCCGACCAAGACAACCCATGGGTCTATTTTGGGACCCCACGGAGCAACTTTGGAAGGCAAATGAAATTAATATATTTTTATTTAATGATAAAATAAAAATGCCACAAACATGAGTTCTTTTACTAAAACAATTTTTAAATGGGGTTATACAAGACATATGTTTGACTATAAATATTCATTAGAAAGATAAAAATATTTCCTACATCATGATATTTTTTTTATAAGTTTTAGACATTAAATAAATTAAATTATTTATGATACCATGATGATGGAGCGATTATCTCATTATTTAACGATTAAACAAAATGAAAAGATAATGTAAAATATAAGACCTAAACATGTCAAAAAAATATTGGATGGGTGGATTTCGAACTCTTATCACTTTATCCTCGAAAAATATAATTTTTGGATCTTTTAAATCTGAAAATCATTTTATAATAAAGTATCCTTTTATAACATTCCAAGAGTGGCCCTCCTCTCCTCTTATAAAAGGCCCCCACCTCCACCACCTTACCCACACCACTCATGCCTTTGGATCGGCCAAAACCTATCCATTTTGTCTATCCACATACCTCTCTTACTCCTTGAAGACTCACATTCGGCAGAAGTCTTCCCAAGGAAGACTTTGAGCTCAAATAAAAAAGAGTTACCCATTTTAAAGGTAGTTCTTTCTCTTGTGTTCTTATGTTTTATTTTGCTTCTCCAACCCTCTAAACTCTTTTTATTCCTTTCTTTTTTTAACAAAACCAGAATATATAATATACTAGGATGTTGTTATAATAAGTTTCCGAGCTAAACATACACACACCTACATCTACTGGTTAATGAAAATACTGTTTATGTGGATGGTGAATTTCTACCTCACGAAATGATGATTGTTCAAAACTCATATAACACCTTCAAAGGTGGCCATTAAGATGTAACTATATTTATATATGATATATAATATTGTTATGTTTTACTTAAGCTTCTGTATTTTTCATTTATGTAATACCTTTATGGTTTCCATTATGGGTAAACACGATATCTTCAATTTAGAAAGTGCGGACTACCACCCCCTCAAAGTGATTTGGTTTGTTAATAGCATATGTGGTACATATAAAGGATAGATTGAATGATATTATATATGATACAATACTAGAATTACAATACTGTTATGTATCATTATGTTTTAATTCCATTAAATATGAAATAGAAATGGATGTAGCGTTCATGCGTACGTACGGCTTACCGTCTTCATGAACGATGCATTTCATTTCTTATCTCTAAATGATTATGTAATATTATAAATGCATATATATACTGTATATATATGATATATATGATATATAAATCATGAGTATAACTCTGGATATAATGTATAAATGAAAAACTTGTAATTATAAAGAGCATATCTTTTAATCAAGTACCAATGATCGTTAAAACGACAGTTATTAACTTAAATAATTACATAGTGTTCATGACATGGTAATAAGTGATATAAAAGGAATAATGAACTTGAAAAATGTTTTTAAGAAAGTAAAAATTAACTCAAGTTTATTATTTAGGATGTCAAAGAATGATCGAGTCATGTCGGACCTGAGGTGTGGGACTTCTTCTCAATCTACGTTCATTGAGGCATATTTTGTTTTATACACAACCTTCGTTTATACGGTGTATAAACCCCTTTGACTTTTACGTTTATCAGAAATGAATATTTTTTTATACTAAGAGCTTACTAAACGACAAAAGGTAATGTTTTGTTTTTGTCGTACATATGCAGCGACAACGACTTCTCCACCGCCGTGACCATTATTTGAGTTTCAGATTCCCCTACAAGCCATATTTTTTTTAAATGAAAAATTAATACCATGTTTTAATTTTCTATTATTTTGGTATTGAAAATGGTTTTCATAATGTTTTTATTATATCATTGTGTTTTATTGATGTCTTGTGATTGAAATGTGGAAATGTTATGTTTCCTTTATGCATGTTTTATGTGATACGATTATGTTATGGTTCTTGGGAATTATTATGAAGATAGGTGGTTCAGTGATAAAATATGGTAGGGTGAGCCCGATATAGCTCTCCAATTCATTGGGAAATGCAGAGGAGTTAAACATTAAGGTTTCTCCGAAGATAGTTATGGAATATACTATGATGGGTATTCCAAACATAACTAAGAGGGTTACTCGCTACGTAAGAATTTTATGAATTCCTCAAGTTACGTTAATGTCTTATGATTTATATGATTTAATCATGATTTTATGAGGTATGTTAAAGTGATTATGTTTTATGAGTAGAGAATTATTTCATTCATTCTTATGTATATATGTACTCATGTTTCCATTCCATATTTTTATATCTCTTACTGAGCTTTTTATGCTCATCACATGTTTTTGAAATGTTTTTCACAGGTCAAGGGAAGGGTACATGATATGATGATAATGTCAAGGAAATGTCAATATAGAATCCATGTTTTATTTTAAATATGTTTCCGTTGGCTGGAAAAATGAATATGATCTTTTATGTAACCACATTGTTTAAATGTGGAATGTAATGCAAGTTTTATGATCTAATTATCTAAAACTCTAAACCTGAAAAGATCCTAAATGGGTATTAATGAAGTAACTCATGATTATGTAATGTTTAATGCTGGGGCCTTTTAAAAAATACTCATGATTGGTATTTATCTAAAAATAATCATACCATTCCATGTTCTAGATGTTGATAATAAGTGATCGGTTATCTATATATCATTCCCTAGCCATAATTTCTTGAATGAATCCTAAGGAGGGGTTTTCAATAGACCATAGGCATACTTACTAATCCATTAAATCCATACAACCAACAATGAGAGACTATAATGAACATTTGTTATACTATACTCTGACTTACAAAGTCACCAGTAAAATGGAAATAAATAAATATCAAGTAAAATTGATATTAAAAATGAATATATGTATATGGAATTTCAACCAATTTCATTATAACAAACCTAATCTTTATTTAATATTTAGATAGGATTTATTACATAAAAATTCACTTAATAAAACCCATAATATTGAATGGAATAGTGTCTTTGGGGATTAAGAACATTACATGACAACTTTAGAAATAAAATACAACATCTTTATCATATATAACACTCCATGGGATATCATGAGGATATACATTAGTAAAGGGTGAGCTACAAAGAATAATAATGGAGTAAAAAATTCATAACTTGAATAATACATTAATGTTAGGCAACTGAAATATCAATGGAGCATAAGAGAAACATGAACATAAATTCATGATATAGCACGATCATCGTAACATAGAAATGTGGAATCAACTTAAAACACATCATAATTAACATAAATGTATCTGGTAAACCCCTATCCCAACATTATGTAAAAACATATTATAAAGGAATTAGGTAACCCCAAGTCCCAACATGATGTATCATGATACTAAACATTACCCAATGAATTAGAGTGCAATCATGGCACACCCTTAATGAACATTTTAATCTCAGGGTTAAGTGTTCCACATAGATCATATGAAATGGATTTATTCAACATGATATTTTATTCCATGGTAACGGAATATGGAATACATATATTAATTTATATAATCAATAAGTATATGCATATAAATGTGAAAACCATTGATATAGAATTGGGCATGTTATTCCCTATACGATGATTTTGGCATGGAAAATCACAGTGCAATTTCGGAAGCATAACGACATCACATGGGGATTCATAAAATGGGATAATGAGAGATACATGGGTATCTCATCATTTAGAAATGAAATTGGAAGTAAGGGGATCAAATAAATACATGTTACAAGACAAGGAATTTTCAAAATAGATGGTGTAAAATAATAAAGAAACTTGAAGGAGGAGGAGGAATGAAATAACTCTTACAAAATTTCATCATGGTAATAGGTGTACATGGGAGTTATTAATGAGAGATAGAAGAGTATTTCATCATTGAAATATAATAAGGGATGTATGGGGGAGGTTTCAAAACATTCCCAATAATTTTTATTTTAAAAACGGTGTAACAATATAAGGAAACTTGGAAAAAAATGAGAATGGAAGGATACCCTTACTTGGATGTGAGATCTCAAATTCTTGGGAGAGTCTTCATGGGAGAATGGGGCACCTTTGAAGGACTCAAAGGATTAGAGAGAAGAGTTAGGATGAGGATTAAGGAGTTTGAGAGAAGAGGAATGGTTTCTTTGGTGGGTTTATATAGGAAAGGATGGAGAATTCATTATTATTTAGGTTTTGGAAACTACATGCTAAAAAAATAAAAACCACAATCCAACCAATGGTTTCTAGAAAAGGGGAGTGAAAAATATTAATTTATAAGGAAAAGGTCTGAAAATATTAAAATATCATCGTTTCTTATGTGGTGGTGACTCACACTCTCAAGGAAATGAATATAAATTCATAAAACATATTATTCATTTTGGGGGATTCACTAAGGCATTATAAAATAATTCAAATAAATATAAAATCACATTATGTTAAAGTTATAACATAGAGTTGGTCTAATATCAATTTTATCGTATTTATTCAATCACTTTTGGGTCATTATGATGCCATAATACACAATATATATTTATATATTATTTAATTTTTACCCAAGAATTAAACTGTCTCATAAAATTATGAAGAATTAACTATTGGATAATTTCAACATCCTAATTCCAAAAATAATATTGATTTTATCTAAGTTGTTTTATAATTATTTGAATTTTCACATTTAAAACGATAATTAGAATTTATTGAAAATTGAAGGGTTTTGAAAAAAATAATTTTTAAAAAATAATAAAAATTACATTTTACTTCATAAAAATTATAAACTCATTTATTATTAATAAAATTAATTTCATAATAAAATTTTATTAAAATATTAATTATTTCAAAAATTCATTAATTATTTATAATAAATTTTTTAAACAATGCACTTTTTTATTTATCGTATAAAAATATAACTCTTATCAAACTGATTACCATATAATTTATAGATAATTAAATGATATAATCATCATTTATAAGAATTTTTTTTATAATTTTTATTATAAAAAAATAATTTATATATTTCTCAAAAGTACCATTTTTACAGGAAAAATCTATTTATCTAATTCATCATTTTTAATGAATGAAAATTCCTAAAAAGAAATTGATGGAATAAGACTTTCATTTCTAGAAAGGGATTAAAAAATAAGTTACTAATAACTTGTTACATAACCCCTTATAACACCCTTATAAGACATAAGGGTAAGGTGTACAATTGTGACAGACTATTGGGGTGTCTCTGATAATGTCACATGGGTGGTAATCTCAATTTACATGATATTCCCTCATAGGTTATTCCGTTCAAGCTTAATTGTTTATTTTTGGCTTGGTCTTGATCAATAATTAATCCCAATGATACTACCACCTTTCCACTCTCTGAAAATTGAGATTCACATGGCCCGATTCTACTACATTAGTCCATCCACTCATTTTTTGTGTCACAAGGATTTATTAAAACCTTATATATATATATATATCAGTTGTGTGATCATTGTTCAACAACTATATTATCAAAATTAATGATACTTAATGTTCATTTAAACCCAATAATAATTACAAAAAGAGTGCATGCGTTTTCAATATCAATAATACATTAAAATAAAGGAAATTTTATTCATAAATGATTGTGTCATTACAGTCTGAACCAAATAACAGAGAATCATTATATATCTAATTTACAATGCATGTTATAATGGAATACATCCTAATTGGTATACTACTGGGATGATCCACTAAAATTAATTAAATAGAGGATAACATACTTTAAAATAATTCACTATTTTCCCCTCACCTCACCTATAACCCAATCTCCAATCCTCATTGAGAAATTATGGCCATATATACCATATAAAAAGTTACATTAATGATAAAACAAATTTCTACATGAAACACATGTTACATTTTTACAATGTGATCATAATACTCATTAGGGAATCCACAAATAATTTAAAATATACATCTTTATATAAATGTGTATTCATTGGTAATTTCAATAGGAATGGAAGAACAATACAAATATGTATACATTTTAGGTCCTTATGTGATAACTAGGACTCCGTGAAACATGTTCCCAACTAATTCAGGACCTATTGGTATTCAATATGTAAGAATAACAAGAAATGGGAAAAAACCAAAAAAACGTAAATATAGATCCATTATTTAAATCCTATATAGATAAACCAATTCCATGTTAAATTTTTTGAGATTAAAAAAATAGTCTTATACTAACAAAATATTAATTAGTTTTTGGTGTAATTACCAATTCTTGTACCCATGCCCTATCATCCAGGTTGAGATCAATGACATAGTATTTATGAAACAAAATTTCCCTTTCGGAATGGCTTAACCACCTTATCATATTCCAACACATTATCATTCAATAAATGGTTTTATTCCCATCCTACAGCATATCACTATGTCATAGGTTGAATTCATTTTCTGAGTCTTGTACTAACACTCTATAAATAAGGGTGAGGTATCTTAACAATTTCTAGTACCAAAATATTTATTTTTGTGGTTAGGTCACTATTTTTAATTTAATTTTCACTATATCATTATTTATTTTCATGTTGAGTCACCTGAAACTTACTTTCTAAAGGAAGGAGGTCACAGGTATATTAACTCCACATTGTGTAATGCCTGTTGGTTGAGATGATGGGTGGGTAGTCTCATATAATCTTATTTTGGGGAATTATTTATGTTTCTAGAAATCCATTATATTTTTATTATATATTTAGTAAAAAATTCAAGACCAAGATGTGGGATAGGAAAAACACCATGATTGGAATTGTATTAATATTATTTTTTATTATGAGAATATTTTTATATCAGATATTATACCTCGATGGTAGTGACTTTATATATCATAGTTTCTCTATTATTATCTTTCTAATTGATTAAGATGATATTTAATTCCCTTAAGAGGAGAATATAATAATTTTTCACTATATAGATATTTAATAGTTATTTTGTATTTATGATATGTCCCATGATAAGAGATTAATATATATCCCCATGTAGGGAATCATACCCCATGTAGTATAATTCCACTCAATGGGACCCATTTTACCTTCTATAGTCTTGTTATAAGAACCAATTTTCTACCATTTAATAGACTTATGATAATGTCTATGAAAATATACATTAAAAGTCATACATATATGACCAAATCAATGTTTTTTAAGATTATGCTAAATTGATTCAAAGGTGAAAGATTCCCAGTGAAATTACATGTAATAATTTTGTATGATTAAAAATTTTTGAATAATCTTATATGGAATATCTACATTTGATAATGATGTTCATGGGGAATATACCCCACTAAGGATAGAGCTTCCTTCATACTATGTCCCAAAGATTTTATGATTTTGGATGTTGGGTATGATACTAATGTAGCTTTCTACATATCCTAAATGTTAGGATTCAATGATTTTATAATGGACTAGTTCATTTACATCATGAGGGTCATAAAAATAAAGGATGGGGGGTCTTATGAGTGGGATTACCATATGTGTTTCACGTGGAATATTTCCCAATGAAAGAGGTGAATCATAGGTAATATAACCATTGGATAAGGTTTCAGGGGAGATATAGACATGTGAAGATGAGTTATGGATTACACATAGATAATTTACATGAATTAATGACTATTAAGGGGTGTCAAGAGAAGGTGATTAATTTTGGATTATATTTTTTAGGAGGACTACTTCCTATATCCATGGAGCATTCGTGAATTTTGGCGATATGGCCATCAATTAAAAAATGGTTTATGATTATACCAAGGAAGGATACCCAAGTTCATATGGAGAATGTGAAGGATAATTGTGGGGATTAATCATATACCTCCCTATAGTAAATCTATATCCCACCAACTGATGATTCTAACTAGGAAGGGACACTGGATTCAAAGGAGATATAGTCCCCTGAAAAATAGGTTCAAGAGTTCATAAGGGCTTTTCTTGTATGGAAGTTATTGTCTCATTTATTATTCCATTTCATGAAATGATAAATGGGATATTTATTATCCCTTACCCCTATGAAGGATTCATGGAACTTTTGGGATAATTTAGTGGACAAAGCGATATAACTCACCACTTTGTCAGACAAGATGAGAAATGAGAGATGGGATAGGTTTTACTGGTGTCCTCATGATAATTAACCTAATTTTAAAGTGTATGTATGATTGTAAACACCCTAAGGACCAAACTATTTTTGGAGGAAAAGTTATAGACACGTTTTTTATGAGAATAAATGAATAAATGACTACACACAGGTGTTCCCAAACGAGTACCATAATTCATAATTTCCATGTGGATTCTTAGAGATGACCCACCCTATGAACAATTATAATGGTCTAATAAGTATCTATAAGTAATTTTCTGAAGTATTTTTAGTGAAATTATATATCCCAATTGAATGTGGGGAACACGATGATTTCATATGGGTTTTGAATAGTTGGAAAGTAAAATTGTTCCTTAATTGGGATGCATGGATATCATGTCTATATAATGAAAAAATAATGAGAATTATTGTTGTAGTTAGTGACTTTTTTGAATGGGTCTCCCTAGTGTAATGCTATGTGTAGTTCCATAGTATTAATGTCCTCGGGAGAAGAGGTTACCTTATTCTATGGATGAGAGAAGTTCTCACGAACCAACCTTGGTCGACCTTGAACTAGTCACCTGATTTGATACACGATACGTCCCAAAGTGTGTTCCTAATCCCCATAGGATGGAAACAAGTTCCATGGTTTCAACATTACAACATGGGAATGATTTACACAATTTTGTAAAGATAAACAACAAATAAAAGAAATAATCAAAAACCAAAACACACAACCAAACAGGGTAAACCAACATTTAAATTCAATGTTTTAAAAATTCAACCAAAAACTAGAAATACTAGGATGAAGGAAATGATGGAAACAAGACAACTACCTCTACATGACAAGCAAGCCATCATTCTTTATCCATCACCAACAAATTTTAGGAGAAACTCTAATAACTATAACCACCATCACTAAACACCTTTCCTTCAACTCGAACAAACGTAAAAGGATGTCCACATAAACCCAATGGTTTATGCTGGGTGTGTGTCAAATCCTGATAGGATTCCACTTGGATAAAAATATTCTCTTCCAAATAATTTATGAGATAATCTTAATTCTCATTTATGTAAATTATTTTAAAACATTTCTAGGAAAAACATTTATTAGGTAAATAGTTTAAAAAGGAAAACTTCGAAAGAAATCCATTTCACAATAAATTATTAAATGAAAAAGAGGGATTTAACACACACACACACATACAAACAAGGGGTCTACCATATTCCAACAGATGGCACCACATCATATATAGTAGAGAACCATCGGTAAATCCCTAGGGTCGAACGAGCTTATGTGGGACTCTAGGAACCTCACATCTCAAAAAAACATGTCTTTTAAATGATGAACAACAACATTTTCATGCATGAGCCACTATAGAGGAGTGACATCTAAAGTTCTAGTTGTCTCCAATCATCATCCATATTTAGTTAGTGTTGTCATCGTCAATCCAGCCAAATAAAATCCGGTTGAAGATGCATTTATATCATTAGCAGCTAGTCCTAGTCTATCTACCTAGTTACCCAAGATTCCATTTGTTGTTCTCAATAAAGTCTCACATGTCACATAACTCAACTTAAAAATTTCATCATCCAAAAAATCATTACCCATCACATGCCACCATTTTCACACCCAAATTACATTTTAAAATCATACGCACACCAAACCTTTGACAAACATGTTTTGCATCTCTTATATAATTTAATAAACAATTAAAAAAATTTATAAAATGATTTCAAGAAGAAATTAAAAGATTTTAAACAAAAAATATTTCAAGATATGATCCTCACCACTTGTACAATTTAATAAACATGTATCATAATTTATAAAATACTTTCAACATTCACGACAAGGTTTTACACTAGGAAAAAATCCAATTCCTTTTTAAAAAACCCCTTTTTAATCCATAAACATATCAGTATAATTTCAAAAAGGGTTTCACACCACCCAAAAAATTATATCATAAACATTGAAGTCATAAAACACAAAGGTACATTTGAAACACATAAGGAATATTATCCAAATTATCTAAAATTCCATTTTTCAATACCAAAACACTTTGAATCTTTTCCAGACCCAATTTTCACCTTTAAAAAACCCATAATACAATTTTTATGAAACATAAAATTACCAAACATGCCAAACTTGGCCATTTACTTCCTTAAAAATTCATTTCTAACACACAAGCATGCCAAACATTTCAAAAACATAATTCTCCCCATATAATTAATTTATAGAACAATGATTAATATGTATACCAACATATTAGAAATATCAAGAAATTTTAGGGCATGGAACCAACTACCTCACATGAAGAACCTTCCAAAAAATATAGTGAAACCAAAACCTTCCCTCTACCATACCTACTAGAGTCAAGATCAAACCATAATCCGAGAGATCAAACCAAAATAATCAAGATCAAACCCAAAAAATGAAACCCTAGCCACTAGAAAAGAAAACGCCAATAGAAACCAGAAGAAGACATACCTAGAGGGGATTAAGCAGTGTCCATAATAGGGGGGAGGTTAAGATATCAGAGGGGAGGGTTTTAGTGGGGATGCATGAAGGATAAGATGGCGTCGACAGGTTCATGCAAGGGAGGGTTGCTGGTGAGGTCATGCGATGGAGGGCAGTCAAATATGAGGGAGGGAGGTCTTCAGAAGGGATTTGCATGTGCATGGAGGAGATGGAAGAGGGTAAGGTCACACAATAGGTAGGGGGAGAAAGGGTTTCGTGTAGAGGAGTGGGGAAGAGAGGGAGGGGGAGAAACCCTATCCCAAAAAATAATAATATTAACATCGTAAAAGTAATAAAAATGATATTAATAGTAATAACATAATAATAATATAAACAATAATAATAATAACATATTGATAATATTTACAATAATAATAATAATAATATTAATAAAAAAATATTGTTATTATTATTATTAAAACAATAATTTTAATGTCATTTAAATTTTCTTATTTATTTATTTTTTATTTTTTTATTCATTTAATTTTCTTATTTATTTTGAACACCGGTCAGGTTGTATGGTGACCTGCGTGAAGCCAAATGATTTTTAAATATGTATTTCCTATGTGCGAGATGTTTCCATGACCAAAACACTAATTTTTAAATAAAAACTCAACAAATTCAAATCAGGACTCAACCCGAACACCAACAAGAATACCCAAATCCAGGAAAATAAAAAAATAAAATTATTTCCAAAAGTTGGGGTGTAACAATTCTCCCCAAAAAAATGATTCTCCCCTAGAAATCCATCCCATGATTTAACCCAAAAGTAAAAAAACTACTCTCTTTCACAGATTAAAGAGATTCCTGACTCACGTTGATTCAGAAGAACATTATAACACTATAAACAGAAGAAGAGACTCACAAATCTAACCCAGGAGACCAAAATGGAGTCCCCGCTACGTGTCACCCATCCCTAAAATCCAAATCACCTCATATTGATCGATCAAAGGAAATGATACTCTTACCGCACACACTCCAACATCCCGAGACAAAAACCATAAAAATTCCCGAGAAGTTCATGCAGTATATATAAAATGAACAATAAATCGGAACAAGGCTACCACATCCTTATTTCGACAAAACCATTGGCATACTCCAATACCAACATTTATTCAATGAAGTGTTTAGGTTTATATTGCTCTAAATGGGATTACCCAACACTTATCCAATTATAGGAACTAATCCAAATTAATGATAGGGGAGGTCTAAATGGACTCCCCACCATAAGAAATGGGCTAAATTGAATTGATTACGAAGGAATCCATGTGAGACTCACGGTGGGTATCCCCACCATAAGGACCAACCTACATAACTAATCAGCATGGGATGACACATATAACCTGACATGGTTAATATTAGGGCTTTTTTCACAACCCAATATCTCACTAAAAGGGACCTGATTAAAATAACTACAAACCGAATAGAACACACCATATGGTTCACGACTTCCACATGAATTTCCTTTTTCAGATGAGCCCAAAAAGAAATTGACGTTAACTCAAAAGGATTTCTATCCATGGACAACAACACAAAAATCCAAATCCACATGGGAACATGCATTGTGGTTCGAGGAAATGAGTCAATTACACCTTTTTCAAACCAAAGAGGTATCCTTCCACCAATGTGGTTCATGACATGGAAATAAATCCCCCTTGTCTCATTCCACTAAATGGGAAAATTAAATTAGATCAACCACACCATAACCCCAAACTGCCTCAATATCCCAAACTAGATACAAGGTTTAAACCAAGATACATTACACCCTTGGAGAACCTGACTATGTGACAAATTGACTCTGGAACCTATGACTGGAGCTCTGATAACTGAAGCATCTCCTTCCTTGTAGTAATTCATTAAAATCCATCGAACATAAATCCTTATTTTAGTTCCACAAGCAATTATACCACATTCTAGTTATAACCAGCAAAACATGACACGTTCCACAACCTACATTGCCTCAATGTGGAACTTTACTGTAATAGGGATGACATCCAACCTTTCACTGGAACAAGAAAATGATGCTGAAAAATGTCACTGAACATGACCTTCACAACCTAAGAGGCCTTACAAGGAAAAAGAGTTTGAACCGAGACCCAAACAACATACACTTCCTAAAAATGGCCATAACATACTATTATGATCTAATTTTCCACCCTAGTCGCCTAGAATAATTGCTCACTCAGAAAGACATAATGAATGATCCAAAATCCATTCAAGATAATGGCATGTACAAACAACCCTAGACTGCTTCCACCTTTCCTTACTAGGATTCATTTCACCACTCCTAGATAGGACCTTCAGACATGATGGTGTAAGAAATCACCTTCGATGACCCAAGAAAATTAAGAATCTAAGGTCTCTTTTAACCTTCCACATCCACTCTCCCATTTCCAGAGGATCTTCTTGACTAAAAGATAGGATAGGTAGAATCAATTTCCAAGGATCAAGAGGAAAGTACTTACATTGATCAAATAGATTATTCACCAACAATGAATATCCCTTGGCTGCACTTCAATCATGCATCAATTCTTTATGAGGGAACACACTAGAAAACAATGGAAATCCAAGGAGTCGATCAAACTGGAAAATTGGACAAAACATACCACAAGCAACAACAAATGAACAAAAACGGAACCCACTCAAAGGCATCCCAAAAACATTTTTCAGAACAATCGACGAACCATTATCTCAATCCAACAAACTGACAAAACAAAACCTGAAACATATTATAAGCAAGAAGTGTTTTCTAAATTAAAAAACCTTACATGAAATAATCCCAAATCATAATGGAATTTTACACAAAACTAAAGACTATCAAACATCACAAAATTTCTTTTAGAAACACTTTTATAAAAGAAAAAGGACTTGTGGGTTGCATATCTATCACTGGTAACTCATGGGACTCACACATCCATCTCATCATGCCAATTGGTCACCAATTAGCCTTCCACATATAACTCATGGATGTGGTCACCCATAAAAATACTAAAGATTAAAAAAAATATCCTTCCATTTTCAAAAACCAAAACATTCAACCCACACATTATCTTTCTCAAAACTGCTAAACACAAAATCTAAACCCAATTTAAATCTCAGAAAACATTACAGAAAAGCACTAACGATTAAGATAAAAACTCACTATTAAATCTCACACATCAATTGAAAAATATTTCAAACCATTTTAAAAAACTTATGGTTACACAAAAAACTCTAATTCCTAAATCACCATTTAATTAAAAACTCGACTCTTCTCATTTCAAAACAAGTTTCCAAAAACATTTCAAAAATACTTTTCTCTTTTTTCCAAATAACCAATTATTCACAAACCTAAAACATTATTCACAAAAATTCACCATTTATAAACTCATCCCATTTACTAAAAATAATTTTAAGAAAGTTTAAATTTTAAAAATGTTCTTTTGGTAAATTCGAAAAAATCATTTTCCACCTTCCCAAAACCAAATAATTTTTACATTAAAATCATGTTTCCATGATTCCAAATAAGTGATTTTCAAAAATGATTTTTCAAAACCCAAATAGGAATAGTATAATGAAAGATGAAATTATTGATGGAAGGTGACTTGAACATATGGTTGGCAGACATACGCTAATTGGTCTCTCTTTATGGAGTGTTCTAGGGTAATGCCCCCAGATCCACATGGATTTCCAAGCCTAAGAGATCACTAAAACCATCAAACCAACACCCTTTTCATTTCCCAACCATCAATAAACAACCCTAATAACCAAAAAACTCAGATAAATCTAGAAATTCTCAATTAACTTGAGTCACATCACGAGGTGTGCTAGACATGCACCCTACTTATAATTGGAATGTAAATCCCTGACAATCCAAGCTCCAATATGCCTAGACACTTCCACAAGGAACATGACCCAAAAGAGTTTAACCTCCTCAGACAACATTTTTTCGTGTACCATCCTAGATCAACTCTAAACCGGTCACTTGATTAGAACTACAACATGTCTAGAAGGGTGTTCCAAATCCCCATAGGTTGACAATATGTTATTGGGTATCAATATTTCAAAATTTGAATTAATCACCTGATTACATAAAGATAAAAGACCAATAAAAGAAATATTATAAAACTAAAATGCTCAACCAAACTGGGTACAAAAAATTTTAAATTCATGGTTTAGAAAATTAAACAAAAAACTATAAATACTATAATGAATGAAATGAAAAAAGGAAACCAACTACCTCCATGTGACAAGAGTGGAATCACTCTTGATCTATCACCAAATCCTACAAGGAGAAACTCAGAAAACTAGAACCACCATCACAAAACACTATTCCTTTAGTTACAACAAATGTAGAACAAGCTATACATACAAATAAGGGTGTTTACAGCGTGTGAAAAAAAGCCCAATAGGATGCCACCCGATTAAAAATATTACATTCCAAATCATGTATAAGATAATCTAGTATGTTAATTTAATTATATGATTTTAAAACATCTCTAGGATAGCATTTATTAGGTAAATAGTTAAAAAAATTAACACTTCTAAGGAAATAAATTTTAAAATCACATACTTAAAAGAAAAATGGGATTTATAAAAAACATAGTCACACATACACATAATGGGTCTATTGTATGCTGATAAATGGAACCAAAAATATATATAATAGAGAACCATGGGTATATACCTAGGGTCAAATAGGTTCAAGTGGGATTCCATAATCCTCGCATCTTGGTGAACCATGGCTTAGAAACCACAACCAATAATATTCTCATGCACGATCCACTATAGAAGAGAAATATACAAAATTCTTGTGGTCTCAAATCATCATCCATATTTAGTTAGTGAGGTCATCATTAATCCAACTAAGTGAAACTCGGCTGAAGACACATCTGTATCACTATCTTATACTCCAATTCCATCCACCTAGTTACTCTAGATTCCATTTTTATGCTCAATTAGGTTTCACATGTTACATAGATCCAATGAAACATTTTGTCAACCAAAAAATAATTACCCATAACATGCCACCAACTGAACACCCAAATTCCATTTTAAAATTATATGCACACCAGAACCTTTTTAAACATGTTTCACATCTCTTACATAGTTTAAAAAACAATTAACACAATATATAAAACAATTTTAAGAATCACTACAATTATTTTACACCAAAAATACTTCAAACCACAACCCACACCATTTTTAAAATTTAATAAACATGTTTCATAATTTATAAAACACTTTCAACATTCATCACAAGGGTTTACACTAGTAATACATCCAATTCCTTTTTAGAAAAACATTTTTTGATCCCTAAACATATCAAAAAAAATTCCCAAAGGGTTTCAAATCACCCACAAAATTTATCAAATACATTCAAGGCCTAAAACCAAAAAAAGAATATGCAACACATAAGAAATATATAACATTTTCTATAAAAATAAAATTTTCAATACTAAAACACTGTGAATCTTTTCCAACTTCAATTCTCACCTTTAAAACAAGCCATAAGACCCTTTTTTAGAAACATTACATTACCAAAAATGCCAAACATGTCCATTTTATTCCTTAAAAATTTATGTCTAACATAGAATCATTCCAAACATTTCAAAAACATAAATCACACCAAATTATTAATTTATAGAATATGGATTATTGCAAAACAATAATATTAGTAACATTAAGAAATATTCAGGCATGAAACCACCCACCTCAAATGAATAACTTTATCAAAATTGTTTTGAAACCACATATTCACCTCTAAGAGGAAAGATCGAACCCTAATCTAAGAGATTTAACCAAAATACTGAAGATAGAACCCCCAAAACAAAACAATGTACACTAGAAAAGAAAACCCAAACAAAAAGCGGAAGAAGAATTACCCCAACGGAAAGAGGGTGGTACTGTTGAAGGGAGGAGGTGCGGCTACCAGAGGGGAGGGCACGGGCGGGGTCACATGACAAATAGGAGGTCACCAGTGGGGGCGTGCGAGGGAGAGAAACTGGTGGGGTCATGTGAGAGAGGGATAATGAAAGAGGAGGGAGGGAGGCCACTGAAGGAGGCTCTTCTAAAGGGAGATTCACACACATAGAGGAGAGGGAGGAGGGGCTGGTCACGTGATAGGGATATGGGTGAGAAAGGGATGCATGTGGAGGAGGGGGAAAGAGGGAGACAGGGGGAAAACTAACACAAATAATAATAATATTTACTTCATAATAATAATACTAATAATGTAAATAACCTAATAATTAAATTACCAATAATAAAAATAACTTATTAATAATATTAACAACTATTATAATAATATTCATAATATTATTCTTATAATTATTATTATTTACAAGTATTTTAATTTCATTTTTCATTCCTTATTAAATTTCATTTTAATTTTATTATCCACTTATTTTATTATTTATTTTGAAATTGGTCAATCCGCATGATGACTTGGGTGAAGCTGCATGATTTTTAAACTATGCTCTGCCCTTGCGCCAGATGCACCAAATTCCAAAACCCACATTTTTTTAATAAAACTCAAATACTCAAACTGGGACTCAACCCAAATACTGAAAATAATAACCAAATATGAGAAAATAATAAAATAAAATTACTTCAAAAAGATGGGGTGTGATAGAAGTGGTCACCCAAGGAGTAAAATTAGGTTAATTTTGGATTCTTATAGGAGACTATAGTGAAGTGTGTCCCTAGTAAGAGTTCTAGGTGAAACGTCACCGTAGTGTTGTGCTATCTTAGAGAACTAAACATGTCGTGTTAGTGTCTTTGTCATAGAAGTTTCCATAACCATAGCTTTGGTGCATAAGGGTGTAATTAATATTCTGAGAGTCATTTGGTGTTTCAATAGATTAATTAGATAAATTTCCCAAAAATCAAGATTATTACAAATTTTTTTATGATTTATTACCCAATTAAGGAGGGATGGATCACCTGGAAAAAATTTATCAAGAAATCATGGAACACCCCAAGATTTTTTGGTACATTTTATTTTTAAAATTAATAGCTTTTTTCGCATGCAACAATGAGATCAAAGAGACCACAATCTATTAATAAGTGAATGTCATAACTTAGCTATTAAAATGGAAGGAATGAATAATATTAAAAAAAATATGGAATTTATGTATTATACATTTAATAATTTTTTTTCAGAACTCATAGAATTTTTTATATCCATAAGATAAGAAAAAATCAATTTTTTGCAATAAAAGGCTATATTTTTCTAAAGGTTGTTTTACCACCTTTTGATGGAGCACTTGTTTTAAAACTAGTTTTGAAACTTTTATAAAATTTATTTGAAAAAATAATGTTTTTTATTGAAATATAAATATTTACATTTATTTTAGTTGATTTTTTCATTTTTCTGATAAGATTCATATTTCGATGAATAATTATAAAATATTTCATTTTAATTAAAAGCAGCTTTTCGCATAAAACATTTATAGTGTTAAATTATATTTTTAATTGGTATTAATGTATAATTATATTAAATTTTTATCATTTAATATAATTTTGATCTATTGAATCAATTTAACATGGAATATGGATATACAAAAGTTTCATTCAATTGAACGTTTAAACTTTAAAAACTAGTTTTCTTGTTCCATCAATGAGATTAATTTTCAATTAATTTTATCCAATATGTGTTTTGAATTTTGAAAAATAGATTCCATATTTGGAATCATAATTTCAAATTTTTTTAAATTGGTCCCTTTTATTTTTGGAAAAAATGAATATTAACTTTAGTAATATTTGTTTCCATGGTTAAGGGTTAATCAGGAAATTAGGAGATAAAAATACTATTATATATATTAATAAATTACCCAAACACTTGTCCTAATTTTATTGGATGAGTGAGGGTCAACTAAATTCGTCCTTGGGATGATTTTATGGCCTCGTGGAGCCACTTGGATGACATTAACCCTTTTATAGTATCTTATTTTAAAAAAATCTTAATATACCATACTCATGTTTTTAATAAGTATTACATTTTTAATATGTGGTCATTCAGAACATATATTTTACTATAAATATTAATTTCAAAGCTAAATTTTTTATCTTAATCATGATAATTTATTTTTATTATTTAAATAATTACATTAATGTCTTACACAATGATGACGCCGTAATTATTTAATTAATGGGAATGTCAAATAAACGACCATAAAAATATTAAAATAAATATTGGCTGACATAATTAACGAAATAAATGAATTTTATAGATAAATTTGACATTTGATTAATAAATTAAATTTTTTTTCCAAATACAACTTGTTTTATTCGTTTTTATAAAATTCAATGTATTGAATAATATCAAAATTTCCATTCATGTTTTTTTAAAATAAATAATATTTTATTATATGATAAAAAATTGATAAAAAAATAAATAATTAATAAATTATTGTGGTAATGTTTAAAATATTATTCTTGAATCATTATTGGATATCATGTAATTTTATACTAAATATATTAACCTTCAAAGAGTAAAAATATATGTTGTTACGGTAAGTGTTAAATGAATTAATTAAGGGTTAAAGCCAAAAGATAATGTTATGAATGTGACCAAATCATGTCTAAAAAAGGATTTTGGAAAATATTTAGACCCATACACATCTTAAATTTTAAATAACTCACTCTAACGACATTTTAATTGGAAATAAATTTATATCAATTTAATTTTTCTAGAGTTTCCAAAAGTGACACTCACCTCAACAATAAAAGGGTAATTTCGCCCTCAATTACTCACACCTAGTGGACCCTAATATTTCAACCAAAAACTGTCCATTTATCCTCCCAAAATCTGTATCTATCTTTTTGAGGTCATTTTATTCCAAAAATACCAACTCTAAATCCCATATGAAGAGATTTAAAGAAAGTCCCTCGAAGAATAGTAAATTGTTTTACCAATCATTCATGTTAATTTCGTTATATAATTATAATTAATTTTTTTTTCAATAATAAATTAATAAATCCAATATAATCTATATCATGCAATTTTATTATTAATATGGTATAACTCTATTCTACCTTTTATCCATCCTACGAAAAAATAAATCACCGCATTTGTTTACGTAAGGCTTAACATCTCTACACCGTGGTGTAATTTGTTTTCATAACCAATTTATTTGGATGGGTATAATAATGAATATAGTGGATATAAATAAAATATATTTTTTGATATTTATTATATATAATTAATATACCTTCCAGTTTTTTACCCTTTTACCATTAAGGGAATGACATCGTCTCTTTTCATAAGTACAGCCTGTCGTCTCTATGATGCAATGTGATTCATTTTACAAGTTAACCAGTCATGAATCATTATAAAAATGTATATAATTAGTAAATATAATATATATTAACTTAAATTAATTATATACATGACTAAAATATATCATATTCATAATAAATACAACTTACATGTCAGAACATGTATATGAAAATGAAACATTTAACACCCTAAATAAGGATGAAATATTATTAATAAAATTATATAATATGATAATATATGATATCCTAAATATGAATATGAATTTTTTCTAAATTAATAACATTATTTAAGCCATTATATAGTAGGTTAAAACTCATCCAACTAATAGAATGTACAAGGTATGGGTTATTCCACAATCTCATTATTAATCGAGATTGTTTATGTTTATGTCTGGATTGGGGAATATTATCTTCCATGACTATGTTTTTTAAAAGTGATTTAAAATATATTTTTAATATTATCCTATGAATGGTAAAATTTTATTACCCATGTTTTAATTTTTATAATACTGATTTAAAGGAATATTTTTTTTAAAATGTGGTACTTTTAGACCTTTTTGACCAAAATACGAAATGAATGTTTTTTAACTTAAACGTTAGGAGAATATTTTACTGCTGTCAAGATGCCTTAAAATTTTAAAGATTAATTTAAAATTTTATAAGGTTATTTTCAAAGAAAAAATTTTCTTTTATAGCTGCACAACTTTTATATAAATGACTTCAAAGTAAAAATGGGTATTTCTCTTAAGAAATATTTAATGGTTTTATTAGACTATTTTCGTCTATGTCAAAATCCTTTGTCAGATATTATTCCTAATTGAGTTTGATCTCTTATGATTCCATATACCTTATTTTATTGATGTTTTATTGATTAGATTATCCATGGATGTGCTATTTTGATACCATTTAGGGTTTATGGTTAAATTATTCACATTTCGTATGCTAGTTTATCAATACGAATATTTATGTTACTTATGTTTCAACATTTTCATTTGGGGAATGTATTGGAATTATTGAGTGAAAGAAAAGGCCTGCTATATCCACTCAATGCACTGGTAGGTCTCATGAGACAACCTGTTTTGGGTATTGGCCAATGTATTACTTGTTTATATATGGTGTCTTGGATGAAGACTTGACGATGTGTTTATGATGTCCGACATTATGAATTTCCTCATTATGAGATTAGTTATTGATATTACATCATATTATTTTATTAGTATAATGTCCATGTGATTATTTATATGGAATTATTTGACTTTCATTATTCTATCTATATTATGCTCCAAATTTTAATTAAAGGGATTGTGTTTTAGTTATACACCTTGCATTAATGATTAGGCTTATTTATTCATAATAGATTCCATAGTAAGCATACCCTTACTGTCCATATGATATCAACTCTTTCTTGTTTTTTATTTTTTACTAGGATGCCATGATTTATATTATTAATAATATATAGGGTTATGCTAAGTGAATAATGGTATTCTCAAAGAAATATTTGTGTTCTATTTTAGATGTTAAATTTTAATGTATAGTTTATATAAGTAATCTTGTTTCCAAAATTACTAAACTAATAGAAATTTTTGGATTTGAATATTGTATTAATTAAAATGAAATAATGTGAGGCTCAGACTCAAGGTTACTTCAGTTGGGGTACATATAGTTGGTATTAGAAAAATTTTAGTATAAATCATGGAAACTAGATTTAAGAAAATATAGATTAGGGAAATGTAACCCTATAATGGACAGTGAGAATATTACCAAAGTAACTATGATTACAATTTTGATATTATTTATATAATTTCTATTATGTATTGTAATATTTCAAAATTGTTCTTTATGACTCATAACATATTCTAGTGTATGAAATTTTTCATAAATGGTGTCTAGTAGAACGAATAGAAATTATATCAACACACATAATCCAAGTAGGGATTTCCCTCATATACATGATATTGATTTTAGAGGTGGAGATGTAACTATTGATGAGAAACTTATAACTATTCTGGGATAGCTGACTCATGTTACAAATAACAATATTACCCATATGTATTATCTAAATCCACAACATGGACGAAAAATGTTAGTTATCTTCATGAGACAACAACCTCCATCCTTCCAAGGGACTACAAATCCATTTGTAGATATGAAATGGAAGAGTTCCATAGAGAAGACATTCTTTTCTTTGGGATGTAATTAATGGGAGATAGTTATCATAGAAATTTATTATCTCTCAGGATTTTCTGATCAATGGAATTCATTTATTCAAAACATGATGGAGGAGGAAGCAATAAATAATTTGGAATTGATATATTTTAAGTAACTTTTCTTGAAAAATATTTTCCTTGTGAATAACGAGCATATTTGGAGAGGCAATTTGTGAGTCTGAGGAAAAAGTGGATTAGAATGTTTCTAAGTATAAATCCAACTTTTAACGGTTAGTAAGGCATGTTGTGGATTGTGTATAATATCCAAAAAATAATATTGATCAATTATTTTATGGGTTAAAACCATACCTCCAAAGGTCACTGATCTCTCAAAATTTCTCGTCATAAGAAGATATAGTCTCGTGTGCTATCAATATAGGTAAATAATTCTATAAGACTTTTGAATTTAACTGAAATAAATATAAAAATAGGTTCACTAAAAATATGGAAAAGGAAATAAGAAAAATTGTAATGATGGAATAGTTTACATTCCATCATATAAAAAATGAGGAAAGAAACATCATGGAACATAACTATTAGGGATGTGAGCTTTTTAAAACTATGGATAAAATGGTGACCAATTCTAGGATATCAAGGGTAAGAATGCAGTCAATAATATGATGTGTTTTAAATATAAGAATATGGTACGCTATGCTAATTATTTTCCTAAAGAATCAATGAAACATTCCACAAAAAAGGAAAACTGAGCAAGGCTAATCTTATGTGATCAAAAATTTTGGAGTTGAAGTACTTAATGATGTGGTTTCATGTTCATTAATCATCACATAAAAATTATATAATGCTTTATTTGATTCTGGATCGTCACATTATTTTATATCTTCCCATTTAAAAGAAAATTATATATATACCTTTTAATTTAATATAAGATTTTTCAGTCAAAATTCATATGGGAAGTCTCATTGCAAAAAATATTTTTCGGGAAGTCCCTTTTATGGCACATAAACAATTTTTTATTGCTAAAATTATATTCATACCTATAGTTGAATTTAATATAATCCTCATTATGTACTGGATTTCAAAATATGATGCACAAATTTATTATATGAAGAAAGAATTTTATCTGTGTGGAAGAAGACGAATAATTTATTTTTAAAGTAGAAACATCATTATTTAATCCTTATCAAGATATAGCACAAGTAGCTCTAATGAATAAAATTATTTGGGAGGAAAAGAAAAAAATACAGGGCAGAAAAAGGTAGTCATAAAATAAAGGATGTACTTATTATAATGTAATACATTGATATATTTCCTAAGGAATTACCTGGACACCCCCAGAGCATCAAGTTGAGTTATATATTGATTTAATACTTATTGAAATACCAATATCAATGAATCCCAATATAATGGAAATGTTGTAATTATTATAGATGAAGAAACAATTATAGGAGTTTGCTAAAAAGGGATTTATTTTCCATAGTGTTTCTCTATAGGGAGCCCTTGTTCTCTTTTTTATGAAGAAAGATGGATCCATGAGGCTGTGTATTTATTATAAGGAAATCAATGTTATTACAATAAAGAAAATGTTTCCTCTACCTTGTATTAATGATTTATTTGAAATAATTCATGGAACTCAATTAATTTTTGAAGATTCACATTTGTTCTGGATATCATCAATTGTGAGTAAAGAAGGAATAAATTCTGAAAAAAACTTTTTAGATGAGGTATGGACATTATAATTTTATGGTAATTCCATTTAGATTTACTAATGAACCCTCATTTTTTTGGTTCTAATCAAAAGTGTATTGGATGAATATCTTGTGGATTTTTTGTGGTATTCAGTGATGATATTCTGCTGTATTCTAAAAGCTATTAAGATCATGAGAATCACATGCAGATCATTATTGATATTTTCATATGGAATATGTTATCTGGTAAATTTTAAAATTGTGAATTCTGGATTCACGAAATTTCATTTTATGTCCATATTATCTCCAATGATAGAATCTTTATTGATCCAAAAGTGAAAAAGGCAATCAAATAATGGCATGAAACAACTAGCATAACCAAGGAACATAGTTTCATTTTTTAGCAAGATACTATCGGTGTATCATTCAAAATTTTGACTGATAATATTACATATTAACCAATCTCTATATGGGTTATGTTTTTATAGAAAAAGAATATGAAGAATGTTTTGAATCATTGAAAATCAGATTCGACAATGCTCCAATATTTAGATTACCTTCGAGAAATGGTGGATGTTTTATTTATATTGATGCATCAAGGAAAGGACTTGGTTGTGTCCTATTACAGAATGAGAGAGTTATTTCATATGCATCCACAAAGTTA
Organism: Viscum album; assembly: GCA_963277665.1. NCBI lineage: Eukaryota > Viridiplantae > Streptophyta > Magnoliopsida > Santalales > Viscaceae > Viscum > Viscum album. The sequence goes on along the minus strand of OY728141.1, from coordinate 1,010,986,567 downwards.
AAAACTCATGAACAGTACTATCCAACTCATGATCTTGAGTTAGAATATTAAATCATTATGCCCAATATATGGGGAACTATCTTTATGGGGATTTATGTGAGATACATATATCTCAAAAGAGTTTGAAATACATCTCCTTGTAGAAAGAACTTAAATTAAGGGAAGGGATATGGATCTAAATAATCAAGGATTATGATTGTTAAATAAACTACAACCCTCAGAAGGAAAATAAGGTGGCATATGCATTGAGCAGAAAGGATTATGGAGTTTTGAACAAAATGAGAATTGAAATGGATATTATGTTATTGGATCTAGTAAATATAGATATGAGAATTATCAAGGAAGGTGATACACTGGTACGTTTTCAAATGTTTTCCAAACAATATTTATTGAAAAGGATAAAAATTCAATAGTCTAATGATGGGAATTTTAAAAAGAAATTTAATAATGTGAATGTTGGATAATTAAAAGACTTCATATGTGAAGATGGTATTTTGATATTTGGAAAGATGCTTTGTCTTCCCTCTATAACTGAGATGAAAATAGAATAATTGGATGATTTTCGTAGCTTGAATTTCTTTATAAACCCCAGTAGCACCAAGATGTATAAATATTTAAAGGAACATTTTTGTGGGACAATATGAAGTGAGAAATTTTTTATTATTTATTAAGATGTCATGTTTTTTAACAAGCTAAGGCTGGGAGAAAACATCCTATAGGATTCATGAAACCTCTTCCTAAAGCTATATGGAAATGGGATGACATTACAATGAAATTTTTTACTAGACTACCAAGGAATCCCATTTGGAATGACTTGATATGGTTTTTAGTTGATAGCCTTAGAAAATCATCACATTTTCTTGATATATGAGAACATTTACCTCTTAAAAAACTTGCAAGGCCCAATATTAATGACCTTTTAAGACTTCAGAGAACACCCCTTTGAATTATCTCATAATACCTTTATCTGATCATGATCCATGTTTTACATCAAAATTCAAGAAACGTATTCAGAAGTCCCTTTATTAGAAACATTATTTGAGCACGGCTTATCACCCTCAAACTAATAGAATCAGAAAGGATTATCCCAAAATTAGAAGACATTTCAAGGTCTCTCTTACTTTACTTTTAAGGTTTATGGGATTAGTATTTTCCTTTGGAATAATTTTCCTATAACAGTATCATTCATTCGAGTTTTCAAATGGCACCATATGAAGTGTTATATGGAAATATATGTCACACACAAACATGTTCAGATGAAGTTTTTGAAATGAATATTGTGGTTCTACAAATTGTGGAGGAAAAAATATAGAGGTAAATACTATTAAAATATATATCAAAGTATCTTAATGTTGGAAATAGAGTTGTTTTTATAATCGAATGAAGGATTTGGAATTTTAAGTGGGAGATCATGTTATATTAAAGTTATATCCATGGAAATGTGTTATATGATTTGGTAAGAAAGGGAAACTAAGCCCCAGATATATCATACCCTTTGAAATTCTAGACCAAATTAGAACTATGGCTTATCATTTGGAAATTCCACCTATCCTTTCTAATGTACATAATGTGTTCCATATCTCTTTTCTAAGAAAGTACATGCCAAACCCAACACAGGATCTCACTTTTGAAGAAATAGAATTTGAACCTGGATTATCTTATTGTGAATAGATTATTAATATTTTTAACATTATAGTACTAGTGTTGAAGAATCATATGACTCAGATGGTAAAGGTATATTATAAAAACCATAAAATTGAAGAGGTGATGTGGAAAATTGAAGAAATTTTGATGAAGAACTATCCAAATCATTTTATGATGTGATATTCTAGAAATTTTGAGGATGATATTTTTTGGAGTGATGAATGTAACACCCTATGATCTTATGGAATTATTTCATTTTAATTTTTTTACCCATTGTCAGATGTAACAGCAAGTTCAAACGGACTGTAGTCTACTAATAAGTAAATGTTATAACCTAGTTATTTAAATAGTGCGAATGAATAATATTAACCAAATTATGAAATTTAAATATTATATATACTTAATCAAATTTTTTTAGCATTCATCTAAAATAATTTATATCTATAAGATAGGAATGAATTAAATTTTATGTATTAAAACACTATATGTTTCTAAAGGCAGTTTTATCGACTTTTGATGATGTACTTGTTTTAAATCTAGTTTGTGACACTTTTATAAATTTTATTTGAAAAAATAAACTTTTTTATTTTAAATAATAATATCAAAATTTACTTCAGTTTAATTTTTGGTGTTTTTGTGATAAGATTTATGTTATGATGAATAGTGATAAAATATTTCATTTTAACTGAAAACATCTTTTCATATAAATAATTTATACTGTTAAATTATAATTATAATTGGTCTTAAATTATAATAAGATCAAATTTTTATCATTTAATCTAATTTAATGAATTATAATCAATTTTACATTGACATTTGATATAAAAAAATTAATCTTTTGAATGTTTTCACTTTAAAAACTCATCTTCTCGTTTCGTTGACAAGATTAATTTTCATTTAAATTTAACCAATTTGTGTTTTGAAGTTTGAAAAATGGATTCCATATTTGGAATCATATGTTTAAATTTTATTAAATATTTCCCTTTTATTTTTAGAAAAAATTAATAGTAACATTATTAAATTATATTACAATGGTTAATAGGAAATCAAGTAATTATCAGTTAAAAATAATATTGTAAATATTCGAAAATTACCCTAACATAAGTTATAATTTTATTTGATTTGTTATGTTTGACCAAAATAAACTTTGGGATGATGTTATGGCCTCTTATAACCAATTGGATGACTTTAACCCTATATAGTATTTTATTTTAAGAAAATCCAAATATGACATACTCATGTTTTTATTAAGTATTAAATTTTAATATGTTGTCATTTAGAATATATCTTTGACTATACATGTTCATTTAAAATATTAATTTTTTATCTATATCATGATAAATTTTTTTTAATTTTTAAATAATTTCCTTAATGGATTTCACAATGATGATGTAGTAATTATTTAATTAATGGGAATATCAAATAAATGAGAATAAAAATATTAAAAAAAATATAATTTTACAAAATTAAGGCCATAAAAAAATTTATAGATATATTTGATGTTTTATTGATATATTATAAGTGTTGGTTGGAAGATAACATGATTTATTGGTGTTTATAAAAGTCAAAGTAATGAGTACTCTCAAAATTATCATTAATGGCATATTAAAATAAATAATTCATTATTAAATGATATAAAAATAATAAAAACTTGATACATTTCAAACTGATTTGGAAATAGTTTAATATTAATATTCTTTTGGAATTTTATAGTATCTATATTAACCTTCAAAAAGTAAAAATAAAAGTTATCATGGTAAGAGTTAAAAAGATTAATTAAGGGTTAAAGCCAAAAGATAAGGGTAATAATGTGATCTAAACAAGTATAAAAATAATTGGTTGAGATGATTTCAAATCATAATCATCTTATCTTCTAAATAACTCACTTTTGAGACAATTAGAATATTGAATTAATTTATATTATTTTAATATTTTGAGAGATACCAAAAGAGACCATCACCTCAATTAAAAAAGGACACCTCATTCCACACATCCTAGCACCAATTTTGGCCTTATATATTTATCATAACCTAAACATTTCTTCTCCCAACATCCTTATCAAATTTCTGGTGGTATTGGTCTTCCAAAAAAACCATCTCTAAATCCCTTAAGTAAATATGTAAAGGAAGTCCATCGAAGAAGAAGTAATTGTTTTACCAACTCAATCATGATTATTTCTTCCAATACATTCTTTTCATTGGTTTTTTCCATAAAGAAGTAATAACTACAGTATAATCTATATTCTTAGATGATATTATTATTATGGTACAACTATATTCCACCTTTTATCCATCCTATGAAAAACAAAAGCATTGTGCGTACGTACGTACATTTTACTGTCTCCACGCAATGGGGTAATTTTTTTCATCACCCCTTTATTTTGACGGGTATAAAGATATATATAATGGATATAAATAATAAATATTTCTTGATATTTTTTTATAATTAATATACAATCCAATTTCTTGACCTTTAACCATTAAGGGAAAAACATCGTCGCTTGTGCATACGTACGGCCTACCATCTCCATGACTTGATGTGATTCATTTTACATGTTAACCATTAATGAATTATTATAAAAATTTATATAAAGATTAAATATAATATATATGAACTTAATATCATTTATAAGATTAATGAAATATATCCTAGAAAAAAACATGACCTATAGGAAAAAACATGCATAAGAAAATGAAGTCATTAACAACCAAAAAATTGATGAAATATTATTAATAATTGATATAAGAAGATCATATATTATATCAAAAATATGGATATGGTTCTAGTGTGAATTAATGACATGATTTATACAGTTATAAATGAGGTCAAATCACATTGAACTAAAGGAAAGTACAGGTTAATGTTATTTCACAATCTCATTATTATTCCAGATTGTTTGTGTTTAAGTTTCTATGTAGGCATATTTTATACCATTTAAATTTTTTCTAAAAGTGTTTTCAAAATTATTTTTACATTTATCCTAAATAAATTTATATTATTTTTACCCACATTTTAATTTTCATAAAACTATTTTAAAGTATTCATTGTTTGGTTTTCCAAATGAGGTACTTTATGGCCTTTTTGAAAAAAAATATGGAAGGGATTGTTTTTTAAAGTATAGAAAGGAGCAGATTTTACAACCATCATAACGCCTTAATGTTTTGATGTTTCCTTTGAAATTTTACAAGGTTTTATTCAATTAAAACATTTTTTATAACTCAAAAACATTTTAAATAAATAATTGAAAAGTAAAAAAATGGGTATTTCTATTTAGAAATATTAAATGATTGTATTAGAATATTTTCATCTCTTTAAATCTCATTTACTGGATTTTATGCTTAGTTGAGTTTGATCTATTCTGATACCATATATAATTTTTTTATAATTTTTTTATGATTATTTTTACTATTGAGGTGCTACTTTGATACGATTCATGATTTATGGTTAATATATTCAAATTTAATATTCAATTTTTTCAATACATATTTTTGTGGTGTTAATGTTTTTCCATTTTCATAAGAGGAATATATTGGAATTAGTTTGTTATGGGTGATACCCACTATAACCCCACGATGTGTCAGTAAGTCTTATGAGACAAACTAGTTTGGGTATTGGCAGATGCCTTATCGATTTATGTACGGTGTCTTGGTTAATGCCTATATAATATGTTTATGATGTCTTGAAATATGTATTCCCTCACTATGATATTAGTTACTGATTTTTAATTTGATTATTTGATTATTAGAATATCCATGTGATTATGTATATGGAATTATATTATTTTCATTTATTCTTTCCACATTATGCTCAAGATTTTGTTTGAATGACGAGAGATTCAGTTATATATATTTTCTTAATGGTTATTATTATTTTTCCATAAAACATTCCATCATATTCATACCCTTACAGGGTATCTAAGATCAACACTTTCATATGTTTTACTTTTTACAAAATGAAAACATCTATATTATGAATAATATTAAGGTTTAAGTTAGGAGAATAATTGTGTTCAAAAAAGATTATCAATGTTGTATTTTATTTTTTAAATTATAAGGTAAGGTATATTTTTTTAATATGGATTTCAAAATTTCTAAATTGATAGTTCATTTGGGATTCGAATCATATATCTATGACAATGTACTAAAGTGAGGCACTAGCTCTGGGAAATAATGGTTAGGGCCCTTATAGTTCGTTTTAGATGAATTTTAGTATAATTCCTCAAAATGATATTTAGGAAAATATAGATCAAGGAAACATAACACTATAAATGACTTTGAGAGTATTAGAAAAGTAATAAATCTTACAATTTTGAGAATAGTTATACAATTTATGTTTAGTATTGTACTATTTCGAAATTATGCTTTATGATTCATAACCAAATCTAGTGTATATAATTTCTTTAAATGGATCCAAGTGGAAGGAACGAAAGCCGTATTAATACACATAATTTATATAGGGATTTCCATCATATGAAATATTATGACATTGGATCTGAAGCTACAATGGATGTTGAGCAGCTTATAACTATATTGGGACAGCCAAATCCGGTTTTGACCTATAACCTAACCCATATATAGCATCATGATCCAAAATATAGAGAAATAATGTTAAACCTCTTTATGAGACCATAAACCCATCATTCAATGGGGTTATAAATCCATTTGTAGATAGAAAATGGATAAGTAACATATATAAGTTTTTTCATTCTTTTGGTAGCAATGAAAGGGAGAATATTATAAGGGAAATTTATTGTATCTCGAGAGATGCAGATCAATGGAGGCCATTTATTAAAAACAAAATGGAGGGAAAAGAAATATAAAAAATAGAATAGAGGTATTTTAATGAACTTTTAAAAAATTATTTTCTTCATGAACAATGAGTGAATATGGAGAGGCAGTTTCTCCGTTTGAGGAAAAGGGAGGATTAGAATATTACTAAGTGTGGATCCAACATTAAAAGGATAGAAATTCATGTTGTGTATTAGGTACAGAATCAAAAGTGAAATATTGATTGATTATATTATGGGCTAAAACCATTGCTCCAAATGGATTTGGTCACCCAAAATTTATAATCATACAAATATATAGTCTCATGTACTATCAATATAGAGAATGATGTCTCTAATTATTATGACTTTAGAAGAAATCAAGATAATAATAAGGAATATAGACATTCTAAAAAATAAAATGATGAATAGTGAAATAAAGGATGAGTTGACTTTCCATTCTATAAATAATGTGGAATGAAACATCATGGAATATGCCTGTTGTGGGTAGAAGTTTTTTACAAGTGTGGAGAAAAATGTCACCGAGCCTGTGATTTCGAGGGTAAGAATAAATTTTGTAATGTGCAGGGTTTTAACTATACGGAGATGAGAAAATATGAAAATTATTTTCCTATGAGTCAAGGAAACATTCCCTAGAAATGGAAAAGAGATTAAGGGAAGTCTTTTGCGAAAAAAATTTTGATGTTGAAGTTCCTAATGATGTGGTGGTAGGAACATTATTCATATCCTAAAATGTAGGTTATGCTTTATTTTATTCTTGATCATTTTATTCTTTTATATCATCCCAGCTTATAAAGAAAATTAGATATTTCCCTTTTGAGTTAATAAATGTGTTTTTAGTCAAAACTTATATGTCAAGTCTCATTGTAACAAATATGTGTTGGTAAGTCCCATTTATGATATGTAAACAAGATTTACTTTCTAAAATTATCATCTATGTAAGGTTAAATTTGATATAATCCTCAGTATAGATTGGATTTCAAAATATGATACAAATATTTATTATTAGAAGAATGAAATTATGATTTGTGACTTAGAAGAAGAATCTATTATCTTTAATGTAGATACATTATCATCTAATTCTTATCTAGATCCACCCCTAGTAGCTCTACTGAAGGAAATTCATAGGTACGAAGATAAATCCACATCTGGGGATGAATAAGGTGATCTTTAAAATGACGATGTAGCTATTTCCATGGAATACATTAATTTATTTCCAAATTAATTACCTAGAAACCCCAAAAACATAAAATTTAGATTTATATTTCTATAATTATTGATTCAAGAGGTAAATATCAAAGATTCTCTATAGAATTTTCAATGTGGAATTAGTGGAGTTGAAGAAAAAAAATTATATGAGATGGGTTAAGGGGATTTATTCTCCCAAGTGTTTTCCCACAGAGATCCCCTTTTCTCTTTATTAAGAAGAATGATTAATCAATGAGGCTATGTATTTATTATAGGGAAATCAATGCTATTACAATAATGAAAAATTATCATTTGTCTCACATTGATGATTTATTTGAAAAAAAACATAGAGATCAACTTTTTTTGATGATTGAACTAAGTTATGGATATCATTTACTATGAGTAAAAAAGAAAGAAATTTTTAAGAATTATTTTTAGATGAGGTATGATCATTATGAGTTTGCGGTAATTCCATTTGGATTGCCTAATGTACTCTCAATTTTTATAGATCTAATGAATAGAGTATTCAAAGAATAAATTGATTATTTTTTTGTTGTATTACTTAATTATATTCTGGTGTATTCTAAAATCAAAAAAGATCTTGAGAAATACTTGAGGATCATTCATGAGAATATCATAACGAAAGAGTTATATAGTATATTAATCATGTGTGAATATAGGATTTAGGAAATTTAATTTCTTAGAAATATTGTCTCCAAGGATGGAATCTACGTTGATCCTATAAAGATAATGGAAATCCAAGAATTTACTGCACCAATGAGCATAACCAAGGTATATAGTTTCATTAGTTTAGTAGGTTACAGTCAGAGTTTAATTCATATTTTTTCCTTATTATCTATCACATTAACTAATCTCACACGTAAAGGGTTTAATATCATATGGGAAAAATAATGTGAAGATTTTTTTGAAGAGTTGAAGAGAATATTGGTAAATGATCCAATCTTAACATTACCTTCAAAAAATGGTGAATTTTTTATTTATAGTAATGCATCATGTAAAGGACTTGGTTGTGTCACTATATAGAATGATAGAGTTACTGCATATATATTTAGGTAGCTAAAAAGCCATGAATAGAACTATCTAACCCATGATTTTGAGTTTGTAGCTATAATATTTGATCTGAAGATTTGGTGACACTATCTCTATGGTGAAATATGTGAGATATATATATATCAATAGAGTTTGAAATATATGTTTTCACATATTTCATTGTCTCATTCTTTTTTACTTTTCATGAAATGATAAATGGGATATTTATTGTGCCTTTCCCCTATAGAGAGGTAACATAAATTTATAGATAATTGAGTGGAACAAGTTACCCAACTCAACAGTTTTGTAGACAAGATGAGAAATGAGAGATGGGATGGGTCTCACTTGTGTACTCATGAAAATGACTCCAAAAGTCAAGTGGATGTGTGATTGTAAGCACCTTAAGGACCTTATTATTTTTGGAGGAAATGTTATAGACACATGTTTTAAGGGAATACATGAATGAAATATTACAGACTAGTGTTCCCAAATTAGTCATGTAATTAATAAAGTCGTGGAGGATTCCAAGAGATAAACCACCCTACAATAAGTTCTAATGGGCTAATAAGTGTCTACAAGAAAATTTATGAAATATTCGTAATGCATTTAGGGATTGAGATTGAATGTGGGGAATACGATGATTTCATATGGGTTTTGAATAATAGGTAAGTAAAATGTTTCCTTAATTGAGATGAATTGGAGACCTGTCTCCATAATGAACAAATAATGAGAATTTGTGTTCGAGTGAGTGACTGGGGTGAATGGGGCTCCCTAGTTGAATTGTCACGACCCATCCCCTGGGGGTCATGCCATGACTATCCTAAGACTGCCTCCAATAGTCTAGGGGTTGGCGACTAGCATCGAGTTGGAGTATCCCAGAAATGGGAGGAATATTTCTATGTACCTATACACAAACACACCCATATCCAAGCACAAAAGTTCTGAAATGAAAACTCTAAGTAAACAAGCATGAATACCACTAAGATACCCACAACAGAGTACAAAGGTACAAAAAATAAAATTTAAATGCATCCAGAATACATGTCCAACCAGAAAGGAAAAGTTCAAGCTCATGAATCTCATTTACAGAAAACCCCACCCGAAGGTTAAGTACAAAACCGATGTCTGATGTCGCAGAAGAACACCTCATCTATCAGGCCTCTATGTAAGCACCACATTGTACCAGTACACAAAGGAAACCGTAAAAGCATCAATCATCTTCCTAAGACCCGAAAAATATCTGAATATTCTGTGAAGGGGTGGGTAAAACAATAATCATTAGGGACATAGAAACCAAAAAGGTACTCCACTAATAAATACATGAAGTTCAACACGAAGGAAACAAATTAAGTACACCATAAAGGAAATACAAGAAGTACACCATAATGTAAACACACATAGTATAATCAATATGGTCAGGTCACACAAGTATAATTATAATTCACAAAGTGAATGATTCCTAGTTTTAGTTCACAGATTTTCCTGTTTCTATGACACTAGAAGTTTTAGTGGTGCATAGAGGGTTGATGGTGCATGGAGCAATGATGGAGCACCGAGCGTCGATGATGCATTGAGCGTCAATGGTGCGTAGAGCATCAGTGGAACATGGAGCATCAGTGGCACCCAAAGTGGTGATGGTGTCCAGGAAGATGATAGTTCTTATAGCATCAAGGTTGCATGGAGTGTTGATGGTGCATGGAGTGTCAATGGGGAATATAGCATTGATGGGTCAAGAAGTCCCCCAAGTCACATATTCACAGCTAGCCCTAAGATTTTGCTCGTAGTGAACTTGTCACAGGAGAACCCACTCCTCAATCCATTAGTTCATAAAACAAATTCAAAAAAACATTTTGAGTATCTTAAGAGTATTGGATTTTCATAAGGGTCTAAACACCATAGAAATATCCCTAAATGAACACATAGTTTGAAAGATACGACCAATTTAGTAAAGAGGGTCTGGTCCGGGTCCGACCCGACTAGGTTTGGCCGACTCGACCCAGCCCGGTTCACCCAAACCAATCCATCCCGATCATTTTGGGCCGCTGGAGTGGCATGTTTTTTCCATCCTACCCCACTATAGGTGGGATGTCTCCTTTATCACACGACTCAGTGATGCGCTCCCAATCAACATGACCGATGCATTCAACAAGGATGGCACTACATCCCGGACCCCAGGTCTAGAAACCATGCTTCCTTGGGGTCCTCCTCTGACATGACCTCAAAGACATTTCCTACCATAGTTGACTCCCTGGCCTCCTACCACAGTGCATGTCTACCACCTATATCATGTTCAGCATTATGATCCTCCTCCGGCACAGTGCCACTAGACCTCAGCTCTACACCCCACCGGAACCTAGCCTTCCGCTGGTCTATGCACTTCCCTCACCAGAATCAACTCTACTAGTGGCCCTCTATTTTTCACACCCTCCTTTATGGGCCACTGCCTACTTTCAGTGCTCCCATCACACCTCCACTATGCTGTTGCAGTACCTAACCTTCGATCTCGGATCGTTGCACCGTGGAACATGGGTTCAATGATCGATGGTTTGCGTAGGGTTTCATAATAGGAAGAACACACATAGAAAAAGATCTATTTACGTGGGGATTAAGCATATGAAAACACAAACAACATTTCTTGGCCTTTCTTATTTGGCATTCATTCATTCATTTTAGTTGGATCATGAAGAAACCAACAATATAATAATCACCAATATCTATTCTATTTAATCCCATAATAAAAATCCACCCGAAATAAATGATCGAACCATAGATAAACATGTTCATGGGTTGGTCATATTCCATTATTTGATTATAAAAAAGGTAAAAGGAAATCAAAAAGATATTGACAACCTACCTCGAGGAATGGATCGGTTTTTGACAAAGAACAGAGGTTTGTAAAATTATCAATCGTCGATCCGCCGACATTCATCATCAGGTGATATCTTACATCTAATTTCATTAGGATAATTCTAGTGTTATAACGATAACACTAAATTCCACTAAAATGGATTATTAAAAATGAAAACCACCACAGTATTGACACATAATTTTCAATAAAGTATTTTTATTAGATATTTTAATGACGTTTACATCCAAAATCTACATTTCACCCTTGGCCCGGGTTGGTTGAGGTTAGGCCCTTCCTAAGAGGAACACACCCTTAAAAAAATAATGGTGGACTCAAATTTCCAATCCGAGTTACCATTTATGAGTTATTAGGATATCAAAATAAAATAATTTTTTATATAATTATTTTAATTATGGTTATTCCCTTCGTGAATTTTTCTATAGATAACTTATGCCGACCAATGTTATGTAATACCTAGGATAAATAAATCTCTCTAAACTAAACGGTGCCCTCAAGTTTCTTATTTGGTCACTCATTTAAGTGTTATTTCACTTTTTCAAAAAAGATGCATGTGAATACTATTAAAAACATGAAAATTTTCAAACAATCATTCCAGACACCCCAATCCTTAGAATCACACGTCGTCTCAGCACCTGGTCTCATAATTATCCAAAATAATTTATAAAAATAAAACCAAGAATATACGAGTCATTAAATTCTCCCCAAGATAGGGATTTATGTCACTAAAATCCAAAACAAGGGCTACTCAAAAATAGGCTAGGGTACTGAGCATGAATCTGACCCTCCCACACCCATGCGCTCACTTAGAGATTCACATGTCACCACTGAACGCACAATAGAAGAATTTACCACCCACAAAGTATCTGATCCCATCGATCCTCAATCATTATCTAGTAATCTACAAAATTTTTCCCATCATCAGTGTCTAGATCACCCCAGTTGATGAAGTGTGATAGATCATTCACATAACTCCTAAATTGCGATTAATGGAATACATCATGTACACAGTGAAAATAAAGGAGTAGAGTTAGGTGGTACACCACCTTGCCAACTCTACATAGAATCTCAAAATGGATGATTTATCGCATAGATAACTTTTTTCCCCAAAAAAATATCTAGAATAACTATCGAGGTGATACATGAATGAACACATGGTCTCCCTCCTTGAACACCAAACGACACCTCCTCTTATCGGCATATAGATTCTTCTAGATTTGTGTAGTCCCCATCTTCTCCTAGATGATTTTCACCTTCTCAGTGGTAGCCTATTTCAACTCTAAACCCATGATAACTAACATTCCTTGGTATGTTCATCATAGTGGTGACCTTAATTTCTATATGTAAAAGGCCTTGAACAATTCTATACAAATGGTGGAGTGGTAGATGTTGTTATATGCAAACTCCACCAGATGTAGGGGGTCCTCCCAACTACAGCCAATGTTGAAGATGAAATCACATAGCATGTCCTCTAGAACCTAGATGGTCCTCCCTGTATAGCAATCCATCAAGGGATGAAACACTATGATCAAATGCAATTGAGTCCAAAATGCCTCCAAAAATCCCTTCAACAAATGAGATGTAAAGTGAGCATCACGATCTAATACGACCATTGATGGAACTCTGTGAAGCCAAACTATCTCTTGCACGTAGAGGTGTCCCAAGATCCCTACTAAGCTCTACTCATGAACCAGCAAGAAGTTGGCCAACTTGGTGATTTGGTCAACAATCACCAAAATGGTATCGTGTCCCCTAGATGTGTACGGTAAACCCATCACGATGTCTATTGATATCACATCCCACATCTACTCTGGCGCCTCTAGGGGTTGAATCAAACATTCATGAACCCGGTTCTTAGTCTTCACTTACTAACAAGTGAGGCATCATGAAACAAATTTTTTCACCATCTTGTTCATCCATGACCACCAGAACAGATATCGAAGGTCCTAATACAACATTTCCACACTTGGATGTTCCACCAAAGGGGATGTATGGAACTCTCTCAAGAAGTCCTCTTGTAACGTAAATGGAACTACAGTGTGGCCTCTGAAGAGAACGAAATGCTCCCAACCTTTTGAATATCCATCAAGGGCATACTCCATGGATACCTGAGCACATGTAGTCTCATAGTCGGTATCTGTGAGATGTGACTCCCTAGATCACTGTTAGAGTGGAGGGGTAACCACCATCTATTAGATATAAGATACTCCATCTCTATCCACAAATGATATCTATGATGAATATAACCAATATGATACCTCATTTAGTAACTATGAACTCAATATCTGACAGAGAGAGTCTACCAATAATTTCCCCTTCCAACTAGTATAGACTATCTCTAAGTCACAATCCTCAAGTAGCTATAGCAACTTCTTTTATCTCAAGTTGAAATCCTTTTGAGAGAATATGTACTTGAGACTCTTGTGGTTATACTAAAAGGTAAACCACTCACCAATCTAGTAATGTCACCACATCTTCAATGTGAATACTACGACTTTCAACTACATATCATGAGTTATATAGTAATGTTCTTGCAGCGTCAACTAGCATGAACTGTATGCTATCTCCATTTTCCGCTACATTAGGATACAACAAAGCTTGTTCCTTGATGCATCATAGAACACCTGATACTCAATACCCCCTAGTAATCTAAATATGGGAGCACTCATAAACCTATTCCTCGACTCTGGAAAGCATTATTGACACTCCTCTATCCACACGAATGGTTGGCCCTTCCATTTTAAGGGTGCTACTGCACTGTCAAATTTAGGTACAAACCTGTGATATTATATAGTCAAACCAAGAAAACTCCACACCTTTGTAACTTTATTAGTTGGCTCCGAAGTAAGCACCACTTTAATATTCAAAGATATACTGCAACTTCATCCTATGAAATGATGTTTCCTAGAATATGGTCATCTGGTAGCCCAGAATCCACACCGAGAGCTTCCCATAAAGCTCGTTCTCTTGGAGTGTGTCCAGAACCAACCTCATGTGTATCATGTGGTCCTCCACTGACGCCGAGTACACCAGGATTTCGTCAATGAATACCAAGATTAATAGGCCTATGTAAGGCTAAATGATCCTATTCATGAGTCCCAAAAACACATATGGGATGTTATTCATTAAAAACGACATCACTATGAACTCAGAGTGGTTGTACCGATATCTAAAATCTATTTTCATGATTTCATCATACCGAACATCAATATAGTGATAGCCAGACCTAAGGTCATCGATAGAGAACCACCACACTAACTTTAATGGATTGAAGAGGAGATTAATCCTTTTTAGTGGAAACATGTTCTTCACAGTCACCTGGTTTTGCTGCCGGAAGTCCACACATAATATCAACCTTCTGTCTGCGTTCGTGGAAAACAAAAATGGGGCTACCCAGGGTGAAACATTGGGTCTCACAATGCCCTTTCTCTACAAGTCCTACATCTATACCCTTAACTCATGAATCTCCACAAGATCCCTGAGATATGAAGGTGTAGATATCGATGTTATCCTATTGTAAGAATCAATGCAGAAATCCAACTCTCTACGAGGAGGTAATCCTGGAACATCTTATGGTAACACTGACCCCTCCCATGTATTCTATGGATGTTTTCACAATAGATCTACCTATATAAAGGATTATAGGGAGGCCATCTAATACACATTAACCCATCCTCAACATTCTAGGGAGGGCAATATAGGACTTGGAATAAATCAACAACACACATCATTAAGATATATCACAAACAAGAGAGAAAAACACCCCATCCCTTGAAACATTCATCCCATACACATTTAAACACACATATATATAACATGGAATTTATAATACACATAATTACAAAACAATTCACATTTAAGTATAACTTTTAAGGGAAATAAATAAAATCCCTTCTTAATTTGGAAATCTAGAACCATAATTTGTGAATAAATATTTATAAAATCACTCTTACATTATAAGTTATGAAAATGCATATAAATAGATAGAAATATATATATATATATATATATATATATATTCCTCCAGGGTCTAGCTCAGTTGAGAGAGTCTCTATAGGGTCTCGGTGAAGTCTTGGGTTCGAGTCTCACCGAGTTATTCCCTATTGGTATAGAGTAGGACTTTCATTGTATTTCTCCACATCCATGAACTATTGTAATTATATAGATATATATAATAAATTTATACTAATAAAAATCTATGTAACCCTTACAATATAATATCATAATATAGTAAAATAAATACAACCCCATACTAATTTTAATGTCATAATAATTTTTGTTAGTTAATGGTCGTACACAAAATTTTCTGTGCTTAATTTAGCTAGGTGATGATTGTAATGAGGTTTTATTAATAAATAAAACATTCCCATTGAACAAGATAAAATATGGAATGATTTTTAACTAACGTGAGTGGACCAGTGGGAATATTTTTTCGAATGGAGACTCCAACCATTCCATCTATTTAAGTTCAATTGATGAGAAAAAATGATGTCATAGAAGGTTAAGTAATATTTTTTAAAGAATTTTATATCAAAATAAAAATTGATATGTGTTGAGAGACATTACTCATCACTAATGAAAAAGGGGGTTCATTTGTGAGACAATACAGAGGGTAAATTATTAAAGGTAGTCATAAAGGGATGGAAATTCGGTCCAATAAGCATCATTAGCTGATTTTTATTTTGTTTTTTTGGGACCCATGAGACATAATTCCATTCAAGGTGATCATTAATTCATCACATTTAGTGACGACTTTACCATAATGACTAATTTTATGATTAATGAAATAAATTATATGTTGTGGATATTTTATTGATTTCTATATGAATAGTTCAAAATGAATTGGGGATTTGAATCAATTATATTATATCTAAAATGAAAATTATTTCACCAAAAGTGATTTTATAATATTTCAAAAAATATAAAAAATTAATCTAGCGAAGAAAGCTAGTATACATACGTATACAATGAAAAAAATTTATTCAAAACAACAAGTTAAATAGACCAAAATAAGATATCAAAATAGGTAGACAATCAAAAAATTGGATCATAAACTAATAATTATATTCATAATCTAAGAGAAAAATAGTATACAAATAATGGACCAGAAATAAGTCATGAAATTCTAAAACAATAAATAAAAATTGAAACGAAAAATACAAAAAGAAAATCTCAATTCCTACATATCTATGTTGAATAAAGTATTCATCAGAAACACTAACTACAACTGAATGCCAAATGTACAACAATGTTTGAGAAACTGAAGGCTATCTGGTGGTTTGATTATATAGAAACCATATCCATTTACATATAAAATTATATGATTTTAAGAATATTTATACATTAGTGTACAAGCTAAGGATCATAAAGTCTAGTGTCTTGGAAGACTAGATACATAAAACTGAAAACATGGATCTAAAAATGACATTTCTTTATTTAGTCTTCGTAAAGATACCATAACTTCCATTATGTTTATACAGCTTCATAGGATAACCTAGGGATGAAATGAATAAAGGGATGAGATAAAAATCCCAGTAAGGAAATAACCATAAGAACAAATCATTATCATAAGAATAGAAGGAATGACATGATGATATGAAAAGGAAATTAACATATGGAACCATAAAATATAAACAAAGAATCATATAAACATGGATTAATATAAATGTGGAAGCAATATAAAACATCTATTTAGTATGATTCAGGGTTAACCGACAAGACTATTTCCCATAGAATCACAAGCCAAGGCTAACCCCAAATACCATTGCACATAAGAGCACATGCCATGGCTAACCAACATGACCGTCGTACATAACATCTCATAAGACATAAATTTAACCATTGAATTTGAGTGCTATATGGGTTCTCCCATATTACATTTCCTGAATATTTTTTTCACATAAATAATAATACGTAATCAATATTACATAAACATAAGGGTTACCCATGGAAAGAATTGGGTACCGCAATCATGACATAAAGCATAACCAAAGGGTGTATCATGAAAGTGTCCATGAGGAAAGGAATTAGAAAATACATGGGAGTTTATAAGGTAATGTAGGCATATATCAATGTAAGAAATGTCAAATAGAAGTGACAACATGTATGCAATTTTTTTGAGAAATTTTATCCTTAAAATTTTTTTGTTCACCTTTAAGGAAAATACTATAGATATTTTAAAATAGAAATTGGAAAAATCTTTTTTATAAAATCAGAAGTGAACCCAATAAGGTTTTAATAATAAAATATTTATTTTATAAAGATACTGGAGACTTAAAACAGAGGACATAGTGCACATGAAATTGAGATGAAATTTGGGAAGTTCCCTTAAAATAATTATTCTTATCAGGATGTATTGAAGTGTGAATCATTTAAAAATATTTTTATCACAAAAATAGAATGATAAAGTGTCTTGATAAATTAGTTACGTACATGTAAACATAATTTATAATACATGCATAATAATATAATATGGATTCATTTTTGTAATAAGAAAGATGAAGCAACACAATAGAATAAAGGAGGTTTGGGTAGAATCCCTTACAGATTATCAGCATGGTATCAGGTGTACATAAGAGTGATTAATGAGAGAGAAAAGTATTTATCATCAATTATAAATTTTGAGGGTATTTTGGGGGAGGTGAAATATCATACAACATAATTAGGTATTACACATAAAAGGACATAACATATAAGACCTTTTTGAATAAAAGTGAAATAGAGAGGATCCCTTAACCTAAGTTCGTTGGTGTTCTCCACTTGTTATTAATGGCCTAAATAAACAAATAAGGTCTATTAATTAATAATTTACTAACCCCTTTGTATCTTTATAAGATTTAGTATAACAATTTTAAATTCATTCATGGATTTATTTTGGTTGGTTATATGGTTCAGTTTCATTGTTTGGTTTCGTTTGCTTCCTCAGTTTTAATGATCAGCTCATTTTCAGATAATCATATATGATGAAGTTTTTCATAAATAATTGAAGTTATATTTTATTATTGAACATATAGAATGTTAAATAGTTTAATATTTAATTTGGGAACTTTGGAGTGAAGTTGAATCATTATATAAAACATTAATGACAAACTCTTGAATTAATTTAAGCTGTTTTTCTCACAATTAACTTGTTTTGTATTATTATTTTACATCATGATAGAATAAGGATTATAGAACATTAAATATGATAAAATAAACATATAATAATCTATTTCAACCTTTAAAATGGTTTCATGATCAGAATTTAAGATAGTAATAGAAATTGATGACTTGTCGTCCTTGATTGGGGTAAATTAATGAATTTAAAATGGTGTTTTCATTTCATTCAAATAAAATTTGACGAAAGGAGAGATGATATTGAGTTATACCATTATAAGAATAACATTCCAGTGAATATATTTTATTGGATTTATCATACCATTTGGGTGAAGGGAGGTGAGGAATGAAATAGGAAAATAAGAGAACCTAAAATAATTGGAAAGAGGAATTGACTTATTGTGTTAATCTCCTTTGAGAGCCTCTTAAATGGATATAATTTTGTGTATTGAAGATACTAGGGAGTTTTGGACGTCAGGAAGGAGATTATAAATACATTTGGGAAGAATATTGGCAAGGCACAAGGGTTGAGAGCAGTGAAAAGAAGTGGTAAGGATGGGTGATATTTATAGGGGAGGGGAGGATGGTATTCATAATATTATAATCATTTGTTTGTTATTTTTCTATAAGATAACCAAGAGTGATGATTAAATGATAAAGAATAGTATTAAATGATTTTTATTTCTATATTTGGGTTATTACATCACTTATGATGTCATGAATAGTGGATTTAAATTATAATATATTTGTACGGTAAATTAATGTATTATACTATTCACAAAAAATTCAAGTATTTAAGAAAAATCGCAATAATTCACCCTAACCAATTTTCGAAATGCAGAATCCAAGAATAAAATTCATTTTTCTAAAATAATTTCCTAAACATGATTATTTTATTATTTAATTAAAATCATAATTTATTCAAAATACAAAAATTTTAAAATATTTATTTTCATATTCCAAGATATAGGTGTATATTACTCCCACATGAATATTATTTATATACTGTCATAGGTAATGTTACTATTCATTAGGGTATGTCACTATTCATAAGGGTTTGTTTCTGTTCACCAAAAACTAAGTTTCTCATATTAAACTCCATGTAACATACTGATCGCAACAGTCTTTGTCAGATTTTCAAAATTCAAAACCCAAAAGTAAAAAAATTATATTTAATGGTCACAAAGTTCTTAGTAGTTCATTTTGTTTTAATTTCATATGATTTTATGAAATATTTATAAGAAAGGAATTTCCATTGATAAAACATCGGGTTGATATAGTGTTCCCCCATTATGAAATTTTACCATTGAAATTCTGTTTTAAATTCTAAGCAATAAATATGTATGGGTACTTTTCCTTCATTGACTCCTCTTATTCCCATGATGCCTTTTTGTAATTATGGTTTATCCATAGTACATTGAACAGGTGAGTAGTCCTGTTACGTAGAACTTTATCTCTATGATCCAAGATCTTCACTGGCTGCTCCTCGTAAGAAATATCATCCACCAACTGTACAACCTCTAAAGAGAGTACATGTGAAGGTTCTGGTATGTCTTTTCTTAAGAGGGATACACGAATGACATAATTTACTTTGGGCATGTTAGGAAGAGGTTCCAATCGATAGGCCCCAACTCTGACACGATCAAGGATCTCAAAGGGGATGATGTACCTAGGACTTAGCTTCCCTTTATTCTCAAATCTCATGACCTTATTCCATAGAGATATGTGAAAAATATCACATCCCCAACTTTGAACTGATGGTCTCGTCGAAGATTGTACACATAACTCTTACATTGACATTGGACTACCATGATATGCTGGTGAATGTTTTTCACCTTCTCAACCAATTCGTCGACCATTTCATGTCCTAGTAGCTTACTTTCACCGACTACATCCCAACACATAGGTTCTTTGTACCTTTTCCAATAAAGGGATTCATATGGTGACATTCAGATGTGCGAGTTGAAACTTTTGTTATAGAAGAATTAAACCTATGGAAGATATTGGTCCTATCCTCCTTTTAAATCCAAAGATCATGATATCAACATGTCTTACAATGTTTGAATGGTTTTCTTAGATTGGCCATAAGTTTGGGGATGATATGTAACGTCCCGGATCTAGGTGCCAATCAATGGGTTCCCCGAACCCGGTTCGCCACGTGACCTCAAGCGCATTCCCCCAAACCCCAGAGGTTGCCGGCTAGCAGTGAGGTCCCAAGTCTGATAGTGGGGAATCTATGCCCTCATTTGTCAATGTTTAGTGCAACAGAATAAAATAAAAAACATACAACAACAGCGGAAGCAATAAACCATACATATTTAATATAACAACTGTAGTAAAAGATAACCACCTCGATATATACATATGATGAAACATGTCTCAAGTTCTAAGAAAACATCCAGAACATTTTACATAGTAGTAAAATACAATACATAGTACAACATAGAAAAAACAAAACAACTGGTAGCATTGGGAGACTATGCTCGGTCCCATGCCCTCTTACTCCACAGCAACAATCAAGTACCTGTGTAAGGACCCTTGCCCTTATCCACTCCTGCAGAAACGTAATCTGTTTGGGCCGAAAAGCATGACCCAAACAGGGTGTGAGAATTAAATCCCAATAGGCCCATGCCCAACTGTGTGAAATTATGAAACAACAGCATGCAATAGTAAAATGAAATAAGGTAATAAGTACTAAAAAATAACTAACTTAACCAGTTATATTGACATTTTAATATTCATTAAATCATTTAATTTAAAATATCACCACATTGAATATTCTAAGTAAACAGCCATGAGTCCTCATAAACGTAAACCCTTACCCTCAGGTAAATAGAAACCAACACAAGAATCTACCCACATGCATATGGATAATTCCCACAGGCATAAGTAGTGTCACCCACATGCACAGAATCAACTGCCCACAGGTATGAAATAAGTAGCCCACATGCTAAATAGTGCAGTGCCCATAGTCTAATCACAACACTACCCTCAGGGTAAATAGGTAATCGGGTCATTCCCAACATATAAACAAACATTACATAAGAAATATTTCTCAAGGAAATTCTATAATCATTACTTTAAAGGCTTACCCTTGTGTATCCTGGAAAAACGGCTAAATAGAGGAACACACCCCCCGAGGTGGTCCTGGATCCAAGAAACAATCCCAAATAGCAGTTTATTATCATAATTAATTATCTATTCAATTCTAGGTATTTAAAATAGCCATCGCCTCATCCACACTAAACCCCAACATGGGTTCGTGGGAAAACAGTACACAAAAATGCATAATAGTTGGAATATAAACACAAAGCCACCTACCTTAAATGCCAAAAAATGATATACGTGAACATCCATTCCAGAAATTCCCAAGAACGACGTAGATCTGGCATAGAGGAAAACTCGCTAAAACATAAATAACTACCCTACAGAAAATAATTGGTAAGAACTGCTCCAGGAGAAGATAGAACTCACCCTTGCGGTTCCAACGTGATCGACGGAGGCGGAATCAGATTCCTGGTTTGCGATCAACGGATCCTCGAAGATTTGACCGTCCCTCCCGAGCTCCTGTCCGGTTCTAAGCCTTCCCTATGAACAGGAGATGATGCTTCTCATTTTAAGAGAAAAAAACATAGTACATAGCGTGTATTTCCAATGTGTACCTCCCATTTTTTAAAGTATTCCTATTGCGGTTTCCCAGCAGCATGGCACTGCACATCTGCTGACATGACTACACGAGATGTCTTCTTGAGTACACGGCATGTTCTATCGCACAGTTGGCCACCACTTTACTATTCACCTGTCAACTAACTACACAACGTGTAAAGGACCACTACATGGCGTGTAGTCGGTTTCTACACCCTTCATCGCTGACATGGCCATGTGCCCCATGTACTCATCCCACACATCCAAAAGTACACGGCATGTGGAAAAGGACACGACATGTACTTCCAAAATTTGGGATTTTTCCCATTTTCCATATTTTCTCAAAAAAACTTAAGGAAAAAAAATAAGAAAACTGTACCTCAAAAATAAGAACCGGGTTCTTACAAACGCCCTCCCTTAAAAAAATTTATCCCCAAATTTCCCTTCCAAGGGTTGTGAAGATGTAGCTGTGAAAAACTCCAACCATTGAGCACGTACATCAGTCTCCCACTCCCAGGTTTCGTCCTGGACGCGACCATGCTGCCATAGCACCTGTACGAGAGGAACTGACCGGCCTCAGAGAACCTTCATGCTCTTATCAATGATACGAATCAGATTCTCCTAAAAGGACACATCAACAGGAAGGTCAACCACTTCTGGATAAAAGATGTGTGATGGGTCTGAATGAAAGCGGTGCAACTAAGATACATGGAATACATCATGCATGGCTCGATACTTCTGTGGTAACTGCAACCGATAGGCAACCGGCCCAAATCTCTCCAGAATCTCAAATGGCCCCACATACCTCGGTGAAAGTTTAACCTATCTCCTGATCCACCTATATCCCAGCCTCGATGAAACTCGTAAGAAAACCTGATCCCTGACCACGAACTCCAAAGTTCGTCTGCGGAAATCAACACAAGATTTCTGACAAGACTGCGTAGTAGCCATCCACTTCTGAATCAACTGGACTAGCTCAGAGGTTTCCTACACGAGACGTGGTCCCATTAAAGCTGACACACAGGCCTCTAACCAGCACAAATGTGATTGGCATGGCCTACCGTATAAATCCTCATAAGGTTCCATCTCGATAGTTGCCTGAAAACTGTTATTGTAGGAAAACTCGACTAGGGGTATGTACTTCTCCCAAGAGCCCCCAAAATCTAGAATGCATACACGCAATATGTCCTCAAGGACCTGTATCGTACGCTCAGACTGGCCTTCGGTCTGAGGGTGGTAATCTATGCTCAAAAGAACCTGTGTACCCATTTCCCTCTAAAAACACTGCACGAAATGAGACGTAAAACAAGTGTCCCTATCTGAAATGATAGAACAAGGAACCCCATGAAGACGTACAATCTCTCGGATATACAACATTCCAAGGTCATCAACACCGAAGGTCTCCATGATTGGAAAAAATTTAGCTACCATTGTGAGTCTGTCCACAACCACCCACACAGCATCATTGACTCTAGGTGAACATGGAAACCCGGTCACGAAATCCATCGCGACATCATCCCATTTATAGTTTAGAATGGGTAACTGATGTAACAGTCTTGCTGGACTCTGTTGTTCCGCCTTTATCTGTTGATCGGTGTAACACCTTCTAACAAAACTAGATACTTCTCTCTTCATACTCGGCCACCAGTACTGATGTCTCAAGTCATGGTACATCTTGGTAACTCCGGGGTGAACTGGCCAAGCTGAAGCATGAAACTCCCACATCAGCTCCTCGCGTATATCCCCTATAACCCACACTTGTCCATTGAAATGTAGGATTTCATCATCACTTATCATCCAACGAGGAGGAAGGTCCTCACTTTCCACTGACTCACGTAGAACTAGGCCTTCTAGATCAGATAGTTGTCTCATCCTCACTCTATCCAAGAGGGTATAAGTCACATCTAAAGATGAAAGATAAGTTTTCCCCTGGCTGTCGTGCACCTCAAAATGAATCTCAGAGAAAAAATCCACAAGCTGGCACACACCACTGGCCTCATGCACATCCTGTATCTGAGTCTTCTTGCTCAGTGCATCAGTTACTGCATTACCTTTACCAGGTGTATAGGAAAGCTCAAAATCGAAGGACTGAAGGTATTCGACCCACCTTCACTGCCTCAGATTCAAGTCATGCTGAGTAATGATATAATTGAGACTATTGTGGTCTGTGAAAACCACAAAACATTCTCCCAATAGATAGTGTCTCCAATAGTGTAACGCATGAACAACTACATCCAACTAGAGATCATGCATTGGGTAATTCCATTCATGTGGCCTCAACTGCCGAGAACTGTACACAACGACTCGATCTCCCTGTATCAACACTGCTCCCAACCCAATACCTAATGCATCACAGTAAATTGTATAGCTCTTACCTTTCTCTAGAAGTATCAGGACTTGTACTGATGTCAAACTTCCTTTCAGGTCCTGAAAGACTGTCTCACAAGCTTCGGACCAAATGAATTTCACACCCATCTTAGTCAGACCTATCAACAGCGCTGCTAAGCGGGAGAAGTGCTGAATTAAGCGTCTGTAGTAACCAGCCAGCCCAAAGAAACTCCGTATCTCAAACACGTTCTTAGGATGCTTCTAGGAAACTACTAATATCATATTCTCTGGGTCTACTACAACTCCTTCCTCTGAGATGATATGACCCAGGAAGTGAATCTGGTCCATCCAAAAGTGGCACATTGAGAGCTTAGAATATAGTCGATTCTCTCTCAGTGTAATCAATACGATCTCAAGATGGGAGGAATGGTCGTGTTGAGTGTGATATTACACCAAGATGTTGTCCATGAATACTACCACAAAAGAATCCAGATAAGGATGGAACACATGATTCATCAGATCCATGAAAAATTATAGCGTGTTCATGATTCCGAACGGTATAACCAAGTTCTCATACAGAACATATCTTCTCCGAAAGTCTATAAGCGGTATATCTGATGGGATCACGCGCAACTGATGATATCTTGATCTCATGTCAATCTTCGAGAACACTCGTGCTCCATGAAGTTGATCAGAAAGAACATAAATCCTCATCAAGGGATATTAGTTCTTGACAATCAACTGGTTTAGCTTCCGATAATCCACACAGAGTCTGAGGGTACCGTATGTCCTTTCATGAAAAGGACAAGAGAACCCCAAGGAGAATTATTGGGTCGGATGAAAACCTTTTCCTGTAACTCCTCTAACTGCCTCTTGAGCTCCTCAAACTCTGTTGTAGCCATCCTATATGGAGAAATGGACACCGGTGCTACCCCTCCCACAAGCTCGATAGAGAAATCCACCACTCGCTCTAGAGGTAGACCCAAAAATTCATCCAGGAGGACATACCTGAAATGATCAACAGCTGGAGGTAAATACGTATGACAAGTCCCCTGATCATCCATATATAAGCTCACAATCTAGACTTTGACTCTACCTCTCCCATGATGCTCTGGTCCATCTTGACTCTCCTGAACATCCCACTCACCCATGTATAGAAACTCTCTACCCTCTGGTGACATGAAACTCACCCTATAATGAAAGCAGTCCACAAAGCCTCGAAAGAGAACCTACCAGCCCATCCTGAGAAGGACGTCATAAGCTATCATCTCTAAGACATATAGGTCCCAAAGAAAGTGACACCCACCAAACTCTAGGGGGCACTCCTTGCACTGACGCACACCATTCATTCTAGTTCCCAACAGAGTGTCTAGCGTGATGATATCAGCAGAAGTAGAAACACAGAGCCCAAGGCTCTCCACTACAAGTAAAGATATGAAACTATGTGTAGCACCCGTATCGAAAATTACTGAAGATAAGGAAAAAGCTACTAAAATACTACCTCTGACAGTAGAAGGATAGGGATCCTGCTCCTGCTGGGTCTGTTGCACTACATATGCATGCCCAGTGTCGTGGCCTTGCGACACAGCCTGACTACCCTGAGTTGTCCCGCCCTACTGCCTCTGTAAATCCTGGGGTCTGGATACCACAGCCACGAACACCATCTCTGCCAGCACACCCTGACATAATCATATTCCCGGACTGGTATGAAGCTAATGGTCCCGCTCCAGCACGCGGAGTTTTCACAGAACCCCTCTCACTAGCCACTAGTGGAGACGCCCTACAGAAGCGTTGTAGATGACCCATACTACCACAAGCTCGGAACTCCACTAGGTCTCGTGGACACTGTGGCCTCTTGTGCCCCTCTCTACCACATTGGTAGAAAATGACCTGGAAACCTGAACATTCTTCTAGCTGGTACTACCACCCAGAGAGAAATCCATCTCTCTCTTCCTCTTAACAGTAGGAATAGTACCAGAAACTGGTGCTGAACCGCCCTGGCCCACACCACTAGCTTCTCGCAGGTTTCTCTCTATAATAAGCACCTGATTCATAATATCATGTACTGAAGGCAACCTGAAAATATTCACCAGTGCTCAGATGTCATATCGAATAACATACTCAAAGTGTCTGGCTTTCAATGTCTCATCACACACTAGAACGAGTGCAAAACGCTGATGCTCGGTAAAGAGAGATGAATAATCCATCACCGACATAGTTCCCTGCTGCATATTCCTGAACCCTCAAGCCCTATCTGCCCTCAGCGTCTCT
Organism: Viscum album; assembly: GCA_963277665.1. NCBI lineage: Eukaryota > Viridiplantae > Streptophyta > Magnoliopsida > Santalales > Viscaceae > Viscum > Viscum album. Next base: position 1,010,959,694 of record OY728141.1, on the reverse strand, counting down.
GGAAATAAGAAGTCATAGAATACTTCGTCAAAATCTTCCCACTCCATGTCCTTGTGATGCTCTTTTTCGGAGGTAACATACCACAACCTCTTGGTGGAATCACGCAGCATATATGTCATGAGCTTGACCATCTTCCCTGGAGGCGTCACAAGGTGCTCGAAAATAGTATGCATCGATCCTAGCCAAGACTCTGCAGCCTGTGGTCTGCCATTACCTGAATTCATAGGTGGATGCTATAGCTGGAAGGTATGTGTCAGCTCATCCATAGATGTGGTAGCTGGCGGTGCTCCCTGAAAGGTCTGCATGAACCACATAAAGCCTTCATGGAACTGCACTTCCGCGCCTATATCCGGTATAATAGTTGGGGCTGTATCTGGCTCTGCTGGAGGATCCACTGGTAGCCCATGGCCCACCATCTTTGGAGTATACTCGTTGCCGCTCTCCTAAAATACAACGCATGGTTGTATAGGTGGCATGAAAATACAAGTTCAAAACACGCCTTAGATTCAAGATTATCAAAGACTTAAACCAAAGGAACCACAAAGGGAACAAGAGGAATATGGAATTCACAATTTTCAAAACAAGACTTCATGGCGTGTATGCAGACTACATGGTGTGTACTTGACTTCTCTTCCCATGCCCGGGTCCTTCTACATGGCTAAGCCACACAGCTTCTGTTTGAACAAAATTACAAGGCGTGTATAACATCTACACTGCATGTATGGTGTAAATTCCAACTGCCTGTGTCATTTGTGAAATGGCCGACTAGTCGGCTTGACATTACACGATGTGTTACACTCGCAAACGATGTGTACACTACCCCATTTCCTTAGAAACACGGCTAACCCCACATGGTCTGTCACTGGTCAAGACAACAGGCCGTGTCCCACAAGTACACGACGTGTACTAGACGAGCTCCATTGACCCGTGTTTGTTAGGTACACGACTGGACACACGGCTCACACTACACAACATGTTCTTTATACACAAGGTGTGTACATGAAGGGATTACACCGACCCCTATTTTTAGTTACACGGTCGGGTCCCCAAGTCAGACTACACGGCGTGTTCTTCATCGACACAACATCTTCAAGAAAAGATTCCACCGTACCGTGTTTGTTAGCTACATGGACGGACTCTGGGTTAACACTACCCGGTGAGTACAGAAGCTACACGGTGTGTTCTCCCCATGCTCTTCCTTTCCCCGTGTCTCCACCCACAATGTTTGTGATACAGGAAGAGACTAAATGGCGTGTACTCAGGGTACACAGCGTGTACTCAAAAAGTTTATTTTTTTCTTCCCAAACAGAAGGACATACACGGCATTTTTAAGGTACTACATGGTGTGTATACTGGGTTTCCAGATAGTATGACTCAAAAACTTCCCCAGAACCCCTAAAAACTACAAAACAACACCTAAGTGTCAAATTCCGAGCCGTGAGGGCCCATACTCCCCAAAAATCAATGTTTTACATCTTATCGATGTTATACCAAAATAAACAGTCAATGATCCATGAAATCCCAGTCAATGGGGGCCCATAATCCCGAAAAACCAAAGTTTGGCGTCCATTCTATAAACCAGCTCAAACAAAAATACCCTATCACATAGCAGGTATTTATCAAGCAGCTATCACAAAACCATTCTTTTCTATCACAACAGTTACAACAACAACATGCAATTTCTAATGAACCTACAAGGCATGGAAACTATGCATGACATGTGATTCCTAGAATGTGCCTAAATGATGCATGAGATGGAATACCCTCATCTCATCAGGTTTCAACTAAATTGAACTCATGGATTAAATATAAACAGCACAATCAAAAGTTTTTCACCCAACGGTGAAATCAAATCAACTGTAAAATTTGAAAAATCAAAAGAATTGCAAAAATACGATGTAGATTGGCTTTTCCCTGTACATGGGTTAGCTACGTCCAGGCACAACTTATTACAACTACCGTTCCCGTCTTATCCTTGTCTAAGGCTCCAAATAGTATGTCAAAGAAAAGAACTCATTTGATACCACTTTGTAACATCCCGGATCCGGGTGCCACTCAACAGGTTCCCTGAACCTGGTTCGCCACGTGACCTCAATCACATTTCCCCAAACACCAGAGTCTGCCGACTAGCAGCCAAAACCCAGGTCTGATAGTAGGGAAACTATGCTCTCATTTGTCAAAGTGTAGCACAACGAAATAAAATAAAAAGCATAGTACAAAAGAGGAAGAAATAAACCCTTCACATTTAATATAACAATTACAGTAAAAGATAACAACCTAGATATATAGATATGATGAAACATGTCTCACGTTCTAAGAAAACAGCCAGAACATGTTACATAGCAGTACTACACAATACAGAGTACAAAATAAAAAAACAAAATAGTCGGTAGCATTGTGAGCCTAAGCTCAGTCCCATGAACTCTCACTCCTCTGCAATAATCAAGTACATGTGTAAGGACCCTTGCCCTTATCTATTCTTGCAGAAATGTAATCTGTTTGGGCCAAAAATCATGACCCAAACATGGTGTGGGAATTAAATCCCAGTAGGCACCAACCAAAGGGCCATTCCCAACTGTGTGAAATCATGCAACAACATCGTGCAGTAGTAAAATGCTATAAAGTAAGCAGTACTGAAAAGTAACTATCTTAACGAGTTATATTGACATTTTAATATTCATTAAATCATTTAATTTAAAATACCACCACAGTGATTATTCTAGGTAAACAGCCATAATTCCAAAAACACGAAAGCCCTTACCCTCAGGTAAAGAGAATCCAACACAAGAATATGCCCACAAGCATATGGATATTTCCCACAGGCGTAATGAGTGTCGCCCACAGGCACAGAATCAATTGTCCACAGGCACGGAAGAAGTTGCCCATATGCCAAATAGTACAGTTCCCTCATGCAAATAAGAACACTGCCCTCAAGCTAAAAAGGTAACCGGTCCATGCCCAACATGTAAAAAAGTAGTACACAAGCAATTCCTCTCATGCCAATTCTACAATCATTTCTTTAATGTCTTACCCTCGGGTATCCTGGCCAAATGGCTAAACAGAGGAACACACCCCTGGGGTGGTCCTGGATCCTAAGCAATGATCCCAAATAGTAGTTTATTATCAAAATTAATTACTTATTCAATTCTAGGTATTTAAAATATCCATGGCCTCATCCACATAAAACCCCGACATAGGTTCATTGTACAATGGTACACAAAAACGCACAACAGTTGGAATATAAACACCATGCCACCTAGCTTAAACTCCAATGAAAGATATGTGTCATCTTCAATTCTAGAAACGCCCAAGAACGACGAAGATCTGACGTACAATAAAACAATCTTAAACATAAATAACTTCCCTATGGAAAATAATTGGTAAAAAATTCTCCAGGAGAAGGGAGAACTCACCTGTGCGGTTGCAACAAGATCGACAAAGGCGTAATCAGATTCCCAGTTTGAGATCGATGGATTCTTGAAGATTCAGTCGTCCCTCCAGAGCTCCTGTCCAGTTCTAGGCCTTCCCTATGATCAGGGGAGGCTACTTCCCATTTTATGTGAAAAAAACAAAGTACACGATGCGTACTTCCCATTTTTTAACTCTTCCTCTGGCGGTTTCCTGCCAGTGTGGCACTGCTCATCTTCCGACAAGACTACACGACGTGTCTTCTTGAGTACACGGAATGTTCAGTCACACAGCTGGCCACCACCTTACTATTCGCCTACCGACTGACTACACAGTGTGTAAAGTACCACTGCACGACATGTAGTCAGTTTCTACACCCTACATCGCCGACATGGCCACACACCCCGTGTACTCATCCCCCATGTCCAAAAGTACACGGCGTGTGGAAAAGTACACGACGTGTACTTCCAAAATTTGAGATTTTCCCCATTTTCCATAGTTTCTCAAAAACACTTAAGGAAAAGAGAAAAGAAGAAACCTTTTCCTCAAAAATAAGAACCTGGTTCTTACATGATAGGTCATAATGAAGTTCAATTCAGTGCTTATAGCATCTGGAAGAATATTTTAGAACATCTGGGAGAATCTCAGATCATGATAGGATATAATAGATAGTGTTACACCATGTAGGATTACAACCTCTTTGATATATATCTGTGAAAGTTGATCCAATGAAATGTCTTCTCTTATTGTGATAAGGTGATAAGTCTTTATAATATGATCCCCAATAACCAATATTGCATTTTTTCCTTGTGATGTCCTTGGATGTCTACTGGAAAAGTCCATGGTAATGTTTTCCCACATTCATGTTGGTATGGATAGTGGTTGAATCATACCCTTATACTCTTTCCTATCATCCTTCACTTGTTGACATACCAGGCACTTTGATGTATATTTAGTGATCTCTATTTTCATATTGTCCCAAGAAAAGTTTTCTCAGAGATATCGATACATCATTGTGCTCCATGGTAGATATAAAAGGTTGATCTATGTGCGTCATTCTAAATATCCTTCTTTATCTTTAGATAAAATGGTACACATAATCATGGTCCAAATCATAAAACTCCATCCTCATCAATCATTAACTATGAGGATTTCCCATTTTTGATAGCTTCTACCATTTTTGGAATTTCCACATCTTTTCTTTGATCATCCTTTACTTTCCCCCTGAGGGATGGTTGAGAAATCATTTTAGAATATATTGATGATTTTCCTCCATTAATGAAACCAATTTTCATCCTTAGATAATCTATGAAGATCAGATACTTTTGAATTCTCATCATTTATAATGATGAAGGATCCTTTCTACTTAGAGAATCTTCCACCTTATTCGCCTTACAAGGATGATAGTAGATTGGAAATTTATAATCCTTGATGATATCTATCCATATTTCTTAGTGCATATTATGATTTTTTGTGTGAATATATATTTTAGACTCTTGTGGTCAGTATATATCTAAAACTTCTTCCCATAAGGATAATGCCTCCATATATTTAATGAAAATATCATAGCTTCCAAAACCAGATCATGTGTGTGATAGTTTTTCTTATGAATTTTCAGCTGCCTTGAGGGGTAGGATATCGCTTTGTCATTATTCATCATCACACAGCCTAATACCTTATTTTAAGCATCAGTGCACACCAAAATGTGTTCTACACTTGTTGGGTGTGTGAGTAATAGCATAGTGATTAGAATATTTTTCATCTCCTTAAAACTGTCTTCACATTCCTGAGTCCAGACAAACATTACACCCTTTCGTTTCATCTGGATCATTGGGTTTGTCAATAGTGAAAATTTCTCCACAAATCATCAATAATACCCAACTAGACCCAAAAAGCAATAGATCTCTGTTACAGATGTTTTACTAGGACACTCTTCAAATGGATTTTCCTTAGAAGGGTCCCCCGATATGCCTTTGCTGGTGATAAAATTCCCAAAGAATGATACTTCCTCCATATAAAACACACATTGAATGTACTTTTCATATATATTCTCCCTTATCAATGGTTTATAAATAGTTTTCAAATGATCCTCATGTTGTTCCTCATTCTTGGATTATATCAGAATATTGTCAACAAATACTACCACAAATTTTTCGAGGTAATATCTAAAGAATCTATTCATTAAATCCATACAAATATCTAGAGAATTTATGAGTCTGAATGGAATAACTATGAAACCATAATGTCCATACCTCATTATAAAGGTAGTATTGGAAATATATTCCATACTCACATTTAATTGTTGATATCCTGATCGAAGTTCCACCTTAGAAAAATGACATGCCCCATAAAGCTGATCAAACATGTCATATATCCGAGGAAATAGATACTTGTTCTTTATTATGATTTTATTAAGCTCATGATAATAAATACGGAGGTGCATTGAACTATCCATCTTCTTGAGGAAGTTGACTGGAACTCCCCACAATAAAACAATTGGGTGTATGAACATCTTTTATAGATTCTCCTGTAGCTACTTATTAAGCTCTTCCATCTCTATAGTGGGCATTCTGTACGGTTTCTTTGATATAGGTAGAGATCCAGGAAGAAGATCAATTGAGAACTCAACCTCTCAGTTAGTAGGAAGGCTAGTGAACTCTTCAGGTAATACATCAGTGTAATCCATAATGATCAGAATGTCTTTATACATGATTCTCTCCTTTGTATCAATCATTTGTGCTAGATATTATTGCTCATAAGGAAGAAATACCCAATCAATAGATTGTGACTCTAAAAGAGATTCATCTTCTTCCTTACACATGTAAGGAATTTTAGGATGCTTCAAGATGTGGAGAGTGATCTACCTTTCTGCATAGTCGATGTTGCATTTTTATAGAAATAACCAATACAAGCCCGGAATAACATCAAAATCCACTAAAGGAAGTATACCAAGATTTAATGGGAGGTTCAATATAGAAAAACTAACTGGGGATTAGTTATGATCCATGGAAAGAATAATTTACCCATTCACTAATATCTCATATAACTTATCCTCCAAATTTTGAGTTGGTTTTTGAATAGTTCTACTAAACATGAAAGATATTGAAGATTTCATAGAACCAAAATCAAATAGTAAATTCTCCATTCATGAATGAATAACTAGTGTACCTATCACCATATCATTTTCTAGCTCCACCTTAGCAATAGTTATAACATAATCCTTTCCTTGATTCATTGAAGGTTGTTGTTGATTTCCAATGAAAACCCTTGGCTTAGGGAAATTGTTTGCGTAATTCCTACTCTCCTTGAAGTTAAAACACCACACCACTAGCTGAGAATTCATTTAAACATTCCTTTATTCTTTCACATTAGTGGGAATTTTCATATCCCTTCAGCATTTCTCGGCCAAATGTCTTAGATTTCCACATTTGAAGCAATTCGTGGATCCCTTTAGATCCATCATAGGATGATTCATCCCACAACTTTTACAAGTGGGATATTCAGTCATTATTCCCTCATAGGATTTTTTTCTTGAACCACCCATGTTGTTCTCCATTTTTTTCTTCTTTTCATCAATCCCACGAGACCACTGAGAATCTCTAATATCTCTTTCAATGTTGAGGGAACAACAGAAAATATGCACATAACTGTCGATGTCTCGAATCACCAACGCTTTTTGTAAACTCGACTTTAGTCCACTAAATAAGGAATCATTCTTACTTTCTATGTTCCTGAAAAATCCAATGGATTACCTTTAAATAATAATAATGTTTTATTTATACGCCCTTATAGACTTATCTTCCTTCTTCTTGAGACCGAGGAACTCTCTTTTCATCTTGAGATGGTGGTTTCAAGGAAAATATTTATTAAAATACATCCTCTTGAATTCCTCATAATCCATGGAATAAATTTCTTCTTGGGACATTGTATTATATATCAGTGTCCACCATTGATCAGAACCTCATCAAAACGATATACTTCTAGTTCACATTTCTCTTTTTCCGAGAACTAGAAGACAGAGAATATCTTTTTAATAGAGTTAATATAATATTCTGTGGGTAGGGGATCAAAATATCCTCTAAATAGAGGAGGACTTTTCCACATGAATTATTATATCGAAACATGCTCTTTCCTTTGAGGATGAGGGATTTCCACATGATTCAAGTTATTATCCATAACTTGAACTAGATGAGCAAGTACTATCATGAGGTTTTGAGCACTAGTTCCCATCATATCAGGTATATCATTAGTTTATTATTCTCATTCCTTGTCACATTGATTATTGGAACGTGTTTTTATATATCACTAAATTAACTAAGAAAAATAAAATACAATTTGAGGGATTTAATACATTGTTATTTAGAATAAAAAGGAACCTTTTTAACATATTAGGATAAACTTATAGAGGTGATGTATATCTGAACTTGTGATTCCTTAGGTTTTAATGTTGGTTATCCTTGATCTATTTCTTATCTTATATTCTTATGGGATTTTTTTCATTCCTTTAATAATGGTTTGTACTAAGCTCATGAATTTCCCAAGGCATATAACACAGGAGTGTCAAACCAAGTGTACAATAAGGCTTGTCTTCGTATACCAGGATACCCAAGGTAATGCTCAAAACTCCTTGTTGGAGTTTTCAATCTTAGGTACATTTGTTCCAGAGCCACCACTACTTATTTTTATCCAGAAAAGGACATATTTTTTTGATAATCCATTTACTCTATACTTATCCAAAAATTAACGGATGTTTTCTTATAATACGTCTCATCCTTATGGTTCTCACTAGGGATCCCTATTCCTAATCTCAAAAAATAACTAGACCATACTATGATACCAAATATAGTGACCCTAGACTTTTACATGTAACATTACATTATTTTAAGAATAATAATACATTAGAGTACATACCATGGATTGTAAAGTCTAGTGTCGTGGAAGACTAGGTACATAAAACTGAAAACATGGAACTAGAAATGAAATATTTTTATTTAGTATTTATAAAGAGCCCCTAAATTATATTATACTCATACATCTTCATAGGATAACATAGGGATAACATGAACAAAGGGATGAGCTAAAAATCAATGCAACTGAATTAACCTAAGAAAAAAACATTATCATAAGGAATAAAAGGAATGACATGATGATATAAAAAGGAATTTAACATATAGAACCTTAAAATTTAAACATAAAATCATATAAACATGGAGTAATATAAATGTGGCTGTAACATACAAAATTAATTTATCCATGACTATTTCCCATAGTAGCACAAGCCATGTATAACCGCCAAGACCGTCACACATAACATCTCATGGGACTTAACTTTACTCATTGAATTGGAGCGCTATCTGAGTGAACCCATCTTAAATTTCATGAATATGTTTTCCATTTAAATAATCATACAAAATCAATCTTACATAAACCTAAGGGTTGCTCATGGAAATAATTGGGAACTATAATCATGAAATAAAGCTTAACCAAAGGGCATATCATGTAAGTGTCCATGATGAATGTAACTAGAACATACAGGGACGTTAATAATGTAAAATTGTCATATATATGGTTATGGGATTTAAAATAGAAGTGACAACAAGTACAAAATGTATTTGAAACATTTTATAATTAAAACAATTTCTGTGGTTTTTAGGAAAATACCATAGATATTTTAAAATAGAAAAGGGAAAATTCTTTTATATAAAACCATATGTGAACCAAGAAGTTTATCATAATAATAATAATTATTTTATAAAGAAAATAGTGTCTTTGAAAAGATTATAGAGTGCACTTTTAATTGGGAATAAATTTGAGAGGTACCCTTAAAACATGTTTTCTTTCTAGGATGTATTGAGGAGGGAATCACTTAAAAACATGTATATCCCGGAAAGAGAGTGATGAAGGTTATGGATAAAAAAAAATTATATGTAAAAATAATTTATAAAATATATATAAAATGATAACATAACTTCATTTTGGTAATAAGAAAGATGAAGCAACCTGAAAGAAAAAATGAGGTTTCGGTAGAATCCCATACGAATTATTGGCATGGTATCAGGTGTACTTAAGATGGATTAATGAGAGAGACATGGATTTATCATAACTTATATATCATGAGGGTAGTTTGGGGGAGGTAAGAAATCATACCCCATCATTAAGGATTAAATATAAAAGGACATAACATAGAATACATTCTTGAATAAAAGTGAAATAGAGTGGATCCCTTATCTTTAGTTTGTTGGTGATCTCCAATTTTTATTAATGACCTAAATAAACAAATTAGTTTTCTTAATTAATAATTCCATAAACCCTTTATATATGTAAAAGATTAATTATAACCATTTTATGTTCATTCTAGGGATTTTTTATTGGTTATAAGGTTCACTTTCATTGTTTAGGTACGTTTCCTTTCTTTATTTTAATGATCGGTTCATGTTTGGATAAACAAGTATGATGAAAGTCTTAATCCAGAATTGAAATTAATTCTTGTTATTGAATATTTAGACTATTACATGGTTTAAAATTTAATTTGGTTACCTGGATTGAAGTCGATTAATTATATATAACATTAATGACATACATTTGAATTAATTTTAGCGATTTATCTCACAATTAACGTTTTTTGTATTATTATTTTAAATCATGAGGGAATATTGATTAAAGAACATTAAATGATATAAAATACACATATAATAGTCTGTTTAAACCATAAAAATGGTTTCGGGACCATAATTTAATATAATAATTATGATTTTTAACCTGTCATCCTTGATTGTGCTAAATTAACACATCTCAAACGGTGTTTTCATTTCATTCAAATAAATGGTGGGGAAATGAAACATGATAATGAATTTTTCCATTATAATAATATCTTTCCAGTAAATTTATGTTATTGGAGTTATCATACCATTTTTCTGAAGGGATATGAAGAATGAAATAAGAAAGGAAAAGATCTGTAAAGAATTCGAAAGAGCAATTTACATCATTAGTTTATCTCCTTTGAGAGCCTCTTAATGGGAGAGGATTTGGTATATTAAATAGATTAGGAGATGTTGTATATTGGGAAGGATCTTAGTATGATAGTTTTTCAGAATATTGGTAAGGAACAAGGCTTGATAGGAGTGAAGATAACATGTAAGTATGGGTGGTGTTTATACTGGAGGGGAGGTGGGTTTTCATAATATTATAATCATTAGTTTATCATTTTTTCATAAGCCAACTAATAGTGATGATTCCATGACCAATAATTGTAATAAATTAATGTGCGTTATATATTGGTGTGCTTAAATCACTTATGATGTCATGAATAGTGGATTTAAATTATAATGTACTTATACGGTAAATTAATGTATTTTACTATTCAAAAAAATTATGTAATTCAGAAAAATCCAAAAAAATTACCCTAACAATTTTTTAATGTGTAGAATCAAGAAGTGAAATAAATTTTTAAAAAATTACTTTCTAAATACTATATGTTTAATATTTAATTAAAATTATAATTTATTCAAAAAATAACAATTTTGAAACATTTATTTTCTTATTTTTACATATAGGTATATTGTACTCCCACTTGAATCTTCTTTATATAATATCATAGGTAAGGTTACTATTAATTAGGGTATGTAGCTATTCCTAAGGGTAACATTAATATTTATAATGGTATGTTACCACTCACCAAAATTATGATGGTGAAATTAGACTCCAAGTAACTTATTAATCACATCTTTGCATGACAGATTTTCAAAATTATAAACAATGAAGTGACAAAATTATGTTTAAAGGTTACATTGTAATTAATAGTACATTGTGTTGTGATTTTATGTGATTATATGAAATATTTACAAGAATGAAATTTACATTGATAAAAGATCAGGTCATTACAGATTTGAGCTTCAACTAACTGAGGGGGATTGCCGATAATGGGTGGCTTGTATAGAATGCTTGCAATATCATGATGGGTTCACAAATGGTTAGAAATTTTTAAATAGATCAAGACACATTTATCATCACTTACAAATAAGAACTAATAAAAGGAATATTTATCAGTGTGTTTTTAGCGCAGATAAAGGAAAGTCTATATTAGTGCTAAAAATCACTGATAAAATCCATATTTAGTAGCACAAAACATTTAGAGCTGATAAATACTCATATTTATCACCACGATAAATGAAGTGATAAATACATACCTTAATTTGTTCTTTGTTACTCAAGTGCTAGTAAAATATTTATAATTATAGTCATAAATAAAAAATTTGTATATATATATATATTTAATAAATATATATATATATATATTAATATAATAAATATATTATTTTTTATATATAATAATTATAATTTTTAATGATTTATTTTTTATTATAGAAATATTTTCGAATAATAATATTTAAATGTAATTTCAAGTGCATGCGTGAATATATTTAAAAAATTAGTGAAATTGAATAAATTAAAATTACGTACACTTTAAAAATATTGAAAAAATGGATAAGTTTTTTGTGTGTGAATTTAATATAAAAATGTATTAATTATGTATATGTGAATTCAATATAACAGACATTTGATATATGTTAAATTGAAAATCAAATGAAAAATTCAATGGTATATATTTTCATTACACTATATATACAATTTTTCAGTATTTTTAATCCGTTATAATTTTCAAATATAAATCATTTTTTGAGAAAATATATGACTATTTAATGTAATGTGCATAAATATTTTGTAATATATTAATAATATTTATATACATTAATATATTTCTATATATTTAATATATAAAATTCCTTAACATTAATTATCCTAATTACATAATTAATAAAATCATTAATATTTAATAATGTGTAATCAATTTATTAATTTTTATCAATAATTATTTAACAAATAATTTTTTTAATTTTTTTAATAAAATCATTTTTTATTTTTTTTATTTATTCATTTATTTCATTTTATTTATTCATACATTTAACAACACATTTTTAGCACTGATAAAATCTATCTTTATTGGTGTTACAAAATTGATGATAAAGGGTACCATTTATCAGCATTAAAAATAAAGCACTGATAAAGGTTCCCTTTATCAGCACTAATTTTTTTGATAAAAGGATAAATTTATTAGTGCATTATTTTTTGGTGATAAAGATTCCATTTATCAGTTCTTTTTTTTATCCCTGATAAATACTAGCACTGTTAAACGTTGGTTTATTAATAGTGCCATCACATACTTTAAATTTCCTAAAGAGGAAGTACTACAATACAATCCTTATATATCTCATAATTCTTACAACAATAATATCATAACATAGTTATTGGATCCAAAAACCAAAATACATTAATTTTTCTACTTTTACTATAGTAACAACATAAGCTTGACCTTGATTCATTTACTTTTTATGACTTATATTTCCTCGATGCTTGGGACATTATTTTGCATAGTGCCCCATATCCTTAGAGTTGAAGCATTGAATGTTGGAAAATTATTTCATTATCTTTTAATTATGATCATGGTGGCCTATTTCTCCACACATGATGCAAAATACTTTTCCACGTAAGCATATAAAAACGTGTTTTCTTCTACAATTATGGCATGTGGGAAAATACTTCTTTCCCATCATCCCTTTATCTTTTTTCACTTCTCATATTTTACTCTCACTTCCCTTTGAAGAAATAAGACTTGGATAATTTTTTCTCTATCATGCTAGAACATGTTATTGTTTCCTCTTATGATGAAAATATTTATGAAACTACTTCCCTTTAAAATTCTGGATTAAACCCATTGAATAAATGATCATTCTTACTCTTTGGATTATGTGCATTGATGTGGTTCACATTCCTTCCACTAAGAACAATTTCTAAAAAATTCCATACATTGAATTTGGTTATAAATCATTATTCATAATTTCAAACTTAACATCAATTAAAAAAATTGGTATAAATAAACTCAATGTAATAAACATGTTATGATTAGGGATATATTTACTTTTAAATACATCATAATGGTTTGTAAAGAAAATGTGACTTATCCTAAGAATATTCCCTAGGAGTGTTAAACTAGGTGTGTATTAAGAACAGTTGTAAGGTACTATATTTCCAAAAGTCAAGCCCGGGACACGTTGTCGGAGTTGTTATCCCTATGTACATCTATTCCAGACCCACATCCACATGTAGTATGTAGAGAGGGATGTATTTCTAAGAAGACCTAAACAGTCTCTACCTTACCAATATTCTAGAATATTCTTCTATGTTTATCCCCAAAGTCTACCTTATGGTTATGTACCCTAACATATGTCTTATAAATATAGTTTCCAAGGTTTCGGATAAACATCCTTTGATACAAACTGAAACACACTAACCCCAAAAGGCATGAGGTAGTGAATTATTTTATTACATTGGAATGATTAAAATGAATAAAATCCCAAAGGATGGATTAGTTTAGCTATCTTGGAAGACTAGATTACAATATTGATACCCATAATACATTGGGAAATTAAAATAAAATCTGATACATAATAAAATGAAATAAACCACATCCATGAAAGCTTATTCAATTTTTTCTTCTTCACAACCTAGCGAAAGAAATAATTAGAAAGTGTTGAGCTCAGATGCTCAGTAAGGGTAAGTCATATAGTAGAAGCATAAATAATATGGCATGGTGGAAAACTAAAAGTACACATGCCATTATTACATAATATTGAGCATAATATGGTGGGAATAAAAACAGATTAAATAATTTCATAACAAAACATAACCATGAAAATTAAAAAAGTTGAATAATCACATAGACTATATATTACTAGTTTCATAATGAGATAATTGATAATGTGAGACATCAAAAACATACTGTCAAGGCCTAATCCTATACACCATACATAATTAGTAAAACCCCAATATAGTTAGTCTCATGAGACCTAACGATGAATCAATGGGTTGTAGTAGGAATCTCCAGTCACTAACTTATTCTAACACATTCCTCATACTAAAATAGTGAAACAGAAACAACATAAATATTCATATTGAAAAACTAGCTTATGAAATGTAAATACATTTACCATAAACCATCAATGGTATTAAATAACACATACACAATAAAACTAATCTTAAAAACTTCGACAACATATGGTAGATGGTTTCATAAAATAAAAATCTCAATGAAGTATAAGATTTAACAAATGATGTTGACATAAATGAAGGTGATTTTTAATGAGACAATTGTAATATTCTTAAAGAAATAATATTTAAACATTTCAAAGTGTCCCACACCACTTGAAACATTAAAATAATAATACCTTATAATATCATTAGAATATGGAGACTCTTTACATGATATATAATGGGGTAGTACATATACCACACACAAGGAATAAGTGTTTAACAAGGCATATATCTCACAAGAAGTAAAAGTGAGGTGAGAAAAACACGTTTTACTTTGCAAGGAATAGTTCTTTTGGAAAATAATTTGTATTTTTCATAAAATATGATTGTACACATGTATATCCAAGAAAAGAAAAAGGAACGAAATTTTAATTATATTTGAGCCATATATTATTTCACAATGAATTGAAATCATGTAAAAAGTGTTTTTAAGAATGGTTATAAATAAAAAAATTTACTGTGGTTTAAGGAAAATATTTATGTGATTTTGAAGATAAATTTTATTGTTTGTTTTCATAAAACCAGAAATAAACTATTATAGTTTTTCAGGATAAAATGTGTGATTTTAGAAAAATAATTATTTCTTGATATATATTTTATAGTGCTCTAAAAAATGGGTAAAAATTTAGAAATTTCCCTTTAATCGGATTTGTTTATCAAGAATAATTGAGAAGCGGGCATTTTAAAACATGTAAATGCCATAAATGATAGATCAAATGATCTGAATATATGGATTTAGAATAGAATATATAATAAGTACAAAAAAATAAAAAAATTATATTGGGGTAAATTTATTTAATGAATAACCTGAGGGGAAAAATAAAGGTTAGGATATAATCCCTTACCACTTCGTAATCAATCAAAGCATAGGTCCAGAAGTTAATAATGATCCAATGAATAATTTAATTCCAAAAAGATAATTAGATTAAAGATACTATATATATCAAATTGAAATATAAATACACTATATATAAGAAATAAGTGTTCAATAATAGAAATTTCACAGAAATAAAAGTGAGATGGGAAACCCCTTACATTATGTCTGAATGTGTTCTGCATTTTCCATAACGTCTACGATAATCAAATTAAACACATTAATTAATTAATTTAGAAAATTTCACATATTTATTTGTTAATTATATTTTTATTAAATTCATTTATGTCCTTATTAAGGAGTTATAGAGTTTAATTTCATCATTCAAGAGCATTGGTTTCCTTGGTATTCATGATTGATTCGCTTGTTTATAGGTAATGAGATTTATGTAAAATGGGAATAATTCTCCTGAATTTGAATTATATTTTATCAATTAATATCCTCAAGTATAATTTTTCTTATATATATTTTTACATTGATTTTATGATGAATCATTATATAACATTCTAATGGTATTTTTTAGATTGATTTAAGCAGTTTTAGATCACCACAAACTCATTTTGTTTTATCGTTTTGTATTATGTAAATATGTTACATATAGAACATGAAAAGGGTTTTAATGAATATATTATAGTATTTTTTTAACCAGAGTAATGGTTTCTAGGACCATCCTTGAATGAGAAATTGAAGAGAAAAAATTCATCATCTATGAAGGTTGTAAATCGGCACCTCACATATGATGATATCATTTTTAAAATAAAAGAGAGAGAGAGAGAGAGAGAAAGGTGTTTGATAATGGATGTTCCAATAATATGATAAAATTATAGTATATATAAGATAATGGATTTATCATGATCATTTTGACATAGGAGGTAAGGGGAGGATAATAAATGAAAAAGAAAATTAAAAATAAATTTAATGAAAAAGAAAGAGGATTTACCTCTTGAATTCACCTCTTTGAGAATCCCCTTAATGGAAATTGGATTGGTATTTTTGTGTGACCATGATATCATAAACATTTATTAGAGGATTGGGAAGAGTATTTGGTAGATTTGCAGAAAGGATAAATCCTCATAAGGTGTGAGATGAAGTGGTGGTGAGGGGATGTATTTATATTGGAGGAGAGGGGGTTTTTTGAATATTTTATCCATTACATTATTATTTTTCCTCATAAATATGAATAGTCTAAGAGTTATCATAAAATATATTAAAATAACGAAGGATAGTTCAAGATTATGGCCTTACATCAGCCATAAATTAAATATGACTTAATAATTATTTTATTTAACATTTATAAAAAAATAGTGTATTTTACTACTCGCCAAAAATTCATGTCTTTAGAAAAAATCCAAGAAATTCACCTCAAATATTTTTCGATGTGTAGAGTTCAAAAATTAACCCAATTTATGCAATTAAATTCCTAAATATGAGAAAATTAATTTTTAATTAAAATCATCACTTACATAAAAATTAGGGAATTTAAAATTATAACAACTTTTATTACACATTGAAGAATTAACTAAGGTGTCATAAAATTGTCCTAAAAATAAAATACAAAATAATATTAATTTATGAATTCATTTTTTGAAAATATTTTTTTAGATCAATTTATTTAATTATAAACTTGTAATTAAATATTTCTGACTTTAAAAAATACTACAAATTAATTATTAATATTAAAAATATTCAATTTATTATAATATAATATATTATATCATACCTTAATTTATAATAGGCCTAAATTTTATTTATACATTCATTTGTGACATTACTATTCATTTTGTCATATTACTATTAACAAGGGTGGCATTACTATTCCAAATTGTCATGTTACTATTCAAAAAATATTAAATTGATTATATCATACTATAAATATCTTATAGATAGAAACTGTGTATTTATTTATTTTAGGTTCAATTCACAAAATCTAAGGAATTATATTTAATGTTAATCCTTCAACTGTAACGTGATGGCGGGTAAAGGGAATGTTCAAAATTTCAATAAGTCTTTATATCTAATTTAAAATTGAAAAAATGATTCCAATGATATAAATTGGATTAATATATGTATAATTGATCTATTTTAACTTTAAAAATAAATTTAAATAATAATAAATATGTAAACCAAAAAATATAGTTTTTAACTAAAATGTAGTATTTTGCACTATTCCTAAAAAATATAACCCCTCAAAAAAATACATAAAATTCAAAATAAGTTAAATTTTACATTATAAATTAATAGATGATGTTTATTTTACCATGAAATTATATATTTAATTATAAATATCTTTTATTTAGCTGAAACTGTTATAAATAACATTTAATAGTAATTATTACGATTCATAATACTATTTTTAACATCTAGGTTATAACTATACCGTTTAAATAATTATAATAAAAAGTGTTTTTTGGAAAAAACTAAGTGTTATGTATAAAAAATTCTATATTAAATTTATTTTTAAATTCTTTTGGTGTTACACCGAATTCATTTTCTCAGTTTTGAGTAGGTTAGTTTTCCTTTTTTCTAAAATTGATGTTAGTTTTATATAAAAAGACTCACTTTGAGTCATACTGGTAAAAACGTGAATAAGATTAAGTGTAGGATAATTCATACACGTCACATATATCTAAAGGATATTTTTTCTAAATTATAAAATAAATCCAATTTCTTTTTCTCAGTTTTTACTAGGCCAGTTTTCCACTTTACTAAAATTTGTGCAAATTTTAAATAAAAAAATGAACTTTGAGTTTATCGGTCACACTGGGCCTTAGATTGAGGTGTATCTAATTTATAAAATTCTCCAATGAAATATGTCTCTTTTACATACTGTATCAAAACAATTTGAGTGTGTTTTCTTGGTTTTCATTACGCCACTTGTTTCTTTTTACTAACATTCCTGAAATTTTTTAAATATAAAGACATTTGGAGTCATACCGAGAAAACCTTGTGTCAGATTGAGATTTGGATGATTCCTACACAACTCAAAATTCTCAATTGTTGTTTTCATAATGTATCAAAACAATCATAATGTTTTTTCTATGTTTGAGTGGGTCAGTTGACCTTTTTACTAAAATTGTCATAAATTTTAAATAAAAAAGACACACATGGAGGCAAACCAGTCACATTGTGCCTCAAATTTAGTTTTGGTTAATTCCTACATGATTCAAATACGTTATTAATCATTGAAATAAATTATCAAAATAAAATTAATTATTTATCTTTGTTTTTAGTATTCCACTTATTCCCTTTTTACTAAAAATAATGTAAATTTTAAATAAAAAGAGGCACTTAGAGTCATACCTGTCACATTCTGCATCTTATTTAGGTGTGTCTAATTCAAACATATCTCAAATGACTCATGTATAAATTTAAAAAAGTATCAAAAAAAATATGAATTAATTTTATCAGTTTTGAGTTGGTCAGTTGTCCATTTTAATAAAATAGATGAAAATTTAAATAAAAATTCATATTGAGTCATTCTGGTCACACCATGCCACATATTAAGGTGAGGGTGATTCAAAAATGTCTCAAATGTCTCATTTATTATTTACTTAAATTAGTAAAATAATATGAATGTCCATTGTTATTTTTTAGTACGTCAGTTGTTCATTTCACTAAAATTGAGGTCAATTTTAAATAAAAAGTCACACTTAGAGTCATACCGGTCAAATCGTGCATTGTATTGAGGTGACATTGATTCATACACATCCCAAATGACTCGTGTATAATTTAACTAAATTATAAAGACAATGAAACTACATTTTCTCATATTTCAATTTGTTTCTTTCCTTTTTTACTAAAATTTTATTTTAAACCGGAGACACGCACTTTGACTCATACGGGTCACATTGTATATCAATTTGACATGAGCCTGAATCCTACATGTCAAAAATGATTTATGAATCAATTTTCTAAATTAACAATTAAATATTATAATTTTTTCTTGGTTTTCATTGAGTGACACATTATGAAGTAAAATTTCAATTTTATACAGATAAGAGACACTTTGAGTCATATTGTTTAGACCATGCGTCAGTTTTAGGTGCAGATAATTCCTAAATGTCATAAATGAATTATGGATCATTTTTATAATGTTTCAAAATAACTCGAATGTTGTTTTGTGTTGTGTATTTTAGTTGTCTATTTTACTAAAATTAATGTCAAATTAGAAAAATACACACCTGGAGTCATATCAGTCACATTGTGTGTCAAATTGAGGTGTAGATTATTACTACACATCCCAAAGACTAAAAAAACCATGTATCCATTATTAACATGATTAATGTTGTATTTATTTTCTTAACTATCAGGAATTCATATTGAATTGAGATAGTTTGTTTGCCTAATAACATTGAATCTATATGCCGTCTTGGTAGATCAACAATGAAAAGAAATAGAAATCTTGGTAACATTAGAATAAATGAAAATTTTAACTCTTCTATTGATTGTATTATATAGTAAAATGAAAAATATGACTTCCTAAAAGATCTATGAAAACAAATAAAAATGTATTAGATAAATATTATTGGGAAAATAACTTACAAATAGTAGATAATATGACGACAAAATCGATTAAATAATTTATAGGAATTCACTTTTTCAAGATGGTTGTATACATTTTTTACCCATTAATATGAATGGAATAAACCTATATAATAAAATTATTATGTCATTAATACTAAAAATAAATAAAAAAACAAAATATGAAATAATAAATTACTTCTATAGAAGTTACATATTAATTCTATTAGTTTACATTATGTGATCAGTTATGATTCCCATTAATTTAAAAGAAAATGTACGTCATCTTGTGTATATGATTTATTTCTATAGTCATATTATTAATGAAAAAATATAAATACACAAAGTATTCATAAATATTTTAAATGAAATTGTAATTAACATTCAAAATACAACTTCAGGGATGTGCGTTTTTTATGTAATATGATCTCTCTCGTATATTTACAAACATAAAAACCCTGATCTTTTCCATTTTTTGTTTCCAACAATGAAAAAACCTTGCGTAAGATAATTAATTTGTTTTGAAATGTGTTTTTATAGTACAATTTAATTATATATACCATGATAATTGTCTAGTTGTAGAACTTATCAAGGTCCTTGTGCGTAATGCGTGTCTTTATTACATGATTTAAATGATATTTACACACCACCATATATGAATATAATCCTCATTAAAACATAATATAAATTTAATAATTTTATGTTTCATTCTAAAATTTTGGATGCATTGTATTCCAAATTGAAAAACACCATCATGGGTGGTTGGGTTTTTATTAATCTATGTAGTGAATCTAGAAAATAAATATGTGGAGTATCCAAATTGACCACAATGTGAATCCAGTGTTTCTTAAAACAAAATAAGGAATAAGTAATGACATAAATGAAAAATATATATGATATGATTAAATTGTATCATTCTACCCCCATATTGTTACTATTAAGAAGAGTATGTCGTCCACATGTTTTTATTCAAATGATTTGGCTAGGTTTTCTACATTTTCATCATTTTTTTAGATTATATTTTTTTGTTCCATAGAGGCAGCGTGAGGAATAACGAGTCCAAAAAAGTTCATGTGGAAATCCATTCAATTGGTATTGATATATATTGGAAAAAAATATGAAATGTATTTAGTCATAATTAACATAGTATATCAAATTCTAGAAAATTAAATCATGAAATCATACCACATGTATAAATAATTAGTTGAGGGTCATATCCATTCATAGTTTATGATTTAATTCACATTATCAAAAAACTGTTGTGAGTAACTTCATCTCCGTATTTTTTAAAAAAAAGTCAACTATGTGACAAATACAAATTGATAACATTTTATCATCATGAACCTTCAATATAAATAAATGTAGTTATTAAAGGGGTGGGGTAAAGGTGCTTTTAGAATATATTTTTAGTTGGATGGTTGATAATTTATTTGGTTTAGAGTTTAACTTTCATTTCACCCTCTTCACTTTGTCCATATTTAATAAAATTCATCAGTTCAGAACATATATAATTAATTGTTAAAGGTTTATCATGAATGATAAATTGGAAATAAATACCTCCTTATCATCATGTGTTTTAAAGTTTTATGCTTGTGATAAATCTTCCAATAGCTTGGATGACCATATGAATATATTCATCATCAAGTGGAATTGGTTGCGTGGCGCTCGGTCATGAGCTATGCTAATCACCACTCTCAGATGACCTGCTAGAAGTGTTACATTTTGTAGCCTTTAATCTTCAATATTGAACACTATAACCCTAGATACTAGGCAATGGGTGGGTATTGATAGGTATAAATCACAGTCATTTTCACCCTATAATATATCAGTACAAGAGAGGTATCAGTGCCTTTCTGATTTAAATTTCACATAAAATATTATTAAATTATTGATAACCTCAACTAAGAAAACTCTATGGGGGGAATGGATCTCCCCAAAGCTAGTAGGGTGTGATTATCAGACAATGGTTGCTCTTAAGTTACTTCTTCTCTTTACTACCCCCATAACAATTTATAACAATTAAAACTAACAAATAAATTTTTAATTGAAGGCATCTATTCATTATTTCATCTCTACCCTTTCTTTATCTTTGTCCTCCTCTTCTTTCTTTCCACAAAATATGTTCATGGTGTCACCCTAAAACATATACCTCTCACATGACCATACTGTTCTAGCTACATTAAGGCCACCAATATGAGGTATCCAAATGATAATGGTTTATATGATTCCTGTGACTATTTCAGATAGAGAATATAAGAAAATAAGTAATAATTGTTATGTAATAGTGATTTAAATAATTTTTATGCCCTACATAGACATATTTCCCACAATTTTTTTGTGTCTTTATCTATTAGTATCCCATATTTATTTACACTTGCCTCCATTAAAAAGCACATGATGTTGGATGGAAGTGTATTTGGTTTTAGATTCATCAATAATAATATAAATAAAGGAACATAATTATGTTTTTGTTTCATGTCACATAAAAGTATTTTCGTAGAATTGAAAAAAGTACCAATTTTTTTCAAGTGAAGCATACCCCATCCTTGATTTACGGTAGGGGTATGTAAATTTTTCTTCCACTTCCATATTTTAAGAACTCATATGATGTTTCATAAATAAAAAATTCTCAACCAAGTTGACGAATACACATATTTTCAAACTATGTATTGCCATCCACAATGTACCTAAAAATACAGCACCGCACAGTAGCCAATAAATGCATCCCCTTCTTCTTGGGTTATCAGGTGTGAATACATAAGTGGTGGGTGATTAGACACTAAAATAGGATAATATTAATTTATTATATCTTAATATTAATGTGTTTCAAAGTTCATAAACATCAATTTTAGTCCAATTCATAAACTGAACTTCATTTCCCATCATTGTGCAATTCATGCTTAAAGTGTCAATTTGGTCCCACCAAATAAATTTCTTTTGAAAAAATACATTATTAGTCATTTGAATTTTTTTTGGTATATGATTCATCACCTTATTTGTAAAATTTTATATTTTAGGTCTGATGGATGAAACCCAAGGGAAGATGGAGATTTTTGCGCCTGAATGCAAAAAATTTGCGGACAAATCATAATGGGCCAATTGCCCATCTAATTGAAGTGGGGTACACAAAACAATCCCAATAAAGCTCAAAATTTTAAATTAAAAAGATAAAAATATTGAGATCATTTTAATAAACTGTATCTAGAGTTTATTATGATGTTTTCATGTAGATATATTGATCTGAAGTTTACATTTAAATGGTGGGGCTGATTTGATTTCCTATAAATTCATCGCACCAATTCATGAATATCCTTCAAACGGATACACCGAATTACAATAACTTTGGACAGCTGATATAGGACACATGGAAGAAGGTATTTTTCTTCTACTAACATTGACGATTCCACCATAGTTAATGTCAAAGTCGAACATCCAAAAGGAGTATGAATCTGGATAGTTTTCTCGGTTATCTTTGAAACGTCAAATTCCCTTGATTTTCTAACCGTCCTTTTAACTCTCCCAATTAATGGGGATGGAATTTATTACTGTGGGGTTTCTCTAAGGCTATTAATATGCCTATATAAGGAGCTGGTGGTGAAGATAATTGTCATCTAATATTTTTTATTTCAATTGATGTTTTTCTTTCATCCATTGTATTTCATTCAATTGTAATTTACCGCTTTCGTTTTGTAATCGCATCGACAATTCTTCTAATGTAAGTTTTTCTTTCACATTTAGAATATTAATAAAATTTCTTCTTCTTATTCTCTAATTTTTATTTTCCTTTTCATCACACATTGATACCATTGAATTGAAGTGTGAATTTATTCACACCCTCACTTGTGAATTCATCACACAACAGTGCAGTGTTCATTTTTCTATATTTTTCTTCATCAATCCCGCTTCTTTAAGTCGACTACCAGCATCAATTGATAGAATAGGATCAATGTAGGGATAACCTTTTATGGGTTGATCCTAGGGAGTTTCATGGGATATATTGAATTTTATTTGATGTTCTTCAACTCTTAAATTTGTTCTTCATTTTAAGAGTTCCTTTCTTTGATTTATCGTCTTCTTTGTCTTCAACGACTTTAACAACAACACATTTGGAGTGGTGGTACGATCCAATTACTTGGAGTTCTCATTTAAGTGATCCTATAAGTGAATTGGTGATTATCCATGAAATTGTGTATTGATTAAAATAGAGAATTTTATTGAGGAATTATTTCATTTAATGATACCACTTGAACCAATGAACAATAAATTCAAAGAAAAATAAATACATCCAATAAATCCCTAGAGACATCCAAAGATCATTTCCTCTTAATTAATTATTTTAATTCAATTCATTTTGTTTGTTTTGTTCTTTAAATAAAGTCACCATTTTTTAAAATCAATCAACACTATAGTTGGCCACTTCATAGCCAATCCCACATCCAATCATAATGTCTCAAGGTTACTTCTTCGGTCCTTGTGGATTCGATAACTGAAGTCGTACTACAAGTGACCGCTTAAACCATATAACTTGGGTAAATTTGGGCTCAACAATATTTTGGCACCGTTGTCGGGGACCTAAGTATGTTATCTTATACACTAACATCTTTTTCTCACCCCAATTCTCTTTTCTCTCCCCTGATTTCACTTCCATGGGAATCTATTTTGAAAAAAAAACCAAATATGGGGAACCTCTCCCAACCTTGACTAACCCACACCAATTGTGATGTACAATGACCTTCCTAGATTTTATTGGTGGGAAAATCAACAACCAATTGATCCACAATGTTTTAACTCCCATGATTTACAAAACATTCCAACCTATAATGAGTTTCAATACCAACAAGGCCAAACTGAACATTCTCCTGTGGAATTCCAACAAATTAATTATCCTCCAAGAAGAAAACATCTGTGTCAACTTCTTGATAATAATTATCCTCAACTGTTACTTGAGAAATTGTGTCAGGAAATGTAGATAATCACTTCATATGTTTCAACCTTAAGAGTATAACTACAAATCAATGAAATGGTTTTGGAACCCATTCCCATTTAGGTTGTCTCTTCCTCATCACTAGTACAAGAATCTTGTCTCCCACAAACCTCACATGAATTTATTGAAGAACCAACCATTGGATTTGGGATAGTTGAACATAATCAAGGAATTTTTGATGGGTACTTAAATTAAGAGGAAACTGTTTTTTGTATTCACAAGAGGGAAACTTGACATTGTGGATAGAGAGTCCTGAATATTTCTCCGTTGATGTTTTTTCAAAAACACCAATCACTGAACAACTGGGAGAAATACCAAACATTGAGCCTATACCCACTCCTGAAATTCAACTATACACTTTTGGGGATGAATCATATTTTCAAACAGAACCAATTCTTTCTAAATTTTTTTGAGAGGAAACTGACTTTCATTCAAATTACTAATCTTCATTAGGAGATTGCAATCGACCAGTACTCAAAATCATTATCCTTCCTCCCCTAGACAATAATTCCATCATATTTGATACCCATGAACATTATTTAGTCATTAATTCTTCTCATGGAAGCAATAATGTTATATTGAACAATGACTTCCTAGGAAAGACAGAAAATGCCATTTCTGATATTCCTTGTATCTTCAAATTCATTTTATAACATGGATTTAAACAAGGAATATATTTTAAAAAACAATCAATCTTAATCATGTTGAAGTGGAGAAATATGGGGTCATTAAAATTTTGAAAGTTGGAATTTGATAAGTTGGGGGGTTCATGTCGAGCTAACGACGTTAAAAAAAAGCACTGCATGGGAGGCAACCCATGGTTTTGATGTTTCCAATAATTTGGAATCATTTTTTTCATATAATAAATTACCTAAAACTGTTGACCTGTTCTTCTATTATGAGTATGGATGGGTATGAAAGGGGAGCACCATATTCATCTGTGTCACGTGGCATTATATCTGAGTAATACCTTACCCATAAATTTAAAAATAAGATAATGTTTCATCAGTTTATTTTGTTTTATTTTATAGGATAAAAATAAAAAATAAAAAAATTAAAAGGTCATGTCGTAGGTCATGGTGAAAAGCCCATTACAACCTCCCAAGTCACTGAGACTCAAACCCAGGATTGAAGGGAGATTGTGGCATGAGATTTCATCATCAACCACTAGGTGACATCATTCCACGATTATCTTTTTCAATTCCCTCTTTGAACACCTCTCCCATACCCCTTCTATGTTTTTCATTATAAACTGGGGACATTGTTATTCTATGTTGGGGGAGATGAAATAAAAAATGGTTTTTTTAATAAGAACATTCAAGGAAATAAAAATTACATTAACATTGAACATGATAACACACATTGCAAACTCTGAAATTGGATATCAAAAAATTTCACATTCCATGATTCTTATTTTAATGCAAGTTTATGTTCACGAGCATAGTTTTTGGAATGTTCCATTTTCCTATGTGATTTTTCAAAGTTTACATTTTCATCCTCTTAATAAAAATGACACAATGCACATCTACTAGATCATCGGTGTAAATTTGAGTTCTTGGGTTCCTTTCATTATATCATAGAGTTCTTGGGTCACTTTTAGTTTAATTTGAGTATCCAAAAAAACAAAAAAAATTGAAAAAAATAATGACCACATAGAGAAGTGTTTTTTCCAAATCTGTGGCATCCGACACATGGGGATCATGACTCCATAGTTTTATTCCAGAGAGTTAGGCTTTATATCTCTATTTTAGAGTATAGAATTGATAATATTTGTGGCATCCGACACTTGGGGATCGTGACTCCATAGTTGTCTTTCCCAGAGTTAGTCTTTTCATATCTATTATGGTTAAAAAAATTTAAAAAAATAAACAAAATAAATTAAACAAAAATTGGATACTCATCTTAAGGTTTAATATGAATCCAACCTTGTGCTTCCATTTTCCCCCCTTGAACATAAAATGGGCCCCATGTCTTTTGTGATGCACAACACTTTATCATGCTTAATTAAAATTGGATGAAATGTGGAGATTATTTTGAACAAAGGAATGGGCTTTGGCTTGGGATATTCTTTTGACCCTAGATTGTTTTAAATTATTTTGATGGGTTTCATAATTTAATTTTTTATGAGGTCTTTGGGTGAGAAATGGGTACTAAAATGTTTTTGGAAAAGGGGATTCGAATTTCATATTTGTAATATATTTTTCTCGGGACAGTCAAAACTCATGTTAGTGGTGTGATTATCCACTGAAAGAGGATAATATTCATTGATTATATATTAATATTAATGTGTTTGAAAGTGCATAATCATCAATCTTAGTTCAATTCAGAAATTGAACTTCATTTCCCATCATTGTTCAATTCATGCTTAAAGTGCCAATTTGGGCCCACTCAATAAATTGCTTTTAAAAAATACAGTATACATCATTTGAATTTTATATTTTTGTATATTATGCATCACTTTATCTGTAACATTTTATATTTTAGGTCCAATGAATGAATCCCAAGGGAAGATGGATATTTTTGCGCCTGAATGCCGAAATTTTTTGGACAAAGCATAATGGGCATAAGTCCCATCTATTAGAATTGGGGCCCACAAATCAAGACCAATGAAGCTCAAATTTTTAAAAAAGAAAGATAAAAATATGGGGATCATTTTATTCACTGTATCCAGAGATAATTCAGATTTTTTCATGGATATATATGGATCCGAAGTTTACATTTTAAATGTTGGGACCAATATGAACCCCTATAAATTCTTCCCACCATTTTGGGAATAACATTCAAAGGGATACACCAAATTACCTGAAATGTGGAAAGATGATAGAGGACACATGGAAGAAGATACTTATCTTCACCGGCTATGGATTATTTGGACATATTTAATGTCAAATTCGAACGTCCAAAAGGATAATGAATTTGGACAGTTTTCTTGGTCAACATCGAAATGTTAAATTACCTTGATTTTATTACCCTCCTTTTAACTCTCCCAATTAATGGGGATGGAATTTGTTGTTGTGGGGTGTCTCTAAAGCACCTTAAATTCCTATATAAGTATATGATGTTGAAGGGAATTTTCATCTAATATTTTTTCTTTCAATTTATTTTTTTCTTTCATCTATTGTATTTCTTTCAATTGTAATTTCCCTCTTTCATTTTGTAATCGCATCGACAATTTGTCTAACGTAAGTTTTTATTTAAAATTTTGTATTTTAATAAAATTTCTTCTTATTCTTGTCCACCTTTAATTTTCCTTTTCTTCACAGGTTGATATTGTTGAATCAAAGTGTGAATTTATTCACACTTTTATTATTGAATTCATCACAAAAAGGTGGGTGCTCATTTTTCAATATTTTTCATCATCAATCCCACTTTTTAAAGTATACTACCTGATTCCATTGATATAATAGAATCAATAGAGGTTTAACCATTTATGAGTTGGTTCTAGGGAGTTTCATGGGCTGGATTTAATGTTATTTTATGTTCTTAAACTCATACTTTTTTTATTCATTTAAAGAGTTAATTTCTTTGATTTATCTTCTTCGTTGACTTTACCAACATTAACGACCACACATTTTGAGTGCTAGTACAATCTAATTAATTGGAGTACTCATTTAAGTCATCATCTAAGTGAATTGGTGTTATCCTTGGAATTGTGTATTGATTAAATCAGAGAATGATATTTAGGAATTATTTCATTTAATGAATACCACTTGATCCGATGAAATTAAAATTCAAAGAAAAATAAATACATCCAATCAAGACCTAGAGACAACCTAGGATCGGAACATCTAAAGGAATTGTTTTAATTCAAGTCATTTTGGTTGTTTTGTTCTTTAAATCATATCACCATTTCATCAAATCAATAAACACCATAGTTTTACACTTCATAGAAAATCCCGCATCCATTCATAGTGTCTCAAGGTTACTTCTTCGGTCCTTGTGGATTCAATAACCCAAGCCGTACTACAAGCGAGTTCTTACATCATATACCTTGGGTAAATTTGGGTGCAACCAAATTTTGAAATATGAGATGCTTATTCCCTTCACCACCAGCTCCTTATATAGACATATTACGAGCCTTATGTCCACCCCCATCATTCAATTCACCCCCAAACAATTAAGAGAGTCAAAATGAGGGTGATAAAATCAAGGGAATTTGATGTTTTGTAGTTGACCGAGAAAACTCTCCAGATTCATCCTCCTTTTGAATGTTCGACTTTGACATTAAATATGGAAGAATCAATAATGGTCCTTGATGACAGATATCTTCATAAATGATTCCTCTATCATCGTTCCAATGTTCAGGTAATTTGGTGTATCCGTTTGAATGTTTTTCATGAAATGAAGGGAAGAATTTATAGGCATTCATATCAGTCCCACCATTTAAATGTAAATTTCGGATCCATATATCTCCATGAACACTTAGGAATTTGATCTAACTACAGTTGAATAAAATGATCCCCATATTTTTATCTTTCTACTGTAAAAATTTGATCTTCATTGTGCTTCGATTTTGGTCCCCACTTCTATTAGATGTGCCATAGGCCCATTATGCTTTGCCCGAAAAATTTCGTCATTTAGGCGCAAAAATCTCCATCTTCCCCTGGGATTCATCCATCATACATAAATTATAAAATGTTCCAAATAAAGTGATGAATCATATAGAAAAATATAAAATTCAAATGATGAATAATTTATTTTTCACAATCAATTTATTGGGTGGGCCCAACTTGACATTTCATGCATGAATTGCACAATGATGGGAAATGAAGTTCAATTTCGAAATTGGAATAAAATTGATGTTTATACACTTTGAAAAACATTAATATTGAGACATAATCAATGAATATTATCCCTTTTCAGTGGATAATCACACCCCCCAACTTGAGTTTTTCTAGTCCTGAGAAAAATATATTACAAATATGAAATTCGAATCCCCTTTTCCAAAAACATTTTAATACACATTTCTCACCCAAAGACCTCATACCTAAAAAAATTAAGAAACCCATTAAAATCATTTAAAACAAGATAGGTTCATTAGCATATCCCAAGTCGAAGCCCATTCCTTTGTTCAAATTCATCTCCACATTTCATCCAATTATAATTAAGCATGATAAAGTGTTGTGTATCACAAAAGACATGGGGCCCATTTTATGTTCAAGGGAGGAAAAATGGAAGTGCTAGGTGTGAATCATATTAAACCTTAAGATGAGTATCTAATTTTTTTTTGATTTTTTTGATTTTTTTTGTTTTTTTAACCACAATAGATATGAAAATACTAACTCTGGGAAGACAACTATGGAGTCCTGATCCCCATGTGTCGGACGCCACACATATTGTCAATTCCATACTCTAAAATAGAGATATAAGGCCTAACTCTGTGCATGACAACTATGGAGTCACGATCCCCAACTTTCGGACACCACATATTTGGAAAAACAACTGATCTAGGTGGTCATTATTTTTTTTATTTTTATGTTTTTATTTGTTTTTTGGATACTCAAATTAAACTAAAAGTGACCGTAGAAAACTATGCTATAATGAAAGGGACCGATGAACTCAAATTTACACCCACGATATAGTAGACGTGCATTGTGGCGTTTTTATTAAGAGGATGAAAATTTAAACTTTGAAAAATTACATAGGACAACCGCACATTCCAAAAACTATTCTCATGAACTTATACTTTCAAAAAAATCAGAATCAAGGCATGAATAATTGTTTGATATCCAATTTTAGAGTTCATTTCTTTGATTTATCTTTTTCTTTGTCTTCAACGACTTTAATGACAACTCATTTTGAGTGCTAGTATGATCCAATTACTTGGAGTGATCATTTAAGTGAACCTCTATGTGAATTGGTGATTAGCCTTGAAATTGTGAATGGATTAAATCGGAATATGATATTGGGAAATTATTTCATTTAATGGATACCACTTGAAATGATGAAGATAAAATTCAAAGAAAAATAAATTCATCCAATCAGGCCCTGGAGACAACCTAGGATCGGCTCATCTTAATCAATTATTTTAATACAAGTCATTATCAAATCACCATTTATTAAAATCAATCAACACCATAGTTGGCCACTTCATAGCTAATCCAGCATCCAATAATAGTGTCTCAAGGTTACTTCATCGGTCCCTCTGGATTCGATAACCCAAGTCGTACTACAAGAGACTTCTTACACAATATAACATGGGTAAATTTGTGTATTTTTGTGTGTTTTCATGTTCAAAATTTAGTTTCTCCAAAATTTACCCAAGTTTTAACGGTTAAGGGATCGCTTGTAGTTTAGTTTCGATTGTCGAATCCTCAGAGACGTAAGAAGATCCTTAGGCACACAATAAAAAGAGGTGGAATTTTTGGCTATGAAGTTTCCAACTTTGAGTTGATTTTATAATTTTTTAAAAGAGAACTATGAGATCTATGTGAATTCAAATTATGACAAAATGAGTAGATCCTGAGTTATATCTCGGGGTCGATTGGATGACTTCTTTTTTAACAATTTTTTTTTTCATTAACTCATGATGGATTCATGCTATGAATTCAAACTAACCTCCTAACCTACTGGATAAACACCTTCACAAACACTTTCTCATCACCTATACACTTGTAGGATCATTTTCATGAGCACTCCAAGGTAAAGGATCTTATTAGCACATAAAAGTGGGGCGAATAAATTAAATTTGGATGAGGAAGAGATAAAATCATTGAACGAGAAATAGTCAAATATAAGAAATTCATAACATTTATAGATCAATAAATAACATCAAATCCTGCCCCTTGCTACCCCCTTGGATCAACCCATAAAAGAGTTAGCCCTCCATTGATGAAATGTTCCCATGAGAAGTGGGATGTAGACTCATAAGGGTGAAATGGAAGAAGTAAAAAAACAAATTAATGATCACTCCACCATTGTGTGAAGAATATCACAAGGTTTTGTGTGAAAAAGTTTACACCATAATGCAACGATATCAACGGATATGATGAAGAAAAGAATAAAATATGAAGAAGAACTTTTATTTAGAACTAATGTGATTCAAAAGACTTACATGAGAATGAAGAACGATTAGAACACCAAATTTACAGGATAACAATGCAATGTAACAAAGCACCAGTGGGTGTGGGTATATTTTCCATTTTGAATAATTAAGCTGATATCTCGTTATAATTTTGTGAAAGCCTCTGTGAATCCTTCCATCGCGCATTAATATATATTTCTTGTGGGATCCATCTACAAAAAATGTACTTTTCAAGGGATGATGAATACTAAATCAATGTTTCAATGTTTTATTTTTTAGTAAACTAAACAAATGGTATCATAATGTTAAAATAATCTCTTCCCGCATTAGTGTATTAAGTTTAGAAACAACACAGTTCCATGATTCTACATCAATCATCACATGTTGGTCATTGATGAGTCCAATTTACCAAATATACATGGATTTTATGGGTTGACATGCTGGACCCATGAATTCCATTAAACCTTGAATTCTAGGCCTTTCCATTTATCCTTAATGATTTTTTCTAACACCGTCAAACTATGGTGCTACTATTTTTTCTACATCTGTAGTCATTCATCACCTAAAAGTTCCTCAAATTAAGCAATATAAATATGTTTCTCTTCTATAGTGGTAGCATTAACATGTGAAAAAAAGGTTATTGTACCTCTGTACTGGGAGTAGTAATAGGTTTAGAAACCTATTGTTTATCTAGATCTGTAACATCAGCATGTGAAGAAGGTCATCATTTATCTATACTGGGAGATAAAACATTTTGACAAGACCTATTGTTTCCTTTATGTGATATCATTGACTCATTCATAAGGTCTTTATTTCTCTACACTGTGAGCAACGGTTGCTGGAGAGACCTCTTGTTCCTCTAGATTAGGATAACCAAAATTTTCAGAAGTCATTATATAAAGAATTGGTTGTTCATTTAATTTTGATTATATAAATTCAATAGATAACATTTAATAACATGAGGAATCACAATATAGAATAAAAAAAATATAACCCGATTATTTAACTCTTTTTTTTTAAATATGAAGGGATTTGAACCCTCTGCCAAGTATCCAAATCCCTTAATTGTGGTCTTCTCAGAAATACAGTACCACATCTACCTTAACATAACTGTGAAATGATTATGATGTCTTGATTAAAGTTTCAACCTCATTTTAATTTTCATCTGACCCTTCATTGTTTTTGGTTGAAGATAGAAAAATTAACCAAATTTGGTTTGCAAAGTCTGGAACACAATATACCTGTACTGCCTATGATTCCATTATAAATGATTCATCTTTGTAACCCTATTTACCTAAATCCACTTTCACGAATACCAATTCATATATTTTAAAACTACTCCTCTTATCAACACACTTGCATTGAAAAATAGGCATTTGGAATGTTTTATAATAATACTTAATTTCTTATGATGCCGAAGTATGACATATTTGTGTAAATTGGATTTTTATCCTTAGTACTAGAAACATGAATCACTTAAGCGAAAAATGTACCTCCACTATTTTAAATTGTACTATCTTCATAATGTTCATTCTTATAGAACAAATAACCATTAATTACAAAACCATTGTAAGATAATACATACCCACATGGTCCTATGGATAGATATAAAATTAATTTTGAAATTGAATCCGAACTATCATATGGATCTTTAAAAATATGGTCATAAAAACATCATATAAACTATTGATTATCTGTATTCGATATCCATATTTTATCCTTTGATGGATTCAAATGCATAAAAACATATTTATGGGTTTTAGTGTATGGGGAACCTACAAAATACTACAAAAAATGTAAAGGAGGTCATGATCCCGATCTGTAATATTAATTGTGATGACGTCCCATCATGAAATTCTTTCACCCATAGGCCTCCCAATGTGAATATATTTAGGTAGACCAAATCGTTCCATGGTGAATAGGTATTTGATACAGAATTTAATGGATTCCTCAACTATATATTACTCTTTAATAAAACCCTTAGTCCCAAATCGATTTTTTAAATACCCTTTCAAAATCATCATATACCATTCAATGTGGTACATCCATCTATAGTGTATAGGTCCACATAGTCGAATGTATCCCACTATGTGAACTATCAAATGAACAACAATATTAAATAACTCTAGTTGGCAGAACATTTCATATTCACCTAAAGTGAAGGTCATTCCACTTTCTATAGTTAGAAATTTTGATGGATTTTTAACTATTATTCATATATCATTGAATAAAAAAATTTATTAGTTAATGTATGATTGACATTTGTGGAAAAAATGAAACATAAAGATAGAGTAATTAAATATTGCATCAAAACATGGAAGTCATGTGATTTCAGACCCTTTAACATTAAATTGTTTGCTAAAATAATATTCTTGATATTCGATGAATTCTTATATGGAACCTTTAGGTCATTCAAGATGTTTCAAAACTAATATCTCTCCTGCATGGAAATAGTGTAAGCATCTGGAAGAAGAAAAGTTCAATTTTTACCCTTCAGTGGAGCCGACCCTTCTCATATTCACATGTCAACCTTGTCTAAATTAGACATAATTCCATTTTTTGGGTGTATTTAGCAATGTGATGATGACACTATCACATATATGTTTTTCAATATGCACAACATCAATAAAATGTCATACATAAAGACAATTTCATTATGGAAATTAAAACAAATAGATCTATTTTTCC
This sequence comes from Viscum album, assembly GCA_963277665.1. Classification (NCBI taxonomy): domain Eukaryota; kingdom Viridiplantae; phylum Streptophyta; class Magnoliopsida; order Santalales; family Viscaceae; genus Viscum; species Viscum album. The sequence goes on along the minus strand of OY728141.1, from coordinate 1,010,925,047 downwards.
AACAGATTTTGATAAGGTTGTTCTAAAACAGTTTCCCAAAATTAGTTTCCACATACTTTATATTCTCAAATAGTTGATCACCTATTGGTGGTGATGGTGTTATATGTTATTTTGAACTTCCATTGAATTATTTCACCCAAGATTGGTAATTATGTTGTTGGTGTAGATATTTGTGATGTATTAGAAACATATTCTTTAAAGAATGTTTCAACTTAATTGACTGTGTACCTTATTCACAATTGAGACACTCTAGATTTCTTGTAATGCAATATCCTGAAAAAATTCCATAAGAATGAAAGACATTTATCATCACAAACAATATGGATCTCAACATGAAATCTTCAGTTTTGTAGGTATCATACAACATAACACCTAAATCCCACAATAATTTTAAATTCTCTTTCAATGGATCCATATAAAAATCAATATCATTACCCAGTTTTGATGTTCATAATATAATCCTAGATAACATGATTTATTTTTATTTCAAGCATAACCATAGTGGAAAGTTATGATTTATCAACATAAATGGCATTCTACCGTGAGTTCTGATTTAAAACCCAAAAGGATTCACACCATCTATATATAACTCAACATGAAGGTTTCTCAGCTCGTTTCTATATTCAGGATACTCATGATAAATTATATTCCACTAAGGAGATTATGTCGGGGGATGTAGTTTACCATATTTATTTCTTATATTTATGTGATGCATCAATTTTGTAGTAGTCTCCTATTTTCTATATAGGCACATAATCCTTGGAATGATTGGATAGTACCCAAAATTTTCATAAGACCAGATTTGTCATGCTTATATTGATAAAAACCACACATTTAGAATTCTGTAAGTGGTTTTTGGTCTCCTAAAATAATATACATTCATCCAGGCAGTCTTGTATTCTCTTAGATATCATACCCATCAATAGTAGCATTCATTTGGTGTCGTATGTACAGCTAGGGAGTACATTATCTTCTGCGAGCATGTCATTCAAGAGAGAAAGTAGCTCCGTAAAACCAACATCACTCCATCCATTTTCTATTACCAAATTATACATCTTCAATATGGCTTAAAATGATATATATTTAGTGATACCATCACACCCTAGCGTCTCTAGAAAACTATTTAAATTCTCAAACAATTTTGGACAATCACAAAGTTCATATTAAACTTTCGTTTTCATTTCATCAATATAATATACATTATCATTCACATTTGTAATCACATACTCGATACAGTCTTATTCATTTTCAACACTTGTAATCATATTAGATGATCCATAAAATGCATTGTTATTTGATCCACTTTCTATATTAACCTTTTCCTTATGATTAGACTAACATTTATAACATCGATCTATTCCAAGAAATATAAAGTGTTCTTCTAACTCCCCTGAACTAATTGGTCTTGAATATAATCTACTTAAACATAGACCAACATTTTGAGAATGGTCATATGCATTATCTTTTGAAAACGTGATGAACTCTTTCACTCCATCTAAATACTATTTTGTTATATGATTGGAATACATCCATTATTTATTAATATCCATCCAATTTGATTTGATAATATTAATAATTTTAAAAATAAATATCCAAAATATGTTCAACTAGGGTCACCATTCAAACATATATCCCTCTCATAACATCTAATGGAAGAAAAACAATTCAGAACATAGCGGACCCTATAAAATATAGGTGTGATCTAAAATTCTAGTAGGTCCCCACAACCTACAAAACCTAAGTGATCACACTGATATTAAATAAAAAAATATCTTGTTTGAAATACATTATAAAAATGATTTACCCAATATGTAGTGAGTCACAACTGTGTGTTAAAACTCTTTTTCTAAGATTTTCATATTATGAAAAAAATAACTTAGAAAAAAAAATTCCCCATCCAATACCTATTGGTAAAATCACTGTTTTAAAATTTGAATTTAAACTATTTCATAAACACCCATTTTTTAAATAAAAATTTCAAAACACAGTGTGGTTTCCAACTATCATATAGTTTTCTAAATCATGTTTGAAAAGAACCCATTTACATAAAACAAGACATGGTGGCCTAAAACCAAATTTTCAAAACTTACACATTATTGGAATTTCAAATAAAAACTATTATAACTTTTATCATTTGATAATACTTTTCAAAATTATTATTGAAATAGTTTGAAAAAAATTAAAAAACATTCTTTCTTTTGTTCCTTCCATAAAAACCATTCATAATCCCTTTAAAAAGTTGAAAATAAAACCACAAACAGAATAAAGAAAGTACATGGTCATGCACCACTATTTATAGTTGAAAAAAGGGGGGAAATGACAATAAAATATGTGCTATACAAAAATAGAAATATAAGGGGATATAATATAAGTGGAGAGATAAACCCCTATATGATCCTAAAAAGGATTCTAGTGTCTTGGGTATCATTAATAGGTTGTTATAATAAAAAGAATTGAATTGGGGATAAGGAGATTAGGTCCTCACTACTAAACCTATCCATCCCCCTAGAATTCCAATCTAAATAGGTCGTAAATAATAAACATCCCCACATGGGATCAAAAACAATAATGGTAATTCCAGAATCAAAGGGGATTAAGAGGGTATCACACCTTTTATGAAAATTCAATTTTTTATAAGATTTCAAAAGGGATTTATCTTCTCAAAACATTAGAGGATTGAAAATCCATTTTATCATTTATAAAACTCATCCTAATGTACTATTGGGACCAATTTTATCAAAACACATTTGATACTCAAATGGGAATTCACACTACCCTTTAAAGGACCATTGAAAAACATTCAAATACACAATAAGTTTCAAAATCAAATCCACATGAGAAAACAAAACCATTTTAAATAATTAATGTTATTTAGATATAATAAAAGAATTAAACACCTCAAAACATTGATATAAAAATTAACAAAGGCTGAAAATTTGTTTTTAAATATAGATCACAATGGTTAACTCACCAATTTAAAAATAAAACAACATTTTCCAAAAACAATTACACTTTAAAATCACAAAACTCTTGGTCTGAAATCAAAGGAACACTAGAATAATTATTAAAACATAAATTCCATGATTACCACTAATTTTAATACAAAAATAATTATTCAAAAAAATATAGTTAGTCATTTTTCTAAATAATTGTCATTGAAAATCATTCCATAACAAGGGAAAAAATCACATGGAAAGCACACAAAGTGGCCAATTATCTACATAAATATTTTAAATAATTTATAAGAAATTTTTCAAAACATTGAACTTAAACCATACTTGACACCAATTTATAATGTAATCCACATTTATAAAATTAATTGATTCATTAAAATGTTCCCATAATTATCTGATCTGATAATCCAAATGGGTCAATAAGAGTCCCCAAATGTAATAGAACCCTTTATTTTTCATGCATCCTATAAAACCAAGTGTATATTCACCCCTATGAAATATATAGAGTTTCATGAAAATAATAATATTATATCACCTCTATATAGTGGTTTTCACCATGAAAACCATTAGTTCTAGTTAGAAAAATGAGATAAAAACCGTTTATTCATTAAAGTAATATTTTCATGACAGAAAACATGATCATGGTTAAATAAATTAAAACAAATGTTAAATGACATTCAAAATATCCAGATTCAATAATAAAGAGGGAAATAAAGATATCAAATCACATGTAGTCATGAATCAGGCATTATATGATAAAACCAATGTGTTTGAGGATATGAAGACTGTCACTAGGAAAACGAGATAGAATACATAAACCAAGAATTTAATATAATAAATACCATTTTTATTATTGGGTCACTAATCAATATTTTCAACACACTCTTTCTAAACCGACCACTATCACTTTCTAGGTCATAATTTGTACTCATCGTCGCATATGTCCCGGTTACCAAATAACCAAATTTCTCCCATGTACAAATAATAATCCAATATAAAAATTCAATTATGATATGTTTTAAATTACAAAAAACAAAATTTTTATGTTATATTTCTATATAAAAATTTTATTTTTGATTTATTCAAAACCAAATCAATCTATTGAATCACATCATTAAGCCTTGGATGCACCAAAAAATGATTCCCTTTAAAAATCCACATGGAATTTCTTTTTAAGAAAAAAATGTCATCAAATTAAATAATAATTCATAATAATTCATCAAAAACAAAATTATAATAATAAATAAGGGAAATATCAAGAATATTAGGATTTAATATTGAATGAAAAAAATATTTGGATACACCTATATTAAAACTGATAAATTGTTTCGCATTCATATATAATCACTACGAAAGAATCCTTAAGAACCAAGAAAGACATGAAATTTAATTAAAACCTCCTCCTCTAACCTAAGTGCATCCCCATGTCCATGTATATTTCACTTACCTAGTAAAAAAGAATGAAAATTGAAGAACAAGTGGATAGGGGGAGAAATCATATTGAAATACATAAAAATAATATTTGAATATCATAACTTTAGTTTTTAGGGAATTGATTCATTGAAAATGTGGCGGTAGTGTCACAGATCAACCGCATGGAGGAAGTGCAGCTCAGTGAGAGTGGCACGTACAGAATGCGGGGTTCAGGTATTGTAGTTGTGGGAGAGTGGAAAAGAAGTGGTATTGAGGATCAATAGGAGTATTCGCACGATGACATTGGGGTAGCGCGGTTGGGTAAGAGAGGAGAAGCAACAACAGTGGGTTCGACAAGAGCAGCTGCATGGAGACAATAAAATTCCAGGATAGCATGAAGGTGTGAAAGAAAGGAAATATGGTTAGGGTTATTTTAAAATAAGGGGAATGCTTTTATCATTTCCTCCAAAAAATAAATAATAAAGGATATCTTTATCAGGGCTAAAATAAAATGAAATGATAAAACATACCTTTATCACCACGTTTTTAGCATTGATAAAGATATCCATTAATCAATGATAAAATTTGGTAATAAAATGTGTCTTTATTAGTACGGAAATTATAGCACTGATAAAGAATAGTATTATCATCATTTTTAAGAAATAATAAAGGGATATCTTTATCATTACTAAATGATCATTGATAAAGATATAATATTAATAATTTATTTATATTATAATACTAAAAAGGTTTAGGAGAAAAGAATGCCATCTTCTAAAGGCCCACAGACTGACACAAATGTTGAGTTTAGTGTCATGCATACATCATGATATCTATGTCATTAGGTCTATGTCATGTATTCATCCCTACTTGTCTTCTTCATGTTTGTGTCGCAACCAGCTAGTGGAAATTTGCTTTTACCTAGATTTAAACCTGGGATTGATGCAGAATTTCTGGGATCCATTACCATTCGAGAAACCCCCAAATGAATTATATAAATATATATATAAATATTTCTATATAATTTTAAATATATAAATGTATAAATTAAAATTAAATTAAGTTATTAAAATTTTATAATTGTTTATAGATACATATATATATTTAGTTATAATTATAATTATATATAAATATATTTCAAAAATAAATAAATATAAATAATATTTATTAATTATAAATATAAAAAATATCTTTATTATTTAAATATATTTATTTTAATTTTATTAGTATTTATGGGAACAATATAAGTTAATGGGTATAACCAGAATGAATCATAAATAGAAAGGTAAAGATTATAAAAAATGAATCATCACATATATATTGAATGAATGATTAATAATTGTGTCATTAATGTATAAATAGACATTCAGGAGTCATTAATACATAAAATATGCATCCATCATCACTAAAAATTGTAATATTATCATTTGGAACATGGAAACCCATAATCATGTTAAAGAATGATCGTATGATTCATATAACATCAATTATATGTACTCATAAAAATAATCTATGAACATAATGTCGATCATGCATATCATCATTATCTCTTGATATATATATTTATTGACCAAATTAATCAGAGAAATATATTTATTTAGAATTATATAATTATATATATAATAAATATAATTATTATTTTAGAAAATGTATTATAATTATATAATTTCTTAAATATATATATATTTTTTTTGATAATCATATAAATACTTTTTAGGACATTACATATATAATTGGATTATTAAAAAAGCTATATTAATTATAAACATGGGGTTTTAATTGATTTACATATATAAACAGTATTTTTTAATGTAAATATTACAATTATATATATATTAATAATATTTGTTATTAAAAATATTTATCAGTGCTAAGAATAGCGCTGATAAATGGTACACCTTTATCAACGTAGATAAAAGCCACATTTATCAACAATTTTAGCTAGAACTGATAAAGGTGAGGGTTTTATCAACGCTTTCTACATAGCACTGATAAAGTCGATGCATCCCTTTCTCGGATCTATGGTAGTGTTTGCATCAAAAAAATAAGGAATATATCATTTTAGTTAAACCAAATATGGATATATGCACATCACCATTGACTATTTCTCAAAGGAACCAAAACTAAATCCCTCTATATTTCCCACACAGAGTTTTAATGTTTGTGGGAACATCATTATTATAAATTCAAGTGCTAGCATAATGATTCATTGAAACCATAAAAAATGTGACGATCACCTTAACGTTCCACCAATTCAGGAAGATTAACTCAAATTAGGTGCTTGGATGGTTTTCATCTCTCCCCAGTAAGAGGGAGAGAAAAGAGTGGCTCTCATCAATCATTTAATGAATAGTAATGTGTGTGATAGCTTCCTCAGACATTTATAGTTAGTTTCCAAATAAATCAAAATGGCTCAAAGACCCCCCCCCCATATACGTATTATGAACTAAATAAATAATATATAAATTCTTATGAATGAATTACTAAGTCATGAATATAATTTTTTTTTTTCATTTACTTGTATCATAAAAAAATATTATGTGATAAAAATTATCCAATAACTAAACTCGGTATTCCAAAAAATATTAAATGAACCATGAATAGTAAAATAATATTTGTTCATATTATATTTATGAAATTAATTTCTTTAATACATATAAATATAGTAAAAACTAAACTGAACTAAAATTATTTTTTACTTAAATAATAATGAATTTATATATTTCTTGGCTATCAATAAATCTCATATATCCCTAGAACACAATAAAGATTTCCACTATGTCTTAAACTCCTATTCATTAGAATAATCTAGAATTTTGAATACTCTTAGTTTGTGATCCAATATAACCTTATCTCTATAAGGGTGAATACTAGTCATATACTAGGAGTTCAGTCTAGAAACCCATCAAATACACTAAATATATATTGATAAGTCATAACAATAATGTCCATACAAACAAATGTTGTTTAGTAAAATCACATTGTCTCGAGATTTCTCCCAAAGTAGTATGTACCACTTTTTTCATCATCCTTTCGTGATTTGTCAAGAGTTGACATAACTCGATTTACATACATTATTTTACCATGGCAATGTAATTATTGATGTTACTACCATCATGATCAACAATACTTGAGATATTACTTCCTTTCATAAGCAACCAATTCTATATCATCCTTCATGTATCAAAGTTTGTAAAATAGTATACACTGATATTAATCTCAGGTGTATAGACCATTATGAATGTTTACACATATGAATTGCCACTATCACTTAAAAAATGTGGTTTTCATATTGGTGAGAAATCGTCATGATCTCATCTACTTGAGGTCACCATGTATTAGTTGTATGATAACAAGTATCAACTATTTTTATTGTACATTACATGATAGTCAAACACCATCACTATACCATTAGTATGACATATCTATACCATTTAATATTAATTTCAAAGTATCTTATAGTTCTCATTAAATATTGGGAACTACTATAACCTTCTGATACAACAAGTATTCTAAAGAGATTAAACCTATAAATAATGGATGCCTAAATATCAACACTATTATGGTAAGAGTAGATAATTTATAACTCACAATATTCATGATATGGTAATTGAAAATTACTATATTAGTTGGGTAAAGGGAACTCACTATTACAACATTATTCACCGTAATATAGTTGTTCAGTTTGGGAATACCATTCACAATTTATAAGACTCAATGAGAGTCTATTCAATTAATTATGCCTATAACATGGAAGATCATTTATCTCTGTATGATTTTTACAAAAACAAAATCAATTAGTAATAGGATCAAATGCATGAATTTTTGGAAGTATCTGGCAGAAAAGTTTTCACTAATTTTGGATTGATGGAAAATAATCCATCATCATTTATTTTTTATATAATAAATCGTAAGATTACCAAAAACACAATTTCACGAAAAATACTTATGATAGATATAGAAAAAGAAACATTAAATTTCTGTCTTTTGATCATTTATATCATTAAGTCAACCTTTAATTGGATTATTAAATGATAAAATTGATGTAAAATCCTGGTTCATAGTTTATTTGAACTTTTTAGAATGTTGGAAATTTTGTGAAAATGGATTACATATTTTATTTTCTTCTTTGTTATGTGAAAATCATGACATTTTAAAAATATCACATATCAAGAAGTATATTCCCAAACCAACACATATTATATTGTCAGTAAAATGGTGTTATAGGTAGATGATTATTTGGTGGAATGAATATTTTTTATCACTCACCCAATTAGTAAAAAATATAAGTAATGAAGAATCCTTTAATATGTGTTCGAAATAAGTATTTTTTGATTTCAGAAATGATTTTGGTATTGATAAGAAGAGGTATAATACTAATTGTGTGATTTGTTTGATCCAAAATATAGTTGATGCTAATCAAGGATTGGAATCTTGATTATGAAGAGGTTGTAAAAATAGTTATCTTTATGTATCAGTTATCTCCCTTAATTATAGTATTTATTTGCATTTTTATATGAAATTTTATTTCATTGGATGATTAGTAAATTTTAGAGATAAATATTTTTTTAAATGAGGGGAACTTGGTACAAGGAATACATTGGGAACTAGGTGGGATAGCATAAGTTACATCGTTTTCCTAGGTGGGGTGTGGGATTTTAATTATCCCCACTCTGAACCTAGGGGACTAATGGTAGCTATATAACTATCCGATATGATCTTTAAAGAGTGATAATTTATAACCTTTAACATAAAAATGTACAACATTTATAATTTTTTAGTCAAAAATTTCCTTCCATTATATATATATGATTAGGACCTCATTTTACAATTCTCACCGACTCATCCAGCTAGGCCTATAGTCATTATTAGGATTCATCTGGGATTTTTCATGGTAGTAAACTATTTTCAATGGTAAGGTATGTATGTATTATTACAAATATTATTGGTATTTTTTTAGTATATTTACATACCTTCCTATATCTATCAATTTATAGGTCTTGGATTAAAGAACATTTGTTAGTAATTCTTTCTATGGGTCTTTTTTTGGACATTATATTCATTGGTTGTGAATTGAGGTTACTTTTATTTATTTTTAGTTTTTTTTTCAATGTTAAAAGTGATCTAAATCACATTTTATTCATATAAAATATTCCTAAACTAGTTATATGTTCCCTGTCTACTATAATTGGACCTAGGGATTAAAAAATGCAGAGGCTAAGATGGGTTACCTTTTTTTTGTTCATACTCTCATTGTGAGGTAGTTTTAGGGACATGGGGTAGAGTAAGGGGGTGAAAAAATAATTTATTATCAATTAGAAACATTTTTAATTAAAATGTATTTTAAAAACTAAGTAAGAATTAGTTTATCCTCTTTATATCTTAATGAATTATTCCTTGTGTCTTCCACCGTGAATTTAACATTATATTATAGTGGAAAATATATTATGATATTGGTTTCTATACACATATTATAATGATTATTGTAATACTTATGAAATATCATATATTAATAAATGTTTATGATATTATAAAAATGAAAATAATCATGAATCTCTAAAATATGTTCCCTGTATTCTAAGAATGACTCATTGTGACATTTCCACCCTAAACATTATGAATATTCATATAGAAGAATCTTAAAATATACCACAAGATTGTTTTCTAGGGAAAGTTTATTATTTTTTTAAAAAAAAATTATTATGATCATATTAGGAGTTATTATTGTGATTAAAATTCATTGGGTACACATTAATGATATTGTATACATGTATATGTATAAAATGGTATTTTATTTTATTTTATATGTTAGTGATGAGAATTATTTTATAGATTCGATCATGAGACATGGGTACTAGACATGGAGATATATGAGTTCATAAATATGATCAATTCATCTCTCTATATAGTGAGGAATTATATTTAGTAATTTTGGGTAAATGTTTTCTTTTTATGTATATATATAGGCATATCTTCAATCCTATTGGTAGACAAGTAACCTTTTATGAGATAAAGAAGATGAGGCAGACATACAATTACTCATTATGAGGAGATTTTGGTCACCCATTGAGGAAATTGATTGATAAATATATATCTGTTTTTGTATGTTTATATATATATATATATTTATATCAACCCTAACTATATTAATTTATGGGTATCAACATAATTATACTCTATGTTTGATTGGTATACTATCACGAACCAACCATGGTCGACCCCGATTCGATCACCTGAGTCGATCTGTGGCAAGGCTCGACAGTCATTCTAAATCCTCTTGGGTTGGAAACTAATGTTGAGGTATCAACAAAGAAACTGAGGGAATGATTTCCCCCAATATAAAATAATCTAAACAATATAAAATAAACTGAGAAACCAAAATAAATACAATATTCAAAATTGAATAAAATTTTACGAACCCAGATAATACAACACAATTATTCAACAAAACCCAAACTGAACTAGAAGACCACAATGCCTCTATGTGACCCCTAGGGTCAATCTCGGATACCAAAACCAACCATCACCCATAACGATCAAAACCAAGCTGTAACTTACACCATAATCTAAAAAAAATAAATAATTATAGGAGTGAGTATTAAAAATTCATGGCGTGCCTAAAAAATATATTCCCAATTCATTTAATTTGAATAAAATATAAATCTATTTCATGTTTGAACTTTTTTTACAAAACTAGGTTTTTACACATAGTTTCCACTTTAAAACAAAACATAGTCAATTTCCCTCTTGTAATTAAACTACAATCTTTCTAAGAAGTAAACACTAACACATTAGCGGATATGGATGATTTTTTATTTAAAAGTGTAAATTAAGTTGTAAATCATTCTCATAACATTTCTTTAATCATTGATAACCATTTTATAAACATTATAAAAAATATACACCATGCAATAAGGCATAAACAATGATCACATAAAAAGGGAAATGAATAATAATACAAATGAACAACTGAACAACAATGTATCTCAATCATCCACCATATATAACTATGTTTCAAAAAACATGGGAGAACCTATGCGCTCCATGGATAATCTAGAACATACTATTCTGAATAATCCTAAAGGCATGCCTTGCACGATGATATCGACTATCTCACACACTTAATCGCACCCTACGTGTTTCGAATGAGGGGAACTATCCCAAAGTGAAAAAAAATCAATGCTAAGGTCTGTTATTCAGAGTGAAATCATAAACTAGTGATATAAATGTTCATTGAAAATATGCTATCTATTCTATGTTCTAATGTCATGACTAAATAGTGGGTGATCCAACCAATTATAACTAAGCATCCAATCAGATGATCACGTATCACACACAAGAAAATCACAAAATAAGTCACCACAAGGAACACATCCCTTTCCTTTTAAACCATTTGATCTCAAAGGAGTTATACACAGTGGACCTCCCACACCATTCAATATTACCAAGGCAAGAGGACCATCAAAGGAGAGTTTTGAAGATGCCACTTTCATAAAAATTCCAATAGGGCCTCAAATCACCCTTTTAAAAATCACCCATTTCCAAGAAGAAACCAATAAATTTCCATAACATTTTAAACCATTTTAAAAGAACCAAAAACACACCTATTTCAAGACCAAAACCATTTATAAATTTTCTTGAGAAACCTAAAACAACATTTTATATGATACAAATACATTTAAAATTCCAATCAATTCTTTGAAAATTATTATCCACTTGAAAAAGAAAACTTATAATTTCATCAAAAACATGGTGTTCCAAAATAATAAAAAATTCAATATATTTCCAAAAAATTAATGAAATTACTTTATTTCATGATAAATAATTATTTTAAAAATCAAACATCCGTAATTACCATCCATGGATGGTGTGAACAGTAAAAAACTAATGATTACAATATTTAAAGAGAAATTTCAAGTGGAAACCTAACTGAAATCACATTAACTTCAATAACACCCAATATAAATGACTCCATCAGGGCTTAAGTAAGTATGAACATCCAGGTTGAACCTTAATAATGAAAAAAACTCAATTTTTTCACCACCCTAGTTAATAAAATCATCCAAAACTAGACACTAAGGTTACATAATAAATGACAGATGGATGAAAACCAAAGTAGGAACATAAGGGAGCCCTAAACATTCAATTTGGGTGGAGAATAAACACAAAACCACCTTGAAACCCCCTTAGAGGGGCTTGGAGAAGCCAAAAACCACCATGGGATGCATCATGCTCATAAGGTTCGAATGGGGGAAGCCAATGGAAGTAACCCAAATTAATAAGAGGAAGAAAACCCCAAAATACAATTTTCTAGGTTGGTTTCACTATTATCTTGCGTGGTTTATGAAATTGGGCAATTCCCCACTGTCTTGTTTTGCACGGACTGCACACTTACTCTACATGGTTAGTTTAACTATTCAACATAACCATTAGAACTATTCACAATTAGGATTCAAGTTTAATCTAACAATGAACCTTAATCTTGTGACCATGAGAAAGGCCCCAAAACACCACCCTTTTCACCCCAAAACTCATCTAATTCAAGGGTATTAACCATCCATCCAACACAACCCACAGAGAAGTGACATTACGGGTGTCACAGACTACCTAACATGACATTTTCTCCCTATACCATACAAAATAACCATTAATAATACCAAAAACCACAAAAAACAACCAAATAACAGAACTCCAAAATCAATTGGGAACACCTTGTATTCTAGAGAAAAACCAAGAACCAAAATAAAAACCATAATAAAGGATAAAAATAAAACATCTAGTGAGAGAATTCTCCCCATCACTACTCTTTATATCCCCAGAATGTCAGGAAATTTGTTGTTAATTGATCAAGGACCAAGGTTCACACACTTTTATGATTTTATTCCCAAAACATAAAAGAACATTGACTATCACAATGCTGAAACACACACTTCTACTGGTTAAAAATTGAAACCAATACAACTTCTTGGAAAATAACGTTAAACGTGAACCAAAAACCCCAAAAACCTTGTGGAAGAACATTAAATTCAAATATTTTATTCTTAAAATAAATTTTTAATCCCACCAAAGTTTTATTTCAAGGTAAATTGTTATATTTTATGGTTTAGAAACATTTTTTGAGATTAATTGAAAAATGGCCTATATTGGATTTTAATAGTTTTAGTAAATTTTTTTTTCTTTCAACCATAACTATTTATAAAATAATCCAAATTGAAATTTTTTTTTTCAGTTTCTATATTTTATTATATTTATTTCGTTCTTCTAGACCCAACGCTTAATCTATTATTTTGAGGTCCAAATCTATCTCACAAGTTAGGCTTTGATCATTGTGCACATATCTGAATAAATTTCATATTAGGCCCATAGATCATAATTGGCATAACCAAATGATCTAAAATTATACCTAGAAGATTAATACATCACTAGGAAAATTTTATTCAACTTTGGTACTACCTTATTCATCTATCCTCTTGGTCATTAATGCATGGAAAATTTGAGCATTGGAATATGAAGTGTAACCTACCGAAAAATTATTATCTCATATTGAATTATACATAACTCTAAAATAACATGGCCAAAAAGATCATCTTTTAAGGTTCAATGTGGATAAATTGTATGAAAAATTTCAATAAGTAAAATTTTACTACGTCAGTCATTTAATAGGTCATCCATGTGGAAATATTTGGAGGATTATTTTGGATCAAAAATTTCACATTTGGTTCCTATAATGTGTATCCCTCATTCACTTAAATGTGTTGGAAACATGGGGGTAGCCTTTGTTGTCAATTTAATATAATTTTGTACTTCCAATTATTTTTCAAAATTAATCTACATTATTAGTATATGTTATTATTTTTATTCATCTCATTATTTCAAATTTGCAACTTTTGTGTTTCCCCCTCACTTTCTTATCCACTTTAATCTCTTATTCTCATGATCATGAGTAACTAACGTATGAAAATTCAAGGGGGATAAATGAAGTATCAAAAAAATCATTTTACATTCACGTTTTATGTTTATTATTTTCATAGAGTTAGGTTGAGGGGTATATATGTGGGAAATGAACCTTTGTGTCTCAACATTCTAGCTGAAGCTTAGAATTCACTTCTACAATATACACCCTTGATCTAGGAGGTGGATGTGTGGTCTCTCAATAATTGTTTAGTGTACCATATATTCAAAACATGGGAATTATTTTATGTTCATGTATAAGATGTATCATGAAAATTAATTTTATTTGAATCTAAAAAAAATAGATGTTGATGGTTCACTCTAGATAATATCCCAAGATGATCTCTATTCTCTCTAATATCATTATGTCTACATTCATTCTGTTTCCTTTGAATCTGCATATTTAATTTTAGTTTTGAATTCTTTTTTATCAAATTTCAATTTATATTTATTTTATAAATAAATAAAATATAAAAAAATGTGAATTAGATGTATTAACTGATTGACTACAATAGCTCATCAAGAGGTCGACATAGGTCATCCCTATACTGCACTTAGTTATTAAAATTTTTTGAGAGTGTGCAAGAAAAATTTACATCACTTTGCGCAAGAGAAACTATTGGTTGTACTCTAAAAACATGAGGTCTGTAAAAATAAAAAAGACCCAAAATCAAATATCTCTACAAGAAACCATACAATGCTAAAATAACACCATATGCCATACTGGTTTAGGTACATAGGAGGCCAAAATGTACTCCCAACAATTTTAGAGATATATATATGTGACCAACCAAACAGGGATAAGACATTTTTATGAAACTTGGGCATTGTGCATGTTTAGGACACATGGTTTTCCAATAAATTCACTAATCGTGAACCCTTACTAGACAACTTGGGCACCGGTATGGTTTGGCCGCATAGCTTGGAAAAACGTGTTCCAATAGGGCGATATGGTCTATGAAAATTGTAGATCCATGTTTGTGCCTTCAATATGGTTTATTTGACCATGATTAAGTTGTGTGATGTCAACTTGAGAAAACCAAAAATCTTTCAATGTTTCTCTTGGGAACCTCACAATTGGGATTAAACTGTGAAATATGAAAAAGAAGGGAAAATAGACTCAACCTCAAGAGATTCCAGGGTTACCCCTTCACTGTTCACCAAAACCATGTAATTGATGAAAATAAACTCAAAACTCAACATTTAACTATTAATCATTAAAAACATAAGAGAGGAACCAAGAACAAATAATAAACCACAAAAGTCTCTTGATAGGTCTCCCCACAATTAAGAACCGACCAGCTTATACCAAAAGTACAAGAAAGATCCACTTATCATAGAATTGCATCCACAAAGGCACAAACTCTAGAATTACATGAGGAAAATACCACCAATATAATCATAACAAGGGGAAAAGGATATTTGACCAGCTTATAGCCCAATAATGGAGACAAGTATTTAACCATAGTTACCTATACCCATGAAGATTATTGTCTATGTGAAGAGATTCACTCTGAGACCTATGGCTGGAGACCAAATGTCTTGAATCATTTTCCACCACACATTCAAGAACTAATAAATCCTAGTTGGAACTCCATCTTTTGGAAAATAACCAGTCACAAAACACCCATGTAGAACTAAATAAACATGAAACCCCACGAGACTAACTTTTCTCCAAAAAGTCACTTTCACGTGACATGCATTTTTAATATGAACATGGATGACCAATATTCCACCAAATGAGAAATGAAAGGAAAAAAGATACACACATTTCAAAACTTCACTTAGAATATAAAAATTCCCAATTTCTAAGAGACACATATTTTTTAAAATAGAAGTTCCAAAAAGATAACCAACATCATTTTTTAATAATGTAAAAAAACAAAACACAATCACTAACATAAAAGTAACTCTCAAATAGAAAGGGTCTTTAAACTAATCCAAATCATGATCCTTACTCCTATAAACATGAATGAATATCTTTTGAATAGAAAGAGATTGTTCAATGTCCCTTCCTGGATACTCCATGAAGAAACATTTCATGTGACCTAGGTTTCTACAGGTATGGTAGGTATTTGTATAATTTATAAATAATGAATTAATATAAACATCTTTATCACACTAATTACACATTAGGATCTCACACTGAGAATAGGATGAAAGAAGATATGAAGGATTCGTAATTACCCAACCATCACTACCAGATTTAGGATTCTTTCCAATATCCTTATTAGAATTACCTTCACCACTTATAGATATTAGAGAAATGGTTTCCATCTCAATCACTCTGGATAGCATAGATTAAACATGAATAAGTTGACTCACCACATTAGAAAAAGTGTTTAGACTGAACTCTGACACATTCATCTATAGATTAGGACGAATCCCATTCTTAAAACATCAAGACATAAAGGAATATTTTTCATCCCTCTCCAGAAGATAATGAACAAGGTCCAAAAAATGAAAAAATAACTCCAACATCGATCCATTACCCTACTGCAAACAATGGATTTCTAGCCCCTTCCTCACCTTAGGTACTTTAGAGAAATACTTCTGGATGAATAAAGCCTTGATGAAATCCCAGGTAATATCTTCTCGAGGCTTAGTTCTAAAGATATACTTCCACCACATCTAGGTCAGACCTTCAATCATAAAGGTAGAAAATGAAACTTTAAATGACTTGGCATAGTCAAGGAAATTTAATTTTCTCTCATTTTTTCGCATCCACTCTTTCTCATTGAGAGGACCATCTTGACCATAATATAGTGGGGGATTCAACTTCTGAAAATCTAGAATTAAGTCTATGGGTTGATCAACTAGAGGGTATACTAATAGTGAACCACCCATGTATTCACCTCGAATATCCTTCGATTATTTGGTTGGTTAATATGCTAAGAAAAAATTAAACAAAGAACTAAATCCAAACTAATTCACAAAAAAGAATTCTCAAACTGAAAACACTCCAAAAAAACATTCTCAAAACAGAAGAAAACAAGTTTCACAACCACTGATTACTAAAACATTGGAATTTATTTTTCTCTTAAAAAGTCATTTCTAATAGAAAAATAATTCTGATAGGTTGGTAAGTCACCAATGGTATTCCTTAGAGCCACACATATGAACATTTCCACACCAATATGGTCACCCATACACTCATTCTATCAACCATAAACACTTCCATAATAATAATCACATGTGTTTACTCACTATAATACCAAAGGCCAATCACATATTCTTTTCCACATTTAAAACAGAACATTAAACCAATGTTCCAAATTTTTAATTCACTTACCTTTTCAAGTTTCTCAAATCATTTTATAAATACCGCCAACTACTAAACAAAAAACCATTTTTAAACTCTACACCTCAATGCACATTATTCCAATAAAATAAAAAATCCCGTGGTTTACATCAAAAACCCAATTCATACCATTCACAACATGTCTACCAGCTCAATAAATACCATTTCATCAATATTAATTTGATTAAAAACCCATTTAAAAAATTTATTATTACATAAAAACACTTCCAAAAAACGTTTTAAAGTGAATTTGAAAATTCTTTTTCTATGTTCCAAAAATTAAAAAATTACTTTTTAAAATCTATATTTTCCAAATTCTGAAAAAATGTTTTCAAAACAACTATAAAATTTCAACAAGACTCGAAACAAGTCACAATTGGAAACTAGTTTTGATGGGTGACTTAGACATATACCAATCACATCACCATCAAAGAGAGTCTTCCATGACTATGTCCTCACATTCACATGTATTTCTAGGCCCAATGAGCTCATTGAGACCGTTGGTCCAATCCTCTTTAATTTTCCCAAACACAAAACAACAAACTATAACTAGAAAAAACAAATAAAACATGACATCCCATAGAAACCCATGGTTAAAAATCAAAAGTGTTGGCTAGAAACTTCCTCATATTTACACCCCAATTTCATACAGTCCTACTCCATCTAACATGACATCTCAAATAATTAAGGGAACCCTAAAATATAGGTCCTCTAAAGATCCCAACCTTCTCTAATAACATTTATTCATGAACCAACCCGTTATCCTCAAACTAGTCTCCCGATTTGATTTGTTGAAAATCCTGAGAGGAATTCCCAATCCTCCTGGGTCGACAACTAGTCCCGGGACGTCAATAAAGAAACTAAGGTAATTATTTTTTCTAATATAAAATAAACTGAACAATAGAAAGTAAACAAAGTATCCCAAATAAATAAAATATTTCAAATTTACCATCATTTTTAAAAAATGATAATACAACAAAACCCAAACTGAACATGATATCCGCAATATCTCCATGTGACCCTAAGGATCACTCTCCGATACTAAAACCAGCCATGACCCATAATTATTGGAACAATACCAGAACATACACCAATTTCTAAAAATAATAAAGAACTATAGGAATGAGTTTTAAAACATAGTAGGTCTTCCTGAACAATCTATTCCAAATTTATTTATTTTAAATAAAAATAAATAAATTTTAGGTTTGAAATACAATATATAAAATTAGGTTTTTTTACAAACACATTCTACATTAAAACTAAACACATTTCATTCCCCTTTTTTATTTAAAATCCTATATTTTCCAAGAATAAATCACTATCACTTTTGGGTAAAAAGACGATGTCTTATTTATAAGGTGAAAATAAGTTTTAAATCATTCTCAAACCGTTTTTGTAAACATTAAAAACTATTTTATCACCTTTATCAAAAAGATACACCACACAGGAAGGATGAAGCAATGATCACATAACATGATTAATGAAAAGTTACCCAAATTAGTAACAAACAAATAATGAATCTCAATCATCTTCAGTAGATAACTAAGTGCTATAAAAATGGGAGAAGTTAGAAGATTAGTGGATAAAATAGATCATACTATAAATCTAATCCATCTTAAAGGCATGCCTCCCCTAATGAAATCATCTCACCCACATGACCGATCGTATCCTACCTAGTATAACTAAGGGTCACTCTCCCAAATATAAAACAAAATCCATCCTCTGTTCCAGAAGAATGAGAAAAATTATATACTAGTACAATGACCTTCCACCTAAAATCCATTAGATATGTTGGGTTCCCATGTCAACACTAAATAGGTGTGATCCAAACCATGTCCAAAAAGAATCCAATCACATGTACATATATCACACACAAGAAACTCACATAAAAATTCAGACCTAAGTCACCATAAGAAACACGTCCCTTTCCATTTAACCATTTGATCTCAAGAGAGTCCTATGTGGAAAACCTAAGACAACATTCAATATAACCAAGGAAAGAATAACATCCAATGAGAGTTTTTGAGATCCCAATTTCATAAAAATGCCAACTGGGCCTCACATAATCATTTAAAAAATCTCAAATTTATAAGATAAAACAAAGACATTTCCATCACCTGCCACACCATTTTTAAATAACCAAATGCACACAAATTTTAAGTCCAAAATCATATATAAATCAATTTGAGAAACCAAAACCACCATTATAGATGCCAAAAATAAATTTAAACATCAAAATCATGATTTCAAAAATCATAATCCACTTGAAAAATCCAACCAAAAATTTTATCAAACACATAGTGTGCAACACTTAATAAAAAAATTCAGTATACTTCAAAAGAATTAAGGATATCACCTCATTTCATTCTAAAAAATTATTCTAAAAAAATCATAAATAATTAACATACATAGAATATGGGAACAATAAGAAACCAATTATTATTAAATTTAATGGGAAAGTGAAAAGGGAAACCTGATCACATTATTGAGATCATCAAATCTAATGTTTACATTTACTATAATTTCTATAGTATTTCAGAAACCCTAGGTCATATCTCAATGGAAACATATATAATTAATACAAAATAAAGTTTCTTATTATTAAAATAATAAGTGAATGGTGTTTTTTAAAACATGGGGGTTTAATTATTAATGTTTCCAATATAAAATAGAATGTAATAAAAAAATCCAAAATTAAAAAAAAAATTAATTAAGCATGATCAACATAAGAAAATATCATGATACTAATACTTCATCAATTAAGGAGATAGGGTTTAGATATTTTAATACTTGGGTTATAACTAATAGAACCTTAGTGTTAATTAGTTTATACTTGGATACCTTTTAGGGTTCATTCAACGGATACCACTGATGATTCAGTAATTTGGGTTCAACTTCATAACCAAAACTCACTGGGGAAATACAAGAGGAACTAGAGGCATTGTCCAAATTTTTATATTATTTATTTTTAAAACCATTAAAGAAATTTTCATGGCCTTGAAATTTTTTATGATTGTTCTATTGACCAATATCAACCACCCAAACACCATAATTAAAAGGGGGAGAATAAATTGTGAAAAGTGTGTGAAACATCACATGAAAGGGTACCCCAAACATTATAATATGAGTTTGATAATGACATAATAGTAAATAAATCAATAAAATAAGAATATAGGATGATTAAAAACAACACAAAAACCTATAATTTAAAATATCATTCAAATATTACAGAAACAATGCATGGTACTTACATCACATTCCCCCTCGGGTGATCACAAGGCATTTAAAACTCCATGGGATGAGGGAAATATAGTGATGACGAAGGAGAATTTACCATGGAATCCAAAACAGATAGTAATTAGTAGAGGACCCCTTTGGGAATCCTAATTTAAAGCACCTTACACCATGATCTAACATATAAATGGGGTTCCCCAGGAATCATTTTACAGGAAAATCGGAAGGCGGTTTTGAACACCCAAATGTCTAGAAAAATATTATCCTATATTTTTAGAAATCTATACTATCTTTTCTCACTTTGGGGAAAAATAAAAAGTTTTATCACCACTTTTTTAATATCTTTATTGAAAATCTGTAACCATTTAGACAACTATAGATTGATATGTTGACAGAATACATAACACCATTTTGACTTTTTACATATTTGATTATCTAGATAGATTAGTTTAGATTGGATATTAGTAGATGAATTGGAATTTGGTTCGTTTATAAGAGTTTTAGAACAATAATGTTTTGATAATTCCAAAAAATATCATCTCAATTGAATTCACTTATAAGTAGAAGTGTTTGGTTAAGTAAACCTATAATGTAATTATCAAAAAAGTAATATTTTCATTTTAAATAGTTATAAATAAAAAAATTTAATCAAACATGGTGTTCAATTTGTTAATTTTTTATAATTTTAAATGCAAAAAAAAGATTAACGTAGTGTTATAACGGTGAAATAAAATACTAAATCAGGGTGTGATCACACCCCCACACCTAAACATGTGTTCTCCTAGGAAAAGTCACATTTACAAAATTATGTATGTAGATATTAAGAAATTCATTATTATTTAACACTAAATGAAAATTTATTTCTTGAAAGCAATGTGATCAAATCAAAAAGCACACCAAGGAGTTTTTCTCATTTATCATGAAAAGAGGTGTCTCATAGATTTTATTAGAATTAAATTCAAATATATGCATGATTCTAATATGAGAAAGTAATTAAAAAGTCAATAATGCAACTATATATCCATTTGTGTGTTTTGAAACCATTCCATTCTATTCCTTCCACCTTTTATCCAATCAACATAGGTTATTTTAACATTCATCTGCTTAAATTATGTTTTCCACCAAACCAACCCAACATTATTTGCAATAAAATTTCAAAATCCACTCACTTAAGCATTCTGAAAATTAAAACCTTAAGACTCCAACCACTATATCCCAATATGTCATACATTTCATCACTCCCAACATTAATTACTATTAATTTCCAGAGTTAAACTTGGAAAAAATGTCGCACTCATCACTCAAACCTTTTTTGATCTCCTCATGATACTAATTGAAATAGTTATAAAAAGATCAAAGGTTGAGGAAGAGTGGGTTTTGAACTGCCCAAGACACAACCTGTATTTTTTTGTTGTTGTTTTTCAATTATTATTTTTTATTTTTATTTACATTTTTTTTGTTAGGGAATACAATTTTTGGGTAATAGGTACACACGTATTGGACAATCTAGTAAAGTAATGATATAGATTAGATAAATAATTAATTTATGGAAAAAAATTTAAGAAATTTTTTTGAATATTAACCTAACTTATATTTACCTACTATTAAGTAAGAAATATTCACGATTTATGGTTTAGTGAAAAATATGTGTGGAGATATTAAGTATCACAATTTTCCATAAACTACTCACACAATGGTTATCACTCTGTTAAATGGTTTCAATGATATACAACCATTTATTTCATTGAAAAACAACCAATTTACTAAAAATCACACCTCAATGTTATATTAATGTTAAAAACAAATTTCATCCATGAAATTAAAAAAAAATAGATGTTAAAACAATATAAAATAGATAAATTCCTCATACAATTTCAATAACTTACATGATTAAGAGAGAATCATTTTACATGATAAAATGGGCATCAAAAAAACATTCTACCCAAATGTGATGGGTGGGGAGTGACTATAACATTTATAAAGGTAAAATGTGAAAAAGAAATAAATATGATGAAAATAATAATGAACCCAAGAATATACCCACCCCACACCTATATTGTACAGTTTCCTCACTGTAATAAAAGAGAATGTGAGATGTAATGATAAAACGTTGTGCGTTTCAATGGTATATTTCATCATGAAAGAAGATTTCCTCAACTGAGTTCTTTGGAAAATATTCATTAATGTGGTTAAGTCTCTTCCCAATGAAGGTAATACTTTGTATAACTCATGCAACACCTATATAGAACTAAAAGGGTATAAATTAATAACAGTATAAGGACCAAGAATTTGGGAAAGAATCTTAACTAGGTGGAGATTTATACTATAATTATACATGTGGATCTTCTCACCAATATAAAACATCTGCTGATAAATCTTCTGGTCAAGGATATCATTTTTCTTATCATTGTATATTTGAGAGTTCTCATATGAATCATGCAGAATTTCTTCCCACTCCTCAATCTACAACTTCGTATCATCACCTGAATATGGAAGATTTGTATTAAGTTGTTTAAAAACCTAATATACATGGTGATCTACCTATACAGGGAGGTAAAAATCATTTCTATACAAAATCCTATATGGTGACATTCCAACTGGGGTTTCAAAAGTTGTACGGTATGCCCAATGTGTATCTTCTAAGTGAAAACTCCAATCCTTCTTATTGGGTTGTACCATTTTATCCAATATTTTATTAGCTTTATGATTAGATATTTATTCTTTTTGATTATTTTGGGGGTGATATGTAGTGGATACATTATTAACAACAACATAAATATAAGGAAAAATTTTCTTGTTGCGATTTAAAAAAAAATAAACCCAGATCACTAAATATAAATCATAGACAACCAAATCTGCTGAAAATATGGGATGTCACCATATTAACATGAACTATAGCATCATCAATCCTGATAGCCTTTTATTCAACTAATTTAGAGACATAGTCCACAACCAATAATATATACACAAAGACAAATGAATTTGGAAAATTCCCCAAGAATTAAAAACCCCATGCATCGAAGCTCTCGAAAAATAACATGGGCTATTGGGGAATTTAATTATTATTGGATATATTCCCTATGAATTGAAATCGAGTACATGATGTACAAAAAATTTTGGGAATATCTATATAATGTTGGCTAATAAAGTCCTGAGTAAAGGAACATTCACGCAGTATGTTGAGAGCCAAAGAGGCCCATGTAAGACATAGTGTGGAAAAGGTTGAAATAGAGGTGAACTCGGGTCTAGGGGATCACTGATGAATACCATGGTCACGAAAATTTCTACCTAAATTTGGCTCATCCCAAATTTACCATTATGAATCATGATTAATTATTTGGGACTTTGATGTGTGGAAATCTGTTAGAACCCTGGATGTTTTCAAAAATAAGATTGTATGCATACCAAGGGTATGGTCAACAACATCAAAAAGGTTCTCATGAGGGATGAATTCTGCAATGAATAGGGATGAGTCAACATGGAGGACCAATGGTTGGTAAATCCTACAAATGTTGTAATATAAAACATTTTCCACACCTCTATTATTACAAATCTTGTGGTCAAACTCTGGGAGGAGGAGCATCCACCAAATGAGGTGGAACTTAGATTTAGGTTTCATTAGGAGAAATTGAAGGGAATCATGATCCAAAAATAGAATGATTTTTTACCCTATAAGATAATAACATAATTTTTATAAGGAAAAAATAGTATAAAGGAGTCATTTTCAATGGTGGTGTAGTTTTTCAGATGGGGTCAAGGGTACCCGAGTCATATGTAATTACATGAGGATTCATATCAACCCTTTTTGATAAAAATACCCCAAATACAATGTTAGATGCATCACACATAAGTTCAAAGGGGATATCCCACCACTGTGGTTTGATAATGGGAGGTTATGTGAGTCTCATTTTTAGTTAATTTAATGATTACTCAAAATATTTTTCAAAATAATTCAAAAACATTTTGCAATAATAGAGACAAGGGAAGTCTGATCCTTCTAAATTCTCTAATGAATTAGTGGTAAAAACCTAGGGGACCCAAGAAGGATCAAAGCTCATAGAAACATTTTGGATATGGAAGTGATGAAATTAATTCAATTGATTATTTATCCTCTTGAATTAACTCTTTTAAAATAACATTCCCAAGAACTATCCCTCACCCAAACATGAAATGGAATTTGTAATAATTTATTATGAGATATATTTCAATGAAACAGCGGAGGAATGAACTTAGGTGTGCCAAATATGCATCAATGTAAGATTCGTAAATAGTGAAATAATCCATAAATACTTCCATATATTTATCAAGGTACTCTGAAAAAATACTCAATATACATCACTGAAAAGTATCAAGAGCATTACATAGACCAAAAGAAATCCTTATATAAGAAAATGTGCCATATGTAAAGGTAAATGTTGTATTTTTTTGATCCTCAAGGGATATATGGATTTTTAAATGACCTAAATTTCCATCAATGAAACAATAATGAGACTTAAAAGTGGGTATTTATTTCATTTGGTTAACAAAAGGTGGAGTAAAGTGGCCCTTTATTTCTTTTTCTTTTCTTTTATATAGAATGGGAATCTCTAGGAGTGGACTTTTAGAACCCTCTACTCCCAGAAACCCCCTTCTACATGAAGTGTTCATCCATATAAGCCCTAATCAAGAAGGATCCATTTACAGCTGAGAAGAAATAGTGTCGCATGGGGTAACAACCCAATCAATGATGGTTCAACACAGTAATATATCAGCTAGGTGGGTTTTGCCCATCTTCCCACCCGATGTGAAATCAGATGACCCGGAATGGTGAGTAGAGCATGTGAGATAGAAATTCCCCCAATATAGGGATTATAATAATAGAACCCCATAAATCACCAAAAACCATTTCTATTTCCCTCAACCATGAACCACTACGCCACTGCTGAAGAGAAAAAAATTTATTTTTTTTAATGAGGTATAGGTATGACCTCACCACCTGATTGCCACACATCCCCATCAAGGACCAAGGGGTATAACATTGGGCCTGAACAAGTTCCAAATAGGTTAGAGGTTCTATGAGTAATTATTAAAGGAATATCATTAATTTACTTAGGAGGACTCACACTCAGAACCTCAAGGTATGGGCTCTGTAGCTGTAACCAATACACCATGCCCCCACTAGAAAACATGTTTTTGGGTAATGAGGTTTAGGTGTGGCCTCACCAACTACATGCCCCTTGTCCCCAACGAGGCCTAAGGATTCCATCCATGGGCTTGGGATATTTTCCAACTAGGTAGAGGGTATAAGATTAGTCATTAAAGGAATATTAGGCATTTCCTTGCGAGGATTCGTACCTCGAACCCCAGGGTCAGGGCGCCACAACTGTAACCACTCCCCCACTCCCCCATGTGATTTTTTGTGGTAATGATGTATAGGTGTGGCCTCACCACCTGTGCACCACACATCCCAAGTGAGTCCAAGGGTCCAAATTTGGGCTTGGGATAGTTCCTAATGGGATAGAGGTCCTAGGAGTAATTATTAAATACATATCAAGAATTTACATACAAGGACTCACACCCAAAACCTCGGAGTCATGGTTCCATAGCCGTAACCACTCGACTATTCACCAGTGGGAAAGAGAAAGGCGGTCCTTTCACATAGATTCATTCAGTCGATGGTACTCAATACTGACTCACCACCTATTTTGTAAACATGATGGAACCAATTCATTCCGTTCATTTAACAATATTTTTAATCCATTTTTAAGCCATAATTTCACTATTATAACCCATTTACTATCATATATAGGATAAATTATCCTAGAAGTAAGTAATTTATAGGTTTTGAATCATACCACTTCAAGAAGAGTGGGATTTAACCAGTATTGAGATTTCCTTACAGGCTTAGCCTCATCATCTAAAAGTATATGGTGCATACAAATAGATGGGATAATATTAAAAATATCACCCAATGTCCATCAAATTTCCTTTTTTACACTCAATGAAAAGGTCGAGAAATTTATATTCCTACTGTGGAGAGGGTTTATTGGAAAAAATGATACAAAATTAGTCAATAACCTCAATATAGGCATATTTTATAATATATGGATGTGGTTTTAGTTCCAGCACCAGTGGTTTCTAAATTGAGGGAGGATATTTAGGGGGAGTGCAGTCCATGGAGTTATATATCTACAAATTTTAATTCACTATGGAAAGAGAATCATTGGAAATTATATTTTCATAATCATTGATGGTCATGGGTACCATAGAATGAACACTCTTCAATAAAAGAACACAATTTAAACTTTTTTGAAACCAAAAAACACTCAAAAAATGAATCAAAATTCAAATAATTCAATATAGAAGAAGAGGAAATGAATCAGAGAATGGGTTCAGGAGAGAATTGTGTGTGTGTGTGTGTGTTTGTGTCATTTGAGTGCACTTCTGTCGAATATAAAGGAAGACATAAGTTCTCTTTAATCGATTGTTTTATAGCATCAAGGATGATAAAACATTCCTTTTCTTTAATAATCTTCATGGACAACATATCATAGTGAATTTTGATGATCATCTTTACATTTTTAAGGAATGGAATTTCTAGTATAAGAGGGGAATATACTTGGGATCAGGTATCTTCCATATCAAGAATGTATAATTAGGAAGATAAGATCAGATTCTTCAAATTTATAAGGACATCCTCAACCACTACATATGGGGTTGTTGTGATCTGGATGGAATTTTGCATAAAAATGCCCATCGGTTGAAGCTCTATAACTGGAAAAAAGTGTATGCAGAGGAAGAAATCACATTAATCAAAGAACCCAAATCTATTGTTTCATATGAAAATAACGCCTCCCCTATGGTTCAAGGTATTGTGAAAGTTCTAAAATCCTTTCATTTTGATGGAATTTCAAGTAGTATTTATGGTGAGAAATTACATCTCAGGTTGACTCTCTCATTCCCCTTTAGTCTCTATCTATGTGTGAAAATCTCTTTAAGTAAATTGGCATTGCGAGAGATGTATTTAACTTCATCCAAAAAAGAAATATTAACTTGTACCTTTTATAAATTATGAATTATTTCATTATAAATATCATTATCAAAAAATTTCATAGATTTATAGAGTCTTTGGGGGGAAAGGAATATGAATGAATTGTTCATGGTAATATTGAATGATAATTTGTTTTACATTTTTGTCTTGTTTATCTATACTTGAAAATTTTTTGGGTAGATAAAGAGGGTTTTCAATAGGAGTAAATACCTTTTGGGTAGATTCATTGGAAGAATAAATTCATTTACCAATAAAATGTGTGATTTAAAAAACATTAACTTTGCCTTTTTGATTAGCAATAGGTTGGGATGTTAATTTCCAATAACCATTCATATTTATCTCACTAATGGTATTTTCCAATTTACCAAGTTGATTTCTTAGGTCTTGAATAGGAAATTGTGTTGTTTGTTACAATTGGAGGTTATAGGATTCCATTTCATTCACTATGTCTTCAAGTCTTGGTTTAGAATTGGGATGAGGATGATTTTTTTGAGATGTCTAAGGATAAGAAGGTTCCATACCTTGTCCATGTTGATACCAATTCTGTTTAGGGTAGCTCTAGTTGAATTATTATCATTATTGTGGTTGGGATTTCCACTCGGGGTGTGGATTTGGCCTGAATGGTTCTTGATTTAAGGGTGGTACCTTCAGAAAAGGACACACCATGAATACTACTACACAAGACTCAGATGAATCCAGATGTTGTAGGTACTAGTTAGAAAAATGAGTGTTATAAAAAAAATACTACAATGTAATGGATGAGAAGTAGAGTGTGAATTACCTTGTACATTATCTAATTGACATAGGAGGGTATACATATCATCATGATTATTATATACATTTTTTATAGGGATGATTGACTTACTTCATGAACTCCACGGGTTAGTGCAACTGCTTGTGTACCATTTTTTTGCATTTTGAGCCATGTTGGATATTAAGTCACGAGCAGGTGAAGGAGTTTTATCAACTAAGTAACCACCATATACAACATCTTTCATTACACAATATGTGGGGAAAAGTAACTCATATAAGTATTGAATTATAATTTGTTCACTAATTTTGTGGTGTGGGAAACATGAACAATGACATTTGGACCTCTCCCAATATTCATGAAGGGTCTCTCCTTGCGATTTCCTACTTCCAAAAATTTATATTTTAATTGATGTAGTTTAGGAGGAAGGGAGAAAATACTCTAGAAATAGTTTTTTATGGTCATTCTTGCCCCCAATTATTGTCGGCAGATATTATATCCATTCTTTGGCTACACTATCAAGAGAGAAAGGGAATGCCCTTAAATTAATGAGGTCCTCAAACAAATTTTGGGGTTTCATGTTAGAGAACACTATGTAAAACTACATAAGTCATTTTTTAGCTTCTCTAATACGAAGACCGTGAAATTGAGGAAGTATGTGGATAAGGCCCAATATCAGCTCAAATTTGGATACTTCTTCATGATATTGGATATATTCATGTTTGTACTCCACACCTGGGTTGGTCAGTTCTATTATGGTTTGAATATTTTGATCCATGATTTTTGGGGTTTGATTTGGTGCATTTTTTTGGTTTGGGACCAATTGAGGTTGCACAATGGGTTCCTTAATGTTACTTGATTTCCCTACTCTAGATGACATGATTTGTGAGAGGAGTGTATTTTAATTTTCTGGGTCAAATACAAGAAATTTTTCTTTTTCAGATTGGGTTACGAAAATAAGTTGTGATTTTTTTCTTTTTATTGTTTAATATGGATAAAAAATCAATTAATATTCTTGAAAGGAAAAAATAATAGTTAATATTATACTATACAATTAAAGAAATATGAATATATAGATAGAAGAAGAAAGACACAAAAACAAACTAAAGTAAAAAAAATCAAAATTTATGGGGGATGTTGAAAGGAGAACTAATTAAGAAGTAAAAAATAAAAGTAAATAAAGAAAATTTAAATTATCTTGGCTCCATGAAAATAGTGAAAAAAAATTGATCTCATTATTCAGCATGACAAGATAGATGATTACATTCACTTGAAGTAATACAGTGTAGTAAGAACCCTAGTTCTTCTCTCAATAGTGCCTTAGATCTGTAATCCCAAAATAATTTTTTGATTATGAAAATAAAAGTGGAATGGGGTTTCATAAAACTTGTGGGTTTGATGATTTAAGATTCCAAAATAAAATGGAAAGTTCTCAAATGTAGTAAAAATTAATAAAATTAATTAAGCATGATCAACCTGAGGAAATAAAATGATTTTTGTCCATAATCTCTTAAGTATATAGGGATTAGATATTCTAAACCATGGTTTGTAACACCAATAACAGAAATGTTTCTAATTTTATATTAGGATACCTCCTATGGTTCTGTCAGAAGCACACACCGATACACTAGATATAACTAATGATTGGGTGATTTGTGTTCGACATCATAACTGAATCTCACCAAGGAAAAATATGAAAAACTCGATGCATTTTCCATTTTTGAATGTTATTTAATTATTATTCTATGAAATAAATTTACATGGACTTTATAGTTTTTATGATAGTATAATTGACCAATATGAACCGCACAAACACCGCAATTAAATTGTGGAAGAAGAAATGGTGAACGGTGTGAAAAACATCAAATGAAAGGGTACCCCCAAACATGATCATATAATCTAGAGAATGACATAATTGTACATAAATAAATCAATTAATAAGGGAGAATGGTGAAAAAATATAAAAACCTAGAATTTGAATGTTCATTCAAATATTACAAATTTTTCTTTTGGGATTTACATCTCATTCCACTCCGGTCATCACAAGATGTTTTAGACTTCATGAGAGGAGAGAAAGAATATGGTGATTGAGGATCACATTAAATGGCCTCAAAAACTACTTGTAATGGGTAGATGACACCATTGGGTCTCCAAAATGGAAGCACATTTCCTCTTAGTCTATTATAAAAATGGGTTTTCCAAGGTATCATTTTTTTGGAAAATTGGAATGTGGTTCGAGCCCCTAGATTTCTAGAAACCACATGTCCCATGGGTTTCAACATCTAAAGAGTCTTATCTAGATTGGAAGAAAAATAATAATTTGTGTCCCGAAATCATGAATATATTATAATAATATGTAGTACCATTTGGACAAATAAATCTTGAGATATAGATAGAATAGAGAACACCACTTCTGAATTTGTACAGATTCAATTCCAAAGATAGATATGTTTGGATGGTCCTTTTTGTTGTTGAATTGGGATTTCGTTCCTTAAAAATGTATAGCACTATGTTTGGGGTCCATAAAAAAATATCATCCCAAATTAATTCTCTTTTTTTTTAAGTGAGAAGTTAAGTCAACTAGTGAGGTTGGATCCTGCACAGTTTAGCCTATTCCTCTTGAACGTTATCATGGGCCTTCCAAGTCACGTCCACATACAATGTAATTGTCAAAATGTAACATTTAACTTTTTAATATCTATAAATAAAAAATAATTTTCTCAAATATGATGTGAAATTTATTATTATTTTTATAAATTTAAATAAAAAACTCATCAAACATAGTGGTGTAAGGGAGAAATATAACAGTGAATTGTGGTGCGATCAAAGCCTACCTGAAATCACATTAACTTCATTAACACTCATCCAAAATTACTCCATGAGCGATCAAGGAAGGAAGAACATTCAAGATGAATATTAATAAGTAAAATCCCCAATTTTACAACACCCTAGTATACCAAATCCTCCAAACCTAACTATTACAGTTAGAGAAGAAAGGGAAATTGAAGAAACCAAAAAGTGTAAGATAGGGGAGCCTTAACCATTCAATATGGGTGGATAATCACAAATAAACCACCATGAAACCCACCTAGAGGTTTTAATGGAGACAAAAACCACAATGGAAGGTATATTGTTAATAGGGTTCAAATAGAGGAAGAAATGGAATAAAACCTTATTAAAAAGAGGGATAAAATACCAAAATATCCTTTTCTCAGTGGGTGGAATGTTTAGCTATCACGATTAAACAAACTATGTGAAAAACATTAAATATCCCACAATTTAGTGTTTCACGGGATATAGACATATGTTTTATGGTTTGTTTAATAGTGATCCTTAGCCATGAAACTTGTGCACACTTAGGCTGGATAGTTAAACTAACCATGCACCATAATCATGTGATCTGGAGAAAGTCCCCCAAACATCACCATTTCACCCCAAAACTACTATAACTAATGGGAATAAACCATCCAAAAACACAACACATATATAAGTTACACTAGGGGTTTCCAAAACACCCCATCATGCCATCTTCTCCACGTACCTTTCACAATAACCATGAATAAGACACAAAACCACCAAAACCCTCCAAATCCCAAAACTAAAAATTCAAAATTTGATCACTCAGAATTTTAGAGAAATAGGAAGAAACAAAGGAAAAAATAAAAAAAAGAATAAAATTAAAAATCTAGCTGTGACTTATGATACATGGATTATGAGAAATATCTCACAAAAGGATTAACTATTGTGGATTAAAATTATTAGTGATGGATTAATTTTTTAACTATAAACATGACTAGTATATAAGATTTTTTGATTTTTTTTATTACAAATTTGATTAATTATCTGTAATTACATTCCAAAAATATAAATTTTATTCCTTATTTTTGTACATGGTTTTATAATAGACTTGATAATTTTGGGTTATGACCTCAATGGGTTATGTATTACTCCCAGTGATCACATGATCCTATAGAATTTAGGTATACCATGTTTTTATTAATCCTTGTAATAGAAACATTTATTCCTTTGATGTTTGAGTATACTAGATCCTATGTGAATATATCACATTATGAGTATATAACTTATATACACTTTTAGAGTTTATATGGGTTATGTGGAGTTGATACATTGGGGATATCCTTTCATTTTACTTTATTAAAATGATAACATAGAACAAATTATTAATACCATGATGACATGTATAGAATGATTTATATTTGTAAACTATATGTTTTATGATTTAATAATTTTTTACATTAAAAAAAATTGACCTTGAATTTTTGTGTATATATGTCCATATAGATATGGTATATTTTATTTAATTGGTAACATGGGAGACCTGTGTTCTACTGGTGATTACTAATATTTTCATCTCCCAAGTTGATTCTCCAAATTTTTTATTATTTAATCTATAATAAAAACTCTTTTTTATGAAGTTATGGAATCATTTTATATAGATTGTAAACAATATGACACTAATTTGAAATTATCCCTCAAAATTTATAGTAGGATCTCTCAATAAAGGGACACGCCTATGTTCGTTTTTAGGTCCAATATGTGTTAATTTGGAAATACAGATAGGGATGTTATAATTAATAATCTAGTTTAATTAAATAGAACTATATTAAAAAGAAATTTTATACAAAAAATGGTAAGTTACTATTTATGTTTTTAAAAACATATCTTCTATTAATTTTTTTGAACCAGTATCAAAATTAAATAATTTCTTACACATGTCATTTCAACATAATTTGAAATCTTATTCTATGTACTCATGGCACTTTCTCCATGATAT
The DNA here is from genome assembly GCA_963277665.1 of Viscum album. Lineage (NCBI taxonomy): Eukaryota > Viridiplantae > Streptophyta > Magnoliopsida > Santalales > Viscaceae > Viscum > Viscum album. The sequence goes on along the minus strand of OY728141.1, from coordinate 1,010,891,618 downwards.
AATAGTAAAAAAACTACATCAATAATAGAAAACATAAAAATTATAAAAATTAGTTTTACTATAATAATAAAAATCAATAACCACAACCATAACTCCTTTTAAGGTTGAAATTACTCACATAATTTTTCGAGAAAAAAAATATATTTCATTTAATGTGTCAACCTGTTGTTGGAAAATATACATTTTCCTTGATGATAAGATAAAAAAATAATATCATAAAATAGAAAATAAATTTCCCCATCCTGGTTCATGTGAAAAATACTCACGATTAGTAAGTGTATAAAAATAGTCATAGCATTCTATGTGATAGAAGTTGATAATAAGTGATTAGTTATCTATATATAATTCCATAGTCTAAAATTATTGAATGGAACCTTAGGAGGGGTTTGAATAGTCCATAGGCATACTTCATAATCCACTAGAGCCTTCCAACCTTCAACAACAGACAATAATGAACATCGGTGATACTATACACTCATTTACAAAGTCACTAGTGAAATTGAAATAAAAAAATATTATATAAAAATGATATTATAAAGGAATACATGAATATGGAATTATAACCAATGTCATTATAACAAACCTTCTCTATAATTTATATTTATACAAGATTTATAAAATAAAAATTCACATAATACAACAATGAAGCTCGAGAGGTGTAGTGTATTTGTGGATTTGGAACATTAAATGACTACTTCAGATATAAAATACAAAGTCTTTTTTGAATACTTATTTTACATGACCTAAATAAATCTTAATTAGCATTGCATGAGATAACCTGAGGACATACATAAGAAAATGGAGAGATATAAATACCAATAATGGTGTAAACAAGGCATAACATGAATAATTCAATACATGTTACGAAATAGACATATCAATGGACATAATAGAAACATGAACCTAAATTAACGATATAGCATGATCATCATTACATAGAAACATGGAAAATACATAAAACACTACATCATTAATATAACAGAATTAGGTAAACCCCAATCCAAAATTATGGAAAAAAGTCCTATAATGTAATCTGGAAAAACCATATCCCAACATGACATATCATGATTCTAAAAATCACCCAATGCATTGGAGTGCTATCGGGGCACACCCTTCATGGTCATTTTAATATCATACTTAAGTGTGCCACATAGATCATATAAAATTGATTCATTAGACATCATAATTAATTCCATGATGAAGGAATATGGAATAAATATATGAATGTATATAATAAATATTTATATGTGCATAAAGGTGAAAACTCTTGATAGAAAAATGGGAATGGTATTCACTGCACGGTGATTTTGGCATGGAAAATCTCAGAGCAATTTCAGCAGCATAAAAACATCATATGAGGATTCATAAAATTGGTTTATGAGAGATAAATGGATATATAATAATTTAGATATGAAATGTGAAGTAATAGAATCATATAAATACATATTCCAATATGATGAATTTGTAAACAGAAGGCATAACATAATAGAGAATCTTCAAGAAGGAGGAAGAATGAAATAACTTTTACGAGATTTCTACATGGTAACAGTTTTACATGGGAGGGATTAATGAGATAGAAAGGGTTATATCATATTTTAAACATAATAAGGATAGTATGGTAGAGGTTTCAAAACATACCCCATCATTTTTAATTGAATAAAATGGTGTAACCATATAAGGAAGCTTGGATAAAAATGAGAATGGAAGGAAACCCTTACTTTGGTTTGTGATCCCCAAAGCTTTATAAAGGCTTATTGGGAGATTTGGGAACCTTGGGAGGACTCTTGAGAGTTTATATTTGATTGAGGATGATCTTTAAGGTGTTTTAGTTAATAATAATGGTTTCTTGAGTGGATTAATATTGGAAAGGAGGAATAATTATTTATTATTTAGGTTTTGGACACTACATGCTAAAAAATCCAAATAAAAATCCAACCCAAGGTTTTTACTATGGTTTCGGGAAAAGGGGAGTGTAAAATATTTTTTTTATTAGGAAAAGGGATGAAGATATTAAAATATTACCCTTGCTTATATGGAGGTGAGTCACACTCTCCCGGAAATGAATTTAAAATCTTAAAATATATTATACATTTTTTGGGATTCAGTAAGGGAACACAAAATAAGTTAAATAAATCTAAAATAAAATTATTTTAATTTCAAAACATATAGTTGGTCGAATATCCCTTTTATGGTATTTATTACATCACTATTGGGTCATTATGATGTCATAAACACACTATATATTTATATATTATTTAATTTTTACCCAAAATTATGATTGTCTCAGAAAATTTTAAAAATGTCACCACTAGATTTCTCTAATATACTAATTCCAAAAATCATATTCATTTTTTTAAAATAATTTTCAAAATATTTCCATTTTTACTTTTAAAATGAGAACTGACATTAATTAAAAAATGATGTGTTTTGACAAAAACAGTTTTTTAACATTAAAATAAAATTATATTTGACTTCCTAAAAATTATTTAATCATTTATTATTAATAAAATTAATTTGATAATAATATTGTATTATAATATTTATTATTTCAAAATTTAATTAATTCCTTAAAATAATTTCTTTCAAATATACGCTTTATGTTTTATCCTATAAATAAATAACTCTTATCTAACTGATCGATAAATAATTTACAGATAACAAACTAATAAAATAATAATTTATAAGATTTTTTATAATATTATTAATAATAACATAATAATGCATATATTTCCAAAAAGTACAATTTTCACTCGAAAAATATATTTATCAAATTAATCTTTAAGAAAGGCTATTCTTATAAAGGAATTTATATAATAAGACTTTTATTAATAAAAAGGTAATACACAACAAGTTACTAATACATTGTTACATAACCCCTTATAACAACCAAATAATACCTAATTGTAAGGCGTGCGATGGTGATAAACTCTTAGGGCGTCTTAAATAACATCTCCCAGGTTGTAATATTTATTAACATGAACTTCTCTCATAGGTGATAATGTTCAAGCTTATTGTGTTGAAGTTAGGCTTGGTATTGGTCAAGAGAAAATCCCAATTATGTAACCTCCTTTCCACTCTCTGACAAATGTGCTTCGTATGCACCGAGTGTACTAAATGAGGCCATCCTTTCCATTGTCTCTATGGAAAAGATTTTTTAAAACCATATATTTTTATAAGGTGCGTGATCACTGATCAACAAATATATTATCCATGGTAATGAGAATTAATGGTAATTTAAACCCATTAATATTTAAGAAATTAGTGCAAGTGTTTTCTATATCCACAATACATTAAATGAAAGGGAATTTTATTCATAAATGATCAGGTCATTTCAATCATAACTAAAAACTAAAGAATCATTCAATATCAAATTTACAATTAATATTTTAATGGAATACATCATAATAGGTCTACAATTGTGATGGTCCCATAAAATTAAATAAATAAATGATAATATACATTAAAATAATTAACTATTATTCCCTCTCCTCACCTATAACCCAATCTTCAATCCTTATTGAAAAATTGACGCCTTATATACCATATAAAAAGATACATGAAACCTAACAAAAATTTACACATGATCCTCATGTTACATATTAAAAGTGTGATCATAATACTTAGTATGGAATCCCCAAATCCATTAAAATAAAAATCTTTATTTAAATGTTTTATTCATTGGTAATTTAAATAATAAAGGAAAAAAACAATATAAATATGTGCACATTTTTATTCGTCATGTGATAACTAGGACACAACAAAACATATTCCCAACTAATTCAGGACCTATTGGTGTTCAATATTTTAGAATAACAAAAATAGATAAAAAGAATAAAAAACATAAATACATATCCATTTTTGAAATCCTATATAGATAATCTAATTCTCTATGAAATGTTTTTTGGTAAACAACAAAGACTTATACCAACAAAATATTAATTATCTTTTAGTGTAATTACCAAGTATTATACCCATACCCTATCACGTAGGGTGAGATCAATGGAAAAGTTGTAATTAAAAAACATGCCCCTTAGATAATGGTCTGACAACCCAATCATATTCCAACAAATTATCATTCAATCAATGGCCTCATTCCCATCAAACACCATATCACTATGTCATAGGATGGGGTCCATTTCTATGTCATTTACTAAAACTCTATGACTAATTGTGATGCATCTTAACCATTTATAGGACCAAAATAGTGATTTTTGGGGTGGGGTCACTACTTTTAAATAAATTTTCTATAAACCTTTATTTATTTTCATTTTATGTCACCTTGAAAAACCTTTATAAATGAACGAGGTCACTGGTATTTTACAAAAACATTATGTAATGCGTGTTGGTTGATAGGATGGGTGGATAGTCTCATATAATCTTATTTTTGGAAATTATTAATGTCTCCAGAACTCCATTATATATTTAATATATATTTAGTAAAAAAATCAACACCAATATCTGGGATAGAAAAAACACCATCATTGGAACTGTATTAATGTTATTTGTCATTATGAGAATATGTTTATATCATACATTCTACATAGATGGCAGTGACATTATATGTTATTGGTTATCTGTTATTATCTATATTATTGATTTTGATACTATTTAATTCCATATAGATGAGAATATAATAATTTTTCATCATATAGATAGTTAATAGTTATTTTTGAGTTATGATAGGTCCCATGAGAAGAGATTACTTATAATGGCCCGAGTTTCTGTGGTCCATTACTTAACGGTAGGCCTACCAGTATCCTTTTCCTACAGGTAGCATGCCTACTAGTAGCTCGGTCTACTAGTAGCTGCACCCTATCGGTAGCTCTGTCTACCTGTAGCTCGGTCCACCGGTAGTTGTAGCCTACCGGTAGCTCCGTCTACCGGTGGCTGCAGCCTACCAGGTGCTCGGTCTACTGGTCGCTGCAGCCTAGCTGTAGCTGTCACCCACCGGTAGCTCTTAGCTACCGGTGGCTCTCGCCTAACCCCACGAGATTTTTCCAGCAACACTCCCTTTTGTGTGAATTGGTTTTTAAACTCTATTTTTACACATTTAAGATTTTTAAATACCGATAACGCCCTTAAATGTTTTAATTAAATATTTAATGAATTAACCTAGTGTGTGCATCGGTTTAAACCGCCTGACCCTTACGTGTGGGGCCACGTGGTCAACCCACAACCCCCGCTCCTTACGCGGTTTCACATTCTTATCTCAACCATCCCCGACCTTATAAAGAAAAGGGTTCTCCGTAGGGTTCTTTTCGCGTTCACCCTACGCTATAGTACCCTTCGTTTAGACGACCCACTTTTCATTCAGGAGAGCTGCATCAAAAAGAATAAAGTTTCGTGCCCGGCCTAAGCATCGATCGTTGATCAACAAGTAGGGAATTTCTCCCTCGCCACTTTTTTTTTGTGTATCATGTGGGGTGGGAATGCTTTTGATTCTGTATAATTGGATAAACCAGACCTAAATAAAGATAAGAACGGATTCTATAAATAAAGAAGGGGGGTATGATTGTTGATGCTGTTTTATATTATGATCTTCTTTCTGAATTGTGTGGGATTATTCCGATTGAAAATCAGGGCCGTTAGTGGTCTTTATCTGTGAACTAACGAACCCCTACTGATGTTTAAAATTGTTTGTTTGTGGTTGTGAACTCCTACTGTAAAAAGGAAATTGGTTAATCACGTATACCCGGATAAATAAATTGAAAGCACTAGGATCAATCCTTCTATGATAACCCCCAGTTAACGCACACGGAAATTGAAATCATGGAGCGTGTAACATTTTTTAAATCTCAAAATACCTGCATGGCCCTGCTTTGTGTTTGTAGTGGTGGTTTGGTTGTTTTCTTTTATGGGTTGATTGCTAGAGATGTGCGAGGGGATGGGATCCCCTGTTTTTATACTCTCGGTGGTTGTGAAATTGGGGATGGGATCCCCTGTTGTTATGGATTCAGTGGTTGTGAGTCTTAAGACCGGGTGGTTACCTTGTTTACATCACGAATTAGGGTGGGATCCTCTGTTGATGAGAAACCATTTTGGGGGACATGGGGTAGTGTATCGGGGGGTATCTTTGGTTCCGGTACATCGAGGGATCTCACTTATCCCTTTGATGTTGTGACTTTACAAGAGAACTGGGTGTGAATGTTTAAATTGACGTTTGGTGGGATTATTTTCTTTGGTTTGTGATGGTGGTGTTAGTTTCCCATGTAGGTGCAGAAATTTATTAAACATGATTACTGAACATGAAAACGATAGGGACAAATGGGTATTGTTAGTGAGAGTTGTGACTCAGACTTGAGTGCTATCTATGTTCTTTAGGCTGGCTGAAGAAAAACCTAAACATGGGAGAGTTATTGTTACATATATATATATATACTTGTAGTTTTTTTTCTTATTCGCGTCCCTTCCAAGTTGAGCACTTAGTGCCGAACACCCCCATTTCATGGGGGGGGGGGTGTTTTTCCTAACACTATTATTAGTGTCTGGTTATTAGCTCATTTTCTGCTCCCTTTCCCGGATAGCCCAAGTATCTTCGGGAAGGCTGTGATAGCCTGAGGTCCATTATTAGCCCAAGAATCTTCGGCCAGGATAGTGTGGTGGTTGTCCCAGGTGTGTGTAGGCAGGTGGTTTCCCAAGCGTCTTCGAGATGAGGCCCATGTGTCTTGGGGCGTGGCAGTGGATCTTCTAGCCCAGGTGTCTTCAGGCGTGGAGGTGGTTGTTATGGCCTAGGTGTTTGCAGGCGTGGTTTCTTGTGACAGTTGTGGTCTAGGTGTTTGCGTGTGGGATTCGGCAGTGGGACTGCGTGAGGTTGTGGCCCAGGCGTGTGCGAGTGGGTGTGGCAGTGGGACTGCGGTGAGAATAGCGGGATTGGTTTGATGTGTAGGATGTCTTCAATAACTATTGGGAAAGTGGTGTGGGGTACCCAAGAATCGATGTGCTCTTATTATATATATTACCTGACTTGCGTTATTTGGTGAGTGTAACATGTGAGTGAGATGGGGGAACTCCTTGATAGTTTTGTTTGTCTTCTTCTCACCGAACTTTAGTATGTTCCCCCACTTGTGCACTAGAGTCTTCAGTTTTCCCATCTTAGTGTACTTGTATGCTCACCCTACGTATATAAAACTGCTTTCAGGTTTCCAGGAGGACATAAGGGATCGTGCAGGACCATACTAGCTCGGACCTTTGGGGCAGTTGCAGTTGTTGTTTTCCTTTCCTTGGTACTTACCCTTGTAGTCACTTTTTTTATTGTGGCTTTTACTTTTGGAACATGTATGTGGGAATGGTTTACTTTTGTCTTTACTTTTCTTTCAGTTTTGGTGTTGTTGGGTTTCATCATCATATCTCCCGATCCTATAAAACAAAAAGGGGTAATGCCTTCCATTTGTGTGTAATTTCCAAACCCTTGGTGCTAGTCACCTCTCCGGGACCTATAGAAGGCGTGTTTCGGGGGACATTATCTCTCCTTCAACATAATGAAGGAGGGGCTTGGAAATATGCTGACCCTTCCCTCCTTTTGGTGAAGGCGAGTCATGAGATTACTATATATACCTACATATGGAATCATACCCCATATAGTATAATTACACTCAACGAGATCCACTGTAGCTTCTATAGTCTTGTTTCAAGGACCAATTTTGAGACTTTTTATAGACAAATGATAATGGCCATGATAATATTATTTAATGGTCATATTCCCATGACCGACTCCATGTTTTTTAAGATTATGCTAAATTGATAAAAAAGTGAAAGATTCCTAGTGAAAGTAGGTGTAGGAATTATGTATGATTAACCATTTTGAATCATCTTATATGGAATATTTACATTTGATAATGATGTTTATTGGGAATATACCCCCTAAGGATAGGGTTACCTTAGTAGTATGTACTTGTGATGTTATGGTTTTAGATGTTGGGTATGATACTCACGTAGCTTTCTACATATCCTAAATGGTCAGATTCAATGATGTTGTAATAGAACATGGACTTTTATCATAAGGAGTGTGAAGAAAATAAAGTATTGAGTGGGTCTTATGAATCGGATTACCATATGTGTTTCTCATTGAATATTGACCTTTGATGGAGGTGACTCATAGATAATATAAGCATTTGAGAAAGTTTCATGGGAGATATAGACATGTAATGATGATTTAGGGATTACACATAGATACTTCACATGAATTCTTGATCATGAAGTTGAGTCTTTTGAAGGTGATTAATTATGGATTATAGGTCTTAGGAGGCATGTGTCCTATATTCATGGAGCATTCATGAATTATGGTGATAAGGTCATCAATTGTAACATGGTTTCTGATTGTACCAAGGAAGGATACCAAAGTCCATATGGGTAATATAAAGGATAATTGTGGGGATTACTAGTATACTTTTCTATGGTATATCTATATCCCAATGATTAATGATTCTATCTAGAAAGGAAGACAATATTCATAGGTGATATGGCCCCCCTGAAAAAGTGTTTGGGGAATTCATAAGGGATTCCCTTGTATGGATGTCATTGTCCCATTGATTACTCATTTTCATGAAATGATAAATGGGAAATTTATTATTCCTCAACCACATGAAGGAGTCATAGAAATTTAGGGATAATTGAGTGGACTAATATATCTAACTCAACACATTGGTAGAAAAATGATAAATGAGAGATGGGATAGTTTGAAATGGTTTCCTCGTGATAATTACACTAATTGTCAAGTGGATGTATTATTGTAAACACCCTAAGGACACTATTATTTTTGGAGGAAAAGTTATAGATACGTTTTTAAGGGAATACATGAATAAATGAATACACAATACTATTCCCAAACCAATCCTAAAATTCATAATTCCCAGTTGGATTCCTATAGATGATCCAACCTACAACAATTTAGAATTGTCTAATATGTGTATATATGTAATTTTTTTAAATATTATTAGTGAAATTAGGGATCCATAGTTTATTTGGGGCACAAGATGATTTAATATGGGTCTTGAGTAATTGATAAGTAAAATTGTTCCTTAATTAGGATGCTTGGGAGACGTGTCTATATAATGAACAATGAATGAGAATTAGTGTTTTAGTGAGTGATTGGGGTGAATGGGGATCCCTAGTGGAATTATAAGTGATGTTCCGCAATAGGAAGGTCCTAGGGAGAAGTTGTTACCTGAGTGTGGTATTGAGGGAAGTTTTCACAAACCAACCAGGGTTGACCCTAATTCGGTCACCTGATTCGATCGAAAATAAGGCCCAAAGGGCGATCAAGGTCCCAATATGCTGGAAACAAGTGACTTGGTATGAATATTTAATCATGGTAACTATTTACCCAATTCTATAAAGATAAACAACCAATAGAAGAAATAATTAGAAACTAAAACACACTAACAAAGAGGTTACACAAACTTTTAAATTCATGCTTTTAAAACATCAACCAAAAAGTAGAAATAGAATGATGAAGAAAACACCAAAAATAACCCAAATACCTCTATATGACAAAAATACAACACTCTTGAGTTGTCACCAATACATGCAATAAGATTATCGAACAATAAGAACCACCAACACTAAACACCTTGCCTTTACATGGAAAAAATATAGAATGAGGTCTATATACACCCAATGGTGTGTGTAGGGTGTGGGAAAAATCACAGTAGCATTCCTCCTGGATAAAAATATTCCACTCCCAAACATTTATGATATTATATAACATGCTCATTTAATTAAATTATTTTAAATCATATCCTCAAAAATCATTTATTAGGTAAATAGTTTTAAAAGGAACACTTCCAAAGAAATCCACTTCACAATCACTTTCTTTAAAAAAGGGGATTTAAAAAAATTCACACATATACACACAAGGGTTCCACCATATGTTGATAGGTGGAATCACATCATATATAGTTTAGCACCATGGGTAAATAATTAGGGTCAAACTAGCTCAAGATGGATTCTAAGAAACTCGCATATCAGGGAAACGTGGCATAGAAACTAGGACAAATAGAATTCTCATGAATGAGACACTAGATATGAGAATCATCCAAAATTATAGTAGTCTCCAATCATATTCCTTATTTAGTTAGTCTGTTCATCATCAATCTAGCAATGTAAAACCCAGAATAATATGCATTTGTATCACAAGCAGCTAGTCCTAGTCCATCACCCTAGTTACCTAGGCTTCCCATTTTTGTTCTCAATCAAGTCTCACCTGTCACATAACTCCACTAACACATTTCATCAACCAAAAAATGCATTACCCTTCACATTACACCTTTTTCACACCCAAATTCCATTTTAAAATCATACATGCACTAAACCTTTCCCAAAGAAGTTTCAAATTTCTAATATAATTTAATAAACCATTAAAACATTATATAAAACAATTTCAAGAATAAATTCCAATATTTTACCACAAAACTACTTGAAAATAAAATATATATCAACAGTAAAATTTAATAAAAATGTTTTATAATTTATATAACACTTTCTACATTCACCAAAAGAGTTGACACTAAGAAAAAATTCAATTAAATTCGGGGAAAACCTTATATAATCCATAAACATATCAAAACCATTTCAAAAACAGTTTATCAAATCCCACACATTTTATAATACATATTCAAGGCATAAAACTAAAAGGCCCTTGTGAAAAACACAAGGAATATATCCCATTTTCTCTAAAATTCTATTTTTCAATACCAAACCACTTTGAATATTTTCAACACTCAGTTATCTCCTTTTAAACAACCCATTAAACCCTTTTTCTGAAACATAAAATTACTATATATTCTAAAAATTACAATTTCCATCATTAAAAATTTATTTCTAAAACACAAGCATGCTAAACAGTTGAAAATCAAAATTCAGACTACATAATTAATTTATAAAACATGATTTAATGTAGAGAAAAGAATATTAGAAACATAAATAATTGTTATAGAATTAAACCACCTACCTCACATTAAGAACCTTTCGAAAAATGTACTAAAACTTCAACCGCACCAGAACCGCACCTTCTAGAGGCATGATCAAACCCTAATCCAAGAGATCAAACCAAAATACTCAAGATTGAATCCTCACAACAAAACCCAAGCCAATGTAAAAGAAACCCCAAATAGAAACTGGAAGAATACATACCCCTGGGGGAAGTTGGTGTAGCCATCGAAGGGGATAGGTGTATTTATTAGAGGGCAGAGCGACAGCGGGGTAACGTGCCAGATAAGAGGGCGCTGGGAGGCTCACAAAAGGGAGGGTCATCGGTGTGGCCATGCGAGGGAGGGAGGTTGAAGGAGGAGGGAGGGAGGCCTCCAGAAGGGAGTTGTGTATGCAGGGAGGAGAGGGTGGAGGGGCTGGTCACATGATAAGGGGAGGGGGAGAAAGGGATGTGCGTAGAGGAGGGGGAAAGAGGTAGAAGGGGGAGAAACCCTAACCCAAAAAAAATAATATTAACTTCATAACAATAATAATAAATGGTAATGTTAATAAATTAATAATAATATTAACAAAATAATAATAACATAATAATAATAATATTAATAATATTATCATTATTATTATTATTAAAAAATTCATTTAATGTCATTTTAATTTTCATATTTTCTCATTTTATTATTCATTTAATTTTTTATTTTTTTTTGTAACGCCCTGACCACAGTTACCCAGAGTTGGTGAATTATTACATAACATTGGCGTGATCACAATAGATCATGTATCGAAAGACCGATTAGTTTAGTAGCCCTGGAAACAGTAGATACATTAATAAGTCTTACATTAGATCATAAACTGAAAAACTACAACAACATATTCTCCATAGTCTACACTCATATCCCCTCATACTATCCTTGCAGGTCAGTCATAAAATACCTCTTCACATCCTGGGACAAATAAAACATAGAACGTAGTGAGCTCATATGCTCAGTAAAGATAACAATATAGCAGAAACTTTCATAAATAATTATAAACACTTAAGGCAACATATAACTAAAACAAAATACATTTAAACTTGATCTTCAACATAATATGGAAAAAATAAAATGAAATAATTCCATTTACTAATTCAAATGAAATTCTAGTAGTCGAATAATCCCATGCAATATCAATAACCAATTTCATAATGATGTAATGCATAATGTCAGACTATCATAACAACATAGTCAAGGCCTTGTTCCAAGACACTATTTTGTCTCATGAGACCTACAGATGCATTGAGGAGCTGTAGCAGGCTCCACCCGTCACTTACAAAGTCCAATGCATTCCCCATATGAATAAGTTTGAACATGATAGAACATTCATATTAAAACTAGCATATGAAATGTCAATACATTTTCCATAAACCATGAATGGTATAAATATAACACATCTACAATGAAACATATCAAAAAACATTCAATACAATATGGAAGTTTTGTATAATATTAATTAAACTTCAAATAAACTTAAAATCCATCAAAGGATGTCGACGTAGACTAAATCAAACTATTTGAGAGAAATATATCTTTTTTTGAAATGATTTAAAAGTAATAGAATTCTAAAAGAAAATATTTACTTTTAAAATATTCTTGTAATCTTGTAAGGGAAGCTTTGATGATTTTATAATGGTGTAAAATAGCCGCACTCACCATATAAGTTAAAAAAGACATTCTTACCTTAATTTTCTCGATAAGGTTAAAAAGGACCTTGTTTGGGAAATGATGAAAAGATTCCTTTATAAACAACTTATAAAAATTTAAACCAGGGAATAAAATACTTTAAACCATATTATATAAAATAGTAAATAATTCTTTGAAATACATTTTTAAGAAACATGGATTTGTATGATAAAGAAGTCCCAGTAGATACGTAAAAGCAACCTCGGATAATAAAGATATTGTGAAATTAATCCTTAACTTGTAATTTTCCTTGGTTGAGGGTAGGATAACCTCCTGTATAATGGTAAAATAATGTTCATTTAATTATAAAATAATAATATACATTAATATGATATCATATATGATCTTTTAACATTACTTTGTTAATAATATGTTAGTATTATCGTCATTTTGAGTGTTAACAGATTCATTTTTCTTTATATTATTTCTTATGTGAGTTATATTTTTTATGGATGGGATTTATCTTATTCATATCCATAATTATATCAAGTCTTTAAACATTATTTTTAATCATCTAATGAAAATTAGTCTTTAATGGATATGATGGGGTATGAATCTCATCGCGTTCATTGGGACGGTAATCCTTACATATGCACGAGAGACAATATCTTTCTTTTGATATTATAATATTATATAATTGGACAGTATATCATATATAAAGAATCATTATCATGTTATAATTATTATTTACATCAATTACACATCACTATTATACCCATCAAAATAATAATGTATTGAATATCAATTGCACCACGACTTGGAGACGGTAAGTTGTACGTACGCACGTATGGTGACATGTCATTCAAATGATGGATAGAATAATGAATATGTTTATACCATATTTATTATAACATCACATTATATATAATATACTAGAGTTATTATTTTATAATAGAAACAAAAATGTAAAAGGAAGTGTAAGAATAAAGGAACATAAAAGAGGGTGGTGAAATTATTAACTCTTCTTCGGGTTCTTCCTTTTGATTTGATCAAAAGGGTTACTTAAGATGGATTTATGACTAATGGAAGGACTATAAGATGAATGGAGGACAGTTGAGAGGGTATTTGGGTAGAGTTGTGACAAGAAAAATGGATTTGATGGTGTGAATTAGAGAGAAGGGTGAGTGCCCTTTTATAAGAGGGGTGAGGGAACCTTAAGAAAAGCTAGAAATATTATTTTATAATAGTTTGTTTTTGGTTTATAATTTCTCTAAAATTGATTATTTAAAGTCTATGGAGGGTATGGGTCAGAAAACACTCAACCAATAGCTTTTAGATAGGTTTGGGTCATTAAATTAACTTTATATTTTAGATTTAACTCTTAGTTAAATAGTTTGATATTTACCATGTCTCTTGGTATTTTTATATTATATCGTTTTTAAACATATTATATACTTCCAAGAGAACCCCAAGTGGTTCATTCATGATATTCCTATCATTATATATGTCCTTTGGCTGATCCTAAGATTTTTAGGAATATAATATCAATTATTAATATAATATTTTTTAAAAAACTCTTTTATGTCAATTTTGAAACTATTCGGTATTTTGTTTTTCCTAAATTAATAAAAGAATTATTAATATGAGAACAATTCATATAACCAACCCTAATATGTCATATTAACCTATAAAATTATTGTAATTCATAAAAAGTCTCAAATTATATTTATTTGGATATTTATAATATCAAATATTGTAATATTTCATTAATTATGTAATTACTGCATCACCATTTTCTCATAAATAAATTAAAGTATTCAATGTTTAAAAATTATAAATAAACAACCATTAGGTGAGAAATATTTTTAGATTTTTAATTAATATTTATAATCGAATTTATCTTTTGTGTTACGTTATATTAAAAATGTTTTAGTTATTAAACTTTGATTTTACCTCTTTTAACTCTTCTTTGAAATAAATAATAATAAATGTCCTCATCTAATCCAAGTGGACCAAAGCGGTTCTTATTTTATTTCTATGGTTGTCTTTGGTCTAACTATACTTATCCAATAGAATTAGGACATGTGTTAGGGAAATAATAATATCATTTTTTCTCTTAATTACCAAATTTAATTTTAACCTTGGTAAATAAAAGTGAAAAGTTACTATTCACCAAAAATCATTTTTATCTTATTGAACTAAATTTTACTCCTTGATATTAACCTTTTCTCTTGGATTTTCAATATTCCACTCACATATGAGGTAAAATTATGTTTTATGTGAATTTGAAAATTCTCTTAGGAGGTGGGTAAAAGACGGTGAAAAGTTCAATAAAATTTTTATATATTTAAATTATTATAAACTAACTTCAATGAATTACATTGAAATTAAATAGGTATTATGTATCTATTTAGACCTAAAATAAATTTAAATAAAATAAATAATTATTTAAATAAAAATTCGGTTTTAAAATAAAACTCTGTGTTTTTTCACTATTCCTCAAAAATTGAACGTTTTTAGAAAAATACCAAAAATTCACCCAAGGATAATTATAATATTCCCAATCCAAAATTGAAGTCCATTTTAAATGATAAAATTTATAAAATTTTAAAAAGTGGGTATTAATATTCATAACAGATAGTTTTGTTGGTTGTGGTGTGTGTTAGAACTAGAAGTTGGGTACAACACACACTGATGTATTATTCAAAGAGAAGCGTACCGTGGGTGTTTGGGGGGTTAGATTCTCCCCTCCTTCAAAAAGTTTTGTCCCCGAAATTTCTAGAATATTACTACATAAAAAGACTCGGGTGGTTCTTCATTATAACTTTTTTGGGTTCCCACACTGCCTCTTCCATCTTATGGTTTCTCCATAAAACTTTTACCAGACAAGTGGTCCGGTTTATCATCAATTGTTCTCTTGTATCAAGAATCTTGACATGCTCTTCGCAATAAGACTGATCAGGTTCCAGTTCTAATTCCTCATAGGTGAGTACATGCATTGGGTTAGGCATGTATTTTCTCAATGGTTATACGTGGAATGCATCGTGAACATTGGAGAGATTTGGCAGTATTTCCAAACGGTAAGCTACACACCCAATTCGTTCTAGAATATCAAATGGTTTGATGTACCTAAGACTCAATTTTCCCTTCTTACTGAAACATATAACACCCTTACATGGAGATACCTTTAAGAAAATAAGATATGCTACCTAAAATTCCAAATCCTTCCTTCGGTTATCGGCATAGCTCATCAGCCTACTTTAAGATGCTTTGATGTGGGTTTTGATTACCTTCACCTTTTCCATCACTTCCTCTTCATGTTCTGAGCCTATGAGTTTTCTTTCTCTAATATCATCCCAATAGGTTGGTGTGCGACATCACTTTACATATAACACTTCATATGGTGCTATCTGATTACTTGAAGAGAAGCTATTGTTATAGGAAAATTCTACCAGAGGTAAATATTGATCCCACATACCTTGAAAGTCAAGTGATCATGATCTCAACATGTCTTCTAAGGATTGAATATTCCGTTCTGATTGCCCATCAGTTTAAGGGTGGTGTGCAGTACTGAAACGAAGTTCAGTATTCAGGGACTTTTGATGTCTTTTCAAAAATATTGATGTAAAATGTGGATCGTGATCAGAAACAATCAATAGTGGTAATCCATGAAGTCTCACAATTTCATTAATATATAGTCCTGCTAGACGTTCAGGTGGTAAATCTTCTCTAATAGAAAGAAAATGTGCTGACTTGGTAAGACTATCAATAATGACCCATATTGCATCATTCTTTCCAGGAGTCTTTGGTAGCCGTATGAAAAAGTCCACCGTAATATTATACCATTTCCACTCAGGTATGGGAAGAGGTTTCAAGACTCCTCCAGGCTGTTGCCTTCCAGATTTCACTTGTTGACAAACCATACATCTTTACACAAAATCTATAATCTCCCTCTCCATGTAGTCCCACCAAGTTTTTTCATCAAATCTCTATACATTTTGGTTCTACCAGGGTGTATTGAGAAATGAAAGTATGAGAATCATCCTAGAATTCCCTTTTTATATTGGGTATATCGAGAACACAGAGCGTGTTTCCAAATTTCAAAATTCCATCTTCATACACGAAGTCACTCAATCTCCCATCATTCACAGCTTTAATCTTCATTTTAAACACTTTAACACTGGTTTGAGAACTCCTTATCCTTTCTAGTAAGGATGGTTTGTTAACCAATTGAAAATTTATTGATGTTTCACCTTCCATGTTTATTCCCATATCCATATTTACTAGATCCATGTATATAAGAACGTTTTTAACTCTCATCTTGTTCAAAACACCGTGATCCTTTCTACTCAAATCATCTTCTGCCTTATTTCCATTCCCCAGGTGGTAGTGTAATGTGCAATCAAAATTCTTGAGTAGTTTAAGATGTCTCCTTTGCCTCATGTTTAGTTATTTTTGTGAGAAAATATACTTCAAACTCTTGTGATCAATATAAATCTCACATTTGTCACCACAGAGATAATGTCCCAATATCTTCAAAGAAAATATGACAGCTTCTTACTCAATATCATGAGTTGGATATTTTTCTCATGAATTTTTAGTTGTCGTGATGCATAGGCAATAACCCTATCATTCTACATAAGAAGACACATCCAAGTACTTTTTTGAAGCATCACTATAAATAACAATCTCATCATTCCCCGGTGGTAGAGTCAAGATAGTTTCATTGACTAATCTTCTCTTCAGTTCTTCAAAACATTCTTCACACTATTTTTTCCAAATGAATTTAACTCTTTTTTGTGTGAGCTTCGTCAATGGGTTAGACAATTAGGAAAAATTCTAGATAAAACATCGATAATAACCGCCTAAACCAATAAAACTATGTACCTCAGTTATACATGTCGGTATAGGCCATTCTTGGATTTCTCTTATCCTAGAAGGATCAATAGATATTCCATACTTGGAGACAATATGGACATGAAAATAAATCTCCTGAAGCAAGAATTCACACTTTCTAATCATTCCATATAATTCATGTCTTCTAAGAGTCTTTATAATAATCCGTAAGTGATTTTTATGATCTTAATACCTTTTTGAGTATACCAAGATATCATCAATAAACACCACTACAATGAAATCAAGATACTCCTTGAAAACTCTGTTCATTAGATCCCTGAAAATAGAGGGTTCATTAGTCAGACCAAAAGGAATTTCTGTAAACTCATAATGCACGTACCTAGTTTAAAATGATGTGTTAAGAATATCTTCCTTATTTACACACAATTTATGATATCTAGATAGAAGGTAACTCTTTGAAAAGTATTGAGATCCATGAAGTTGTTCGAATAAATCATCAATGTGTGGTAGGGGATACTTGTTATTTATTGTTATATCGTTGATCTCCCTGTAGTCAATGCACACCCTCATAGATCCATCTTTATTCTTAACAAAACGGACAGGGGCTCTCCATGGAAAAGCACTAGGGTGAATAAATCCCTTGTTACTCAATTCCTCTTGATGTTTCTTTAGTTCCACTAATTCCACAGTGGCCATTCTCTAAGGGGTCTTCGATATGGGCTTGATCCCAGAATTAAATCAATGGAAAACTCAATTTTTCTTTCTAGAGGATGTCAAGGTAAATCCTCTGGAAACACATCAACATACTCTTAACCAATATTTACATCCTCTATTTGAACATTCTATTCCTCACCCATAGTTATTTCATACTCTTCCTCCCCAATGATTGAATTTAGTTGATCTACTGGGGGTGGATCTAGATAAGAATTAGGTGGTTACGATTTTTCTCTAAATATATGGTGTTCCTTATCATCGTCATCAAAAATAGTAACCTCTTTCTTCTTAAAATAAATTTTTTTAACATGGTCCGAATTCAATTCCACACTAAGGATTATATCAAATTAAATCATGTGTATGATAATGAGATAAATAGATAAAAAACATTTGTATTTATTAATGGGAACTGATTCACAAAACTTTGTAGTAATGATACTTCTCTTAAGATTTTTGAATGACAACTTTTTTGTTAAATCAAATTGGAAATATATAATTTTCATAGATAACTGGGAAGATATGAAACAATGGAATGATCCAGAATCAAATAAAGAATTTTCTAAACTTTAGGAAGCCATTAAATTACCTGCCACCACGTCTTTCGGAGCTTCTACCTCAGTAGTAGTGATATCATAAGATTGGACTTGATCCATTTTCCTTTTCTAAGCTAAGATTCTCATATTCTTAGGAAATTAATTCTCATAATGTCCCATCTCCCTGAAATTGTATCCTTGAACATCGGTAGCTTCTTTCTTCCCCTTTTAGTCACGAGCTTGGTGGCCATTTTCACCACACTTGTAACAGACTCACATTCCCTTCAGTAAATTATTGGGGTATTTCTTCCCACAATTACTATACGATTGATATTCAACATTTCCCTTCTTCCCCTTATTTCTATTTCCAGAGTGCTCAGTAGATCTCTTCTTCTATTTCATTGATTTGATGTCATAATACATAGAGAATTCATTTTCTGTCTTGATAGCACATGAGACAATATCTTCGTACAATGAGAAGGATTTTGAGACTAATTATTGACTGAGATATGGATTTAACCCTTCAAAGAAACAATCAATCTTTCTTATTGGGTTACATATATGATCTGCAACATGACTTTCTGTCCTTGTAAAGTTAGACACATACTTTGAAAAATTCTCATCCTCCTTTTTCCCCAGACTCAGATATTGTCTTTTCATATCTTCTTGATTTTCATGAGGAAAGTATTTTTCGTAGAATATCTCTTTAAACTCCATCCATTACATACTTGATACTTCTTTATCCTCATTTGTATTTTGAATCAATGACCACAATTGATCAGCATCACCAGTGAGGTGACAAACTACTTTGACAACTTTTTCCCTCTCACTAATCCCCAAATCCTGAAATCTTATCTCTAGGGAACTTATCTATTTCTCAGCAACCAATGTATTGTTATTCCCATTTAATGTTTGTTGTTGTTTCCTCATGAAGCGGTCTATCATTGATCCTCCACGCTGCGGGTCAGGCTGTTTTATATTGGTAAGGTTATTATTCATAACCTGTGTGAGTTGTCCTAGTATAGTGAGAAGCTAATCAGCACCAATTGCATCATTATCTCTACTATAATTATTTTGAGTAGGATGGAAACCACTACATGGACTGTGTGCATTGATATGATTTTCATTCTTTCCACTGGGCTCCATTTCTAAACAATGTCATAATCTAGATTAGTTTATGAATCGAAATACATAATTCCAAACATGTAAAACACTTAACATACATTGAAATGTTTAAGGATATAATCCATAATCATAAATTTTTTTTCTTTGATCAGTATATACTCATAAACCCTTAATAATGATTTTTAATGAAAATGGGAATTATCCTAAGAATATCCCCCAGGAGTGTCGTATCCAAGAGTGTATCAAGGCCGGTTGTTGTGAACCAGTTCCCGTTCGTGTCTATCTCAAAGTGCTGTTTTCATGTTTTACCCCTAGGTACATCTATGACAGAGCCACCTCTACCTGTTTGTAACCAGACTGGGATGTATTTCTTGGAAAACTAATAAAATCCCTAAAATACCAAAATTATAGGAAGTTCTTCTATACTAATTCTGAAAGTCTATCATAGGGCTATGTCCTCTAATTAGAGATTATTTAAATCTAGCTTCCAGCGTTTGAACTAAACATCCACTAATACCAACTATAACGCCCTGACCCGGTTACCTAGAGTTGGTGAATTATTACATAACATTGGAATGATAACAAAATATCATGTCTTGAAATACCGATTAGTTTAGTAGATTTGGAAACACTAGATACATTCATAAGTCGTACATTGCATCGAAAATTGAAAAACTATGATGACATAGTCTCCATAGTGCACACTATTATCCCCTGAGAGGTTAGTCATAAAATACCTCTTCACATCCTGAGAAAAATAAAACATAAAAAGGGGAGAGATTAGATGCTCAGTAAGGATAACAATATAGTGGAAGCATTCATAAATAAGAATAAAAATTTAAGGTAATGTATAAATAAAAAAATCCTTTTAAACTTGAACTTCAGCATAATATGGAAAAAATAAAAAGAAATAATTCCATTTCCATATTCACATTGATATTCTACTAGTCAAATAATCACATGCAATATCAATAACCACTTTCATAATGATGGAATGCATAATGCCAGACGATCATAACCACATAGTCATGGCCTTGTTCCAAGACTACTAATAATATTGTGTCAGAGCCTTGTTCCAAGAGACTAGTTTGTCTCATGAGACCTATCAATGCATCGAGGAGCTGTAGAGGGCTCCACCTGTCACATACTATGTCTAATTCATTCCTCATATGAACATGTTTAAACATAACATAGAAATTCGTATTAAAACTAGCATACGAAATGTCAATACTTTCTCCATAAACCATGAATGGTATAAAAATAACACATACACAATCAACCATATCACAAAAACTTCAATACAGTATATAAGTTTTGTATCATAATAAATCAACTTTAAAAAAGATTAAAATCCATCAAAGGATGTAGACATAGACGAAATCAAAACTATTTGAGAGAAATATCTCTCTTTTTTGAAATCATTTAAAAGTCACATAATTATAAAAGAAAAAATTTACTTTGAAAATATTCTTATAATATTTTAACGGAATATTAGACTATTTTATAACGGCGGAAAATAGCCTCACTCACCGTATAAGTGAAAAAGACATTCTTACCTTAATTTTGTCGAAAAGGATAAAAATGACCATGTTTGGAAAATGATAGAAAGATTACGTTATAAACATCTTAGAAAAAGTCAAACAAGGGTATAAATGACATTATACCATTGTCAATAAAATAGTAATAATGTTTTGAAATATATTTTTAAGAAACACGATGTGGATGATAAAGAAGTCTCAGTAGATACTTATGTAAAAACAACCTTGGATAATAAAGAGATTGTGAAATTAACCCTTACCTTGTACTTTTCCTTAGTAGAGGGTAGGTTATCCTCCTGTATAATGGTGAAATAATTGTTATTAAATTATACAATAATCATATAAATTAATATGATATCATATATGATCTTCTAACATTGCATTGTAAATAATATCTTAGTATTATTGTCTTATCAGGTGTTAATGGATTCATTTTCCTTTATATTATTTTTAATATGAGTCATATTTGTTATATATGGGATTTATCATATCCATATCCAGAATTTTACCAATTCTTTAAACATTATTTTTAATCATCTAATGAAAATTAGTCTTGAATGGATACGATGGAGAATGAATCTCATCGCATTCATGGAGGCGGTAATCCGTACGTACGCACGAGGGACAATACCATTCTTTTGATATTAAAGTATTATATAATTGTATGTTATATCATATATAAAGAATAATTATCATTTTATATTTATTATTTACATCAATTACACATCATTATTATACCCATCCAAATAATAATGTATTTAATAACAATTACACCATGACGTGGATTCGATAAGCCGTATGTACGCACGTTTGGATACATGTCATTCAACGGATGGATAGATTAATGAATTTGGTTGTACCATATTTATTATAACATCACATTATATATAAGGTACTAGATTTATTATTTTATCATGGAAACAACAATGAAAAAGGAAGTGGAAGATGAAAGGAACATGAAAGAGGGTGGTGAAATTATTACCTCTTCTTCGGGTTCTTCCATTTGATTTGATCAAAAGGGCCCTTTATGTTGGATTTATGACTAATGGAAGGCCTATAGGATGAAGGGAGGACAGTTGATATGGTATTTGGGTAGAGGTTTTCCAAGCCAAATGGAATTTAAGGTGTGAATTTGAGAGAAGGGGGAGTGTCCTTTTATAAGAGGGGCGAGGGGCACCTTAGGAAAAGCTAGAAATATTATTTTATAATAAATATTTTTCGGTTTCTAATGGCTCCAAAATGAATTATTTAAAGTATAAGGTGGATATGGGTCAAAAACTAATCAACAAATAGGTTTTATAAAGGTTTGGGTCACTATATTAACTTTATATTTTATATTTAACTCTTAGTTAAATAGTTTGACATTTACCACGTCTCTTTGTATTTTTATATTATATAGTTAATAAACATACTATATACATACAAGAGAACCCCAAGCGGTTAATTAATGTAACAAATATTATTATATAATTCCTTTGGCCAGCCATATTTTTTAAGGAATAAAATATCAATTAATAATATAATGTTTGTTTAAAAAACTCTTTTATGTCAATTTTAAAAATATTTGTTATTTTGTTTTTGATAAATTAATAACAGCATTATTACTTCAAATAAAATTCATCTAACCAACCCTAATATGTCATATTAACCTAGAAAAATTAGTGTAAGTCATAAAACGTCTCAAATTACATTTATTTGGATATTTATAATATCAATTATTTTAATATTTTATTAATTAGGTAATTACTACATCTCCATAGTGTCATAAATAAATTAAATTATTTAATGTCTAAAAATTATAAATAAAACACCATTATGTAGGAAATCTTTTTATATTTCTAATTAATATTTATAATAGAATTTATCTAATGTATAACCCAATATTAAAAATGTTTTAGTTATTAAACATAGATTTTAACTCTTTTAACTCTTCTTCTATTTAAATAATAATAAATGTCCTAATCTAATCCAAGTGAACCAAAAAGGTTCATATTTTATTTCTAAGATTGTATTTGGTCAAAAATATACTTATCCAATAGAATTAGGACATGTGCTAGGTTAATAATAATATCATTTTACTCTTAATTACCCTATTTACTTTTAACTATGGTAAATAAAAGTAAAAGGTTACTATTCCCCAAAAAAATATTTTTCTCTTATTGGACCACATTTTACACATTGATATTTATCATATATGTCGTATTTTCAAAATTACACTCACAAAAGTGGTAAAATTATGTTTTATGTGAATTTTCAAATTCTCCAAGCAGGTTAGTAAAATACGGTGAAAAGTTCAATAAAATTTTTATATATCTAAAATTATTATAAACTAACTCAAATGAAATACATTGATATTATATAGGTGTTATGTATCTATTTTGACCTAAAATAAATTAAAATAAGATAAATAATTATCTAAATAATGATTTGGTTTTAAACTATAACTTAGTAATTTTTCAATATTCATTAAAAATTTATCATTTTCAGAAAAAAACCAAAAATTCACCCTAGGATAATTTCGATATTACAAATCAAAAAATAAAGTCTATTTTAGATGAAAAAATTTATAAAATTTCAAAAAGTGGATATTAGTATTAATAACGGCTAGTTTGATTGGTTGTGGTGTGTGTTAGAACTCGAAGTTGCATACAACATGATACTGTATTATTCAAAGAGAATCGTACCGTGGAATCTTGGGGTGTTACATTTTGATCATCGGGAAGGCCTCATGGTGACCTGGGTGAATCCACCCAGTTTCCATACCATGCTCTTCTCATGCGCTAGATGCTGCCAAGTCCAAAACACTCATTTTTCAATAAAAACACAAAAATTCAAATTGAGACTCAAACCAAACCCCAACAAGAATACACAAATCCCAGAAAATAATAAAATAATTTATTTCCAAAAATTAGGGAATGAAAATTCTCCCCATTTTAACGCTTTCCGCCCCCATAAATCTTTTCTATGATTTATCCCATAAGAAAAAAACAACTATCTTTCAAAGCTACAGGAGATTCACAATGCATATTGAATGAGAATAAAACTAGAACACTTTAAGTAGATGAAGAGACTCACAAATCAAACACAGGAGACTACAATAGGCTCCTTGCTATGTTCCACCCACCCCTAAAAGCCAAAAAACCACTAGTTGATAGATCAAATGAAAGGATACTCTTACCACACACACTCCAATATCCAGAGACAAACACCTTAAACTTTCTTGAGAAGTTTATACAGTCCATCTAAAAAGAACAAAGATTCCAAATGAGGATACCACAACCTTGCTTCAACAAAACCATTGGGCGCACCCCAGTTCCAATATTTATTCAAAGAAGGTCTTAGTTTTTGATGGTTTCGAACAAGGATATTGAACACCTAGCCAACACCAGTAATGATTCCTAATTACTGACATGGAGAGGCTTAAATGGTCTCTTTAAAATAAGAAATATTCTAAAATGAATTTATTATGATGGAATCCCAGTGACCACTCAGTGGTTCTCCCCACCAGAAAGACCAACCTACCTAACTGATCAGCACGAGCCGATACAGAAAACCCAGCATGGTTAACACGGGGGATTCCCAGACAACCAAATCTCCAACTACAAGGGGCCTGATTAACATAAATTCAAACCAAACAAAAGACACAATGTGGTTTATCACATCCCTAGGAATTACCATTATAAAATGAGCCTAAAATGAAATTGAGGTCAACTCACAAGGCTATCCATATGTGGAATTCCACACAAAAATACACACCCAGAAGGGGACAAGAAAATAGGTTTGAGGAAACGAGAAAACAACACCATTTTCTTAACAAATAGGAATCCTTCCAACCATGCGGTTTACGACATTGAGAAAAAGACCCCATATATCTTTTCAATAAATGGGACCATTAAAGTGGATCATTCACACCATAACCCCAAACTGTATCCATATCCCACACCGGATATTGAGATTAAACCACGATCCTTTATAACCCTTCGGAACAAGACTATGTTCCTGCTTCACTCTAGGACCTATGACTGGAGCTCTAATAATTGATGAATATCCTTCATTATAATCATGTGTCAGACCCCCCAAATTAAACTCCTTATTCTAGAGACCCATGTAACTATACCACATTCCAGGTAGAACCACCAGGACATGACACATCCCGAAACCTACTTTGAATCAACATGGATCATCACCGTGATAGGGATGACATCCTCTCTTTCACTTAAACTATAAAACTACACTATAAAACATCACCGAATATGACCATCACAGCCTAAGGGGCCTTATAAGGAAAAAGTGTTTAAAATGAGTCCCAATCGACACACAATATCATCGAAATGCCATAACATCCTCTTAAGACCGAAATTTCCACACTGGTGGATATGAATATTCCCTCTCCCAGAGAAACACAATGAATGATAAAAAATACCTTCAGGATGATGGCCAACACTAACAACCCTGGACTGCTTTCCACCTTTCCTTACATGGATTTATATCACCACTCCCAGAAAGTATCATCAGACATGACGGTGTTAAACTTCACCTTCGTCGACTCAGACAACATAAGAAACTAAGGCCTTTTCCAGACCTTCGACATCCAATATCCTGCTACAAGAAGATCTTTTTGACTAAAATATAAGAGATGAAGAATAAATTTCCGATGTTCAAGAGGAAAGTACTTACATGGATAAACTGGATGATCCTCGAACAGTGAATCACCCATTTCTACACTTTAATTGTGTATCAATTAATTATGAGGGCTCACACTAGACAACAAAGGAATGCTAAGGATCCAATAAAACTGGTCCATTGGACAAAACATAAGACAAAAAACATGAATCACATAAAAATAGAGCCCGCTCAAAGGTATCCCATAACATTTTTTAGAATAATCAACAAACAAAAATATCAATCCAACTCACTAACCAAACGAAACCTAGAATATATTCTGATCGTGAAGAGTTTTCAAACTAAAAACACCTTACATTCAATAATCCCAAATCATAAAATAATATTTCAGACAACTACTGTAACGCCCCGACCCCAGCTACTCAGAGTCGGTGCATTACTTCGTAACATTGGCATGATCACAAGAAAGATCAAATCTCGAAATACCGATTGGTTTAGTAGCCTTGGAAACACTAGATATATTCATAAGTTTTACATTACATCATTAAACGAAAAACTACTACAACAACATATTGTCTCCATAATCCACACTCATATCCCCACATAATATCCCTGCAGGTCATTCATAACTTACTTCTTCACTTCCTGGGAAAAATAAAACATAGAAAAGGGGTGAGCTCAAATGCCCAGTAAGGATAACAATATAGCGGAAACTTTCATAAATAAGAATAAACTTTTAAGGCAATGTATAACTAAAACAAAATCCTTTCAAACATGAACTTTCAACATGGTATGGCATAAATAAAATTAAATAATGCCATTTACTTATTCACATGGATATTCTACTAATCGAATAATCACATGCAAAAATCAATAACCACTTTCATAATGTTGGAATGCATAATGCTAGACTATCATAACCACATAGCCAAGGCCTCGTGCCAAGACTACAAATAAGATTTTGTCAAGGCCTTGTGCCAAGACACTAGTTTGTCTCATGAGACCTACCGATGCATCGAGGAGCTATAGCGGGCTCCACCCGTCACTTATTAAGTCCAATGCATTCCCATATGAAAAGGTTTAAACATAGCATAAACATTCGTATTAAAACTAGCATACGAAATGTCAATACTTTCACAATAAACTATGAATGGTATAAAAATAGCACATCCACAGTCAAACATATCACAAAACCTTCAATACAATATAGAAGTTTTGTATCATAATAAATCAACTTCAAATAATCTTAAAATCCATCAAAGGATGTTGACATAGATGAAATCAAAATTCTTTTTAAAGAAATATCTCCTTTTATTTTGAAATCATTTAAGATCCATATAAAATAAAACATTTTCTTTGAAAATATTCTTATAAGCTTGTAAGGAAAGCTTTGAAGATTTTATAACGTCGTAAAATAACCGCACCCGCCGTATAAGTTAAAAAAAACATTCTTACCTCAATTCTGTCGAAAAGGTTAAAAAGGACCTTGTTTTGAAAACGACGGAAAGATTCCTTTATAAACCTCTTATAAAAAGTCAAAAAAGGGTATAAATGACTTTAACCCATATTCTTGTAAATAGTAAAAATGTTTTGAAATACATTTTTAAGAAACATGGATGTGGATGATAAAGAGATCCCAGTAGATTATTACATATAAACAACCTCAGATAATGAAGAGATTGTGAAATAACCCTTACCTTGTACTTTTCCTTGGTTGGGGTAGGTTAACCTCCTGTATAATGGTGAAATAATTGTTATTAAATTATACAAGAATCATATACCTTAATATGATATCATATATGATCTTTTAATATTGATTTGATAATAATATCTTAGTATTATCATTATATCGGGTGTTAACATACTTGTTTTATTTTATATGTTTTGTTATGTAAGACATGTTTGTAAAGGATAGGTTGTATATTATTCATATCCAGAATGGTATCAAGTCCTTAAAAATCATTTTTAAATCATAAAATGATAATTATATTTGAATGGATACGATGGAGAATGAATCTCATCGCGTTCGTGGAGACGGTAGTCCGTACGTACGCACGAGCGACAATATCCTTCTTTTGATATTAAAATAATATATAAATGGATGGTATATTATATATAAAGAATCATTAACATGTTATATTTATTATTTACATGAGTTACACATCATTATTATACCCATCCAAATAATAAAATATTGAATAACAATTACACCACGACGTGGAGACGGTAAGCCGTACGTACGCACGTATGGTGACATGTTATTCAAAGGGTGGATAGAATACTGAATATGGTTGTACCATATTTATAATAACATCACAGTATATGTAAGATACTGGAGTTATTATTTTAGAATGGTAAGAACAAATAAAGAGGAAGTGGAAGAAGAAAGGAACTTAGAAAAGGGTGGTGAAATCATTACCTCTTCTTCGGGTTCTTCCTTTTGATTTGATCAAAAGGGCTCCTAAGGTTGGCTTTCTGATCAAACTAAGGCCTCTAGGTTGTAGTGAGGGATGTTGAGAGAGTATTTGGGTAGAGTATGGCCGATCCAAAAGGCTTTGAAGGTGTGAATAAATGAGAAGGAGGAGTGCCCTTTTTATAAGAGGGGTGAGGGGCACCTTTGGAAAAGCTAGAAATATTAATTTATAATAAATTCATATTCGGTTTCTAATGGCTCAAAAGCTTATTATTCAAAGGATGAGGTGGGGATAGGTCGAAAACAACTCATCCAATATAATTTAGACAGGTTTGGGTACTTATATTAACCTTATCTTTAAGTATTAACTCTAAGTTAATTAGTTTCACTTTTACAATGTCTCTTTGTATTTTTATATAATATGGTTAATAAACATACTATATACATCCAATAGACCCCCAAGTGGTCCATTAATGATTAACCTATCATAATATAAGTCTCTTGGCCGAACCTTAGATTTTTAGGAATTTAATATCAATTAATAATATAATATTTGTTTTAAGAACTCTTTTATGTCAATTTTGACACTATTCAATAGTTGATTTTTGTGAAACTCATAACAGATTGATTACTTCGAACAAAGTCCATTAAATCAATCCTAATATATCATATTAGCCTAGAAAATTATTTTAATTCATTAAAAGTTTCATATTATATTTATTTGGGTATTTATAATATCAATTATTTTAATTTTTCACTATTATAGTAATTACTGCATCATCATTGGGTCATAAATAAAATAAATTATATAATGTCTAAAAATTATAAATAAAATATCATTATGTAGAAAATCTTTTTAGATTTCTAATGAATATTTATAATCTAAAATCCAACATATATAACCCTATGTAAAAATTGTTGATCTAAAAGATATATGCTTGTGTCATTTTTGTATTCATTTTAACTAAATTAAAATAAAGTGTCATTATCACTTACAAGTGGATCCATGGGGTCCCAAAATAGACACAAAGATTCCCATGGTCGACCATCTATCAACCAATAGGGTTAAGACACGTTTTTAGGGTAATTTAGTATTATTATAATATTATTTTTTTAACCCTTATTTACCGGATTTACCCTTAACCATGGTAAATAAAATATTTACCGCAGTAATTATTCAAAATGTCTAAAAATAAAAGTTACCTATTTACACAATTTGAACATCCTGATTCCAAATATGGAATCCATTTTCCTAAATTCAAAACACAGAAGTGGCAGAAATTAATTCCCGCTGTCAAAACAAAAAGCGTGTTTTTAAGAGATAATAACTATCAAAAGATTGACACTTGTTTATGTTCGGTTTAATTGTAAAATTATGTCCAATGACCAACATTATATTAAATGGTAAAAATATATTCTAAATATACTTTAAAACAACTCAAATTCATAATTTATCACTATTAATTATTTTGATTAAAAAAGTTGTTTTTAATTAAAATTTTGTAATTTTCACTATTCATCAAAATATGAAAGTTATCCGAAAAGTACCAAAATTTCACCTTAGGCTAATTTCGATATTACGAATCCAAAAATGAAGTCCATTTTGAAATATAAAATATATATGATTTCAAAAAGTAGGTATTACTATTCACAATGGCTATTTTAATTAGTTGTGGTGTGTTAGAACTCGAGGTTGCGTACAACACACGCTATCGCATTATTCGAAGGGAAACGTACCGTAGAAGCTTGGGGTGTTACATTCTCCCCTCCTTCAAATAATTGCGTCCTCGCAATTTCTAGGGTATTACTGCATAAAAAGACTCGGGTGGTTCTTCATCATAAGTTCCTCGGGTTCCCATGTTGCCTCTTCCATCTTATGATTTCTCCACAAAACTTTTACCAGACGCGTCGTCCGGTTTCTCAATACTTGTTCTCTTGTATCAAGAATCCTGACGGGCTCTTCGCAATAAGACAGATCGGGTTCCAGTTCTAAATCTTCATAGGTGAGTACATGCGTTGGGTCAGGCATGTATTTCCTCAACAGAGATACGTGGAACACATCGTGAACTTTGGAGAGACTTGGCGGCATTGCCAATCGGTAAGCTACATCCCCAATTCGTTCTAGAATTTCGAAAGGTCCGATGTACCTGGGACTCAATTTACCTTTCTTACCAAAACGTATGACTCCCTTCCACGGAGATACCTTCAGGAAAACATGATCACCGACTTGAAATTCCAAATCCTTCCTTCGATTATCGGCATAGCTCTTCTGCCTACTTTGAGCTGCTTTAATGTGATTTTGGATTACCTTCACCTTTTCCACCGTTTCCTCCACCAGTTCTGGGCCTACAAGTTTTCTTTCACCAATGTCATCCCAACAGGTTGGTGTACGACATCTCTTTCCATATAACGCTTCATATGGTGCCATCTGAATACTCGAATGGAAGCTATTGTTATAGGAAAATTCTACCAGTGGTAAATATTGATCCCACATACCCTGAAAATCAAGGGAGCAAGATCTCAACATGTCTTCTAAGGTCTGAATAGTCTGTTCTGATTGTCCATCTGTCTGAGGGTGGTAAGCAGTGCTCAAATGAAGTTCAGTATCCAGGGATTTCTGAAGACTTTTCCAGAATCTTGAAGTAAAACGGGGATCACGATCAGAATCAATCGATAGGGGTACTCCATGAAGTCTCACAACTTCATTAATGTATAGTTTTGCTAGACGTTCCAGGGGTAGATCTTCTCTTATAGCAAGAAAATGTGCTGACTTGGTAAGACGATCAACAATAACCCATATTGCATCGTTCCTTATAGGAGTCTTTGGTAGCCCAATGAAAAAGTCCATCGTAATATTGTCCCATTTCGACTCTGGTATGGGAAGAGGTTGCATTACTCCTCCAGGCTGTTGCCTTCCAGCTTTCACTTGTTGACAAACCATACATCTTGACACAAAATCAGCAATCTCCCTCTTCATGTTGTCCCACCAAAAATGTTCCTTCAAATCTCTATACATTTTGGTGCTCCCAGGGTGTATAGAGAAATTGGAACTATGAGCATCATCCATCAATTCCCTTTTTAGATCAGGTAAATCGGGAACACAAAGTCTCTTCCCGAATTTCAAAATTCCATCTTCATACACAAAGTCTCTCAATCTCCCATCATTCACAGCTTTAATATTCTTTTGGAATTCTTCATCATCGGTCTGAGAACTCTTAATCCTTTCTAGTAAAGATGGTTTGGCAACCATTTGAAAAAGCATTGATGTTTCACCTTCCCTGGTTATTCCCATGTCCATCTTCACTAGATCCATGAAAATTGGATCCCTTTCAATTCTCATCATGTTCAAAACTCCATGGTCTTTTCTGCTCAAAGCATCTGCCACCTTGTTTGCTTTCCCTGGGTGGTAGTGTATCGTACAATCATAATCCTTGAGTAATTCAAGCCATCTCCTTTGCCTCATGTTGAGTTCTTTTTGTGAGAAAATATACTTCAAACTCTTGTGATCAGTATAAATCTCACATTTTTCACCATAGAGGTAGTGCCTCCATATCTTCAAAGCAAAGATCACAGCTGCTAACTCAAGATCATGAGTAGGATAGTTTTGTTCATGAATTTTCAACTGTCGTGATGCATAGGCAATAACTCTATCATTCTGCATAAGGACACAACCAAGTCCTTTCTTTGATGCATCACTATAAATAACGAACCCATCATTCCCCGATGGTGGAGTCAATATAGGAGCATTGACTAATATTCACTTCAGTTCTTCGAAACATTCTTCACACTCTTTTGTCCAAACAAATTTAACCCCTTTACGTGTGAGCTTCGTTAATGGGTTAGCCAATCGGGCAAAATTCTGGACGAAACGTCGATAATAACCTGCCAAGCCAATAAAACTACGTACCTCAGTTATACTCATAGGTGCTGGCCATTCTTGGATTGCCTTGGTCTTAGAAGGATCAACAGAGATTCCATCTTTTGAGACAATATGGCCAAGAAAAGAAATCTCCTGAAGCCAGAATTCACACTTGCTAAACTTCCCATATAATTCATGCCTCCTCAGAGTCTTCAAGATAATGCGCAAGTGATTTTCATGATCTTTGTAGGTTTTGGAGTATACCAAGATATCATCAATAAATACCACCACAAATTCATCGAGATACTCCTTGAAAACTCTATTCATCAGATCCATGAATACAGAGGGTGCATTAGTCAATCCAAACGGCATTACAGTAAACTCGTAATGCCCGTACCTGGTTCGAAATGCTGTCTTCGGAATGTCTTCTTTCTTTACACACAACTGATGGTATCCAGACCGAAGGTCAATCTTTGAAAAGTATTGATCTCCATGCAGTTGGTCAAATAAATCATCAATACGAGGTAGGGGATACTTGTTCTTTATTGTTATAGCATTGATCTCCCTGTAGTCGATACATAACCTCATAGATCCATCTTTCTTTTTAACAAAAAGAACAGGGGCTCCCCATGGAGAAACACTAGGGCGAATAAATACCTTATTACTCAATTCCTCTAGTTGTTTCTTTAGTTCGACTAACTCTACAGTGGCCATTCTATAAGGGGTCTTCGATATAGGCCTTGATCCAGGAATCAAATCTATGGAAAACTCAACTTCTCGTTCTGGAGGATGTCCAGGTAAATCTTCCGGAAATACATCTACAAATTCTTTCACAACAGGTACATCCTCTATTTTAACATTCCTTTCCTCACCGATAGTTACTTCATTCTCTTCCTCCCCAATAATTGAATTAAGTTGAGCTACTGGGGGTGGGTCTAAATAAGAATTAGGTGGTGATGATTCTGCTCTAAAAATAAGGTGTTCCTTATCATTATCATCAAGAATCGTAACCTCTTTCTTCTTACAATAAATCTTCGCATCATAGTCCGAAAGCCAGTCCATACCGAGGATTATATCAAACTCAATAATAGGTATGACGATGAGATCAGCAGATAAAGAAAATTTATGTGCTCTAATGGGGACTGATTCACAAAACTTTGTTGCAACGATACTTCCCTTAGGAGTTTTAACCGACAACTCCCTTATTAAATCAAATTGGAAATATCTAATTTTCTTAGCAAACTGGGAAGATATGAAACAATGCGATGATCCAGAATCAAATAATGCATTTGCTAAACTTGAGGAAACCATTAAATTACCTGCCACCACGTCTTTCGGAGTTTCTACCTCAGCAGCAGTGATAGCATAAGCCTGGCCTTGATCCCTTGGCCTTTTCTGAGGTAAGTTATCCTGACGCTTAGGACATGCATTTGCATAATGCCCCATCTCCCTGCAATTGTAGCACTGAACATTGGTAGCTTCCTTCTTCCCCTTGCAATCATGAGCTTGGTGGCCTTTTTCACCACACTTGTAACAGACTCCCATTCCCTTCAAGCAAGTACCAGGATGTTTCTTCCCGCATTTACCACAAGATGGATATTCAACCTTTCCCTTCTTCCCCTTATTTCCATTCCCAGATTGATCAGCAGGTCTCTTCTTCTCTTGCTTTGATTTAAAGTCATAAGACTTAGAGAATTCCTTTTCGGTCTTGATAGCACATGAGACAATGTCTTCGTACGATGAAAATGATTGTGAGACTAATGCTCGACGGAGAAATGGTTTTAACCCATCAAAGAAACGATCAATCTTACTTCTTGGGTTGCAAATATAATCTCCAGCATACCTTACTAACCTTGTAAAGTTAGCCTCATACTTTGTGACATTCTCATCCTCCTTTTGTCTCAGACTCAGAAATTGTCTTTCCATATCTGCTCGATGGTCGCGAGGAAAGTATTTTTCTAAAAACAGATCTTTGAACTCCATCCATTCCATGTTTGATACTTCATCATCTTCCTTCATGTTTTGAATCAATGACCACCATTGATCAGCATCTCCAGTGAGGCGGTAAACTGCCATGGTAACTTTTTCCCTTTCACTACACCCCAAAGCCTGAAATATTTTCTCTAGGGAAAATATCCATTGCTCAGCTACTAAGGGATTTGTACTCCCATTGAACGTTGGTGGTTGTTGTCTCATGACTCGATCTAACATTGATCCTCCACGCTGCGGATCAGGGTGCTCCATACGGGTAAGGTTATTATTCATAACCTGAGTAAGTTGTCCCAGTACGGTGATTAGCTGATCAGCACCAGTTGCATCACCAGCCCCACTATAATTATCTTGAGCAGGAGGGCAATCCCTACATGGAGTGTGTGCATTGATACGGTTTCCATTTCTTCCACTAGGCACCATTTCTAAACAATGGCATAAACTAGATCAGTTTATGAATCAAAATACATAATCCCATACTTATAAAACACTTAACATAAATTGAACTATTTATGGATATAATCCATAATCATAAAAATGTTTTATTTGAGGAAGTATATACTCATAAACCATTCATAATGATTTGTAAAGAAAATGAGAGTTATCCTAAGCATATCCCCCGGGAGTGTCGTAACCAAGAGTGCAACAAGGCCCGTTGTCGTGCACCAGTTCCCGTTCGAGTCTAGCTCAAAGCGGTGTTTTCGGGTTTTACACCTAGGTACATCTGTGCCAGAGCCGCCTCTACCTGCTCGTATCCAGACAGGGATGTATTGCTCGGAAAACTCACAAAATCTCTACAATACCAAAATTCTAGGAAGTTCTTCTATACTAATCCTCAAAGTTCATCTTAGGTCTACGTGCTCTAATCAGAGTTTATCTAAATCTAGCTTCCAAGGTTTGTACTAAACTTCCTCTGATACCAACTGTAACGCCCCAACCCCAGCTACTCAGAGTCGGTGCATTACTTCGTAACATTGGCATGATCACAAGAAAGATCAAATCTCGAAAGACCGATTGGTTTAGTAGCCTTGGAAACACTAGATATATTCATAAGTTTTACATTACATCATTAAACGAAAAACTACTACAACAACATATTGTCTCCATAATCCACACTCATATCCCCACATAATATCCCTGCAGGTCATTCATAACTTACTTCTTCACTTCCTGGGAAAAATAAAACATAGAAAAGGGGTGAGCTCAAATGCCCAGTAAGGATAACAATATAGCGGAAACTTTCATAAATAAGAATAAACATTTAAGGCAATGTATAACTAAAACAAAAGCCTTTCAAACATGAACTTTCAACATGGTATGGCATAAATAAAATTAAATAATGCCATTTACTTATTCACATGGATATTCTACTAATCGAATAATCACATGCAAAAATCAATAACCACTTTCATAATGTTGGAATGCATAATGCCAGACTCTCATAACCACATAGCCAAGGCCTCGTGCCAAGACTACAAATAAGATTTTGTCAAGGCCTTGTGCCAAGACACTAGTTTGTCTCATGAGACCTACCGATGCATCGAGGATCTATAGCGGGCTCCACCCGTCACTTATTAAGTCCAATGCATTCCCATATGAAAAGGTTTAAACATAACATAAACATTCGTATTAAAACTAGCATACGAAATGTCAATACTTTCACAATAAACTATGAATGGTATAAAAATAGCACATCCACAGTCAAACATATCACAAAACCTTCAATACAATATAGAAGTTTTGTATCATAATAAATCAACTTCAAATAATCTTAAAATCCATCAAAGGATGTTGACATAGATGAAATCAAAATTCTTTTTAAAGAAATATCTCCTTTTATTTTGAAATCATTTAAGATCCATATAAAATAAAACATTTTCTTTGAAAATATTTTTATAATCTTGTAAGGAAATCTTTGAAGATTTTATAACGGCTTAAAATAACCGCACCCGCCGTATAAGTTAAAAAAAACATTCTTACCTCAATTCTGTCGAAAAGGTTAAAAAGGACCTTGTTTTGAAAACGACGGAAAGATTCCTTTATAAACCTCTTATAAAAAGTCAAAAAAGGGTATAAATGACTTTAACCCATATTCTTGTAAATAGTAAAAATGTTTTGAAATACATTTTTAAGAAACATGGATGTGGAAGATAAAGAGATCCCAGTAGATTATTACATATAAACAACCT
The DNA here is from genome assembly GCA_963277665.1 of Viscum album. Taxonomy (NCBI): domain Eukaryota; kingdom Viridiplantae; phylum Streptophyta; class Magnoliopsida; order Santalales; family Viscaceae; genus Viscum; species Viscum album. The sequence continues at coordinate 1,010,855,197 of OY728141.1, read as the reverse complement.
CGGATAATGAAGAGATTGTGAAATAACCCTTACCTTGTAATTTTCCTTGGTTGGGGTAGGTTAACCTCCTGTATAATGGTGAAATATTTGTTATTAAATTATACAAGAATCATATACCTTAATATGATATCATATATGATCTTTTAATATTGATTTGATAATAATATCTTAGTATTATCATTATATCGGGTGTTAACATACTTGTTTTCTTTTATATGTTTTGTTACGTAAGACATGTTTGTAAAGGATAGGTTGTATATTATTCATATCCAGAATGGTATCAAGTCCTTAAACATCATTTTTAAATCATAAAATGATAATTATACTTGAATGGATACGATGGAGAATGAATCTCATCGCGTTCGTGGAGACGGTAGTCCGTACGTACGCACGAGCGACAATATCATTCTTTTGATATTAAAATAATATATAAATGGATGGTATACTATATATACAGAATCATTAACATGTTATATTTATTATTTACATTAGTTACACATCATTATTATACCCATCCAAATAATAAAATATTGAATAACAATTACACCACGACGTGGAGACGGTAAACCGTACGTACGCACGTATGGTGATATGTTATTCAAAGGGTGGATAGAATACTGAATATGGTTGTACCATATTTATAATAACATCACAGTATATGTAAGATACTGGAGTTATTATTTTAGAATGGTATGAACAAAGAAAGAGGAAGTGGAAGAAGAAAGGAACTTAGAAAAGGGTGGTGAAATCATTACCTCTTCTTCGGGTTCTTCCTTTTGATTTGATCAAACGGGCTCCTTAGGTTGGCTTTCTGATCAAACTAAGGCATCTAGGTTGTAGTGAGGGATGTTGAGAGAGTATTTGAGCAGAGTTTGGCCGAACCAAAAGTCTTTGAAGGTGTGAAGAAATGAGAAGGAGGAGTGCCCTTTTTATAAGAGGGGTGAGGGGCACCTTTGGAAAAGCTAGAAATATTAATTTATAATAAATTCATATTCGGTTTATAATGGCTACAAAGCTTATTATTAAAAGGATGAGGTGGGGATAGGTCGAAAACAACTCATCCAATAGAATTTAGACAGGTTTGGGTACTTATATTAACCTTATCTTTAAGTATTAACTCTAAGTTAATTAGTTTCACTTTTACAATGTCTCTTTGTATTTTTATATAATATGGTTAATAAACTTACTATATACATCCAAGCGACCCCCAAGTGGTACATTAATGATTAACCTATCATAATATAAGTCTCTTGGCCGAACCTTAGATTTTTAGGAATTTAATATCAATTAATAATATAATATTTGTTTTAAGAACTCTTTTATGTCAATTTTGACACTATTCAATAGTTGATTTTTGTGAAACTCATAACAGATTGATTACTTCGAACAAAGTCCATTAAATCAATCCTAATATATCATATTAGCCTATAAAATTAGTTTAATTCATTAAAAGTTTCATATTATATTTATTTGGGTATTTATAATATCAATTATTTTAATTTTTCACTATTATAGTAATTACTGCATCATCATTGTGTCATAAATAAAATAAATTATTTAATGTCTAAAAATTATAAATAAAATATCATTATGTATAAAATATTTTTAGCTTTCTAATGAATATTTATAATCTAAAATCCAACATATATAACCCTATGTAAAAATTGTTGTTCTAAAAGATATATGCTTGTGTCATTTTTGTATTTATTTTAACTAAATTAAAATAAAGTGTCATTATCACTTACAAGTGGATCCATGGGGTCCCAAAATAGACACAAAGATGCCCATGGTCGACCATATATCAGCCAATAGGGTTAAGACATGTTTTTAGGGTAATTTAGTATTATTATAATATTATTTTTTTAACCCTTATTTACCGGATTTACCCTTAACCATGGTAAATAAAATATTTACCGCAGTAATTATTCAAAATGTCTAAAAATAAAAGTTACCTATTTACACAATTTGAACATCATGATTCCAAATATGGAATCCATTTTCCTAAATTCAAAACACAGAAGTGGCAGAAATTAATTTAAAATTAATTCCCGCTGTCAAAACAAAAAGCGTGTTTTTAAGAGATAATAACTATCAAAAGATTGACACTTGTTTATGTTCGGTTTAATTGTAAAATTATGTCCAATGACCAACATTATATTAAATGGTAAAAATATATTCTAAATATACTTTAAAACCACTCAAATTCATAATTTATCACTATTAATTATTTTGATTAAAAAAGTTGTTTTTAATTAAAATTTAGTAATTTTCACTATTCATCAAAATATGAAAGTTATCCGAAAAGTACCAAAATTTCACCTTAGGCTAATTTCGATATTCCGAATCCAAAAATGAAGTCCATTTTGAAATATAAAATATATATGATTTCAAAAAGTAGGTATTACTATTCACAACGGCTATTTTAATTAGTTGTGGTGTGTGTTAGAACTCGAGGTTGCGTACAACACACGCTATCGCATTATTCGAAGGGAAACGTACCGTAGAGGCTTGGGGTGTTACAACTACAGACTATAAAACAAAACATCCCTTCTTTTAGAAACACTTTTGGAAAAGGAAAAGGACTTTTGGGTTGTATATTCATCAATGGTAACTCATGGACCCCACACATTCATATACTCATTATAATAATGCACTGATTCACTATCCACATATAACCCATGCATGTGGTCACCCATGAAAATACCCAAGATTAAAACAAAATTCCATTCCATTTTCCAAAACCAAAACATTCAACCCACACATTATCTTTCTCAATACTGTTAACCACCAAATCGAAACCCAATTTAAATCCCACATTCCTTTTATGAAAATCACCAACCTTTCCGATAAAAACTCACTTTTAAATCTCACACATCAATTTCAAAACATTTCAACCCATTTAAAAATAACTAAAGTTATACAAAATCTCCACTTCATCAATCTCTATTTAATTAAAAATATAACTCTTCTCAATTTAAAACTATTTTTCAAAACCATTCCAAAAATAATTTTCCCTTTTTTTCAAAAAAACAAAATTTCAATAAACTACAATCTTTATTCATAAATATACTACCTTGATAAACACACCACATTTACTCAAAATCATTTTATGAAATATAAAATTTACAAAAATTATTTTTGGTATATTCGGGAAATTCATTTTTCATTTTCCCAAAAACAAATAATTTTTATGTTAAAATAGTGTTTCTATGATTCAAAAATAAGGGATTTTCAAAAAACATTTTTCAAAACCCAAAGAAACAATGGATAATGCAAGAAGAAATATGTTATTTAAGGTTACATGGAAATATGGTTTGCGGTTGTAAACCATTAACTCCATTGTCACAGAGTGTTCTAGAGAAATTTCCTCAGATCTACATGGCTTGGCAAGCCTATGGGATTACTGAGACCATCAACAAAACTTCATTTTCATTTCCCAACAAGTAACGAACAACCCCAAGAACCAAACAACTCAGATAAAACCGGACTTCCCATACTAACTTGAGTCCCATCATGAGGTGTGATGGAAAGGCACCATGATCATAATTGGAATGTCAAGTCCTAAGTATCCATGATCTCTTCTAACTAGACTCTTCCCAAAGGTACATGACCATAAATAGAATAACCTCCTTTGATACCATCTTGTCACGAACCCACCGTGGTCAACCCTGAATCGGTCACCCGAGTCGATCCGCGACAAGGCCCGAGAGGCGTTCCAATTCTCCATAGTCCAAAAAAATATCCGAGGTATCAATAATAAATCATGGGAATGATTTACCTAATTCCATAAATTTAAACCACCAATAAAAGAAATAATCTGATACTAAAACACACAACCAAACATGGTACACATACTTTTAAATTCAAGGGTTTAGAATGTCAACTAAAAACTAGAAACACTAAAATAAAGAAAATGCCAAAAATAACCCAACTACCTTCATAGGAAAAGCGAGGCATCACTATCTAGCCATCACCAACACCTACAAGTACGAACTCTGACAACCAGAACCACCATCACTAAAAACCTTTCCTACACCGAGAACAAACATAGAATGAGGTATACATACACCCAAGTGTGTATGTAGGGTGTGATTCAAAGCCCAAAAGGATTCTACCACAAAAAAAATATTACATAACAAAACATTTTTTAGATAATATTACATGCTCATTTAAGTATATTCTTTTAAAAAAATTCTAGGAAAAGAATTTATTAGGTTAATATTTTAAAAATGAACACTTCCATGGAAGTCCATTTAAAAATAACTTAAATGAAAAATTGGAATTATGAAAACACACACAGACATCCACATAAGGGGTCCACCATATTCCAATGCATGAAAAACATCATATATAGTAGAGCACCTTGGGTAAATACCTAGGGTAAAACTAGGTCAAGAAGGATTCTAGGAACCTTAAATATCAGTGAAAAAATAGCATAGAAACCCTAACCATCAGCATTCTCGTGCTCAAGCCACTAGAGGGGAGAAATATCCAAAATTATAGTGGTGCCAAATAATCATCCAAATTTAGTTATTGTTGTCATCATCAATCCAGCTTAGTGAAATTGGGCTTAATCCACATCTGTATCAGCAGTATCTAGTCCTAGTCTATCCACCTTGTTACCCAGAAGTTGTTGACCATGTGTAGTTTTCAATAACACTCTATTTTATTAAGGGTAGATCATTGAGAACAATTCTATATATGTTTTTGATGATTTTGATGTTCACAAATACTGTTATTTGTTATTTTAATGATTTTACATTAAGTATTTTTTAGAAAATTAATATTCTGTATACCTCTATTTTGGAATAATATTCCACAAGGAATATTTGATAAAGTATTTAGAAATTATTTTAGCGTATTAGCATGTTATGGAAACACTTTTCATGCTCTAAGTGTTTGTAAATCAGTATAGCATATTCTGGAAACACTTTTAATACCCTACGTTGAGGAGAATAACATAAGGATGATATATGTCGCTTATGGGTTATTAAAAAATTATGGTTAGACATACATAAGTATTGGACAAAATAATGGAAGAATAACCCTAAATTTGGTAGGAACCTTACATTTGGGTTATTATAAGAGTGTGGAAGAAGAACCCCACGTTAGTATAGAATTTAATGTTTGTTTCTCAAAATTATGGTTCAACAACCTTACTTTTGTAAAAAAACTTACATTCAATCATGTAACTTATATTTAGAAACTAATATAAGTATGTATTATATATCATATGTTTAAAAGATGAATAGAAAATTATAGATGATCGACCTTATGTTTGAGATCAACCTTACGTTTGAATAATGGATCATCAAATCTTACTTTCCAAATCAACATTTTGTTGTGAACATTGTGTTCAGAGAATGTATGCTATACAGTTCAACCCTACGTTTGTCGTCGGAGATTCAATCACATCTTTCTTGAGTAATAGTCTTTATATAGATTATCAGGCTGATTTCATGCCATATTAAAACCCGATTTCAATGCACTTGACCGATTCAATGCCATTTATTTATGATTAAAAGGATCAATTTAAGTGGATCTTTTTATGCTGAATATTAAGGAGAGTTATCACTACACTGTTATTAAAACTCTTGAATATCACTATTCGAAAGGCGACTTTTGTGGATCTAAATTTGAAAATAAAACTATTGTATTTATTATATATATCTGTATTATTTTGAATTACAGTGTGCGTGATTAATCACTGTGAAAAGATTTGTGGAAAAATTCCATGAGTTTTTTAGTGCTACAGTTTTTTAGTGATATATGAGTCACACAGATCTGCTACTACAATGATCTATCAAACTACATTTTTCAGAATAAGAAGAATAAACACATTTAATATTCATCATTTCTACATTGAAGATCTATTGTGAATATATTTTAGTTAGAGATGCTGAATTTACTTCTATATCTATTGCAACCAGATCAGCTCAGAACTACTTCAACCTGAAGATAATTCATTCTGAATATGATGATATATTGATTGTTAGTTGTGTGTTGTTGAAACTGTGAAGAACAATTGGAATGTTTTTCAAGAGAAATACTCTTTTTATTTTGAGTAACTGGATCATCGTTCTATGTTCTGTATTCAGTTCTGATTATGAATTACAAGGCTCTTTTTTTAGCCTTATCTTTTTAAGGTATCACCTTCCTATTCTCAGTTTTGGACAGTCTATTAATAAGAGGACCAGATAGTGGAAATAAATAAGCTCGTGGAGTATAGCATGGGTGGAATGGACTGGGGTCCTTCTCTTCCCAAAACCACTATACATCCTTGAGTTCATTAACTATTTATTTTCCGCTACATAAACAACCTAATAATGATAAAAGGACAGACTATGTCATCGTCATGATTTGTGAAGAATTTTTAAAATACACAAGTAACTCCCCCTCTTGTGTGTATTTGTTATAACCCGAACCAACCATTAGTATCAGAGGTGGTTCTGTTGGTAAATCTATAACAAGCTCAATGTTATTAGATTATACAAATCACAATGGATAATACAAGAGAGGATATATTAATGGTTTAAGTTCCCCACTTTAACGGTGAAAAATATGGATGCTAGATATCATGGATGGTCATCTTCTTAAAGAACCTTGGATACATAGTCTACTCGAAAATTCTAACTCCCTATGTGATTCTAGAGAAACATGAAACATGGAGTGCTGATATATTAGAAGAGTACGACATTAACATGAAATCTATGAATTTCATCATCTGTGGTCTTTGTCCATATGAATTCAACAGAGTATCTCGGTGCCTGAAGGATTATGAAATGTGGAAGATGATTGCAATTGCCTATGAAGGAACTGACAATGTCAGAAAGATGAGGAATGCAATGAAAAAATTGAAAATTTTCACATTTAGAATGTTTCTAGGAGAAAGAATCACCCAGATGAATGGAAAATTTACAGAAATTATTAATTATATCACTACCTTGGGTGACCCTATTAAACAAGCAGATCAACCCCTGAAATTTATAAGAGTATACCACCATGATGGAATGGAATTTCAGATTCCATTAGGTAATCATCACTAGTCAATGTTATTCCACTGAGATAGTTAATTGGAACTCTTATGACGTATGCGGCTGAGAAGAAAGATGAAGAAAATGAGCATAAAGTATTTTTCAAGAGAGAAAATACTTCTCTTAAAGTAACATCACAATGTATGATCATAAAAATGAATAATAAAATCAATGTGAAATCAGCGAATTCTGATTCATCAAATTCAGATGAGGAACTGGATTAGCTATCCAGAAAGTTCATTAAATTCTACAGAAAGAAGATTGTATTTAGAAAATACGTCAATAAATATGAAAATTATCCAAGGTATGTTAGATGTAATTAATGAAAAAATGTAGGCCACATTAGACCTGTCTGTCATCAATTAAATGGAGAAAAGAGAAAGAAATTTTTAAAAAACAGTGATTCTGAGAAGAAAGAAAAAAGGGAAATGAAAGCTACTAGGAGTGTTTCTAAAGAAAAAAACAATCCATCAAAGTCTTACATAGAAAAGGAAGAATCAAATTTGAACGTGAATATTTGATTTATGGAAGAAGCTGCTGAGGTACAATCTTATTACTCATCTAATTAGGATTATAGTTCTAGCTGTTCAAATGATAAACTTGCAGCCTACTACAATATGCTGGAAAAGAAATATGATTACTTTTTTAATAAACATAAATCACTGAATAATATTCATACTATTTTTTAAGAGAAAGAGACACTCTGCTAAAACTACCTTAAGAGTTAATTGAAAAGTATAATTAATCAAACACAAACTCTACAAACAGAAGTAGAAACAAACAAAAGTGTAGCTCTTGTTTTTACAAAAGGAGAAAATACTCTTAATGAAATTCTTGGAAAAAATTGATTTAAAAGGAATGATATGGAATATGAAGTAAATGTGAGAAATACGAACTGTATAAGAACTATTTTGTACCAAGTATAAAAGGAAAAAATTGTAATTTTTGTGAAAAAATGTCACATATCTAAAACCTATTACTTTATAAAACCACAAATAAGTGGGATTAAGAAATAATTTATTGAATGTAGTTTATATGATTCTATTGATTATATAAAAACTAAGAAAATCTGGATTCCCAGATCCTTGCTAATTAATAGCACTAAACACAATAGAATATGTGTCCCATAACAAAACATTGTTTAAATGTTATAGTATGAAGCAAGTCACAATAGAAGAAATGTTTTATGGTATATGGACAGTGGATGATCTAGGCACATGAGTGGGAACTCATCAAAATTAAGAACAGTAACTAAAAATGATGGAGGATTAGTCACATTTTGTGACAATTCCAAAGGTTAAATTAATGGAATTGGGACTATTGGAGATCTAGAAGTAGTCTCAATTAATAAAGTACTCTATGTAAGATGATTGAGAGACAACCTAATAAGTATCTCTCAACTATGTGATGATGTGTATTTTGTTGATTTTCCTAATAACTATTTTTCTATTTATAAAGACAAATTTCTTAAATTTAGAGCACCCAGAACTAATAATGTTTATACCTTGGACTTTAATTACTTGTGTAAACAAAAAGTAAACTGCTTCACTACTAATATAAATGAATTATGGATTTGGAATAGAATACTTGGACATTGCAATATATATTATTTACATAAGTTATCCAAGAAAAAATTAGTTTCTTATTTTCTTAGTTTCAAATTTAATATGATAGATTATGTGATGCATGTCAACTTGGAAGGCATCACAAATCATCCTTCAAATATGTTAAAAAAATTGATACATCTAAACCTCTATAAAATATCCATATGGATTTTTTTGGACATTCAAGAATGGAAAGTTTGGATGGTAAATTTTATTTTTATGTTTTAGTTGATGACTATTAAATATTTACATGTATTAATTTTCTAAAATATAAAAATGAACCTTTTACAATATTTGAATGTTTCTGCAATGCTGTTCAAAATTAAAAAGGTTTTAAAATAATTTAATTAATAAGTGATCATGTTGGAGAATTTTAGAATATGGAATTTAATTCCTTTTGCTCAAATTTGGGTATTAAATGCACCTTATATGCACCAAGAACACCTAAAAAAAATAGAATTTTTGAATGAAGAAATAGGATTATTCAAAAAATGGATATGAGTATGCTATGTGAATACATTCTTCCAACCTAGATCTGGGCAGAAGGTGTAAGCACAACCTCTTATATAATTAATAGTGTTTTAATTAGACCAATTTTTAAAAATACACCCTATGAACTCCGGAATAAAATAAAATGAAATGAATATTACATTAATGTTTTTTGATGCATGTTTTACACCTTGAACACCAAGGAAATCTTGGTAAGTTTGATCCCAAATCTGATGAATGAATTTTCTTAGGATATTATGTTACGTCCATAGATTATGGAGTTAATAATGGAATGTCAAAGGATTATTGAAGAATCAGTTTTTGTGAAATTTGATGAATATAATCTCTTTGATAAATGGAAAGACCAAATTGATTAATCTGAATCTAATGATAACATGATACTTGATAAATTTAAAGATTATTTTGAAAAAAAATATAAATAAAATTCAGTCCAGTTCATAAGAACATGTAATTGAAGAACCTAAGAGTGTACTGCCTTGATAGTATAGAACCCTAAAAAGTCACCCTTTAGAAACTATTATAGGATACCTAGACACTAGAATAAAAACTAGAATAAATGTAATAAATCATGTTGAATTATCTCCTTTCTATCCCAATTAGAACCTAAGACATTAGAAGAAACCTTAGTTGATGAAATTTGGATGATAGCAATGAAAAAGGAACTAAACCAGTTCAAGATAAATGAATTTTGGAATTTAGTTGAAATACCTAAAAACTATCCAGTTATAGGAAATAAATGGGTCTTTATAAATAAACAAGATGATTAAGTAATAATACCTATAAATAAAACAAGACTAGTATCTAAAGGATATAATTAGGAAGAAGGTATTTATTATGATAAGACATTTTCCCCTCTCACAAGGATATAATCCATTAAGATAATTTTAGCCTATGCATCTTGTATGAACATTAAATTAATTCAGATGTATTTTATTATACCTTTTTAATGGTTATTTATGGGATAAATTTTAGGTTGATCAACCTACTAGTTTTGAAAATTCACAAAAACCGGATTCGGTTTTCAATCATACTAAAGCTTTTTATGGCATTAAACAAGAACTTAGATCTTAGTATGAAAGGTTAAGTTCTTTTCTTTTGAAAAAATGATTTTACTATTGGGATCACAGATCTAACATTTTTTAAGAAAACTATTAACTCTAATATTTTATTAGTTCAAATTTCTATTGATGTAGAAATTTTTGGTTCAGCAAATAAAAATATTTGTCATGAGTTTTTAAATTTAATGCAAAAGGAATTTTAAATGAGTATGATGGGAGAATTAAATTTCTTTTTAGGACTTCATGTTTAACAAAAATATTTTGGAACTATTTTAAATCAAAGAAAATATATTACCAATTTACTAAAGAATGTTGGCCATGAAAACAACAAGACATATACATCTCCTTTGTGTACTAATATAAAACAAAATCTGGATGAAAATGAAAAATTAGTTGACAACAAGTTATATAGTGGTACGGTTGGTAGTTTATTATATCATAATTCTAGAAGGCCAGATATAATGTATTCTATATATCATTGTGCTTTATTTCATTCTAATCCTAAAGAATCTCACTTAAGTGCTGTCAAAAGAATTTTTAAATATTTAAAAGGTACTGTTTTTTTAATATCTTCTCTATCCAAAAACATCTGATTTTAATTTAATTTCATATTCAGATACTGACTTTGGAAGCTGTAGATTAGATAGAAAAATCGCCTAAGTGACTTGTCAAATTTTTTGGAAAATATTTGGTGCCATGGTATAGTAATAAATAACACGCAGTTGCCCTGTCAACAACTGATGTAGAATATGTATCTGCAGGCAGTTGTTGAGCACAAGTTTGGTGGATGAAAAACACTCATATAGACTCTGTACTAAATTTTGATAATTCACCTATTTTATGAGATAATACATGTTCTATAAATATTTCAAAAATCTCTTTTAATCATTATAGAACTATGCATATTGATATCAGACACCATTTTTTGAGTGAACATTTTTTAAGTGACAATTTTTAAAAAAATGATATATTCTAATAATTTTTAAGTACTGAAATTCAATTAGATGATATTATTACTAAAACACATCCCACTACAAGGTTTTATTTTATTAAGGGGGATCTAGTATTGTTTATTTTTAAATGGAATTTTTAATTTTTAATTAATTATTTTAATTATTATTTTATTTTTTTCTATTGTTAATTGTTTTTAGAATAATTTTAAAACTTCGTCAGTTCTACTTTGAACTTTTTCCATGTATGTTTTTTTCTCTTTTTAATAATGTAATAATTACTATGTGTGCAATGAAATGAGAATCAAGGATTTCAGAAACCATTTAAAATTCCAAACCCTTTTATTTTTTTCAATAGAATTTGAATCACCAAATAACCCTTACCGCATTCGTCTACCTTCAACAATACCTTCGAAATGATAAACCTTCTAGCCTTCAAAACATTGAAATAGAAATGGTTAAGACAAAGATAATTGAAGAAGGGAAAGCTAGTAATGCCAAGTGTTAGGGCACTATAGAAAGAAATATTTATAGGGAAAAGTAATCGACATGGAATGGCTATATCAAGAGGATATAATGCTGCAGAAAGCCCTCATGTTTCAAAATCATGAGAAAACTTTATGTTGTGAAAATATAGAGTTTCTCTATGAGGTAGAGCTTCATCAATTTTTCAAATCTATTCAGTTATTTATTGTGGATATATCGAGCATCGTATGGGAAAAAATAGAAACTTGGGATTTTTCAATTTAATTTGTGGAAATAGCTAGAATCATAAGCTTCCCTCATGAAGGAGTTTATTATCATCCATCTAGCTCAGATAAATCTAGTGGAAGATCAGAATAAGAGTCAAGAAAAATTTATTCTGATATTGATAATGATCATGTGGAAGAGTTAATCTGAAAATTTAATAATGTTCAAACTGAAAATGCATCTTTGAGAATAGAATAAGAAAAGGAGAGACAGAAGTATCAAAACATGAAAGATAGTTCAGTTTTAAAAGATGAAGTGGATGTTTTTATGAAGGAAATAGTAGATGAAGTTGGAAGACTGAAATCTAAAATTTTAATGAATTCAGACTTGGTAGAATTGAGAATTTTCATGGAGAAATTTTTTTCAACATTCAGGGACAATCAAGAAAGTACATCAGGTACTTCACCTTATCTGATAAATAGATTTCAGACCATTACAGAAGCAATGTGCAATATGAATGGAAGACAACCGGTCATATAGTGTAACATTGATCCATTATGAATTCCACTAGATTGTGAAAATTATCTAGTTGACTAGATTACCTTAGATGAAACATGGATTATAGTTTTGTCGAATAGATTCACAGAGAAACTCAATCAGTTTATAGAGAAGGCAGTGTAGTTACATGTGTTTTTCAGAGTCAGTTTTATTGAATAAATTCATCTGAGAAAGAAGGAATCTCATAGTCTAATTAGGCGATAGGATAATGAAAAGGTTAACACTACAGATGCCAGAGCTCAAAGAAATTATTCAGAGGCACTAAAACCAGTTTCTCGACCCTTATTAGCCCAACCTTGATTCTCATTTTCCTTACAGTACATATAATAATATATTCAATAAAATATATTTACATCCCATATTTATGTATTAATTTTTTTACTGTACTATCTATGTTAGAATGCCAGTAATCCAAATTCAGCTATTGATAAATAGTTTATCATACCATTTACTTGACTTCAAGTACAACCATAAAATTTCGTATATTCCATATTCTATCATTATTTTTTAAATCACAAAAGGGGGAGAAAGATGGATAAACTCCACAATATTTTTAGAGAAATATGGATAAGCACAACTCAAAAAATTATTTATTTATAAAGGAAGAGATATTTATTTTTACTTTTAAAGGGGGATAAAATGTAAAAATTAAGAAATAATTTTGTTAAAATAATATATTTTTATTATCATTGGAAATTTCTAAATTATATGCAATTAATTTTGTATGATAATTTAATTGGTTATTTTATGGGTTTTGTGATCATCAAAAAGGGGGAGATTGTTGAGAATGTTTTATTTTCGAAAACACTCTATTTTAGTAAGGGGAGATCATTGTGAAAAATCCTCTATCTCTTTATTATGATTTTTTTATGTTCACTAATACCCGTATTTGTTATTCTAATGATTTTACTTTGAGTATATTTCTGGAAATTATTTTTATTTATTTCTCTATTTTGGAATAATATGTAAGGGTTTTAGACCACATGGAATATTTAATAAAGTATTCAAAAATCGTTTTTTCATATTAACATGTTCTGGGAACACTGTTCATTCTCTATGTGTTCGGAAATAAATTTAGCGTGTTCAAGATACACTGTTTCTACCCTACATTGACGAGCGTAGCGTAAGGATGAAATCCGTTTCTTATGGGGTATCAGAAAAGTATGGTTAAAACCCATATGTTTTGGACTAAAGTATGGACGAAGAACCCTATGTTTGGAAGGAAACTTATGTTTGGGATATCAGAAGAGTATGTAAAAATAACCATACGTTAGTATGAAATGTCATGTTTGTTTCTAAAATTTATGGATCACCAACATTAATACTATAAACAACATTACATGGAATCTTGAACCATACATTTAGAATCTGATAAAAGAATGGATTATATACCACACATTTAAATGTTGAAGAGAAAATTATGGATGATCAACCTTATGTTTGAGAAAAACCTTGCATTTAAAGAACAGATCATCAAATCAAACATTGCTGATCAACCTTACATTGTGAACCTTATGTACAAAGAATGTATGTTATGAAGTTTAACCCTATGTTTGGTGTCAGAGATTCAAACATGTAATTATTGAGTAACTTTCCTTATTAAGATTATCAAGATGATTTCAAGATAGATTAAAAGCCTGATTTTAAATCACCTCTTTGACTAATTCAAAGCTGTTTATTTATGATTAAAAGGATCAATTTAAGAAGAGATTTTTATGTTGAATATTAAGGATAGTTATAGCTGCATGGTTATTAAAACTTTTAAATATCGTGTTTCAAAATGTGACTTTTTTGGATCGAAATTTGAAAGGTAAATGATTGCCTTTATTATATAGATCTGTGTTATTTTGAATTATAGTGTGCTTCATGGATAATTGTTAAATGATTAGAAGAACAATTCCTTGAGCTTTTCACTGCTATTGTTTTACAGCGATATATGAGTCACACAGATCTGCTACTACCAGGATCTATCAAACTCTATTTTTCAGAAAAGAAGTAACACATTGATGATTCATCGTTTCTACATCGAAGATCTATTGTGAATCAATTGTTGTTAGAGTTTCTGAATTTAGGTCTATGTCTATTACAACCAGATCGACTCAGAACTAATTCTACCTGAAGATAATTCTTTCTGAAGAAGATGATCTATTGAATGTCAGTTTCATGTTGTTATAACTATGATGAACAATTGGAATGTATTTCAAGAAAAATACTATTTTTATTCTGGGTAATCTTCTTCTCATTCTAATATATCTATTAGGTTCTGTGGATGAACCAGAAGGATTTGTTTTTAGCCTTATATTGTAAAGCTATCAACTTCTTGTACTCAGTTGTGCACAGTCTGTTGATAAGAGTGCCAAATAGTGAAAATCATCAAGCTCATGGAGTAGTGTGTTGGTGGAGTGGGTTAGGGACCTTCTATTCCCCGAACCACTATACATCCTGGAGTTTTTTAACTATTTATTTTCTATTGAACAAAAAACCTGATAAAGTTAAAAGAACAGACTCTTTCATCATCACGATTCATAAAGAATTTCTAAAAGACACAATTCACCCCGTCTTGTATGTATTTGGTATAACCAAATCCAAAAGACATCCTTTTTTGAGCTCAATTAATTCTCACATATTACATTGATCCAATGATCATTTCATCAACCAACAGAATAATTACCCATCACATTCCAACATTTGCACAACCAAATTATATATTAAAATCATACACACACCAAACCTTAACTAAACTTGTTTTGCATCTCCTAAATAATTTAATAAACCATTAAAATAATTTATAATAAATTTTTTAGAAGAACTTACAAGCTTTAACACCAAAAATACTTCAAAACACAATCCAGACGATATTTACATTTTAATAAACATTTTTTTTAATTTATAAATCATTTTTTACATTCACCATAAGAGATTACACTAGGAAAACATCCCATTTCTTTTTAGAAAACCCCTATTTAATCCATAACCATATCAAAAAAATTTAAAATAGGGATTCACACCACCAAAACATTTTTTCAAATACATTCTAAGGCATAAATCATAATGTCACATGTGCAACACATAAGGAATATTACCCATTTCTCTAAATATCTATTTTTCAATACCAAAATACATTTATTATTTTCCAAAACTCAATTCGAACCTTTTTAACAACCCATAATACCCTTTTTAAGAAACATCACATTACCACACATTTCAAACATGGTATGTACCTTCCTTAAAAATTCATGTATAACACACAAGAATCCCAATCATTTTAAAAACATAATTCGAACCACAAAATTAATTTATAGAACGAGGATTAATGAAAAAACAAGAATATTAGAAACATTAAGAAATATTAGAGCATGGAACCACCTACCTCACATGAATAACCTTCTAAAAAATGTTTTGAAACTGAAACTGCACCTCCAAGAGGCAAGATAAAACCCTAATCCAAGATATTGAACCGAAATACTCAATATACAACCCCAAAAACAAAACACTGATCATTGGAATAGAAAACCCCAACGGAATGAAGATGAATATATATCAAGAAGGTAAGATGGTGCGACTGCTAGAGGGATGAGGTGCGACTGCCGGAGGGGATGGCACCGGTGGGGTTGCATGCTGAAGCATTAGGCGTCAATGGGGTTGTGCGGGGGAGGGAGACATATGGGGTCATGTTAGGGAGGAAGGTTGAAGGAAGAGGGTGGGAGGCTATTAAAGGAGGCTCAGTAGAAGGGATCTGAACACACATGGAGGAGGGGCTGGTCGCGCAATATAGAGAGGGGGAGAAGGGGACGCATGTGGAGGAGGGGGAAAGGGGGAGAATGGGGAGAAACCCAAACCCATAAAATAATATTATTAAGTTTATAATAATAATAATAATAATATAAATAAATTAATAATAATATTACCAATAATAATAGTAACTTAATAATAATAATAATATTCCTAATAATATTACTATCCATATTAAAATTTAAACAATTACCTTAATTTCATTTTACATTCTTTATTTTATTATATTTTAATATTATTATTAATTTTATTTTTATTTATTTTGAACACAGGGTAGGTTGCACGGTGACATGGGTGAATCCTCACAGTTTCTAAACTATACTATGCCTGTGCGCTAGAAGCACCCAATCCCAAAAAACTCATTTTTCAATAAAACTCAAAAATTAAAACTGGGACTCCACTCAAACCTTGACAAGAAAACTCAAATCTTGGAAAATAATAAAATAAAATTATTTCTATAATGCGAGGTGTGACGAAAGTGGCCACCCAAGTAGGATAATTATAATAATTTGAGATTCCAATGGGAGACTACAGTGATGTGTGTCCCTAGTAAGAGTTCTAAGGGAACTGTCATCCTACTATGGTCACTACGCCAAATTTTATATTTATAGGTTGTCTAAACAGACGCTAAATCATTATGTGGTGGTTTTTTAGTAGTGGTTTAAAACATCACTAAATTGTTTTTTTTAATTGTTAATTTTTTAATTTTTTTATATTTGTTAATTTTTTATTTTAATAATTTATTTTCTTAGTTTTTTATTTTTTTATTTTCATAATTTATTTATTTTTTTACTTTTGTAATTTATTTATTTGTTTATATTTCGTAATTTATATATTTATTTTATTAATATATTTTTTTGAAATTTGTTTATTTATTTACATATTTATTTTCATAATTTATTTTTTTCGTAATATTATATTTTATTTTCATAATTTATTTATTATTACCTTGTAAATTCCAATCTCCATGCATATGTCCATCTCCATCCACAAGTCCATGTCCATGCACAAGCCCATTCCCTATAAATAAAATTGTGTTGGGTGAAATTTGAACCCCTTAAATCTTGCTTATTTTCCAAATACATTACCACTCCAATAGGCTCTTCATGTGGCTAACAAATCAAATTTAATATACTTATACATATATATATTTTATTTTAAAAAACATGTAATATGTAACAAATAGATACACACTAAATAATTATTAATCAATAATGATTAATCAATAATCAATAATCAATTATGAATAATGAATAATGAATAATGAATAATATATAATATATAACATATAACATATAATATATAAGACATTGTATATAATACATAATATATAATACTTAATATATAATACATAATAAATAATAAATTATATGTAATATATAATATATAATATATATTATGTAATATATATTATATATTATATAATACATAATATATAATAGATAATATATAATATATAATATATAGTAGAAAACATATAATAGATAATAGATAATAGATAATAGATAATAGATAATAGATAATATATAATAGATAATAGATAATAGATAATATATAATATATAATATATAATATATAACATATAACAAATAATATATAAGTAATGTATAAATAATAAGTTATTTAAAAAATAATTTAATTTATAATAAATAAATAACTAATTTTTAATTAATTAATAAATAATAGAAAAATAATAAATAAGAAATAAGAAATTGTAAATAGTAAATATTAATAATTATAAATTAATAATTAATAATTAACAATAACTAATAATTAATAATTGATCATTAATTTTTAATTTTTAATTTTTAATTCTTAATTTGTAAAAATTTATAAAAATTAATAAATTGTTAATAAATAATTAATAAATAATGAATATCGAATAAATATATAATAAATATAAAAATAAATAATAAACTAAAAATAAATTAATATTTAGTAAATTAAAAATAAATTAATATATAATAAATAATAAATAATAAATAATAAATAATAAATAGATAAATAGATAAATTAATAATAAATTAATAATTAATAATTAATAATAACTAATAATTAATAATTGATAATTATAATGTTAATAATTCTTAATAAAAAATTGATATTTAAATTTTAATATTTAATATGCAATATGCAATATTTAATAAAGAATAAATAAGTAATTATAATTTAATTAATAAATAATAAATAAATACTGAATAAATAAATAAATAATAATTGATAAATAAACTAATAATAAATTAATATTTAGTAAATTAAAAGTATATTAAAAAATAATAATACAATAAAGTATAAAGAATAAAGAATAAATAATAAATAATGATTAATGATTAATAAATACATAAATATATAAATAAATAAATAAATACATAATAAATATAAAATTATTAATAATAACAAATAACTAATAATTTATAATTTAAAATTAATAAATAATTATTAATTATTTCATAATTAAGAATTAATAAATAAATAATGAATAACAAATAAAGAAATAAAAAATTAATTATAGTCAAATAACTAATTATTAATTATTAATTATTTAATAAATTAAAAATAAAATAATAATTAATGTGTACATAATAACTAGATAATAATGAAATATATATATAAAAAAAATAAATAAATAAATAAATAATAATCTATAATAGATAAATAAATAAATAATTAATTAATTAATATTACATAAATAAATACATAAATAAATAAATAAATAAATCATAAAACGTTATGAACCTCTAAAAACCCTAAAAACACTGAAATGACCATTAAATATGATCAACAACTCCTTTTTAAGTTCCACAACTAGTCAAATTGAAGATCATGAAATGAGCTTCGATATGAAATGCAGCGCCGACCGAACAGACCCGCCGATCGAAAGTTATAATCGTATGAATTTTATGAAATCAGTGTGTGTAAGTAAATCCTCTGTTTCAGAGGCCTTCTAGGACTTTTGATGGAATAAGAAAGTTTAAAATACTCAATGAGTTGGTACCAGACCTATACGACATAGAGCTTGTCGTAGGCATTGATTTGATAAGTGGTGGAGCTAAAACATACACCTGGATTTAAATTTATGGTAGTTTGATGTTCGAGTTCAATTTTTGACATGAATTTTGAATATATTTTTTCCATTGATTATCAGAAGATTTAAATCTCACATGGTTTTTGCTCATTTGATAAACTTAGATTTGACTAGTTTTGGAGATGAAATAGAATCCCAGATCAGATGTTATGTTTATTTGATTCCAAAGTATGTTCTTCTACTTATAAATGATTTGTTTTCAGTTTAAAAATATTATTAAATAATAATTATAAATATTAATTAATTTGAACATTATAAATTTAAAAAATTATTAATAATAAATTGTATTTGATTTTAAATAATAAAAATAATAATAAATAAAAGATAATTAAAAGATAAACATTTGTTTACAATTGTTGTAAAATTTGTGTTGGTTTTCAAAAAACCCTATCTATTTTTCGTCTGTTTTTTTTAAAACCTGCTATTTAAAAATTGAATTTTTTATAATATATTAAAAAAATTAAAAAAATGGTGGTGGGATTTTTTGTGGCGGGTTCAAAAACTACCGCTAAAACACTGTTTTATTGTTTTCTATATACTCCA
Organism: Viscum album; assembly: GCA_963277665.1. Classification (NCBI taxonomy): domain Eukaryota; kingdom Viridiplantae; phylum Streptophyta; class Magnoliopsida; order Santalales; family Viscaceae; genus Viscum; species Viscum album. The sequence continues at coordinate 1,010,835,373 of OY728141.1, read as the reverse complement.
AGAGCATCACACAAGGCATGTTAGTTTCTTTGACATAGTGTTTCCCTTCACCCTAGTTTTGGGGCATCAGAGTGTAGTTCATATATTAAGAGTATTCTTGTGTTTCAATACATTGATTAAATAAATTACCCCAAAATCATTATTATTACACACGATTTCATGATTAATAACCAACATAAGGGAGGAGGGAGGACTTAAGAAAAAATGATTGGGAATTCATGTAACATCCCATGATTTTATGGTATATTTTATTTTTAATTTTCATGTCTTGTGTCACATTGAGCACAGAGTTCAAAGAGACCTCGATCTATTAATAAGTGAATATCATAACTAAGCTGTTAAAATGGAGAGAATGAATAATAATAATCAAATTATAAAAATTTGGTATTATATATTTAATAAAAAATATTTAAAATTCATTTAAAATATTTTATAAGCATAAGATAAAAATTAATACAATTCTATACAACAAAAATCATTTTTTTGAAGGTCATTTTATCACCTTTTGAGGGTGCACATGTCTTAAATCTAGTAGTTGAAACTTTTATAAAATTTATATGGAAAAATAATCTTTTTTTAAAAGTGAAATATTAACATTTATTTCTGTAGATTTTTTTTATTTTTATAATAAGATTCATGTTTTGATGAACAATAATAAAATAATGCATTTCAATATTTTAAATATTTTCATATAAAATAATTTATATTGTTAAATTGAACTTTAAATTGGTCTTAAATTATAATTAGATCATATTTTTATCATTTAATCAAATGTAGGTCATTTGAATCATTTTCAAACTGAATATGGATATAAAACATTTCAATCATTTGAATGTTTTCACTTTAAAAGATCGTTTTCTTGTTCCGTCAACGAGATTAATTTTAAATTAATTTTACCCAATATGTCTTTTTGATTTTGTAAAAATGGATTTCATATTTGGAATCATTTTTTATAAATTTTATAAACTGGTCCACATTAATTTTTGGACAAAATGAATAGTAAATTTTGTAATATTTATTAACACGGTTAATGGTAAATCTGATAATTAAGTGTTAAACACAACATTATAAATTTAATGAAATTACACTAACACTTGTTTTAATTTAATTGGACGAGTGAGGGTCAACTAAAATCATCCTTGGGAAGATTTTATTTCCTCATGGATCCACATGGATGACATTAACCCTTTAAGAGTATTTTATTTTAAGAAAAGCCAAATATATCATACTCATATTTTTAATAAGTATTACATTTTTAATATGTGTTAATTCTGAACAAGTACATGACTATAAATAGTAATTTTAAAGCTAAAATTTTTATATTCATCATGATAATTTAATTTTAATTTTGAAAGAATTACATTAAAGTCGTACACAATGACGATGCAATAATTATTTAATTATTGAGAATATAAAATAAATGATTATAAAAATATTAAAATAAAAAAATTTAAATAATTTGTGTCATAAATGAAATGTATAGATACCATTTACATGTTATTGATATATTATAAGTGCTTGTTAGAAAATAAATTGTTTTATTGATTTTTATAAAAGTCAATGTAATGAATGGAATAAAAAATTTCATTAATGTAATATTGAAATTAATAATATATTATTATAAGATATATCATTCATAAAAATAAAAATTGAAAAAATTATTGGTATAATGTTCAACATTATAATCCCGAATCATTTAAGGATCCATTTGAATTTTATAATAACTATATTATTCTTCAAAGATTAAAAATATATGTTTTCATGATAAGAGTTAAAGGAATTAATTAAGGGTTATAGATAAACTATAAGGGTTAGAATATGACCTAAAATTGTCTAAAAAAGGTGTATGAGATGATTTTGACCCATCCTCATATTATCATCAAATAAAATTACCTTAAATCAATTTTTAATTGGATGTTAATGTATATCAATTTAATATCTTTTGAGTTCCCAAAAGTGATGCTCACCTCAACTATAAATGGGAACATTCTCCCTCACATACTCACAGGAGTTTGAGCCTTATATCTCAACCAAAAGTTTCAATTTCTCCTCCCAAATACTTATACATGTTATTTAGGTCCTGGTATTCCCAAAATACCTAATCTAAATACCTTAAGAAGAGATTTAATGATAATCCATTGTAGAATATGTAATTGTTTTACAAACTCATTCAAGCCATTTATTCTTTTACATAATATTATTGTTTTCTTTCAATATTAATGTAATAAATACTATATAGTATATATTATTATATTTTATTTTGATTATGTGATTACAATATTTCACAATTAATCCATCATATGAAAAATTAAAGCACCATGTGTGTTTACGTATGGCTTACCTTCTCCACACGGTGGTGTAATTTTTTTTCAACACCAATTTAATTGGATGTGTATAATGATGAATATAATGGATATCAATAAAATATATGACTTTATATTGATTATTTATAATTAATATACCATCCAATTCATTACCCTTTTACCATTAATGGAATGATATCGTCACATGTTCTTTTGTACGAAATGTCGTCTCCACAATGTGATGTGATTCATTTTCCATGTTAAACATTAAATAATGATTATAAAAATGTATATCATTATTAAATATAATATATATTAACTTTACATAAGTATTTATCTGATTGAAATGTAACCTATACATAATAAATACGATTTACATGACAAATCAAGTATTGGAAAATTAAGCAGGTAACAACCAAAATAAGGATGAAATAAGATAAAAAAAATTGATATAAGAATATCAAATATGATATCATAAATATGTATATGGTTTTTGTATTAATTAATAACAATATTTAAACCATTATACAAGAGGTTAATACACATAATACTAAAATAATGTACCATGTAAGGGTTATTTCACAATCTCATTATTATTCGAGACTGTTTACATTTAAGACTCAACTGGGGAATATTTTCATCCATGTACATGCATTTTAAAAGTGATTTAAAAAATATTTTTAATATTATCGTATGAATTTTTAAAATATTTTTACCCATGTTTTAATTTTTATAAATCTTTTTTAACGGAATATTTTTGTTTTTTTCAAAATGAGTTACTTTGTGGCTTTTTAACAAAAAATAAAAAATGAAAATTTTATAACTTATACGGCTAGAGAAGATTTACCACTGTCATGATGCCTTAATGTTTTGAAGCTTACATTCTATGTTTACAAGTATCTCTTAAAATAAAAAAATATTATTTTATAGTTGTAAAACTTTTAAATAAATGGATTCAAAGTAAAAATAGGAATTTCTCTGAATAAATTTTTATTGATTTTATTAGTTTATTTTCATCTATGACAATATCCTTCGTTGGATTTTATGCTTAATTGAGTTTTATATCTTAATATACCATCTACCAAATTTTATTGAAGGTTTTATGATTAGTTTTACTGTGGATGTGTATTTTGATACAATTCATGGTTTGTGGTTAAATTATTCACATTTTGTATGCTAGATTATCAATACGAATGTTTATGTTTGTTATGTATCACTATTTTAATAAGGGAATGTATTAGATTTATTAAATGATAGGTGTGGCACAATATATCCCCTTGATGCACCGGTGGGTCTCAAGAGACAAACTAGTTTGGGTATTGGCTGAGGTATTACCTCTTTATGATGGTGTCTTAGAAGAATCCTTGACGATATGTTTATAATGTACAACATTAAACATTATATCATTATTAGATTAGTTATATATATTCCATCTGATTGTTTTATTATTATAATATCCATGTGATTATTTATATGGAATTATATTACATTCATTATTCTCTCCATATTATTCTTTAGATTATGTTTAAATGGATTGTGATTCAGTTATACACCTTGCCTTAATGATTATGCTTATTCTTTTCATAATATCATACATTGTAAGCTTACCCTTTTTGAGCATCTGATATCACCACATTATTATGTTTTATTTTTACCAGGATTACAAGATGTATATTATAACTAATATACAGGGTTAATCTAAGGTAGTAACGATATTCTCAATGGAAAATCTATATTGTATTTTATATTTTAAATTTTAATGCAAGGTTTATTTATATAATCTAGATACCAGAAATACTAAACTATTAGGTCTTTTTGGATTCAAATATTGTATTTATGCCAAGGTAATTAAGGGAGGCACTGACTCTATGATACTTTGGTTTGTGTCCTTATAGTTTGTATCAGATAAATTTTAGTAGAAATATTGAAAACTAGATTTAAGAAAATATAGATTAGGGAAACTTAACCGTATAACTAACATTGAGAATATTCCCAATGTAACTAAGATTATAATTTTGAGATCATTTATAAAATTTAAGTTATGTATTGTACTATTTTAAAATTATTCGTTATGATTCATAACATATTCTAGTGTATGCCATTATTTATAAATGGATCCTTGGGGAATGAATAGAAACTATATTAATGCACATAATAAATTTAGGGATTTCCCTTTTATACATGATAATGATATTAGAGGTAGAGATGAAACTAGTACTGAGACACTTATAACTATACGGGGATAGATTAACTGGGTTATGAACAATAACCATACCCATATTTATCATCCTGATCCACAACATGGATGAACAATATTACACTACTTCATGAGACAACAACAACCACCATTCAATGGTACTACAAATACATTTGTAGCTAACCAACGGATAAGTTCATTAGAGAAGATATTTCATAAATTGGGAAGTAATGAAAGGGATAAGGTTTTCCGGGAAATTTATTGTGTATCAGGAGATGCAGATCCATGGAATTAATTTATTAAAAATAAAAAGGAAAAAATAATTAATATGAAATTGAATTATTTTAAGGAACTTTTTTTGAAAAGTATTTTCCTCGTGAAGAGTGAGAATATATAGAGAATAACTTTCTATGTCTTAATAAGAAATGAGGATGAGAAAGTTGATAAGTATGGATCCAACATAACATGGTTAGTAAAGCATGTTGTGGATTATGTATGCAATCTAAAAAAAAAATATTGTTCAATTATTTGATGGTTTAAAACCATTCCTCACAAGTTCATTAGTCTATCAAAAATTATCATCACAATATTATATAGTCTCATGTGATATTAATATAGAGAAATAATTCTATAAGTCTTATGAATTTAAGTGAATTCAAGAGAAAAATTGGGTTACTGAACATTAAAAAAAAGGAAATAAAGAAAATGTGAATAAGGGAAGAGTTGACTTTACAAATATTAATATATGAGGAATGAAACGTCATGTAACAAACCTATTGTGGGTAGAAGTTATTTACAAATGTGGAAAAAATGGTCCCCACGCCCGTGATTTAAAGGGTAATAAAGAAGTCGATAATGTTTTGTGTTTTTACTAGAAGGAAATAAGACAGTATGAAAATGATTTTCCAAAAGCATAAATGAAAACATTCCCCAAAAAAGAAAAATTGAGGATGTACAAGCATATGAGGTAAAACAATTTACTGTTTACTTTTCTAATGATGTTGTATCATGAACTTTAATTATCTTCTCTAACTTATATAATTCTTTATTTGATTTTGGATCATCACACTCTTTTATATCATCTTGATTTTCAATGAAAATTGGACATTTCACATTTTATTTAATAAAGGATTTTTATTTAAAAGGGCTAAGGGAAGTCTCATTGAAACAAATATGTATCAGGAAGTCCCCTTTATGGAACATAAACGTGCTTTACATTATGAAATTCTCATCATACCTATGAATGAATTTGATATAATCCTTAGTATGTATTAGATTTCAAAAAAAATGCACAAAATTATTGCAAGAAGAGGGATATTTTGTTTTGTGAGGAGGAATAATAATACATTATATCAAAAGAATAAAATTCATCATCTAATTATTTTCAAAATCCACCCATAATAGCACCAATGAATCAAATTCTTGGGGAGGAATAGAGAAAAAATCTGGGGATGAAAAAGGTAATCTTAAAATCGAGGATGAACTTATAATATTGGAATTAAATGATGTATTTGTTGAGTAATTACCTGGACACCCCCAAAGCGTCAAATTCATTTGTATATTGATTTAATCCATGATGAAAGACCAATTTCAATGTCTCTATATATAATTTCCATGGTGGAATCAGTGTAAATGAAGAAAAAATTAGAGGAATTGGGTAAAAGGGATTTATTCTCCCTTGTTTTTATCTACTGGGATCCTTTATTCTCTTTTTTAAGAATAAAGATGGATCCATGAGGCTGTGTATTGATTATAGGAAATCAATGTTATTACAATAAAGAATAAGTTTCCTCTACTTCATATTGACGATATATTTGATCAACTTCATGGAGCTCAATTTTTTTAAAAAATATTGGCCTTTGTTTTGGATATCATTAATTGAGAGTAAAGAAGGAAGACATTCTAAAGAGAGATTTTTTTATGAGGGATAAACACTAGGATTTTATGGTAATTCCAATTATATTGACTAATTAACACTAAGTTTTTATATATCTATTGAAAATATTATTCAAGTAATATATTTAGGATTTTTTTGTGGTATTCATTGATGATATTCTTGTGTATTCTAAAATCAATTAAAATCATGGCTATCACATGTGGATCACTATTGATACTTTTATAAAGAAAGAGTTATATGGTATATTTTGAATTTCTAAATTATGGCTTTAATAAATTCATTTTATTATCCATATTTTCTCTAATAATGGAATCTCTATTAATACTATAATGAAAAAAGTAATCCATGAATGTCCTGGACCAATAAGCACAACCATGGTACATAGTTTCATTTGTTTAAAAAGTTACTATCAATTTTTCTTTCAAAATTTTGATCAATAAGATAACCTATTAACCATTCTCACATGTATGGGGTTATGTTTTTATGGATAAAAGAATTTGATTTTTTTTGAATGGTTTAAGAGAAGATTGGTCAATACCTTGATCTTTACATTACCATTGGGAAACGGTGGATATTTTATTTATAGTGATTCATCATGGAAAGGACTTGGTAGTGTCCTTATGATGAATGATAGAGTTATTTCATATGAATCTGGGTAATTAAAAACTCATGAACCAAACTATCCAACTCGTGATCTTGAGTTAGCAGTTTCAATCCTCATACTGAAGATATGGGGACACTATATTTATGGTGAGAGATTTGAGATATATACAGATCAAAAAAGTTTGAAATATAACTTCTCACTGAAATAACCTTTCAAGTAGGAATAGAGATTGATCAAACTACTCAATGATTATGATTGATCAATACACAACCACCCAAGGAAGGAAAATAATGAGGCATATGTATTGTGTATGATGGATTATGGAGTTTTGAACAAAACCATAATTGAAATGAATATTCTATTCATGGATATAGTAAAGATGGATATGAGAATTATCATGGAAGGTGAAACATTAGTACTTTTTCAAATTCATTATGAACCATATTTATTAGAAAGGATAAAAAGTTCTCAGTCTAATGATGAGAATTTTCGAAAGAAAATCAATGCTCTGAGTGATGGAAAATTAAAAGACATCATCTGTGAATATGGTATTTTGAAATTTGGAAAGATGCATTGTGTTCCATCTATACGTCAGATGAAAAAGGAATAATTGGATGATTCTCATATCCATAATTCCTCTACACACCACAATAGCACGAAGATGTAAATATTTTTGAAGGAACATTCATTATGGGACAATATGAAGTGAGAAATTGTTGATTACGTATTAATATGTCCAGTTTTTCAACAAGTTAAGGCTGAGAGACAACATCCTTGAGGATTCATGAAGCCTCTTTCTATACCTATGTGAAAATGGTATGACTTTAAAATTTACTTTTCCATAGGACTACAATGGACTCCCATAAGGAATGATGGGATATGGTTTATTGTTGATCACCTTATAAAATCATCACATTTTCTTAATATAAAAGATGATTTACATCTTGTACACCTAGAAAGAATCAATATTAATAATGTTGTAAAACATCATGGTTAACCTATTTCAATTGTCCCTTGATACCTTTTTCTGATCATGATTGATGTTTTACAAAGAAATTGGGTAAAAGTCCATAGAAGTCCTTTGATATCTAACTTTATTTGATCACGACATGTAACCTTCAAAATGATTTCTAGCTAGAAAGGACATTCTAAACATTAGAATAAATTATTAGGACCTTTTTACTTGACTTTCAATGGTTTTGGGATTTTTATTTTCCTTTGAGATATTTTTTTATATCAATACCTTTCATTAAAGAATTCAAATGGCACAATATTAAGAATTATATCAAGAGAGTTGTCACACACCAACTTTTTGGGATGATGTTTTTGAAACAAATCATGTGGCTCCTGAAAGTGTGGAGGAAAAAACTACAAAGGTAAAGACTATTCAAACCCATATCAAAGAAGCTCAAAGTAGGAAAAATTGGTTTGCTGATAATCAAATGAAGGATTTGGAATTTCAAATGGGAGACCCTATTTTCTTGAAGTTATATCCATGTAATGGTGTTATAGTATTTGGTATGAAAGGGATACTAAGCCCAGGATATATCGAATCATTTTCAATTCTAGACCAAATTGGTACTATGGATTATTGTTTGGAAATGCAACATATCCTTTCAAATGTATATGATGTGCTCTATATCTCTTTTCGAAGAAAGTAAATGTTAGACCCAAAACATGTTTTTACTTATGAAGAAATATATTTGGAACCAAATTTATCTTATAGTTAATATATTACTACAATTCTTAACACTATATAACTAGTGTTGAGGAATCAGTTGACTCGGATGATAAAGGTAGAGGAGAAAACCCTAAAAATTAAGAGGCGATGTGGGAACTTTAGGAAATTTTGATAAAGAACCATCTAAAATATTTTATGATGTAATATTAATGAAATTTTGAGGATGAGTTTTTTTTGAGTGAATAATGTAACACCTTATGATTTTATGGTGCGTTTTCTTTTAAAATTTAATACCTCGCATCACGGGAAACATCGAGTTCAAATAGGTCGTAATCTATTAAGAAGTAAATGTTATAACCTAGTTATTTAAATAGTGGTAATGAATAGTATTAACCACATTGTGAAACTTATATATAATATATACTTTATAATAAAAATTAACATTTATCCAAAAAAACTTTATGTATAAGATAAGAATGAATTCAATTTTATGCATTAAAATATTATATTATTCTAAAATCAGTTTTACCACCTCTTGATGGTGTGCTTGTTTCAAATATAGTTTTAAAAACTTTTATAAATATTATTTGAAAAATAAATTTATTTTAAATAAGAATATCAAAATTTACTTGGGTTAAATTTCTGGTGTTTTTTAAATAAGATTCGTGTTTTGATGAATAGTGATAAAATATTGAATTTTCATTGAAAATATACTTTCATCTAAATAATTTATAGTGTTAAATTATTTTTTTAATTGGTATTAATGTATAATTAGATAAAATTTTTACCATTTAAACCAATTTAGGTCATTGGAATCAATTTGACATTGAATTTGGATATAAAAACATTTCAATCTTTTGGACATTTTAACTTTAAAAACTCATTATATAGTTCTGTCAACAAGAATAATTTTAAATTAAATTTAACAAATATATGATATAAATTTTTAAAAATTAAATCCATATTTGGAATCATAAAATCCAAATTTATTAAATATTTTCATTTTATTTTTAGACCAAATGAATAGTACATTTAGTAATTTTTATTACCATGGTTAAGGGGAAATCGTGTAATTAAGAGTTCAAATTAATAATATAAATATTTGAAAATTACCCTAACTCTTCTAATAATTTTATTAGATGGGTGAGGGTCAACAAGAATCATACTTGGGATGATTTTATGGCATCTTGAAACCACTTGGATGATTTTAACCATTTTATATTTTTTTATTTTATGAGCAGCCAAATATATCATACTTAGGTTTTAAATAAGTATTAAAATATTAATATCTGGTTATTCAGAACATATCTTCAACTATAAATAGTAATTTAAAATCTAACAGTTTTATATTTTTTGTGATGATTTATTTTTAATTTTTAAAGAATTACATTAAAGGCATACACAATGATGATGAAGTAATTATTTAATTAATGGAAATATCAAATAAATGATTATAAAAATATTAAAATAAATATAATTTCACAAAATTAATGCAATCCATGAATTTTATATTTAAATTTTACATGTTATTTATCTATTATACGTGTTGGATCTAAGATAACTTGTTTTATAGATTTTTTGTAAAAGTCAAAGTAATGAATAGTATTAAAATTAACATTATTATTATATTTCAATAAATAAAATTTTATTAAATGATATATAATTCATAAAAAATAAAAAATTTCCAACATATTGGGATAATTATAAATTTTATTCTTGAATCATTAATGATTCGTTTAGTATTTTATAGTAACTATATTATCCTTTAAAAAGTAAAAATACATGTTGTCATGGTAATATTTAAATATATTAATTAAGAGTTAAAGACAAAAGATAAGGGTAATAATTTGACAAAAAATTATATAAAATATAATTTTATGAGATTATTGCTCATAATAATCAACTTATCTTCTAAATTATTCACTTTAGTTCCAATTGTCATAGCAAATTAATTTATTTTAATTTAATATTTTGAGAGTTTCCAAAAGTGACAATCAACTCAATTATAAATGGAAAACTCATACCTCGCTTAATCAAATGAATTTGAGCCATCTATATTGACCAGAATATAACCATTTTTCCTCACAACATCCATATCCAATTTCTTATTGTCTTGGCCTTCAAAAAAAACCAACTCTAAATCCCTTATGAATAGATGTAAATGAATTCCATCGATGAAGATATAGTTGTTTTACCAACTGAATCAAGATAATTTCTTCTTCTAGTTCATCTTCATGATTTTGTTCCATAATAAAGTAATAAATCTGATATCATCGGTATTTTGAGATATTATTATGATTACGAGACTACTATATTCTTCCATTTATCCATCCTATGAAAAATGAAAGCATTGTGCTTCCGTACATATGTCTTTCTGTCTCCACACCATTTTGTAATTTTTTTGTCAACAATTTATTTTGATTATTATAATGATGGATATAATGGATATAAATAATACATATTTCTTTAAATTAATTTTTTATAATTAATATACCATCCAATTCCCTACCCATTTACCATTAAGGGAACGATATTGTCACTCATGCATACATATGGTCTACTGTCTCAATGACGTGATGTGATTCATTTAACATGTTAAACATTCAATAATGATTATAAAAATGTATATAATGAGTAAATATAATATATATGAACTTAATATCAATGTGTAGATAAATTAAACATATGCAATGAAAAATACACATGACTTAAATGATAAATCATGCATAAAAAATGAAACAATTAACACCCTAAACAGAAAAAACATATTAAAAAATGATATAAGAAGATCATATATGATATAATAAATATGTATACGTCTATAGTTTAGATTAATAACATGATTTAAACCATAATACATGAGCTTAAATCAAATTCAACTAAATTAATTTTCAAGGTAATGTTTATTTCACCATCTCATTATTAGTCGAGATGGTTTATGTTTAAGTCTAGACAAGTGAATATTTTTGGACATGTATATGTCTTATGAAGGTTTTTTAATTTTTTTTCTATTATCCTATAAATTTTAAAATTATTTTTACCCATGTTTTAAATTTCATAATACTATTTTAAATGAATCTTTTTTCCTTTTCCAAATGAGGTACTCTATGACCTTTTCGATAAAAATACGAAAGGGATGTTTTTTTAACTTTTACAGAAGGAGTGAATTTTACCACCCTCAGGATGAATTAATGTTTTGGAGTTTTATTTACAATTTTATAAGGTTATTTTCAATTAAAATATTTTCATTTATAACTGTGCAACTTTTTAAATAAATGATTTCAATGTAAAAATGGTTATTTCTATCAAGAAATATTTAATGATTCTATTAGACTATTTTCATCAATGTCAATATCATTTGTTGGATTTTATTCTTAATTGAGTTTCATCTATTATGATACCATCTACCAAATTTTATTAATGTTTTATGACTATTTTTACTGTGTATATGCTATTTTGATACCATTCATGGTTTATGGCTAATATATTAACATTTCATATGCTAGTTTTTCAATACAAATGTTTATGATGTTTATGTTTCACCCTTTTAATATGAAGAATAAATTGGACTTAGTAAGTGATGGAAAAGAACCACTATAACACCTCTATGTTTTGGTAAGTCTCATGAGAAAAACTAGTTGGGTTATTGGGAGAGGCCTTACCTATTTATGTATGGTGTCTTGGTTAAAGCCTTGATAATAAGTTTGTGATGCCCGACATTACTTATTCCCCCGTTATGTGATTATTTATTGATATTCCATGTGATTATTTGATTAGTATAATATCTTTGTGATTATTTATATGTAATTATTTGATTTTTCATTAATTCTTTCTATATTATGCTTAATATTTTGTTTAAATGTCTTGTGATTCAGTTATACATCAAGACTTGATGTTTATTATTATTTATTCATAATAAATTACATTATATTATTACCCTTACTGAGCATCTGAGATCACCCATTTCTTATGTTTTATTTTATCGAAGATGGTAATATGTATATTATGACTGATATGAAGGATTAAGATAGAGTAATAATGGTATTCTATAATGATTCTATATGTTTTATTTTATATTTTAAATTGTATTGTAATGTTTATATAAGAAATATGGTTTCCAAAATTTCTAAACTAATAGATCCACTGGTATTCGAATCGTATATCTATGCCAATGTAATAAAGTGAGGCACCATCTATGGGCTACTATGGTTGGGGTCCTTACAATTGGTTTTAGAGGAATTTTAGTATAAATATTTGAAACTAGAATTAACAAAATATTTATTAGGGAAACATAACCATATAAAGAACTTTGAGAGTATTAACTAAGTAACCATGATTATGATTTTTATATTAGTTATATAATTTATGCTTTATATTTTACTATTAGAAAATTAGTATTTATGATTCATAACCAAATCTAGTATATTCCATTTTTTAGAAATGGAGCATAGTAGAAGGAATGTAAACCATATCAATGCACATAATCCTTATAGGTATTGACCTCCTATGCATAATAATGATGTTGGATATAAAGATACAACTGATGCTGTGTAGCATATAACTATACATGGATAGTTGAATCATGTTATGAATAATAACATTACATGTATAAAACATTATGATCCTCAATGTGGAGAAACAATGTAAGACCGCTTCATGTGATAATAACCTTAATCATTCAATGGAACTGTAATTCCATTTTTAGATTGGTAATGTGTATGTTCCATATAAAATATATTTCATTATTTGGAAATTAACAAAAGAGATATGTTTGTCATAGAAATTTATCATATCTCGAGAGATGTGGATCAATGCTGGTCATTGATTCAAAACAAAAATGAGGGTAAATAAATAGAAAAAAATGGAGTTGATGGATTCTAATAAACTATTCTTAGAAAAATATTTTCCTTACGAACAATGAGTGAATATAGAGAGGAAATTTCTATGTTTAAGGAAAAGGGAGGATGAGATTGTTGCTATGTATGAAGCCAACATTACAAGGATATCAATTCATTTTGCAGATAACATATGGAATCCAAAGAAATTATTGATTGATTATTTTCAGGGTTATAACCGTTCTCTTACAGGGAATTGGTCTCCCAAAAGTTATCATCATAAAAAGATATAGTCTCATGTGTTATCATGATATATAAATAATTATCTATGAAATTTGACTTCATGGGAAAGCATGAGAAGAATATGATTTCTAACCATTCTAAATAAATAAAATAAAGATAAGGGGAATGATGGGATATTTTACATTCCATCCTCTAAAAATTGTGTAATGAAACCTCATGGAACATGCCTATTGTGGATGGGATTTTGTCAAGTGTGGAGGAAAATGTACCCATGCCCTTGATTTCAAGGGCAAGAATGAAGTTGGTAATGTTCAGTTTTTAAACTATAAGGATATGGAACAATATACAAATTATTTTCCAATGTGTCAAGGAAAATTTCCCTAGAAAAGGCCAAGGGAGAAAGGGCAGGCTTGTGCTATTAGAAATTTTGAGATTGGTGTTACTTATGAGGTATTAGAAGGTTCTTTAATAGTCTCCTCAAACTTATGTTATGATTTTTTTTGTTCATTTGGGATAATTTAATTCTTTTATATGTTCCTAGTTTGCATAGAAAATGAGATATTTCCATTTTAATTAAAATAAATAAGTTATTAGAAAAAACTACTCTGGAATGTATCCTTGAAACAAAGATGTGTTGGTAAGTCCCCTTTTTGAAACACAAAAACTATTTACTTTTTGACCTTATCATCATTTGTATGGTTGACATTGATATAATCCTTAGTATGGAATGGATTTAAAAATATGATGTGAAAATTTATTGTAAGAAGAATGAAATTATGATATGTGACATAGAAGAAGAATAAATTATCTTTAAATCAGAGACATCATCATAAAATTATTATCTATATCGACCCCTCGTATCTCTACTGAATGAAATTGTTAGAGAGGAAGAAAAAACAACATCTGAGGATGTACATGGTGATCTTTAAAATGATTATGTACCTATTTTAATGGAATACATTAATGTATTTCTTAATTAATTACCTGAAACCTCCCCAAAGAATTAAATTTATATTTCTATTGGTATAATCCATGAAGGAAGACTAATATTAATGACTCCCTAATGAATGGTCAATGTGAAATTAGTTGAGCTGAATAAAAAATTATTGGAGTTGGGTAAATGTGGATTTCTTCTCCCAAGTGTTTCTCCATGGGGTTCCCCTGTTCACTTTAATAAGAAGAAATATTAATCCATGAGGATGTGTATTGATTATAAGAAAATCAATGTTATTACAACAAATAAATGTATCCTATGTGTCACATTGAGGATTTATTTGACCAAATTCAGGGAGCTCAATTTTTTTATGGATTCAAATATGCTCTGGAAATCATGAACTATGATTAAAGAATGATAAAATTTTGGGGACAACTTTTCAGATTAGGTATGAACATTATGATTTTAATGTAATGCCACATATATTGAATAATACAGTCTCAATTTTTATAGATCTAATGTACAATGTATTCGAAGAATATCTTGATGAATTTTTTGTGGTATTACTTGAAGATATTTTGGTGTTTTCTAAAATTTTTGAAGATATAGAGAAACACATGAAGATTATTCTTGAGACTCTCATAAGAAAAATTTATATATTTAATTTGGAAAATGGAAATTTTGGATTCAGGAATTTTTTTCTTGGACTTATTATCTCCACGGATGGAATCTCCATTGATCCTGTTAAGATAAAGGCAAAACAAGAATGTCCTCCACCAATGAGAATAACCAAGGTATATATTTCATTAGTTTAGTAGGTTACTATCAGTGTTTCATTCATAATTTTCCATGATTAGCTAACCCATTATCTAAGAACTCACGTATGTGTGTTGCGTTTGTATGGGAAAAATAAGGTGAAGAATGTTTTGATGAATCGAAGAGAATATTGGTCAACCATCTGATCTTGAAATTACCATCAGAAAATGCTGGATTTTTTATTTATATTAATTCATCAAGGAAAGTTCAATGGAGGTGTTATTTTACAGAATGATAGAGTTATCACATATATATATAGGTTGTTAAAAATCATAAATCGAACTATACAACCCATTATCTTGAGTTAACATCTGTATTCTTTTCTCTAAAGATATTGATACAATATATTTATAATGAAAGATGTGAGATATATACATAGAACAAGAGTTTGAAATATATCTTTGCACATATGTCATTGTCTCGTTATTTGTTCCTTTTTATGAAATGATAAATGGGAAATTTATTATGACATTACCCTATGAAGGTGTAACATAAATTTATGGATAATTGAGTGGACCATGTTATCCAAATCAACATATTGGATGAAAAGATTATAAATGAGTGCTGGGATGGGTCTCAATGGTTTTCTAATGATAATGTCTCTCACTGTCTAGGGGATTCACGAATATAAACACCTTAATGACCTTATTATTTTTTGTGGAAACTTTATAGACACATTTTTAAGGGAATACATGAATAAACTATTACAAACCAGTGTTCCAAAAATATTCCTATAAAATATCATGCCCTTGTGGATTCCTAGATATAAACCATCAAAAAACAAGATACAATATCTATAAAGTGTCTATAAGAAATTTTATGAAATTTTCTTAGAGTATTTAGGGTTCTAGAGTAAATGTGGGGTAAAATATTATTTCATGTGCGTTTTTTACAATAGGTATGTAAAATTGTTCCTTAATTGAGATTCATGGGAGACGTGTCTCTATAATGAACAAATAATTATAATTGGTGGTGAATAGGGATCCCTAGTTGAATTGTCACAACCCATTTTCCATGGTCCATGTCATGACTACCACAAAACTAGCTCCAATAGGCCAAGGGTTGGCGACTAGCACCGAGTTGGCATATCCCAAAAATAGGAAGAAATTTTTTAGTACTTGTACACAAACACCCATCTCCAATCCCAAAAGCGCTAAACTAAAAACATTTAGTAAACAAACATGAATACCAAAAAGATACCAACAAAAGAGTATGATAGTACAAAAACTGAAAAGTAAACAGGGATATAATACAAGCCCATCCAAAAAGGGAAAGTACACACTCCTGAATCCCATCCGTAAAAAACCCTACCAAAAGGGTACGTCTGAAACCGTTGTTTGGAGTCTGTAAATCAAACCTCATTTATCGAGAATATCTCTAAGAACCACCTAGTCATAGTCCACCATGGAATCCATAAAATCATCGATCATCACCAGAAGACATGGCATGTTCAGGCATAGCTCGTGTAGGGGTGATTAAAACAATACTCAGTAGGGTCCCTAAAACCACAAAGGTTCCCAACTAAGAATGACACGAATTACACCACAACGTAAAATCATAAAGTACAACACACTTGAAACCCATGAAGTACACCACAAAAGAAACACATGAAGTATAGTCAATATAGTCAGCTCACACAAGTATAAATCTAAATAACGAAGAGAAGTATTTCTTGTTGTAGTCCACATATCTCTCATTCCCTATGAAAATAGATGGTTTAGTAGTTCACGGAGCGTCGATGATGCATAGAGCATCGGGGAAGCATTGAACATCGATGGGGCATAGATTGTATCTGATGCATAGAGCATCGGTGGAACATGGAGCATCGATGGTGCCTAGAGTGGTGATTGAGTCTGGGACATCGATGGTGCATGGAGCGTCAATGGATCACTGAGTGTTGATAGTGCATGGAGTTTTGATGGCACATACATCATCAGTGGAACAGGGGGCATCAATTGTGCATGGAGTGTTTGTGGATCATAGAGCATCGGTGGAATATAGAGAAATGGTGGAGCCCAATGTAGTGGTAGATTCAAGGTCATCGATGGTGCATGGAGCATCGATGGAACATAGAGTGTTGATGGCACACAAAGCAACGATGGGGCACGAAACATTGATGGTTAAAGCAGTTTCCATATCACATTGGCATAGATTGGCCTAGGATTCCACTCACAGCTTTCATGTTCTTGGATAACCTACTCTCAAAGACATTAGGTCATAAACCAAATTCCACAAAAACATATTTCGATTATCTCAAAAGTACTACCTCTTCGGAAGGGTCCCAATACTGAAAATATCTCATCAAATGAACACACGGTTTGAATGATACATCCAATTTTGGAAAAAGGTACTGGTCTGGTCCAACCCAACCCGGTTCAGCAGACTTGGCCTGACCTAGTTTGCTTGACCCATCCCGAACGTATCTTTCTAGGCCGACCTAGCCTATTGGACCTCTGGGCTGGCGGAATGGCCCGTTTTACCCATCCCAGCCTAAGGTTCATCTCCTTCTGGGAATGACTCAGTCCTGCACTCCTGGTAAACACAGCCACCACATTCCACAGGGACTACACCATGTGTCGACCTCCCTGGGGCCTGCGTCCCTACATCTACAGGGTCCTCCTCCAACCTGACCTTAGTGTGGCATCCCCCCATAGCCACCTACCTTGGCCTCATACCATGGTTCTTATCTACCACCCGCAGCTCACCCCGCTGTAGGATCCTCCTCCAGCACTATCCCACTGGACCACGACTTTGCACCCCGCCATAACCTAGAGTCCCAGTGGACCGCGCGCTTCCCTCACTGTCGTCCACCCTACCAGTGTCCCTCCATTTTTCACACCCTTCGCCATGATCCGCTTCTACCTGCTACACTCTCGTCATACTTCTAAAATGATATCACGGATCACAACCTTCAGTCTCAGATCGTTGCGCTATGGATCATGGTCACAATGATCAATCGTTCATGTAAGGTTTCATAGTAGGAATAATGCACGAAAAATACAATATCTCGAGGGGGTATTAAGCACCTGAACACCCAAGGAATGGATCTTGTACTTGTTTGTTTGTCATTTATCCATTCATTTTAGTGGGATCATGAAGAAACCAATAGTAGAATAATCACTAAGATCTATTCCCATTAGTCTCGTAATAATTATCCACCCAACAAGAATTACCAATCGACAGATAATTTTTTTTGGTTTGGTCCACTTTTATTGTTTGATTCTAATAAGGGGAAAAGAAATCACAAAGAGATCAATACCCTACCTCAATTATTGGGTTGGTTTTTGACGAAGAACAGAGGTTCATATCATCGTCGATCCTTAATCTTCCAGCGTTCATCATCTAGAGATAGATTCCTTATCCTTGCCACAAGCGAATTCTAGGGTTATGGAGATAACCATGAATTCCTCTTACATGTATTATTAAAAGGGAAACCATCTCTTCTTCAACACGCAATTTTCAATAAATTTTATTTAACGATATTTTATTGACATTTACATCGAAAATCAAAAATTCACCTTCGACCCACACTGGTCAAGGATAGGTCCCACCTATGGGGAAACCCTCTTACACACTCATAGGAGGTCTCAAATTTTAAATTCGAGTTACCGTTTTTGAGTTATTATGATTTCAAAATAAATTAATTTTTTAATAATTTTTTTATAATTATTCCCCTATTGATTTTTTCTACAGATGACCCACATCGACCAATTTTTGGTCACTCATAGGATAAAGCTACTACATTATGGTCAAAGGTTCCCTCAGATATCTGATTTGTACAGTCGTTTAAGATTTATATCACTTTTTCACAAAAGTTGTGTTCCTATGCTATTAAAAATATACCATTTTTAAAATAATTGTTCCGGACAACCTGGGAATCAGAATCATACATCGTCTTAGTTCCTGGTCTCAGCATTTTCCCAAATAATATCATGAAAATAAAATAATAAAATCTGAATCATTCTATTCTCCCAAACATAGGTATTTACATCCCTAAAATCCAATACAAGGTATACTCAACAAAAAGGTGAGGGTACTGAGCATGAATATAATCCTTCCACATCCATGATCTCTCATAGTTATTCTCATGCTTCTAGAAAACACACACTAGAGGAATTGACCATCCATGAAGGATATTCACTTTTGGATCCTTGATATCCATCGGGTACTCCACAAAAGTCATCCCATCATGAATGTCCAGCTCACCCCAATCGATGACGTATGAAGGATCATGCACTTACCTCCTTAGATGTGACACATGGAAGAAATCATGCACATGTTGATAATAAGGGATAGATCTAGGTCATGCACCACATTTCCAACTCTACTCAAAATCTGAAAAGGGATGATTTATCTTGGAGATAACTTGCCACCCCAGCCAAATCTCTACAATCCCCATCGAGGTGAGACCTGAAGGAACACACAGTCTCCATATTCAAACTGTAAAGGCCTCTTCTTCCTGTCAGCATATTAATTCTGCTGGCTTTGTGAAATCCTAATCTACTCCAGGATAATTTCCACCTTCTCAGTGGTATCCCGTACCAATGTTGGACTCATAAGTACTGAATATCTTAGGTTTATCTAGCAGAGTGGTGTCCTGCATGGTCATCCATTCCAGGCCTTGAACAAGGCTATACCAATGGTGGAGAGGTAGTTGTTGTTATATGAAAACATCATCAAAGGTTGGTGGTCCTCCCAACTACATCCAAAGCTGAGGATGCATGCATGTATCACATCCTATAGAACCTGGATGGCCCTCTCCATATAGCAATATTTCTGGGGATGAAACAATGTATTCAAGCATGATTAAGTCCCAAATTCCACTTGCAATCCATTCCAAAGCCGAGATGTAAAGATAGAATCATGATCATAGATGATCATCAATGGAACTACATGAAGATGGACTATATCTTTCATGTAGGTGCATCCCATGAACTATACTGAGCTCTGCTGATAGACCGGTAAGAAGTGGGCCAACATGGTGATTCGGTTAGTGATCACACAAATTGTATCATGTCCCCTGGATATGTTTGGTGAACCTGTCACGAATTCCATAAATACCCCATCTAACTTCTACTATGGAACCTCAAGGGGTTGAGTCAAACCAATAGGATCATTGTTCATAGCCTTCGATTACTGACAAGTGAGGCATAATGAAATTAACTCATCCTCCATCTTGTTCATCCCTGACCACTAGAACTGATATCATATGACTTGATACATCTTTTCCACTCATATGTGTACCACCAAAGGGGATATATGGAACTCCATCAAGACCTCCTCTTACAACATCACTATCACTACTATGTTCCCTCTGATGAGAATGACATGCTCCCCAGCATTTGAATATCCATCAGGGGAATGACCTATATATATCTTAGCTTGTGTAGTCTCATAGTTGGTATCTATGAGATGTGCCTCCCTAACTCACTATATGAGTGTAGGGGTAACCACCATCAACTTGAGATGAGCTACTTTATCTTTATCCACAAAAGATATCTACAATGAGGATAACTACTCTGATACCTCATTCACTAGTTGTGAACTCAATTTGCACCTAAGAGCTTCTAGAACCTTGTTCACATTCCCATGAGTATAGACTATCTCAAAGTCATAGTCCTAGAGGAACCCTATCCAATGCATCTATCTCAAGTTCAAATCCTTTTGAGAGAAGATATACAGTGTATAAGGTAAACCACTCACCCATCATGTATTGTCACTACATCATCAACGTGAAGACTACCACTACCAATTGTAGATCTTTGGTTGTGTAGTTCGGTTCATGCTGCTTCAAATGGAGTGAACCATAGGCAATCACTTCATAACCCTACATCAAGACACATACAAGCTCGGTCCCTCATGCATCATAGAACACCACTTATGAAACACCCTCCTCTAGTAATATCAAGATTGGAGTGCTCATCAACCTCTGCCTTAGCTCCTGAAATCACATCTGGCACTCCTCATTCTACATGAATGTTTGTCCCTTTCATGTCGAGGCATTCAAGGGTGATACTAACCTATAAAAGTCGGGTATAGACCTCTGATAGTATCAAGTCAAATCCAAGAAACTCTACACCTTAGTAACACTCTTGGGTGGCTGCCAAGAAAGCACTAATTAAATATTCACTAGATCTATTGCAACTATAGCCTCTGAAATGATGTGTCCTAGAATGTGGAAATAATATATCTAGAACTGACACTTAAAGAGCATCCCATAAATTTGGTTCTCTCATAGTGTGTCCAGGACCATCCTAAAGTGTATCGTGTGCTCCTCCTCGGACGCCAAGTACCCCAGGATGTCATCAATGAAGAACACGATGAACCCATCTATATAAGGCTAGAAAAACCTATTTATGAGTCCCATAAACATGGATGGGGCATCTTTTAGGACAAATGTTATCACTATGTACTCATAGTGTCCATACTGACATCTGAAGGCTATTTTTGGGATTTCATCAAGTTGTATTCAAAGCTGGTGATAACCAAACCTGAGGCTTATATTCGAGAACCACCTCACTCCCATAAACTGATCCAATAGGTTTTCAATCCTCGATATTGGATACTTGTTCTTCATGGTAACCTAGTTCAGGATCCAGAAGTCCACACAAAATCTCAAGATCTCATTTCCTTTTTTGAAAACAAAACAAGTGTTGTCCAGGGTGAAAGACTGGGGCTGACGAATCCCTTTCTCTATATGTCCTCTAGTTATAAACATAACTCATGAAGCTACATAAGAGCCATCCAATATGTAGGTTTAGATATTTATGTTGTCCCATAATATAGATCAATATCGAAATCCACCTCCCTAGGAGGAGATAATATTATAACATCTTTCGGAACGTCATCCTCATATTCATCCCCCATTGTAGGAAACTGATGACTCATCTCATTCAATACACCAAGGGTCATGCTAGACAAATGGTTTGTGATTGACTGCACCCTCCTATGTGCGAGTCCATCTAGATCTTCTTGATTTACTTTTCACTGATAAAGGAAAACCTGGTCCCATCTCCACGGACACACTACACTATGCATCTAAAATTGTCAATCTGGGCATGGACTATGGATAGAAAATCTATACCATGGATGACTTCATAAGGCCTTGGTATAACCACCAAGATATCCTAACTAAAACTCTCTCCTCAAGGAATATGCATACACTATCAGCACTAGTGGTTGATCATCCAATATCCTTCTATAAGAGTGTCTAAGCGCTGGGATCTAGTCAATGGTTCTACTGGAATCTCCATGTCTCGAATAAGGGTCATGGATAAAAAAGAGTGAATTGAACCTATATCTATCAAAACTACTTATAGGGTAGAAAAGACACATATCATACCTCCAATAATCTCTTGAGAAGACTTGTTATAAGAATTTATCTCCTGAAGTGATCCTCATCTTTGTCCATCAGCTCCCTAATATCATGGAGGACTGTTTGGGGGTTGTGGTGGTAGTACCTCAACCTCTTCCCACATCATACTGACCTTGAACCTCCTCTACCACGCATTCCACATCAAATAATACCCTATTTTTACCTTTTCCTCTACCTAGGTGGCCCCTCTTCCATCTCTTGATCATCTATACAATGATTCATGCCATCACAAGCCATGTGTCCCTAACAATTGGAAGGGTAGCACAAAATATCATGTGGCTAACTCGCTCAACCCTGCGAGTATCTCACTGCCGACTCCATGTCCTGAGGTCATCCACTAAGTTATCTAATCCTCTTAGATAGCTATGTTAGCTATCGACTACCTACTTCCGAAGAGGCAGCTACTTGGCACCCAGTGGTAGCTCCCACTACTGGTGTCTAATCCACTAGTAATCTATTTATTTTAAGAGCTCTATCCAGTACCGTAGAATATGATGGAATGATAAGGGATATATTGGAAGCCCTAATATCTCATCATAGCCCCAGATCTATGTTTTAGGACTTAAAGAATGGGTCCCACTCCATATTCATTGAGTTGCTAGAATTATCTTTAAATCTCATCGAGTACTCTGCTACTGTCTGGATGCCCATAATACAGATGCAATGGCTCCTGTATATGCACAGAGAATAAGGTTGCAGGGAAGAACTCCTCCCTGAAGATATGATTGAATTCTGTCAATGTGAGTGTCATATACTCATGCATATAGATCACTAACCTCCCCCATCTCCCCGTCGAGCCACAAACAAGACTCGTATCTAGTACTATCATTTGGTGAATAGGTATCCTCACTAGGCATAAGACAGGTGTAACAACCTCCATCCAATACTTAGCAACCTGGGGGTCTGGATCACCCCTGATCATCGTAGGTAGTTTCCTCTACAACTCATTCAACACACTCGGCCAGCATTCAACCTCTATCGGTAACACTAGTAGTAATTGATTCTCTTTGGGTGGTGGTATCACCGGTACACCACTCGTATGTTATATCTCTAGTAATATCACCTGTAATGATGCATCATCACTAGGTGCATCATCCTCAGGATCACGCATTATAATTTTGGCTGGCTATCTACATATAGGCATCCTGAAATAGATCAAGACATACGGTAATCAATAGAGTATTCCTGGTGAACTGACACTAACTCAATAAGGGCATGAGAACAAACTCAATCATATGTCATGCATGTAACATTTATTTTATCCCTTTAACCAGTATTTTCATGTACCCATTCGAAAATAGAATTCAGAATTCTCATGTATGGATAATAAGCTCTGGTACCAACACTGGAGACCTGGTCTAAAAGTAAAACTCGAAACACTAAACATTATTTCCCCAAACCAATATCACAGACTCTTGGTTTGTAAGGTTGAATTGACATAGCTCTGATACCACTCTGTCATGCTCCGTCCCCCTAGGCTCCATCCATGACTACCCCAAGCACTCCTTCAGTAGTACATGGGTGGCGACTATTACTAACTAGGCGTATATCATAAATAGATGGGATTTTTTTATGTACATGTACAAATAAACCCCTCTACGACCCCAAATGTGATGAACTGAAAGCTTTAAGTAAACATGCATGAAAACCACTATGATAAAAACAACAGAGTACAATGGTACAAAAATTGAAAAGTAAATGGTGCCAAAATACAATCACAACCAAAAAGGGAAAGTACAAGCTCCTGAATCTCATATGCATAAAACCCTACTTGAAGGGTAGGTATAGAAACTACCTTTTGAAGTCGTTGAAGCACACCTCATCTGTCGGACCTCTATCTAAGAACCACCTAGTCTTGATCCACCATGTACTCCCTCACATAATCAATTGTATACATAATACATGACACATACAGACATATCCCATGTAGGGGTGTGTAAAACAATACTCAGTAGGGAACCCAAAACTATAAAGGTACACCATTAAGAAATATATTAATTACACCACAAAGTAATCACACAAATTACACCACAAAGGAAACACACAAATTAAAATAAATACAATCAGCTCACATATGTATAACTATAAATCATGAAGGGAAGGCCTTCCATTTGTAGTCTATAGATCTCTCAGTCTCTATGACACTAGAAGTGTCAGCATTGCATGGAGAGTCTTTTTCACACATAGTTTCAATGGTGCATGGAGCATCGGTGGGGCACATAACATCGTTGGTGCCTAGAGTGGTGATGGGTATTGGGACATCAATGGTTCATGGAGCATCGATGGCGCACTGAGCGTCGATGGTGCACCGAGTGTCGATGGCTCAAAGAGAATTGACAGCACATGCATTAGTTATGGGTCATGTATTCCCCCATGTCACATAGTCATAACCAACCATAGGATTCTGCACATATCATTATTATTCAAAGAGAACATACTGATCAAGCTGTTAGCTCATAAAACAACAACTAACTTACAATATCTCAAAAGGATAGCCTCATCTCAAGGTTCCCAACACCATAAACATTTCTTCAAGCCGACACACGATATAAAAGATATGGGAAATTTAGAAAAAAAAGGTATGGTCAGGTCCGACCCAACCCGGACCGGTTCGCCCGACCCGACCAGACCCAAACCGACCTGGTCGGTTTGGGATGGCCTGATGGGCCTCTAGGCCCCGGAAGTGACACATTTCACCCAGCTTATCCCACTGCATATAGGTTGTGCACTCTCAATCAACGCAACCTCTATGTTCAACGCGGACGACACCCTATACCAGTCTCCCCGGTTCTTGCATCCCTACATCCATGGGGTCCTTTTTGATGTAAGCACTGAGTCACATCCCACCGCACCCACCATAGTGGGCTACTCCTCTATAACAGTCCTACTACTCTGTGGCTATATGCCCTTCCGGAACCTAGCCTCTAGCCAGGCCGTGCAACGCCCTCAATGCCAACCACCCGACCAACCATTCTTTGTGACCCACCACCTACCAGATTCACTCCCGTATCACCTATGTAATGTTGTCATGGATCATAAAATTTGGTCATTGATCATTGGTCCATGGATCGCGGGCACAATGATCGATTGTTGTCATAGGGTTTCAAAGGTGTAATAACTCACGGAGAACATGATAGATTTAAGATGGAGGGATTAATAACATCAACACACGCCTTATTTTTTCATCCTTGGTCTATTAATTTTAGTGGGATCATGAAGAAACCCACACCATAACAATCATCAATATCTATTCCCTTTAAACCCACAATAATTATCTACTCAACAAGAAAGACCAAACCATGGATCAACCTATTCGTTGGTTGGTCCTCTTTCACCGTTTGATTCTAAGAAGGGTAAAAGAAATCACAAACAGATCAACACCATACCATGATGATCATATTGGTCCTTGATGAAGAATGGAGTTCCTTTTCATTGTAAATTCTTGATCCTTCAACGTTCATCATCGGGAGATAGATTCATTCTCCTTGCCTCAGGGTAATTCAATGTTTATGGTGATAAAATAAAATTCCTCAGAAAAGGATTATTAAAAAGTAACCAACTGCTACATCAGAACATAACATTCAATAAATAATTTTTATTAGGTATTTTTAGGAAATTTACGTCCAAAATCTAACATTCACCATCGACTAGCACTGGCCAATGTTAGGCCCCGCCTAAGGAAAAAACCCTATTAAAAATCAGTGATTGTCTCTGATTTTCAATCTGAGTGAATGTTTTTGATTTATTATGATTTCGGAATGAAATTATTTTTTATTTAATTATTTTATTTATGATTACTCCCCTAGTGATTTTTTCTACAGATGACCCGCACTGACCAATGATAGGTCACACTTAAGGTAAATCCACTACTATGAGCTCAATGATGCCCTCAAATTTATGATCTGGGAACTCATTTAAGCGTAAATTTACTATTTCATAAAAGTTTCAAATGCATGCTATTAAAAACATAACATTTTTTAAACAATCATTTCGGGCACCGTGGGTCATAGAATCACACGCCATATCAGTGCTTGGTCTCAGAATTTTCCCAAATGGTTTTTAAAATTAAAATCAAAAAAATACGAGTCATTATAGGAATGTTGTGTGAAGTTCCACTATATTAAGGTACTAGGGATAAGTGGATACCTTAATGTTTGGTTGAGAGAAGTGGTTACCCAAGTATGATAATTCGTTAAATTTGGGATTCATATGAAAGACTATAGTGAACTGTGTCCTGAATTAGATTTCTAGGTGAAATGGAGCAAAAATTATTACCTAGTGATAATGGGGTTCATGAGTGTGTTTATAGGGTGATGCATCACCCTAGTGGAGGATTATGAAATTATCCAATACCATGTAAAGGGTTATAGTGAATAGTTTACCTGATTTTTTGTTTACGGTGATCTTGTTTCCCAAAATAATGTTTAGGGTGAAGTGTCACCATAGTGTCGTGATCTCTAAGAGCATGAAAGTAGGTGAGTTAGTGTCTTTGAAATAGAGGTTCCCATCACCCTAGTTTTGGGGCATGAGGGTGTAATTTATATTATAATAAAATTTTGGTGTTCTAATACATTGATTATAATAAATTAGCCCAAAATCATGATTATTACAAACGATTTCATGATGAATAACCATCTTTTGGGGGAGGTAGGACCTAGGAAATATGGATTGGGGAAGCACATAATCATTTATAAAATGATAAAAATAATTATAAAATGAGGATCATGTGGGTATATTTAATGGGTAATTAGTTGGTCTATTAAAAAAATGTTTGAGCACTATGGTAGTTCATGTAGGTGATGATGGAGCATAGCACAGGTGACAAGGTATGGGCTTATTCTAATCCACATAGAACTCAACTAGGACATGAATAGAATGTGTGTAATATGAGTGAAGGTAAAAAAGTGTATGGAATTGGATTATTGATCTAGGAGTATAAAACACGTCACATAGGAATATGCTCTTTCCATTCTCTATATTTGTTAATTTTTATTGTTTGATACCTGTTAAAAAATAGAGTTCCAAAAAACTCCTCCCCCCATTTGAATTAGATCCGATTAGAAACAGAAAAATTAAATTACATGTTGATCATTCATAATAACACAAGCATGATGTTATTATGTAGGTTGGATCCTCATAGAGGTGGGTGTGGGGATATAACACATGTTTTGCATTAGTAGTCAAGTCCTTTATGTCCTCATACCTGGGTGTGTAACATGATGGGATTACAAATACCCCACCCCCACCATTTATACACTTATCATGTTCCATAATACTTCTTTACACTAAAGGATATTGATTCCTTATAAACCTAACCCAATATAGTGTCCTAGTGGTGAGAACCAAACTCCAGGATTAGATTGTGGATATTACAAATTATAGATAAAAATATTTCAAACATTAAAATTAATTTCATAGGGCCACACAAACACATTTGGCATAAGAAAACACCTCGATAACGTGTATAAAATGTATCAAGTGTTCGATTACACAATCCAGACTTTAATTTGACTATTTTTTGAGCTTGAAAGGACTTACATATCCAAATTTATGACTACTAGAATTCAGGTAATTCTATAATATCTCATGCATGTAGATCACTCAGACTCATCATGCAATTCAATCACCCAAATCATTCTCTTATCTCACTCACAAGTGACTATGAATTAAATAGGAAAAAATTCATCTCATTTAAATATGAATAAAATCAATGGTTTTTTATTATTATCTAATGTGACCATGTCAGAATCCAAACTCAGTGGAAAAAATAAACAATGAAGAAATAAAAAAACCACATGACTGCTCTTGAGAATTCTATATTTTTAGATATATTTATTTTAAAGGGATCAATTGTGTACTTATGGTTAAAATTAGTAATTTTTTTCTGACATGTATCAATACATACCTATGATTATAATGTTTCACTATCTCATCTGAAATACTACATCATCTGGTCAAGGTCCAAAAATTAATATATCCTCACCATAACAAATAAATACACACAAATAGGAAATGGTTTCTCAAGAAGCCCAAAATACATACAAAGTTATACCAATGGATACCTAGACCCTTATTCATATTAGGCAGAAAAAATAATGCATTGATAATCCAAATAATCATAATTATTTCATGAAACAAACATAATTCCAATAAATATTTAAATAAATAAAATTCTTAACAAACATAGGTTGATCAATGCTGAAGATCCATCGAAACAGAAAATAAATGCATGATAAAAATTAAGTTTTCATTTATTATATTTTGAGTGAAATAAATGGAAAAATTATGTCATTTAATATTTTTAAAATTTGTTAACTTTTATTTTATTTTATTTTTTTTCATTAAATTTTTTCGAACCTGAGGTAGACATGATAATCTCCGAAAGGGGTTTCCGAAAAAATCATGACATGAAATGGGAGATCAGTTTAGAAGGCCCCCACCTATCCTAGCCTGGGTCAGGTCGACCCAACATGGCCACGAGATTGATAGTATAGGGAGATACATATACCACATTTGTGGATAAGGGGAGATTTAGGGTAGCACTGGCTGAACGACAAGATGGAGAGATGACAGTGCATGAGAGCCATGTAGCGGTGGCCTGTGATAGTGGACAATGTAGGTTGGAAGTGGGAAGTCCTGGATGGGATCGAGATCAGATAAGTGTAGGTGTTAGTGAAAGACGGTGATATGAGTGTGGGAGTAGTTTTTTGGTGGGGTTATCCTGAGTGGGATGACCAAGAGCTCTACTAGGTGGCCGATGGAATCTTTCAGTGGATGTGATAGAAGGATAATTGTCAACTTACAATTTGAGAGACATATAAATGTGAAGATGGGGTGTGGTTAAAGTGGGAACTAGAATAATAACATTGATAGAAATGGGGAGAGTACTTATGGATGTGAAGATATACTAGTCATTAAATTGGATATCACTACAGGATGCAGGAAAAATCTCAACGATGCATGGATTATTGACTCAGGAGAAACATGGCATATGAGGTCTTGACAAGAATAGTTTGATTAGTATGGAAATATCTCGAATATACTTGTGTACATGAGGGATGATCACAACATGAATATTGTTGGATTTGGTACCATAAAATTTAAGATGCATGATGATATTTCCAGAATCATACAAGGAGTACACCATGTGAAGGGCCTAAAGAATAAAATACTGTCTTTGAGACAATTTGATGACATCAGATGCAAGACTCACACTGAGAATGGAGTGATGATAATTATGAAGGGATAACATGTGGTAATGAAGGCGATGAAGATATCAAAGAACTTGTATGTTATTATGGGTTAAACGTACAAGGAGGAGGAGATATTTATCAAATCAACCACCTCAAAAAAAGCATTGAAGACAGTATGACATCAGAAGATTGGTCATATTTCAGAATGAGTTTTGAAGATTCTTGTGGATCAGAAGTTACTACATACCTTAATATGGAATCTTCACCTTTTTGTGAGAATTTAGATTTGATCAAGATACACAGGTTAAAGTTCAGGACATCAACAAAATGAAGCAAAAATATCATAGAGTTGATCTATTTTGACATTTGGTAAGCACTGATTATATCCCTGGGAGTAGAAAGGTACTTTTTACCCTTCATTGATGATTATTAGAAGAGATGTTGGGTGTACCCAATCAAGAAGAAATAATATGTTTTTAAGTCTTCAAAACATTCAAAGCATTGAAAGAGATTGAATATAGAAAAAAAATCAAGTATCTAAGGACACAGAAAGGTGTAGAATATTCAAGAGACGAGTTTGATAGTTTTTTTCAACATGAAAGAATAAAGAGAAATTTCGCAGTGGTATATAATCCTCAGAATAACATAGTGGTAGAGAAGATGAACAGAAACCTGTTGGATAGAACAAGGGGGATGTTGAGGACTAAAGTTGTTGCAAAAAAAAGTTAGCCGATGCAGTGAATATTTTCTGTTATGTAAATAATAGATCTATTCCAATAGAGATTTATCTGAAGACACTGATGTATATGTGGACTAGTAAACTCTTTGAATATATCCTGTAAGATACTTTTGGAAGTCATGTATATGAATTTTTTAATGAGCATGAAAAATTGAAGTTATATTCAAGATCTTGGAAATGTATCTTCTTGGGGTACGCTGATGGTGTGAAGGGGTATCTTTTGTGGGAACCAACAGCCTGCAAACTTATCATCAGTAGAGATATCAGTTTTACACAAGACAAGGTGAAATTTCAACTGATCAAGACATGGATAAGGGGAATATATAAACTACAATAGTCTAAGTAGAGGACATGTCCATGAAATAAGCAGATTTTTATGAGGCATTACAATAGCACGATGATCTAGTACTTTTTGATTCTAGACCATGATGGTCAAATCGAGAGAAAAGAGTACCAGTATAAATCTTGGACTATGTCACTAAGAGAAATATTCAATACATCATATTAACGAAGGATGGAGAGACATTATTTTTTGTGGAGGTGAGAAAGAGTCCAGATAAATCCTCATGGATGGTGGTGATGCAGGAGGAACAAGAATCCATTCATAAAAAAAGACTTGAGATATTATACCACTACCTCATGGAAGGAAGGACATCATCAACAGATGGGTCTTTAAGATCAAGAGGGATAGAAATGGCCAAGTGGAAAGATATCGTGCATGACTGGTGGTCAAAGGGTATTCCCTGAAAGAAGGTTTTGATTTCAATGAAATTTTGTCTCCTATTGTTAGACTTATGACTATTCGAATAGTTATGGAAATGTGTTCTGTATATAGTTTACATCTAGAGAAGCTGGATCTGAAGACTTATTTTCTCCATGGTGATCTTGATTAAGAGTTCTATATTCTCCAACCAGAAGTTTTTTCAGAAAAAGGAAAATATATGTTGGTTTGAAGGTTAAACAAATATCTATAAGGTCTCAAACAAGTATCGAGTTTTTAGTAAAAGAGATTTGATTCCTATATCACTAGTCTTTGATAAATCTGACTTCATTTAGTTTTCATGTTCATATTTCCGGGGTTCGAATGGTAATTAATTCATCATTATTCTATTTTATGTGGATGAAATTTCAGTTGTAGGCCCCAACAATGATCAGATCCAGGAGATAAAGGCACAATTGGCTAGGGATTTTGGTATGAAGGAATTGGGACCAACAAATATGATTCTTGGGATGAATATTTAATGAGATAGAAAAAATGAGAATATTTGGCTACCATAGAATAATGACATAAATAATTTCTTGAATCACTTCAACATGCAAGACTATAAACCAATATATACCCCTCTTCCTCTTAATTTCATGTAATCCTCCATGATGAGACCAATAATGGAAGCAGAGATGATTTAAATGTATCGATTACTATATGCATTATCAGTGGGAAGTTTGATGTTCGATATTGTTTGTACTATACCATAAATTGCACACATAGTGGGAGAAAATAGTCGGTACATGTTAAATCCAAGATGGAAGCATTGTATCATGGTGAATAGGATCCTGAGATACATTAAAAATACCTCAAATACCACATTATGTTATGGAGGATCAGATTTCACTATTATAGGATATGCTGATTTAGATTTTTCAATAATTATTATAGGAGGGAATCCACAACAGGTTATGTGTATACTCTTATAGGTGGATCTGTGAGCTAGATTTCAATGTTACAATCAGTTGTGTCTTTATCCATGGTAGAGATAGAGTACATAGAAGATATACAGGTTTCCAAAGAGGCTATTTAGATGAGAAGGATTTTGGAGGATCTTAGGCACATATAAGAGTAGATTCCATTATTTTTAGATATCCATAGAACCATTAAAATTATTGGTAATCCATATTTCAATCTTAGGATGAAATAAATTGGGATGCAGTATCAATTGTCTAAACTTTTGTTGATGAAATAAGTATGGATGTGAAAAAAAATCATACTAAAAAAATATTGGCATATTTTCAAATGAAGGTGATTAACTCATATAAGATCAGATAGTGTATATCATCGATTAGCCTTTTAGAAATGTTAGAAACATGTTTGGAAGATAGAAAGGATGTGTGGAGATGTTATTAATTATCAATCAAATCTCCTTATGTGAGATATATTTGTAGTGTTTTTCTAGGATGGTACCCCCCCATATTTTTTCAAAGAATGGATGGTGGTGTCAGATAGTGTGTGGAAAAACCCCACAAAACCCACCAGACGTGGATGAGAAGTCAAGGGTTAAGATTTCCTATAAAAGAAAAGAGCCTACTCCCATTCCATCATCACCTTCAGCATCCCACTAGAAAATTGGATCCCATATTTTAGTGGTTTTTATGTGTCAGTTTCCCCTATTATTAAAGAGAAATATTAAGAAGGTTTTCTCCTTATAATGGTGATGGAGTGTGTACCAACATTTACACATAGTGATCCCACTATTCAGCCATTTTTTTTTACCACTTTCATTTTATTGGGTTTTCCATGTTACATCTGGTGTCCATTTATTTTCAAAATTTTCACTTCATTTTATCCTGTGATTGTTGTCGCATTATGGGCCAATCATTTAATAGTCCGAACAAGTGGTCGATGGAATATATAGCTGGATATGATGGAAGGTAGTGAGGCCTAGGAGAGGGTGTCGATGGAGATACCTAGTAGCATAAAGGTAGTGTCGGTGGGGGTACACTCTCCCCATTTCCATTAAATTATATTTTCTATACCTTTCTTTGAAAATGGGCAACAAAAAAAATTTAATTTTTTTAATGTTATCCATGGAAAACCACCACCATTATCAAAATACTAAATTCCCCTTTCTTTTGTTTAAATTTTTTATTTTACTATCATCCAACAACCCATTTATGGAGATTTATTTATTTTATAATGGAAATATTCTATTATTCAATGATTTGTAAATTTTTCCTAAAGACTATATATAATATTTTGAATGACAAAAAATAATACAATGTAATAATTATTGATATATTAGAAAAAATATCTTTCCTGAATAATAGTGTACATTCAAGAAATAACTGTTATAGATACTCTTAATCTAGCCCAAGTTTTTAGAATTTCAGAAAATGTTTTCACCAATTGTATTCAGGTAAAATGTTAGCATTTGTAAAAATAAGTTATTAGTTATTTAAAATTTACAATTACCGAATTTAAAATGATTTAAAACTTCATACAAGCACAACATCATTTCCCAATGTTGAATTGAAACACTATCTGTGACTTTGTGGCCACAACCACACCCTCACCATGAATTTATAAAAAAAATATTTTATTTCATAATAATTTAATGTGATAGCTCTTACACCAAGTGAACATACCATGGTATAAAGCAGAAGATGATGCATTGGATATTTAAGATATTCCTTGAAAATTGATGTAAATATGTCACTACCAATGACATGTAGCTTGATACGGCTACCTAAAATCTCATGTGAATAATATTTTCACTATTATAGATATTCCATTTAACAGAATATGAAATGGATTTTAAAAGTGCTAAAAAATACTATTTGTCTTAGAGATATTAAATGAGTCCCTTTTATAAGTGGTAAATAACACTCATAAAGGACCCCCCTTTATCAGTGTTATTTCTAGTGCTGATAAAGACCCTATTTTCTTTACTGTGTTGTGTGAATAAAAGAACACTACATAAAACTCCTATAAGAATAAACAAAATATAAAATTTAATTGAAATAAATTTTTCATAACGAATACAAAAAACACAACTATATAAAATTCAAACAATTTTTTGTATAATTATATTTATAATTAATATCCACAAAAAAATTTAAAATATCAATGTTTCATTGTTATTGGCACCCGTGATCCCCCTCAAAAAGGTCCTCTTGTGGTTTCTATTTCTGAACAAATCACCCCAACCTGAGTAATAGAATCCATCAATATAAGAAAACAATATTATGAATATTATAATGAAGTAAATTGAACATTAATAAAAATTTATACAATAAGAAATTTCAACCTTAAATAAAAAGAAATACTATATGTTATACTATTCAAACCGAGTGTTTTATTGTGGTTTAATTGATTCCAACATGTCATAAATGATGTATGGGTCATTTTACAAAAGTATGAAAAAAAATTAAAAATAGTTTCTCAGTTATGCGTATGAAACTAGTTCTTTTTATATAAATTAATATCAATTTTAAATATATACATTTGGAGTTATACCGGTTACACCATACATGGGATTGAGCTGTGACAGATTCTTATAATTTCACAAATTTCTTAAAGAGTTTTTTCATAAAGTATCAAAACAATCTAAATGTGTTATCTCATTTTTCAATATGTCACTTTTGTTTTCATAAAAATGTCATGTCAAACTAGAAATACGCACTAAGAGTCATACGGGTAATATCGTGTGTCTTTTTTACATGATATTACTTATTACATGTCACAAATGACTTTGAATTGTTGTCCTAAATTATCAAGACAATCAGATCACAGTTTCTTGATTTTTAGTGAGTGACAAACGTTTTAAAACAAAAGTGTGAATTTTAAACTGATAATGGGAACTTTGCGTCACACCAGTCACACCGTACATTGGATTGAGGTGCGGGTGATACCTACACGTCACAAATAACTCATGGAATACTGACCTAAATTATCAAAACCACATCAATGCGTTTTCTTAGTTTTCAGTACGTCACTTGTTCATTCTGAAAAAAAATAATTTCAATTTAAAATAAAAAGGTGCACTAGGTGTCATACCAATCATATCATGTGTCCGATTGTGGTTAAGTTGATTCATACATGATAAATAAGACTTCTTGATCATTTTTATAATGTTTGAAAACATCAAAAAAATAATGCCCCAACCCTAGAATCCTGGACTCAGTGCATTATTTTATTACATTGGCATGATTACAAGGAATCATATCCCAAATGACCGATCAGTTTGGTAGTCTTCAAAATCAAGATTACATTCTTGATACCCATAATACATCGGAAAAAGAAAATAAAACATGATACCTAATAAAATAAAATAAAATGCATCCTTGAAATATTATTCAATGTTATCTTTTTCCTAACATATGGAAAGAAAAGATAATAATCGGGTGAGCTCAAATGCTTAGTATGGGTAAGTAATAAATTAGAATCATAAATAATAAGGGTTGTTGAATACATAAAAGTTGACATGACATTAATACATAATATTGATCATGATATGGTTGGAATAAAATATGATTAAATAATTTCATAATAAAAAATAACCCTAGATATTCTACTAGTTGAATAATCATATGGACTATCAATTAATGGTTTTATAATGAGGTAATTCATATTACCAAACATCATAAACATACATTCATGGCCTCAACCAAGACACCATACATAATTGGTAAAACCTTCATATAGTTTGTCTCATTAGACATACCGATGCATCGAGGGGATATTGTAGGCTTTTCCCACCACTTACTAAGTCCAATACAATTTTTATTGGTAAAGGGTGAAACATAAACAACATAAATATTCATATTTAAAAAATAGCATATGAAATATGAATATGTTAACCATAAACCATGAATGGTATCAACTAAAACATCCACGGAGAAACTAATCATAAAACCTTCAAAAAAATATATTAAATGGAATCATAAAAGATAAATCCCAATGAAGTATGAGATTCATACAAGGATATTGACATAGATGAAGATACATTTAAATGATACAGTTAAAATATTATTGTAGAAATAATCTTTAAACATTTCGAAGTGTGCCATACCACTTGAAACATTTAAAACATAATACCTCAGAATATCATGAGAAGAAGAATAATGTTGATATTATATATCAAGGGGAAGTACATATTCCACACAAAAGTAATGAGTGGTGAAGAAGTCATATATTATAGAGATGTAAAAGTGAGATGAGAAAAACTCTTTTTACCTTAGAAATAAGAGTTCTTTGTAAAATTATTTGTTTCAATCATAAAATCATATTATAAACACGTATATCCCATAAAAGAAAAGTGGAGGGAATTTTAATTATATTTTAGGCATAAATAATGTCCCACTAAAGTGAAATCTTGTAAAAAGTGTGTTTTTAATAATGATTAGAAATAAATCATTTTTGTGAGGTTTAAGGGAAATATTAATGAGTATTTAAAGCGGAAACGCATTGTTTGATTTCATAAAACCAGAAATGAAGAAAGATATTTTGTAATGAAAAGATATATGATTTTATAAAAATAATTATTTATTAAAAAAAGATTATATAGTGCACTTTAAAATGGGTAAGAATTTGGGAAGGTCACTTTAATCAGGTTTGCTTATCCAGAAGAATTGAGAAGGGGGCCACATTAAAATATGTACATACCATAAAAAAGATGAAATGATCTAGATATATTAGTTTTTGAAAGAATATATAATAATTAAAAAAATAAATAAGCATTACATTGGGGTAAATATAGTGAAATAATAACCTAAAGGAAAAATAAAGGTTTGGGTAGAATCCCTTACCACTTTGTAATCAGTCAAATATTACTTCCAAAATATAATAATAATCCAATGAATAATTTAATACCATGTAGATAAATATATTTAGGATATTATATATCAAATTTCAGTATACATACACCATATACAATAAATAAGGGAAAAATAATGGAAATCTCATAGAAATAAAAGAGAGATGAGAACCACCTTACCTTATTTTAGAATGTGTTCTTCAATTCAATTTAATGTCCTGTATAATCAAATTAAATCCTTTATTTAATTTATTTATAAAATTTAATATATGTATATACTTCATTACAAGGTTATTATGTTCACTTATGGCATTATTGATGAGTTATAGAGATTAATTTCATCATTTTAGAGCATTCATTTTCTTGGTTTCCATGATCAATTTGCTTGATTAAAAGTAATGAAATTTATGTAAAATGAGTATAATTCCTTAGAATTGAAATTATATGTTATTATGTAATAGATAGAAGTTTAATTTTTCTTATATATATTTTTTAGATATGATGATGAATCATTCGATATCATTTTAATGATATTTGTTTAGACTGATTTAAGAGGGTTTAGATCACAACAAACTCGTTTTGTTATATCATTTAGTATTATGTAAATATGTTACTTATAGAACATAAATGGGGTTTTAATACACATATTATAGTTTGGTTTTACCAAAATATGGTTTTTAGGACTATCCGTGAAGAAAAAATTGAATATCAAAAATTTATCTTCCATGAACGTAGTAAATCAGCACCTCATAGATGACGATTTCGTTTTTAAAATAAAAGATGGGGAGAGATAGGATTTTGATGACCGGTATACCATTAACATGATATAATTATAGTATTTATATTATACAAGAGTTATCATGTTCATTTTGATAGGGTATGTTAGGTGAGGATGATAAATGATAAAGGAAATTTAAAGGAAATTAAAAGAAAAGGAAATAAAATTTACCTCTTGAACTCTCTACTTTGAGAAACATCTTAAGGGACATTTATTAGGTATGTTGTAATGAACTAGAGATAATCTAGATGAGGAAGATAATTGGTAAGAATTTTGGGATGAATTTGAACAAATCTATATACATGTAAGGTGTGAGGAGAAAGGGTGGTGAGGGTGATATTTATAGTGGAGGAGAGGGATGTTTTTTGAATATTTTAATCATTAGTTTATTATTTTGGATCAACGCTATGAATATTTTGAGAATTATCATAAAATATATTAAAATAAATATATATAGTTCGATATTAGGTGAAAATATCATCCATAAATCACCTATGACTCAATAATTCATGTATTTAACATTTATTGTAATTTATCGTATTTTAATGTCAAAAAAATAAAGTATTTTAGAAAAAAATCACAAAATTCACCATTACAATTTTTTTATTTGTATAATTCAAAAATGAAATCTATATTACGAAAATAAATTTCTAAATATGTGAATTTTACTTTTTAATTAAATTCATCATTTACTCATAAATTACAGATTTTAAAAATATAATTGATTTTAAACACATTGAAAAATTAACTAAGGCCTCATAAAATTTTACTAAAATTATAAGAAAAAAATATTAATTTATGAATACATTTTATGAAAATAAATTTTCTTTTAGATCATTTTATTTAATTTTAAACTACTAATTAAATATTTATGACTTTCAAAAATACCAACACTTAATTATTATGTTTTAAAATATTCACTTTCTGTTTCTATGATATAATTATATCATACCATCATTTTTAATATTTATAAGTATTATTTCTATTTTCATGGGTGAGGTTTTTATTCATTTGGTCATATTAATATTCAGAAGGGTAAAATTACTATTTTAAATGGTCAAGTTACTATTCACCAAATAATTATGTTAATCCTATCAGACTATAAAAATCATAATGATTGTAACTATGTATTTCCTTTCTTTCAAATTCAATTCACATAAGTGAAAAAATTATGATTAATTTTATTCATTCCAGTTTGGAAAGAAGGGGTAAAAAGAACGTTAAAAAGTTTAATAAGTCTTTTTATATAATTTCAATATTAAAAAATTATTCTAGGGATCTAAATTGGATTAATAAATCTATAATTTATCTATTATGAAATTAAATATAAATTTAATGTATAATAATTATTTAAATGAAACATAAAATTTTTAATTAAAAGGTGGTATTTTTCATGATTCCTCAAAAAATGAAACTTCTCATAACAATACCAAATATATCACCCAAGTTAATTTTGAAATTAAAAATTAAAAAATGATGTTTATTTTTCAAAAAAATAATAAATTTCATTATAAATATGTTTCATTTAGGTGAAACCATTATAAATAACATTTTACAGTAGTTATTACTATTCATATTACTATTTTTAACATCGAGGTTATAACAGTCTCATTAAAAAATTTATAAAAAAAAATGTGTTTTTTCATCATATATACTTAGTGTTACATTCATTACATTCTATATTACATTTATTGGTAATTATATGTGGTGATTCATTCTCCCACCCATCAATAAATTTCTTCCTCGCAATTTTAAATTACTCTTCAAAAGTTAAAGGTTTATACTTTAAAATTCCCTTGTGGGAAACCCACATCAAAAATATGGTCAATAATATAACCTCATAATAAGTGGGAATGGGAAATGCATAGGTTACCAGAAAACTATACATTCAAATAAGATAGCATTAGTCCGAGGTGAAATTTAGGACAAAGAAGAATAATCTAACCACAATTTTTTGATAGAGAGTGATAGAGAACATAGTCGTTATAATTTTAACCACCACAAAGATATAAATTTGTGATCGATAAAATGACTATTGATTCTTCAAAAAGAAAATTAAAATGAAAATTTTTTTCTTCCAAAATATTGTTTCAACAATTGAGGGATTTATTTTTCTATACATATATATTCTTGAGAAAATAAACATACTTGATTCCTTTCCATGTCATAATATCATATTTTTGTTATGATTTGATCTATCTCCACTTCATTTCTTCAATCTAGAGATTGATATTCCAGAAAAAGTTTTTATACCTAAAGCAATTTTATGAATCATAAGATCAACAAGTAATTCCTTCAACCATTAAATTCCTACTGAGAGAAAGATGGTTATCATATTCTATCCAGTATGAAAAATCATACCTTGATCTTAATCAATAATCTTTCTTAATCCATTTGATATGTTGTTAAACTTAATAATCATCTAAAATATGTTTTTCCTAAATCAAAGACTAAACACATAGATGGAAGGTCACTAAATTTTCAAAATCAACTTAACATAAGGATCTAAAAATTACATTTCTCTTATTATCACATTCTAAATAAATGAATAACATAATATCCTTTAAAAATTTATGAAAACATGCATGATTCCAATAGTAAAATCTCTAGTCGTCCTTAAATCTAAAAATCTAAGAATTCCAATATGACAGAAACTATCAGATCATTAACCAGCTTTATGCCATTCATACTTTCCCATAAACAACTATTTATTATTATCCCAAACATCAAACACATATTTAAGGTTATATTTCCAAAGTGATGTGTTTTACTGAAGGTAAATTTACAATAGAATCAATTCTCTTGATTACTAGTATTACTCACACTACTAAAAAATAGGCTTATAACCATGAAATAAATAAACATTATAAGCGCTAGAAAAGCATTGACTACATGATAAAGGGTAAAATCTAGGGTTCTTTATCAGTGTTGAGAATGATTTGATAAATGGACCATTTAGCGACTTTAAAAAATCACTGATAAATAGAACCTTTATAAGTGCTTTTAAAAGCACTCATAAAGGAACAATTTATTAGTTCATTAATTTCGTGCTACTAAAGGAACCATTTATATATGCCAATAAAAGAACTTATAAATGGTATTTTATCAGCACTTATATAAGAACTGAAAAAATATTACTTTATCTATACTTATAAAATCACTGATATAGGACATTTTTTTAGTGCTCATAAAAGCATTGATAATGTGGACCTTTTATCAGTTGTCTTTTAACTAAAATGTCATTTTAAATTGGAAACATGCACTTTTGACTCATTCTGATCACACCGTGTATCATTTTAAAGTGATGCGGATTCCTACACATCATAATGACATATGAATCATTATCCTGAGTTATCAATAAAATCTAAGCACCTTTGATCAGTTATTAGTGACTGATACTTTTTGAACTAAAATGTCAATTTTAAACCAATAACAGACACCTTGAGTCATACTGGGATCATCGTGTATTGGATTGAGGTATGGATTATTCCTACATGTTAAAATGACTTCATTATCATTTTTGGGAAGAATCAAAATAATAATAATGTGTTAGCTCGGTTTTGAGCAGGAAAGTTCTTAATTTAATTAAAATTGATGACAATTTAAAATAAAATTAAACACTTTGAGTCATAGCCATCAAACCGTCTGTCAGATTAAGTTTTGGAAAATTATTACTCATCTAAAATTAATTATGGATTATTTTCATAAAGAATAAAAATAATATGATTTTTTTGTTTTCAGTACGTCACATTTTTTTTGTAAAATGTCATTTTAAAATTGAAACATGAACTTTAACTCATAATGATTACATTTTGTATTATATTCTTGTGTAGATGATTCATACACATCAAAAATGAATTAGGGATAATTTTCTTAAAGTATTTTAAACAATTTGAAGGAATTTAATTAGCATTGAGTAGGCCAATTGGCCTTTTTACAAAAATGATGTCAATTTTAAATAAAAACATGCACATTGAGTCCTACTGGCCACATTGTGCATCCTGTTGAGGTGAGAATGATTCATGGACATCTCAAATCACATATAGATCGTTTTTTGTATGTATCAAAACAATATTAATGTGTTTGTTATGTTTTGAGTAGTTCAGTTTGTTTTTTTATTAAAATTGAGGTTAATTTTAAATAAAGATGCACATAGAGTCATAACGGTCACACTATGCATCAGATTGAGGTTCAGCTAATTCATACACATTCCAAATAATTTATATATTATTTTCCTATAGTATCAAATCAATATGAATGTGTTTTCCTAGTTTTGAGTATGTCACTTGTCTATTTTACTAATATGTCAATTTAAACATAAAACATGCACTTTGACTCATATGAATCACATCATGTATTGGTTTGACATGAGGTCAATTCCAACACATCATAAATGATTTATGAATTGATGCCCCAAATTATCAATAAAATTTGAGCATGTTTTATAAGTTTCTAGTGAGTGGTAATTTTTATAGTAAAATTTCGATTTTAAACTGATAACATAAACAATGATTTAATTGTGTTTTTTACTAAAATTAATCACAATTTTAAATAGAAAGAAGTAATTGGAGTCATACCAGTCACATCTTGTATTGTATTGAGGTGTATCTATTTTCATAAAATTTCATATTCTCAAAACAATCCTAACTGTCAATGTTACCATGATTTCAATTAACATTCTTTGATAGACTACCCACACTGCATGAGAAGCTTCGTAAAAACCCCATCAACACAAAAAAAATCGAGATGCATAAAAACCCATTATAATGATATATAATAAAAATAAATTAATTAAATATAAATATGAAACATTCACTAATTATATAGAAAATGATTTTACTATGAAAATATCAATATTTCCTTTGTGATTGAGTAGTGGAGGGAATTTGAAGGAAAGTGGTAAATGTCAACACTATAGCAGTGAAAGGTTTTGAAGGAGTTGGATTCAATAAAATTTTTGGTCCAGAAAGACAAGAAAATGGAAAGAGCAACCAAAGATAAAAAAAAGAATCTGCTAGTATGAGAAAAAAATTATTATATGATTAATACTAAAAATAAATAAATTAAACATAAATATTAAATAATAAATTAATTATATGTTAAATGAGTTTACTATGAAAACATCAAGATTACCTCAATAATTGAGTAGAGAAAGTGTAATAGATCTTCCTAAAAAGTTATTGGATGGAATATAAAAGAAAGTAATAAATTTTAACACTATAGGGGTGAAAGGTTTTGAGGAAAAAGAAGTGTGTGAGAGTTTTGGTGCAGAAATGCATGAAAAATGGATAGAGCACCCCAACTCAAACAAAATAATACACCTATATAAAAAAAATTATTATATTATTAGTTCTAATAAGAAATAAATTAATCATAAATATGAAATAATATATTAATTCTATGGAAAATGATTTTACTGTGAAAACATCAATATTACCTCTATAATTGAGGAAAAGAAGAATCATTTCTATTCCTATAAAAAATGGATAAAAAATGAATTAAAGTAAAAAATGGAACATTATAGGGGTGAATGTGTCTTGAGGGAGAAGAAGTATTTAGAATTTTTGGTGCAGAAAGACTTGAAAGACAGGAATACCACCCCAACTCGAACAAAACAATCGACCAGTATAAGAAAACAATTATTATGTGACTAGTACTAAAAATAAAAAAATTAAACATAAATATGAACAATTCATTAATTCTATGGTCAATGATATTGCTATGAAAATATCATGATTACCTCTATGATCGAGTTGAGATAACATTATTTCTTTTCTTACAATGGTAGTGGAGAGATATTGAATGAAAGTGATAACTACAACACTATAGGATTGAAATGGTTTTGAATGAGAAGTAGTCCATAGAGGTTTTGGTGGAAAAATCCATGAAATATGGACATACCACCCTGACTCAAACAAAATAATACACCTGTATAAGGAAAAAATTATTATGTGAGTAGTACTAAAAAGAAATAAATTAATAATATATATGAAATAATTCATTAATTCTATAGACAATGATTTTACTATGTAAACATAAAAATTACCTCTGTGATTGAGTAGAGACAATGTCATTTCTATAATTTCAAATACATGAAACGTGGAAAAAATCTTATATCATCAATGAACTCTACAAGGAACATGGAAAATTAAATAAATGTATCATTATATAATTTTCGGTTGAATAAAGAAAGTATATCATAACATTACCTTTACATCTTTCCAAAGTATTTACTTTATTATAGTTTTTTCATTTGAGTGGTTGGTAACATCATCAT
Organism: Viscum album; assembly: GCA_963277665.1. NCBI lineage: Eukaryota > Viridiplantae > Streptophyta > Magnoliopsida > Santalales > Viscaceae > Viscum > Viscum album. The sequence continues at coordinate 1,010,790,971 of OY728141.1, read as the reverse complement.
GTATCAAATAATTTTATTAAGTTATTAGTCAAAAATTTAATCTAGATTATGTTAATTTAGTAGTGAACATATAATATTATGAGGAAAAATATAATATATTAAAAAGAATTTTTAACTTCTCATTCAACTATCATTCTTTTTTTAACGGTTTAAAGGAATTGGTTTATCTATTAAGAATTCAAATCCCCTCTTTGTGGTCCCCTCAAATGTACATGAAATTTTCTACATTAGGATTGATATGAAATTATTGTGATGTACCTATTAAAGGTTCATCCTAGATTTAATTTTCATCTGACTCAACATTTCTTTTAGTTTCCAAAAGGATAATCAATCAATTCTTCTTTGTTGGATCATTAACATAAAATACTTTCACTAATTGTGATTCCATTATTAATGGCTCATCATTTTTCCCTTCCACACAAAAATTCACCTTCAAAAATCCCATTTCATCATCTTTCACTCCATTTATATTATAAACCCATTTTCAATAGAAAATAATCACTTGAAATGTGGTGTAAATTAACTCATATATCTATTCGATGATGAACAAATATAACATATTTTCATAAATTTAATATTTATCCTTGGAACCAAATATGTGCATCGCTTCAACCATAAAAATAACACAAATATTTTTCATCATACTAAATTCATCGCGTTTTCATATAGAATTTATAAACATTTATTACTAAACCAAGGTAATATATTACATTTACATTCAGTCCTCCAGAAAACCATTGAAGTCATTAGACAACTGAATTCATATTTTTAGATTACTCCTTATAAATTATATCTTTGAACCATCCTATAAATTTTAAATTATGCGTGTTTTATATACATCCTACAATGTTTAATGGATTTAAGTATCTAGGAATTTCGTAGTAGGAATAAATGTATGAATAAAAAAATTTCACTATTATGTAATCTAATAGCATCTCTTCCGGAAATCCCTTTACCCAGAAGATGTTTGTTTTGACGAGCCTTTGGGGGACTGATGATTTCAACATCTGACAGGTAATCAGTAAAAATTAAATAAATTCTTCAATAATATATTATCCTACAGTACAACCATTTGACTGACTTCAATTCTTAATATACCCTTTAAAAATATTTATATAATGTTCAATGCGTTACATCCATTTATAATGCATTGGACCACATAGTTGAACCTCTATAACCAAGTGAACCATAAGTTGGACCATTATATCATTGAATTATGGTTGTATGAACATCTGTAATTCACATAATATTACAAAAATATTTTTATTCATGATGAGAAACATCGTTGACTCTACAAAATTATTGTATATGGATTTGAAAAAGAAGAAGAGTTTGGTTAATGTATGTCGTACATTTTGATGAAGATTGAAATGGAATGAAACATGAATTTAATTTTTCATCAAAATATAACATTCATGTCATTTATGTCGTTGTAAGATAAAATTATTTATTGACATGAAATTCTTGATATTTGATGAATACCCTTGTGTAACTTTTACCCTGGTAAGAAAAATGAAAAATAACAATTTTTCCTATCTCAATAGGGTGTAATCTATTGGAGGAAGAAAATTCCACATTTACCCTTCACTGGTGCCAACTCCCCCCTTATCCCCATTTCAATCAAGTCCAACCTTTCCATGATTCCATTATTTATATTTTCAGGAACATTTAGTGACATTCTAATAACATTATCAAATTCATTTTTTATATTTGAATGAAAGCATGAAAATTTATCACATACAAACAATTCCAATACCTAAATTCAATGAAAATTTATAACTTCTTCCAGCTTGAATTTTTATGTTTTTTTAATGTTTTATTGAAAATAGTTGCAATATTTTGTACTTTAATATATAACTGATCACCCTTTACTAGAGATGGTGTTGTAGCCTGTTCAATATTCCCATTGAATGATGCGTCCAGTATCATTATTTATGTCATCGTCATAAAAATATATGATTTACTTAAAATAACGTCTTCAAGGAATGTTTCAACTGAATAAACTATGTGTGTTTTTCACAAATGTGACACCCCTAAAGTCTTTTAATGTTATAGCGTGATAAACTACCATAAGTTGGGAAGTCATTTATCATTCTATACAGCATGGACCTTAATGTAAATTATTCACTTCTATGAGCATCATACATTGTAACATCTGTATCCCACATAACTTTTAGATCATAGGTCAATGGAACTGAATAGAAATCATTATCATTATCAAGTTCCATTTTTCTAGATACAAGCAAAGACAACATAATGTATTTTTGCTTCATGCATAACCATGGAGGGAAGTTATAATTTATGAATATGACGGGCCATGTACTATGATTACTATTCTTTACACCAAAATGATTTATTCTTTCTGTACATAATGAAAGACACAAATTACCCAACTCATTTCTAAATTTAGGGAACTCATAATCAATTTTCTTCCAATGAGGTGAATCTCTAGGATAAATTAGGTACCCATATTCAATTCCTATATCTTCATGCCATATAAATTGACATGTGGTTTCCTGACATCCGTATAGTATTCTAAACAATTTATTGATTGGAAATTACCATACACATTTCTAAGGACTTGATTCATTTTTTTATTGATCTATTCCACACTTAGTGACTTTTATGAGTGATTCATGGTCCTTGAGAAACAATATACAATCATTTTGACCAGAAAGTACTTATTTAGAGATCATGCCTATTGAATGTAATATTCATTTAGCATCATATGTTCATCATGGTAGTTCATATTCTCAAGGTAGAATATCATTTAAGAGACCAATTAGTTCTGTAAATTTGGTCCCGCTCCATTCGCTTCCATATTTCAAATTATATATCTTCAATATAGCTGAAAATGTTGTGTATTTTGTACAACTAGTATAAAATGGTTTCTTGGGACAACAATTTTACTCCTCAAACAAATTTGTAAAAATATTATGTTCATATTCAATTTCTATTTTCATTTCCTTCATGTGTTCCCCATCATCATTTACAAAGGTATTCAAATAAAATGATTCACAAACAACATTATCATCCTAATCGGTGTCCATGTTTAGTTTTTCCCTACGTTCAGTCCAACATTTATAGATTTTATATATTCCGTGGAAAATAAAATTTTATCCCAACTCTTCTGAACTAATTTTTCTTGGATAACAACAATGTAAAAATGGGCATAGGTTTTTAGAAGGGTTATATGAATGCTATCTTGCAATATTTATAAAATCATTAACTCTATCTTGATAATTTTTTGTCAAACGATTAGCGTGTATTAATTTTTGATTCATGTCCATCATATTGCGTTCATAAAATATTAATTTTATACAATATCTAAAGAAATACACATACTATATTCATTTTCAAGGCTGAATGTTATAGAAAATTCTAATAAGGGAATCTCATTATTTTATTATATCCAATAATTTTAGTATGTTGAATAAAATGGGTAATTATATTTTTGAATATAATTACTCCACTATGGTAGGTGTTATCCTATGAATTAATTCAAAGTTTAATGTTATAGAAAACTCATATTCATTGCCTCATATCCCATTAATTTAACATTGTATTTTGTTGATTGACACATCCTTCATCACATGTGGACATGCAACTATGTTGCTAAAATAATCTAAACAGAAGTCATCCATGGGATGACTAAGGCTCAAAAAACAACAGTCAATATAAAAGTGTTGGGGGTACGAGTTTCAAGTATCAAATTGTAATAATGGAAATTCAAGAGATGAAGGTGATGAGGATGAAAATTGTCTACAAAAGATATGGGGGATGAGTCTCAAGCAATAAAATTTAATAGTTTATAATATATTTAATTTGATAACTTCCATTCTATTTTTTGGAAAAATTAATTTTTCAACCTATAGAATTATTATATTTAAAATTAATTTCATAACAAATATTTAAAACCATATCAAGACTCTTGGGATTCCAATTATCATCCCAACCCATCCCAAGGATTCTATAGATGTTTACACAATTTATCTACCCATATGAAAGATTATAAGGAGGCCATCTAATGCACATTTACCCATCCACGACATTCTTGAGAGGCTTATAAAAAACTGTTCATAAATCAAGAATGCACATCAATAAGATATATCACAAAAAGGGTGAAAAACACACCAAACCTTGCAACATCTATCCCATACACATTTAAAAACACACACAAATATATATATCATGGAATTTATAATACACATAATTAAAAACAAAATTCACATTTAAACATAATTTTTAATGAAAGTAAATAAAATTTATTCATAATTGGGAAATCCATAACCATAATTTGTGAATAAATTATTATAAAATAAATATTAAATTATAAGTTATGAAAATTAATATAAATATATATATAAATATATATATTTACATGAATATATGTGTGTATGTGTGTGTGTGTTTCCTGGGTCCATCTCGATTGGTAGCAGCTTTGCGGGCTCTCAGTGAGATCTTGGGATCGAGTATCATCGAGATATTCCCTGTTGATGTAGAGTATGATTTTCATTATATTTCTCTCCCTACCCAAAGTAATGTATTTATATATATATATATAAACTAAAATTGATAAAATTATATTTAACCCTTAAAAAAAATATCACAATAAAGTAAGATAATACAACCCATACTAATTTTGAAGTCAGAAGATTTTTTATCTAGTGATGGTCTAAAAACAATTTTTTAAGGTTAATTTAAAAATGTGATGATTGTAATGAGGTTTATTTAGAAAAAAAATTCCTATTAAATACGATAAAATATGGAATGATTGTTGACCGATGTGAGAGGATTAGTGGGAATCTTTTTTTGAATGTAGACTCTAACCATTTTAATTATCTGAGTTCAATTGATGAGAAAATATGATGTCATAGAATGTTGAGTAATATTTTTCAAATACATTTTTGGACAAAATTATAATAGAGATGTTTTTAGAGACCCAACTTATCACGAACACTAAAGGGGATTGATTTGTGTGACAATCCAAAAGGGAAAATCATATAGGTAGTCAAAACAGGTGAACATTTAGTCCCAAAATCATCATTATTTGATTTTTTAATCTATTTAGAACCATGAGACATAATTCCACTCAAGGAGATCTTTAATTCATCAAATTTACTAATGATGTTACCATAATGACTAATGTTATTATTATAAAAAATAAATTATATGTGGTGGAAATGTTGATGATTTCCATATGAATTGTTTTGGTTGAATTAGGGATGTGAATCAATTATTTGATATTTAACAATGATAATGAATTCACTAGAGGTGATTAACTATGATTTCAAAATAGAGAAAAAATTATTCTTGTAGAGAATGGTGGGATATATATGTAGACAGTGAAGAAAATGGATGTAAAACAACAATTTAAAAAGTCCAAAATAGGATATCCAAATCGATAGTCAATCAGACAGAAATTATAAAAAATCATTCTATTCATAATCTCAAAGAAAATTGTATACAAGGACTGAAAAAAAATAACTCCTGATATTTTATACAAGAAAAAAAATGAAATGAAAAATATACAAAAAAAATTGTGAGGCCTACCTTGATAGGTTGAAGAAAATCTTCTTTAAAAACCCTAACTGCAACCGAACACCAGATGTTAGATGATGTTTGAGAAACTGAAGGCTGCCAAGTGGTCTTATTCGGACTTCAATTAACTGAGGAGGATCAAAAAAATATTTTGGGTTCTTTATAAACCATGGTATATTTGAATGAGTCCACAAATTGTTATGGATTTTTAAATAGATCAGACACTTTATCAGCACTTCCAAATAAGTGCTGATAAAATGAATATTTATCAATTCTTATTTAGTGGTGATAATGGAATGTCTTTATCAGTTCTAAAAAAATTATAAATTCCATATATAACAACACTAAAGTTTTAGCGCTGATAAAAAATCATCATTATCAGAGGGATAAGAGCATTGATAATGATATACCTTTATCTGTTCTTATTACTTAATGTTCAGAATGTGTTTATAATTTCAATCATAAATAAAATTTTTTAAATATATATATGTATACTAAAGATATATATATATATAGTAAATATATTCCATTTTCAATATATTATTTATCATTTATTAATTATTTATTTATAATTATAAAAATATTTTTGTAAAATATGTGGTGAATAAGGCATATATATCCCAGAAGTAAAAGTGAGGTGATAAAAAACAATTTTACTTTGGAAAGAAGTGTTCTTTTGGAAAATCATTTGTATTTTTCATAAAATAATTTGGTAAACATGAATTTCCAAAAAAAGAAAATGGAATGAAAAGATAATTATATTAGAGGAATAAATTATGTACCACTGAATTTAAATCATGTAAAAATATTTTTTAAGAAACTTTATAAATAAAACAATTTAGTGCGGTTTAAGGAAAATATTAATGAGATTTTAATGTGAACTTTCATTGTTTATTTTCATAAAACCATAAATGAACCAAGATAGTTTTTAAATATAAAATTGGTGATTTTATAAAAATAATTTTTTCTTGTAATAGATTATATATTTCACTTGAAAATGGTTATGAATTCATGAAGTTCTCTTAAATTGGTTTTTCTTATCAAGAAAAAATGAGAAGGAGAACATATTAAAAAATATGAATGACATAAATGAAAGATGAAAAAATCCGGCTATATGAGATTGGAATATAATAAATAATAATTAAAAAAAAGTAAAGCAACATTACATTGGGTTAAATATAGTGAACGCACAACTCGAAGGAAAAAATGAAGGTTTGGGTATAATCCCTTACCACATTGTAATCAATCAAATTGTATGTCCAAAAATTAATAATATTCCAATGAATCAATCATTATGACAAAGATAAATAGATTAATTATATTATATTTATAAAATTTTAATATACACACACCACATACAAGAAATAAGTGGTGAATTATGGAATTCTTATTGAAATAAAAGTGAGATGAGAAACCCCTTACATTATGACTGAATGTGTTCTGCACTTGAACATAATGTCCATGATAATCAAATTAAATCAATTAATTGATTGATTAAGAATCTTTTATATATTTATTTTACACAGTAAAGTTTTTTTATTTAATTTATGGTATTATTGATGAGTTATAGAGTTTAATTTCATTATCAAGATCATTCTTTTTCTTTGTTTTCATGATCGGTTCGCTTGCTTATAAGTAATGAAATTTATGTAAAATGTGTATAATTATACAGAATTGGAATTATATGTTATTAATTAACATAAAAAAGTGTAATTTGTTTATATATATATATATTTCCCTCGATATAATTATGAATCATTTGATAACATTCTAATGATATTCATTTAGATTGATTTAAGCGGTTTTAGATCACAACAAACTCATTTTGATTTATCATTTAGTATTATGTAAATTTGTTACTTAGAAAACATAAAAAGGGTTGTAAAAAATATATAATATTATTTTTTAACCATAAAAAATGTGTTTCATGAATAGCCTTGATAAATAAATTGAATAAAAAAATTCTTCTTCCATGAAGGCTGTAAATCGGAACCCGACAGACATTGATTTCATTTTTAAAAGAAAAGAGAGAGAGAGAAAGGATTTTGATGAAGGATATTCCATTAACAGGATTTAATTCTCATATATAGATGATAATGGATTTATTATGCTCATTTGGACAGAAGAGGTAAGGGGAGGATAATAAATGAAAAAGGAAACTGAAAGGAAATTAAAGGAGAAAGGAATAGGATTTACTTCTTGAATTCTCCACTTTGAGAACTCCCGTAAAGAGAAATTGGTTTTGTATTTTTTTGTATGACCAAGAGATACTATACATGGGGGGATTCATGGTAAGTGGTTTTGGTAGAATCTGAACAAGTCTCAAATCATGGAAGGTGTGAGGAGAAAGGCTGGTGAGGGGTTGTATTTATAGTGGCGGAGTGGCATGTTTTTTGAATATTTTATTCATTATTTTATTATTTTGGCAAAATAATATGAATTTTTTAATAACTAACATGAAATATTTAAATATAAGGTAGGATATTTCTATATAATGTGCTTACATCAGCCATAAATTATATATGACTCAATAATTCATGTATTTAACATTTATCATAAATTATCATATTTCACTATTCAAAAAAAATTCATGTATTTTAGAAAAAATACCAGAAAAATAACCTAACCATTTTTTGATGTATAGAATTCAAAAATGAAAAAAAAATTATGAAAACTTTTTTATAATTATGAGAAATTTAATTATTCATTAAAATCATTATTTACTTTAAGAATAGTGTTTTTAAAATTATAACTGATTTTCTTACACTTTTATGAATAAAAAATGGTATCATAACATTATCCTAATATTATTAGACAAAAATATTAATTTATGAATACATTTTCTGAAAATAAATTTTCATTTTGATCATTTTTTTAATTATAAGCTTGTATTTATATATTTATGACTTTCAAAAATACCAACCCTAAAATATTTATTTTTAAAATATTCACTTTCTTATAATATAATATAGTTATATCATAACTTAATTTACAATATGCCTAAATTTTATTTATACATTCCTGGGTGACATTAATATTCATTTGGTCGTATTAAAATTCATAACAGTAACATTCCTATTCCAAAGGGCCAAGTTATTATTCAAAAAAAAAATTGATCATATTAGACTCTAACTATCTTACTGATAGAAACCGTGTATGTCAATTTTTTGAAATTCAATTCATAGAAGCAGATTAATTATATTTATTGTTAATCCTACTAGTGTGGTGAGAAGGCAGGTAAAAAAAATATTTCAAATTTCAATAAATATTTAAATATAATTTCAACATAAAAAGTGATTATAATGACCTAATTTGGATTAATATATGTAAAATTGATCTATTGTGACTATAAAAATCAATTTAAATCATATTAACTGTTTAAAGGAAAAAAATCAGTTTTTAATTAAAATGTTCTATTTGACACTGTTCCAAAAAATGAAACTTCTAAAAAAATACTTAAAATTTAGTATAGGTTAAATTTGACATTCCAAATTCAAAAATGAAGTTTATTTTAACAAAAAATTATACATTTCATTATAAATATTTTTCATTTAGGTGAAACCATTATAAATATCATTTAATATTAGTTATTACTATTCATAATATTATTTTTATCGTCTAGGTTATAAATATATCATTAAAATAATTATATTAAAAAAGGGTTATTTTGAAGATACATAGTGTCATGTGCATCAAATTCTATATTAAATTTATTTTTAAATCCTTGGGTTGTTACACCAAATGCATTTTCTATGTTTTGAGTCAATTAATTGTCCTTTTTCTAAAATTGATGTCAATTTTAAATAAAAAGAGACACCTTGAGTCATACCAATCACACCATGCCTCAGATTAAGGGTCTAATAACACATACACATCTTAAATAATGAATTAATCATTTTAATAACGTATCAAAACAATCCAAATTATTATTTTTTCATTTTGAGTAGGTCAGTTGTCCTTTTTTCTAAAATTGATGTATGTTTTAAATAAAAAAGCTATTATTGGTGTCATACCATTTACACCATGCCTTTGATAGAGGTTGTTCTAATTTATGAATGTCTCAAATGACTAATTTATCATTTTACTAAAGTATAAAAACAATTATAATATGTTTTCTTGGTTTTATGTATGTCTCTAATCTTTTGAAAAAAAAATTCATTATAAACTGGAAACATGCAATTTGACTTATACCGGTCAAATCGTGTATTATATTTATATTTATATGATTCCCACACATCCAAAATGACTCATGGATTGTTTTAATAATTTATAAAAACAAAACTAAGGTGTTTTATTGGTTCTGAGTGGGCCAGTTTTAGTTTTTACTAAAATTGCCGTAAATTTTAAATAAAAAAGACACAACTGGAGTAATACCGGTCACACCATGCCTGAAATTTAGGTTTTTTAATTCCTACACGTCCCAAACAACTCATTATTAATTAAAATAAATTATCAAAACAATCAGAATGGCTTTTCTCTATTTTCAATACGTGACTTATTCACTTTTTACAAAAAATAATGTCAATTTTAAATAAAAAGACTTACTTGGAGTCATACCAGTCACATTGTGCATCATATTTTCATGTGTCTAATTCCTACATGTCACAAATGACTTATGTATCATTTTAATAAATTATAAAAATAATATGAATGCATTTTCATAGTTTTGAGTAGGTCAGTTGTCCTTTTTACAAAAATTGATGTAAATTTAAATAAAAAAACTCACTTGGAGGCATTCTTCTCCCACCATGCCTTTTATTGAGGCTGGAATGATTCTTACATGTGTAAAATGAGTCATGGATCATTTACCTAATGTATTAAAATAATTTGAATGTTATTTCTCATATTTCATTACATCACTTGTTCCTTCTTACCAAAATTGATGTCAATTATAAATGAAAAGACGCACTTAGAGTCATACCAGTCACAAAATGCATTGTATTGAGGCGAGGTTGATTCATAAAAATACAAAATGACTAATTTATCATATTACTAAAGTATAAAAACAATTAAAATATGTTTTCTTGGTTTTTATGTATGTCTCTTATCTTTTTAAAAAAATTCATTATAAACTGGAAACATGCAATTTGACTTATACCGGTCAAATCGTGTATTTTTTTGACATGAGACTCAGTCCTACATGTCACAAATTATTTATGAATCTATTAAATAAATTAAATATATAACATTATATTTTTTTCTTAGTTTTCATCTAGTGACACATTTTAACGTAAAATGTCAATTTTAAACTGATAAGAGACACATTGAGTCATAATGGTTACACCGTGCGTCAGATTGAGGTGTACCTGATTCCTACACATCAAAAATAACTAATGGATAATTTTACTAAAGTTTAAAAACAATTTTAATGCTTTTTAGTAATTTTTATTATTTTAAAAAAATTAATGTCAATTTAAAATAAAAAACACACCTTGAGTCTTACATTTCACATAGTGTGTTAGATTGAGGTGCTAATGATTCCTACATGTCTGAAAGTATAAAAAAATTCGAACATCCATTGTTACCATGATTAAATGTATATTTATTTTTTTATCTAACAAAATTTCATATTTATTTAATAATTTTTTTCGGCTAATAACATTGATTCAAGATGTAGTGTTGGTAGCTCAACAAAGAAAAGCAACAGAAATCATCGTAAAATTGGAAGAAAGAAACATGTTATATCTTCTTTGGATTTTTGTAGATAGCTAAGAAATATGAATTCTAAAAATATCTATGAAAAAAATAATGAATTAGTAGATAAATATAATAGGGAATATAACTTACAAACAATAGATAATATAATCAAAAAATTAATTAAATAAGTAGTAGGAATCCACCTTTTCATGAATGTTGTATGCATTATTGACGCATAAATAATAATGGGATACCTCAGTATAAAATAATTCATATATGAGTAATTCTAAAAATAAATAAATAAAACAAAATATGAAACCATCCATTACTTCTATGGAAGTGACATATTCCTGCTATTTCTGTACATTCTGGGATCAGGTATGATACCCATTAATTTATAATAAACTGTATATCAACTTGTGAATATTAATTTTTTTTGACATTCATAGTATTACAGAAAAAATATAAATACAAAATTGATTAATAAATATTTTAAATGAAATAGTAATTAAACTCATAAATACTACATTAGGGATGTGTTTTTTATGTAAAATGATCTCTCTCATAAATTTACATTCATAATTACCATGATCATTTCCATTTTTTTTGTTATAAACAATAAAAAAATTGAGAAAAATAAGTAATTTGTTTTGATGTGTTTTTGGATAGTGAAATTTTATTATAAATACCATGATAATTATATAGTTGTAGAAATTTTCAGGGTCCTTATGCAGAATTCATTTTCTCATTCCATGATTTAGATTATATTTATACACTACCCTATAATAATAGATTCCTCATTAAAACATAATATAAATTATATAAGGTTTATCATGAACTTTTTTCATTAATTTTTAAGGTTTATCATGAAAAATGAATCTGAAATGAATACCTCATTGTCAAAATGTGCGTTTACAAGAACTGAAGGCCTTGTGATGAATGTTCAAATAGATTGGTTGAATGTAGGAATATATTCATCATCAAGTGGAAAAAGATTCTCAACACTCGGCTCATGAGCTATGCTAATCATCACTCTTAGATGACCTGTTTGAAGTGGTATGTTTTTTAGCCTTTCTTCTTTGATATTAAACACTATAGCCCTAGATACAAGGTGATGGGTGGGTGTAGATAGATATAAATCACAGCAATTTTCACCCTATTGAATATCAATACAGGAAAGGTATCAGTGTCCCCTTTAAGCTAGTCGGGGTGGGGTGGAATATTCACACAATGGTTGTTCGTGATATACTTATTCTTTTATCATCCCCTATAACATTTTATATTAACTCAAACTAAAAAATAAATTTTTCATTAAGGGGATCTATTCTTTCTTTCAACTCTACCATTTATGTATCTTGATCCTATTATTGTTTATTTCCTCAAAATATGATCATCGTGTCACCCCAAAACATGCACCTATCATGCGATCATATTGTAGGGGCTACTTTAAGGCCACCAATAGTAGGTGTTCATCTGAAATGGGTGTTTATGATTTATGCGACTTTGTCGAATAAAAACTATAAGAAAATAATTTATCATTGTTATGTAATAGTGATTTAAATAAACAATTTATGGACTATATAGACAATTTTTCAATACTTTTTGTGTGTTTTTATCTATTATTGTCCCATTTTTTTACACATGCCTTATTCTAAAGCACATGATTTGGAATAGAAGCGGCTTTGAATTTGGATTCATCAATCTGAATATAAATTAGAGGAACATAATTGTGTTTTTTTTCGTTTCACATAAAATTATAATGGTAGATTTAAAATAACTAATAATTTTTTTTCAACTGAAGTGTACCCCATCATTGATTTATGGTAGGGGTATGTTTTTTTTCTATCCGTTTCATATTTTCAGTATTAGTTGTTGTTTCATAAATAATAAATTCTCAGTCATTGTGATGAATACACATATTGTCAAACAATGAGTTTACATTCACAATGTACCTAAAAATAAAACTCCCCACAATGGCCAATAAATGCATCCTAATATTATTGTGTTATCAGGTGTGCATATATAAGTGGTGGTTGTGGATTTACATTCCATTCAGAATCATTAAGATGATATATCATTATAAATTTATAAAAAGCCTCTGTGAATCCTTCCATAAATCAATAATAAATATTTCTTGTGGGATTAATCTATTATAAATGTACATTTTAAGGGATGATGAATAGTAAATCAATATTTCATTGTTTTATTTTTTCAGTAAACTAAACAAATGATATGATATTGTTATATTAATCTCTTCCCACATCATTGTATTAAGTATGGAAACAATATAGTTCCATGATTCTACATCAATAAGCGCACATTTTTGAGGTATGATTCCAATGTAACTACTAAACATGTATTCTTTAGTGTTAACATGATGGACCCATGTATTCCATCCAACCTTGAATTCTATGCCTTTCCTTTTCACCTTAATTATTTTTTCTAAGACCATTAATCTATGGTGATCATGTTCTTTCTATGTCACTGGTCCTTCATCACATAGCATTTCCTTGGATTCAATATCATCAATATGTTGTTCCTCTGCAGTGGTAGCACCGAAATGTGAAAATGATTCTTGTACCTCTATACCAGGAGAAGCAACAGGTTGAGAAACCTATTGTTTCTCTAGAGATGTAGAATCAGAAAATGCATGAGGTCATCGTTTCTCTAAACTGTGAGCATCAACATGTTGATAAACCTATTGTTTCTATAGAGTGGTAGCATTGAAACATTCAAAAGGTCTTCATTCCTCTACATTGCGAGAAATAGTTTCATAAGATACCCATTTTTCCTCGGTATTGGGAGCACCAACATATTCCAAATTCATTATCTATAGAGACGGTGGAACATTTTATTTAGATTATATAAATGCAATATAGAACATATTAGAACATGAGGTAACACAATATATACTACAAAAAATATAAATCAATTATTGAACTTTTTTTAAAGGTTGAATGCATTTAACCCCTCTATCGAGTATCAAAATCCCTTCATTGTGGTCTTATTTGACATAGAAGTCCCCAACTACATTTGGACTAATGTGAAATTATTGGGATGTCATGGTGAATGGTTCATCATCATTTGAATTTTCATCTACCCCTTCAATGGTTTGGGTTGATAACATAACAATTGACCACTTTTTATTTGCGAGATCTGGAACATAAAATATATTTACTACGTATGATGCCATTATAAGTGATTCTTCATTGTACCCTTACTTACCAAAATCCACTTTATCAAATCCAAATTCAACTATTTTAATAGTACTCCTCTTATCAACCCACTTTAATTGAAAAATAGTCAATTGGAATGTAGTATAATCCAAATCACATTTTTTAAGATACCTAATAAGGTATGGATTATAAAACATGATCCATCACATATATATGAAATGAATGATTATTAAGGGTGTAATTAATGTATAAATGAACATTCATGATTCTTGAATACATAACATATGCATGAATCATCATTAATAATAGTATTCTTAATATTTGGAACCTAGAAACCCATAATCATGTTCACAAATAAAAAATGATTCATATAACATCAATAATACATACTCATACATATTATGTTTAAACATAATAGAAATCATGAATATCATCATTATCTCTTCATATATATATTTATTGACCAAATTAATCGGAGACATATATTTATTTATTTATAAATATAAAATTATATATATAATAAATATATTTATTATTTTAAAAAATTTATTATTATTTTATAACTATTTAAATATATATTTCTTTTTTTATAATCTTATAAATATTTTGAAGAAAACATTTTATATATAATTGAATTATTAAAAAATATACATTAATTATAAACATGGTTTTTTAATTAATTTATATAAAAAACATTATTTTTTAATGAAAATATAAATATATACATATATATTAATAATATTTTTTATTAAAAATATTTATTAGTGCTATGAATAGTGCTGATAAAGGTTACACCATTATCAACATTGATAAAAGTTACCATTATCAGCACTTTTAGCTAAAACTGATAAAGGTGAGGGATTTATCAAGGCTTTCATCTTAGCACTGATAAAGCTATCACATGCCTTGGCCGGTTATGTGGTATTTTTTTCATGAAGATAACAAATAATATATAATTTCATCTCAAACAATTCTCAATATCTAATCATCACCATTGACCATTTCTTAATGAAAAAAATCTAAATCTGTCTATATATTCCACACAGGTATAGAATGCTTGTGGAAAAAATCTTTATTTGAAATTTGGGTGCTAGCAAAAAGATTCAACGACAGCATCAGCATAGTGAAAGTCCCCATATAGATAGTCCACCGATTCGTGAAGATGAACTAGAATTATGAATATGGATCATCTTCATTTTTCTCTAGTAAGTGGTAGATGATGGAGTGTCTCTCATAAATCATTTAATGAATAGTATTTTTAATGAGAGCCTCCTCCACCTTATATAGTTAGTTTCCAAATATCTCAAATTGTTTTAGAGACACAACCATATATGGATAACCTACTAAATAATTTATAAATAAATTCTTATGATTGAATTACTAAGTCATAAATATCAATATATTTTTTTCATTTACTATAATAAAAATATTATGTGATAAAAATGATCCATTAACTAAACTTGATATTCCAACAAATATTTAATGAACCACGAATCTTAAAACAATATTCATTCATACAATATTTTTTTCTAGTATTTACTTTAATACTTATAAATATAGTAAATAAATAAATTCAACACCAATTATTTGGTACTTAAATAATAATGAATTTATTTAATTCTTGGCTATTGATATATCTCAGATATGTGCAGAACATACTAGAGGGTCCCACAATGTCCTAAAATCCTATTCATTAGAATCGGCTACAATTTTTAATACATAGAGTGTGGGATCCTCTAGAACCTTATCTCGGTAGAGGTGAATTTATTCATAGAATATGAGTTCAGTATAGAAACCCATTGAGGCCCCTAAATAGATAATGATAATTCATAACCACAATATTCCTAGGAAAAAATGTCGTGTAATATAATCACTTTTTCTCGAGATTTCTCACAAAGAGGTATGTACCCATTGTGTCTTCATCCTTTCGAGATTTATCAAGAGCTGACATAACTGGATGTACATACCTTCTTCTACCCTGACAATGAAATTAGTGAAGGTACTACCATCTTGATAAACTATGTGTGAGATATTACTACATTTCCCAAGAGACCAATATTAAATTTATTATTCAATTAATGTTATATATCTAATGATAATCCATATGCAAGATATCTCACTATGACATCATTTCCATAGTTACCTTCATGTATCAATGTATGTAAAATAGTATACACTAATACTAATCTAATGTGGAGAGACTATTACAAGAATTTTTAGATATGAACAACCACTATCAATTGAAACATGTGGTTTTACTATTGGTGGAAAAATTCTCCTAATCTCATCTACATGAGATCACCATGTAGGATCTTCATGAGAATAAGTCTCATTTATTATGATTTTTCATCACATGATAGTCAAACCCCATGTGTATCTAGTTAGTATGACATATCTATACCATTTAATTTTAATTTTATAGTATCTAAATGTTCTCATTATATATTGGTTACTACTATAAACTTATAATACAACAAGTATTCTAAGGACATTAAACCTATAAATAATGGATGCATAAAAATTAACACTCTTTTTGTAAGAGTTTATCATTCATAAGTCACTATATTCATAATATGGTAATATAAATATACTATTTTAGTTTGGTATAGGGAACCCATTATTATAACATTATTCACTCTAATATGGTTTTTCAGTTTGGGAATACCATTATTAATTTGAAAGACCTGATGAGAGTCTATTTCATTTATTATACCAATAATATGGAGGATCAATTATCTCTCTATGAGTTTTACAATATCAAACTAAATTAGTAATCAAATTAAATGAATGAATTTTTAGAGCTATATGGTAGATTTTATTTAACTCATTTAGCATTGGGGGAAATTAATCAATCATAATTTATTTTTTATATAAAAAATTAAAATACTACCAACAACACAATGTTAAGAAAAATTTGTATGTTATCCATAGAAAAATACCAATTTAATTTATGTATTCTAATCATTTATTTCATTGAGTCTCCATTTAATTGGATTATTAAATTATTAAAATAATGTACAAGTGTGATTCTATGTTTTGTTGACCCTTTTAGATATTTGAGAATTTTTTGAAAATGGATTACATGTTTTCTTTTCTTCCTTTGTTAAGTAAAATGTAAGACATTTTCAAAATATCAAATTTCAAGAATTATGTACCCAGAACAACACATATTATATATTTGGTCACATGGAATTAGAGGTAGATGATTATTTGGTGGAATAATTTTTTTTATCATAGAACTAATTAGTAAAAAATAAAAGAAAAGAATAATCCTTTGATATGAATTTGAAATATGTATGGTTTCATTTTTGAAATTATTTTGGTGTCGATAATAAGTGGTATGAAATTAATTCTGTGACTTTCTAGATCCATAAGATAGATGATGCTTCTCAAGGATTGGAATCTTGATTATGGGGAGGTTGTAAAAATCATTATCATTATCAATATTTATTGGTTACCTTTCATAATTATAATTGTTAGTTTCATTTTTATATGAAATTTAATTTCATTATATGATTATTGAATTTTGGAGGCAAATATTTTTATAAATGAGTGGAAATTGGTAATAGGAAAACATTGGGTACTAGGTGGGAGAGCATAAGATACACAGTTGTCCTAGGTGGGGTGTGGGATTTTAATTATCCTTACTTAGAACATAAAGTACTTATGTCGGATACATCATTATTCTATTATATTTTTTTAAAGAGTGATAATTTTCAACCATTCACATAAAAATTCACAACTGTTTAAATTTTTTACTCAACAATTTCCTTATATTGTATATATATCTGTTCTTAGGACCTCATTTTATAATTCTCACCCCCTCCCTTAGCTTGGCCTACTGTCTTCATTAGAAATAATCAGGAATTTTTCGTGGAAGTAAACTCTGTAAAATGATATAGTATACATTTCTTATTAAAAATATTTTCTATATTTTTTTAGTATATCCATATACATTTCAACATCCATCAAATTATAGTGCTTGTATCAAAGAACATTCTTTTAGTAATTCTTCCTCTGGGAATTTTTAGGACATTATAGTCATTGGTTGTGAGCTGATGTTACTTTTATTAATTTTTTTTTAATTTTTTGTCCTATTTTAAAAGTGATCTAAATCTCTGTTTAGTCTACTAAAATAATCTTAAACTAGTTAGACATGGCTTCTCTACTATACTTGGACATATGGATTCAAATATGTAGAGGCTAAGGTGGGTAACCTATTCTAATTTGTTCATATTTTCATAGTCATTTAGTTATAGGGACATGTGGTAAAGTGAGGGGTGAAGAAATAATTGATTTTCAATTAGAAACATTTATAACGAAAATTTATATTAACAACTAAGTTGGAATTATTTTTTCTGATCGAGATATTGATGAATTATTCTTTATGTGTACCACCTTGAATTTGACTATATATTCTTGTGGAAAATATATTATGATATAGGTTACCATACACATATTATAATGATTGATGTCTTATTTGTGAAATTTGATATTTCAATACTAGTTTATGATATTATTAGGAATGAAAATAATAATGACTCACTAAAATATGTTTTCCATTTTATAGGAATGTATCATAGTGAATTTTCCACCCTGAACACTATGAATATTCATATAGATGATTGTTAAAATATACCATAAAATGATTTTTAGGGGAAAGGGTGTAATTTTGTATGAGAAAATTTATTATGATAATATTAGGAGTTTTTATTGTGATTACAATACTTATAGTATTCATCAATGATATTATATATATATATACAATGGTATTTAATTGTATTTCATATATTATTCCTAAGAATTATTTTATAGATTCCACCATGAGACATGGGTACTATACATGGGGATATATGAGTATATAATTGTGATATATTCATCCTTCTATAGAGTGAGTCCTTATAGTAAATAATTTTATGTAAATATATTTTTTATGGATATATATAGGCTTATGATCCATCCTATGAGTAGATAAGTGACCTTTTAGGAGATTATGAAGATGAAGAACACATATATTTACTCATTATGTGGAGAATGTGGCCACCCATTGAGGAGGATTATTGATAAATATATATATTTGTTTTTGTATGTTTATATATATGTATATCCACACTATATATATTAATGCATGGGTATTGACAGACTAGTACCATATGGTTCATTGGTATACTATCACGAACCAAACCAGGTCGACCCCGATTCAATCACCTGAGTCATTCCATGAAAAGGCTCATGAGTCATTCCAAATCGTCACAGGCTTGAAACTAGTGTCAAGGAATCAATAGAGAAACCCAGGGAATGATTTCTCCCAATATAAAATAAACTAAAAAGTGGAAAATAAAAAGAGAAACCAAAATAAATACAATATTCCAAATTTAACATCATTTTACAAAAAACTAAAATTACAACATTACTATACAACACAACCCAAACAGAACCTGACAACCACAACGTCTCTATGTGACCCCTAGGGACACTCTATAATACCAAAACAAACCATCTCCCATAGTGATCAAAACCAAGCTAGAACCTACTCCAAAATCTACAAACAATAAAGAGTAATAGGTGTGATTACTAAAACTGAGTAGACATGCTCAGACAATCTTTTCCAAATTCATTTATTTTAAATAAAATATTCATTAATTTAATGTTTTAAATATAATATAAATAACTAGGTTTTTCACACACATTTTCCACTTTAAAAACAAAAAAAAAATCATTTTCATTTTGATTTAATAATCCTATATTTTATAAGAAGTAAACACTAGAACATTACAGGATAAAGATAAATTTTTATTTAAAATTTTACAATTAGTTGTAAATCATTCTCAGAAAATTTTTGTAAACATTGAGAACCATTTTATCACCTTTATAAAAAATATACACCACACATTATGGTATCAATAATGACCACATAACAAGTGAAATTAAAAATAACACAAATGAGTAATAGACCAACAATGCATATCAATCATCCTCTATAGATAAATATGTTTCAAAAAACATGGGAGAACCTACGAGATCATTGGATATTGTAGATTGTACTATTCTGACTAATCCTAAAGTAATGCCCCAACCAATAACATCAACTCACCCCCAATATAAATTACACCCTACCTGTTCTAATCGAGGGGCATTATCCCAAAGCAATAACAAAATCAATGCTAAGGGCTACTAGCCAGAGTGAAGTCCTAAGTTAGTGCCAGAACTATTCACCAAAAATCCTCTACCTATTCTAGGTTCCCCTGTCAAGACTAAATAGTTGGCGAACCAACCAATTCAAACAATGTATATGATCACATGTATATGTATCACACATAAGAAACTCATACAATCTGTCACCCCAAGTAACATTTCCCCTTCCTTTTCAACCATTTGATTTCACAGGATTCCTACACAGTGGACCTCCCACAACATTCAACATTACCAAGGCAAGACGACCATCCATGAAGAGTTTTCAAGATACCACATTCATAAAAATTTCAACCAAGCCTCACATAAACCTTTTCAAAATCACCCATTTCTGAGAGGAATCAAATACATTTCCATAAAATATAAAATAATTTTAAAAGAACCAAACACACACCATTTTTATGTACAAACCCATTTATAAATTCTTTTGAGAAACCCAAAACACAATTTTAGATGCCCCAAATACATTTAAAATGCTAAAACATTCTTTAAAAATCATAATATTCATGCAAAAAACAACCAATAATTTCATCAAACACTTTTTGTGCAATAATTAAAAAAATATCCATATACATCCAAACAATTAGGAAAATCACCACATTTCATGCTAAAAAAATATTCTAAAAATCAAACAACCCAAATTAATATCCATGGAATTTCTGAACATTTAGAGACCAATTATTATTAAATTTAAAGGGAAAGTGTAAATTGAAACCTAACTCAAATCACAAGAGCTTCAATAACACCCAACATAAATGACCCCATGAGGGCTCAAGGAATTAAGATCATCTAATTGAACCTTAATAAGGAAAAAAACCTAATTTTTCACCACTCTAGTTTACCAAATCCTCAAAACATGTACACTAGGGTTATAGAAGAAATATAATATTTTATAAAACTAAATGAGGAAGAGAGGAGAGCCTTAACCTTTCAATCTGGGTGGAGAATCACCATGGAACCACCATTAAACCCACTTATAAGGGCTTAAAGGAGCTTAAAACCCCTATAAGAGGCGTCTTGGTCATAGGGTTAAAATGGGGGAAGACATGCAACCAAACCAAATTAAAAATAGGAATAAAAAACAAAAATAAACTTTTCTAGGTGGGTTGCGTGGTTAATTCTTACGGTTCATCAAACCATGCACAAATTGTGCTTTTCCACACTCTCTAATATTGCACGGGTTGTAAACTTATACCTCATGGTTAGTTTAATCATGAACCTTGTCCATGATACTATGATGACTGGTTAAACTAATAATGAACCTTAACCTAATGACTTTGGTAAAACCCCCAAACATCACCCTTTTCATCCCAAAACTATTTCTAACTCAAGGGGTTAAACCATCCATCAAACAAACCCCACAGATATGTGACACTAGGGGTGTCAAAGAATCCCCAACGTACAATTTTATCCCCATACCATTCACACAACCCATGAATAATAAAAAAAATATCCAATGAAAAAAACTAAAAAATCTTATCTAGAACACCTAGAATTTTTGAGAAAACCAAAGAACCAAAATAAAAACCATAACAATGGTCAAAAATAAAAAATACGGGTGTGAAAATCCTCCCCACTATTATGGTTTCTACCCCAAAAAATACAAGAAATTTAAAGTTAATTAATCAATGAAAAATATTAACACACTTGTAATATTTTATTCACAAAACATAAAAGAACCTTGACTATAACCATGATGAAACACACACTTCTACCCAAAAAAATAGAAACCAATACCAATTCATGAAAAATAAAGGAAACCATGAACCAAATACCCCACATAGATTATTAAAAAGAATATATTCTCAATTATTTTATTCCTAAATTCAATGTTTTTAATCCCAAAAAAGAGTTATTTCAAGGTAAATTCCCACATTTTATAGTTTAGAAACATTTTTGGAGCTTAATTCAAAAAATGGCCTATTTTTGATTTTAAATGATTTATCATATTCCAATGATTCAGCCATAAAAATTTATAAAATAATCCAAATTGTACAATTATTATTATTTAGTTATCTATGATTTATTTTATTAATATCATTCTTCTGGACCCAAATCTTAATTCACTATTTAGAGGTCCAAATCTAGCTCACAAGTCAGGACTTGAAAATGGTGCACATATCTGAATAATTTTATTGTTAGTCCCATATATCATAAAGGTCATAACGAAGTGATCTAAAATTATACTTGGAGGAATAATACATCCATTAAAAAATTTATTTATATATATTCCAACCTTATTATTTCACCCTTTGGTTATTAATTCATGGGAAATTGGAGATTTGGAATATGATGAGTAACCTAACCAGAATTAATTTCACAGATTGAAACATCCATAAATCATAAATCACGTGGCCAATAAAGCTTAAATATTAAGAGTTGATTCAGATAAAGTAGATGAAAAAAATTTATAGAAATAATATTTTACAATTTTGTTCATTTAATATTTCATCCATGGAGAATAATTTGGAGGATTATTTCAAACCAAAAAATGTCACATTTTGGCCTATAATGTTTATCACTCTTTCATTTCAAAGTGTTGGAAACATGGGGGTAGCATCTTTTTCCATTTTATATATTTTTTGTAGTATAATTTATTAATTAATATTATTATACAATTTTATTATATGTTATTCTTCTTTTGCATCTCATTCTCTCAAATTTGTATCTTATGTGTTTCCCCCTCAATTTCATATACACTGTGATCTCTTATAGTCATTATAATGAGGAACTGTCCCAAAGATATTCTTGGGGTATCAATAGTCTGTTTCAAACAAGTCATTTTCATTCATGTTTATTTTTTATTATTTTATTTTGTTAGTCTTGGGGGTATCTTAGTGAGGAAGGAACCTTTGTGCCTCTACATTCCACCTCAATCTTAGCTTTCACTTATACAATATTACTCCTCAATCGAGGAGGTGGTTGTGTGGACTCTCAACGATCGTTGAGTGTATCATATATTAAAAATATGGGAGTTATAGGATGATCATGTATAAAATGGAGAATGTTTATTATGTTTATTTGAAACTAAAAAATAGACTATAAAGGTTCACTCTAGATAATCACCTGGGAGGATCTCATTTATGTCCAACATAATTCTCTATGCATTTATTCTTTTTTCCATTGAATAATCATATTTAATTTTAGTTTTGAATAATTTTTTTCTAAAATATCCATTTATATTTATTTTATTTTATAAATAAATAAAACATGTAAATAAAATGGAGAATTATAAGTATTGAGTGATTGATCGCAACGGATCCTCAAGAGATTGAAATTGGTCATACTCTATGTTGAACTTAGTAATAAATATTTTTGAGAGTGTGCACGAAAATTCTTCATATCATTCCAAAATAGAAACCATTGGTTTAACTCCAAAAACATTACATTCATTCAAATGAAAAAGAGCCAAAACCAAACAACTCTACAAGAAACCATCCAGTGCTAAAATAACACAAGATACAAAACTGGTTTATCAACATAGGATGCCAAAATAAACTCCCCACCATTTTAGATATCTATCTATGTGACTAACTGAATAAGAATTTCATATTTTAATAAAACCTAGGAAGTGTGCATGATTAAGCCATAATGTTTCCAAAACTATGTGCCAGCCATGCGTCCTTATATGACAACTTGGGAACCTGCATGGTTTGGCTGCATGTTTTGGAAAACCGGGTGCCAACCATGATATATGGTTAGTGAACATTTTAAATCCATGAGCAGGATTGCTGCATTGTTTGTTTGAAAATTCCTAGGATATGAACCCTCAACCAGAGTCACCCAAAAATCATGCACGGTTTCTCTTAGGAACATCACAACTGGGATTAAATTGTGCTAGAAGAAAAAGAAGTGAAACGAGAATTAGCCTTTGGAGATTTCATTGTTACCCCTTTATCGTGCACTTAAACCATGAAACCTATGAAAATCAACTCTAAACTCAACATATAAATATTATTCTCTCTAAACGTGAGAGAGGAACCAAGATAAAAAAATAAAAACCACAAAAAGTCTCATGATAGGTCTCCCCACCATTAAGAACTGATCAGCCTATACCAAAAGTACAAGAAAGATCCACTTATAATAGGCTCGCATCTGCAAAGTCACAACCACTATAATTACATTATGATAAAACCACATGATTTTTATAACAAGGAGAAACACAAAAATAATATTTTAACTGCCTACACCCCAAAAATGGAGACAAGGGATGAACCATGGTTCCCCACAACTATGATGATTCTTTACTACATGAAGAGCTTCACTCTGATACCTATGGCTAGATCCCAGATGTCTTGAATCATTTTCTACCCTACAGTCAGTAGATGATAATCACCAACTGGGAATCCTTATTTTGGTCACACAAGTGGCCAAAAAACACCTATGTAGAACCAAAAGAACATGAAACACCACGAGACACACTTTACCCCAAAATGAACTTTCACTATGAATTTTATTTTGAAGATGCGCAGACATAACCCCCCTTCCCACAAATGTGCAAAGGAAAGAACAATATACAAAGAGAGAACACCTCCACTTAGAATAAAAAAATTATGATTTTCCAAAAGACACACATTCTTTAAAACAAAAGTTCACAAAAGATACAAGACATCATTTTTCACCATGAAAGGGAAACAAAAAAAGACAAGTAGTACAAAAAATTAACACTCAAACAGAAAGGTTCTTCAAAATGAACCTAATATGGGTCCTTACTCTTGAAAACATGCTTTGGTGTCTTTTGAAGCAGTGGAGGTGGTTCTATGTCACTTACAAGAAAAACACTGAATAAACCATTTTATGTGACCTAGGTGTCAAAAGGTATGTAATTTATTTTTATAATTTGAACATGATGACTTCTTATGACCATATTTACCACACCTATTGTAAATTATGATCATGCAATCAGAAGATGATGATAAAGATATGAAGGCCTCTTCATTCCCCTCCCAGCACCACCAGCTTCAAGATTTTTTCAAATATCCTTATTGGAATTACCTTCAGCACTTCTAGATACTGGAGGAAGTTTTCCCATCTCACAAACTCCCGCTGGAATAGATTCAATATGAATAGCTTGAATCACCACATAAAAAAAGGTCATACTAAAATCTAAGACCATTAACTGTAGAAATGGTTGAATCCCGTTCTCAAAACATTGAGCCTATAAGGAATCATCCTCATCCCAAATTATATGGTATGTAACTAGGTCCAAAAAATTTAAAAAGAACTCCAACACCGATTCAACACACTAATATAAAAAACACATATACATCCCCTTCCTCACCTTCATTACCTCAGAGAAATACTTTTGGATGAATGAAGCCTTGAATAAATCCCAAGTAATATCTTCCTGAGGCTTGGTTTGGGAGACATACTTCAACAACATCAAATTTGTAACTTCAATTATAAATGTAAAAAACATTATTGTTAATAAATTATGAAACTCAAGGAAATTAAGTTTCTCTCCTTTTCTCTCATCCGCTCTTTCTCTTCAAGAGGATCTACTTGACCATAAATTAGTGTTGGATTCAACATCCATAATTTAAGAAGAAATTATATGGTTCGATCAAATAGAGGGTCTTCTAATAGTGAACCACCCATATATTCACCTCAAATATCCATTGATTCATTGGTGGGATTATACACCAAGAAGAAAGAAAACCAAGAACTCTATCAAAACTAATTCATCAAAAGTAATTCTCAAAATCAAAACACCACATAAACTATATTCCAAAAACAAGAGAAAAAAATATTCACAACCACTGATTAAAAAAACAACACAATTTATTTTTCTCTTAAAAGTATATTTCAAGAATAAATAAAAATATGATAGGTTGCTCAATCGCCAATGGTATTCTTTACAGCCGCACACATGCACGTTCCCATGCCAGTCTGGGTTCCAATCAACTCATACCATCAACCATCCACCCTTTCACACACATAAGCACTAGTGAGTACTCACAAGAATAACAAAGGACAATCACAACTTAATTTCCAATTTTGAAACAGAACATTCAACCCAAGTTTCAAATTCACAATTCACACCCCATTTCAAATTTCAAAATCATTTTCTAAAGACCACCAACTGCTAAACCAAAGACCAATTTAAAACTCAACACATCCATCAACTTTATTCCACTCAAATAAAATAATCACATGGTTTCTATCAAAAAACACAATTCATACCATTTAAAACATATCTAGAAGCTCAAAAACTTTCATTTCATCAATATTCATTTGATCAAAAACCCATTTCCAAAAAAATCATCTTACATAAAGAAAATTTACAAAAAACATTTTAACCAAAACTCATAAATTAATTTCTCATATTCCAAAAATTAAAACATTACTATTCAAAATCTATATAATCAAAATTCTATTTTTTTCAAGACAAATATAAAAATTTAAGAAACAAAACAACTCACAAGTGGAAACTAGTATCGATGGGTGGCATGGCAATATGGTTGGTGTCCAAATGCCATTAACACCACTATTGCAGAGATTCTTACATGATCATGTCCTCAACTTCACATGAATTTCCAGGCCCTAGGATCTAATAGAGACCATTGGTCTAACCATATTTCATTTTCCCAAACACCGAAAAAACAACAAGAACCAGATAAATCAAATGAAACATGACTTCCCATGGTAACCCATGGTTCAAAATTGAATATGTTGGCTAGAAAATCCCTCATACTTACCCTCAAAGTTCATATAGTCCTACTCCATCTCACACGACATCTCAAATAACAATGGGGGCTCTAAAATATAGGGCCTATAAAGAACCTAACCATCTATGATACCATTTTTCCATGAACCAACCCGTAATCCATGAACTAGTCACCAAAGTCAATTTGTGGAAAGGCTTGAGAGGCATTCCCAATCCTCCTGAGGGGATAAATAATGATGGGGAGTCAATAGAGAAACTAAGGGAATTATTTTTTCCAATATAAAATAAACTTATCAATGTAATGTAAATAGAGAATCCCAATTAAATATAATTTTTCAAATAGACCATCATTTTTCCAAAAAATGAAAAAACATCAAAACTTTACAACAAAATCGAAACGAAACCTAATGGCCACAACATCTCCTTGTGACCAAAAGGATAAATCTATGATACAAAAACCAACCACCACCCATGATGATCGAAACAAAGCTAAAACCTAATCCAATATATAAAAACAATAAATAACAATAGCCACGAGTTTTAAAACATAGAAGGTATGATCAAACAATATATTCCCAATTCATTTCATTTAAATAAAAATACATAAATTATAGGTTTGAAATAAAATATTAAAAATTATGTTTTTTTACACACACCATCCACCTTAAAACAAAACACATTCCATTTCCCTTTCGTATTTAAAATACAATCTTTTCCAAGAAAAAAAACTAGCACATTATAGTAGAAGGATGGTATTTTATTTAAAAGTGGAAAATAAGTTGTAAATAATTTTCAAAACATTTTAGTACACATTGAAAACCATTTTATCAGCTTTATCCAAAATATAAACCTCACAAGATTGAAGCATCAATGATCACCTAAAAAGGGTAGTCTAAAATAATCCAAATTAGTAACCAACCAATTATTCATCCCAATCATCTTCTGTAGATAACTATGTGACAAAAAAATTGGAGAACTTAGGAGCTCAGTTGATAATATAGAACATTAAATACATATGACCCATCCTGAAGGCATACCTCACCTTATGAGATCAACTAAACCATATTCTTGATCACACCCAACCTGGTCTGACTAAGGGTCACTATCCCAAAGATAAAACAAAATCAATGATAACATCCACTATCTAGGGAAAAATCTTAAGCTAGTGCCACAACCGTTCACTGAACATTTGATAACTATCTCAGGTTCCCATGTTAAGACTAAATAGGTGGTGAAATAACTAATTTCAACCAATAATCCAATTACATTAACATATATCACACACAAGAAACTCACATAATAAGTCACCCCTAAGTCACCCTAAGGAACACATCCCTTTTCCTTACAACAAATTGATCTCAAGGGTATCCTACGCAGCGAAAAAACCAAAACATTCAACATAAACAAGGAAAGAGGACCATCCAATGAGATTTTTATATATTACACATTAATAAAAATAAAAAGCAAGCCTCACATCATCATTCAAAAAATATCCCATTTCAAAAAATAACCCAACACATTACTATCACATGTCCAACCATTTTCAAATTTCCAAAAAACACTACTTAAAAGTCCAAAACCATTTATAAATACATTTTAGAAACCCAAAACACTATTTAAGATTCGAAAAATCCATTTAAAATTCCAAACCATGAATTTATAATTAATAATACACTTGAAAAATCTAATCATGAATTTTATCAAACAATTAGTGTGTAATAATAAACAAAAACAAATCTATAAACTTCAAAACAATTAAGGAAATCACTTCCTTTCATGATAGAAATTTATTATAAAAGTAAAACATAACTAATTAACATCCATGGAAGGTGATAACTAAAAGAAACAAATTCTTCTTAAATGTAAAGGGGATGTTCAATGGGAAACCTGATCGTGTTATCGAGCACATCAAATTAGATATTTAATTTTTCTAGAGTTTCTACAATATAGAAGGAACCCCTGGTCATCTATTGATAGTGCCTCAGGTCATAAATAAAAAAATACTTGATTTTTAAAATAACAAGGCAATGGGGTTTTGTAAAACAAAGTT
This sequence comes from Viscum album, assembly GCA_963277665.1. NCBI lineage: Eukaryota > Viridiplantae > Streptophyta > Magnoliopsida > Santalales > Viscaceae > Viscum > Viscum album. The sequence goes on along the minus strand of OY728141.1, from coordinate 1,010,761,708 downwards.
GTTTGATGATTTTAGAATCCAAAAGAAAATTCAATGAAATAAAACTAAGTAGAAATTAACATAAATAATTAAGTGTGATCAATCCAGATAAATCCCATGATGATCATCCGTCATCACTTGAAGATATAGGGTCTAGACATTTAAATCCTTGGTTTTTAACTAATAGAAACTTAATTTTACAGATTTTATACAAGTATACCTCCTCGGGTTCATTCAGAAACACACAATGATTCACCGGATACCACCAATAATTGAGTGATTTCTGTTCGAATTCATAACTAAAATTTCCTAGGGAAACATTGGATGAACTAGATAAATTTTCCATATTTTTATATGATTCATTTTTGATACCATTACAGAAAATGTTAATGTCTTTGAAAGTTTTTATGATTTCTCAATTGACCAATATGAACCTTGAAAACACCGCAATTAAATGTGGGACGAAGAAATGTTGAATGGTGTGTAAAACATCACATGAAAGGGTATCCCCACACATGATCTTATGTGTTCAAAAATTACATAAAAGTACATAAATAAATTAAATAAGAATATAAGATGATGAAAAAAACACAATCCTGTAATTTAAAATACCATTCAAATATTTCAAAAACAATGCATGGGATTTACATCACATTCCCCCTATGTGATCACAATGAATTTAGAACTCCATGAGGAGAGAGAAACATAGTGATGATGTAGGATCACATAAAATGGACTCCAAAATAGATAGGAATTATCAGTAGAAACCTTTGGGTATCTTAAAAGGAAAAACCTTTCCTCATGGTCTAACATCCAAATGGGGTGCCCAAGGTATCATTTTATAGGATAATTGGATGGCGGTTTTGAACCCCCAAATTTCTAGAAACCAATTATTGATTGGTTATAGTCATCTATACATTTTTATCGCACTTTGGAGAAAACTAGTAATTTGTATCCACAGATACTGGAAATCTTCACTGAAAATTTCAAACCATTTGGACAATAACAGATTTATATCATGACAGAATACAATACACCACTATTGACATTGTGTATATTCGATTACATGGATAGATCAGTTTGGATGGGGCTCTTAGTGGAATAATTGTAATTTAGTTCCTTCACAAGATTTGTATAATAATAATATTTGGATCATTAAAAAAATATCAACCAAATTGGATGCACTTATTATTATAAGTGTGTGGTTATCTCCACTAGCATGTGTGGATCTTGTGTAGTTTGGTCCATTCCTCTTGAACGTCATCATGGGCCCTCAAAATAATCTCCACCTACAATATAATTATCAAAATGAGTAACATTTCTATTTTTAATAGTGTTAAATAAAAAATAATTAAATCAAACATGATGTTCAATTTGTTATTTTTTTTATAATTTTCAATACAAAACTACATTAGCATAGTTTTGTAAGGGTGAAATAAAATAGAGAATCACGATGTGATCAAACCCCCAAACCTAAATGTGTGCACTCCTTGGAAAATTCACATTTCCAAAATTATGTATGTAGATATTACATAATTCATTAATGATTAAAATTAAATGAAAATTTTATTTTTAAAATTAATGTGATCAAAGTGAAAATCATACAAGGTGTTATTCATAATGATCATTGAAAAAGTGTATCATAAATTGTATCAGAAAGAAATTCAAATAGATACATGATAACAATATGATAATGCAAATAAAAAGTGAATAATATCACAATATCTACATTTTTTTGTGTGAAAACCATTCCATGCTATTCTTTCCACTTTCTATCCAATAAATACAGGTTATTTTATCATTATTCTACTTAAATGGTTTTTTCTAGCAAAACTTCCCTTAATCTTTTGCTATGAAATTTCCAAAATCCACTCACCTAAGAATTCATCCAGGTCAAACCATAATATTTTGACCTAGATATCCCCATTTCTTATACATTCCACCAGTCCGATCATTTATTACTATCATTTTCTTCTTTAAAATTGGAGCTTGCGAAAAATATGACACTCATCACTCATCACTTGTTTGGTCTTATCAGGAAACTAATGTAATAGTTATAACACAATAATAGATTGAGGAAGAGTGGTTTTTTATCATCCCAAGACACAACCAATATTTTTTGTGCTTTTCTTTATATTTAGTTTATTTTTAGTTATAGTTTTTTGTCAGCGCGTACAACAGTCTGATAATAGGTACACATGTATAGGTCGATCCAGTATAGTAAGGAAACAGATTTGATAAGAAATTAATGTATGGAAAAATAATTTTATAAATTAAAAAAATGTTAACCTTACTTATATTTACCTTCTATTAAGTAAGAAATATTCACAATTTATCATTTGTTGAAAAATATGTGTGGAGATATTAAGTGACATAATTTCTAATAAACTACTAATAGAAAGGGTGACACTCTTATCAAAGGTTTCAAAGAGATACAACCTTTTATATCATAGAAAAAATATTTTTTAAAAAATTACACACTAATGTCAAATTTATGTAAAAAAACACATTTCATCATTTAAACAAAAAATTTAGATGTTAAAACAATATACAATAGAGAAATTATTCATACAATTTCAATAAATTCTATGATTAAGAGATCATTTTTTCCATGATAATATTGGCATCAATAATTAACATTCTAGCAGAAATGTGAAGGGGGGGGAGTGAAAATACCATTCAGAAATATAAAAATATAAACAAAATAAAGATAATGAAAATCCTAAAGAACCAAAGAATTTACCCACACCCCACACCAAGAGTGTGCAGTGTCCTCACTATAATAAAAGGGAATTTGGGAAGGAAGGATAAAACCTGGTGTCATTCAATGGTAAATTTCTTCTTGAAGGGGGATTTACTCTACTGGGTTCTTTGTAAAATCCTCATAAATGTGTTTTTGTATCCTCCCATTTGTGGTAATCATACGTCCACATGGATCATGCGGGACGTGTATTGTACCAAAAGGGTAAACATTTGTAACAGTATAAGGACCCATCCATTGAGAAAAAATCTTACCTAGGTGGAGAGTTTTCTTGGAATTATACCTGAGGACATTCTCACCAATATTAAACTTCCACTGATTAATCTTCTAGTCATTGATATTCTTTGTGTTCCCTTTATTGATTTGATATTTGTTTATATGAATCATGTTGAATTTCTTCTGACTCTTGAATCTATAACTTCATATGATCACCTATATCTAAATGATTCATATTAAAAATTTTTAACAACCCAATATTCATGGTGATATACCTCTAGATAGAGCTAAAAATCCTTTCAAAACACAATTCTATATGGTGAAATTTCGATTGGGGTTTTAAATGGTGTACGGTATGACCAAAGTGTATCATCCAAGTTAAAACTCTAATCCTTTTTATTGGGTTGTAGAATTTTTTCCAAGATTTTACTAACTTCATAATTATAGATTTTTCGCTTTTATATTTGTTTGGGGGTGATATATAGTGTATAATTTATGAACAACCCCTTACTTACAATGAAAATTTTTAATGATGCGATTGAAAAAATGTTAACCCTAATCACTAATGAAGAATATTTGAAAACTAAACCTGTTAAAAATCTAAAATCTCACAAAATCATAAACCACTCGAGAGTCATTGATCCATGTATCCTTTTTTCCACCCATTTAGAGACATAGTCCACAACCAATAATATGTAAATAAGACAAATGAATTTGAAAAAATTCCCATTAATTCAATACACAAAGCATAAAAGATCTCATAAAATAACATGGAATATTGCGGGATTTCATTCGTATTGGAGATATTCCATGGGAATTGACATCGACCGCATAACTTAAAAAAACTAGTGGGATTATCTATATATTGTTGGCTAATAAATTCTTTTGTCAAAGACCATTTTAGTTTCAAATTGATATCCAATGTTGCCCCCACAAGACAAAGTGTGGAAGATGGAAAAGACAATGGTGAAATCATGGCCAGGGATACCCCGAAGAATAACTTGGTCACTACAAATTATCCATAATTATGGGTCATCCTAAAAAAATTATGAATCATGATTAAGTCTTTAGGGAATTGAAGTTTTGAAATCTATGGAGACCCTAGATGTTTCTCTAAAATTAACAATGTCTATATACCAAGGGGTAAGGTAAAAAAACCACAAAGGTTCTCATGAGGGATGAATTATCCAATGAGGAGGGGTGAGTCAACACTGTGGTCCAATAGTGGGGAAATACTATAAATGTAGCCTACTACAACATTTTACACTCATCTCTTATCACAAATATCGTGGTCAAATTTATGTAGGAAGAGAATCCACCAAATGTGGTGGGACTTAACTTTAGGTTTATTTAGGGTTAATTAAAGGGCATCCTGATCTGAAAACAAAATGTTTTTTTACCAGATAAGATACAAAAAAAATTCCAAGGAAAAAATAATACAAAGGGGTTATATTTTATTAGAGGTGTAGTTTTCCTAGATGGGGTCAGGTGTACGTGAGACATAGGAAATTACAGGAGAATACATATCAACCCTTTGTAATAAAACATCCCCAAATGCAATGATAGATTTGTAACAAAAATGTTCAAAGGGGAGATCACACCTTTGAGGTTAGATGATGGGTGGTTACATGAGATTTATTTTTAGTTAATTCAATGAATCTTATAATTTTTATAAAAAAAATCATAATTGGTTTCCAATAATAGGGACAATCGAAGTGTGATCTTACTAATGTCTTTAATGAATCAATAGTAAAAACCAATATGACCCAAGAGAGTATGCAACCCACGAACACATTTTCGATGTGGATGTGATTAGATTAATTATTTTTATCATTTATCCACTTGAATTACATATTTTTAAATAACATTCCAAATAACTATCATTCACTCAACCATGAAATGGAATTTCTCATAATTTAATACGAGATCTTTTTTAACACAACGGTGGAAGAAAGTACATAAGTGTGCCAAACAGTTATTAAAAGAAGTTCCATAAATAGAGAAATAATCCATAAATACTTCCATACAATTATTAGGGTTCTTTAAAAAAAAATACTCAACATATATCACAGAAACGTACTAAGAGAATTACATAGACCAAAAGACAACATTCTATATGAAAATGTACTAAATAGACATGTAAATGTAGAATTTTCATGATCATTAAGGGTTATATGGATTTGAGAATAAGCTGAATTTCCATTTAGGGAACAATAATGATATTTACCATATATTCTTTCTTCATTTGGTCTATGAAACGTAGAGGAAAGTGGTCCTTTGGATTTTTATTTTCTTTTATTTATAAATAAAATATCTAGGAGTGGTCTTTTAGAACCCTCCACAACCAAAGACACCCTTCCCATGAAGAGGTAATTCAGAGAAGCCTCATCTAGGAAGGATCCATTGGTAGCTAAAATGACAGACCATCCCATGGGGTAACATACTAATTAATGACGGTTCGACACAAAAATCCATCAGTTAGGTGGGTTGCACCATTCTGTCCACCCAGTGAGACACCAGATGACCTAGAAAGGTGAGTAGGGCATGGGAGATGGATACTCCCCCAAGATAGGGATACCAAGAATCAAACCCCATACCTCACAAAAAACCATTTATATTTACCTCGATATTTCACAACTACACCACCACCGAAGGGAAAAACATGTTTTTGGATAACGATGTATAGGTGCAGCCTCACCACCTGAGTTCCACACATCCCTAGTGAGGCCCAAGGGGGCCAACCATGGGAAAGGTCTAGTTCCCAATGGGTTAGAGGTTCCATGTGTAATTATTGAAGGAATCTCAATCATTTATTTTGGAGGACTCAAATGTGGAACCTCGGGGTCAGGGTAGCACAGTCGGAACCACTCTACCTTTCCCCTGCGAGAAAACATGTTTTTGGGTAATGAGGTATTGGTGTGGCCTCACCACCTTTGTTCCACATGTCCCGAGTGAAGTCTAAGGGTTCCTATCATAGGTTTGGGGTAGTTACCAATGCGTTATAGGGCCTCTATGTAATTATTGAATGCATCTCAGGAATTCCCTTTTGAGGATTTGAACCAAGAACCTCGAGGTCAGGGAGTCACAACTATAACCACTCCACCATTCCCCCCATATAAGAACATGTTTTATGGTAATGAGGTATAGGTGTGGACTCAACACCTATGTGCCACACATCTACAGTGAGTCCAAATGGGGAAAACATGGGATTGGTCTAGTTTCTAATGGGGTAGAGGGTCCATGAGTAATTATTGAAGACATATCTGGAATTTTCTTTCAAGGAATCAAACCCAAAACATCTGGGCCAGGGCGCCACAGCTGTAACCACACCACTATGCCCTATAGTCAAGAAGGAAGTGTACCCTTTTTCATGGATTGATTCAGTCATGGTAGTCAATACAAATTCACCAATTGTTTTGCACACATGTTTGAACCAATTCATTACTTTCATTTGACACTAACATTATCTAAGTTTTTTAGACATAATTTTCATTAGGATAACTCATTTACTATCATATATAAGATAAATGATCCCAGTAGTAATTAATTTTCTGAAATTCAATTTTACCACTTTAAGAAGTGTGGGATTCAACTGGCATTGAACTTTCATTATAGTCTTATCCTCATCATCTAGAAGTATATAGTTCATAAAAAAATAGATAGGCTAATTCTGGGAATATCAGCAAATGTTCACCTTATTTTTTTACAGTATCTAAAAAGGTTGAGAAATTTTTATTCCTAATATAGAGAGAGTTTATTAGAAATAATGACAAGAAATTCATCAATACCCTCAATATAAGAAAATTTTAAATATTATGGAAGTGTTTTTAGTTCAATAACCAATATTATGTAAATTGAGGGAGGAGATTTATGGGGAGTGATATCCATGATACTATCTATATTATCATGTGTATTATACAAGGAAGGATAATCAATTGAAATGATATTTTTATAATAATTGATGGTCAGGGGTACCTCATAATGAACACATTCATCATTTAAAGAAAAATAATTACAATTTCCAAAAACCGCAAAACACTCAAAACATGAATCAAAACTCAAATCATCCAAGGGAAAGGAAAAGGAAAATGAATTAGAGTGCGAGTCAAGGAGAGAATTCGCACTATTTGTGTGTGTGTATTGTTTGAGATCACTTCCATCAAATATACAATAAGAGTGGAGTCCTCTTTAGTGGATTGGTTCATATTATCAAGGATTCTAATACTTACCTGTTATCCCGTAAACTCCATGGAAAGTGGACCACAATTAATTTTCATGACTGTCTTTGTTGTTTTAAGGAATTGAATTCTTAGTATGAGAGGTGAATTTTCTTGGGTTCATGTATCTTCCATCTCAAAAATTTAGAAGTCTGCAGAGAATTTTGATTATTCAATTTTATGAGTAAATCCTTGACCACTCCATATGGGGTGTGTTGTTATTCGGTTGGAAAGTTGTATAACAACTCCCTTGGGTTGAATCTCTCTAGCCTACAATGAAGTGTACACAGATTAAGAAATCACATTAATCGGACCACCCAAATATAGCACTGCATCGAAAAATAATGTCTTCACTATGGTGAAAGGTTTTGTGAATGTGCTCAGATCCTTTCAATTTGTTAGAATTTTTTAATGTATTATGACTAAGACATTCCATCCTAGGTTGACTCTCTCATTCTCCATCAGTCGTCACTTATGTGTGAAAAGATCTTTATGAAATTTTTCATTGCGATATATTTATTTAACGACATCAAATATGGTAATATTAACTTCTAACTTATTATATGTATCCATTATTTCATTATAAATATCATTCTCAATAAAATTCATTACTTTATAGTCTCTGGTGGAAATGAAGAGTAATGGATTTTTTAGGGGAATAATCAATGATAATTTGTCTATCCTTTTTGTATTTTTTGTATTGTGTTGAAACATTTGTGGGTAGCGAAATAGTTTTTTAAAGATGAGGACATATATTTTGCGTAGAATCAATGGAATAAAAAATATCCTTACCACTATAAAGATTGATTTCACAAAATATACCTTTTTATTTTGTATTAGAAATAGTTTTTGAGGGAATTTATCCAGAACATTTCATATTTATCTCAATGATGGTGTCTTTCAATTTCTCCACATAATATTTTAGGTCTTAAATAGACAATTCAGTGGTTTATTAGGAATGGAGGTTATATGATTCCATTTTCTTCACAATTTCCGAAACTTTTGGTTTAGATTTGGGATGAGGATAATTGTATGAAGATGTTGAGGATAAGAATGTTTCATACCTTGTCCTTGTTGATACCAGTACTTTTTAGGGTATCTCGAGTTTCATTATTATCAATATTGTGGTTGGGATTTCCACCTGGGGATTAGATTTGGCCTAAATGTTTCTTTCATGAAGAGTGGTGCTTTATGAAATGGATTCCCTAGTAATAATACTTCACAATACTCAGATAAATCCTGAATTTGTAGGCACTAGTAAGAAAAATGAGTGTTATCAAAATAAATACAACAATATAAGGGAAGAGAAGGAGAGTGTGAATTGCCTTTTACTTTAGAAAACTGACTTAGCAGGGTATGCATCTCATCAATATTATTATATAACTTTTGTTCTAAGGATGAATGAATTACCCCATGAACTCCTCAGGTTGGTGAAAATTCTTGTGTACCAAATTTTTGTTCATTTTGAGACTTGTTGGCTATTAAATCACTAGCGGTAGAAGGAGTTTTATCAACTAGGGAACCACCATCTATATCATCTATCCTTACCAGATATATGGGGAAAATTAACTCTTATAAGTATTGAATTAGAATTTTTCCACTAATTTGGTGGTGGGGAAAACTTGAAAAAAGTTATTTTAATCTCTCCCAATATTCATGAATGGTCTCTCATTGTGATTGCCTAATTCACCAAATTTATTTTCTATTTGATTTAGTTCTGGAGGCAGGGAAAATTTTCCCTAAAAATAGTTCCTTAAGGTCATTCCTACCCCCAATTGTTTCAAGTAGATAATATAGCTATTTTTTGCTACACACTCATGTTAGAAATTGAATACCCTTACCTTTATGAGGTCCTCAGACACATTTTGGGGATTCATGGTATAACACACTATGTGAAACTCCTTAATATATTTTTAGGGTCTCTACTAGAAAGATAATGAAAATAAGGAATTAGGTGGATAAGGCCCAATATAAGAAAAAAGTTGGATGCTTCCTTAGGATATTGGATGTACGCATGTTGGAACTCCACATCCAAGGTGGTCAGTTCATTTATGGTTCAATTATATTAATCAGTAATTTTTGGGGTTTTATTTGGTGCCTTTTTTATTTTTTTTGTACCAATTGAGGTTCCACAAGTGATTATCAACGTTACTTGATTTCCCAACTCTATATGAATTAATTTTTGAGAGAAGTTTCTTATCAATTTTCAGGTCAAATTCAAGAAAATTATATTTTTCTGATTAGTTCATGTACATAAGCTATGATTTTTTTATGGATGAATATGGATAACATCAAATCAATTAATAAGTGTGAAAGGAAAAAATAAAAGATAATTTTATAATATATAATTATAGAAATATGAAGATAGATATTAAATACGAATCACAAAAAAACAAATAGATGTAAACAATAAAACTAAAAATAGATGGGGGTATTGAAAGGAGTACTAACAATGAAGTGAAATAATAAAATAAAATTTAATAAAGATAAAAAAATAATTTTTTTTCACCAAAATGGTGAAAAAATTTGATCACATTGTTGAACATGATAAGTTAGATGTTTACTTTCACTAGAATTTTTACTATATAGTAGGAACCATAGGTTGCCTGTCAAAAGTGCCTTAGATTACTAATCCAAAAAAAGAAGGCTTTGATTATGAAAATAAAATGGGAATGAGGTTTTGTAAAACCAGGTGTTTGAGGATTTAAGAATCCAAAAGAAAATTGAAATATATAAAATGAAGTAGAAATTAATAGAATTAATTAAGTAAGATCATGCGAGAGAAATCTCATGATTCCCATCCTTCACCACTTCAAAATATAGAGTTTAGATATTTTAATCATTATTTTTGAAACACCTATGACTAGAATTATAATGACATTATACCAGGATACTTCCAAGGGTTCAGTTGGATGCAAACAATGATTCACTAGATACCACTGAGGATTGGGTGATTTGTGTTTGACTTCATAACTGAAACTCACCGAGGAAACACATAATGAAATAGATGCATTGTCCAAGTTTGTATTTTTTTTGATTCGATGAAGTAAATGTACCTGTCCTTTATAGTGTTTATTATTGTTCAATTTACAATTATGAACCACACAAACACTAAAATTAATAGGGGAAGAAGAAATAGTGAATGGTGTGTGAAACATCACATAAAAGGGTATCCCCAAACATGATCACATAAGTTAGAGAATAACATAATTGTATATAACTAAATCAAATAATTAAAGAGGATGATAAAAAACAACCCAAAAATATATAATTTAAAATACCATTCAAATATTACAAAACCAATGTATGAGATTTACATCACATCCCCCAATGGGGGTCATCACAAGGCGTTTAGAACAATATGAGAAGAGTAAACGAAAATGATGATTTAGGAGAACTTCCCATGGCCTCCAAAACATTTAGGAATGAGTAGAAGACGAAATTGTGTGTCCAAAATAACATAACATTTCCTCCTAGTCTAACTTGTAAATGGGGTACCCAATGTATCCTTTTATAAAAAATTAGAAGGTGATTTTGAGACCCTTGAATCTAGAAACCATTTGGCCCAGGTTTTCATCATCTAGAGAGTCTTATTCGATTTTAAAAAAATTAAAAATTTCTAGCCCAAAATATTTAATTACATCATAGAAAACTTTGTACCATTTGGATTAATAAATATTGAGATATTGACAGAATATAGAACACCACTTTTGACATTCCATAGATAGATCAGTTCAGATGGGGCTTTTATGGATGAATTGGGATTCTGTTCCTTCATAAGAGTTTTATACCAATTTTTTTGTATAATTACACAAAATATCATTGAATTTTAATTAACTTATTAGTGTAAGTGTGTGGTTAAGTCCACTGGTGTGCTTGGATCCTGTGTAGTTTAGCCTATTCCTCTTGAACTTTATCATGAGCCCTCTGAATCATCTCCACCTATAATGTAATTATCAAAACATGTAACATTTACCTTTTTAATATAGATAAATATAAAATAATTAAATAAAAAATTAAGTTATTTTTTTATTATATTTATAATTTTCAATACAAAAATAGTTTAACACAGTACTGTAAGGGTGATATAAAACAGTGAACCGAGGTGCGATCAAAATTTACCTCAAATCACAAGCACTTCAAAAAATCCCAATCAAAATGACTCCATGAGGGATCAAAGAATAAATAACATCCAAGAGTAACCTTAATAAGTAATACCCCGAATTTCACACACCCCTAGATACATAAATCCACCAAAACCAGCCACTGGGGTTAGATAATAAAGGGTAAATTGAATAAAACTATAGGAGGAAGATATGGGATCCCTAACCATTGAATTCGGGTGGATAATCACAAATAAACAACATTGACACCCACATATAGGGTCTTGGGGGATCCAGAAAACACAATGGTATGTGTATTATTCATAGGGATTAAATTGGGGAAGCTAGTGGAATAAACCCCAATTAAAAAGAGGGAGAAAATATCAAAATATCATTCTATGGGTTTGTTTCATGGTTAGATATCATGATTTAAAAAACACTATAAATTCATTAAATTCCCCACTTCCTAGTGTTTCATGAGCTACACACTCAGGCTGTATGGTTAGGTTAACTGTCTTCCTTAACCATGCGACATGTGCAGACATAAGCTGTATGGTTAAACAAAGCATGTACCTTAATCATGCGATCTGGAGTATGCCCCCTAAACATCACCATTTTCCCCCCAAACTATTATATCTCAAGGGTATAAACCATCAATCAAAGACACCACACAGAGAAGCTACACTAGGGGTGTCAAAAACTCCCCACCATTCCATTTTCTCCCCATATATTACATAGTAACCAGGATTAAGATTAAAAACCAACAAAAAACTCCAAATCCCAAAACACACAATTAAAATATGGAACACTCATAATTTGAGAGAAATAAAAAAACTGTAAACAAGGATTAAAATAAAAAATATGTATGTGAGATATTCTACTTTGATTTAGAGAAATATCTCATATAATGATTAACTGTTACAACTAAAAATTATTAGTGATAGGTTAATGTATTTTAACTATAAACTAGACTATTATATAAGAATATATGAATTTTATTTTAATTAATTATTTTATTATTTAGCTATAATTACATTCCACCTTTTTATATTTTTTTCCTTTGTTTTTGTACATGGTTTTATAATAGACATGATAAGGTCGGATTTTGAACTCAATGGGGTATGTTGTAATCTCAATGAGAACATTACACTATGGAATTTAGTTACAACATGTTTTAATTGACGCTTTTAGTAAAAACATTTATTCACTTGGGGTTTGAGTATACTATATTCTACTTTAATATATCACATTGTGTGTATAGTCATTTTGTATACTTTTAGAGTTTGTAAAGGTTATGTGGAGTTAATACAGTGGGGATATCCTAATATTTCTCTTTATTAGAATGATAACATATAACTAATTATTTATAACATTATGACATGTATATAATGATTAATATTTTTAAAAAATATTTTTCTAAGATTTAGAATTTTTCACTTTAAAAAAATTAACCATGAATTATCATGTATATATGTTGGTATAGTTATGGTATATGTTTTTGAATTGGTAATATGGAAGAAATGTATTCCACTGGTGAATAATACAATTTTCATCTGTCAAGTTGGTTCGCCAAAATATTTATTAGATAATATATAATAAAAACTTTTTTTAATGAATTTATAGAATCATTATAAATTGATCGTAATCCATATACCACTTATATGAAGTTTTCCCCTAAATTTATAGTAGGATATCTCAATAAAGGGGAACACCTATGTTCTTATTTAGGTCCATCTTGTGTCAATTTAGATATCTAGATAGGTTTGTTAAAATTATAGAACTAATTCTATTACCCCGAACGATATCAAAATGGATTTTTATAAAAAACTATGAAGGTTACTACTGTTTTTTTTCAAAAACATAATATCATTTCAATTATTTTAACTAGTATCATAATGAAATAAATGCTTAAACATGTCATTCAAACCTAAATTGAAATTTTATTGTGTGAAACTGTGCCACTTTTTCAAAGATCTAATATTAAAAAACAAAATAAAAAATATTAAACATCAATCATATAAAAATTAGTTGAACTATAATAATAATAAAAAATAAACAAAAACACAACTCCTTTTAATAATGTAATTTCACACATATTTTTCCAAGAAAATAAAAAATATATATTTCATTTAATGTGTTAACCTGTCGTTGTACAATATATCTTTTCCTTGATTTTAAGTCAAATAAATAATATCACAAAATAGAAAATAAATATCCCAGGCTAGGTACACCTAAATAATACTCAGGATTGGTAACTATATTAAAATAGTCAAACCATTGAATGTCTTATATGATGATTATAAGAGATCTGTTATTTATATTTAACTCCTTATCCTAGATTTCTTGAATAGAACCTGACGATGAGTTTTCACTAGACCATAGGTATACTTTCTAATCCAATAGAGCCTTCCAACCAATAAGGAGAGACTATAATGAACATCGGTGATACTATAATCTCATTAACAAAGTCCCCAATAAAATGGAAATTAATAAATATCATATAAAACTGATATAAAAAATGAATATATGTATACGGAATTACAACCAATATCATTATAACAAACCAACACTTTATTTCATATTTTGACATGATTTATTACATAAACATTCACTTAATGCAACCTATAATATTAAGAGGTCCAGTTTCATTGGGGAATAGATACATTACATGAAAACATCAGAAATAAAATACATCATATTTAATGAAAACTTCGTTTACATGACCATGAAATTCTTTCATACTTAGCATTGCATGGGATAAATTGAGGACATACATAAGAAAATAGTTAGCTATGAATCCCAGTAATGGAGTAAAAAAGTAATAACATGAAGAATAAAATTCATTTTAGGAAATACCTATATAAATGTATCTTGAGAGGAACATGAACATAAAGGCACGATATAGAACAATCCTTATAAAATGGAAAGGTGGAAACATCTTAAAAAACTACATCATTAACATAAAGGACTTAGGTAAACCCATGCCCCAGTAGGATAGAAAAATGACCTATAAAGGAATCAGGTAAGTGTTTATAGGAGCCTCTCTCTCTATAAATCACTCCAATAACATGTATGAACAGATGTCAAAGATGTTGTCAAGTGTTGTGTCATGTTCAAATGAACTTCAATTTATAGGTAGAACTCCAACGGTCGCCTCCCTCCTCCAACAGTCATATTCTTCCTTAAATTTTGAAGGGACCTGTACATGTGTCACTCAATCAATGGTTAGTTGATAACTGAAAGGACGACATCATTTTATAATAGAACAAGTGATAGAATAACCAAATGATGATATTTGTAATGTGAGAAAATCTAAATGTCAGGAGTCAACCGAAAATGAATTCAGAGTCCATAATCCAAGGATATTCGGATTTTGTTTTGTAGGAATTCATAACCTGAATTCTATAGAATTATGGATTCTGAATTTCATGGAAATTCGGGGTCTGGTTTCACTATAATTCGGAACCTGAACTTATAGAGTTCGGCGTCGGAGTTAATGAGAATTCGGAGCCAGAACATATAAGAGTTCAGGGTCTGTATTTAGAAAATTTGGAGTCATACCTCAAAGAATTTCAGAATTCGAATTCGTAATCACAATTTGTAGTAAGAACATTACATAAGTTCATTATCAGAATTTGGAGTCGATCTTTACATAAGTTCGTAATCAGATTTCAAAGTCGATCTTCATGAGAGTTCGTATCCAAAATTCGGTGTTGAACTTACTGAGAGTTCGTATCCAGAATTCGGAGTAGAACCTCATAAAAGATCGTAAAAGGAATTCATATTAGAACATTATAAATGTTGTAATAGGAATTAAGATCCTAAAACAGAATGCTTCATATCTAAGTATTATACGATTCTGAGGATTTAGTCATGACCCCAAAGGTTTTTCTTAAACAGGATAAGAAACAAGGTAAAACATGGTAAGGAAAAAATTCCTTGGGAAAGAATTTTTTTCCTTATAAAGGTAAAAACAAGGGGTAAAATATGTTTTTCCTTGAAATAAGGTGTTTGTGATTTTCAAAATAAGAGGAATGGTAAAGTCATTAGGTAAACCTTGTTGACTCAACAATATAACCCTTAAATAAAGGAATGGAAAAGTCATAAGGAAAACCTTTTTGACTCAACTCACCTAGCTCCCCACCTTACAGTGATAATCGGCTAGCATTGACCCATTCAAAGAGGCATGGTGCCTGGTCTCGATGGCGGCTGACATACCCTCTCATTCTTCCAATCTTGTTAGCTCTGCTTCTGGTGGCAGCTACTCTTGTTGCTTTGATCCTCTTATGGGGAATGTTCTGTGTGAACTAGGCTACTCCATGGCCTATGTGGCCTGAATTCCCTATGGCCCGAATTCCATTGGTGACCCAAAGGCCCTTGAGACCCATAGGCCCAAATTGATGGCCCGAAGGCCCAAATTGGATGAATAGTTCTGGCTGCTATAGTACCGAACAATAACTACAACAGTGCTGCTACAGTCACTACTATAGTACTGCTATAGTACCTTGGAAATTTTCCTCCACCCAGTTTTTGGGATTCAAGGGATGAAAACCTATAATTGGATAAGAAAATAAAACAACAAAAGACACCCTATATAGGGAATGAAAATGATGTACATTACATCCCTAGGTATCTGAATGATAAAATTGTTGTATGGGACAGGAATACATGGGATGAACATGAAACATAATTGAATTATGAATTATGATGTGATTATATTATGGTGTATGGATCTTATATTAAATTTTATATCGGATTGTGATTCCTCTTGATTTCATTATTGAATATGATGGCTTGAGCTTTTCCAAGAAGGGGGGCCCTCAATGATGAATACACTCATTACTAGTTACAATAAATGTATAGGGAGGAACTAAATAATTGATTCATAATGAGTAATATTATAATAGATATTATGCACATAATGTTGAGAACATTATAATGTCAAATCATATTCTTTTAAAATAAAGACTATGTTCCATAGAATAGAAGAAAAATAACACCGGACTTAAATGAAGGAAACAAATACTATTATTTAAATATGAATGGTTTAACCATTGAATTTATTTAGAGGCAATGAATAAGAATAATCACATTATGATATATATATAAACACCTTAGTCAATAAAAATTAATTTATTAATTCCAAGGAAATAGGCACTCATGTTTTAGTAAATTCACATTATTCTACAATGATATGTTCTTGTAAAAAATTCTTTTATTTCTTTTTATGAGTGAATAATATAATTAATTTCTAAAAAATTATTAAATTATATCCAATAAAATAAATAAAACTTATTGAATCAATATATAGATTTTATCATAGAATGATTTTTTTGTTTTTTCTGAAATGATTGATTTTCTACTGAATAATGAAGAATAACGAATGTTATTGAAAACAAAATTTTTATTTCAAGTAGTTGAATAATTTCATATTATTTTTTAATGTTTTCAATGTAAAACTGATCTCTTATATTATTAATAATCCAGTTGTTTTAAATTAAACATTTTTATTATGTAATTTGTTACGAAAATAATTATATACTTATATGGTATTTTTTCAGAAGAAGAATTTTTTTTCGCATTATTTCGGTTTAATTTTAAATAAAATTCTCACAATTTTGGAATTTGAGTTTTGAAAAATGGGTATTATATTTAGAATTGGGTGGTTTAAATTTGGTAAATATTCTTATATTATGTTTCGACGTTAATAATAATAACTTTAGTTAATTTTTTCCAGGGTAAAGTGTAAGTCATGTAGTTATAGATAAAAACAATATGATAAGGAAAAAAAATAAATTCAAAACTTACCTTAATATTATTTTATGGTTGTATCTCATTCGTAATCATCCAAAATTAGAATATATAACCATTCATTAAAATTGGTCATGATTTTGATGTTAATATTATTTTATATAAAAAAGTAAAAAATCTATAATAATTCTTTTAATAAATGTGATTTTTTTGATATTATAAAAACCTATGTATTATTATAAATAATTATTTGAAAAATATATTATTTATCCTTATAGTGGTAATTTATTTAAAAATTTTAGTGATGAAATATTAACCTTAAATTCTTACACAACACTCACACTATAATTTTTAATTTCATAGAAAAATAAAATAAATTATTTTAATAATATTAAAATTAATATAATTTGAATGAATTATCTTGTTACAGTATTTTTTATATAAAAATGTAATCCTTTTGAAGTTTTAAAGATTTATATATTAATTAAATTGTTTTATTATGGTCTTAAAATTCAAAATAAATGATTAATTCCAAAATTGAAATTAATTACATTTTATAATAATTAATAATTAATAAAATATCATAGTCCAAGGGATAATTATATGTCTAAGAATAGCGATCATGGTTCATTTATGGCCCATTTTTCCATTTATTATAATCATCGAGACCCCTAAAGAATAAATTTTTTTATCACAGTATTTGTCAAAAGGGTTAAAGCTGGATTAAGCAAACTAAAAAGGATAAAAACATTACATAAAATTGTTAAAATTTTAATGTATTAAATATATTTGATTTATAATCATATTATATTCTAATATTTTTAATTTTGATCCATTTTAACATGAAATCTATTGTATAGTTTTTGAAAGATCAAAAGTGCTCCTCACCTCTCATATAATCAAACACCTTATCTCCTATTTTCTACAATCATAATGTAATATTTTTATCAGATAATAACTAAAAATATTCCCCCCAAATATACATGAACACATTATACTGGGATTAAATTTGGATTAATACAATCTTTATATGTATAAAGGTGTAATGAGAAGGTGGTTTTTCAAAGAAGATGTGTAGTTTCTAACCGATCATTTTTTATTTTTTTTCCTCCTCCACATACATAATATATTATGTGAACAAGATGATATAATAAAATTAGTATCTAAAATATAATTTGATGTTATTATGATAGTCTAATAATATATATCCATCTCCAACCCCCCTTAAATGGTAAAGGAGTTCATTCTTTGTGTGTTTAGCATACTACTCCCTCATGGAATGTTGTAATTCATTTTACTTCACCAACTATCATGTTTTGTTATTATGATTGAATTATTGTTTATATAATAAATTCATTAAAAATTTATCATTATGAAAATATAACATATCACATATTTTCTTACCTTTCTGTACACTGAAAATGATTACTTGTGGATTACCACCTCTGCAAAGAGATCTGATTCTCTTTCATTCTCTCAACACATGGATGATATATATATATATATGTATGTATTTAAATAAATATAAATTAATTTATGTTATTTTTAAAATTTCTAAAATATCAAAAAAATAATTAATTTCTTTCTAAAAGGATAACTATAAAACAAAATCATTATTCATGCGTATCTATTGCCTTCAATCTCTTTGATTGTAACATTTTTAATATTTCTTATCATTATATCATTATTGGTTTTAAAATTATAATTGATGTATAAAATGATAATTATTTCATGATTACTATTATATATATTATTGAATTATTATTCCTTTGACCAGGTCAAACCACCAATGCTATTTTGAAATTATGAACCAGACAACCGAAAAAAATATTTGGACATAACTTGTTATGTAATTAAATATGACATTAAAATAAGTGAAATAATTTTTTTAATGATATGGTATAAATCCTTGAATTTTTTAATATGTACAAAATATTGATATGTGTTTTTTATATAGGATTTTAATGAGATACATAAAAATTTCAGACTCATGGTAAGTGATTTAAGAGAATTTTTTCTTCATTGAGGCATATTTTTTTGTTACGAACCTAATTTATTTTTTATGGTATATATAATACCCTATTACATTTTATATCATAAATACTTCATAATTCATGGTATTTTATATTTCAATTTTAATTATTTCATCAAATGGGATATAATTATTATAAACCCAATTGGTAAAGTGTTTCATTATTCAATTTCCCTTTCTTCGCCTATATTTAAGTGACATTATTATGAAATGATTATGTTTCAATTAATCTCAATAATATGATTATTATATATTTACACCTGTATTGTATCTATTTAAATTTGTAACAAATAATGTCTCCGATTAATAAATCCCAATTCAATGATATGATATTTTTAAGGGTAATTCATTACAAATTCACATATGACATATGTTTATGATATGCACCTAAATTATATTATAATGTGTATATAATTCAAATTTTATATTATATAATATTAATATACATAATATTATGATATTTATGTTTAATTATAAATTATTATTTCATATATCTTACAATTGAAATGTTACCAAAGTGGAAAAGACTTAATGATACAATCTCCTTTCATTTTTAGGATTGTTTGTGATTACTTTTCCTTGAGGGGAAATCATAAGCTCTTATTTTTATAAATCACATAAAATTTATTTATCTATATTTATTATTGTTTTCTAAGTGTTAAATTTCCATTTTCGACCATATTTATTAACGAAACATTAATGAATTCTTTTTTAGCGACACTGATCTTGAATTTTCTTTTATATAAAGAATCTTTCTCTCACATATCAATGTTTCCTAAAATGTTTTAAAAACATCATATTTTATAAATATTAATTATTTCAAAAAATTTATTATCATTTTCCTTATTTTATTTTTTTTAAATTAAATTTCATAACTTTTTCCGAATGGTATACATTTGAATCTTGTTATAAAATTCATGAAAATTAATATTTATCATTATCATTTACAAGATGAATCAATTTTACCACCCCCGTGAACATAAATTTATTTGAAAATTCCTTCATTAGTTTCCAGTATTATTTTAAAATAAAATAATTTTCACAATATCATGAGATATTTTAGTTTTCGAAAGTGATTTTCAATTTTAGGAGTTTATTTTCATCGAAAATGTTTTTAAAGATATTTTAATGGGTTTTCCATTCACCATCATAAAAAACACTTGATGTTATTTATTCTACATTGGGGATAATTTTTTATTATGCCTCTTCATTATATATCTAGATGGATTTGTATTATTTCATATATACTTTCATGGAACCAATTTCTTTTCCATAGTTTATATATGATATGAATGAAATACTGGTTTCTCTCAAATGTTTTATGATTAAATGAAAGATATATATAATTTATTCATGTTATGGTTCTTGTAAAATGTTTATGCTAATTTTTTATTATAATACATGTTATACAATCAGTTTATCCCGATTATTCCTTATGATATAATGGGTAGATCCAAATTATATCCCATGATAAGATTCTTGTATCCTATTTAAGAACATGATACGATGGGTGAGCATCATTTTATCTCTCCAATTCATTATCTATTAATTATATTGGATGTCAACCATAAATTTATTACAATTTATAAGGGTTATATAATGTTTTTAAGGGTTTACTGAGGTTAATTTTCAATGATTCATAAACAATTTCCATATTCATACTATGGGATTATATTGATTCCTTTGGTCCAGATTGGAAAAACATGGTTCATGATTATTGTTTTCAATGACTATTGGTTTTGTAAATCCATAATGTATTGTTTGATTATAGATGATCGAGATATTGATGGTTATAAATTATCTTATGTTATGCTCATAAACATTGATTATTTCAATATACATTTATTTCCACATTATGGTCATTGATAAAATTTAGTTATTATATCTTATGTGTACCCTTACTGGTCATTTTAGCTCACACTTCTAATGTTTCCTTTCCCCGGAGTAGTGAAGATTTTTTTATTAATATTATGACTAAGAAGGTTAATGGATGTGAAAATCTTTGTGGGAGATGATATAGATCTTGATGGAAAAATTTTTATGTAACCGTGTTGTCATGTAAGAGTTTTTCATAGTTATCCAAAATAATCAACCTATTGGTCCTTGTGTATTTAATTGATATAATATCTAATTTTGATTTTTTATGATTTTCATTGAAAAAATGGGTCACATTTATTTGGTATAAAATAAGGAAATGTGTTATTTATGTTTTTAGCATAGGATTTGTGTGTGGGGGTTTGGGCCTACTATAATTGGAATCAGAGAAGGGTTTAGATAACTTTGTAGATTATGATGTTTTCATGTGAGGTAATCCTATGAATTATGGATAAAATAGTATGTTTTTAGGTTAATGGTCAATCATTAGTGAAATGTCTTAAATAAACCCTTTTTAGGTTTTAATTAATGAAATTTGAGGTGATTAATAATATTTATGGAGATTCATTTTTTATTTTTCTTATATATATATTTTAGTATTATTATGAAGTAAAATTTAAGGATGAATTAAATTAATTTTTAGATATATAATTAATGAATTTTATGACAATTAGGGTTTATCATATAATTTATTTTAAGGTAATAATAGTTTTTTAATATTTCAAAACATATGATGAATTTTACAATGGTATTGAAAAATAATTTGGTGATTATGTTATTAATGAATAAGTTCATTATTATGGTTAACATTGTGAGTTTAAGGTAAATAAATTATTATGAGATGTTATTTGGTAATAAATGTTTAATTAGATTTTGGAATCCATTTAATATATATTTATGGTAATTTATGTTATTTACAGAAATGATAAGATGATATTGGAGATTAAATTATTTGTGAGTATACATGTTTATTATGATAAATTAATAATGGTTGATGTTATTTGGAGATAAATGTTAAATTTATGTAGGAATAATATGTGATAAAATCATTTTAATTTTCTTGTTTCTAGTATGGTTCACAATATTTTCAATAAATTTAATGAGGTTTATATATATAATGTTTAGTTTTAAATTAGGGTATTATTATTAAAATTTGTATATTAAAATATTATTTCTTCATTATATGGTTGATTTATTTTTATAATTTTCATACCTTGTGAGAACCATTTTTCATTGGGTTATTATCTAAATAAATTAGGGATATATTATTATTAATTATAGATTATGTGATCTATTTGAAGTTGATTTTAGTGCTTCAAAAATAGAAAATTCATCTTCAATACACACTATTTAATGAAAAATATGATATCAAGGTGGAAATTGATTATAGGATAAAATTATATTTGTCAAGAAATTAAATTTCTTTTTTTCACTCTCTAGATAAAAATGAATTAACCAAATCTAAGAAAAGCATCTTGAATAAAATTTTACCATATTTCCCACTTTTATGATGAATCGATGGTAATTTTTAGAAATTTTTTAAATGTATTTTGTTCATTAAGTTATTAATTATAATTCAATTGCTTGTGATCAATTATATGATTCAATAAACATCATTATATACACAATACAGTATTCTTCCATGCCCTTATGATCACTTCCCACTAATTTTATCCTATTTGGAAACCTAATTAAGTGTCATTCGAATTTACCTTCATATTTACATTTCTCTCTTTTAAAGTGGAAGTTTAATTATCCTTTTTTCGATGTCAAATTTTATTAAATGTATTATCAAATTTCAGTCAATTGATTTACTAGAAAGACCCAGACCATTCATCCTATTAATTTGTGGGATGTTATGATGTCCGATGAAATTCCATAGTATTTAGAGAATTAAGGGAGGAGTTTTGAGGTGTTATGGAAGAAAAAATGCTACTTTTAGGGGATGACAGAAATTTATAGCAATATGTCATTCTGGTGGAAGGTAATTTTCAGTGGTAGTTCATTCTGATTGTAGGTTAGCATGGAGGTGGAAGCCTAGCCGTGGCACCCAGGAGGTGAAATGACGGGTGTGGCATGATGGTGGTGGCACCCTAGCGGTAACATGATGACATTGGAACCCACCCTTTGGCACCATAGAGGTGGAACCCTGGAGATGGTATCCTAGTGGTGGAATCTTATCAGTGTAACTCTAGTGGTGGTACCCTAGTTGCGGTAGTGAACACTAATTCTATTTTTTTCAAAAATTTTAGATTTTTCTTTTAGACATATATATGGTGAAAAAATGGGTTTAATGCAATAATTAATGGCTTATAAGTTCATTTTTTTGGATTATAATTATATACTCTATTTCATAAATGTTTTTCATTTTTTGAAATTGTTCAACCACATGGGTTTGTTGAAATTAGCCTTTATTGGTAAACTAATCCCTATCAAAATATGCTAGTTTTGGAACAAATCATACTTGAGAAAATAAAATTATTAATTTCTGGATTACATTCCCTTAATATAATAGGATCTGAAGGATTTATCCCAAGATTCATAGAACCCTATTGCTTGTGTTAGTTCAATTTCATTCTATAGGTTGTTTCCCCATGTGTGAGAACCCCTTGTTTTGGGTGCAATGAGTGTTTGTAAAGCTTGTTTCTCTTAGATATGAATTTATTAATTTCTTATTTATGTGTATCATGTGAGTAGGTTAATTATTTTTATATAATTGGAAATGGTCGTATCCAAATTTAAAAAGATACATAAATTGGTTAAATAAATTAAAAATTCTACAAGGGAATTTTAATAACATGATTTTTATTGAATTTATTATTTTTGATATTATAATTTTATAAATGTAATGAATCAATAAAAATTATGGCTATTGGTAACCCCTATTTTTTGTTTCTATTTATTTTGTGATTCCAATGTTATATGATGTTTGTGTAATTAATGTAAATAACTTGTTAACCACTTATACTTAGCTAATGAATTGGTAACACAAGGATATTTGGAATTTGGGATAACTCCATTAAATAAAGAAGTGGAATTGATTTAAATCCCCAAAACATAATCTAAAAAATGACGTGGTATGTTTTGTAATGTGTTTCATAATGTGGTTGTGTGTTGTGGCTCCAGTTTCTCCAAAAATGAGGCAATGATATAGTTTTTGGTGGGGGCGTTAAGGGTGGGATGAGGGAACAAGATATATATCCTTCATATTTATGATTCCCTATTACATTGGGTCTGATATATGGTGTGAGGTGATGGACCATGTGTTCGGCGGTAGGATGTGATGTAATGTTATGTTATTTGGAAGAGGTGGGAGCACCAGGATGAACAATATAGGTGTGTGAGAGAGAAAAATCAGTAGGAAAGTGGTGTGGGGTACCCTTCATTGACATGTTTCATATTATATTACTATACATGGATGAGATATTTGGTTATCAACCATTAGTGAGGTTGGGGTTTGAGTTAGAATACTTGTATAGGTTCAATTTGACTTTATTTCATTCTCAAGGGATCATTAGTATGCTCTTTTCACTTGTGTATGTGAGACTTTGGTTTTCTAACTGAGTAAACCTGCATTCTCACACTACGTTTTTAAACTATATTCATGTTTTTAAGAGGACTTAATGGATCATTTTGGATTTTATTATCTCATACATTTGGATAGTTTTTGTGTCACTATTCTATTTTTCGGTATTTAATTTTTATCCTTCTATCTCTATCAGTTTTATTTTGAAAGAAATAGTTGGATGGTTTTTGACAATTCTATATATATTAAATGGAGTTGATTGTAGTTTAAAAATATTATATTTGAATCATATTTATATTATAGAGGGTAATGCTTCCCACACATGATATTTTTGTACCATTGGTTCTAGTCTCCAACACATGGCCAACCAGAGGGGAGACTCGGGGGTCATCATCTCTATCACCTCATTATGATATCATTGGAGGGAGTTGGTTGGAACAAAGTGGTGTCATAGGTGATGGTTGAGATATAGGATGGATCTTAGAGTTATAAATGTAACACCCCAAGCTTCTACGGTACGCTTCTCTTTAAATAATGTGAGAGCGTGTGTTGTACGTAACACCGAGTTCTAACACACCATAACCAAT
Source organism: Viscum album (assembly GCA_963277665.1). Classification (NCBI taxonomy): domain Eukaryota; kingdom Viridiplantae; phylum Streptophyta; class Magnoliopsida; order Santalales; family Viscaceae; genus Viscum; species Viscum album. The sequence goes on along the minus strand of OY728141.1, from coordinate 1,010,736,661 downwards.
CAAACTAGCCGTTATGAATAGTAATACCTAATTTTTGAAATTATATATATTTTATATTTCAAAATGGACTTCATTTTTGGATTAGGAATATCAAATTTAGCCTAAGGTGAAATTTTGGTACTTTTTGGATAACTTTAATATTTTGATGAATAGTGAAAATTACTAAATTTTAATTAAAAACAACTTTTTTAATCAAAATAATTAATAGTGATAAATTATGAATTTGAGTGTTTTTAAAGTATATTTATAATATATTTTTCCATTTAATACAATGTTGGTCATTGGACATAATTTTACAATTAAACCGAAAATAAACAAGTGTCAATCTTTTGATAGTTATTATCTCTTAAAAACATGCTTTTTTGTTTTAACAACAAGAATTAATTTTAAATTAATTTCTGCCACTTATGTGTTTTTAATTTGTAAAAATGGATTCCATATTTGGAATCAGTATGTTCAAATTGTGTAAATAGGTAACTTTTAGTTTTAGACATTTTGAATAATTATTTCGGTAAGTATTTTATTTACCATGGTTGAGGGTAAATCTGGTAAATAAGGGTTAAATAATAATATTATAATAATACTATATTACCCTAAAATCTGTCCTAGACTTCTTTGTTGATAAATTATCGACCCTAGGCATCTTTGGGTCGATTTTGGGACACCATGGAGCCACTTGTAGGTTATAGGGACACTTTATTTTAATTAAGTTAAAATGAATACAAAAATGACACAAGCATATATCTTTTAGAAAAACAATTTTTACATAGGGTTATATATGTTTTATATCCAAATATAATTATTCATTACAAAGATAAAAATATTTCATACATAATGATATTTTATTTAGAATTTTTACAGATTACATAATGTAATTTATTTTTGACACAATGATGATGCAGTAATTAACATAATAGTGAAAATTTAAAATAATTCAAATTATAAATACCCAAATAAATATAATTTGAGACTTTTAATGAATTAAAATAATTTTCTCGGATAATGTTACATATTATCATTGATTTAATTAACTTTTTTTGAAGTAATCATTCTGTTATGAGTTTCACAAAAATCAGCTATTGAATAGTATCAAAATTGACATAAAAGAGTTTTTAAAACATATATTATATCATTAATTGATATTAAATTCCTAAAAATATAAGGTTCGGCCAAGAGACTTATATCATAATATTTGTATCATTATTGGACCACTTGCGGGTCTCTTGGATGTATATGGTAAGTTTATTAACAATATAATATAAAAATACAAAGAGACATTGTAAAAGTGAAACTAATTAACTTAGAGTTAATACTTAATGATAAGGTTAATATAATGATCCAAACCTGTTTAAATTATATTTTTTGAGTGGTTTTCTCCCTATCCCCACCTTAAAATTTAGATAATCAACTTTGGAGCCATTAGAAAATGAATATGAATTTGTTATAAATTAATATTTCTAGCTTTTCCAAAGGTGCCCCTCACCCCTCTTATAAAAGGTCACTCCTCCTTCTCATTTCTTCACACCTTCAAAGCATTTTGGTTCGGACAAACTCTGCACAAATACTCTCCCAACTTCCCTAAATACAACCTAGAGGCCTTATTTGGATAATAAATCCAACCTATGGAGCGCTTTTGGTCAAATCAAAAGGAAGAACCCGAAGAAGAGGTAATGATTTCAACACCCTTTTCCATGTTCCTTTATTGTTCCACTTCTTATTCCTTTGTTGTTACCATTCTAAAATAATAACTCCAGTATCATATATATACTGTGATGTTATTATAAATATGGTACAACCATTTTCAGTATTCTATCCACCCTTTGAATAACATGTCACCATACGTGCATACGTACGGCTTACCATCTCCACGTCGTGGTGTAATTGTTATTGAATATATTATTATTTGGATGGGTATAATAATGATGTGTAACTAATTTAAATAATAAATATAACATGTTAATGATTTTTATATATGATATAACATCCATTTATATATTATTTTAATATCAAAAGAATGATATTGTCGCTCGTGCGTACGTACGGACTACCGGCTCCACGAATGCGATGAGATTCATTATCCATCGTATCCATTCAAGTATAATTATCATTTGATGATTTAAAAATGATTTTTAAAGACTTTATATCATTCTGTATATGAATAATATTCAACCTATCCATTACAAACATGAATTACGTATCAAAACATATAGAAGAAAACGTGTAAGTTAACACCTGAAACAACGATAATACTAAGATATTATTAACAAATCAATGTTAAAAGATCATATATGATATCATATTAATGTATATGATTCTTGTATAATTTAATAAAAATTATGTCACCATTATACAGGAGGTTAACCTACCCCAACCAAGGAAAAGTACAAGGTAAGGGTTATTTTACAATCTCTTTATTATCTGAGGTTGTTTATACATAATAATCAACTAGGATCTCTTTGTCATATACATCCATGTTTCATAAAAATGCATTTCAAAACATTTTTACTATTTATAAGAATATGGGTTAAAGTCATTTATACCCTTTTTTGACTTTTTATAGCAGCTTTATAAAGGAATATTTACGTCGTTTTCAAAACAAGTTTCTTTTTAACCTTTTGACAGAATTAATGTAAGAATGTTTTTTTTAACTTATACAGTCGGTGCAGTTATTTTCCACCATTATAAAATCATATAAGCTTCCCTTGCATTCTTATTAGAATATTTTCAAAGAAAATGTTTTATTTTATAAATATATGACTCTTAAATGATTTCAAAATAGAAAGAGATATTTCTTTAAAAAGAGTTTTGATTTCATCTATGTCAACATCCTTTGATGAATTTTATGCTTTTTTGAAGTTGTTTTATTATGATACAAAACTTATATATTGTATTGAAGGTTTTGTGATATGTTTGACTGTGGATGTGCTATTTTTATACCATTCACAGTTTATGGTGAAAGTATTTACATTCCATATCCTAGTTTTAATACGAATGTTTATGTTATGTTTAAACCTTTACATATGGGAATGCATTGGACTTAATATGTGATGGGTGGAGCCCGCTATAGCTCCTTGATGCATTGGTAGGTCTCATGAGACAAAATACTGTCTTGGCACAAGGCCTTGAGAAAATCTTATTTGTAGTCTTGGCACGAGACCTTGGCTATGTGGTTATGATAGTCTGGCATTATACATTCCATCATTATGAAAGTGGTTATTGATATTGCATGTGATTATTCAGTTAGTAGAATATCCATGTGAATAAGTAAATGAAATTATTTCATTTTATTTTTTCCATACTATGTTGAAGTTCAAGTTTAAAAGGCTTTTGTTTTAGTTATACATTGCCTTAAATTTTTATTCTTATTTATGAAAGATTCGACTATATTGTTATCCTTACTGGGTATTTGATCTCACCCCTTTTCTTTGTTTTAGTTTTTCCCAGGGTATGAATAATTAAATAATGAATGACCTGCAGGGATAGTATGTGGGGATATGAGTGTGGAATATGAAGAAAAGATGTTGTTGTAATTTTCATTTTTATGATGTAATGTATGACTTATGAATATATCTAGTGTTTCCAAGGCTACTAAACCAATCGTTCTTTTGAGATTTTATCCTTCTTTTGATCATGAAAATGTAATGTAATAATGCACCGACTCTAGGTAACTGGGGTTGGGGCGTTACAGTTGGTATCAGAGGAAGTTTAGTACAAACCGTGGAACCAAAATTTAGATAAAATCTGATTAGAGCACATAGATTTAAGATGGACTTTGAGGATTAGTATAGAATAACTTCCAAGAATTTTGGTATTGTATAGATTTTGTGATTATTCCGAGCAATACATCCCTATATGGATACGAGCAGGTAGAGGCGGCTCTGGCACAGATGTACCTAGGGGTAAAACCTGAAAACACTGCTTTGATCTAGACTCGAACGGGAACTAGTGCACGACAACGGGCCTTGCTGCACTCTTGGTTACGACACTCCCGGGGGATATGCTTAGGATAACTCTCATTTTCTTTACAAATCATTATGAAGTGAATATGAGTATATACTTTCTCAAAGAAATCATTTTTATGATTATGGATTATATCCATAAATAGTTCAATTTATGTTAAGTGTTTTATAAGTATGGGATTATGTATTTTGATTCATAAACTGATCTAGTTTATGCCATTGTTTAGAAATGGCACCTAGTGTAAGAAATGGAAATCATATCAATGCACGCACTCCATGTAGGGATTTCCCTCATGCTGAAGATAATTATAGTGGAGCTGATGATGCAACTGGTGTCGATCAGCTAATCACCATACTGGGACAACTCACTCAAGTTATGAATAATAACCTTACCCGTATAGAGCACCCTGATCCACAGCATGGAGGATCAATGTTAGATTGATTAATGAGGAAAAAACCACCAATGATCAATGGGAGTACAAATCTCTTAGTATCTGAGCAATGGATATTTTCCCTAGAGAAAATATTTCAGGCTTTGGGGAGTAGTGAAAGGGAAAAAGTTATCATGGCAGTTTACTGCCTCACTGGAGATGCTGATCAATGGTGGTCATTGATTCAAAATAAGAAGGAAGATGATGAAGTATCAAATATGGAATGGAGGGAGTTCAAAGATCTATTTTTAGAAAAATTCTTTTTCTCGCGACCATCGAGCAGATATGGAAAAGAAATTTCTGAGTCTGAGACAGAAGGAGGATGATAATGTCACAAAGTATTAGGCTAACATTACAAGGATAGAAAGGTATGCTGGAGATTATATATGAAACCCAAGAAGTAAGATTGATCGTTTCCTTGATTGGTTAAAACCATTTCTCCTTTGAGCACTAGTATCACAATCCTTCTCGCCGTATGAAGACATTGTCTCATGTGCTATCAAGACCGAAAAGTAATTCTCTAAGTCTTACGACTTTAAAGAAAAAAAGAGATGAAGAGACCTACTGATCAATATGGTAAAGGAAATAAGGGGAAGAAGGGAAAGGTTGAATATCCATCCTTTGGTAAATGTGGTAAGAAACACCCATGGTACTTTCTTGAAGGGAACATGAGTCTATTACAAGTGTGGTGAAAAAGGCCACCAAGATTGTGATTGCAAGGGGAAGAAGGAAGCTACCAATGTTCAGTGATACAATTGCAGGTAAATGGGGCATTATGCAATTGAATGTCCTAAGCATCAGGAGAACTTACCTCAGAAAAGGCCAAGGGATCAAGGCCAAGCTTATGCTATCACTACTGCTGAGGTAGAAGCTCCGAAAGACGTGGTGGCAGGTAATTTAATGGTTTCCTCAAGTTTTGCAAATGAATTATTTGATTCAGGATCATCACATTGTTTCATATCTTCCCAGTTTTCTAAGAAAATTAGATATTTCCAATTTGATTTAACAAAGGAGTTGTTAGTTAAAACTCCTAAGGGAAGAATCATTTCAACAAAGTTTTGTGAATCAGTCCCCATTAGAGCACATAAATGTTCTTTATCTGCTGATCCCATCGTCATACCAATGATTGAGTTCGATATAATCCTCGGTATGGACTGGATTTCTGACTATGATGCAAAGATTTATTGTAAGACAAAAGAGGTTACGATTCTTGATGATGATGATAAGGAACACTTTATCTTTAGAGCAGAATCGTCACCACCTAATTCTTATTTAGATCCACCCCCTATAGCTCAACTAAATTCAATTATTGGGGAGGAAGAGAATGAAAAAACTATGGGTGAGGAAAGGAATGTTCAAATAGAGGATGTACCTGTTGTGAAAGAATTTGTAGATGTATTTCTGGAAGATTTACTTGGACATCCTCCAGAATGAGAAGTTGAGTTTTCCATTGATTTAATTCCTAGATCAAGGCCTATATCGATTACCCCTTATAGAATGGCGACTGTAGAATTAGTTGAACTAAAGAAAAAACTATAGGAATTGAGTAATAAAATATTTATTCGCCCTAGTGTTTCTCCAGGGGGAGCCCCGGTTCTTTTTGTTAAAAAGATAGATGGAACTATGAGGTTATGTATTGACTATAGGGAGATCAATGCTATAACGATAAAGTACAAGTATCCCCTACCTTGCAATTGATGATTTATTTGACCAACTGCATGGAGCTCAATACTTTTCAAAGATTGACCTTCGATCTGGATACCATCAGTTGTGTGTGAATAAGGAATACATTCTGAAGACAGCATTTCAAACTAGGTATGGGCATTACGAGTTTACTGTAATGCCTTTTGGATTGACTAATGCACCTTCTGTATTCATGGATCTGATGAATAGAGTTTTCAAGGAGTATATTGATGAATTTGTGGTGGTATTTATTGATGATATCGTGGTATACTAAAAATGATACGAAGATAATGAAAATCACTTGCGCATTATCTTGAAGACTATGAGAAGACATTAATTATATGGGAAGTTCAGCAAGTGTGAATTCTGGCTTCAGCAGATTTCTTTTCTTGGCCATATTGTCTCTAAAGATGGAATCTCTGTTGATCCTTCTAAGACTAAGGCAATCCAAGAATGGCCAGAACTGACAAGTATAACTGAGGTACGTATTTTTATTGGTTTAGCAGGTTATTATCGACGTTTTGTCCATAATTTCGCCCGATTGGCTAACCCGTTAATGAAGCTCACATGTAAAGGGGTTAAATTTGTTTGGACAAAATAGTGTGAAGAATGTTTCGATGAACTGAAGAGAAGATTATTCAATCCTCCTATATTAACTCTACCATCAGGGAATGATGGGTTCGTTATTTATAGTGATGCATCGAAGAAAGGACTTGGTTGTGTCCTTATGCAGAATGATAGGGTTATTGCCTATGCATCACGACAGTTGAAAATTCACGAAAAAAACTATATTACTCATGATCTCGAGTTATCAGCTGTGATCTTTTCTTTGAAGATATTAAGGCACTACCTCTATGGTGAAAAATGTGAGATTTATACAGATCACAAGAGTTTGAAGTATATATTCTCACAAAAAAACTCAACATGAGGCAAAGGAGATGGGTTGAATTACTCAAGGATTATTATTGCACGATACACTACCACCCGGGGAAGGCAAACAAGGTGGCATATGCTTTGAGTAGAAAAGATCATGGAGTTTTGAACAATATGAGAATTGAAAGGGATCCAATTTTCATGGATCTAGTAAAGATGGACATGGGAATAACCAGGGAAGGAGAAACATCAATTCTTGTTTAAATGGTTTCCAAACCATCTTTACTAGAAGGTATTAAGAGTTCTTAGACTAATGATGGAGAATTTCAAAAGAAGAATAAAGCTCTGAATGATGGGAGACTGAGAGACTTTGTGTATGAAGATGGAATTTTGAAATTCGGGAAGAGACGTTGTGTTCCCGATATACCTGATCTAAAAAGGGAATTGCTGGATGATGCTCATAGTTCCAATTTCCCTATACACCCTGGGATCACCAAAATGTATAGATATTTGAAGGAACATTTTTGTTGGACAACATGAAGAGGGAGATTGCTGATTTTTTTCAAGATGTATGGTTTGTCAACAAGTGAAAGCTGGAAGGCAGTAGCTTGGAGGAGTCATTCATCCTCTTCCAATACCGTAGTGGAAATGGGACAATATTACGATGGACTTTGTCATGGGGCTACCAAAGACTCCTAGAAGGAACGATGCAATATGGGTTATTGTTGATCGTCTTACCAAGTCATCACATTTTCATGCTATAAGAGAAGATCTACCCCTGGAACGTCTAGCAAAGCTATATATTAATGAAGTTGTGAGACTTCATGGATTACCCCTATCGATTTTTTCTGATCGTGATCCCCATTTTACTTCAGGATTCTAAAAGGGTCTTCAGAAATCCCTGGATACTGAACATCATTTGAGCACTGCCTACCACCCTCAGACATATGGAAAATCAAAACGGACTATTCCATCCTTAGAAGACATGTTGAGATCCTACTCACATGACTTTCAGGGTATGTGGGATTAGTATTTACCTCTGGTAGAATTTTCCTATAACAATAGCTTCTATTCGAGTATTTAGATGGAACCATATGAAGTGTTATACAGAAAGAGATGTCGCACACCAACTTGTTTGGATGACATTGGTGAAAGAAAACTTGTTGTTCTAGAACTGGTGGAGGAAACGATAGAAAAGGTGAAGGTAATCCAAAATCACATCAAAGCAGCTCAAAGTAGGCAGGAGAGCTATGCCAATAATCGAAGGAAGGATTTGGAATTTCAAGTCGGTGATCATGTTTTCCTGAAGGTATCTCCATGGAAGGGAGTCATTCGTTTTGGTAAGAAAGGTAAATTGAGTCCCAGGTACATCGGACCTTTCAAAATTCTAGAACGAATTGGTGTTGTAGCTTACCAATTGGCAATGCCGCCAAGTCTCTCCAAAGTTCATGATGTGTCCCACGTATCTCTGTTGAGGAAATACATGCCTGACCCAACGCATGTACTCACTTACGTGAAATTAGAATTGGAACCCGATCTGTCTTATTGGGAGAGCCCGTCAGCATTCTTGATACGAGAGAACAAGTACTGAGAAACCGGATGACGCGTCTGGTAAATGTTTTGTGGAGAAACCATAAGATGTAAAAGGCAACGTGGGAACCCGAGGAACTTATGATGAAGAAACACCTGAGTATTTTCATGTGATAAGTATTCTAGAAATTTTGAGGAAAAAATTATTTGAAGGAGGGGAGAATTTAACTCCCCAAGCTTCTACGGTACACTTCTCTTTGAATAATGTGATAGCGTGTGTTGTACGCAACACCGAGTTCTAACACACCATAACCAATCAAACTAGCCGTTATGAATAGTAATACCTAATTTTTGAAATTATATTTATTTTATATTTCAAAATGTACTTAATTTTTGGATTTGGAATATCTAATTTAGCCTAAGGTGAAATTTTTGTAATTTTGGATAACATTAATATTTTGATGAATAGTGAAAATTATTAAATTTTAATTAAAAACAACTTTTTAATCAAAATAATTAATAGTGATAAATTATGAATTTGAGTGTTTTTATAGTATATTTAGAATATATTTTACCATTTAATACAATTTTGGTTATTAGATATAATTTCACAATTAAACCGGACATAAAAAAGTGTCAATCTTTTGATAGTTATTATCTCTTAAAAACACGCTTTTTGTTTTAATGACGGGAATTAATTTTAAATTAATTTATGCCACTTCTGTGTTTTGAATTTGGAAAAATTGATTCCATATTCAGAATCAGGATTTTCAAATTGTGTAAATAGGTAACTTTTATTTTTAAACATTTTGAAAAATTACTTCGGTAAATATTTTATTTACCATGGTTAATGGTAAATCTGGTAAATAAGGGGTAAAAATATAATATTATAATAATACTAACATACCCTAAAACGTGTCCTAGACTTATTGGTTGATACATGTTCGACCATAGGCATCTTTGGGTCTATTTTGGGACCCCATGGAGCCACTTTTAGGTGATAGGGACACTTTATTTTAATTAAGTTAAAATGAATACAAAAATGACACAAGCATATATCGTTTAGAAAAACAATTTTTACATAGGGTTATATATGTTGGATTTTCGACTATAAATATTCATTAGAAGGCTAAAAAGATTTCCTACATAATGATATTTTATTTGTAATTTTGATAGATTACATAATGATATTTATTTATGATACAATTATGATGAAGTAATTAACATAATAGTGAAAATTTAAAATAATTGATATTATAAATACCCAAATAAATATAATTTAACCCTTTTAATGAATTAAACTAATTTTATAGGATAATATTACATATTAAGATTACTTTAATTAACATATTTCAAAGTAATCATTTTTTTATGAGTTTCACAAAAATCAACTATTGAATAGTGTCAAAATTGACATAAAAGAGTATTTAAAAAAAATATTATATTATTAATTGATATTAAATTCCTAAAAATATAAGGTTTGGCCAAGAGACTTATATCATGATATTTGTATCATTAGTGGACCTCATGGGGGGTCTCTTGGATGTATATGGTATGTTTATTAACCATATAATATAAAAATGCAAAGAGACATTGTAAAAGTGAAACTAATTAACTTAGAGTTAATACTTAAAGATAAGGTTAATATATTGACACAAACCTGTCTAAATTCTATTTTTTGAGTGGTTTTCGACCTATCCCCACCTTAAAATTTAAATAATAAACTTTGGAGAAATTTGAAACAGAATATGAATTTATTATAAATTAATATTTCTAGCTTTTCCAATGGTGCCCCTCACCCTTCTTATAAAAGGGCACTCCTCCTTCTCATTTCTTCACACCATCAAAGCCTTTTAGTTCGGCCAAAATCTGCCCAAATAATCTCCCAACTTCCCTCAATACAACCTAGAGTCCTTAGTTTGATTATAATGCCAACCTATGGATACCTTTTGATCAAATCAAAAGGAAGAACCCGAAGAAGAGGTAATGATTTCACCACCCTTTTCCGTGTTCCTTTCTTCTTCCACTTCTTCTTCCTTTTTATTACCATTCTGAAATAATAACTCTAGTATCATATATATACTGTGATGATATTATAAATATGGTAAAACAATTTTTATTATTCTATCCACCCTTTGAATAACATGTCACCATACGTGCGTATGTACGACTTACCGTCTCCACGTCGTGGTGAAATTGTTATTCAATATATTATTATTTGGATGGGTATAATAATGATGTCTAACTCATGTAAATAATAAATATAACATGTTAATGATTCTTTATATATGATATACCATCCATTTATATATTATTTTAATATCAAAAGAATGGTATTGTCGCTCGTGCGTACGTACGGACTACCATCTCCATGAACGCAATGAGATTCATTCTCCATTGTATCCATTCAAGTATAATTATCATTTGATGATTTAAAAATGATTTTTAAGGACTTGATATCATTCTAGATATGAATAATATACAACCTATCCATTAAAAACATGGCTTATTAATAAAACATATAAAAGAAAACGAGTAAGTTAACACCCGAAACAACAATAACACTAAGATATTATTAACAAATAAATGTTAAAAGATCATATATGATATCATATTAATGTATATGATTATTGTATAATTAAATAACAATTATTTCACCATTATACAGGAGGTTAACCTACCCCAACCAAGTAAAAGTACCAGGTAAGGGTTATTTTACAATCTCTTCATTATCCGAGGTTGTTTATACGTAATAATCTACTGGGATCTCTTTATCATCCACATCCATGTTTCTTAAAAATGTATTTCAAAACATTTTTACTATTTAAAATAATATGGGTTAAAGTCATTTATACCCTTTTTTGACTTTTTATATGATTTTTATAATGAAATCTTTCCATCATTTTCCAAACAAGGTTCTTTTTAACCTTTTCGACAGAATTAAGGTAAGAATGTTTTTTTAACTTATACAGTGGGTGAGGTTATTTTCCACCGTTATAAAATCGTCGAAGCTTACCTTACAATTTTTTAATAATATTTTCAAAGAAAATGTTTTATTTTATAAATATATGACTCTTAAATGATTTCAAAATAGAAAGAGATATTTATCTAAAAAGAGTTTTGATTTCACCTATGTCAACATCCTTTGATGTATTTTACGCTTATTTTAAGTTGATTTATTATGATACAAAACATAAATATTTTATTTAAGGTTTTGTGATATGTTTGACTGTGGATGTGCTATTTTTATACCATTCATAGTTTATGGTGAAATTATTGACATTCTGTATGCTAGTTTTAATATGAATGTTTATGTTATGTTTAAACCTTTTCATATGGGAATGCATTGGACTTAATATGTGACGGGTGGAGCCCGCTATAGATCCTCGATGCATCGGTAGGTCTCATGAGACAAAATAGTGTCTTGGCACAAGGCCTTGACAAAATCTTATTTGTAGTCTTGGCACGAAGCCTTGGCTATGTGGTTATGATAGTCTGGCATTATGCATTCCATCATTATGAAAGTGGTTATTAATATTGCATGTGATTATTAGATTAGTAGAATATCCATGTGAATAAGTAAATGGCATTATTTCATTTTATTTTTTCCATACTATGTTGAAGTTCAAGTTTAAAAGGCTTTTTTTTAGTTATACATTGCCTTAAATGTTTCTTCTTATATGTGAAGGTTTTTGCTATATTGTTATCCTTACTGGGCATTTTAGCTCACCCCTTTTCTATGTTATATTTTTCCCAGGGTATGAAGAAGTAAATTATGAATGACCTGCAGGGATATTATGTAGGGATATGAGTGTGGAATATGAAGAAATGATGTTGTTGTAGTTTTCATTTTTATGATGTAATGTAAGACTTATGAATTTATCTAGTGTTTACAAGGATACTAAACCAATTGGTCTTTCGATATTTGATACTTTTTGTGATCATGCCAATGTTATGTAATAATGCACCGACTCTAGGTAACTGGGGTCAGGGCGTTAAAAGAAGTATAAAGGATTTCATGGGTTGGTAGGGAAATAGTTCCTATTGACCTTGTTGCATGACATACGATAGGGAGACCATCTAGGACACATTATTTTAGGGGCCCCATGATTCAACCCATGGGATATGAAATTATTGAATGACTAAATGAGGTGGACCTAGATATAGGGTAGAGACCTAGAAGAGGTACATGCATCATAAGGACCTATGATTGTGTTAGGGTTGGGTTTATATGGGAAATTTAAAATTAATAAATTTAATTAAAATGAATCATAACAATATTCCATACTATTGATCATAATAAATGTCAATTTATATTTTAGCTATAGATCATGGTCATCATCTTTGTGTGGATCAGGAAGTGTTGGTTTTACAGGTTGACCAAGTTGATCACTAGAGTCATGATCTGTTTGAGGATGATGACCAGTGGTAGGGAGTGTTGTGAGGTTTTTAGTAGTAGAATTTGGGGAAGTATGATGAATCATTTTTTATGTAAAGATAAATGGATATCTAGTAGACTTTGATATTTATTTTAGTTTAATATGGGACCTGAATGTGTATTGGTTCCCCTTGGTAGTTAGTTAGATTTGAGGAGCTACATATCAGTAGTGATATCTGTACCATGGTGATCGGAAGAAGATAGATGTTTCATGGGTTGAATTCCAAAAAAGTGTTTTGGTTTAAGTTAATTTCATCAGCCATGATGGTTTTTAAGATACATTAGATACTCTCCATTCAATAATGGAGTATGTTAGTGCATGATCTTGGGATCAAGTTCGAGGACCTTATGTGAATTTTCAGATAAAATTTACCATACAAGGAGTCTCAAGTGGGGTGTCTTTAGGAGGAACTCCATCCTTCGATCAAGCAGGAAGTTACTACTTTTATGATGCCCACTTACTTAGAGGTTCAAAAAATGGGGGTGGGTCTTTTCAGGATGCACATGTGAGGAGGTTTACTATGATAGTGGAACCAATAGCGTTCTCCAAAGAGTAGAGTTATCAGTGGTAGCTCTTTGGATCTGAGTCCTTTGAAGTTTCCACTAGAAATTACTTGGCTCTAATAGCATTCTTTATAGCCACAAGTGAGATTCAAAATGTTTTGTTTCATTAATTAATGTTGTGTTTATCATCCAGATCAATGCCCAATGGATCTTGATCTCAGTTTGGTTGAGGTAGGTAGGTTCAATGCTATCCTCAACTACAATTGATAGTGAGACAATTTTAGTAATATGTAATGAAGGATTATACTCTATAGAATGGATATGGTGTAGGGAGAGGTCAAACTATAGATATTACACATGTTTATAGAACTAGAATCGAGGGTGGTTATGAAGGAGTTCTTCAACTGAGAGGTAGGGGAGTTGGGGGGTGGTCTGTTGCTTGTAGTGGAGGTAGTAGCACCAGTGGGTCTATAGATCATTAGAGGTTTTCATAGTTTATCATGTACCATTTTTGTGACTTTTATTATTCAATATATTTGTAATTATTTTTTTCACCTTCTCTTGACCATGATATGTGACTAGATGTAGATAGGATTCTAGTTCCCCTAGTCTTGAATAAACTAGTTCGAGGAAAGAAACACTTGTTTAATTTTTTATAGGGGAGAAGACTAATAATGAGGAAACAACATTCTTGTTTGAATAATTTTATACTATAGATAAAGCCATATGATGTCATCCTTGTCATAAACTAGTTTCATTATGTGTATGATATTATCGAATTCTTTGGTAGGAGAGTCATGTTCTCATATGTCGATGGTCTGTGTGTGGTTTTCATTGGTCTATAGGGTTTTCAGGTGGGTAGTAGATGGGAGATAGTTGGTCACCCAATATTGATTCATATTTTGGATATCACAAGTCAAAGGTTAAGCATAGAGATATAAAAAAGTCTAAATTCAGATACAAGTAAGAACACTTTGTGTTTTGTTCATTCATTTTAGTGTCACTAACACAATAGTTGAGTTCAAGAGTCTCGTGAAATCTATGTTTAATTATTTTAAAGACCAATTTATAGTTGGGTTCATTGGAAACAATCTGATATACTTAAGGTTTGAGTAGAAGCATGCTAAGCATATCAGATCTATTTTACAGGTTATTCATCTCCACCATATCTATGTAAATTTCTCTAAATTAACGTCTTGGATCTGAGAGTTGAATTTACTCAAGAATGTGGTGTATTAGAAGAACATAGTATTGGACCCATTGAAGATTGATCCATTAGTTTCTTTAGAAGCTCCCATGAATGTGTCATAACTTTGTAGATTCCTTTACCTCATGAGTTATTATTGGAGGGTTGTGCCTAATTTCTATCGAGTTGTAGGCCCATTGACATCATTTACTAGTAAGGACCAATGTTTTATGTGGAAAAAATCAATGCCAAGAAGAATTTTGTTATATGAAGGGTATGTTGGCCAGTAGACTAATGCTTTATCTTTTGGAGGAGGGTGTGTTGTTCGAAGAATCATGCTACATTTCCCATATGGGATTGGGATGCATCTTGATGGGGTAGAAGGTAATAATCTATTATGGTTCTAGTAAGGTGTTTCCCCTGAATCTAACTTTACTACCCATTATTTGGATCTATTAGAATTTGGGTTTGTGCTATATTTATGGTAGTATTAACTCATAGGGGAGAGTTTTAAGGTCATTATGGATCTCAAAATCATGAGGTATATCTTTTATCATTGTTTCCTAAATCCAAAATAAAATTAATGTGGATAAATTTTATTCATTATTATCATTTTGAGATCTCATTTAGCTTTGTAAAGGGGAATTTTATGGCCAAATCATTGAGAATAATGTCTCAGAATGAAATTTTTCAGGATCCTGGGGATGTTTTGAAAGTGACGGAGGAGTTGTAATCCCTGCAAAATGGGTGGATGATGGTAGAGGCTGGTTTTTCACATGATAGTGTAGTCTAATATGATATATAAGGTAGTGAAATCATAGTAGAGAGACTCAAAAGTAGAGGTTATGTGCAATCATGTTGGCCAAAACAATGCTCTGGAGGGATGGTTGGAAGATTGTTAAAACCAGATGACATTTTATATGAGTTTTTTTCTAGAAGAGATTCGAGATAGATTCCTTCACGAGTTCCCTAAACCGCCTTTGATGTACACTAGAAAATATATAAGACATAACATTGTTTGATGATGTAGTTTTGGTGTCCTGGGATGAAACACTCAGTGGTAGTGTTTGTGGCTCGTTGTCATGTTTTACAGCAGGTAAAGGCTGAGAATCATGTTTATGGAGGCTTTCTATATCCCATATATTTTACTAAGTATAAATGGGATGAAATATAGATGGATTTCATCATAGGTTTACCCAAATGACTAGGAAATTGTGATGGTAGATTGGTAATTTTGGATATGTTGACAAAATTAGATCACTTATAAGTGATCAAGGTGTCAGTTATAATGGTTGTATTGGAGAACAGGTATGTGGATGACATGGTGCAACTACATGTTGTCTTGAGGTCCACTATATTAGATCATGATTCACATTTTACCACGCAATTCTCTAGGGGATTGAAGCATTCTTTTGGGACTCAATTATTCCTCAACAGTTATTCCTCCCTAAGATGGATGAGAATGCAAACTGGACTATCTAGATGATATATGAAATACTATGAGAGGGATTCCTAGACATTATTGGCTCATGGGAATAATATGTTCCCTTGGTTGAGTTTTCCTATAAAAAAGTGTATCTCATCTATCAGATTGGATTGTTTTAAGCTTTTTTATGGTTGGCCATGTCATTCTCCATTATCCCCTAATAATTATTGAGATTTAGAAGTTATTGGATACAATGTGGTGGAGAGTATGATAGAGAAGGTTTAGTTGGTTTTGGAGAGGATGAAATAATTACATGATATAAAAAATATTATTCCAATACCTGGAGAAGTCCCTTAAGTTTAAGGTTATAGAACATGTGTTCTTAAAGGTTCAAACTTGATGTGGTTAGTAAAGGTTTCATAAGGGGAGTAAGCTCTCATGCTATTTTTTGGGCCCTTAGATGTGTTGGTCCATGTTGTTAAGGTGGGTTATTAGTTGGCCCTACCTCTTTGACTGGGCTATAACCGTGAAGTATTCCACATTTCTTAGATATGTTGGTATCTTCCTGATTACTCCAATTTCATTTAATGAGGAGATGTACTTCCCGAGAATGATGTGATATTTATGTAGAATCTAGTGGATATCCAAGATTGATGAGAGAAAGTTGAATTAGGATGTTCTGTTCCTTTGGATCGTGTGTTAAGGAGTCATGGTATCTTGGATGCATGTACTTGGGAGCGTGATATATTGATGCATTCCTAGTACCTGGAGTAGTTTTGAGTTTTACTATCTATTTTATTCTTTATTACGTCTTATTTGTACCTTTTTATTTTATGATATATTTTCCCCATTGAAATGATGTGTGTTATATGATGTGTTCTAATATTCTAACATATGAAAAAGTGAATATCTAATTCATAATTTAGATTCATTATACAATGATGTTATTAATCCTGTGTGGGTGAGTCATATCTATCATCAGAAGACAGTATCTTGACATAGATGTTGTTATTTCATGATTATTTTGTTTAGGGTGGTTCATTTAGATTAGATGGTGGTGGTTTTTCTGGTGTAACATTACCCTTGGGTGGCCTATCTATGGATGGTTGTTTGGACCTTTTATCTCTTTCCATCAGATTTAGTCTTTAATTATAGAGGGTGAAAACTATTTAAGAGTTATATTATGTAATGATATGGACCTTCTAATCCATTACATTATGATAAATATAGTGGTTTAGATGTTTAAGGAACTCAATTGTTTTTGGGATAATAAGGGGATAATTTTTGAGGTGTTTTGAAGGAAATAGGGGAGTTTTATTGGATGAAGAATTTTTTGGAAGTAGATCATTCTGGAGGTAGGTCATTTCTGGAAGTCATTCATTTAGGATAGTGGTAATTTTTTGTGGTAGATCATTCTAGTGGTAGTTTATCCTGGCAGGGGAAACCTAGAAGTTATAGGCTAATGGTAGAACCCTGTATGTGGCACCTTGGAGGTGGCACCCGGGCGGTGGCACCCTTGAGGTGGAACACTGGTTGTGTCAGTGACTAATGTTTGTATTTTTTATAAAATTTATAGATTTTCCATTTTGATTGTTTTATGACAAAAAATATGTTTATTTATTTAATTATTTTTTTCAATTATGTTTTAGTGGAGGATAATTATACTTTCTATTTAATCAGTGTTTGAAGATTTTTAAATGGTTCAACCATGTGATTTGGAATAAATACATTTTTCATGGTCAACTAATCCATACCAAATTCCATTATTTTCAAATATCATATTTCTATAGCAATGATCTGTCTTTTAATCTTTCCCACTGAATTTCCATATAGATGAGAGGTTCTGAATGCTTTTCCCTTAAATTCACGTATTCTTATTGTCAGTGTTGGTTCATGTTCTACACATATGTAGTTTCCACATATATAAACACCCCCTATTTTAGGTGCATCAATTTTTTATAAATAATCTTTATTATATATATAAATTCTGTTATTTATTTTTTATGTGTATCATGTTGGGAGGGTTTATATTTTTTATCTAAGAGGAAATTGTTTCATCTAAATTAAAATTGATAAATAAGTTTGTTAAATGAATATAAAAAGGGGTAGGTGAATGTGAATGACATGGTTTTTGTAGTATTTATTATTACTAATATTTTGATTGAACATACATAATTCCTCGATGAAAATCATTGTTATTGGTATCCCCTATTTTTTTATTTTTTTATATATTGTGATTCCCCTATTGTTCCATTGTTGTGAAACCACCTTAAATAACTACTTAACCACTTATACATGGCTACTGAATTAGTTTCTCCAGTATACATTAATTGAGGGATGACACCCTCAAATAAATAAGTGGAATTCATTGATATCCCCTATGAATAATCATTAAAATTATGTGGTATATGTTGTAATGTGTTTATGAAGGATGATGTGTATTTTGGATTGACATTGATGATGAGATGCATGGGAAGAAGTCATGTTGTTATGTTTTTGGGGGTAGTGGTCATGATATGGTTGTGCTGTGGGGCTGAAATGGTGGTTGAAATATGGTTTAGAAGATGGGTCAGGATGGTGGTTGTGGTGCAGTAATACAGTAGGGTTGTGATGGTGGATTTTTTATGCTATTTTCCCATGTAGTAATGGAACTAAATGCAAGAAAAAGATTTAAAATTTCAATATTTAATGAATAAATTGTGTATGGAATATTTGGATTATATTTTTAATGATTAGTATAAAATAATAGTATTAAAATACGAAACAATATACTTGTTTTAATAGAAAATGGTAGAAAAATAAAATTTTGAACATGGATTAATCACAATTAAATAATGAAACATGAATTGTGGATTGTGTTTTTCTTGTGCAGGGTTGTGCTTTTAATTTTTCCAGTAGAGTTTGAGGTTCATGTGAGATGTTTTATGCATTGGGTTTGAAACCTCAAGATGGGGATTCTGTTTTGTGAGTCTATATGTACATACATTGAATTTTCTCTATGATTTCTCTATGCTCTCCATGCATTTTGAGCACCATATGCAAACACCAAATGTGTTGGAACTATTTTTACCAACATACAGATGAGAGGATGGATGGATGGATACCTACTCTTTCTAACTCCCTCTTCTAGGAATTAGTGATATGCAATGGTTGTGATGGCTAGAAGTCAAGAGTTACAATATCATCATGTGTTGTGAAGATATGTGATGGACCAGATGACGTCAGGTGAGAGGTGATGAGATGGTTATGATGGGGATCATGCCTTGTAGGAGGAGGAACTGTTGTTGATGTCCTTCATGTTCAACAATATATACTACAGTAGTTATGATATTTGATAGGAGGTGATGGATCGGGTTCATGCGAGTAGGATGTGATGTTATGTGATGTTATTTAGATGATGTGGGAGTGCCAGGAAGAATTATGCTAGGGAGTGAGAGCATAGAATTATTGGGAAAATGGTGTGGGGTAACCTTAATCAATATGATTCATATTATATTATTATACTTGGATAATTTATTTAGAGAGTGATCCTTTCTAAGGCTGGATTTTGTCTATTATTCCAGTATAGATGTTGTTTGGTTCTGCTTCTTTATCATGGGTACATTAGTATGCTCTTTTCACATGTTCAAAATAGACAATGGTTTTCCTACCAAGTATAGTTTTATTCTCACCCTACATACATAATCATTTTTCACGTATTCAAGAGGAATTAGAGGACCATGATGGAAATTAATATCTTGGACCTTTGGACAATTGTTGTGTGACTGTTCTAGTTTTTTTTGGTATTTACTTGGGTGAATTTTATCTGCATCAGTTTTATATAAACTTGAATTGTGGGATCTTTTTTGGATTTATTATGTATATTTCATGGATTTTATTTTGACTAATTCATCTTATATCCCAAATATTATTTATATTATATTGGTTAATGATTCACAAACATGATATTTTTATACGCTTGGTGCGAGGATCTATCTAAGGGACTATTGGAGGTGAAAATCTGAGTTCATTATCTATATCCCTTCATTACATTATCTTTGGATAGAGGGGGTTTTGACATTATTAATCCCAAGTTAAATTGATTAGGAAATGATTTATTAATGTGGGGGGGGGATGTAATTTCAAATGTTAAAAAAAAAACTATGTTCGATAACGTATAAGAAATGCAGCACCAAATATAAATGAACTCTAAAATATTATTATTCAAATACGAACATTATAATCTAACAATTGAATTGGAAGATATGAATTAAAAATAAATAAATATTATTATATATATATATATATATCTACTAATATATAAAATTTGTTTATTAATTCTTATAAAACAATCGTTCAATTTTTATTAGTCATTTTATTCTTCAAAGATATGTTTTCATCAAAAATGATTTTTTTAAAGAACAATAAAATTAAAATATAAAAAATTTAGAAATATTATTTTACCATCTAAATATCATTTTTAATCACTATATCAATATTATCAATGGGATTTTTTTGGATTTTATTAAAAGATTCATTTTATAATTAATAGTAAAAAATACATATTTTTAATGAAAACAATATTTTTTTATTTCATGAATTCACAGATTTCCATTTTTTTAATTTTTTATAAAATTTTGTTTAGTATTTTTATGTAATTAATAATCCAATTATTTTCACTGGAATCAATTTTATAGTTTAATTTTGTATAAAAATATTTTTATACTTAAAACACATTTTTCAAAAAAACCATTTTTCATCACATGTTTTTGGTCTATTATTAAAATACATTCAGCAAATTGTATGTTTTGAATCCTGAAAAGGGTTTATATATTTGATATTATGATGTTTAAATTTTATATATATTCAAATTTTATTTTTTTATATTTATAATTGTAGCTTTAGTATTTTTTTCCATGGTAATGGGAATGTAAGGTTAATATTGTTCAAAATCACACGATAAGGACTAAAAAATATCCTTACCACATAAATTAATTTTATTTCTGACTATAAATCATCAATAATAATTGAAAAATAAAATTCATGACCATTTTCTGATTTTTTTTCCTATTATTTTTACCCATATATTATTTTATATAATGTAAAGTAAAAAATGTATCACTCTTGTTTTATTAACAATAATAATCTTATATAGGGATAAAGAAAGATTATGTTTGACTATAAATACCTAATTGAAATAAACATTAATTTTATTTTCCATGGAAAACCATTTCTAATTTTTGTGATGAAATAATCACAAAAAATTCTTACTCAATGACATTAGTGTAATTATTTAATTAATAAGTAATTAAATTAAAGATTTTAAAAATAATAAAATTAATATAATATGAATGAATTATTTTTTCATGATTTTTGTAAAAAAATATTAAATACTATAGAGTTTTAATTATTTATATTCGGATCCCATTTTTGACTCATAGTTTTAAATTTCAAATTAAATGAATACTTGAAAAATTGACATTAATGATATTTTATAATAAATTCTAATTTATTAAGTGATTTAAAATTTATAAAAATCCTATAATAACCCATGAGATTAGGATAAGGTTTAAAATTTCAATATTGTCCCATTTATGAACTGTATACTCTTTTATTAAAATTATCTTGACCCCTAAGGATTAAAATCTTTGTTTTTACAGTAATTGTCAAAAACAGATAAATTGGGATAAACAAGTCAGTAAGGGTAAGAAAATAATATAAAAAAACAAAATTTTTATTTGTTGATGTTATTTATACCCATAAACATTATAGATTCCAATATTATAAACTTGGAGACATATTTAGATAAACTTTAATATATATTTTAATAAATACTAAATGTGGGTTTCCCCTCTCTAATAAATGGGAACATTATCCCCTCTTTTCTTCACACTTAAAGGACAATTTTTTTTCATCCTATACAAGACCAATTTTTCCTGACATTATGAATATATTATATTGAGTCGAATACCAGCTTTAGTGGTTTTAAGGTGTAAACCAATAGAGGTTGTTCGAAGAAGAGGTGCAATTCATAACTGAACATTTTAATTTTATTTCTTCTTCCAAACCATTCAAAACATCTCTATACATTATGGGATTATATCATCAATAACGTATATATACTGAGATGTTATTATGATATTTTAATAATTCATATCATATTATAACCACCATCATATGTGAATTTAATCTGTCATTTGTGTGTCGAAAAAATTACTGCATCATGAATTGATGCAATTAATTTTTCATCAAAACCATTCACTCATAGTTATGATGATGTAATTTATGTTTATATATGATATTAATAACATTTTTAACATTATTATAATATAATATTTCACCCAATTTTTTAAATTTCAATACAATGACAAATGATAACATCATTAGTGCGTAGACATGGACTAACACCACCACGATGTGATGCTATTCATTTTTCATTTCCACATCACAATTGTGATATATAAATATTTAATTAAGTATTTAATTTTTTATTATATTATTATCATTATGGAATGATCAAATAATAATCTCCCTTTTCCAAAATGATTACTATAAAATGGAAATGTCACTAATGCATACATATGACCTACTATCTTCATGATTTTCACATAGTTAATTTTTTTTATAATCATAATTCATGATGTTTTGTAAAATTATAATTTCTGTATAAAAATAATAATAGTTTACTAATTATTATTATGAATATTATTGAAAATTAATTCTTTTTATGTATGGAAATCACACCTATGCTTTTTTTAAATTATCAATAGAACATCATCAAAATATCTTATGCAGAAGTAATTGATTAGGTAATTAAATAGTTCACTAGAACAAATGAAATAAATATTTTACCGAAAATATATTAATCATGTAAAATTTTCCTATGAAATAAAATAATTTAAAATAATTTATTTTACATGTTTTAATTGAAAAACATGGAATATCTTGACTCAAGGTAAGGTATTCCATATCAATATTTTTCATTGAAGCTTGTTTTATTGTTATGCAACTAATTTAATTTACATGGTGTATATACATCCATTTTAAATATTATATGATGAATACTCCAAAAATCTTGGTACTTTATGTTATAATTAAAAATATTTTATCCAAAGTGATTTTATTTGAATGTTACCATGTGGTAAAGGGTTTCTTAACTCGATTTATTTTCATGGGATATAACTCATTTCATTGAATTTTTTAGTTCATGATTATGTGTGAATTTATATAAATATTCATTAATTTTAAATTTTCATACGATTTGTGTGTATTAAATTTTTTACACAAAATATATCCTTTTATTAATTCTCAATTCAATGATATTATCATTTTAAGGGTTATTAATCTCAAAATC
This sequence comes from Viscum album, assembly GCA_963277665.1. Classification (NCBI taxonomy): domain Eukaryota; kingdom Viridiplantae; phylum Streptophyta; class Magnoliopsida; order Santalales; family Viscaceae; genus Viscum; species Viscum album. Next base: position 1,010,713,298 of record OY728141.1, on the reverse strand, counting down.
TCTTTCCTTGGGATACACATTTTAGATATGAATATATGTTATTTATTGAGGTTTATATACTACCCCGTTGACATGTTTTATAATGAGTCCCTTTATGATCATGATATTTAATTTTTCATTTTAATTTATTCTCAAATGGGGAATATTATTGAAAAATTACCAATGTAGAAAAGGATTTACGTTATAATCACCAATATATTCATTATTGTTTACATTCAATGTTCATTGGGGGGAAATCATATACTATTTTTTCATAGAACACATCTCTTTTATTTAACATTTTTAATAATATTGTTTTAAATTTTTAGTTTACATTTCTTACCTTATTGATCAAAGAAACATCATGGAAGCCATTTGTAAGTGATACTAATCCTGTATCATTTTTTGACTAGGAATGTTTATCCCCAATATCCATGTTTTAAAAAATGAATTTAAAAATATCTAAACATAAATAACATACTAAATATATTTCAAATGTTATATTACCTTTCCTTTAATTGATTTTAAAATAGAATTTCATGTCATTTTCAAAATGGGTCATTTTTTACTACCTTCAAAAAAAATATTTTTTTATTTTAAACAATTATAAGATGAATAGATTTTATCGACATCATAAAAATTATTTTTATTGAATAATTGTTTTTAGGTTTAAATGTTTATATTCACAGAATTCTTTCTTTACAATATTTTGATAATTTTCAGTTTATAAAAGTTATTCATGTTGTGAATAATTTAATTTCCTCTAGAATTTTTTTAATGATCCAATAATGGTATTTACATTCATCAAAATAAAAAATCCTTGTTGTTACTAATACTCAATTGGGGACATTTTTAAATGATAACATCCACTTTATTTTTCTCGATGAATTATGACTGTTTTTATAATATTGTTATGGAATCCATTTATTTAACATGGATTAATCATGTTATGAAAAAAAATAGATTTTATTTTGAGTTTTATGATGAAATTATTATTCTATGTTATTTATTCATGTTATAGTTATTTGAAAATGATTACAATAATTGGTGACCCAAATATATCTTAAAAAATAGGATTATAGCCTTTATATCTTGTGAAACAATAGTTTGAGCCCTATTATAGCTCTGGATACAATAAGTTGATCTCTATTTTCGCTCATGAAATGAAGTATGTTTTCCATAATAGATATCCAATTCATTTGGTACGAATAATATTCGTATTCAATCATATGGTTATTCCTATTTTTATGTGTTATATAAAGATAATGTCATAATATACCAACATGTTTTATTTATTATTTCTATGGGTTTATAATGTTTCCTTATATTGATTTTAAAACACATAGCTAATGACTATTGATTCTGAAGAATGTTTTTTTATATAATTATTACATTTTTAAATATTTAGTATCTATGTATTGATTTGTATAAATTATATAATTTCATGATAAAAAACGTTTATTAAGTCAACAAAAACATATTCCCATATTATCACCATTGAATATATTTAATTATTAGTGCTTATGTTATCTTTACCGAGAGTTTGGGCTCAAATTTCTTATGTTTTCCTTTCCCTTGGTTTTCTAGAAAGGCATTAAATATGTAATGCCTAAGAGTGTTAATAAATGTCAAATTCTTAGTGCGAGATGATGTAGATCTTTATGGAGAAAATAATTATCTATCAATGTTATTATATAATATTTTTTTTAAATTTCATAAATTATATACCAAAATGGGACTTGGTTATATTAGTGATTCTTTATTTACTTTTAATGTTGTTAGTTTTGGACAGAATAATTTGTGTCGCGTTTATTAGTAAAAAATAAAGAAATTTTTATGTGTATGTTTATAGCACCAGACCTGAGAGTGTGGATATAAGGTAATTATTGTTGGTATCATAGTAGAATTTAAAAACCATTAGAGAATAATATGTCTTCATGTGAGGTAATCAGAAGGGTTATAGACACCATCTTGGGTTTATAAGTTCAAGGTTTATCATAAGTTCAAAGTCATAGACAACCCATTTTTGGTTTGATGTTATGAAATATTTAGGTGATTAATGGCATTTTGGGATAGGTTTTGTTTTTTTAATGTATGTTCAACCCTTATGTTTAATTTGAAGTAATTTTCTGGGAATAAATCCTTTAATTTTTTGGGAACAAGTTTAATATTATAGATAAACACCAGGGTTTATCATATCATTCCTGTTATGATAATTAGTGGTTATTACAATTATAGATAATATTATATCTATTAATATGGGATTGACAACTGATTTGGTGATTATGTAACGAATGAAGAAGTTCATTATTTTTGGGAAAATTCAGTAATTTAGATATATGAGATATCATGGGATTTTTTTTAGGAATATCATTTGAATTATATTTTGTAATAATTTTATATTATCTATTTGGAAATTTATTTTATTTATCTAAATTCTTATCATAACTTGGAGATTATATCATTTGGGAATATTCATTTTTTTTATGAGACATTAAGATTGATTTCTATTATTTGGAGATAAATGTAAAATTTTTTATTGATGAATATGTGTCAAATCATTTTAATTTTTTTGTTTAATGATTTTTTGGGAATATTTTGAAGAATTATAAGGGTATTTATTTGTGTAATGATATAGTTTTTTAATTTTGGTATTAATATTTAATTTTTTAGATTTCAGTTTTATTTCTCAGTATGAAGGTTCATTAATTTATAGATTTTTCTTATCTTTTTCTAAACAATTTGATTTTGCATATTTTTTAAATAAAAGAGTAATATATTATTATATATTTATAGATTATTTGATTCATTACATGTTGATTCTAGTGCCTCATATATGAAAAATTCACCTTGAATACTCATCGGTTGGAGAAAAATATTACATTGTGGTGGAAATTTATTAATGGATGAAATTAACAATCTAATGTATGTATAATTATTCCTTATCTCTATATATAGTAAATAATTACTGAAATCTATGAATATGATCTTGAAGAAAAAAAATATATCATATTACCTTATTTTTTTTATGAATTGATGGCCATTTTCACACAACTTTGGCTTACAACTTTGTTATTGTAAACATTCACATGATCATTAACTTCATTTTGATGAATGATCCCTATCAATCTCTATAATTGTTTAGAAATTAAATTTTCCATCCATGACATCATCATAAATTCATATTAATCTTATCCTATTTTGAAACCATGTTTTTTCATTCTAGATGACCATCATACTTCCCTTTCTCTATTTTCATTTGGAATTATTATTAATATTTTTTTCATTTTTGGGATTCAGAAAATGTATTTAAAAAATGAATCCCTTGACTACCAATCGAGAGTTAAAATTATGAAGAGAAAATTTATTAATTTTGGAGAATTTAATATCTCAGGTTTTGAAGTGAATTACTATTTTCGATAGTGTACAAGAAACACATCACCAAACATAATAAATGAACAATACATTGATATTTAAATCTTACAATTGAATCCTAGATGATGAATTGGTGGGTATGATAGTTATAACTGAATTATGAAATATATTTTAAGATCATAATAAATAAAAGATATTGATGATTTTTTAGGCAATAATCACTAATTTTTTTATTTATTCATATATTTAAAAACCACAAAATTGTTTTTATGATATCATTAGTGATTTTATTTTTCAAATATATATTTTATTCATAAATATTATTATTTTTTTAAATGTAAATAATATAATTAATTTAAGTAAAATTTAAATATTTTATTAAATAAATATAATACCATTTCTAATCATCATATTTTTATTATCATAGGGTTAAATTTGGAGAATTTTCTATAAATATTTCTTTTTCAGTGAAACTGAAAAATACTGATTTTTATTGGAAACTATTTTTTTTTTCAAGGGGTTGAAAATTTCCCTTTATATTGAAAAGGTTTCAAATAAAAATTTTCTCACTTTTATTATGAATAATATGATGAATTTAATTGGAATAAATATTATTTTTTAACTTGGTATAAAAATAATTTCATACATAAAAGTGAATTTTCATGAAATCCATTTTTCATCACGTTTTTTATAGATTAATTTTATTTTAAATTATTCCAGTTATTATATTTAATTATAAATAATTATATATATAATTTTATTAAATATTTTCACATTTGGTAAGTAGGACTATTTTTTGTTTTTGGAAATTATATAATTTAACATTATCAATTTTTATTACAATTATAATTGGTAAGTTAGGTAATTAATGTAACAAATAATAAGATATGGACTAAAATATAAAACATAAAGCTGATTTAATTTAATTGGATGAGAATATATTTTCCATAATCATAAAAAATTATAATCTAGGATCCTTTTTCTATTTTCCCGTGATTTGGACTTTTGTATTATATTAAATGATGAAGGTAAAAAAAGCCACATTATTACTTTTAACAACAATATTATTTTTTAGGGATAGATAAAACCTAGGTTTTGTTATAAATACTTCTTTTAATTATAAATTATTTATCACTATCATTTTAATTTATTTCTAATTTTTAGAAATGATATAATTACCTTTAATTATTATGTAACACTAATATAAAAATTATTCAAATAATATTAAAATAAAATAACTGATTTTACAAATATTAAACATAATATAATTTCAATAAATTATAATTTTTCATGATTTTTTAGAATAATATGACATATTAGAGAAGTTTCAATTATTTATATTAAAATAAATGTTTTTGTTAATGTTTTAATAGTCTACTTAAATGAATACTTCCGAGAATTCTATTACATATATTTTATTATAAATAATTTATTATTAAATGATTTTAAATTCTTAAGAATAATATCATCTACTATGTTATTATTATATTGTTAAAAATATAAAATATGTTCCATTACTATAAATTTATTCATTTATTGTAATTATCTTGACCTCTAATGAGTAAAAACATCTTTATCCCAATAATTTTCAAAAAAGGTTCAAGTGGGTTAAAACAACATGAAAAGTGTAAAAACCTACTCAAATCAATTAAAAATTATTTTATGATATTACTTAGTCCCATAATCATATTATATTCTAATTGTGTCAATCTAGAGGTAGTTGAACCTGAAAATTAATAATCATTTTATGAAATTTTAAAATATCCCCACCTCTCTCTTATAAAAGGGTACCTTCTATAATTTATATACACATCAATAACAAGGTTTTTCATCCAAGGCCTACCCAAATACATTAATAAAATTCACTAAAACATTTTAGAGGTCTTAGGATTTAAATAATATTGATATCATATTGATTGACTTGTAAATAGAGGGGAGTTTTATGAAGAAGAGATACAATTATTAAATGATAATTTTACAATATTTCATCTTCCACCTCCTTCAACACATTTAAATAATGATGAGATAATAGAATATTTGTAAAAAATATAATTATATGTTATTAGGAAAGCTTAATATCATATATCCATATAATAATTCCATAAAATTGGAAAGAAATCCATCATTCTTGTATACAAAGGACTACCTCCTCACAAACTGATGTAATTTTTTTCCATAACCACCAATCAAAAATAGTTATAACAGTAGAATTAATGTTTTCATTTATAATTCAGAAAATATTTTTAATTCAAAAAATATTTTTCATCAGTAATTTTTTTCCTTTCCATACACTGAAAAAATGATTACGTCTTTCGTGCCAACTTATCGATTACCACCACCACAAAGCTATGGTATTCATTTTTTATCACCACATAACATGGATAATATATATGTTTATTTAAATATATAACATAATATTAATGATATTATTATATTTTTATAATGATAAAATAATACCTAACTTATTTCCATAATGATTATTGAAATATTGAAATGCTACGCATTCATATGTACAACCTAACATCTCTATGATTTTAATGTAGTTAATTTTTCATATCCATCATTTGTGATTAGTTTTAAAATAATAGTTAATGTATTAAATTATAATTATATCACATATATTATTATGAATATTATGTAAATATTACCCCTAAAATGATGTTCAACCAACTGAAGATGTATTAAAATTATGAACTCAAAATCTGTAAAATATATGTTGTGGACTTAACTGATTATGTAATTTAAAATATTATTAAAAAAATATAATAAATGGTTTATTGATAAGGTATTAAATATTGATTTTTTTATGAAATAAAATAATTTATATAAGTTTATTATATCGGTGTTTAAGGCCATACATGGAATGTTTTGACTCCAGGTAAAGGATTATAACTAAATATTCGTTTATTGAAGTAGATTTTTTGATATAAACCTATTTTATTATGAATAGTGTATATAAATAACATTTAAATATTATATAATGAATCCATAATACTTCATGTTATTTTATGTCACAATTTAAATTATTTCATCAAAGGTGATTTTATTTGAATGCTATCAATAGTAAAGGGTTTCTTAACTCAATTTTTATTAACTAGGTTATAATTCATATTTTATGATGTGTTTATAATACACCTTTGATATGTTATATCAGAAATATGCATATTTTAATGAAATTTATTTTTTTTATGTAATCCATCATGGGGTTATGATTAAAAAGATTCAAAAGTGGAAAATGATTTATTTAACAATCTTCATTCTTTATGAGATATTTTATGTTAAAGGTGTCTTATAGGGAAATCATATTATCTTATTTTCTCAAATAAAATATCTTTTATTATATTGTAGTCATGGATATGGATTACATGATTAATTTAAATTTCATCCCGTATTGATTAAAAAATTATCATGGATGTATTTTCTATGTTATATCGATTTTGTATCTTCTTTTATATCAAAAATCATAAACCACCATATCCATGTTCTCTAAAATATTTTCAAAAAATATTTATTTTTAAACAGAAATGATTTCATAAAACAATTTAACATTATCTTTTACCTTGTTTTAAATTTTTTTAAAAAGTTATATCATAATGCATTCCAATTGGTTCACTTTTTACTCCCTTTACCACACATTTGAAAATAATGTATCTTTTTAACATTTACCACCTAAATAGATTTTTATGCCCTCTAGACCAATATTATTTTGGAGGATTACTTTATATGTTTCTTAGGTAATTTTTAATTAATATTAATTTCAATATATTTGTAGAGTGTTTATTTGTTAAAATTTTACATTCAATGTGGAAATTTTATTTTCCTTAAGAATGATTATAATGATAATTTAATGGTTTTTCCAAAAATATAAAAAAACTCTTAATGTTGCATATACTACATTGAGGATATTTTATAATTATTACATACTCATTATTTCTCTATAAAGATTATAGTTTTGTCAATGATATTTTTATGGAACACATTTATTTTCCCATGTATAATCTTGTTATTATAAGAATAATGGTTATTATTGTGCGTTTTACAATGAAATGAAATATATATATATATGCAATTTATTCATGTTACCATTCTTAGAATTAATTTATAATAAAAAGTGATCTCTATGCAACTTTTTAGGAATGATTGATCCCTAATAAATCTCATTATACTACAGTTTCATCCCCATTATAACTTATAAGATGACAAGTTGTGGAACCTTATAGATCATGATATGATGGTTGGCCTCATTATAGATCTATAAGGAATGTGGTAGGAATTATATTGGAAGCATACAATATGTTTATTCTAAATTTTATGGGTTACTTAAGGGTTTTATAGTAATATTGTTTCATAACACCATCATGTTTTGTTTATTTGTTATATGGGTGTTTACTTATTCCATTGATCAATATTGAGAACACATGGCTCATGATTATTGATTCCTATGACTATTTTTATCATTAAACCTTTATATAATGTTTCCTGATTAAATATCTAAGTATTGATGTATATAACTTATCATATATTATGATAATTATCTTTGATAATTTAAATGTACCATTATTCCCATCTTATTAATATTTATGACTTTCAATTTCTAATTATTATGTTTAACCATGATGATAATTTGAGCTATCCCTTATTATGTTTCATTTTCCATAGGTTGGGATGAAAGGATTTTTTCTTAAGAAGTTAACTAGTTAACAAATTAATAGTTGGAAATGATTTTTATATTTAGGATGGAGTTGATTATGTACCAAATTTTTTATGTAATATTATTTACTAATTCTCTAAAACAATATTTCTAAAAGGTAATTGGGTATTTAATTAATCAATTACTTTCTTTTGATGTTTTAAATTTTTGGATGGAAAAATTGGGTCACATTTATCAGTATCCAATATAGAAATGTAGAATTTATCTTTATAGAACCAAATATGGTTGTGTCGGTTTTGGGATATACACATAGTGTCATGATCAATGTGACTAGTTTTTTTGGGAAAATTGATATAAGTGATCCATAATTTAATTTTTTTAAAAAAATTCAATATATATTTTTTAGGCATCACAACATACCAAAGAATTATTCCACACATAGAACATATAAAGGATGGCCTATGCATCAATATTACTCGAATACAAAGGAATGTAATATTAAAATCCTAGTATGAGATATGAAATAGAGGAAACCAAATGATTTAATAAATTTTCATAGACCAATGCACAACCAAATAATAATATTGGAACCAAACTCCACGATTATTAAAGTAAATATGGAATTTTATAATGGTGTTGGGTCAAATATGTTAGGAACCCTTACATGGATCTTGATTTCATGTTGGTAAAACAATTCTCAAAGTTCAGACTAGTACAATATTTTTAGAGTTTTGATAGATATAACCTATTACATGTTATTTAATTTCATAAATTGAGGAAAAATATATTATTTATTTACAGGCCATAAGATAAGGACGTGTATTGTTATCTTTGACATCATGTTTTACAAAAAGGTTAAATCCCTATTTGAATTGATAAGAAAATATTACCAAAGAGAAATATCAAAAGGAGTCATGAATGAGCTCAGAATATAGTCCTTGATAATCTCTATGTATATAGGAATCCCATGAATTAGACCATTAAAAATATATATGGATGTGGTGTTAGTAAACTTATAGTAGGTAAGGAATGTCATGATAGGAAAATTTTTAAATGTACATATGGACATAATATCTATTAAGTGATAGAGATATCCCTAGTGTAGAAATATATTGTAAATTGGGAATTACTACTTATGTACATATTGATTGTATATAAACAATGGATTTGGGAATTTAGATAACATGGATTGAAATTTTTTGATTAGTTTCCGGACATATGGGTTTTCAAATTCATTCCAGTTTGGTGTCATGTAGGGTGAACTATATCCCATTTAGTTCAATGATATGATATAAAGACTCGAACACTAAGAAATATATATTTATTTTACAAATAAAATTTTATTAAACTCAACATGACATAGATAATGGGATAATTTGTTGTATTTATTTTTTAACTGGACCTATTGAGGGGAAAATTAATGTGAATTTATAGACTATATACTGGTTCACGGTTGAGTATTAATATATTTTGTAGTTGGGAAATTTGTGTAAAATCATGTAATCAACAAATATATAAAAACATTATAATAAAAGGGATGTTAGTACATATTTAAATTTTTCTCTATATAGATCTGGATGATATATAGAAGAGGAGGGGTGAAATGTATAGGTTACCAGTTGTGAGAAGAAAAAATTGAAACCTGACATGAATTTGAATGGCCTCACCACTAGGGGGGAAACCCATGTCATAGTGGAATTTTCAGTAATTTATGGGATGGAATATTCAACCCTCATAATGTATCATGTCATTATATGAATCAAGACACATGTATTTTTAGTAAATCATGTTAGGGGTGTTTTTTATCACTGTTGGTTCATTATTATGGAGCTATATATTGGATACATCCACATAGATTTGGATAATGCATTGGATTGGTAAAATTGTTATAAAATAGTTCATTACCCTGAATTTATGAGAATTAATTTTATTCCATCATGGGGTAATGGATTAATTCCATGCACAATAATAAATATTGCACATATTAGGTCCTAATGTAAGTAAATTATACTATATAAATCTGAAAACTCGAAGTAGTTTAGGGTCTTCTAGGATAGGCTATTTATGATTCTATTTAACATCTTTAATTTAGATAAAGGGTATTTTGTTTTTTTGGATCATATGATAAGGGCCAACACTGTATAATTTAACAATATATAATGAGTATATTTTTCCATGTAGTTTAACATCTTGTAGTGTGAAAATGATGAGAAATTGTTTAAGTTTATATCATTTGGTCTATAAACCACACTTTTTAACTTTATTCCACAAGAAATAGGATCACTACCTTTCGGAATGATACTTATCGATCATGAAAGTTAGAGTGATCCTTTAGAACCTCAAATATAATATGATCCATAGTTGGTGTGAGAAAGATGAAGTATGTGACAGACCACCTCTACTGGATGAGAGAACTTAAAATGGGTAGATTTTATCCTTGTTGTTTTGAATCATACTTTCAAGAAATATCATATATTTTAAGGTCATTGAATGAGAAATTAACATTATGATGATTAACTCTATGTACCGAATAAATTTTGTCATGATATTTAATGTCATTCTACAAGGATGATGTAATGTATTATTACATCATGCATTTAGGAAATTTTAAACATATTATGGTATAAGGTATTAAAATTCTTGAGAAAAGTCACATTGGTAACTAGTGTAATGAACTCATCAAAAATTGTGATATTATAGTAGGCCCCATCTAAGTATAAATTTTGTATGGAGTAAGTTACATCCTATACTAGTTCAAGTATAAATGTATTCTTATATGGTATATTCTATATTATGATAGAAGAAACAAATCCAACATAGTTAAATTAGTATAGTTAATCATTCATATTGATATATTATTCAATATGGGTATGGATTATTTTTATGTTGAAGAGTCTGTAAAAACCTTTTGACATCAAGTTACCTAAATTCACCCAATCAGTTTTGTGATTGTTTATCTTCAAATTAATCATTATATAAATTGTTTGATAAAAAGGATTTCTAATACCCAATGGTTAATACTAACTTTATACCATATAAAATCGAATATGTGATCTCTTGTGCAATAGTGTGTATAGTGGTTCTATAATGAAATAAAAACATATAGAAATTTATCTAGACATGAATTATTATATATGTCTATTATATTTTAAAGGATATTAGAATATTTATTATTAAAATAAATTATCTATCCAATTTAGGCTACAATGTAGTTTGATGTGGGATTAGACTCAATTTATTAATTTATGATACATTAATTTCAAATTATATAAGCATAAATTAGTGCTAGTGTTCCTCAATATAGTTTGAGGGACACAAAATATGGTGATGATGTTTTATAAAAAAAAGTTGATGATATTTGTTTTGGGAAATCCATGAATTATATAACCTCAAATCATTTTGAAAAGAATATCGTAGCAATATGGTTGTACTGGAGCAAATATTTTATATATGGGGGATATTTTATTATAATATCTATTCATGAGATAGAAAATGGAGAACAATATTGTTAGTGTAACTTGGGGTTAAACACACTGGGGGGGGGGGTTAATTAGTGTGGGATAATTTTTATCACATTAAAACATTTGTCTCTTTTTATACCAATGTATCTTATTTTTTTAATGGTTATCTTATCTTATTCACCTATAGCTAGAATGAATGTACACAAAAAGATAAGGCATAAAGTACACTAAGATATTTAAATAGGTTTTCCTCTTGTGTGGATGACTATATAATAAGTGTATAGTGGTTATTATTCTACATGCACTCTAATCCCTTATTATTATAAATAGATACATAATATTGGGAATGACCATGGACTAACTCTATTAAAACCAACTAGAAAAAATGATAGATGTATCATTGAATCACAAGAATAAATGGTTTTCCAAATCCCTCCCAATGTTATCATCAATGTTTAAAAATTATTACTCAATAGAAAAAAATGATTTTTATAAAATTCATCAAAATAATTAAATAAAAATGGATTCCCTGAACACAACAATAAATGTTTTTTTTCTATTATATAATAATAAAATAGGATACTTGTTCTTTTCAATTTTCAGATAGAATAATATGAATATATTATAGACTAGCTAACTCATAATTCCTCAAAAAATAGTATCAAAATTTTTAGTTATATCATTTATCTTCAATTTACCTCAGCATATTAAAAATTTATGAAACTAAATAAAACTTCAGATTTTATAATCATTTTATTAAATATTGAGTTTTAAAAAAATTAATTCCACCTGTCTCTGAATTATCAACTCAATCATTTCTAATGCTCAATTAATTTATTCAAATTCACATTATGGATACATGATATAATTCAGGGTACATTATATTTGAGTAAACTCTAATGAAAAGAATTTTAGTATTTCAATTATTTTATTTAATTTAAATATTTAAATTCATTGTTTTTTCAATTTCTCTCTTTGGGATATATTATTTGATTTATTAATTAATTATAAAAATGTATTGGATATCTCATGTTGTATGTACAGTGTTAATGAACACATGGTTCTATTATGATTCCTGAAAAAATGAGTAACATACATGGAGTAATGTATATACTCATTCTAACAATTTTTCTGTTTGTTAATTATATTTATAATCATGGATTCATAGATAGAATATATTATAATATTCTTTCATGTTATTATAAATTAAAATATTCATTTTCTTCACATGATAGAGGAAACTTATCATAATTTCTTTTTCTTATTCAAGAAACTACATGTGTACATTTATATTCTTTTCAAACAAATGAATCTCATGATTTTTTTTCTTAAAAAATATTTATATCCATTTTGTTTCTAAAGATACATAAAATAACAGATGGTCTATATGAATTATACTATATTCATGAAGAATCCTTATATTATCACTTGATATTGATGCTTCTTTATATAATGTTGAATGATCATACAAACTCTATTTTCTTTTGAATAAAAAAATTGATCCACTCAACATATATGATTTACAACCCACCTTCTCAGATTATTTCTTTGGTATTTTTGGAGAAATTAACCTCCTCCACTGTGACACCATTTACTTTGATAAAAAATATTTATACTGACTAATCTTAATGTCTTGTAAAAAATTATTTTTCAATCCTTCTTTTAAATCAGTAATGTTCTAAATGTTTCTCAAATATTTTGACATTAAAATTCAAGTTGTCACTTATTATATGAGACCATGTTATCTCTTCATGTTGATATTATTATGTTTATTTGAAAATAGTCACATTAATTATTTTTTTATGACTTCAAACTCATGCCAGCATGAATAGAATACTGAAACTCTCATTGCACTTCTATAGAATCAAATTCTTTGATCTGATTAATTAAAGCAAATAGTAGTATGAATTCATGAAGGTTTGTGGCATCATAACCTCAAAATATCAATCATTTGAGAATGGATAGAATATAAAAGTTGAGGAATTCATGAAATAAAGTGTAAAAAAAATTTCTTATGAGGTTGAAGATGACACTCAATTTCTATTGGATGGCTCATTTTATACTGATTAGATTACACATGTGAAATATGATTTTTTTTAAATGAGTGAATAGTATAATGAAAATTATTTGTCTAAAAAAATATTGGTTCTCTATCATGAACTTCTTAATAACACTCTCAGCATCAACATCGTTTCAATCCCACACCAGGGATGACACCTATATACACAACACACATGCCTCGCCCATGCAACATCATACCATTTCACGGTCCACCAGGTCTATGCATAAATTTTATGCACTCACCAGTGTGCTCCAAGTGGTGTATATGAAAACATTCTACCTCATTCCATCGATACAGAACCTAGAAGTATCTACCACATGGATAGTAATACTCCCACATGTGTGGGTTTGATGTGGCATATAATGGACATCCTGGTACGCATAATTTTTAAGTTAAGGACCCAAAAAAACTTTATAATCACCGTGTATGAAAATTTCATCCCAACTAAATCACTTCTTTAACTAATTCATCGTGTAATATAGAAATATATATTTATTGACCAATACAAATTATATTCATTTTTCTTATTATAATTTCATAATGTAATTCTTTAAAACTCCTCATGCAATAATATTGATAATATATATACTTTTAACATATTAATTTATCAACATAAACAATATTCATATGAAAGAATCAATAAATGGTTTTTCATTACTTATTATGATGTTATAAACAACTTGAAACACATTATAACATGTTTTTGAATTAATAAACATCGGTATATCCATCATTATAATCATATTCACATCATCCAAAATATACTATATAACCACTGATCATCAACACATTTAACTAATCATAAACAACATTCTGGTGATCTCAAGTAGACTTCCCAGCTATTCTCTTTTTCCACTATATATTTTCATTAAATTATTCTACCATAGAATAAAATATTGAAAAAACACAACCAAAACACAAATTAGGATCATCAATCTCCCTCAATGTATTTGTTTTCATTATGAATATAGAATTTTTTATTTCAATATATCCTTCATTTTTTCAGTCCTTTTTTTCTTCTATCCCACTTATTAATAATAAATACATACTAAATGATAGGTGATGGAATCATTTTATTGTTAAGAAATATTCTTGTGTGATAAACCTCTGTAGAAAACAAGGGGGTATAATTTGAACATCAATATGGCCCATTATAAACATAAAATAGAATAAAAAATTATATAACATAACTAGCTTCACTACTCATAGACTTCTAAATGGTTTATATGATGACATTATTTATTTCAAAACAATTTATGAAACGAAAGTGCTTATTTAATAACACCACACGTAAATAGAATTATCATGATACATTTTACTCTATATTCATGCACTCATGTCAACAAATAGATTAAAATAATTCATTTAAATTAGAAAATTAATTTTAATTATATTAGTCCGAAAATATCCTCATGATTGATTTTACATGTTATTGAATCATTTATATATCCCCCTTATGATTAAACTTCATTTTTTTGAATAATAATGGTAGAGTATTCCCACATTACTCATAAATGAAATCTTGATGATTTACCTTATAGAGATATAAATTTTTCATGTACTATAATTTCCTAGGAATTTCATTATACCTAATCTCATTGTATGATCATTACTTTTACTTCTATAAGATGGATCTTCTGATTTGTTCTTCTTATGAAAGTCAATTAATGTGAATCTTAATTATTGTGTCCTAATTCGCATTGTAACTTCAAATATATTGATCAACTATGGTATCTTGGACATATTCATTAAGTATGATATTTTTTGTTTTGTAATAAATATTTTTCAATATATCAACTGATAAATTAAATTTGGATTGTGAATTATATAATATTTATAATGATTAATACATCTTTCAAATAAAAAAATAAATCATCATTATTAATTCTAACCCATAGTGTGTGAATCACCTTCAATTCCCTAATAATAATAATAAAACAAAATGTTGATGAGAATAAGGTTAATATCCAATCAATTTTAATGAGATAAAAAATTAGATTTTTTCTCAACAATGAAACTCATTTATATTACCATCTATGTGAGGGTGAACTCTTTATTATGAACTCTAAAAATTTCAATGATATATTGGGTATCATGGTATCTTCACTTCCATTAGTATTAACCTTGTGTTTACTTTCCATAATAACACTTTCCATCAAGGAAAATTCATCACATTGTGATTTTCCAATATTTTCTGCATATATTATATGATATAAAGTTATGAAATAATAATTATCTAAGATATTTTTATCCCTTATTAACCTTCCACAATAAACAGCTGATATATTTTGGTCATCAGTTGTTGATAAGATATGAGGGAATTCAAAATATTTAGGGGGAATATTCTTATTTCAATTTGTATATTCCTTCAACCTTGTTTATTAAACATTATTTACTCTCTCCAAACTAGATAGAATGGCTAGATGTATATCATTTAAAATATGAATAACATAATTTTTTGTTCTACATGGATTTTCAAGTGTTCTCTTTAACATTTCAATTTTTTTATTTTGGATGTTTTTATGTCTATGTTTCTTAATCTTATATTTATACATTGTTATGTAAATTGGACACTGATTTTGATCAATGGTGTGACCCTTTCTTCAATAAAATAAGAATATTATTCTGTCTAATGTGGAAATATTTTTTATTTTTAGGTTTGTGTTGATTATAAATATTCCTCTATTTTTCACCCCAATTATACATACATGAATTATTTTATAACATATTTTGAATATAATTTGTAATGATTTTATCCCAATCCATCCCAATTTAGGGTTATATATTGTGGTAAAATTAGATGTCATTTTATTATTAATGGTTTTGGTGGCATGATTGGATATTTTATTAAATATTACATATTTTTTGTGGCTGTTGAATGAGAATATATCATAGAGGTTCTTGAAAAATTAAAATCCATTTATTATAGATACATTCATGTATTATTTCTATGGAAATTTTCATCTAATATTTTATCCCCCTTTATGTAGGAACAATTTGATTCTCTAATAATGAAATTTTATACCCACAATTATATACCATGTTCTTAAATCATAAAAAGTTATAATAGTAGCCAAAAAAATTGGATATATTCTTTTGGACTAAAAAATGGAAATATTGACATGATTACTTATTTTATCTCTCTTAATTATTAAAATGAAATTTTTAATTGAATCATCTTATTTTACATGTGTATTGGATTATCATATATTTATATCTAAGAGCCTCATTTAACTTCTTTATCCATGTTTTCACTAGTTTTGGTTTTGAACAATCACATTTCATAAAAACAAGTTTATCACCAATAAAAGTATTTTAAGTGGATGGTACCTTATTATTATAGACTCTTTGAGATTGATTAGTGGGTCGTCTCAATCAATTGTATCAACTAGAAATGGTGGTATAGGATATGTTTCTTCTTTAAATGTTTGTGTGGCTTCATTTCTTGTATTAATAGATCTTATTTAATATTATCATGAATAATTAGATTAATTTTTATAAATAATATCTATTTTGAATAAAATTTCAATACATTTCATATTTAGGTTGAATTTAACATCCTCTAAAAATTTCATCTTATCTACACATTTTTTCCATATATTATAAATTTTATAATCATGCTTTTTATTAATCTCTTATAAAAAATTCATGATCATTAATCTCTTTTTCATTAATCTCAAGTAGATATTTTTGGACTCTCTGATATATTTATATTTTTCATCTAATGAATGGATCTTCATATAATTTCTTTAATGACATAATATTTTCCCTGAATTGTGGTTTACTATAAATCTTAATAAAGAGGAATCATTCTTTATGTTTGACTATATCTAATTCTTTAGCTATAATTTATTAGAGTGATTGATATTAGCTTGTAACCCTCATTAAAATATTTTTCCATGTATTCTAAATTTTCATCAAGATAAGATAACACTTCATTCATTCCTTTATATTACCAACAGAAAGAATTGAATATTTAATTAAGAATTGTATGGATAATATATTCCATAGTAGAAACTGATTCTAAATTAAATTCCTTAGTTATAAGATCACATTCACTCATACATGGATCTTCAGGAGGAAAATTTTGATAAGGTATTTTTTCCATATCTTTATGTAAGATGAGACTCTACATGATGTATGAATATTGTCATTCTCTTTTATGGTAGAATAAAATACACACACTTTTAATCCAATATGTGATCGTTCATAAATAAAAATAATTAATTGGGAAACAAATTCATCATCCTCCTTACACATGAGGGATGTCTTATTCATTTTTGACAATTCATGCTTCATTTTATTCTTCAATGTCATTTATATGATATAATTATAATCTATAGTAGTTAAAGATCCTCCATATTTTCATTCTATACATTTTATGGATTCAAAATTAATTTAATTTTCATCATCAATAGATACTTATTCCATAAGTCATCACATAATTTTAAATTTAGAAAAAAATTTGAATCATAAAAAGATTCAAAATAGAGAATCTAATAAGAGGTGTTATCTTCCTTGGAATCCAATTATATGGATCACATTGGGATGAACATAATTGGGGGGGGGTTCGAATCAGTGTGGGATTATTTTTATAAATTTTAAAAATTTATCATGTTTTATACATATGTATGTTATGCAGTGAATATTAAATTTTTTTTCTTCACTTGTAGTTAATAATACTATACACAAAACCTAAAAATAATAATAGCACTATGATTTTTAATAAGGATTAACTCTACTGTATATGACCACTTCTTCAGCATATTGTTGTTATCATAACACGTTTACACCACTTAATAGAAAATATTTAATAAATCATGGACAATGGAATGATATTGGACCCACTCTCTTAGCACTAACTAGGTAAAATGGATGATTTATATTTAAATAACTAGAATTTAGGACGTTGAAAAATCCCTCTTGAAGTGATTATTAATGTATATTAAGTCTTCATAAATTGAAAAAAATTATTATAATCCACATTCTAAAAAAAACAATCAAAATTTCTTCCCTGAATTCCCTAATTAACATGTTGTATCAAAAATATGACAGTTTAATTGGATTATATTGTTTTCCTTTTTTATTTAGAATAATGTAAATATATTATAGACGGGCTATCTCAAAGTTCCTCAACTAAAAATATAAAAAATTGTAATTGTATTAGTTTTATTATATTCTTCTATGTGAATAAAATCTTTATGAAAATGAATCACACGTCACTTTTTATGTTAATTTTATTCAATAATGACCTTACACAATATCATTGTAACATGTTTCATAAATCTAATCGAAAAAAATACTTCTAGTATTAAATTAATGTTATTCAAATTCACATCATTCATACATAATATAGTGCATGGTGTATGATATTGGAATAAAATCCTTCTCACAATCATTTTATTATTCCCATTATTTTAGGTCATTCTTAGGTTCTATCTCATGGTTTTTTACCATATATCTTTATGTTGTCTTATATTCTTCAGTAATGTTTTATACAAATTAAATAGATTCCTCTAGTTACTATTAGAATATTTGATTATGAAAACATGGTTTTATTTTTGTTTATAAAAAATAATAGCCTATATGGAGTCACATATCAATATGATATCATGATATTCTTATATCATTATGTAAGTTATAATCAACGATTATAAAATAGTCCATTGTATAGTTTTTCTTCATGTGCCTTGACACACATGTTGTCTTATTCTTCATTTAAAAATAGGGTATTAAAATATTCACTTGATTATATTATTTAAGAAACTACTTGTGTGATGGACTATTCATCACCAGTAAATGAAGATCACATATCTATATCCTCAAATATGATTTATTCCATAATATTATATATTGATTCATCCTATAATTGTGGAAATATATTTGGAATCTTTTTTTATTCATGAAACCTAAGTGGATCTTGAGATCTTGATTATTCTTTGTGAAACATAGTAGTTCTGAGGAAAATTATTATCTATTAAGGGAAAATTGAAACCCACTCAATAAAAACTAATGGAACCCCACCTTCACGGCTTAGTGAATACATATTTATATTAAATGATCCTCTGCCATTGCACCACAAAATCCATTGATATAGAATCCAAATAAAATATGGTTTTAAAAAACTATAATATTTGATGATTCTTAAATATTAAGACTCAAAAAATAATATTATCACCTCTATCATTGAGATCTTTTTTTATATTCAGAGTTAGATTCACTTGTGCCTGAAAAAAATAATCAAACTCCTTTAACTTGATATCATCAAACTCATTCAATAATGAACAGCGTGATATAAATCTTATTGTACACTAATATAATAATAATATTTGATACAATAAATTCATAAAAAGTGCAGCATTTATACCTAACGTTTTGTTTCCAGATTGAATCAATATATCTATCATTTGACCATGGATCGATGATGAAAGTCATCACATGCAAAAATTCAAGACTAAAAATCCCATTGATCATTATGAGGCAGAATAAGATGATCTATTTCCAATGGTTAACAAAAATTATATTGATCATATGACCCATGATATTTATAATAGTATTTATAATGGATGAACAATATCATGCACTTTCCTTATCTCACATCAAGCTGGTTCTCTATCTTATTCTGATTAATAACAGTATCAATATAATCTTTAGTTCAGGTAGGCACTAGAGTTGACACCCAAATTCATAAGACATATTCCTCACATGAGCCACACAACACTAATTTATGGTCCATCCAAGCTCACCTATGCACCCTATGTGAAAACTAGTGTTCTTATAGTGGGTATTAGACATGATCGGTAGATACCTTCATAACTATCCTTCAAGGATGGTTGTCCCATGTGGTTACGTCATCTCCCACTTCTGTGGGATCCATATATCCTAGTTAAGCTAAATTGTATTCCAATTATTTTAGTTAAGTCCCAAAATTTACTCGGTAATTACCAATTATGAAATTTCCAAGTCATCTAAATGCCTTCTTCAGATTCATTCAAAATGGAAAATAAAAATTTATTCTGTAAATAATTTAAACTATTATTTATTCATCCAGTTAAAAAATAATCAAATAATTATTCAAAACACCTCATGGAATAATATTGAAATTAAATTTCCTTCTTATATGACAAATAATTGATATACTCAATATTCATATGAAATTATTAGTAGAGGATTGATCATTATTTATAATTATGTTATAAACAATGTAAATTACATTAGAACATGTTATTTAGTCAGTGGATACTAGTTCATCAATCATCAATTTATATTTTTATCACCCCAAACCTTAAACCCCCTTATATTCTATTATTTATGGTGGTAGAGGCATTTGGATGGGGTTTTCATGTAGTTGGAGGGAAATTTGGGGTTGAAAATGGAAAATCTAGATGTATATGAAGCATGAGGTTTACCATAAAGAGATAGAACTATACCATGGAGAGGTTGACATCAATATAGAGTATTGAGAGGTGGTTTTTAGTTCTACTTATATGATTAGAATTACTACAACACGGAGAGAGTTTGTGGATGGGATATAGGTTTCATACAAAAGTGGTTGTGGTTTAGTGGCAGTGGATATTTAATGGGGTCCTAAGGGTGAGTTTTGGTGGTTCTTACAATTTCATTGAATCTATATCATTGATCATGATTGTGTTGAAACCTCTTACTTCATGGATGGGTTTTATGGTATGATGTATTTATAGACACAATAGTCCCATCCCTAATTAGATAGATACATGGTATGGATATATCCATAATTCATAGAGGATCCATTGTATATCTGGATTTTGGGTTGGTTCTTCCCCCTACACTATATTCGGTTACTTTTTTAGAAATTATGCAGTTTGGTGTGTGAGGCTATGTAGTGGTATTATGTTTTATAGACTCGATTTGAATCCGAAAGATCCCCTAAACCACTTCATTCTACAAACATTCTTCATATTTCTTAGGTAACCCAATGATATCCAAATGGGGTAAATAAACCCAATTTTAGTGACTTTTATCTGCATTCGTAGGAGATTACTCCTTATTTTTTCATGGTTTCTTTAATTATTTACCTAACTTGTAATCTTCTATATAAATCTTCCGGTGAAAGCATGATTCCATGTAACTAGTAGTTTGTTGTTATTGGGAAGTAGAATGATTGAGTTTTTTGTCTTCTAGGCTAGTAGGGGTGTTCTCATTTATTGCATTGTTTAGTGGTGTCCTTCCTATTGAATATACCTTATAATGTGAATCAGAATGATTCATTTGAGGAAATGGATCTTTCATATCCCTTATATTCATACCTACAGAAGGGATCATGTTTTTTATCTATAGGAAGATATTATAAATTATAATGAAAATGAAAATTAATAGGTATAATTTAAATTGTAGGAGAAGTGGATTTAAACAAATCTTATTACCAACATTTTTAATATTTGATATTGAGATTATATATGATTATTTACTAGATGAAAATTTCAGAAATTGGGGGATTTTTTTGAGTTAGGGATGATGTGTTTATACAATCTTGTTTGGTGATTGTTTGATATCACTTTAAATTAAATTATTTTTGAATTTAGATTCTGATAAAAAATTCATTGCACATTGAAATTATATCTTGTTATATAATTCAAATGAAATAATAAAGTGAATGGTATGATAATCCCCTTGAATAAACCGAAAAAATTATATGAAAATTATGTAAAAAGTGTTGTGATGTTATTTTTTAATTTATGGTATTGATTTTTTTTGTGATTCATGGTTGTGATGTATAGTGTAAATGTGTTAATATATGGGGAAGGAGTGTGCCTGATGGGATGAGGAGGTAAATGTTATTGTTAAATGGTGAATGTGTGTGGATTTCTAGCATGTCGTTGGTAGTTTTTATGAGTTTGTATACCGTCATTTATTTTCTCCAACCTAGAGCCTATAGGAGGCATGACTTGGAGATCATTATCTATCTTACCTCATTTTCCACCCTGTAAGGATATCTACGAAGGGATTTTGTCATGAAATATTGGTATCAAAGGGTTTGGTTATGAGATAAGATGATGTTTTTAATTATGAATATTGAGGATTGAATCTGCTGGATGGGATGTAGTGTCTTTTAATCATGGTGTGGGACATTAGATAGGTTAGGAAGACTAATACATGACCATTTAGGTACCTCTATGATGCAATTGAAGGAATTCCATCCCACCGAATGACAGTGTGAGTTGATTACTATTGAATAGTAGAGACATTTGGGAGGGACATGTATCATGATTTCTCATTTAGTTATTATTGTTAGGTCATTTTGGGAAATTAATGTTATTTATATAAATATAATTGAAATTTAATAAAACTAGGGTTAAGAATCCATTGTTTCCCTTCTATCTATTTCTCATGGATGTTGAATACACATGTTTTAGGTTGTGGATTTTTAGTAGGATGATATAGAATATCATTATAGGATTATCCCAACATATGACGATGAGTTAAAGAGTAGGACCTTGTGTTCCTTTTTGTGGAAGTGTATGGGGAAGTATAAAGAAAGTGATTTTAATTCGGAGACAGAGAGACAGTTGTAGGAGCTTTAGATTTCCTTTATTTTGACATAGGACCTAAAAGTGTACTAAATCTCATTGGTTGTAATTTAGATGTGTGTAGTTATACATCAATGGTGGAAACTATATCTTATTGAGAGGAATAATATATACGTTTTGTGAGCTAACATTGAAAAAGAGTTTTGAGGGCATTTCCTCTCTTAAATAGTTAATGTTGTAAATATATTAGAGTTTTTATCTCTTTTAAAGGGATGTTCTTATTTTAGGAATATTGGTATTAAATTTTGGTATATTTTATAATTTTTCCTGGTCTTTTTCAAAAGAGTGGTCCCAAGCATGGAATTCGGACCAGGAACACTACCTTATATATTTATTGCAGTTACTCCATTTATTTTCTATCAAAATTTGATTTTTATATAAATGAGGAAGTGATAAAGAATATAAAATCATGAGGAGGATTAGCATGTCTAAGGAACCAACGGGGTTTCTTTAAAAATATTGTTGTCAATTCAAGGTCTCAGGCACCATTGCCTTCGATGTTTTGACCAATGGGTAGTTAACCACATACTCATATATTTTTAACATTAGGGGAAATGGGGTTTTTAGGTCTTTTTGTTTTTCATTCTATGTTTGTGGGGGTTTGTGTCCATAGATAGAATTAATTCCCAGTAATTTTCAAACTCTAGTGTGGTTGAGATAATCTAGTTTAGAATAAAACATAGCAGCATCCACAAGAGAGGTTTTTTTAATAGCTAGGGAAGTGGTATTATGATCCAACAAGAAGAGATGGGGTTAACAGAGGTCAAAGTTTGGAGGATCCTTATGTTTAGGGACCTTGACCAGAGTGTACCAACGGAGGTGGATACTAATAAATATTTAGAGGATTTGGTGTGGTTAGTTCCTTCAAGTGGCATTAATAGATCCCGAAGGACAAAATATTATTATAGGTTCAATCATTTTATCATATACTCATGTTTTTTTGTGTTTCTTCCCATATGTGTTTCTCAATACTTCTTTACCCACACTATAGTCAGTTCTCTAGTACATGATGTGGATATGATTCCCATTACTTGGTGTTAAATATTCCATTCAGTGGTCAGAACAACTTTTTTGAGGTGTGTTGATTTTGTAGACTGAATATGGGGCCACATTATGCATTTTTGGATCTGATCATACTTTAGAAGAAGTCTTATGATGTCATTATAATCATTGACTAGTTGTATACTATGTGGCTTGTTATCAATGACTTCTGATGGAGTGTCTTGTTTTTAGAAGTGGATGTCCAATTTATGGGTTATGTTGTGGAGTGGGTTTGTCAGGTGGGTAGTAGATATTTTGAGACCATTCATTCTTTAACCGAAGAGTTTTCCATGTAAATCACATGGATTGGTATGGTGGAGATTCCTAGACTAATCATAGATTTTTTGATGTTTTTTATAATGAGGTTGTGATGTTACCACACAATTGGATATCAAGATCATGACAGATCATCATCCCATTGATTCTATGATTTGAATTAATCTTTGAAATATAGAATCACATGAGTTACTGGAGTTGAGGATTCAAATATATGAAATTATGTAGAAGGGATTCATCCATCCATGTATGTTGTATTAGGGTGGTCTAGTGTTATTTCTTAATAAGTCAGCTGGTTATCTAAGGTTTTTTATAGAATAAATATGATGAATTGGGTGAAGATAAATAATTTCCACCCACTTCTAACAATTTATGATCATCTCAACTAGTTGTTAGAGTCTAGTTGGTTTTCTATGATCAATCTTCATGCATGATATCACCAGTTGAGGGTGAAGGAGAGAGATATCCTGAAGACATCATTCAGATCTAGGTATATGAAATTTGAGTTCCTTATTAAACTTTTTGGTGTTATGATCACATATGAAGTGTTCATGGGGATTATGAGGTACTTGTTTCATGAATTCAAGGAAATGTTCATATTCATGTACATTGATGACATATTTATCTACTACATGATAGAGTAGAAGCATTTTGATCATCTCAGAGCTTTCATCTAATCTCTTCGACATCACTAACTCCATGGAAATTTGTCCATGTGTAATTTATAGACATTAGAGATTTATTTCCTTATGCATGTGGTGTCTCAGTAGGTTCTAGTCATGGATATATTAGAGGAAAAATCACCTAATTCTTGGGTAAAACATAATAATATTTTATATTGTTTTAGTTACCATGGAAATATGAGATATTACCAAAGGTTAATGTCTGATTTATCCCATATTAAAGCCGCACGAAAAAAATTTACTAAGAAGGTACATGATTTTATATGTATTGGTCGGTGTCAGACTAATTTTGACAACCTGAAGGTGAATTTTACCTTTTCTATGGTAATCCAGTTACTAGAGTAAGGGTTTATTTTTGAGGTGTTCCTTGATGATTATTTTTTGGATTTAGGGTGTGTCTTGATGAAATATAAATTATTGATATCATATGGTTCTTTTGAGTGACACCCCACTAGAATTACTATTCCAAACATGATCTGGATCTCATAGTAGCTGAATTCTCAGTAAAGCTAGTGGGACATTATTTCATAAGGGTGTTGACTATGGTCTTCATACTTCACAAGACCTTGAGGTATATATTATGTTAGTATGACCTAAATATATCGAAATTGAGGTCGATAGAGTTTCTTTAGGATTATAATTATGAGATCTCATACACCTTGGGAATGTAAATGTTATGGATTATTAACTATGTTTGATGTTTTGGAATGAAGTCTTTTAAAAGTCAAAATATTTCTAGAGGTTGATAGAGGAGTTGGAATCCATGAGGATAGATATGTGGGTGGTTTATAGTAGAGTTTTACTGTTTAATATGATAGTAAAATGGTCATTGATGTAGTAAGTGGAGGAATCTTTGTGGGGGGGGAGTGGAGTAAGAGGCGATGCATGATCTTGTTGGACATGGTGATACACTGGAGGAAAGGTTAATAAATAGTTGAAACTAGATTTTGTGTTAGGGGAAGATATTTTCTGAGGTAGAGATGCATGACGGAGTCCTTTACATGTTTCTTTTCTAAACATTGGTGATGCACCCAAGGGTATCTAAGATGTAAAATTATTGGATGATGTGGTATTGGTGGCCTAGGATGAAATTGGAATTTATAGAGTTTGTGGCTCGATATTTGGACTACATGTAGGTAAAGGCTGAGAACAATGTTCCTAGATGTTTTTGTAGACCTTTCATGTTACCAAGTGGAAGTGGAAAAAATATCAATAGAATTTAGCATAGGATGGAAGAGAAATTATGGATGTTTTGATTCTATTTTTGTAATCAATTATTGGTAGATGAAGCGATATAACATCAACGTGATAAAATATTTCGGTTCCATGGTTGTCATATCAAGGAGGAATATTAATGAATATTTGTTACTACATAGAGTTTAAATATCCCTTGTGATGGACCAAGAATCAAATTTTACCAATTGAGTTTAGACTGGATTAAATCATTTGTTTAGAAAATTGTTATCCCTCAACACTTATTTCAACAGACAATAAAAATGGAAGATAAAGTGGAATATCCATAAATCTAGAGACATGTTTCGGGCATTCATCATGGACCCCAGGGGGTCATGAGCGAAATTATCAATTTTTTTTAGGATTCTAATGACAACATCTATCACTCATCGATTGGAAATGCCCCATTTTATGATTTTTAAATGTTGTAATGTTGTTATTTTTTATATTGGGATGCATTTGAGGAGTTATCAATTCTTGTTACTAATGTGGTACAGAGAACAACAATTATTTTTTAGGTTATTTGTGAGATTATTATAGTAATGTATGGCTATAAGGTGTCATATTCCAATCATATAAGGATGCCTTTGGAGTTTGAGGTTATGGAACATGTTTTATTAAAAGTTTATCCTATACATAGGCAATAGAGGTTTGGAGGGGGGTATGTTATCACCTATATTTATGGGTACTTTTGAGGAGTTTAGATGTATTTTTTTTGATAATTAGTGGGAACGTATCCCATGACTTAATGAGTTCCATGATTTCCTACATGTATCCCAGCTCTACTGGAATCTTCATGATGACACGCATGTCATTGAATGAAGAAAGATGGATATAGGGGATGATGTGACATTCATGGATTGAATAACATAGATCCTAGATCATTAGAAAAACATATCATGTGAATGGAACCTTTCATTAGTTCATGTGATTTGGAGGAATTGTGGCCTAGAGGAAAGTATGTGGGAGTGATAGTCATAGATTCATGCCTAGTACCTAGAGTTGTTTTGAGTCTCGCATAAATATGTTTTTCATATTATGTGATGGATTCTTGGATATTTTTTGTTTATAATGTGTTACTTTTTCATAATGTAAATTTTTTAATTCTTATATCATATATAGTGGGGATAAAATAATTCAAAATAGAGACATGTTATACTATAACATGTTTTAAAACCATATGGGTGAGTCAGTTCCACCCAATGCTGATAATATATTAATGTAGGAACTGCATTTCCATGATTTGTGTGTTTAAAGCTATATTGTGTGTTGAATTTTTAATTAATTAGTTTTGGATAAGTGAAATTTATAATTGGGAGTGGTTTGTTATTTTTGCAAATTTTTTTGAGGATGTTGTGAGATTATGGTGGGGTTTTAGTTGAGAGAGATTGTTGGGTGGTATCTTAATGAATAGAAGTTTGGACCTCTTTCACTCAATCTTCGGGATTAGTTTTTTTCTCATGGACTAGAATTTTTTATGTTGTATTTGATGTACCATCATAGATCTTATAACCCATTAATTACTGAAAATTCTTTTTGTGGAGGCGTTTAGGGTAGGATCTTAGGCATATGGAAGGAATAGGGAGGTTGTAGATGGAAAACCCAACTGATGGGATTTTTGTAGCATGGAGCCTATAGTTTCATTTCAATTAGATTATACTATGTGGTGGAGAGGATGATTATGGAATAGAGTCTCATGATGAGGTTTTTGGTGCTACTATTAAAATAAATATATCTATGGTTGAGATATAGTTTATTGTGGGGGGATGGGTTTCATACACAGGTGGCTAAAGTGATGGGAATTTGGCTACGCCATAGAGTCCTAGGAGTGAGTTTTGATGGTTATTTCAATTTTGGGTTAGTTTTTTTATTGATATAGGTTGTATCATAGCATTATTCTTGGTATATGGGTTCTATGGTGTTGTGTACATGGTATTGAATTATTTCTTTCCATATAATAATGGATATGCCAAGGGAGATAACTATAATTCTAAGAGGTTCCTTTGACCATTATGGCTGTGATGTGGTCCTTCATCACCGCATCACAATACCTTCCTTTTTTAGTAATAATGTGGTATGGTGTGTGAGGTTTCACCATGGTCATATTTTTTTATGAATGGGTATAAATTTTAAAATTCACAAGAACCCCATAATTCTACCGACTATATTCTCATTTCATAGGCAACCCAAGTGCGTCCTAATTTTTGTTTTCATTCCCCTTTTACTTTCTTTCAATAATAAATGTGGTAGATTGATCATTGGTGTTTTTAGGTGATTTTCATCATTTTCCATCCTTATTTCCCCCATGTTCATCATCTCAGAAAAGGATTCTACCAAGAAGGCCAAAATTTATTGATTTTGGGTATGATAATGATGTGGATGTTCTATTATAGGTTATTAAGTGAGTTATCCTTCATTTTGGTGTTTTTGGTGGAACTAAATCTTGATTCAACCCTGTACAATAAATGGGAAATATTCATTTTAGATCTATGAGCCTTCACTTCACTGTTAGTCATACTTATGGTAGGGATCATGCTATTGTTTTTTTGGAATATATTTTGTAATATCTTAATAATTATAATGAATTGGTATAATTGATAATAATGTATAAGGTGATTGAAATTCATATTTTTACCAATTTTTATATTAACTGATATTGAGATTGTACAGTACTGATGGATTACATAAAATTATAGTCACTAAAATCATTATTTGGTCCATGATTGATGTGTTTTTATTTTTGTGTATTTTTTTGATGTCAAATTATATTAAATAATATAAGAATGTATATTTAGATAATAAATTGGTTGCACATAGAAATTATGAATTGTTTGATAATTCCCTAGAAATAAGGAAGTAAAAGTGATAAAAAATGCCGTTCAAAATATTGAATAACGATATGTGAATGGTGGGAATGGTTCTGTGATGTGTGGTTGTGATACGTGGTTTTAATTATTGTTTTTTATGTGTGGTTGTGTTTTTTGGTATTGATGTATGTGGTGGATGTGCTGTGATATGGGAATGGTTTGTAAATGATTTTATGGTGAGGTGTTTATAGTTTTGAAATGGTTTTTTTTTTCAGGGAATGCTAGTACGAGGAAGATGGTTTATATGATTTGATGAGTTGTATTAGTTTCACTAGTTGTAATGGAATTAAATAGTAATGGTGAACTAAAATGGTATGGTTGGAAATGATTAAATAACACTTGAATTAAAGTGGTACATGTGGTGAAAATGGTTGGAACATGAATTTTAAATTAATGGGTCAGATAATTAAAGGGTTTAATAATTGAAATGGTTTAAAAATAGGTTATCCAAAATATTTCATTACAATATGTGGAGGGAGGAATGTGGTTTGTTGTTTTTGTCAAGTGGTTTTTTTGTGTGTTTTTGTGAATTTAGTGTTGGTGGAAAAAGTGATAGAGGTTGTGAGGCTTAATGGTGATGTTGTGAGTTGGAATATTTTAAATGTGGACACATTAGGTGGAATTATTTATGTATATATATTTATTTTTTCTCCTCATTATTTCTATATAGACCCTCTTACATCAAGCACCTTGTGCTGACAACCAATTGTTTTGGTGGTGTTTTCCCTAATAACTTTATTGTGAGGATGGATGGATGGCTACCCCTAATCTACCACTATCACTTATAAGTGAATTATATATGAATGATATGTGATGGTCAGGAGAAAAAAGTTTATTAATAATGGTGTTTGATGATATTATTATGTGGATATTGTGGGGGTCATTCGTGGTAGGAGGATGGATCATAATTGTTGTCCATTATGTTCACAATACAATACTAATCAGTTTATGACTACGAATGTTATTTGATTTGATGGCCCATGTTTCATTGGGTGAGATGTGATGCAGCACCCTGATTTTTCATGGACCATATTTTCTGAATAAATTAAAATTATCCTATATGTCGTGTAATTCACTAAGTCAAACCTTCCATTCACACTAAATCAACTTGTTGTATGTGACACACAACACTGAACTGGCGTATGATACACACATCCTTGAGTATAGATTATTTTTAAATGTATAAAAGAAGTAGGTTTGGATAATGATATATGTAACACCAAAAAAAACCTTAACTACAAGAAACACTGATTTGTCTTGCATTACATGCACGAGAGGCGTTCCCCGATAGCTTGCATTGCACGCAATACCGAGTTTCACAAAACATTAATATATTACTAAAATATTATTATTAAATGGGATATAAAGTAGCCATTATAAAAAGTATTAAACAAATTTTTAATTTTATATAAAATTAACATTAATAATTCTTTTTTCTAGTCATGATATATGAACAAATTCAATTTTTTAGATAAAAGAATTATTTTTCAAAAAATACAGTCTTCCACATTTTGATGGGGAACCCATTTTAAATATATTTTTGAACAGTTTTATATATTCTATTTGACAAAATAAAAATTTCATTTGGAATAGGGACATTAAAATTTACTTTGGTTTAATTTTGGTTATTTTTTTGGTAAAATTTATATTTTAATGAATAGTAAAAAATAGTGTATTTTAATTAAAAAAAAACTTTTCATAAAATTTATTTATATAGTTAGATTTTATTTTTAATTAGTTATACTGTGTAATTTAATTGTATTTTTATCATTCAATCCAATGTTGGTCATTGTAATTAATTTCACATTTAAATTGTATATAAACACATTTTAATCTTTTGACAATTTTTACTTTTTAAAAATCCAATTTCTGGTATTGACAATGAGAATTAATTTTTAATTAATTTCTGAAAATTCTATGTTTTGAATGTAGAAAAATGGATTCCAAAATTTTAATCATAAGGTTCATATTTTTAAAATTTTTTATTTATTTTTGGACATTATTAAATGTATCTTCAATAATTATTTTTATTTACCATGGTTAAATGGTAAATCAGGTAAATAAGGGTAAAAAATAATATTATAATAATATAAAACTAACCTAACACGTGTCCTATTAATATTTTATGATTCATGGGTGACCAAAATAATCCTTAGTAATAACTTATTGAGTTTTATAACCATTTGGGTGTTATAATGAAATGTTATAATAATTAATTTAAAGTAAAGGGAAATATAACATAAACATGTATCTTTTGACTAAAACAATTTTAAGGTGGGGTAATATAATTTATCTTTTTTACTATAAATAGTAATTATAAATCTAAAAATATTCTATACATGATGGTATTCTATTTAAAATTTTTAGACATTAAATAGATACATTTATTTATGACACAATGATGATACAATGATTACCTTATTAAGGAAATATTCTAATAAATGATATTATAAATATTAAAATAATTGTAATTTGAACATTTTTATGAGATAAAAAAAATTTAGATGAAATTGACGTATTAGGGATTATTTGATTCCTTTTTTTCTAAGTAATAAAAATTTTTATGACTTGAAAAAATCAATTACAAAATATTGTCAAAATTGACAAAAATGAGTTTTTAGAACAAATAATATTTTATTAAATGATATAATAGTCCTAAAAATCTAATATTCTTCTAAATAACTTTTATAATGTAATAAATTTTATTAATTATCCACTTGTTGTTATCTTTTTCTTTTATTGTAAATATACTATCCATATATTATGAAAATAATAGAAGACATGATAAGAGTTAATGTTTTTAACTAAGGGTTAAAGCTAAAAGATAATGTTAATTTTGTGACATAATATTTCCTAAAAACTATTCTCTGAAATTATTTAGATCCATAATAATATTATATTATAAATAAATAATATTGGGACTATTATAAACTGGTAATAAATTTATAATAAATAATTATTTAAAGACTTTCCTAAAGTTCCCCTCACCTCTCCAATAAAAGGGAACATATACTTCTCTTTTATTCCATCCTAAAAAGCGATTTGGATCAACCAGAACCTGCCCTAATATCTTGAAAAATTCCCTAAAATAATCCTAGATGACACACATTAGAAAGAAATCCTTTATGGAGAGACCTTTTTTTGCAAATAAAAAGGAGATACCCGAAAAAGATGTAATTGTTTAATTAACACTTTCAAAATTCATATCTTTTTATATTTATTATTCTTATGTTGTTCCCATACTAAAGTAACAAATCATGTGTATTATTTATTATGAGATGTTATTATAATTATCGGACAACCTTATAACTCATTTTATCTATCCTATGAATAAAAATATCACCTTGCATGCATACGTATGACTCACTTTCCCCACATCGTGGTGTAAATTATTATTCAATAATACTTAGTTTGGATGGGTATAATGGTGATATTTGGATTAAAAAATAATATAAAATGATAATTATTCTTTATAATTTATATACCATACAATTTCATACTATTTAACCATTATGTGAATTATATTATCGCTCGTACATACTCACGACCTACCGTCTCCATGATGTGATGAGATTCATTCCCCACGATAACCATTCAAGAATGATTATAAAGTATATATAATAAATAAGCAGGACATATATGAAATAATAATGATTATGTATTTATTTTTATGTATATATATATATATATATCATTTTATTTCTTCCATTAAATTCAATAAGGAAATGGAAACAACGTTTATGCGTACATACAACCTCCCATCTCCATGAATGGTGTATTACATTCCATTTAATTATATAATATATATTTCTATTAAGAATATTTATGAATTATAAATCATTTTTTATAGTCTCGAGTTAATTAAATCATGATCTATGGAACAATATCAACAATAAAAAGTGAAAACACATGTGATAAGTAAAACGATTATTACCCAAAACATTTCATTAAAATGGAATTGATAAATAAACAGGTAATATAAAGTAATGAGTGAATTAAATATGATATCTAAAATATTATTATGGTTCTGTTACAAGTTAATAATATTTTTAAACCCACTATACACGAGTTTTTAAAACATATGGAAGAAATCATACCCCTGGTAAGGGATAATTTTTCAATCTCATTATTATCTGAGATTGTTTATATGTAAATATTTACTAGGGTATATTTATCATCCAAGTACATGTTTATAAAATATATATAATATTATCTCTATTATTCTACGACTTTTATTGTATAATTTACCAAATTTATAAATTTTTATTAAATTTTATTAGCGAAATTTTTTGTCGTTATTCGATTTGAGGTATTTTTTGACTTTTCTGGTAAAATTATAAGGAGAATGTTTTTTATGTTACACACCATGAACATATTTTTACATATTCATTATTATTTATTTCCATGAATCCTGTATTAAATGATTTAACATTTATTTTCATCTAAATTAGTATTTGTAAATTGTGTTCCATTTTGAGAAATGAATTCATTTTTTGATGAAGAAAGGATATTTTCCTCCATAATTATGTTCGAGTGTTTTATCAAAATTGCTTTCCATATAAGATTATGACCTTTAAATAGGGATATGTTTATGTCTCTATAATTACTATGATTTTATTTTGTTAATAATGGAATGTTATTTTATATGGATTTAGTTATGATATAATGATGTTTAGGAAACCCTTTTTATTTCAGGGGTTATGTTATGATGAATGATTAATGTTTTTGTGGCACATATAAGAATAATTTCATTATGAGATGGGTGGGAGCTAGATCTACATCCATTGAATTGAATAAATATTTATATCTCATGAGATAGATTTGACTAGAATGGGAGGTAAATTTAGTTAAGTTATACAGGACTAGAACAACATGTAAATCTGGTTCAGTAACACATGGCTGGAATGGCATGTAAACCCATCTTATTAATGGACCTTTTCCACTATGAGGGACTTGGAAGCAATGACTTGGCTACTATAAAAATTATATTATGTGATTATTTTCATTCCACAATTACTTGTTTTATTCATACACTATTTTATCATTGTTCATGTTCCTTTATTATCTATGCCTTACGCACTATCAAGATTTATTTCATGACTAAAGATTTGGATTTTTAAACATTATGTTCATGTTTTTAGATTCTTATGTTTATTTTTTGTTTTAATTTCTCTATGTTTACCCTTACTGAGTATTTGAGCTTGCAGTTTTTATTTTTTCTTTTCCTAAGTATATAAAAATGGTTTTAGGTTGGAAAACAAAATGGGAAGATCTTTATGGAAAATTTTGAAATCGTTCACTATATTAAAATAACGTGTTCCATGTTTCAAAAGAAAATAAATTAATATAGTCTTTGGGTTTCTATTTGTGTATTGTATTGTTTATTTTGAAAAATAAATATAGTGTTCATGTATGTAAATATTTGGTTATTAGAGTTGGTATCATATCAATGGAGGTAGGAATGAATCTGGTACATGGGAGCTCTCATGTGTGAACATTGGACGAAGCATGGATCTTCACCCAAGGAATTCATGATGAAATATATGCCATTGGAGATGGTGGTGTGTCTTGACCTAGGGGTGTTTCCACCCATGGAGTGCTCTGATTGGTATAGATTCTATTCCATAGGAAATAATTCCAAACTGTTAGAGTTGGTATTAGAGTGAAGCGTTACTTATCCTTTGGAAACATGGATGCAAAAATCTTTTGTAAGATCCCTAGAGATATTTATAGGGAATGTCTAGGGATGTATCTAGTGTAATTATAATAATAGGTTATAGTCCTATAATTATTAAAATGTTCATAAATAACCTAAGATTAAACCTATTATGTTAGAGATTGAAATTACACCCCCTTGATAATGTTTTTTTCCTAGTATGATTTTTCCTCTCACACTATTTTTTTGGGGTTCTACAGAATGGTAGAAACCCAAAGAAACTACGTTAATGATGGATGTGATTGAAAATGAAATGATCATCCTCCTAAAAAAATGTTATGGGAGCCCAAATAAAAAATATGTTTTAAATGGCCACAAATCCTACTAGGCATCTAAATGACCAAAGGTTGGAACAACATTCTCTTGAATATTAATTAAGGAAACATCCACCTTATTTTAATGGAATAATCAATCCACTAGTTTTAAGGAATTTATTTGTACCATTAAAAAGATATTTTTCATTATTCGTTGTTTAGAACATGAAAAGGTTAAGTTGGGAACTCATTGCTTGAATGGTAAAGCAATCCAGTGGTGGAAAATTACCAAGAATATGAGGAAACGAGATAAAATATTCTCCCAAGGTTGGGATGAGTTCAATAACTAATTTTTTTGTATGTACCATCCTCGTATTCTTCTTATAGAAAGGGATATTTCAGTTTCTCATCTATTTTATGGTTATTATAAGAAAAGAAGGTTATAATTCTAGGGTAACTATACAAATTATGTGGAAGAGAATATTACATTTTCCTTATGCTCAATGTTTGTATGGACACATGGAGTAAATTATATTAAGGTGGATGATAAATGTTTTAAGTGGTTGAAAGAAGGCCATCGAGCATTTTTCTACCAAACTATTGGGAATAAATAGAAACCAACATAAAGTTAACATCCCACAAATCAGGGTTACAATTGCAAGGAAATAGGGAATTATTCTAACAAACACCCTAATACAAGGGTTATGGATTATTATGCACGTGAAATAAAAATTAATGAAAAATAAAAATTCAAATCATGTGTGATCCCTATTAGATATGTATAGTATGACAATGAAGTGACGGAATTATTAAATTTTTATGTAATGGGGTTCTAAAATAGTGTTGTAGAATCTCTTTTATAGTATTATGTAATATTGGAATACTTATATATTAGTCCATTGTGGTTTTGATAAGTATATGGTACCAATAACCATGAAAAGAGATTGAAATATTTTTAGAAAGAATGTTATATAAGCATAATGAAGGGATAGTGAGACAATTTGATGTTTGATTGTATTAATGACCTCATGAATTATATAAGGACAAAGTGATATCATGGTTTGAGTATATTGAATTTTTAATATTTTGGTGTGTAGAAAGAGTAAATTTTGATAGAATGATGTTTTCACTAAGGTTTTATAGTAATTCATGTTATTATCATGTTTCAAGAGAATAAATGATTATGCTATTGACATGTAAGGAAAGTGAAAACCAAGGAATTACTTATGAGATATGGGTGACAAATGTTATGTAGATTTATCTCACTACTTCTTAATGTTTTATGTATTCAATTTTTGGAAGAACTATAATGTAATCCACTTAGGTATTGTACAAGTAATATTCAGATTAAACTGTGATAGATTAATGTATTATATCACTATAGGTGGACTAAAGCATATTTTATTACCTCTACTAACTTTTTGTTGAGATATATAGTATTACTTATCATTCTATCTCATGTTCTACTATCAAATCAAGAATAAAAAATTCAACATCATTTTTATAAATAAGAGATGAAGTGAAAATTGTTTAGGAAAGGAACAATGGTGAGATTTTACAAAAATCAAGTAAGTATTTATTCTTATGAAAAACTATTCATCTTTATGGAAAGGATATTTAAAACCAAAAAATTTATCTTAGTACCTTCTTATCTGATGAATTATATGGTCCCTTAAATCATCACAAATTTATGGATTTCTGGTTGTTAACTTTCTCCAAACCTTTTTCTCTATCATTATCCTTCTGATCATGATAGTTAGATTTTTCTTCCATATCCATGTTTTCACTTCCCACCTATGATCTCCTATGTGGAAACCTAGTGATGAGTTACTCTGGGTAACCGTTATATTTCTAACATTCATTTTTTTAAATGAAGTTTTGGAATTCTTTTTTTATGATGTGGGTTTCCGTGGAAGAAACATTCTAGTAGTAAACCTTTTATAATCTTGATGAATTTTAAGGGAGAAATTCAATTTAATTTGCGTATAATGTAACACCTCATGTTTTTGTGGAAATTTTTTTGAATAAATTAAAATTTTTATTTATATTTTGGAATGCACTAAGTCAAACATTTCTTTCACACTAAACCGACTTGTTGTATGTTACACGAAACACTGATTTGGTGTACGATACATGCAACATAGAGTATATATTTTGTTCAATGTATAAAAGAACTATGTTTGGATTATGTTATATGTAACACCAAAGGAAGCTTTCACTACACAGAAGAGTGACTTGGCTTGTGTTACATGCAAGAGAGACCTTCCTCGATAGCTTGCATTGTATGCAATACTGAGTTTCAGTAAACACTGATATATTATTAAAATACTATTATTAAATGGCATCTAAACAAGGAATTATGAATAAAATTAATGAAAATTTGAATTTTATATAACATTAACATTCATCTTATGTATTTTATAGACATGATATAAGATGAAATTCTATTTTTCAGATAAATGAAGTATTTTAAAAAAGGTAGTTTTGATGCATTTTGATGGTGCAACAATTTTAAATTTTTATTTTAACACTTTAATATATTTTATTTGAAAAATAGACTTATTATTTTGAATGGGGACTAAAAAATTTACATTGGTTTAATTTTTGATATTTTTTTGATAAAATTCATATTCCAATCAATAGTGAAAGATAATGCATTTTAATTCATAACAGCCTTTTCATATAATTTATTTGTATAGTTAGATTATATTTTTAATTGGTCTTAACGTTTAATTGAATAATGTTTCTTTTCATTTAATAAAATATTGGTAATTATAATTAATTTTACATTTAAATATGATATAAACACATCTCAATCATCCGATTGTTTTTACTTCATAAAAATCTACTTTTTAGTTTTGACAATGAGAATTATTTTTAAATTAATTTATACCAATTTTGATGTTTTAATTGAAAAAAATGGATTCATTATTTCTAATTAGAACTTCCAAATTTTTCAAATAGATACCTTTTAATTTTTGACATTATGAATAGTAACTTTAATAATTGTTTTTATTTACCATGGTTTAAAAGATAATCAGGTAAAGAAGGTGTAAAATAATATTATAATAATACAAAAATATCCTAATATGTGCCTTAATCATATTGGATGAGTCATGGGTGAGTGAAATAATCCTTAGGCCGAAATTTTTGAATTTGAGAACAACTTGGGTGTGAAAATGAAATGTTTTAATAATTAATTTAAAGTACAGGGAAATATTACATAAACATGTTTCTTTTTACTAAATGAAATTAATGTGGGGTTATATAATTCATATTTTTTACAATGAATCATAATTAGAAAGCTAAAAAATCCTGCATCATTTTATTTTATTTATAAATTTTATACATTAAATAAATACATGTATTTATGACACAATGATGATGCAATGATTTCATTATTAATGAAATATTAGAATAAATAATATTACAAATTTTAAAATAAATGTAATTTAAATATTTTGATGCAAAAAAAAAAATTGGATGACATTGACATGTTTGGGATGAGGTATTTCTTTTTTTTGAATAAATCATGTTTTTATGACTTTAATAGAAATCAATTACTAAATACTTTCCAAATTGACATAAATGAGTTTTTAAACAAATAATTTTTAATATATGATATTATAGTCCTAAAAATATAATATTCTTTTAAATGACTTATATAATGTTAAAACTGTCATTAATGATCTACTTTTTCTTTTCATGACATTTTATAGTAACTATAGTGTCCATATATTATGAAAACACAAGAAGACATGGTAAGAGTTAATGTTTTTAACTAAAGGTTAATGTTAAAATATAAGGTTAATTTTTTTAAATAAACTTGTCTAAAAAATATTGGATGAGATAATTTAGTACCATAATAATATTATATTCTAAATAAATGTGTTTGGGACTATTATAAACCTAAAATAATTTTTTAATAAATTAATATATATGGACTTTTTTAAAGTTCCACTCACCTCTCCTATAAAAGGGCGCTTCTCCTTCTCTTTTATTCAAAACTCCAAGCCTTTTGACTTAGACAAAACCTAACCAAATCTCCTCCAATATTTATTCAATTAATCCTAGAGGACACACATTTGGAATAAATCTATCCTATGTAGACATTATAGGAAAATCCAAAGGAGATACTCAAAAAGGGGTAATTGTTTTATCACCTCTTTGAAATTTGTTTTCTTCTTCTACTTTCCCTTATTAATTATTCCCCATAATAAAATAATAAATAAATAATATAATAAATTATGAGATTTTATTATTATTATGGGATAAAATTATACTTCATGTTTTCCATCCTATGAATACCAATATCAGCATGCGTGCGTATGTACGACCTACTATCTCCACATTGTGGTGTAAATTGAAATTAAACCATACATAATTTGGATGTGTATAATGGTGAGTATAATGGATATAAATAGTTAATAAAACCTAATAATTTTTCTTTATTATTAATGTACCATCCAATTCCACACCATTTAACCATTATGTGAATGATATCGTTGCTCGTGTGTAGGTATGACCTACTATCTTCACAAACTGATGAGATTCATTCTCTAGGACAACCATTGAAGAATGATTATATAGTATATATAATAAATAATAATGAAATATATGACTTAATAATTTTACTAGATTTGTGTATATATATATTTCATTTACTTTATTCCATTCAGTTCAATAAGGAAACAGAAACAACGTTCATGTGTACGTATGACCAAACGTCTCGATGAGCGGTGTATTCCATTTCATTAATTTTTCTATTATTTATAATTCTGTACAAAATATTTATGAAATATAAATCTTTTTTTACATTTTGTATGTGATTAAATAATTATATATATAATAATATCACAAATTACAAGTCAAAACACATATGATAAATAAAACGAATATTACCCAAAACATTGCAATAAAATGGAATTGTTAAATAAACGGGTAATATAAAGTCATAAGTGTATATTATATGATATAATAATTATTATTATGGTTTTGTTACATGTAATAACATGTTTAAACCCACTATTTAAGATTTATTGAAACATATCGAAGAAATAACACCTAAGGTAAGGGATAATTTTTCAATATCATTATTATACAAGATTGTTTATAAGTAAGTATTTAATTGGGTATATTTATTATCCACGTCCATGTTTAAAAATTTTATATAATATTATTTCTATTTTAATACTATTTTTTAAAGTCAAATTTACCCATTGGTGAATTTTTAGTAAACAAAATTAAAGGAATCTTTGTTGTTATTATATTTGAGGTAATTTTACTTTACTAGTAAAAGTACGAGGAAAATGTTTTTTTACTTATAGAACATGAACATATTTTTTTTCATCACTATAACTTATTTACATGAATCTTCCTTTACATGATATAAATATTATTTTCAAAAAATAATTATCTTTTAAAATTGCATGGCATTTTTAGAAAATAAAACATTTTTTGAAAAATAATGGATATTTTCTTCCAGAATTATGTTTGACTATTTTTTAAAAATTATTTTTATTCTACGATGATACTATTTAAATAGGGTTTTTATATCCCTATTATTACTATGATTTTGTTTTGCTAGTTATGGAATGAAATTTTATATTGCTTATGTTA
Source organism: Viscum album (assembly GCA_963277665.1). Lineage (NCBI taxonomy): Eukaryota > Viridiplantae > Streptophyta > Magnoliopsida > Santalales > Viscaceae > Viscum > Viscum album. The sequence continues at coordinate 1,010,672,515 of OY728141.1, read as the reverse complement.
TGATATGATGATGTTTACCAATATTATTTCATGGGGTATGCTATAATGATTGATTTATATTTTTGTTCAAATGTAAGATTGATTTAATTATGAGATTGTTGGGACCTATATCTACCATTAATTAAATGGGTAATGATTTAAATCTCATGATATAGACATGACTGTATGAACAAATAAATGTGGTATAATGATAAAGGGCTAGAATGGTATGTAAATTTGGGTTAGTAATACATGGATGGAACTTCATGTAAACCTGGTTCAGTAATGGACTTTGTCTAATATAATTGTCTTGGTTGAATTACATGGTACTATGGAAATTATATTATGTACTTATTTGGTTTCCCCAATTATATTTTTATGCCAATCTAATTTTATCATGGTTAATGTTCCTTTATGATATTTTCCTTATGTACTACCAAATATATTTCTTTACAAAAAAATTTTGATATTTAAACTTTGTGTCCATGTTTTTACATTCCAATGTTTATGGTTTGTTTTATGTTATCCTTGTTTACCCTTAATGAGTATTTGAGCTCACCCATTTTATGTTTTGTTTTCCGCATGATATATAGAAAGCTATTAGGTTGGAAAACAAATGGGGAATATATTTATGGGAGATGTTGAAGATCATTCACCAAGTTAGAATAATGTGTCCCAAGATTCCAAATATACTAAACTAATTTGGTCTTTGGGTGTTTATTTGTGTAATGTATTATTTATTTTGCAGAAGAAATATAATGTCCATGCACATCAAGCTCGGGTCGTTATATGTGATGTTATGCGATGGACAATGTATCTTCAGGGGATATGTGATGTGATAAACTATGTTTTTTTAGGAGACATATTATGTAATAATATAGCCTATGTGGGTTTGAGAAGGATTTATATTATGAATAGATGAGAGCATTAGTTTTTACATTGTTAGTGTAAGATTGTGAAAAAAATATGGTAAAATGTCAGGGGTAACCATTTATTGATATGATTCTAATTATGTTATTATAGAATGAATTATTTTTCTAATGTTCCTTTCAAAGGATGGGATTGGTTAGTTGACCTCCTTGTGTGTTGTTGGTTCCTCTATTTTCTCATGGGTTCATTAGTATGATCTTTTTCAAATGTGCATAGGAGACTTTGGGTGTAATCATACGATGTATAATTGTATACTCACCCAAAATATATAAAAACTTTTTTTATGTTCCTTGGACAAAAATGTGGATCATTATAGACTTTAATACCTTGTCCATTAGAGATGATGTTGAGTCGGTGTTATAGGAATTCTCTATTGGGTATTTACATGGTTAATTTTATCTATATCTATTTTACATTAAAAATTCATTTTGTTATGGTTTGGTGATCCTATATCTTATATTTTTTCATATAGTTTATTTTTCAATGATAACATATCTCCCCATCCTATTATTATAGAGGGTAATTCCTTCTATATGTTATATTTTTATACCCTCTATGCTAGTCACCAACCCAGGGCCTACTCAATGTTGGAATTAGTGGTCTTATCTCCTATCATTCATTTCCATCCCATGAGGGGTATCTTCGGAGGTAGGGGTCATGAAAATATTCACTTAATATAAAATATATTATATTACCTTTGATCATCCATAGATTAAAATCATCTTCAACATCATTCTTGGGATATCTAGTAGACATCCAAGATATTCATATTTTCCAATAAATACTGATATCGAGTTATTCATCAACTAAAATGTATTTAAAAACATGAATAATAGAATAAAAAATTAGGATAATAAATATCAATAATTTTATTTATTTTCAAAAGTAATGTAAAAAATGAGATATTAAAATGGTATTCATTATTTATTCCCCTCTTTTTTATTTCCATCAGTCCCCCTAATTGGAAAAAAATTAAACTCCAAATGAGAGTGGGTGACACCATTTGGTTACTAAGAAATGTGCCATTAATTATTATAATCTACATATACTTAGGATACAATTGTGTCATGAAAATAGGGTTTAATTTAGATACCTATTATATAAATCATCAATTCAGAATATGATTCCAACTGATAGAGAATACCTTGTTTCTTCCCTTAGATACTTTTCAACAATTTCAAGGATGATAATTATTTTTTATACCAATTTATAAATTGAATACATAAATTATCTAATATCAATTGTAATGAATTATTTATAGATACAGTTAAACTAAAATTACTACAATAATCTCAACTCTCTGATTAAAAAACCTTCAATTTTATTTGGTAGGTAATATTCATGAAACCTATCCTAGAATTTATTCAATAATAATTTTTTCTATCTTATTAATTCATTTGTAATTACATAATTATGTTTATATGTTATTTCATTTTTTTAATAATAATAGGAGATTATTATTCAATACCTCATTAATAAAATCTCTTACAAGTACCTTCCATGGATATATATTTTTTCATGTAATTTAATTCCCATGAAAATTCGTTTGTTTCCTTACCTTAACAGATACTCACCACTTTCACTATATAAATATGGATCATTAATTACCTATTATGTTTTATTTCAAAATAAATTGAATACTAACTATTTTGAACCTAACTATGATAGGAACCTCAAGACTTTTGATCATCTATAGTAGCTTGATCATATTTATAAAGGATGATATTTTATCTGTTACAATAAATAATTTTCACGATATTAACATATATTTCAAATTGGGATGGTAACATTTGTAAAACAGATAATTAATAATCTATCTTACATATATGTAAATATGTCTTCTTCCTCAATTCCCCCAGTGAGGATCGATCACCTTATATTTCCAACAAATAAAGAAAGAACGCAAGGTATATGGGATAATGGGGAATTCTCTTTTATTCATAGAGAGAGAAAAAATAATGAGAATTTTCTCTCAACCATGAAACTAATTAATTTTTCATTCTATGTAATGGTGAAATATTAATTCTACATTTTTTTTGAATTTATTGGATGTTTTGGGTGACGTGGTATTTCACTTTCATTAGTAGTAACTTTGGGTTCGCCCTTCTTGTTCGCACTAGACATCAAGGAACACTCATCACGTGGTTCTTTATATATTTTTTTACACATTTCTTCTTGAGATGGTTTTTTCACAAAAAATTATCTAAAATATTTATGTCCTTCTTTCACCTTCCACATATATCTTATTAGATATTTTTTTAGTCTTTATTAAAAACCCCCCAGGAAAATTTATTTTTCCAAGTGTAATCTTATGCTAGGATTTATTATCTTCTATCAGGATTCGTTTATCAAAATTATATCCACTCTTAAAATTAAATTAAAAGTACATGTATATCATTTTTAATATTAAAAACAGGTTTGTTATTCCCACACGGTTTTTTAGGTGTGATCATTACCATTTTATCCCTTCTATTTTTATTTTGGACCAGTTAGAAATTATTTCATTAGATATAACCCATTAAATATGATTTACATAGACTTCTTATAGTGATATATGGTGTGAACCAAATATTTTTTAAAAAATATGATTTTTATCCATTGCATATCAACCTTTTTAGGGAATGGTGTTCTGGGAGTAAACCAACTAATACTATCCCTTTGGTCACTTTTTGAGAAATGAAATTGATGTAAAAAATTAGTAGAATGATTTCCCATTATTATATATGCTTATTAAAATTTGGTAAACCATAGATATATTTGAGCTGTACATTATATGATATAATATGGAACTCAAGATGTTGTAGCTAGTCCCATAGAGTATGTAATGAAATCATCAATTCTTTGTAGTTATTATTTATTTCATAGTATTGGGTATTTGTATGTAGACTAATTCTATAATGATGATAAGTTTTTTCTCCTTTAATTACCTACATTTATATAAAAGGAGTGAACTAAGAATTATCTCTATGGTATCAATATAATTGATGTGTGGAATCCCTATCAACATTAAAATTATCACTATAATTCATAGAATATACTTCTTGATAACGTCATAGGGTTATTGAGATGGGAAAGGAAGCATCAGACATTGAATTTCATCAACTTATTCCTCTTTGTTAATTATGATTTATAGGGAGTGGAATACCCAATATTTCCTTTGTATTCTTTGAATCACCAACAATACCTTGATGTAATAGAACTATGGAATTTTTATTTCTTGATGTTATCTTGAAGGAAAATATTGAGGGGTTCATTACCAAGTTGTATTGTTTTATTCTTTTATAAAATATCCAAAGATCGTCCAAATGACTAAAAACCCATCGAAACATGATCACCATGTAATTAAAATAGAATTTCATAGCCCCCCATGAATTTTTTTAAATATATGGTTCATAGATCTTTGATGTATTATATCATCATCAATCAATACAATTGGAATAATTTGATAGTAGTATACCAAATGGGGTGCCCTGAAGGAAATGGCGTCCTTATAATCAATGGATATATATATATATTTTTATTTCGTGAGAATCTATCCATAAAATATATGTCTTAGAAACCAAAAAATATATCAATCATTAATTCCATGATCGAGACCTAGAACTCAACCTATCGTAAATTCCTATAGAGATATCTAATGTTAATGAAGACTATTATTTTCCCATTTTTTCTATATAGGATGCTCAATATATTTTAGTTAATAAAAATTATTGATGTAGTTGGATTTTATATTATTATAAATAACATCATCAATCTTATTATAATGGGTATGATGTATCCTCGTACCCACCTATTTAATGAAACAATGCTTTTCTAGAAATCCTAGATGGTTGGTTTTGACATCGAGATCTGATAAAGTTATATTTGTATTGTTCTATGTAAATTAATCACAGTTACACTCAAGGAAGGATATTTATTTCTATTTTTAATTTTTAGGATATATAATCTCTAAAAACATTGGATACATGTCCTCTTTTATTCCCAAATTCAATATTTTGAATATTTTTATGGTTATTGAGGAACCTTCTTAATATTTTGGAGTGGTATATCTAATATTATTTTTTACTCTATATTCACTATCATCGGAAGATGATATGACATTACATGGAGTCCATAAAGAAGAAAATGGATAATTTTTATATCCTAAGAACATTGTTGTAGTGGAATCCTAGATATTTACCACTTCTAGCTAATAATCATATATACTAGAAAATATTATTATATATTGAGATTTAAGAGATGAAGTTGGTATGTAATCCTAAAGGGTAATATTTTCATGGGTGAGGTCATATCTCTGTTATATATTAGTGTGTCAAAATTGATGCAATGATATCAAAAGGATGATGGAAAATTTTACCAAATCTCATGACTATAACATTGAAAGGGAGTTGTTGTCAAAGAGACTCAATTATTTAGTTTTAGAATCAATATAATCAGTAAAAACGTTATGATGCTCATGGATGTGATTAATTCACAATAATGGTGATGTAGTAAATTCCACTATTAGTGTTTGATGCTCAATGTTGGAATTCATTTCATCATCCTTTGATAAATGGATGATTTAATTCTCTAATATTCAAAATGGAATATGAAAAATGGGATTATTTCCCAAATCCGTAATTATTCTCTTTATTTAGTTTAAGAGAAGCACATATTCATCATTGAGTTCACTACATGGGTAGAAAAGTGTAATTTTGAAACCATTAAGAAGAGAATATTGGATGGGGTTATATTATATCAACTTATTACCCTCCCTCTTAATGAAACCTCTATTTATATATAGTGAATAATATGATTCTATGGGGGAAATATCAACATATAACATCATGACTTGTCTCTTGTTAGATTATTTGAGCCACTAGTTATATAATGTGGGCACCCCCATAGGATTATTAACCCATGGTCAACCAAATGAAATGATAAAGTTTGTCTCCCAAATAAATATAATAAATTCAGAGATGGACATAAGATCACTAAACTAGGATATTTCTTTAGTCATCTAAAGTGGATTATTTTCACTCTTTTCATTCATTCAAAAATCAGATTAGTGAGAGAGAGGTTAACTTTTCAATAGACCACATGGTGGTGGGTTTATAATGATATGAGAATAATCCCATAACCATTTCCTATTAGATACCACAAAATATTTATAACATATAAATTTCTGGATATATATATGTGTGTGTGTGTTTGGGTTCATTCTATTCTTCAATATGGTTGCCTCTTGGTCCTTATCTATAAATGAATTGTTAATGTGAAAATTGAAATGTTTGATCTGTGCATGATATCTCTCTATGGTACAGAATTTTTCCTCATGCTCTTAGGGAAATAAAATTTTATTTACAAAGGCATCCCAATGTTTTTTTGGGAGGTGTTCATATTAAGAGTCATGTTTTTGGATTGAATTTTTTTGCCGAGTTTAATGATGTAATACATTTGGAAAAGGGGACATAAATTACTAGTAGGGTATTTCTCCCTATTAAAATGTGGGATGGCTAAAGACTATTTCCCTAGCATTCCATTCCCTAAAAAATATGTGGGATCATTTTTTAGGTTAAAGGGTTAGACTTTCCATGAAAATTTATGATCTGATGTTAACATAAAAGAAAAATATTTTAAAAGTGTAATTCAAATTTAATTGGATCCAATTGTGAACTTGATGGTTTAGGATTTGAAAAATACATGTTTTGTTGACCTTTAGAGTTCCTTACATATTATTTCCACATTTTAGACAACGTTATATGAAATATTTTCTAAGTGTCAAATTTCTTTCCTTACCATCATCTATCTCGTTAGTCTTTAGAACATTTTCACTAAATATGGGTGTGTAACATAGGTTCATATACTACTTCTTTATCAATTAATGGAATTTACATGTTTATTAAATTGATATAACAATATTTTGAATTATAATATGATTATCATCCCATTTGGTGGAGTATGTCTCATCCTTCAAGTTATTGTGGTATAATTTCATAAAGGGAATCAACCAGCATTTGTATTGTTAATGACTCATCTATTGACTTATTTTTGAAATTTATGGTTACACTATTCCCAAGAAGATTGATACGATCAATATTAATCCATTTGTATTATTAAGGGAGTTATATTATAAACTTGATTATTGAATTCATACCTACGTATTATGTGTTTCCAGATTACTATGTTTCTATCTGTCCATTCAAAAAATTTCTATATAGATCTATTTATATTCTCTTTTAATTCCAATCCATCTTTTGATAGAATGGTCGGAATCCAAGTAACTTCTATAAATCTTTTTTTCAATTATTATTTCTAAGAATCAACCCTATTATAAAGTATATCATTTATTAAAGTAAAATCACATTTATTGTTTCTTATTATCTGATAGAAGATGTACTAATATGGGATCTCCTTTCAACAAAATTCATTGTAAATTGTTTCCACATGTAGTTTGAGGAGATTATTCTCCAAGGTTATAATGATATACCCTAGAAATTGGTTTGTTCTAAAATAATATTACTTATTCATATAAATGTAAAAAATTTGATTATAGGGATAATTACATCACTCTTAAGGATGAGATATTTACTTCTACTATCATTAAAGAAGATCCACCATGTGATATATAGTATATATATATATATATATATATTCATGAGTCATTATGGGTACCATAATTAGTTTGACTGTTGTCATGTGTTCTATAATGTCTTTCCTACTTTGTACTGATGACATTGGATAAGTCCTAGAATCATATTATAACAACAAATCATCCATTCATTTCACAACTAAAGTTAAATATCTAATACAAAATTGTTATTTTAATATAATTAGTGTTCTGTGATTCCTATTTCATGTATTTTTAATTCATATCTCTAAAAGGTTCACATGATAGAGCTTCAATACTATTGAATTGTTCAATCATTTCAACATGGAAACATTGTTTGGGATCCCCTTACATGTGAGTATTTTGAGGTAAATTGTCTTATTTGATATCCATCTTGAGTGATAAAGGATTTATATTTGTGAATCATCATATTTAACTGTAGACTCCGTTAATAAATTTCATTATCTGATTAATGATATAAATTCAAATTAATTTATAAATAATCGGTGATTTCCCACTTCCTGATGATCTATTTTCCCCAAAAAAGGGAAAATTTTAGACAAAAAAGGTTTTAGAAGTTGCAATAAATCATATATTCTATTGAAAATGGTAAATATCATATTATAATATTTGGTATGTATAAGGGAATAATTAATATAATCATGTTTACATCATGTTATCTATTTTTTAGGAAAATAAAACACCAATAAAACAAAAATTTAGGAAGATAGTGACTTACTATAATTATAGAGCTTTTGATGAAATTTCACCATGGAGTAATATCTTCTTGGATCTGAGAGGGAAGGATGGTATAATATTATTCCACCATAGGATATTGATATCATATTTCATTTTCCTTGGGTTGGATTTTATTAAATGTTACTAGATATCCCATGCTGTTAAGTCCAAATATTCTTCGTCCATGATGTTCAAAAATAATAATATTTTACCCTGGAAAATAATTTTCTATTAGACTTTGATCTTACGAGTTAGGAAGTTAGTTAAATTGAACATAAATTAGAGGGGAAAAATTAAGAAATTTTTAATAATTGTAGACATTGGGAATATTTCGAATGAGTAAATCATTACGGGTCTAATTTGGTTATTGCATACCAACATCATATAGAGTGAAGTGGTCCTAAAAAAAGAGTATAGTTTTCCTCATGTTTTGGGTGGGATATGGATTTTTCAAGACCAATATCTTATTCATTAGACAAGGTACTCGATGTAGGTAGTGGTGGAATATTTGTTAGATCACCTAGATTTTGAGAGCACCTCTTCTTATGGATATGAAAACCAATATCATTTGTATGGATCATGTCTTATCTGTTTGTCACATCAACACTCCCTTTTACGTAATGGTCTTGTTCAGTGTCATTTCTTCATAATTTACATTGAAATTTTGGAACACATATAATATAGAAATAATCGGTTCCCATCCATCCTAGAATAGTAAGAGAATTCACTAGTCTCGTAATAAATAATTTTATTTAGTTTATGATCCTCCTTAACAATTTCCATTATACGTGACATTTTTTAATTTTCTACCATATAAGGATTCATATTATCTTTTAATGGATAGTTAATTTAGAATAGTACGTAGTGAATTTCATGGGATGGATCCTGATTGATGGGAGAAAATTACATAAGGGGAGGAAATATAACTGAACTCATAGCCAGGTCGAAACAATTCTAGGGAAGATATGATTTTTTATTGAGGATGGGAAAGGAAATATAATATAAATACCTCGAGACTCATGTGATAAGGTTGATGTAGGAACCCAGATCTTTTTTTAGGTAAGTTTTTACTTTTTCTGGAGTTTTCAGGAAAATAGGAGTTTCTGGAAATTTTTTACGTATACGCCATGTGCTCTTTGAGTACACACCGTGTACTTCCTTTCCACTGAAGGCCTTGTGCTGGCCATGTAGGGGAAAAAAACAGGGCCATTTAGGGATGTTTGGAGGCCACTTAAAGAGGAGTACGGAAAATGCGATTACATGCCGTGTACTATAAAATTACATGTCGTGTACTTTTTTTTCATTAAACACACTGGGGTCGCGTCTGACAGACATAACCATCTTCTTTAAGGTGTTCTTCATTCGAGAGTGTCCATATGAATGCAGATCTTCGACAAACCCTCGAGCCTCTGACCATTCTTCGAATCAACCTGCATCGATTGGGTTGGAACCGAAATGGTAAGCTCTTCCTTCTCTTAGCTCTTCGTTTCCTAATTTATTCCCTTTTCCATGTTATCGTGGTTTGAATGTTTTAGACGTTTTTGAAGATCTTCGACGTTCTATGGTGATTCAAGCCCCGTGGTTCAAGTATATCTATCTCCTAACATAAATGTACGTGGTTTGTGCCTTTCTGTATGATTTCATTGAGTTTTTAAGTAAATATTCCACCAATACCCTTGAATGAGGTATTTCGTGTTTCTTGTTTTTCCCTTGTTGTTTTCGTTCTTTTCATATATGCCTGAGTAGAGGTTATTGTTTGAGAATAGGGTAATTTACTATTATTCAGATTTTTTGCCCTCACATGTTTTGCCTATTTATGGTCGTTTGGTCTAGTTTTACCTGTTAGGCTATTGACAGTTCCATGCCTAGTGTTTTAGGAGGGAGTGTTATTTTTTTGACATGCTGAGATGCTGTAGAATGCTAGCCATGTAGTTCATGAGGTTACTTTGGCAGTTATGCAATGCAATAATTTTTGACTTTACACAGGGCTGTGAGAACCTACTGTAGTAGACTATAAGGACAATGGACGTAAGGGATTCTCTAGAGTGTCTTTATAATACGATGTGAGACCACATGGGGAATTGACATTGAGTGCTTCCTCAGAGTGTCTGTAGTTCCTCAATGTTGGCCATAGGGGGAATGAGACATTGATTGCTTCCCCAGAGTTCCTTTAGTATGATACGAGACTATAAAGGGAATTTACAGTGAGTGCTTCTCCAGAGAGTCTATTATTTAGCTGAACCAGAGGGGTGATACTCTGTGTGCCTCCCAGAGGGTTTCTAGTACTTGTAGGTTGAACCGTATGGGTTAGGCTGTGAGAACTACCCATAGGGTTACTTGTTGTTCTACTTGAGTGGATTCTTACGTGTTTGTAAATTATAAGCTATAAACTATGGATTGTTTACTGTTGAATACATTCATGTTTACTACTTTATGTACTTTTACCTGCCATATATTCACTAACTATTAGGTATAGATCTTCGGGTGGATGCCTTCTGGGATTTTGTCTCACGCCCAGTTTGGGTCACTCTTTTGGGGCCAAAAAGATTATATTGATGAATGTATAGATAAGGGAATGTGCCCTTATACTTAATGTTTTTTATTTCATTATAGCAGGAGAGCATGGGACCAAGTTGAGGCTTACGATGCTAAGGAGTTGTTTATCTAATTTCCTTTTGTACTTTGGTTTAGTACTTTATTCCGCATTGGTACTTGTTTGGCTACTTTTCTAGACTTATGTATCTTGCATTATTTATATATTTGCTCCATTTTTTTACACGTTCAATCTTCTACTATTTACTCTTTTATGGATTATTACTAAATCCACTGTTGCTTTTTTTTTCGATGTGTACTCTTCCAATGAGGGCATAGTTTCCCCACTATCACACCTAGGGGCCTCACTGTTTGTCAGCAGCTTTTGGCGTTTGGATAAATATGCTTGAGGCTTTGTGACCAACAGAGTACGCGGCTCCTCTGGGAGGCTTCTGGAACCGGGGAGTTACAAAGTGGTATCAGAGTTTTTTCTTAAATTTTAATTTACTATTTAGAGGCTTTAGCACAGGATAGGACAAAATAGGTATTTGGTAATAATCTATGCCTTGGAGTAGCTAACCTGTGTATAGGGAAAATCCATACTACCTCGATTATTGCAATTTTATTTAGTTTTGCAATTCTACAGTGGATTTTATTCACCGTTGGGTGATTCACATGCTTTGTGTTATTACAATTATTGTTATTCCGGTTCTATTTCTACCTCAACCTGATTCGACGAGGGTGTTCTATCTCGTGCATTATATATGCACTCGCTTGAAATTACATGTGATGCATTCTTTCCGTGTCATCTAGGATACATTAGCAATTGCATGTTGTTGTGATAGATGGTGTGTGGAATATGCATGTTGTTGTGACTGATTCCTTGATAAAGATATATGCTTCTTGTTATAGCATTGATTATGTAAGTTTTTACCTGAATAAACGCCAAATTTTGGTTCGCGAGGTGTTATGGGTCCTCATGGACCATAATTTGGTTTATCATTGACCTTTTTATCTTTTTTGTAACTCTTTAAAGATGCCTTAATTTGATATTTGGGGACTATGGTCCCTCACAGATCTGAATTCGGCACTTCTAGTGTTTGTTTCAGTGTTTTCTAGGCCCCAAAGTGGTTTCTGAGGCTTACTGTCCGCAAAAACCCAGAATACATCCCATGTAGTTTTTACTACATGCCATGTTTTCTTCTGTTCATGAAGAAACAATTTTCCTTAAGTACACATCGTGTAATTTATGTACACACCCTGTATTCTCTAACCGTTTCATAGGTCATGTGGGAAGAGACATGGGATAGGGAAAATCTCCTGAGAACACGCCCTATACTGGTTGTTCACATCGTGTAGTATAATACCAGTTACTCGGTCGTGTAGCTAACAACATAGGTTGGTGGATTCTCTTCTTATACACGCCATGTTCCCCATGAACACGCCGTTTAGTTCGATCCATGTGTCAGGATGTGTCACAAACAACACAGGTCAGGTGAGGCTTGTTGGGTGCATGCCGTATCTGCCTTGAACAAGACATGTAGTTTTTCCTATGATAGTTGTGTGGCATAACCTTGTAGAATGAGTCTGGTAAGAGAAAAGGATCCATGTACATTCCATGCGTTAGGATAACACACCGTGTGTTGGGGGCGTTACATGATCAGTTTTGGAAAGAGTACGCACCCATGTAAATGACTTAAGAGAACTCACAGTGTAGCCATTATACACGTTGTGTAGTCAGGTTTTGTAAAATATGAATGCTTTCTTCCCCTGTTCCCTTTTACACTCATAGATTTTAGTACATAATAATGTGATCTAAAGTGTGCATTTGACCTTTCAAAGTCATGGCACCGATATTTCCTCTGGCTATACGCCAGTTGCCTGGTGGTGATCAGACAACGGATATGGATGATCAGGGGCTTCCCACAAATCCTCTTATAGTTCCAGTATTGGCACCAACTATTATACTTGACACAAGAGATGATGCGTAGTTTAGGGATGGATTTTTGTTGATGATTCAAACCTTCCAAGGAGCTCCCCCTTCTTCCACATCTATTTTAGACTTGACGTGGGTTTTCCAGCAGTAGCATCCTCCCACCTTCTCAGGGGATGGAGGACCGTAGGCTGTAGAGTCATGGATAGAAGCCATGTTGATGACCTGAAGCATCTGGAGACCCCTCCAAAAATTTGGGTCAATCTCTCTACCAACATGCTACGATAATGTTCCAAAATTTGGTGGGATGTGATCTCACAGGAGGGTCGTCAGCAGTTTATGGAATGGGAGGAGTTTCAGTGCATCTTTAATGACTACATTTATCTGGAGACATTGAGGTCCAACCGATACTAGGATTTCATTTTCCTAGAGCAGGCTACTCTTTCTATCAGGGAGTATTCCTCTCGTTTCACTGAGCTTCAGCATTTTACACCCATCCAGGGTGGATAAGGGTTATTCATGGAAAGGAAGTTTGAGGATGGTCTCATATGTGAGATCTACTCTCAGGTTAAAATCTTCAGGTTGACTTCCATCGCTTCCATAGTCATCCAAGCACTGATTACGGAGCACAATATGAGAGATTCCAGAGGTGAGAGCCAGGGCGGTTCAACTTCCAGAGTTAGTGCTCCACCGGATTACAGGAGGAAGCATCGTAGGGAGTCTACGTATGGTGATCTAAGGCAGATATAAACATCTTCAGGTAGCCGTGTGGTATGCTAATAATGTGTAATGGATGGGAATACAAGGCCGCAGTGCCAGAGAGACCGAGTGGAGTGCTGATCTTGCGGAATGATGGGCCACCTTCAAGGCTTATATTAGGTTTTCTCATTAGCAGCTGGTGACAGAGGTTCATCCATGACTCCTCGATCAGGAGAGGCACCACCAGTTTCTAACTAGTATGGGAACTAGAGTTCTTCTAGTCGTTTGGTCCGAGGTGGAGGTCGAGGTCATGGTGGTCAGTCACCGGTATTTGAGAGACAGCAGGGTGGATCAGATCAAACCAGTCAGGTAGGGTCATAGGGCCGTGTTACAAGTCTGGATTTTGTAGTGGATCAGACCCAGCAGGATCAGTATCTCAGACCCTCTACAGTTCGAGGTTCGATCTTAGTAACCTCAGTTTTATCTTCTGCTCTTTTTGATATAGGGGATTCACATAGCATTATTTCTATTTCTGTTGTGTATTTCCTTTGGCTCTTCATTTTTTCCTCTACCGATAATTTGAATTTAGACACACCATTGGGGACTAAGATGGATAGTGTACATCAGTGCAAGGAGTGCCCTCTAGAGGTGGCTGGGTATCCCTTTCTATGGGATCTCTACGTCCTAGAGGTGACAAGAAATGATGTCATTCTTGGAATTGACTGGCTAGTTCCCTTCCTGGTAGTCATCGACTGTTATCGCCACTGGGTGAGTTTCATATCACCAGAGGGTGGATCATTTATTCGTAAGGGAGAGTGGGATGTCTGGGTTATTAGAGTGGGTCTAGAGGAGCATGGGTTGGGGGCAGTTATAGCCTAGATTTCTAGTCTTTATCTAGGTTACCGGGGGACTTCACAGTTAGAATTTCATCCTGTGGTGGATCGTTTCAGATATGTCTTTCCAAAGTACGTTTTTGGTTTTCCTCTGTAGTGTGATGTATACTATTCTATTGATCTCATTCGAGGAGCGGCACCGGCGTCCACTACTCATTATAGGATAAATAAACATGAGTTAAAGGAGCTCAAGAAGTAGTTGGGGGAGTTGTAGGCAAAGGGTTTCATCTGACCCAATACTTTTCCTTGGGTACCGCCTATTCTTTTTACAAAGAAGGCAGATGGTACCCTCAGGCATTGTGTGGATTATCGGAAGATGAACCAGTTGATGGTCATGAACTGATATACCTTGCTAAGGATTGGTGATCTCTTTGATCAACTTCTAGGAGCCTGGGTGTTCTTGATGATCTACTTGAGTTCTGGTTACCATCAGTTTCATTTTAGACATTTTATATACCTCTCACAGTTTTTAGGAGCATGAATGTTATATACGAGTATACGGTTATATCGTTCGGTCTCACGAATGAACCTATAGTTTTCATGGCACTGATGAACTGAGTGTTCCATCCATAATTAGACTCTTTCGTGGTGGTCTTTGTGGATGATATCGTGGTGTACTCTCACACTCGACAAGACCATGCCACACATCATGAGATCGTTCTGAGTACACTGAGAGGGCATCAGTTATATTATTAGCTCTCAAAATTCCACTTTTGGATGGATCAGATTCATTTCATGTGCCACGTTATCTGAGAGACATGAGTATCAGTAGACCTAGAGAATGTATGAGTTGTAGTTTATTGGGAGCAGCCGAATAACATCTTTCAGGTTTAGTGCTTTCTGGGGCTGGCTGTATACTACAGAAACATTAAACAAGACTTTTCACGCATATTAGCACCGCTGACGAGTCTGACCAAGAAGGTTGCGAAGTTCTTATGGTCAGATTCTTGTGAGTCAGTTATTCATGAGTTAAAATGGAGGATGACTTCAGCACCGATACTAGACTTTCCATAACTAGGCAAGAGCTACACTGTCTACTGTGATGCTTCAGGTATCTGGCTAGGTGCTATGCTTATGAAGGGAGATGGAATCGTTGTGTACGGGTCTCAGAAGTTTAGGCCACCTGAGAGGAACTACCCGACACATGATCTAAAGTTTGCAGCAATTGTTCATGTCATACGCTGCTGGAGACATTATATTCGGGGAGAGAATTTTGTTGTTTTCACTGACCACAAAAGTCTCAAGTACATCTTCACTCAGCGTGATCTGATTCTGAGATAGTGTAGGTGGATAAAGTATCTTCAATCCTTTTACTTTGAGCTTACCTATACGCCTGGGAAAGGCAACGCAGTGGCTGATGCATTGATTGGGAGGACTCAGATACAGGCAGTTCAGGTGGCCAGCAGTGAGTGGCAGCTTATGGATATGTTCTCTAAGATGAATTTGGAGGTGCATAATAGACAGGGGTATACTTTTCTATCTTCTATAGTTGTTAACTCTACTTATCTTGATCGGGTAATAATGAGGAAGATATCAGATTCTGAGGGCCTATTCCTATAGGAAAGTGTGTCAGGAGAGGACCCTATTCCTGGATGGTCCATAGGTGAGGATGAGATCTTGCGTTTCCAGGGATGTGTATGGGTTCAAGAAGACATATGTGTGAAGCCGATGCGAGATTTTCATTCCTCAGATTGGGCGGTTCATCCTTGTGTCACCAAGATGTATGGAGGTCTTCACCGCCAGTATTGGTGGACAAGTATAAAGAGAGAAGTTTATAGTTTTGTCATGAGGTGTTCCACTTGTCAGTAGGTGAAAGAAGAGCATCAGCGACTAGCATGTCTTTTGTAGTAGTTACACATTTTAGAGTGGAAGTGGAACGATGTCACGATGGAATTCATGATTGGTTTTCCAAGGTCACCTCATGGGAATCATGTTGTATGGGTCATCGTTGATAGACATACGATGGTTTCTCACTTATTTCCGATCAAGGAGACCTTCAGCATTGATGAGATGTAGTGGTTATACATCCGTGATATTGTGAAAATGCATGGAGTTCCACACTCCATCGTTTTAGACTGGGATTCATGTTTTACTTCTCGGATGTGGCAAGGGCTTCAAAAGGATTTGTGTTCAATGGTACATTTGAGTATAGCTTACCACCCCCAGACAGATGGCCAGTCTGAGTGTACGATTTAGGTGCTTCAAGACATGACATGAGCATGCTTCCTGGTCTTTGGAGGTTCATGGGAGAAGCATATACCTCTTGTGTTGTTTTCCTAAAATAATAGTTTTCATGAAACTATTCAGATGACACCATATGAGGCTTTGTACGGTAGGCCATGCCAATCACCCTTACTTAGGCTAGAGGCAGGAGAGGAAGCATTGTTGGGACCTCATCCTGTTAAGGAGACCATAGAGCAGATATAGTTGATTCAGAAGAGGATGGCTGCTGAAAAGTCTCGTCTGAAGTCTTATGCTGATCAGCGGAGAAGACCTATGGATTTTGTGGTCAGGGATCAGGTTTTTCTACACGTCACACTGAGGTTGGGACACAAGAAGATTAGGAGACTGGGTAAGCTTTCACCGAGGTACGTCAGACATTTTGAGGTGTTAGGGAGAGTTGAGCCAGTTTTCTATCAGTTGCAGTTACCCCAGTGGTACCAAGCTATGTACAACATTTTTCAAATTTCACAGCTCCGACGTTACTTTTCAGACCCGTCTCATGTCCTTCATCCTGAGGAGGTTGAGCCTGATATGGATGCATTGTTCAAGGAGCATCCGATCCGGATTGTTGATCAGAGTACAGAGGTTATCTGTGGTCATTCTGTTCCTCTGGTATAAGTGCTATGGAAGCACAGGTGGGTACATGATGAGACTTGGGAGAGGGAGGCCGATGTGTGAGCATAGTGGCTGGAGTTGTTCGGGGTTTCTTCTTCTACGTCGTGCTAGGGAAATTCAGGTATGAATTTCTTTAAAGGGGTAAGTATGTAAGATCCCAGATATTCTTTTCAGGTACTTTATTATTTTTTATGGATTTTTTGAGAAAAGAGTAATCTCTAGAAATTTTTGAAGTACATGCCTTGTACATTAAGAGTACACACCGTGTACTTCCTTGCCGCTAAAGTCCGGGTGCCTACTGTGTAGGGGCCACACACCTGTCTATGTTAGGGAGTTTGGAGGGAACTTAAAGAAGAGTATGGAAAAGGCGAGTACAAGCAATGTACTTTCCATTTTTCATTAAATGCACTGGTGTCATGTCTGATAGACAAAACCATATTCATCTAGGTGTTCTTCATCTGAGAGAGTCCATACATCAACATATCATTGACAAACCCCTGAGCCTCCATCCGTTCTCTGAATCGACCATTTATAATTGCGTTGGAACCTCAACGGTAAGCTCTTCCTTCTCCTAGAGATTTGTTTTCCAATTTATTTTCTTTTCCTAATTATCGTGGGTTGAACGTTTTAGACGTTTTAGTTAATCTTCAATGTTCTAATGTGATTCAAGCCCTGTGGTTCAAGTATATCGATCTGATAACATCAAGGTATGTGGTTTCTGCCTTTCTGTAGCATGTCTTTGAGTATTTATGTGAAAATTACACCAATACCCTTGAACACGTTATTGCGTGTTTCCTATTCTTCCATTGGTGTTTGACTTCTTTGATTATATGCCTGAGTAGAGGATATTGTTTGTAAATAGAGTAATTAATTATTCTTTGTATGTTTTTCCCATGTATTTGTTCCCTATTTATGACTGTTTGGTCTATTTTTACATGTTATTCTATTTCTAGTTCCATGCCTAGTGTTGTAGGATGGAGTGTTCTTTTTTTGACATGCTGAGATTCTATAGAATTCTAGACAATTAGTTTTTGAGGTTACTTTGGCCATTATGAGATGCGATACTTGCTGACTTTACACATGGCTATGAGAACCTAGTGTAGTAGACCATATGGATAATAGACGTAAGTGATTTTGTAGAGTGTCTTTATAATACGATGTGAGACAATATAGGGAATTTAAGTTGAGTGCTTCCTCAGAGTGTGTAGTTCCTCAACACGGGCCACAAGGGGAATGAGATGTTGAGAGCTTCCCCAGAGAACCTTTAGTATGATACAATACAATAAGGGAAAATTGATAGTGAGTGCTTCCCCAGAGATTCTATTCATTAGCTGAACTAAATGGGTGAGACTCTGTGTGCCTCCCATAGGTTTGGCAGTACCTATAGGTTAAATAATAATGGTTAGGATGTGAGAACTACCCAGATGGTTACCTGTTGTTCTACTTGTTAGAGTGGATTCTTACTTGTTTGTAAAATATATGTTAGAAACTCTGGATTAGTTGTTTTTGAGTACATTATTATTTACTACTTTCTGTACTTTTACATGCCATATATTCACTGACTGTTAGGCACAGATCTTCGGGTGGTTGCCTACTGGGATTTTTTCTCACACCCTGTTTGGCTCATTATTTTAGGCCCAAAAATATTATATTGTTTCAAGTATAGATAAGGGAATGTTCCCTTCTACTTTAGGTTCTTAATTACATTAGAGCTAGAGAGCATGGGACCAAATTGAGGCTTGTGATGCTGAGGAGTTGTTTATCTGTTTTCCTTTGCTACTTGGGTTTAGTACTGTAGTCCACATTGTGACTTGTTTGGCTACTTTCTTAGACTTATATATCATGCATCATTTATATATGCCCTCCATTTGTTTACACTTTTAGTATTCTGATGTTTACTCATGTATGGATGTTTACTGCTTCCGTTATTGCTCTTGATATCTTCCCCTCTATACTCTTTCAATGATGGCATAGTTTTCCCACTATCACACCCAAGTCCCTCGCTTCTAGTCGGTGGCCTCTGCCATATGGGGAAATGCGCTTGAGGCCATGTGACCAACCGGGTATGGGGCGCCTCTGGGTGGCTTCGGGAACTGTGGTGTTACAGTTGTCATGATTCTTACACCATAACATCTTTGAGAATCTATGTCTAGGATGACCCAAGGGATAGCAATGTTTGAAATTTTTCCACCAATATTATGGTCATTTGTTTCTCTTGTAATAATATAGATGGATTTTCTAATTTGGATTTAGTCATGTTCATAAAGTTTACTTGAGAATTTCCTAAGAGCAGTGCCTTTTTGGACATTGGAGGCTCAACCAATGAGGGATTTTCTATGGTTATAGGATTTAATACCCCATTCAAGATGCCTTCATAACATTCATTGGATTATTTAGGAATAATACAATTAATGGAAAACTCTCATTGAGTACACCACTTTTAATCCTTAATAATTCTAAGACATTGCTTGAAAATATGACTAACATATATAGATAACTAGATAATGGATTTTATATAATTAAAAACATTAAATATTTTCATCCTTAATGAAATAGGATGACCTATATCTGGGGTGAAGGGAAGGGATCCATAATCATCCCAGTTGTTGATTCATACGCCATGAATGGTATTATAGCTTATTGTGAGAAGGACCATTATAACATTAAGACATCTATATTAGAGGTACTTAGTTTTTTATAATCATTTAATTTTATGAATCTAAGAGGTGTCTTAAGTCTATTCAGTAGAATATATCACATACTTCCATGATGTTGTTAGGATACTCTATATAATACATATACTTCCCCTTATGATGGAAGAATGTTTTTGTAACAAACTAATATTTTACCATGGATTTCCAATAAATAAATATTATGATAATTGGATGTTCAACATGGAACACAAAACATTAAAGTTAAAAAAATAATAGGGTCATTATTAATAATTTTTTTTAAGAAAACAGTCCTCTTGTAAAAGAATATAGTAAAAATTATAACATTTATTGGATAAACAATTAGCACACTTTAATATTTAAATGGACTGTTTATTCTTAAAATAACCAATCAAAGTGTTAATAATTTATGTTGAATAATTTGAAATAATTAATATTGTAATATATGATATAGAAATTTATGAAATAATATGTTAAAATTAATTAAATTAGAAATTGGAATGGAATAATATTAAAAAAATGTTCAACATGACATTTTTAAGTAAAATGTTTTTTATATATATTATGAATGTAAATTTAGAAAATAAACTTATAAATTTCGATTTATTAACTAGAAAAAAATATTATCATTTTTTGGTTTTTAATTTCAACATTTGGTTAGAATAAATTTTTCGTATTTTTATTTAAATGACTTATTTTAGGTGAATAGTGAAAAATCCCATTTTATAAATACCATGAAAATTATAAAATTATTAGTATATAATAATTTATTCTAAATTTATCAAATCAATTTCTAGGAATATTTTTTCTTATTATATAAATTATATATTTAAAATTATTTGTAAATGATTACAATAAAATGTTATCAGTTTTAGAAATTCAGTTACAATATTCCATAAAACTGTTATTGTTAAATGAAAATTATATCATTATAATGTTATTTTTTATCTCATTATGAAAGTGAATATAATTAAATATATTCTACATTTTTTATTATATGGTATATATTATATAACAAGTGAAAATATATTCTTAAGTATGAAAATTGAATTATTTAGTTAAAAAACTATTTTCATGATAAAATCCAAAAGGGTAAAAAGGGATTACCAATAGGGTAAATGGAATACCATTTTTGTTTTTATTTCAAATTAATTTTTAAGGTGAATCTTGACCAAACCATATATCCACTCGAATATTGTCTATTTTGGACTCTTTAAAACATTTGAATCTAATGCACACTTTTTATTAAAATAAAATAATTACAAAAAGGCCACTCTTAGAACTTATAAAAGGGGACTCTCACAACCCCATCATATCCAATACCATATAGGTGTTTACACTTCAATAAATTACCACATTACTTACACTATAATACTACTTTACTTCATTAAGATTCTAGAAATAAGGTATTTTCATATTTCTTTCGTTTCCATGGAATCCTTTGAAGGAAACTCAAAGTATTCAATGTGTGTATTAAATTTTCAGTAATTACATTTCTTTTTTATAATTCCACTACAAATTGATTTTTATATATCTTATATGATAAAATCACTATTTTTATTTTATTGAATGATATTATATTTTGGAAATAAAATTTTCCATATTTACATAGTAATTTAAGAAACAATAAAACATCTATTATGTGTATTGTAGGTTCCGGGTGTATTGGAAGCCTAGAAGGGACAATTCCCATTTTTTTTGAAATTATTGAAAATAAATCCAAGGTATATTCTGATGAAGAACGTCCTAAAAAATGGAACTGTATGAAAAAACAATAAAAGGATAGAAATCCCAAAACCCAGAGAGAGTAAATCAACACATTTTGTTTATAATGAATTTAATTAAATAAGAATAACCTCTAAGGTTATTCTTTCTTTGATGATGTGTCCGTACAAAGATTTGCAGTGCACCACAATTTTTTTGTAGAAACCATTTTTAGGATTTTTATAGTAGTGATCTACTTGTGTTCTACATATCTCCATATGTTCCTAAAGGGGTTTCAGGGGCTAGCATAAAAGATCATTGCGCTTGTGATGTATGCTGTTAATAGCCATGAGAACCGCTTATAAAGCATTCTCCTTGATCTGGTGGAGGAGGATTACTCTCATTCTTGGGAATGTTCTTGGAAAATAAATAACTCTCTAGGATTGAGAGATTCTATCCAATTCATTTTTCATAATTGAATTGGTTTCTCTTGGATTTCCCTTGGATAATGAAAGAATAATATAATCAGGTATTTATTTTAGTAGGGTAACAATAAATAATTTTTTCAAGTGTCTTTAATTATTTCATTAATCCTAGTAAAACCCCCATGTAAAATAATATCAACAAAATTATTATTTCTTAACATATTCTTAACTTGTGAGTTATAATTAAATTTTATTTAATCAAATAATATTCAATATTATTATTTCTCACTAGAGCATTAAACTCAGTCCACCAATCCTCCTCAATATGTATTAATTATTTTGACCACAATATATTATCTCAAATAACTAGTGATGGAATAAATGAGATCATGCATAAATGAATAATTATTAAACAACAAACAAGAATAATATTTATTCAAATTGTTAAATAAAAAATTATTTAACTCAGATACTTGATACAATTATTGTGTGACCCTCTAGGCCTCTTTCTCAGTGGCATTAAGTGAACCTACCTAATGTGCAAGGATAACATCTAGATATATTCCAAGGTAACCATTGAAAATTAATTTATTTCCACAATGACATATCACCACATATGAACACATATCTTGTAATATAATCCATTTATCACAATATCTCTAATCGAGGAGGTTTGATGCGAGGCCATCAACCTATCTGCTTGATATCTATTTCTTTGAATTTATGAAAATAGAAATTTTCTATTGGTCACCATAGACATGGATTTATTTAGGCTATATCATTTCATTCATTGTTCCTAATATGTTATCTTCCATTAAAGATTATAAGGGATAAATACTTTATCATATTATTCATTAATCTAATATTACTTTTTACACACCCAACATATCATACCTCACTGTGAATATATATTGTTATAGTTTTCATAAATACATCTAAGAACATGACTCCTAATTTCATTAAGAACAATATTAAAGTATAAATAGCAGTACACACATTCGCAAATAAGAACATCCAATGACACATATAAATGTTGATTTCCTACTATCATGTCTTATTCTCATAGTATCCTACTGGATATCTCCAAGGGAGTACACAATTATAAGGTGACTCAAAATCCTATGAGTCTCCACTCCTGATATCCTATATCAATTGTTTCCCTAAAATTATATCATCCAACTATACAACATATATTCAAGAATAGTGTCATAGAAATTCTAGGTTCTCAACATAATAGGGATCTTTAATGACCTTTTAGTGTGACAAATACTATAAAGAAATTATCACATATAATTATATGTAGAATAGAAATCATGATGTTATAATGAATTTATTAATATTTAAAACCAGGTATATAAGTTATCTTATTGGAAAAAATAAGTTGGTTCTAGCAAACCAACCCAAATAGACTCCCACTTTTATTACAGATAACTACTAAGGAACTTTATTCTGTATCTCTCATATGATACTCATGCTTCTACTAAGATATTCCTTTAGTAAAGGGGTACAATATGTTCTCTTCAATGGATACACTGGTCACTAAAACGTCACCCATTTTATAAAAATATTTCAATAGGTGATAATTCTGGAGTTTGTTCTTTGTTCGTTGATGTGACCTTGTCTCTGTTGCCTGATTCACCACTATAGAATTATCACAATACAATGTCGCGGGGTCTATACTGCTAGGTAACACATCACGGTCCTTGAAAATGTTCCTATTAAACATGGATTCCTTGGTTGCATCAGAATCCTCTAAGAACTCATGATCCAATATAGAATCAACTACAACTAGATATTTTAACCTCTTCTATCTCACATATCCTCTATTGAGACATAATAAATATCCTGATTTCAATTTCATATCATTATGATATGTCTGAAAACTAGTATCAGCAGACTCATGGATTAAAATCGCCTTATCTCCTCCATACACTAGGAAAATATCCTTAGTTCTTCCCAGATATTTAAGGATAGTCTTAAAAGTAGTCCAGAGTTGTTCTCCTAGAACCACATGATATATTTCTACCATTCCCACATCATAGGAAACATAAAGTATAGTACATAACATGGAATACTTGATTGATCATATCACAGAATTTTATGAGATCTTACTCATTCTATATTTCTATTGTTGTTTCTAGGTAAACATTATCATAGAAAGATGTAAAGCATGTGAAACTAGAACCGACACCCCATTATATTGTTATATACTAAATATATTTAGTATAAGGTGAATATATATACTTTTTTTAGTCTAATAATCCCCATGGATCTATCATGAATGATCTTGATCCCTAGAATGTAGGTTTCTTTTCCTATTTTGTTCATGGGGAACCACTTGTTTAACCAGTCCTTAATAGATTATAAGACATGTATGGAACTTCCAATAAGTAATATATTTTCAAAATATACTACTGCGATACTGATCACTTTCCCACTAAACCTTTTATAAATAAGTGACTGACATTCATTTTTAATGAATCCAAATTATTTTAGTGATTCATATTATCGAATTTTCCATATCCTACATTTTTTATTCAATTAATAAATGGATCTCTACACCATTGAAATCCTTTTGCCACCACTTGGTGTCACAA
Source organism: Viscum album (assembly GCA_963277665.1). Taxonomy (NCBI): domain Eukaryota; kingdom Viridiplantae; phylum Streptophyta; class Magnoliopsida; order Santalales; family Viscaceae; genus Viscum; species Viscum album. Next base: position 1,010,647,986 of record OY728141.1, on the reverse strand, counting down.
ACCCTTCCACAAGTTGCATATAGACATCTTCTAGAAGGTTCCCATTAAGGAATTCAATTTTTAAATTCATCTACAAAATCTCATTGTTAGGGTAAGCTGCTATGGAAATTCAGATTATAATGGATTTAAATATGGAAATTGGGGAAAATGATTCACCATAGTCAATTCCTTGACTATATTGGAACAATTTATCCAATATCCTTGATTTATGGGTACTAAATTTACCTTCCATGTCTAGTTTACTATTAAATACCCATTTACATCCAATAGTCTTTACATAAATTAGTGCATCAACCAAAACCCAAGCTTGGTTTTGATACATGGAATAAATCTTATAATTCATATCTTCATACCATATTGATACTTCTAAGATCATTTACATCATCCTTGTATGAGAAAGGTTCATCATTGTACAATAATAACGAGTCACTATCCTCAGTGATTTGAAAACCATATCTCTCTGGCTCCCTTACCTCTATTACACTCCTACAGAGTACTTGTATTTTAGGAACTAATTAATCCATTAGGACCTATATAACTTGTTCATGTACCAACTTTTGTGTATCTTTAGCATCAACATCATTGAAGTCCATCTTCTTCCAACTATCCATTTTGAGGATGTTATCCCTTTCAATAAATAAAATTTTTCTAGAAATAATCAATTTATGGTTTGAGGGGTTGTATAGGTAGCATCCCTTTGTTTCCTTTGGATACCCTATAAAGATACACTCTATTTCCATGGGTGATAGTTTGATTCCATAGAAAGACTTAACAAATTCCTCGCATCCCCATACATATGTATGCGATAAAATGGTTTTATTTCAACTCCATATAACTATGGTAATTTTATTTTTCTCTTTAGTTGGTACTTAGTTTAATGTGTACGTCGTAGTTTGTAATGAATATGAAAAAAAGTGTAGTGGAATATTTGAAATAATACTCATCGACCATACCATGTCCAACAAGGTATAGATCATGCTTTTAATAACAACATTCCACTGTGGTGTATAAGGTGGAGTTAGTTGAGATAGAATCCCAAACTCCCATAAAAATTCAATGAAATCTTGGTTAAGATGTTCTCCACATCATTTAAATCAAGGATTATTTATCTTCTTACAATGATTATTCTCTAATTCATTATTCAACACTTTTAATTTTTCAAAGTACTCAAACTTATACCTCATAAATTAAATATACAAATATCTACTCAGGTCATCTGTAAAAGTAATGTGGTAATACTGTGAACCTCTATCCTCTACTTGAAATGGTCCACACGCATCAGTATATACCAATCCTAGAAGCTCTATGGCCCGTTCATCCCATCCACCAAATGTTGGTTTTTTCATTTTCCCTTGTAAAAAATAATGTCATCTATCAAGTTTTTTTAGTTCAGAACAGTATAAATAACTATCTTAATAGATAATTTTTAGATTCTTCTCATTTACATGACCAAGATAGTGATTCCACAACTTGGTGTTATATGAGTCATGTGAACTTGATTTATTATCAATTTCCAAGATTTAGTTTTCATAATATAATACATACAGATCATTATTTAAATTGTCCATACCATAATATATGTTTTCCATAGAAAGAAAACAACTTTTATTACCAAACATGAAAATAAACCCATTTGTATATAATATAGAAACAAAAATAATGTATTCAGTAATAGTAGGTACATAATTACAATTATTCAAAACCAAAATCATTCCCATCGACAACAAAAGGTAGTAGTAACCAATGAAAATAGAGGCCATCCTTGCTCCATTAGCATCTCACAGACCCACCTCTCATATGTAAACCTTTTGAAATATACATGGTTCTTATAATTTGATATAGATGTGAGCATCACAAGCTGTATATAATACCCAATGTGTAGAAATTTAAATTTTTCACTTGATAAAAAATGTGACTTTGGATTCCCCTTTCCTCTGGGTGTAGTTCAACTTCCATTGGAATGAATTTCCAAGTTCAAAATATATTATATTCTTTTCCTTGCCCTGCATTTGGATCTTCTTCTTCTTGGTTAGATGGTGACTGGGGGTTTTATAGTGTTTATAAACCTTAAACCCCTATACCTTTTCCATAGTATTCATATTTACCAAAAGGAAAGTAGGTTTTTCACACCCTATATCCTTATCCACTTGGCGAATTGAGGATAGAAGTTTTGATATACTCTTCTCATTATTTCACATATTTAATTCACAATGAAACTAGATAATTTATTGGAAAATGATGAAAGTCTGAGATCTCTATAAAAATTATCTGGGAATTTAATCCCTATGATGTCTAGATGCTCAATGTAGTTGATAATACAGACTACATGAAGCCCAGTTGGCACAGACTCTCCAACCATTGTTTTGATCAAAGCATAAGAGATATCATACCTCTCTTGTCTCGCCTTCTCTTGATAAATATTCTGATGGTGAGACATCATGCTATGAGAATCCATTTTCTCCTGTTTCTTCAAGTTCTCATTGGATATGGATGATAGCATGAGGCACTGAAAATCCGTAGAATCATTCAGATACTTCTCATATAATGATATCTCTTCATCAATCACCTCATTTTTAGGCGAAACTGGTAAAGGTTCTTCCAACCCATATAGTTTCTTTTCATGGTGAAGTATGACCCATAGGTTCCTTTGGCACTCTTAGAAATAAATTCTAGTGAAAATGTTTTCCTTATAATGTATGGATCACAATGATATATTTTATGTCATTTTTTATTCTATTTATACAAATAAGTTGAGAAAAATTTTAGTACATTGTCTTGATAACTATAGAAAAATAAATAAATAAATATTTATTAGTCTCCCACTATTTTATAGAAACCTAATATCCCTCACCATTTGAATCAAAATAACATGTTTCATGGATATTCTAGTGGAATGGATACGTATTCCATTCTTATTACCCAAACATTGGCCGGTCATTAAGCATGAATGGTTTTTTATAGGAATTCCAAATTCCAACTGCATTATCTCATAGTTTCTTGTTCCATTGAGTGGACTCCCCAATTCTGAATTCATTAATTTATATTTCCTTGAACTTTTCCTCTCAGTTAAACCAATTCCTAATTTAGATGTCAACATTTTATGACAACCATGTTAAGTCAACCCAAAACCTAAAATTAGGACTCCCTAATAATTGAAAGAACTGAAACTTTGGATGTTCATGATCTTCAAACTATTGTTCAATTCTAACTGATGTAATAGATGATTATACCTTTATAATATTTTATTTAGGTATTTGATACTTTACATATTAAATTTCAATTATAATATGTTCACATGTTTGTTAATATAATGTGGGATTACATAAGTGAATAACAATTTCATTAGATAATATTGACACATAAGCCAGTTTATTTTAGTTCCATATTTTCATTCCTGTTAATTCATTAATTATGTGATTTTTAAAAAATCCATAATTAAATAACCATGAAAAAAACAGAATTAAAATAAATGGTATGATCATGAGCTTGTTCTAATGAGTATTTTATCTATCGGTTGTTAAACTAACAACTGACCTAGGGGAGAAACACCTTGAACCATTTAAGGTTCATGTTGAAAAGTTTCCACCTGTCCACCTTTGAATCTCCTTGGATTGGTTTTTCATCAGCTCTTAAATTGAACAAACTACAATAGCTTGGGAGATATATCAATTAAATATGATTTTACTCACATGAAGGTAAGGGGTAAGAGGGGGTTTACAAAAAAGAAACCATGGGCACACAGACCCTACATATTAATGAGGAGAGAAGCCACATAGGAAAAAAACTTAATTTAATAAAAAATCAAAAGGAAACCAATCACATAGAGTTGCCTGGTCTAGATCATGATCATCCACTTGCATGCATTGAATTATACATTTAATAAAAATATAATTCTATTATTAAATCATTCTTGTTTAAGATAAATCACACATGTATCAATTAATTATTATCTTTGGTCAATAAATCAATTAATCTTAAACCATTTCTAAATTTTCTTGATATTATCATATATTATAATTTTATAAAAATTAAAATTTTATTTAAAATTAACTATGTACATAACTCGTACTATGGAGGTAACCTGGTGAATATCCATCCAAAACTACCCAATATGTATTATATTGGTATACACATTATTGATTGTGACATATATCATGAACATTGAATAATAACAATAATATAAACTCATAAATAACGTGAGGATCTCTAAGATTACACAATTTTTAATATAAAATTTATATTCCTACATATATATATAATCCTATCTAATGGAGTGTCCTAGATTTATGGCCACAAGAAAGTACATGTCTCAAGGGTTACATAATATATTAAAATATTAATCTACATAACTCGTAAAACTACACGACGTGTAAATCCGATCTATATGGAATGTACATTATTTATCATATATCTGAAGTACATGCTTAGGGACTTGGTGTGTGAGGTGTACTTCTGAAATATTGGAGTACATGTCATATCCAGAGGTCCATATGCCATTTTGACTATGTCTTACATAGTCATCAGTCAGGTAGGATGTGTATGGAATACACAGCCTGACCCTAACCTGAAGAGACTACATGCCATGTCTAGTGAGCCACACGACGTGTAGTAACACTGACCATGTTACAAGCTATCCTGTTCAACATGCGGTGTGAGAATTAAATACCATGTGTTTCATTAATAAACACATGTTGAGTAATTTCTGAATTAAGTCATATTGCATTGAACATGATTAGACATCGTGTAATTATGATTGCATGGAGTGTACTCTTGTGTCATTTGGCTAGAATCTTTATCACCACTAGATGAGTTCCTCTATTTTATTTTAATCAAAAAATTATTCATTTAGGTTAGAACTATGAGAAACAATGGAGGAATAAATAGATATCATAAAATCAAATTTTTATAATGATTAACTTGAATTGAAAAACAAAATTATGAATGTGTAAATCATCAATGAAAATAAATTAATATAAAAAATGATTTGACCCCTCTAGCGGCACTTGTAGGTTATTGGTACAATAGAATCATGAGAGGGATGGTGCCCAACTTTTCATTTTATCATTATGGATAATCAATCTAAGGTCTAATCTAAAAAATAATGTCTTAACCAATAAAATTGAATCAAATAACAAGAAAGGGATAAAAATCAAGGAACCAAGATAGAGTGGATCAACACATGTTGTTTATAATTAATTTATTTAAAAAAGAATTACCTCTAATTTTATTATTTATTTGACTATTCCAACTACAGATCTACAATGTGTTCTTATAAAATTATAGAATCCATGTCTAGGATTCTTCTAGCATGGATCCACACATGTTCCATATATCTCTAGATATCACCAATGTAGTCTGTGGAAACTAGCATGGAAGATCCCTGCACATTCTATTTTCTCATTAGATATCCTTTGAGAACTGCTTCCAAAGCATTATCCTTGATCCGATAGAGTAGGACCACTCTCGTTCTTGAGATCATTCATGGAGAAGGAATAAATCTCAATGATAGAGTTATTTTATCCAATTCTTTGTGCACAATCTAATAGGCATCACTAAGTTCACCAATGGATAATGAGAGAATAATATAATGCGACATTTAATTCACTAGGGTCATAATAAATAATGTTCATATGGGCCTTTAATAATTTCACTAAACCAAGAAATAATTCCATGAAAAGTATTCACAATAAAATTATTATTTCTTGACTTTATCTTTACTTGTGAGTTGTAAATAAATATTATTTAATCCAATAATATGTAAGATAATTATTTCTCACTAGAAAATTATACTCGGTCCACCAATCCTCCACAATATTTATTAATTTTACTTCACAAAATATATTATGTCTAATAAATAGGGGTGTAATAACTGATATCAAGCATAAATGAATAATTATTAACCCGTGATTTGGAATAATATTAATTCAACTTGATAAATAAGAAATTAATTTACTGAGATACTATATACACTTAGTGCCTTACCCTCTAGGCTTCTTTCTAAATGGCATTTGGAAACCCTTCCTAAAGTCCAAGGTTCACATATTTCAACATGGAAAGGAACCCATAGAGAATAAATTTAATTCCATAATGACATGTCACCTCATACAAATTCTTACAAAATAATATATTACTTTATAGCAATATCTCTAATCGAGTAGGTTGCATGGAAATTCCATCAACCAATATACACAATATCTCTTTCATTGACCTTCCAAAAATAGAACTTGCATGTTGATCACCATGGCCTTGGATTGATTCAGGATTTATCATTTCCATAAAAGGTCCTGAGATATTATATTCCGTTAAAGAATAGAAGAGATAAATTCTTTCTTGCATTATTAATTAATTCAATATTACTCTGATGCACCCAACATATCCATCCTCACCACCGACATCGGTCATCATGTTTATCGTCAATATATCTAAGTGTACAACTCAAAATATCAACTAATAATAATCATAATGTATAAGGGAAAATAAAAAAAATACTCAGATAGGATCATCTAATGATACTTATAAATGTGAATTCCTAATTATCAGGTCACATTCTCATAATATCATATTGGATATCACCATGGATGTACACCCTGAGAAGGTGTCTCAAAGTCCTATGAGTCGCCAACCCTAATGTCATTTATAATTTTTCCCACAAACAATATCATCTAACTATATAACAATTATTCAAGATTAATGTCATATAATTCTTGAGTTCCCATCATAGTAGGGACCTGATATGACCATTTAGTGCGATAGTTTCTCCTAGGACATTATCACATACAAGGTTACACAGAATAACTATCATGATGTGATAAGGAATATATTAATATTCAAAACCATGAATATAAGTTATCATAAATTACATAATAAGTTGGTTCTATGGAATTGACCCCAACATATATTCGTGGAAAATTGACTCTATAAAGCATCATGCTTTAGTTTCCATCACCATCTTAACTTGATTGATATAATGTGGAATTTATTAAATATGTAAGATATATCATGAAGTAGACTAGATACCCTGGTACCCTGATACCAAAGCCTATACAGACATATCCCAAAGTTTGTTCATGATCCCCAATGGTTGGAGACTAGCATCCACAATCATACAATATAAGAGGGAATGAATTTTTCACGAATATCGAGGAAGATAAAAGAAACATATCAGTATTATAAAAATTAGTCTTGGGGAATTTATTATAAACCAAAAAATTATATTAAAACCTAAAAAATAATGTCAACAAAATACTCATTGTCTGACAAAAAAAACATTGAAAGTGTCACAACACTCCAAGATAAAGGATCAATAACACCATCCTCATTTAAGAGGCACTTTCCTATTACTCAAACCTAACAGAAGAAAATCAACAAACTCCTGATCGAAAAGGAGGTGTTTGAGGAGAACACAAAGATATTCTCAACATTTATTCCATAAAAATAAATAAATTCATGATTTCCATATTAATCAATATATGAATAGATAAAAATTTACATATTAAAAAAAATCATTTTTGAATTATTGATAAAAATTCAATCATTGATTAAATAAACATTTTATATAAAATAATTTATATAAATCAATTGGAATGTATAAACCAATTTAACAATCAATGGAAGATATATATAAAAAAAATCACAATAATTACTATTTTAATCTTCCATTTGGTACAATAGTTTCCATATAGAGTATCCTCTCATTTTTATTTCAATGATCTTGTAATATGTATACACACGTCATTTAGGCTCCAACCAAATAAGAATCATAAACATCACATTTGGGGATAAGAAATGAATAAAAGTGTTTTTTTAGAGTTTTATTCATCAAACTGTTTCTATTAAATTACCATCCAAGTGTGACTTTCCCAAATAACCCACTAACTAATCTATCCTGCATGTTTATAGTTAATAAATTAAAAAATGGAAAATCATTTAATTTAAATTTAATCATCATTCTCAATTCAAATTCTTAATTTTTTCTTTTTATATGAAAATTCAATTTGAAACCAAAATGGAATTATTATTAATTCATTCCTTTTTCAAAACAAACCAATAATAGGTTTTAATCAATTACATTATATCCATTTTCTAAAATTTGTTCTCAAATAATTTCAAAATTCCATCAATTTCCATAATATGCTTTAAATTCTAATTTCTATTGCAATTGGAAGTTTTCCCCAAATCCATTCATATTCAATATCCAAATAAAATTTTCATCTAATTGGGTTTTTATAATTTAATCAAAATAAATTCAAATCAAATCATGAAAATTAATTATTAATTCTATAGAAAAACTCAAAGTAAATGATCTACTTTTATCATGGAGATAACATAACACAACACCCACAACCTGATTTTACAATGAAGAAAGATGAAAAAAAAGAAATCTAGAATTCCAAACTAGAATCAAGATCCAAGACAACCAATTTTATTTCCATTAAACACATGATGATCTAACAAACCACATGAAGGAAAGATAAAGGGAGAACTAGTAAAATAATGATAGGAGAATCACTTATCAGAGAGTGATCGAAAGAGATGATCCATGTTTCGATCTTCCAAATAATGGGTTTATAAGATCCGAAAATGGGTTTTGAGATCATCTAAGACCTAGAAATTAAAGATAAATTGAGGTAGGGTCAAGAAGGAGTTGAAATTGGGGTTCGTGAAATTATAAAATATTTTTTCTAATTAAAATTACTATTGGAACTGTTAGAAGGGTTGGGCCAGATGGTTAAGAAAATCATGCACCACTCTATGATGGAGCACAATTTTTACTAGGTGTGAATATTTTTTGTCAAAACATGTTCCAACTGGGAAAACCTCCACCATCTAGGGTTTCAAGGATTTCATTGGGTGGGTACATTGTTTGGGAAAACCATGGGCCAATTGTGGACAACTGAAAAAATTAAAAGTTTTTTCCCAATTCCACCCAATGCACACCTAAATAAGATTCAACAAAATTATGATAAAAATGAGTGATGAGGAATAACTAAAAACCAGTAACAAGATGTTACAACCTTCCCAAATAGAAACTTAAATTCCCCAAAAATCTCACTAATAAATTTCTATATCAATAGGATGAGGCCACTTCTCTCTCATCAGTGCCACTCTCCCTCAAGTATCTTATGTGATATGACCCACTTATATTTATTGAATTGAGAGTACAACAAGTCATTATTAGGCTTTAAGAGACATCCACATGATTACAAAGGCTGCAAATAAATGCCGAAGGTTTTCCAATACAAGTTGGGGGATGATTTACCTTTTTAGAAATAACCCAAAAACCAACCATAAACAAACATTAACTATATGATGCATGAAAAAAATGAAATACCAACAAAGAACTTAATTTATATCAATCCACATCAATGTACACAATAAAGGAAGACCCAACTAATCAAGACTCTCAAAATACACTACAAGTCCATTCTACACAAGCTCCAAGGTCCACAATATCTCCCAAGCATCACCACGAGCCACTAGTAATAAGATGATTTGCCTTTAAATGTGTCCTGGAATTCGACATCTACAAAAGCACCAATGTGCCAAAGCAGTGGTTAGTATAAAACTCAGTAGGTTTTCTACCATAACATCCCTACTCATGCCACTAGGATAGAAGAGTTAGCCATATTTATATAAAAATACTTTATATAAAACATTTTCTCAAAAGCATTTTATAACTAAATATAAACAAGTTTTGCAAAACCATTCATAACCAAAGGCATTCCAAAATCAATTTAAACCAATTTTTTCTGCAAGTTATTTTTCCATAAAAATAACCAAACAAGATTTAGAACCATTTCACAAACATTATTTTTTTCATACCCAACCATTTACCAACCCATGCTACCAACCCTGGATGTTTCCTTATGACAGTTCCATACTCATGAGTGGTTTCTCATTGATCTACCAATTCATCACAAGGTAATTGTTTCCCACGTGTCATTACCCCTTTTGGCACCGAGCACTAGGTCATATATCAACCAATCCTCGTACTTAAAAGTCCCATGATCCATTAATCATTTGGCACCAAGAAAAATGTCATCTTTTAACCAAGACTCATATATGAAACATGAACACGCACCACAAATTCACAAATTTCACTCCAAAACCATCCTTTCAATAAAACACCCTTTTGTTGAAAATTATTTCCATCAAATCCAAGTGTGTTCAACTAATTCAAAACATTTCAATAAAACGGTTCTTTTTTTGAAATCCAAATAATGAACCAATTTCATCAAGCCATTTCAATACCAAACCATTCCAAAAAAACACCCCTTTTTATTAAAAACCAACCTTTCATCAAAAAATTTACCATTCAAAAAAATACATAATTTAAAATCAACATTTCAAATTCAGGAAGCCAAATGACATTGCACAACAATTCACACAATTTAATCAAAACCATAAATCATCACTAAAAAAGATTTATTCCATGCATGGAACATTAAATTTCATTCAAATAACCGAATTTTAAACCAATCCAATTAATTATAACAATAGGAGTCGAGATTGAAGCCTCATACCTCAAAGGTTTTGACAAAAACCTTATCCAACAGAGAACACACAAGACAACTGGGCCAATTCACCAAGGATCCTCCTTATATCTCTTCTCCTAACACAACAAAGACCAGAACACATCATGTTTGAAATCCACACACTTATTTCTACCCAAAACAGGCGTAGAGCTATGAAATTGAGAGAAGTGGAGAAGTAGATCTATGTAATCTACGAAACCAAACATGAAAGATCACATACCTCCAGAATCCGGCTTCGATTCGTTAAGAGAATCCTTCGGATCACCTCCGGAATGATGGGAGGAACATCTTTGACCTTAGGAACCCAAAATCCCGAGTTAGGGTCACTAATGAAGATAAAATGAGCCACTTAGAGGAAAAAACATGTGAGATCAACTTTTATAGGATCTCGTTTATGTGGTCGCACGGTTAGTTCGCACGGTTTGACAAACTGTGCGGTAACCATGCGTTAGCTACTACCTATACCACCCTACACGCATGATTTGGCTGCATGGTTAGACAAAACATGCACCACCTATGCGGAAGCTACTGCCTCATATACCAACTCTTCATGGTTTGGCCGAATGGATTAGAAAAACTGTGTGTCGCCTTTGCAACATCCCTTTTTCCCCAAAACATCAATCTGAGTTCTCCCAAATCTCTCATACATCACCCTTAACATTATAACCATTAAAAGAAACAATAAAGGGTTACACACTAGAAACTAGGGGTACAACATTCTCCCCACCATTGGCCTTTCCGTCCTTGGAAAGTAGAAACAATCCCTTTCCTGAAAGAGTTCTTTCCACTACTCTTTCATTTCATTCTCGCGTTCCCAAGTATCTTCCGGAATCTGAAAATTTTGTAATAAAACGTGCACTAGAATGATGCTTTTTCCATGAAAGACCTTATCTTGCCTATCCACAATCTGTACCTGGATATGTATCAACGAATCATCAGGCTCTAGGTCAACGTGATCCCATCTGATCACATGGTCATGATCAGGATGATACTTTTTCAATTGAGATACAGGGAACAAATTATGCACCAAACTGAACCATGGTGGTAATGCAAACCAATATGACACCTCTCCAACCCATTCCAGTATCTCAAAAGGGATAATGTATCTAGGATAAAATTTTCCCTGCTTCCCGAAACGACGACATTAAAGTCTTGGAGAGATCCTCAAGAAGACATGATCACCCACAACGAATGACAACGGTCTTCGATGGTGATCTGCATAAGATTTCTGATGACTTTGAGCCATCTCCATCCTTTTTCTAATAAACTGAATCTTCTCCATTGTTTCATGGACATGTATCGGCCCAACTAGTGAAGTTTCACCAGTTTCCACCAAGCATGGTGGAGAATGAAAAGGATTCCCATACAATGCTTCAAATGGAGACATGCGTATCGAGGCTTCATATCCATTATTGTAAGAGAACTTCACTAAGGGTATATTCTCCTCCTATGAGCCACCAAAATCCATTACAAAAGCCCACAACATTTCTTCCAATGTTTATATCATCCTCTTGGATTTCCCATTCATCTGAGGATGATACGCCATGCTCATAGTCAACTAAGTTCAAGGGCTCACTATAATGATTTCTAGAAATGAGATGTGAACCGTAGATCTCTATCTGAGACTATAGACACTGGAACACCATGCGTCTTTACCACTTATCAGATATATATTTTTAAAATATCTCCCACCATATGATTTTCATGAATAGGGATGAAATGGGCTGACATAGAGTGACAATCCACTATCACCCAAATGGAATCGTGTTTCCCGACCATTCTTAGAAGACCTTCCATTATTATCTGATCCCATTTCCACAATGGGATAGGTAAAGATTGTAACATGCCATCCGGTCTCTGATTCTTTTCTTTAACCTGCTGACTAGTTAGGCACTGCGAGATGAACTCTGCCACTTTCCTTTTCATGTCGCTCCACCAAAAAGGTACCTTCAATTCCTTATACATCTTTTGTGTACCTGGATGTACATCCCATATTGAATGGTGATAAACATGAAATAGTTGTTCCTTACAAACCATAGGTACAACCATACGATCTCTGAAACACTAAACTGAACCACCATCAAGTTTCCAGCCATCAATGGTCTCTCCACCATTGAGTTTTCAACTTACAACTTGACATTATGCATCTGATTTTTGTGCTTCTTTGACCGTCTTTACTAAATCAAAAACATGTTTACCTAAAAAGAAAATAGAAACATCACCCTAGTATTCACATTACACATGCATGTCGGCTAAGACCGACATCAACTGTCATTCATCTGAAGCAACTTTCGTTAACTAAGTGTATGCCTTTTTACACAATGCATCTGCCACCGAATTTCCTTTTCTTGGTTTATACATCAAGTCAAAGTCAAACATTTGGAGATAATCCAACCACCTCCTTTGCCTCAGATTAAAATCTCGCTGTGAGAAAATGTGTTTCAATATTTTTTGATCCGTAATCACAGTAAATTTCTCACCAAAGATATAATGTCTCCATGTTTTCAAAGCATAGACGACTGCAGCCAATTCCAAATCATGTGTTGGGTAATTTTTCTCATGTACCCTCAACTTCCTTGATCCATAAGCAAGAACATGGTATACTTGAATAAGAACACAACCAAAACCTATTCCTGAAGCATCACAATACACCACATACCCCTGTCCTTATTCAGGAAAGATCAAGATAGGTGCTGATGTAAGTCGAACCTTTAGTTCTTGGAAAGACTTATGAAATTCTTATGTCCATTGTAATGGAGCATTATTCGCTGTCAGAGCTATCATTAGTGATGCTAATCATGAGAAATCATGCACAAAGCATAGATAGTAACTAGAAAGACCAAAAAAACTGCGTATCTCGAATACATTATTCTATGGTTTCCAAGAGATAATGACTTATATCTTTTTTGGATCAACTGAAATGCCTTCATCAGAAATGACATGGCCACGGAAATGTACTTCCTATATCCAAATATCACAATTTGATAATTTGGAATAAAAATGATGATTTCTCAAGAGTTTTCACATTGTTTCCAGGTGGTCCTCATGATTGGCCCTTGACATTGAATACACCAAGATATCATCCATGAACACCACAATAAAAGAGTCTAGATATCGCTGAAATATCCAATTCATCAAATCCATGAAGACCTCTGGTGCATTCGTTAGACCAAAAGGCATGACTACATATCCATAGTGGCCATATCTACTTCTGAAAGATGTCTTTGAAATATACACCTTCTGAACTCACAATTGGTGATATCCGGATCAAAAATCAATCTTGGAGAACCACTGAGCTCCCCTTAATTGATCAAACAGATCATCAATTTGTGGAAGTGGAAATCTATTCATTATCGTAACATGGTTAAGATTACAATAATCGACACATAACCGAAGAGTTTCGTATTCCTTATTCACAAACAACATCGGTGATGGCCATGGACAAGTACTTGGTCAAAAGAAACCCTTTCTTTCAAGATCCTCTAACAGCACTTTCAATTCCCGTAACTCCATTGGTTCCATCCTATAAGACAAAAGGGAAATAGGACTGATCCCTGGAAGGATATCAATCGTAAACTCCACTTCCCTTAGAGGTGGTAACCCTGAGAAGTTATTGGGAAAGACATCTGGAAATTGATCCACAATAGCTGGAAAAATATCTCTTTTGATCTCTTCAATTGATATCAAAGTCAACACTCCTAGTTGGTAAGAGATCGTTCTCACCATTGGTACCAACATGCTCTTTGCATATTTCTTTATCATCCTCTATCCTCTGAACAGATGGTTGATTCCTTCCTCAGTCGTGAAACTAACTGTTCTCCTATAACAGCTGATTTCAGCCATAACCATTGTCAACCAATCCATACCCAGGATTACATCATAGACATCCATGTACATAATTGAGAAGTACCATTTAAACTAAGCTCCATCAACAATTATAGCACATTCTCTACACCTAAAGGATTGACGTTCTCTTTCACCAAGAGGAGTTTTTAGTTTCAAAACAGAAGGCATGATTTTTAGTTTTAAACATATCAGATCAACAGCACAAGAAGAAATGAATGAATGTGAAGCACCACTATCAAACAACACTTGTGCAAGGGTAGAATTCAAAAGAATCATACCTCTCACCGTAGATAGTCAAGCCTGATCATCGACCATCATCTACTCACCTCCATACAATTTCTTCATCGTTGCACTATTCTCTTTGCTTCCTTGCTGAGATTTCCCTTGTTGAGGATTCATGGTATTTCAAGGATCACCATGGCTAGCTCTTTTATGATGACGAGATTGACTCTGCTATCCTCTTCATGTCAAAGCATATGATGCAAGTGATACCTGAGAAGTGTCCCGAGCACCTGACCTTGGAGCACTGCGACAATAGCACTGAATATTCCCCATATTGTTGCAATTGTGACATGCACTAGGTTCCCCCATTCACTCTTGTTTTATGTGGTCAGTCGAACCACATTGAAAACAACCTGCTATACTCTGGGGTCATGGACAAGGGTTTAGTGATCAAGTTTTATGTTTCTGATTTGTACTCGCACTATGGAAATAGGTTTCCTTTTTCCACTTGTTCCCAGCAGTTGAGTTCCCACCATTTCACGTAGGTATCATCATGCATCCTCCCATTGATCTCGATATATCATGTTCAGAAACATTCTCTCTATTCACCATTTATGTATAATCTGTAATACAGAGCATCGAAATTTTCGATCAAATCTATTGCTTTAGACCTGACTCAAAGATGCGTGCCTTCAATGATGCACTTTCTGCAACCTTTGGTGAAAAACTGACTAAATTCTTGAATTTAGCCACATACTCTATGACTAAGAGACTCTCTTGATTCATGTTGAAAATGTCCATCATTTTCTTGATCTTTAACATGTGAGGATAGAATTTTTTGTTGAACAATTCTTCAAAATACTCCCAGGTAAGGTCTTCATCCAAGTTAGCATGCACTGCTAAATCCCACCATTGACGTTTAAGACCCTCGAGCATATATATCGCCAACTTGACCTTGATCTCTGGTGGTGTTCCAATGAAATCAATGATACGATTCATCCTATTTAGCCACACCTCCGCCTTTTCGGGTTCAGCATCACCCCAAATGCTCGGTGGATTTTTCTTCATGAGCTGGATGGTATGATCCACATGCCTTGGTTCATTCCTCTGGTTCCCCGTATCCACAACATGAGAATCCATGAAAATACTCTGAACCAGCTCTTGTTTCACACATGGTTCTGGTGCAACCACATTTGCCGCAGCTTTTTCGGGTTAGTTTCGACGACGCCTAGAGGGTGACATTTTCTAAGACGACAACAAACTCCGTCAATCTCACTATATATAAACTGATGTCTTAGCATTCAAATTCAATCCCCTCATCTATCACAACATTGTTTTTCCAAAAACAATCTTTTTCCGTGTTCAACCATTTTAGAAAACATTTAACATATTTTTTGAAAATCAACCCATTTTCAAAATACACCAAATACCTTATTTTCAAAGTCTTTCACTTGAATACAATTAGTGCATTTTTCACATATTATCACCATGCACAAAATCCTTACTCATTTCTCACGATGAGATATGAAATCCTAGTGGGAATTCATTCGTCTACAATGCATGTCATGCTCCTCTCATTGGTTAAACCTATGACAATGCGATTTCCAACATTCTAGAAGTGTATCCAAAACAATTATGTACCCAACACCCTGTTAACTTGATGTTCAGTATAAACGGGTTAGCAACCTCCTTTTAGGGCATACATTTCATGTTCCGACAATCATACTCCTGTCTATGATTTCGACCCAAATAATCGACAAGAATGAATTTCAACTCCAAATCCAAGAACATCGATGACCACATGTAAGGAAAGGACCGAACAAGCTGATAAAATTTGAAATGACAAGCATATCCTAATTGGCTTGAGTGTACAAAGAGTCATTACTTGGCCTTAAGAGACATCCCCAAGACATAAAAGGCTGGAAATAAATGCTGAAGGGTTTCATATACAAGTTGGGGTGACGAAATACCCTGTTAGAAATAACCTATAAACCAACCATAAAAAATCAATGTATGATGCATGAAAAAAGGAAATAACAAAACAAGAACATCATTTATATCAATCCACATAAAAATACAGAACAGTAGAAGACCCAAATAATCATGACTCTCAAAAGACACTACAACTCCATGCTCCACAAGCTCCAACTCCACAACATCTCCCAAGAATTTCCACGAGCCACTAGAAATAAGATGATTTTCCTTTACCTCTGTACCACAATACAACATCTTCAGAAGCACCAACGTGCCAAAGCAGGGCTGAGTATAAAATTTAATAGGTTTTCCCCCAATGACTTCCCTACTCACGCCACTAGGATAGAATAGTTAGCCACATTTATATAAAAACAGTTTATATAAAACATTTTCTCAAAAGCAGTTTATATCTAAATATAAACAAGTTTCCAAAACCATTAATAACGAAAGTCATTCCAAAAGCAATTTAAACCCTTTTTTCCAGAAAGTTATATTTCCAGAAAAATAACCAAACAAGATTTTGAACCATTTCACAAACATTCCTTTTTGGTATACCCAACCATTTCCCAAACCATGCTACCAACCATTCATGTTTCGTTATGAAAGTTCCATACTCATGAGCGGTTTCTCATCGATCTACCAAGTCATCACAAGGTATTTGTTTCCCATGTGCCATTATACCATTGGAACCAAGCACAAGGTCATATTTCAACAAATCCTCGTACTTAAATGTCCCTTGTTCCATAAAACATTTGGCACCGAGCACAAGGTCCCATTTCAACCAATCCTCGTATATGCAACATGAACACACACCACACATTCACAACATTCATGCCAAAACCATCCTTTCAATAAAACACCCTTTTATTGAAAACCATTTCCATCAAAACCATGTGTATTCAACCAATTCCAACAATTTCAATAAAACTGTACTTTTATTAAAAATATAATAATGAACCAATTTCATCAAGCCAGTTCAATACAAAACCATTTCAATAAAACAACCCTTTTTTTTGAAACCACATATTTCATCAAACAATTTAAAATTCTAGAAAATCCATAACATAAAACTAACATTTTAAATTCAAGAATCCAAATCACTTTTCACAACAATTTGACAAGATTTCACAATTTCATCAAAACCATAAATCATCACTAAAGAAGATAAATTCCATTCTTTGAACAATCAATTTCATTCAAATATCCCAATTTGAAACGAATATAATCAATTCTAACAAGAGGTGTAAAGAGTTATGCATCCTACCTCAATGGTGTTGAAAAAAACCCTAACAAATGGAGAACACACAAGACAACCGGGCCACTTCACCGAGGATCCTCCTTAGATCTCTTCTCCTAACACAACAATGCCCTAAACTCATCATGGTTGGCATCCAAAAACATAGATCTACCCAAAAATGAGTAGATATATGAAACCGAGAGACGAGGAGAAGTAGATCTAAGTAGATCTGAGTAACAAAACAATAATGATCACATACCTCAAGAATCCGGCTTTGATTCATCAAGAGAAGCCTTCAGATCGCCTCCAAAATGATGGTAGGAACCTCTTTGACCTTAGGAGAACCAAAATCCAGAGTTAGGGTTGCTAAGGAGGAAAAAATGAGCCACATAGAGGAAAAAACATGTGAGATCCACTTTTATAGGATCTCTTTTATGTGGTCGCACAGTTAGTTCGCACAGTTTGACAAACTGTGCGCTAACCGTGAATTAGATATTCCCTCTACCACCCTTCACACACAATTTGGCCACACGGTTAGTCAAACTATGTGCCGCACGTGCGGAAGGTACTGCCTCCAATACTAACTCTGCATGGTTGGGCCTCATGGTTTAGACAAATCGTACACCGCCCATGTGGCTTCCAATTTTTCCCTAAAACATCAATTTGAGTTCTCCCGACTATCCCATACGTCACCCTTAACTTTATAACCATTAAAAGCATCAATAAAGGGATACATACCAGAAACAGGGGGTACTACACTATGTATCAAAGTCGTGCTTCCAAATCACACAGACAAAAGGTATCCTCCTAACATTAAGTACCATTCTTTCAAAATCAACTATCATGACTGGAGCTTAGTCATGGATAAATATGGCTCAACATAAAGATCAGTCCAACTCAGAAAATGAGATGGATTTAAGAGATACTTTTAAAGATGGGATACATTGAACTTGGTCTGTATCAAAACCATCGATGGTGGAAGATCCAAAAGGTATTCCATTTTACCCAATTTTCAACAACCCCAAAAGGTTACAAAAACCCTATATCAATATTCTCTTTAATATCAACCCAATGACAACCTAAATGAGGTGAAACGTTCAAGAACACATGGTAAGAAACATAGAACTCCAATGATTTGTGTCAACAATCATCATAATATTTACATTTGTTATGTGCAGTCATCAGTATATGAAGATTCAACTAAATATTTATTATCATCTCCTGGACTGAGATCAGTCTAATGAAGGAACATTCATTAATCTATGAACAAAACTATATAGATATATCGGGCATTCCATATAAGGCCTAAAAAATAAACCATTCTAATCATAGACAAGTAACTATTGTGAGAAGGCTACTCCAAACATGAGAAGTAAAATAGGGATAACTATTAGAGAATATAGAATATGTAACTTTATTAAAATGAAAAATCTCTTTCACATAGATATTTTCCATGACCTACATTTTTTTAATTTATGAATGGGTATAGTGTGATTTAATTTGGTCATCCTATTATCTCAACCCGTATCACTTTCTTCTTATCTGGGTACCTAGAAACCCTAACACAATGAGCGTAGATATATCATCCCACATCTATGTCTGCATTGAAATTGGGTGAAGAAAACTTTAAGGCAAAAGATTCATGGCCTTGACCTTTTTTCATGTATTATAATGATAGAGAAAAATTATAAATGTTTTGACTCATACATGGCCAACAGAATCAACAAACTATATCATAAATTGTATTTTTTGGTTCCTAAGTGTGTATCCCACTATGAATTATAGAAACCCCCATCATAAATTTTCGCATAGGTAACAGAATAAGAAAAATGATTCCAAAAAGATTGAATACACTTCATGGAAAATAAATACTCCAAAATGGTCCGCCCACCCTCAATAGAGCCTCTAATTCTATATAAATTAATTTCAAGCTGTTGTTCTTGATGAATCAACTCGAGAATAGTTGAGATCAACTAAACACTATCCAAGAAAACCTCATCCTCTATTTACGGAACTCCTATATGAAACTTTAGAAAAATATCCCTCAATTTACATTGTTCTAATGATTCATTCATGATCTAGGTCACAAGTTTCATTCTCAAAGAATCATTAATGAATTATTTTTCCCCAGGTATAGGTGATGTAAAAATAATATGAATGTAGGTACTACAAAATATTCTTCCAGATAAGATTCAAATATTTTTCATAGAAGATATTTCTTAGGATCTTGTGATTAAAATACATAGTAAACCTTTCTAAAAAATGTAATGTTGCCAATTATTAAGATCATTCATGATAGCTATGAGTTCATGTCCATGGGTTGGATAATTCTTCTTTTCTATCCTCTGATTTTGAGATCCATAGACGAAAATGCGATCACTCTTCAATATAACATAGCCCAAACCCAAAAACAATGAATCAAATAATACCACATAGCCTTTATTGACCTATAAAAGAGTCAAAACCGGTGCATAGTTCAAATTGTGTTTCAGTTAAAAAAAACTCTAACATTTCTCATCCCTAGAAAACTTCACTCCATTTGGAGTGTGAGAGGTCATCAGAGACCCCATGCTCAATAAATTTTTTATGAATGAGAAATAATATATTTCTAAACCTAAGAATCTCTAAATATAGAAAATGCTACATGCTTCATTCCATGTCATAGCATCTTTTACCTTTTCAGGACAAACAAAAATTGTATTTTCACACACCACATGTCTTAATAACTAAAATTCCTAAATCCAAAAATAACATTTTGGAAGCTCGGGATAATTTTTGTGATTTCTCAACAATACCAAAACTACCCTTATATGACATACATGATTTTCTTATATGTAGAGTAAACCAGGATGACATCTAAAAACATCACCATGAAAGTGTCAAGATACTCATAGAATATCATATTCATAAATACATCAATACCACATGAGAATTATTTAGAATAAATTGTATGAAAAGTTATTCCTAATATCTATACATGATCTAAAAAAAATTTAAATTTTTTGGATACTTTTATGATCAAATAGTGATAACCAAATTGAAGATTAATCATTGAGAACCAATTCACCCATTTCATCTGTTCAAAAAAATCATCAATATTTGGAAATTGATACTTGTTATTTAAATAATCTTGGTTGAGTATTCTATAATAAAAACATAGGAAAATAGTTCAATTAGATTTCATAGAAAAAATAACAAGTGCCTCCCAATGTGAAACACCTGAGAGTATATATAATATATCTAATAAATAAACTAACTATGGATTTAACAATATATATTGAGCTAGTTCCATACATTAAGAAGGAATAGACACAAGTTCAGTACTATGATCTAAATAAATAGATAACTCTACCTCCCTTACTGAAGGAATACTATAAAGAAGGAATAGACACAAGTTCAGTACTATGATCTAAATAAATAGATAACTCTACCTCCCTTACTGATGGAATACTATAAGAAATTTCTTCCCCCAAATGTGGATATAATGGTCTGACTCTAATCGACCTCGGGTCCCATTATCCCCGAATGATACACCACACACTATCAGGCATAGTAAATGAGACCCATTGGAGATATAATTAAATTCTAGCCTTGTTAGAAATAATCCAATCCACCTTGAAACTAAAATCATGAGGTTTCATGTAAAGAATTAGAAATTCCAAAATAAGACCCATCTATACTAAAGAGAATACACAAACAATAAAATGAAAACCCTACTATCTCCTCTTTCTGAGGGGTGTTGTAATGCCAGTCACATAATATGAAATCTCTATAGGAATATTTATTTGATTCATAATATGATTCAATATAGAAGAATAGTATAAACTAGTATCAAATAAATAAGTCATTAATGATGAATCTGTTGTAATGGTACCTATCATAGTTCCTATACTTGTGTCAGCTTCCTCCTAATGCTCTTCCATTTCATAAGGAATCTCTATTTGGAATGCTGATGGTTGGACCCCCTTAGTTCATGAAGCATCTAATTGTAATACAATAATTTTAGGTGACGATGGTCCTGTTCAACATTGTTGAGAAGAAAACTTCTATAATAACTTTTTAAACTTTCCTAAACATCTACAAAGGCTATAGATATTGGGTTCCTTAATATCGAACCACATCGAATTCCCAACTGTAAAAACTGGATATAAGCCAAAGGGATTCTTCTCGGAACTGTAGGAGGAATAAAAGAACCTCTATATAAATATCTACAATGAGACTCATCATGATTTATTTTACCTTAGTAGTAACTCACAGAACTACCAGAAGGAGAAAAGTGAACACCTATTAACCCTTAATTAAATCCACATAAAGTTCAACAAATAAATTCCCTATCTAGTGATTTATCATAAGATTATATCTTTAGTATGAAAACATAGGAAAAAAATAAGGTCAAAATTCCCTTCTTGAACCATTGTGTCTTAATATTCTCATTTGATAAAATATTATGTCTAAAATTCACAATCTCCACAAAATGTTTTTCATTTTCTTTCATGGTCATGTTAGCCTATTCATGTTTGGAAACTCCATAACATTGGTCAACACCATATTCACTAGTAAAAAATAGTTTTTTAATAGAATGTTGGTTTCCTTTCAGTATAAACCCCCATGATTCTTTTCCGTTACCATTGAATCCCACCATCTCTTTGTTTTTCCCTCTATATTAATGTTAGCACATGTTAACTTAATAGTTTTGGGAGATTCTATGAATTCAAATAGAATATCTCTATTTCTCAACTATTCATCAGCCTCTTGAGGATAGTTAGGTCCTTTTAAATATCCTGATTTTTGAATAAGGAACTCCAGATCATGATTTCTAGATTCATTTCTCTGAGATTACACAACTGAAACATGATTGGGAACAGGTGCATGTTCATAAAAAAGAGCTTGGTCAACACATAAAACAATATCTAAAAGATTTGGGTCCATGAGATTATTCAATCACTGTGTATCATTAGTATCTTCCCCTTCGAGCCTATTCACATATCTTCTTAGAGGAATGATTCTACACAAGGTCACTTAAGGCACATTATGATGAGATATGGCCAAAAACTCACTCGTAACTACCTCCAATTTCCTAAAGAGATATCTCAACTGCATATTAACCTTAAGAAAAGATGCTGAACATAAAACTTTGATACCACATTGTCACAAACTAGCCCATATACCTTGGTACCCAAATACTCAAGCCAATACCGACATATCCCAAATAGAATTATCGATCCCCATGGGATAGTGACTAGAAAATATAATTATACAATATATAGAGGGAAAAAATTGTAGTCAAAGAACTAAAGATAATAGAAAAATATTAGTATACTCAAGACTACCTAGGGATAAAGTACCATAAATTAAATACATATATCAATGAAAAAATAAATAGCATCATCACAGTACCCAAATTTTTATAATAAAAAAATCTAAAGAGTCACAACACACTAATATAAAGGATCAACAACATCAACTCCTCCAAGAGGTTCATTCCCATTCCCCAAATCTAAAAGAAGAAAATCGTGAAACACATATAAGAAATGGTTGGGTGTGGTATAGAAATCATAGTAGGGTCTTAAAGTGGGTTCTATATTAATTAAATAAATCATTCTTCTAATTTTAATCAAAAAAGGAATGAAAGTACATTTATATATCTAAAAAAACCTATTTCATTTCAGAGTGATGGAAAAATTTTCAAAAATGGAATAAATAAAAATTTTATATAAAAAAATTATATAAATCAATAGGAATTAATAATGATATTTCATATTCAACAATAAAAATATTTATATTTATCAAACAATCACAATGAGAACCATGGTCATATTCTCTGGGGTATGATAGTTTTTAGTTATAGGATCCTCATACATTCATATCAATGATCATAGAATATGTTTAAAAACATCCCACAAGATTAGGCCAAATAATACCGATCATCATATAATATATGGAAAGATACTCATAACTTGGTTTTTAATAGAGTTTTAATCATTGGTACATTTATAAAAAATTAACATTCTTGAATGATTATCCCAAATCACCATCTTACTACCCAGTCTCACATTTTCTCAATCAATCAATTTAAAATGTGAAAATCATTTCATTTAAAATAAATCATCATTCACAATTTAAGTTAACACTTTTTTCCTTTTCAAATGAAAATCTAATTGCAAAGCCAAATTACGTTTCTAATTAATCTATTCCTTTTAAAAAACCAATAGTAGGTTTTCAAAAATTAAATTTAATCTATTTTCAAAAATGAATTATCAAATCATTTAAAAATTCCATTAATTTCAATTATATGCCCCATTCTAGTTTACATTGGAATTTGGAGTTTTCCCATAATCCATACCATTTATATTTAAAATTCCGATTTTCATAAAACGGGTTTTATGCAAATAAATTAAAATAAATTCAAATCAAATCATTAAAATCAATTTTTATTTCTATGGTAAATCTAAAATTGAACCACATATCTTTATTATTGAGATCACGCAACACAACACCCATAATAAGATTTTCTAATAAAGAGGTAAGATAATAGAGATCTAGAAATAAAACATAGAATCAAGATCCAATACAAAGATGTTTAGATCCATCAAACACATGATGATCTATCAAACAATATGAAGGAAATTAAGAGATTTTGGGAGAGAAAGAATGGGGAATAAGTCACTTAATTGAGAGGGGTTTAACGAGATACGTCACGCTTTGATCCAACTAGGGATGGGTTTGGAGGGGGAAAACGAGACCGTGAGAGCATCAAAGTCCAAGTAATTTGAGATAAATCAATATAAGGTCCAGCGGTAGTTGAAATGGTGGTTCTATAAATATTCAAATAATTTTTCAAAAATTAAAATTACCACATGGACAATTATCTGGGAAAGGCCGCATGGTCAGACATACAACGTGCCCTAACCATGCACCCCTCTACTAGGGTGCACAATTTATACTATGTGTTGGAACAATTTTTCAAACCCTGTTCCAAGAATAAAAACTCCCACCATCTAGGGTTGAATAGTTTTCATGGGGTGGGCACACCATTTGTAAAAACTGTGCACCAACCTTGTATAACCCAGAAACATCAATTTGTTTCCAAATTACACTAGAAGCACACATAAACAAGATCCAACCAAGGAATGATCTACAGATGGTTATAGTAACACATGATATACAATAATAATATTTTACATGATGTATATTATATTTTATAGTCTATTAAAATTTATTACATCTGATACATGTCTCTTGATATGTGGAAAATGAAATCATCATCCACACATATGTGTAGACTACATCCTCCATTGAAAATTCTTTTATATTTTTCATCACCACTTTTAATGTTTGATAATAAAAATAATTTTAATCCATAATTTTTATTATTATGAAATTATTATGACCTTTATGTAAATTTCTTCAACATATCAATTTGATGTGCACTGAAAGATTATTTTAAAAACAACTTTCTAAAACAAGTGTATTATGGGGAAAATGAATTCTTACTATGTGATAGTTTTTTTACCCACAACATCTACATTTAATTATATTTATTTAGTTTATATATGTTTAATAAATCCAAAAAAATATTAACATGACTTTGGAATAATGATATTTAAAATAATCTATTAATTATGATTTGTTCTTGATTGGGTCTGTTTAAATACCAAATTGAATAATGCTATAAATTAATATCAAGATTCAATTTGATAATTTAATTCAATTTAACATATCAGACAAATAAGTAAATAATTACTTCATTTTTTTCTATAATTATAAAATTAAAATTGAACTACTTAATTAGGACACCAATGTCCATTCATATGAAATCGCACAAGCATACTCATTCCAAATTAATCACTAATGATCCTAATAAAAACTACCAATGAAGAACATTATAACATTATAAGTAATTATAAATAATATATTATAGTACCTTTTAGGATATGTGAGTTATGATATTTGGGGGAAGAATGAATAGAAACACAACTATTATGAAACAAGTTCAAAATGATAAAGAATACTCACACTCAATATTGAATAAAATTAATAAAAAACAAATACTCATATAGAGAATAATAATAAATGATGTCTATAAAATGTTATAGACATGATTATTTACTAAATTAGCTAATTAAAATAATTATTATTTTTATATAAGAGGTCAAATCACTTTTGTGGTTGTCAATAATTAAGGTAAGTTTTTTTATACATTTTCAAGTCAATGAGACATGTATGATTTTATACACCATGTTTTTATAGGGTGTGTACACTACCAATTTAATATATAATAAAAAAATTATATATTATTAATGTAATTTTGATAAAAACATCAAGATATATCTTTCAATGTGTTTCAAATTATTTTTTCTCAAACTCTAAGGGTCTTTTCCAATATTATTTTCAAATAAAGTATGTTTGTATAACAAACCAAATTTTTATAAATAAAACTCCCTTAATGATTGAATAAAATGTAATATTATGTATTATAGATGAATAAAATACATGAAACTATTTGAATTTATTATATAATATTTGATTTAAAATACTATTATCTATATAAACAATGATAAAATTGTTTTTGAATAGTGGTCGTATGTTAAGTATAAATATAGGGTTTTAATAAAACCAATTGAAACAGAAAAAGGAAGTAATAGCCTCGACTAGTAGGATCATAACCTATGAATACCATTGATCATAGCATATGAGAGAGGCAAATTCACTGATATTTTTTCATGACCAAGATCTTGCTGAGATACAACAACTAAAGCATGATAGAAACCAGTTATAGGAGAAGCTCATGCTCATCTAGATCACTTCTAAAACCATGTATTCCGAACTACCCTGTGAAAAAATCACAATCACACACCTTCAACATAGGCCAGTTATTAGTTTAAAAAATAGAGATCTATTAATACCATAATAATACTTATATATATATATTGTATAGAATAATGTACATATTTACTTATTTTTATCATTACTTTATAAAATATTTTGATTTTGAAATGATAAAATGAAAATTCTATATTTTTAAAATATGAAATTTTAATGAAGGAAATCATTTTTGAAGAATTCGTGAATTTTAAAAATATATTTTATTCTAATAAAATAATTCAATTAAAAAATGTTTTTTAAATATAAATGACAATATAATTTTTTTAAGGGTTCAAATAAAATAATTATAAAAAACCCTAGAATTTCTCAATAAATTTCAATTATATTTTTAAAATTAATATTTTAAATATTTATAATGTTATTTTGATAAAATAAATATTATTTTAGGAATCAAAATGTCTAAATTATCCAATAGTTATTTTTTCTTAATTTTCCAAGACAATAAAATTTTTGGGTAAAAAATTAATATGGTATAAATATATGGGGTGTTGTATTAAATGATAATGTCATTAAAGTGATGTAGTAAATTATAACAATGTTATCCATGATCAATTTACAATTTCCCCATTAAAATAATTTGATTTTGATGTCATTTTATTAATTTTATAAATCCTTTATGAATCTTCCAATACCTATATTACATTTTAAGGTTTTAAAATAATTTATTTATGAACATTACTCGAATCTACATGAAAAAGGGTAATAGTTTAATGTTTTCATTCCATGATCATTTATAATAGAGGAAACGACACCTATTTGGTATAAAAAAGGGAAATCCCATTTTATGTTTTGTGTTTTTTATTACATTTTTATATAGATTCCAAATCCTTTCTTTGAGAAATAATAACGAACTACCCTATAATTTCCTATATAAACCCAAAAAATAACCTATTCATCTTCATTAAATGTTTTTTATCATGTACTTACTCTAAAATTTACTCTTTAGAGTCCTCCCAATCATCTTCCAAGTTCTCAAGAAGCTCCTCCCATGCTTTTTGTATGAATCCCTCATGGTAAGGAATCATTTCATTCTCTTCCTTATCCAAGTATATTCTATATTTTATGCCTTTTTTCCAATTACTAATATTGGGATATGTTTTTAAACATCCCCATTACTATCAATTTTATGTAAAAATTATGATATACCCATTTAACTCCCATTAAACCAATTTATGAATCTTTATATACTGATGTTTTGTTGCTGAAAGTTCACTAGAATTTTTTCATGCCAATCCATTGTATTGTGAGTACCATCACTCTTTTCACTCATGTATATTCACCTAGAAATACATATAAATACATTATTGGAGACTCCCATATATTTATTCCACAATCCGTGATATTTCAATTAGACGTGATGAAATATGTTCGTATGTTTAATGATATATTTGGTACACTTATGAATGTACATGATATAAAAGGGATGGGTGTGCCCATTACTATATAGCACTCCAATTCATTGGGTAATGTTTTAGTCTCATGAAATGTCATGTATGGGATTAAGAACTGAACCTAATCCATTATGGGAATTTTCCCCACTGTTTAGTGAATTATTTGAAGTTATCCTTTTCCTTTAGTTGGTGTAATGTTTATTGTTGTTTCCATATTCCCATGTTTCCTTTGTGATATCATTCTAAATTAGTCATGTTTGTTCATATTTATGGTTTTCACCCATTTTAGGTGCCATTAATGATCATATTTTATAAAATTTAATAATTTCATCATTTTATTATATGTTTTTTTCTTTTTTAGGCATTATAGCTCACCCTTTTCTTATGTTAGTCCCTAGGTAATACCATGCAGTGTTATGAATGATGTAATATTATAATAATGTTAAAGTAGATTACTGTAATACTGATGTACCACTTGTTTTTATGTTTTAATTTAATGTATATAATTACCAAATGACACTATAATTATTTATCTTCTAGAATGTAATATGTGTGTTCTTAGGATATAAATCATGCATCAATTTGTAAAAAAGATAAGGGTTGTCATAGTTAGTATGAAAAAAATGTTAGTTTCTTTTGGATTAGGATTTTAAAAAAAAATTATATAAATCAATAGGGATATGACAAAACAAAATAACAAACCCCTCAAATTTTATAAATTATATTGTAGGTGGTTTCTAGGAAATACATCTATGTATGGATACTACATGAGCATGTGGCATTGGAATAGATGTACCTAGGGGTAAAAACAGAAAAAACCATATTGTGATATAATCTATTGTGAAATCATGAATGAAAATGGTATTTTCATCATAAATGCCTTGAAAAATATATAGGATTTTTCTTTTTAAAATTCAATTTTATTTCAAACCATTATTAAGGGAAAAAATTTGATAACAGTATAGGTTATAAAATATATCTAGTATAAAATAAATTGAATCCATGAAATTAATAAGTTAAGAACCAAATGTAATTTATATATAATCTCTTCGATGTTATTGGATTCTAATTTACATGTTTACAATTTTATAAGTACTCATCACTAATTATATATATATTCTTGCCAATGGATAGAAATAGGAGGAACTGAGTAAAGAAATTATGTGAAAAGAAATGTGATGACAATCAAAATGTGATGCCCAACCCATTGAAAGTAGGAATATTAAATGTTTTCTACGATACTCTCTCAATTGTCGATGTTTATGAATAGAAATCAGAATTAAGAGGAATTCTAAATTCCACATATAAAAGAAAAAGTTAAAATTGAGACCTTCATATGAAAAATGCCTCCAACATTTAATGGATCATCTAATCCTTTAATCATGGAAAACCGAATAAACTCCATGAGATGATCTTATCCATACTTGAATGTTTTGAGAAAGAGAAGGCTATACTAGGTATTTATCATGTGAAGGGAGAATATGATCAATAGTTGAAATTGATAAAGAATAAAAATTATAAGGAAGATATCTAATGGATGGGGTGGAAATAATTATAGAAAATATTTTTTAAAACATATTTTACTCACACTCCACAACATAAAATGGAAAAGTATTTCGTTGAACTCAATCAAAATGATATAGTATACATCAAGTCATAGGAGGAAAAAATCACAAAACTTTTACAATACATTACCTCCTTTTTAATTACCCAAAAATCCCAAGTATACCTCCTCATTGGTGGGATAATACTGAGTCTATTAAAATACCTAGTTATCTAAGACTTTGATAGCTATGAATAAAATTATCCAATGTTCCTGTAAATCCAAAGTAGATATTTGTAAATCACAAGGGCATAATGAGGATATGAATAAGAAATTGGAGTTTAATATTTTTGGAAGGATAGTGAAATCAAATAGTGTTAAAAAAATTCAATATCCAACTTGTAAAAAAATATCAATGAATCACTCCATAATTAACTAATGGGGAGGAGAAAATGCTTTTGTTGTGAGATGGAAGGGAACCTACCTAGAAATTGCTGATTGGAGAAACCCACCAAAGTAATGAAAGATATAAATGACCCAATGAAAACTCAATTTTTTGTACAATTATTCAACTATAAAGAAAAATTTCAAATTCTAACCTAATGAACTATGTTAAGGGGGGTTGGATCCAATCAATGTCAACAACCTCCAAGGCAACAATGGAGAGATTATTCCATCACAACAAATAAGGTGGATCCAAAAAATGATGACGTTTTCTGTATGATAGTTATTCATTAAATAATAGATAGGGTAATTATTTATTGTAGTTTTATTCATTCTTTTATATCCAATAGGTTTAGTAGGAAAATTTGAACACCCCCACAAATCATGGAAATAGAGATGTTGGCCAAAATGAAAAATGAGGTTATTTTTTCATCCCAGGTATATAATTTCCCCCATGTAAAACTTACTTGGATAACATTACCACCAAACCATCTAAAACTCCCATTAGTGTAATTATATGCAATTTTAGTTATGGATTGGCATTCGATACATAGCTCCAAAATAAATTTCCATGAGGTAGATATCAATCTATATATAATGAATCATCCTCCAATTATGTTCAATTAAATTTAGGAGGATCATTATTATTTATCACCAACATATCAGGAATGGATATTATTTCCCTAAAAGTAACCATATATGACACAAATTATTGAGTCAAAACAAAAGAGCATACTTGAAGAAGAGCCCACTGTGAAAAAATACGCTGATGTGTTTCCAAAATAATTTCATGGACTTCCTCCTACATGATAGGTATATATTTCAATTGATATTATATCTAGTTTTTTTAAAAATATCCAAGACTCCACATAGAATGGATATTTTGGAAATTAAGGAGATAAGAAAAATAAAATAGAATCTAGATAAATGGTTTATATGATGATGTTCTTCATCTTGGGGTGAACTAGTCCTCTTCATCAAGAATAAGGATGGGTCAATGTGAATTTAATTGATTATCTTGAGCTTAACAAGATCATGATATGTAATATTTATTCTCTACCATGGATAGATGACTTTTTTAATTATCTATTTGGATCCCAATATTTTTCTATGGTAGATCTTTGGTCATGGTATTATCGAGTAAGTGTGAAGAAGGTGTATACCCTCAAGATAGATTTCTATAGTTGTAAAAGAACTATGAGTTCATAAAAATTTCATTTGGACTCATAAATTATTTAGTAATATTCATGGTATTTATTAATAGAGTCCTTATATATTACCTTGAAATATTTTTGGTAGTATTTATAGACGATATTATAATATACTTCACATGAAAAGAGGACCATGAGGATTATCTCAGAACTATTTGAAGGACATTATGAATGGAAAATATTTTTTATTAATGGGATATATAGATCCTTAAAAGATAGATTTATTTTAAGGATGTCCATGAACATCCAATTTGGTTGAAATCCATAGTTTCCTGACATTAGATAGGTAAAGTTGTTTATTTTTTAGAATTTTCTCTTATTTTTAAAACAATATAATGAAGATAAATCATAAGGGAGTGTTTTTTATTTCAACTAATTAATGTGAATAGGGATTAAATGTGTTTAGAAGGAGACTTATCACTACATGTTATGTATTCTACCCACCATTGGGGAACTTTTTAGGGTATTCAATGATTCTTCAAAGGAAGAATTGGGATGTGTACAGAGGAATAATGAAAAAGTGATAGCCTATGCCTCATGGTAATTAAAATTTAATTAATAGAACTACCCAATTAATGATATGGAGTTGGACATAGTGAAGTTTTAATAGAAAATCTAGTATCATTATCTCTTTGGGGAGAAGTATGAAATATATGTGGTACATAAGATACTCAATTATATATTCAAACAATATTAGATGAATATGCATCGGTGAATATGATTATAGCTAATTAATGAGTATGAAATCTCAATCTATTAACATCATACCAAATAAAATAATGTATAAGATTCTATAGGTAGACACGATCATGTTATTTTATCATTAATTATAATTGAGAAGGATCCATTCTTCTTAGTAATGAAAAGGATGTACATTTTAATCACAAAATAAGGACCCTCATCATTCCGTTCAAAAATTATTGACCAACCACCACTTCTAGTGTAGATAAAGGATGATGAAAGAGATGTTGTAGAAATTCAGAATAAGATGGAAGCTATAAGAAAAGGGAAATCCTTTGAGTTTGAAATTAATGCCGAAGAAGTTATAATATTTGGGTCACAATTATGTGTACCATCAAATCTAGAGTTAATGAAGAAATTGTGGAGTGATTCAAATAGGTAGACCTTCTCCATCCATCCATGGATAAAAAATATGCCTTATTATTTCTAAGAGAACAATTGGAAGGACAATATAAAGAAGGATATCGTGGTGTATTCGTCAAGGTTTCATGTATATCTACAAGTGATGGTTGAAAGGTAAAAACCCAATGGGATGGAGAAAACATTTCCCATACCTACTTGGAAATGGTAGAAAATACCATATAATTTTTCACTATTCTTATGAATACATTAAGAGTTAATATATCTATATAGTTTTTAGAGGATCATCTTACAAAGAATGATCACTTCATTTAATTCAAGAGTAATTCTCACTCGATAAACATTCAAAGATATAAATTATAGAAGTGGTGAGACTACATTGAACACCACTACCGATTATATCTATTCGAGATCTATGATTTACCTCCATATTCTAAAAGAGTCTCCAACATTCTCTAAATAATTATTTAAGATTTATCAGGGATTATCACCCTCAATCTAATATTCCAATCTAATAAGACTATCCATAGACTCGAGGAAATGTTTAGAGCTTGTCCTATGCACTTTTATGGATGATGGGATCAACAACGTCCTCTATTCGAGCTTTAAAATAATAATTTTTTCCACTCAAGAATACATAAGTCGCCCTATGAACCACTTTATGGGAATCTGCATGGAGAAATTGCATTATTTGATAATTTTGGAGAACACAAACTAATGGGTCCTGATATAGTTGAGGAAACGGTGGAAAAGGTCAAGTTCATTTAACAACACATCATTTTTGCTCGGAGTTGAAAAAATATCTATTTTATAATCATTGACGAGACCTAGAGATTGTGGTTAGAGATAAGGTATTCATCTACATATCTCTATGTAAATGTTCATGAGATTTTGGAATAAGGGAAATATTATTCGAAGATACATTGGCCCCTTTAAGATCCTTGATCGCATCAGAGCGGGGGCCTATCGAATAACACTCCCACCAAGCCTATCTAATGGACATGATGTGTTCCATGTATATCTCTCAAGGTAGTATATACCAGACCCATTACATGTTTTTAATCCCAGTATGGTACCATTAGAGAATTATCATTCATTGGAGAAGTGTATGGTGATGTTCTTAGATTATAGAGAAAAATATTGATGAAATAATAAAATACACTTGGTAAATGTTCTATGGATATACTACTAGACCCAATAAATGATGCGGTAACTAGAGGAAGAGATGAAAAATAATTACCCTCATTTTTTAGTGTCTTGAATGATTATTTTTATTGTGAAATTTCAAAAGGGGAATATTTAATGACTCAATATTTTATAAATAAAATACTATTTTTGATTGAATTAGATTCCTAAATATGTAATATTATAATAGAAAGAAAATGAACTTATTTAGTTTTATTATAACATATCCTATTTATAATAACATTAATAATATTAATAATTGATCATATATTTCTTAAAAAATGATCAATTTTTTAGTATATATATATATTGTTTAGATAAATATAAATGACATAGACGAAGGAAGTGATGGCCTAAACTAGTACAATCATAAACTGTGAATCTCATTTATATGATATTCTCTAGGAGATTGAATCAAAGGTATTTTCCATTTAATTAACCCATTTGAATATAAAACAAAAAAAATCAAGTGAAGATGATTATGGGAGATGTCCATGGTCATTTAGATCACATTCCAAAAAATGTACACTAAACCACCCCTGAAAATATCTATGTCACACACCTTACCCTTAGAGATATTTATGATGTAATAATGGGCTATGAATGATGACCCTGATAATAATAATATTTCGATTTTATATAATAATAATTATATTTACTTATTATTGTTGTTACATTGTAAATGATTTCAATTTTGAAATGATGAAACATGATTTTTTTAATATTAAAAATCTCAATTAAGATATTCCTTTTTGATAAACTCAAGAGTTTCAAGAATAAATCATATTTTATAAAAATAAAGGAAAAATAAACAATGTTTTACAAATATAAATTATAATATAATTTTAATGAAGTCAAATGTAATTTTTATAAGGGTTAGAAAACCGTTATTGTCATCAAAACCCAATATTTCTCAACAAATATTGATTCTAGTTTTAAAAGTGAAATTCATTTAATTTTTAAATTATTTAGATAAAATTAATATTATTTTTGGAATCAACACATCAAAATTATACAATATTGAATTTCAGTAACTTTCTGAGATAATCAAAATTTTTTGTAAAATTTAAATACAGTTTATATATATGTTATGTATAATGTCACTATAATGATAGATAAGTGATATAATAAATTCTATAAAATTTATGCATCCAAAAATATATTGTTATCTTTAAATAATTTAATTTTTTTGTAGTTTGTATAATTTTATAAGTTTTTTATGTATCCTCTAAAACTGATATTTTATTTTCAGGATTTAAAAACATTTCATTATGAACACGAATCACTTCCACATCACCATGAGTGATATTTTAATGATTTAAGAACCTATAATTATAATATAAAAAACAATCTTATTTTATAGATACCATGGGAAATAACCATATTTTTTTTTTGTTTTTTTACATTGTTATGTAGAGTTTGCAACATATGTTTGGGAGATAATAAAGAACTCCCCTCACATTTCCAATACATACCTACCCATGATCCCATTCATCTCCACTAAAAATACATGGAGATCATACTTAATTCCCCCCTCTCTATATTCCTCCCATGTCCCCCCATGCCCTCAATAAGATCTTTCTTATCTTTTGGAATCTCCAAATCAAGGTAAGGGATCCATTCTTTGTCCCCTTTATTAATGAATCTTATTCATTTTATGCCTTTTATTTCCAAGTATTTTTTTCGAGATATATTTTTCTGTATCCATATTACTATCCATTTTATTTAAAAATTATGATAGACCCCTTTTATATAAATAAAATGATTTATTTGTACTTTCATTATTCTCCAAAAATATAATAGGGATTTCTCCATTCTGATGTTTTTATTGTGAATTCCACTGCAATTTACACTAATGAGTATTCAACTAGATATAATTATACATATAGTATTGAGGAGTTCCATGTATATATTCCACACTTCACAGTCATGGAATTAAATGTGATGAAATATGATCATATGTCGAATGATCTATGTGGAACACATATGAATGTATATGATATGAAAGCGATAGGTGAAACATAAATTATGTATCTCCCTAATGAATTTGGTAATGTTTCAGTATCATCATTTATCATGTATTTGATTAGGGAGTGAACCTAATAAATTATTTGAAAATTTACACCATATTAGGATGTCACCGAATTTAGGATTGACCTATGTTTATAATGTCATGTTTAAAGTTGTTTCCACTTTCCCATGTTGACTTTTATATTATCATGATAAAAATACTTCATTTTTCATGTTTATGATTATCACCCTTTTTTGAACCATTGATATATTTATTTTAAACAATTTAGAACATTCTACTATTAGAGTATATTTATTCCTTAACTTGGCTTTATATTTAACCATTTTTATAATTATGTAAAAAGGTAACTAGGTGTGGGGGGGGGGGGGTTTTGGAAACAAACCTGACCTGGGTGAATCCAACTCTTGCATAAAAATCATTGATACAGGGGATGTCATTCAATTCTGGTGTGGTTGTGGATGATCAGATTAGGCAGAAAGATCTCTTCAGCCTCTATGTGAAGGAATTTTCTTTCAAATATAATACCTATTCGGAGGAAGATGTCTCAAGGAAGAGAATCATGAAGTCTGTTAATAATGCAGGTAACATATCTTTCCTTGATTATGATTCTTCCCCTTCTTGTAGGATAATCTGAAACGGTCACATTGTGCATGTTTTGTAAAACCATAATGCTATGGAGGAGAGGGTTACACTTTTCAATTTTCCTATTATTTCTCGAGTGGTGATTCCAAAAGGGGTGAGGCCTTGGAATGTTACTAATCTAACGGGTCGGATTACATAGATATGAGGTTTCAATGACTAGAGGATTACAACGATGGGCCATGGATTATATAATATTGTCTTCCCCTCCGATGATCTCAGAAGAAGATGATGGTTTTTTGGTTTTATCCCATTGAATCCTTTCTTTATTTGGATTCATGAATGAGATAGGAACCTAGACCGTAATACTGAAAAAACACATGGTCATAGGTATGGATTCAGATATGCAATATAAAATGGATTTATTGGAATCCATAAATTCTTTGGTACATTGCATCATCCATTGGAAACTCAATTTGGATTTAAAAGAAGACATAAAATCCTACTTATGGTCACTTTGTTAGGATTATTGTTGAGGAATACATGGAAGCCACACTTGTGGAAGAGGTGGTGTTAAATAAGAAAGATGATAGTATCAATATTGATATTTTCTATGAGAGGAAACCCAAATTATGCTTAAATTTCAATTTATTTGGGCATGTTATTTTTGACTATAATAGGAACAAGGTGTATAGTCACTATAATATTAGGGGTCATGATGTTGAAAACTGTAGGAGGAATAAGGGTAAGGCCTTGTTTTATGATATTAGTCCCTCCACCTCTAATGGTACGACTGACCACACATATACTAAATTGGATGTAAATGATGTCCATGGTAATGATAAGGATAATTATCATGTTTAGAATATTGTGGGGGAACCTGTGATGCCCCATGATGGTGATTACTTCACAATGTATTTAATAGTTGATACTTGTGATGAAGTGGATGGCCAGAGTTGTCTAGTTTCACATGATCAGCCTGTTGAGATCACAAGACTATGTCATATTCTTCTATGGGTTATGATGAAGCTAGTTGTTGTTGTCTCAATGTTGGGGTTTTCTTCTGATCATAAAAATGATCCTACACATACCATTAATGCACCTAAAAATTAGTCAGGGAATCGGGTGTTTCTATCAGATACTGCTATAGAGGTATCATGCTATGATAGAGATTCTTCACAGATTATAGTTTCATATCATGATTATATGGATTCTTGAGATCCCCCTTACACTGGTGTTGATAATAATTCTCAATTTATCACATATTAGGATTCTGGATAGAAGGTTACTGATTTTTCACTAGTCTATCCATCAAAGGTGGGAATATGAAGGATGTCTGCTTCATTTCTGTGTGGTCTGGTTGACTGGGCTAATAGGTTCTCTTCTCTCATCATTTCAAATGAGGAGGATGCTACCATTCAATCATATAAGCAGGATTCAGGTAATCCTTCCCCAGTTGATGCTCTTCATGTTGAAAATGTGACTCATAGCTATGATGGGACTAGTACTAGGATCATATCCACTAATAAATAAAGATTCTATACTGGAACTGCCAAGGTAAAGGGAACCCTCCCATGGTCAAATCCCTTAGGCATATTATTGTGACAAATATACCTAATATTTGGTATTTTGAGCGAATAATATAGTTAGATAAATGGTGCTCTTTCAAATGTGGATCCTATGGATACTCCGTAGTTTCTAATAATCATGTTGATAATAATTCCATTTCCTTGTGGGTTTTCAAACATTATTATGTTATTGTCAATTATTTTGTGAATGAGCAACAATCCATTACCCTATCTTGATGCATCAATAGGATATCTCTTTCATTGTCTTTTATTTATTCCTTCAATTTATATAAGATAAGAATAACTCTTGGGGGAACCTAGAATCTCTTACTTCCAATATGTAATTGGATACCGATAGCTGTCTTCAACACTGTCCTGCGACCTGAGGCAAAATAGGTGAAAACATTTTTAAGATCTCATCATTGGAATTTTCTTCTTTTATTGATAAGTGAAGCCTGAACGAGGTTATATTTACGTTACTGATTTTTCATGGTCTAGATACACTATCACTGGAAGAAATTCATGTAAATTCAATAGGTGTTTTACGAATGTTTATGATAGAAATGATATTGTAAATTATTTGGGTATCACCCATTGGTGATTTCATTCAGATCATAATCCTCTTCTTGTTGATGTTTGTAATAAAATTTTGAGGTCATTCCCACTACTTTTTATGTTTAATAATTCATGGTTAGTCATGCCTAGTTATTGGGAAGTTGGTTTAGATGCATGGAAAACTATTTTCTGGGTATCCCTTTGTATATACTATGTATTAAACTGAAGGTCGATAAGTCAAAGATGAAGGAATGGAGTAAGGTATCTTTATCCCCTCTTGACAATTATATTAAAGAGGATGAAAACTGATTGGCATATTGTCAAAATGATAACATGTCCAAGGAAATTCCTTATTAGGAAGAAATAAATGCTTCTTCAAATCTAGATAAACTCTTGACTCTTAAGAAAAATCTATATCAGACTTAGTTTAGAACTGGATGGTTGAAATATGGTGATAGAAATTCAACATTTTTTCATTTCTTTGATCAAGAGATGAAGGATATAAAGAGTCTTAGTTTCATTAATATTGAATGGAACGTTTCTGGATCAGATAATGAGATTTCACATGCTTTGGTAGATTACTACTAAAGACTTTATTCTGATATTGGGGTGGAAAACACTGGGAAAATTATAAAGTGTTTTGACCCATATATTGATGAAAACCAGAACAAGGGACTTGTTGAGACAACAAAAGAAAATGAAATTCATGATTCTATTTTTTTATTATTATTGGAATTTTGGCCGGACCTGATGGTTTCACCAACAAGTTTTTCATGTTCTACTAGGATATTGTACATGTTGAAGTTATGAGTGTTGTGAAAGAATTCTTTATCTCCTCGTATATACCCTTCAGGATGAACTCCAACATTATTTCTCTTATTCCAAATTATGATAATGACCTAGAAATAAAGGAAATCATGCTAGTTTAAATTGGGATTAGTATACCAAAATTCGTCAGAAATATATTGACACACAGTTTGGGTGAAATTTCTAAAGTGTTGATTTATAAAAATCAGTTTGGATTTTTCCCAGGACAATGTATAAAAAACTGTCTTTTTACAGCTTCTGAATGACTCAATTTCATGGAAAAGAAAGTGAATCATGGTAACATGGATTTGAAGTTGGATATTTATAAATCCTCTGACACCATCAGATATAGTTTCATCTTTACAAATATAAAAAATGAATGGGGTCTCACAAGTATTGGATGACCTGATAGGGTCTACTACGAGGAGTGTCAGACTCTTTATTCATGCAAATGTCTTTCCTAGGGGGTCCTTTCAATGCTCAAGTGTTGTCATGTAGGCAGACCCTCTCTCTTGAATTTTTTCTATAGTTGAATACTATCTCATCTGGTGTCATAATGACCTTACCAATATTGGTTTATATCATAGGATGGGTGTTGGAAAGAAATATTTTCCCTCCTCCCATTTTATATATGAAGATTACATTTAGCACTTTGGGAAGGATAATAGAGGTACACTTTCTTATATTAAGAGTATTTTCTCACATTACGAAAAGGTTTTTGCTCAGGTCATAAGTAGAGATATTCCTCAGTCATGATTGGGGAAGGTTTTATTGTTTCTAGGAAGAATAAAATTGCACGTAAGCTCAGTTTTAAGAGGGTATCATTACCATTTACCTACCTTGGAGTTCCTATGTTATGGTGTAGGGTGAAGAGGTGTTATCTTGAAAATATTTCTTTGAAATTTAAAATTAGTTATAAAATTGGAAGGGGTGAAGTATATCAGTATGAAGAATTTTTTTGGTCAAACATATAATCACATCAATGTTTTTTCTATTCATTTTTTTTGTATATATGGCCAATAACTCTTGTGTGAGAGTTGAGCTGCAAAATTAGGAATTTCATTTGGAATAGTTTTATTGATGATAAGAAATTGATCATAGTTTCTTGGAATGAATGTGTTAGACCTATTGATTTTGGAGGAATGAGTGTTATAGATATTAGACAATTCAATGAATCTTTGATAAAAATATTTACTTGAATGATAATTTTTAATTCTGATATGTCCCTCAATTTTATGAATACCAGATTCATTGAGAAGATATATAATGGCTAGGTTGGGTACATGACCTCTTATATGTGGCCGGAATTGAAAATGTCATATTATGATCTTATATTATGCTCAAGGAGGTTTGTCTGCAAGCAGTCCCCCTTAAACTGCTGGACAACCCACTAGTTGCCTCGACTGATATGCACTGATATGACTGTTTCAGGATCTCTAATGGATAATACCATTACTGATCATATTGCTGACCAATCCATGCCGGTGATTTTTCCTACCCACATACGTATGGAAATGGTCAAGTACATGTTTTATGATATGGACACTCTTGTTTGGGTGATTCTATTGACTGGTGAGTTCACCCTAAAGGAATACTATAGACTTCATTGTGGTCATTCGGCTCTACCACCATCATGTATTTCTAAAATTTGAAACCAATTTGTTCCCCCTGCTGATTTTTTTCCACTCTGGATGATTTGGACGCAAATACTCCCTCTAAAGTACCTTATACAATGCACTTGAATGGGTCTTTTCTCAGTCTTTCTATTCAACTTGAGAGAAGAGGAATCGATGTCACATATATTTTTTAACTTTTTATTTTCCAGTACTATTTGGTTCCATGAGAAAGCTATTTTTCAGTATTATTTAGAGCTCTATTCCATAGAATCTATGCTATCGTCTATTTATAGGTACACTGGTAGTGAGTTTGTTCACTCATTGCTCATTGCTACTACTATTCTTGGTACGCCTTATCAATGGAGGCCATGAAATGATCTGATTTTCAGCAGTAATAAACCTTCATTGCATGATGCTGTTATGGCTATCCAGCATACTATTGGATCTGCATCTCATGTTCAATCTATGGCCATGAATAATGATGTCTCTGACCATGTTCATTTGATGTCTATTGGTGTTAATGGCCGGTCAAACAAACCTCACGTGATGAAATATATTTGCTGGATTCCACCTATCCCATAGTGGTTAAAGGTCAACATTTATGGAGCTGCCTTTGGATCACCTAGACATGTTGTGTGCGGAGGTGTCTTTCACACTTATCGGGGTCTGGTCAAGTTATTATGATTTCACAATATTGGAAATTTGACAGCCATTAAAGCTGAACTATGGGAAATTATTCAATCTATCATGTATTCGTTCCACAATGGATAGAATGATTCATGGTTGGAATTAGATTCATCCATTACTATCAAAATAATGAAAAATAGACCATGTAATTTAACATGGAGGATTATTTTAGTGTGGGCTGACTACTTTCAGCTTTCTGACCAGATATCTCTTGATTTTATGCATGTTCTCCGTGAATCCAATAAAGTGAAGGATTCCCTCTCGGATAGAAAAATTTTTGAGTTTATCTATAGTTAGTCATTTAGAACTCCGAAAATTTCTAAGTCATATTATTAATGATAATTGTTGTGGTATGGTTTTTACCTGCTTGTGTAAGGCTGTTTTGTAATGATCTATTATGAACTTTTCTTTTTGTTTAATTTAATAGGAGAACATTCTTATGACTCCTGATATTTTCTGGTATTTCACCAAGTTATACAATTCTATTTTTTGAATAATGGAATAATATGAGCATGTTAAGGAAGTTATAAATAATACTGATGTAACAAATATTTCTATGTGGTAATGTAAT
This sequence comes from Viscum album, assembly GCA_963277665.1. Classification (NCBI taxonomy): domain Eukaryota; kingdom Viridiplantae; phylum Streptophyta; class Magnoliopsida; order Santalales; family Viscaceae; genus Viscum; species Viscum album. Next base: position 1,010,605,996 of record OY728141.1, on the reverse strand, counting down.
TTATCTAATTACACAAATACATTATACTTCTGGGTATTTTTTGGTTTTAATATATGTTTTCTTATACAGTAAATCATGAATAAATGTGTAATAATAAATAAGATTGTTATAGTTTATGAATAATAACTAAACTAAGGAATTTTAATTCTTTATAATTCCCTTAATCATTTTAATTGTTTAATTTTTTCCCCTTGACTCATATTTTACAAAAAGTGTTTCTTGTATATTAAACTAAATTTGTCTCTTCTTTTTGTTCGATAACCACCCTTCTTTCCATTTCCACATTAATTGAATCTTTTTGTGAACCTAATCATCAATACATAAATATTTTATTGTGTTCATTTTATACTATATCATATTTTATTAAAATTCTTTAATTAATTTTTTTTCATAATTTCTCTTCTCACTATTGAGTGAATAGAATCCATTTTTAATGATTTCTATGCACAAATTTCCACCTTATTTTTTTTAAATAAAACATCATCACTACACATTCATTTTTCTAGATAGAAGTAACATTACTATTGGTTTTATCAAATATTTTTTTAATATCCATTATTTAAATTCCAATGATATTCATTAAATCTAATGTCATTTTTCAAATTATCCTAAAAAATATGTTTTTTCCTATACCAATGTAATTGGAAAATTTTCTTTGTTTCCAAAAGGATATTGTTAAAATTTCATCATCCACATTTTTATCCACTAATGTATCATGAAACGTTTATTTGTATATAAGCAGTAATCCATCCTACCTATTATTTATCTAACTATCCAATGTGAATAGGAATAAATTTTATTTCAACACATTTTGTTTGTGAATACAATGTTTTACAATTCATTGATTGATTGGTGTTTATATAGATTCCATATATCAATGGATTAGTGAAATTATAAACTAAACCATATACCCTTTATCTATAACATGTAAACACCATATATTTCCTTAAATGGTATTTACCAATATCATTACATACTATCAATGGATACCTTTTTTATATTCTCAGTTATATAATGTTTATTGAAGTAATTTTGAATTTTTTCCGTATATAAATCCATTTAAAATTAATATTAATCTTATTATCATTCCATGGTTTAGGTATGGTACGATGATGATTGATTTTACACTCTACACATTTATAATGTACATATAAGGTATCTAAGGGTGGTCCCTGGTACATGTATAATGTATTGGGTTAATAAATAATCTATATATATATATATTTTCTAATACCTTGTTGGAATGCCTTCATAATGTTTAATTATATCTCTGTGTATAAAATTGGTAACATTATTTTATAAAACCATTGTTATGAATTTTTTTAATATTATTATGTTGTCAGGTATTATCTTACTGTAACGATATTATGATTCCAAGATCTTATGGTATCAGTTCCCCTTTTCTAGAAGCATCATTTAATGATATGGGTCTATTGATCCATGTTTTTTAGAATATTATCTCTCTATTATATGGTTGTGAACCATGATTATATTATTATACCAGAATTTCTATCTTATAATAGCTATTGACCTTTTTCTTATATACAACTTTACCATGATTTTTATCTCATCCGTTCTTATGTTTCCATTTTCCTAGGTGATGAATAAAAGTAATCAACACCTATCTAGATTGTGATATCTTCATTTTTTTGTCTCCTATCAATATCATCTTTCCCTCCCTTTAGTTTGGGATAAAATATTCCAATTGTTGATGGTTTATACCTAGGGTTTAATGGATCTTGTTTTGTTGTATTGTGATACTAGGTTTTGATCATAGATGACATCATCCATTATGAAATAAAACATTCTAAATCAAATTGAGGAATAAGGTTTGGAAATAATTTTCCAATAATACAAATTTATTTGATTTAATTATTATTTCATATAGTATTGACCATGATATTTTATTTTTAGTTCTATAGTTACGTATCGATTTTTTCAATTTTGTTTGAATTAGAAAAATGATTTGATTATTAAGTATTTTTGAAAACTTTAACATATCCCATTAGAACCATTGGATATCATGTAATAGAGACATATGGGAAACCATGGGGTGTTCTATCATCCTTGAAATGATTATTCATGAAATGAAAAAGGGGTATAATAGGAGTATATAATTTAACTAAATCATTTTTTCATAGTTTGATAGTGGTATTTAAAGTGGTGATAGGTTTAACCATGATTTTCTAATGTGATGTGTAATAATGGATGATAAATGAATTAATGGGGGAATTTCCCATGTAATTACTTATTATAAAAATGAAAAGAACCACAATTTTTTTGATAAATGGAATGGTTCCCCATGTTGTGGATGATTGGTAAGAAGTTCCATAATGGTGAACATTGATATATATCATTGTGTATTTGTGAGAAATGATATTTGGGTTTGGTAATGATTTTCCAAGTACCCATGTGGTTACAAATAGATTTTCTAGGCCCCCAATGTATATTTATATATGAATGTCAAAAATGGTTTTTGGGTAACAAACGGATTCTTGATGTACCCATGGGGTTCTTGACTGATGATCTAGGCTCCTGATTCATGAATGTGAAGTGATTATGGACTAGTGCTGCATGTATCCAGGATAATGGTATCCATAATGAAGCTCCATGGTACATAATAAAAATTGAATAAAAAATATCTTAAAAAGAGTAACATGTGAAATCTCAGTGAAATATGTTTCAAACACATTCATGGGTTAAAGTACTTATGATGTGGCTGAATAAAGAATAATAAATGTGAATCCTATTTAATTGATTCATTTTATCATTATTATTTACAAAAATAATTGCACTACTATAGATTGGATATTTCTTTAGACACCGTTTGTGGTAGCCTACTGAGTTATACAAAATTGGTTCTCAAATAATCATAATGTATGCCTGAAATGATAGGGAAAAGAGCCTTATGTTTGATGAATGATTTTGTATTTGGAATTGAGCATGGATGAGGGTGTCATAGATGAATTTAAGAGCCTATTTGGAGTATTTAGTGTGTCTTTATTTGGGTTTTTCATTTGACTGATAACACATATATGGAATCACCTATTTAATGATTTTTATGGTTAAATTCGTGGTTTTGGATTTATTCATGTATTGTTGTGTTGGTTATTCATTAATTTATTATATTGGTTATATTTCATATTGATTTAAACAATTGTTCTACATTAATTAATATTTTATTATCTCACCACATTAAATCTTATACCCTCGCTACTACTTGGAATACTCTGGAATACAATAAAATTCATATGAGGTAATATGGTGAATCATATCCGAGAACAGGTATATGAAACCTAGGTTGGGATGTTACAAAGTGGTATCAAATGGGGGTTTCTTTTATTTTTAGTTTCCCTATTATTTTAGATTGTTATACCTATGACTAGGGTGAGTCGGTCCTTGGTCATTATCTTTTTAATGGGAGTAATTATCCTATGTGTGGGGGAAACCCCAATTCCCAAGGGTGGGATTGTTTTCCAATATATTTTCTATTATATTTGGATTTTGTTTCACCATTAGTGATACACTATTTGTGTGATGTTATTTTTTATGTCATCTCTAACTCATGTCCTGGTATGGAACAAGATTTGAGCATGCATGAATAATTCTTCTAACTACTATGTTTATGTGTAATGAATTATATTAAGCACTCATAAAAAAGAATGTAAAGTTTTGGTTTTGGGAAAATATTTTTTTTATTTGAGTAATATAAACATAGTGATTAATAATAATGAAATAATAATGATTAAAATGCTATGAATGTGGTAATTTTAAAATTTTAAATTATGATTTCTAATGATAACCTTGTAATTAAAAATATTTTTTACCCAATGATAGCCATGTCTTAGGTTAGTGATGGTTGAGGATAGTGAATTTTCATTGGTTTTGACTGCACAGAATTATAAGTGGGATTATTTGTTTTGTTTGTATATTAATCACTCCTATTAAAAAGTTTGATGTGTTATATATCCTAATATATGTTATTGAAATTGTACATACATTACTCTACGATGACTATTCTTGGTGGGAAGGCATGAGGACATTGTTAAAAATGTGACTCTAGCTATAGGAAAAAGGGCCTTGTTAGGACCATGATGATAAGAATGACCAAATTCTAGTATTTTATTTTTTGTTAAAGATTATTTAGAAGAAAATTTAGTTTAAGAAGAAAACAAATCACCTTCCTTTTTTTCGTGAAATTCGGATTGACCAACATATTTGGAGAATCACACTCATAATGCTTGAAAATGTCCATCATATTATAGAGAATATGACGAGAATAAAAGGTTCATAATATTCAAACTAAATCCATAATTATAGGATTTATAATTACTGTAGAGAATAAGAGTTTATGACTATGATATAAATGTGACGATGCTTTGCTGATATTGGAGTTCTCAAAAACCCTATGTCTGTTTCAAAACTTATGATAAAATCCTAATGAAATAAAGTGGGAGAAGAAGTGTTTATTATTTAATTGTTCATCAAATTAGATATAAAAAGGTGATGTAAATAATATCCATTCTGATTGTAATCATATAAATAATATACAGAAAGAATAAGGACGAAATATTTTCCTGATAGTATAATAATTTGCTAGAGGAATATGAAGTTACCATACTTTCCATTATGAGTCAGATGATGCAAAATATGATCATCAACATATTCAAATTCATGAAGGATGTAATTATATAGGTTGAAGTTTGGGGAAGAATAAATTTGGTGGAGTCGATGTTTTCTAGTATCTAGGTCATCGTATTTAGATTTTCAGACACATATTTTCTAAAGGTTGATAAAAATGATTGTTATGAAGAAACAAAATAAGTGACTATAGTTGAATAAAATCTATAATATCTAGTATTTCACAATATTAGTAAAAGGGAGAATTGTTCTCATTGAGATCGATTGGAATGTAATTGAAACTATTGAAGAAAATCCAAAAGTTAATGACAAGAACCAATCAATAATGCCAACCATTTATTAGGTGTGACATATATCGTAATGAGATAGATCATAATCAGAATTAGAATCAGACATGAATTAGGTAAAAGTATGAAGGTGATGGATGTGTTATTAAGAAGAAGCTTGAAATTTTACTAGTGAGAATATTTATGGAAAATATCAGAAACTAAAGGTTACAGTTTTTAGTAAGACAAAATGGAGAAGTATATAAATTTCTAGAAAAGGAAACTGATGGGTTTCATATTCAGAAGAATAAGAATAATCATGAATTGTTTTAAAATTATTTTACCAATTGGGTCAAAAAACTTCATATCAGAGTTGATACCAATTCATATTGGTGATCAAAATGAAAAAAATAATAATTGAATGTAGTGATGTAATCGTATCATCAATCGGTATAGAGAATCAGAGTTAGACTGTTGTTTAAGTGGAAAGTTAAAAGAGAGATTACGTTTTTAGAAGATTTGAGAAGGATCGATGAGAATTGATATTTTTGGAAGATGTCAATTTATACATGAAATTAAATGAAACATAGAAATATGAGTAATTTGGTTGAGAGTGAAATGATTTTAGATTCTTTCAAAAATCATCTTCAGGTCACTAATAAAAGGTGAAGAGTACATCATGATTTTATGACTGAATTATTATTCATAGTGAATAGGGGAGAAGAAGGAGCACTGAATAATTTTAAAGGGATAATAAGAATCTTCCATATTGAGATTGGTTGATGAAGTTTAATCAGATTGAAGTGAAAAGAGAAGGTACCATACAATAACATATTTATTTTATCATGATATTCATTGAATCATCATAATCAACAGTCTGTCAAATTATTCTTGTCATCATATTTGACTGGTCATCATATTAGGCTAGATAATCATATTGGGATAATCTTATTGGTTTCTCCAGGATAAGGGATAAGGTGTTCAGAATTGTCTCAAACATATAATAATAGAGATATATTTTATTTATTGAGAAATTAACTAGGAAGATCAAAATGAAAGAATCACACTGGGTAATCAGACTGAATTTTATACCAAATTCCTCAATAATCATACCATCTTCTAGGTAAGAATGTAAAGAATTGTGTTTCAGTTAACACACTTGTGATAGTTGATAAAGAATCACAGGTAACTTGTGTTGTTACAAAAAAATTGTTTATAATAATTTGTTCTATAAGGGTCACACAAACTATTAGATTGTGTACATAGTTCTATATGATTGAAAGGGAATATCCTACACATTTTATTACACCCAAACTTATTTTTTTACAGTAGATTTTCTGGTATTGGATTATTTCAAAACCATACTAAGGACATATCTATTTTTTGAATAGCGAGCCTTGTAAATAATATTGTTCTTGTGGATGTGATTTTTATTTTTCATTAGGGGAATAAAATATTTAATAAGAGGTGAAGGTTTTTTCATTCACAAGGAAACACCGAAGAAAAAGTTAACTCTAATTCACCCATCCCCCTCTCAGTGGTATAATTATTCTTAATGGGAACTTTCATGTTGAATCATAGGATAAGTTCCCTTCAATTAATCTTTATACTGCTTTAAAGAGATTTTGATGGATAATCTGAATTGGGTTAATAGTAAAGGAATTATAGTTTTTGATGGAAAAATTTTCAAATATTGAATGATATAATGTTTCCTTATCTTATGTCTATTTTATATGATGTTCTAGAATCTAAAACAGATGGGTCTCCTCCTATTCATGATAAATTTCATCTTACATATGTTGAAAGGAAGAATCTAGAGAATAATTGAAGGGATAATAATTTTTTCCTATAATCATTATATGAAGGGGAATTCCTATGGGTGAAATGTGTTTCCACAACCAAAGGTATATGGGGTATGTTGATATTTATATAAGAAGGAAATACAAATGTGAAGAATGAAAAATTAAAAAAAAATTATATTGAAGTATAATGATTAGAAAATGGGTGAATTTCAATCTATTAGGGAATTATTTAACAATGTGAATGAAATTGTCAGCACTTTCAGATTTCTTGGTGAAAATTTAGAAGATTCTATAGTCCTGGAAAAGATCTTCTGAAACCTTCATGATAAGTTTGATGAAAAAGTTTCTCAATAGGAAGATATATATCCTGAAACCTTATCTCTAGATAACATTCATATCACTCTCTTTACTTATGAATTAAAAGGGGATAACAATTTGAAATGGGAAAAAAATTGACATTGAAATGTCTTTCAATGATGCTATCAAATAAAAGTTGAAAAATATTCATATTGAATATAAAGGTGATGAATATAATTCCCAAAAAAGATATGTAAAATTCTTGATGGTACTTTATCAATATTTTCAAAAAATGTGAAAATTTGTATAAGGAAAACCAAAAGGAAACGTCCATTGAAATGTTTTAATGGTGGGGTTATTGGGAACATTCTGAAAAATTATCCTAAAAGAAAAAAAAGAATACCATGATGAAGAAGAATGAATACGAAGAAGGTGATGGAAGAAATAGGGAGTTAACTGAAAATCATATTCCATAGGGAAATATAGGAAATTATTCAAATACAAATAAATTATTTTATTATCTAAATATGAAGAAGAATATGGAAGTGATGATGATTCAAAAAATTCTATTGAGTATGGTGTTGAGAATACGTTTACTGCAATAATGAATGATGAATAGTTCAAAAGCACCAGTTCCAAAAAATAAGAAACTCAACATGAAATTCATGTTAATGAATAGTTTAATTATTGTATACAAAACATTATAATACATTAAAATAAAAACAATTAATTGAAATATTAATGTTCCTAAATAAGCAATCATGATTGTCTTCCCAATGAGAAGGTTTATCTAGTAAATGAAATTGAAGATATGAATAAATCTCTTGAGGATGAAAATAATCGCAAAGAGAATATAGAAGTGATGTTAGAGGAGGGAAAAAAAGATCTATAAATTGATAACAAAACATTCATAAATATGAATAAAGAAATACCGGTTTCCAAAAAACTATATATGAAATTGGTGAAAGATCGTATGAGGGGAAACATGAAGAAGTTAAAAAATGTTTCCTTTTAAAGATGATAAGAAGTATGTAATAGTTTCTAAAAATAATAATGTTGAGAAATTTATTTATGTGGAAAAAAATAACAATATTAGGAATTTAGATGTTTCAATATACCCTTAGTGTAAAAAAGATTCTTAAAAGTCTAGATCTAAAAATATTTCTAATACTTCTGATTGTGAAAATTCTAAATAAAGAAATAATATTTTTATTAATAAAAGAATGTTGGTGGTTTAGATAAGAAAGACAAGAAGATTTCTAAAAAATAAGTTCACAACCCCGATTAGTATGGATGTTTCATATGCAAATTTTTTTTATTTTGATGTTGTTGGTATTATTGAGGATTTGGGTATGAATAATATATGTGTTGGTTTAACCAAAAAAATTACTATTATTCAATAGGATTTGGAAATTAATGTTTGAGGGGGAATTAATATCCTCCAAGAAACAAGGTAGAGAAGGTTGTTTTAGAAGAAAACTAAGAAGTATAGAGTAAGAATAGAAATTAGGTTCGAACTATTAGAAACTACTGGTAATGTTTTTGGGAAGTCAGGAAACATTGAAAAATGATGTCTCATTTTATTGCTGGAACAAAAAAAGTGTCTTAACAATTCTTAGAAGCAGTATCTGATGAATGAAAAAGAACAATAAAAATATCTTGTTGTTTTATCTTCTTTGTATTCAATAATTGTAGAATGACCATGGATTCTTGATATAGGGTTTTATTCTCAAATTATAGGAGATTTGATATTGTTGAATACTTAAAATGATTTTATATATTTATGTATGACATTTTACAATGATGATTCATTTTGAATCTATTTGTTTTTATGAGCTATCATTATAAAAGAAAAATTGAAATCCAAGAAATATTTATTTGTTGACGGGGTAAAACATAACCTATTGAGTGTTACAAAATTGTTTTAAGAAGGTAAACCGCTTCATCTATTAAAGGATGATTTTTTATGAAAACTGAATATAATGGAATGTTAGTTACAAGAAGAAAATGTAGAATGGGAGATTTTTATCAAGTTGGTGAGATCCAAAAATCATATTACATGGGAACAGTGGAAGAAATGAAATCATGTCATAAAAGTCTAGGATGCATGTGTCATAGAAACATTTGAATTTTATTTAAAATAAACAGTATCTGAGACATTCTTAATTTAGAAATATAAAGATATTGGTGTTGTACTATTTTTCATATAAGAATTATTTCAAATTAAATGCATATAAAAGTTGTCATTTGTCCAAAAAAACCCTAGAACTTATCTATTATGATATATGTGGGTCGATAAGAAAAAAATAAAAAAAATAGAGATACATATTACACCACTTTCATTGATGAATTTACCAACATTACATGTGTCATATATATGATACATATAATTTAATGCTCTAATTTTTTTTTAAAAGTTTTATAATGAATCTTGATAAATAATGTTAGTATTCAGTTAGGAAGTTGATAACTGATAATGCTTGTGAATACTGAAATGAAGAATTTAAATGTTATCTTGAAAATCGTGTAATTTTTAATGAGTATTGTTCCCCATGCACTCCTTAACAAAGTGAGGGTTTAGAAAGAAATAATATAAGTTTTGTTGAAATGGGAAAAACTGTGTTACATGAACAAAGTCTTTCCCATTACTATTCGATGTAATCCATGAGTACCACTGTATTCATTCAAAACGAATGTTTCTAAAGGATATGTTCTTACATAAATAATTTAGAATTTTTTTATAAAAAACACTATGTTTGGAACATTTTATTCTTTTTGGGAGTTTTTACTTTATAAATAAAATGGTGGAAACCAGAGAACATTTTAACAAAAAGGTAAAGATGGATGTTTTCTTGGATATGCTTCAAAAGGAAGATGATATAGATGTTTCATCAAAGAAATAGGAAGAATTCTTGATTCTTATGATGTGAATGTTTTTTAAAAGACCAAATAAGATAAATAGACTCTCGAAGATAAGGAAGTGGAGGATAATAACGAAAAAAATTATGATAAGGATATAGAAAATTATAATCCCACTCAAAGATAAGAATCAGACTTATCTATTTTCATTGATTAATAAGACACTAAAAAATATCATAATAGGGTATGGAAACAAGTGGAGCCTCATAATATTAGTGGTTATCCGCATCAAAATGTCTAAACAAGAATAAAAAAAATTCTATTACCAATGTATCTTGGTATTCAAATGTTGATCCAAATAACATGAATGATGATTTTGAGTATCTAGATTGGGTTAAGGACATGAATTAAGAGATTAATCATATTTGAAAGAATGATACATGGGAACATCTTCCAAAACCAATAAACAAATTTTTTATTGGTACAAAGTTGTTTTATAGTTATGTTAATGAAGAAGTTAAAGTGATAAGAAATAAAACAATATTAGTGTGCGAAGGTTAATAAATAATTAAAGGTGTTGATTTTGATAAATCTTTTTTCTCTACTGTAAGGGTTATAAATAAAATGATTTTTTTGGATTTTATTGTACAACAGAGTTACAAAATATTTCAAATGGATGTTAAATCTTTATTCTTGAATGGTGATCATGATGAGGAACTTTACATTAAAAAACATTGGGACTCCTCTTTTGGGAAGGATTAATCTTATTAATGATGAAATAAGAAGGACATATATGGGATGAAACAATCTCATTGGGCATGTTATTACAAAGTGTATACTTGCTTATGGAATATGAGTTTTAATAAATGAAGAGATCAATGAAATATTTATATCTAAGAAATACAATAGTATTCAGTCATCATAATTGTTTATGTTTATGAAATTATATTTGCTGGGAATGATTAAAGATATTGTGAAATATTTGATGAAGAAATGAAAAATTTGTTTTAGATTTTCTTACTGGGGAAAATTAAATACTTTAATAGTTTAAAAATATTACAAAAGAAAAAACATATATTTCGTTCTTATGAAAAGTTGGCTAAGGAATTTCTTAATAAGTTCGTCATCAAAAACTCAAAAAATATTTCCACAAAAATATTAGTGGGAACAATGTTTTCTGAAGATGGAGAAGAGAAAACAATTGATTAGAATGAATTAACAAAGATTATTGGAAGTTTTGTTGTATTTGACTTCCTCATGTCCAGATATTGTTTATGATGATACATTAAGTTCAATATTTAAGAGTTATCCAAAATATCACATTTACTTTATAGAATAGGAATTCTCAGAAACATCAAAGGCACAATAAATTTCAGAATTAGGTATGATAGATTAGAACATATTGATTTGTTTGGTTTTTTAGATACTGATTAGGTAAGAAATATTGTTGATAGAATATCCACCTATAGTGGAGTATTATTTCTTAGGAAAAGGTGTGGAAGTTGGTTTAAAAATAAACATAATTCAGTAACTCATAGAACAATATAAACTGAGTATGTTGCTTCTACTCAAGCTTCTACCCAACATATGTGTCTGAAATCTCAATTAAAATACTTACTTGTTGAAGTGAATTTTGCCTTTCTCTTCAAGTGTGATAATAAATGTCAAATAAATCTTTCCATGAATATATTTCAACATTATCCTTCAAAAAAATAGTGATATAAAATATCATTTCATCAAAGATGTCATGGAGACTAATGAATTAAAGCAGGAGTATATTCCGACATCATAACAAGTTGTGGACATTTTATAAAAAACCTTTACTAAAAGAATCATTTTATCAATTAAGGTTGACCATGGGAATCTAAACTATTTCTCATCAATTTTTAGGTATGAGTTTTTTCTATTATACCATTTTACCTTTAGATGGAGTTTTCAAGGTGGATAATTATTTCATAAATCTATCTTTTTGAATACATGTAAATAGGGGGAGTTATGGGTAAACTGTGAATTTAGTTTTGTAAGCATGTGAACTATTCTAACTTATTGTTGGATAGGTTTTAGGAATTTTTTGTATTATAAGAAAGAATAACAGAGGAAGAAAAGATGATTATGGAAGCTGAGTAAGAGTAAGAAATCTGAGGATGTTTTCATAACAAGTACTTTTGGATAGCATGGTTTTTCTGTTAATGATTCTTGTTTTCTACACTGAGTTATCTCACATAGGATTATAATTTTTGATAAGTAATACATATATTTAGAAAACAATGTTCTATGGTTTAATAATATTGATTGATAACCAAATCCAAAGAGGGAGATTGTTGGAACCAAGGTGATAATAATGATCATATTCAGGTGTTGTCAATTGTTTTCAACAACATTTTAGAGTAAATTGAAGTTTAAAGAAGAAAATAAATCACCTAAATTTGTTTTTTAATTAAATTATGACTGGCAGTCATATATTTAGGATTCAGAATCGCAATTCTTGAAATGGTCCATTATATTCGGAATAAAATGGTTTGAAGAAATGCTTCATTGGATTCAAACTGAATCCTAAATGAAAGGATTGATCGAAATGATAGAGAATCAGAGTCTATGACTATGATATAAGTGTAACGATGAATTAAGGACTTAGAGTTCTCATAAATCATAATTATGTTTAAAAACATAAAATTCATGATTTATTAAATAATTTGTTAGAATAAGTTTTTACAATTAAAATTTTCATCACGTTAGAAGATGAAAGGTGATGAAAATCATATCTAGTATGATCGTAATCATGCCTATCATATTCAGGAAGAGTGAGAAAGAAAGTTATTATTGGGATTATTAGAAGATTTTGGTGGAATCATATGTTAGCATAATTTTTATGATGAATCATAAGATGTTAAATATTCTCTTTAATTTAATCAATTTAATGAAAGAAATAATGATACAAGCTAATGTTTGTGAAAAAAGAAATTTCATAGATTCAATTTTTTCCAGTCTCATGTTCATCATAATGTGTTTTATGCATACATATTTTTTTTAAGTCTAAGAGGTATGATTGCTATGAAAAAAAAGAATGATTTTTTTGATGTAAAATTCATTCCATCGTATTCAGTATTTCACAGAATTAATCAAGGGGGGAAATTTTCTCCTCAAAATCGATGGAAAAAGAATTTAAACCATTGAAGATAATTTAGAAATAAATGACCAGAACTGTTCAAAAATTTATTCAACCATTTATCAGGTGTGACATACATCGTAATGAGATAGTTCGTAATCAAAACTAGAATCAAACTCGATTTTGGTAAAAGTATAAATGATATGGTTGGATGTGTGTTAAATAATAAGCTTCATATTTTAGGGTTTAGAAGTTTTATGGAATATATGAGATATTGAAGTTACTATATTTCTTAAAGAACAAAATCCAAAAGATACAAATAATTGGAGAATTAATATGATGGGTATTATATTCTAAAGAATAAGAAGAACCCCTATTTTTTAATTGATTTTATCAAGTTGTTCAAGAACCATCTTATCAATGTTGATACTTATTCATCTTGATGATCGTAATGAAGAAATAAAAATGGGTAGATAGGAATGTAATCATATTGGTAATTGGTTCGGAGAATCGGAGTCAGACTGGTGCTTGAGAAGAATGTCATAGGTTAGATGAGTTTTTTATAAGATTCAATAAGGATTGAGAATAATTGAGAAACTAAGAAGAATTCAAGATGTACCCAAAAATTCAACGAATCATAAAATTTTTTGTAATTTAGTTGATCAAAAGATGAATTCAGATTCCTAACAAAACCATCATTACGTCACCTATAAATGATGATATGTGAATCTTACTTTTCTGACTGAATTATTGTTCATGATGAAGAGTAGAGAGGATAGAGAGCTAAAAAATTTAGAGAGAGATGATTAAGTTTACATATTGAAGTTTTTTCAAGAAGTTTCAATGAAATAATTAAAATAAAAATATTCAAGATTTCAATGTATTCGACTAATCATTGCATTCAATATATCATAGTATTCAAATTTTTGTCATATTCCTCTCGTCATCATATTCAGATGGTCATCGTGTCAAGCTGAACAAACACACCGGGATTATCGTATTGGGTTTGTGGACTGATGAAGATGGTGTTCATAATTGTCTCAACCATATTCTGACAAAGTTATATTTTCCATATTGAGAAATCAGATTGGGAAGACATGATTATGATAATCAGAATGGGAAATCCTATATAATTTCATATCAAATTCTTTAATATTCTTACCACATTCTATATAATAAAGTAAAGAAATGTTTTTCCAAAGAATTAATTTCTTGATGTTGATAAATAAGAATTGGTAACATGTTTTGTTATAAAAACATTGTATTACATCATTAGTGAAATAAGTAACACATACACTATTGGATTGTTAAAATATTGTTGTACGGGTGAAAAGGAATATCCTAATCATTGTATTCCACATAAAAGTAATTCTTTCTAGTAGCTTGTGTGGTATTTTATTGTTTCCAAACCATACTAAGGACGTGGAAATTATTTTTAAATAGTGAACCTTGTATGTACTTGTGTTCTTGTAGATGTGTTTTTAATTTTTTTTGTAGGGAATAAATTATTTAATAGGAGGGGATGGTTGATTCATTTTTAAGGAAACATAAAAGAAAAATATATTACAGATTCACCCCTCCCTTTATAAGGGAGAAAATTATCTTGATTGGGAACTAATTGTTTCGATAATTTTTAGGGAAGTGGAATGAGAGAGAAACCATGCAAAAAATTCCCACTTTATATAGTTCAAGGAAGGATACATAGGGTAGGCATTGTGGAATATGTTTGATCAAACCTGAGAGTTCCAATTAAAGATCCCTTTAACCTTTTATAGGGAAGGTGGACATGCTGTAGCTGAGTTCTAGATTGAGTCAATCTAAAAAATTATGGGCCATTTAGTGACTCATTTATGGAAAAGATTCATGTTGTATGCTTATATGTTATGAGATCAAGATAAGCATTGATGGTATCTTTAGTAATAGGATGAGAAGTTGAAGATCATGTTATGGATGGTCATTTACGTGAAATTCCCTGAAAAGAATTACTTAGAGACTCTCATATAAAAGGGTGTGATGTAGTTCATTTGATTGACCCAGTAAAATAGGTCCTAGATGGACTATGTTGGTAAATTAACCAACATTCATTGTTTTTTTCTTGTATTGGAATGAGATGAGATAATTGTGTTGATAAATTTTCAGGATATACTTAAATGTGAGATTATGTACTAGGTTAGTATCGTCTGTTTGATGAACATTTCCAAGGTATTTTATTGGGACACCATTTATTAAGGGAACCTGACAGAGGTTTCTGGTGGAGGATATGTTGTTTCTACTAAATGACTAGTATGTATATCTTCTATTGTTAGGAATCATTTCTAGGAGAATTTTAACTATATCAGTGGGAGAAAGAGTAAAAATGCGGAAGGATCAATTACATAGATCAGTAATTGATTGTTCTTCCATCAGTGCTATAGTTTGTGTCACATTCACACTAAATGCTTATTACCACAGAAGGAGTTCCATGCCTACAGTTAGATAGGAAAATTACAGGGGTACTTCATTAGACCTTTATTGATGGGGAGTGAGGTAGGATCAAAGATGAAGCAAATAATTAGAAGGGGGTCTCGTACCCCATACTAGTTCGAAAAATGGAGTTCTACTAGTCATGAAAGTTACGGTGGTAGATATGGTACCTCATGGAATGAGAACCCATGTTAGTAGAGAAATGAAACACAAACCGATAAAACAAGATCCCATATTATAGGGATAGTTTAGTTACATGCATATAATCATGATTTTGTGGATAGAGAGGTTAGGCCGTCAAGATTCAAATGTAGAAATCTTGTAGCTTATAAAATTTCTATCACTCTATTTGATACAAGAACCTCAAATTATTTTTTATCTACACAACCTATGAATCCTTGATTTTTATGGAATATTTATTGAGTGTTTTTATGATAATTTACCTAGCATTGGGAGTATGGTCAAAGGAAATCTGTCTATACAAGGGATGTTTCCTTGAGGTTGGTGAGTATCATATACTTTTTTATCTTTATATAATTGTATTTATAGGCTTTGATTTTTTTTGTAAATGTTGGATAGTATTGTACCGATCCCAAATCGATTTTTACCATAGGAGAGAAGCCTTTACATCCCCTGAGGGAGATAGATATGTTCATCATGGAGAATGGGATATCCAAGAAGTCTGTGGAGGTCTAGTTCATAACCAACTGGGGGAGCTCACTGCCCTGTTTGTGAGTATTTTTTTTGATGATGGTGGGTGTGAAGCATACTATATTTTCACCCATATTGGATAAGTTTCAGGATGTATTTCCTAAATACTTATATGTACTTCCACCTGAGGGAGATATTTAGTTTACATTGAAATATTTCTAAGAGATGGACCAATTTCCATTACACCATACCGAATGGAACTAATAGAGATTCAAGGTATTAAGAATGATCTTGAAGAATATATGGATATGGTAAATATCTATTTGATTATATCACCTTGGGGAAATTTTGTTTTGTTTATAATAATGATGATGGGATGTTGCATTTATTTGCTCATTACCTATAGTTAAATTAGATAATAGTTAAAAATTAGTATCCTCTTACATGTATTAATGATCTATTTAACTAGTTTAGAGGATCTTGTGAGTTCTTCAATATTGAATTGAGGTTAGGGTATCATCAATTGAGATCTAGACCTTTTGATATACTGAAAATTACTTTTATAATAAGGTATGGCCTATATGATTTTTTCATGATGTATTTTGGGAGGATGAATTATCTAACAGTGCTTATGGCCTTGTTGTACCAAATATTTCAACCATACCTAGATCATTTTGTGGTTGTTTTGTAGATTAAATATTGGTGTACTCTAAGAGTCATAATGATTATTCCAAACATGTTTAAATTGTCATTAGTATATTGAGAGAGAATCATCTATACTCCAAACTATCTAAGTGTCAATTATGGATATAAATGGTAAATTTCATTGGTCATATCATTTTACAGTAAGGTTTGTTAGTGGACCCTGATAAAGTACATGCATTTTTCTCTTGGGAGAAGCATATGATGTGTTTTATATCCTATGGTTTTTGGGTTTAGCAATCTATTATTGGAGATTCATCCAAGAATTTTCTTATTTGTAATAACCACTTTTGGGATTGATAAATAAAGGGATCATGTTTTAATTTTCAAGATCTTGTGTGAATTCCATCTAGGAGTTGAAAATTTATTTGACCACTAAATGTATTATGGGTGAGGATTATATATTGTTTTTTGATGCGTCTGATATTGGAATTTGGGGAGTATTGATGTAGAGTGATCGAGTTATGGAATAGCGATCATGAAAATTTGAGGATAAATTAATGGAATTATCCTATGTACTATCTTTATTTGTCCTTGTTAGTTTATGGATGAATGTATTGTTGTAATTACCTATTATGGAAAACATTAATTTTGTATAATAACCAAAAAATCATAATGTACGTATTTTCAAAGTGATATTTGGATATCAGACAATAGATATCAGTTGAGAATATATAATACATTATCTTTGAGGTAAATTATAAACATTTGAAAATAAACAATGATGTTGATGATTTGAACATAAAGATACATATGTAGGAAGTCTAGGATTTTAATTATAAGATAATGTTGATGGAATTGTTTGATAGGAAGTATGTGGATGTTCAAGTGGACTGAAATGAATGACCCTTGTATCCATATAACATGAATCCACACTTCTAGAACAGACTAAAGAAGTGATTTATTATGACATGGAATGTCTAAAACCAAGGGCTAGTTTAGATTTTTATGATCCACCACCTGGTTGTAACACAGATGAGGTTGAGATCATCTATTTTTGGGATCGTGTTATTGTTCCCACATGAATGTGAGATGAGATCATTTGTGTGTTTTATAATTGAAGTGCTTGATGCCTCCCAATCTGATTAAAATGTATCATGAATGACATTAAAGTATTAGTGTAAGGGCATAAAATGGGAAATTGATGGTTTGGTGACATAATTATAAACTTATCATTATGTGTAGATTGAGCATTATCAACCAAGTGGTGTATTAAATCTTTTTACTATTCCAAAATGCAAGTTGGATGATGTTTCTATTTATTTTTTATTGGATATTTTAAGGAGATCCCAGAAAAATGACGCGATATGGGTGATTTGGACCAATTGAAAATAATACCCCTTTTATTTCGCATATATGAAACATTCATAGCTGATTAGTTTGGGGATATGTATGTTTGGGTGATAATATCTTTTCGTATAGTTCCATGAAGAATAATTTCATATAGTGATTCATTATTTACTTCACTCATTTGGAAAGGATTTTAAAAGCCACTAAAAAATCATATGTTCCTGATTATATATTTTCAACCATAGATAGTTGGTAACAATAATGTTAGATTCAAGTGCTAGAGGACATGTTATGGGTATGAATCTAAGACATTGGGGGATGTTGGAGGAAACACATAGAACTCATTATTTTCACCTATAACAACAAATATAATGATGATTTTATATGAAAACATATGTCAAATTTATTGTTGTCTATTTATATCACATTTACATTGTGTAGTGGTAGGCGAGTAAGAGTTATTGGGACTAATTATCGTGAATGAGAAGTAAGAGTAGGTTCAATTGATTCACAATCATATGTATCAAAATTAGAGTAGAAAAAAGACTTATGATAATTAAAACCACTGACCTATTAATTTTAAAGTGGATGATCTTGTATTCCTTTGGGTGACTCCGAGATTGGGAACCATAGGATTTAGAGGTAGGGATAGTTGGCACTCATGTTTTTCGGTCTATTTGAGATTGTGGATAGTATTGGAATGGTGGAATATTTATTTTCCCTTTCATATTGGAATAGTGCTATGTGTGAATCTTTTTTAATGTCACATATTTGAAAATATAACCCTGATCTTACTCATGTGATCAACAATGTTGATGTTGAGATTGATGTTGACGAATCCTTTGAGGAGCATCTGATTTGTGTTATGGATCAGTGTGAGGAAGTGTTATATGAGAAACAGCGTACTGATAGTCTGAGTGTAGTGACAGAATGTACATTTTGAGGTGGAAAACTGGGTGTTGTAAGATTATATGCAAGTCATGTGGCCCAATATTTTCCTCTCATAGGCTTAATGATGTTGGAGTACAACTCGAGGTTGAGTAATAATAATATGGGGAGATTGTAAGATCATAACCTTTCTAGAGATTTCATGTACTCATTCTACAATTTTTTTTATCCTTTGTATCTTCATTAGGTTGAGTCATGTCTTGGGTGTGACTGGGTGTGTTTTGAAAGCTTTTGGAGTGTTTATAGTTAGTGCACGGTTGGCACAAGGTTTTCCCAAAACGTGAGCCCACCCCCAGAAACTATGCACCATGGGATAATGAAAGATTTCATAGTTGTCGCACAGTTAAAAAAACCATGTCCCAACCTAGGATAAATTTTTCATCCCAGATAGTGGGGGCACAAGGTTAGGGTGCATGTTTAGATAGAAGCCTCTAAATAACTGAAATTCAAGTGGTTTCTCTACCAATTGTTGATTATAAATTTGAAATTATATTTTCCTGAAATGATGAAGAAATATGCGAGACGTTTGTTATAGATATAAAGAAATTATTTTAAATGTTTTTTCTAGGTGAAATGAAGTATTTTATTGTATTAAAAATATCTTTAATGGAGATGTATAGTTTGTTTTCTCAAGATAGGTAAGATATGAAACATATGAAGAATTTTTTCATGGAAATTTATAATCCTATGTCCAAAAATATGTCTCAGGGAAAAATGTTGTCCATAGTTTGGGATGCAATGTAAGATGATTATAAATATTATATAAAGATGGATGTATTTTTTTATAAATAACATCATCAAGACCAAATATTTTGTATGATGTTAATTTATATTATAGGAATAAATGTTATTATATAGATTCTCATCTTATAGGATAAAAAATGTAAAATATATAAAAATCATAGTTTACTTTTGAATAAAATATGAGATATAATGATAAATTTATTTGTTTGGAAACATGAATGTAATTTCAGAAGGTTGTTTTGTTGATAGATAGTCCATATATGGTGGGGATTTCATTTTTAGAGAAAGATGTGTATTTTGGAATATTATGATTTAGAATTCAGTAAATCTTACTATAGATTATGTTGATTATGTATTCACTACTCAAGACGATGAAAAATTAATGTGGGATAATACAAAACTCAAATATTTTTTGGATGATATAATGTTTCACCATATCTTGGGTTGTGAAAGGTGAAGTGATATAATTATAACTATGAATGTAGTAAAAAAAATATTTATCCAGTATAATTTATATTAAATAACACTTCATTAAAGAGAATGTGGAAAAAATAAACTAATATTTGATTTTTTCCTACAATAGTGCAGTTTTCTAATATATTATATACAAAATCTATAGAGTGAAATATTTTATAATATGATTTTGATAATAGGTTTCAGCCTCCCATTGTTAAATATTATGGTATGTGACATTTATCCAAAATCTATCATATTTTTGTATATTGTTATCAAGGGGGATAAAAATGATGTATCAAAACTCCATCCACTAGAATGTTATACACTTTTTAAGGAATGTCATATATTTATGGGGTCTTTTAAAATGGGTTGGACTATGATTTCAAAATTTTTAAAATGTTATTTATGTTTTTGATGCTAATGCATGATGATTTTATTTTAGGATTAATTTGTTTATTTTTATGAAATATATTAGTGATTTAAGGTGGTTTTAATTATTTTTAATAAAATTTTACTACAATACTTCTTTTTGAAAACACTGTATTTTTTACTAATAATTTATATTTTCTAGTATTGGTTCCATGGAACCATGATTGAAAATCCCAAAAACATTTTCTTAGGCAGATTTAGTTTGTATTGGAAACTTTCCCACACATGAGAAGGAAATTTCTTTGGTTAGAGGAGGGTAAATGGGACATGATGCCCATGAGAATGATGTATAGGTTCCTCATGCTGTATAGGGTGGTTGGTTGAATATAGGGATTATGTTTAGTCATATAATGATAAGGTTTTTTATTAATCTATCTAATCAATTTGAATAAATGGATAAAAAAGTCTAGATTTGGATCAATGAGACTTAGCTCATGTATAAGAATCCAATGAAGGACATAGGATTTAAAGGTTATAATCAAGTGATAATACTCTTAGTCAATTCTCAGCTGACAATATAGATGAAAGGAAGATATATGATTTCAAAACCAAATACGGAAGAAGGTTCATAATGGAAACTGAGATTTAGGTAGTTTCATTTTGTTCATGGGGAAGAAATTAAAAAAGAATAACTATTACTTTCATATTCCCAATCTAATGGAGAAGAGGTATGTTAAAACATGTAGGTTAAAGGTAAATTATGGAGAACCCAATGATAATGTACAGGAATATAATAAGAGTTTGAATCTCCATTGTGGACCACAAAAGGAGATATGTGGTGAGGTTAGGGAACAATAGATAGATAGAAGGATGGATTCCCTAGACTAGATGTTGGAAGATTCTATGTATGAGGATGGTCCCAACAGTGGTTCAATCATAAATCAGGCCAACCTTTCCAAATATGTGATGAAAGACTCAGAGTGGGTTCTAGTTGAGCTAGCTAAAAAAATAGACAATTTATGGGATCCTATTATAAACTCTATATATGAAATGTTAGATGAGTATTTTCCATTTGGTGCCTCCAAAGTGGAGGTTTAAAGGATGAATAAGAGACCGATTTTAATGAAGACCAATGAATAGTTGTAACATCCCAGGTAAATAAAGTATATGAAATTTTCATATTTATTAATATCTGTAAATTAATTATTTATCTTACATTAAAAGGGATTATATGTTCTATGACTGACCTAATACGCAACAACGAGTTTCATGGAAATCTTAAACTGCACACTAATAATATAATATTATTATTATAACTGGTAGTTAAAGCCTAGCCGTTGTATTAGCAGGAATGAATAGAACAAACTACAATATGATTTTACATGTTTGTTAAATGTTTTTTCATTTAGCTAATAAAATTTAGGGGCTTAAAAAATGAATGAATCTAATTTTAAGCATAAATACTCTAATATTCACTAAAAAGACAATTTACCGCCTTTTGATGGTGAATCCTCATTAAATATATTTTTGGTCATTTTTATATATTGTATTTGACAAGATAAAATTCTTCTTTAGATTCATGACATCAAAATTTACTTTGGGTAAATTTTTATTATTATTTTGATAATGTTATTTTTTTAATGAATAGTGAAAAATACTCTATTATAATTCTAATGTTCCTTTTAGTTTAATTTATTTATATGGATATATTAACTTTTTAATTGGTTTTAAAGTGTAATTATATTATAATATTACCAATTAATACAATTTTGGTCATTGGAATTAATTTTAATTTGAAATTGGCCAAAAACAAGTATCAATATTTTGATAGTTATTATTTCTTAAAAACAAACTATTTATTTTGACAATGGAAATTAATTTTAAATTAATTAAAGAAACTTTTATGTTTTAAATTTGATAAAATATAAATCATTTTTGAATTCATAATATCAAATATATCTTAGGCTGAATTTTTGATATTTTTTGAAAAAACTTCAATTTATTATGAATTGTGAAACCACTTAGTAGCAGTTAAAAAACTGAATTTTTCATTTAAATTAAATTTTACCACTTCTGTGAATATAATTTTTAAAATTAAACATACATCGATGTTATTAGTAAGTAAATTTTTTTCAATAATATCAAAATAATTTTTTTGTTAAATAGTAACTTTGGAATTTTATTTACAGCGGCTAAAGTTAAATTGGGTAATTTAAGGTAAAAAGAATACTATAATAATAAAAAATTACCTTAACACTTGTCCTAACCTTATCGGATGAGTCATGGACAACAACAGGAATCCTTGGGTCGATTTTGGGAATCCATGGAACCACTTATGAGTGATAATGACACCTTATTTTAATTAACTTATTGTAAAGAAAAAAAAGGTATAAAAAATATCTTTTAGTAAATTAATTTTTACATGGGGTTATATAAGTTATCATTTAAGCTATAAATATTATTTGGAAAGATAAAAAGATTTCCAATATCATGGTATTTTTTTTATAATTTTTATACATTAATTAAATTAAATAATTTATGAAACAAACATGATTCAGTATTTACCTCATTAATAAATGATTTAAATAAATAAGATTATAAATATTAAAATATCATCCAAAACCTATCCAATTCTTGTTGGATGAATTTATTTAAAAAATTAGTCATTTTATATTCTTCATTAATTTTTTTTGGTCCTTTTGAAACCGAATATTATTATAAAATAAAATTATATTTTCACATTTTCCTAAATAGCCCCTCCACCCCATTATAAAAAGACCTCACTTCTTAATCATTCCTCACACCTCTCAAGACCCATGGCTCATCCAACCCCTGCCTAAAGAATCTCTCAAGATCCTGCTCCTCATTCCTGAAGCCTTACCTTTGGCATGAGGCACTTTAATATGTCCTTTTGGTTCGAACCAAAGGGAGTTACCAAAATTAAAGCCAATGGTTTCTCTTAAATTCTTTTGTTTTATTTGGTTTTATTTTACTTCTACAACACCTAAACTCTATTTATTACTATATTTTAAAACTAAAACAGTATCATAAATATATTATAATTTTGTTATGGGATGTATTCAAACTACACATCCACAAACCTCCATTTAATGGGTGAAGAACATGTTGTTTCTGTGGATGGCAAACTAACGCTTCATGAAACGATGATTGTTCGATTACCTCATACCGCCTCTCATGGTGGCCATTAATATGGAAATATTTTTATATATGATATATATTATTTTTATTTTTTCTTTGTTTTTCTGTATTTTACATTTATATCCTACCTTTATGGTTTCCGTAATGGGTAAACGTGATAATTTCATTTGAGGAAGTGCAGACTACTGCCCCCTCAAAGTGATATAACATGTTAATTACATATGTGGGATGTATAAAGTATAGAGTTAATAATATTATATATGAAATTATACTGGAATTATAGTATACCTATGTATCATTATGTTTTAATTCCATTAAATATGAAATTGAAATTAAAGTAGAGTTCATGTGTACGTACGGCTTATAGTCTCCATGAACGGTGCATTTCATTTCATACCACTAAAGGTTAAGGAATATTATAAATACATATAATATATATATATATATGATATATATGATATATAAATTATGAATATAATTATTGAAATAAAGGACTCCTGGCCACACACAAAACTTGTAATTATAAGGGGTTCATTTTTGACTCAAGTACCAAATATCGAAAAAATGACCATTATTAACATAAATGATTACATAGTGTTTATAACATAGTATTAAGTGATATAAAAGAAATAATAAACATGAAAAGGTTTATTATTCAAGTGTAAATTATCTTATGTATATTATTCAGGAAGAACAAGGAACAAACAAGTCAAATCAGACACGAGGTAAGGGATTTCTTATCTAACTTTTAATTTCGTGAGAAATCCATTGTTTGCCACTTATTTCTTGCATGTTGTGTATTTTTTAATAACATCTGATATATAAAATCATTATTATATTAATATTCATGGAATTATGAGATTAATTTTGGGGTTATTAACTTTTTCTCATATGACATGATTGGATTACAACGTGGTAAGGGGTTTTCATATCACTTTTTATTCCTGTGAGATTCATGCTATATTTCCCACTATTTCCTTTTGTGCGGAATATGTACTAATAATGATTTTATTCCTTGTGAAATATACTTAAATTTATGGTTATTTACATCTTCAATGTATGATCCTTCTTTCATGGGGTGAATGTTTCATAAGATACCAATTCAGTAAGGGAACCTTTCACCCTATTTTGTTTAAAAGACTTCTTTTTTTGTTATGTATTTTAATTTACGTATTCATATGTTTTGATATGTTCATATCTGTCCTTATTGATATAAATTTTATTCCCATGTGATTATATACCTTTTTTCTCTCTCATAAAATGATTTCTTGAATTTTAATGTGACGTTGTTAGGCTGTATATTTTCTGTAAGGGAACTTATTTACCCCATTTCAATTCTTTAGGTTAAACTTCTACTTATTCATTATTTGGTGCTATGAATATGTGTGAATATCCTTGGATTTTTTTACACATAATATCCAATTATATTGTGTTTATTATTATTTTTCACACATAATTATGTCATTAATTTATCCTTAATATAAAGATATCGTCTTTATAAGGGATTTCATCTCTATTTAAATTCCATTGAGACATCATTGTTATTATGCATCAATTCACTATTATGTGGTATATATAATGTAATTTATCATAATTTGTCATGAATCCCATTATTCTCATGATATTATAAAGTTATTAATAAATGTTACTCCTCAATTATTTGTAGTCAAGTGTCTCTCATTTTGTAAAAAAATCATTACCAAAAATATCATTTTCAATGTTTAAAAGATTTATTCTTCTAAATATTTCTCATTAATGTCCATATTTTCAAAATGGATTTTAGGATTTATTTATATGGAAATTAATGTTTTAAAATAATAATTTATTAAAAATCTTGAATGTGGTATGGGACACTTTTATTCAAAAATATCTTTATTAAATGTTTTAAATGGTTTTGAAAATGATTTGATAAAGAAATGTTTATTTCAATATCCTGATTTGATATATTGTGATTGGAATGTGGAAATTTTGTCTTTCCTTTTTTCTTGTGTTATGTGTTATTAATATTTTATGTTTATTGGGTATTGTATCCGTATATGGGTGGTTCCATGATAAACCTAGGGTGGGTGAGCCCGAGATAACTCTCCAATGCATTGGGTAACGTTACAGAGGTAAAAGTTAAGGTTTGTCCTAAGAGATTTAGGGAATATACTATGATGGGTATTCCAAATGTGATTCCCTATGTAGCTATGATTGCTAAAATGTAAGTATGTTATGAATGCCATAAGTTACCTTTTTGATTTATGATTTCTATGTGTTATTCATAAATATTAAAATTTGGTAAGGTATATTGTGATTAAAAAGTATCGGTTTCATTGATTTGTATGTATTGATGGGTTAATGTTTTCCTTCCTATTTTATAACCCTTACTAAGCTTTTTATGCTCATACCATGTTTTTGGAATGTTTTCCACATGACTTAAAGATGAATAGGGTCAAGGATGCTATCATGGAAAAGGCATGCTGTCTAAAACATGGAACTAGACAAGTTTATTTTTAAGAGTTTTTATTTTATGAAAAATGGGTACTGGGTAGTAGTATTTACTTGTAATATTCAAGTTATTATGTAATAGTTATAGACCAATTCTCTAAAACTCTAAACCTGAAATGATCCTTAATGTGAAGTCTTGACATAATTCAAGGTTATGTAATGTTTAAGGTCAGGTCCTTATAGTTGGTATCTATGGTCAGTTTAGATAAATTTATAGGTTAGGGTGTAATTTAACGATAAGTGACATAAACATAATGGTTATCATATTAGAAAGATTCATAGTTATCTTAGAGGTGATAAATGGTTATTACATTTTCGAGTGAAAAATGAAAGGTATTATATAGCCTTTGAGGATAAATTATGTTATGGTTATTTTTAAGGAATTTTTCTCTTTTTTTGGAATGTTATGAAATTGTATAGGTTTTGAAAAAGGGAAACATTGAGATCTTGTGACAACATATCACGTTAGACAATGATGCGGGAATCGAACTCACAACCAATGTGCGATTGGGATTTATCACCTTACACTGGACTATGTGAACTACCTGGTTAGTATGAATAAATCTTTTTAGTTAAAGGATTTTATTGATCAAGAGTATGTTTATTTGGGATTATATGTTTTAAAAAATGGAAATTCTTAGTATAGGAGAATGATTTGAGGATTAAGGGATAAATGTTATTTTGGAAGACATTCTCTCTTTTGGGAACACTATATGTTTTAGAAAAATAGAATACCTTGGGATTTAAATTGCAGAGTAATGGTTTAAATATTATTTTTGAAGAATATATGTTTCTATTGTGGACATAATGTGAATTTGGTTATTTAAGGAAATGATTAACCTATCATATATAATATTTGATTATGTTAATTACAATTTAGTGTGAGACTTTAAGAGTAGTCATTTTTTGGGGGGATAAATATTAAGATTTACTGTGCAAGACTATGTGATTTAAATCCTTCTGAGTTTTGAGTTTCAATATTATTTTTTATTATTTTTAAGAATTTTAAGGAAAATTTTGTGTTGAATGGATTTTATAGAAATTTGGGTACTTTTTGTTGACTTTTGGAGATTAATAGATGTTTCTCTTTTTATAAATGATTATCCTTTTAGGAGACTATATGATCTCATACTAAACATTTATTTTTAGTTAATGTCTAAAGACAATGGAAATATATAATACGACTTTTTTGAATTATATTATTCTCTCGAAGTTGATTATAGCACTTTTAATGTGAACAACTCATCTTGAATACTCATCGTTTGGATAAAATACGAGTTTGTGTTAGAAATCTAGTAAAGGATTAAAGTCTACATGAAATGAAAGTATGTTTCCATATGTTTTTACTTAAGAACATAAATATATTCCACAATGAAAATTAACTTAAAACAAAAAAAAATATTTCTGTTAACTTTTCCTACTGGGGGAGTCAAAGACTTTTTAACCCATCACACGTTTGTGATTTTATGGTGGTTAACCTTCTCCTAATCATGTTTTCTATCACACTCCATCAGAATATGATGGTTTGTTTTCTCCTCCATATCCACTTTTCATGTAATCCTAGTATGGGTTATCATTGGAGACCTTTGTACATATCTTTCTTTCTTTTGATGTGATAGTTTGAATTACTCTTTTTTCTGATGTGGGTCTTTCAATGATGTTTCCAAGCACAATTTTAAAATTACAGGGACACAATTCCCAAAAGGTATGAAGGATGTAACATCCCAGTTAAATAACGAATATAAAATTTTTATATTTATTATTATTTTTAAATTAAGTATTAATTCTAATTTAAAGAGGATTCTATGTATTATGGCTTACATGATATGCAACAATGGGTTTCTTTGAAATCTTACGTTGCACACTAATAATGCAATATTATTATTTTAAATGGTAGTTAACGCCTAGCCTTTTTATTGTCCGGAATGAATAGAACTAACTAAAATATTATTATACATGTTAGTTAAATGTTTTTTCATTTATCTAATAATAGTTAGGGGCTTAAAATATGAATGAATCTAATTTTAAGCATAAATACTCTAATACACACTAAAAGGTTGATTTATCACCATTTGATGGAGAACCCTCATTAAATATAGTTTTCGTAGTTTTTAAATGATCTATTGGACAAAATAAAATTCTTCTTTAGATTTGGGACATCAAAATTTACATTGGGTAAATTTTTGGTATTTTTATGATAATGTTCATTTTTAATGAATAGTGAAAATACTGTATTTTAATTAAAAAGTGTCTTTTAATATATTTTATTTATATGGTTATATAATCATTTTAATTGGTTTTAAAGTGTAATTAGAATATATATTTACCAATTAAACCAATTTTGGTCATTGGAATTTATTTCACTTTGAAATTGGACATAAACATGTATCAATCTTTTGATAGTTATTGTTTCTTAAAAACAAACTATTTGTTTTGACAACGGGAATTAATTTTAAATTAATTAATGAAACTTCCATATTTTGAATTTGGTAAAATATAATTCATTTTTTAATTCAGAATATCAAATATAGCTTAGGATGATGTTCAGGAATTTTTCTAAAAAACATCAATTTATTATGAATAGTGAAACCACCTAGTAGTAGTTAAAAAAACTAGATTTTCATTTAATTGAAATTTTCCCACTTCTATGAATTGAATTTTAAAAATCTTACATACATGGTTTTTATTTGTAAGTAATTGTTTTTCAATAAGATTAAAATAATTTTTTGGGAATAGTAACTTTTGACTTTTATATACTACGGTTAAAGATAAATAGGGTAATTAAAGGTGAAAAGAATATTATAATAATAAAAAATTACCTTAACACTTGTCCTAACCTTATTGGATGAGTCATGCTGACCATGGGCATCATTGGGTCGATATTGGGACCCCATGGAGCAACTTATGAGTGATAATGACACATTATTTTAATTACCTTAATGTAAAGAAAAAAATGACATAAACAATTATCTTTTAGAAAATTAATTTTTTTCATGGGGTTATATTAGTTATCAATTCCACTATAAATATTATTTGTAAAGCTACATTTATTATCTATATCATGATATTTGTTTTATAATTTTCATACATCAAATAAACAAAAATATTTATGACACAAAAATGATACAATATTTACCGCATTTATAAATGATTGAAATAAATAAGATAGTAAATATTAAAATAATATCCAAAACCTATCCAATTATTTTTGGATGAATTTATTTTTCCCATGAGTCATTGTATCTTTTACTTTAATTAGTTTTTTATATTTAGAAACTAAATATCATTATACAATAAAATAATATTTTCACACTTTCCTAAAGAGTCCCTCCTCCCCCTTATTAAAATCCCTCACTTATTACTTATTACTCACACCACTGAAGCCTTTTGGCTCATCAAATCCCTGAACAAATAAGCTCTCAATATCCCTCTACACCTCATAAAATCATTACCTTAGGAATATGGCACTTCAAGAAGTCCTTTTAGTTCAAATCAATGGGAGTTACCCAAATTAAAGGTAACAGTTACTCTTAAATTCTTTTGTTGTAATTTGATTTATTTTACTTCTGAAACCCCTAAAATATTTTTATTCCTTTATTTTATAACAAAAACTGTATTCTAAATATACTAGAATGTTTTTATGAAATGGATTTGAACTACAATTCCACAGACCTCCATCTAATGGGTGAATAACATACTGTTTCTGTGGATGGAAAACTAACGCCTCACGAAATAATGATTCTTCTATTATCTTCTACCACCACTCATGGTGGCCATTAACATGATAAAATATTTATATATGATATATAATATGATTATGTTTTCTTTATGCTTCTGTATTTTATATTTATATCATACCTTTATGGTTTCCATAATGGATAAACGCGATAATATCATTTGAGGAAGTGCGGACTACCGCCCCCTCAAAGTGATATGAGTCGTTTATGCCATATGTGAGATTTATATTTATTGAGTTAAGATATTATATATGATATTATACTGGAATAATAATATAACTAATTATCATTATTTTTTAATTCCATTAAATATGAAATTGATATTAAAGTAGCGTTCATGCGTACGTACGACTTACCATCTCCATGAATGGTGCATTTCATTTCATACCACTAAATGTTATGTAACATTATAAATAGATATATATAATGGATATATATGATATATAATATATCTAAATCATGAATATCATTATGGAAATAATGGACTCTTAACCACATGGACTTCTATTAATTATAAAGCGTTCATTTTTTACTCAAGTACCAAATATCGATAAAACAACCATTATTATCTTAAATGATTACATAATGTTTTTTAACATTTTAATAAGTGATATAAAAAGAATAATAAACATGAAAAATGTTCTTAATCAAGTATAAATTATGTTATGTTTATTATTTAGGAAGAACAAGGAACAAACAGGTCAAGTCAGACACGAGGATATGGGTTTCTTATCTCACTTTTAATTCCATGGGAATTCCATTGTTCACCGCTTATTTCTAGAATGTGGTTTATTTTTTACTTAAATTTGATATATACTATCATTATTATCATTATATTCATGGTATTATATGATTAATTTGGTGGTTAATATCTTTTGGTCACATGACTTGATTGAATTACAACGTGGTAAGGGGTTTTCATCTCACTTTTTATTCCACTGAAATTCATGCTACCTTTTCCACTATTTCCTATTGTGTGGCGTATGTAATAACAATTATTGTATTCCTTGTGGAATATACATAAATTTATGGGTATTGACATCATAATTCTATAAATATTCTTTCATGGGGTGTATGTTTCATAAGATACCAAATCGGTAAGGGAACCTTTAACCCTATTCTTTTTAAAGGACTTCTTTTTTTTGTTATGTATTTGTTATTTACATATTCCAATGTTGGGATATGTTCTTCTATATCCTTAATACTGTAAATTGTATTTCCATGTTATGAGATAACCTTTTTCTCTCTCATCAACTCATTTTCTAATTTTTAATGTGACGCTGTTAGGATGTCAAATTTCTATAAGGGAACTTCGTTACCCAATTTCAATTCATTGGGTTAAACTTCTACTTATTCGTTATGTCATGCTATGAATATGTGTGAATAACATATGATTTTTTTACACTTAATATCCACTTATATTGGGTTTATTATTATTTGTATCAAATAATTATGTAATTGATTAATCCTTAATCTAAGGATACGGTCTTTATAAGGGATTTCGTCTCAATTTACATTACATCGAGACTTCATTGTTGTTATGCACACATTCTCTCTTATTTATTGTATATAAGGTAATTTGGAATAATATATCGTGAATCAATTTATTCTCCTGATATAATAAAGTTCTGATTAAATTTTATTCCTCAATTATTAGTATTCAAGCATCTCTCATTTTATTAAAAACTCTTTGACTAAAATATCAATATAAATGTTAAAAAGATTTATTCTTCTAACCATTTCTCATTAATTTACATGTTTTAAAAATTATTTTTAATTTTTATTTATATGGACATTAATTTTTTCCAATTATAATTAATTTCAATGCATCAATGTGGTATGGTACACTTTGATTCAAATATCCCTTTATTAAATATTTTAAATGGTTTTGAAAATGCTTTGATAAAGAATTGTTTATTTCAAAATCCTAATATGATATATTGTGATTGGAATTTAGATATTTTATCTTTAACTTATTCTTGTGTTATCTGTTATGAATATGTTATGTTTATTGGGAATTGATTATGTATACGGGAGGTTCTATGATAAACCTAGGGTAGGTGAGCCTGAGATAGCTCTCCAATTCATTGTGTAACGTGAAAGAGGTCAACATTAATGTTTCTCCTAAGTTATATATAGAATATACTATGATGGTTATTCCCAATGTGACTCCATATGTAGTTTTGATAGATATAATTTATTTATGTAATGAATTCTATATGTTACCTTTATGATTTATGATTTCTTTGTGTTATTCATAAATCTAATGATTTCTTAGAATATGTTATGATTGAATAGTATTGGTTTCGGTGATTTGAATTTATTGATGGGATAATTTTTTCCTTCCTTATTTTATAACCCTTACTATGTTTTTTATGCTCATCCCAGGTTTTTGAAATTTTTTCCACATGACATAATGATGAAAAGGGTCAAGGATATTATCAAGGAAAAGTCGTGTTGTCTAAAACATGGAACTAGACATGTTCTTTTTAGGAGTTTTTATTTTATAAAAAATGGATACTTTGTAGTAGTGTCTACTTGTAATATTCAAGTTTATATGTTCTAGTTATGGACTAATTCTCAAAAACTCTAAACCTGATAATATCCTCAATTTAAAGTCATTATATAATTATATATTATGTAATGTTTAAGGTTGGGTCCTTACTATAGTAGTGTGTTTAGATCAATAATAAATCATTTATTTTGACAGGAGTAATTAATGAAAAAAAGTAAATGTAGAGGAGTTCTTCCAAACATATGACAATATGGATTATAATTTCAAAGATCTCATCAAGGATTATATGGATTTAAAGGCCACTTCTCTTCATTGTATATTATATATGGGAAAATTTTACTAACTAACTCCTATTTTATTTCATTGATTTTGTGATTCCATATGGTGGTTAATGTCTTTTTGATTGAATGTGTAACGTTTCCCACTTTTTCCATAAATATTCTTTCTAAAAATTTAAAATATAATTTTTTTAGTCTACACTAGGTTCATTCATATACAATTAGGATTTTTGGATATGTGATATTATTCTTCAGTTACAAAGCTTCAATGATTTATATTTATTGTCAGAAAATAATATCCAAAGGGGGTGATATTTAGGAGCAAGATGTTAAGAGACATTTTAAAGAAGCTAATCGAGTTACGAAGATACTGAATATAAGATGGTTTTAATGATGTTGTTCTTTATTATCATTTAAATTTATTTAAATAACATTTTTTAAACATAAATAAAAAAATTTGATTTAAATTTAATTAGATCCATTTTATCGACTTGAGGATATTAAACTAAGTTTTTCAGTCAGAGTGTAATAGTGTGATGTGATATGACAAAGATTTTCACATTATAACTGCCCATATTACTAAAAAACTCGGTTAGAGATAATTTTTAACAGATAAAAATATTGATTCCTTATTTTTATTATATTCCTAAAAATCATGAATTTTGAAATATTTCATGATCTAGGATTCAATAATAAGGGTGATTTTTTTCTACAATTATGATGATTGAGGTTTATCTATTGAAAGATAAAGCCATGATGTTTTACATTTTATATCAGATAAGGTTTACTAAATCTTGTGTTTGAAATGAAGTGTTATCAGTCAGATATAAATAAATCCTTTTTATCAATAGAAGAGGTTTTTTAATGTATCAAATGATGTTATTATTTAATATCCTCGAATGAGTAACATATGGAAAGATCTTACAATGGTAATGGTTAGTGTTCAATAATTGAACCAATTTTGTGAACCTCATCTGATAGATGTCTTATTACAAGAGTAATATGTCTATCATATGATATTATATAATGTTTATTATTGAATGTAATGATATATCAAAATGATCATAATGAAGTCCCAAATTCAATTAAGAAAAGACTATGGTCGAATTCATTAGATAGATGTAAATGTATAAAATTCATTGGTTAGAGGATTCCTAGAAATGGGAAAATTCTTATTATTTTTATGCACATCATTATAAGGAAAAAAAAAATTGGTTGAATGTATTCCATGATTTTATTATGATAGTTTTATGGAGTATTAGTTAATGTTTCATCAATAAATTCATTACATAAAATATGAACCTGTTAGAATTATTAATGTTTAAATTAGTATTACTATGTTTTAATAAATATATTATATATTATTTTTGGATGATGATTGTTCACTATTCAAAAACGCATGGAGGAAAAACATGATTCTCACAAAAGTATATTGTAGTTTTTGAATAATAACACTTGATTTTAGGTCTTAATGATTGTCTCTCCATGTTCAAGATAATTAAATATAGTGAAAGGATTTATTTTCTTTATAAGGATACTAAATGATTTGAGTAGGAAGTTTGAAATTAATTATATTAATATGATTTAAATACTAGGAGAGATTTACCTATTTAACTGATTTTTTTAAAAAAAATAATATGTGGAATTTGTCAATGTAGAACTAAGTTATATAGAAGTGAGGATTTAATTAGAAAAAATGGGTGAAGGGAGATCAATGTAAATAATACAAGAATAATAATCATGTATATTTATATTGAAAGTGTACTATAGATAGACGTTTAGTTGAACAAGTTATATGTTATCATAAAAATTTATTTTTAGGTAATGATTAAAATATAATTTCATGTTAGAAACACTCTACAGATGGACTAGGGATAATTATTCATTCCATACTCATGGAAGTGAGTATACATAATGATGTTAAGAACCACCAAAAACTAGAAGATGGTAATTTCCCTATACTATGAATGAAATAGAAGATAGAGAAGAAATAAATTCAAGAAGATAATATATAATGAATTCCCAGGAATCATTGAAAAAAAATGTACTTAAACCAATTAGTGAAGGTTCCTATAGTTTTTTTTAAAAACAGTATTACATAATTTTCCTTTTTTGAAAGAATATGAACTATCAAAAGACTATAGTGCTACAAAAGTGAAGGGAAATTAGATTCCTTCTATAAACACCAATATTATAGTTTTTATGGTTTGTGTTGTATTTTATTAAATCAACTCTATACTAAGGGATAGATACCCTGATTGAGTAGTGAACCTTTTAAATATCTTTTATATTTAGGGTTTTCATGTTTAATTATTCTCAATAGAGTCATTATCACTAACTATAGCTGAATGTTATTTTATATAAAAAAAAGAAAACATAAAGATAACTGATCACTAATTCACCCATATTACAATTAGTGTTAAAAAAGATCTGAGTTGGATATATCAAGGTTACATGAAGATCCATGGTGGTAACAAAACTTGTACATTATGAGACACTTTACATGATGTAAAATTCAAATAGAACTGCAATAACTTTATGGTAAACTTATAATGATCAGGATGTATGGAACTATTGGTTCTGTCATTCCATTGAATGTTACTTGAATACTTTAATGTGTAATAATATACTATATATTGATCCTCATTATATTTTTTTGGGATAGAAAAAAATAGTTTCCTTCATCCTACATGGTCTGAATCTCAAGAATCAAACGATTGATCATGTACCCTTTGATTTTTTGGTTCCTTCCCTATTCATTCCTATTGTGTTATTATTTATTTTCCTAATTTAATATATGATACTAATTGGAATATATGTATTCATTTATTGAATCATAGTTATGAAATTTAATTGGTGTTTACTAAGTAGAAAGCTGTATAGAAATATAATAAGATCTGAAATTTGATGTTTCCCTTAATTGAATGTTTTTGGATAATAAAAAATCAAATTCATTATATTATTCTATAGGAATAAGGTATTATTGAGAATATGTTCCTTTTAAATCCATATTATAATAGAGTAAATAATAAAAATAAATTGGTTTTTTGAAATAGAATGGTTGGATTATGGGGTTTCACTTCATAAAGCATAATGTTATTTGTGAAAAACCACTCAAAAGAGTGTCTTATCTCACCAAATAATGTCCAACATCAACAGATGAGTAGGAACCTAAAAATTAACATTGTTATGGAAAATGAATATATTCTCATCATATTATTGTCTTTGGATGTTTTTCATTTGTACATTTAGATGTTAAGTACTATGATAAATATGAATATAAAACCAAAAACTGAAAATTTTCATTAGAAATGGTTGAAAAAATTATAAAAATCATATAAAATATATAAAAAAATTAAAATAATAAAAAAATATATTATTACGTCAATTTATAAATCCTATGGAATTACTATAGCATGCATAAAATAAGTTGAGGGAAAGAGTATTGAAAAAATTCATATTGATCATATTAGAGGTAGATAATAATAAATAGGGAACAATAATTTGATTAATAAAAACAATTTAACTCCAAGAGTTATGTTATAACATTTAAGAGTATATGATGA
The DNA here is from genome assembly GCA_963277665.1 of Viscum album. Taxonomy (NCBI): domain Eukaryota; kingdom Viridiplantae; phylum Streptophyta; class Magnoliopsida; order Santalales; family Viscaceae; genus Viscum; species Viscum album. Next base: position 1,010,569,657 of record OY728141.1, on the reverse strand, counting down.
TTGATTTATAGAGCTAAATGTATGATTCCCAAAATATAGAGCATCAAATGATTACGTACCAATAAAATTAGTTGAGTGGTGTTCTTCAAACTACCCTACTTAGTTGATAAGCTAAAAAATATTAATAAATAAAATTAAATATATTATGATGATATCAAATTTCTAATCAAAAAGGATTTAGGGTAACATAGGAATATAGTATAATATAATTTATATATAATCTTCTAATAGAGTGAGTTATCCATGAATGAGGTGTAGGATTCAATGAATTTTAACAGAACATGGAATATTGTTCAACATAAAAAAGGTAAAATGAATCTAGAAAGTAAGTGGTTTAAAATGAGTAATGAATTGGATAAAAAGTGAAAAAATATTCATAGCATGTATAGTTATGAGGGGGTTTTGATAGAAATAAATAGTTAATTTCTCAAAAATAATCTCACCATTAGATAAGAATTCTATAATTCTGATAGTTAATGGTATGGTGAAATTAGTTGATTCATTACTTGAAAAGATATATAAAAAATTATTTCCTACATAATGAGAAGGGGAGGAAATAAACATACAATAATAGATAGGTTTTCTTAGTAGAAGGTAACCAAAATATAGTTTTAAAATTGAATAAATTACACTAGGAGATAATACAATCCCATTGACCTTGGAATTAGAAATTGGATTCATTCATGTAAGAGGAATGTTTTATCTGAGGAATGTTGATAACTATTGTTATATTAAGAAATATAATGATACAAAATATATCTTATTTCTTTTATATGTGGATAACATCTTTATAGTTGGCAAAAAAGTTTTCAAAATCTATAAGTATAATTATGATTTTTATTTTTGATTTGGGATCAATGATTCTAGATATTAAAAAAATATCTTATTGATCTTGATCAAGAGATATATGTGTGTAATAACCTTTGATAAATCATATATAATCTATATTTATAAAATCATTGAATAGTTTAATATGACCAAAAGAAATCATACCTCAACCCATTTGAATTATAACATAAAATCATCTATCTTATATGAACCGGTTATAGATGTTGATGTTGTGTAAATAGACGAATAACTATATGCATTTGGGGTTAAAAATTTAATTTATTTTATGGTTTACACTCTAAAAAACATCACCTATGATGTGCATATTGTGAGTCAGTACAAGGCTAATATGATGAAATAACCTTTAGAGTTCTTGAAATGGATCCTATTGTATTTGAATATATATGATGAAAAATCAATATTATTTAGAATAGATAATTAATTATATGAATTTTTTGATATATACATTATGAGTGATATGTATTGAATGAAATATATAACCAGATTTATATTTTCTATTAGATAAATGGTTTCCACCAATTCATCATAAATTTTTTTACTCTATCTTAATCAGATATAGAGTATACAACTATGAAATTTTTTTGAATTACAATGGTATCGTTGAAAATATTTTCAATGAAATTAAAATCAATTAGGAAGGTTCATTTTGTTTTTTTTAAAATATAATGTTCACTCCACATAGCTAAATATTTTTTGTTCCATTCTAAATCTTTGAATGTCAAATTGAAGTATAGTTTCATTTAAAATTTTCTAGATAAATTGGAACTGAAACAAAAATAGATAGTGGGATACTGAGATATGATAAATTAAGTCAACTAGGTTTTCATTTAGAGAATCTGAGGTAAAATCATTCCTTAGTGGGGATCAGGTGTATAGAAGCATATTAAGAGGTAGAATTATGTTATATGATATTTTTTGGAGATTTTTAAAAGATCAAGGGAATAAAATTCATGTGGATGGATATTGGGAATAAATGGTTGTCTAATTTAAACAAAATCTCTTCTACAGAAAATATGTTTAATGAAATTTCATGAATTAGATATTTATATGGATTTAATTTATCGGAAATGAACATTTAACATCTATAATGACAACAATAATAAGATCATATATAGTGATTTATTAAATAGGAATCATTTAATAACCATAAGATCAACATATGTAAAGTGTCAACAGGTTAGGAGTCATTCTTAGTGATCCATGATTTTAGGGTATAAGGTAAAACTAGTGGACCATATGACACATAGCCTATTTTTGTGCATGACCGTTAGTTAAATGTGTTATTCAACTAATCATTTATTTTAAATCTCTTAAGTTGTTGAATATTAAATTTTTTATTTTGTTTGTAATCAACTAGAATATTCTTATCCTAGAAAAATAAAGTAGTAGTGTGGTTCCCAAATATACATAGGAAGAATCATCTAAATCATGTTAACCATTTCTGTTTTTCACGTGTTCTATATTTAAATTTTATGATTTACAAATGGATTTTTTTTGGTAATTTTTTTTGAAACTTCTTAGGAGTTCAGTCATTAGAGATATTGTGCAGTGAGAAGTGTTATCATATTCCAACATCAATTAAAAAATATCAATAGGGAAGGGGGATTGTTGAGATATGTTTTGAACTATGAAAAGTCACATGTTTTTTTATCAACTAATGGATTGAAACTACAACATAAATCCCCTTTGCAGTGGTCTTTTATCCGCGGTTTACAAAACCGCATCTAATCCTTTCATTTAAATGATTTCACGGAGGTTTATTAAAAACCACCGCGAAACCCTTTTTTTTTACAACGGTGACACTCCCCCCCACCTGAGCCTATTCTCTTCTCCCCCTGAAGAGACCCAACCATAGCTCTGCTCCCATCCCGTGCCGCTGGTGTCCTCACCGCCGATAGCTGCTGACCCCCCTTCTCCCCCCAACACATGCAACACTGGCTTCTCCCCCGACCACATCGGGTTCCTACCCTAGGTCATCTCCCCTCCCCTTCCATCGGTGGATTTCTCGTATTTTGGTATGTTTTGGTGTGCAATGGTTAGAGGAATCTTGTGGAGGAAAAATGCGTAAAGTTTTATGAAGTTTCATTATGGTCGAGTAATTTACATAATTTATTTTGGTTTATCATCAAATTTAGATGAATTAATTTAATGGATTGACTTCATATATTTGGGTTTTGTTTGTAAATGAGCTCAGAGGTGTTCCAAGAGTGATCCATACCCCCTTTCTTGATGTTACAGGGAGGATACATAACTTTCCCTAAAGTATGACTAATTGGATTAATAAATATTAATTATCTTAATTAATTATTATTGCTTTATAATATATGTTGTAATTTTATGAGATAGGGTATTGAGATGGTGTTGGTTTCTAGAGATGGATTTTATGAGGATGGAATGAGATTTCTTAATGGGATAACTCTATGGTCAGGGTAGTTTATGACTATTATTACCATATGATAGGGTTATGCATTTATTATGTGGATTGAAATTTCATGTAGGTGGGTATGTTACATGAATGGGATCCATGAGTTATTACATTATGAGACATGAGGATAGAGATTGATGTTGGGTTCATTGAATTTCCTTTAGTATAATTCATTGATTATAAAACCATTGATGGATATGTTATATATGTGAGAGGCTTACCTATAGGGAAATTAAAACCCCAATATGGTGTCCATCATGTAATTATGGTTAAAGTTATCTATAAAGGTCATGTTTTAGGTAATTGATTCTCTCCTAAATAAATCTCTAGGGGAGAGGATATGGGATGGTGCGGTAATGGTCATATATGGTATGGTAATTTTTGAGAACATGTGAATAACCTAGTATAGAACCAAGTTAGGTTCCTTTTCTTGATTAGAAATCAATGTGGACAATATGGATAATGATATGTACTCCAAACCATATGATTTGGGAATGTGGCCCTTGACAAAAATTTATCCCTTAGGTAGGGGTGAGATACTGAGGGAATGGAATCTTGACCGGTGTCTTTATCATCAACATTAATTAATTTGCAGAATAACAATATAATTTCAAAATTAGATTCATCATGTCAATAACAACATACCAATCACAAAGAAGCCACACTAATGATAGTAATGGAATAACTACTTCCTACCCTAAGTTTTTTTTTCTTTTTAGTGGTCTAATTATATTAAATTCTGTGCTTGATATCCCTTTTTATAAACCAGATTCAATATGAAATCATTGATTCTCTTTGATAAGTCTTGGAAACGTCTTTTTATTATTGAATAATCCCTTTTTTATTTAATTCTAGATTCAATAACTGACTTTACTTCAGCATGAAAAATCAAGATCATGTTTTGAAGAAAAAAAGTGGTTTCTTAACACCACCTTCTGAGTCATGATCAGCCACGAAAAGTTTTCATCATATTTTATATCAAATGATACATAAAATAATTATTACATCACTTATTTCAAGGATTTTTTGGATTTAATCAGATCTTCCTTTAGCTGAATAACATGTACTTTATTAGCACATCCACCCCATGGATCATATCTCCCCCTAAATATTGGGTCCCTTAAAAAAATGGTTAGAATTATTTAATTTAATGGGAGAGGGGTCCCTCCAACATTCTTAAGTTGATTAATGTGTTTGGACTTTGTTCACTCACCCAAATCTCCCAATTTAATTCCAATACATTGTGGTGGTAATACTTTATATGACACCACTAGTGGGTGATTTACCATATGTATTGATATAATAATACCTTATGTAACATATTTATATATTTTATCAACTGGTACATATGAATATCTTTCCCTATTTAGTAATAGTTATGTGTTTTAATTTTTTTTAATATTGTGTAGGCACATTGTGATATACATGGATAAAAGGTGGATCACTTTACCGAGAAATGCACCTTAGTATATTAAGGGTTTCAATGAGTTTTTAGATTTTAAAATTTCCAATCAATTCGTTGAAGGGAGAATAATATTGGCATCTACTAAATGTAAATTTATAAGATGGTTAAAGATAGATGAATTTTATGAACATTTAATATCGAAGAAATTACCAGGTCAATATTTCTGTTGGATTTGGCACAGAGAATCTAATGTTACAGAAAGGTTGGTCACTAATGTCAATCCACATAATGACCTTCCAACTTCATCGACATTGGAAAATTAAATCCAAAACCTTATAAATGATTCATTTGGCACTAAAAAAGAACACCATCAACATCAAAACATATCAGAACAACCAGATGAGGGTGCTATAAATAGCAATGAGAAAAGTGATGTTTTTGAAACTGTAGGACAACCATATCAAGATTGTAACATATTAGTGGATTTTCCTCTTGATTATGTGGAGATTAATGTAAGATCAGACTTCACTGAGGAAAATTTGTTCCATTATATAGTTGAAAATGGAAATTAGGAGATGTATTGGGGATATTGGAAATATTCAAAAAATGATTTTATGCTGATGTTGTACCATATCAAATGTCTATGTGGAATTACAAATAAGGCAATGTCCATGATATTAGAATTATTGCATGATTCATTTCCTGAATCAAGCATCCCCGAGCCTTTTTATGATATGAAAAAAGATGTTAACAGGCTTGGTATGAATTATTTAAAAATACATGCTTGTCCCAATGATTTTATGCTTTATTGGCGAGAAGATTCAGATAGACAGGATTGTATGAAAATTTCTTCTTCTAGATGGCTGTTAATGGCTGATGTTGGATGTCTGAATCAACAAAGCTTCCTGAATAAGATGAGAAGTAACACACATACAAATGTTTTGAATTACTTTCCATTAAAGCCACCATTGAAAAGATTATTCATGTCATCAAAAACTGCCAAACACATGAAGTGGAATTCTATAGATAATAATAATGATGGGTTAATGAGACATCAATGAGATTCACAATCATGGAAGAAATTTGATTCATTACCTCCAGATTTCTCAGCTGGTCCTAGGAATGTTCAATTGGGATTGGCTACCAATGGATTCAACCCATTTGGGACTTTGAGTACAAGTTATATAATTTTACGAGTTATTCTGATCCCTTAAAATCTGCCTATGTGGTTGTGTATGCAACAAACGTCTCTTATCATTTGGATGATTATTCCTAGAAAAAAAATTATTGGAAATGATATTGATGTAAACTTTAATCCATTAATTGTGGAATTGTAGGATTTGTGGAGAAAAAGTGTTGAGGCATTTGATTCTTATTCTTAGAAAATGTTCTAAATGCATGATACTTTAATGTGGACAATTAGTGACTTCCCTGGGCTTGGGAATTTATCTAGTTGTAACACATACATAGGTTTAGCTAGTCCTTTTATTTCACTTTCATTTTTATCCCAAATGGCTAACTCACAGTAAAAAATGGTGCTTCTTATGCCATCGAAGATTTCTCGATGCATCTCAAGGATTTCGGTTGAACAAATCAAAATTTTACAATTTCATTGATCGTAGACCACCACCAAAGTTGTTAGCTAGATCTGAAATGTTGACACAACTTTGAAATTCTGAAACATAATTTTTTAAGGTTCATCACTGGAATGATATCAGGAAACGGGTTCTATGTGCATCCTCTAGAGAAATCGAAATGCAAAAATGGAAGGAAAAATGTATATTCTTTAATATTCAGTATTGGGAATTTAATTTGTCTTAGAATAATCTTGATGTGATGAATATTAAGAAGAATGTCTAAGAAAATATGATTTTCACATTGGTTAGTGAGCATGGAAAGTTGAAGGATCATCTCAATTCTTGCAAATACATAAAAGCAATGAATATAAAACGTGATCTCTGGCCAGACAAGAAATAAACATATCCTCCCACAATTATTGCAATGAAATATAGGGATAAAGACATATTCCTTCGATTTCTAAATAATGTTACTGCATCTTATGGGTATTCATGTAACATCTCGAGGTGTGTTGACACGATGAATCGTATGTTACATGGATTGAAAAGTCATGATCCACATTTTTTGTTATAACTGTTACTACCATTGGAATTGCGTACATTATTATCTAAAAAAATTACTGCTATCATACTCCAATTCTGCACATTTTTTAGAAAACTATGTGATAAATCTCTGCATCCATTTTAGCTTGACAACCTCCAGGAGAGGGTTTTATTGACCCTTTGTTTAATGGAGATGATCTTTCCTCCGTTGTTTTATACTGTAATGATGCATTTAACTATGCATTTGGTTGAGGAAGCTAAATTATGAGACCCAGTTCATTATCAATGGATATATCCAGTTGAGAGGTACTCTATTTATATTTTTTCCATTAAGTAACCAATTTTTTAACTTAATTAAATTCATAATTATATTTATTTTATTTCACAGATATCATGGTCATTTGAAATCATATGTGAGAAATAAAGATCAACTAGAAGGCTCTTTTGTTGAAGGCTATTTGGCGGAGGAGTGTCTTACATTTTGTACTATATACATGGTTGATATTGAGAAAATATTTAATCGAGTTGGACATGTTGAGGAAACATCAAATAAATCTAAAATACATCAGAAATCCAAAATATTTCCTACTATTGGCCGATCAGTTGGGAGGACCTCAAAGGTGACACTAACAGAATTGGAATTATTACAGGCACATAGATATGTGTTGATGAATATTGAAATTCATGATACATTTATTAAAGAGTTGAGGATACAAATAAAGATATGAATGAGAGGCTGAACATGAAATGAGAAATATATAATGAATGCTGTTAATAAAGATCTTGTAGAAGGGTTTGTACAACGTTTAAGGTCATAAATATTGCAATTAATATGAACATTAGTTTGACACATATATTTTGTTAATATAATAAATTATATATATTTTTTTAGATCATGAATAGTAATATTTGAGTAGAGTTTTTGAAGATTTGATGTTTCTTACTCGAGGTCCTCTAAAACATGTTTGAAAGTGCGATCCTTACAACGTGAATGGATTTAGATTTCATATAGTCGATCAAGAAGCGGGTTTGAAAACATGGAATAGAGGTAGATTTACATTTTTTGAAGTATAATACTAAGGAAATATGACTGATATTATTAAATTAAACAACCATGGGAATTTTTCAGTTATTTTATTCAAATTCAATTGGGTCAATATTATTAGAGGTGTTAAAAGAGATTCCTTGCAATTTACTTCTGTGAACATCTCTCACTTGATGGATGTTGGTGATCATGAACTGCATGATCCATATATCTTATAATCACCTCAAAAAATGGTATATTATGTGAATGATACGGTGGATTAAGTGTGGAGTGTAGTTTCTCATGCAATACAAAGATATTTGTATGATATGGGTGATGAAGTAGAATATTTGACCTCTGAAATTAATTCTCATCAACAACAAGAAGAAAAATTATTTTCCCATCCTGATATTGAAAATATTAGTCTAGAAAGGATGAATGATGTGGATGAAGTAATGAAGTAGGATACAGACATGATTGAAGGAGAAAATTATTGTATGTACAATTATTTATTAAAAAAGAAACCACTTATTTCATTTATACAGTCATTCATTATCATTGTTATGTATATTTTGTTTGTTAGTACTGGGAATCTATTATCATTTTTTACTTTTTTCTGCATAATGTTTTTGAAATATATTTTTTGAACAAAATTTAATTTTATTAAATGAAAGGAATTCCATGGAGGAAGCGATACACTGTTTCATACACAATAGTGACAGATGACGATCAATCTATCTCCCTTCTTATGGAATCTGAGCCACCACCTGCCTGCCCCCTACACCATCTCCCCATTCACCATCTCTCACACCCTCTGTGAGTGTCAATTTAGATGTTGAGTTATTGACTCGCCCTTCAGCAGCCTCATCAGTCGGGTGGCAATGCACCACTTCTATTTTATCACTGACATACTCTAGGGTCACTATTATAGGTACAAATTTTAATATAAATAAATTTATTGCACTTTTTTATACAAATTGTTTGTTCATTAAATATGACAAATGAAACTATGGAGAAGAATATAAAAATTTCAAATGTGTGTAATATTAATGGAGAGAATATAGTTGTCCCATTCGATTCATATGGGGTCCCTACAGATGATGTCGCGGGATTACATTGCCAAATTATAGCCCATTTGTAAGATGATCCCATTTACCTTCCTATTTGTTATGAATATTGGAGACATATGCCTCCAAGATGTAAAAATAATGTTATTTATTCCCAAATAAAGTTAATTTTAATACATTAAGGTGTAATTTATTTTCATGTTATGAATATGTTCAAAATGAATATCAGTATATAGATGTTTTTCAAAATTACATTTTCTTATGTGATAGCACAAAAGTGGATGTTGATAAATCCTAGAAAGAAATTGAAAGACTTCAAAGGGAGATTGTGGGGTGATGTCAGTGAGACTTCGTTGACCGTCCAACAAATTTATGAAAATCTGTCCAATGGGGTACCCATAGAATAGTGTAATGTTGTTTGTTGACATACATCATGATGTGAAGGAGATGTTATTTAAATATATATTATTATATGACCTCATATTACATCTATTAATGTATATGAAGAGGATATCACATTTAATACATTACTATTAAATTTCATTTTATTTATTTCAGGATATCTCAAGAAAGAATGCATCAAGCCGGGAAAGAAAGTCATCCCTCACACTACGGGGTCAAAAAGATTTTCTAGAAGCCGATCAACTTTGGTAATCTTTTCATTAGTTTTAATTTTTATAATACAATATTATTTATTTTAAATATTAAATTATTTATTTATCATTGTTTAATGAAGTCACAGAGTTTAGGGAACGAAGCATCCCGAACTGAAGTGTGGTTGGATGTTCAAAAAATATATGATGGATGGTTTGTTAATGATCCTTCCAAAGAAGTAGGGTTATAAACTCATTTTTTAATTATAATAACTTATTATTAGTTTTTACAATGTTAATATATATTGATATTTGATTTATATGTAAAAATTAAAGAACTATGGTATGCCAATTCTAAGCAGTCTTACTCTATCTCCCAGGATGACTCGGTTGCTAAAGTCCTTGTGAAGGAGCATCCTGGAAGAGTTCATGGGATAAGTTTGGGACTCGTACCGTGTGAAGTTTTTGGCAGGCCACCAAGGATTGTAGCTGCATATACTCTTGGATGTATTCATCCCATACTCGGAGTTTCTATGAAAGATATTGTTTCTCTACAAAACATAGTTCAGAAGCTAGGGTTCAGATATCTGCTTTATAGAAAGAGTACACAGATATACATCAGCAAATTAGCATATATACCCTCGGTGGTACTGTATCGACTGGTGGTGAGTAGGTAAATCAAAAAAATTGAAAATCATTTAGTTTGTAATATTTTATTGGTTTTAAGTTTAAATATCAATATGCAACACTATTTAATTTTTAATATAATGTTTTTGCAGGTGGTAGCTAGAAGGGGAGATGGAGGTGGAGAGGGTGACGATATGTGTTCATTATCGGACAGTGATAGGTTGTATTGTAGATATGTTGGAGGTGGAGAGGGTGAAGATATGTGGTCATTGTCGGTTTGTATATGTATCATGTGTGGCACAAAGTTGCCACTAAACATTTTCATGACCTATCATTTTCTTGATTTTTCATGTTTCCTTTTATGTATTTTATTTATTTCTAATGTTTACATTTATGTCATGATTTCTTGAGTGTGGTGTGCATATTTTGGACACAACATCCTACATCCTTCCCCTACCAAATCATTAACAAAACCAACCATTCACTTTCCAAAAACTTTTCCATAGTGAAGAATATGAAAAAAAAAATAGGAATGAATGGGTTGATGAATGTCATGGTATGCATATACTATAGTGTTTTCTCCTATATCTTAATTATGTTGTTATACCTAACAAAGTAGTTTAGTTAGGAGGGTATCCATGTAATTGTTGAAGAATCTCATGGTCATTCGGCATTCATCGGATAAATAACACTATAAGTGGTTTTGGTATTTAGGTCAAGTGATATGGTAAGGTCAATTTAGTCCCTTGAGAACTGTATGTATGTAATGTGACCCCTAGTGATATGTTACGGTGACCCTGCAAATGAATATTGGTATCTTTTAATTCATCCATATTTTGTTTTGATTTCAAAAAGTGATTCATATTTAGTCCCTTGAGAACTGTATGTTGTATTAGATGCTATGAGGTACCTGCACGTTGTGATGTGTCCATGACACATTAGCCTTCCTTATTTCATGTAGATATGTTGTGGAGTATTGATGAACTTTAGATATGATCACTCTTAGGATATGATTGGGTACTTGATGAAGGTGTGATGGTTTATGACACATTTTCTCGTATATGACTGTTGAACTTGGAATAGTATAATTCATTATCTAACCCAGGTTTATTAGGTATTTTTTATTGTATGATGTGGGATCTAATTATGTGACTGACGAGTTTAACATGAAAGAAATTATATGAGTGGATTAGATTTATTAGTTATGTCTTCAGTGGTAATACAAAATCTATTTGAGATTAGAAACCAATATATTTTTTGAAACTTCTAATGAAGTTGGATAGAATTCTTAGTGGAATTGAATACCAAAATCACATGGTAGTGATAGTGATCACTAAATTATGGGTTGTTTCCTCTAATACTAAGCTTTTGAAAATGAGTTTTTTTTGTTTTTTTGAATACTGGTTATATTGATTACATATTTATTAATGTCTCTAAAGTGTGGCTCATGAGGTGGGTATTTTTCAATGGGTCATGAAAGGCCTCATGCATATTAATATTGAGATGAATTTTTGATTTATGGATAATAGAGTAAAGGATAAATGGTTTTGAAATAATATAGTTTAAATCCAATATTATTATATTTTTTATTCCAAACCTTCATTGAGTGAAATATACATATTATTTGATATTTTAAATTTGAAGAATATAAACTTATAATGGTTGTGGTTCTCTATTGGTACATTGATACAAGAAGCCTATATTCATCGACATATCTACTCTATGGGATAAGAAAACATTCTTTTATTAGATATATATTGAATAGATGTCCCAGTTATTCAACTACTAATGTATGGGGATTTGATACATGGATGGATAGTGGACCAAGTTTTGGGGTTTCAGTATTCATATTAAGTTAGAAGTCCTATGAAATAAATAATGTATGTTTTTTTGGTTGTGTCAAAATTGTAAGACTATACTTGGATTCATAGGTGGTGAAGGGTTGTTATTTATCATGTGTCATGGTTTGATTTATATTATTCTTGTTGAATTTTGGTGTATGTCATTGGATGTTTTAGAATCCCTGAATTTAACTATGGATATGTAATCATTATAGAGATGATTGATATATTTTCTTGTGGTTCTTAGGTTAACATATATTCCAGGTTTCATTGGAAAAGTTTGGTATGGGATAAAACATTTAATACAAGATTGAGTAACATGACTAGAATAAGGATCTATAAGTTTCATATGGGAAATGACTAGAATATGTGCTTTACCAAAGCATGAGGCATCTGGGTGGCTAGTTTGTTTCACTATTTCAAGTGAAGTATATGAGAGATCTTTTTCAATGGGATATATAGATCAATTTCATGTATCATATTTCATTAATCATTGTAGTTCAAAATTGATGAACAGAAATACTTTGTATGGATGATAAGTGGTATGGTGGGGTGGTTATAACCCCTCTCACCAATGTGTGTCTGTGAAGTTACATAAATATCAGTTTCCAATGATGTTAGGACCAGAGACGATTTCAATTTTTTTAGTTATATTAATAATTTTCATTATATGCACATTTTAAATAATTGAAAAGATTTTTATGGGCTGGTATCGTGGCTAGTGGGGAATTAGGGCTTGTTTAGGGGGATAGTTCTGGGAGTCAGCCTCTATTTCAGGTTGGAAATATTTTGTAGTTCAAAGAAAATACAATATGCTGCGGATCATTAAAACAATTTTTGGTTTATGTATGATTAATATCTTATATAGGTTGGTGGTTACACCACATCTTTTAGAAAAAATATAGTATGAAGGAAAATGTGGGACTATATTTTTTAGGGTCTAGAGAACCATGCCATAGAGAAATGTTTTGGGGGGTGGTTATGTTTTTTTAAGAGAAACATGAGGGCTATATAAGATTAAATGAAAGGGAAATGTGAGATTAAATCATTATTTCATATATAATTATGCTACAACACATAAGGGATGTATTATGGTTGATAGTTCAAAGGGAAATATCATTCCCATAAAAAGGGATCCCACATTGTAATTCTCCCACCAATGGGAAATTGTTGTTTTATAATGGGAAGGACCACATCATAGTGTGATGTAGGATAGATCGGTTTAATTTTAAGATTTTACCTTGATTATGGGTCCCACATCATGACTATATGGGCTATTCTATGAGGGTGACCCTGTTAGGGTAGGGGTGTTTTAACACTTATAGTCACTCTATAACTCATTTTTTGTATTGTTTTTTATAATTATTTTGTTTACTTATAAAATAATACCATATTAAATGTGATTGAACATTTTTTCCAAGAAGAGGAATGACCCCTTTCCCCTATGACATATTTTCACTCTTTCAAAGAAAATATCATTTATTTTTTCTAGGATTAAATAACCATTTATTATAGTGTGTCATTAAAGGGGGGGTTAGACCTATCAACATATGGATTGATAAAGAGAAGAGGATCATAATATGGGGTTCAAATGAGGGGAAAACATGCCTGGAGGAACATGTGATAACCTAGGAATAAATGGAATTCCACGTCAAGGAACTCAAAAAGGAAAATTCAGATATGGAGGTTACCTCCATTTTATATAATATAGGAGTGTGTACACATTAGGTTTGATCATGAATATATGACCAGACATCATTCATTGGTATTCTTGTAATTGTTTTTTCTTCAGGGAACTGGTACAGAAGCTGCTGTTTTTTTGTAAAAGTGGTTTTAGTTGATGTTTAAACCGCCACTATATGTCAGTATTTTTCAATTGGCGGCGGTTATAATCGCTGCTAAATTTCTCCATTTTTCTATTCGCAGTGGTTATAACCGGCACTACGATGTTAATTTTCATGGCGGTTTTAACTGCTACTACAGTGGCCTGACATCTGCGTGAAGTTCCTGACGGTTATGTTTCTTTTAGCGGCGGTTCTCCCAGCCAGTGGCTTCCATGTTTTCAACAGCGGTTTTAACCTCCACTGAAAAATTAATCCCTTGGCAGGGAAAACCGTCGCAAAAAGCCTCATAACCACCACGAAATGCACTATGTACGACGGTTTCTAATAATAGCCGTGAAACGTCTATAACCACCAGAAATAGTGTCCTGACACACAATGTAGTGGAGGTTTTCAGAAACCGCCACATAATCATATAGTGGCGGTTTAAACCACCTCTATACCAAAAAAAACATACCGCAAACAGTGAATTTTCTTATAGAGTGGCATACAGAGGAAAAAGTGGATGTTTCCAAAACATGGATACATGTTTTTAATAGATATTCCAACTATAATATGTATCTATAGAATACCTATAAAAATTTCATATTAGAATGTATTAATATAGGGGTTTTATCTATTGCTCTAAATATGGAGGCATATTTTCTTTATTCTAAAATTAGAAATTGTGATATGGAGTGACTCCATCAAATAAATTAGAGAATTTACAGTAATTTAGGAATCCATTATATGGTTTTTTAATCTCAAATATTTATTATTGACAAATACATCATAAAGTAAATATGTTGATATTTATATGTCTTACATACCACTTATGTTTCACATAATATCATTATTTTTATTTTATTCATTGTATGTGATGTTCTTTTTCATTTTATCTCTTTAATTTTCAATTTATTTATTCATTATCAAATTCATGAAGATTTCTATTATCAATTACACATCATTATGATATGATTTATATTAAAAAAATTGTTTTATCTAGTTTGGTATATATAATGTTCAATGAAAATATTTATCCCATACTTGTATTGTCATTTTATGGATTTAAAAAATCATTGTATGTTCTCCCTCTCGATGGATTTTTAATCAAAATTTACCAATAAAAAAAGTTTTTCTTTCTAATATCACCATGAAATTGATATAATTTTTGACTAATTTACATTATAGAAATTTTTATGTTCTTTATCTATAAAATTTAAATTTTATTATTATATGTTCATCCTGTGGCCTTTTATGTTTTCTCGATCTATCACATTCGATTTATTTAAAATTCCAAAAAATTGATTCACCTAAATGGTTCCAACCTTATAATTTATTGTAGGCCTAGTGTATTTCTCCACCATGTAATTATTATTATTATTATTGAATGTATTTACTTATCTATAAATCTATGATATGTTAATTATAACACTTATTGATATATATATTCATAATGAATGGGTGAAGTGAGTCTTGTTATATCTTTTCTGAATTTTCATTGACTTCCACCAATTTAATTATTTTTATCTAATGAAATTCCATTAAAATATTTCATGGATATCCAAATTAATTTATTTTTATTTTCATAAAATATTTATATATAAATGTATAACTTTTAAAATAAATTTTTTCAATAAATTAAAAGATATTTCATCTTATTTTATAGTTAAGATTTCAAATATTCTTTTAATATAATTTTTAACTATGTCAATAACCATTAATGATTCTAATGAATCACATGAGATATATTATAATGATATCATCCCCCATCATTAAATAAATTTTTTTGATTTTGTATTTCAAATTTCTTATGAAATCCTATTCATTCGCATAGTTTAATAAATTCATGATGTAATTTTGAATTATATCATTTAAAATCAATATGCATTATTTCTCCTTAAGTGATAGGTGACCCAATAATTTTTTGTATCTTTAATGTTTTGGGTAATTCAATTTATCACCTAAGAAAAAATATAATGAGTGAAATAGATAATTTATGATCCTGGGATTTTAATGAGGTATGAATCATTTTATTTCTATTTTGTTTGGAAAGAAGGAATCTGGTAGATGAAGGAAGGCTGTAGGATATGTATACAATGTGTATTTGGAATATAGTACATGTACTCAATACACAACATATATTTTTTGAGGTAGGCCAATTCATCAAATGTAATTTTTTTTCTCTAGAAGTAAAATCCTCATATTTACTCGATGTTTAATACATTTACCAGACATTTAATTTCCCATGGTTTTTTTTCAAAAAAATAGGTAGGTCCTAATTTTTTTAACAGAATATGAACTCCCTTTTTTCTAATACAGAAGAATTTCTAGATGTTATTTATTAAATCATAGCCTATGATTTCTAAAACACTATGATATGGACAAAAAATTGAGTGATATTCATATCAATGTATCTACTTCAGTGAGTTATAATTTTATATTATACCTTTAATTATTTTCATTTCAATCAGAGATGTTATTTTGGTGTAAGATAATTTTCATTATTTCCCATGTATTCATCTGTTCTTCTATTTTCATCCAATCTAGGTCAAGTTAGGATCCAATATTGGATTATAATTCTACCACAGGTATATAGTAGATGGTGTCTAACTTTTACCTTAATGTCTAGTTATTTTATACCATATTCTCATTGTGCAATAAGAAAATCCATTTATGGTTTCTCAAAAATTAATTTAATGCGTTGATTAATTTTTTGGGATAGTATAAGGTTTCCCACATTTCACTAGGTGGTGGATGGAGGGTGTGAACTTCAACCTTGACCCCACATGAGGTGTGTTTATGTATCTTCCCCATGATATACCACCCCATTTGGTGCGTGTGATCTCACCTTCTTATAGGGATCCTTTATCATTTAAATGAGATATTAGGAGAAGGTTTATATTTCTATTCCTTGTGATTAAATGTTATTTAAATGGATTAGTGTTATAAATGGAAAAAATTGAATGATTTGGATGAACTCAGGGATTTATTATGATTATGATCTAATTTAATGGAAGGATTATGATTACACTGGTTCCCATAGGCATTTCTTCTCCATGGATCCTAATTACGTTGGATTCTGTTGACATTTCTATACTATGGATCCTAATTACTTTGGATTCCAATGACATTTATACTTCATCAATTTAGATTTCATAGACAAACATGGAAATGATCCATATAAATTCTTCTTGGTATCATCCTAATTAATTTCAAATTATTCTATATAGAAGATCCATGGACTCGATGAGGATGCCTTAGTGATTTTATACCTTAGATCTGGACCATGTGGGCCTGACACTGGATTACTTAACATAGGGTATAGTCGATGTTTTACCATAATTTACATATGGACCTTGTTTGTTATTTCTTATTCATAGTGACCCTTGGTAGGCCAGAGAGTATCTCACTTGCATGTACAATTTTATTCCTATTATATATTTAATACTGAATCATCTTATATAAATAGAATATTATTTTTATAGACATTTTTGGTGGTGGTGTATTATGTGTTTTATGACACGCTATTTAAGCTATAGTTGGGAACCTGAAAAGTCATCATAGATGCTAGTAGAGATTAGGGAAATGACCCAATTCATGATGCTTGAGTGATATACTTATGAGTAGGGGAGAAATTTACCAAGTTATAATCATTATTCTTTCTGGATATGGTTCATTTAGGTCATTTTTTACTTTTGATTCTTGTATTGTAATAAATTACAATTAACATATATTTCATAATATTTTTTATAGAGACATAAAATACACATCTTGTAAATAAAACTACCTTCGGTTTTGTTTACTATTATTTTCAACTGGATGTTTAACTCTTCCTACCAATTTATATTATTCATTAAACTATTCATTTATCGATTGCACCATTGTGAATATGTGATTATGAGGGTGTTTTCACCGAACTACACCTCCTTAGACCCTTTCAGCTCATCTACAACCTTTAGCATTCAAGGAGGCACACTTAAGGCAATGTGACCCTCCATCTCGAGGCACCATTTAGTGGCCCCTAGTTCTGAACATTAAAATGTAATATGGGACCTTTATTTTATTTTCTTAATTTTTTGAGGCAATTTAAAAGATTTTAAAAATGAATTGGAACTTGGTTATAAGTTATGTTTGGGAGTACAAAACCCAAATTTAGGTAAATTATAATGTTTTATAGAATGAGGAGTTTTTGTTCAATAAATTTTTTATTACTATTGATTTGATTCAATAATTGGGTGATGCACATAATATGTGATGTTATTATTACTATCATTGAATAATAGAATATTTTTGTTGGAATGATATGAAAAGGAATGAAGGATGAAGAATCATTTTAGGAACCTCTAATGATTCACAAGATATGCATATTCTATTTCATTTATGATTAATTTATTGAATAAATGACATTTATTATGTGTTCCATGTGCTGTATAATTTTTATCGACTAAAATTTATTGTTGGAGATTGGGAAACATAATTGTTACTTAATGTTCCAGCTATAACATAAATAATGTTTTCTTGCACAGTCTATAGTAGAAAACATAATATGTCAATTATGATATGTTGTGTCATGTACCATTGGTCGTATGGGATAAAATGTGTTATGGTTTGGATTAAATCGATACCACAGTTAAATTAATAAGGTTAATGGGTCCTTATAAATTGAAAATGGTAACTTATAAAATTCAGCAACTTGAATAGAATTTTATTGAAAATATGAATTTTAAAGGATTTATAATTTTTAATTAGATAGGTAACTGACATATACTGTTTTGAATTGCAAATTAAAGTGTGTTTCCTCTATAAATTTCAATTGATAGTCAATATACTAGTAATCATACTATGAAATAGATTGCCTAACCCTGACCATACATTAGGAGCGGGAAGCATGAAGTGTCTCTAGTGTTCATTATGATCATTCATACTAAATAGTATTGTCTATATGAGTAGGTAGATTTGTTTGACTTATGTTATAAAGGAATGTGACTTTCCTATTCTTATTTCTATGATCTATTTGTAACTGAATATTTTTTGAGGACTTTTTGGGAATTTTTAGAGATATTATTCCACGATGAACTCCATTAATGCTCTAGGAGGGTTCTGATGACCCAAACCTGGCGTCGGGTCCCTGGAGAAGTCAATAGAACCTATAGTAGTTCCACTTGAAAAACCACTAATATGGGTGATGATTCATAGTTTTGATAGGGTTTCCTACAATTTAGGAAGATCATTCAGGGATCCCCACAAACTTTCTCAATAATGGAAGAACTAATGTGTGTGTTCTAGTAGTAGCATCCAACCACTTATTCTGGGGATAGTGGTCTATAGGATGTTGACATATGAATTGAGATTGTTTTTAAAATATTCATTCACATAGAGAATCCTACAGAGCTAAGAGTCATGCTTTTAACATATATAATTCATGGATCTAGTTTGTCTTGGTGGGATATACTAAGCTGGGATGATATGATTTAGAATATGGTCTGTAGGGATTTTCAATCTATCATTTATGATTAATTTTTCCAAAGTCTTTGAGAGATGAATGAGCCATCAGGTTTAGGAATTTAGAGTGAGGTTTGATGACCGTTATGGATTATTCATATTTGGTTACAGAGCTACATCATTTTACACCTTTGTATCTTAAAAAAGACCTATATAAGAAAAAAAATTATTTGATAAAGGTCCAACGAATGTTGTTCTGTCATAGGTGAATGTGTTTTGGTTGAATATTATATCTGAGATAGTAAATCATGTGCTTATTACAGAACATAACCTAAGGGATGCTAGGGGCCTATAGTGGGGTAGTGTTTCCTATTGACCTATCAGTCTAACGTCAGGTTGCAGGAAGAGACATTTTAATATTTTTAGTGAGGGTAATATTATTCAGTGAGTGAGTTATGGTAGTTCTATGATTTATCTTTGATGTAGACGCTGCCCACACATAAGGAACCAATGTGACAGAGGCCTAGTAGAGTTATGTGACGACAACTAGATGTACCATATATAGCTATTCTATAATACATTCCTCTACCATTTTGTGAGTGGGTTTCAAAACTAGCATTAGGTTTAGGTGAATGATTCAAAGCTCCATGTCAGGATGATATCTATAATAATTTTGGTCGATCATGATTAGGGGGTGGTTGTGTCCTGGGGATCCAGAATATAGTTTATCCTCGATAGCATAGTGGGACAACTTTGGGTAGTCATTCCATTTTCTAGGGATATAGTTCTTGCTAGATATATTCAGTATATCCTATAACTGAGGATAATAGTCCCTAAAAATTTTTAGTATGAGGAATTATTTTAGTATCTTTTACTCAATTATCTGAATTTTTTGAAATAGGTTGTTTACCATCATTCATATTTGTAGATGTTTTGGGGGCCTTGGTCTCGATGTAAATTTTTTGGATGGATTTATAACACTCAATGCTTCATTAGGGATTCAACCAGATAATATATGCCAGTGTTGGGAAGGCCCCAATGAGATAGGTGGGTATCGATTCATTTAAAATCTCTTTGTTCTATAGGGGACATTCTTGGATGTCATACTTGGATTGTATTTCTTAGTTACTTTTCATTCCTATGTTAATTGATATCATCAAAGGGTATCCTTCACATCACCATATGGTGATAGGTATGTCCACAAGGCCAAGTAGGACGTCCATGAAGGTATAGTAGGACGAGATCCGTATAGGTTGTGTGGTATAACAACCCCTATTTTTTTCCAATATCAAGATGATCAAAGAATTTGACAGACTGAATTCCATTCAGTATTAGAACATTAAGAAGGAAAATTCGTAGAAAAATTTTCTGTTTTACGTCATAAGATAGAGGTGGATATATTTATTGATATGGTTCTCAGAGATGCACCTATATTTGATCCTACACATAGAAAGCACACTCAAAAGTGGAAGTAGCTTAACAGACAGTTAAAGGATTATAAGAGAAGGGTTATAAATGAACCGTAATTTCTCTGTGGGGTTTGTTAGTCCTTTTCTCCATAGAAAATGAATGATACTTCATGCTATGTGTGGATTTATGATAATTGAACCTTCTTGATGATTAATAATCGACATCCTTTACCGTGTATCGATAAACTATTCGATCAACTTTATGGAGCTCGGGATTTTTAAAAAATTATGTAGAGGTATGGTTATCACTAGCTATGTGTTAGTTCAACAATTATAACTCACATATTTTTCTGTTGTAGGCATGAAATTTATCACTCTATGATAATGCCATTTGGTCTCACAAACATACTAACACTTTTCATGGATTTGACGAATCAGGTTTTCCACACATTTATAGGATATATTATGGTTGTTTTTGTGGATGATATATTATTATATTCTCATAGTTAAAATTTTTATTCCAATCCCCATGAAATAATTATAAACATACAATGATATCAAAGGATTCATTCAATGAAAATAAAATGTCAGTTCTGGATAAATAATATTCACTGATGAGGTCCCATCATCTCAGACACAAGAGTATCTGTGGATTTAGAGATGATGAGTGTTGTGGTTTATTAGGAGAATAAAAATAATTCCTTTGATGTTTAGAGTTTATTTCGATTGGATAGTTATTACCTGTGGATCAAACAAGACTTTTCAAATCAAGATATTCTTTTTATAGTCCTGACTAGGGATAGAATATGTTTTTTATTGTCTAAATATTGTGTAGAATATTTTCATGGGATTAAGGGGAATTTTAATTAAATTCAAATACTGATAATTATATATTCTATTAGATCATATGTGGTTTATTATGATGTACTAGGAATTCAGCTTAGATCTATCATAATGTAGGGGGATAAAATTTTGGTGTATGGGCCTCTCTGGTTTAGACCTCATGATAATAATTACCAAATGCATGATCTCAAGTTATAGCTACTGTTCATGCCTTTGGTTTTTAGAGGTACAATATACAGGGAGAGAATATTGTGTTTTAAAAGGAACACAAATTCTTCATGTACATGTTTACACAGTATGAAATGAACCGTTAGTTTATAATGTGGGTTTATAAACTTTAGTCATTTTATTTTCAGCAAACCTACACACCTAGTAAAAGAAATTCCATAGAAGTTTCTCTAAGCCATAAGACCAAGACGTAGGTAGTTCTGGATGTCAGTAGTGAACATTAATTGAATGAATATTTCTTTAATATGAACTTGGTGGTGAAGGATAGGCATGAGATGAATATTCTCCCATCAATTGTAGTTACTTACACTCAATTATATAGGTTGAGGATGTGACAATTGCCATATTCTTAGGGATTAGTACTAATGGAGTGTGTGGAAGACGATGTCCCACCACCTAGTTAGACCATTGGGGGGTTGAAATTATAGGTATGTATGTGCGTTCTTGTTTCTAGAAGACATCCAAGAGGAGAAGATATGTGAAATTGATGCCTTATATTTGAAAGTATATCATGGTGTTACCAAGATTTATCATGATTTATATAGATAATATTGGTGACCTGGTATGACATAGAAAATAGCATGATTTATCACTAGGTGATACACGTATCAATTGGTGGAGAATCACCAACAACTAGATATGCTCTCACAGAATTCATGTATTCCCGAGTGGAAATGGGGTGATGTTTTAATGTATTTTTTTCTAGGTTTCCAAGGAAACCATAAAGTAGCGATGTGGTATATATTATTTTGGATAGGCTGATGAATGTTTCCCACTTCATGTAGATCCTAGAGACCTTCTCAGTGGATTAAATTGGGATACTTTATATCAAATAGATTCTACACCATCATATGATTCCTTATAATATTAAATCCTAAAGGGAGGTTCAGTTTAGATATTGGTTTTGGAAATTCATACAGATATAATTGAGTATATAGGGGATTTTGATCATAAATGCCACCTTCAGACTGATGTGTAATGAGAGTGTATAATAATGGTTCTAGAGGGCATTCTTAGAGCATGCATCCTCAAATTTGGTGGATCTTGGGAGAGGCATGTACACTTGGATGTATTCACCTAAAATAATAGATATCATTAATCTAAATGGATGGTACCTTGTGAGGATTTTTATGGTATTCCATGAAAATCACATTAGTGCTGGATAGAGGATTGCAAGGAAACACTGCTTAGACCACATATTGCCCACGATACATCAGATCAAGTTATAATGATTTAGAGAAAAATGAATATAAATGTTTCTAGATAGAAATACAATGATGAAAATAAAATATGATATTATGTGTTTGAGGTCTAGTATTATGCATTTTACAAATATCTCCAAGGATATGGTACAAAACGGTTCAGAGTCATGTTTATATTTAGCCACAATATGCCAGGACATTCCGGATTCAAAAGAGATTCAGGCTGGAATCTTATCATTTTCAGTTATCTTAAAAGTATCAATCCATGAACAATGTATTCCATATATCTCATCTACTTCATTATCACTCATAACCATATCAAAATATTCATTTGGATGAGGTTTAGTTATATATAGTTTCTTCATTTTAGAATCATCCTATATGTACTTTTGATCAGAGCATGCATGCTCTTCGAGGATGGTCTATCCCAATGATATAGGTGTTATTTAAACAAATTTATTTATAGAATGATACATGGGAGTGGGGGATAACGTAATTTCTCAATGTATGGACATCTTTTTATATGCTTCACCACCCTCAGAAGAGAAAATTTGGGATGTATAGTCATAAAAGGGTGATATTGTAAGATCCCATATTTTAAATGAAGTATATATCCTTTTATTTACAGTTAATATTATTTTTTTCCATTTTTTCTCTTAGAAAATAAATCTATACCTATGGGATGGTTGATTTTTTAAGGATGGAAGAAGAGGGTTTATAGTAGGATTCAGTCAAATTACACAAAATGAATTTTGAATACATAGTGTGTACTCATTATATGATGTGTATTGTCTTGGGTATGATTATTTATGATATGTAATGATTTTCACCCAGATGGTAAATCATAATATTTATATGATGTGTAATTCATTTAAAAATCATTTAAATTCCCTTTTTATGTTTTTAAAATAATATTTAGGGCCTCTTTTTTTACAATATCTCACCCCACCTTTTTTTGCATCGAAGGAACACTGAAGGAGCTTCTTTGAATCATATACTAGTAAATTCCATAAATTTTTTATTTGGAATCTTATTTAAGCATTGTTCATGTATTTGGATCCACACTAGTGAGTTATACATTGCAATTAATCCTTTTTCAATTTTTAATGTTATTAGTGAAGCTATGTTGGTCCGTGATTATATGCCCAATTTCAAGGGTATTCATCTGTTATTACATTTTATTCTAATTATGTTCATGTTAAGAGTTTATACTATATTAGTGTTATAATATATGATAAGGTAGGTGTTTTAAAACTTTTACCATAACATGATGTTTTTTATACCCTAGTTTCATTGTGGTATAAGCCGAACCATTTGGAACCACATCTAAAATAATTGAATGCATTGATTAAATTTTTGGATCCTATTTAGTTTTCCCTCATACAACCATGTGATGGTTGGAGGATGTCAACCTCAACCCAGACTACCCATGTGGTTTGTTTTTGTATCTATCCCATGATATAACACCCCATTTGGTGCATGTGAGATCACCTTCTTATAGAGAGACTTAATAAATTAAATGATATATTAGGAGAGGGGTTAGGCCTCCTTTCCACGAGATCACATGATATTAAAATGGTTAAATGGTTTAAATGTAAAACATAGAATGAATTTGATGAAATCATGTGTTGTATAATATTATGAAATGGGTTAATGGAATGGTTATGATTACATTGGTTTCCATATAAAATTTTAATCCATGGGTCCTAATTACATTGGATTCCATGGACATTTCTTCTCCATTGATGATGATTACTTTATATGTCAATGAAATTTATACTCCTTAGATATAGATTTATTGGACCACCTTGTACATTCTCCATGTATATGCTCCATGGAAATGCTCCTTGGGCTCCACCCATGTATTAACCAAATTTTATATGGAGATTATCCATGGAATCAATGAGGATGCCTTGTTCATTTTATACCTTGGTTCCAGAACCTGTATGCCTGACACTAGATGTATCAACATAAGCATCAATGGATTATTCAAATTAATTCATTGATTGACCTTATGATTGGTTTTTTATAGTAATCCTTGGTATGAAATAAAATATCTCAATTACATGTATCACTTTATTACTGATAAATATTTTACATTGATTCATCTTATAAACACATACTAAACTAGTTTTAGACACCATTGGTGGGGTACTACTGAGTTTCATGATGTAGCCTATTCAATCAATAATTTGGTTTCCTGAAAAAACATCACGTATTCACGTATGGATTATGGAAATCACCCACTTCATGATCCTTTATTGAAATTATTATGAGAAGGGGAGCGTAAGACAAATATATTATTGTGATTCTATATTGAGATAGTTCATTTTGGCCATTTTTTAAATTTTTAAACATGTATTGTACTAGAATCTTGTAACCATGTATTGACTGCCATTTTTATAGGTACATGACGTACTTAACTTGAATATGATATTCCTTTTGGCTTTATTTACATTTAATTTCATCTGTATTTTTATTTACCGCTACTGATTTATATTAGGATTAATCCATTTAGCATTGGCATAAGTAATGATTTTCCATGCTAATGTACATTCCACATTATTATTTAGAAGCCCAATATCAATTAAAAACTTTATGGTATGTTTTCATGAATCATGAATATGAGTTATTTTTTCACATTCCAATAAAAATTTTCATATTTTATTCCAAAATAATTATTTTAATACACATTATTTATGATGTAAATATTATTGGGAATCATTTATATTTTGTGTACATTCTCCCAAATTACATTCTAATAACCAACTGTTCATCTTTTTGTCATCTATTATCATTGATTGGTATCTATTATGTTTACCCATACAATGAATTATAGAGAACACTATCCTTATGTCTCATTTCCAAAAAAGATATAAAGTTGAGTATTATGTGGGTCTTTTATAGATGAATATGAGATAATTATATTTCTATATAATGTTTAAATAATTATGTTAAATCAATAATATCTTGTAGTTTGTGTTGAATGATAATATGTTTATAGGTTTTGTTGAGCAATTTGTTGTCAAATTTAATGAATATATAGTTAGATAATGTAATATGTTTTTATGTTATGGTTAGGTCATCATAGTTGGTGTTAAAGTGTGGTTCGATTATTTTTATATATTATGATATGTATAATGAATTCATATAAATTATAAAATAATTTTCAAACCAAAAGTTATATAGGATGAACCAAATATGTCATAGTTTGTAATGATGGTTCCATATTTTAGGAAATTTTAGGACAATTTTCCCTTATAATATTATTTAATAATTTATTTTTTATTTTTAATACTATCAATAGCCATTGTGGTTTTAGATAATATCTTAAACAAGGAGGAATCATGTTTAAAATTGATGTAATGGATAATGGAATAAAATTCCAAAATTTAATGTAAACGATATGGGATCTAGTGTTGATAAACCAAGGGTTATTATTACCCATATATTAGGATTAATAAATATATACCTGATCCATATGAAACTTTAAAACACACCCAAAAAGAGAAAACTCAAGATACATTTAGGTTCAGGTGATAAATAGATATATTATAAAAGATTCAACAAGACACATGTAAATATTATGGATTGATTAACCAAGGGGATTGTCTTAACGAAACTTGAAGATGTTTTATCTCTGGTAAATTATTTCACTAGGAAACATAATATTGATGATAAAAGATGAGTTATGTCAACTTGATATAGGAATATAATGTATATCATAATGTACTAATAACTTTTCAATGATTAAAATTTGCGGAATTTGTGGACTCTATAGTGAAATATTCAAATAGAATGGTTAATTTGGAAAACATATACAAAAACCAACCAATTATAAGGGGAAAAGGGAATTATTATCAAATAAAAATTATATAATAGTCTTAAAAAATGTAAGTGGTTAATCCTACACTCATTATACCCTAAATTTTTCATTTTTATTATTAAATTACTATTTAAATGAGAGTGTTATGTCCAAAATGTTTTCTAGGATCCTGAAAACACCACATGAATGGATAGATATAATATCATTAGTAAACAAACCTATTTGTATGATGATCACATCCCATGTCAAGAACCAACACTGATATCTTAGTACAACTATACATTAACCATCACTAACATGACCTGAAGGGAATTATCAAATTTCCATAGGAATGCGAGAAGCTCTTGGGAATCATATAAAGGCTAAAGAAAATAATTTCACTACAAGGAGGAATAGTAAAAATAAAAAAAGGAAAATACTAAAAAAATAAAAAATTTGTATGAAAAAAAATATTCTAGAAGAAATTTATGTAAAAAAATAGATAGATAGAAATATTGAGGAGTTAAAGAAATCATAATAGAGACATAATATCCATCGATAAAAGATATAAAATCTCATAATGAGAGTTTCAAAGCTCCACTGGTCACTACCATGACCCAACATCCCAAAATTCAATCACCACTACATACACAATGTTGCACATTTCCTTCTTCTAGACTTATAAAATCAAAATCTACACGCCCTTGATAAAAATGGAAGGGTTGGAGAAATATTCCCTATTGGATTCTACAAAATGTTCCATAATGAGTTTTACGAAAAATAATCCAATTATGAATCTATTTAAATAAAATTGGTCTTGGAAAATCATTTCAATTTTTTTTGTAAACATGTACTTTAATATTGTAAAGATTCAAGTATATTAAAAACAACATTAAATAAACTTTTTTTAAAATTTTAATGATATAAATATTTCAATAAAAATAACATGTAATAAAAAAAACAACCACATTCATTTTCCAAGAGTTTGGTTATTTCCATGATATAAAATCATCACACTACATAGTCAATCAAACATATCTAGATGTGTGTTTGTTTGTGTACATGTATATGAGACTGAAACCACTAGGATATAATAAATGAACACCCTATAAGGTTTTAAATAATTATGAACTTATATTAGATAGAGTCTTCATCTTCAAATAATTTATTTGGAGTCAGATTAATATCATACATTACCTACCCACCTAATAAATACAAAGGATTACAAGTTCCTGCAATCAATCATTATTCAATTATTTATGAAAAATAATTCTTTTTAATTAAATATATTGTTAATATTTTAAATTTCTAGTTTAAGTTTTCTACATTCCAATAGAATTTCAAATCCAAAATATTTTTTTTAATATAAATCATTCATTTCGAAATCATATTTCATTTGATGAATTGTTTTTAATATCTATCATTAAAAAATTAAATCAAATTTATTTTCATTTGAAGAAAAATTTTCATAAAATTCACCTAATAATTTCAATCCATTGAAAAATGGTTTTATTAGTATAAAATAATTCAATTTTAAATTCAAACATAATAAATTTAAAAATTATAGAAAAATATGAAAATAAATTTCAAATAAAACCAGAATTCAAGGGTTAATGTATAGGTAAAATAAATATAGAAATACCTACCTTTATTCAAAATATCATGGAATCATCGAAAATGGGAATCACTTTTGGAGAGTTGATGGTGATGATGTTAAATGATTAATAACTACAATTATACTCTATAAAACCAAGTATTATAACCTTGTAAAAATGAAGATCAATCACTATTAATGAATTAGATAATATAATGAAGGATGATTCCAAATCACTAAGATTATAATTACTATAGAGGGATAAATCACATCCACCAACACTTCTATCTGAGAGGATGGCAGTTCGAGAAGACAAAATACACTATAATGTTACTCTAAAATCCAAAGGGTCATATTATGATCAATAAAAATATTTGTATAATTTATAAAGATTTATCAATTATATTAATTAAAAATTTTAGTTTATATAAATCCCATTTGAATGGATTCTTATGTTAAAGAACACAGTTAGTACTAACAATGTGCCTGACTATAAAGCATCACTAGGTTTATAGAAGAATTTCTTGGATTGGAAGAGAAATATGAAAAACCACATGAAAAACATGATCTCTTATATGGGATACTAATAAAATATAACATTTTATCACTATATATTGAAAAATAGTATACCAACCATGAAAATATGCATTATACCATGCCACATTGTTTAAGGGGTATGTCGCCTCATTTGAACTAACAGTGAAACCCCTTATAGAACCCAATGACACGGAACACAATTTCATGTTCTAATCATGTACTATACAAAAACTTTACAAAAAATATTAGAAAACATCTCTTAAAAGTACCTGTAACTAAACCCAAACAAAAGGAGATCAAAGACAATAGAAAATATACCTAAATGTTAGTAATAATACGATTCATTATTCCAACCAAAATATATTTTTTCACCAAGAAATTCTATCATGAGCTCTTATTTATGATGAGATTAGGGAACTAGCCACTCATTAGTTCTTCTCACTCCAAAGACTTATGTGTATCTGTGACATGCTTCCAAAACAACCAAACTATGGGTATAAAATTCCCATGAAGAATCATCATTTCCGAAGCAACAATCTAAACCAATTTCTTGGTCAAGGATAAATTAGGTTCCACATATTTGTTGTCCCAATGTAAAAAATGATAATATTCAATGATATAGTTTATAAGTGGAGACTCATAAAACCCTTTTTATCGATTCTAACCAAGATGAAAATGAAAAACATTGAGCCACCATGCAAGCCTTTTTTAAAAACAACAAATGGTCCCACATATCTCAAAGTTAACATTACCTATTCCCAAGATAGTTATGACCCAAACTAGGAGATACACTCACAAAAACCCGGTCACTTATTAATAATTCCATGTAGCATTGATGAAAATCGTCATATTATTTATAATTTCTTTGTGTTGTAACCATTATCAGAAAAATCTACAAATTTTTTTTATCATGTATTAGACCTAAATATTGTTAAATATTGAAGAATCACCAATATTCATCAATCACAAGTTATACTAACATGGATTGTGATATAATACCTTAATGGGTTCCATCCTAATGGTATAATGGTAACTATTGTTATAAGAATACTCAACTAGTCACATGTGGCTATAAAAAGATCTAACAATGTTCAAAATTCAAGAAACAACAATTTATTCAAGAACATATATAACACATTTGGTTTGGAAACAAGTCTATAGATTATAATTCATACTCTATCTATATAGTGACTCCATCCCCACCTAGATTCCTCTTGAAAAATGTGATGTAAAACAGGAATCCCTATCAAAAAATATATTAGATGGATCTCTATGAAATCATGATATGTCATCCACATAAGAACATAACAAGTAATCAAAATTGATTTATCATAAATATGAATAAATTGAGCTGACTACAGAGTCTAGTTGATCACTACAAAAAAACATTATTCCCCATTAGAGTAAGTGGAAATCCGACCATGAAATTCCTCAAAATCTCATCCCACTTCCATGCTAACATTGGAAGGGTCTGAAGTACACCATAAATTCATATTTGGTTTACAATAACCTACTAATATGTATAAAAACACGAAAAAAAATCTATGATATCTCATTTAACACATTAAAATAACAATTTTTTCTAAAATCATAGAAAATATTCATGGTTTTAGTCTGTAACACCCATTGGGATTTATGAAAATACCCTCGAATATGGATTTTTCCCTGGGAAAAGGTATGATGTATAGATTCAAGAAACATAGGATACCCATAAAAGATAATTACCACTCACAAATAGTCTCCTAGCTAAAAATATATCTCTTAATGGAAGGAAATTAATAATCATGTTGATATTCCCACAATTCTCTAGAGAAGTGTGGATGTAAATTGAATTCATTCCAAAGAAACATGGTCTCATCCTACTGATATTATTATTAAATAAGAAAAAAGAGGTCCATAATTTTTTCTCTTCAGAGGATTCAATTATAGACTGGGTTTCAGGTTTCTTACTCAACAAATCAGTGAAAATATTTCTATTACCTGTTGTACAGGCTCTGTTAAAATCAACATATTGAATTTATACAACCCATAGACTCAAACAGAGATTAAAATATTCCTTATATAATTATAGAACATTCTTTTTGATTCAATTAAATGGTAATAATTTACCAAAGAATGATATTCCACCAAATCATAAGACTCTAAATCACATCTATATGTCCAATATAATTAGCTGGATATTTTTTATCATGAAAACATTACTATTGAGAACCTTAGTCTAGAACACGGCCTTCCTACATGAGAACACAACCCATACCTGAACCCGATGAATAAAAAAGACCACCTACCCCTATCTAGACTTCATAAGTGTCAACACTAGGGAATAATTCAAATAGAACCTCAACTCAAAATATCAATTCTAAAATTTCAAAACCCATAAGAACATTAATACATTCATATTGAGAGATTTCATCGAGGAATACGACTCAGAGAAATTATTAACATTATGACGGTAATACCCCACTATTAACAAGAATACCTAAATCTAAATAACATTCTGCCATTAATACTTATAAATTAAAGCCATTACATTTTAGGGATGAGATGAAATATAATGATCTGAGACCATTACTCCCATTATTTTCACTCCTTGAATCCATAAAATACATTTCGATAACATTAAATAATATCATTATAATATTTAAATTAAAAGAACTTATTTGAAAACATATATGATCCACCAATTATTTAGTGTAAATTAATTAGTAATTCAAAAACACCACCATAAACTAATTGAGATACTAGGGGAATATCTAGTTTATCATTTCCATTAAAACTATAGGTTCATTTGTAGAGACCTGGTTTTTGCTCTATCAGACATTGGAATATTCCTAAGAATAATTACAGAGCGAGACATGATGATGGCCTGCGATTCCAAGGCCCGGTGTTCCCAGAATAAAATTTATAAAAATATTAAGTGTTTTTATACAAGGAACATGGAAGGGTTGTGTTTCCTCCTAAACGATAGCTCTGATCAAAAATCTGAGGGCAGGGTTCCATCTGAAGCATGTTGTTTACCCTAGGAGGGGTGTAAAAGTTGCGGTCGTGGGCCTACTGTGACCGATGTCACCTAAGGGAAAATCATCAGTTTAAAATAATGACTTAGTGGATTTTATCACTGATGATATTTCCAAATAAAAGTTGAATGAAGTCTCAGAATACAAATTTGAGACATCCGTTGTGTTCAAAATGGGGAATTCTTTCTAGGCACAATATGAAATTAGAGGGCATAGTGAATTTGGAATCTGCGCTGTGTGGGATCCCTATAAATAGAATTTAAGTGTTTAGGGTTAAAAAACTCTAATTCACACACTCTCTCTAACACCCAAGATCTCTCTCTCTAGCCATTCTTCTCTTTTCTTTGTTCGATCGAGTAGCGTTTTCTGCCAGAACATTGGCGGATCGAAGCGGGTACGTCATGGACGTGTCACCAACAACACATGGACGATTAGAGGTAGGATTTATGATTATTTTTTGCACCTTCATCAATTTCATGAGTCTTTTTGAAATTTTTTGTTTAAATTCTATAATTTAGGAGTTGGGGTGATGGCCGAAAGAACACGACCAATGCTCGAGCCCCATTTTTAATTCTCATTTGTGGGTGTTCTTCATCCCAATTTTCGGACGCACCAAATCTTGTTGGATCAACGATCGCGGCGTAGGTGCTGCGAAGGCCTCACCATGAGGATTCTGAATCCTCCTTCAGATTTGGAATCGGCCCACCAGAGTGGTGGTGAGGGCCATTAGAAGACCCAACTCTGGCAAAGGTAGTGGATAGAGGTCGGGGTGGCGCAGTGGGGTAAACGATGTTCCGTCAGTTTGCAGCGGCCGAGGTAGCTACGGGAGAAGACGAGAAGTGAGTCTGAGGCTTTAGTGGTGCCAGCATCGGGGGGCGCTGATGCAGAGCATAGTGTACTAGGTGGCACAGGTGGCGTTAGGTGGTGCAGTTCCAGTGATGCTAGGCGGCGGCTGCGTCATGGGGACTGGGAGGAGCCGAGCTGGACGGGGTGTCCAAGCGGCCACAGCGGAGCGGGGAGCATGTGACCAGGTGATGCAGCCACCAGTGCCTGGCGGTGCTGTCGGTTGGCGGAGGTCTCTCCCTCAGAATGTCGCGATCTGGAGGAGCCCTGAGGCGTTGACCTCGGGGGGGACAAGGACCTGAAAAGAGTGGGTCCTACCAGGCAATGTGAATGAAGACCAGCCTTTTGGCCGGTCTGCTTTTGAAAATCGGACCTGAGGTGTCTGGTGTGGCTGGGGCGGGCCGCAGCGATTTGAGACGGACCCGCGGCTGGGCCGCGGGCTGGTGGTCCAACCCATTTTAGGCCCCCTTTGTTCAAGGGGACATATATTTTAAACAGACTGTTAGTTTGATGTGCCGTTAGCGGCTGTTTGTTCATATCAGCAAGATGTGATTTTTGAAGTGGCTTCCATGGTTTTTGAGTTCTGCGCCCAAAGGCGGGTGACCAAGAATGCCTTATTTTAATAATATTAAATTGTTATTAAAGTTTTCATCAGATGTGATTTACAAGCCGGTGGTCCATTTGACTCACCCTCAAAGGCGCTACGGCCCTGTAGTTGAGACGGTTTTTTTCAAATTTGGTTTGTAACCCTTTGGGTTTGGTTTCATTGAATGGTGGCACGAAATACATAATGCGATTAATTAATTAATTAATTATTCTTGCGTCGGACCTACTCATGTTTGGGATGTCTGATTGATGCGTCGTCAGCGGCAGTGTGACCACAATACTCATGAGGACTATTTGAGATTCTATCCCAAGCGTTTGGGTAGGAGACAAGGCGTGGGCCCCATAGAGACTAGTTCACACATTTTACGGTGAAACACCACTTTTTCACCCGATATCCATTTGGTGTGTTGGAATACTTGATTTTGAGTGTTTTTTCAAGGGCATTGTGACGACGCTATCCACCCACCTATGTATGGTCCTGATGCGTGGTCCCCTTGTTGTAGATTTATGACGTATGTTGTGTTTTTATGACGTATGATTCATCAATCCATTCAGGTAAAATGAATAGCCAACGCCTCATGGTTATTTGTAGGGGACGCAATGGTACGACATGTGTGATGTGTTTCGGGGTCGAATGTGTGCATCACAAGGCCCCATTTTCATAATGTAGGGAGTTTCATCTACAACATATGTTGTCAATTTTAGGCGCCATGAGTGGAATTTTGACCCTGGTAGCGATACGAAGTTGACTAGGGTGGTTTCAAGCATTGAAGCCGGAGTTGGGGCATGGGCCGCATGGGCCGTCCTTTAAGATGTGTGCATCGTACTGTGACTTTTTCATCAGACATCCATTAGGAGGCATTCGAATAGTCGATTTGTCGTGTTTTTCTGAGAGCATCACGATGGTGTAGTTTTCCCGGCCACTTTTGGGATGGAGGTATGGGCCCCATGAAACGCCTAATGAGCATAAAGCGTTATTGAATAACTTTTTCATCATTAGCCCATTTCCAGTGAGTAAATAGTCCATATCGTGTGTTTTTTCCACGAGGATTAAAATGGTGTAATCAGTTTGGGTGAGCGGAACCTCTTTCAATATCTCATTAAATGTAGAAACCTGAAAGGGCATTAGTCAGTGGTTCATTTGACGCACATAGAACATATGCACGATATCAGTGTTAGTGACACCCAGTGATGGCACGGGCAGTGCAGAATTATTAGACCAGTTCCGGGTTTACCTTCTAGAGAGGCGGTGTCGTGGGATATACGTTGACCTTAGGGTTTATCCTCCAGTGGGGCTGGGCAGTGGGTTACCCATTGACCTTAGGATTTACCCTCCAGCAGGGTTGGGCAGTGGGTTACCCATTGACCATAGGTTTTACCCTCTAGCGGGGCTGGGCAGTGGGTTACCCAATGCCCTCTTGGGGTTTACCCTCCAGTTAGGCTAAGTAGTGGGATACCCGATGAATTCTTTCAGAATCATCCCTTTCTATGATGCTAGTTAGTACCTTTTCCCCATGATTACCAAAGTGGGACCCTTGGTCGTATGGTTTAGCTATGAGGAAGCTTTGGCATGCGGGACTGTTGGGCATCAGTGATGGATATCCTTCTAATTGTTGGTGACTTTTCTTGGACATATCTTGGAGATAGAGATCCCCTTACACACTAGTTTGTGTTTACTGTTGATCATATATATAAACCCTACTATTTTTCCCACTCCATGGGTATAGTTACACTCCTTATAGGAGGGGAGAAGCTGCGCGAGGTATGCCATTTTCTTTCTATGTCTTGCTCCTCTTGGTTGGACGAGCCAACTTCCTTTCTCTTTTCGGGTTGAGCTTCACTCTCTCCTTGGTACTCTTTCATTTTTCTTGATCTTTGTACTGCTCAACGCATTATTATCTATTTTGTTTCCCCCTCAAGATTTCGGGGAATCCTACTTAGTATCTTTATAATCACCCCTGCATGGTCTTTTCCCGCACATGGTGTGCCCTTGAAGATGACCGAAAGGTCGATTGAGACTACAGAAAATCATAGGGGACATAGGGGAATGTGCTGCGTTTAGGGGACATAGTTGGATTTTATGATGTCAAACTCACCAGCTGGTTACTCTCATTTACCTATTGTTGGGTTGTGGTATCTTTCTAGTTGGGTGCGTGTTTTCCCCCTTTTCTGTTTAGTTATCTTATCACACCTTTTCAGAACATTACTTTTACTATATAGAATCTGATGCATGACTGTGGTTGGGTTATAGTGTTTTGAAATTTGGTTTCCTTTTTTACTCTACACTTCTACATTGAGTGGGTTATGTGTGTGTACAAGTACATAGGCAAAGGCCTCCCCGATATTGTTATGCCTTGGGTGCTTGTCGCCAGCCCTGGGCCTAGGGTGGTGTGATTGGGGTAGTTGTGGCTCAAGACCGGTAGGGTCGGGTACTGAAAAATTTGTATCAGAGCTGGTTCGTTCCTTGGGGAGTAGTTCGGACATGACTAAAAAGGAATTTATTGAGTTTTGGGGCAATAGTGTCAACATATCTCAAAAGTGTCTCTCAGGCTAGAGAGTCCAGTGATGGTGTGGCGGTCGACGTATCCATTCACCAGGACCCTGAAAACCTGCTTGTCGACTCGGAACATTGAGACACTTGTTTCAGGGAATTTGGTTCGTGCATCATATAGGATTGCGTCTTTGACTGTCCTTCTTGAGTCAGCTCCCCATCGTTGTTGATATATATATGCTCATTTGACCGCAGTACTCCTTTATTAGATTTAGGATGTCTCCATGAGGATTTATAGCAAGTTTACTAGCTCCGGTACATGGCGACGACTCCGTGAGTGATGAGGCCTTAGTTTAAGATCCATCATATGATCACCCATTATCCTGGAGGACAGGTAGTTTCACCTCAACCTGTGGATTAGTAGATAGTACCGTAAGCAAAGTCCGATGACGAGTGCAAGATGGGCTCGCTACGTGAGTTCAAGCATCAGAGACGGCATAGGTTCCACAGTGACCCATACCCTCAAATAGTGAAGGGTTGGCTACAGTCGGTTATTCACCTCTTCAGGCTTGTTCGGACACTGACAGGTTATATGGTGTCTTTGACAACCAGTCTTTTTTCCACCAAGCAGTTTGGCATTAATAGAGCTAGGGTTACTCATATTCACAATGAGTCGGTACTATAATGGGATGACTTCTAGCAGTTGTTTCATGAGGAATACTACCCATCCTACATACGCTTTATAAAGTTTCAAAAGCTGCTGGAGCTTTAGCGTGGAGTGATGGCAGTGGATGAGTACGCTATTAGGTTCACAGACCTTACTCGGTACTCTTTGGATGTGGTCTATGACGGAAACATCCGAGAACATAAGTTTGAGAGAGGTATCAGCAGAGGAGATTTATGCCAGCATATTGACCTTGTGTATCCTGACCCAATTAGGGGTGCTAGAGCACGCACTTGTGGTAGAGAAATTTCTGTCAGAGATATTTCAATTGGTAGGCCTCAGCACCGGAGGCCTCCCCTTGATGAGACTCAGACACATGGTCTGGGAAACATAGAGCACTGAGACATCCCAGGGAGGATAAGTGCTATGATTGTGAAGTGCGAGGTTACGTGGCGTGAGACTACTCGGCAAAATGTGATGATTTCTCCATATATTTGGTAGATGCACCGCCACGACAGAGGCAGTTTCATGATCAGAGAACTCCCAGGTGAGGATAGGGTAGTACCTAGGAAGGCGGTGTTGGCATAAGAGCAGGAAGAACTGTGGTTGGAGAATGACGTTTCGTGGTACATCCACCACCACTAGGAGGCTCATGATAGGCTCAGGGAGCTGACGGATGGGGACACAGGCAGTTGTGTGATATGGATGTCAGCAATCCTGAAATTCATGAGTTTATAAGAGGTATTCCTTGTGTCTTTTTCTAATGTTATTAGTAGAACTTGTTAGACACTGCATGAGGTTCTCTTTTTTTCTAACTCCTTGCTAGAGGGGTTACTGAGGGTGATGCAGGGCATCTGTGTAACCATGTGTTGGTGTTGTTCGACGTAGCTTTGAATGTATGGGAAAGAGGGGTTCCACCCCAACTGAGACGTGTTTTTGTGATGTGATCAAAATCATGAGGGAGATTCAGTACCACCCAAAGAAGATAGTATTGTGGTGTGGATGGTGAGTCCCACTGACATGTGCTTTCATGGCAAGGTTGTGCAGTGGAGTGTCAGAGAAGGTTCTGGATGTGACAATGGGATCCTTCTTCTTGACCTCCCTTTTCTTGAGGTTCCACTAGTGGGTTTGGTAGAGTGCGTGTTTTGGAGATTACTCTTCTTCCAAGAGAGGAAAAGACACGTGGGGTATGCCACGTGCTTTCAATGTTTAGCCTATGAAAGTTGGATGAGTTTTCTTGTCTACCATGTTCATTGGTACCTTGCATGCTCAACGTCAATCTTGATACCGCTATCATGTATAGGTTGAGGCGATGGAAACCCTATAAGTAGAGCTACGTGTTTCACTATGTGGTGCTTGTAGTGTTAGACATTTTCATGAGAATGTGGTGATGCTATCTTCTAGGAGATCACTTGTTGGTTTTCTTAGACCACCAGTTTCTCAGGTGCATCCTCCCCCAGAGAGAATTGAACATGAGATGACGGTGCTGGTTGAAATTTCTACAAGACTATGATTTTGAGGTAGTTTTTGTTTCCGGAAAATGCCAGTGTTATAATAGGTTTTCTTTAGCATAGAGTCTTGGTTGTGATGCACCGACTATGGAAATATGTGTGACTGGATATCCTTGGGTGTTTCTCCAGATGGGTATTCTAAAGGAGGGAATCACAAGACTATGTTCGGGGAACAAACCTTGATTTCGTCCACGATGTGGAATGTAGAGGTTCATCTTGAGAATTTCCCCTAGTTTCTTTAGGTCGATTGGGAATCCTTAAAAGGATTAAGAGGTTCCATATCGTCTTTCCATAACCTCTCAATAGTTGGAGTGGGTGCACGACGTCTTCCATGTGTTGCAGCTGATGAGGTGCATGCGTGTTCCTATGAATTTAATCTAAAGTAGTAGAACTTATGTCTACAAGCCATCCCTTTGGTTCGTGTGTTGTGCCAGCTTGGTGTTGTGAAAGTATTCATGGGAGCAGGAAAGCTAGGTGTGATCTCTGTACCCCATGTATTTTTCCTAGTTTTTCTTTTCGAGGATGAAAAGCGTGAAAGAGGTAATGAAGTTGAGACCTGGTATTTTTCCTATCAGACTTTTGAATACTACTAAGAATAATTCCCGAGCTAGGTGAAAAGACAACGTGAAATTTCGAGGCTAGGTTTTACAAAAATATATTTTATAAAAACATTAAGTGTTTTTATACTATGAACGTGGAGGGGTTGTGTTTCCACCTAAATGGTCGCTCGGATCAAAAATACAAGGGAACGGTTCTGTCCGTAGAGTGTCGTTTTCCCTAGGTGGGGTGTAAAAGTTGCGGGCACGGACCTGCTGTGAGAAATGTCACCCAGGGGAAAATCATCAATTTAAAATAATTACTTAGTGACTTTTATCACTAACATTATTTCCAAATAACATTTGAAAGAAGTTTTAGAATAGAAATATGAAACATTCATTGAGTTCAAAATGGGGCGTTTTTCTTAGGTGTGATATAAAATGAGAGGGCGCGGTGAATTCAGATTCTACGTAGAGTAGGATCCCTATAAATATAATTTAAGTGTTTAGGGTTAAAAAAAATCTAATTCACTCTCTCTCTAACACCCAATCTCTCTCTCTCTCTCTCTAGTCGTTCTTTGCTTTTCTTCTTCGGATCGAGGAGAGATATCTGCCGGAAATTCGGTGGATCGAAGCAAGAGCATCATGGACACATCGCCAATGATGCACGGTAGATTTGAGGTATGATTTCTGATTAATTTTCACACCTTCATCAATTTATCAATGTTTTTCCAATTTTTAGTTTAAATTCTATAATTTTGGAATTGGGGTAATGGCCGAATGAACACGGCCAACACCCGATCCCCGTTTTTAATTCTCGTTCTAGGCCTTCTTCATCCCAATTTTCAGATTCACAAAATCTTGTCAGATCAATGATCGGGGGCATGCACTGTGAAGGCCTCGCCCCGAGGATTATGAATCCTCCTTCGGATTTGGAATCGGGCCACCAGAGCGGTGGTGGCGGCCATCGGAATCCCTGGCTCCGGCAAGGGCGGTGGACGGAGGTTGGGGAGGAACAGTAGGGTAAACGGCGTTTGGCCGGGGGTGCGGTGGTCGGGGTAGCTCCAGGAGGATCTGAGCAGTGCGGCCAGAGATTTGGAGGTTCCATCATCAGGTTTCGTCGGTGCAGAGCATGGAGGACCAGGCGGCGCGGGCGGCATCGGCTGGTGCAGCACCGACAAGGCCAGGCGGCGGCTGCGTCGGGGTGACCGAGAGGAGCCGAGCAGGTCGGGGTGTACATGCGGCCACAACGGAGTGAGGACCGGGTGACCAGGCGACATGTGCGCCGGTGCCAGGTGGTGCGCGCTGCCGGAGGAGGGCTCGCCCTCATCCTGTCATGGTTGGGAGGAGCCCCGAGGCACTGACCTCAGGGGTGGGGGGGACAAGGACCTGCAAAGAAAGGGTCATGTTGGGTGACACAGACAAAGACCGTTCTTTTTTCCGGTCTATATTCAAGAACCAGACCTGAGGGGGCACCATTTCATGGGAGGGTCGTGGCCAGTGGGTCGCGGAGAGTCGGTCCAGACCCCCGATTGGGCTGCGGGCCGACGGTCTGGACCGACCCATTTTAATCCCCCTTTGTTCATGGGGGCATATCTCCTAAACAGTGCATCTGTTTGACTCGCCGTTAGAGGTTGCGGGTTCATGTCCGTGAGATGGGATTTTTGATCTGGCTTCCGTAGTTTTTGAGTTCGGTGCCCGAAGGCGGGTGACCCGAAACACCTTAATTTAAAAATATTAAATCGCAATTAAATTTTGCGACGTATGTGATTTGCGAGCAGGTGGTCCGTTTGACACTTCGTTAAAGGCGCTGTGACCCAGGAGTTGAGACGGTTCTTCCCAAGTAGGTCCAAAACCCTTATAGTTTGGTTTCATTGCTCAGTGGCACAAAAAACATAATGAAAATAATTAATTAATTAATTAATTAATTATTCTTCTGTTAGACTTAACTCTTGTTTGGGATATCTGATTGACGCTCTGTCAGTGGCAGCGTGACCCTAGTCCTCATGTGGAATTTTTGAGATTCTTTCCGAAGCGTTCGGATTAGAGACAAGGTGTGGGCCCCACATGTCCTAGTTCACACGTTTTAGGGTAAAACGCCACTTTTTTCACCCAACATCTGTTTGGTGTGTTTGAGTACTCCATTCTGATTGTTTTTCCGATGGTATTGCGATGGCGCAATCTGCCCGCCTAAATTCAGGCCCAAGTCATGGGCCCCATGAGGCGGATTTCAGATGTATGCTGCGTTTTTATATCATATGCTTCATAAGACCATTCATGGAAAATTAATAGCCTACGCCTTGTGTTTATATGAAAAGAACAAAATGGTATGATCTGTGTGACGTTTTTTGGGGTCGAAGGTGGGCCCCATAGGGCACCGTTTGCATAACACGGGGAGTTGCATCTATGGAATCCAGAGTCCATTTTAGGCACCGTAACTGGCGTTGTGACCCTGGCAGTGAGATGAAGTTGAATAGGGTGGTTTCAGGCGTTGATGCTAGAGTTGAGGCATGGGCCCCACGGGCCGGCATTTAAACTGTGTAAAGCGTACTGTGACTTTTTCATCAGCTGCTCGTTGGGGGTGTATGAATATTCTTTTTGGCGTGTTTTTCAGAGATAATCACTATGGTGATGTATGCCCAACCTCTTTCGGGACCGAGGTGTGGGCCCCATGAAACGTCGTATGACCATAAAGAGATTTTGAATAAATTTTCCACCAGGATCCCGTTTCAAGCGAGTAAATAGTCTATCTCTGTGTTTTTTCCGTGAGGATTACAACGGTGTAATCTATTTCGGTGAGGGGAGCATCTTTAGAGATCTCAATAAATATGGAAACATTAACGGGAATTAGTAGGAGGTTCATTTGATGCACTCCGATCCTACGCACAGTAGTGGTGTTAGTTAGACCCAATGATGGCATGGGCAGTGTAGAGTTATTGGACCAGTTTCCAGTTTAACCTCCAGTGAGGTTGGGCAGTGGGTTACCCATTGACCTCAGGGTTTACCATCTAGGGGGATGGGTAGTGGGTTACACTTTGAACTTATGTATTACCCTCCAATGGGGCTGGGGTGTGGGTTACCCAATGACCTTAGGGTTTACCCTCCAGTAGGGCTAGGTAGTGGGTTACCTGACGACCTCTTGGGGTTTACCCTCCGGCTGGGCTGGGTAGTGGGTTACACATTGAACATATGTCTTACCCTCCAACAGGGTTGGGCAGTTGGATACCCTTTGACCTTAGGGTTTACCCTCCAGTAGGGCTGGGAAGTGGGTTACCCGATGACCTCTTGGTGTTTACCCTCCAGCTGGGTTGGGCAGTGGGTTACCTGATGACTTCTTTCAGAATCAACCCTTTCTATGGGGCTAGTTAGTGACATTTCTCCATGATTACCAGAGCAGGACCCTTGGTCGTACAGTTCAGCGATGAGGCAGCTTTGGCATGTGAGACTATTGGGCATTAGTGATGGATATCCTTTGAATTCTTGGTGACTTTTCTTGGGCTGATCATGGAGATATAGTTCCCCTTACATAGTCATTCGTGATTCTTGTTGAGAATGTATATACACCCTAATTTTTTTCATAGTCCTTCGGTTATGATACTATCCTTCAAGGAGGGGCGATGATGTGCATGGTACGCCACGTGCTTTCCATGTCTAGAACCTCTTGGTTGGACGAGCCTGCTTCCTTTCTCTTGTTGGGTTGAGCTACACTCTCTCCTTTGGACTATTAAACAGTTCTTGATCTGTCTACTACTCACAATTTTAGTATCTCATTTGTTTTTTCCTCAAGTATTTGTGGCATCCAACTAAGTATCTTCATACTCACCCCTTCATGGGATTTTCCGGCACTTAGTGTGCCCTTGTAGACAAGACAAGGTTGATTGAGACTAAAGAGGAGCGTAGGGGACACATGATCTTGGGCTGCGTTCAGTGGACATAGTAGGATTTTCAGAGGTGAGAATAACCACCTGTTTACTCTCATTTACCTATTGCTGGGTTTTGGAACCATACTTATTGGGTTCGTGTTTTTCCATTTTCTGTTCAGTTATCTAGTCATTACTTTTCATCACTTTACTTGTACTATATAGAAGATCATGCATGAATATGGTTGGGTTATAGTGTTTTGTAATTTGGTCTCCTTTTTACTCTCCACTTCTACATTGAGTGGGTTGTGTGTCTGTACATGTACTTAGGAAAAGGCCTCCCTGAGATTATTATACCTTCGGTGCTTATCGCAAGCCCCTGGACTATGGAGGCGGGCATAGGGAAGTTTCGGCTCGAGACCAGTAGGGTCGGGTCATGAAATCATTGGTTATAAAAAAAGGCATAAAACGTAATAATAATGTCTATGCATACTAAAGTAGGAGGTCCTTGGGATATCATATTCCTTGATTATATTTTGGTGGTAACTAGGGCAAGTATATATAATTGAAACCACTTCACTTATTTTAAATAGGTCAAACCAATCATGAATCCTAGCTAAAAAATTCTTATTCGTTATCGTTACATGATTCGGTTTCATGTGATCAATTCAAAGGTAAAGGGTTCATAGGAAATTTTAGAAAAGTATAAGTAATTCCCAAGGTGAAACACTCATGATAATAATTTCATAACCTATAAATCATCTGTTTGACTCTTAACACTTTCAATTAAAATGGTTCCATATGGTAGGTCAGAATGGATATCAGTTGTCTTCCTTGTTAGGAAGAAATAGAAGTATCTACCTCACATACTAGTGTAAAACTAGAGAAGTCAGATAGAATAATGTTAAGAATCTATAAGATTACTAGAATAATATCACAACTCAATTATTTTTTCTCCTGGTAAAAATATATCACAGATATCATCCTTCATAACATTGGAAGTGGTGTTCTAGATTAATCGACCATGGGTCCCATTATTCAAGGAAAACATGATACACTCTATCTGATGTAATATAGAATAACCTCCAACTATAACATCAAATTCCATATTTATGGGAAATTATCCAATCTACTACTAAATATGTAATCCAAAGGATTCATGTCAAGAACCCCAAAAAACCAATGTGACCTCAATCATTGAGAATTATAAGGAACATAAAGGCATAAAATATCCATCTCTATCATCCTTATATGGTTCATTAAAATATTCATCACATAAGATATTAGTTCTATAAATTGTTTTATTATTTTGTCAATAGGAATTAATATATATAGATGAGATTTATTGGTTTCAAATAAAGTAGTCACAAATGATTAAGATATATTGGGGGCTCCTCTAACTATCATTGGACCAAAAATAGTTTCCTATAGAGACTAATCCACCTCATAAATAATATTTATTCACTATGATTATTGAGGTAAAAACCATGTTCATGAATCATATGATTTCAACATAATAAATTTTGGTGTTGCTGGTCCTATGATAATATGTTGGTAAGAAAATTCATGATTAAATTTCTATATGTGGCTTCCGTGACTGCACAAACCTTAAATCTTTGGTGCCTAAATAAAAAATCACATTCAATGACTAGTATTTTCACATTGAATTCAATTCAATGGGCCTCTTACAAATAATGATGAATCATTAGTTAACTTATATTTACCTTTTCCTCCTTATTGATAATCATGATTCCTATAAAATTTTATGAAACTGATAGAACTACCACTACATATAAGAGTAACTCCCATCAACCCAGACATGTTTTCCATGTCAGTATTTTCTTTTGGGGCTCCATCTAGAATATCGTATT
This sequence comes from Viscum album, assembly GCA_963277665.1. Classification (NCBI taxonomy): domain Eukaryota; kingdom Viridiplantae; phylum Streptophyta; class Magnoliopsida; order Santalales; family Viscaceae; genus Viscum; species Viscum album. The sequence goes on along the minus strand of OY728141.1, from coordinate 1,010,525,424 downwards.
TAGAGGTTGTATTTATTACGTTAAATTGAGATGAAATATCATATCAATGACACATCATAAATATCCTTACCATTATATTTTCATTCACTACTACCTCAAGAGAAAATTGAACATGTTCAACCAAAAATATTACATACTAATTCATGGTCATTCATCCATTTTTAAGGGTGATAAATTCCATTAACCACAAAAAGATCATCAATTATAGATATAAATTCTCCATGAATTGAGATTGAAATTATTTTAACTCCAGGCATTATCTCTATAATCATAAAAACGCACCGACTCTTTCTTTCCCCTTAATGTTTGAAGTTATCACACTATACCATTATTTAATGTGAAATTTCCAATATATCAAAAATCATCCCAGTATAATTTAACCGATCATTATATCCAAAGGATAATTTAATTGTGTGAAAGATATTTTTATCTTGAAAAAAAATCATGAGAATAGTCTCTAGTTTCATCCCTTTATTGTACTACTATAAGATCCTAAATGTGAATGTGTAACGGTACCTAACCTTGAAATCAGACTGCATGTACAACTATTATTATTATTTTCTGATCAAATAAAGGTTCTTCTTTCCATTGTTCATTAATAGATCCCAAATGAGTTCTATTCAAACATCTTTTTTGGATAAAGGTATTGAAAACATCAATAAGATAAAAAAAGAATCATCACTTTTACTCAAATCATCAACTCATTCATGAGATATAAGAAATATAATTTCTATTAGATACTATTTAATCTTTGGGAAATTGAAGTAACAAGATCTTCAATAATTTAATGATTAGATGATGTTTTTGTAAAAATATGATTTTGGTATGATGAAGCACAAATTATATTTTTTTGTGAAATGTATAGATTCAATAAAGATTCTATATTTTAATAAATTAAAAAATTCTTGATGTAAATTATATTTTAAATTATTATTATTATTATATAATAATTTTTCAATATAATTTATAATATTACTTTAATGAGTCAAGTATTTTTGTAAGCGTCTGAAAAATATTATTAAAAAAATATATATTTCAATAAATTTAATTTTTTATTTAAAGGAATATCTTCAATGATATGAAGAATATTTTTTATAAAATAAATAACATTTTTATAATCATAAATATGAATTTATTAGTTTTTTTATTTAAAATTTTTAAACACATTAAAAAACAAATACGATATATATTCAACAGTTATTATCACATAATAATTACCAAAATGTATTTAAATATATAAAATTAAATTTATAAAATACCAAATATATACTTACCATTTATAATAATGTGTTATTATGTTATTTAGTTAATTTTATAAACCCTTAATGAATCCTCCAAAACAAATATTATTTTTAATGTTTTAAATAAATTCACTGTAAACCTCACTCATAATTCCAAAAAGGTATTATTTTAACAATATCAGTTTTTAAAAATGTAAGATAAAGAAAAACACTCCACTTTTGATGAAAATGTTGGAAAAAACATTGTATGGTTTGTAGTTTTGATTACATAATCATATAAAATCTAACACCTTTGTTTTTAAATTAACTAGTAATTGATTATGTTGCTCGGGTGATTTTTAAAATTTTTCAAACATTGTGTATGAAAAATTATTCAATACTTAAAATGGTGATATGGGGGTGAGTTGAGGAATCTCTATTCATGATCCTACTCTAGAAATAGGTATAATATATAGAAAACATTACTACTTATATGGTTTCATCAGTATTAATAACCCTCATTCAAGACTTATTCATTGTCAATAGAGGTACTGGTTTTGATCTAGTTTTTCAAACTCTCTTTGGACCTTATCCATTTGGGATCTAGTTTTTGATTCATTGAAATTTATCATCATGTAATCAGATTATCATCCATAATGTGGGGTTTTACTTCTATCTAATTGATGACCATGAGGGTTTTATCATGTTTTGAATGGTTATCATCAATTTGGTTCAATAAAAGACGTTTTAGTGATGTCTATTTCAATGTGGATTACTTTTCCACATCGTTTCTTGTAGTTAAATGTTTTTATAGTCAAAATTTTACAAATAAATAATAAATTTAAAATTATAGTAAATTAATGTTCGAATGAATTATTTTATTGATATATTTATAAAATAATTTTTAATTGAATTATCATATTTTGGTTTTTGTTTAATATTAAATTAGTAAATTATTTTAAAACATGATTATATTTTTATTAATTCTCATCGTTACATTCTTTGAATTTTTATTTATTTCATTTTCAATAGTATTTTAACATTTTATGACATTTTTTATTAGTAATTTTGTTTATTATTTTATTATTACAATTATTTATTATATATCTTAATAAATTAATTATTATTTTTAAATTTTAATAGTCTGATAATTTATTTATTTTATTTATTTTATTATTTAATTTTTTTAGGTGTAGTCATAAAGGAGGAAAGCTATAGTTCCAGTTCACTTGTGAAAAAAACACTAAGGAATTTACTAACCAGTACCCTCATGATAATTCAACCTACCGTAGAAAGCATATAATATACCGTCCATGAAATTTAGAAATGTAGAATGTGGCCACAAGATACATTACAACATACTGTATGGATGATTCCAAGTGACAATGAAAAGAGAATTATGGAAGTATGATACCATATCTAATATACCATGATGAATTTATTCCAACATACAATGTGGTTTTATATTGGAATCATGGGGACCGTGACTGAAAAATGAAACAAACCACATGTGGTTTTTCTACCATCCGTGAAGGAATCCCTGACCTTCCATTCCTACTAACCCTGATGACATGGTACTAACAGAAAACACCCAAACTAGAATAAAGTACGAAGATACTTCTTTATATTCTAACCAATTCTGTTATCATGTAGGTTAGAGTTTAAAAATTGATCGAGCCATCTATATAAAAAAATTTGAACCCAATGTTATTAGATGAAGATGGATATAGACTGTGAAAGCTAATTACTATGAGATACCAATGAAATAGGGAATCATTGATCAATATAAAAAAAATATAAGTAGAAAATAATCCATACAAAGAAGAAAAATATTGATTGATGTTATTTTAATTTTTTTAAAGAAAATTATATCCACAAAGGATTAATATGAATCTAGAAAATATTGGCATATAATGTGATATGAATAAGGGTTTTCAATGTTTTGAGGATGTCGAAAAAACATAATTTGATTGATTTCTAGTTTTTCTAGGTTTAGAAGAATATAAATTGTTGTGCTGAAATTAAAATAGATAGAATGAAATTAAACATTTCAATATAAGATGTTATTTAAAATATATTATTGTTTTTTGTTTAGAACTTTATCAAGCATGGTATTATAATGATCTATTGGGAGTATTAGGTGAGAAAAATTACTAAAACCTTATCCAAATGAGCTATTTCTAATGATAATAGATCTCATGGTCCATATGGATGGTAGACAATGTCTAAGTGTTTTTCTTAGGACCACTGATGTTTTTTCACTAAGAAAATCATTTTTATAAAGATTCATGATGTTTATGGAGTCTTTAAAGAACCCAATAATTACATCATGGATTTTAATTTTGGGCACACTACTACTATTAGTTAAAATTTCTAAATGAATATTTAAAGAATAACATCAATTTTCTAGCATTTTATTCATAAATTACTTTATATATGAGGTTATTATGATGTTTTTATAGACTTTTAAACTCATCTACAACCATGAGGTTTTTTTTAAAGATGATATTATATGATCCTAAGATAATTTGAAATCATCTGAGACTATATATATTTTGATGTTGTGAATAACATGAAGATGACAATATTTTCTTGAATTTTATTAAAAAATATTTATAGAAAAATAATTATTAGTACCAATTTAAATGTATAATCACAAAATCCTATGTTGTATTTCATGTGGGGAGAATTATGTTATATTTATATTTTTTTGTGACTATAAAAATTCATTTATAGTATAATACAGGTTTGGAATTAATGAATTTATTTCAGAATATTTGTGAATTTTTTTGATGGAAAATATGAATATTGAAACAATTTTTGATTATTTATAGATTCTTTATTCATTCTGAAAATGAGATTGGGATATTTGTTAGATTTTTCATTTAGTAAGGGTGATAATATATTTATGATAATAAATTATTATTTCATTGAATGTTTCAACATGGGGGATATAGTGGCAAATAATGAGCTATTGGTTTCGATTAATATGATAATGTAGTGATGCATGATTTTTGGAAATATCAAAATTCACTCATCATAGAATATATCCTAACCAGAGCTTGAGTGATCGCTAGTTGTATAGGAGTAGTAGTTGATTTACAAGGAAGGAAGTTTCATCACAAAAGAATACATTTATCAATTACCTTTAATTTTCTGACTATGTTCGTGATTAAAATTAATTGTATATAATATTTATTTTTTGGGACATGTGTGGAAAATAAATTTAAGAAGACTTTATTGTATAATGAGTTGATTTTATTTTACCATTTTTTATTTGGATAAAATCTTATAATTATGTGATCTTCTAAGAATTATTTATTTCATTTTTATTTTATAGTTCACTAACATTGTTAGATTTGAAGCTTTTTTAACATATGAAAACAAGATTAATGTTATTGGAAGATGGGAGTTTGTATTATTAGTTGATTGTTTTTTTAAATCCTAACGAGTATCATTTCTACATTACTCTTTGTACAGATATGTTATGGGTAATGGATTATTTTTGATGGCATAAACAACAGAAGTACATTGTTTTGAAATTGTTGAGATTTTTTTGCCATAATATATTATAAATTTTTATGTTTTGATTAAAATATCATTCCTTATTTTAACTCACTTGGTATGCCGACATAATTAATTAAAATTATGTTTTTACATTTTTTAACGTATCTTTTTTTCTCATTAATAGTTTTAACTGATTTATGAACAGAATCACATCTGCAATTCAAATAGTTTAATTCATCCATGGTCAATATTCTTTAAAAATATTCCCAAAATTTATACATTTTCCATTTTTTTGACCTATAATCATCACCTCTCAAATATCAAATTTTATACCTACATATCAATTCAATTAATCAAAATTTTTTCTATGTTTTCCTTTCGTTTTTAACACATTTACTCCACCTTCTATTGTGTTCAACCCTAACTTCAATATTCCTATTTATTTAGGTGGAAAATGATATTTAATTTGACCAAAAAATTAAAATATCAATATTAATATTTATCAACCATTTATATATAGGGTAGAAGTGGGAAATTTGAGATAAATAAAAAAACTAAATATTATTAATGAAACAAATATATCAATATCTATTCTAAATATTTTTAGATTATTTTTACACCTAAAATGTGTGTGATGAACATTAAATTTTATCTCTGGAAAATTTTAGAGACTCAATCTTATATGAAATATCACGATTCTATGATTAATAAATAAATAATCATTGTTTTTTTTCAAACAAAGAACTAAAAATTGAAATGTGGAAGTAATAAATTTAAATTGATGAAAATTTAATTTATAATGGTATCCTACCAAAACCTGCTTCTAAAATGGAGAGATTCATTGAGTTATCGATTTTTACCTTCATAGAGTTTTTAGAAATATATTACACTTATTAATTCCTATAATTATTGAAATTATAACATTAATTAATCAAACTAATCAATGCTACCTTAAATTAGTGTGCTTCCCATAGAGGATCCACTATAAGTCGTTAGAGAACGTAATAGTTTTTTTCAATAACTCCCTTTGTGAGAATTATGTTTAGATGAGATGAGTTAGAGTGTTTTCCCTTTTTTACAAGGGTAGGCCATAGAATTGTTTTTCAAAACCATAATGATGATATTTTAAAATATTGGGATTAGAAATTCAATTCTTTTTTTTTCTAAATATTATATGAGGAATTCAACTATATAGGTATAGTCAATTTTTAGTAGTTTTTTCTTAGATTAGGGAGAATTATTTTATAAATAATGTTATTGGTTTAGATCTATTAGTTGGTAGAGGCCAAATGATCATTATAAATCCATTTTATTATAAATACATTATTCACAATACATGGACCCAATAATAAGAATATTTTTTATCAATAATATGTTAGAAATTTCTATGATTTTACAATTTATAAGCATAATATTTAAAAAACAATTGACCAAAAAATTTCATAAAAAGGTCACTTGGAAGGGGAAAATTCAAAGGGCTTAAAAGAAAATATATGAATTTCCACATAGAGTATAACGAATCCACTTTAATATGTTTTTAAATTCAATCAATATTTATCCCAAAATAGATATACCTTTATAACTAGAATATATTGTTCCATTTGTTGACTATAAATATATAAATATGATATTAGATGATCAATTTTATTATCAATTCAATTATATATATATAAATAACTTTATCTTCTCCTTGAATGAACAATGAGAAGCAAAAACTCTACTAACCATGGATACACATTCCATCCCTCAAATAAATTTTAGAAAAAGGATGTTTGTTCAAATTCATGTTATGGTATAGTGTGTTTATTAAAGTAAAATTTTTTAATGGTAGATTTAAAAAAATATTGCATAAAAACTTATATATCAAAGGGGAATAATATATATAGAATTGGTCTGCATCGATATAGTAAAAATACTAGTGAAACTAATCTAAATACAAGATAAAATGTTATTTCTATAAGCATAAAACCCACCAAAGAACTCATGGATATGGTACGAAATAGCCTATGGATGCTATTATTGATTTCCCAGATAAAACTTGCATTAAAAATAATGAAAATCCAAAATTGATAAATCTTGAATGTGAAAAAAAACATGATAATATTTATTACTCTTCACATGAAAATGTCGATGACCAAAATAAAATTATGTGGGGACTAATCAAAGGGGAAAAATGAATTACACATTTTTGGGAGAAAATAATTTATACATACACATGAACGCTATTTTAATTTTTGATAGATGGAATGAATGAAAGGTAAATATTAATTCACATTTAATGAATCATTTATATATAATATATATTTTCACTAAATATATCCTTTTTACCATCCTTTTAATAAATAAATATAAATAAAAACACATCACTTCATGGAGGTATTAGTCCACACATACACATAGGGGATGATATCATTTTCCAATAGATGGAAAGGTAAAAAGTTAAATGATATCCTATTTTTTCAAAATCAATATTATTCTACATATTTAATTTACACTCATTTGTTCTATATTTATAACCATATATTTTATGGATATAGGATAATAGGAGACCTTTTATATGTTATTGGAGGGAAAAAATTCCCTTTACGTAATGAACTGAGTTAATTTCAAGTAAGATTAATTAAAAAATGGCTTCGAAATGATATAATTTGAAAGATAAGATGTGGATGTTTACAAATAATACAATATAAGAACATTTGGTCTTTTTTTGGTTATTTTTACCCATATATCCTAGTTTTAACCCCTGTAAACCCTATTTAAGATTATCATGATTACAATGTTGTGTACTATTTAGGGATTAAGAATGTTACAATAAAAATAAAAGTGAAGAACTAATTAAACAAGTATGTTATTTTCAAACATATTTCATTAATTAGTTTGGAGATAATATTTTTAAAAATATTCAATAATTTAATACAATATTATTTATTAGAAAATATTTTCAATTTTACATTTTGAAATATAAAAAAATAAATTAATATATTTTTATATATGACTCAGTCATATAAAATGCGTCCAAATTGACCAGAATTATATGATAAAGTATATATGGTTTTTTTCACTTAAAAAGTCCCTTGAAAAGTAGGCCAACGTATTTATTTATTGAAATAAATTAAAAAATAAAAATGAATAGGATCTTATTTCAATCATTTTCATAAAAGAGATCACATCAACCGGGAGCTCATTTGACCAAAGTGAGAGTAACTCCAAATCCAATATTAGCAAGCCCATCCACATCCATATTGGCCTCCCAAAAAAATGTTTGATGATGAAGTTGGGGATCACAATTTTATGCATTCATTTCATCCATTTATCTTTAAGAATTGACTAAATATGAAAAACAACATTCCTAATTTCCTGCACTAGGGTGGAAGAATCAATTTCAATTTAAAGTTTATTCCAACCTTTAATTTCTACCAATGAGACAACATGTATGATTCCATGCATCGCCACTTCAGGTGATGTAGGCACACCATATAATCCATAAATACATCCCATGAAATTACATTTATGGTACTGAAAAATAGCATAACACCTTGAGGGTCCTGGGATTCCATTATAGGAATTATATGTGATGATTTTAGTCAAATGAGTGAAGGGAGGAAACCCAAATACATCAATTGTACCCATGAAATGTTTTAAATTCATCAAAAACTATAGTTTTCTCAGAATGGTGATGCCCTGCATAATGTTTTCACAACAGTCAATACAAAACACACTTGTGTCTTTGATAGTAGCAAAGATCTGCTTCAAAACCAACTTCATTAATAAGTTCATAACTTCATGTATAATGTCATTACGGATAAACCAAATGGAGTATAATCATTCCATAACAGCAATCCAAAAAATAGTGCACACCTTGGGAGAATTTTATATGAATATACAACAACCCAAAAGGTCATGGAAGCATAAAATTAGATGGATGTGAAAACTGAATACTTCAAATATATCATTCTAAAGAGTTGATTAAATTGAACAACTAATAAATTAATTCCACACATCCTCTATATGATAATGACATAGGAAAATCTCAGATCAAATGGATAAACAAACTTTTGAATAATATCCTCAGTGGGAACAATGTTATGTTAAATCATCAGGATATGTGTTATCCATAAGTGTCTTATCCAATTCTTATTGAAAATGGATAGCTAAATGAATTCAATATTTGAGCCCCTAGGGTAATTCTAATAAAATAATATGCTACTAAGAACTCCATTTCAAGCCAGTTCGGAGAATGGAAAATTAGCGAAAGAAACAAAGGCATAATTATCCATAAAACATGAAGATAATCTTAAAAAATAGGTTTGGTGCATAAAAATAATTAATAGAAATATGATCTCCAACACTCAAATCATATGGATGAACATTATCAAAAGAGTCCAAAACTAGTCCCCTTATAAATCCAAGACATATGAGTAGATAACTTATTCAAAATCCATCTTGGTTATGTCATGATACACTGAAAAGATGATATAATTTATATAAAAATATAAGAATTAGTTTAAGAGTCACATCAATGTTTCATTTTATTAGAAAAACAGGATTTGAGAAACCCTAAACAATTTGAATTACTATGAAAGAGGATCTAGGTGATTTTAGCTTTAAAATCCCAGTATTATTAATCAACATAAACTAATTTGATAAGGTCATACAAAAATTATTCCAGGGGATAGTAACCAATATTCATTTATGTATATTTCTACTCCAAATAAAGATATTAAGCCAAAAATTTAATATTTTAAAAATACCTCTCAGATATTTACAGACCATGAATTAATAGGCCAATTTGTAAATAATAACAGCCTTAACTAAACTAATTCTTCCAACCCTGGAAAAATATTCCCCTTTTAAGTTGAGAGTTTCTTGGTGACCTTATCCACAATATCATCAAAATAGATAGCTCTTGGTCTCCCAAAAAATAGAGTTAATCCAAGATAATTAAAGGGCATATTCCCCTATCTGATTCCCGTATCTAGAAGAATAAAATTCTTCCTGGCATTAGAAAACATCTTCACAAAAAATAAGAAAGATATTTCCCAATTAAAATATTTACCCTGGAAAATTTCATACTGATTTAATATTTTATTTATGATAATAATGTTATTTTTACTAACCAGTAGAAAAAGAAATGTTACCATCAACATATAATAGGTATGTAGTGGAAGTGAGATACCTGGTCACTAGAATTGGCATGAGTATTCCTTGTGAGAACATGTGAGTGATGAGCCTGCTAAGATAATCCTCATAAATAGTTAAGAGAAAAGATGGAAGGGGATAAACTTGATAAACACTAGTATAGAATTTATAATACCATTTTGAGGAACCATTTAAGAGAGAGAAAACATAAAAGATCCAAAAAAGTAAGAAACACAATAAATAAAGGTGTTATTGAAACCAAAGAATCCATGCACTTTATAAAAAAATGACTATATAGAGTATCTGAAGCTTTTTTAATATCCATATTTAAAGAATGCATTCCTCTTCTTCATGGTTTTCTGAGAAAACTCGTGAATTTTGAGGTATATTAAATTAATTCATGGATAGATATTCCTTTAATAAAACTAAACTATTTCCAATAGTCAACTTACAAAGAAATGATTGAAATCTAGTTAGAAATATTTTTGATTATAACAATATAAATAATGTTTTTCAACTAAATGTGCCTAAAAATATGAATTTCTAAAGAATTAAAAATTTGGGGAATGCAGTGATTAATTGAGAATTAATAACCTAAGGAAGTTCTCTAGAATTTATGAAATAATATACCAACTTATAGACATCCCCTTTAATCACCTCACAATACATAAGATAAAATTAGTTATTAAATCCATATGGGCTAGGGGAACTTCTATCATTGAGGCTAAAAACATAATATTTTATCTCACAATCAAGGGGTATGCTAGTGATATAATGGTTTTCCTCAGAAGTGACCATAGAAGGTATAATTCTAACTATCAAAATCCCTTCTAAACAAGGACCCCTAAATAAATTAGAGTAATAATAAACAACATGGTCATGAATACATTAATTAATATGAATTACATTAACAACAAACATAAGAAAAGTGATGTCTAGTTATCCCTATAAATTATTTGAGGAGATTTAAAACTTTTGGTGTACTTATCTTCTTCTTGAAGACACTCAATTATAAAAGCATCCTTAAAAATAGATTTGTTCATTGCTAAGATAAAATTTAGACTATAAATAATACTAGAATCATTGGAGAAGTTTAGATTAAAATCAACTTTTGTTTCCTCATCCTGAAGTTGATAAAGAGTAGACTTGAGAGTTGTAATATATTTTTCCTACCCACTATAGGTGGCATTTCTCTAAATATTTAGCTTGAACTTCAGAATCTTCAATTTAATAGGTAATTCATACTCACCCCAGTCATAATTCCTGCTAATCCAAAAGTTAATAATGAGGCTCTCACAATCACTTTCCAGATCTAGGAAATTATTTAAATAAAAATGAAAGGGATTTATCTATTCTTTACCCTTGAAAATGAAAATAATTGGATGATGAACTGATGTTAGTTTGGGAATAGAGTTTCGAGAAATAGAATCCCATTTTTTTAAATATAAATCATTAATTAAATAATTTTAATGTTTACAAGAAACTATTCAGTTAATATATCTCATGTACCGAGTGTATTTGGCACCAAGGAAACTAACTTCAATAAACAAATTATAATTAACACATTCTTTGAATCCACTGAGAGAAATCTGAGAGTGAAGGGTCCCTTTTTCTAACTAGAAGAATAGAATTTGTTAAATTCACCAACACGAAGCTAGGGGAAGATATACCTCCCCAGATTCTCTCAATTTTATTCTATAAGATCCATCAGTCTTGATATCTGTTTCGTGAACAGATGAAAGAACATACCATCTACCTATATTCAAACTTAAATCATCAATAGATCATCTTCTCATCAATGCTGATAACATCAACTTTCTCCAAGGAAGGATGAGTAAAAACCAATAAATGATCTACATGTCCTAGTGAAGCATTTGAAGAAAAAATTTGATATCCATATGTAATAAAACCATAAAACCCATAGAGAAAGAATCTATGGGTTTAAAAATCCCATGAAACAAGATTTTATGAACCTGAATATGATTTTGAAAATAATTAATAGTTGTGGAGATATGAAAATTAAAATAAAAACATTCATTTATAATAAAAATTTTAATTCCTACTTTTTTTCCTTCATCATTCCTGAATAATATTGGGATTCATTCAACATCTTGTATAGGTTCCTAGTTTGAATTCTATTGATAATATATTCATCAAGACCCACTACATGTGGTTTTTCCTTATTACCCCGAGTTTCTAGTATGTAACCCTTGATGATTTTTATTGTTATAATGTTTAAGGGTTATTAAAGAGAGAGTTCAGAGAACATTGGAAGTAGTTTTGAGGCAAAATGGAAGTTGCACGGGCGACGCACAGTTTGACTAAACGTACGGACAAAAAGTGCATAACTGGTCCTCTTGGGGTAGTGGCTCAAGAATGGATAGATAATGATTAGGTAGACCATGTGAGAAATCCATGTGAGGGTCAGAATAGGCAGTAGAAAATGCATGGTTATCATATGGGTTTTCTAACTATGCAAACCAACTATGTAGATAGTTTAAGTGATATCCTAAAAAAGTGGATCTCACACATTTTGGCCTCTATATGGATCATTTTTTCTCTTAGGTTGCTATAACATGGGATTTTTTTCACCTATGAAAAAATATGGTTATCTTATCAACTAGGAGGCAATCGGAAGGCTTTCCTTGGTGAATCGAAGATATATTCTTGATGTATGTGATCATTCTTCATCATTCTTGATCAGTTTCCTAGATCTAATTAGATTTACTTCTTCTATTCTCTTAGTTTTTTATATATATGCCCATTATTGGTATATCCAGGTGTGTGGATTCCACGTATGATGATATTTGTTCTTGATCTTTCTAGGATAAATGATCTATGTAGGTTTTTTGGAGAATCGACCATGGTGTCTTGTGTGTTCTTCATTCATTATGGTTTTCATCAAAAAAATTTGTTGTAGGATGATTCATTTTTGACTCCACTTAGTAAAACTGATTGAATTATTTTTTATTGAATGTGTTTTGTTGAATTGGTTGAGATTTGGTTATTTAAATTTGTTTGGAAACCTTCTTGAGTGATGGTTGTGAAATATAGACAATTGGGGAATTTGAATGAGTGATTTGGTTCTTGGTTTTAAAATGAGGATTTTAAAAAGGTTATTTTCTTGATTTTCAGCACATAAATGGCACTTATTGTTTTCAATAAAAGGGTATGTTCTATTTAAATGAAATGTTTCTTAAAATTGTTTGGGATTTGGATTTCCAAATTTTTTTTGTTTTATTGAAGTGGGTTATTTTGGTAATGGAAATATTTGGAATTAATTGTGTTGGTGGGAGATCATACTTAATAGGCCCTTAATGAGGTACATGTACCATTGTGGTATAAGGTATTTTACCCTAGATAAGGGGCACATGTCATTGGGATACATGGTAATTTGAAGAGAGACTGATCATGAGTATAGAATAGTCAAACGAAACATGCATGTGTGGGTGTGTTGTGAACAATGTAATAGATATGACAAATGATAAGAATAATTTATTTTAAAGATTTGAATTAGCTATTTTTCAGAAAACATAACTTGCTGGAAATTTATTTCTTTTGGTTTTGTTTTTACTTAGTTGCAAACGTTTTTGGGAACTTGTTTATATTTGATTAAAAACTGTTTTGGTAAATTAAATTATATCAACTATTTTATATAATGTGGATAACTTATTTATCCTAGTTCCGTGAGTAGGTAAGTAATTCCAAAAACCCTACAGATTTTTATATGCACCCCCTACTTTGGAACTTTGGTGCTTTTGAAGATGTTATCTTCCGGGATAGGGTGAAAGGTAACTTTTCCCACGTTTTTAGCACTACCTCGTGATACTTGGGATGTTTGGTGATTGTGGAGCTTGAGGTTGTGGAGAAAGAAGTCTTGTGGTATTTTAGATTCTTGAGTCATTTATCCTATGTTTTCTTTGATACTGGTTTCTTATTATACTATCATGAACATTGATATGGTTTTAAGATCCATAATGTTTCGTAGTTGTCATTTCTTTTGTTCATTCCTAATTTAGTAAATGTTTTGGATATGGTTTGTTGGTATTTTAATTTATTTCTAAAAGGGTAAATCATCCCCCACTTGTATTCGATACCCTCGACATTTATTTCTTACCTTTGGCACCTTGGGGATGTCACTTAAGTCCATTTAATGAATCATTGTGCTCTCAATCCAATAAGAATGAGTGGGTAATTATAAATGGTATCAGTCTGGTTCTTCCTTTGTTGAATAAATGGTATTGTATTTTTCAGTCCTTTCCTAACAAGTTCATATTAGTGTAATAGTTCTGGGAGTGGAAATTTTTTCTTTTATATTACTTGGGTTGAAATCTTATATAGGAGTAGGATTGTCAAAACATGAAATGTATATCCTAAAAGGATATAGCTAACCCTTTTAGTTTGAACATCAAGTTACCAGGGAGTTGGGAACATAAGTTTTTCGAGACACTTCTAGGATTTAGAAATCTCATTGTCATGGGTTTAGCCAATGAGATAAGAATGAAATTTATTTTAGAAGAATCAAATCCTTCTAGGAGTGCATACTTCATTTCAAGTAATGATAAATATTGGGAAAAAGTGTTTATTTTTTAAAAAGTATAAAATTGTTTTCCAAATGAATGATTTTGAAAAAAATAATGAGTACAGAATTTTTAAAATGGATTAATTTTCAAAAAGCATTATTGAATTTTTTTCAAAAATGGTTAAACATGGAAAAAGGATGTTTTGGAAAATAATTTTGTTATTTTTGATGTCATTGAATTTGAAATTATAAGAGAACAGTTTCTAGAGATTGTGATTGATGGAGTTTGTTGTTGGTTTAGAAAATGGCACATGATAGGTGTCCCCAAAACCCACCTGGAGAAGCTGTGGAGAATGTGGTCTCACCTGAACCATCACTGAACCAAGAGCTAGTTCAGAGTATTGGCCAAGAATTTCAAGCTGTGGATACAAGGAAATAGAGGAATGAGCCAAGGCGTGTGGACCATACCATCCAGTATATGAAGTAGAATCCATCTAACTTTAGGGGTGATGTCGAACCCGAAAAGGAGGAGGCGTGGCTATGTAGGATGAATTCTATAATCAATTTCATCGGCACACCGGTGGAGCTAAAGGTCAAGCTGGTGACATATATTCTTGAGGAGATTGCACAAAATTTGTGGTATTTAGCAGTGCGGGCTAAATAGAAGGAAGGCTTCACATGGGAGGGTTTTGAAGAATTTTTTAAGAAACAATTATATCCTCAGATATTCATGATCCAGAAAAAAATTTATTCATTCACCATGAAGCCAGAGAGTCTCTCTATTATAGAGTATACAGTTAAATTCATGAATTTATTAAGCTTTACACATGAAGTTATGGAATGTGAGTCCCGGAATGCACGGATCGTCGAATCAGGGATACAACCAAAAATTCGATTAATGATTGCAGTACTCTGTATTATAGATTATAAAATGATGGTGAATAGAGGAACTCAGGATGAATGTGATATCTCAGGTTCGATATGAGGAGCTATCATGATATATACATGGATTGGTGGGAACTCAAACACTGGAAGAAAGAATAAAAGGGAATCCTATTTCCCAGGTGCAAGTGGAAATCAGAATCATACTTTGGGATTGGTGAACTTTTCTCCATGATCCCAGAGTAGAGTAGGTTTTTTTCAAAGTGATTTTCTTGACTCCATAATGTGAAAATTTATGGGACAACCTAGAGTATGCCATAACTGCAAGAACGTGGCGCACCATCAGAGCTATTATAGAAGTTCTCCAAGGATAGGTGCTCAGGTCACTTCTAAGGAGTTTCCAATATCATATTCTTCATCAGGGTGAGGACAATAGAATCGGTCTCATCAGTAGAGCATAGCTAGCCGTAGTGATTCTATGAATACCATGACACCTCAACCATAGAAATCTCAGTAAGGCAACATTGTGAACAACGCAGTGACAAAACAATTTTATGGAGTTGAGAAGTTGTTTGTCGATGATAAAGCTAGACCATCTACTATGAGGGGTATAATTATTTTCAATTATACCCTTGTGAAACTTCTCTTCAGTACTAGTGCATCGTAATATTTAATTTCTTGTCATGTTGCTGATTTTTTATGATTAAATTTGGAAATGATACCTTCTATTTTGAAACTAAAAACTCCTCTTAGTGAAAGAGAGTGCCATGACATTGTTTGTAGAGTATGTGTTATAACTGTTAACTAAACTGAGTTGAAATGTAACATCTCAATATTTTACAGTGATTTAAGTGATGTTATCCTAGATTTGGAATTTTTGACAATGTTTAAGGCTCAAATCAACTGTTATAGGAGAATAGTAAGTTTCACGACCGCAGATGGCATTGAGTATCTCTTCAGAGGAGAAAGGATGGTAATGAAAGGTGAAAAGAGCTTTTTCGAACCAACGGTGGGAATTATCTCTTACTAGTTAGTATTATTGACTTTGTAATTAATGAAAGAGCTCTAATGAAATTGTTTTCCACCAGTTGTGGATCGATTTCCAAACGTATTTCTCGAGAACTTCTCATGATTACCACCTATAAGGGATATGGTGTTTACAATTGATCTCATTCCTGGTAACAAATCTATTTACATACCATCTTATATTATTGAACCAATTGAGTTATGGTAATTGAAAGTGAAATTAGAGGGATAATAAAGAAAGGGTTTTACTTGACCAACTATATCTCTGTGGGCAGCACCGGTCTTGTTCGTGAGAAAAAATATGGAACACTTCAGTTGTGTGTTGGCTATCATAATCTTAACCAAGATATAATAATGAATAGATATCCACTTCCATGAACTGATGATATGTTTAATAAAATAAGTGTATATCAATGGTTCTCAAAAATTGACTTGCGATATGGATATCTCCAATTGTGAGATAGAAAGGAGGATATTCCAAAGGCAACATTCAGAAGTAGATATAGACACTACAGATATTTAGTCATGCCTTTCGGTCTAACGAGTGCACCAACAATATTCATGGATTTTATAAATCAGATATTTTAGTGATATCTAGATTATTTTTTTGTGGTGTTATCTTGATGTATTAAAATACATGGGATAACCATGAGATACACCTGGAAATAGTGTTACGAATCCTAAGATATCACTATTTTATTCCAAATTATCATAGAGTGATTTTTAAATATAGGATGTATGTTTTTTTGCTATGTCATTTCTGAAAAAGGTGTTTCTATTGATCCTAAAAAAGACAGAAGCTATTATCTCGTCGAAAATATTGAAAACATCCTTCGAGATACAATGTTTTCTTGGTATAGTTGGTTACTACTCACAGTTTTTGCATGAATTATCATGACTATCATTTCCAATGACAGCTCTAACATAGAATAATTCTTCATTCCAATGGAACGAGGAATGCCAACAGTCTTTCTAGGAGCTAGCGGTTAAGCTTACATCATCACATTTCTTGATTTTTGCAGAATCAGGACAGGATTATGTAGTGTATTGTGATAGTTCAGGATCAGGGTTGGGATGCATTCTCATACAAGGAGACCATGTGTTTTCCTATGGTTCACGGCTGTTGAGACTACTTGAGAAGAATTATCTAGCACATGACTTGGAGTTAGTGGTAGTTTTCCATGCTTTAAATACTTGGTGTCATTATTTCTTTGGTGGTAAATTCACTATGATTATGGATTATAAAATCTTGAAACACATTTTCACATGGAGATATTTGATTCTGAGGCAAAGGAGATTGATGGAATATCTCCAAAAGTTTGACTTTTACTTGATGTACACACGAGGGAATGAAAATTCAGTGGTGGACACATTGAGAAAAAATTCATATGCCCAATTGGTGAAAGAAACATCAGATGAATGCAAGTTGATGTCGGTCCTAGATGACATGCATGTGGAATGTGATGACCAAGGTGATGTTGTGGATTGCTTTTTAGCTACACTAGATCCTGATTTGGTAAAAATAGTCGAACATACATAATCATTTGATGCAAAATTTCAGGTTACGAGTTCAAAACTCAATGCTGGGGAGGGATAAAAACATGATGGGAGTTCAATATTGTGCTTTAGAGATAGGATAGTTGTTACTATTGGTTTTCAGGAACAAATCCTTAATTATGACCACCATTTGAGATGGTTTTTATATCCAGGTACATAGATGATGTGTATGTAATTGAAGCCACAATTTTGGTGGAATGACATGGATTGGAATATGGACGAGTTCCACTCATGGTGATTAACTTTTCAATAGGATAGAGAAGAGAATCAAAGACTAGTAGGATTTTTTCCATCTTTACCAAATCTAGTGTTAAAATGGGACGAGATAAAAATGGATTTTGATACAGGTCTTCCATGAATGGTCCGTATACACTATTTCATATGGGTGATTGTGGACCGACTTATATTGTCGGACCATTTCATTCCAATTTTTGAAACTCATGTGGTGGAAGATTTTTATAAAACCTATATTCAAGAAGTGTTAAAGAGGCATGGTTTAATGGTGTCAATCATCTTATATGGAGATCTAATGTTCACATATTGTTTTTGGAATTCCTTACAGAAATCCCTTGGGACTCGGTTGGCTATGAGCTCGTCATATCATCCTCAGATAGACAGCTAGTTTGAGATGAAAATACAAACATGGGAATACATGATTCGGGCTTGTCTAATGATTTGGTGGGTCATGGGAAGACAATATAACCTTGGTGGTGTCTTTATATAATATCATCTATCAATACTTGATACACATGGATCTGTTTGAAGCACTGTATGGGAATCCTTTCCATTCTACACAATTCTTGGTGGAAATAGGTGAAACTTCAATAGTTGGGCCGAGACATGTCCACCAAAAACTGGAGAAGATCCAAATGATTAGAAAGAGGATGTATATGGCCCAAAGTCATCTGAAATATTTCGTATATCATCATAGAATATCGTTGTAATTCACTATGGTGATCATGTCTTCTTTGGGATATCTCCAAGGCTTGAACATTGTCATTTTAGGGTGTGGGTAAATCCATCTAATTGATACATATGCCCTTTAGAGATACTAGAATTCATTGGAGAGGTGGCATATCAGTTGGAATTACCACCACGATTCATTTCAGTGCATAATGTGTTCCACGTATCTTAGTTGAAAATGTATCATCATGATACTGATCAAGTGATCAGATGGGGTCATATTGACATAGAGATGAATGCTTCGCTGATACATATCTCAGTATGGAATGTGGATAGTAATGAGAAATCCTTTCAGGAAAAAATTATTATTCTATTGTGGTTTTTCTGGAAACATGGTCAGATTCAGGAAGAGACATGGGAACATGAGAAGGAAATGAAAGAGTAGTGGCCAGAACTCTTTCAGGGCAGGGAATGTTTTCTACTATATGAGAACATAAAGACCAGTGGTGGGGAGAATTTAGTATTACTTATTTCTATTATGTTACCATACATGATAATTTTCAGGGTTATAATCTTTAAGGGTTATTATTGGGAGATTTGGGAGAACATTGGAAGTAGTTTGGAGGAAAAATAACCATCCCACGGGCGGCACACGGTTTGTCTAACCATGCGGCCAAACCGTGCGTAATTGGTCCTCTTGAGGTAGTGGATACATCATGGTAGAAGAATAACTAGGGAGATAATGTGAGGATTTCATGCAAAGATCTTCCTAGGAAATAGCTAACACACAGTTAACGCATGACTTTTCTAGCCGTGTGAACCAACCAAGAAGATGGTTTACGTGAGATCCTAAAAAAGTAGATCTCACAGGATTACCTACTAGGTGGATCATCCTTACTTCTAAGAAGCCATAACACATTATTTTACTTCTCCTAAGGACAAATAAGTTTCTCCCATTGATCCAGAGGCAATCCAAATGCTTTCTATAGTGAATCGAAGATGGATTCTTGAGGCATGTGATCATTCTTTGGTGTTCTTGATCAGTTTCATAGAGCTAATTAGATCTACTTCTTATATTCTCTTAGTTTCATATATCTATTCCCTTTATGGGTACATATATCTTTTTTTATTCCATTTATTATGATATCTATTCTTGATCTTCCTAATAGAAGAGATCTATGGTGGATTCTTTGATAATAGACTCAGTTTTCTTGTTCATTCTTCATTCGATGTGGTTTTTGCCAATACCTATAAGGTAAGAGGCTTCTTTCTCAACAACACATAGTATAATTGATTGTAATGCTTTCAAATTATATGTGTGGTGTTGAATTGATTGATATTTGGTGGTTGAACACTTGTTGGAAAACTTCTAGAGTGATAGTTGTGAAATATGGAAAATTGGGGATTTTGAATAAGTGTTTTGGTTTATGGTTTTAAAATGTGGATTTTAAAATAGGGGATTTATCAAGATTGTTGGAACATAAATTAGATTTTATTTTTTCAATAAAAGGTAATGTTCTATTAAAATTTAATGTTTCTTGTAATTGGTTGTGCTTTGGATTTCAATAAATGTTCAGTTTTATTGAATTTGTTTTTTTAGTATAGGAAATATTTGG
Organism: Viscum album; assembly: GCA_963277665.1. Lineage (NCBI taxonomy): Eukaryota > Viridiplantae > Streptophyta > Magnoliopsida > Santalales > Viscaceae > Viscum > Viscum album. The sequence continues at coordinate 1,010,505,052 of OY728141.1, read as the reverse complement.
CATAAATGGTGTTGGTGTGAGTTCATGCTTAATGGTTCCTTAATGAAGGATGAGTACCACTGGGGTAGAAAGGACTTGAGCCTGGATCCTAGACATGTGTCATTTGGACAAAAACTAATTGGAAGAGAGACCTCTCATGAGTATGGAACTGTCAAATGAAGCATGAATGTGTGGGTGTGTTATGAACTATGGGATAAGTATGGAAAATGATAGGAAAATTGGTTTCAAATATATGATTTAGTTATTAACCAGGAAAAATATTTTTTTAATTGGTTTCTTTTGGTTTTGTTTTCACATGGTTGAAAATAGTTTTGGAACTTGTTCATATTTGGTTATAAATTATTTTGGTAAATTGACTTATATATACTGTTTTGTATAATGTGGTTAAATTTTATATCGTATTGGAATGAGTATGGAAGTAATTGAGGGAAACCTACTGATTTTAATACTCACCCATGCTTTGGAACATTAGTGCTTTGCAGATGCTATCTTCCATGACATGGGAAAAGATAATGTTTCCCATTTTTTAGCACTGCCTCATGATACTTGGGTTGTTCGGTGATTGTGAAGCTTAGAGCGTGTGGAGAATAGAGTCTTGTGGTCTTTTTAGTGTCTTGATTTGTTTATTTGATGTTTGATTTGATACTAGTTCGGTCTTATGTTGTGGGAGAATTTGATATGGTATTTAGATACACGATGTTTCTTAGTGGTATTTCTATTGTTCATGCATTATTTAGTAAATGGTTTGTCTATGGTTTTTTAGTTTGATCATTTTTTTATTAAAGGGTAGATTGTCCCCTACATGTATTTGAAATCCTTAAACATTTATTTCCAGCCTTTTGTGCCATGGGTATTTTGCTTATGTCCAAGTAATGAATCATTGTGCTCTAAAGCCAATGAGAATGAGTGGGTCATTACATTCCTTCCCCCTAAATAATGATCAATTACCTATAGTTGGAATGGATGATTACATTTTTCCTCCAATTCTTCCCCCGCTTTTACCATGTCACACAATTAATTATTTTGAGGGATCCACATACCAGATTCCATGGATGAAACCCTTGTAGCTAATGGAGGATGAGTCCCTAAGACAATGATAGAGGAACCAGGGTAAGTAACCTCTCCAATAGCTTCATTGAAATTTCCATGATCAACAAAAGTGTAATATTCATTATAAGTATGAGGAATTGAAGGATTAACCTAAGATATCAAGGCCGAAGAACTCTCAAACTCATCCTCTGAGCCACTATAATATATAGGAATTTTAGAGCTTTGGACAAAAACATTCATACAACACTTCTTCTCAAGTACTTAGTCACTTTTAGAAAAAACATTTAAATTATTACAATTCGTATTCAGGACCAGATTTACCGCATCTTACTCATCATTTGAAGTAGAAAATGTAGTGCTCGAGGTTGGAAACCTCTGAACCATAGCCTTTTAGCCACTAGTATCGATAAAAAAAATTCAAATCTTGGGAAATTGTATTTGTACATCCCTTATTCTGAAGTAGGGATTCACCTTCAATAATATATCATAAATCCACAATAATAAAATTCACCACCCCGAACTGACCTTTTTATGGAGGTATATCCCCACCTTAGACACCCTCACCCTTGGTGAAGAGATTAGAAATATGCAAGGAAAAAACCAATGTAGTAACATCAATGCTCGAACTGTCTTTAACCTATATACTCAGGTGGATTTCCACATACTTATAATTTATCAACTTGTGACCCATACACAATTTCTTTCCCATCTTAGGTAAGGGATCATTCAATTTATTCTTCCTTCTAACCTCCTTCCATGAATTTTCATTTTCAGCTGTAGTGTTCATTCCTTTCTTAGTATGTTTCTATAATTAGAATATGAGTGACAAAAAATATTGTAATTGAAAAAAAATGGTGGTTTCTGGTCATACTCAATTCTAATTTCAAACTTTTAGTCATTATCAAGGAATTGAACCACATCAAGAAATTTTTAATCCATGTTCACTTCAACAAGATCATGAGAATAAAATCCAAGATCGCCATATATAGTGTCTTGATCTATCTTCAGAGGAGTCCCCACGCAATTAAGAAGATAACAGGGGATTTTGGGATTCTAGTAAAAACAATTAATTCCCTGCAAGAATATCCACGCTTGATCTATTTTCTTCCATTGAGTGATGGGGTTGACGTTCCAATCCCATTCAATTAATTTGATGAAACCAAGTTTCAGAATGGTAGTCCCATTGTACCCGGATACCCTTAGATCATCCTAGGTATTCAAATGAATGTGAAAATCCCTCTTTCAATTGGAATAATATTAATATACTTCACATTCTAACATTTACAATTCCTCTCCATTATATTATGATTTATTCAAGGGTTATCTTCCTTGACATGGGAAAGGTTTCCCAACACAAAGAACTTACCGGATTTAAGTCTCTACATAACTGTATCCTTGTCAGCAACCAAATAATAAAATTATTCCAACAATCTTATTTCAGTGGTTGATGGAATTACATTCACATATTCATTACTATAAGAGCCTCATAAATTATCAAAAAAATTGACTCCTTTGACCCTTGGAGCAAGGCCCAATTCCACATCGGTAGAGGTAGGTCCATCCGAATCCTTGATATAATCCACATAAAATTCCCATAACGAATCAACATAATCCATGACATGTCATGGAGACACTTTATATAGGGTTTTCAAGAACCTCTATATTCAAACTTGACCTTCTTGCTTATCCATCGTCCGTGCTGTTATCTCATTATTTAGATCACGATGATCAAGAATAAATTGTTAGATAATGAATTTATTTTCTATATAATGATTAAATAAAACATTGACATGTTTATAAATCATTTTCGTCTTTATTGTTACCTTTAACCCCTTGGTCAAGAAATATTAACCACTGCCTTGATAATGAATTTTTCGATATAAAATATTTTTAATTTCACATATAATGTGAAAATTTACTCATAAATGGATACATGATTTCTTTTTTATCATTTATTATCATAATTACCTTATTGAAATATAATTTTTTGAATTTAAATAACATAATAAAATATATTTAAAAAAAATAGAATAAATGGTATTTTAAAAACTGTTTAAATAAGTTGGCTTTGAAGGAACCATAACAGAAATAAAACAAGAATGTAAACCATTAATACAACTATAATGTGATATATTTGTCATCAAAATTCATCATTCACATTTACTCACTCAAAAAAAATTACTTTTACATTTTTTAAAATCATTTACATGATTTTTTCCTATCATCCACAAGATTTATAAGAGTATATCCTAATTTTTAATGGTTATTATTTCAGTTCTAAAAAATTAATAAAATTTACATGTTAAAGAAAATATTTTTAAATTTAAAATTAATGTTTCTAAACCAACATTTATTATTTTTTTCCATATCAAAAAATAATATAGATGTTAAAAAAATCAAAGATTCATTTTTGACTCTATCTTATAAATAAATATTATAATGTTCAAAATCAATATTAGAAGGAAAAATATCATATTTTCAATTTTCATATGATTATGGATGTATTAGACCCATCCAATTAAATAATGGGCTGTTCTTGGATAAATTTTAGAATTATAACATTTAATTAACAAAATTTATATTTGCCACAGTAACCAAAACTTATTATGGTCACTATTCATATAAACAAAAAATAAAGGGTCTTATTTTCAAAAATTGATCTTTATGATTTCAAATGTGGTAACAATTTTTCATTATTAAATCTCTAATTTTTTATTATATAAATTCTGAGAAGAATATTTAAAACACAATGAAAACACATTTTTCAGAAAAATTCCATTTTAAGTATACTTTTTTTGTACCAAATAAAATAATAATATTGTCTTCAATGGAAATAATTTGATTACTCATAATATACGAGAAATAGTGTTACATTGAAGATATTATGAATCAAAATGGTTCTTGATAATGATTAAAACATTAGTTTTCTATAAAATTCAGTATTGTTAAATATTAACAAAAAAAAGAAATAATTTCAGGAAAATCCCAAAATATTTCTATAATATAATTTTTATTTACAATGGTTATTTTTTTATTCATTATATAATTTTATTTTGATGTTTTAAAAATTAATTATATTTTCTAGAAAGAAAAATTCAATGAAATCAGTTTGAATGAAAAAAAATATTTTTGAAGTAGAAAATGAAATTATAGAAAATAAAGTGTTATTAGTCAATCCATTTGCATTATAGAAATCCATTATACATATTTTTATAATTTTGTTATCCAAAATCATAATTTAAATTTAAATTTCAATTTTATAAATGTTACATTTAAATAATAATATTTATATATAGGTTCATCTAAACGTGATGTTTCATGTAATGAAAGAAATCAATTAAATCAAGTTTATTTAAAAATAAATGGTTTCTAAAATATTTGGGTGTTAAATTTAATCCTATTAAATTAATTTAACCCTTGTAAAAATATTTTGTTCATCAATGTATTAATATTTTAATATACCTTTAATGAAAATAAAAAACATATAGTGGGATAATAAAACATTATTTGAAGAGGGTAAGTAGAAAACATATTGGTTACCAAAAATATCAATGATTAGGGAATCTATATATATAGAAAATTGTGGGGTTGTTAAAATCAGTTGAATAATAATAATAACAATAATAAAAAAATAATAATAGTGTGTGATAGGTAATATGGTAATGAGAAAGTAAATGAACCCAAAAACATAAATCCGCAAGGGGTAAAAAGACCATCCATTCATTATAAATGAATTTAATATGATAAGTTTTTTATTTCAATATCCTTTTCCGAGATTTGAGGAATTATTTTACCATTTAGACTAAGAACATAGGGAAATACACTTTTGGGAAATATACAATTTCATCATTTAATCCATTTCACCTATAATCTCATCTTCTTCTCCAAGAGATGAGTAATTAAGAATGTTTTTTATATTTGAGGAAATAAAATAATCTTATAAAGGAGAAAATAATCCATAAATAATAAAAATTTATTCCTATATTAATTTCTAAAAAATTATTATTAAAATATATGCTAATAACCTAAATTAATAATCCACTGTTTGAGGAAATAATACATTAACCCTAAAAAAATCAGCAATAAATCTATCGGAATAAGTAAGAATGAGTGTATAAATTTATAAATCTATATCTTAAATAATCTCAATAAACTAATAATTATTTAATGTTTTTACCTAAAAGGTTATCTCAAACCATTCAACATGCATCTAAAAAAACATATAGAATACATTCAAAATAATATATTATGTTTAAACTAAAGTATAAATATTCTTTAATCTACGATAATCTTCACCTATAAAATCATTTGAATATATTTTCTTACTAATAGTGATATCACATATGCAAGTGGTAAGTGCCACCACCTTGTCACCATGTGGTTATTGGTTCAGCAGATGGGTCCTTATAGAATACGATGGGTTATTTCCATGAATTCATGTTTTCCAATTTTTAACAAATTGTTAATATAATTCCAAAAACTATCCCAATAATTTGACCAAAATCATAAAAAATAAAATTATTCATCATGTAACTTTTTATAAATATGATTCTATATTCAACATATTTTTTCAAAATAATAAAATAACATTAATTGATTATTGTTATCTTAACATAAATGATCATATGAATGATATTCTATATCAATAATATTAAACTTATACTTATATTATATAGAAAATTATTCCATATATAACCCTCCCACTAATTCATATTCTAAAAAAATTATATTCCCACAATTATCACCCAATATAACCATAAAAATGATAAAACCCAGTACATATGACCTCAAGGATATTACCATAAGATGCATCTGGAATGATGGATGAGATAAATTTTAACAACTCTTTTCATTAATATTACCCTAAGATGCATCTATATGAAAAAAAACACCTACAGTATCTAGATATTGATGCAATAAAATAAATACATTTTCATATATAAATTACTAAATTCATTTTTATATTATAATTTAATACGAAATATCCTCATTTTCTATCATAGGGTATGTTTTTGGATCATTGTGATCCTAATTCCAATTCCTAATGTTTTGAAAAAATATGTGTAATTCCAACTATAAATACGCCAACTCAAGTAGCCAAAATGTAGTGTCATCTTCACTATATTTTCACTATACACACGTAAATTCATCCCAGTTCACTTAATAGTTTTAAGAATTGGTAACCTAGATACATACATGAATCTCACATACATTTTAAAAAATAAATTACAATAAATTATTTCATTTGAAGGAATAATTTTCATCGCTAGAATATCCTTATAGATAAATAATTTTTTCACATTCTAGAATCCTTGGTAAAAGAAACAAAATAAGGGTGACCTCAAATTCATAGTAATGTTAACATACAGTGGGATATATCTTGATTAAATGAGACACTATTAATATAGGATGGTAAAAAACTAAAAAAAGTTTTTTAATAAGTAACTTGATCAAGAAGAATAATATGGATTGAATAAATTATTATAAATTAATTAAATATAAACAATAACATGACATTTACACTTATACCTGGATATCATAACTATCAAAAGTAATAGCATGGAAATCAATTATTTATTTCATAATGATGTAATACATTATGGAAAACATTTTAAACATACCACCAAGTCCTCCTGCAATGAATTCTTAAACAATTAGCAATACCACTTCTAAATACTAATCTTATTTTTTCTCAAGAGGCCAACAAATAAATTGATGGGAGATATAGTTCCAAGCCCCTCTTCTGTCATTATATGTGTAATATATTAGTCATAATAATAAAAATTACAACTTAGTCAACATTTCATAATAATCAATAAATGTAATTATTATAAGAACTATCATATTCAATGATAAAACATTCCCTATTAAAAATGATTATAAACCATACAGTAAAATTAGGTGAATGTTATCAACAGATTATATCCTAAATGAGGTTTATGATTTATCAGAGGATATCAAAAAACTGGAAATTTTTTTGTTTAAAATTATTACTAAAAATATATTAGCGTGAATGACAACTTAATATTGAAATAAAAAATTGAAAATCCAAATTTTAACATCATGTATTATCATATTTCACTTATTTTAATCTTTGGGGTTTTGTTTTGGGTTCAAAGGATATTAGATTTCTTATTGAAGAGGTTTCTACTAAACCTATTTCTACTACTAAATTCGGGGAACATTTTTTGCGTATGTACTAGATTATGGTGTACCTGATATAATGGTAACCATATATAAAATGGTAAATAGAATTAAATTATAAGAGAAAATAAATTCATATTTTATTTAGTAAAATCTGTTGACACCATAAAAATATTGTTTACTCTATAAATCCATAAATTTAGATTAATTTATTACCATGTGAAAATTCATATTGTATTAATTCATTATAGGAATATTTCTCCATATGAAATATATTTATGACATAAATACCCTTGGAACAATAGATTTTCTAGAACATAACAAAGAACTCCCCTCTAATTTTCTTTTATCTTACCTTCCTCGAACCCTAGGTACCAATATATGTGATTTAGGGTTTCTCTATTCCCTCCAAGAACCATTGTTCAATTCTCGATCTTAGTGGTTTTTGTGATATACCTCTCTACTATGAATCATTTCTACTAATTTGTTTTCATTTTTCACAGTATAGATGTTGCCCTACATCATTGCATTCTTTGACATTATGGTAAATTTTGTTTGATACTTTCTAAATCTATTATGTGATCTAATTTTGGGGGCTTTTCCTTTATTGTTTATGGTGAATCAGCAGTGTATTCTTTGAGGTTTGTTTTGATTCATCCTTTATTAAATTTTTTTGGTTTATGGATTTTTATTTTAAGAGGTAGAAATAAAATATTAGGAATCTATTATTGTCCTTTTATTCCTTTTATTTTTAGTGGATTCCAAAGTAGGTGTTTGTGGACTGATATTGATTTTGGTAGTTTTGTTTCTAACCACTGTTTGATGGTCAATTATTTCTCTTGTTTTTCTAAATTGTTTTCAAAATAAATTTCCATAATTGATTTGTGTGTGTGTGATGTGATTTGAAATAAAATATGGATTTTTCCTAGTTTTTGGGAAAATGAAAATAGTGTTTTCATAACATTATGAAATGTATTTTTAATTAATGACTTATAAATGAAGAATTTTATTCGAAATTAATTATTAAAGTCCATTTCGATCAGAATCTGGGAAATGAAGCATAGGTGATGCCTTGGCTACTTAGGAGGAAGGTGTATTTTAGGGTCATTATCGATTTTACTATTTCAGTGTTCACTCATGCGGTGTTCCTCATATCCTCAAGGACATTATCATATTAACATGGTATTGAAATTGGGGGGGGGGTCACTCATGGGGAGTTCCTCTCTTACATAATCCAACGATCTATGGAATTTGGTGTGCACTAGTCATCGTTTACGATATGAGTAGTCTACAAGAATGACCTGTTGTGATCCGTTGAATGTATACAACTGTTCATTGGATATTTATTATTCTAGATTTGATATTTATCTATGATTTTGATAAATGTTTATAAAAATTATGATCTGAAAAAAATGAATGCATTGTTTTGGAATTTGGGAAATAGTGGAATATTTAACATGCATTCGATAAAAAATTATTTACATTCTATCATGAAATGTTTTCTATAAAATTACAATATTATTAATATTTTAGTGGATTGATATGGGACACCATGGTGGGATCCTATTGATCATATTTATCTCAACACCTACATACCCTTTCATTAGTGTGTAGAATTAGTTTTTTTTTTTGAAAAAATAAAGGTGCCATAGTTAGGATGGGAGGTTTTTATATACGTGGTATGGGTATATAGTTATGAGATGGTAGGACATTGACAATGTTATGACATGAGGTATCCCATTTTTATTTTAGTATTATTTTTATATTCGGAATTTGTATTGGGTTTTGTTCTATCTAATTTGACTTTTACTAGTACTTATGTCTTATTCCATACATGGAATAAATTTATTATTGTTTACGTAATCTATTTTCTTTCATAAATGTATGTATATTCCATGTATCATATTATAGTTTGGAAAAATATTTCCCTCAATTGGTTTTTTGATGTCTAGTTTGTAGTCTCATACCCGTACAGATTAGGAATGCCTTTCTTATATTTGTTCAATCAGGTCGTGTGCCATTTTTTAATGGTATACTCAGTTGGTTTGTTGTAAATTTTTTATCAAATAATGTTTTTAATCTAGATTCATTTTCATGGTATGTCTGTAATATAATATAGAATATTTTTAGGATATTAGTGGTAGGTTATAGTGATTGTATGGATTTATATTTTGTGATGATGCTTCAGTTACCATGTGATATGGGGATTTTTTTTCTACTATTTTGTATTCATGATCTTAAAATCAGTTTCCCACTAAATTTAAATAGTTTGAAAGAATATTAATCAACTATTTGATTGATTTTTCCTATTTCTGTGTATACGGATTTTCCAATGATATTTTTCATGAACCATCCAGGGTACCCTAGTAACCAGATAGCTGAATCGGTCCTGACATTTTATGAATGGAATTATTGATCCCAACGAGTCAGTTACTACTACCTGAAATCATTGTAAATGAAAGTGGAAAATATTTTTCCACTAAATATGTCACAATAAAAAAAATATAGTAATTGATAGAAAAAAATTCAATGGGGGTAACTATACCAGAAGTAAAATAAACATAACATCCAAAAACAATAAAACCAAATTCCCAAAAATAAGAAAAAATTACCATGTCCCAAAGCATGCCACAAAAAATGTCTACATATACACAACCAAAACCACCTCAACGTAGTGATTTAACTTTTCTTGAACCAAGATGAAGATAATTTACAAACATCCAAATATACAGGTAGGGTGTGAGATAACATCCTGATAAAGTATCACCTTTTATTCCATAATAGATTCCAATATTTAGTCAATGAGATAAAATTATTTCAATTTTCAAATAATGAGATTTGTAATTTCCAAATTATATTTTTTAAAAATCCTGATTGACATTTTAAAATATGGAATAAATTTCATATTAATGAAAAAAATTTAACTAATGTCTTGAATAAAAACATTTTTTTGAAACAAATTTTTATATATACGAAGAAATGAAAAAGAAGTTCAAAATAATGGAAAATTTTTATTTGGAAAAAAACCAAAGAGAAACATGGTCATACACCTAAGAGGGTAAAATAGTTCTAGGCTATAGGGACCCCACATTCAAGGTGACACAATAATATATACATATGCTTCTTTGATCTGTAGCCAAAGAGGACTCATCATAATCTCTTAAGGGATGTGATGTGATTTATTTATGTTTTGTAACATTTAAATTATAATGTAATTTCCAAATGACTCAATAAATACCCAAGGCTTGCATGTGCTCTTACATAAAATCAATGATGGTAAATTTATATTAAATTTTTTTAAAATGAAATTCTTCCCATTCTCCATTTCAAATATACATATTTCCATTAAAAAACCATAACAAGGATTTTTAATAAAAAACATGCCCATTTTCGAAGATATAACCAAACGTTTCTTATCAAAACCACTATAATCCATTATAATGAAATACCATTTGAATTCAATTTAATCTAATTATATTAAAAACTTTTCCATAAAACCAATATGAGAGTTTAAATTCATCAATTTTAAGTTCCCCATATTTATATCAATTTCTCAAACAAACCAAAATTCCCTTGATCTGCGGGTTTTCCCAATTTCATGGCAAACCCAAATTTCCCAAAACAAACTGCCCAATTAAATGGAATTGGATTTTTAATAAACCAGTTGAATTAAATTTCAAGAAAATTTATTTGAATAAAATAATTAAAATTAATTCAATAAATTTAGGTTGAATAAAATTTGTCTATCATAACACAACCACCTCCCTTTCACGGAAACACATGGCCAGAAACTAACCCCACCAATAATCATGAAGGCACATAAGATCTAGGAACAAAAACTAGAAACAAGATTAAACAACATGTGTTTTATATCCATCTTTCCAAAAATGATATATCACAATCCAAGGAAATAAAGATAAGAAATAAAGATACATGGAGAAATCGTACCCGGAAGGTCACACCGCAAATGCAACAACGACCCACTACTGATCAAAATGACTAGAAAGGTTTTGAGGGATCAGAAATCCCATGGGGAAGACTCTTGTGTTAGTGGAAAATAATTCTTAAGAGGAGACATAGATAAATCATCTAGTCTTCATGTTTAAAAACAACCATTGAGACATTTCAAGAAGTGTATACAAATTACAGGTCGTGAAATTAAAAAATCCCAAAATCGCAAAAAAAAACCCACAACCATTTTTTGAAATCAGATTTATTCTTACTTTATAATTTACATGTTGTGTAACTATATTACACATTATGTAAATCCCAACTACACTATAGAACAAATAGTTTTTCTACTTAGAATATAATTAGTATCTGAATTCACCATTATAAGTATCCTCCCAATTTCTTCTCGGCCATACCCAAATAGAAAAAGGAAATATATGAAATGGTTTAAAAATTACTTGTCAGAAGATTAATATGACGTTACAACCACCCACCACAAAAAAATTTGTTCGCATAAATCCTGTTAAGAATATTTCTTATCAGAAAAGATGAGGCGACTACTCTCTCAACAGTGCCTCACACTCCAATGTCTCATTAAAAATAGAACTTTGCTACAATAGAACTCAAACCAAAGGTATAGACTTCTATGTAGTACCTGGGATTCAAAAATAAACATCATCACTAGGCATTCATTTATAGATAAATCAGGTTCAATCTCAAGATCACTCTAGCTTATTACATTAAATCGATGAGATATATCCTTTCGTAGATGAGATATATGGAAAATGTCATGTATCAATGTCATCTAAAGTGGAAGTTCCATATGGTATTCAAATTTCCCAACTTGTTTAACAACTAAAAAGGTCTTTCAAAATGAGGAAATTTTTACCCTTCACTCCTAATCCATCAATGACCCAATCAAGGTGAATCTTTCAAGAACGCCTCATCACCAACTGAGAATTCCAATGGTTTACATTGAGGTCCAGCTTACAAATTAAACCAGATATGTTCCATCAACACTATTTGTTGAAAAAATTGATTCTCCATGGTTGTCTCTTCAACCAAGAAAGTACCAACCAAAGAATTATATCAAATATTTTACTAACATAATAGATTTTTACAAGGCTGACAATAAGAGGCCTCAATAGAAACATTTCTGATAGTGTTTTTCTGAATATTGTTATATAAAATCTTAACCATCCACAAGGGATCATCCAATGATCCACCAAAGTCAAGAACACAAGAGTGAAGAATGTCCTAAATAATCAGTACATATCTTTCTATTTGGGCATCCAACCCTGAAACGTATGTTGTACTCAAATTGGTGTGGGATCCCAATGCCTATTAAAGCCCTCTCCAAAAGAGATAACTTAACCAATGATATCTTTTAGAAAATAAATCATAATAATCTTCAGGAAAAGAAACAATATATTTAAAATAAATATATTTTAACTGCTAATCTTTGGTTATATTATCATTGTTTATAAAGTGTGCTGATTTAGTCAGCCTATTGATCGAAACCCATATCACATTCTTATTTATTTTTGTATGTAGTAACTTAACAACAATGTTTCTAGAGATCCCATCCCACTTCCAAGTAGGGAGTAGAAGTGGCTGAAGAAAAGCATAATGTTTGTGGTGCTCGACCTTAACATATTAACATATATAATTGTTGACACTCTATTCCATCACAGAGTCTAAAAAATGACAAAGGTAAATATAGTAGAAAAAAGAGAAGAAAACACCTGAAGAAAATCAAGATTTGTAAAGGCTTGAAAATTTGATTGCCATAGTCTATCCAAAACACCATTTGTGTTCAATGTACTTGCATGCCACAATTTGGATCACAATCTACATTCATTCCCAAACTCCATTCACCCAGGGTCCAATTTTTTTCCTATAATGACACCTTCAGGGCCTTCATTTGTATGGAAAAATATCTATGAAGCCTAATTGTTGATCTGGTCACCCTAGTGCTTCTCCAAAGTTTTCCAAAACATTCAATGTAGTTATCTAGAACCTATTGTAAAGTAACTGAAGAATTATCCTAGGAATTATGTGCTTTTAGTGTTTAAAATCCATAACACTTGTGCAACTAAAGTGCCCAACCTCCCAGAATAATAAAAAATTTCACGCCATCTATTCCTCTGAAGGTAACATGAGGGAACCACTTTTTGGAATACCAGTGAATAATCATGAATGCTTTAGTCATGTCACAACCAAGTATTAACATACATTTTTTCGTCACTTAATTGAACATCACGTCATCCAAGACAACATGTGCGACCATACTTGTGCAATAATACTTACTTGAATGCCCTTATTTGACTCACTTACTCCCTTCAGTCTAATAGACATCATGCCTTATTCAAATCCATTAATGGCAAGGCTTATTCTTTATAGTATCCCTTGTTTGAAAGAAATTATGTGGATAATTCCACCAAAACCTCCTGACATATCATCCCTTTCAGAAAGTCACATCAGTGTGTCTTATATTTGGGTTTATATACATAGAGTATTAGGTTTCCCACATTTGTTTCACAATGGGGTTAGGATTCAAGGAGTTTATATAGGTTTTTTTATATCGACAGTCACATAGACCATTCTCCTAGGAATAGTTCTAGGAAGTTACTAGTTTAGAGGATTAGGGTTTGGGTTCTGACCTCCCCATCTCATCTCTAAAACCAGGAACCTCAGGTCTCTGGAAGGAAAGGTATGATTCACACTTTATTTTCCATGCAAGAAAAGGAGAAGTCTCCTTTCACTACCAAGAATAATTTTAGGGAAGCCCAACTAGTGTAACCCCCTAACCTTTCATGTAATAGGATTTAGTCTTTCTCCTCTCTACTTCCTTCTCCTTCAATCCTTCCTTACATTGGAACATTTTCCAATGTAATGTGAATAGAGGGAAGGTTTGTCTCCTCTCCCTATTCCTCGGTCACCTCACCCTCATCCACTGTCACTTCTGTAGGAACGTCCTCTTTCACCAATAAAGGATGGGAAGTGTGGGTGAATTTTTTAAATCATTGATATCGTCTTTTTACTCACACTAGTAATAAATCACGTTGGCTTAGAGATTTTTTATTATCATAATATTTTCAAAAACCATTAATGAACTAAGTGAACTCTAATTCACATCATAATTATGTTTGTAGGAAGCCTTATCAGGTCTCAATTTCATTGGATATCCTCTTTAGGAATCCAAAACTATGTCCCTTAATCTGGGAATCCACTTTAGGAATAAGCCAAAAATTAAATCCACAAATCACTATAGAATTCGTTTCAGGAATTAAGACCAAACTCATTTTTATCGAAGAATTGTAATCTCCTATGAGACATAATGAACTATGAGAAATCTTATTCACATAATTATTGGGGTATATAAGAAGGTTTAACAAGGCCCGACCTCACTGGATATCCTCTTCAGAAATCCAACCCTAATTCCCTTAATCTGGGCATCCTTTTTAAGAGTAAACCATGAAATAATGCCTTAAATCACTAAGTCATTCTTTTTAGGATGTAAGCCGATAATCAATTTTCCCAAAGGACTATACTCTCGGATGATAATCATCGAACTACGTGGGATTTTATTCCCATCCAAATGGTATATGTCAAAATACTCCTTGAGGATAAAACCATGCACTAAAAATTAACCATGTTCTCCTTGGGCCAAATTCCCAACATGGTCTAATCTTACATGGAAACCCATCTTCTTTTTATTTTCTTTCAGTTGATTATGAATATTTACAACACCAATACTTGAATAAGAACCATTCACATAGATTTATATACCATATGAAATTAAACTCTATGGTATGTTATTATCACATGACCTTAATGGTATGATGTGTCCCATTAAGTGGCTCTAGGCTATGAGGGTTGTGATTCCATTCACAAGGATACAATGGTAGCCCATTTCTATGTACAATACCAACATCAAAACAATCCATCATATCCTTGGATGATAATACATTCCAGAGTGCCCCACCGTGTGTTATAAAAACCTGTATCAACAAAACAATGATTAAATGAATCTCCAAATAGTATATGAGAGGATACCATTGATGGATAGCCTCGCATACATACAAATATCTCTATTAATAGAGAACCTCAAATATATATGGATGATTCAAAATTTCACACATGATAATAATTTATTTTTAATTCCATGGGAATCCTATGTTATAATTCTTTAATTAATAAGGATTCATGAAAGGATCTCAAATCTATGAAGAGAGTCTCGAAGTATACAGTAATTCCCCCCCAAAAGAGTGTGATGAGTCTAACCTCCCATAATTTCATCTAATGCATGTTGTTAAGCATAGTATATTAAAAAATAATGAATGCATGCTTTTGGATTGATGGTCCCTATTGGATAATGAAATGTTGGATGTTTCAGTTCCATGAATAAATCCAATGGAAACTGCCTGGAAGTTGTGATTCTTAAACTAGAACATATGTTCCAATGAACTATGAAAAAATGGTAATTGGAGGTAATCTACCAATTTTCACGAGAACTCCATGGAAGGCACATACACCTACCCATGATATTCCCTTCTCAAAGTATGTGGCCCCAACTATGTGCAAGAGAGCATCCAAGAAGAATTCTCACCAAACATAGTTGGAAAATTAAGACTTCATCTATGATAAATATCTTCTTAATGCTGGAGTTCATGAATCCCTCAGACATTTATCTGTTTTAGTTCAAGATCTTACCCTTGCATTACAAAATTATGGGTGTAGTAGCAATAATTCTGATGTTCCCCATTGTAAACATCATTTTTAAGGTTTTCTCCCTGAAACTTAGATCAATCGATAGAGCCTATCTTCGGATGAGAGCCACGAAAACCCTCTGTGGGGCCAAAAGACCATGGAACAAGAGTATTTGTCCCTTATTGTAATCCACCCTGGTCATCCTCCCCATGATGGAATTTTATACAAAATTTCACTCTACTTTAGTGTTTCACATTGTCAAGATAACTCTCTAATTGATAATATAGTAAAGAGAAATCTATCATATCTTGAAGAACATGCTAACATAAGGCCAATCATATCTGATTCCTTGTCATTAATGGGTAAAATAACTTCTCAGTCAGAATTCATCTTAAGGGAATAGTCCTTCTCTGAACCTCCCTTGGGTATTTTTTCTTCTAATAAAATGAAGGAAAAATTGATGGATTCCATTATTTTTAATAAAACTATCAAGAAGAATCCACATTGGTTAGAAAAAGTGGAGAAAAATTGATTGAAAGATGATGAAGATATGCTTAAAATGAGAAAAAAATGGCTAAAGGAGAAGTACTAGTCATGTTTATGTATTTGGATAACTCTCAATACAACATTCTAGAATTGATGGAAGAAGATTTCATTCATGATATCTGCATCAACTTATGGAAAACACTTTATCAGTTGAAATACAAAGATTTACTATATCATGAATATAAAAATCATGTAAAGGTAATGTAATTGTAACAATTCCAAATTGACATGGAATCTCTCTTAGTTTCCCAACATCCAAAGGATGTAAAGAAGCAGAGAACCCATCAGTTTGAATGCCCTAATGCACTAAATAGGATGTGTCAATTAATTTATGATATCCCATCCAGTGTTCATTGTAAGGACCCATCTCCAGTATTCCTAGAGATGGTGACTTATTTTATTACATTGTCATATAAACAAGGAACACACATCCTGAAGGACCAAGTAATTTCGTAGATTCTGGAAACAAGATAAATATATAATTTCAACATTACATCATGAAAGGAAATATAACACTAATTTATTCTGTTAGAAACATCCATTCATCCTAGATTAATCTGAAAAGTCATTAATAATTTACTTCTTCATATCCTTGGAAAATGAAACAAAAGAAACAGGTGATCCCAAACGCTCAGTAAGAGTAAAAAATACATCAAAAGATAATGTAAACATAAACATTAAGAATGTTGAATAATTGAAAACACATTCCTTTACAAATAATAAAATGGAACAAATTATTGAAGGAATATGAGTTCTTTAAATAATGAGATAATAAAATAAAATCATCGGGATTAAACTAGTCGAATAACAAAATTAAATTTCAATCACTTGCTTTATAATGAGGGAAGTGAAAATTCAAGACATTATGAAACATATTGTCAATGCCTCATCCCTGGCGTCTAAAAATGATTACGGCCATGGCCAAAACCATATATCAAATATGAAAAGGCTAGTACCATGTCCATGTCGATTTGTCTCATGAGAGCTAAAGATGAATCGAGGGGATATAGAGGGAACCAGCCATCACATAATATGTCCAATACATTTTTCATATGAGTGGGGGTAAACATAATTAAAATATACATTCATATTGATACTAACATATAAAATGTATCTAATATTCCCCAATCAGTAAACATAAACACAAACCATTAAAATTAATATTTAGAATGGTTTCATGACATCACATCCAAAATAAAACAAATAATAAACCATCCAATTAAATATGGTAGATGAAATAATAAATAACTAATCCCAACAATACATAAGAATCAATAAGAGTTTTGAATGATATGATAATACTCTTATAAAATCATTAAGTAATTCTTTAGAAAAATACACTATTATTTTGAAAAGAAGATTTCTTTTGGAAGATACTTTATATAAAACCAGAACTAAATTATGTTAGTATTTTCAAAATAAAATGAGTTAATTTATAATTATAATGGTTTCTAAAAACATATTATAGGGTTTCCTTGAAATTATGTAACACTACTAGAAAAATAACCTATATCAACGGTTTGAGAGACAATAAGAAACTGAGGCGTTGGCATAGTCTCACAACCTATACCCACAGTTTTGCAAAACACAGGAAATGATCTTTCCATGTGTCACTGCCTTTTTTCCACCGTGTCACTACCTTCTACAATGGTTTTAAAGCTGTGGATATATTAGAAAAATTAAGCATTAAGAATTGAACCTGTGACATGAATTCTGAGATCAAAACACCAATCCATCTAACCTACCTAGATTTTTTATATTTATATATATCTATTAAGATAAATATATTAATAATTTCTGTCAGTTTTAGAAAAAACATATATTGAGTATGGAATACGAAACCTCCACTTGTAATACTCATAGCCTTACCACTCAGTCTACGCAACTTACATTTATACTTATCCATATTTTGATAAATATATTAATTGATATCCCCAATTGAAAAAATTAATTCAGAGGGTTTTGATCCCACCTCTTTTTCTTGCGGCATTCAATGCCTAACCAACTGATCCGGCTCGGTTTGATTTTAATTTACTTTTATTTATTTTAATATATTATAAATTTTCCCTATATTAGAAAAAAACTTTCCAGTGAGTTTCGAACCTTTAACTGCAAAAAACCATTTACAGCACCTAACCAACTAACATATAAAGGTTTTTTGTTTATATATATATATTTACATAAATATATTAATCGGAACCATGGGTATGGGAGAGAAAACCATGGGGATAGGTTTCCCCACCAAATATTTTTTACGTCTCGTGGAAATGTCTTTCTCACCATAATACGAGAAAGATATACCCATGGTTTTTTAATACCGTGGGAATAGGTCTTCGAAAAAACAGCCTATACCCAGGGTTTTGAACAAAACCGTGGGTATGGATTTGTTTTTTCCCACTGTTTTCCAAAACTGTGGGAGTTGGTCTTTAAAAAAACTATACCCACTGTTTTGGAAAATCGGGGGCATAGGTTCCCGTATTAACCCTATAACCATAGTTTCAGAAAACTGTGGGTATAAGACTATTTTCCACTAGTGTATAAATTTGAGAAATTCCCATGAAATGGGTTTCTATTTTGAAAATAATTTTGAATTTCCTTTCTAAAACATTTAACTCCTCTTAAAATGAAGAAGGATTCCTTTTGGTAAAAATATATTAAGCACTAAAACAAAATTTATGAGGAGTACATAATAGTACATAATAATTTCATTGAGGTAATTAGAAAAAAAAGTAACATGAATGAAAATCGATGTTCAGGTGGTAAAAAACCCATACCTTATGTCTGAATGGGTTCCGATTAGGAACTTAATGTCATGGAATATAAAATTGAACTTTTTAATAACATATTTCAGAAAATATTAGATATTTATTTAGTTTTTCATAATTTTTTTAGATCATTTATTCCCTTATGGATAAATTGTTATATTGAATTTCTTTGTTTCAAAGTGTTCATTTTCATTATTTTCATAATTGGTTCAATTGTTATATTATGTAATGGAGTTCGTGTGAAATCGATGTAAATCTATAGAATTGAAATTACATAATATTTATGAAAATTAGTAAGTGTTAATGGTAATTTATTTCATGTGGTTACATGGATAGAGGATGAATAATTAGATGAAATATTTATGACATTCACTTAGATTATATTAGCGGTTTTTTTATTATTAAGAACTAGTTTGGTCGTATGATTTAATAATATGTACATATACAAGATCTTGAATTTTAATTAGGTTATAAAACATATTTTATAGTTTGGTTCTACAATAAAAATGTTTTAATGGATATTAATTAATTATAAATTGAAGAACGAAACTTCATTGTCCAGGATGGTTATAAATTTGAACCTCATGGAAATCGATTTTATTTATAAAATTAAAGAGAGAGGAGGATAGAGTAAGGATACTGAGGATTTTTATTCCATTCACATGATATAATTTCATTATATAGATCATATTTTATTTATAATGGTCATTTTGATAGAGGAGGTGAGGAGAGGATAACAAAATAAGATAAATTTAAATGAAAGTAAATGAAAAGGAAAGGTGTTTTGCATCTAGAAAACCACATTGAGAGCCTCCTTAAGGGAAGGGATTTTGGTATTTTTGATAGACCAAGAGCTTCTTGGACGTGGGTAGTGACTAAATAAGGTTATTTGGGAAGATCATTGAGTATATTCATGGCTTATAGGCGTGAAGAGAAGTCGGAGTGAGGGGGGTTCTATAGCAGATGAGATAATGGTTTTCATAATTGTTCAATCATTAGTTTATTAATTTACCTCATGAAACTAAATTTTGATTATTCCATGACCATGAATAGTAATAAATGCATGGGAGTTATTAAAATGTGGTATTACATATATTATGAGGTCATAAATAGTTTATTTAACTGGGAATTTTTATATACATTATTTTACCATATTTTACTATTCAACAAAAATTTGAGTATTACAAAAAAATACCAAAAAATCACTATAACAATTATTAAATGTGTATAATCCAAAAATTAATTCCCTTTTGATAAAAAAATTATATATATGATTAATTTAATATATAATTAAAATCATAATTTATTCTAAACAATGTTTTAAAAAATTAATTTATTTATTCCAAAACATAGGTATATTGTACTTCCAATTGAATATTATTTATATAATATCGTAGTTAAGGTTTATATTAAATAATATATATCACTATTCACGAGGGTATGTTACTATTCAAAAGGGTAGGTTACTATTCACCAAAAATTATGTTTTCCTTATCAAACTCCAAATAATATTCTGATCGCAACCGTGTATGTTCGATTTTCAAAATTCACATCAAAGAAGTTAAACATTATGTTTAAAATACACATGGCACATAGTAGTTCATTACATTGTGATTTCATGTGATTAAGACATATTTATATTAAATGAATTTCCAATGAAAATAATATTGGGAAGTTACATTCTCCCCTCCTTACAAAAATATCATCCTCGAAATTCAAAAACGGTTACCTAAAAGGATTCACCTCTGTCTTCAACATAAGCTTCTCAAACTCCCTTATTGCTTCCTCCTTATTATGGGTCCTCCAAAGAAACTATAGTAGATGAGTCATCTAATTTCTCAATACTTATTCTTTGGTATCTGTTATCTTGATAGGATATTGACAATAAGACATATTGGGCTCACGTTTTATTTTCTCATAGGTGAGTACATGCATTGGGTATGACATGTATTTACACAAAACTGATAAGTGGAAGACATTGTGAGCTTTCAAGAGACTTTGAGACATTTCCAAATGGTATGATATAGTTCTAATTCAATCTAGAATTTCAAAAGGTCTGATGTACCTTGGACATAATTTCCCATTCTTACTGGATCATATAATACCCTTCCATGGAGATTCCTTTACAAAATGTGATCTCCTTCTTGAAATTCCAAACCATCCTTCAGATATCATCATATCTCTTTTACCTACTTTGAGCTATTTTCCTTTGGGTTTGGATAATCTTCACATTTTCTGTTGTTTCCTCAACAAGTTCTTGTCCTATGAGCATTATTTCACCAATATCATCCCAGCATGATGTTGTGCGACATCTCTTTTCATATAATGCTTCATATGGTGACATGTAAATACTTTAATGGAAGCTATTGTTATAGGATAATTCTATGAGAGGTAAATACTAATCCCACGTACCATGAATGTGATGTGAAAAATACCTCAACATGTATTCTAATGTTTGAATAGTCTATTCTGATTGTCCATTAGTTTGTGGGTGGTTGGCAGTGCTCAAACGATGATTAATATCTAGGGACTTCTAAAGACGTCTCCAGAATCATGATGTAAAACATGGATTAGGATTAGAAATAATTGGCAAGGTTATACCATGATGTCTTACAACTTCATTAATATATAGTCTTGATAAATGTTCAAATGATAAATAATCTCTTATAGGAATAAAATGTGTTGATTTTGTAAGATGATCAACAATGGGTCATATCAAATCATTCATTCATGGAGACATTGGTAGCCCCATGACAATGTCCATCGTAATGTCATCCCATTTCCACATAGGTATAAGAAGTGGTTTCCTGGCTCTTCTAGGATGTTGTTTTCCAGCCTGAACATGTTGAAAAAACAAACATCTCTACACAGAATCTATAATCTCCCGCTTCATGTTTTTGTAAAAAATGTTCCTTTATATCTATATACATATTTGGGATACTAGGGTGTATAGAGAAATTATAGCTATGAGCCTAATCCAATAGTTCCCTCTTCAGCTCTGGAATAGTAGGAACACAAAGCCTCCTTCTGAATATTAAAATTCCACCTTTATATATGATTTCAATCAACATCCCATCATTTAAAGATTTAACTTTCTTCTAACACTCCTTATCATCAGCCTATGAACATTTTATCATTTCCAGTAAATATATTTTGGCAAGCATTTGAAAAGGTAGTGATGTGTTAATTTCCTTGAAAATTCCCATATATTTCTTCACTAGACCCATTAACATAGGATCCCTTTAAACTCTCATATTGTTAGGAATTCAGTGATACTTTCTAATCAAAGTGTTTTCCACCTTATTTTACATCCCCAAGTGGAAGTGTATTGTGCAATAATAATTCTTGATTACCTCAATCCATCACCATTTCCTTATGTTGAGTTAATTCTATGAGAATATATATTTCAAACTCTTATGATCTGAATATATCTCAATTTTTTCACCATACAGGTTATGTATCCAAAACATAAAAGAATAGATTACTACTGCTACCTCATTATAATGAGTTGGATAGTTTTATTCATGAGTTTTTAGATTCCTAGATGAATATGAAATCACTCAATCATTCTGCATATGGACACAACCATGTCCTTTCTTTGATGCATCACTATAGATTACAAATCCATCATTCCCTGATGGTAGAGTCATTATTGGAGAATTCAATAATCAATTCATAAATTCGTTAAAATATTCTTCACATTCATTTTTTCATACAAACATAAAAACTTTTCATGTGATCTTGGCCATTGGGTTTCCTAAATGGGAGAAGTTCAGAAGAAAACGCCGATATTAACTTGCTAAACCAATAAAACTACGAACCTCCGTTATGTTCATTGGAGTAGTCCATTCTTCCCAAAACCTTTTTCTTCATAGGATCAACAAATATTCCATCCTTAGAGACAATTTGGACAAGGAATGAAACTAAATGGAGCCAAAATTCTCACTTGCTGAACTTCCCATATAATTTATTTCTTCTATGAATCTTCATAATAGTTTGTAAGTGATTTTCATGATACCCGTAACATTTGAGGTATACCAAGATATCCTCAATAAATACCACTAAAAATTCATCTATAAATTCAATGAAAAATCTATTCATTAGATCCATTAAAATATAAGGTGCATTAGTCGATTAAAAAGAAAATACAATAAACTGGTAATGCCCATACCTGGTTCGAAATTTTTTTTTGGGATGTCTTCCTTCCTCACATGAAATTGATGAGATCCAAATCAAAGGTCAATCTTTGAAAAATATTGATCTCCATGAAGATGATCAAATATATCATCAGTGAGAGGTAGGGGACACTTTTTCTTCATTTTTATAGCATTGGTCTCCTTGTAGTCAATGCACAACCTCAGGGATCCATCCTTCTTCTTAATGAAAAGAACAAGGGCTCCCCATGGGGAAACACTAGGGAGAATAAATACTCTATCACTAAATTCTTGTAGTTGTTCATTTGGTTCCACTAATTCCACAATGGTCATTCAATAAGGTGTATTTCATATGAGCCTTGAAATAGGAACTAAGTCAATTTAATACTCAATTTCACAATCTAGTTGATGTCCTTATAAGTACTCTAGAATAACATCAATATATTCTTGCTCAATTACTACATCCTCTATCTGAACTTTCTTCTCCTCACACAGAGTTATTGTATTCCTTTACTCCCCAATAATTGAATTCAGTAGGTATACAATGGGTGTATCTATAAGAGAATCATATTGTGATGTTTCTTCCGTAAAGAAAAGTGATTTCACATCGTCCTCAAAAATTGTATCCTCCTTCTTCTTGAAAAATATTATCATATCATGGTTCTAAATACAATCCATACCATGGATTATTTAAAATTCAATCATGGGTATGGCAACAAAGTCAGTCGATAAATATCATTTATATTCCATAATGGGGACTGTCTGACACAACTTTTTTGCAATAATAATTCCCTTAGCAGTTTTGACTGACAACTCCCTTATTAAATCAAATTGATCATATCTAATTTTCATGGATAACTATGAAGATATGATAGAATACGATGATCCATAATCAAAAAAATAATTTTCTATGTTTGAGGAAAAAATTAAAGTATCTTCCACCATATCATTAGGAACTTCAATAACATTTTTTGTGATCACATAAGCCTGTCCAGGCTCCCTTGGACTTTTTTGTTGCAAGTTTCATTGAATCATTAGACAATAAATATAATAGTGTCCCATCTCCCAAAAATTATTGCATCAAATATTAATATCTTCTTTATTCCCCTCACAATCACTAGCAATATGTCCTTTCTTTCTACATTTGTAGCATACTCCTTTTACCGTTTAGCAGGAACCATGGGGTTTCCTTCCACAATTTTCACAGGGTTTGAATTAAAATCTTCCTTTATTCCATGTTTCTTTATTTCCATTTTTAGAGTTTTTAGTATCCCACATATTCTCTTACTTTCTCTCTAAGTCATTTATCTTAAAGAATTCGTTTTTCATTTTGATAGCACATTAATCTATATCTTCATATGATAAGAAACATTGGGAGTCCAGTTCCCGTCAGAGGAATGGATTTAGGCCATCAACAAATAGATCAATCTTGATCCTCGGGTTTCGTCTATAGTCCACAACATGAATTTCTAACCTTGTGAAGTTATATTCATACATTTCAATATTATCATCATCCTTTTTTCCTCAAATTTGGAAATTTAATTTCCAAATCCTTTAGTTGTTTACAAGGAAGGTATTTCCCTATTAATATTTTCTTAATGTCCCTCCATTCCATCTCTTTTATCTTTTCCTCCTCCTTTGTGTTTTTGATTAACATCCACCATTGATTTGTATCTCCCAATAGATGATAAACTACCATGATGACCCTCTCTCTTTCATTACATCCCAATGTGAGAAATATCTTCACTATAGAACGTATCAACTCTTCAGCAACAAATTGGTTTATAGTCCCATTGAATGATTGAGGTTATTTATGTATAAAGAGATCTGACAAATCTCTTGAATATGGTGGATGTGGATTCTCTATACGGGTAAGGTTATTATTCATAACATGAGTAAGTTGTCATAGTATAATTATAAGCTACTCTTCCGTAGTAACAACACCAAATCCAAAATCATTATCTAGCGTTGGAGGGGAATCCCTACAAGGGTTACATGTGTTCATGAGGTTTCCATTTCTTACACTAGGAAACATTTATAGTTAATTTAATACACTAGATTAGGTTATGAATCATAATTTATCATATTAATGCAACAAAATACGTAGAAAAAATTGAAATCCTACACATGGATAATTCCATAATCACCAAAAATTGTTTATTTGAGAAAAAAATTACATTTAAATCCTTCATAATGTCTTGTAATGAAAATTCGAATTATCTGAAGCATATCCACTTGGAGTTTTGATAAAAATAGTGTAGGAAGGCCCATTGTCATGTACCAGGATACCAGTGGTCAAGCCTGAAAATCCCTGTCAGAGCTTTCACTCCTAGGTACACCTAAGCCAGAGCCACATTTACCTGTTTGTATCTAGGCAGGGTTGTATTTTCTATAAATATCAACATAATCTTTTCCACACTAAAATATAAGGATGTTCTTTTATGCATACTCTAAAAAAAGATCTTATGTATTTGTTCAATAATCTATATTTTCTAAATATAGTTTCAAGGTATTCTAATAGACTTCCTCTAATGCCAACTATAAGGACCCATCCCATGTTTCCTGGAGTCGGTGCCTTATTTTATTACATTTGAATATAAACAAGGAACATGCATTCTGAATGACCAATTAGTTTAGTAGCCGTTAGAAACAGGATAAATATATAAGTTTAACATTGTATCATGAAGGGAAATAAAATACTAATTTATTCCATTAGAATCATCCATGCCACCCAGATTAATCCTATAAGTCATTCATAATTTACTTGTTCATATCCTAGAAAAATGAAACATAATAAAGTGGTGAGATCAAACACTCAGTAAGAGTAATAAATACAGTGGAAGATAAAATAAACATAAAAAAATGGCTTGGTGAATAATTTAAAACACATGCCTTCAAAAATAATAAACATGAAAACATTATAGCAGGAATATGAGATGAGAAAATAATGACATAATAAAACATAATCATGGGTATTATACATGATGAATAACCACTTTAAATTTCAATTAATAGCTTCACAATGATGGGTGTTCATATTCCAAACAATAGGAAACATATTTTCAAGGCCTTAGATAAGATTTCTAAAAATGTTTAGGTTCCTAGCCAACACCATATATTAAATTGGGAAGGGCCTCGGCCAAGTCCACATCTATTTGTCTCATGAGACCCATGGATGCATCAAGGTGCAATAGCAGGTCCCACCACTTACATAATAAGTCTAATGAATTCCTCATAAGAGTGGGGGTAAACATAATCAATTTTTTACATTCATATTGAAACTAACAAATGAAATGTATCTAACTTTCCCTAATCCTTAAACATAAACACTAACCATTCGAAGTAATATGGAGAATGGTTTCAAGACATCACATCCATAATAAAACTAGTCACAAAACGACCAATTTTATATAGTATATGAAATCATATTTTATTAATCCTAATAATACATGATAATCAAAAAGACAGTTGAAACAGAAAAAAATACTCTTACAAAACCATTAAGTAATTATTGAGAATAATACTC
This sequence comes from Viscum album, assembly GCA_963277665.1. Taxonomy (NCBI): domain Eukaryota; kingdom Viridiplantae; phylum Streptophyta; class Magnoliopsida; order Santalales; family Viscaceae; genus Viscum; species Viscum album. The sequence continues at coordinate 1,010,478,203 of OY728141.1, read as the reverse complement.
TTTTTTAAAAGAAGATTTCTTTTGGAATATTATTTATTTAAAACTATAATGTAGGTAAGTTAGTATTTTTATAATAAAATGAGTAATATTATAAATATATTGGTTTCTAAAAAGATATTATAGAGTTCCCATGAAATTAGATATGAATTTGAGAAATTCCACCGAATCAGGCAATTATTTCAGAAATAATTTTCAATGTTCCTTTTAAAATGTGTTACTCCCCATAAAATAAAAAAATATTATGGTTGGTAAATATATTTGTAACACTGACACATAATTTATTAATATTACATAATAATACATAATAATTTCATTGAGGTAATTAGACAATAAAAGTACCCTGGGTGAAAATGGAGGTTCGGGTGAAACAAAACTCTTACCTTACATCCTAATGTGTTCTTTTCTTGAATATATACTCATGGAATATGAAATTAGACTTATTAATAACTCATTTCATAACATATTACATATTTATTTAGTTTATCATAATTCTATTTTGTTCATTTATGCCCGTATTGATAAGTTATTATATTGAATTTCGTCGTTCCAGAGTGTTCGTTTTATTTATTTTCAGAAGCGGTTCACTTGTTCATAAGTAATGGAGTTCTTGTGGAATGGATGTAAATCACCATAATTAAAATTACATATTATTTGTGAACAGAAATAAGTTTTAATGGTTATTTTTATCATTTTTTTACATGTAAATATGATGAATCGTTATAAGAAATATTTATGACATACACATATATTATTTTACCGATATTTTGATTATTAGAAACTAGTTATTTCATATATTTTAATAATATGTACATATACTAGATCATAAAAATTAATTAGGTTATAATATATATATTTTAGTTTGTTTCAACTGTCAAAATGCTTTCATAACTTGTAATGAAGGATAAATTGAAGAACGAAACTTTGCAGTCCACGATGGTTATAAATTGGAAGCTCATGGACGTTGATTTTTTTTATTAACTAAAAGAGAGAGAGAGGAAAGATATTGATGATGGTTCTTCCATTAAATTGAAATAATTCTTGTATATAGATGATACTAGATCTATTATTGTCATTTATATAGAGGAGGTGTGGAGAGGATAAGAAAATAAGATAAATTGAAATGAAACTAAATGAAAAAGAAATGTGTTTTACCTCCTTAAAACCACTTTGAGAACCTCCTTAAGGGAAGGGATTTTGGGATTTTGGAATGAAAAAGAGCTTCTTCAATGTGGGGAGTGAATACAGAAGGGTATTTATGAAGAACATTGAAGATATTCAAGGCATAAAGGAGTGAAGAGAATAGGTAGTGAGGGAGAGGGGGTTATTTTGGAGGAGGGAAAGGTTTTCATAATTTTTTATTCATTACTATATTAATTTCCCTCAAGACAAGAAAATTTGATGATTCCATGACAAATATTTATAATAAATTCATGTGTGTTCAAAACAAGTAGGATTAGATCACTTATTGTTTCATAAATAGTGTATTTAACAAATAATTTTTATATATGGTATTTTACAATATTTCAATATTTATAAAAAGTATGCGTATTTTTGAAAAATACCAAAAATTCACTATAATTTTTTTTGACATATTGAATTCAAAAAATGAGGTCCAATTTTCAAAAATAATTTTCTTATTAGTATTAATTTAATATTTTATTAAAGTCATATTTTATTGTAAAAAATATTTATAAAATTTATTTACTTATTCCAATACAAAGGTATATCGTACGTCCACTTGAATATTATATATATAATATCATTGGAAAGGTTACTATTCATTATAGTATATCACTATTCATAAGGGTATTTTAATATTCATAAGGTTAGGTTATTATTTTCCAAATATTATGTTTTTATTATCGAACACCATGTAACTTACTGATCGCAACTATGAAAGTCATATTTTTGAAACTCAAATCACAGAAGTGAAAAATTATGTTTAATGGTCACATAGAACTTAGTCGATCATTTTTGGTGATTTAATTTGATTAGGAAATATTTATAAGATTGGAATTTTCATTGAAAAAAATATCGGTTTGTTACATTCATATGAGGGGATCAGGTGCACATAGAGCATTTCATTTCACTGCGCTCGAAAATCATAAAATACCAAAAAAAGTTGTATCATACAATGTTATTTCCCAGAACTGGATACAATCAATATATTTTTTATGCAATCAAGTATGCAGTTAATAACAGGAATCAACTATATCCCATCAGAGTTAGGACCAAAAAAACCAAGCTGTTGACATAATTATGCATCAAACATTTGAGAATCTTAAGCAGGCCTCCCACATAGAATATATAAGCCATAAGATGATGCAAATTTCAAAAATATCACACCATCCATCTAAAATAGGCCATTTGAGTTGTTTTCACACAATTTACCTAGCCAATACATGAACAAAAACTTACAAAATTAGAGGAGTAGCTGCGCGAATCTCAGCTGTAATAGTTCAAGAGCCACCCCTACCAACAGGGATGTGGGATTGTTTCATTCAAACTCCAATTCAATAAACAATATTTGATGGTTTCTAGAAGAAGCAGAAGAATATCCCTATCCTACAGTTCTAGTGGATTTTTCACTTATATAATCCCCTCCTCGATAAAATTTAGTATTCACCCAATTAGGGAAGAATACACTAAGAGAACACGCAATTGAACAATCCATGGAATCCCATTGGGTTAATATCTATCAAACAATTATTGAGAATTCATCATATAGGAGGACAAAGTCTCATGGAAGATACAAAAAGAGACAATCATACAATGATATTGACAGAATGACATCAGTGCATTATGCGTTAGTAAATTTCATTCACACCATTGCAGAAGATCCTCAATAAAATGAGTCCAGTTCAGGGGAATCAGAAGACGGAGTTATTATCCATAACATGGTACACACTGATGAAAATGAAGGTGGTGTGTGTACCTGAAATCAGAGGCTTACCTAGAATCAATGTATTCCCTCATGTAACCAACTCCCACCCCTTAAAAATTTATCTAATAAGGGGAAGGGTCAAAGTTTGAGCACGTCTTACTTTTCCACTTGATAAGGTAAATTTATTTCTCTTGAAAAAATATTTTCACAGCAAGAAGATGATAGGAAACAGTTTAAATGACTCAATACATAGTTAATTCAAGGCAACATTTTAGCTAGACAATCTCCCGAAGCAGACCCTCAACTTGGACATCTTTTAAGAGATCCTTAGAAAAAAATTATTTTTGGTAACCATAGATGTAGATAATGAATTACCAACATTGGGTATACATCCCGGGTAGGATCAAATACATCCTTATAGGACTATCGCCCTAGGTTATCCAAGACAAATACTATAAGCACCCTATCTAGTGGTTTCTCCTATCATTACAGTAGTTCATGCTCCATCTGTTGTACCTGTACACATACCAACTCATCCAATTATTCCCCAAATTTTTAGTAACACAATTGAGGAATTAACAACTCGATAGGAATCTATGGAAGAATGGTGTGCGCCAGTTTAGCCGGAAAATAGAGCCTACCCTAAATGGGTGGATCTGATCCCTCCCCCACTAAATTTTTTGAATTATACATTCCCAATATTTAATGGTTCAGGAGATCCAGATAAACACTTAATGCATTTCATTTCTCATTATGATCCCATGATGGGGACCCCTTAACAATAAGAAATAATAAAGCTCTAATGCATTGGGAAATCATTACAGGGAACAGATTTTGTCAGGCATATAGGTTTTTAATCTCGATCAATTACTGGAAGGGGAAATCTTCTTCCAAAACATCTTCTTCAATTAATCTCAATGTTGTCGAAAAAAATAGTTTTTTATTATAAAAAATTAAAACAATGATAAAATTAATGAGTTTTAGATTTCATTGCACGATGGAAAGGATTAACATATTCCTTAAATCTGGAACTCCCTTTAAAAGAGTTGCTTCCAATTTGTGTGAAAAATCTCGGTGATGTGTTACATACACCACCGATCTATATGAAATACACAAGAGGGATTCAGTACCATTCTCTAATTTACAATTAGGTTGAGGATTCCATTGTGGAAACTAAATCTTAATCTTGTATAATTACTTCAGGGATGAGAAGGAGAATAGGGAAAGAAGAGGCTTCCATAGTTACACTCAAGAAAGCGCCTATACCTACTTCCACTACCAATCCTTTATCATATCGACGGATTCCACCTACTAAGCATCAACAACAATGACTGACTCATCAAGATGATCAAAGAGATCAAATGCAGAAATTTTTTTTTGATTTATAGAACATTGTTTATTTTTATTTGAAATGAATAGGTTCTGAGTAATGTCATCTTTTCTTTCAAAAATTGTATGGTTTAGTTAAAAAGACAAAAAAAAACAAAAAAACAATGATATAAAGATATTTAGAATTAGTGTTCCTTTCAGTAGATGTTGGGGCATCCCATTTAGGAGTATTTTTTTCAAATACCTTCTGCAAATATCGTAGACTCTGGACAAGTGAAAATAAAAAGTTTTTCAACCCATGTAGAATGTGTCACTACAATCTATCCAGAGGAAGAAGACAAATGGAATGAAATAAAATGTAAAAATACACTGAAATGTGATGATTGTATGATTAGAAAAATGATCATCCAAACTCATGCCATTATACAAACACTGATGAAAATACTGATTGTTTATTCCTCCACTTCTTCCACAGAACAACCAATTTCATCAAAAGATAAGTCCTCTAAAATCCAATCCTCATAGAAGGGATGTGATCAGAAGGACCAAGAGAATTAAAAATAAGACAAGCTCATTTCAAGGACAATTTTTTCCTTCACTCTAGGAGATTTCATGCCATCTGTTTGAAAATCATGGGCACCACCCTGCCAAACGGCACAACCAAAACTGAACTGCCTAAGAAGAATCATCATCAGATGAAGAGTTTATCTTTTGATCCATTAATATTATCCACTTAACGGATCCCTATGCCAATGGTGAATCTGGTTAGGATGATCCTAAGTTCCCTTTATGTAACTAAATTACTAGAGTAAGAATCCATTTTCATGGTATAAGAGATGATGTGGGTATTCTAGAAACCACTATTTTTACCCTACACCTACTCGAACCATATATGCAATAGAATCTCATTTGATATCCCTCTATAGGGATCAACTAGAACAAGGAGATTCTCCCACGCACGATAAGATTGGTTTGAACATAATTATTTTGGAAGAATGATTAGAAGTTATTCCATCATTCCTTCAGCAAGAAGATAAACTAAGTCAGCCTAATCTTCCAAGACCCAAAGTATTTCCATTATTTTTTCCAATATATGGTATATCTACATCCGGAGCATCGAATTCCAAGGCACCTACAAAACTACATCTCCTTACTGGGAAACACAAACCTATGCACAAAAATTATGACATTTTTAAATATTTATCCCATGTACTAGATAGGTTTTCAATCTTTGATGGATTGAATCTATAAAAATATATTTGAGAAGCACTTATTGAGGATTTGCCAATTCCTCGAGACATTGAAAAATGAAGCTTATTCTACTGTGGTTTAATGTTTAAGGAATGATCCTAGAAAATTTCATGCAGTTATATCCTTTATGGATTAAGATGGAGATGATGTTGTAAATGGACACATTAGGCCCATGTATCTATCTGCTAGGGTCAATGCTATAGACATCTGATGACCTATCATTGTTAATTTATCAAGAGTCAACCTCATTATTATTTGTACACTTCTTCGACAAGGCCTCACTGAATCTGACTTATCTGCTATTACATTAATTTTTTAAGGCTATGAAAATAATGAGCAAGAAACTTTGGGAAATATTACACTAAGAACTCAGTTTTGAGATCTTGTGTCTAATTCAAATTTTATTGTTGTTTGTCAGGACATATCCTTTAAAATTCTACATGGAAGTCCTTGGCTACATCAACATGTGGAAATTATTTCATCATACCACCAATGTCTCTAGTAATATTTCAATTGTCAAATTGGGACATTTTATTATGATGAGGATCCTTTCTAAATGTTTGAATCTCAGTATATCGAGGCAGAGTTTTATCACATGAAGGAAATGAGGTCCATGACAAAATAGCTAACTGGAATTAATGCTTCAAATGGCTATGAAAAGCTCCTAGAAACCCCATTAAAATAGTTGGGTATAGATTATGTGTTTCATATCAATAAAATTGAAAGGATAAAACCAAATTGAAGCACTCATATACTTACTTATTTAATGTCAGTCATCGAAATCGAGACTGCCAGTATGGGCGAAATTGTGGATTTACAATGTAGCGGTTAAAGCTTAAATGGAGATATCTTTATTCCATCCAAGGAACATAAAAAAGTTTCTACTTCACCAATTAGACTAGAAAAAGTTTCATCAATACATGGGGAAGTCAAGGATGTCAATTTCCAAACCATCATATCCACCTCAATGCTATAGGAGGACCTTTCATAATTAGTAGGGTCAATAAAATTTTCTTCTTCTTTAGGATGTTCAAATACTAACACCACCCCTAGCTTTGAATGTTTTTCACCATAACATTCTATAAAAGTAGAAACATAAAGAGTTTTACGTAAAGAATAAGAGGAATAAGATCTCAGGAATGCTCCCCAACATTTGAAGAAGGCGACTCTACCACTTTGGATGAGGTCAGAGAACTAAATTGGGGTATAGAAGAAGATACATTCCCCACTCTAATTATTGAGACCATGACTTCTAAAGATAAATAGGTTTATACTTCATTAAAAAATTTAAATTCTGGTATCTTTTAATGGAATTATACAAAAATTCCATGGTTTAATCCTAATATAGCCACCTGTTATTTGGGGTTTTCAGAAGAGTATTGAGGACTGAAGCAGGCCGCAAGAATAACACACCTGACACATGCCTAAAAAATTGATGCTGGAGTAGATATGATTATTATAGATAAATTTTTTATATAGGTTAAATATCCCAGGTGGTTGGATAACATTGTCCCAGTGAAAAATAAAAATGGGAAAATCATAGTTTGAATTGAATTCAAGGATTTTAACCAGCATTTTCCTAAATTTGAAAATCATGTTCTGATCCCATAACTATTAATCGATGCAAAAAGTGGATATGAATCTCTTTCTTTCATGGATGGATACTCTGGATGAAATCAAATCCTCATTTCCCTATAGAATGAAGAGTCTAAAGCCTTCAGGGACCCTCAAGGTGTGTTTTTCTGTTGGGTAATGCCCTTTTTCTTATAGAATGTAGGTGCAACGTATCAATGTTCCATGCACCATATCTTAATAAAAATTAGTAAAATTTGTCAAATATTATATGGATTATCTGGTAGATAAATCTAGGAAATGTTTTGATCACATGGTTTATCTAGATATTATATCCAATAAACTTTCTCAATAAGGTTTGAAGATAAATCCCTTCAAAAGTTCTTTCAGGATAACCTTAGGAAAAGTCCTCAGCTTTTATGTATTCCATCATGGAATCAATGATGATCCCGACAAGAAAAAAGAAATCTGTGTCATGTCACCTCCTCTAAATTTGAAAGTATTAATAAGACTCTAAGGACACTTGGCCACTATTCTTCACTTTATCACCAATTTGGCAGGAAAGTGTTAACCCTTCACCAGATTAATGGACAATGTATTCAATTATCAATGGACCAAAGACTGAAAAAAGGCATTTGATACCCTAAAGAGTTATCTCATGATTAAACTGCTATTAATTCCACTTGTTGAAGGAAGACCCCTTATTCTCTATGTGATAACTTTAGAGCAATCACTGGGTTCCTTCCTTGCCCAAATAAACAATGTTGGGAATGAAAACAACCTTCACTATCTCAGTTGGACTATGCTTGACATTGAGGTATGATATTCATTTGTCACAGTTTTCTACCTAACATCAATCATTAATTTTTAGAAATGGAGGCACAACCGGTAACATCATGAGGTTCAATTGGTGTCTCATAATAACCCACTCAAATTTATCCTTAGTCTTCCATTTATTATAGGGAATTTTTCATGATAGAGAGTTATTTATAAGCAGTTTAATATAGAGTTTGTGCATCATTAGGAAATAAAAGGCCATGCTTTGGATGATTTCCTTGCAGAACATCCATCGGTAGAAGATACATCATTGAATACTGCACTTCCAATTGAAGAGGTCTTATCTATTCAATATCAACCCAAACATGGGAAATGTACATTGATGGTGCTTCTAGAAGTTCAATAGAGGTGAGAATGGAATACCATAAACTTAAAAAAGTTCAGTTATAAATTTTACCTATCTCCCTATAAATGTTAGTATTGCCATATTCTTTCTTATTGTAAGAAGGCGGTACTGACAAAGAAGTAGAATACCAAGATCTCATCGCATGACTAGAATTGGATCTCCAGGTAGAAGTGAACCACATTAAAGTGAATGGATATTCAGATTTAGTAATCAAAAAAATAAATGGGTATTATTCTATCCAAAAAGAATATTTAATCCATTTGTGTGATTATGCAATAGGTCAAATGGCTGAATTTCCCTCAGATCCAGCATTTTCTTATGTCTCGCAATCAATAAATGCCCAATATGATGAACTGGATAATGTAGCCACAAACCTGGAAGATCAAAATCCAGATGAGACAATCAACATTTTTTCCTATTGTCAGGTGGTTTCAATTTTCATTAAAACTATAATTGAGGAAATTAATGAAATTATCCCTATTTACAATCCATATGGTCATACAATGGGGTGGAAGACATTCATCATGGAATTCCTTCAAATGGGAGTATATCCACTAAATAGAACTGAAAAAGAACAAATCTGATGATGAGTAGCCAATTTTACTTTTTATGATAGTACAAGACCCCAAAAGATCCTCTAAAAATTATAATTCAATCGAATCCTCTTTAGGTGTATCAGTGAAGAAGAGACTATAGCTGTCATGAATGAAGTACATTCAAAATCTCATGTTTCCCACCAGTGATGTCATTGGATTTCAGATCAAAACCGAATGCTTGGATACTTCTGGACTTCAATGAATGAAGATTGCACAGATTTCAAAAAAAAAATCATCCATGTAAAGTGCATTCCAACTTCATTTATCAACCTTTGGAGTTGTTACATACATCTAAATACTTCTATCCCTTTTCCACATGGGGAATTGATATAGCAGGACCTTATCATCTAACTATAACTAAATAATTCAATTATATTCATACTGATATTGAGTTCATCTCCAAATGGGATGAGAAAATACCTCTCAAAGAAGTCATAGAGAATATTTTTATTTTTTTCAAAAACAACTTCATCACCAGATTTGGTGTCCCTTATAATATATTGAAGGACAAAGTCACAAATTTCGATTCTGTTGAGGTAAAGAATCTATATAAAGAGTACAATATCAAATCCAACCATTCATCTCACTATCATGTAGCAAAAAATTCATTGATAGTGGATTTTAATAACACCCTAACATATACTCGAAAAGATAGTTGATAAAGATAATAATTATTGACCAGATAAACCTTTGCACACTTTATGGGATTATCAAACTACTACCCATACTACCACTCAGGAAACATCATATTCATTGGAATATGGAATAGAAGCAGTTTTTACCACTGAAATTCAATTTACATGACTCCGAGTTGCAATCTATGATCAGTTATCTATATATTAAAAGTCATAGAAATGATTTGATGAGATGGAACAATTAGAACAAAAGAGATTGAAAACATTGAATCACATAGAAGTCTATTAGAACAAAATAGCCTAAGATTTTAACAATAATGTTTTCTTTCATTCATTTCTTCATGTTGAATTGGTATTGGTCATTCAGACACAAATTATAGTAGGGAAAAAGCCTCCAAGTAATGAGACAATGTGGGAAGTACCTTATTCCATACATAAGGTCTACTCAAATGGAGGATATTCTCTAATATCAATAGATGTAGAGCTTATTACAACTTCAACCAATGGGAGATTCTGGAAGAAATAATTTGTGTAAAAACACATTGTATATCCTCAATGCATTACTCAAAATATCATAGCCCAATGTCCTAGTTACAATACATTAAACAACATAACAACCATAAGCATCCATTTTGAATGATGATAAAATTCATAACATCATTTTTCCTCATTACATGACATTAAACTATAAGTTTAATGACTTATCTAATTGATTTCAAGAGATTCTTTATGAAAGACTCATTAACATAATTTCTAACCATTAGTGGCACATGAGTTCCATTCATCCCTTTTTCTAAATCAGATATGCATAAGAGAATCATTTCAAGAACTACGTTTGGCTTGATTCTCATTCATATGAGATATATAGAGACTCCTGGATCTCTAATCTGGGGTGTAGCCAAAACCACAATATTTTTTTATTTCCCTTTATCTTCTCTTATATATGAACCAAAACTATACAGATTCCTCTTTTAGGATACATGGTTTTTTCTTCATACCATTTTGTGTCTTAAATTTAATTTCTCTTCCATAATGTGTTAAAATTCCTCGTCTCCCACATAAAAATCGATTGGTATGGGAGATGATTGTTTTAAGAACAAAATTTGGCATGATTATCATCCATATGAGATATACAGGGATTCCTAAATCTCTAATCATGGGCCCAACTACAATAAAAACCCACCCTTTATTCCCTGAGTATGAATGAAACCTTTATAGAGAATGTTCAAATACCTAAAAATGGTTTGATTCTCATCCATATGACATATGTAGTGAAAGAAATGCCTTATTTCCTAGTCCCATCCATGGGATAATTTTTTATATCTCTCCCAGATTTAATAATCAATCTATGTGGGAGTCTTCATTTTGGGTTATATCCTTAGAGATCCCACCATGGGATCAAGAATGTCCCCATTTTAAATATGAGTCAAATCTATGTAAAGGACTCCAAAATTACGACCAATATTGATTCAAATATTTCTCCAATGCATTGAAAATTACCCCTTTCATATGTCACACTCTCAATCATGGATATTTTCATATCATCATAATCATTATTATTGTTTTTGGTGACAAAGTCACTACTATATGAGAACTCTTTTTCTTGACTATAAAGTATGTGTCATTAGGTGGACATGCATAAGTTTTCTACATAATGGGTCTGCCAGTCAAATGATACAACTATTTAACAATTCTAAATATTCCCAAGTTGTCTATGCATTATACATCCCCTGTAACAGGTTTATCAAATAATGGTAATTTCATTATTATTTAAAGTGCCTTTTTCCCATCAAACTTTTGTAACAAAAAAAAAGAATATCTATTGTAATGAAGTCATTCATGTATATTTGTCTTATTTCCTTTCACTCAATCTCAAAGTCTTAAATACCATGGTTTACATATTTACTTCACCTTGAGTTCAAAGAAATATGAAATAACCATGGATCACTTGAACACATATCATATAATATTCCCATTTTTGGTCCTAGTCGTATGACTTAAAACTACAAACACCATACTCCCTACGTTTGGGTCAGACCTTCATAGAAACATTATTCCTCTAATTCATTAGAAATCCTGATTGGAAATAATCTCTCTATATTCAAGTACCATTCTCCACAAACTGGACTCTGTGTTTTGGAAAATCTCAATCTCTATATAAAATCATCATCTTTTAGCAATATAATGTCATATTTTTTTAGTACTCTTTTTCCTGACAATGCAGTGTGTTCCCCTAGGTGGCCTTGTATAAGTTTCTTACATAAAAGGCATGTTAACCAAAAGATGACACAATTTGTGTATGCATTATATGACATATTTTGACATGCATAACAGAATCCGTATAATGGGTTCGTCAAATAATGGTAAATTCGTTATTAGGAAAGACTTACTCTAATGCCTTTTAGCATTTTTTCCATTGAATTTTTCAGATCCGTAAATTACCATATCAATGTTTAAAATCCTTACCATCCATACTCGAACATGTTAGTATGTTTCCAAATAAACCACCAAGAAATAGGGAGTCTAAAACCATTGTTCAAAGCTAAATACCTTAAAATTAAATCCACATAATTTCCTCACTACATGACTTAAAACATCATAGTACAATGTCATCACTGCATGACTTAAAACATCTTACGTCAAATTTTTCAATGCATGAATTAAAACTGCGTAGCTTGACATCACAAATTCCCCTTTCTGAAAAATTTTATCCATTCCTTGTGCACCGAATTTACGTATAAGTGGTACTCTTATTCATGGAATATGTCGGCATAGATAACCCACTATTCTTACAATCCATTTCCTTGGAAAACCCACCCATTGTGGTCTTGAGTCACCCAAAGCTTATTTTCCATTGTTTATCAACATTAAAATGTTAAATTCCTAAGTGATCCTTTTTTCTTTAGTATGCACTACCTACCCCTAGAGGCCTTGTATAAAATTGGGCTACATAATAGTCCTATAAGTAAAAATATGCCACTATTTTGATATGTTTTATATGCCCTAGTCAGCCCTGTAAAACAAAACCCCCATAATGGGTTTGTCAAATAATGGAATCCTAATTATTGGATGAGACTTCCTTTATGTTTATACATATTTTATATTTGGTGACCATAAAATTCATGACTCATGATTCACCTTGGAATTATTTAATGAATTTTATAGAAATTATTAGCCTCTAAGCCTTATTTGGGAACTAATTTCACAATTTATGGTAAAAGATATTCGACCATAAACCCTAGATCATTCTAGTTCATCATGAATGACTCTAAACTGTTAACAATTAGAGATGTGGTACGCAAAAGATTGGAAACCCGCAAAGGTCACTCTGGAAAAAAGTAAGGTCCCAACTCACTAAAAGTACATTTTTGTATATTTTATGTAATATTGAGAAATAATAAGTAAAAAGATACAAATTCATTAGGGTTTTTTGTATAACCCTAGTAAAAACAAAACTACCCTTACTCGTCCCATTGGCATTGGTAAAAAAAGAGATAGCAATAATGAAAAAACATATGATTATATATGAAATTCATTTCATTTGTGAGTAAAAAATTCACAGAGGGGTATCCACAAACTATAGTCGCTCTTATTTCATAAAGCATAAGAGTTTTTCTACATAACATTTCATCTGGTTAAGGACTTCTTGAGCCCCATCAGCTGGCTATTGATGTTTTTTTAGCCAACCTATCTCATTCTCCTTGGAATGTCGAAGTGATTACTTAGCATATGCAATGGATTTTTCACCATCCTTCTGGGCATCTCTTAATGAATCCTGATATTGTTCATGTTCCCTAGTGATAATATCTAACTCTGGTTGAAGATGCAGCTACGGAACAATATTTTTCTTTAATCTTATTCTTCAGTTCTTTTAACTTTTCAGAATAATTGGCCTCAGTATGGGATATCACAACTTGGAAATCAATAGTGTTGATCAACATTTTAGTATTTATCATATCTTCTAGAAGCTTTTTCTCTTTCTCCCACTTTTTTATAATCTTCTTCACTAAAGTATTAATTTCATGGTATTCAATAAAACCGAATCCCTGCATGATAAACAATGATGAAAATTGTGGAATTGTTGAAGGCATTTATTCAAGTGGAATTGCAGATATTATCTTTCATATATTTTTCCATTCTATGAGACGTGCAAGACAAAGGGCCTTTTGCAGTTTCTATTCTGTTTCAGAATCACAATCATAAGAAGGGACATATTTTTGTCTCAATGAACATAAATAAGTGCCCAATTCTGATCATTTCTTGGAAATTGGGTTTTTCACCTCATAAAATAGTTTGAGATAATGTAGTGGCTTCACTTCCTGATCTATCCATTGAACTGGATATCCCTATATGGTGAATAAAAAAATGTGGTTATGGTTAGTTTCAAGCGATTAAAAGATTGAGAGAAATAACAATAATAGTATCCCATACCTAATAATAGGTCGGTAGCTGGAGAATAATACTCCCCAATGTTCCCAGTTTTCGTAGCTTTGGTTGATATCTTTGGATGGGGAATTCTCTCTTTAATTTTCTCAGGAACCTCTAAATGAATCTTATGATGATTTTATATGTCAAGATTCACCTAAGAAAATAGCTCCAAAATGGTAGTATTTACATTAATGTCGACGCTTCCTTTGGAACAGTTGAGACAGTAGTTTTTTTATGGAACTGCATATTTCAATCAATTATGGTTAGAAATTTTATCAAAATAAGATTAGTAGGATGAGAAAAGAAAACTCATGTATAGTTGGTTCTATACAAGGATCATGAAAATCTTATAAAGAATTTAGTATAATAACATGTTCTAATAATTCATCAGAAGACATGCCAAGGTTAATTATAATATCAACTAATATCCCAGATCCCATGTTAGTCTCACCCGTGGGAGAACTCGGTGTGGTTGCTCCACAAGCTTCCTCCAACAACATTAGACCTCGAATATCTTACTTTGCAACATTTTTGTGGTCATCATTAGTTGTCATAGGTTATTATGGTTCATGTAATGAACCTAAAGTATCACAGGATTGAAGTTAGATGTTGTAAAATTTAATTTCATATAAATCATTGTTGATTAAATAGAGGTCTTCTCTCTTCTAATAGTAGGAAGAGGAGAAATGTTGGGAATAGACGTTGGTTCCTTTGGCCTCAATGCCTCTTCAGAAACCAACAAGTTATCAAGAATTTGTGCCTGTTCATAAGAACCTTCCATAGTTCCTCAAACCTTATCAATAATTTCTTAAGTAGAATAAACAAAATAAGCTCCTGCACTTCCATGATGTTTAAACACTTATTCATGAATATTACTAAAAATCATATTGACTGGAATGCTTAACACTAATGAGAAAACATTTAAATATGGAATTATTTATTCAATGCTTTTGTTTCTTTTCCTTTTTAGGAGGAATTTAATCATCATCCTGAAAAATAGGTAACAGAGACTGCAATACCCTTTCTATCTCATCATCCATGTCTTTTTGTCCTATAGATATTTCTCCCCATTCACGGGGTGATCCAGTAACTCCAAGGGTAGCACCACCAGGGTTGTATCATGGAGATGGAACTTTAGTTAATTTTCCTTTATTCAGATACAATTTAAAATTATATTTCTACTAAGTAATAATGCTTTGATGAAATTTAAATCGCAATGAGTAGTAGAATGTGAAAAAAAATAAAACTTACATCTTCAATATCCACAATACCACGCCATTATCCATATAATTGATGTTCAATCCCTTCATTGGTACCATAATATATCATTTCCTTCACCTGATTCATGGGGGTAATTGATTCGTCGATTGTGTATTTCAGAATTTCATGTTCTTGGATATGTGTTCTCAACTAATCATGATTGTTGTTACATAAGATATTAGAAGAGGCTCATATATCCACTATTCCTAGAATGAAAAACCCTTCACATAAATCTATCAATGTGGTTTTAGAATCACAATGAAATATTTTCCCTAGTTGAATAGGCTCCGATTGTATATATTTAGAATAAAAACCAGAGGGATTTGAAGAGGATCCTACAGTTTTGGATTTATGTTTATTCCCAATACCCACAGTCAGAGATGGGGGATGAGAAAATGGGACTCATCATTCCTCGAAATTATTGTGACTAGACTGCATTAGTACTTCCTCAGTTGGGATTGATGGGGTGGCTCTCTTTACGCTAACAGGTGGATTATATCTTCCATGAAGTCGCTTCAGTGAATTTGGAGCCTCGTCACCTCACCCTCTAACTCTAATGATTCGGCCCGTGATGATGAAGAATTTCCTTCCCAAAGAAAGGGAATGTTACTACTACCTCTCTTTATCCCCACTCGAGATATAACATGGTTTAATACCCTTTCATGATAAGATTTTAACCAGTTTTCAGCATACTCGATTGTCAATATTCTTATTGAATCAACGATAGGTAAATAAAATATTACCCCAATTTTCTCTATATATGTTAGCAACCATAGTTATAGGGAAACCATAATATTATCCTCTAATATAAAATTTACAATATGGGATACCGTGATTTGTTAATGACATTTTAATTAATTCACGAATCTATAAATATCATCGGCCTCACATATGATTTCTTCGTAAATCCTAGTACCCAATCTGGCATCTCTAAAAGCTAACATTTATGTCCTTAGCTCGATGATGGCCATCCCATCATCATCAAATCGCCCAGTAGGCATATTCCCATAAGGGAAAAGATGAAATTCCTTATTCATACTCATCCTGGCCTTGATATGATAAGAGTTCAAAAACAAACATGAAATACGAGATAAATCCTTAATAGATGGTCAGAAGGAACTTCCAAGGAACTTTACCCAACATTACACAATAAATGTTTTGAACTAAGTGGAGATCGACCCCCTGACAATTGGAATGGTCCTAATATTCTAAAATGATATTTCCACCTGCAAATATGTATTAATATCTTTTGGATCTATTATTAAATTGAGGTATCCTACCCAACCATCCACTTCTCAGCCATCATGTTTGCGATAAAAAAAGGTCATGGCCTCATGTATCCTTTGTAATCTAAAATGGGTAATAAATACACGCTGAGTGAGATGGCCATGAAACCTAAAATACGTGTCTCTGTGGGAATTTTGGAATTGACGTCATACCCCCACTTGTCAAACTCTCCATTCTCTAATGATAGACAAAAAGTGTCAGGTGTACCTCTCATATCTTTGTTTGGAAAGATGGATAGACGAGTGCAAGTTGGACCTTTTTTCATTCTTCATTTACATGAATATTTCCATAAACTCCTCTGGAAGAATATCTAGTATTTTATGGGACATTGTTATGATCATATTATTGATTTTATAAAATATTTTCATCAACTCTCCAACCAAAGATGGTTTATTTTCTGACACATTCCATGCCACTATTGGAGGAATAAAATAATTGAACATATCTTCATGAATTGGAGTTCAAGATATCAAGTAGGCATCAAAAAAAACTAATGCCTACTTCTCTATGTGTTAAATGGAATGAGTTAGTTAATTGACTCCATCAGCTTAGTATCTCTAGCACAAAATCATCATTCCCATATAGGTAGGTTTACCCGACCCATATAGCATTTTATATTCCAACACCTTTTGAGTCATCTGTAAACTCTACACACATCTTGTGCACCCAATATTCCCACATCCATGTGGGTTTTACACCCACACCTAGGTAGAAATACAATCATTTCTACCAGTGTTTTGATTGATCCATATGAGAATATCGAAAGATAGATGAATAGAAATGTGGATGTAGCTCAGGTGTGTGTGCTTTCAAATCTAGAGAAAAAGAGTTGTGATGCATGAAATGAGCCTTATATGTTGTCATGTTGTTAACATAGGCTCCCAAAACCAAAACATTAGCAGATGAGAAATTATTATATTCTTGAAACCAAGAAAGTTGAATATAGTTCTCTATGTTTGGAATGTTTACATCTTGCAGATGGACATAATAATACAAATGAAAATAAGTCCTTCGAGAAAAGTTGAATCAGTATTTCATTAGATATTTTTTCAAGTCTGGGAGTGTAGTGTCACAGATGTCGAAGTAGTCATTAATAACAAACTCCATCGTGTCATCAATTATTTTACTAGCCAATTCATCATCGGTTATGATTCTTTGGGGATACATTGAACCTGTAAAAGGGATAAAAATAAACATTAATGTAAGTTAATTTTTGATATTTTCACAAATTAATTGGGAAAATTTTGAAAAATGCATTAAGGTGTGTACCCTAAAATTGGCACACAATTATAAAAACAGTTTGAAAGTGTGTCACCCGAGTTATATCATGAAAATAAAAAACATATAGATGAAGGGCGACTAAATTTTAGGGTCATAGTGAAAAGACTTGCACGCCAAGAGTTGTATTTCCAGAAGATGTGAGAAATTTTACAGAAATGAAGCCAATATATATATTAGAAACATGAGTTACATTGTATGTCGAATCATTCCTGATACCCCTTGTGTTCCCCATTTACCTTGAATGCTACAACATTCACTCCACTATAACCTCTTTTTTCTTTTTCATAAATTTACCTCATTATAGAATCCTATTTTAAATAAGGAACCCATTCTATGGGGGGGAGATTTTGTTGACATGACATTCCATAACAATGTCTAAAAAATGTCAAAAGTAAATACCTTAGAAAAAAGGGGAGTAAAAACATGAATAAAATCAATATCTGAAAAGGCTTGAAGATTTGATCACCTTAGTCTTTCCAAACCATCATTGGTCCGCATGCTACTTGTGCGCCCAATCACTTTTTTCCTAGGATACTATTTTTTGCCTATAAATGGATAGTTGGGGACTTCATTTGTTCAGAAGAATTTTCATGAGGCTTAATTGCGGCTCTGGTATCCATAGTACTTCACCCAATTCTTTCGAAATATTTAAAGATGTTCTTTAACACCTAGAATAGAGGAATTGAGTGATGATCAAAGGAATTAAGTCCTTTCAGTTTTTCATATCCCTAACACTTGTGATCCTAAAGCGCCCAACCTCCATAAATCAGAACTAATTGCACACCATCTATTCCTTTCAAGGGAACTGGAGTGCCCCCTTCTAAGAATACCGATGAATACACTTGATGGCTTGAGTCAAGTCTCACCCATGTATTAACATCATGTTTGTTTGTCACTTATGTAAATATCTAGTCGCCCTAGACTACTAGCGCACCCATACTTGTGTGCAAATACTTACTTGAGTACCCTTGTTTGATTCACATACTCTCTTCAGTCTACAATTCATCAAGCCTTCTTCAAATCCATTCATGGAAAGGATTAATTATCATTTGATCCATTGTATGAAAGAGATTATGTGGAAAATTCCACCAAAACCTCATGACTTATCAAAACACTAGGAAAGGAAAATCAGAGTGTATTTTATTTGGGTTTGTATATCCACAGTCAAAGGTTTCCAAAATTTGTTTCCCAAATGTGGATAGAATTCATGGACTGTGTTTGTGTTTGTATATCTACAGTCAGATGGAACTTTATCCTAGAAATAGTGCTCAGAAGTTCTCAGTTTGTAGGATTAGCATTTGGGTTCTAACCTCCCCTTCTCATCTCTAAAACCCATAACCTCGGGTCTCTGGTAGGGAAGGTATGGTTCACACTTTCTTTTCTATTCAAGGAAATGAGAAGTATCGATCGACTACCAGGAAAAATTTTAGGGCAGCCATCTTGGTGTAATCCCATGAACATTCAAGTAGGAGGTTGTAGTCATTCTCCTCTATACATCATTCACCTTCACTTATTCTTTACATTGTTCCATTTTCCTATGTAAAGATAATATATGGAAGGATCATTGCCTCACCCACTTTTCTGGTTGCTCTCCCTCATCCATCATCGCTGTCATAGGTGCATACTATTCCACCAGAATAGGTGGAAAAGTGTGGGTGAATTTGTTGAATATTTAAAATTATCTTGTTTCTCACACAGAGCATGACTCATGTGGTCTTAGATATTTTTCGTGATCACAACATTTTCAAAAACTAGTAATGAAATACGAGAAATGTGATTCCCATCATAATTATGATATGTTGGAAGCCTTATCAATGACTAAGCTCACTGGATATCCTATTCAATAATCCAACCCTAATTCCCTTAATCTTGGCATCCTCTATAAGAATAATCTCTAAATTAAATCCCCATATTACTAAGGCATCTATTTCAAGAAGTAAGCCCAAACCCATTTTTCTCAACGGATTATACTCTCTTATGAGAACTTATGAACTATGATAAATCTGATTCCCATCATAACTAGGATTCAAAGGATACCTTATTAGGGTCCGAGGTCACAGGATATCCACTTTAGGAATCCGATGCTAATTCCCTTAATTTAGGCACCCTCTTTCTGAGTAAACCACAAATTCAGCCACCAAATCACAAAGGCATCATTTTCATGAATACAAAACTCATTTCTCTCAAAGGAATATATTATCCAATGATACATATCAAACTACGTGGGCTTTAATTCCCATCCAAATGTGATACGTAGGAAACCTCATTGAGGTTCAAACACAACACTTAAAATCAAACCTATTTTTCTTAGTCCATATTCCCAACAGGGTCTAATCATACATTAAAACCCGTATTATTTCCATGTTCCTTGGGTTGCATAGGAATATGTCATGCACCAATCCTTGACTAAGCACCTTTTGATTATATTTCCTTACCACGTGAAATTAAACTATATGGTTAGGTCATTATCACATGACCTTTAAAGGAATGATGTGTCCCATTAAGTATCACCAAAATACGAGTGTCCTGATTCCTTTCACAGGGATACATTGGTCATGTAACACCCCAAGCTTCTACGGTACGCTTCTCTTCGAATAATGTGATAGCGTGTGTTGTACGCAACACCGAGTTCTAACACACCATAACTAATCAAACTAGCCGTTATGAATAGTAATACCTACTTTTTGAAATTATATATATTTTATATTTGAAAATGGACTTCATTTTTGGATTCGGAATATTGAATTTAGCCTAAGGTGAAATTTTGGTACATTTCGGATAACTTTCATATTTTGATGAATAGTGAAAATTTCTAAATTTTAATTAAAAACAACTTTTTTAATCAAAATAATTAATAGTGATAAATTATGAATTTGAGTGGTTTTAAAGTATATTTAGAATATATTTTTACCATTCAATTTAATTTTTATCATTGGACATAATTTTACAATTAAACCGAACATAAACAAGTGTCAATCTTTTGATAGTTATTATCTCTTAAAAACACGCTTTTTGTTTTAACAGCGGGAATTAATTTTAAATTAATTTCTGCCACTTCTGTGTTTTGAATTTAGGAAAATGGATTCCATATTTGGAATCAGGATGTCCAAATTATGTAAATAGGTAACTTTTATTTTTACACATTTTGAATAATTACTGCGGTAAATATTTTATTTACCATGGTTAAAGGGTAAATCCGGTAAATAAGGGTTAAAAAAATAATATTATAATAATACAAAATTACCCTAGAACGTGTCCTAACCTTATTGTTGGACACATACCCGACCATGGGCATCCTTGGGTCAATTTGGGGACCCCTTGGAGCCACTTGTATGTGGTAGGGACACATTATATTAATAAAGTTAAAATAAAAATAAAAATGGCATAAACTTACATCTTTTAGAAGAACAATTTTTACATAGGGTTATACATGTTGTATTTTCGATTATAAATATTCATTAGAAAGATAAAAAGATGTCCTACATAATGATGTTTTATTTATAATTTTTAGACATTAAATAATTTATTTTATTTATAACACAATGATGATGCAGTAATTACTAAAATAGTAAAAAATTAACATAATTGATATTATAAATACCCAAATAAATATAATATGAAACTTTTAATGAATTACACTAATTTTCTAGGATAATAGGATATATTAGGATTGATTTAATTGACTTTTTTCGAAGTAATCAATCTGTTATGAGTTTCACAAAAATCAACTATTGAATAGTGTCAAAATTGACATAAAAGAGTTCTTAAAACAAATATTATATTATTAATTGATATTAAATTCCTAAAAATCTAAGGTTCGGCCAAGAGACTTATATTATGATAGTTTAATCATTAATGGACCACTTGGGGGTCGCTTGTATGTTTATGGTAAGTCTATTAACCATATAATATAAAAATACAAAGAGACATTGTAAAAGTGAAACTAATTAACTTAGAGTTAATACTTAAAGATAAGGTTAATATAAGTACCCAAACCTGTCTAAATTCTATTGGATGAGTTGTTTTCGACCTATCCCCACCTCATACTTTGAATAGTCAACTTTGGAGCCTTTAGAAACCGAATATGAATTTATTATAAATTAATATTTCTAGCTTTTCCAAAGGTGCCCCTCACCCCTCTTATAAAAGGGCACTCCTCCTTCTCATTTCTTCACACCTTCAAAGCCTTTTGGTTCGGCCAAACTCTGCCCAAATACTCTCCCAACATCCCTCACTACAACCTAGGGGCCTTAGTTTGATCAGAAAGCCAACCTAAGGAGCCCTTTTGATCAAATCAAAAGGAAGAACCCGAAGAAGAGGTAATGATTTCACCACCTTTTTCTAAGTTCATTTCTTCTTCCACTTCTTCTTACTTTGTTCTTACCATTATAAAATAATAACTCCAGTATCTCACATATACTGTGATGTTATTATAAATATGGTACAACCATATTCATTATTCTATCCACCCTTTGAATAACATGTCACCATACGTGTGTACGTACGGCTTACCGTCTCCACGTCGTGGTGTAATTGTTATTCAATATAATATTATTTGGATGGGTATAATAATGATGTGTAACTCATGTAAATAATAAATATAACATGTTAATGATTCTGTATATATGATATACCATCCATTTATATATTATTTTAATATCAAAAGAATGATATTGTCGCTCGTGTGTACGTACGGACTACCGTCTCCACGAACGCGATGAGATTCATTCTCCATCGTATCCATTCAAGTATAATTATCATTTGATGATTTAAAAATGATGCTTAAGGACTGTATATCATTCTGGATATGAATAAGATACAACAACCATGGCTTATGTAACAAAACATATAAAAGAAAATGAGTAAGTTAACTCCCGAAACGACGATAATTCTAAGATATTATTAACAAATCAATGTTAAAAGATCATATATGATATCATATTAATATATATGATTCTTGTATAATTTAATAACAACTATTTCACTATTATACAGGAGGTTAACCTACCCCAACCAAGGAAAAGTACAAGGTAAGGGTTATTTCACAATCTCTTCATTATCCGAGGTTGTTTATACGTAATAATCTACTGGGATATCTTTATCATCCACATCCATGTTTCTTAAAAAATGTATTTCAAAACATTTTTTATGGGTTAAAGTCATTTATACCCTTGTTTGACTTTTTATAAGAGGTTTATAAAGGAATCTTTCCGTCGTTTTCAAAACAAGGTCCTTTTTAACCTTTTCGACTGAATTGAGGTAAGAATGTTCTTTTTAACTTATACGGCGGGTGCGGTTATTTTCCGCCGTTATAAAATCGTCGAAGCTTTCCATACAAGCTTATAAGAATATTTTCAAAGAAAATGTTTTATTTTATATGGATCTTAAATGATTTCAAAATAAAAGGAGATACTTCTTTAAAAAGAATTTTGATTTCATCTATGTCAACATCCTTTGATGGATTTTAAGATTATTTGAAGTTGATTTATTATGATACAAAACTTCTATATTGTATTGAAGTTTTTGTGATATGTTTGACTGTGGATGTGCTATTTTTATACCATTCATAGTGTATGGTGAAATTATTGACATTTCGTATGCTAGTTTTAATACGAATGTTTATGTTATGTTTAAACCTTTTTATATGGGAATGCATTGGACTTAATAAGTGACGGGTGGAGCCCGCTATAGCTCCTCGATGCATCGGTAGGTCTCATGAGACAAACTAGTGTCTTGGCACAAGGCCTTGACAAAATCTTATTTGTAGTCTTGGCACGAGGCCTTGGCTATGTGGTTATGATAGTCTGGCATTATGCATTACAACATTATGAAAGTGGTTATTGATATTGCATGTGATTATTCGATTAGTAGAATATCCATGTGAATAAGTAAATGGCATTATTTCATTTTTATTTTTGCCATACTATGTTGAAGTTCAATTTTAAAAGGCTTTTGTTTTAGTAATTCATTGCCTTAAATGTTTATGCTTATTATGAATGTTCCACTATATTGTTATCCTTACTGGGCATTTGAGCTCACCCCTTTTCTATGTTTTATTTTTCCCAGGTAGTGAAGAAGTAAATTATGAATGACTTGCAGGGATATTATGAGGGGTTAATAGTGTGGATATGAAGACTTTGTTGTTGTAGTAGTTTTTCACTTTGAAATGTAATGTAAAACTTTATGATTATATCTAGTGTTTCCAAGGCTACTAAACCAATCGGTCTTTCGAGATTTGATCTTTCTTGTGATCATGCCAATGTTATGTAATTAATGCACCGACTCTGGGAAACTGGGGTCGGGGTGTTACAGTTGGTATCAGAGGAAGTTTAGTACAAACCTTGGAAACTAGATTTAGATAAACTCTGATTAGATCACGTAGACCTAAGATGAACTTTGAGGATTAGTATAGAAGAACTTCCTAGAATTTTGGTATTGTAGAGATTTTTGTGAGTTTTCCGAGCAATACATCCCTGTCTGGATACGAGCAGGTAGAGGCGGCTCT
This sequence comes from Viscum album, assembly GCA_963277665.1. Lineage (NCBI taxonomy): Eukaryota > Viridiplantae > Streptophyta > Magnoliopsida > Santalales > Viscaceae > Viscum > Viscum album. The sequence continues at coordinate 1,010,453,992 of OY728141.1, read as the reverse complement.
GGCACAGATGTACCTAGGGGTAAAACCCGAAAACACCGCTTTGAGCTAGACTCGAACGGGAACTGGTGCACGACAACGGGCCTTGCTGCACTCTTGGTTACGACACTCCCGGGGGATATGCTTAGGATAACTCTCATTATCTTTACAAATCATTTTGAAGGGTTTATGAGTATATACTTCCTCAAAGAAAACATTTTTATGATTATGGATTATATCCATAAATAGTTCAATTTATGTTAAGTGTTTTATAAGTATGGGATTATGTATTTTGATTCATAAACTGATCTAGTTTATGCCATTGTTTAGAAATGGCGCCTAGTGGAAGAAATGGAAACCGTATCAATGCACGCACTCCATGTAGGGATTGCCCTCCTGCTCAAGATAATTATAGTGGGGCTGGTGATGCAACTGGTGCTGATCAGCTAATCACCGTACTGGGACAACTTACTCAGGTTATGAATAATAACCTTACCCGTATGGAGCACCCTGATCCGCAGCTTGGAGGATCAATGTTAGATCGATTCATGAGACAACAACCACCAACGTTCAATGGGAGTACAAATCCCTTAGTAGCTGAGCAATGGATATTTTCCCTAGAGAAAATATTTCAGGCTTTGGGGTGTAGTGAAAGGGAAAAAGTTACCATGGCAGTTTACCGCCTCACTGGAGATGCTGATCAATGGTGGTCATTGATTCAAAACATGAAGGAAGATGATGAAGTATCAAACATGGAATGGATGGAGTTCAAAGATCTGTTTTTAGAAAAATACTTTCCTCGCGACCATCGAGCAGATATGGAAAGACAATTTCTGAGTCTGAGACAAAAGGAGGATGAGAATGTCACAAAGTATGAGGCTAACTTTACAAGGTTAGCAAGGTACGCTGGTGATTATATTCGCAACCCAAGAAGTAAGATTGATCGTTTCTTTGATGGGTTAAAACGATTTCTCCGTCGAGCATTAGTCTCACAATCCTTTTCATCGTACGAAGACATTGTCTCATGTGCTATCAAGACCGAAAAGGAATTCTCTAAGTCTTATGACTTTAAAGCAAAGCAAGAGAAGAAGAGACCTGCTGATCAATCTGGGAATGGAAATAAGGGGAAGAAGGGAAAGGTTGAATATCCATCTTGTGGTAAGTGCGGGAAGAAACACCCCGGTGCTTGCCTGAAGGGAATGGGAGTCTGTTACAAGTGTGGTGAAAAAGGCCACCAAGCTCATGATTGCAAGGGGAAGAAGGAAGCTACCAACGTTCAGTGCTACAATTGCAGGGAGATGGGGCATTATGCAAATGCATGTCCTAAGCGTCAGGAGAACTTACCTCAGAAAAGGCCAAGGGATCAAGGCCAGACTTATGCTATCACTACTGCTGAGGTAGAAGCTCCGAAAGACGTGGTGGTAGGTAATTTAATGGTTTCCTCAAGTTTAGCAAATGCATTATTTGATTCTGGATCATCGCATTGTTTCATATCTTCCCAGTTTTCTAAGAAAATTAGATATTTCCAATTTGATTTAATAAGGGAGTTGTCAGTTAAAACTCCTAAGGGAAGTATCGTTGCAACAAAGTTTTGTGAATCAGTCCCCATTAGAGCACATAAATTTTCTTTATCTGCTGATTTCATCGTCATACCTATGATTGAGTTTGATATAATCCTCGGTATGGACTGGCTTTCGGACTATGATGCGATGATTTATTGTAAGAAGAAAGAGGTTACGATTCTTGATGATAATGATAAAGAGCACCTTATTTTTAGAGCAGAATCGTCACCACCTAATTCTTATTTAGATCCACCCCCTGTAGCTCAACTTAATTCAATTATCGGGGAGGAAGAGAATGAAATAACTGTCGGTGAAGAATGGAATGTTCCAATAGAGGATGTACCTATTGTGAAAGAATTTGTAGATGTATTTCCGGAAGATTTACCTGGACATCCTCCAGAACGAGAAGTTGAGTTTTCTATTGATTTGATTCCTGGATCAAGGCCTATATCGAAGACCCCTTATAGAATGGCCACTGTAGAGCTAGTCGAACTAAAGAAACAACTAGAGGAATTGAGTAATAAGGGATTTATTCGCCCTAGTGTTTCTCCATGGGGAGCCCCTGTTCTTTTTGTTAAAAAGAAAGATGGATCTATGAGGTTATGTATCGATTACAGGGAGATCAATGCTATAACGATAAAGAACAAGTATCCCCTACCTCGTATTGATGATTTATTTGACCAACTGCATGGAGCTCAATACTTTTCAAAGATTGACCTTCGATCTGGATACCATCAGTTGTGTGTAAAGAAGGAAGACATTCCGAAAACAGCATTTTGAACCAGGTACGGGCATTACGAGTTTACTGTAATGCCGTTTGGATTGACTAATGCACCCTCTGTATTCATGGATCTGATGAATAGAGTTTTCAAGGAGTATCTCGATGAATTTGTGGTGGTATTTATTGATGATATCTTAGTATACTCCAAAACCTACAAAGATCATGAAAATCACTTGCGCATTATCTTGAAGACTCTGAGGAGGCATGAATTATATGGAAAGTTTAGCAAGTGTGAATTCTGGCTTCAGGAGATTTCTTTTCTTGGCCATATTGTCTCTAAAGATGGAATCTCTGTTGATCCTTCTAAGACCAAGGCAATCCAAGAATGGCCAGCACCTACGAGTATAACTGAGGTACGTAGTTTTATTGGTTTGGCAGGTTATTATCGACGTTTCGTCCAGAATTTTGCCCAATTGGCTAACCCATTAACGAAGCTCACACGTAAAGGGGTTAAATTTGTTTGGACAAAAGAGTGTGAAGAATGTTTCGAAGAACTGAAGAGAAGATTAGTCAATGCTCCTATATTGACTCTACCATCGGGGAATGATGGGTTCGTTATTTATAGTGATGCATCAAAGAAAGGACTTGGCTGTGTCCTTATGCAGAATGATAGAGTTATTGCCTATGCATCACGACAGTTGAAAATTCATGAACAAAACTATCCTACTCATGATCTTGAGTTAGCAGAAGTGATCTTTGCTTTGAAAATATGGAGGAACTACCTCTATGGTGAAAAATGTGAGATTTATACTGATCACAAGAGTTTGAAGTATATTTTCTCACAAAAAGAACTCAACATGAGGCAAAGGAGATGGCTTGAATTACTCAAGGATTATGATTGTACGATACACTACCACCCAGGGAAGGCAAACAAGGTGGCAGATGCTTTGAGTAGAAAAGACCGTGGAGTTTTGAACAATATGAGAATTGAAAGGGATCCAATTTTCATGGAGCGAGTGAAGATGGACATGGGAATAACCAGGGAAGGTGAAACATCAATGCTTTTTCAAATGGTTGCCAAACCATCTTTACTAGAAAGGATTAAGAGTTCTCAGACTGATGATGAAGAATTACAAAAGAAGATTAAAGCTGTGAATGATGGGAGATTGAGAGACTTTGCGTATGAAGGTGGAATTTTGAAATTCGGGAAGAGAGTTTGTGTTCCCAATATACCTGATCTAAAAAGGGAATTGCTGGATGATGCTCATAGTTCCAATTTCTCTATACACCCTGGGAGCACCAAAATGTATAGAGATTTGAAGGAACATTTTTGGTGGGACAACATGAAGAGGTAGATTGCTGATTTTGTGTCAAGATGTATGGTTTGTCAACAAGTGAAAGCTGGAAGGCAACAGCCTAGAGGAGTCATGCAACCTCTTCCCATACCAGAGTGTAAATGGGACAATATTACAATGGACTTTGTCATGGGGCTACCAAAGACTCCTAGAAGGAACGATGCAATATGGGTTATTGTTGATCGTCTTACCAAGTCAGCACATTTTCTTGCTATAAGAGAAGATCTACCCCTGGAACGTCTAGCAAGACTATACATTAATGAAGTTGTGAGACTTCATGGAGTACCCCTATCAATTGTTTCTGATCGTGATCCCCGTTTTACTTCAAGATTTTGGAAAAGTCTTCAGAAATCCCTGGATACAGAACTTCATTTGAGCACTGCTTACCACCCTCAGACAGACGGACAATCAGAACGGACTATTCAAACCTTAGAAGACATGTTGAGATCTTGCTCACTTGACTTTCAGGGTATGTGGGATCAATATTTACCACTGGTAGAATTTTCCTATAACAATAGCTTCCATTCGAGTATACAGATGGCACCATATGAAGCGTTATACGGAAAGAGATGTCGTACACCAACCTGTTGGGATGACGTTGGTGAAAGAAAACTTGTAGGCCCAGAGCTGGTGGAGGAAACGGTGGAAAAGGTGAAAGTAATCCAAAATCACATCAAAGCAGCTCAAAGTAGGCAGAAGAGCTATGCCGATAATCGAAGGAAGGATTTGGAATTTCAAGTCGGTGATCATGTTTTTCTGAAGGTATCTCCGTGGAAGGGAGTCATACGTTTTGGTAAGAAAGGTAAATTGAGTCCCAGGTACATCGGACCTTTCGAAATTCTAGAACGAATTGGGGTTGTAGCTTACCGATTGGCAATGCCGCCAAGTCTCTCCAAAGTTCACGATGTGTTCCACGTATCTCTGTTGAGAAAATACATGCCTGACCCAACGCATGTACTCACCTATGAGGAATTAGAACTGGAACCCGATCTGTCTTATTGTGAAGATCCCATCAAGATTCTTGATACGAGAGAACAAGTGCTGAGAAACCGGACGACGCGTCTGGTAAAAGTTTTGTGGAGAAATCCTAAGATGGAAGAGGCAACGTGGGAACCCGAGGAACTTATGATGAAGAACCACCCGAGTCTTTTTATGTAGTAATACCCTAGAAATTGCGAGGACGCAATTATTTGAAGGAGGGGAGAATGTAACACCCCAAGCTTCTACGGTACGCTTCTCTTCGAATAATGTGATAGCGTGTGTTGTACAAAACACCGAGTTCTAACACACCATAACTAATCAAACTAGCCGTTATGAATAGTAATACATAATTTTTGAAATTATATATATTTTATATTTGAAAATGGACTTCATTTTTGGATTCGGAATATTGAATTTAGCCTAAGGTGAAATTTTGGTACATTTCGGATAACTTTCATATTTTGATGAATAGTGAAAATTTCTAAATTTTAATTAAAAACAACTTTTTTAATCAAAATAATTAATAGTGATAAATTATGAATTTGAGTGGTTTTAAAGTATATTTAGAATATATTTTTACCATTCAATTTAATTTTTATCATTGGACATAATTTTACAATTAAACCGAACATAAACAAGTGTCAATCTTTTGATAGTTATTATCTCTTAAAAACACGCTTTTTTGTTTTGACAGCGGGAATTAATTTTAAATTAATTTCTTCCACTTCTGTGTTTTGAATTTAGGAAAATGGATTCCATATTTGGAATCAGGATGTCCAAATTATGTAAATAGGTAACTTTTATTTTTACACATTTTGAATAATTACTGCGGTAAATATTTTATTTACCATGGTTAAAGGGTAAATCCGGTAAATAAGGGTTAAAAAAATAATATTATAATAATACAAAATTACCCTAGAACGTGTCCTAACCTTATTGTTGGACACATACCCGACCATGGGCATCCTTGGGTCAATTTGGGGACCCCTTGGAGCCACTTGTATGTGGTAGGGACACATTATATTAATAAAGTTAAAATAAAAATAAAAATGGCATAAACTTACATCTTTTAGAAGAACAATTTTTACATAGCGTTATACATGTTGGATTTTCGATTATAAATATTCATTAGAAATCTAAAAATATTTCCTACATAATGATGTTTTATTTATAATTTTTAGACATTAAATAATATATTTTATTTATGACACAATGATGATGCAGTAATTACTAAAATAGTAAAAAATTAACATAATTGATATTATAAATACCCAAATAAATATAATATGAAACTTTTAATGAATTACACTAATTTTTTAGGATAATAGGATATATTAGGATTGATTTAATTGACTTTGTTCGAAGTAATCAATCTGTTATGAGTTTCACAAAAATCAACTATTGAATAGTGTCAAAATTGACATAAAAGAGTTCTTAAAACAAATATTATATTATTAATTGATATTAAATTCCTAAAAATCTAAGGTTCGGCCAAGAGACTTATATTATGATAGGATAATCATTAATGGACCACTTGGGGGTCGCTTGTATGTATATGGTAAGTCTATTAACCATATAATATAAAAATACAAAGAGACATTGTAAAAGTGAAACTAATTAACTTAGAGTTAATACTTAAAGATAAGGATAATATAAGTACCCAAACCTGTCTAAATTCTATTGGATGAGTTGTTTTCGACCTATCCCCACCTCATCCTTTGAATAGTCAACTTTGGAGCCTTTAGAAACCTAATATGAATTTATTATAAATTAATATTTCTAGCTTTTCCAAAGGTTCCCCTCACCCCTCTTATAAAAGGGCACTCCTCCTTCTCATTTCTTCACACCTTCAAAGCCTTTTGGTTCGGCCAAACTCTGCCCAAATACTCTCCCAACATCCCTCACTACAACCTATGGGCCTTAGTTTGATCAGAAAGCCAACCTAAGGAGCCCTTTTGATCAAATCAAAAGGAAGAACCCGAAGAAGAGGTAATGATTTCACCACCTTTTTCTAAGTTCATTTCTTCTTCCACTTCTTCTTCCTTTGTTCTTACCATTCTAAAATAATAACTCCAGTATCTCACATATACTGTGATGTTATTATAAATATGGTACAACCATATTCATTATTCTATCCACCCTTTGAATAACATGTCACCATACGTGCGTACGTACGGCTTACCGTCTCCACGTCGTGGTGTAATTGTTATTCAATATAATATTATTTGGATGGGTATAATAATGACGTGTAACTCATGTAAATAATAAATATAACATGTTAATTATTCTGTATATATGATATACCATCCATTTATATATTATTTTAATATCAAAAGAATGATATTGTCGCTCGTGTGTACGTACGGACTACCGTCTCCACGAACGCGATGAGATTCATTCTCCATCGTATCCATTCACGTATAATTATCATTTGATGATTTAAAAATGATGCTTAAGGACTGTATATCATTCTGGATATGAATAAGATACAACAACCATGGCTTATGTAACAAAACATATAAAAGAAAATGAGTAAGTTAACTCCCGAAACGACGATAATTCTAAGATATTATTAACAAATCAATGTTAAAAGATCATATATGATATCATATTAATATATATGATTCTTGTATAATTTAATAACAACTATTTCACCATTATACAGGAGGTTAACCTACCCCATCCAAGGAAAAGTACAAGGTAAGGGTTATTTCACAATCTCTTCATTATCCGAGGTTGTTTATACGTAATAATCTACTGGGATATCTTTATCATCCACATCTATGTTTCTTAAAAATGTATTTCAAAACATTTTTTATGGGTTAAAGTCATTTATACCCTTGTTTGACTTTTTATAAGAGGTTTATAAAGGAATCTTTCCGTCGTTTTCAAAACAAGGTCCTTTTTAACCTTTTCGACTGAATTGAGGTAAGAATGTTCTTTTTAACTTATACGGCGGGTGCGGATATTTTCCGCCGTTATAAAATCGTCGAAGCTTTCCATACAAGCTTATAAGAATATTTTCAAAGAAAATGTTTTATTTTATATGGATCTTAAATGATTTCAAAATAAAAGGAGATACTTCTTTAAAAAGAATTTTGATTTCATCTATGTCAACATCCTTTGATGGATTTTAAGATTATTTGAAGTTGATTTATTATGATACAAAACTTCTATATTGTATTGAAGTTTTTGTGATATGTTTGACTGTGGATGTGCTATTTTTATACCATTCATAGTTTATGGTGAAATTATTGACATTTCGTATGCTAGTTTTAATACGAATGTTTATGTTATGTTTAAACCTTTTCATATGGGAATGCATTGGACTTAATAAGTGACGGGTGGAGCCCGCTATAGCTCCTCGATGCATCGGTAGGTCTCATGAGACAAACTAGTGTCTTGGCACAAGGCCTTGACAAAATCTTATTTGTAGTCTTGGCACGAGGCCTTGGCTATGTGGTTATGATAGTCTGGCATTATGCATTCCAACATTATGAAAGTGGTTATTGATATTGCATGTGATTATTCGATTAGTAGAATATCCATGTGAATAAGTAAATGGCATTATTTCATTTTTATTTTTGCCATACTATGTTAAAGTTCAATTTTAAAAGGCTTTTGTTTTAGTAATTCATTGCCTTAAATGTTTATGCTTATTATGAATGTTCCACTATATTGTTATCCTTACTGGGCATTTGAGCTCACCCCTTTTCTATGTGTTATTTTTCCCAGGTAGTGAAGAAGTAAATTATGAATGACTTGCAGGGATATTATGAGGGGTTAATAGTGTGGATATGAAGACTTTGTTGTTGTAGTAGTTTTTCACTTTGAAATGTAATGTAAAACTTTATGATTATATCTAGTGTTTCCAAGGCTACTAAACCAATCGGTCTTTCGAGATTTGATCTTTCTTGTGATCATGCCAATATTATGTAATTAATGCACCGACTCTGGGAAACTGGGGTCGGGGTGTTACAGGTCACCCATTTATGGGTATGATCCTAACATCAAAACAAATGTTCATCTCCCTAGACAATAATAAATTCTATAGTACCCCACTGAGTGGGTTATAAACAAATATCATCATAATGATGATTAAAAAAATCTCTAAATATTATAGAGAGGATAAAAATGATGGATAAATTTGAATACAAATAGATATATCTATTAATGAAGAACCTCAAATATATACAGATGATTCTAAATTTCACACATCCTAATAATTGATTGAAAATTCCAAGGGAATAATATGATATAATTTTTTAATTAATAAATATTCATGAAAATATCTCAAATATTTAAAGAGAGTCTCAGAGTAGACAATAATTCCCCCAAAATGGTGTGATGAGTTTGACCACCCATCCTCTCAACCAATGCATGTTCTTTTGTATCATAAGTTCAAACTTAAAGAATGCATTCCATTGGAATGTAGGTCCCTTTTTGGATAAAGAAATGTTCGATGTTTCCGATTCCATGAATAAATCCAAATGAAACCATATGAAATTAGTGATTCACAAACTAGAACATACGTTCTAAGGAACTACAAAACAATAAAAATGTGAAACTAACTAATCAGTTCCCAATATTATACCTGGCCACCAGAACTGCTGCTGAATATCATAGGATTTCTTTTTGGTTCTTGGGTTCACTTCACACTATGAACTATGGCAATATCCCATCATATATTTCCTTACAGAAAATGTTAACAAAAAATAGTTATAAAATCAAAGAATTCCATATTTTGAGAACAAGTAATCGATAATCGTCTCCCCACAGTTAAGAGAGTATTTAATGCTACAAAACACATCATCAAGATACTTCTCTTGAAGATCCATATCAAGAAGAAAAGATTCCAATATAACAGTAGACAATGTAACCTCAACCATTGGTGACTAGACTACCATATGCAATTGTGTGGATAGATCCATCATGTTTCACTCTATCGATGATTCCATCATGGCTAGGGTTGGAATTTTCATGCTCAAAGAATCTTCAATTACATTCCCTTTCCCCAAGTATATGCAATATTGATATTGAAAGACTAAAGGTATTTCACCCAATTCCTCTAGCAGAGATTCAATTTTTTTTTGAAAAGATATAACTCAATCTATTGTGTTTGGAAAACTCCAAATCCATTTTTTTTGATATTTTCTAAGAGCCACTTTAAGAAAAACGGGTAACCATACAACAAAAAATACATCACAAAAATTAAAAAACTGCACCACATACAAAAACTCACATCCCGCCTTTTCAATAGCCAATGTTCCACACCACCACACGAGCTTTCAAATTCAATATTCATAAATAAAAATATCTTTCCAGTCCACGTGCCAGCCATAATCATTCCGAGTTGATCCAAGAGCCACCTCGAGTCACATAGACACTGAATCGCTCACCCACCTCGATTCGAGCCAACGTCGTATTCATCATCAAATCACCTCCATCATCATCTCTACTCGGAGCCACCACTGTCGGCATCTCCATAGGTTCGATCACCAGTATTGCTGGAGCTTCTGATGCCATCTTCACGATCCTCGTCGCTCGACACCAATGTCCACTTCTTTGAAGTCTACCACCAAAGTCACCCTTCACCTTCAACTTTCATTCCACAAACAATGTAGAACAACACATACCACCAATCAAGACACCTTCAGCATCACCAGAACGCCTGAAAAGAAACCAATGAAAGGATCCACCAGCCACAACTCCATGGACACCCTTCCACTCGAACAAACACCTCTCAACGCCTCCTCAGAAACTACCGTGCCCAATCGACCTTGGAGGGTGTGAAGAACCTGGGAACTGGAGTAGAGAAAAAACGTCAGGGTATCCACAGAAAATGCCTGAATTGCCTCCCAGATTGTCATCGACAGCTCGAAACACACCTCCCAAATCTCCAAATGGACCATCGCACTGGTGGACTAATCAAAAGTTATTTTTTCTCAAAAAACTAATTCTGAAATTTCTCATCTGAAGAAAAATATAGTCCCTTTCAATCTCGTGCTATCATCATATAAAACAACTTTGAGAATCCCATCATGAAATTGAAATAATTCCAATATTAAACAAATAATCGTAGAATCTGGAAAACATTCCATGGTGGTTCCAATTTCATAACAACAATCACCTCCCCAGGGTCAACTGATATCCCATGTCCCAACACCATATGTCCCAAAAATTTTACTTGTTCAATCTAGAAATCACACTTTGAAATCTTTTCATAAAGTCTATTATTCCACATCAAAATCATAACAGTTCTTAGATGATGTACATGAACCTTCTTAGACATAGATTAAACAAGGATGTCATCCACAAAGACTACCACATAATTATCAAGGTACTTATGGAAAATCATGTTCATCAAAGCAATGAAATATCTTGGAGTATTGGTTAGACCAATGTTCATGACAAGGTACTCTTAATATTTATATGTAATCTAAAATGGATATTAATAAAAGTTAGATTCTTTTATCATCAACTAATGGTAACCAGATCAGAGATTAGTCTTTGAGAAGTACTTTTCCCCTTTTAACTAATCAAATAGATCATATGTCCATGGAAATGAATAAATATTCTTTACAATCACGTGATTGATCTTTAGGCAATAAACTAATAGGATAAATAAACAAATATACTTCTTATAAAAGAGTACTGGCACCCCCCAAGGTGACATGATCACATATATAAAGCCTCACTCAAGATGATCATCCAATTGGGATTTTAGTTCATTCTTTTCAGATGGTTCTATATAGTATGAGGGAATATATGATAGTTGAGTAATATGCATTAATTCAATAGAGAATTCACCCTCTATTATTTATGGAAGACTAGAGAAGACATAAGGAAACACATCAAGAAAATATTTTACCCATGGAGGGAGATCACATGTCAAATATTTCGACTCCAGATCAAAGGAAAAAACTGACGTCACTTTCACCATCTTTGGATAAGAAGTCCTGGATCAATTTGACATTGAGACTCATTCTCCTTGGAAGACAAAAAACACACCATTGGGTGTATTAATGGAGAACCCTCAAATCTAGTAATAAATTAAGGTTTTATTGAGGATGATCCAATCAATCCTGAATTTGACGACATGAGGTTTATTGTCAAAGACCAGAAAATCCAATAAATCTCAACATATAATAGAGATAAATAAATGAGGGAATATGGATACCATACTATCCATTTGTACTAAGGGGTGTATTAATATCCATTGCACATGAAAAAACCCCATAATAAAATTTACCATATTAATAACATGAGATGAAATAAATGAATGAGATTAACCTATACCAAATAAAACAGTCACTAATAATGAATCCAAAGTAATGTTACCTATGAAAATCACTAGACCCATATCTCCATCATCTAGAGACTCTATTAATTCGTGAATAAGCTTTGTCATGGATGCAAGTTGATGAAAACCTTTTGTATTTGAAGCCTCTGATTAACCCATAGTTTTAGAAGTAGATGACCCTATTCCACTACAAAAAATGGAAATGATATGTAAAACCATTCTAAGTGACCAAAGCATCCACATGATCTTCAATTATTTGGTGTATTAGTAAAACCCCTCTTTGAATTCCTTATCTTTCCATACTGGCATCAAATCATTTGACCTCTTCCAAGAATTGTAGGAGGTTTGGAGTTGACCTACTGTCAAGAACCACCATGAGAATCATCACACATCAATTTTTCTTTTAAAAGAATCTATACATCCAATGGGAGAGAAGGAAACACTCTCTAACCCTAAATTGGTGGAAAAATACATTTCCACCATTAATTATCTTTCCAGTACATCAGTAGAGGAAAGAATCATTAAAAAAGAAAAATTTCATTGAATATACTATAAAATTCCCAAATCAAATTTTTGAGTATTCAACTTTTATTTTATACTATATTTGGTGAAAACTGCACCAGATCCTCAAAAATATTCACATTTTCTATCATGGTCCTATCAGCATGATCATGATTGAAAAAATCTACATCCTTGGCCAACTACATAAACTCTAGATAGAATTGGTCAGTGAAAATAACATTTTAAGTCCTTCTACTCTATGACCTCATGTTTATTCAACGTCACCATTGTGTACCATCATCTCCTCCTCAGTCATTACAACATAAAGCTGACACACATCACATTGATTTCATAAGGTGTATCTACAACCCATAAAATGATCAATACCTCTAAACTATTCCTAAACTTCATTAGGGTCATTTGATCATTTGAAAGTTGCTAGATTTTGGAGAAGGAACTCCGAATAACAATTCTTGAAAACATCCCACAGAGTTTCCACAGCTGGAGTCTGAAAGGGAAATGGTGGTTGTTCATGTCTTAGAGAAAGGATAGTACACACAATCACCTCAATCATATTTGGGTCCATGGGAGGAATTTATTGCTTAATCTAAACAATAACATCCTCCTAGATCTGATTCACATATCTTACCAGATACATGATCTGTCATAACATTACAAGAAAAAAATTATGAAAAACGATAAACACTCAAACATAGATACACAGGAAATTAATCCCAATAGATATAGGAAAAAATATTTGTTTGCACTCTATCCAAATCAAAATAGGGATACTACTATAACTAATTCACATGAAGGATTTACCAAACCACCTATGGGATCTTAAGGTTCGTTGAAGTGAGATATAGATATCCACACAATTGCAACTACCCCCTATGTTCGGACAAGATTACATTATGCATACTGACTTTATGAAAAATGGTCAACCTAGAGCTTTGATAAAACGTTTTCATGAACCAACATAAGTACCCTGGTAACCTGATAAGTGATCCAGTCCTGACATAGACCAAAGGGAGTTCCAAATCCCCCTGGGTTGGTGACTAAAACATGGAATCATACAAGATGAAAGTGAGAATTATTTTTCCACTAACAATGAAAAAGTAACAAAAGGTTCGTAATGCATAAGAAGTAAGCTCTACCAGGAGAAAAGTACCAAAAGTCAAACCGGTATAACATCCGGATGAAATACAACAAAGTACCATAAATAGGAAACATTTCTCAAGTCCTAAAGGGCATAACTCAATAATTCCACAAATCAACAAAAATAACCACAAAAAAGTGATTCATTACCTATGATAAAACCTAGAAGGAGATAATCTAAAAACACTTGAAGTCATAGGTAGGGTGTGAGAAAAAATCCTTGTTGGGTCTCACCATGGATTTCCTAACATATTTCAACATTTAATCAACAAAATAATGATATTTCAATTTACAAATACACCAGACAATAATTTCAAAAAACATTTAAATAAATCATTATTTTTATTTCAAAATATTTAATACATTTTAAATTATGAAAATACTTAAAAAATGGCTTAAAAAAACCTCTTATATAAAAAAATTTGTATAAATCTGAAGTCTTGTAAATTCATTAACAAAAAATGTCATATTTTCATTTGAAATACAAAAAGGAGATTAACATGGTCATACACCCATGAAGGTCCAATTGCTAGAGGCAATAGGGACCCACACTCAAGTTTTCAAAATAATATGTACATACACCGCATTAAACTCATACCGAAGTGGATTTTTCAAAATCACATAATTAATGTGACATGATTCATTTATGTTTTCAAAAATTCTAAATCATAACGTTCCATAAAAATAACTCATTAATTACCATATTATTTATTTTTCTCTAGTATATAAACAATGATGATAAATTTATTTTAAAACTTTTCAAAATAAAATTCATCCCATTATTCATTTCAAATATTCCAATTTTGATTAAATATCCATAATAAGGGGTTTTAATAGGAAAAAATGTCTTTTTTATAAGATAGAATCGAAAGGTTTCTATCAAAAAAATTATCCATTTTTACCAAATATAATTTGAAATCAATTTCACCAAATTAATTTAAATTTTTTTACATTAAACTAATTTTAAAATATAAAATTCAATAATTTAAATTTCAAAAATTTTCATATATTTGTCAAACCCACACCAATTCACTAAAATAGGTTGATTTCCAAATTTCGCGCCAGAACCAAATTTACAAAACCAAACATTCAAATTTAATAGAATTAGATTTTTAATAATCCAATTGAAATAAATTTTAATATAATTAATTCAAATCAAATAATTGAAATTATGTCAAGAAATTCAGGTTAAATCAAATTTAGCAATCATAAAAAGAAACATCTAAATTCATGGAAACACATGGACCACAATGGAACCCACCAACTAGAACGATGGTATAGAACATATAACATCCCATATTAGAAATAATATTCAACAACATGGGATTTAGATCCATTAATACCATGATGATCTATCATACTACAAGGAGAGAAATAGAAGAGATGAAGATACAAGGAAAATTCCTACTCAAAATGTCAGACCACAATTATGAAAATAATGAATCACTGATTGAAATGACTCAGAGGTGTTTAATGGATCCAAAATTACCAAGGTAAGAATATTGGGTTGACATTAAAGAATCCTAGAGTGGCTAAATATATAAATCAGGTAGGATTATTATGAAAAAATAACCATCGATACATTACATGACCTGTAACCAAATTACAGATCGTTAAATTGGAAAATACCAAAATCACTAAAAAACCCATCGTCATTTGTTAGAATCATATTTATTATTATTTTATATTTTACACATCATGTAACCATATTTAACAGTGGGTAAATCCCCAATGGACAACATAATATACAATTTTTGGCTGAGAATCCAACAAATCTCTAACTTCGCCACTATAGCCATCCTCCCAATTCCTTCTTTTCTGTACACAAATAATGAAAAAGGAACACCATGACAAGGTTTAGAATATAAATATCATAAGAATAATGGGATGTTACAATATTTCCTCCCATGGTTCAATTTTAGGTTGAAGTAGATGCTCCTTAAGGGAATCCTTATTTGGATTAGAATCCATTTGAGGCTATCATGTGGGAAGATTGTTCCATAGATGAAAATGTATTTCATGTTCATAACCTTTATATTGAGACACAAAAATATTTTAGAGGAGATAGATATATATCTAGATAATTACTCTATGGAAATCCACATTCTTTAGAGGTACAGATGAATTTAAATAGTCTGATTATTGATAGAAAAAAATCGATCATATATTTTACTTCCTTGGTAGACATTGGAAGACCAAGGAGAAGTGCATAGTTTTTAGACTTGTAGGCCCCAACAAGATATTGTAGGATTCTATGGACTATGTAGATGTGAACATGGTATAAGAAGGGAAGTGTTTCAAGACCCATGTATTTTAATAGTTCTACACAATGTGACTAATGATTTAAATGTATATAGAGTTCCAATATTGTATGTATAAAGAACATTTTGTGTTAGAGTTCGCAAATCAATTTGTGAAGATGAATTGTTTTTTGTAGAGGTACTGAGTAATTACCATTGAATTCATAGAATAAAATCCAAGGTTTTTGATAAGATATCAGATTATAGGTAGTTAAATTGACTCTTTCTACCTATTATGAGATGGTACACATGATTATGATGGGATAGATAAACATAGAAGGTGATATTGGCTACTATTCCCCTTCTCTTCCACCCAGTAGAATTTTTGGAATTGTATAATAAAAAATGTTATTTCATGATCATCACAAGAGTATTTTATGTGGTTATAAGAAGTGGTCATCCTATAACCAAATATTCATAGAAAATTGTTTTTCCTTGATTTTTCAATACTGAGGAACGGTTAGAAACACCTAAAATTATGTTCCCACAGTTGTGATATAGTGTAATGGTTGTGGCTATTGTTCCATCAGATGAGGTTATTTTAAGAAATTTATATGCCTACTTATGATCATGGATCATCATATCCAATGTACGCTATAAAAAATTAAGAATCATCATGGTATATAGGGATCTATCAATAAGCCTCTGGAGTGAAGCACCATTATTTACTTGATGAGTTTCCTGGGGAGGTTGACACGGGTCTAGTCATAGTGATAGGGACTATCGTAATTTTGTCTTACATAGTGAATGATTTAATTGATATATGTCCCACCCATGAATTTATACCTGTATGTTTTTTGATGTGTCAAAAACATCAATATAGGTCATTTTATTTTTCATGGAATTAGTGAAACTTATTGGAAATAGGATTGTGAATGGGTTTTAGTGTTAGTAATATTATTCATAGATTGATAAATTTGACTTATTAAGTGATTTCATTTATATCAATATATATATTCTATGGAATCCTTAGGATGGTTTGGAATATCACTCATAAAGCTGAGTATTATTTTCATCATTAGTGAATTTAGTTCTTTGAAACCAATGGGTGATCCCTAGTGTTTTGGGGATAGTGGGATTTGAGGTATGTTCATGAATGAACATTCCACAAATATATTTGGACTATTTTTTAATCTATTTCAGTTGAGAAAAATGTTGTTTAATTAGTTTTTGATCTTCCCTTGGATGTTAGGTATTTCAATGGTTCATTTATAGATGATTTCTTAATTATTCCCTAAGATAGGAATCTGTAAATTATGAATAATTTGGTTCTCCGTACATAGTTGATATCGATAACCTCAATCATATTTCACCCCTGGAATTCAACGAGACTATGATTCGGTTGGATGATATGATGGAAGAATGTTTTTCCCCTCTAGTGTATCACCATAGGTAGCCCTGTCGATCTTTGTAAACAAGTATGGTGGTTCACTTTTACTATGTATGGATTATCATAAATAAAAAGAGGCTATTGTTAAGAATAACTATCCTTTTTCACTTGGGGATTAATTTTTTGATCATTTAAATTGAGAAAAATAGTTTTCAGTGAATGATCTATGGTTGGGTTATCCACAAACCCTGATTTTTAAGTTTGTTATAGAAAAAAATAGATTTCAAGAGTTTTTATGTCCATTAATAATACCATGTGATGCCTTTCTTATCAAATTTGGCAACACCATTGACTGCACTTAAATAGATGGGTTTGAAATTTCGATTGCACAGTGTAAATCTTCTTTTGAAAATCTGATATTTTGTGACATCATTACCCATTCTAATATTACATGAGAATGGTAAGGGGAATGTTGTATTTTATGATGATTTTAGTGCTAGTTTGGTATGCATGTTTATATAAGATGATCATGTGGAATACTACGATTGTCTTCATCATTTTCTGAATTATAATAATTACCCCATTCATGATTTGGATATTGTCACTGTTATACATGCACTTAAGTTTTGGTGACACTATATTTTTGTAGATAAATTCAAAGTCTTTTCTTAAAAAATAATTTTAACTACCTATTTTATTTGAAGTACATGATTCTAAAATAGAGGTAGATTGTGGAATTTATTTAGACAGTTGACATTGATATCAACTAAACCCTTGGTAATGGGAACTCCATCACATATTCTCTTAGTATGAATGTAAAAAAATATACTAACATGAGTTCAAATGAAGATTGAAACATGATGGTACAATTTTCTTAGTTGATTCTAGATGCTCATGAGGAAATTTTTAGGTATGGTTATGACCAGTGTTAATTTATAATTATCCCTCTTTGATTCCATTCTGTATCTTAATCAGGAAGAAGTTGAGTTCATCAGAAATCGATAAGCCCATTACAGTCAGGGGGCAATTTCTGGTTGGTCTCTCCCTTAATATAGTATTAAATTATTTGGGTATTAGTTTATTATCCTAAAATTTGTGATATTTTTAGTTTGGTTTGACTATAATATTTGTTCATGGTTCATTAATCTGGTCTATATGAAGATGTTTTATGACATGAAGATGTGTAATTCATGGCTGCATGAGAAGTACGACATTTAATATTATTTCATCCTTGGTTAAACCAATAAACATTTAAAGGTATTTCTTTTAAAACCTTATAGTTCATAGAAATAAATTTTTGTGCCATTTTGGAAAATAGATGAGATGCCCATGGAATTTTTTTGGGACGACCATAGACTCCCAATGGGAAACATGTTATCTGGGTGTTAGTTGAACATTTGATGAATTAAAAAAAATATGAACCATGACACCCCTAGAGTTGATTATCTAGGGGTGATATATGGTTAGGATATTATCATGTTTCATGGTATTCAATCAGTCATTACATCAGTTAGGGATCCTTGGGTCACCTCTATGTTCTGATAGAGTTTACAAGAGGTCATAGAGTCTCATGTCAAGTTTAGTAAAACCTACCATCCATATAATGATTCTCAAAATGTATGATCTCTTAAAATTATAGTGGATATGTTCCTTTATTTCATCTATAGTTTTTCTAGATATTTGGATAACCATTTTGGATTAGTCAAGTTTTGGTACAAAAGTAGTTACAATATTTCTATTATAATGGTTCCCTTTAAGGTTTTTTGTTGATTCTCATTTAGACCACCTCTTTGGTGGGTAGTGGTGGGAAATTCATTTCTTGTGGGGTAAGGGATAATTCAGGAAAAAAGTTTGTGGATTTGGGATATATATTGGTTCATATTTATAGCATAGATTCAGATGAAAATACATGTGTATTATCAATTCCATCCTCTAGAGTTCCCCATTGGTTAATTAGTGTTGTTGAAATTTTATACTTGGTTGGGCCACCATCATCTTGGCGAATAGGGAAAGTTGGCTCGAAGATATATTAGACCATTTGAGGTCACTAAAATTAGTGGTAAAATTACATATATGTTTGTGTTAAAGGTTCATTTTAATGTAACCCATGTTGTTTTTTACATATCTCAATTATAGAAATACAATCCAAATCCATATCCCATTATGAGTTGTTAAGAGATCATGGTGGAGATAGATATTTATGATATAGTGTAACCAGTGGTCTATCTTGTTGCTCACAGTTTTATAGAGAAACAGATTATACACTCATGATACATTGGTGTGTAAATCATTGGTGAGGGAACATTGGGCTATCCTCTCTCTAGAGAAACCATCTCCCCCATAAAATCCCATGTATGTAATATTCTATGGTGTGGAAATTTTAAGGTATTTTAATTTTAAGGCATATCTTTTCTTTTTTATATTGTTTTTTCAGGTCTAACTCAAATAATATTTTTTATAGAGTTTATGGAGAACCCAGATCTGGTACTCCATACTGAGCACCTTTATGAAGCATGTTCAATCTAAGGGAATAATTTTTCCACTAGTCCATAGACATAATATAGTTTAGGGAATAAAATCAACTAAGGTTAAAAATTCATATTTATGTTTTTAAATTACTTTTACACTTTAAGATCCTCTTTTATTCTATAAATCCATTTTTGTAATAAATTTATTTTTAGTAGGAATATAATTTAAATGTAAATAGTTTATGGGATGTTTACACTATAATAACATATTTTTGATTTAATTCCCTTTATCCTAGTACTGTTTTTCGAACTACATCCATGATTATCCACTCATTTTATTTAGTCCTATAGGTCTCGAACCATAAGTATCTTTCTAGGTGCTTTCAAATTTCTCTACTCACTCTGGGTTATATTTGTTCAATGATCATTTTCTATAGAGGTTACATCACTCTTATATTTTATGTGGCCTTTATTCCACCTCATTTATATTGGTTATGGTAGTGATTTTTTCCTATGTATTTGGATTTATTGATGATCCGATAAAGATTTCTTATCTTTTGTAGATATATGGTTAGATCGCCTTCCAAGGGCCGATCCTTTGTAGGAGTTAGTACGGTGGGTATTTTTTCTTTGTTGTATGTCATAATCTAATTTCTCAACCATATTTTTTATGTAATGTGATTCGATGTTGTGGGAATAAATTTTAGGGCCTCTATTGTTATCCTTTCATTCGTTCAACTATTGATGGATCTAATTTCAGGTGTGTGGGACCTAGGTTTGAGGTCGGTAGTTCAGTATTTATATTTTCTAGATGAACTATTATTTATCTTGTTTTTATAAATTGTTTTATAATTAAATTTTCAATATTTTTTTTCTGTGTAAATGTATTTGAAATGGAATATGATTTTTCAATAATGTTTTGTGTAATAGAAAATGGTGTTTTCAAATCATTTCAAAATAGGATATAAAATTCATTTTAAAAAAAGGTTAAATAAATTAAAAGGTTTGTTTGAAATTAATTATGAAAAGAGATTTTAAAATTAACATAGATGGTGAAATACATGAGAATATTTCGGTAAATAAGTGGATAGTGTATCATATAGATGTCTTCCATTCTAATATTGTGCGGTTCAATAATACCATGTTCCTCTTCACTGCAAGATTATCATTCTAATGATGATATGTGGACATTCTTTTTGGGTTCACTAAGAGGGTGTTACTTTTCCACTTAGACATTGTTTCTAGTGACTTAAGGGCACACTATTCAATTATTATTGTACAAATAATATTCTAGCCTTAACTGTTATGATCCTTAACATATTTATCATGGTGAATTGGATTTTTATTTTTCATAGTTTTATATACCTTCATTGACAATTACAATTTTTTTTTTGGAAATTATAAATTTAAAATATTTTCAAATATTATATTATAATTGTGAAAAAGTAGAAACATTTACAATGATTTTTAAATAAAATTACTTAATTTTTATCCTATGTTTTTTCATTTAAAATTGGAATATATAGATTTTTTATAGATATATTGTATATAACACATGGGTGGGATCCAACTGAGCCTATTCTTCACACACAATGCACAACCCTTAAGTGGTGTGTAGACTCGGGTTTGTATTTTGATGTAGGAATATGAAAGTAATTGATATGAGCTAATGTGGTTTCTATGAAATGGGTACTAATAGCTGTTGAGGGAGATGGTGGTATGTTTTCCATATTATCACATGGAGTATTTTATTTCTATTTTATTTTCCCTTCCATATTGAACATGTACATTGGGTTTGTTTTGATTTCATTGAGTTTTATCACTTCTATATTCTTTATTCAGTTTTAGTATATATTTCGTTAGGATTCATTCATTGGTTTTATTTATGTAATATATGTACATTACATATTTATTTTAGGTTTGGAAAAATCATTCAATCTTGTTGTTTCTTGTCTTGGTGCTAGTTGCTAGTCCTTAGGTGTCAAGAACACCCTTCAGGTATGTGTTTAATAGGTTTGGGTATGAATTTTTGAAGGTATCCTAGGTCAATAAACAATACAAGTATTTAATAACTATTAGAAAAAAATATTATTTCCATAGATCCATGAAAAAATGTATTGGACATTTTAAATCATTGAATAGTAATGATGATGTGAAATTACTGTCAAATCACGAATTTTAAATGTGTGATTCCATTCAAAACCTGTCATGAACCGTATCCTAGGGCCTGTACCTTGACATACCCCAATCCCACCTCCCAAAGGCCTAGGGTTGGTGACTAGCGCTGAAGGTGTCAACCTAAAAGTGGGAGAAATTTTCTTGGATACCTGTACACACATGCAATCACAAACAAAATCCAAAAATTTCAATGGTGAAAACTTAGTAATTGGAAATTAGAGTACAAAATTATGTAAAACATTAAGTGGTTAAACTAGGCCAGTATTCTACCCCAAATAAAAGAACTGGAAACAGAAGGGTGAAAAGGGAGCACCCTTGGAAATCTATGAAAAATTCCCACCTGATCGCTAGAACAGTGAATCGTTTTGAAATCCAATGTAATATGTCATATCTGCCTAGTCCTACTATGCCCTGGCTAGTACAAGGCCTCATAGTCCACCATCGTAATGTCCTTCGGTTCTGTCTCCATGAGTACCTCTATTGAAATGTTGACCGTCTGCACCAGACACAACATTTGTGGATGAAGCCCATGTAGTGGTGAGAAACATAGTAATCAGTTGGGGACCCCGATACCCTCAATGGTCTCTCATAAATCTACAATGAAAACATCACAAAACAACCACTAAGTAAACGAAAAATCTACAACCAAAATTTAAACCACAATGCCAAAACCCTGAAGTAAACCACATAGATTATGCATAGTCCTCTCTACTCATGTGTGTGCCTATACATATACCTAGGTCATCTAGATATACTCATCTCAGCCAACAAGAAACATAAGGCTCTAACCTCAATCTATTACCAGGATTTCCAAAGAAGGATCAATGCATAACTAAAGGATCAGGAGTATACACTCCTTGAGCTGTCCATCCCTGATGAAGCATGTCTGATATATATACTCTATCAGGTACAACTCATCCATTCATAATCGTTCTTCCGAAAGGACGTGCACCATCAAGATCTTTAGGCTCTAACTGCCTCTAGTACCCAACACTATAGGTCTCACTATCACAGTCTTGCGCCAGAGGAAAGACCAAGGAAAACCATGTGAATATGCCCACTGCACGAAAAAACGTTCAATTGGGGGAGAAGTAATCTAGTCTAACCAATGATATATCAGTCCCTCTAGTAAAATGTGTCCCACACATCAGTCTATCGAGGGAACACTAACTTAAACCATGGTGTAGATTACATAATGTGGAGGGGCCCGATCCATGTAACTGTGTCCTATAGTCGAGGGAGCTCCAACTCCCATGATGGATCAGCTCCCCATTGCTACTTGGTGGTGGGGGAGTACTACATAATAAGTGAGGACCCTCACCCTACCCGTTAGGGGAGTGAAACTATGGTAGTATGTTAATTGTGGGGAACCCACACCCTAGTACATCAGGGGAGTACCAACCCCTGGCTAGAGGATCCTCACCATTTCATAGTAGGGGAGTACCAAATCTGCTGGAATATGGTGTATAGAGGAACTGCTCCCTGAATCTGTAGGGGAGTACATCTTAATGACTAGAGTACCCACAACCTATTAAAATATTGGAGTAACCGACTTTTTCACAAAATCTATTATGGTGGACCCGCACCCTAGTACGTCGGGGGCGTACTGACCCAAGGATAGAGGGATTGTGCCCTGGAATGGTAGGGGAGTATCGACTCTACCGTAGCACTACGTAATGTGAACCCAAAACCTGGGTCGATAGGGGAATACGTACTCCTAACATAGAGGACCTGCGCACTACCTGGTAGGATGGTCCATGATTCTATGTAAGTTAATTATGGATGAACTGCACCCTAGTACAATAGGGGGGTACCGACTCCAATGATAGTGAAATATTCTCAGAGGAAAAAGAACACAATCCCATGACATGGGGAGTCCCATCTCTACCATAGTAGTGGAGTAAATAATACCCACGCCTAAAGACAACAAGGGAGTAACTGTCCTAACTCTCACAATTAGAAACACCCTGGTTCTTCTCCTTATGCTATCAGTTGAACCACATATACCATGAAGATCCACAATGAAGTGACTTGATGAACAACCATTCTATAAGGGCTCCAATAGGAATGACGATGCATCAATTAGATGCCCGTTGTGTATGTTATAGTCATTTTAGTACCGATTTCTCTATTGGATACGTGTCCAATCCAACCTGGATGTACTTAAACATTCTCTAAAACTCAAGTGGATTATCTCAAAAGGACTTCCTCTTCACAAGGATTATAGATCCATAGATGGTATGTCAAAAATGTGTCTGTTTTAAGAGATAAGTCCCTTTAAGCTTAACTATGTCGAAAAGGGTCTGGGTCCAGTCCGACCTGGTCGGACTGACCCAACATGGGTCGACCCGACCATCTTGGAAGACTTTATTGGTCCAGCCCACCAGACTCACCTCAAACCACTATTTCAGGCCAACCACCTTCTCCACTGATGCGGCGCAACCACATACAGCACCTTCTCACGTGGGCAGACCCACTGGCCACATCCCCCTCGTTAACCCGTATGGTAGGTAAACATCTCCACGAGGTGCTACGCTGGTGCGACGGGACTCCAGCACTATGACATATTGTGGCTACGGATTCTGCCACCCAGGCATGCTGCCATGGTGTGCCTCCTCTTCTGGATGGAGGCCGGTCCAGCAGCCCATATCTTCTCTACTAGGTACGCATCTGGCGCCCCTATGTGTCGCCACTAGACGCCCTCTGATGGCCCATTTTTCGCATTGTATTCACATGTGGACTCATAGAGATTACCTCTTCACTGTGATGGATCAGGATCCCCCGTACCATCAATTTTAAAGATTTTATCACATTGAATAAACATGGAGAGGGGCTCGGGCCTTGTTCATGTCGTCCTATGCCATTTTAATCAGAGGATAATAACCGAGGAGGTTTGATAATTGTTGTGAAATCCAAAATTAATCAATCCCAACATTGAACCCCCAAAGATACCCTCCCGCATTAACGAGTGACATGTGGATCAACCAGTTCATGGGTTGATCTTTATCCATTATTTTAAAAATAATGGATAATAAGGAATATATTTAACAAACAAACCCCTACCTCTTATGATGTCTGATTCTATGGTGTTCGTCCTCAAAGGAATTAAGGCGTCAACATCGCTTCCTATCTTTGATCAGTAAAAGTTTTCAAAGATGATGATGTTCTGGCGGTGTTTGTCATTATTCATTGGTGAGGAAGTCCATTAGAGGTTCACCATAAAATCCTCTAAAATTTTTAATGAATAATTTTTTTAGTGTGTTGAACTATAAATAGAATCATTTCACAGTGTTCCCATTATGATGCGATATCACATTGTTACACTATTTTAATTAAGAAATAGTGTCGTGGTTACGCATCATTAAAATATAATTACACTACGAGTTTAATGATCCATTAATGAGCCCCATGGATTCATATTTCCACTTCCCTATCACTCCCCATAATGTCTCAATCCGCCACCAAAATGAGAGAAAGAAATAAAATAATTCTTTGAAATTATTTTATTATTTTTCTTGAAATGTCCAAAAAATAAATTTTTAACTTAACCCTTGTCGGCCAAAGTTAAGACATTTCTAGGAGAATCTTGGTGTTCTGAATTCAATGGTGTCTTCATATTTTCAATCTATGAAACAGTTCAAAGGATTGAAAACTTGTTTGCATGTTTACAGAACATACCATAAAAAAAGTTTTAAATTCCATTTTGGGCTCTCCAGACCTCCGAATCATGTGTCCTCAAATCATTCAGTCTCAAAATTAAAAATATCAATTAATTTCCATGGAATTATAAGACATTACATCCACCCAACATTTTGACTTTTCATCCTCAAAAATACAAAACCCAAACATACCAGGATGAAGCTGCCTCAAAAAAGGTTTCTAAGCTTATTCTAAGCACAAGCCACGAAGAATCACGGAGATCAACCCCTATCATGTCCATATGTTTCTAGGTAAACATCGTTCCTCAATAGGCAGATTTTTATTTAGCTACGACAAGAAGGAAAAGAACTATGTACCATGATTCATTTACAGTCTTGGGGTTCACCAGCTCACCTCCATGCTAACTTGACGCAGTTTTCATAATGAACCCCACAATTCACATTTTCCCATGGATGCAATGTGCTATATCCCCCATGGTTGTTATGCGTTAATGGTTGGCGCTAATATGTGGGATAATAATGAAAAAGGTGGCTTCCCACAACTGAACATCGGGTCTTACTGGGCCCTTTTACTTGAACATCTAGCGGCCACACCAAAAGATGAAATAAGAATATAACCACTCCCACTTGTAGAATATCTACTATGTATGGTGGGTTATAAACTATTACACATTGTGAAAACATCTTTTGGTCTATCTCTTTCACCATATAACAACTCAAGAGAGACTATTTAATAAATTCCTAACCATGCTTCATGGGATTCCCTTTTTCTGTAAAGGAAATCCCTTCTCTATCACATAGATATACCACATCTATTTCCTAATATCTTCATTATGGGCATGAATTGTAGTAGTCCAAAAAAAGAATGACATTACAATGTCTTGATACCATGACTAATATATCCCTACCACAAATCTCACCTCTTAGATCTAGGTCACAGTGTCATCATCTATGTGGGATCAGCAGGTCTCCTCCATCAGGAGTCTCTATGTGTGAGGGTCAAGTCCATGGTCCAACCAAAACCACAAAGTCTGGAACAACTCTTTTGTAAAAATGAATGTTTATCCCCTATGTCAATTTAAAAAGGTTGAAAATTAAAATACATAGGTTTTATCTTGAACTTCTCTCGGAGATTCTAGGTTATGAGCCATGATTGTGTCGAGTTGTCCTCATCCATGTCCTGTAGATCCCTGAGCCTGGGGGGACTACCCTCTACTGCTCGTCCAGCTCCTCTATGTCACTTTCCAACATGAGGAACTCCATGTTCCAAGAACTATCTATGCGATGGAGGTTCGTCTGCCAACAACCCCTCATTTGTACGTCGGGATGAGGAATCTCTAGTGAGATGCCACTAGCCATTAAAAGTGTGACACCACCTCTCTTGTAGGTTATATTCTCCTTGGCACTATTATTTTGCCATAGAACAATGTGTTTGTGTCTGGGAATGGGTTTGCATCCTATGTTGCGATCCCGTCACCAATCGTCAGCTAGCTCTATTTGACAATTCCACTATGTGACCTCTACTATAGGTCACATCTACCTACTCCTCTTCCAGTAGGCTCTCAACCACCATGGTTCATTCCAGTACCCTAGCATGCATCGGAATTTTGAGAGGTATCACAAATGCCCTGATTTTGTGGTGCAATCCATGCTCAATGGTCTGGGCCACGAAGTAAGAGTCCCACTCCATATCCAAAGAGTAGTGAGAATGATCTATGAATCTCATTGTGTACTCTGATAACATCATGTTGTCTTGTAATAGGTACACCAACTCATGTATTCTTAAAGAGAACAATGTTACTGAAAAGAAATCCTCTTTGAAGAGGTGCTCAATGTATGTCCATGTGAGGGTCACCTTGTCAAGAGTTTGGATCACCAGGCTCCACCATATTCAATATAAACCCTGAAGAAGGCTTGAAGCCATGGAGGCTATATGTTCGAGAGATTTCATCAATAGGCAGAAGACATGCGTAACTGCCTCGATCCAATCCTTAGCTACCTGAGGATCTATCTCACTACGGAACATGGGATGTCTCTACCAACAAAACATGTGTAGTGCGTTCAGACTATGTGCATGATCACCATAAACTACTAGTGGAAACTGCTGCTCGGTGGGAGGTGGCATCAATTTTGCACCACCTTAAGGTAATTCCCCTGTATAAGCACCCTTCTCTGAAGCCTCCACTCTTGGAAGATCATCATCATGATCCTACTGTGGAATCTGATATGGGTGTCATCATGGAGGCATCCTGAAATGAGTAAAGATGAACCAAAGTTAAGAGTATATCTAGAGATCTAACTCAAGTAGGAAATGGAAATCCCAATCATTCTAACAAGTTTCATAACCTCTTCATTTCCCCAAAAACAATGTATCCATGTTCCATGTTGGGTAACAGGTGTACAAAATCCTAGTGTTTAGATAAATTTACCACCACACCAACACAGAATTCCTTGGCATAAAATCTGAACTCAAAACACTTAACATTGCTTTTCAATAACATAAAAATAGAAACTTGGTCATTGAAGTAGAACCAACCAACTCTGATACCTCTTTTTCACGACACGTCCCCCGGGTCCCATACTGCAACATACCCAAGCCTACCTCCTGAAGTCCAGGGGTTGGCGACTAGCACTGAAGGTGTCATCCTTCAAGTGAGAGGAATTTCCCTAGATACCTATACAAACGTGCGCTCACAAAACATATCCCCAATGATGGATGGTGAACAGTAAGTAATCAAAAAACCTTTTATAATTTAAATTATATAACTGAGTTGTAAAACCATGATACTATACAATCCAAATAGAAGAAATAGAAACAGCAATGAACAATGGGAGCACAAATGGCCATCGGTGGAAAAATCCCTCTTAATCGCTAAAGTAGTGAAGCTACCAGAAGATGAAGTATTATGTCATGTATGCCTACTCCTACTGGGCCCTTCCTTGTCCAAGGCCACCATGTCCCCCATCATAACATTCATCTGTCAAGTCACTCTAAGCGCCTATATCGAAACGCTGAACATCTCCACCAGACAAAACATGTGAGAGTGATGCCCGTGAAAGGGTGAGTAACTCAGTACTCAGTAGGGGACCTCGAGAACATTGACAGACTCTCAAAAACCCACAATGGAAGACATTACAAAACAAACACAATGTATACCAAAAATCTACAACCAAAAAGTAATGCACAAATCAAAAACCAAAAATTATACCATAAAGATTAATAATAGTCATATCTACTGAGTTAAATTCCTATACATATACCTAGTTCATCCAGATATACTCATCCAAGCCGCAAAGAACCATAAGGATCAGACCTCAATCCATTACTATTATTTTCGAAGAAGACTCAAAGTGTAACTCAAGGATTAAGAGAACATGCTACATGAGCTGGCTATCCCTGTTTTCACCCATCTATGAGACGTATCCCATAAGGTACAACTGGACCATTCATAATGGTACATCTTAAATGACATGCTTCATCGGGAACTTTCTACTAGAACTACCTCCAGTTCCCGGCACTACAGGTCTCACAGTCATTGTCCTATGCCCATGGAAAGACCAAGAGAAACCAAGTAGAGTCCCACCCCTTGACAATGTGTTTATTTGGGGGAGCACTGCTCTATACTAACACATGATATCTCAGTCGCTCCAGTAAGAAGTTCCACACAACTATGTCTATCGAGGGAGCACTAACTTCTACCTTGGTATCAATTTCATCAAGTGGAGGGGCCCGCTCCTTGTAACTGTGTCCTGTAGTCAAGGGTGCTCCATCTCCCATGAAGGACCCACTCCCCATATCTACTCTGAGATGTTGGATTACTACTCTATAACTGAGGACCTGCACCCTACAGAGTAGGGGGTACAACTATGGTAGTTTTTTCACTGTGGGAGACCATTTCCCTAGTACATCAGCAGAGTACCAACCCTATGCTAGAGGACCTACACCCTAGCATGGATGGGAGTACCAACTCAGCTAGAAAATAGTGTAAAGAGGACTGGAACCCTGAATTGGTAGGGGAGTACAACTGGGTGACTAGAGGACCCACGCCCTCAAAAAATATGGGCGTAACCAAATCTGTCACAATATCTATTGTGGGGGACCGTCACCCTAGTATGAAAGGGGAGTGCTGAACCCATGCTAGAGGAACCACACACTAGAATGGAAGGGGAGTACCGAATATATTATAGCACTCTATAAGGATGACCTGCATATTGGGTCGACATGGGAGTACCTACTCCTAACATAGACGACCTGTACCCTACCCGGTTGGGGAGTACCACATTATGTGAGTTAAGTATGGAGGACCCACACCCCAGTCTAATTAAATAGTAATAACTCCAAAGATAGAAGAACCTTCTCAGCATAAAATGATCTCGCACCCCTGATGTGGGGAGTCCCATCTCTACTTGAGTAGAGGAGTAAGCAAAACACACGCATAAATACGTCAAGGTAGTAGTTGTCCGAACACTCACCATGAGAAGAACCATATTTCTTCTAATCAGGATATTATTCATACGCCAACATCTAATAATTTCAAAAAATATGTTACTCTAAAGAAATCAATGATATAATGGTTTCTACATGATAGACGATGCATCAATCGGACAACGGGTCTGTATATTATAAGCATTTTAGTATCGAGGGTCCGGTTGATTCGTGTTCGATCCAACCTAGACGTAATTTAAATTTCTCTAGAACTCATGTGGACATTCTTAAAAGGACCGCCTCTTACCAAGAATTATATCACCACATATGATTAATAAAAAAAACTGTTTTAGGAGATATGGACCTTTAAGCTTAACTGGGTCGAAAATGGTCTGGGTCTGATCTGGCCCGCCAAGTGGCACGACCCGCTAGACTCACCCCTTCCCACCGTTGTGGGATGAAACCCTTATCCACAGACATGAAATTTCCATTTCCTTCACCTACTAACTTGGCCATGACCACTGGACGCATCCCCGACATCAACGTTTATGGTTGTTTGACATCTCCACACGTTGACACGCGGGTGCTGCAGGACTCCAGCACCACAACCCATTATGGTGGGAGCATCCTCCAACTGGGTGTGCTATTAGGACATGCCTCCTCCTCCGTCCATGTGTCAGGTTGGCTCCCCATTACTTCTCTTCCAAGAACATGGCCAATGTTACCGCCGGAGCCACCGGGCGCACTCTGGTGGCCCGTTTTTTCACCATTCTTTCCATTAGCTTCTATAAGATTCCCTCTTCACTATGATGGATCCGGATCTATCTTTCCATAAATTTCAAAGATCTGATCACGATGGATGAACATGTAGAGGGGATCGTGCCTTCTTCATGTCATCCTGCACCCTCAATGTAAAAGGAAAAATATATATTAGATTTCAGGGAGTGTTTCACATTCCAAATTAATAAATCCCAATATTGAACCCCCAAAGATACCCTCCCGCATAAACAAGAAATTTGAGGATCAACCATTTCATGGCTTGATCCACATCAATTTTTTGAAAAATAAAGGAAAATGAGGAAGATCATTAACAAAAAAACCCCTACCTATTATGAAATCTATTGTCGTTTCGTTCTTCCTCAATGGATTAATGTCATTGACATCCCTTCCCAACTCCGATATTTGAAATGTGTTGAAGATGAAGACATCCCATCGGTGTTTGTTATTATTCACTAGGGTGGATTTCCATCAGAGGTTCACCCATTAATCGTCCAAATTCTTTAATCCACATTTCCCTAGTTCATCGAACTATAAATTGGAGCACGTCATAGAGTTTCCATTATGATGTGATGTCACGTTGTTACACTTTTTTAATTAAGAAAGAACATTATTGTTATGCGTCAGTAAAGCGTCGTTATGCTGCAAGTTTAATAATTTAATATTGATCACTATTGATGGGCATCATCATTTCCTGGTCACTTCCCCACAACATTTCCATATTCCAGCCAAAAGGGAGAAATAAATAAAATAAATATTTTAAATTATTTTCTTATTTTTCTCAAAAAGTCGAAAAATAACTTTTCCACTCAACACTTGTCGGCTGAAGGGAAGTCAGTTTTTGGTGAGTCCTGGAATTCCTTATTCAACAGTGTCCAAATATTTACAATCTATGTGAAAATTAAAAAGATATAAAAAACCATTCACACATTTACTGATTGTACCTTTAAAAAATTTCAAAATTACATTTCGGTATCTCCAGACCTCAGAATCACTTTCTATCAAATTTCACGATCTTGAAATTAAAAATAAAATTTAATTTCCATGGATTTCTGGGACATTACAATCAATTTTTAAATGATTCTATGTTTTGATAAAAAAAATAATATTATTTTTTAAAATTTTAATTAAAATTCATACATGGTTAAAAATGTCATGAATAAATCAACACATAATAGTAATTACATTTTAATGAAAAAATAGACATGGAAGAAAAAGTTTCCAATCAAAATAGTAAAAAATATTTGGTTTACTTTAAAAAATAATTTTTTTATTTTGTGTAAAAAAAGACAAAAATGATTATAAATTTTTTAATTATTATAAATTACTTGAGAATAAAAAAATAAATAGGTTTTATGAAAGAATTTTCTAATATTTCCCT
Source organism: Viscum album (assembly GCA_963277665.1). Classification (NCBI taxonomy): domain Eukaryota; kingdom Viridiplantae; phylum Streptophyta; class Magnoliopsida; order Santalales; family Viscaceae; genus Viscum; species Viscum album. Next base: position 1,010,421,916 of record OY728141.1, on the reverse strand, counting down.
CAGTATTGACTTAGTCATAAATAATCTATAATAATGAAAATATTGTAAAATAAACCATAATCTCATTTCCATATTTAATCATACACACTTTTATCATCCTCTATAATAAACATACATTTAATTTAATTATAGATTAGTATCCTAGAAACACTAATTATATCATAAATTATACAATTATACATTACAACATATGAGATTGAATAAATCCTTACCAATTTTAATGTTTCCTAGTGTTAATGGTTTCATTTACTCATGATAGTTTTTGATCAGATGTTCTTGTCCTTATATATTGATGATGGTTACATAATAAAAAATTACAATAATAATATAAATAACATAAATCTATATATATTATCTATATATGTATTTATAATCTTATAGGTATGATATAGATAGAAAAACTAATATCACCTTTCATGGAGACAGTAAGCCATACATACACATGAATGCTATTTTAATTTATCAAAAGATAGAATAAAATAGATGTATATAATAATTATTAATTCTTAGGTTATTATTACATCATATATAATCATTAAATATATACTTATTACCATCCATTAAATATATAAATGAAAAAATGGAACATATGTTCATGTAATCGGTGGCCCCCATGTACGCACCAACCACATTGTCATTTTCCAAAAGATAGAAAGGAAAGAAGCAGACTAATAAATGTTGTTTCTAGAACCATAGTGACATAAAAAATATCATATATAATAAGTAATTCCATATTAATAAACATCCATGTGAAATTTTGATAAAAAAAATTACACAGCAAGGTGGAAATGTTAAACCATACATACGCACAAGTGATGTTTTAACTTTTTGTAGGATGGAATGAGTGTGTATAATGGTTGTTCCATTATAATAATAATAATTTAATATATCTAATAAACTTATGTAATTAATTTTAATTACAAAATAATTATTTACTAGTGTTATATGGAAAAATAAAATTCAAAACACTAGGACAAGAGTGACACCTCTTCATTGAGAAACCTATTTTCACTTAAACATTAACCCATGAAGGGTTAGTATTTTGAATAGGAAATAAGATCATAGATGTGATTATAGAATATATGATTTTATAATTTAAGGGCACATCCATTCCATATATTCTAAACATGTGTGAGGAAGAGAGGAGAATTTTTTCCCACTTGTAAGTGATGGGAAATACAGTCTTGGAATTACTTAAGGTATTAAATTAATTTAAAATAATTTTACGGGAAAATTAGCACTAAGTTTATATATTTAAAATATAATATTATTATGGGCTGAAATAGTCTCATACATTAATATTTTGTCATTTTTTATATCATTTTACCCTTATCACTTAGTTTTAACCCCACCACTAACCCTTTTGGTGATTACTGAAAACATAATGTTTTTTAATATTTAGGTGTTATACATTTTATTAAAATAGAGAAAGTTACATTGAATAGGAAAATTGATGAAATATTTAAAAACATACCATTCACTTAGATTCTATTTAATTTTTTTTACTTTTAAATAATTTAATAAATTCCCTCTAATTATAAACAATTATTAACATCATTTTTCAGTGAAAATAAAATAAAATAAAATAATACCTATCAAACACACGTAAAATGGTTCAATAATGTCAATTATTGGAATATAAGGATTTTATGTTAGTAATATAATCATAAAATAAATTTTTATTGGTTTATATATCATTTAAGATCATAAATATTTTTTTACCCCTTGTTAACCAATTTTAACTTTATCCATATTAATAATCTTTTCAATATTAATGTTTTATAAATTTAACATTGAGGTGAAACTTTTCTCATAAATTGAAAATGGATGAGATTATAGACAATATATAATATTAATAATTCTATTTAAATATTTTTTGTATTTTTTATTAATTTTAATAAAATACATATAACATAACATTTTAATACTATTATTTTAACGACCATTAACAAAATTAGACATTGAAAGGAACACAAGGAAAATAGATTTCAAAATATAAAAATATAAAATATATCTAATAGGTTATATATATGTATATATGTTAAATTAATGGTACAATTTATATCTCCCTTATAGTATTTATTTTATATGTTTTGAAATATGTTACATGACTTCTTCACTACTTGAACAATGAAAGTTTACATATTGTGTAAGAATTTAAGGTAAACACCTCATCACTAAAAATAAATAAAAATAGTATAAGATAAAAGATTCATTTATCTTTGAAATTATTGTTTATAAATAAAAATATGTAATTTTTTCCCATATCATAAAAATATTATATATATTAAAATAAATAAATAAGCTTTTTTATCATTATCTTTTACGTAGATATTATAAAGGTAAAAATAAATGTTAAATGTAAAAGGATATATTTTTGAATTTTTAATTATAAATGTGGAAATAAAATTTTAAAAACACATAATTTAATGTGTTTGGTTGAATTTTGATCCTTATCCCATTTAACAAAATAATTTTACCTTTAATATTTTAACATTAATATACAAAAGTAACTATTCATATTGATAAAAAATTAGAATAATATACCAAATTTGAGTCTAATTATTTAAAATATGGTATATATTATTCATGAATAATTGTATATATATTGCCTAAATAATTTTCATTATAAAAATATAAGACACAGTAAATGACTTTCTTTTAGAAAAATATATTATTAAGTATAAGAATGTTTTGTACCAATTTCAAAAAAAAATTGATTCTAATAAATTATATAAAATATTTTATACTTTTAGATGATTATTGATACTCTGAATCTATTTTTTTTAACAAAATAGATCTTTTAAAAGGCATCAACCAAAAATACTACATTCAATAAAAATAATTATTTTTTAAAATACATTTGAAAATAGAAATATCAAAAAAAAATACATGTTTTATAGTAATATAATTTTGATCTTATGATTTCAATATTGATATTAATTCTATAATATAAATATTATAAAATATTCTAGTAATTAATTATAATTTCCTTTCACAAATCCAAACAAAATAATTTTTCTAGAAAAGTGTTTTTTAAACCATAAAATGGATATTGAAAATTGAGTACTTATTTATCAATGAAGTGAAATTATATAAAAAAGTTATGTATATTTTTTATAATTAGTTTTTTATTATTCATATCTCAAATTTTAACAGCTATATTTTATTAGTTATGTTTTAATAATATATATATATATTACTGTTTGTTTAAAATCGATGTTTCATGTAATGTAATCTATTAAATAAAAAATATTTACCTACTGTGACATATGTTATACTCTCACGGGGTGTTTAAATTATACTTAATCATATAACAGATCTCCCTACCATCCTTTTATGTATATACCTATCTATTAGTTTCTGAAAAATCGATCACATTCCATGAGAAGTTAAAATATTAACTGATATATAATAAAGGTAAATTTTAATCTTGAAGTTATTTTTTAAAAGTGACATGTTAATATATAATGGGTTTTAATTAATTATACAATGTATGTAATGGAATTATAGTTTATTTAATGGGAAATAATTAAGGGGATATTCATTGAAAATACATTACTCATGAGAAATGAATGATATGGAAATAGAATTATTAAATTTTTGAAAAATAGATGCAGAATGTGTTTCTTTGTATGAATCAATAATTATAAATTTTACAATGAACTATAAAGACTAAATACATGAATTTACCTTATAAAATGATATATGAGAAAGTATAAGATCATGAAATAATTATAACTATTATGTAAGTACAATATTTTAAAATAATGTGTACATTTATTATAAGCTCATGATTTATTTTATTATAGTTCTGAAAATAATATTATATTTTAAATGAATATAAAATCATCCCTTAAACTGTGATGCAGTTATTTTTAAATCAATACAACTAGTTGTTGGGTCGGAAGAAAAACGGGGGAATTGATGGCAAGAGGGGGGGTGAATTGCCTTTTAAAAAATTGATTAACAAATTAAAATCAAAGTAAAAGGTGCAGCGGAAATAAAGAGGCAATCACACAAGAAATTGATAACGGAGTTCGGCCAAAACCCGGCCTACGTCTCCGCTCCCAACTCAACCGTTGAGAGATTCCTACCGCTTGCTTTTCAATTGTTTTAGCAAGAAACCCACTAGGCTTTGAGGTAGCACTATGACCTATTACAGCTTGCTTTTGGTGGTAATGCAAGAACCCACTTGCTTTTAATGGTTTAGCAAGAACCCACTAGCCTTTTTAACGGGTGAAGGCTAGCTCACCGAAAACTCAAGACCTTTAAAAGGAAAGGCTTGAAGAAACCTCTTCACACCTTAATGGTGGTGTGAAACCCAAAAGAAGGAGGGATGAAGAAAGAGTTTGGGGTTTGTAGGCACAAACCCAAAATTAAAGCTCAAAATAAATAATCAATGAAAACCGTATTTAGAGAAGCCTTGGGCGCCTTTGATTGATTGGAGATGTTGAAGGCCGCTTCCAAGCTTCTTTGAAGGTGCTCTTGGATGTGGAATTGGATTGGAGCACATTGGGTTCCTTGAGGAAATCCGCCGGAGGTTCGCCAAAATGATCAACAATGTGTCCGGTGGCTTGGGTGAAGTTCCGGGGCTTCCTAGGCCTTTATTTATAGGCTAAGAACCTTCAAGTATCCGTTGGAGGGCTTTGGAGCCGTTGGAAAAGGCCTCGGAGCCGTTGGAGGCCAAAAGAGGGTTGACTGGTCAAAGCCAACGGCTAGTTTGACTGGGCTACCGGCTAGCCGGTGCCATGGAAGAGGAGAAGTGATTTGTCCCAGGCTCCACCGGCTAACCGGTGGAGGAGCCACCGGTTGGCCGGTGGTGAGACAGTAGCTGGAACTGTTGGTCTGGGTGCCACCGGCTGACCGGTGACAGAGCCACCGGCGGACCGGTGGAACCTGGCAGTGGGCAATGCCTCTGCCAGGTCCACCGGCCGGCCGGTGCTATCACACCGGTTGGCCGGTGGACTGAATTTCAGTCCACTTCTTGATTCTTTCTTTGGCCATTTTCATGGAAACCTTGTGCCTATCATTCAAAAACACTTCAAACAATATTAAACACATATGAAAGTGATTGTGATCATGAAAATCAAAGAGTGTGGGGTACAACAATCTCCCCCTATTTTGATGATCACAATCACTTATCTAAGCAATGTAAAAACGTAAATGAAAGGCATGCTTTAAATGATAAATTGAAGAGTAAAGCAAAGCATGATCAAAAAGGTTTCTCCCCCAATCAATCAAGAAATTTCTCCCCCTTTGTGATTATCAAAATAGCGTGGGGCATAAAACTTGATTGAGGGAAAAGAGATTTGAAAAACAAGATTTGAGATTTGAAAATTAATTGAAATTTGGAAATTGAAAAATTGAATAACAGTTTGAATTGAAAGTTTTGAATCAAAAAAAAATTGAAAATTTAATACCAAGTGTTGAAATTGAAGGTTGGAATCGAAAATTTTGAAAATGAAATCAAACCTAACTCCCCCTAAATAAAAACAATAAATCACCGGGGAGCGGTATTTTGAAAAGAGATGATTTTAGGCCCGGAGAGACTCGCTAGAAGGGATTTTTCAATCCATACTTGTCTCATGGCGGGTCTTCTCCTATAAAATTCATCGGAAAAGAAAAAAGACTTTGGTTGGCCATACCTGGCATTTTTGCAATCACACTCATAAATTAGGTGCCCGGGTTTTTTACAATAATTGCAAAATTTATAACTAGAGCTCCCCCTTACAAAAACAGTTGGAGCATGGGAGGAGGAAGCTACATTGGTATATCCTAGCCCTTGGGTGGTTCTAGATATACGTTGGGAACCATGGTGTTTGGTCAGATTTTGTTCCCCTTGGGTGAACTTGGCTAAGGATTCTCTAAGGTCTTTGATGGTTGATTCCATGGAATCAACATTTGGAAAATTTTGGATTTTCAGGGAGAGTTCCTCCTTCTCTTTGAGAAGTTGTTCTTTTTCGGAGGAGAGTTTTTTGAAAGACTTTTTTAAAGCAACAAATTTTGAAGAAAGCTCATGAAAACCTTTTTCTAATTGGTCTCTAGCATGTGAGAGTTCTTCATATGATAAGTGATTGAAAGAATTTGAAGAACTAGAAGACGAGGAAGAAGAGTCGGAAGATTATACCTCATGATTTGCCATTAGGCATTTTTTACCTTGGTCGCTCGAGGAGAAGGAGGAGAATGAAGAGGTGGAGCTATCACTCCATGTTGCCTTTGAAGCCTTCTTCTTTTTCTTCTTGGCCCTTTTCTTGTGAGGTGGGCAAGCGGGTACAGATTTTGTATCGGGTTCTTGCTTTTGAGTGGGTTCTTACTTTAGAGCCATGCTAGTACCTTCATGGGTTAGCTCTAAAAACTTCCAAATATCATGAGAAGATGTGCAAGAAGAAATACAATAAAAAACATTACGATCTAACCCACAATGTAGAGCATTCATGGCTTTGCCATCAAGCTCGAAATTTGCAATGTCAGCGGGGGTCCATTGAGATTCATCGGGAGAAGAAAGGGTGAAACCATGCATGACAATTTTAAAAATAGGATAACCAATGCTTTTAAGAAATGTGGTCATGCGGGTTTTCCAAAAAGAATAATCGGCTCCATCAAAGAATGGAGCACGATCCAAAGAAAAACCTTCGGGGGATTGAGAGGAAGAAGCGGTAGAAGCCATCGAAAAAAATAGGATCTTTAATTTGAAACCGGTTAGGAAATTATTCAAAAACGTCCTCTGATACCAATTGTTGGGTTGGAAGAAACGAGGGAAATGATGGCAAGAGGGGGGGGGGTGAATTGCCTTTTAAAAAATTGATTAACAATTTAAAATCAAAGTAAAAGGTGCAGCGGAAATAAAGAGGCAATCACACAAGAAATTGATAACGGAGTTCGGCCAAAACCCGGCCTACGTCTCCGCTCCCAACTCAACCGTTGAGAGATTCCTACCGCTTGCTTTTCAATGGTTTTAGCAAGAAACCCACTAGGCTTTGAGGTAGCACTAGGACCTATTACAGCTTCTTTTTGGTGGTAATGCAAGAACCCACTTGCTTTTAATGGTTTAGCAAGAACCCACTAGCCTTTTTAACGGGTGAAGGCTAGCTCACCGAAAACTCAAGCCCTTTAAAAGGAAAGGCTTGAAGAAACCTCTTCACACCTTAATGGTGGTGTGAAACCCAAAAGAAGGAGGGATGAAGAAAGAGTTTGGGGTTTGTAGGCACAAACCCAAAATTAAAGCTCAAAATAAATAAACAATGAAAACCGTATTTAGAGAAGCCTTGGGCGCCTTTGATTGATTGGAGATGTTGAAGGCCGCTTCCAAGCTTCTTTGAAGGTGCTCTTGGATGTGGAATTGGATTGGAGCACGTTGGGTTCCTTGAGGAAATCCGCCGGAGGTTCGCCAAAATGATCAACAATGTGTCCGGGGGCTTGGGTGAAGTTCTGGGGCTTCCTAGGCCTTTATTTATAGGCTAGGAACCTTCAAGTATCCGTTGGAGGGCTTTGGAGCCGTTGGAAAAGGCCTCAGAGCCGTTGGAGGCCAAAAGAGGGTTGACTGGTCAAAGCCAACGGCTAGTTTGACTGGGCTACCGGCTGGCCGGTGCCATGGCAGAGGAGAAGTGATTTGGCCCAGGCTCCACCGGCTAACCGGTGGAGGAGCCACCGGCTGGCCGGTGGTGAGACAGTAGCTGGCACTGTTGGTCTGGGTGCCACCGGCTGACCGGTGACAGAGCCACCAACTGACCGGTGGAACCTGGCAGTGGGCAATGCCTCTGCCAGGTCCACCGGCTTCTTGATTCTTTCTTGGGCCATTTTCATGGCAACCTTGTGCCTATCATTCAAAAACACTTCAAACAATATTAAACACATATGAAAGTGATTGTGATCATGAAAATCAAAGAGTGTGGGGTACAACACTAGTGGGTAAATTTTTATAGTGTTTTGAGTGGTTTCTATTAAGATTAATAATTATTTACTAGTTAAGGACATGGTTTTAATGCATATGATTGTGTAAATCCCATTTTTTTAAATCTAGTTCATTACAAAATATATATATGTCTATAATTATAAAAAAAAACTATGTGTTTATGTAATTGAAATATATTTGAAAATACGTCAAACATGATAGGATATTAACTAAAAATATTTCAATCATTCGTAATAATAAATTAATATAAAAGAAAATTAAACTAAATATTACACAATTTGGATTATTAATAACAATTTACTAGTATATCCACTTAAAAAATTTAGAATGAGTTAATTTGTAGAAACAAATAAAATCTTCAACACTAGGATTTATATTTGATCATCTACAACATTGAGGATCACCAATAACCAATGAAAACCTATAATAAGAGAGAATAAAAAAAAATTATTAAACATATAGATAGTTATAAAATGAAGAATATTGAAATCATAAGTGTGAATGAAATATGTTTGGTAATACTAAATATAGGGACAACATATTGTCCTTGAAGACATGATCAATTGCTATACGGTCGCTATGAATAATGTTGTTGAAAATATGGTAGTTTTAGATATGGTCATTTTTTCTACATATAGTTGGTATACTAAATTCAAGTATTTTTAAAAAATATTTTTCAAAACGAAATAAAAATGTGATATTAAATATTATAATAATATAAATATAATTATATTTATGTTTTTTTTATAAAAAATAATATTATTATTTTCAAGATATGAAAGTTAATATATATATATATAAGTCAAAAAACTATTTCAATATCAATGAAGGAGTAAAATTAAATTTCATAATATATATAATTAATTAATTGCATTTTTTAAATCATATTTAATATAAATGAAATTTTTTTTTTCAAGAAAAAATTTCCATTAGTATTACATATTTTTTTCTGATAGATTATATTCATGTTTTTAAAATATTATTTTTTAAGAACAAATATATTATATTCTCATAAATTATAAATCATTAAGATATAATATTAGTAACACTTTGTGTTTAAAAACTCCAAATTTTTTTAAATGATTTTATTTATAAATTTTTTTTTCATGTAAAATAAAAATATATAAATTTTTTAGTTTCTATGTTATAAAATGAAATTAATTTTTTAAATAATTATATAAAAATATGGTTCATAATAGCTGTTGATATTTTTTAAATTAATTGATTTTTTAATTAATCGTAATAATACATATTTTGTTAAAAAATTATTGAATTTAAAATACGAGAATGATTTAGTACATTAATGATGCATTTATATATAAATTATATAAATTTAAAAATTAATAAAATTAATTTAAAAATTTGATTTTGAATTTTTAATACACTTATTTAAAATTTCTAAAACGAAAGATATATTTTAGACTGAAAAATACTCACAGACACTTTTGTTAAAAATTATATTATTGAAAATTTAGAAATTATATAAGGAAATTTATATCATATTTTGTTTCAAAATTTCAAAATTGGTTAAATTATTAACTTTTAATTTCTTTCATAATGATAATTTTTCTAAGATTAATGTTATTTATTGTGATAATTATAAAAAAGATTTATAAAAAGATAATTTTTAATTATATAGTGTAATTTTTATCTAATCCAAACATTGAAATAATTTATATATTAATAATAAAATTAATTTTATAACGTTAAATATTAATTAATATAAATTAAAATTTTAAACAATATAAAATAATTTAATAAATACATATTGATCAAATGTTAAATTCCAACAAAAACAATCTTTTATATTTTAAATATTTTAATTTGAAAGTAGATTTTCTCATATTTAGAAATCAAGTAATAATAAATTGATATTACCTTTAGGTTCATAAAATTAAATTTCTTTAGTATTTGTGGTATTATATTTTTATGTAAAATATAATCTACATAGTTAAAAACTAGTTACTTGGGTAAAAATAAAATTGTTAAAATTTAAAAAAAAATTAGTAAAAGAATTGAAACATTTATAAAACACATGTTTAAATAATTTATTGATTATTTGAGGACCAAAAATAATACAAAATCAATTATTACAAAATTATAGAGCCATTAAATGTAGTTTACTATAATGACATTATATAATTGAAAAGGGTATTCACAAATGTTCAGTTTTCTTCATTCATAAAAGGGGATCACTTCCTCTTATCAATGGACATACTTAAAAGTACACATCTCCTTTTAAATCAACCCAAATTTACTATTAATTAATTAATTTCAACATAAATAATGTCCTTCTATTTAGAATTCATCTTATGTCAATATTTTCCATCAAAATGTATAATATAAGATCAAGTCCCCAATGTAAGTAATACCTAGTTCATAATCCCTTATCACTAATTTTACTCGTAAAAATAAATTATAATAACAAAAATAAAATTAAATAAGTATTAATAATTTAATTTTATATTAATTTAATTCATGTTATATTCTCATCTCCAATAAATAATAAAAACAAAATAATCCTTAATTCATTTCACAAACTACCACATACATAATGTGATCCCTTCTGTTTTTCATATTGCATGTGTGGATATGTTTTAATGGTGATAATAAATAATAAATAATATATCTTTAGTAACACTATGATTCTAAAACATCAAACTATAATATTCCTCAAATCCCACTAATTCATCATGAAATGAAAATATTAACCATGAGTTGGGTGGACTATTGTCTTCATAGTTAATGTTTGAACTTTTTAATCATGATTCTCATTAATTGTTAGAAAAGTTTAATATGTGATTCATCAAATTAATATTAAAAATAATATTATTAACCATTTATAATAATGATAATATTAATTTCAATAACCATTCTTTCCCAAAAATGCACAACATCATCATGATTTTGTTGGATTAACAACCTACTTCTATAATGTTATAAAATGTTATGATGTATGATTGTGGGATTTTTTAATTATTAATATTAGTTAAAATAATTAAATATTTATATTCTGAATATAATATAGATATATTATATATTTATCATGTTATTAAAATATCTTCTTTGATTTCTATAACTACTAAAATAACCTAACAGTGATTAAAATTATAAGAAAACATTTGAAAAAGTATATAAAAATAAATACCATGTGTATGTAAATGGTCTATACTAAATTATGTTTTGACGAATAAGGTTCCTAGTAAAGTATTTAATTATATTAAATTGTTTATTTAGGATTCAAAACATATATTCATAATGAATATGGGACCCAGGGTAAGAGATTTTGGGTACCACCCTAATTAGTTGTCCATAACTTGATCTCTTTATTCTCTCAAATTTATGAAATCTTCTTCTTGTGAATGTGGTTTATTTTTATCTATATTTCCCTTAAATGTAAAGATCAATTCTAATATCATTTTCATTTATGGTTGTATACATGTTTTTTTCCTTTCTAAATTCACACATTTATGTAATCAATATTTAAGGCTTCTTTCCTATTTCATGTATCAAGTCCATAATTACCCACATAAAATGTATTTAAAACATGAATAACTTCTGAATTCCATAATTAATATATAGAAAAACCTATTTGTTTGACTCTATTTTCATGTAAAATAGTATGGTATTATCTTAATTAAATTATTCATTAGTCATTTTATAATTCTCTACCAAAGTAGCACATTTTTTTTCATTCATATCTAGATCATTCTACTTAATTTTTCAATTTATAACATCATGTTCATGGACTAATTCTCATATTCAATTACTATTATAAAATATAATTTAATTACTTCTTATTGTGTAGATAAAATTATTTACCACTCAGTTAGTCCTTGAATCAAAATATGGGAACCCACTTCCTTCTAATGGGGATTATTATGAATATTATATCTATTTGGATTAATTACCCCAAATGGTATCAATATATATTTTTTAATTTTATTAATGTTGGGATCAAAATTTTATAGCCATCTATTAAAATGGTTATTATCATAATATAATTTATTCCAATTGTGGTGCACATAATATAATTCTAATCATACCATATTTTGTGATAGGTTGGAAAAGTAATATATAGTATTTAGATTCCTTTTATAAAGATTTATGTCTCATGAGATGTTATGTAATTGATTTGGGAGTGAACCAAATCTAAAATGAGACATTTTAAACTATGTTTATGTGAATGGGGAGTAAAATAAAGTCAAAATATGTCATTAAACACTGTATGATGATAGTATAGGGAGTTACCCATGAATTATGTTTATGATGTAATGTCTTTTTTTGTTTTCTCATATTTCGTGAGTCATTAATTTTTTTATGTCAATTAATTATTTCTTCTTATCATGATTTCGATCATACTATTTATGATATCATGTTATTACTTTTAACAATAATTTTATTCTTTATGTCTATGTTTATTATCCTACAGAACATACTGGATAACCCTTTTTCTTATTTATTTTCCATAGGGTTTCCTATAAACATTATAAGATCATTATATTTTAAGATAAGAATTAGGTGTCTTAAAAAAATTATATTTTCATGTTTTTAATATGATGTATTGTTGTATCTAATCTTCCCAAAAAAACTATAACTCTATATACATTGACTGTATTTTTTGATAAATTATGTTATGAAGTATAAAATCCATCTTGTCTAAGTCTAGATTCACTATAGTTGGTATCAAAGTAATGGTATTGTTATTTTTAGGTAATATTATAATTAAACATTAGTTAAGCCTCTTTGGATAATATATTAATATTTATTCATCCTATGTTTTTTTAAAATTCAATATTATTTGGTTATCCTAGAAATAAAAATTTATCTAAATACTATAATGTGGATGTGCCTATGAGACAGATTCACCTCGGGGTAATCACCATGAAAATGGTTGGTTGAGCATTTCCTCGATCATCAGTCTAATGCCTGAGTAGTGGGAATAAAATTTCACCCAAAATAAGAAACTCATTATGGATAACATTAGGTGGAATATATAATATTTATGATCTTCTCTGAAGTTTTTACCATCAATATTTTATACTTTATAATAAAAATCCCTTTATGGTTGAGTGATAAATGATATAAATTAGACACAATTGAAATTACTGGGACCACTACCAAACCAAATAACAGTTTATAACAAATTTAGGAACATTGCGTGACCGCACAAGACACATATTTTTACCCTTCAACCAAAAAATATCAACAAAATGATCCAACAGATCACCAAAAACCCGGAGAATATTTCTAAAGAGGAAACCCTATCACGTGGGAAAAAATACTTCAACCACCAAGGCTACATTGAATGTCGATTCCGATCAAAAAAAGTCTAGACAAAAATTTTTCACTGAGGGAAGTAAGATATATTACTTTAGAACCAATGAGACCCGTGTGCCCCCCACAACCAGAACTATAGCCCAACGGGGAACTGATGAACACACATCAAAGATTATAAATCTTGGCAGCAAAAAAACCACAACAAATAACCCCAAACCACACAAATTTTATAAGGTTAATGAGAGAAAATGTAATAAATTACTCAAGAATAAACCACTTATAATGTGATATGTTTTTTTAAATATGATTATTACAGTTAATAAATTATTTTAACATATGATTAATAATGTAACCACAGTTAAAAATTTGAGTACAATAAATAAATATGGATGAATTCTCAAAAATGATTCGATAAAGAATAAGATTAAGGAAGGGATAATTTATTTCTCCCATATAAGAAATGTGGGGAAATGAACTAAAAAAATGTCACAAAGGTAGTAGATGATGCTTTACATATGGATTTTGGGTTATCATGCATCAATCTACTATAGGGAAATGAAGCTACTTTTTATCCTAGAGAGATATGAAATGGTGGACATAAAACATAATATTTCCAATGCATTATATGTAAAAAAATTATATTTAACTATTAAAATTCCTTGATCTAAATTCTAAAATTGATGAAATGCATAAAAAAACCATGTTCAAGGGTAAAAAAGAAGGCTTATGAAATAAAAAACTTCTGTGAGTTCTGAAAATGATATTTAGTGAAGAACAAAAATCATCCATCTATGAATAATGAGTATTATATTAATTTTATTCAAAATCCACTAAATTAAACATATAATTGTTTGTGGGGACTAAAAATGATAACCTATATGACTAAATATTTACATAACACAGATACCTATTTTATTATCTGTTTCATTTTTATTGATATATATATCTTTTGTTTCCTTCAAAATTCTCACTTTAATGTAAATCTTCTTAAAGGGAACATTCATGTTTCCTGTCTCATATCAAGAATGACCCACATAATTTTATTATTCAAATAATTTATATAATAAAACTTATTATTTTAATTTTAACCCTATTGGATTAATATGGGTTTTATAAAAAGTAATAATTCCATTCCTTCTTTAAAATATCTCTTTGTTATTACATAAATCAGTACACAAGCTAGAAATTTTTATTCTTTCTTCACTAGAGATTTCTCGTAAATTATATAAAATATTACCAAATTATAATAAAATATTCCAAAAATTTATTTATTAATTTCCAATAATTATAATAATTATAATACCATCATCGTTTTGAAGTCCCTATGACTTATTCATTGGTTATTCCCTGAAACTGTATTATATAAGCCAATTCCTTCACATGGGATTGATTATTCTTACAATTTATGTAAAATTTATTTTCCCCATGAGGCATGAATATGTATGATTTATGTATCACCATATTATTTTATGGTACATATCTTTTTAAATTCAACCTGTTCGATAATTTACGTTGCACACAACAACAATCTTAACAAACAATGAACAATTACTATGTGATCGTTATAACGAATATGATAAATGGTTAAGAATGAATATTGTTAAAAAAATATAAAAATAATATATTATGAATTCAATAAAATGTATTCATATTCATCCAATATATTTTATTAGCATAAGATAAGAACAAATCCAATTATATATATATAAATCTATATTGTTCTAAAGGCAATATTTCATCCTCGTAATGGCTCTCTTATCTTTGAAATAAATTTTGAAAATTTTATAAATTATATTTGATGAAATAAAAATTAATTATAAAATATTAATATCAAAATTATCTTTTTTATATTTTTTAAATTTTTCATAAAAAATTTCTTTCCTTGTGAATAGTAAAAAAATATGTTTCTATGAAAAATGTATATATATTTCAACTATTAAAAAGTTTTTTTGAAGTAATATATGTTAAATTATTTTATAAATAATATAATTAAATTAATTAGAATCAATTTTAATTTTATAATTTGGTCTAAAATTATTTTTATATTTAAAAATCATTTTTCAGAAAAATTGTTTTTTATTGCAATTTTCTGTTTTAATATTAAATTAAATTTTTCGATTTTTATGTTTTGAAATTTAAAAAATTTATTCCAGGATTGGATTTAGAAATTACAAATTTATTATGTAGATTACTTTTATTTTTCCACAATATGAATTGTAACCTTAGTGATTGTTGTTACTATGGTAACGAGAAAATTTTGTAAGTTTGGTAGTTTTGGTTAAAAATAAAATGATAAGGACTATAAAATGACCATAAAACATTCCCAAATATTAATGTATGAGTAAGGTTCAACCATAATCATAAAAATATAGAACATATACTCAATGGAGGCCTCCTGTAAGAGATTATAAAATTTTGAATATTATATTTAAAGAAAATTCAAATATGCCATAGTCATGTTTTTTGTATCTATTGAATCATTAATGTGCTATTATCAATAATTTAACTTAGACTACAAATATAATTTTTAAAGTTAAAAGAATTTTATTCATCATAGTAATTTAATTTTATCTTTATTTTAAGATATAAGTACAATAAATAATTAAACAACAATGATACAATATTTAGTCAATTAATGTAAATATCAAATAATTGAGATTAAATAAATAAAAATACATATTATTTTAATTTATCATGGTGATCCACATATTTTAACAATTATTATGATATATTATGGGGGGTTAAAGGATTTATTCGATGTTATCTCATTTTATAGATTTTCTTAAAGTCTACGTTTTGAAAAGAGCTCGAATTGACATTAAACAAGTTTACAAATTATTGTATTAGATGAATTAGACCTATAAACATATTTTCATTAAAATAACATATTTTTTGTCTATTTTAAATTGAAAATTAATTTATGTAAATTAAAAATTTTGAGTGTTTCAAAAATTTCCCATCACCTTAATTATTGAAGGGAACTTTCTCCCTAACTTATTCAAACAACATTAAGCCTTCTATCTTGACCGGACGCTACCTATTTCTCATCTAAACAAACATATTTATGATCTAGTGGTTTTTTCCCAAAGGACAACTTTCAGATCACTAAATGGATATTTAATGGAATTTCACTAAAGAAGAGTTAATCATCTTTAGTGATTCATTCATGTATATTCATTTGTCCCCACAGTCTTCTTTTATTTTTTTTATTAAGAAGTAATAAATACAGTATCAAATATATTTTTAGATGTTATTGTGACTATGGGAAAGACATATTTCACCTTTTTCCATACTATAGAAAATTAAAGCATCGCGCGTTTATCTAAATAGAATACGTTCTCCATGACATGGTGTAATTTTTTTTTCATCCTCACATTACATTTATGGGTATAATGATGTAAATAATTAATATATGTTATAATGATGAAATGATATTGATTCTAGAAAAATTTATGTACCATCTACTTCCTCACCCTTTCAACATTAATGGAATGATACCATTTCTCATTTATATGTACAATCTACCATCCCCATGACATGATGTGATTAATTTTACATATTAATCATTCATGATTGATTATAAAAATTTATATAATTAAAATATATTATGATTATAAAATTAATTAATTTTTGATGATGGAACTATATCCTAGGCATAGGAGCTTGGACTTACATGACAAAACATTCATAAGAAAATGATGTAGTTAACACTCGAGACAAGGGTAGTAACACAATATTATTAACCAATAAGGTATAGAATTAAATAAAAGTATAATATATATTATAATAGATATAAATATAGATTTTTTATAATTTAATAACATTTTTAACCCATTAAACAGGTGGTTAAATCAAGTTCAACTATTAAAAAGATCAAGGTAAAGGTATCTTGTCACAATTTTACTTTTGTGAGATAAATTTCATATTCACCACTTATTTATTGTGTGTTATTTATATAATACACTTTGATATATCATATCATGAATATCAATATATTCATGGTATTAAATTTTTCGTTTTCAAATTTTTATTTTTATGGGGCATATGATTAGACTTATTACAAGTGGTTAGAGATTTCTTAACACAATTTTAATTCAAGGGTTTAAAATTATATTGAATTTATTATGTCATGCTGGTGAAATTAATTTTTTTCATCTTATTTTTTATTTCTACTAGTTGTATATTTATTTATAGTTGATATACATAATCTTTTCAATCGATTAATGATAGGATCTTTTTAAGGTACTTCGTCTCAATTTCACTTCATTGAGGGATATTTTAATATTATGCACCCAATTTAATTTATCTCATGTATATTCTGTCTATATGTTTTATTTATTATCATAATCCATTTAAAATTTAATTTTATCACTATATTCATATTTCTTGTTTCATGGATATGATTATTTTCTATGGCATATATGATTTTTATATATGATTTTTACTTTGATAGTAATTTTATTGACTATGAAATAATGTAAAATGTATATCCATGACTCAAATTAGATATTTTCTGACAAGGAATAATTATTAATTAATTAAATTTATTATTTTATATTTATGGAATTAACTGGGCCTGAAATAATCGGTTGGGAACATAATTGGAAAATCCCATTGATGCATCAGTATTACCATGAGATAAATAAATTGGCTAAATTAAGTGTGGTTCTACCCAAAAATAATAAAATATATCGTGAAAGGTATTGAAGGTAAATGTATTATGTTGTTGGGAATATTTCCTTATGATAATTAAATTTTTAATTAAGAATTTATCTATTTTTATCTATGAATTTTTCATTATGTTATTTTCCCTAGATTTATATTGTGAAAAATTTATTGATAAAATAGATTGTGTGTTGAATTATTTTACCTTTACATATGAAATATTCATTATAGATTATTGTTTTTTAATGTTCAGTTAACCCTTACTGTGAAATTAAACTCACCATTTTTTTCTTTCCCATGGTGATGAAGAAGAGATATTTAAATGAGTTTTCAAGGATTCCATTTTTTATATTTTATTATGTATCATGTTTTATTATCATTTCACAATTTTAAATGGGTATAATGTTTGTAATATAGTTTTCTAAATTTTATAAACTAATTTTTTCCTTTGGGATTGTAATTTTCTATCTAGTCCAATATAATAAATAAAGGTATTTTCTCCGGGATACATGGGTTTGGGATGTTATAGTGGGAATCAAAGGATTTTTTTCGATCACAAGGGAACTAGATTTAGGAAACCATAGACGTGGGATAATATCTCAAAGATATAAATTGACAATAAGTATATAAGATCATCATTAAGATACAATTTTTACAATTATGAGATTAGTTACACATGTATTTATAATTTATGTTTTGTATTTCACTATTATGCTTCACAACGAGATTATCTAATCCAGTGTATATCGACATTTATAAATGGTTCCTATAAAAATGAATGTAAACCTCACTAATGCACATGATTTAAAGAGTAAGAATGATAACATATTTTATGGGCTTAAGCTAATATAATTAAGGGAAGTAGTCTCGCAAACATTTTCATCTTATGAGAGAATAATATCATGTATTAAGAAGAAAATCAAAGAATTTACCATATATAATGGATTTAAAAAGAATGAAAAGAATAATAAGAAAACATGGAATATGATGGATTAATGGAATAAAGGAATGAATTATTTTCTAAAATGTGATAATTTCGGAAAGAAAAATCCTTGTACTTTCTAAAAATGTATTGGTGTTTTCTACATGTGTGAATAAAAATACCACCATGATTTTGATTTCAAGGGATATAAGAATTTTTACAATGTCAAATTCATCAACATTAGAGATATGGCGAACTATGAAAATGAATTCCTCATTTTTTGAAGGAATACACCTCAAATATACATAATGGAACATGTTCAACCTTATGCTATTACCATAGTTGAAGAGGAAGGATTATTGTTCTTGTGTTTGGATTTAAGGAATATTTTATTTTATTATTTTATCAATGATGTATTGGTTATCTAGATTTTGAAATATATAAAAATTATTTTATTGTAATTTTCATTAATGATTTAAACGTGTGTTTATAAAGGTACCAAAAAAAGTGTTTCACTGGAAATGTGAACTTCATGGAAAATATCTGATTGGGGGAAATATAAACTATAGATGATTCTGAATTTTTTATAATTGTGATTGTATAAATATAAGATTTATATAGATATGGTAAATTAGATAGTTTTTAATGTTTGGTAACAAATTATTTATTTATGAAAAAGATATTCATACTCACATTGATTGATTTGTCATTTTTTTTTGATTTATAGAATACATCCATTAAGATGCGTTTTACATAAGGAATAACAAATCATGCATGTTTTCAATATGGTTTTATGGTAATTAATGTTATTATCATGTTTTATAAGAATAAATGATGATGGTATTCTCATGTTTTTCATGTTAATATTTATATATACTTCATTTTGTTCGAATTAATGAAATGTTAATTTTACAAATTTAGTGCCAATATTTTTAAGGTGTTGGATGAATTTATTTTGGAAAAGTTATAAGATTATGAAATTGTTTATTTTTATCTCTGGACAACATTATAGAGAATAATTCAATACATAACCATATGATACAACCCATGGTTAGATATATAATATAAATAGTTCAAGGAATAACCAATGGTTGAGATTTTTCTTATGACATTGAAATAAATCTAGTATGTTTATTTTTTAAATTGATTCAGAGGATAGTAAAAGAATCCAAAAACTAAAGTAAAATTATTTTCAAACAAAAAAATTATCCAATTACTTTTAATTAATATAAATCAATGGTATTTTATCCAATTAAATATTTTCAGTTTTGTTATAGGTAACTTTCTAATGATAATTTTTTCTCACACTCCATCAGAACATAATAGTTATATTTCACTTGTGTGTTAATTTTTTTAGTTCCCAAAAAAAATTTCCTATTCCAAAGCCTTATTTTTTGATGACCATCACATTCTTCTTTCCCTTTTATTATGAGGATGTTTTATTAACACTATATACAATATGGGTTCTCATAAAGTAATTTTCAAATATCAACCATTGAATTTCAAAAATAAATTTCAAATTCTGAGGAAAAAATTTATTGAATGAGGAGATAATGTAACACCCCATGATATTATTGTATTTCCCTTTTTAAATATAATGTCTTTGAAATATTTTGTTTCACGCAACACCAAACTTAAACGAATACTGAAATATTATTATTTTATTATTATAATCTAGCCTCTTATTTTTTTGAAATGAATTCTATTATTTTTTTAATTTATATATTATATATTCAAAAAAAAATTTAAATTTATAAAATATTTTTGATATGATTAATATAATAAAAAATCCAATTTTGTGCATAACAACTATATTTTTCTAAAGGCATATTCACTATATTCTAATGGACAACTTGTTTTAAAAGTTAATTTTTGATCATTTATAAATTATATTTGATAAACTATAAAAAATTTTAAATTAGTAATGAATAAATTATCATAGGATAAATTTTGGGTATTTTTTGAAAAATATTTATTTTTCAGTGAATAGTGAAAAATACATATTTTTATAGAAAACTGTATTTTTATTAAAACCATTTAATGTTTATATTTTACGTTTGCATAAAAGTAAAATTATTTATATTTTATTTTTATTAATCTAATTAGGCTCATGGGAATCTATTTTATTTTTGAATTTGGTACCAACCCATTTATATATTTAATATGTCATTTTTTCTGAAAATTGCTTTTCACTACATTTTCCCTATTAAATTTTATAATATATTCTTCAACTTCAATATTTTTTATTTTTATAAGGGTATTTAATATTTTTATTTTTATGTTAAAAAATTATTAAATTGATACATATTATCAATTATAGGGTTTGGTAATCTCTATGGATTCGGCATGTCATATGTGTGTGTGTGAGCGAATGAGTGTTGGCAACATCTATTTGTTAATTTATCTTTAATTTGAATGATAGGGGATTATATTCATGTTATATTTGGAATTACGGTGGGATTGATAATAACTATTTAGGTGTTAATTTACAACATCATGACTGGTAGTAATTATATCAAGAAGATTCAAAATCCGCTACTTCTTTGCAGTTGTGTCAGGTATTTCTTTTATATGTTCATCATGAAATTCTTCTCTATTTGATAACATTAAGCCTTTGGTTCATATTGGTAGGATGTTTTTTCATAGGGACTTTTTTTTGGCTTCTCTGGAACTAACTAAAACAATGAGTAACTGTATATCTGACATCTACACTCATAGACACTTTGGTGTGAAAGGTAAAATGAGAAGATCTTTTAGTTTAAAATTTATTAGACTGATTCCCCCAATTAGTCCACAGATTAAGGTTAGTGTTGATGTAGATTATTTGGATCATCTAGTTTGTCAAGTAGTGTTGTTTTTTTTCTCACCTATCATGGATTTGTTAAAGGATGTTTTTATTAGTACATTGGAGATGTGACTGCATTTGAGGATGAGTTATGGGCTATAATTTATGATGTTAAGCATGCTCTCCAGTAGAATTTGAATTAATTATGGATTGAATCTGACTCACAGAAGAGTTTTGATACTCAAATGGAACATTCACAAAATTTTCCTTGCATTGTTATTCCTCATTAGATTAAATACTTCAATTATATGTATAAAATCAAGTGGAGGGTTTCTCATTCCTACAGGGAGGCCAACTATGTTGCGTATTCTTTTTTAATGATGGTGATTGTTAAGATGAGCATGATGTCGTCTCTTAGATCTCATGACTGTTGTTCACCTACGGTTGATGATGATATGTGGGGTGTATTACATTCTTGAGTTTTTAATTTATCCTTTTAATGAAAGACACATTGCATTTATTTAATTAATAAAATTTTATTAATATGTAATCCTGTACTTTTTATTTATATTATCTTAATAATTCTTTTTCTAATGTGAATTGTAACCCTGGTAATTTTTTCAAACATGGTAAATGGTAAAATTTGTAATATAGGTTAAAAATAAATTATAAGGACTCAAAAAGAACCCTATAACATGGAAAAATATAATTGATGATGTATTTTAGAACATAATTATAAGGTCCCTACCTTAATCATTACATAATATAATAAAATCTATTAGTATTCACATCATTACATTAACAAATATCTATTTATTTTATAGTTTTAGAAAATTAAAATATAATTCATAAATATAATCCCAAAATATTAAAAATAGGGTAGTACTAAAACAATATCCATTTCATCTATAATACACATTGTTTTAGTAAAAACAGGAAATATTTTTATGAAATGTCTTCACAAAAGTTTTCTTGGCATCTAATTGTATCTCACTAATCCTTAAACCATGTGATTTTTTTAAAACACGAGATAAAAATTAATATCTCAGTAAGGGAAAGAAAAATAAATTGAGAAATATATCCAACATGAATACCTATAAACATATGAAATCATTTTCCTAAGAAATACTTCTCACCTAGCAGTAATATATAATTACATTGTGATAATATGAGATTTCCATTAAAAATAGAAAACAAAAATAATAAAAAAATATAAATTGGGAAATTAATTTCATAATTTTGTAACCCTCACAGATACCATATGATTTTTAACCCTCACAGCTACCATACAATGTAACTGTCACAACTACTTTATGGTCTAACCATCGCAGTTACAGTTGGTGTAACCAAACATTTGACCTCCATCGTAAACGTACCGAATGCATTGGAAAGAGATATAGGTACCACATGTCAACATAAATAAATCACCAATAACCATAATCATAAAATAATAATGCTTTCATTAAAACATTACTTTGGAAATATGTAAAAATATAAATATAAAAGAGGATTTTTAAAGAAAATTCCCTTATAAATGTCTTATAATTGAAGTAATAATTGATAAAAATAATAGAATATGTTTATAAAATGTAAATAAACTTAATAAAACATAATATAATCATCATTAATTTTACAAATAATATTATTTTCACATAATCCATGAAGAATAAGGTTACCGTAATGAATGGAAATTTGGTAAATAATTCCATTACCTTAGGTTTTTTTACTTGGAACGTGTTCACACATTATGTATAATAGTTTAAAAAATTATATTAATAAATTAAAGAACTGTATTAATATTTATAATTATTTATATTATATGTTTATAACATCTTTCCACCCATTTATTAATAATGTATTATTATTTTCATTGTTTTGGAAGCATTTAATTCATAGTCTCCCTGGTTGTATTATTTTGGATTTTCTTGTCAGAAGGGAGAAAAAATAACCAGAATTTAAATTACATGTTATTACCAAAATTATAGAATATTAAATTTTATTATTAATCAATTTCATTATATGGTATGAGGTTGAATCCTTAGATAAAAAATTAATAATGAAAGATGCTATATTTTGGTGAACTAAGATCATTACAAATCATATTTGATTTATTAATTAATATTATGCATTAAAACCGGTTCTAGAACATAATATAACATATAATTATTATACTAAAATCTGACATATCCATAATAATGATTTTTTGACCAGAATTAAATGTGTTAAATAAAAATAAAAACACATCGTCCACATTGTTGGTTAATTGACAAAACACAAATGTTGTTTCTATTTTTATAATGAAAGCGAGTGGAGAATAAGTTTGATGATGAAATTTTCCATAAACATTATATAATTATAGTATATATAACATATTGGAGTTTTCATGAAACATGGATATTGTTAGTTTAATATAATATATAAAAAGATAATTAATTGGAAAAAAAATAAAGGACAATGAATGGAAATTTTACCTCTTGAATTATCCTCTTGGAGAACCTTTTTAAGGCCCTAAATTCTGGCCTTTCCATGAGACTATGAGGTATTATACTTGAGGAAGTGTATTGGGAAGGTAATTCATTAGAAATTAGAAAATCTACTTGAATTTTAAGTTAGCGGAGAAGAGGTGGTGAGTGTTGGTATTTATAGTGTAGAAGAGGGGTGTTTTCTCATTATTATGTATATTAATTAATTATTTTGGAACAAGAAAACGAATATTTTTAGAGTAATCACTAAATATATTAAAATAATAAAGGATAGTTCTATATTTTGGTCTTATATCAGCCCTAAATCATCAATGACTCTATAATATATGAATTTGTTAAATACTGTAAATTATCATATTACACTATTCAAAAAATTCAATGGATTTTAGAAAATTCCAAGAAAAATCACTCCATCTATTTTTCAATGTGTAGAATTCAAAAATGTACTTGATTTTATAAACATAATTTTCTAAATTTAATAAATTTAATCTTTAATTACAATCAAAATTTATTTTAAAAATACCAAATTTAAAACTATAATTGAATTTAAAACACTATTAGAAATTAAATAAGGTCTCATAAATTTTTCTTATTACCATAAGAAAAAAATATATTTCTTTATTAATCTATTTTATGAAATTATATTTTCTTTTAAATCATTTTATTGATTTTTAAATTTCAATTAAAAATGTATCACTTACCAAAATACGAACACTTAATTTATGATTTCCAAATCATTTATTTACATATTATTTTATATAAATATATTATTTTTACACTTATAAGATACATAAATTTTATTTATACTCTCATATCTAAGTTTAGTATTCTATTTTCCAGATTACTATTCCTAAGGTCAATATATAATTCCTAATGTGAAGTTACTATTCCATCATTATATTTTATATAATTTTTATAAATAACACATGCATCATTGTGCCTTTATAGTAAATTTAAGAGTATAATTCCATAATTAAATGAAATTATTTTATAATCACATCAAATTTTACATTCGCCCACATTTTAGAAATTGTATCCTCACAATTTTTATTTAATTATTAATCAAGTGAGGGTACCTTTCCCTCATATCATTTTCATATTTTCATATAACTTCATCAACCCTATGGTTTCTCCATAAAAAATTAACTTTATGAATTAACTTATTACATAATACTTTCTCTCTACAATCAAGAATATGAATTGATTTCTCTTCATAAGAAATATTCTCTTCCATCTAAACTACTTTTGGGCTCCAAACAAGAGATATATCTAGAACATACGTTCTCAATAAAAAAACATGAATGCATTGTCTACCAAAGATTAAACTAGAGAAAATGATACTTCATAGGAAAATGGTCTAACTTTATGTTGTATTTCATAAGGTCCAACAAACCGTGTACATAGCTTTACTTTCATACCAAGATTCATAATACTTTTCTATGGTAATATTCTAAGAAAAACATGATCACCTACCTCGAAAGAAAAGTATTTCCTCATGTAATCTATATATATTTTCTACATGCTCTAAGTTGTCCTCATGTGTTTCTGGATCATATTCACTTTATTTAGACACTTACTCTATAAATTCTTGTCCCATCAACTTCATTTCCCTATCTGCATCCCAAAATGTGGGATTTTGGCAGACCTTTCCATATGATTCCTCAAATGGATACATTTGTATATTGGAATAAGAAATTTTATTTTATAAAAAATAAACTAATGAAAGGTATTGATCCCAAAATCCCAGGTAACCCATTAAACAAGCTCAGTTCATGTTCTATAAAGGTTGAATTATTCACTCGGTATATCCATTAGATTGAGGATGAAAAGAAATGATGAAATTTAATTCTGTGACGAATAACTTCTGCAGGTTATTCGAAAAGCAAGAAGTGGACCGAGGATCATGATCAGATACAATAGATTGAGGAACTCCAAGTAACCTGACAATCACATTGATGTACATTCATGAAAGATGATCCCAGGACATTGTATCTTCAAGTGGAAGTAAATGTAAATATTTATTCAGACTTTCTATAAAAACCAAAATTTCATTATTACCTAGATAATACTCTTTTAGTCCGATAATAAAGTCCCCATATATATTTTACCATTTCCAATCTAGCACTATAATAGTTTGAATAATCCCATTTGGTAATTATCACCCTATTTTAACGTATTGACAAGTCAAAAATTTCATTGTAAAATCTGAAAAATCTATTTTCCTTCTATCCCACTAGTAATACTCCTAAAGCTATCTGTACATCATAATACTTCCATGATGAAATTAAAATAGATAACTATGATATTCACATAACAATTATTACTTAAAATGTAAATCATAAGTCACAAAAAATCCATTCCCAAATTTTAAAACACAATATTTATTGATATTAAATTATGGAAACTTAGAAATTTTCACCAATTCTACCTTTTTTATAACTCACAATATTGTTTTTTCGCATTCTATATTCTATCTGATAGATATGAAAATAATCACACCTAAAAAATAGATGAATCATCTGAACCCACATCTTCTATGCCAAAATTCATTATATCATTAATCAGTTGGAAGTTTTCTAATAAAAAATAGTTAATAGAATATTATGATTTCAACATAACTAATAATCCACTTTGACTGATTTTCTAGGATGGTAATTGATCAAGAAATCATAATCCTTTATCGGTTCAATCCATATTCCCTACATGATGTTCAATTTCTTCTGAGTGAATATATACTTCAAAATGTTATGGTCAATATATATTTCACATTTGGCTCTACAAAAATGATCCATGAAAATTATAAAAGAAAAAACCACAACTGTTAATTCAAAATGATATTTAGGATAATTTTATTCATGAGGTTTCAGTTGTCTTGACAAATAATAAATTACCTAATCATTTTATATTATAAAAAAACCATGTCCCTTAAAAGAAAACTCAATGTAAATGACAATGCCTACCATTTTCTAGGCCATACCAAAAATAAAGATATTACAGATGTCTTCTTTTGTTCATAAAAAAACATCATAATCTTATATCCAAATAATTTTGTCCTCTTTTTTGTTAAATTTGTTTTCATGCAAGATAACTATGATTTTTTTAACAAACCATTGATAATGAATTTTTAATCAACGAAAAGTATGAATCACTATATCATTGGTATGTTTTTTCCATTCATAAAATACTATTAATTTGGTAGGATCAAATTTTTTTACATCCTTAGTTATAATGTTCCCACGAAAAGAAATCTATTGTAACCAAAAATCACATTTGATAAATTTTATCTATAACTTATATTCATTGAGAGTTTGAAGGACAATCCTGAAATGTTTGTTATGATTATTATATGGTTTTAAAACACCAAAATATCATAATAAAAAAAATAAAACATATCCAAATATTAATGGAAGATTATATTAATAAGATCCATAGATATAGAATAATAATTTTTCAAACCAATGGTCATAAAAACAATCTCATAATTCCCATATCATGTAGGAAAAGTTGTTTTTTGGATATCATATTCCATTGACTTTAGCTGATGGTACATAAATCTCAATTAAATTTTAGAAAAATATCGATCTCCCTGGAGCTGATCAAACAAGTCATCAATGAGGAAAATGATACGTATTCAGTAAAGAAATATTAGTTTGATCTCTATAATATATGTAAAGTATCATGGAACCATCTTTATTTTAAAAAAAAGCACCACATCCTAGTGAAGTGCTAGGATGAATTAAGCCTTTATCATGAATCTTTTGAAATATATTTTTTCTATTTAAAAAATCCTACTTCAGCCATTCAATAAGGGGGTTTTGAAATTTTATCATCATAAAGAACTAATTAAATATTAAATTCAACTTTTAAATCAGTTATAACTATGGTAAACTCATTAGAAAAAACAACCATGCATTTATTTACCACTAGCACATCCTTAATTTTAATAGTTCTCTTGTTTTTAGCAATATTATAATGATAAATTTTATTTCCATCTATTAATTGTTCCTCATATCTGTAATATGTTATTGATGGTATGTTTCAATTTTTATAAACTAAATGAAACTCTTTCCATGAAAACATCCTTAGGTCTACAATCAATCCTAGCATGATAAATAGAAATCCAATCCATAAAAGAATAACCTGAAACTCCACTATGGAAAAAAACCAAAAGTTTTCAAGTAATTTATTTCCATAGAAAACAAGATGTATAATATTATAATGCTTTTTTTCTATAATATTTTATTTTAATGTTTTAACCCTAAGAACCAGTCACATTTATTGAAGTGATATTTCAAATTTACCAAAAAATTTCTTTTAAATAAATGAATTTGTAGACCTCGTAACAAACTAGACATTAATGAAATCGGAGTGAAAAACTAAAACACTGAATACCACTTTATGGGATGGACCAACATATACTGATGTATCTATAAAGTATATCACATCACATTTATTCTTATAAGCTAGATTCAATCAATCATTCAGATCTTTTTTTTGGTAGGTATTTTCATAATTCCGCATATCACCACATTCAAAACACACTACAATTTTCTTATCAGGATTAATCTTAAGATAATTATCATTGTAATCCCAAGAAATATGTACAAACTAGCCCCTTCAAAATAGTTCTTAGTTTTTTATGGTATTCTCCATGGTTTTTCACCACACTTTTCACATACAATAAAGTTGAATTTCTTACATTGAGATTTATTTTATTTATTCTAACCCATTTCCTTCTATAAGGACTTATTCTTATAATTTTTTTTTCAAAGGAAAACTAATCATCATAAAAATCAATTTACACCCTCTCATCACATGAAAGAAGTTTCTCATAAATTTTTAATTCATAGCTGGCTAATTTCATTCCATATATTGGCATTAATCCTACGTTAAAATGGTTAATTTTCAATCAAGATATTTAAAAATATTTGTAGAATACCATTCCAATTAATGGATGTTTTATTTAATGTATGACCACAAAATTATCATACTTTTGTTTTATTCTGAGGAATTTATTTTCCATAATTATTCAAACCGACTTAGTAAAATATTTTTCAAGTAAAGTATTATTAAATTCATCCCATTCCTAGGTAATGATCTCATCAACATACCTGATATTCTTTTACATTGACCACCAATGGTCAAATTAAAAATCCCAATGACAAAATTAAATACTATCCTTTTGATTATCTAAAAAACCCCATAACATCTAATAACATTTTAAGAGCCTTAATCCATTGTTCAGCCACCATATGGTAAGAAGATCAACTAAAAGCATGAGGGTGTTTCCTCATAAAATGTTCCATTATCATCATGTTCTTATGTGGTAGATCTAGTTGTTATATTTAATAAATTACACCACTGTTTATATCCTAATTTAACTAATCCATTACTATCACTATCTATTCGGTTACAATTCCCACCATTCCAGTTTGTATATTTAGAAATATATGATTCTCTTGGTGCCTTCCTACTTCAAATTTCCTACTTCTTATGTGGAAACTCATTCTTCATATACAAATCTTATATTAAGTAATATAATAATATATAAATTCTACATCATTTAAAATAAGTTAAAAATAATTTATTTAACTATATTAACATAATATAAACCCATAAAATTATATAAAATGTACTCTGATAAAAACTATAAGGACCCATCCTTAAACATTACATAATCTTGTAAATTCCTTTCAAATTCACATCTTTATATTCCCAAAAATATTTTACGTATAGATATTTATAAAATTAGGAAAAGATTCATACATATCAACACACAAGAATACAATGTGGGTACAATAAAAAAGTATTCATTTTTCCAATAATATAAAAGTTTTTAATAAAATAACTTTTAATGAAACGTATTCACAACATTCATCCAAGAATCTCCTTTTCTCATACCCGTACTTGAACCTTGTGAAAAAATATTTTTAAAATATGATATGAGCCAAAAATATCATCAAGAGACATAATAAAGAAGGTAAACATTTAGTACATAAATAATTATAAACCCATGTAGTCGTGTTCACAAATACATATTTCTCACACAATAAAGAATCATATCGTTACTTGGTGAAAACATGATATTTCCAAAATACATAGAAAACAAATAATACCATAAAGGTAAAATGGGTAATTAATTAAATAATATTTTATCCCTCTATTATACCATATGATTTTAACCCTCAAAACTACCATACAATGTAACCCTCGTAGCTATCTTATAATGTAACCCTCACGAGTACCTTAGGGTGTAACCACCATAGTTACACATGGAGTAACCTTATCGTTGACCTCAAAAATAAACATACCCAATTAATTATAGTGATATATATTCCACATAATTCATAAAAAACAATAAAAAGAACCATAATAATAAAATAATAATAATTTTTTAAAAACATTCCATTTTAATTTTGTAAAAAATGTAATTTAAATGTGGATTTTTAAAGAAAAGGCCATTAAAAATATCATATAATTGAAGTGAAAATTGATAAAAAAAATGTAATATGTGTATAAAATGTAAATAAAAATAATAAAAATAAAATAACAAAAATTAATTTCCAAAATAATCTATGTACCACATAATCAATGATGTAGTTGGTCAACCCAAAGAATGGAATTTTGTTTAAAAATTACCTTACAACAGTTTCTTCTTACATCAAATGTGTTCAAACCTCATGTATAATGATATAAAGAGAGTTATTAATATATTAAATTACCATATTAATATTTATTATTACCTATATGATATCTTTATAACATATTTTTATCCATTTATTAAAAAAAAATTTAATTGATTCAGGCGCATTTATTTCATAGATTCTAGGGTTTGTTTGTTATAGATTCTCTTATCGGATGAGAGAAAAACTAGAGAATTTAAATTAAATTTTATTAATTAAATAAAATAATATTGTATGGTATTATATATAATTCGGTTATATTTTATGTGGATAATTCATTAGATAAAACATTAGTGATGAACGTTAGTATATTAGGGTGAATTTTGATCATTAAAAACCACCTTTGTTTTATTAATTAATATTTTCTATATGAAATGGTTCCATAATATAATATAAAATATAATATATATATATATATATATATATTATTTCACAATATTATTAGTCTTATTTCCATATTTTATGAAGTTAATGGAAAATGAAAACGCATCACCCATGATGTGGGTAAATCGACACATCACAGACATTGTTTTTATTTTTCTAATAGAAGTTAGAGGAGAAGAAGTGTGATGATTATTTTTTACATAAAAAATTCATAATTACAGTATATATATAATATTTGAGTTTTAATTACACATTTATAAGGTTAGGAGAAGAGATTATATAATAATAAAAATTAAATAAAGTCCCATAAAATTATATTACCACCCTAAGACAATTTTTTTATGAATCAATATTATGAAAATAAATTTTCTTTTAGGTCATTATATTTATTATTGAATTGTAATTAAATATTTGTGAGTTACAAAAAACCCAAAAAAATAATTTATCATTCCAAAAAAAATTATTTATTTATTCTATGATTTAAATTTATAATGAATACATTAATAAGATACATAATGTTTTTTTATACTATAATATGTGAGGTTACTATTCTATTATCATGATTACTATTCCTAATGTCATGATTGTATTCTTCAAGTCAGGTTACAGTTCCATCATTATAAATTCATTAATTTATATGTATACCACTTGTTTGACTGTAACTTTAGAATGAATTTATCTATTTAATTCTATAATGAAAAAAAATATTTTATATGTGCCTAGGGTTTTACAAGAATAATTCAAGGATCAAAAATAAAACTTTTTAGATCCACATGGATGATAATATGACATTTATAATATTTCATATAAATAAAATTCAAAGATTTCATACTCTTATTTTAAATAAATATTTCATCATTAATATGGTTTTATATAGAAGGTATCTTTGACTATAAATATATTTTTTAAATATAAAATAATTTTCATCATCATAGTAATTTATTTTTAGTTTTTAGTGATGAAATAATTACCTTACATAATTACTCAATGATGATGCAATAATTATTTGACTAATGTAAATATAAAATAAATTGTAATAAAATAATAAAATAAATATAATATTAATTAGTTAAGGTATTAAAAACAATCTAAAGGATGATGACATATTTTTCGTGTATTAAAATATATTTTTCTATGTTATATTATTTTTTAATTTTATTAATGTCAATGTCATTATGTGTATAAAAAGTGACATTAATTATAATTTAATATAAATAATATTTTATTAAATTATATAAAATTTATACAATCTTGAAATTTTAAATTTTACTAGTATATGGTAGAAAATTTCCTCAATATTCTATTTATGGGACTTTGGGAATTTAATATTAACTATATTAACCCTGAAAGAGTAAAAATGCATGATGACATGGTAAGAGTTAAATGATCTAAATAAGGGTAAAAACCAAATGATATGTGTAAAAATAAAACATAAAAATGTCTAAAAATAATTTTATGTTAGGATTTTGACACATCGACATCCCATATTTGAAATATGTTATTCTGCTCCATTTTAAATTGAAAATTAATTTAAATTAATTTAATATTTAGAGGGATTCCAAAAGTTCCCATCACCTTAATTATAAAAGGGTACCTACTACCTGACTTCATCACAACACTTTTAGCTTTCTATATTGACCAAAAGCTTCCAATTTATAATATAAAAATACATAGTTATATTATTCAGGTAATTTTTTTTTCAAAAGTCTAAACTTAGTTTCCCAATGTTGATATTTAAGGATGTTCATGGAAGAATATGTAATAAACTTTAAAAAAATGCATGTACATGTCATTTTATACATCATATTCATCAATTGTTTCCATTATAAAGTAATATATGTAGAATAATACATATTATTAGATGTTATTATGACTATGGTAGGACTATATTTCACCTTTTATCCATTCTAAAAAAAATGAAATCACTAAATGTCCATACACACAACTTACCATATCCACTCCATGGTGTAATTGGCTTTTCATATCCAATTTTCATGGATGAGTATAATTATAGAAATACTGTATATATAAGATATTTATGAAATGATATACGTTATGTTAAAATTAATATACCATTTCATTCATTTCATTTTCACCCCTAAGGAATGATATCGTCGCTCATGCGTACGCACAATCTACCCTCACCACCATGTGATGTGAGTCATTTTTCATAATTAACATTCAATAATGGTTATAAAAATATATATAATGAGTAAATATGATATTTAATAAATTAATATTATTTTGGATATGAGGGAACTGTATCCTATTCATAAGAACCTGTAATTACACGACAAAACATGTGTAGGAAAACAATGTAGTTAACACCCAAAACATGGATATCAATGAAATATTATTAACAAATGGGTGATAAAATGAAGTAAAAAGATAATATATTCTTTAATAAATATTTATATGGTTATGTTCTAAATTAATAACATGATTTAAAAAAATTATAAATGATTTCAAAGAAATTTCAATTAATTAAATGTTCACGATTTGGCTTTCTAATATCACTTTTATTTACGTGAGATACATGCCTTATTCACTACTTATATCTTGTGTGTGGGGTGTATACTTATATTTGATATATAATATCTTGAATCTCATTGCCTTTATTTTACTAAATATTTCCATTGATAATTATTATTTTTATGGGGCATAAAATTTCACTGATTACAAGTTGTAAGTGATTCTATAACTCATTTTTCATTCATTAAGTTAAACTTCTATTTTATTTATTATTCCATGACAAGGATATGTGTGAAATATTTTCTATCTTATATTTTATTTCCACTTGTTTTACATATATTTAAAATTTATACACATTGTTTTTTAATAATATTAATGATATAATTTTTATAAGGTTCTTCTTCTCAATTTCAGATCATTGAGGCATATTTTTATATTATTCACCTAGTTTATTTTATTTATTTTATTTTATGGCACATTGTTTTATTTATGATCCTTATCCAGTTAAAATTAAATTTCCACATAATATCCATATATATTTTATCATGGATTTTATTTTTGTCTAAGTTGTATATCATTTTTATATGCGGGGTTTACTCTAAAAGTGATTTTATTAACCTTGAAATACTATTAAATCCATATCTATTACTTAAGTTATATATTATTTTAATAAATAAAATTGGTTCAAGAATTAAACCATTTTTTAGATATATAATGAATGATTTAGAAATGCATGAATGGGTGAGAAATGTATATAGAAAATCTCCTTGATGAATAAGTAGTCTAATGAGACAAATAAATTGTCCAAATTAAATGGGATTCTACCCATAATTATTAATCTGTGTTTCAAATTGTCTTGATGGTAATTGTATTATGTACCTAGTCAACATGACGTCCAATAGTTTATTATTTCATTAAGAAATGTTTTATTTTTATCTATAATATTTTCACTATGATATTATATCTGGATTCTGATTGTGTGAATGTTATCGATTAAATTCCACATGTGTTCAAATATATTACCTTTACATATGGATTAAAAATTATTAATTGAACTTATATTTCACTATACATAACACATACTTTGAATTTTAGATCACAATTTTTTTCTTTTCCCCATGTTATGAAGAACTAATCTTTTAATGAGTTTTCAAGGAGTAAGTTCATTATCTTGTAAAATGCTTTTAGATTTATTTTTTCCCAATTTAAAATTGGTATATTTTATATAATCCCATTTTCCAAAACAACTAAACTATTCGGTCCTTTGTTATAAGAATCATTTATCTATTCCAATTTAATAATGTAAAGCACCAGCTCTGGGAAACTAGGGATTGGTGTATTACTATAATAATTTTGTAATAAGTTGGAATAGAATTATATAACACCCAAAAAATGGGACATGTTTTCATTTCATTTTAAAATGTGTATGGTGTATAGGGAATTAGCTTAAGAAATTGTTGTCATCTGATGAGTACTCTCAAAATTATATATTATTGCACTTAAATTACTAAATATGTATATATCAAGAGATGCTATGTAAGGGAGTAGAGAGAGAGAGAGTAACTCACCATTTGACTCTTTTTACTATGTTTACAGACATATGGATTAAACCCACCACACAATGGGACTTTTGGACACTTTATGGTTTTATTTTTAGGAATGGCTTTATAATTATGATTATGATGTCCTATCTTAAGTTTTAGCCACATATTATATGTTTTTATGTTCTTATTATTTAATTTACATTTAAAATTTTTCCATTATGGTGATTGTCCTATTTTTAATTATATTATTCTACTTGGATACCATGTTATGCTTTATTTCAACGTTTGTTCCCTCATTAGGTTTTCTAATTTGCATTTTTCATTATGTATTTTTGCAAGGGTATTGTATATATGTTTAGTAGGTCTCTATAATATTGGTTCACAGTGTGGATTTGAAGATAAATATAATGTTTTTATATTAATGATAATGTATTTATGTATCTAATATTTCATGTATTCTTGGCCATTGGATCCTTTTATTGTATTAATTGGAGGATATTTTAAATAAGAATGAAAAAAGTGTATTTAAGGATTGGGTTTCTGTAGATGTTATTATAGATGATCCTTATTTCATACACTTAATTATCGATGGAATGTATAATTAATAGATGACAATGAATTATTTATTTTAAAATATATGTATTATGATTTTATGGTTTAATAATTTTAGATTCATCATGGTTGTAATTATTTTAGTTTTAGTAATTAAAATACTACAACTTCTCATGAATATTTTTTTTGTTGTGTAATATCTTCAATTGTTATAAATAACTTGTATAAAAGTAAAAAATATTTTTGGATGTTATGATACACACAATATTTATTTTTGTTATTTAAGAATGAAAAATTACTTTTAGTCGTCAATCAGTAGATTCAGATATCCAAATTTTTTAAATGAATAAATTTAAATTTTCTTATAAATTATAATGAAATAATGTAACTATATTTTATCCTAATATTTATCTTTATATTAATTAAAAATATAAAATCATAAAAAATTGATATAAAAATTATTATCACTTTTCCTTCATTTTTGATGAATTGGTGGTCTTCATTATCCCATAATGATTAATAGTTCTACAGTTACTAAATTTCCCAGAATCATGTTCTATATCACTCTATACTAACCCTTGGATATTATTATTTATTATACATGTTGATATGTTCACTTCCAAATAATGTTCTCATTATTTAAGAACCAGATAATGTGGTATTTTAGATAACCTTTATGTTTTCCACTTCCTCTTTTCAAAGGATGTAATATCATCCCCTTGAATGATGTGGGTTTTAATAAATATTATTTTAAAATATTAACTGTCTAATAAAAAGATAAAAATAATGATACAATTTTTTTAAATATGGGATAATGTAACACCATAAAAATTTATCTTGAATTAATTATATGCTCAATAGTTTGGTAAACATGTAACACTGAAATTTAAGTAAAATGTGATATAGTATAAAAAAATAATTTCAAAGTTACCATTATAATCTAGAAAATGAATTGGAGGTATAAATAAGAATAAAAATTAAATGAATAATATATATAGTTATGTTATTTAAAACAATTGTATTAATTAAATTATAATAAAAATAAAATCAACATTCATCAGTGATATTTTCTTTATTTAAAAAAGTTGTTTATTCAAAAATGGGTTTTATTTTATTTTTGGTGTATACATTTGAATTTATTTATTAAATTTTTATAAATTTAATTTAAGAAATCGAATATTTATTTTGAAATAAGCATGTTAATATTGTCTTAGGGATTTTTTTTGGGTTTTTAAATGATTTATTATCTTTAATTTTGATGAATACTGATTATTGAAACATTTTCATTTTTGAATTAAAAATTGATTTAGAAAAGTAACATTTTTAATGCTAAATCATACTTAATCAT
This sequence comes from Viscum album, assembly GCA_963277665.1. Lineage (NCBI taxonomy): Eukaryota > Viridiplantae > Streptophyta > Magnoliopsida > Santalales > Viscaceae > Viscum > Viscum album. Next base: position 1,010,384,883 of record OY728141.1, on the reverse strand, counting down.
ATTTATAAAATAATTACATATAGTTTTATAAATTTATCATAAATCATCATTGTACATGTTTTTTTCCATTTCTATTATTAAAACAAATTTCTATAAAAATTGCTTTGTTTTTGTTTTAGGGACATTTTTTAAGGGAATTTCTATCTCTTATTGAAGATTTGTTTTGGAAAATTGATTATACACTTTTAAATATAATATTAAATGTATCATAATATAGTGAACATAATTTTTATAAATAATTAATATTGAAAAGAATAAAAAAATTTCATAATGGTTAATGTTAAAGGGGTTTAACTATTTAAAATCTATGATATATTGAAAATAATTACATATAAACAATTATAAATCATATTGGATAGTGTTATTTATAATTTATCTTAACTTATATTATAATTCATGGAAATTTGGATCAACATGCACCATAATGTGGCCACAATGCATTGAAATATTTTATTTAATTTAATATGTGTCCCCTCACTAACTTATAAAAGAACACATCATCTTTAAAATTAATCAAAACTTATAAGTAATCTTAACACAAAATATGTTTCCTAAAACCTTCCTAGATTCCTTCCCTTCTTTCTTAATCTTTTGTTCTTCTATAATGAACATCACAACAAGTCTTGTTGTGTAATCCAAAGAAGGTCACATAAAGAAGTGGTAACCTAATTTACTAACACATTAAATGTTTATTTATTATTCTAGATACTATAAATATTTTTTTATCCACATAAAAATAAATAATTAGTTATCTTTTAAATTCTAATATTTTATTGTAATTATTGTGAAACTATTTTACACCTATTTTATATAAAATGGGAAATGAAAGTATCAATCATGAATTTCTGTCAAATAATGACACTACGTAGTGATATGATTCATTTCCATAAATATATTTCCTGATTGGTAATTTTGATTGAATTAATTTTTATATATTACATTTACATCATAGTTACAATTCTCTATTTATATGATATTTTCTACCTTCTTATATTTACATTTGTTGGAAGATGATAAAGTCCCTCGAGCTAGTGTTGGGACTTCATCCTCCATGAGGTGATGAGATTCATTTTTTATTTCTACATAACATGAATGTTAATATTTAAAAACCTTACATTTTATATATATTTATCTTCGAATAATTTAATTTCTTCTATGAATTGCATTACAGGAAGAACCAAGTTTAAACGAACCATAATACACTCTTACAATATAATTATTTAATGTGACACTTATAATTTAGCTGTTAATCTCAATGGTATTAATATGTTTAAATACTTCATGATATATATATATATATATATCATATTTTATATAAATGTATTTATAAATTAATTTTAAATAATCATTAAATTTTTAGTTCATTCATTTATTTCTCCATCGATAATTTTTCTCTCACAAAAGGCTTTATTGTGAGTGAATATTATTTGTAATTATTGAAAGTATTAGAAAATTAATTTTAAAAAATTAATTTCATTTTTCAATTAATCATTTTAGAATAATATTTTGATGAATTTTTTAAAATTTTATTAAAAGATTGAGTTTTAATGAATATACAAGAATAATGATTTTATAAATAAAAATATTTTTATTTTAAAGTCTTAAAAATTAAATTATATTTTTGTTAGTATAAAAATTTAAAAATATAAATTTTAAATAATATAATTAAATTATTGGTTTTTAATTTTATTTTATAACTGAATTAATATAAAAACATTGCATATTTAAAATGGAGATTTTCATAAATACAGTTTTTGTACTGTTTTTCTTGTTTAATTTTAAATTTAATCCCCCAATTTTATGTTTTCAATCCAAAAATAATGATTCCATGTTTTCAATTATTTGGTTTAAATTTAGTAAATATGACATTTTTTAATATGAATAGCATCCTAAGTAATTTTTGTAACCATGGTAAGGGTAAATTTAGAAATTTAGGCCAAAAGTTTATTGATAAAGATTATTACATGAACTAAACACTTGATTAACATTTACAGGAATAGTTAATTTAATCCATAATCATTCATGGAATGGTTATATGTCATTTTTTGACCATTTGGATGAGATTCTGACCTATATATAGTATTTTATTTCTAGAAAAGTCATATATAACACACTATTGTTTTTAACAAAAATAACATTTTAAAATGAGTTTATTTACATGATATACTTTTCTACAAATATTTTTTGAAAGATTAAAGATTTCTATTTATTATGGTAATTTTTGTTTAATTTCTATTGAAAAAATAATTACCTTTAATTCTTAGAAAACACTAATGAAAATATTAAATAATTAATGGAAAAGTTAAATAAATGATGTGAATAATATTAAAAGTAAAATAATTTAATATATTAATGGTGATACATGATTTCTTAATTAAACCGCGGAATTATTTTGTATTTAATTTTTTTACTTGTCATCTTGATATTTTTAATGTCAAATTACTGAATAGTATCAAAATTTAAAATAATAATATTTTATGGGATTAATAATTTCTAATTTAATTAAAAATAAAAAAATAATAATTACAAATAAATAGGATATTGTGTGGTCAAAAAATTCTTCACCTATGCATATTTAGGCCATTGGGAATCATTTTTCTCAATAATAATCTTAAAATATTTTAATCATTGGAGAAATTCCAATAGTCCCCCTCACCTAAATAATAAAAGGTCCCCTACTCCCTCAATTTCTTACACCACATTTTTTATTATATATTGACCATTCCAAACTAAATTAAATTCTCAAATTCGTTATCCACATTTTTGGAGATTCTGTTCTAATCAACATTCCAACCCGAAATCCCATTAGGGGTATTATCAAGAAGTCGTTTCAAAGAATATGTAATCACTATAATTGATCACCTTATTTTTATATTCTTATCTACCTCATAAAATTATATGATATTTATCATAAAACTATTAATCAATTATCAAAAATATTCTTAAATGTTATAATTATTTTAATACCATTATACAACCTCCATCCAATGAAATGTGATGTGTAAGTATCTCTCATGTGTACGTATGACTTACCTTCTCTACGTAGCAACACATTTCATTTTAAATAAAAACATTAATGATAGTTTTATGATGGGTTTAATTTTTTTATATTATATTTATTTAATAATTATGATCCTTGAATGAAATTATAATGTCTAACTTCTTACATTTCATAATGTTGTAAAATGATAATTTTTCTCATACGTATATATAGACTACCTCATCGATAAATCCCTATGACTCATTTTTCATTTTGATTTTACATATATAAGAAAGAGAATATAGATGATATAAATGTAATATTAATTATTATTTAGAATTTAATTATTATTTAACTTTATTTTTTTCATCAATAAAAAATGAATACAACATTCATGAATATGTATGACCAATCGTATCCATGAATTGTGTAATTAATATTATATCTATAAAAATATGGATGAATTTAAATATATATATAAAATTAATTTATATTTTATAATAATAAATTAAATTATTCATTTATATACATATAATAATGTTAAATTAAATATACAAGCTGCTAAATAACATTCAAAGTAATTCATACATGTGGTAACCGACTTTTATGTCACTTTAATTTCTATGAGACACATGCCTTATACCCCACTTATTTCTTTTATGTGGTCTATATAACTCGCATGAATATATTTTAAGAATAATTTAATGAAAATTATGGTATTTCTATATTCACCTATGTTTAATTCATTAATGGGGCCTATCATTAAAATGATACCCAAGTGCTAATGGATTATTTCACAATCTCATAATTATTTGTCAATTTTTTTTAAGTTCGTAGAAGGGAATATTTATCTTCCTTATCGAGGTTATCTAAAAATTTTCTCAAAAAATTTTATACTATTCTCCTAAAAACAATTTAATCCATTTTTCCCGTGATTGACTTTTTTACAAAATTGTTTTCAAAGAATAATTTTTTAAGTTTCAAAGACAAAGTAAATTTTGACTTTTCCAAAAAAAATATATAAGAAATGTTTTTAAATGTATAAAAATTAAACGTTTTGACCACCATCATGATTACATAAATACATGAAACATACTTTAAAATTTTATAGGTTTATTTTCTAATAAAATGTTATCATTTATAATTTTGATGATTTTTAAAAAGAGAAGTAATTTTAAAATAGAAAACCTATTTATCACATTAATTATTCCAAGATATCTTTAAGAAGAATTTTTTCATCTAAGATGACATCCTTTGTTGATTATTATTTACTAATGGGGATTTAATCCAAGGATAATATATTAATTATATTAATGAATATTTATTATTAGGATAAAAAAATATTGATTAAATCTTTTCCCTTTTACGTGGGTTATATGTTGATGAAATTTGTTTATTTTTATGAGTTCTATGAAGTTGAATTTTTTATAATCTTGTGGCATGCATATATTTGATTATATTTAGTTTTACAATTTGACCTATATCTACATTAAATTAATTGGGTGAATATTGATGTGTCATGAGATAAACCGGATAGGAATGTAGAGTTAAACTTGTTTAGTATGGGAGAGTATCCACTATGATAGTAATGTGAGTGAACCTATTCTACTAAGAAATTGTGAGAAGTGAACCCATCTCATTATGATAGTATTGGTAGTGATCCTTAACTACGAAAATGATATGTGGAGTGAGATTAATCCAATAATATATTCTTGAGAGTGAAACATGAATATTTTGAATGTCTTAGGAGTGAACCCATTCCACAATGATTTTCTTGGCAATGAACCTTGACTGATAAGGAAAAGTTTTTTTGTACTTATATGTATGAAAAAATTCCATGATTTATACTGATTTTATTCAAAAATGGATAAATTTTAATTATTATTAATTTATTATTAATTGAAAATATTCATTCAATGACACCTTTTTATGATCATTGATTCACATGGTATGATAATAATAATTTATATTAATGTTCTTATGACATTATTCTCATGTTATGCATATTTATTCCATGATATATTCCTTTTTTTCCTCACTGAGAATTTGATCTCACTATCTTCTTATATTTCATTTCCCTACATTTTGAATGAATGTTTTATGTAGGGTATTTTTAAGAAGGGTTATATATATTAAGATATTTTGGGATATGATATATTTTCTATGAGCCATTTCTTTGTTTTTATATGATATGTAAGCGTTTTTCCCAATTAACTAAAACTATAAACCTAAATGGCCATTCACTCTGAAAGTGATCAAATATTTCCTTACATTTTTTAGGTTTTATATTGTTTAAATTGGGCCACATTTACTGGTATCCCAGATATAAATTTAAGGATTATGTTTTTACAATTATATTCCAAAGTGGTTATTATTAGCTCTTACAGTTGGCATTAGAGGTTTGTTTAGATAAAATTTGGGTTTATGATGCTTAAACTGATAATTTATCTTAGTTGTAACGGGTAAAATCCTAGTAATATTGGTTTTATTTTGAAAAAAAATTAAAATACTTGTAAAGGCGTTTTGTGGGTTTAAATTTCTAAATTTTAAGTTGGATAATGATCGTTTGGGAAATATTTATTTTTGAGGTATATCTAACCCCAAATATTATCATGTGTAAAATATATTTGAGGAATAATTCTATTTTAATTTTATTGAAATTATTTTAAGATTATGGATAACTCTTATGGTTTATATGATCTTTTATTTTTTTCTAATTATGTGTTATTACATTTTTGAATGAAAAATAAAAGGTATATGATAACCATAAAGAAAAACACATTCATTCAATGTTGAATATATTAAGCTTCTTTTTTTATAATACTTATATTATTTTCTTTGATTTATAAGGATTATATAAATATATTTTTAGAAAAAGGGATAACCCATTTGATGGGGGAAAATTCGTCACATCCGTCAATGCTGTGAGGTTTGAACCCACAATAAAAGGGAATCCAGGTTGCAGCTCCAACCATTGGCCATTTTGAAGTCCCAATTAACATATCATTTTCATATTAGAATATTATATTTTTTGGACGAAAAATAAGTTATTTTTTAGAACATATGTTTTATTATATAGATACACATGGTGTAAGATATTAATTTTGTGTTAATTAATTAATTTTTTATCAAATGATGTTCACTATTTTGGGAACAATTTACGATTAAGGTAAATATAATATTATAAAATTCTAATTGGAGTATAAAGTCATAATTTAATTATAGATTCATATATGATATTATTGTGGACTTATGGGGATCCATTTTATTTATAAAAATGGTTCGATTATCATGGAGATTATATGTTTTGGGATTTCAAATTTTGGGAGATAAATGGAAAAAATTTATATTCGAAGGCAATGTGATTAAATCCTTCTAATTTTTAGGTTTCAATTTTAGTCTAGTTTTTTGGGAATTTTAAGGATAGTTATTTCTTGAACGATATATGTTGAATATATGTTATTGCTGTTCAATTTTGGAGAATAAGGTATCACTTATTAATTTAAAGGTTAATTCATTCTTGAGAATTATCATAACATGTGATTACCATTTTATATTTTGTTAACCCATAAGGATATGAGTTATATCTTGTTATTATTTTTTGGATTATGTGATCGATTAGAATTTTACATCAGTGCTTATGGAATGAAATATTTATCTTTAATATTCACCATTTTGATAAAAATATGTTAATGTGGTTGAAATTGACTAGAGGATGAAAGTTTTCTCTTCATTTATGTATTTTGAATTATGATTCCAGTCTAGATTGTAAAGGAATTCCTTATTTCTAGGAATGGTGTCTTAATTTTTTTTCCTATAACCATTAATTCTAAAGAATTGATTGTATTTTATACATCCTTTGTTTTTTGTTTTTTTATTATTAACATTGTTCCGATCATTCACATTCTTATGATTTTTTATATCTAGACATTAAAATTATTCCACATACATATTTTCCCTTGCCACTAATTTTTCCTATTATTAAATCAAGTATGTGTAATAATGGAGGAGATTGGTAGTACCATTTATCTATTTTTAAATAGAATGTTTTATTTACCATTTTTATGAATTTGTTATGAAAAAAGAAATTTTTGAATTTCAAATATATGTTTATTTTTCACAAGTTCAAATAGTGAGGATGATATTTTTTAAATGGGGGGAATGTGACACCACAATATTTTAGAAAATGGTTATCCTTAAATATATTTTTTCTTTGATGGCTTGAGTAACACACAACACAGAGTTTAAACGAACAATGATAGACTACTAATATATTACTATTTAATGTGGAAGTTATAACATTGTTGATAATTTGGTTGGAAGGAGTATGATAAACTAATTAATGAAATATATATAAATTTCACAATGAATATAAATTTATTATACAGTTATTATTAAATATTCATTCAATTTTTTGTAATGTTATTTTTATTTAAAAAAATCCATGTCCTCCAAAAATGGATTATCATGTGAGGTAACATTATAATTAATTTCAGAACATATTGAAAATTATATTTGAAATAATTGATATCATTTTTGAATTCATAATGTAAAAATTAATCTACGATTATTTTTTGACAATTTCTTATAAAGATGGATTTTTAATTGAATAGTGAAAAATAGTGATTTGTACTAAAAATCTTATTTTATAAATTTTTTTTAAAAGTAAAATATATATAATTGATTTTAGTAAACATTTGTTAGTAATATCTGATATAAAATAATTAAATTTATTGTTTTGATGTCTGTTTTATACTCTAATTTAGTATAAATACTTTTTATTTGTAGAAATGAAAATTTTATAAATAAATGTTTTTTGAACCATTTTTCATGTTTAATTTTAAACTAAAGATTTATAAATGTATTTTTTTTAATTTTAAAAAATGGATTCCATATATGAAATCAAAATTTAAAATATTATTAAATTTATTCCTTATAATTTTTGGTCAACATGAAAAATAACTTTTTAATTATCATTACCACGGTAAGGGTAAGTTGCGTAATTTGAAAAACAATAAAATGATAAGCATTATTAAATAACCCCAAAACATGCATAAATTTTTTTTATGAGTTATTATAATTCATATTCACTAAATTTAAGGTTATATATATTTTTTGGTCATTTATATTAGATTATGACCTCTATAATTTTGATTCATATTTAAAATTTTGGGATTAAATAATTGCCCTAAATTATTACACAACAATAATGTCGTAATTATTTTATTAATGGAATTATTAAATAAATGACTTTAAAAACATAAAATGTAATATAATATGATATATTTATGGTGATATAGTAAATATATATATGAAAATGAAAATTTTATGATTTAATTAATTATTTTTAACATCATATATGCATTTATAATCCATTTGGATGCATTTGGTTCTAGAAGAGTCTATATATTTTAATCATTTGGGAAATTCTAAAAGTACTCAAAAACATCAATTATAAAATACCCATCCTCCCCCACTTATTTACATCACATATATCCTCTTATATTGAACATAACCTTAATATTTTGTCTTATAAACTTCCTTAACCACATTCAATATGTACTTTTTCTAATAAATAAAATGATAAATCCCTTTAGAGGAGATAAAAAAGAGTTGTTTTGAATAATAAGAAATCACTTTAAACAATAGTTTTATTTTTCTATTATTATTTAACTCCTATTAATCTATTATATTTATCATAAAATAATAACCTCACTTACCTAAATATTCTGAAATGTTATTATGATTATGAAAAAAAATATACACCATTTTCCCCATCAAATAAAAAATAAAAGTATTGCTCTTCATTATGTTCAACTTATCCTCTCCACATAGAGATACAGTTCATTATACATCACTATATTTCATATACAGTTATTATGATGGAATAAATGTTTATATAATTTATTTATGAAATAATCAATCTTATGTAATGAAAATATAATATCAACCATCTTACCCTCTAAACAATTGGAAAACTATAACAGTGCTCATTGGTATTAGTGGACTAAAACCTCCACAAATCGATGTTATTAATTTTCATTCATATTTTACATGGATGTAAATGATGATAGTTATAATGAATATATATATATATATATATGATATAGATGATATAATTATTATTTTGCAATGGTTAATTTATTTACCCTTCTTTTGTTCTGTCCTTCAAAAAGTGAATACAATGTTTATGTGTACATCCGACCAACAATCTCCATGAATAGTGTAATTAATTTTCTATTAACATCATTAAGGATTAATTTAAATATATATATATATATATATTGAATATATATGTTATAGTAATCAATTATATGATTTTTGTATACATTAATAATAAGGTAAAATTTATTATTATGTAGGTTTATGAATAATGAAAGAAGTTCAGACCTAAGGAAAGAGATTTCTGCCTCACATTAAAAACTATTGGGAATATTCCATATACACCACTTATTTTTTCTATGTTATGTATATTACCCCCAAATATATATTTTAGGATTTTCTTCCTGAATATTTAGTGATTTTTATATCCATCTATATTTATTTTTTTTGGGGCATACAATTCAAAAGATAATGATGTGGTAATGGTATATTTAAAAATATCATCATTATTTTTGGATGGTTTATATTTAATTAAACATTAGGGAATATTTAAATTCCAAGACCATTTATTTAAAATAGAAATTAAAAAATTTATTTTTATTCTCAAACAAATTTTAATGGATTTTTTTTAACATTTTTGGACTTTTTTTACTAAATGGTTTGAAGGGAATCATTTTTTCAGTTTCCAAATTAGGTAACTTTTTACTTTTCCAGCAATAATAAATATAGAATATTTTTTAACTTATATATTTTGAGTTTATTTTCTCCCCCACTTGTCTTTTTTAATGATTGAATATGTTTTTCATGTTAATAATTTGTTTTTCAGATATTTTTTTCATTTATAAGTGAAAACCCTTTTAATGAGGAAATTGATTTTAAAATTGAAAAGTTATTTACCTCAAGAATTATTTAAAGTTATATTTAAAATTAATTTTTTCATCTAGGAGGACACCCTTTTATGATACTAATGTTTTACTTAATATATGATCCAATGATACCTTACTTTTTACTTTTTGGGATTGTTTATATTTCTGATGACATTATATTGACTAAACTAGTTCCCTTTTTCGTGGGTTATAATTTGATGAGATTTTTTTTATTTTGACTTGTTATAGGATGAATCATTTATTATCTTCTTTTATAAAATTTATGTATGATTTTCATTAGGTGGTGTTCGGGACTTATATATTAATCTAATGAATTGAGTAAAGATTGATATCTCATGAGATGAACAATAGTCGAATATGGTGTGAACCATATTCAATAAGGGATATTTTCCACTATTACATTCTTGGGAGTGAACTTGGACAAAATTGATACATTTTAGAGTAAAACCATTCGAATTTTTTAGTATTGACTTTGAAAATGGTCTGTAAATAAGGTACGGGGAGTGAGCCCATTCACTTATAATAGTATTCGGAGTCAACGTTGTCTACAATGATGATATGGGAAGTGAAACCTTTCAACTATGATATTGTTGGGAGTGAAATATGACTGTAATGATTTTATGGGGAGTGAAACCATTCAACAATGATAGTATTAGGATTTAAACTTGACTAAAACGATGGTTTGGGGAGTGAAACCATTTCATTATGATAGTCTTGTAAAAAAACCATGGCTAAAATTGAAATTGGTTAATAATATTATGTATATGACCACTATTCCTTTTATTATTCCTATGATTTTACCTCATGAATAATTTTATTTTATAATCCATATATTAAAAACTACCAAGATTTATTTTATGAATCAAAATTATGATATTCGATATTTCAGGTATTATTTTCAAATGATATATCTCTGTTTATATTCATTTATTAAAATTTTACGCATAACTAATTATAGATTCCTAGTTGTTTACCCATACTAATCATCATTGATTTTCCATTTCTTATGTTCATATTAACCATGTTATTAGGAAATGTTTAATTAGGGAATCATTATGGAGTGTACTTGATGTGAGGATTTTTTATGAAATAATATATATATTTTGAAGGTAGTTGCAAATTTTTATATTATATGTAATAATTTTATATAATTATATAATACTATAATTCTATAGGATAATGTAGTATCAAATTTATCCAATATTTAATGTTATTATGCATATTTTTAATGTTTTATATTTTTTCATGTTTATTAATATCATAGTCAATAATAATAAAATTATGTTTTTAGCATCAGATCTGGGACTGCAGATTTAGGGTTTTAAAATAAGATGATATATTTGATAAATATATATGATATTAATTATTTTAAAATGATTCTATATTTTTTAATAATTTTTAACAATAAATTAATTTTATCTCATGAATAGTTGAATCATCACCTAAATACATATGGAATACCATCTCTAGGAAATGATGTAACTAATTTTTCATAACATATTTATATTAATGGTCATAAAACTATATATAATGATAAAATATGATAGTTGTGACATTAAAAATATTATGGAGCATATGGAATGAAGATTAATATTGAAGGACCATAAATTATAATTTTAAATATAAGTGAAAAATGATGTTGTTTTCACCCAAAGTGATGACCATAAGAAAATACATTTAATAACATGATGAAAAGATGATATTAGTTAAACTTTTATGGTGTTATGAGTATCAATATTTTTAAATTATTAAAAAAATAAAATATTTATATTTATTATATATGAGCTTAAATGAACTTATGAACAAAATCAATCTGAGGTAAGAGATATTCATTATAACATTTTTTCTTTAATACATGTTTGATGATATAAACCTATTTATTTTTCTGAGGCATATATACTTCTAGTTTTTCATGTCATGTCAAGTATTATTCTTAATTGGAAATACATAAACATAAAATTAAAATTATTTAATCAATTGTGTGTTGAATTGAATAGTATGAAACTCTTAATGGTTTATCATATCATATGTAAAAATTTTAAACTTATTCCAAATTTGATTTTTTTTCATTTTTAGGGAATAAAATACCACCGTAATTTTTAATTAACTACAACAAAAACCGTGTTTAGCGGCAGTTATGTGGTGGCGGTTCACAAAACCGCCGCTAAATGTTTTCGCCAAAAGGTTTCACGATGGTTTTTAATAAACCACCGCGAAACCAAAAATTCTTTTTCACAATCCCGACCCTTCTTCCCCCACCCCAATCGTTCCCCAAACCCTCGCGCCCTCCCTTATTCCTCTAACCCCCCGGCGACCCGTAATCCTCGACCCTCGACCTCCGACGACCCGTGACCTCCGACGACCCGCGACCTCCGGCGACCCGCGACCTCCAGTGACCCCGCGACCTCCATCTCCGGCGACCCCGCGACATCCATCTCCGGCGACCTAATTACTAGGTGATTTCTAGTTATGTTGTTTGTTCAATCCCTACTAATTGGAAACCTTGTTTTCCACCTCATTGGGGTTTACCTATACTAATCCACGCACACTGGTTTCAAGACCAGTCTTTATGGTGTAAATTAACCCAACATGAACACTTATCTGCAATATATTATTATTAAAACTTGATAAATCTGTAGATTAGTATGCCATCAAATCCATATTTTTGACACTAGTTCATGGAAAGAAAATAATGGTCTTGGTGTGAAACTCACTATTATTTGGGTAGTTAATCATTCATAATTCTGAACTATGAAATCAGTGGTGGAGATATCTCTGTAATGTCATAAATGATTAGACTGCATTGTGTAATTGAGAATTTCTTACCATCTATCCATATTAATAGCTAAATCTTCCTTCATTGAAGGATCCTAGCTATAGGTATCCAATCACCCCTACTCAAGAAGCTGGGTAAGAAGGAATAGCAATGTGGAAATACGACATGACTCCTCCACATCAACAAATCCATCCCTAACAATCTCTATTAGGTTCCCACCCTATATCACCATCTATAATAATCTAGATAAGGTTGATAGACACCCATGTTTGTCGATAAGATAAATAGGGTTCATTCTTATAAGGTACAAGTCACACAAGGATTTGAAGGCTTTAGTGAATCTTAATCCTTGTCTCCCTAAGGGATGCACTGGGAGTTTCGACTCCCAGTCCAATGTTCAACTACTTCTGGAGTCTTTCAATGGAGTGATATTATGACTCACACCCCTATTTCGATCATGTAAGGGATATCTGATTCATCCCAGCTATAACAACCACCCGGGAGCCTCTAGGGAGGGATCCCACCAGTCGTTGTAAGCACTACCCCACCCACCACTTATACTGAATAACAAGTGGTATACCCCAATTTCATGTCGTCCCTAGTCTAGATAATTTGACAATAGCATCAAATCCCATGATTAAAGAAATTTATATCATGGTTAATGATCTTATACAGCTCCAGCAGCCCGTTCCACCACCAACATATACTACCAGTTCCCTACTACTATATAGTAGGGGATCTACAACACCCGAAATGGATCGAGAACTCAGCCACCACACCAGTAGTCTTGGATGAATCTTTCAGTCGTTAGCACAATTATTAGCCATCATGGGCAAACTAATGATTATGATATATATTATGGATGTCCTCCCCTTATCATCATAAAACAGAGTGGAGGTCCTCCACTCTATTTCACTCATCACAGATGTCGTCCTCATGTCACATGAATCAATCCAAGTGGAGGAACACCCCATATAGTTGATATTCATAATTTATGTCATCCCAATGATTATAATTCTAGATATAGAGTTACTCACAGTGTCTCAAATCATCATCAAAGAGCTCCTCCTCACGTCATTCCCAGCTCAAGCAGATGTCCCCCCTAAAACATCATTGACTAGAGTGAAGGTCCTCCTTGATCCACCCCCGTCAGCATGGTGGTCCTCCCCATGTTTTCACTACCTTTAGGGGATGTCTCCCCACTCCATGTACAATTATAATAGTGTACATCCACACTTTATTGACATACATTGATGTCCTCCTCATGTCCAGTTCGACTAGTATTAATTCCCTCCTCATTCTACAACTTTCAATAGACATGGAGTTCATCCAAATTTTCTCGCAAACTCCAACAAAGGTCTTCTGCACTCCAATACTCCCAAACCATGAAGGTCCTCCCAATGAATTTATTAGAATACACAATAATCTTCCTCCTGTTCCTCTAGATAGTCACACTGGTGGTCCTCACACCCTGGATCACCAAAGAGGAGCCCATCCCCACTCCCATGACAACTGATATGAAGACCCTCTATTTTAATGGCTAGCTCCATAGGGCATACTCCCCACTATAGTTCCAACATAAAAAAGCGTCCTCCCCATGATAAAGTTTTTTCCTATTCCAATGAACCATCCTAGAGAATATGCAAGAATCATCGCCACTAAAGGAATAATTATGAGAATTGCTAAATTATTGTAAATCATGTCCACTTATCTGATTCTGAAGATAAGTGGGTCCCACTTATGGTGTCCTCACCTCAACCATCTACATTAGAGTTTGGGGAATGAACCTAGTCTGTGAGTTTATTCATTTCATAAGATGAGATGTACCAGATCCTTAAATCCCTTTATACATACAACAAAGGAGAAGAGGATTTGGATCACTTCCAGAATATCACATTGCAATCTTTTATTTAGTTTATAGACTCATTATACTCCTCAACATGATATCAGAGAGAGTTGTTTTGGGTATTATTGGTGGATATCAATCACAATATTTTCAACTGACAGCCTCCTCCATTTCACATGAATATGTGGAATATACTCTCTCCTATAAGAAAATGGTGAAGTAGTATGTACCATCTTTGAGATACAATCTAGTAGGTTGTGGACTATCATCTCATGAAACATTATCCCCAGCAGATAGTCCACTACCACAATGGTATACAGATCCATTTTTTCAAGTTCCTGAGCCCCCCAATGTATATGAATGTGGAAATAAAGAGTTAAACTGCACTTCTGAGTGGAGAATATGATATGAAACTATAACCACTGATCAGTTTTCTAATATATTAAGGATGATCATTACTTCCAACATCATAATTCTGGGGTCACTCAATCATGATAGGGTTTTTTTTTTCAAACCATTTGGGAGACACATTTCTGCCTCTTGAACCTTATTTTGAATTATATAATATCCAAGAGCATTGGGATGACATTTTCCAATAATGTTTCATGGTTTATTTAGCAGGGCTTCTCATGTCGTATCCACCCACATCAACAAGATACCACTAGTACCATCTACAATGATGTCTTTAGAACATTTTTCTAATCCATATAATTCTTAAGGAAGTGTCCCCACCAGTACAGATTTACATCGTAGGGAATTATGTTTCTCTCCACTTCAATCCCATCCTATGATACCCAAATCTGCCCAATGGCGTCAATAATGTGCATCTGTGCATAGTAACCTTGAATATAGATGAGATTGTTACAGTTAGGGAGTGATAAACTAAATTAAATTCTGAGTAAGAGGGCCCACCCTTTGTGGAAGCACAACATCTACTGGACACCATAAGTGTTGACACCCACCATCAAAGAAAGACGCATGGACTTTCAGATTCCTCTAAGTAATTACCCTTACACCAAGAACCCAACCAGGGTAAAGGACTGAACACGACTACTAATACCTATGACCCGTCTAGTTCAATGTAGAATATAGTTGATCCTGGTATGACTTCTAGGTTTCAGCATCTTTCCGTATAGATGATTCCCATTAATGAGCTCCATGCTAATTAGTTTCTACAATATGGAGATATATCATATAATCATGTCCTATATCCACTAGAAAATTAAGGGAATCCAAAATTCATTATGAAAATAATTCCCTTTAATCTAGAAAATCAATTTCCTCTCAATTCGGTAAATTTCGGAGCCTATGACAAGTGATCACACTATTTATTGCCTAATCCACCAAAATTGAATGAGAATCTTCCTCAAGACCTGGCTCTAGTAATTCCCCTAGTATTATCTTATGGAATTCTCCTAGTTGTTATACCTATCACTTCATGGGTGGTTTAGCCTACCTACCATGATGATGATTTTAGAAATTCATTAGTTGTCATTTATCCTAGCCTAGAATGGAATCCTTTTCTAGAGGACACAATGGACAACCTCATCGTATTCATTGAGGCCCTGGAGAAGTGATAGGTGGAAATACCACTTGATGGAATGTCATAACATGCATCGGTTTATGATATGTCAGCCCCAATAGAATTTGAGAATCCAACAATTCCCCCCTTTAATGGGATGTGAAATCTTCTACAACACCTAGCCCATTTTATTTCAATGTGTGGCCCTATGTTGTGAACTCTATCATAGTAGGAAGACACAAAGCACTATGTTTTGTGATGACATTATAAGGGCCGGAGTTTTTTCTGGTACATCTAGTTATCCATTGGGTCTATAGCATGTTGGGAAGACCATCATAATCAATTTTTTTTTTCAGTTTAGCGCCACCATGGGAAATTCCAGAACATCTGACTACTTTATTTGAAAACAACGACTAGATGAGTGAGTCATAGACATTGTCGCTAGGTGGAAGGGCCTCATGAATTCACTTGAAAAGTCATTAACTCAAAAATATCTACTGATGATGTGCATGGTGAATGGTAAGGCTAGACTGGTTCCCTCCCCCATCACTCCAATAATTATAGGTGGATTCAAAAAATTCTCTAATAGGACTCATCTCCAGGAGAAATCCATTTAACATGCTAAGAAGGTGTTAATTTTTTCACTCAGGTATCCTATGAAAAGAAACTCTATGTTCTAGATTGATATTGTTTCATAGGTTGAGTCCCCTAGTGTACTAGAATTTTTACCAGTAGATCAGCCTTTATAGCCTCACTAAGGAATCAACATCTTACTCAGCCTCAGGCTATACATCAACCACTGTAGAACGAGTCAGCACCACCCCCTCAAGAACTACCACCTAGTCTAGTTAATCAGGATTTATCCCCATATCATCCTCCATACCCTCATCAGGGTTAGACTTTTATAGATCCCTTTAAATATAAGAGAAATTGGACCTACACATTTTATGAGTATTAGTCAAATTCATATTGTATCTGGCATAGAATCATTGGGTGTCAATTTATCCAATGGAAATTAGGGTAGTGAATTTATGGTAATATTTGAGTCATGAATTTGATATCATGATCTTATTAAAACACAATAGATATTATAGGGATTTTTTTATAAATTTATCTCTATTTACATAACTAATGAAATAGATTTACAATAAATGGGTATGGTTAAAAAAAGAATACATAATTTTATTCTTACATTTATGATCACAATCAGTGGTTGAACACTAACCCATATTTATGTTAACGTACCCATTTCATTTTCATTTATCAAAAATCATGGAAAAACATTTCTCTCAAAAACCCCTTCTTAAAAAAATGAAAATAGTCATTCCAATTTGATATATCAACTTATAAATTAAGAGAAATTAGGCTAATTATCATAGGCAAGAGATGGAACCACCTACCTCAAATCTCAAGTCACACATTCCCGTAATGGGATCCACCAACAATGAAAACCCAATGATGAAAACGAAGGCCCTAGAATATAATAAAAACATTAATATTGATATAAGTTTGAAAAGAAGGAGTTGGTGGAAATGGAAAACACCAAATAGCCCTAGAAAAGGGATCCGCTGCACCACAACTAACCAAGGAATGGCCTCTATAATGAGATCTCCCAAAGGATCTAGAAGAATACACAAAGATTCAAAAACTTAGGCCACCAGATCTGATAATGTTACCCTAGGGTGCCACCATTATCAAGAGAAATGAAGAATCAGAAATATTTCTTACCCAGAGAGATGTGCCACAACTATAATAAAAGATACAATGTTGAATGGAACAATCAAGATAGAGTATAGTCTCCCAAAAAACCCGAGAAGATATCTAGGTAGGGATCCAAGGGCCTAGAGAAAAGAATTGAAACTAAAATATCCACTCGCCTATTTTAAATGTGACCAATGAATCAACTTTATTATATTATGCATACTTTATGATCAATGGGTCATCTTTATTATATTATGCATACTTTATGATCAATGGGTCATCTTTATTATATTATGATCAATGAATCATCTTTATTATATAATGCATACTTTATGTTCAAAGGGTCATCTTTATTATATTATCATTCTGCAATCTTACACTATCATATATTTTGTGTAGGCACATTGTGATATACATGGATAAAAGTTGGATCACATTAACGAGGAACACACCTTAGTATGTTAAGGGTTTGAATGAGTTTTTAGATTTTGCGATTTCTAATCGACCCGTTGAAGGGAGAATGAGATGTCCATGTCCTAAATGTAAATTTAGAACATGGTTCAAGAGAGATGAAGTTTATGAACATTTAATACTGAAGAAATTCCCTGGTCAATATTTGTGTTGGAATTGGCATGGAGATTCGAAGAATAATGAAAGGTTGAGCACTGATGTTAATCCACAGAATGAGGTCCCATGTTCATCGACAATGGAAAATGAAATAAAAAACCTCATAAATGATGCATTCGGCACTGCAAGACACCACTATCAACATCAAAACATACCAGAACAACCAGAAGAGTGTGCTACAAATTGCAACGTGACAAGTGATGTTTTTGAGACTGTAACACAAGTAGATCAAGATTGGAACATATCATTGGATCCTCCACTTTATTCTGTAGAGCCAAATGTAATGGAAAACTTCACTGAGAAAAATGGGTTTCATGATTTAGTTGACGACGGAAATCAAGAGTTGTATAGTGGGTTTTTGAAATATTCAAAGCTTTCATTTCTAATGAAGTTGTACCATATCAAATGTGTATGTAGAATTAAAAATAAGGAAATATACATGATATTGGAATTGATTCGTGATGCATTTCCTGAAGCAAAAATCCCAGAATCTTTTTCTGATATGAAAAAAGTTGTTAACAAGCTTGGTCTGAATAATATAAAAACACATGCGTGTCCCAATGATTGTATGCTTTATTGGGGAGAGGATTCAAGTAGACAGAATTGCAATAAATGTTCTTCTTCTAGATGACAGTCAAAGGTTGATGTTGGAAGTCTGACTGAACATAATTTCATGAAGAAGAAGAAAATGAACACACCTACAATGGTTTTGCGTTACTTTCCTTGGAATCTACGATTGCAAAGATTATTCATGTAATCAAAAACTGCCGAACACATGAAGTGGCATTCTGTAGATAATAACAATGATGGGTTAATGAGACATCCATGAGATTCCCAATCATGGACGACATTTGATTCATTACATCCAAATTTCTCAACTGATCCTAGTAATGTTCGATTGGGATTGGATGCCGATGGATTCAACCCATTTGGTACTTTGAGTACAAGTTATAGCATTTGGCCAGTTGTTTGATCCCTTATAATCTACCTATGTGGATGTGAATGTAACAATCATATTTTATCATATCAATGACTATTCCTAGAAAACAAATGCCTGGAAATGATATTGATGTATACTTGCAGCCTTTGATTGAAGAAATGCAGGAGTTATGGAGTAACGGTGTTGAGACATTTGATGTTTCTTCTAAAACAATGTTCAAAATGCATGTTGCTTTACTGTGGACCATTAGTGACTTACCTAGGCTTGGGAATTTATCTACTTGGAACACTTATACGAGTTTGGCTTGTCCCGTTTGTAACATTGATTTTGAGCCCAAACGGCTACCTCACAGTAAAACGTGGTGGTTCTTATGCCATCTACGATTTCTCGATTCATCTTATAGATTTTGGATGAACAAATCAAAATTTAATGGTTTCATTGATCGTAGATCACCTCAAAAGTTTTTAACCGGTACTGAAATATTGACACAGCTTGAAAATGTTGAAATAGAATTTGGGAGGGTTCATCATTTGAATGATAGCGGAAAACGCGTCCGAAGTGCATCATCAAGTGAAATCAGAATGCAACAATGAATGAAAAAAAGTATATTCTTTAAAATTTCATATTGGGAATTTAATTTGTTGTGCCACAATCTTGATGTGATGCATATTGAGAAGAATTTCTATGATAATTTGATTTTCCCATTACTTAATGAGCATGTAAAGTCGAAGGATCATCTTAATGCTCGCAAAGACTTACAACTAATGAACATAAAACGCGATCTCTGGACAGATGAAAATGAAAAGTATGCTCCGGCCATTCTCGCAATGAAAAATAGTGATAAAGATAAGTTCCTTCGAATTTTAAAGAATGTGAAGGTATCTGATGGGTATTCGAGTAACATCTCGAGGTGTGTTGACTTGAAGAATTGTAAGTTACATTGTTTGAGAAGTTATGATTCACATATTTTGTAACAGCAGTTACTAACATTGGCATTGCGTACATTATTACCTGAAAAAGTTACAGCTGTTGTACTCCAATTCTGCACATTTTTCAGGAAATTATGTGAGAAAGTTGAACATCCATTTCAGCTTGACAACCTCCAGGAGAGGTTTGTATTGACTCTTTGTGAAATGGATATGATCTTTCCTCCATCGTTTTTAACTATCATGATGCATTTAACTGTGCATTTGGTTGAAGAAGCTAAATTAGGAGGCCTTGTTCATTATCGATGGATGTATCCAATTGATAGGTATTTTATTTATATGTTTTCCAGTTATGTAAAGAATTTTTGAAATTTAAATAAATGCCTAATATTATTATTTTATTTCACAGATATCTTGGGCATTTAAAATCATACGTGAGAAATAAAGCTCAACCAGAAGGCTCTATTGCTGATGGCTATTTGGCCGAGGAATGTCTTACCTTTTGTTATAGGTATTTAGATGATATTGAGACAAGATTTAATCGAGTTGTATGTGTTTATGACACATCAACTCAATCTAAAATGCATCAGAAATCAAAAATATTTCCTGTTATTGGCCGATCAGTTGGGAGGACCTCAAATGTGACACTGATAGAATTGGAATTATTACAGGCACATATATATGTGATGCTGAATAGTGAAATTGCAGATCCATTTATTGAAGAGTTGAGGATACAAAAAAAGAGACGAATGAGAGGCCGAACATGAAATGAGAAATATATAACGAAGATTTTGAATAAAGAGCTTGTAGAATGGTTTACACGACGTGTAAGTTCATAAATATTGCAATAAATAAGAATATTAGTTTGACACATACAATTTGTAAATCTATTAAATTATA
Organism: Viscum album; assembly: GCA_963277665.1. NCBI lineage: Eukaryota > Viridiplantae > Streptophyta > Magnoliopsida > Santalales > Viscaceae > Viscum > Viscum album. Next base: position 1,010,363,676 of record OY728141.1, on the reverse strand, counting down.
TTTCATTTTTTCAGATCATGAATAATGATACTCAAGCAGACTTGTATGAAGATTTGAAGTTTCTTGCTAGAGGTCCTATAAAGCATGTTAGAATGTTCGACGCTTATAATGTGAATGTCTTTAGATTTCGTACAGTTGATCGAGATGTGGGTTTGAAAACACAAAATAGTGGTATATTTGCATTTGCTGTAGTGGGATACTATGGAATTCTTGATGATATTATTGAATTAAACTACCATGGACATTTTTCTGTTGTTTTATTCAAATGCAAATGGGTCGATATTATCAGAGGTGTTAAAAGAGATTCATTGCAATTTACATTTGTGAACTCCTCTCACTTGATGGATATTGGTGATCGTGAAATGCATGATCCATATATCTTAGTATCATAAGAAAAAATGGTATATTATGTGAATGATGTTGTGGCTGAAGGGTAGAGTGTAGTTACTCACGTAATACAAAGAGATTTGTATGATATGGGTGATGAAGTGGAAGATTTGACCTCTGAAGTTGAATGTCATCAACAACAGGAAGCAGAATTATTTTTCCATCATGATATTGAAAATATTAGTCTTGAAAGGATGAATGAAGTGGATGATGCAATGGAGCAGGAAACCGACATTATTGAAGGGGAAAATGATTGTATGTACAATTATTCATTCATGCAGCAACCACTTGTTTTGTTTTTGTAGTCATTAATTATCATTGTTATATATATTTTGTTTGTTAGTACTGGGAATCTATTATCATTTTTAATTTTTTTTTCTGCATAATTTTTTTGAAATATATATTCTGAACATAATTTTATTTGATTAAATTATTGTAATTCCAAGGAGGAAGCGGTATTCTATTTCTTCTAGTTCTGCGACGGATGCCGATCCATCTGGGTCACTCCCCACGACATCTATTGCACTAGCTGCCTACACCCCCGCACCATCTCCCCCTACACCATCTCTCACACCATCAGAGAGCCTCCCATTAGAGGCTGAGTTGTCGACTCCCCTTATAGGTGCCTCATCATTTGGGCGGTGACAGACCCCTTCCAGTTCATCCCAGACACACTGGAGGGTCATAGTCATAGGTATAAATATTAATTAAATAAATTTATTGCATTTTGTTTATATTAATTATTTGCTCATTGAAGATGAAAAAATGAAACCGTGGAGAAATGTGTAAAAAGCTTAGATTTTTGGAACATGAATGACGAAAAGATAGTCATGCCATTTGATTCTTATGGGGTCCCTATGGATGATGTCGCGGGGTTACTTGGCCAGATTATAGGTCAGTTTGCAGTAGAGCCCATTTCCCTTCCCATTTCATATGATGATTGGATACATATGCCTCCAAACTGGAAAAATGGAGTTTTAGATTCTCAAATAAAGGTAATTTTATTACATTATGTATTAATTGAATGTCATGTTACTAATATGTTCAAAATTAATTTCTGTATACAGATGTTCTTCCACTTTACAGTTGCTGATGTGATAGCACAGAAGTGGACTTTGAAAAATTTCGGTAAAAATGGAATGATTTCAAATGGAGGTTGTGGTGTGATGTCAACGATACTTCGTTGACCTTGGAACAAATGTATAACAAGCTACCCAGTGGGGTACCCAAAGAGCAGTGGAATGTTTTTGTTGACAGATATCATGATGAGAAGCGGATGGTATTGAAATATATATTATTATATTATCCTCATTTTACATTAATACATGTATATGAAGAGGAGATGACATTGGATACGTTACTGTTAAATTTTATTTTATTTATTTCAGTATCTCTCACGACAGAATGCATCAATCAGGGCGAAGCAAGTCATCCCTCACACGGCAGGCTCAAAAAGCTTTTCTAGAAGCCGAATGTCATTGGTAATATTTTAAATAGTTTAAATATTTATAATACAATATTATCTATTTAATATATTGAATTTTTGATTTATCTTTGCTTAATGCAGTCACAGAATTTAGGGAATGAAGCCTCCCGGACTGAACTGTGGTTGGATGTTCACAGAAAATCAGATTTCTCTTTTGTTAAAGAGCCTAACAAAGAAGTTGGGTATGAAGTCAAATTTTTATTATAATAACTTATTATCAGTTTTTACTATGTTAATATGTATTGATATTTGATTTATAGGTAAAAATTAAAGAACTATGGGATGCCAATCCTTGGCAGTCCTACTCAGTCTCCCAGGATGACCTGGTTGCTCAAGTCCTTGGGAAGGAGCATCGTGGTAGAGTGCGTGGGATGGGTTTGGGACCCGTACCATCTGAGGTCTTTAGCAGGCCATTAGGGATTCCAACCGCATCTACTCCTGGTTATGGTCAGCCCATACCTGAAGATGCTCAGAGGGAGATTTCTTTTCTACGAGCCACAGTTCAAGAAAAAGGGGCTCAGATATCCGCTATGCAGAAAGCCTTGACTAATTTATATCAGCAGATGAGCAGATATGCCCCTAGTGGTAGTGCACCGAGTGGTGGTGAGCAGGTAAATCACAAAAAATCACAATCATTTAGTTTGAAAACTTTTATTGGTTTTTAGTTTAATTATAAATATGCAACAATATTTAATATTCAATATAATGTTCTTACAGGTGGCAGCAGGAGATGGAGGAGGAGAGGGTGACGATGCATCATCAAACCATGAGTAGTATTGTTGATGTGTTGAACAAATATGGGAAAGTTTGGTTTGTATATATAACATGTGTGGTGTATGGATACTTTAAAAAACTATTGTTCTTGGAGGAGCTTCAGTGGCTAACCTTGAATGATCACAATAACCTTAGGTGGTAAAGAGAATTATGTGCGTGTTTCATTGGTTAGATGATCTATGGTAATAGGCTCTTTGATGTTTCTGTTGTAAATTCAGCATTGGTAATTTGACTCGTTAGGGTGTTGCATGTCCAAACAGCCATTTTGAATGGATATCACTAGATCAAGATGGTTTTCCGAGGTGATTTTTATGATCATTAATAGTTTTTATGAGGCACGTAACCACATCACATGAAAACCAATGCAACTCCCTTCCCATGAAGCTTCCGTCTTTTCTAACTTATATTTTGTGATCATATTGGGAGATTGTTAGATGACATGTCATATGATAAAAAAGAATAATCATAGGGGTTTTAAATGATTAATTGGGGTATTTGATGGGGCTTCACATGATTAGGAACAGATCACATGAATTGCATAACCCCTTTGCATGATGTTCCTAGGGTCATGTGATCATGAGCCTCATTGAAGTTCACATGGTCCTTGTGACCTAGGTGATTAATCTATATGTATACATGCTAGAAATTTCTTGTCTTTGTGTAAATATTAATACCTAGGCTTTGGGTATTTCTTTGTTCCTAATATATACAATGCTCATTTGGCTAGCGTCAAAAAATGCCCCCCCCCCACAAAAGTAATGTTCGAAGGAACAAGGACTCAGTTATGAGCTAGGAAATGACATCATGAGTCTCTTATGCTTTCTCTAGTTGGAATTCAAAACAACTTTGTGTCTTCTATAAGTCCATTCATATTCCTTGAGGTTCCCTATAAATAGGGGGTGAGAGGCTGGTCATTTGACCGATGACATGAAGCTCCATATCTCTCAAAACCCTATCTCTCGTGCGTTTGTTTTGCAAGACAACTTTGCATGACCTCATCACAAGAACCATACAAGAGACCTAATCATGTGATCATGTCACTTCACCTCTTTGTGTGATCACCTTGTCTAAATATCTCACTTAATCAATCCATGAACTAATCAATGGTAATTTATTAGAACTTTCATGCACACCCTTGTCCATTAGTCTATCTTATGTGATTCGGTTGTCTCTTGAGGATTTTTTCATGATCTACTAATCATTATGTAATTCATGTGACCTTCACATGGTAACATGATTATATGTATTAAGAAAAATAATGTGATCAATAGATTTTTTATGGTTTATGTGATTTTCATGACCTAGAATGGATCATGTGGTCCACGTAATGTTTTCCATGTTATGCACTTATTTTGTTTGATTAGCACAACTGATTCTCTCTTAATGGTTACATATCTTCTAATATAATCTATATTATCTTTAAATATGCCCTATATTTCTCAAATGTCTTCTTATGTGGTAGACTAGAGAGACTATATTTCCTGGAACCATAATGTCAATCATCGAAATAAAGTATTTTATAACAATAATGTTTTAAAGGTTCTTATTCTGACTGAACATCAACCCATTTAATCCTCATTCCCCATCCTTATAGGATAAATGACTAGTAGTGATCCCTCCCCTCTCTTATTTGGCACATTTTAATCCATACACTTTAATCCATTATGGAATCAAATATTTTCAATTTTGATCATCTGTAAACTATAAGTATAAGTCCATGCGACCCCCAATCTCTTATTTCATTTGATGTTATCTTGTGTTTCATTCTAAATCCATAATTTTAGATATTTTTTATGATTTTGGTATTCTTATTGAATTGGATCAACTTTTTCATCAACATTAAATGAAAGGGTGTTTATGAATATTGCATAGGTGGTGCATAAATTTTCTCCTTGTTATATTTATGTTGTATGTGTTGTTTGGTTTGTTTTCCAGGGCAGTGGTGGAGTATAAACAGAAATTCTATTTTTTTTTCATGTCAGCATTTCGCGGCGGTTTTAACCGCTGCTAATGTTTTACCACTTATATATTTAGAGGCAGTTTAAACCGCCGTTAAATATATTCGGCAGAATGCATAACGGTGGTTAAAACCGCCACGAAATCACGTCTGAATTAGCAGCGGTTTTAACCGCTGCTAAGAAGGCGCCTGGCATGCCTGAATTTCGTAGAGATTATAGCCGCCACTAATTAAATAGCCCTTAAAACCGACGCTAAATTTACCAAAAACCGTCGCGAAATGAGTTACTACGACGCTTTTCTTTGACCACCACGAAATGCATCAAACTGCCGCTAATAGATTGCTGACGCCAAGTTTAGCGGCGGTTTAAACAGCCGCTATATGAAAGAAAACCTCCGCTAAAAGGAGGTTTTCCTCTAGTGATATCATCAATCAATTTACCTTAATGGAATTTAATATTTATTTTTTGTTATTCATTTCAGGGGGTTATGATTTAAAATATATGAATGTGGAAAGAGTATATATCACACTATCATCCTTTTTCATGACTAATTATATTTAATATTTTATAAGGGAAATTATATTATCTTTCTTTGTTGAATACAACACATTGAACTCTAACATAGTTATTTATAAAAATTTCAAAATTTCATTTCTTTTACTCTTTCTAGGCACCCAAAATTGATTAAGAATGATTCTATGAAAAATCAAATCTGTTTTTCTATATAGTGAAGAATGATTTTATTATGTATAAATATTTTCATACAACTATTTTCAAAAAAAAATTAAAAATAAAAACTTATGTAAAAATGAATATTTTACCCATTTTAAAGTTTTAAAATTTATTTTAAATGGATTTTCATGTCATTTCCCAAAAAAGGTACTTCTAGTAAAATGTGCGACCAAAATATATTTTTAAAAATGTGATAGGTATGTAGTTTACCAAAACCATGGATAATATTTTATTTTAATAATTATTTAAATTTTATGTTGTTATTTCCCATGTATTTTTCTCTTAATATTCTTGACATTTTCAAATTTTAGTAATGTTATTTCGAAATGAAAATAATATCTTCCAAGATAATTGTTCAAGTAATATTATATAAGTACATTAATATATGTTAGAAATCATTAATGAACCAAAATATTTTATGGGGTTATAATTTAATGAAGATATCAACCATATTACTCAATATAGATGGTGGTCATGTTGCTCTAGTGATTGACTAGAAAAATTATTAATATTATGTATGTTTTTTTCATTTTGAATGTAAATATTGATTATGAATTAATTTTAATTCATTCCTTTCAAAAAATAAATGAATTGGAATTATTAAGTGATTGGAGGGAAATTTTATTTCTTTTTTATGCATCAGCTAGTCTCATGAGTCAGAATTTTATAGGTATTTAGTGTTTGAATGATTAATTTTTATTTGGTCATAGAATAAGACCTTGAAGGATTGATTATTTTGTCTTGGCACATAGAATTGATGGTATGAATTTGATATCCTACTTTACTTATTCCATCATAATAAATTCAGTTTTTTCTTCTTTTCATTGTTTATATTGTTATGTCACCCAAGGATATATTCCCCTTTTATGATATTATTTATGTTGAATATTTTATAATCATTTCCATTTTATTATATCCTTATTTATTTTTTGATACATACTAATGTATAAATTCTCTTAGTGAGCATAAATTCTTTCTATTTTTTATTTATTCCATTTCTCAAGATACCAATAAGGAATCTGTTAATGAATTTTGGTATATTATATATGTGAAAATGATGTTTTTAGAAGAATTTTCTGCTGTATGTTTTGTTTTTAAGATTAATTTTAGAATAATTTTTTGTATTTTATCTATAAATAAATATACATATTTTTTTCCTTGGTAAATCATACAATTATCTTCAGTTGTTGTAGTAAAAATCCTCAAATCTTGGTTAACGGAGTTATGGTTTTACAAAATTTTAAACTCATTTTTAAACATTTGACCCACATTACATTACTTATTTTAAAACATCTTATTCCATAGTAAAATTTACCCATGTTAGTTTTTTATCAATAAACGTAAAAGATCAACCTATATATAAAATTGAAATTGTTTTAATTTAACTTTGGAGACTATTTAATATAACTAAATTTCAAAATATTAGAAATTTATTCTTTAAATTAGAACATATAATGTGTGAAAAATTGTTTTCTTAGAAAAATTTATTTTTCAAATTATGCGTTATTATTAGTATATAAAATTTATTACTAGTTTAATGAGAATAATTAAAATTTTATAATTAATTAATCATATAGGTATAGTCTATAAAAATAAATTGAACTAAAAAGGTCAATATTAAAATAATTACAATTTTGTAAAAAATTGTTTTCATTTGGAAACTAATATATATCATGGTAACTTAATTTTATGCTGAAAATGTAATTGACCCCATATTATAAATTCAAATTCATGAATATAAATAATTAAATAAATTTATATTATTTAATTTCTAAAAGTGATTAAAAAAACTTGTAATATGTGTGCATATATATTTTTTAAAAAAAATATTCACTAAGAATTGATATTTTTTTAATATCTATTATTAAATTTTGAATGGATGTTAACAAATTTTATAATATATATTATCAATATTTTCAATTTAAAACATTATATTTCCAAATTATATAGTTAATTTTCTAAAACATTTTAACCATTACTTTTTTGTTTTCATAATGCCTCATTTTGTTTGGGAGGAGATTGGAGGTATTTTGAGATTATTTAGTCCAAACAGGCTACATAATGGATATTGTATAATCCATGGTGGCTTTTCTGTCCTCTTATCTAAAGTAATATACTCAAAATTCCATGGTGAGAATATAGTGAAGGGAGTGTTGAAATGTTGTACCTCATATCTAGGGAGGGGAAGAGACATCCCCAAGATCAGGGTCATGGGAGGGGTGATAGTAAAATGAAATGAATATTTTCTTCTTACCAGGGATGATTTTGTTTTATATGTAATTCATAAGAATAGTATAACCATTTCCATGCTATGGTGGAATTTATGGTGGAAATCTACAAAAATTTAAATGGATTCCTTCTTCCATAGAACTTAAATTTTTCAAAGGGGGACCCCTATATCATTATAGGTGACTTTTAAATTCGTTTTTCAATTCAATTCCTTCCCTATAATGACCAATAAATGCTCCAACACTTAAAATCATTATAATTTAATATATTTCAAGAAAATTACTTCATGTTTTATAACTATTTAACATTGAGGACTTGTTGATGAAATATTTACTAGTTAATGCATTTTATACACTCCCTTGAATCCCTATGATGTATTCTTTATAGATTAAATGTCAGAACATGGTGAATCAAGACCTTATGTTCCTAGTGATCTTCCCCTTCACTTATCACCTTATTATAATTCTACTTTTTCCTAGTTTATCACCATTAAAATAATATATATTAGTTTTTTTAGCATGGTTTGTTGGTGTCTTATGAAAGATAGATTCTAGCAAGTCTTCCTTACTCTTACATGTGTTTCATCTTGTGGTGGATTATCCTTGATCATATATTCTTGTTCATAGACTATTGATATTCTAAATCATAGTTGGGGGTTTATTTTATTCTCCATAAATATGTTCTATCATGATGTTACAATTCTTTGTCTCAATGATTTATAGTGGAATTAACCAAGTTAAATAATAAAGTAGAATAAATAAAATAATAGGTTATGGTTAAAGTGATGACATGGATTTTCATAGTGATAAAAGATAGACTATTTTTTAGGGAATATTTTGACATTATATTTGATGATATGGTGTTTCATATTTATTATGAAATTGGATAAATAATGCAATAACTTGAGTTTTTAATTAAATTAAAATCCAATGGAATTTAAATTTTTATGTTTACATGATGGGATGTTAACTAAATAAGAGTTAGAACATGATTGTGAGAGTTAAAAAACAACAATGGGTAGTTTTTAGACTGGGTGAGGTCCCAATAAGTCACTTGGATGTCTCATTGATTTTTGGGAGTATAAGACCCCATAAATATCTTGTTTGGAGTGTCTGGATAGGGTGAATGGTTTGTCTGAAATGATGTGGCCCCAAGAAAGAAACCATGTGGCTTTCTTCTGTGGAATAGAAGGTGTCGCATGAGCTGCATGTGTTTTAAACAACTTTTGTGCCTAGCCCGCATGGTTAGTGCTAAATGGGCGGTATAATCACATTGTTGGTGTAGAGTTTGGCTAACTATGTGAACCAAACTATACGATGTGTTTTTTAGAAAATAATATAATTTAAATTCCAACTAAAAATTAAATAAAATCCATTATATTATATTAAAAATAAAAAAAATAAGAAATTATTTTAATAATAATAAAAATATTATTATTAAGATGATGATGATTATTATTATTATTATTATTATTATTTAGGTTTTACTAAACCTGTAATGGGTTTCCCTTACCCCTACTTACCAATCTTGTGCCCCCCCTCTCTTCTTATAGGGAGCACGAGAGTGCCCCTCTACTATCCATATTCACTTGATTCATTCTCCCATTCAGTTGAGTTATTTCTTTCGATCCCTCATGGTATGACCCCTGGATCCATCATCTTCCCTTAAATTATTGTTTTCATCTCCCCCATTATGAATTTTATATTCTTCTATACCCTATGTCATTGTTTAACTTGTTCCTTTTATTATCTTCCATTCTTATAGAATGGGGTGGGACTCTCAGGTCGTCTTCAAATGTGTTTCGACAACCACGACCAATGGTGAAGTGTTTTGGCCCACCTATAATCAATATTTGTTTGTTTTTCCTCTATTCTACATTATTTATCTATTTATATTCTAGGAATTTGTATGTTTTGAGTTCTTAGTAATTTTTATTAGTGCATTTGACCTTACCGCATTGGTTTAGGGTTGTTGTTGTCAAAGGAGAATTACCTACATATGAATTTGTAATAATCTATATATATATACACATATAAGATCTCCAAGTATATAAATATTCTCCAATGAAAACATTAATATATATATTGGATCAATGTGTTCTTATGTAGAATATATGAATAATTCATATTTGTTGAGTGTGATCTTTTTTACACATATATGTAAGGACCCCCTTGTACAAATTCATGGCCATGAAAATATGTACATAGGGTCTAACTGTACTTATATATATGGGATGAATCATATGCTCAAATATGAGAGAGGGTAACATCAAGTGGTAACTGATAAAAACGTCATGTACTGAAGAGTTCGGCATGGCCATCATCTTCTTGAGGTAGAATCCGTTTCTATTTTCCCATTTAATTTATGAATGAAGTAATTTCTATCCTCTCAAACTTTGATTAGATATTATCTAGTGCTGTTTTATTCTTGAATGAAATTTTTAACATTCTAAATTAATTCATTGGATAATAATGTTATGTTTTTATAATAAAACCCCTTGATGGAGGTTCACTGTCATATAACCCTGAAAGTAATGAGCAGTTAATTATATCATTCTTCAATTATGCCTTTGAGTTTTCTTGTACCTTCATGTTTTAGTTTATGTGGAATGTTGTACATAGAATCTCTTGTTACTGTTAAATGATATTTCCGCCATTTTATATAAATAATTAATGGAACCCAAAGTACCTCTTCAAGGATTGGACCACATATATTTGGAGTTTCCTAGGTAGGTAATTTCAATCATTGATGATGTAATCTTTCCAATGGACTCATTAGGACTTATGAGTTAGGTTTCAAAGCATTAGTAAATTGAATGGATTGAATTAAAATAGAGGAATAATTATGATGGTTTTCCCTCTTTTAATAGAATCAAATGGATTATTTATTTAAAATAGATTATTCCCATGGATTTTTTCCTTTTATGAAACAATTGGTCTAAATGGAATAATTAGAGGGTGACAATGCCCAACCAATCATTTATTCCTTATTAATGGATTTAATGATAAACAATTGAATAAGAGTAATATATATATATTTATAAGAATGATAAATAATTTCTATGACAGAATTTTCATCATTAATTCTGCAATAAATTAATACGACTTTATAGTGGTTGTGTATGAATATAAGGGGTGTTGAGAATGGTGGATAATCATGCACCATTAGATCAAGTGTTGATTTTATGGCATCTACCACCAGTGATACTTTATCGTAGTTAGGATGTATGAACCACATTCAATGATTCTTGTGCTGATATTATGGATACTCACCCTTGAGCATTGTTTCATGATGTCTCACATCATTCATGGGTTTTAGAAAATTCACCATTTTGCTTGAGCTTATAGTCTTGTTAGACTCGTCTTGGATATGTGAGTTGTGCCTCGGTCTAGCTAGCACTAGTATTCCAGGTACATAACCATTAGACATATTTATGCACTTGGTTCATATAGTTGGATAAAATATGCAACTAATATATATATATATATAACTGTTATTATATATATATATGTTTACTTACTGGTTAGACATTTTTTTCCATCAGTGATCCAAAGTAGGTAGAGTCAACCTAGTGTCCGAGTGGAACCCGATCTGACATGTGTGGTAATTTCATTACGATTAATTGTTTCATATTACCCACACACTGTATAATTTATATTTCATAGAATTGATTAGGTTGGACACCATGGGTGGAGACCTACTAATATTTCTATCTCAGACACTACTTGGGCTGCCATTGCACTGGGGTACCAATGTAGTCATTATGTTATCAAGAACATGGACTATTGATTGATTTTTCTTTCTTGTACCTAGGGGTTAGAAGAATATGATCCATCTATCACTCGAGATGCTAGTGGATCTAGTCATTGGGAAATTATTATTTGTTACATTTAATAAGTGTTTGAAATTATTATTGATTTCACTCATATCATCATCATTATACATGCATTTATTGAAATTTTTCATTGGATAATTTTATATTCTATTGATATTACCAAAATATTTAGCCACCGTATCATTAATTTATTATTTCTTTCTCTATTTAATGTTCTATCATATTTGATTTTAACACAATGAAACTTTTACAATAAGGTATTGTCTCCCCAATATCACCTCCATAGACTCTTGTTTCTAGTTGGTAGACTCTCATGTATACGGAGGCATTCTTGAGGCCATGTGGCACACCAGTCCAACTACCATTATAGTGGTGGGTAAGGATGGGATGTTAAAATGTGGATCACATCCCAATTTTTCCTTTATATTACTGTTTTGGGCTGTTAGATAGGAGACTAGGAATGTGTCAGTGCTTTGTAAGTTGTCTTATTTGGGACTGATAACCCCACCCCATGGGAAAATAAGTAATTTGTAGGTATTAAATTACTATTAATGTTTTTTTTCTACTACAAATAATTTTTATTTGAACATGAGTGAATGATGCACATTTTACTAATTATTATTTTATAAATTTATGGAATTATGGAATTTTACCATTTTCCTGGTATGGTAAAAAAGGTACATTACATTCATCATTATAGGGACACAGAACATTCACATTCCAACTATATTTCATGCCATGTAGTTAAATTTACAGGTTTCTTGATGATTGTAATTTTGTTCCTTGAGTGATATGTTATGCTACAATTTTCTTAAGAATGTTGATTGATATAACATGCTTAAGTTATTAATTTCCCCGATTCCCACTTAATTAGCATTTTTTGTCTATATATCATGCCTCTAAGCTTAGTCGCACATCCTTTTGTATTATTTTGATAGAATTATATGTAGATATTTTTATTTGTTATGGGTTTATTAGGCTAAATATAGTTATTTTGAATTAAATGTGTTCAATTTTTCAAATTTAATGTGCATGGGATCCTAATAATTATAAAAAGGAAACCCATATAATTGGTTTCAACATGAAAAACATGCCTATGGTGTGGTAAGACACTCTTTAGGTCTTGCGAACCTTTCCTATTTTCTTGGATGACTTTATAGGACATTGGAACATTATAAAGTATTACATGATAATGTGATTTGAAACCTTTTACCATCATGGGACATCCAATAATTAAATGCAAATGGATGGAAATCCTATATATAGTATTCTAGATGTTCTATTATCTCTTGTAAACATTGGGAAGTATACATTGATATATGTGGTACCATTCATGTTAATAAATGGTATAACTATCCAGTAAAATTTAGGGAAATCGTTAATCCTTGGGATATTGAGTGCAGTATCAGGTTATCTCCATATTACGGTGACCTGGACATTACAGATATTACATTCATCCTAATTCATGGAATTAATTTCTTATTACTTGGGTGTTTTATCACATCAGTCGGTTTGTTTTTGGATTCCATGTAAAATGCTATGATGTGTGGAAGCATGTATCTAAGGTGTGTCACATATGAATTTATGGGTATTTTGATCAAGAGCCCTGATGAATAGCTGTTCTACCTCATACATCAACACATAGGTCACTCTTAAGGTGGAAATATTTACATCGGTTCAGGTGGTTACATATCCTTTTGGGTAGAGTGAACACAATCAAAGAGGACCATTGGAAATGGTTGGTCTTTCTTGAATTCTTTTGGGTCTTTCATGGTTTAGATCATTTCTATGCTTACTTGGAAGCATGAAGTTGATGTGACTGGTTGTGAATGAAAACTTTTATTAATGTCATTGGTTTTGGATAGACTTCAAAGGTTCAATCATTAATTATCTTGAGATCCATCACGTGTTAAAGGCTTATAATTGTTCAATGATGGTGCATCAGTAGTCAATGTTGAGTTTTTTACGAGAAGTTGATCAGTAGTGGTTTGAATGTTGTTATTCTACTCTTCATGTGTTTCTCTAGGATTCATATAAGTGTGCTCTTTTTTTAACTTGATGACCAAATCCCAATATTAACGTCATCCTTGATACACTAATAGAGCATTGACCTTATTCCATATTAAATTTTTAAAACCCAATGGGATTTGTTGAGTGGTTTTCATTGTGTTCCACACTATCTCATGGTTCCTATAAAGCCATGTTAAGTCATTCTTGAACCATGGGTTCCCATGTTTGAATTCCATGGATGAACTCTTAGCCGCTGACCTTTTCTTTTGACTTGTCTTCTAGGTGGATGCCCCTCTAGTCTCAGTCAATTATCTGATGTAGATTTCTTAACTTTGTACCAGTGTCTCATTCATACGCATGGAGTAAGGATTTCTTTGAGAATGTTCATTGTAAATGCAAGATGCCTTTGGGTAAGGAATTTCAGTTTAGTTTCTAATGGTCTATCCTTCTAGGAAGATCTTATTCTAGATAAGTCAGACGAAGTGTCTTGACAAATTTTTCCACTCTTGTTTATTGGATATGGTTATAAGGGACTATTGTTTAACATGTCTCCAATTTAATATGGTTGTGGGTTGAGGTTAATCTATTTCTTTCAAGAAATAATACATTACTAATTTCAGTTATTTTTTTAGGTTCCAACATTCCTTTAAACTGAGGTTCATGTTATGGCCTTAGATGTAATCGTGTCTTCCGAGTTAAGGAAAGCACATTATGGGAAATGTTAGAATATTTAGGGGAATGTCATGTAGTAAAAAAAATAGTGGAGGATCCGTGCATTATAATTGGTCCCTTCTGGTCTTAGAAGCTAAGGTGCGTAAGACCATTGGTTATCTTTTTAAAGAGATGATGTCATGATCATTCATCTTGCTAAATAATCACGGGTAAGATCTGTTTCATTGTTTTCTTAGAGGATGAGTATTGGCTCCATTTTTTGTGGATTATGTTCCATATGATTATGTAAATGCATGAAGGTGTGTTTGTAATTTTCAAATGAAACATGAAATTTTGAATTTTATTTCCAAACCTTTATAGGATGGGTGATGTTTCTGTTATTCCCTTAGGCTTATCCAGAAGATAATTTTTAAGGTGGAGCATTTGTAATTAACCATTTTTTTGAAACAAATGATATTATAATGAAATTTTTATTTTTTTACTGAATGATCCCTTCATTAAACCAATCATAATAACGTGATTCATAGAGTTGTAACACGTCAAAGTGTTGTTTTTTGACTTGGGTGAGGGGATGAGTGGTCCCTCTGAATTTTCATTGAGATTTGGTAGTGATATAATCTATAAATTACATTTTTTGAGGGTCTGTACATAGTTCATGGTTTTTTTGAAACCATACGGACCTCGGTAGCAAATCATGTGGCTTTTTAAGTTGAACAGAAGGTGTCATAAGGGTTGCACATAGTTTATCCAAAACTTGCACCTGGACCACATGATTTGTGCCAAATGATTGTTATGCACTCAATGTTCATCGCACGGTTAATGCATGTTTGGGATAAACCAGTGAACCAAAACATGTGATGAGTATTGTTTAAAAAAATTAAATTCATTATGTTCACATAAAAATAAAATAAATTTATTGGGATTTAATAAAAAATGTAGAAAATAAAGATATGTTTTAATAATAATAATAATAATAATTGTATTTTTTTATACCAATAATGGGTTTTTCCATTTCCCATATATACCTATAACATATAACCCCCTTCCCTTATCATAAGAAACATGCAACCCTCCCTCCTCTTAGCTCCCTCTTTGTGCGACTTCTTCTCCAGTTCCCTTGAGGGTTTTTGTTTAATCCCACGAGTTAAAAACCCTATCTCCCTCCTCTTACCTTCGATTGGTGGTTTCATCTCCCTAGTCTCCCATGTTCCATTCGTCCAAACCCTATGTCAAGGGTAAAGTGGTTATTTTAAATTTATTCCAATATTATGGAGTGCGGTGTGACTCACAAATCATCTTCAAGCATGTTTTGGAAACCACTACTAAAGGCAATGTGTTTCGGTCTACCCATTACCAATTATTGGTTGGGTTTCCTTAATTACTCATTTTTTCTCAATTTCCATTTGAGTATTTTATATTTTCTTAATTCCCTTATTGTGTTGGACCTTACCACATTGGTTTTGGGTTTTCCTTGTCAATGTTGATTTACCCTCATATGCAAATGTATGAATATATATATATATATATATGTGTGTGTGTGTGTGTGTGTGTGTGTGTGTAAGTACCCAAATTATATATATATTAGTATATGGATGCATGAATATATATATTTGGGATAGTTTTTCTTATGTATATATATATATGTGTGAAAAATTCATACATGTGCGAGTTAAAACAGTTGTATACATGTATAAAGATATATATAAGGACCCCCTTGTACATATTATTATCCACGAGAATATGTACATAGGGGTGGGTTTCCGTATGTATATGAAAAGTTTCATATGATCGAAGGTACGAAGGAATAACTTTTAGTGGTAATCAATAAAAAGGTCGAGTACCAATGTGTTTAGATTGGACTTATTCTTCTAAGGGTAGCATATCTTTCAATTTTCCCTTTAAATTTAAGAATGAATTAATCCAATGCCTTTCTCATATTCCATAGATAATAACCAGTGTTTTATGATTCATGAATTAAATTTTTTAGATAATAATTTAAATTTTTTAAGAAAAATTCCAAGTTTTTATAATAAAATGCATCGATGGAGGTAAGTTCTCATCTAAGCTAGAATATAATGATTAGTTAATTATATCATACATGGTTTATGGGATGAATTTTTCTTATGCCTTCATATAAGATATTAATAATTGACCAGATCTACATGTCAACTCTTATTGTTCTTAAATGATATTTCCTCCTTTTTATATAACTATTAAATAGAACCCAAAGAACCTCTTAGGAGTATGGCACACATATGGTTAGAATTTACCACATAAGTAATTTATTTATTTTACAGTGTAATCATTCTGATGGAGTCCTTAAGTCATTTGAGTTAATTTTCGATGCTTTAGTAAATTAAATAGTTTAAATTAAATTTTGGGAATAATTATGATGGTTTTTCCTCATTTAAATGAATTTAAAGGATTATATATAAAAAAATAGATTATGTCTGTTGATTTAATATATATTTTATAAAATGAATGGTTTAAATGGAATAATTTGATGGTGGAATGGCCACACCCATTATTGATTCCTTATCAATGTCATGTATGTTATAAATATGAAGTATGTTATTATTATAAATATATATATCTCTGTGTGTGTGCTTGATAAATAAATTGCATGACATGTATTACCTCATGAATTATTCTATAAATGAATATTCCTTTATAGAGGTTGTGTACAATGGTAATGGGTGTTGATCATGGAGGATAGTTATTCTCTCTTTTATCCCATGATGTGTTCATGGCACCTCTCATTGCTTATACTATATAGGTGTTGGGTTGTATGCACCATGTTACATCATTCAAGTGATGGCATGATGGATCACTCACCATCTCGATCATTGTTTCATGAAGTATCATGCTCTAATTAGGATGTAGGTTATTTAATATTTGTATTGTGTTTACAAGCTCATTAGACTATCCTTATATATGTGAGTTACACCCCGGTCCTGCCAGCACCAGTATTCCAGGTATATTCCCATTAGAGCTTCTATACACACTTGGTTCATATAGGTGAATTGAATATTCTAATAAACTATATATATGAATTTATCTATTGAAATATATATATATACACACACAATGGTCATACATTATTTTATGGTTGTGAGATGAAGCAGATTGAGTTGGCCCGATTTTGAAGTGGAACATGAGCCCATCTGTGTTATTATTTTAGTAATGTTTATTATTTTTATTACCTACACACTAAATTTATATTTCATGGAATGGATCAAGCTAGACACTATGTGTTCCAACGTATTGATATTTATATCTCACACCCCGCTCGAGCCACCATTGCACTGGGGTGCCGAGTAGACTGTACGTTTTCAGGAATGTGAGATATTGCTTGAGATTTCATGATTTTAAATGAGAGTTAGGAGAATAGGAATGCAATGGTTATTGATATTATCATATAGTTATTCATTGGGAATTTATTCTTTTATTAAATTTTATATAAACTTTAAATTATTATTGCTTATAATTGTAGTATCATTTATCATACCAGAATTTTATATAAAATTACATCGACCACTTTTAATATTCAATTTATATTACATTTAACATTTACTTATCAATCATTAATTTATTATTTATTCTTCTATTGTATTATGTTTCATATTAGATTTTACTACAGTTATACTCTTACAAGAGGGTATATTCTCTCTACTATCACCTCTATAGACCATCAATGCTAGTCGATAGACTATGGTGTATAGAGATGCATGTATGAGGCCATATAAACCACTTTTCCGGATACGATATTAGTGGTTAGGAATGTTGGGATGTTAAAAATAATTTTAATATAGTAATGAATATTGAATAAATAAAAAAGACACATGTTAAAATCAATAATTTTTCATTATGAGTTTATGGAAATCAAAGATCTTATTTATAGTTTTTACCTTGTATTATTCTTCAATATAGTTTTTCGAAACATGATGTTATGAACAAATTTATGTTTAAATGACTAATAATTGTTTATAACTCTGTAATATGGTTTCATATACTTGTATGATATGAAAAATTAATCAATTAAATCTATAAATTAATTATATATTTTTCTAATAAATATAAGATCACTCGTCTTTGTATGACGTAAGGATTCATTTTATTTTGGTTTAAATGTTTTTTACTTCCACATGTAAATACCATTTGATGTTATGTGGGTATCAGGAGTTTATGGGGCCTCTTCGAATCTCGATACCCTTCTTTTTGGAAAAATTAGGCAAGCCACACAATTTAATGAAACAACGCAGGATAGGCTGGATGGTCTAACTAATAGTTTCATACTCAGACATATGGAAAGGAGAGCCTAGATTGTTTTTCAAAGTGTGAGAATTAAGGTGACTTCTAATAAAAAACATATTCAGTTTTTTATAGTGTTTAATATTGGGTTTTCACATGGTTTGGTAAACTGTGCACATTAAGCATGTGAGGTTCCCCTTTTTATTATTGACAGAGAACGATTTGGCTAACCATGCATCCAAAACATGCTGCCTTGTTTTTTGAGTAAAAAGAAAAATATTGAACTTAATTAATCGTTTAACAAATTTTACTCTACACTTACCATCCTACATTAGACAACAACCTATTAGAGCTCCCCTCAGATACATAATATAGTCATTGATCCAATTTTTTCATCTGAACTCGGAAATGAGTGTTGTCGATCTCATTGGGATTGAGTTCCATTAGCTGATTTTTTACCTTCCTTTATTTGTCTTGGTATTGGACGCACTATTTAGGTGAAATAAAATTTTAGATATTTATAGTTTCTTCATCCATTCTTCATTTTCATTTTCATTTGAGTTGAATCATAAGATAACACTGGAAAAACTTTCATCTACAGACCTAAGCTACGCAGTTTATAATATTACCAAATTATTTGGTTATTTATTAATCTAGTTTTCATTATGCCTCCAACTATACTTTCTTAAGTGACCCCATAATTGAATCAATTAATTGAATAAAATTAATTGGAACAAGTTAGGGATTCCCTTCATCTTCTTTGAGTTGTGTTGGAGGTCATTTCCCTACAATTTCTACCCATGAGTTGTGCCATGTAAATTCAATATTATTAGGAATTTGTTGAACCGACCATTTGGTTAGATAGTTATTTCATAGTTAGAGGAAGCCTATTAATAAATTAATTGAACTGAATTAATTAAACAAGTTGGGGTTTTTCTTCTCTTCATGTTAATGATTGTCATGGAATGGAATTCTTAGAATTTATTTTTTTTGTGGGTAAACTCACGGGATGTTTTTGAATGTGAATTGTAAAATGTGTGGGTATACTCATGAAAAATTAATATGAATTCATGAATGTGTCCATAGAATTACATTTTTGTTATATTCCATGGGTCATGGAATTGTTAAAGAATTAATTCAACCTATATTCTCTCTAGATTCTGATTCAGGTGGATGTATTGGCTATTAATACCCATTTGATCCTGTTTGGATGGGATCATAGTGGACATGGTTGGAATATATACTCCTGGACCACAATTCAATCCCAACTAAGATTCTATATATATGATCTAGAGAATTGATGAGGATTCCATGGACCACTATAACTTTGATCCAGCCTTGCATGGCCTGACACTTGACTATAAGGCACAACCATAGTAAAGGCGACTTGCTTTATTATATAGCGCATCCATGGTCAATATGAAACATATGGTTATATGTCTGGGGAGTGGTTGATATGGTATTATAGGTTGTATGGAAAGGTGGTGGGTAATGTGAGATATCATATATACGACATGTACATGGTGTTTAATTCATTTTAACATTTCTGCAACCTTGTGATAGGAGTGTTACCGTTGTTTTTAAGGAAGCCTTGTATGGCTGTACATGATTTCATGTTTGCTAAATTTTTACATGGGATCATTTATTTCAGTACATACATACCTCTTATATAATTTCACTTAGCTTCATCTTGTTATATTCCATGATGATTTTTTATAGGTATTTGTGGGGGTACCTACTGGTATTGTAACTCAAACCTTGTTGAAGGTGTTCTTGGTAACTCGAATAGAATATATGGTTATATGTAGGGACCGAGTCCAGGGTCCATGATTTTATGCATAAGCTTGTTATATTATTATGAGCATATAAGAAGATGAATGAGTTGAGAATCATGATTCAATATAGAGATAATAATTTTGGGTCTTTTATTATTTTGATACATGAAATTTATTAATTACTATGTACCTATTTGGATTCTTTGTATAAACTTATATAATCATCTTTTTAGACAATATTCATTCTAGAATTTTTATATATTATTGCAGTTTATCTATTATTTGACAATTATATTGCATCCACTACTTGATTGGAAGGAATTATACCATTGTGTTACACTTTTTTAAGAGATAACAATATCCCTACAAGAACACAATAGGCCCTTTATTATAGTCGAAAGCCTCTAGGATTTAGAGACATGCACGTAAGGTAATATAGCCAACCTAGAACATGGAACTCTTTAGTGGAATCTGAGTCCTGGAATTACAAAATTGTATCATATTTTTATTTATATTGTAGTTTTTTATTTGGAAACAATAAGAAGAGGATTATAAAGAAAATTAATTTGGTAAATAGAAATTCCTAGGTATAGCTAACCCACTTACAAGATAAATCTAAATTGCCTCAAAAAAATTGATCTTTATTGGATTTTGACTATTATTTTATATTTCTTTCCACCATTGGGTTACAAATTTGATTTTTAATGTTATTATTGATATTATCTAGGGTTTTATTATGTTCCAACCTTATGATATGGGTGTATTACACCTCATGCATCATTATAGGAACTTGTTATAAGTCACATGCTCTGAATTATTCAATTCCATATACGATGAATTACCTATTTACATGATGTTGTGATTGGTTCCACGATAGATATAAATTTTATTTGACATTATATCTTTGTAGTGGATTTAGAAAAAAATTTAGATGTTATAGTTCCTTCCACAACATAACCAGTGTATTCCTAATTTGGTCATATAATACCCCCATTAAATCTAATTGTGGTATATTGGGTCATGGACCATTAGTCACATGCACTGAAATATATTGGGGTGTGGATTTGGTGGACACCATATTTCAGTTTATGAGGATTATGACCCCTTATGGGTCATATGTGATGTACCATTTGGTTTTAAAATTTAAAATGATTATAAAATTCAAATTTAAAATAGAAATGATAGATAAAAAACTCGACCTAGACCCAAATTTTTAATGGGAAAGAGGTAGTATCTGTAGTAACATTTTCAACAATTTCATTTTTTACAGTCATTTATATAGGATATGTATGAGTGTTATTCCCTATTAATAATATTGTTTTAACATGTACTAGGGTTTTAAGATGAAAAATTTGTCACCACTATTTTTGGATGTGTGTGTTTCTAATCATAGAGGCAAGATACCCTAACAATCTCTAGTAGTACTCTAGGAATGTAGTGAAGACAACAATCCAGAGGTGATGAACCACCAAATACTAGTGGATCCTTCATTAGTTCCACATGTGGAACCTATAGTTTTACAGAATAAAGGTGTTGTGGCAATGTTCTGTGAGGGGTTTTATCACAATATGAAGATATTTCCGAGAGAACAACAACCTTCCTTTTCTATAACTAAGGTTTTTTGTGTCTTCCAGTAGTAACATTCTACCATGTTTTTAGGGGACGGTGGTACACATGCTATTGACCAATGGCATGTGACTAATTTATTGATCTTAGATAATCTTAAGGAACCTATTGATAGGAGAGTGGAGATCGTGACTTATAAACCATGTTGAGAAGAATTGTGATGGTGGAATGTTTTAATCTATGATGATAGGATTCCAGATATGGATTGGTTTTATTTTCAAACTAGGTTCAACAAAAAAATTTCACCTGAGACTCTGAGGGATAAGCAGAAAACGAGTTTATACATGTAGAGCAGTGTGTGATGATGATTATGGAGAACTAGACACACTTTATAGAGTCACATTTTTTTCAATCAACAATACATGCTGATGACATATTGAGGGAGTCACACTTGGAGGATGGTCTCTAATAATCCAATAGATCTCCTATCAATATGTTCAGATTCACCTCTACTACTGAGATATTAAAAAAGGTTCTCATTATAGAGAGGAACCTATAGGAAAATGGGGGGCGTAGAGTAGAGCAGTATAGTATCTGGACCCACTGGCTTGACTTTTAGAGAGTGAAAGATCCATTTTGATGATTCCATTGAGATGAGTACCAGACAAGCCACTAGTGTTAACAATGAATTTTTCAATCATCAATGTGGAAGATGATGCCACATGAGGAATCAGTGAAATCACAACCCAATCAAGTGATGAGTTTGTGGTAGGAGGGGAAATGTGAAATATTTTATGGGACCTTCCCCCCAGTAGTGAGTGGTAGTGGGAATGATCCAAAACTATGTTCAGGAGTGGGTTCCATAGCTCCACAATAGGATGAGGGATGGACTAGTATTAATCAGTGAGGCCGAGGTGGTGGTGGTCATGTCGAGGTATCCAAGTAGTAGATATAACGATAAAAAATGATCGGGCCTACTCTAGGTAGCGAGGTGTGTGCCATGGTCTTGGTTCATCCCAGATATATTTTTACACCCTAAAACTAAGGAGTAGGGTACCGAACTATATATGGAAATTTTTATGAATTGAGTGGCCTATATATTAGTATTTTATGTTTTTCAAATAGGTGCATCACATAGTTTTATATATGTACTTGATTTGGAGACCCTTGGGATTTTGATTGCATTTATAATTTATTTATGATACATTAAACACTATTTGGGATTAGATAAAACCATGTATGTCAGTGTACTGAGGGACCACTTAAGGATGGTGGGTGTCCCCACTTCTGGAATATTTTTTTCCTCGAGATGACCTAGTTGGATGTCATAATTGGGATGGACTGGAAATTGGATTATCGAGTCTATGTCTATTTATATTGAAAAGGGATTACTTTCAGATCACTCTATGGTAAATTTTGTATACACATGGTTAAATGGGATGTTTATGTGATCTGATATCGACCACACCATCATGGGTTGGGGGGATTAGATCCCAATTTTCATGTTTGTATCTGGATGACTAGGGAGTGCATCAGGAATAATATTTTCCAGTTTTTGATCATTTTAGGGGTGTTTTTTAGATGACATTTATGGTTTATCTTATAAGAGATAGGTTAATTTCTCTATCGATATAGTTCTAGGAGCTACATCGATATCCATTTCTTCTTATAGGATTATTACAAAGATGATACAAGAGCTCAAAATACATCTAGAGGATTTGGTGGAAAAGAGGTTTATATGAACCTATACTTTTATTGATGATATAATGGTGTATTCTCACAATCGATAAGACCATGAAAACCATCTTAAGATCATTTGGGATACAATGAGGGAACAAAGGTTATATGATATTCTAAAAAAGTGGCACTTATAGATGGTTATAATTCACTTCTTAGGTAAGAAGCTACGTTATGTATTACAATGCAACATGTATTGGTCTTGGTGAAGTGCTGATTTAGGGAGATAGAATCATGCCTTACCGGTCTCAATAGATGATTTCACAAGAGAGTAATTACCCAACACTTGATTTATAGTCAGCTGTAGTTGCTCATGTTTTTTTCATTTTGAGACATTAATTAGTGGGAGTAAATTTTATGATATACATATTCCACGAATTCCTCAAGTATATATTTACACATATTTATCTTAATAAGAATCGTTACAGATGGGTTGAATACCTATATTATTTTTACATTGTGATTTCCTATACCCCTATAATTGGAAATGTAGTGTCTGATGGACTAAGATGGAGGACTCAGATACAGACAGTTTGGTAGGCCAATTGAGATGGAATGATTATGGATTTTTATTTGAGATGAACATAGAGTACTGAGATAGTAAGGGGGAGATCTATCATTCATCCGGATCAGTTACCTCTTCTCTACTAGATAGAGTGAGGATGAGATTTTGAGGATGTAAATTTGTGAGATAGTATGACTTCACGGGGTCCCATGCACTATCATTTTAGATAATTATTCTTGGATTATGTCTCATATTTTGAAGATATTATAGAGGTAACTTGGAATATATGTGATTCTACGAAAAATTTACCACCCTCGTGCTGATGTCCGGTGATAGTGTACGATACATGTGCTCAAGGACATGTTGTGAGCATGCGTCCTGGATTTTAGGGGCTCTTAGGAATGCATATACCCACTTTTGATTTATCCAAGAATATTAGACATCAAACAATGATATAGATGGTTTCATAGAAGTATTTTTATGGTAGGACATTCCAATTTTCGCTATACTGGTTAGATTAATATGAGTTAGATTTATATGGACAACATCTCATGTAGGTGACTTATGAGAAGGTCTACTAGATCAGGAAGTAGATGGATATTACATAATATCGATATAAATCTCATACCAATCACCGAAGATAAACCCTAGAGTACATGGTTTGTGACTGGGTCTTTTGATGTGTTTCACCAAGGTTGCGACATAGACGAATCATGAGGTAGGGTATGATTTCACCATGATATGTTGGGACATTTGATATTATAGAGAGATTCATGCTGGTAGCCTATCAGTTGCAATTCTCTCAAAGGAACCATGCCATCTATGAGGTCTTATAAATATCTAAATTGTGATATTTTCATTTAGACCCACGTCATTCTATTTATCATGAGGATGTTCTTTTATATACAGATATGTCTTTTGAGGAGAATTAAATTAATATCGTTGAGAGGAGATCAAAGGATCTCTAAGGCCGATCAGTTCCACTTGTATGGGTGTTATGGTAGAATCACCATTTATATGATGATAATGGGGAGTGGGAGGACTACATACATTTTTTGTGACTAGAGTTATTCTAATATTTATCTTGACCACCATTGATAGGGAAATTTGAGGATGGATTTCTTTAAAGGGGAAGATTGTAAGAACCCTATTTTTCATATGCGCTATGAAACTTTTAAGTTTGCATTAAACTATTGTTTATGACCAAAAAATGAATACCCTTTGAAGTTATGGGGGTCTAATGGGGTGTGTTGGGCTTGTTTGGTGACCAGGATATATTTTTTTTAATAAATAATGTGGGTCTTATGGTTAGTTGAAACCATGCAAGACCAGGGAAACGATCAAACTAACCATGCAAGGCATGGATAGAGGGAAAAGATATCCCACATTATTTTTCAACCCATGTGAATAGAGGTGAAAAATCATGTGAAAACCTATCATGTTATTGATAGTGGGATGTAACTCGGTTTGCGTAGGGTTTGGTTAGAAATGCACACTAACTGTGTGATGTTACCCTTCTTACAATTGATGGCACTCAGTTAGTCCGCAGTTTGGAAAATAGTGCATCCAAACATTATGGTATATTTTTTTAAGGAAAATGACTATTTACCTAAATTAAGATTATAATATATTTTGTTATTCATATTTCCTCTTACATTGAACAATATCCAATTAGATCTCCTCATGAATAAGAAATATAGGTTTGGATCCAATTTCTCCATCCAAACTCAGAATCAAGAACTATTGGAATCATTGGTTTTTTATCATTGATTAATAAATTATTTTTATTCCATTATTCGCTTGTTTGGGTATCAGATTATCTATTTAGGTGAAATATAATTTTATTTTTTTTCTAGTTTCTCCATCGGTTCATCATTTTTCTTCTGATCTGAGTCAAATCATAAGATAAAACTGGATGAGCACTATATTGGTTACCTTCTATAGTTAATCTATAGTTTTCCCAAATTCATTGATTCTTTATTAAGATAGTTTCTGTTGTTCCATCCACCAGAATTTCTAGTGTGACCCCATAATTGAATCTGTTAATTGAATTAATTGAAATTAAACATGTTAGAGATGCCCTTAGTTTCCTTAGTGATGTGTTGGAGGTTGTATCCATAATAAAGGCCATCCATGGGGTGTTCCATGTGAATATCATGTTATTATGCATTTTTTGAACCACCCATGGGGTGAGAAAGTGATTTCCAAGTTACAGGAATCAGATTAATAAATGAATTGAAATGAATTGATTAAATAAGAGATGGTTTTACCCCTATTGATGTTGATTATATTTATTGAATGTATATTACTGAATTTGTTTATATGAGTTGGAAAACTAATTGAATGGGTTTGAAAGGTAATTTTGATATGAGTGGGTATACATGCTGAACTCAAATGGAAATTGATGAATTTTTACGTAGGACACCAAGATTTTTTAACTGCATGGGTCATGGAAATGGTATAGAATGAATTTTACCTATATAATCCGTGGATTATGATTGCTTGGGATTTAATGGGCCTTTCTACCCCTTGGATTCGGTTTGTTTGGGCTCATAGTGGACATGGTCAGAAGACATCCTCCTTAGGCCCTAATTCAAAACTAACAAAATTCCCATAGAGATTATCCTAGGACTATATGAGGATGAATTGGTCCATTATTCCATGGATCCAGCTTTGAAGGACTTGACATATGATTATATGTCTTTGTCTGGGTAAATGTGATTTGCTTTGTTTTATGGCATGACAATGGTTTATATGACACTGATGGTTGTGTAGTTCATCTATGGTTGATATAGTATTATTGGTTGTACGACAAGGTCGTGGGTTATGTGAGATTTCATGTATATGAAATTTCCATGGTGATTAATTCCATTTATATATTACTATTACCTTATGAAAAGAGTGTGGCCCATGTTTTTCAAGGAGCCTTATTGGCTATACATGATTTCAAGTTAGTTTACTTTTTCCATGGGATCATTTATTTTAGTACTGCCACACCTGTTATATTATTTCACTCTTGTTTATCTTATTATATTGTATTACCTGGATTTTGATAGATCTTTATGAAGATACCTTCTTGGATCATATCTCACCCCCTATTCCAGAAGTTGTTGGGTACCCGAAAAAACTATATTGATATAGGTAGGGACTAGGGAAAGCACACACTGTTCAATGCTTGAATTTCTGCAATTCTTAGGATTAGGGGGTACGAGGCCGAGATAGGATTGTGATTCTATATAAATAAATTAATTTTGGTTATTTTTGTTATTTTAATACATATGGTATACTGACAACTGTATACCTTTCTTGGATGCTTTGTAGATGTATGTATCATCATCGTTATATATGAGATGCCTTTTGGAAATGTCATTTATTCCTATAATTTATCTATTGTATGACTGTTATACTTATTACTCTATTTGATCTATATTTTTTCTACCACTGTGCTATAATCTGAAAGGAGGTAATAGTCTCTTGATAGACCCACCCTAGTCACTCATTACTAGTGGGAAGTCTCTGGTATTGGGTGAGTTGTGTGTGAGGCCATGTAGCCGATAAGGCTCAGGGAACTTTTGGGTGGAATTTGGGTCAAGGATGTTAAAATAAGGAGAGATATTTGGTTCCATGTGAGAATAATTTATTTTGAATATTGAATGAATTTATAATAGACTTGATTCTCTATTGACTTTTTATTTTTTTTCATGGATTTATTTTTGATATAATTTTGAAATTTGATTTGTTGTTAGCGTAGTATGAAAGATTAATTGATGAGGTAAGGGAATCATGGCCTTTGTTTATTGTATTTATAATATCCTATGATGTTGGTACATATTCTGATATAGATAGTGGTGTCAAAATTAGCCTAGGGATAAATGTAATTGGTAGATGATATGATTACCATTTGTTTTTGTGCTAAATTTAAGGATTATTTCTCCACACTCAATATAATTAAATGGATACATGAATGAGTTATTTTTTTCTTTAGTAATTTAACAAATAAAAGATGACTCAACTCATGGATCGTTTATGATACTATTTATGTTTTATTAGGAAAATTACTAGAGTACTATAAATTATTTAATGACAATGAATAATGACTTTTTTTAACCATAAGTTTAGTGGATTATTATAATGAAAATGATCATAATTCATGATATTGCATAGGATCGATATGAATTTTTCTTTATTTAATATGAATTATTTAACGATTATGTTAATTATGTATGGTTAATAAAAAGGATTATCAAAATGTGAAATTATAAAAAGAAATTAATAAATGAAATTATTCACATTTTTTTGTGATTATAGGATATATTTTCTATAGTTGTATTAGCCAGGTGACCAATTAATAATGAATAGATTTGATCCTCAGATAGGGTTGATTCACACAGTGTGGTTTTTATATATAGAAATCCTTTATGTTATGGGATTTCATACACAACCCCTTCTATGTATTCAGGACCACTAATACAATGTGGTATCTGGGAGTGTATTTTTCAAAAAAAATTGGTCAAAACTGAATAGATTGCTTACTAACCCCTCTTACACTACATTATCCTTTTGGTTGTATATGTTCTTAAAAGAAAGGTGGTTATATATATAATATTAGAGTGTATAGGTTTATAATTTCAGTTAGCTATTTCACATAGATGTATATATATATATTGTATCCAAATGATAAATGTATGGTTATTGTGTATGGAATATTACCCCTTATGGTAAAAAACATGACATACAAGATGTGAAAGATATCATGAATTATTTGGGTAATATTTAGATATGTGGATGTGATTATTCGATAATATGATGTATATGGTGTTTGGTATGTGTTGATGACATTTTATTATGAACATGGTTCATGATATGATACATTTTTTCTTGTGTATATTGGATACATTAAATTTAGAGAGAGATGAATAAGTATATTCGATGATGGGGATGAGAATCAAACCAATGGTGAAGTAGTTTTATTGTCCCTTATTTGATATTACATTAAATAATATATTATTCTCATATCAGATATATTGTGAGATATCCTTGGTAAGGCTGGGAACGTAACATAACTATTCTGGATATTAGTTATCTTCACTTTTTTATTTATTATACTTTATTATGCCTTCATTATCTTTTACTGAAGAGGATTTGAAGAGGATTTTATTGAGTATATAACTTATGATAATCACACACACACACACACACACATATATATATATATATATTCTCTTTTTATCTCTTCCAAAGAAGAATGATTCTGATCGGACTATACATTACTAGATCTTGGATTTTTCCAGGAGCTGTTTATGCTATGATTTAACTTCCAAATATTTTCCATTGGTATTTTCAATCCATTTTTATTATTAAATTTTTGTGAAATTAAATTTATAGATTTGGTTCCCCCTAAAAATTTATTATGTTAATGACTTTTTAGTGTTTATATATTGTCTCTCATTCCACAAATCAGAGAGGTTCATATCATTTGTTTGTGCTTATGATACATGTAACACCCCAACCCTCGTAACCCAGAGTCGGTGCATTATTTTAATACATTGGCATGATTACAAGGAATCATGTCCCGAATGACTGATCAGTTTAGCAGTCTTGGAAAATAGATTACATACAAGAATGTTACATTACATTATCAAATGACAAACATCAACCATATTATCCCATTTTGAACAAATTCATATCCCTTGGCCTATCCATTTAGGTCAACCATAAAATACTTCTTCAATCCTGGAAAAAAAAACATAGAATGGGGTGAGCTCGGATGCTCAGTAAGCATAACAATATAGTGAAAACTTTCATAAATAAGCATAAACCTTTAAGGAAATGTATAAGACTAAAACAAAAGTCTTTTAAAATTATACATTTTCATAACATGGAAATAATAAAATCAAATAATTCCATTTACTTATTCACATGGATATTCTATTAGTCAAATAATCACATGAAATATCAATATAAACTTTCATAATTATGGAATTCATAATGCCCGACTTCATAACAAAATATTCAAGGCCTTGTGCTAAGACTACAAATAAGATTTTGTCAAAGCCTTGTGCAAAGACACTAGTTTTCCTCATGTGACCTACCGATGCATCAAGGAGCTATATCTGGCTTCACCCGTCACTTACTAAGTCAAATGCATTCCTCACATGAAAATATTAATCATAACATAAACATTCATATTAAAACTAGAATATGAAATGTAAATAATTTATCTATAAACCATGAATGGTATAAAAATATCACATCCAAATTAAAACATATCACAAAACCATTAATGCAATATGGACGATTTGCATCATAATAAATCAACATTAAACAAGTTAAAAATCAATCAAAGGATGCTTGACATAAATGAAAATGATTTGTAAAATTCTTTGAGAGAAATATCCATTTTTCATGAAAACATTTAAAGGTCACATAGTTTAGAAAATAAATATATTTAAAGATATTTTTTAATAAAATTGAATTATACAATTGTGAAACTTTTTAATTGAATTAACATTTTAAAAACATTCATGTCCATATAAATAAATCCTTAAAACCATTTTGAAATCCTGGACATTAGTGAGAAAGGTTTAGAAGAATAAATCTTTAAAACATTTAAAATGATGTTTTAGTAATAATTCCTTTAAAATAATCCCTTTGAAAACTTATTTATGAAATATGGACATAGATAATAAATATATCCCAGTATATAATTACATAAATACAACCTTGGATAATAAAGAGATTGTGAAATTAACCCTTACCTAGGAATTTTCTTTGGTCGAGGGCATGTTTAACCTCTTGTATAATGACCTTAGTATGTTATTAAATTATACCAAAACCATATTAATATTTATTATATCATAAATTATTCATTTCTGTCATTATACTACCAATTTAATAAGTATTTCCATGTTAAATTAACATTTCAGGTTATAATCGTCTTTTTTATCGTACGTGTTTTAACTTGTAATTTTTTATCATATCATTCAGATAATGGTTTAAATACTCCCAAAATATATACCTTGATTTATATATCTTATATATTTATAATATAAATATTTATAATAGATATATATATTAAATGGAATGCTTTGTTTATGGATACTCTAGGCAGTACATACGCATAAATGTTGTTTTGGGTTTCATTTCGTATTGAATGAAAGTAAGTGATGAAGATATATAAAATTATATATATATACACACACAAACATATATATATATATATTTTAGAATTTTTATGTCATATATTTCATACTTATTAATAATATATATTTTTATAATCATCATTGAATGATGAACGTGGGAATAAATCTCATCGCGTCACTGTGACGGTAATCTGTACGTACGCACAAGCGACAATATCATTATATTGATGGTGAAATAGTATGTAATTGGATGGTATATCATATATAGATAATCATTAATATTTTATATTTATTATTTAAATTAGTTATATTCATTATTTTACCCGTCCAAATAATGATGTGTTTGATTAACAAACTACACCACAAAGTTGAGATGGTAAGTCGTACGTACACACTTATGGTGACATTGTCATTCATGTGATGGATAGAATAATCAATATTCTTATTCCATTTTTATAATCACATCATAGTATATAGAATATACTGGAGTTATTATTTTATAAATGAAACAACACAGAAATGGGAAGTGGAAGAATAAAAAAACTTGAAAGAGGTGGGGAAATATTTACCACTTCTTCTGGTTCTTCGTATTGATTTGATCAAAAGGGCTCCATAGGATGGATTTATGACCAATATAAGGCCTCTATAATTAAGGGATAAAATTTGTGAGGATATGTGAACAGGGTTTGGTTGATCCAAATGGATTTTTTGGGGTGAAATTAAGAGAAGGTGAATTACCCTTTTATAAGAGAGGTGATGGTCACTTTAGGAAAATCATGAAATATTATTTTATAATAAAAACTTTTTAGGTTTATAATGGCCCCAAAATTATTTATTTATAGTATAAGGTAGGTATGGGTAGAAAAAAACTCAACCATTAGGTTTTAGACATATTTAGTTAACCATTTTAACCTTATCTTTTAGATTTAACTCTGAGTTAAATAGTTTAACTTTTACCACATTTTCTTGTATTCTTACACTATGTGGTTAATAAAATTACTCTAAACATCAAAAAGTACCTCATGTGTTTCATCAATGATATATATAATATTATTTTTTCAATTTGGATGATCCATATATTTTTATAACTATTATATCAACCAATAATATAGAATTTTGTTTAAAAATTTAATTTATGTCAATTTTTACAATATTTGGTATTTTGTTTTTGTAAAAGTCATAATAGTCTTATAACATAGAAAAAGGTTTATATAATAAACCCAAACATGTCATATTAACCTCTAAAATTATTGGAATTAATCATAAGTTTCAATTTAAATTTATTTGGATATTTATAATATTAATTATTTTAATATTTCGTTTATAAGGTAATTACTGTGTTATCATTGTGTCATTTATAAATTAAATTATATATTGTTTAAAAATTATAAATAAAATAACATTATGTTGGAAATATTTTTATATTTATAATTAATAATTATAGTCGAATTTATATTGTGTGTATCCCTAAATTAAAAATTGTTTAGTTATTAAACATTGAATTTCACACTTTTAACTATTCTTTAAATAAAATATTAATGAATGTCCTAATCTAATAAATGTGGAATTAAGGATCATATTTTATTCCTAAGATTTTATTTGTTCTTATTAAACTTATCCAATAGAATAAAGACATGTGTTAGATTAATTATAATAACATTTTTACGTGTAATTACCCTATTTAATTTTAACCGTGGTAAATATAAGTCAAAAGATACTATTCACCAAAAATTATTTTCATCTTATTGAACCACATTATATATACTGATATCAACTGTTTCTATAGTATTTTTTAAATTTAGCTCATACAAGCGGTAAAATTATGTTTTATGCAAATTTTCGAATGCTTCTAGGAGGTTGGTAGAAGAGGATAAAAAGTTTAAAAAAAATTATACATCTAATTTTATTATAAAATGAAACTAATGAATTAAATTTAACTTATATAGGTATTATATATCTATTTTTACATAATAAAAATTTACATAATTATTTAAAATAAAAAGTCGGTTTTAAATAATAACGCAGTGGTTTTTCACTATTCATCAAAAAAATTAATGTTTTCATAAAAATAAAAAATTTAACCCAAAGATAATTTTGATATTATGAATTTAAAAATTAAGTATATTTTACCAAATTAAAATCATATATGTTGAGTTTATTAATTTAAAATTAATTCCCATTGTCAAAACCAAAATGTGGGTTTTTAAAATGTAAAAAATATCAAATGATTGACATGTGTTTATGTCAAATTTAAATGTGAAATTACTTATAATGACATCAAATATATTAAATGATAAAATTATAATCTAATTATACTTCAAAAAACTTCAAATTCATAATTTAACACTATATATTATTTTGATTAATAAATTAGTTTTCAATTAAAACATAGTACTTTTCAGTATTCGTCAGAATATGAAATTTATCAGAAAACTATCAAAATTTATCCAAACTAAATTATTATATCCTTACTTTAATGAAGAATTTAATTTCATTAAATTGATTACATAAAAGTGTCAGATATTAGTTTTAAAAAAGGATCGCCATTAAAAGGCGATAAATTTTCATTTTTTTAAAATACATATTTTATTTTAAAAAATGAATTTCTTATTATATTATGTCTAAGAAACACAATATATGGGTGTTAAAATTATATAGATTATATAAGATTCAAAATTTAGTTATTACTAATCATAACTTCTTTTTTAACAGCTATTTTGGTATGTTGTGGTGCACTCGAACTTGGTGTTACGTGTAGCGGAAGCTGGTGAATTACTTTATTGACATGTCATAATATGAAATATTAGGGTTATATATTCTCCCATACTTCCATATATTATGTCCTCACAATTTGAAATTGTTCTTAAAAAATAAAAGTTTAAAAATAGAAAAATACCTTTGTGTAAAACCCACATCAGAAATTGGGTAATTAAACTTTAGTCCTAATTAGAGGGAAATGGAATGAAAATTTTACCACCAAATTATGATATCTATTAGAAGAAAATCGGTGCAAATTAGAGACAGAATATTAGAGGGAAAACTTAAATATTTATAGGGAGTGATTCAGGGAATCAATCACACACAGTTGTGAAATTGATGGCCACAAAGCCATCAATCATTGATGATTTAAAATATTGTTAGTTCAACAAAACACAAGATATTAGAATAAAACATTTTTGTTTTTAAGATCCCTTCCCTAAAGTGTTTGAATTAATTTATTCATAGAATAAGAGGAAAAAAATATACTTGATTGGTATAGTTTCATCCATCAACTAATTCCTACCACAAACCCATCTTCAACTCCAAAAGATAATATAATTAAAAAATATTTTATTTATCCAAATTTTATAGGGTTTAAAAAATAATGAATTTATAATTCATGTGTCAGACTATTTTAAAAAACAAAATTATAAAAAACAAAACATCACGTATGCCATTTTTAGGTGATCCACCCTTTTCTCCCTACGGTTGCTGGTTCAAGTCTCGTGGCTTTGCCAGATGCGACAAGTTATCGCCCGACCTCTGGGTTGTCCTTTTTATGTCAATCCAAAAATAATATCAAGAAATGATTTATCCTTAAAAATAGTATCTATTTTCAAACTTAATCCATCTCAACCTTTAGACTATTCCAAAATACATCTGTCCAAACTCACAATCAAAATTTTATAAGAAATTTAAACACAATGAGGATCATTTTTTCCACGTAATAACATGTGAATACCTTCATTAGGTATTCTCAAAAAACCTAGTAACACCCTAAATTACCATAAAACCATATTGATTCGTGCTTCATTATTCATTATATAATACTAGATATATTATTTATATCAAAAAATTTTAAATACTCCAATAATGATGAAATAAACAGACCATTAATCAGTTTCATGGTATTGAATAATATCCTATATAATTTATCCAAATCAACCATCTCTTATTCCAAAATTATTACCTCAGTATCAGGACTATATTTCAGTTTATATTTCCTCTAATAATGTATTTTCTAAAAAGTATAACGTGTTGTTGAGTCACTTTTATTAGAACCATATAATCTCAAATTCTCAATGTAATAGCACTCTAGTATAATATTTATTTATTTCTGTTACTGATATAACTTGTATATCATCAATTCAACACTGAAATGACATAATTATTTAATAAAAAACATAAGAAAACTATTCATTACTCTTCATCTATGGTAGTATCATAATTTTATTATTATACAAAAGCATCATTTATGGTATACTCTGCTGATAGGGACATTGATTCATATAGGGTTGGAACTCCTTATAGATGAATTAGTTTACATTTTAAACCATTTTCTTACCATTTCAATCACATAATTGGTGTCATTTTTGTCCATACTTATAAAATACTCACATTCCCTTCAAGAATTTACCAAGGTGATTCATTATACAGTAATCACATGGGGGGGAATCCTTATTTCCTCCTCTTCCCTTTATCCATCATTCTCTATACCAACCTTTTCTTATTTTTCATCCCTTCAAATCCATAGCACTGAAAGAATTATTTATTTATATTATTAACACATGAGATTATTTCTTCATATGTTGAGAAAATGTGGGAGAATATTTCCCTTCGAAATTTTGTCTTAATACAATGAATGATATGATCCTTCTTTCTTTTTGGATCATACGTATTGATAAAGTTCTCATTCCTTCTACTAGGATCCATTTCTAAACAATGGCGTACACTAGGTCAGTTTATGAATCTCAATTCATAATTCCATACTTGTAAAATACATAATATAAATTGAAAAATTTATGTATATAATCCATAATCATAAAAATGTTTTCTTTGAGAAATTATTTACTATTAAATCCTTCATAATATCTTGTAATGAAAATGTGAATTATCATAAGAATATCCCCCGAGAGTGTCGTAACAAAGAGTGCAGCAAGGCCCATTGTTGTGCACCAATTCCCGTTCGAGTCTAGTTGAAAGTGGTGTTTTTGGGTTTTACCCCTAGGTACATTTATGCCAGATCAACCTCTACCTTCTCATATCTAGTTAGGGATGTATTACTTGGAAAATAAACAAAATCTATACTTTACCAAAATTCTAGGAAGTTCTTCTATACTAATCCCCAAAGTCTATTTTAGGGTAATGTTATATAATTAGAGTTTATATATATCAACATTCAAATGTTATTGTTAAAATTTATTTGATACCAACTATAACACCCCGACACCAGTTAACCAAAGTCGGTGCATTATTTTAATACATTGGCATGATTATAAGGAATCAAGTCCTAAAGGACAAATCAGTTTAGTAGTCTTGGAAAATATATTACATATATGAATATAACATTACATTATAAAATGAAAAAACAACAACATTGTGTTATTTTAGACACATTAATATACCTTATCATATCCCTACAGGTCAACAATAAAATACTTCTTCAATCCTGGGAAAAATAAAACAGAGAAAGGGGTGAGCTCAAATGCTCTGTAAGGATAACAATAGAGCAGAAAATTTCATAAATCAATATAAAACATTAAGGAAATGTATAAGACTATAACAAGATCCTTTTAAACATAAAATTTACCATAATATGAAAAGGATAAAATCAAATAAAACCATGTACTTATTCACATGGATATTCTACTAGTTGAATAATCACATGCAATAACAATAGCCACTTTCATAATGATGGAATGCATAATACCAGACATCATAACCACATAATCAAGGACTTGTGCCAATAATACAAATAAGATTTTTTCAAGGTCTTATACCAAGACACTAGTTTTTCTTATGATACATTCTGATGCATCGAGGAGCTATTGTGGGCTCCACCCGTCACTTACAATGTCTAATGCATTCCTCACATGACAAGGTATAAACATAACATAAAAATTTGTATTAAAAATATCATTCAAAATGTCAATACTTTATCCTTAAACCATGAATGGTATAAAAATATCACATATATAGTAAATCAAATCAAAAAACCTTCAATATAATATGGAAGATTTGTATCATAATAAATCAACTTCAAACAATTTTAAAATCCATCAAAGGATGTTGACATAGATGAAAATGATTTGTAAAACACTTTGAGAGAAATATCAATTTTTCATGAAAACATTTAAATGTCACACAATTTATAAAGGAAGAAATTTAAATATATTTTGGAATCAATTTTTCCCATACAACTTTGAAACATTTTAATTTAATTAACATTTTAAAAACATTCATTTCCATATAAATAAATCCTTAAAACCTATTTGAAAACATGGACATTAATGAGAAAGGTTTAGAAGAATAAATGTTTAAAACATTTAAAATGATGTTTTAGAATAAAGTGACATAAAAATAATCCCCTTGAAAACTTATTTATGAAACATGGACATGGATAATAAATTTGTACCAGTATATACTTACATAAAAACAACCTTTGGTAATAATGTGATTGTGAAATTAACCCTTACCTTACATTTTTAATTTGGTCAATGGTACATTTAACCTCATGTATAATGACCATAGTATGTTATTAAATTATAAAATATCCATATTCATATTTATTATATAATACATTATTCATTTATTACTTTATACTACCCATTTAATAATGATTTCCATGTTAAATTAACATTTTGTGTAATAATCGCTTTCATTATCGTACGTGTTTTAACTTGATATTCTTGATCATATCATTTTGATCATGATTTAAATACTCCCTGAATATAAAACATGATTTATATATCATATATATTTATAATATAAATTTTTATAATAGATATATATATGAAATGGTAGGAACCGTTTATGGAGACGGTAGGTTGTACGTACGCATAAACAGTATTTTCTTTTTCATATCATATTGAACATAAGTAAGAGAATTATATATATGTAAGTACATATATATATACATTATAATTATTATTTCTTATATTACATACTTATTAATAAAATATATTTTTATAATCATCATTGAATGGTGATCATGGGAATGAATCTCACCAGGGTGTGGAGACGGTAATCCGTACATACGCACGGGCGATAATATCATTATATTGATGGGGATATAATATGTAATTGGAAGGTATATCATATATACAGAATCATTAATATTTTATATTAATTATTTACATTAGTTATATTCATTATTATACATATCCAAATAATGAAGTGTTTGAATAAGAAACTACACCACGAAGTTGAGTCGGTAAGCCGTGCGTACGCACATATGGTGACTTTTTCATTCATGTGATGGATAGAATAAGGAATTTGGTTGTAAAATTTTTATATTTACATCACAGTATATATAATATACTGAAGTTATTATTTTATAAAGGAAACAACAAAGAAATATGAAGTGGAAGAAAAAAATACCTTGAAAGAGGTGATGAAATATTTACCTCTTTTTCTGGGTTCTTCCTTTTTATTTAATCAAAAGGGCTCCTTAGGTTGGATATCTAACCAAAGTAAAGACTCTAGTATTAAGGGAGGAAAGTTTGTAGGATATTTGGGTAGGGTTTTTTTTTTGAGAAAAATGGCTTTGTAGGTGTGGAATTAAGAGAAGGGGAAGTACCCTTTTGTAAGAGATGTGAGGTTCACTTGAAGAAAATTTTAAAATATTATTTTATAATAAATTCATTTTCGGTTTCTAATGGCTCCAAAAACATTATTTAGAATAAAAGGTGGAGATATGTCAAAAACCACTCAGCCAAAATGTTTTAGACATGTTTATGTTACCATTTCAACCTTGTATTTTAGATTTAACTCAAAGTTAAATAGTTTAACATTTACCATGTTTTCTTGTATTCTAACATTATGGGGTTAATAAAATTACTCTAAAATTACAAGAGAACCTAAAGTGGTTAATTAATGACATATATAATATTATTTATTCACTTTTCCCTAGGCTTTGATTTTTTGAAATATTAACCAACAATATAGTATTTGTTTTAAAAATTAATTTATGCCAATTTTGACACTATTTGGTATTTTGTTTTTGTGAAAGATATAACAACTATATCACTTTGAAAAAATATAATCAACCCTAATATGTCATATTAAACTTGAAAATTATTGGAATTCATGAAAATACTAAATGTACATTTATTTGGATATTTATAATATTAATTATTTTAATATTTTGTTAATAAGGAAATTACATCATCATCATTGTGTCATAAATAAATTAAATTATATAATGTCTACAAATTATAAATAAAAGACCATTATGTAGGAAATATTTTTATCTTTCTATTCGATATTTATAGATGAATATATATTGTGTGTAACCCTAAATTAAAAATGGGTTAGTTATTAAACATTGAATTTAAAACATTTAATTCTTCTTTAAATATAATAATAATAAATGACTTAATCTAATCCTTGTGGATATAAATGATCATATTTTATTACAAAGATTTTTTTGGGTCTAAATACACTTATCCAATAGTATTAGGTCAAGTGTTAGGGTAATTATAATATCTTTTTTACCTTTAATTACCCTATTTACTTTTAACCATGGTAAATAAAAGTCAAAAGTTACTATTCACAAAAAAATCTTATTGAAACAAATTATACTTATATATATCAACCGGGTCTCTGGGATTTTATAAATTCAACTCATATAAGCGGTAAAATTATGTTTTATGAAAATTTACAAATTCTCCTAGGAGGTGGGTAAAAGAGTTTAAAAAGTTCAATAGAATTTCATACATCGATTTTTTTTGTAAAATGACACCAATGAATTACATTGAACATATATAGGTATTATATATCTATTTTTATTTAAAATAAATTGAAATATAATAAATAATTTTTTAAATAAAAAGACTGTTTTAAATAAAAAAGCCTTGTTTTTCACTATTCGTAAAAAATTATACGTTTTCAGAGAAATACCAAAAATTAACCCAATGATAATTTTGATATTCTAAATTCCAAAATAAAGTATTTTTTACTAGATTAAAAACATTGAACTTACATTTATTAATTTAAAATTAATTCTCATTGTCAAAATCCAAAAGCGGGTTTTTAAAAAGTAAAAACTATCAAAATGTATACATGTGTTATGTAAAATTTAAATGTGAAATTACTTATAATGACCACAATTGTATTAAATAATAAAAATATAATATAATTATAATTCAAAATATTTAAATTCATAATTTAACACTATAAATGCTTTCGATTAAAAAAGTAGTTTTCAATTAAAACATAGTCTATTTCACTATTCGTCAAAATATGAAAGTTATCAGAAAAGTACCAAAAATTTATCCAAAATATATATTTCTGCCCCACTTCTAAAGAATAATTTAATTAATTAAATTTATTATATTAAAGTGTCAAATATTGGTTTTAAAAAAGGATCTCCATTAAAATGTGGTAAAATTTCATTTTTTTAAAAATAATTATTTTATCTGAATAATTTAATTTGTTCTTATATTATATCTTACAAACACATAATATGGATTTTAAAATTATATAGAGTATATTAGATTCAAAATTTTGTTAATAATATTCATAAACAATTTTTGAGCGGCTAGTTTGGTATGTTGTGGTGCGCTCAAACTTAGGGATGCGTGTAGCACAATCTATTGAATTACATTAATGAGATAACGTACTATGAAATCATGGAGAGTTATAATAAACCCTCTATTATTATCACCAATTCTTGGACTATTGAATGTGGAATTTTAGGATTTATTATTACTCTTTATAAACATATATAAATGGAGCGACATCGTTGTTGGGAGGGGGATTTTACATAATGGTAACAACTGATCAGGTTGATGGATATGATAGATTATGGAGGAAAGCAATGAAGAGTATATAATGGGTTTATAGGGAAATGATATAAGATGAGTTTAGTACACAATATGTTATGGTCGTGACATGGGAATTTAGATCCCTATGTGATTCAATTCAAGGATCATTATGTTTACCAAGCCTAAAAGGAATTGAGATATTGGTTATGGGTATAGGGCACTGAATGGTCCATGAATCAATATTTATTTGTTACCATTTTTATAATTGGTTTAAAATGAGATTAGGTTGAACATTTATTAGTAAATTAGTCATAATTATTCTAGAATATAGATTTATAATTACAAAAATAATTTTCCATTTATAATTATATCTCTAGGTTGACATCCTCATCATGTTTGTACTAAAGATGTGATGCTTGGTATTAAACCATGTCACTGTGGGGTTGAGGATGATGTTTAAGAAACATGGAGGTGGAAAATATATGAGTTTCAACACTAGTGTTTGTATAAGTATATGGGACTTATATGGATGTAATGACTAAGGACTGGTTGTAGGAGGTGTAGATAACAATAAGTTTTATCCATTCTCCAACAAAGCGCAAGGTTTTACTAATGGTGATTGTGATGTAGTGGAGATAAGTCATAGGTAAACCTAATAGTGATCCCTAATGTATGATTGTGGATAATTTTTTTTGACATTTCACAACTATGAGAATACATTACATCCAATTCATGTAATAGGAAACGCATTTTTGCAAGAACACCAACCACAATCCACTCATCCTTATATTGTCCAACCTCCCAAGTCATATTGTTTTGGTGGGGGAGGAACACTCTTACCATTATCATATAAATGATCACGATGAATCTAGGGTCTATATCATGGCTAACCCCCCATTCAGGCATCCCGAGTTAAAACATCAGTTTACCTTGAGGTCAGTAAGTCATTGATTCCAATGGACTACACTCTCAACTCATTTCAATTTAATTAACTCACTACCCAATGGTGTCACTATAAATTATTACACTAAATTAAATTTATATTAATGGACTGTAGTGGAAGATACATCCAAGAGATACATAATATACTATTAGGTCCTTGTAATATTATGAGAATAATTAACATGAATTATTTTCCCTAAAAAATATAGTAAATTTTAATTAGGTTCTAAACATTAAATATTGGGTAATTTCAATACACATGTATATAATTAAATTAAATATGTTAATGGGATGATCCATAAAGACCACCTACCAATTGAATATTTATGATTAAATTCTATGGAATTGAAACAACATCCCTAACCCATCCAAATTTGTCTCACCTAAATAGAATATTACCATTCTCTTAAAAACTACAGCATAATAAGAAATCAAATATTATTAGTTATAAATAATTATATATAATTAATAATATTAATTAATAATGTAATATCAATAAATTTATCATCAATATTTATCGTCACGACGTGACCACACATAAGGGGAACCCATGGTTTCATGCCACATATTTTTCATTAGAACTATTACATGTCCTAAACAAATACCAAATAAATTCGAATTACAATATTATTTAAATTAAAACCAATGAAATTTTGATTTTATATAGTAAATCAATAAAATGGTGAGCCATTTCAAATATTTAAGATCCCTAGAAATCCCCCACCAAGGTATATAAAAATCCCCATGATATTTAGATGATTTAATAATGGTCATGTAGAATTATAACCTAATCCCTTACGAAGAAATATAGTAGTTAAAAAAGTAGGAATATAAAGATTAAAGGACTCTTCAGTAAAATTAAAAACTTTAGTCACTAAAACCCTAAAAAAAACACCTTAATCAACAATGGAGAAGGATCCATAGGGTGGGTAGGAGGGAAGTTCATTCCAAAGAGAACATGAAGGGAAGGGGATACCATTTATAAAAACATTAATGGGTAATTTGTTAATTTACCACTCTATAAGACTCCCATTACATATAAAATGGATTAGCTATAGGTGTGGATGTATAACCCACACAACCAATATTAAGGATTCTTTAATCCCTTGTGTTTATTCATTATCCTTCATATAAGTCATAAAAAACATTAATGGAATAAGGAGACACAAAATTTGATTTTGAATCCTAATTATCAATATTATTTGGATTGTAAAAAAAAATTTTGAATTACCATTGAAATTTTCACACTCAAATTGGCACTAGATCATACAATGATGTTAGTTATTTTTTTATACATCTAATTAAAATTATATTTTATAAAAATAGATCCATTAGTCTTAAAAATAATATTTTCATCGCCTATGAACTCATAATAATGAGATAAAGTATCACATAAAAAATTAGAATGTATAGAATGGGAAAAAGATATTATGGTATGTGTTAAAAAACATCTAGACTGAGGGCATCATGGAAAAGGAATTAGTTAATGTTTACATTGAAACAAATTGGTTGAATATTTAATTCCAAATGAATCCATAAAACTAGATAGTTTTCATAAAGGACCCCACAAACCCATGATGATTATCTAAATGTTTTATGGTTTTGTTACTCTGATGAATTTAATGATTTAATTTCTAGATCACTAATCTATATAATCATTTAATTTTACCTTTGGTTGTTGAATAAATGCGAGAAGAATCCACGAATTACTATATAATAAATGATATAGATTTTATGAACTTATAATGAACTATTGTGTGCACTATCATATTTATAATGTATGATATATATGAAATTTACGTCTAATAATGTGGGAGAATATGTGAATAAAAAATCACTGAGATTTGTTTAATTCAGTGACATTTAAGATCATAAGGTACAACAATGAGAAATCATTCACATAAATCTTATTTATTACATTGATCTTGAATCAATTTGTCTTATATTTTTTGTTATTAAATCATTAGTATACTACCTACTCTAGTAGTTTGGGAAAAATCCCATTGGAGTGAAAGTTTTATTTTTC
The DNA here is from genome assembly GCA_963277665.1 of Viscum album. Taxonomy (NCBI): domain Eukaryota; kingdom Viridiplantae; phylum Streptophyta; class Magnoliopsida; order Santalales; family Viscaceae; genus Viscum; species Viscum album. Next base: position 1,010,319,903 of record OY728141.1, on the reverse strand, counting down.
CCTTATTATCAAGGATATTGAAAATGATGTAGAGGGATATCTAATAGAGAATACTTTATGGGGGGTCAGGATTATAGAGTGTTATAGAGATATGGAAAATGTTAAAAGAAATACCAATCTATATAACACATAACCACGAAAATGTTATTTAAAAAACTTCTAGTCTTCGTGAACCACACCATGGTGGATTGTGTTTTGAAGTATAGGAGTACCTATGAAAAATAGATAGGGATAACTTAGCATGGTGAAGGTTATAATACTAGATGATTCCATCATAGGTAACATAGACCTAAAAATAGTAAAATATCTAGATAAATAATACCATTCCATGAAGGAATATATGGTGAGATTCTGATGTAAATGTGACAAATATGATTTATGATCGTGATTGTGTAGTTAATTATGGTAGGAAAATATAGATATGTGTAGTTGAAGTTATTGTGATTTATATTTAATATTGTCCTGAAAAATGATCTATTAAAGGAGACCAAGTCATAGGTGTTACCATTATTGATTTTCTATGTTTCTATTTAAAATATAAAATTTTAATATAGTTATTTTTTAGAAAAGGATTGAATAAGGATAATAGAGTATCTCAAGAATACTAAATTTTAAGGTGAACTCATTTTTTTATTTAAGATAACATATATTAGGTGTGGAAGTCATCATAGTTAGTTTGAGAACATTTTACAATGATGCCACTTGATGTTGGATTCCTGGCAAATACAAACCATAAATCATGTTAATGTCATGAATCTGGTGTTAGGAGGAAGATATGAAAAAAATTTAAAGCATTAAAAAATTAAATTCGTTGAAAATTATTCACATCATGAAATAATTGATTAATATTTTTAAGTTAATGAGAAAAATTATTTTCATGCATGAAAATAAAGGGATTCACTTCATGAATTTTTATTTCACATTGTGAATTATTCATAACCTATAGGTTTTATGCAGTTCATGTATATCATAAATTAATTATTTAATTTTAAATACTCTTTCCAGGAGAACAATGAATATTCAAATAGCTTTTGGGTCTCTCGAATAAATATATATTTTTTCATTTGGTATTCGGTCTCTGTGGTTTTAACATTACTTCTCACTGGTAATAATCCTTTCATATTCTTTGTTTACATTGGTTATAGAATATTTTTTGTCTTTGTTTAACAATATAAAACTATGTGGTGTAGATAAAGTTTTTATGATCTATTATTATTCATTCTAGAAGCATTATATTATTTTCAGATATGATTCAGTCCTTTTTCGGTTGTGTTGTGATGTTTGTATGTTAATTGAGGTATGTTTTGGTTTATTCTCTCCACTATATATTTTCATTTTTGAATTTGATTTTATGATTATTGAATCAATTATAGGTTCTTCATGTTTTTATTTTCATTCCTTCGATTTTTGGTGTATCCTATTTGGGGAATGTGTGACTCAATTTTTAGGTTTTTTATTCTATTACAATCCATTGTTTAATGAAATTTTATTGACCTTGTTTTTATAAATTATTTAAAAATAAATTTTCATGATTCATTTGTTTTTGTAAATGGATTATAAAAAAAATCCTTTTTATAGAAAAAATGTGTTCCAATTAATGAAAAGATTTTTTTTTCAAATTAGGTTTATTTAAAAAAGGGTTGTTTGAAATTGATTGTGAAACTACCTTATAAAACTAATTTGGGAAATAGAGAACCTAAGAATCCATTGCTAATTACGATGAAGTTTTATCATACAACCATTAACCATTTTATTATTGTGGGGTTCACTCACGGGGTTTTCTAATACTCACTAGGCTCATTGTTCTATGGATGTAATATTGATGTTGTTTGGGGGATCACTCCTTGGGTTTTACTCTACTCCATAATCATGTTTTTAAGGACATGGATGACCACTAGTCATTTATTATAGTATGATTAGTCTTCTATCAGGGAGTTTTGTGATATCTTATTACAGTTATAATTATTATTTTTCATTTTTTATCAATGATTTTATGTAACTTTTTTTGACTTGGTAATTATTTGTGGAAATTTTTATTTGAATCTTATTTTCTTAGATTGTTTTAGAATAGTGAAAAGGGAAAAATATTTACCCTTAATTTGATATAAATTTATTTATTATTTATCATGAACATTTTTCTTTATATTGAACATATTCAAATATTTTTTATATAGATATGATATGAAACTCCTCGGTTGGATATTACAATGAATGTTTAGACCACATGCTAATCACCCCATTTGTTGCGTGTAGACCTTGATAAATCTGGTCATTGAGGAAAATTAAATGCGACTTAGTGAGGTGGAGAGGGATATAATTTATTTTTATTGGTATCTAGTGGTGATATGGTGTAATGTTTCCCATTTTATAACATGAAATAGTTTGTTTTTGTTTTATGATTTAAATTTCTTATTAGAGTTGTACATTTTTTTATTCTATTTTCTTCAAGTTGTATCACTTATATTCGATTCCTTTAGTTATTGAATATTTATCTTCTAATTTCCATCTAATGTTTCTTTATTCAATTTATGTATATTCAATGTATCTTTTTTATGTTAGAAAAAACCATTCCTACTAGTTTTACTTGGATTCTAATATGCTAATCGTAAGCACATGGGGATTGGAAATTCACTTAGGGTATGTGGAGGATTGGGTTAAGAACATTTTATATAGGTATAATGGGTTTTCTTGTTTCAAATTCGTATCAAAAGGAGTTTTTTCCAAAAGTGTCCTTGTCTTTAGATGTTTATTAGCCAATAGAAATATTTTTTGGGACCTGGGTAGTAGATTTTGGTGAGTAACTGGAAATCTATTTCCATTATGAGGCTCAAGTTACCATGGGATTTTGGGATGTCCCTATCTTGTGTTGGATTATTTGTCTTAATATATGTTTTTTAATAGGAGATTTTATTATGCACTAGTTTTTTTCTATGATATCATATTTTTTGTTGTATTTTTGTAAAAATATTAGTGTAATACATATACTAATGGTTCAATAAGAGGATATAATAAATGATCCCCAAGGGAATCTGCCACATGATCAAAATTTTATTGATTATATCATGGTGAATTTTCATGGTGAATACAAAAAATATTTCACACATTCAAAAAAAAGCTATTAGGGGAAAACCATGAGCGGGAGGATACTGAGATCCATCATGACAGTTCATAAATGAGTTGTTAACGTCATTTATAGGTAAAAATGAGCCTCAATGGGTGGAGTACTGGATGGAAAATATCAAACTGATATTTTACATCTTAGATAAACCCATTTCAATCATGGTGGTGTGCATATAATATAGACATGAGGATCTCAATAATCCTTTGTGGGATTACATGGTACATGTAGGCAGGCATTTGGTATTAGACTGGAAGGGAATAAAAATCTTCCCATTACAGTATTTCTAACTAGATTCTCTAAGGATGATGATGTCTCTAGAAATACTCTCATTAGAATACGGATAGTGTTTGGTAGCAGAACACACAAATAGTGTGGCAGAGCTAGTTTGTTTTTCTATTAATGTAGTGAATAATTACCACATGAAAGATCACAAGTGCATGTAGGTTTTAAAAATTGATATTAGATCATGGTGATTTTGGAAGAATAATTCCAATCATGCGGACATGGTAAAAATGGATATGATGGAACATATGAAAAAAATAGGAAATGTTAGTTATTAAACCCCCTCTCTTCTAGTAAATGTGAGATTTATTGGATCACATGTGAAGAATATGAACTATATCTATCATCATAGAAGTGGTGGAGGTGGTTATCAACTACTTCTCTCCTCTACACCATCATATAAAACTAGTAGTGTGCCTCTAACAATATATTAGTGTGGTAATATTGGGAACAATCGATATTATTATCCACCAAATGTTAATATATAAAATAGTTTTTTCCTCTATGGACATCTATTACAATTATTTTATGCTATTTTATGCCCTGTTAAGGTAATGGACTATTAGTTATAAAGGTAGATATAGCGCAACTAGAGGATCCAAAGACCATACTTCTCAATCCATATGAATCATGAGTAATGAAAACTAATGTTTTAGTGGATTTTTAGATAATGGTTGAAGTGTTAATTGTGATAGTGAGAGGTACATTCATTATTGGATATTCTATATGAAATTATTTATTTGACATATATCACTATATCTTATTTTATCTATCTATTTTGATGATTTTTTTAAACATCCAATGGGTATCATATCAATATTCATGGATTTAGTGACAAATCAATAGAAGAGTATAGAGAATGTGATTCTCTGCCTCCCTAAATGTCCCGAAGGCCTTAATTTTTTATTCATTTTTGATATCTACCTTTAATGGGATGAGATAGAACCCTTAAAAGGGCTAAAGGTTTTTGTGAGATTACATGACCCATAGGTATTATGAAATCAATCCAAACATAACAACATAGAACTAACCCTACCAAGAAAATGTTGTGATCTCAGCTCTCCACCTTTTCAAGGCTGGTCGGCTATCTATCCAATGCAGAGCTTCATAGGCCTAGTACCAATGGTATTGACATAACCTCTCATTCATCCTTTTTTGGTTATCTCTACTCTAGTTAATTCACTTACTCTAAATCCTCATCTGAAGCCTTGTTCCATGTAATATATCTTTTATATTTGCGTTTTGAGGTGTCCCGAAGGCCTTGTGGTGGCCCAAAGGCCTTGAGGTGTCCCAAATGCATGACTGGTCTGATGATCATGGGTGGCCTGAAGGCCTTGAAGGATTTAAAGACCAAACTGGTGGCCCAAAGTCCAAAACAGATAAAATTTTATGGAAGCACAGTACAAAATGGTACCTGATACAGTACATATACCTTATCCTAGAAATATGTATCCACATAGATTTGATATAAGGTATATTGGATCCACATTCCGAGTCCTCACCAATATGGCTGAGGCTTATGTGCATGGGATTCTCTATCAGTCTTTTAATTTATGTATAACTGATGTGGAGTTAGTCTCATGTTTCCTTTCTCTCAATCTATGTCTATTTTATTTCTTCATCAATATAAATTTTTTTACCAATAATTATAATAAGGATGCATTCATTCATTATGATGTCTAGTTCCATAATTACAAAGGGATATCTCTGGTATTTTATGGAGAGTTTGATTCATGGTACGGTCATGCGGGTCCTTACCACATTTATCTCAATAGTTTTTTTCTAATATTATTGTTGAGAAGGAGGTAATTTATTCTCCTGGATATCTTCTCATGGTTGATATATATTTATCCATTTTTTCATAGATGAATTCTATAGTGTTACTCTGGAGAGTAATGTCATGTTATTGTTTGATCTGATTCCACACATATAACCGACATCCATACACTCCTACCATATGAAACCAATATAGCTAACATTGATCATGATTGAGTTGGATGAAATATTCGTTAATGATTTTTCCCCCTATTATTTCATTATGGGAATATCAAGTGTTATTTTCTAATAAGGATAATTTACATTAATGTTTTGGGGAATTTCAAAAGGTGAAAAGGTTAAGATTTAGAGTATGTATCAATTTCCCCATGTGAATTGTTTTTTATTACCAGAATGGGAAAAATGATTTATAATGATATATGAATAGTTGGGTTATCATGAGCTCAAGGATTGGGAATCTGATATACTGAAGATAAAATTTAAGAGAAATTGTGGCCATTATTTATATATTATGATTCATTTTTCCATGACTAATGATCATTTTATTTTCATGTCAATGATGAACTATAAATTCCAGAAGTTTCTCAACACATTTTTGGTTGTGTTCATGGATGTTAGTATAAATTATTAATGATCCAAGAGAGAATAAGAGAATCATTTGTGTTGGGTTTTAAAATTACTGACAATCCCCTGAGAAAATTGAACATTTTGAATGGAAATTTTTTAATCAAAGATGTGATGTTATTACCAAACAATATTTTTTTCAAGGTATTTTATTTGGTTATATGATGGTGGAGGACAATTTTCCCAGGAGGGGTAATGAATAATTTTTTATATATAGTTTTTTATTGGTCTTATTTGAACAAACTAGTTTTTTTATCAAGAATTTCACAAAGATATCACTACCAAGACTGCTCTTACTGTTAAATAGTTTAAATTCATATAAAATTAAAAATTTTAATTTATTTTAATAATTTGAAATTTCTTCTGACATTGGAACCTAGTTTAATAATATCTGAGATTGGTATGGGTCACTAGGTATTCTCAGATGATCATGGTGATTTTATTGGTTTCATGATGATTCAGGATGATCATATGGTTTCATATGGAACTTTTTATCTTCGTCCACATGATTAAATTACCCAAATCATAATTTTATTCTTTCCATATTTATGCAAGAACTTTCGTGTTAAAGACTTGATCTTTTTGAAGATAGATTCATAGAATATTCTAACCATTATATTTTGATATATATCTCTTCATAGAAATATAAGAATCTATGATAGAGGGGGTGGGTGGAATACCATATATTGTTCAATTTTAACAAATCCTACATTCTATAGAAGGGGAATGTCAATAAAGATACTCACATTTAGAAATTTCCACCACAAACTATGTTAAAATCAAAAGAAGTGTGGATCTTTATCGAAACATTTACTCATTTTCATATAGATGATTAAGAGAATATTACTGATATGGTTTTGACTAGTGATTAATTATCATTTTCTCACATGGAGTCTCTTATATAGAGTCAACAACTAAATTATTAATTTTAGGGAATTTTAGAATCCATTCATGTTGGGGAGAAAAATTCTGGACATTCTCTTTCATTATATAGAATTATCCACTTTAGGGGTCATTTTATCATCCCATCATTAGTGAGGAGTTCAATTTTTTTAATGTCATAGTACTTCATGGTACGTTCATCTCAGAACTAAAAAGATCTATTATGAATTTTGATAATGATTCTAGTGTAAAATTATGTAGCATGAGATTTCCAATTATGGGTCCTATTTTTATAACTTCTAATATAAAAAGTCATAGAATATGAAACCCTATATTTTTCTACATACTCTTATGTTTTCAGTATGGAAATGGGAAGTTTTTTCCCTAGAAAATAATAGTTGGAGTAGCTACCTCAACATAGCTGAAGGTAACCAACTTCATTAGTCCAAATCTGAACAAGATTATGCATTTAACATACATGGAAAAAAAGACTGTTGTAAAATTATTCAATAAGGTTTTCCTAAAATAGTAGAGAATCTACTTATATAACAAGGCCACCATTTATTTTCAAAAAAAAACAACTTGATTGTCCTAACATATCATTATAATATTATAGATCTGTTAATTGAGAATAAAAATTAATAAGCATTCAACTCAACCCAAAAAAACAGTTGAAAATTAAAAAGTAAATAGTAGTAGAGAGAAAAAACATCATGGGTTAACATTAAAAAAGAAATGGTGCTAGAACACTCACAGAGAGTGTGTAAAGAGATTCGTTAAGGTAAATTAGTTTGAGTAAGGGAAATGTTACTTAATTTAGGGAGAGAATGTGCGGTGTTATAACGAGAATGAGTGTTCCAGTGCACATAGAGTGTGTGTGGAAAAAAATAGTGTGTGAACAAAAACACCCCATGAGTGTTGTTAATAAATAAAACACACCCTCTTTATAAAAATACTCATGAAGACAGAGTTGTATCATGAATGAAACACAATAATGTCATGGATAAAACATCCATAACAAAACAAAGTTCAATTGTGTTAGAACTCTCTTCATGGATGAAACTGATTTATCTTACCGAAACACATCATGCGTGTTCTAGTGAACACCCTCTCCTCTACTTCACACACTCTCAATTGGTGAAACTGATTTTCCTTACTGAAAAACATCACGAGTGTTCTAGTGAAAAGTATCATTATATTGAATTTCTCCTGTTACAGAATAAGTGTTCTAGTGCACATAATGATTCATGAGGAACACACATGGAGATTGCCATTGTTCATCTTCACTATCCGTGGATAAAACTTATTTCCCTTAATAAAACACATCAAGAGTTTTCTAGTGCACACACTCTGCCTTATTTTACACCCTCTCACACACTGGACACACTCCACCTAATTTTTCACGCCGTAATTTGGTGGATTTCTCCTAGAATTTATGTTATTTTTAAATAAATAGAACTAACACCACTTATTTTATTATAATTCTAATTACAAGTGATAAATTCCATAAGTAGCCAAATTTATGAATCTTGTAAGCAATTGGGGGAATAATATCGATGACTGAAAAATTAGATACATAAAACTAGGCCTGAGTTCAAGGGACTAGGTTCATGTAAACAAGATCCAAGCCAGATTGCACAAAAATAGGTTTTACAGAATCCTTCTCCCCAATAAGAGTGAAATCAATGTACTTGAATAATATATCATCTTGAGTTCCCAGTATCAATTTCACATATCATTACATATTTAAGCCTATGAAGGATCGATAAGTTAATAGAATAACACATACATATTATATTCAAAAGATATTTTTAATCATCAATGATATAAAAGTTATCAAATTTAACTATTTATTTGAGATAAAAATCATACATACATGTATGGATATTGAAATCATTTTCATGTTCATGATTCTCAAAATTGAATGCTTTTTCTTTCCCATGGTGGTTATTTCAATCTGGAAATCCATTGCATAATCTTCTCTCATGAAAAATTATTATAAAGTATGCAATACTAAAATCATTCCTCCAATGGATTTCAAAATTACAATATGGTTTAATGGTATAAAGGAGAAAATGGTACACACATATTAGAAGAATATCACTGTGTTGTAGAATTTCATGTGGAAAAGATGGAATAAGGCTCATAGCATCACAGTAAGGGAAGATGATACTTGGGAAGATGAGAAATTCATGCATCAATAAAAAAGGGGATACTTGTAGAATAAAAAGTATTATAATGAAATCAATATATTTTAAAATTTTAATGTATAATCTATTGGAAAAAAGAATGAAGTCTCAGTAAATAAATGTAATAAATTGTGAAATAAGGTACATAAGTAATTGTATGGTTTTCTCAAAATTATAAGGGATTGGTAATGGAATTGGAATGACAATAAATGCATGTAATATGTAGAAAATATACATCTATTAGAAGTCCACTAATGGGTATATATTAGAAAATTGGAATATCAATTTAATGGTGTTCTGGAAATAAAATTAGAAAACTTGTAAAGAAGAAAATAATGGAAAAAACCTTTAAGGACAATAGACAATTAATATATATTACAGAAATCAACCAATGATTGAGAGATAATTAAATCAGGGAAAGAAATTTGGGGCTAAAAACATGGTTTCATGTACTGTGGAATAAAAAATAGAATCCTAAACTAAGGGGAAAAAAGAATGTATCCTGATATATAAAAGAAGAAGAGGATAAGACAATTAGGGTTATGGAATTTAAGGTCTCGCAGTGTGTTATTAATGTAAGATAAGCACAACACTAATCGTACTCCTGCACAACGATTATGGTTAGTTGAGAAGGGAAACCTACATCTGAATTGTGGGGAAATGGCTGGAAGGTCAGAAGGGAGGTCATCGATTGGGTACGGTGAGGCATTTGGGAGAGTCAGAAAAAAAGGGTGGCTTTGCGAGTGGGTGAATGTGGTCAAAGAGGGGCACAATTTGGAGAGGAACAAATGTATAATGAGAAAAGTTATAATTTTATATATTTATTTAATACAAAATTATATCATATAAAAATAATAAAATTATATATAATTATTTATCATCGATTTTATATGATATATATTAAATTCCACAAACATAGAATTTTTGAATGAAAACATATGACTATATTGTTTTATTAAAATAATTATAATTTATAATATTTATTTAAACTAATATATATATATATATATATGTTCTTTTTTTGATAAAATATTTTATGTTATTGAATAATTTATTACAAATGATTTTTATAATGGTAAAAAATTTGTTGGTGATAGAAATTAATAGTAATAGATTTATTTGTTTTTAAAAAATGTAATTATTTATATGATAAATAAATATATATAACTATTGTTAAAGGATTTGTTGGTGTTAAATGATCACTATCAATAGATATATCTGTTGGTACTTAAAATTATTACTAATAAATCATAATATATATTTGAATTTCTCATTTTTACCAACAGATAAATTATCTATCAAAAACATTCTGTTAGTATAAGTCATTTTTTTAGTGGAGGGTTATCATAACTATGTAGGACTAGATTTTAGTGATATGGTTGCACATTTACCATTTTATCAAAAGGATTAGTCATTATCTATTTTATTTTTCCCTTGCTATTGAAATTTTTCTTTTTTTTATATACTTTAATTTGTATAGATTATTCTATCTTCTTTGTGTAATGAAATTTATTTCGTCTATTTTTCATACAATGGTTCTTTTTTTAATATATTTATATTCAATATATCATTTTAATATTTTATAAAACCATTTACTCCAGTTTATTTGATACTCAGGTGTTACTCTATAGCATGTTGTGATCAAGTACTCCCTTTTAGTATACAATGGATCTAGTTAGGAACTCATTTGTGAAGGAGTCACGTTTCATTCCATTAATGTATCATGATCCAGTATTAGATTATGAAATTGGAAGATAGTAAGGTCATGGTAATTTAAAAGTATGATTCTCAAAAGACATAATTTTTTTATACTAATGAAGCAAGGTATGATGTGTTCTCATGTTTTTACTATGATATTAATTATTTAATAATGGGTCTATACCATAGATAATGTTTCTAAACTAATGTCACAATTTCAATAATTTACAATATGAAGGGTTTTATATTTTCATTTGAGGTCGTACCCCTGGAAAAAAAATACCAATTTACATAAATATATATTTTTAATTTTCAAAAAATGTGATATGTAAAAATAGAAATGATATTTTGGGAACCTTCAAAATTAATGGATTAATGTTTGTTGAAAATAGTTGATTGTTAAAAATAATAACAATTAAAATTTTAGAGGATGATAAGAGAATTTTTATCTCCAATTCTACAATGAAGAAGAGTATAATAGGGAGTTCAAGTTTATTATATCAATGGAAGGTTAGTATAAATATATTAATGTAAATTTTGTTTTGTAGGTTGATTCATATTTAAAATTTTAAATTATTTCTTATTTGAGAAGTGTGAGGACAATTTCACATTGAATAGAATGGAGTTCTATGATTGTATGAGAGTAATAAGAACACGATTTTTTTAGTGTTGTAAACACAAAGGGTTACTATAAACATTCCAAACATGTTAGAGTACTACACATTTTGTTTCATTACATCCATTGATTACTAATGTAGTGTCCATGGATTAGCCCATTATGGGGGGACTAGAAACAATTGTTGCATCCTTCTATTTAATTATTTATAAAAATTTATTTAGTTGAAGGGAAAAAAATTTCCCTACTAACCATATTAATTTGTATTTATTAAACATCAATGGAAAAACTATTTATGCATTGATTCAATCAATATTTTGGTATTTAAATATCATAGAACCAACACTTCTAATGAGCCTACCCTCTTTTGAAATCATCTAAATCCATCCCTATTTATATCTAATTCATGTGTTGGTAATAATGACAATGTGTATGTTTAAATTGGCCACTCAAACAAGAAACAACATGTCCTAATATATATAAAATGTCTATCATAATTTTCTACTATAATGTATTGATGTTATGTCGATCCTAAAAGAATATATTTCCAATGAAACCGCATATTTATAAATTTTTATCAACCATTAAATGTAAAAATTTTATATATTTGTCAACGAAATATTATTCATTCCTTATAAGCCTAGTTTTGTGAAAATATCATCACAATTAAAAATTATGAAGTAAAATATATATTATTTACTGAATAATTACTTACATCCACTTATAACATCAATCATTAAAATATAATTCCAATATAATTACTCATAATATATTCTTATTATGGTTCTAAATAATTATTCAACATATATCCTCAAAAAAAACTTTTTAAATATTTATTATATTTTATCAACACACATATATTGAACTAAATGATTTACTCATTAACAAGTTCCCAAAAAAATTGTATCCCCCTTATGAAAAAATTTATTCTTTCTATTTACCTAGGAATAATGAAAAATTAAATAAGAAAACAATGATGATAATTTAGGGGTTGGGTTTATAATTTGTTTTTATTTATATTTCTTTGTTTGAACTCACATCATCAACCATAATATTTAAATGATAATCATGGTAAAAAAAATTAAATACATCCAAAAAGCTAATTACGAGTAAAAAACACCATCCTCAACTATGAAATCTCAATGTCCACCTTTAAGTGCATCTATAATAAATCTATGTGATTTGATTTGTAATTTTGAATGCGACGCCTTATATAATTAACCATACATTGATAATCAAAAAATCCATGAAAATGAAAATAATATTCAAATTTAGGTCATGAAACTATGTTATTAACCAAAAAATTTAGTTTGTTGATTGAGTTAAAGAAAATAACTCTTCATTTTTTTATAATCATATAAATATTATCTTTATTATGTTCCAAGACATATATTTATATCCCTAAAACAATACATCATAAAATGTATGTTTCCTATCATTAACACTATTATCCAAATATTCCTAGGAAAATCCAAATTTATCCAACAATATATAGATATTATATATCTAAAAAAATAAATAGTTCCTTTTTTACCTAAGGACCAACATCAAAATAGTGATGCAGGTTTTAATTGGAAATATTTTTACCACTCACATATTTTCAAATTGTAAAAATTTTTAGGTCTTGAGGAATTGATACAGATTAAAATCCTAGTTACTCACCCAAACAACATTCAAAATAAATGATTACATTTATCATAAATAGTTTCTCTTCACACTACAAATTTAGTACAATGTAAATTTATATATTCTATTTAAATCATATTGATAAATTCCCAAGAATACTAAACATGCATAATGAAACAATTCCTTCTATTTATACAATAAATTTCACAATGTATAATTAATTTCATCATACATCAAAATCATAGAAATTCAATCCATTTATGTTCATAACAACTTTTAAAAACATTTATAATTTATATATATTTATATTATCTCCCACATATAAAACAATAATAACTGATTCATCTTAATATACCTTTTTTAGGCGACATAATCATCTAATATTTTCTTGAAACTTAGTTCCATTCATCAAGAGTCCATATTAAAATATCATGAACCTAAAAAATCATTAAAACATTAAAAAATTATTACATATACTATTCCTTTACCATCTCAAATTAATAATTTTGGGTGTTACTCTATTTATATATCATTTTTAACCTCTAAATTGACGAAGGATGGTGTGAAATAATTTGATAAATACGACTAGAACCTTGAAATGAAATTAAAAAAAAAGTAACTCAATATTTATAATAGTGGAAAATAACCAATCATGATAAATCCAATAAATATGGGAATTTAATATATAAATAAGACTTCTTTATATTTCTACACACATAACCTTCTTTATTAAACTTACTATAAAACGTCATAGTATTTTTCAAATATGATCTTTGATTATAAGGATAGTAATTAAGTATCATGGGTTGTGATTATTTACCTAATAAAGTTAACTATTCATAGTATAAACATATTCTACATCCTTTTTTGAATAATCCTCACATAATTGTTTAATATAATAAAATAATGTTTCATATGTCGTTATTTTCAATGTATTTTTTGATGGAATATAATTTTCACAAATGGTAATTATATTTTGAACAACAAAATAATTTCAAAACATTGGATCTAACTGAATTTTGATTTTATTAATCACATTATACTATTTATTTATAATAATTATATTGAACATAACTGATATTTTCATGATATCACATTATGGTGTCCAACATTTTATGCATCCCCTTCTTCACATCAATGAGATTTCTTTTATTATCATTATTCAATTGATTATTGTTTTATCACCTTAAAATTATTATTACTAAAAATATTAAATTTCTCACTATTACGTATTGATATATACATCCATTTGAAGTATTATAAAGGAAAATTAATTTATCACACTCTTTCTAAAACATTCAATCTTTTCCTCTCGTAATATTGATTACACGTGGGAGTTCAAGTCTAATTTCAACATATACGTATTATTTAATGAAATTACAATTTGATTTGTATCTATTATTGGTTAAAAAATAATTTTAAAAATTCACTAGTGTCAAAATTTCATGTAATTAAAAGGATTTCGATGTATTATGTTCTAAAAACATCATATTATCTACAAGAAATGGACTACGGTTATTTAATTTAATGGATTTTTTTTGTGTTTATGGTGATGTGATGATATTTTATATAGCATTATTTTCAAAATATTATATACATATTACACATATAGATTCAAACCCATTATCTTCTATAATATACATTAATGAAAAAAAAATTATGGTTCACATCATATGCATAAACATTTAACTATCTTCAAAGGACTTGATTTTTTTATCAGTTACATAAAACAATAATATGATGGAATTCATAGATAAAAGTATTAAGGTACATTTCTCCATTTTATTATTTCTTCATTAAGAGATAATAAATAAAAATTATTGAACTGATGAAATGTTTAAGTCCTCCCATATTATTCGAGGTATAATTATTATTACCCTTTTGGAAAATGGAAAAAATGTAATATCTTCCGCTATTTAAAATATGAATATTTGGATAATTTCCTCCATAAGTATTCATGTTTATATAACTCTATAAATTTGATCTATGTATCATATTCAAATGTTTTTCTTTTTTTTCTTAGAAAAATCGCATAAATATTTTCTTCTTCTAGTTGACGAATTTTTTTAATGAATTATTACATTAGAAAGAACCATTTCCCTTTAATATTTTCACATCTCATCAATACATTAAAATAAATTATAAAACCTCCATTATACTAATGTTGAGAAGTAGTAATCTAGTTATACATTAACCCATCTATATAAAGTTAATTCAATGATTTAATCCGGTAATCTCAATTATTTGTTTGGAAAAAAAATTTATTTAGTATTCAATCATCAGAGGATTAAAATTAAGATATATTTTACATTATAACATTCCTAAAAATAAAAAAATTACAATTTATCTTTGATTTATATTTTTATTCCACAGTCCTAATATTATCATATTTTTTATGATTCTAATTAAAAATTCAATAAAATAAAATTTTATTATATTTAATTATGTTATATAAGATGTTTATAGAATTAATATTCAAGTTAATATAAAATTTAAATATATAAAAAAAACTCGTTTTTTTACATTGATGATTGCACATGAGCCTCAACCTAGTTGGTGAGGACTCCTTAATTGCATCGAGGAGACCTGGGATAAATCCATGTAGAGGCTAATTTTTGGGCTACTATAATATTATTGTAGTAGTACCATGGTAGGTACTATAGTAGGAACTATGAAAAACTGTAGCAGGTACTATAGCGGGGATTGTGCAGGCACTGTTTGTCACTGTAGCAGTCTGGAATATTCCCTCTTTTGGGCCTTTGGGGCACTGATTTAGTCCTCGAGTCCATTAAGGCCTTCAAGCCACCTAGGAATTCAGGTGAGTAAACAATTCAAGCCCCCTAAAGACCCTCAGTCTACCTTAAGTACAGATGAAAAACAAAAAACCAACAAGGAACAAGCTTCAGAAAGAGGGTGAGGAATGAGCTTTCACCAAAGCATAAGAAAAAAGGATTCCACGAATGAGAGGGTATTGCACCTGCCATCAGGACAAGCCTGTGCATGCATGAGAATGCCTAGACTAACAACTATGGGAGGGTGGAGAGTTGATTTCATGATGAAGATGCTAGAGAGGAGTAGTTCCAATTATTTATTTTGGGTTGTATGTAATTTTGGAAGCCTAGGGGCAATGATTTCCTCAAAGGCCTACGGTCTATGTAATACTTACTCCTACGGGCCTTTTATGGGTTCCACCTAACCCCTTGAAAGGTAAATTACTGAAAAATCAATAAAAAATTAAGGGTTTAGGGCCCATGGATGGATTAAATTGATGATCAAAAAATAAATAATGACCATTCATCATCTCAAACAGATTCTCTTTCTTTACCTTGGAAATAATTTCATTGCAATGAATTTTTTGTTTTTTTTTGGATGAACCCTATAAAATATTTAAATACCTTAATCACAGATCATATAAAAAATAATCATTGAATAATTATCCTCTCACTATAATCCAAAAACAATCAGAATATAAAAAAATAATCATAATTTATGGATCATCTTCCATAACTATCATTATATTGATAGTAAGTCACAAAATAATCATATACATTTTTACCATTCTTTTAAGATTCATCTAATTAAAATTCACAGACATAAACACATTTCAAAAAAATTAAATCTATTAATTAAATATTTAAAAGTATTATTTTTACCCATTATTTTATTGTTTTCAGTACATTGAATTTCAATATTTTCATAAATCTTACATTTTCCATAATCGTCACTATCATTATTATAAACGTTAAAAAAATTCATCAATAAATATATATCCTTATTCTACTTTTGTGAGGTATTTTTTAAATTAAAAATATAGGAATATTTATAAATCCCTTAAATATATATCAAAATTCTTAAAATGGTTTCTATTTATTATGTTTAAATCTAATAATTTTATTTTATAATTTGAATTATATAATATGAAGATATTCAAAACATTTAAAATTATATTTAACATTATCATCCAAAAAATAATATTTTTTTTATAGTCTCATGAATAATAAATTATTGTTCTCAATAACCTTAAACAATATGGAATATATTTTGATAGTGATTGAATAAATGTTATTAAAACATTTGTATTGTTTTTTTAAATTTATTTTCCTTCACCAATTGTGAAACTATTTTTCTCACAAATATAACTCAAAATATTTCATTAAATTCCTATATGTTTAATATTCTTTTTCCCTATAGTCATTTACATAAAAAGTGAAAAATTAATCATTTATTATTGTATTAAATAACCATATGGTCATCCATAAATAAAGAATGAAAACTAGTTTTTTCCTTGATAAATTATTTATCATTCATCATAAAAAAATAAATTCATATGTTTTATTTTCGAATAAAACTTTCTTTTTCATTCAAAATCAATATTCTATTTTATTAATTATTATTTATTCTTATATGAATAACTCCTTTATGATATAACATCAAAATGAGTTTATTCTTCAATTAATCTCATTAAATTATGATATAATGTTCTATAATCTTTATATTTGATAGATTTTAGTAGAATAATTTGAATATAAATTAATTTTTCAATTTAAATAACTATTGAGAATAATGATATTTATTACTCTAAAATCTTCAAATTTTATTCTACAATTACAAAATCTACCTATTCCATTAATAATTATCTTTTCATTTTCATTTTGATCCAATATAAAGTGTTCATTTTCATACCATCCTCACCATTCTATATAAATTCAATTTACATAAACTTTTGATGATCTATAAAGAAATTAATTAATCTTCATTTGGATGTTTGTTAGAATCCCTTTCATATAGTTCTAAACCATCGATAAAATTAATTGTAGGAAATAAAAATATATATTTTTAACTACCATATAATATTAATGATTATTTACAAGTACTCTAAATTTCCCAACAAATTCAATCACTTTTATTACAATTACCTCAATAGAGTCCTCTTTGGGAGGTACAATGTACTACTATATCAAAGTATTAATATGTTTTTTTATTAATAGAAATTAAAATAGACACAATATATATTGTTTTTCTTATACCAATTTTTATGTTTCATCGTCTTTATGTAGTTAATTATTTAATTCTATTCTAGTGATAATAAAATTGAAATATAATCATAATCGTCACACTAAATTTTCTTTCTGGTCAACATAAATCATTCCACTATTTTCAGAACAATGAATAGAAATTAGTTTTAAACTAAATAATAATCATCATAATGGATAATAAATATGAATTTTATTTGTATGAATAATATTAATGTTATTTTTTACAATTTCAAAATCTTAAACATATTGACTAAATTGAAATGAAACAGTTTTTAATAAATTTTAGAATAATATCCATTGTAGAAACAATTAAATATTTTTACCTCAAAACATTTAACTATTTTTTATTTTCAGTTAAATACTAAAACACTAAAAAAAGACATATCGTATGGTTCTTATGTATCAATAGTAATTTGTCTTATAACAAATTTACTGATCGGGGAAGAATTGAATATTTTTTAGTAACATTCAAACATTAGAGAACTATCATTAAATATTAAAATTATTGAGTTATCTTCTATTATTACATTAGTGTAACATTATCCAAAATATTATGTTTTTATGGAGAGTTTGTAAGGTTCACTATTAAAAATAAACTACTAATATAAAAGAACATTTGAAAAGGCTGATATCACATGATCCACAAATATTAAATGCCACAAATGGGATATGATTTTCTTAAGAATCATATTGAATATATATATCCCCATGGATGTAATTTTTTATAACATAAAAAAATGGTGTTCAAATGATATGAAATAGAAAAAAACAGAATCAAATAATTATTATCATATTATTATGGTTTACTACAAAATCATTCACTTCTCATCACACAATTATTTTACAATCAAATAGTGAGAGATGAAAATATTTTTAAACCTAAATTTTTTTTAATTTCACCATAATATTATCATATTTGTGAGGAAATAAATACTCATAATTTATTAATATGAAACTAATACCATCATTATAAAATTATTTTTAGGTATTTTATGTTTTCATTAATTTCACATTCATTATATACAATTATTCTTAATTTATATTATGAGTGGAAAAAATCATTACTTATTCCTCCTCTAAGGTGAATTAATTTAAAAAATCCTTTATTTAACATTAACAAACTGACTCAAAACATCTCTCTTAACTTTTATCTCTCACCGTGAACACATTAATTATATTAAATCATTATCATTCATTAATAATTTTAATTTCAAATTCAAATTGTAAACATATACACATATATCTACTTAGAAATGATTAATTTGAACCATTAGATTAATAAAAATCATTCAAACACTATTGAATTTTATTATAAGTATAAAATTTTACAAAATATACATTTCCTCAATAATAATATTATTTTCCTCACCAAGATGACATGTTTTTGAGTTAGGGAAGGTAAAGTGTCAAACATGATATTGAATATAAATACAATTTCTACATATTTTGAATGTTTATAGAAATTAAAATGTATAATTATTCTTAAAAAATGTTTCCTAGTCAAGTTAAGTGCTAGTGAGAACATCAAATTCCATGTAGGCCATGCATTTTATAAATATTTATGAAAAGGTTCTCTGAACTATCAAACCTAATTATTATGGAATAATTATATTTTTTACCCTCATATGGAACATAAAATTTTTGGATTCCAATATATCATGGTTTCTAATTCATATAGTATCTATTTGAGTCCAATTAGGTCCAAAATGTATTCATATATTGTAACACCATGAGTTTTTTTAATTAATATTTCTCTCTAAAAAATTAAATTTCTTCTGAAAATTGTGTTTCATGAAACATCATATTTAAATGAACCATGACATAATTTTAAAATAATATTATTTCAATATAAATTTTTATCCCATACATTTAAATAGAATGTATATATAGGAATAACAATATTATGAAATATATTAATGACTTGGAAATAAAAAATTAATATTTAATAAATTCATTATATTCTATAAAAATATGTTTCCCTATGAAATTAAATTTAGATCATTATATGTATAAAATAGATATAATTATTTTTTGAAACGTTTAAAAAACATATTTCAAAAAATATGATTTATTTTTGAATTCATCGTGTCAAAAATTTCTATTGTTAAATTTCTATGAATTTTCTAAAACTGAGGATATTTTGATGAAAAGAGAAACTACTGATCTATATTAAAAAATGTATCTTCTTTTAAAAGAGTTTAAAAATTGAAATTGTATTTTGTATTAGTATTTCACAGTAATTAGTTCTTTTTTATTTATATTAATCTAATTTTTTCCTTTTAAATGGATTTTATATATGAATTTCGTATAAAATCGTTTTAAAATCTAAATATACATTTTTTCAAAAAATTATTTTATTTACATTTTAACATTTTCATTTAAAATTAAATTATGAAATTCTAGTGTTTTTAATTTTAAATTTATTCCTATATTATTAACTAAAAGGTTTAAATTTTGTAAACATACCACTTTTAGTTTTTTGTCAAAATTAAAAGTAAATGTGGTAAAATTTATCACCATGGAAATGTATAAATTGGGTTAATTTATATTAAAAATAACTGATAAGGACATATTTTTCATCCATATTCTTATTTTATGAATTAAATTATAATATTAACACCAAATGTTAGAAATTGAGTTTTTTAATGGACCTATGTCTAGGAAGATGACTTAAACATTATTAAAATTAGAGTAAGTGAAAAAACATCACACTCTTATTTTCAATTAGTATAATATTTTCAATATGTGGTTATACAAAAGATATATTAAATAATAAATAGTATACAGAAATATAAAATAATTTTATATATTGTGGAAATTTATTTTTAATTCTTTTTTAATAAAGAAATTTCTTCAATTCTTATACCATAATGATTGAGAAATTATAAAATTAAAGTAAGAAATAAAATAAATTATATTAAAAAATTTAAAATAAATATTTGTTTGATATTTTTAAGATGATCCATGATTTCTATAGAATAAATTTACAATTATATGTTATAATAAAATAGATGTTTTTAATTTTACATTCCTTTATTATGTTTTTAGGTATCAAATAATTGAATATTATGAAATTTGATAGTATGGATATTTTATAAGATTAATATTTTATAGTGTTATTTAATAATTATAAAAAAGTTTAAAAAATAAAAATAATTATGATATCATAAAAAGTATCATAATTTTTCTATTTATGGTCGAATTGAAACCATACAAGTAAAAATTAAAAATATTTAAAATATAAAAAGTTATTCATAAAGTTAAAATTAAAATAAGATAACTTTGGGTTATTGAAAATGGTATTGTTAAAAATAAATCCAATAAATTTATTAATTTTAATTTGTGATTATATTAAAACTGTATCCTTAATTAGCTTCTAATATATTGTAATTTGGTTGTATTTGGATTGAAAATAATTTTATTACAATTTAATCTTCTAAAAAAATCAAAAAATAACCCTATCCTCTCTTATAAACACCACCCTACAAAACCTATTACCCTCAATCATTAAAATATTTCATGATTTCCAAAATATTTGAAAAATAATATCCTCCCCAATATCTATATTTCTAGGTTTTTTATTTTCTCACCAAAGATCAATTCTAAATTCCTCAAGGGTTCCATTCAAGTAGGTGATATTCGAGAGGTATCATTCTCATACTACATCTCATAATTTCTTTTCTTCTTCAACCAACTCCCCATATGTTTCATCTATAAAAGAATTATAAATATAGTATCATTTATATAATGGTAATATTTATTACAAAATAAAAATTTTCTATACAACATATGTGTCATATTCTTTTTCTTAATGGAAGATAATCCAGTATCCATGTTATGATGGTTTACCATCTCTATGGATAATGAGTTTTTGTTTTCCATTACTGCATTTAGGGATGGTAATAATTACTTCTATGACTATAACAGATTTATATATATATATTATAACATGTTTCATTTTCATTATCTAATATATATATAAATTATATTAATTAAAATGAATTATGTTCATGATGACCGAAAACAACCAAATAAACTAGATATTTATCATTAACATTTTATCAAATGAATCAACTTCATACAAAAATTTTATATATGTGAAAATTTAAAGATATTAAAGATAATTAATAATTTATAATTTCACTTATGAAGAATTATTCCATTTTAATATAACTTCCATAATTTTAAACAAGAGAACTGTCTAAGAATCCACGGAACAAATGCTTCTGAAACTACCAAGTGGTACTTTATAACGCATCAAAATGACCAAAAATAAAATTAATAAAATTATTATAAATAAAATACATGTATAATAGTTTAAAAATTATATAATTAATAAATCTAATTTTTTTATTGTCAACATTAAATTCCTGTGTAGAAAAAATTTTCACATAAGTTAAGAGATCTTTACAAGCCACCATATTTTATTTCTGTTTCATTTTTTCCTCTATCCTCCTTAATTTTCTGTTTAATTATTCTTATATTAATATTATTTATTCTAAATAAATTTATCTCACATATATAAAATGTTTAATTATTCTTTAATATATGAAGATATACATGTATGAAATCTTCTATTCTTAATTACATTTCAAAAATTGATTAAATAGAACATCTATATTTTTTTGTCTCTTTTAAAGATCCACAAAAAAAATGTAATTAAAATTTTATGATTTATAAAAATAATACTTATTATTTTGAAAAACATTTTTCCACTTCTTTTTGATTGTAAATTATTATTCTCTTACCACTTTTAAATTATTTTTATATCTTATCTTAAAACCCTCCTTAATCAGAACATTTCCATAGATACTTAACCACTATTTTTACAAATTACCTCTTTACATGGACATAATTTTTCATGATATTTGGTTATTTTTCCTTTATTTTGTTCTATGTATTATTTAAATTCCTTATTTCATGAATACCATTACTATATATGTATTGGTTATTCCTTATGAGTCAATTAAAAAACTCATTTCCTTCCATGGAGAACTCTTATGATTATTTCTGTGGCACACATAAGCATTAAAATATTTTGATGGGTGCCCCTAGATAGTGCTAAAATTAATTGGATAATGTTTATTCTCATGATAAATGAGTTAATGAATTTTTGATCAAACATAATCTTTTATGGTACTATTTCCACCATGTGAAATATTATTGGAAGGTGGATTTGAATAATGTTTATGGTAAGTTATTTGTTGCTACAATATTTAAATACAAATTTTATCATGTGATTATATATTCAATATGTTTTGATTATAATCCACTTTAATGGATTAATTATAGGTTTATCCGAATTATATTTATGACATTTCATAACCTGGGGATATACATCAAATGGAAGGGTGAGTATATGGCATAAGAAGAGGGAAAAAAAGAGAAATAATTTACACGTAATATTGTGAAATATTGATAAGAACATGAGGAATATCCTAAAGTCATGAGATTTTTATATAACATAATAATAATAAAATGAATCATAAATTTGAAATGTGGAGAAAACATTTATTTTAGAAATTCATAAGCATGTCAACAGCGTTTGTCACGGAGGTGTCATAAAAATTATCATGCTTAGACACTGAGGGATCATAAAACTCATAACCTTTGGAAATTAAATTATATACACAATTAATTATAGTGCTATCAGGATGGACCCTTAATTTGTATTAATTTACTAGAACCACATAGATTATAATGAAACATTTCTGAAATATCCCTTGAAAAAAATATGGGTTTCATATCAAAATCACGACGTTTAAAAAAACGATAAAATACAAATATGTATGTAATTATTAACTTAAGAAAAATGAAGGAGGATTCAATATATGTTATTAAAATAATAAAATAGATAATTTTGAAATCTAGGTTAATAAACCTAGAAAATTATGATGTTTGGGTATTCAAAAAAGAAAATAAGAGAATTTCTTGAGAAAAATAGTGCCATTTGGAGAAGAAAACCTGGCATTGAAAGAGGTATGAAACATGGTTTTAGAAAACATTAAAAAGACTGGGTAAATGGGTATTTAATTCATTAAATAATCTCAATATAGTAAATGTATATAATAAAATTTATAAAATAACATACTATTAAAATTGGGAAGATATACCACATAAAAAGGGAACCTGAAAGGAAAAGAGAAGTTATGATTTTCCTTACCCTGAAGAATAACTCCTAAAACTAAAATATTGGGACCTTTGGGGATTGAGTATACCTTGGGAGGACTCCTTGGAAGCTAAAAATTTGAAATAATCCTAGATAAATAAATTTTAGGTAATGTAAATGAGAATTGGGAGGGTATTCTTAACAAAAGAGGATGATTTTTTTATTAATTTACATAGGCACATAAGTAGAGGTAAATGAAAAACCATGGGCTTTCCCACAGTATTTTCTAATGGTATTGGAAATATGGTAATCCTTTAATGATATTTTAAAACACAAGAGTATACCTGAATTTTAGATTAATTATTATATCATTATGAAGTTATTAAACTTACTTAAAACCCAAAATTGTATTTTTACTTTTCTCCGAAAAATAAATATTTTAGATAATTCTCATAAATTCACCCTAGACTAATTTTTATGTGATAATTTCAAAATATAAGTTTATTTTATCATAATAGATATTTATGTATGATAAATTTAACTTTAAAAATATAAAAAACTTTATTTATTAAAAATAATAGTGGATAGAAAATTCATAGTAAAACACATAGTAAATTTTTTGGAAAAAAAATAAAATTATCTTATCATTTAAATTTAAATAATAGTGTTCTAATCATACTATATAATTAAAATAAAAATTATTAGTAATACCTTAGTTTATTATAATAAATATATATTTTTTTAAATGTAAAATTTCTATCCTAAAACCCAATTTAACATATTAGTCATATTATTAAGAAAGAACTACCCTCAAAATGTAACTGACGAAATGAAAATATTATTTATAAAATGGGATTGAAAATTAATTAAATAAACCCTTGATACATAATCCATTATAACGCATACATATGACCTAATGGTAAGGTGTGTGATAGTAATAGTTTCATGGGACGACTCGGGGAAAATCATCTGTATGTATTTTCTACTAACTTGGTTTTCTCATGTAGGATATTTCATTTAAGCATAACATGTTGATGATTAGAATGGTATTGGTCAATATTATGGACTGATGATGTTACCTCCTTCCCAAGATCAGACAAATGGCCTTCATATGGCACAACTCTATAAGTTGAATCCATCATTTATCCATTCTGGATTAATTTACCACTATAATTTCTATTTATAAAAGAAGTTTTATCATTAAAATTATTATTATGAGTGTGATTTCTATTGGTCATATTTACCAATTGTTATATAGAGATCGAAACCCAACTGTTACCATTCAATTTATACTTATATCGTCAATATATAGATATAGTTTTATTGAGTATAAAATAATAGAACACATTTCTATGAAACAATTATCATTCAGAAATTTTGAGTTGTTACATTTTTCGACTCTTAAGAAATTTCGTCCTTAAAATTTTAAATCATTATTTCTATTGAGAAGAGGTGTGGGTGCATTTTACTCATTGTTTTCTCATGTTCCCACATGTATTCTTTATATTTCTAGTTCCATGATAGTACTTTAACGAGGTGGGTAGTATAATTGCGTATAACCTCATCTCTACTGTCCAAGATCACTAATAGATTCTCCTTATAATACAGGCCATGTTCCATTAGTACCACGTCCTGATTCAGTACATGTTAATATTTAGGTAGGTACATAATCAACAAGGATATGTGAAAAACATCATGAAATTAAGCTAGGTTTTGTGGATGTGTAACCTGATTGGACACTACTCTTATACGATAAAAACATTCATAGGGTCCTATGTAAATGGGGTTGATATTACATATCTTCCCAAACTCATGACTCTATTCTTAGGTCAAATTTTAAAGAAAACATTATTTCCAATATAAAACATTAATTCCATTCAACAGTTTTTAGTATAGCTCTTATATCGAGTCTGAGAAACTATAATATGTTGTTATATGGAATGAACATATTATTTCAACCCTTTCACAAGACCAGTTATAAGGAGCTTTCCATCACCAACTTCATCCCAACAAGTAGAAGTTCAACAATTCTTTCCATATCGAGCATCATAGCTTTCCATTGGAATACACGAATTAAATTTTTTCTGGTATTAGATCTCAACTAATGGGAGATGCTGATTCCATTCAACTTAAAATTCCATTGATAATTTCCTCAGTATATCCATGAGTGTTTCAAGATTCCATTCATATTGGCCATCAATTTGAAGGTGATAGGATATACTAAAATTAAATACAGTTTTTAGATCATGTTTAATACTTATCCATACATTTGATGTGAACCTTAGATCATGATCATAAATGAATGAAAGAGTAACTACATTTATCCTCTCCACTTAATTTATATAAATCTTTAAATATTGGTCAAGGAAGAAAACATCTCAAATAGAGATAAAATGGGTAGTCTTGGTGAGATGGTCACTATAACCCATATCACATTGTTTCCTTTGGATGCTTTTGGGAGAATAGTGAAAAATTCAAGAGTGATATTATCCAACATCCATAGAGGTATAGGTAATGGTTGTAATACCCCTTTAAAAATTCGTTACACTTCCTTTAATTAAAGACACACCAGGCAGATTTTATTATAGTATAAAATCTCTCTTTTCTTGTTTACCAACAAATAATGATCACAAATTTCCCTATAAATTTTCATTATTCCAGGATATATAGAGTAATTATAGATATTATCTAAATCCATCAACTCATTATTTATTTATGGAACAGTTGAAACACATATCCTTGTAAAAAATTTCTGTACAACCTTCTTGATCCATATTGTACGCAGGAAACATCAAATTCTTCACATACTCTAATTCCTTCTATAAAAAAGGATCTTCTATTAGAGATGACTTGATATTTAATATTTTTTATTGTTTAGAATGTATTTGGGATAGGGTTGATGATTTCACTTCCCTTATGATTCCCATGTCTAGTGTTTTTAGGTATTTTATAAGTGAATCTCCTTGAATCCTCATCATTTCCAAAACAATAGTGTCTTTCCAACTTAATGCATCAACAACTCTGTTTTAACTTTTTTGGTGACAATGAATTGAGAAATTATAGTATTTAGGATGTTGAACCATCTCTTCAATCTCTTGTTCTATTTTTTGTCAAAATATACATTAAACTTTTATGGTCTGTGTATATATCACATTCCACCCCATAACGATAGTGCCTATATATCGCTAGAGGAAAAACAATAGCAACCTACTCCAGGTCATGTGTATGATAGTTCTAGTCATGGGACCTCAATTATCGAGATGTATAAGTAATCATATTTTTCATTTTTTATGATTACATGTTGAATACCATTACTTGATGCATTACTAAAAATAATTAATCCTTTTCCAATAGTGTATAGAGTTAACATGAGTGTAGTAACCAATGTCTTCTTTAGCTGTTGGAAATATCTTTCGCACTCCTTTGTCCAAATGAACATGACCACTTTTCAAGTAAACATGGTTAATAGATTAGAAACTCATTATAATTTTTCAAAAAATCACCGATAATATTCTGCTAATCTGGTAAACTCTAAAATCTATTACTATTATAGGATGAGGACACTAATCCACAACCTTTGCGTGGGAAGAATAAACTAATGTTGCATTATTGGTTATAATGTTCCCAATGAAAGAAGCCTATTGTAACCAAAATTCACATTTTATGAATGTTTTAAATATATTTTCCTTCCTTATAGTTTTCAATGTAATAATAAGATGATCCTCTTTCTCCTTTAATCTTTTAGAATATATTAGAGGATCGCTAATAAAAGCTACCAAAAATCTATAATGTTATTCCTTAAATACTCCATTAATTAACTAGGTTTTAATTGTAGAAGAATTATTCAATCCAAAGGTCATAACAACATACACATAATTTTCATATCTTATTCAGAAGGTGGACTTTGGAATATTTTATTTATTCATCCTTAATTGATGGTAACCAGATTGAACATCAATCATGAATAAGAATTGGGCCCCACAAATTTGGTCAAATAAGTCATCAATTAATATAATAGGGATATTATTCTTCACAATGATCCCATTTAGTTCTCTATAATTAATTTATAGTTGTATTGATTCATCCCTCATCTTCACAAAGATAACTATTTCTCCCAAAGGAAACACACTTTGTCAGATAAACCCCTTCTCTAAAAGATCTTGGAGTTGTTTCTTTATTTACTTTGTCTCCACATCTTCTATTCTATATAGGATCTTTGATATATGCTGGAATCTAGGGATTAGTTCAATGTATAAATCTACCTATCTTTATGGGGAGGTCCAAGTAACTCCTTGGGAAATATTAAAATGTTTTCTTGAATGATGGGTACATTTTCTATTGATATACTTTAATTTCCTTCTTCATATTCACTAATCATCTATGTAAATAGGTCTATTAGTAGTGATTATAGGAAAATCCCATGTTGAGATATATCAACTTTGAGAAAAAATTATGTTTTATATTTATGTCTATTGATATTTCCTTGATTATAAATTTAATCTATTCATTATACTTTGAATCCCAGTCCATCCCTAGTATAATGTCAAATTAAATCATAGGAGTTACTACATGATTTATGATTATATTATTTTCACCAAATTAAATACTAGATCTTATATACACTTATGATTCATGGATAATCCTCCTAATAATCTTTGCTGATAGTTCAAATTCTAGCAGTTTAGGGATTGATTATATATTCTTTGATAAATTGGAGGTAATAAAGGAATGTGTAGAAGAAGAATCAAACAATGTACTTTCAAGCATTGAGAGAACAAAGATTTTTTCTACCACCACAAAATTTGTAAGATAAAATTTAGCTATCATGATATATAAATAAAAACCTTTCTCCATTTTCCCCTAATGTGGTTGATGATGATACCCCACAATTAACTTTTGATTTGGATACTGATTGGAAAATTTCCAAAACTGTCTACACAATAAGAATTTGAATTTAGGTAAGTACTGCACCATATTTCCTTTGAATTTAGTATTGAAAATATGGGACTCCACCTCACTATGATATTTGTGACAAATATGGCCATCTCTTTCACACTTTTAAAATTACTGTGTCCTATGAAAGTAGTTCCCCGAAATCTTTATCCTACATTTTTTTCATGTGGAAAGTTCCAATTTATTTCCCCTATCATGATCAAAGCTCTTATCTATATTTTTCTTTAAATATCACTTATTATCATTTGATCTATAGGATCTATAAATCATTAAATGCTCTATTCCAACCTTAATTGCACTTCTCACTATCTCTTTATAGATTTCATAGTCTCAATTGGAAAGATTATTTCGTAGATGGGGTCACAGTCCATAAAATAGACTATGAACATTTCCATTAGGATACAAGAAAAATATTGATGTATAGAAATAAATTCTTGTAATGTTTATCTCATAACATCCCACAAATTCATTTTAATTCTCCTTCATATATAATAATTCTTTTTCTATTTATATTGACATTGAACGGGGGGAATATTTTTGTAAGAAGGGGACCCAAAACTACTCCCACTCCACCACATCAATATAACCTCTCGGTTTCATGTTTTTACCCAGTTTCCATCACTTATCTGATTCTCCCCCTAATAGATACACTTCCAGGGTGACCTTCTCATGTTCTATCGAATATAGTACAAAAAAGATCTTTTCTATATAGCTTATCCATTTTTCGACTATCAATGTTTCAGTAGATCCACTAAATGTAGTTGGTTGTTTATATATAAAGGACTTAATAAAAACCTTTTACATTTGAGGTGAATATAGTCTCTCAATAAGATTCAATTTATTGCTCATAACAAGTGTCAGTGGTTTCATCATTCTGATGAATTTTTTCATTTTGGATTATGTCGGTTGGCTGTCTGCGTATGGTCCATTATGCTAACCATTTACACAGGTTCTCATATTTATTTAAATTTTCTAAAAAATAAAAACATAGTGAGAAACATGTTTCAGTTTATAATATTATAATTATAAGAAAATAACATTTCTGAAAATATCACGATTAAAAAGGTTATTCATTAACAATAATTACATATTCTATAAATCATTCATAATTGTTCATAAAAATCTTGTGAATAACCAAATATATCACATGGGGGTGTCGAACTAGTTTCAAAGTAAGTCCAGTTATCATGTACCAAGTTATGCCGAGTAAAGAATGACACAAAATTTTGGATATGTTACCCTTTGGTACATCTGTGCTAGCACAACATCCTCTTGTTTATATA
Organism: Viscum album; assembly: GCA_963277665.1. Lineage (NCBI taxonomy): Eukaryota > Viridiplantae > Streptophyta > Magnoliopsida > Santalales > Viscaceae > Viscum > Viscum album. Next base: position 1,010,289,708 of record OY728141.1, on the reverse strand, counting down.
CATACAACAATTTCCATACCCGAAAACTACATACATAATAATTCATCAAAATACTAGGATTTTTTCTTATTTTAAACATTTCCCTAAGGTTATTCCTAAATACTTCAAATCATAATTTTTATAAATTTCTAAAACATTTTTAGATACCAACTATGTAATCATGCCATTTATTATATAATCATTTATTAAATTGAATAAACAAATGATCTTTTATTATTTAGATTCTTTTATCCCAGGTACATAACAAAATAAATAAAAAAATATTTTAATAAACTTTAAAATGATTCATAATAGGTTCATCCTATGTATATTTAATACATATCCTTACATAGAGATATACATCGAAGGAAAGTATGAGTATAAGTTCCAGTAAGGGAAAACAAGAGAAAGGGTTTAGATGTGATCTTCATAAATATTTTCAAGAACACATGGAATATCATAAAGGAATGATAAGGAAGAATATAATAAAAATATGAACATGAATAATAAATTTTAAATTTTGACACAAAATTTATTTTAGTCATTCATAAGTAAATCACCATGGTTTTTCACCGATGTGTCATAAAAATTATTAAGGTTATTCACCAAGGTTTAGTAAAACATGTCCTCTCTATATATTAAATAATTAAACCAATGAATCGGGGAACTATCTTGGATAAAAAGTACTATGTCTCAATTATTTTGAGGCATATAGGTGATTATAAATAATTTTTCAAATAACCAGTGAAAGAAGAAATGGGTTTCATATCAAAATCATGATGTTCAAAAAACCAAAAGATAATATATTTATGTAATTTTTAACCCATGAAAAAAGGGAATGTTTCATGTATGTTAATCCTAGAATAAAATAATTAATTTTTAAATCTAGGTGAATAACAGTAAAAAAATAAATTTATTAGTATTAAAATAAGAAATTTAGATATTTTTATTAGAAAAAGTGAGAAATTTTGGGAAGAAAATATGTCACCCTAACAGGCATGAATCAATGTTTTAAAAAAAATTAAAATAGATAGGACAAGGATCACAAATTAATAAATGAAAATTAATATATAAAAGGTATATAATAAAATATAAATCATAACATAGTATGGAAATTTTAAAGACATACCACATAAAAAATTGATCTTGAAAGGAAAAGAGAATTTTGTATTTCCCTTACCTTGAAGAGTACCTCTTAAAACTAACTGATTGGGACTTTTGGGGCTTGATGACACATTGGGAGGACTAAATTGCAGGTAAATATATTATATATTTGTGGAGGATGAAATTTTAGTGATTGGAAATATAAGGACCCAGCCTTAAAAAATTACATAATATTGAATTCAATGAATAATTAACAATAAGGATCTTCTCAGGTTCAAGGTTTTAGATAATTATGACATAATTGTTACATCTCAAAAGAAGAAAAAGAATACACTTATACTTAGATTCCATTTTTTCCACAAAATATAAACTCCTTAAAAAAAGAGTCATGTATAGTTCCATGTTCAGACATCATGACATTTCCTTAGCCCGTCATCAACCCTACTAAATTTTATGTCCTGTAAAAAACATTTCAAAAAAAATTTGATGACCACAAAAATCTCAATAATGGATACACATTGAAGGAAAACTAAAAGTTTTTCAAAACAACAAGTAAACCATGAATAATTTATCATAAGTAATAATTTTCACCTTTATGAAGCTGTAAATACTATTCAATGAATAAATGATCAATGATTACCATTTTTTAACCAAAATATTACTATAAAACCCATACAAATAACACATAACCTATAAAGGTAACTTGGGACATAAACAAACATAAATGGAATACCAATAAGGTCAAATTCCACACATATCACTAAATAGAATATCCATACGGCCAACTTCCATACCCAATTCATTGGAGGTTATATCGTAACCACCTTTCCTGTAACACGACCCCACCCATCAAATAAAATCATAACACATAAATTATTTCACATAAAAACATTTCATTAATATCATTTCATTTAGAATCACAATAAATAATTTTAAGAAATTAAAATAATCATTCGATTTAAAAAACCATTTTGAATACAAAAATATTTAAAATAGTATTTGGTTTTCATTTAACCTTTAAAAACATTATGTCTTGTTAAGAAATCCAAAGATCAAATAATCCATGTGGTAGTCAAAAGGTTGTTGTCATCACGTACATTAAAAAGAAACGTATTTTTTCGTCTAGTAAAACGATTCGTAGAGAAAAGATTCATTTTGAATAAAATTCAAAAGTGGTTTATACACCGTATAAATCAATTTTGTGTATAAATTAATGGAAAATATAAATAATAAAGATAATATCAACCCAAAGAATGGGAATTGGATTAAGAAGTTTCCTTACCTTCTGTCCGACTTGACCCGTTCATTCTTTAATTTCTTGAATAATAAACTAAAGTTAATTTCTACTTTCTTAAGAACCTTTTTAATGTTAATTATTATTTTTATATCAATTATTACCATGTCATAAACATTATTTAATCATTTAATTTAATAACTGTCATTCTGCCATTATTTATTACTTGAGTAAAAAATAGTCTTCTTATAATTACATGTTGTTCATGTTGTCAAAATTTCATTATATCTAGAATTATTTTCATGATTTAGAAATCATATATATCATATATATCTAGTATATACATGTATTTATAATAGTAAGTAACATTTGGAGTTAAGAAATTAAATGCACCGTTCTTGGATACGGTAATCTATACGTACGCATGAACGCTAATTTCATTTCTATTTCATAATTTAATGAAATTAGAACATAATGATACATAGTTGTGTTATAATTATATATATTATCATATATAATATCATTAAATATATACTTTATATCTACCATGTATTTTATGAATAAGTCATGTCACTTTGAGAGGTTAGTTTCCAATCCACAGAAATAGTATGAGATAATTGAGCAATCATCGTTTAGTGAGGTGTTAGTTTTCCATCCACAGAAATAGAATGTTGATTACCCATTACATGGATTTGTGTTTATGTTTAGTTCAAATACATATGATAAAAAAATCTTTTTATATTGAGCTACTGTTTTTATTAAAAAAATAGAAAAATAAAATGATTTTATGGGGTTGGAGAAGTAAAATAAAACAAAAGATCTTAAGAGGATACATTACCTTTAAATTGAGTAGCTCCACTTGGATTGAACCCAATGGGTTTCTTTAGGTGATTTATACCTAAGGTATGGGTTCTAGGATGAATATAGGGATCTTGGAAGATTATTAGAGAAGAGGTTTGAAGAAACAAGTACTTGATAAGACTGAGGAATGAGTTAGAAGTGAGGGCTTTTATAAGGGCGAGGATGCGCTCTTTAGGAATGTCTGAAATAATTATTTTATTATAAACTCATCCTCACATTCAAAATGCCAAAACATCAATGAAAACAAATTTTATATGACTAATGGTATAAATAAAATAATCCAATAATAATTGGACAGGTTTTGGATATTGTTTTAATATTTATAATCTTATTTATTAAAATAGTTAATTAATTGGGTAAATATTGAATTCTTATTGTGTCACAAATAATTTAATATATTTTATGTCCAAAAATTATAAAAAAAATACCATGATGTAGGAAATAAATTTATCTTTCAAATTAATATTTTTAGTCAAAAATATAACTTATATAACCCATGTAAAAATTAATTCATTAAAAGATATTTTTTAAGTAATTGTTTTACTTTACTTTAAATTAATTAATATAAAGTGTCATTATTACTCCCATGTGGATTCATGAGGTCCCAAACTCGGCCCAGGGATTCCCATGGTCGGATATAAATCATACAATAGGATTAGAAAATATGTTATGTTAATTTAATATTATTATAAAATTATATTTTACCCTTATTTTTTATATTTACCCTTTAATCATGGTAAATAAAATATTTACTGACGTAAATAATTAAAATGTCTAAAAGTAAAAGTTACCTATTTAAATTTTTTTTACCTAATGATTACAAATATGGTATCCAATTTTCTAAATTCAAATAACTGAATTTTCAGAAATTAATTCAAAATTAATTCTCGTTGTTAAAACAGATATCCTGTTTTTAAGAAATAATAACTATCTAACGATTGGCACTTGTTTATTTCCAATTTCAAAATGAAATTACTTCTAATGAAAAAAATTTGATTAAATGTTAAAAATATATTCTAATTGAAATTTAAATCCAATTTAAAATATAATCTAACAATATAAAAAATTAGATAAAATGGCATTTTTTGAATTAAAATTCAGTATTTTTCATTATTCATAAAGAAATTAATTTTATCAGAAAATTACCAAAAATTTTTCCAATGTAAATTTTTCTATCCCGATTCTAAAGAAAACATTTATTTTGTAAAATAGAGCATATAATAATGAAAAATACTAGATTTATAGAGGGTTCTCCATTAAAATGAGGTAAATTGACTTTTTAATGAAAATTATGCTTAAAATTAGATTCATTCACATAATAAGCCACTAACATGTATAGGATACATGTAAAAACATTTAACGAACATGTATAATAATATTGTAGTAAGTTAAATTAATTCCCTCCGATATAATTTCTAGGCATTAAATACAATTTAAAATTATAATATTATATTATTAGTGTGAAACATAAGATTTCAAAGAAACCTGATCTTGCGTATTGGTTATGCTATCGAACATAACTATCCCTTTAAAGTAATATAAATATTTAATTTAAAAATATTAATTAACATTCAAATGTATTATTCTTTATTTACATGGGATGTTACATCCTTCCCCCTTTTGGGAAAAGCATCCTCGTAATTTTAATTCACTTATCAAATAAGTGGGGGGGTATTTATCTCCCATAACGTTTTCAAATTCTGACGTTTCCACTTCAACCATATGGGTTTTCCACCAAACCATTACCTGAAAAATTACCTTCTCCAACAACACTTGCTCTCTATGGTCAAGAATTTGGACTGGTTGTTCCTCATAAGAGAGGTTCTCTTCCAACTGAACTACCTCTGCGCTCAAAACATGAGATGGATATGGCATATACAATCTCAACATTGAAACATGAAAAGCATTGTTTACTAGAGATAAACTTGGGGGTAAAGAAACTGTTTACAAAACTCCTCCAAATTTCTCTAGTATTTCAGGAGGTCCAGTGAACCTCAGACTCAACTTTCCCTTCATACCAAAATGCATAACACATTTCCATGGAGAAACATTGAGAAAGACATGATCACCTACCTTGAATGGTATATACTTCATCCAGATATCTGCATAGCTATTCTGCCTACTCTGAGTTGTTCTCATGTTATTCTGAATCAACTGAACCTTTTCTTCCATCTCATCTACCAATTATAGCCCCATCAGATTTCTTTCTAATTCTTCATCCTAAAAATCTGGAGTTCGACAACACTTTCCATATAATGCCTCATATGGAGCCATCTGTATACTAGAATGAAAACTATTTTTATATGAAAATTCATACAATTAAATATGTCGGTCCCAACTTCCCTGGTAATCCATTAAATAAGCTCATAGAATATCCTCCAATGTTTGAATCGATCGTTCTAACTGCCTATCTGATTGAAGATGAAAAGTTGTACTAAAATTTAATTCAGTACCCAATGACTTCTGAAGGCCTTTCCAAAAGTTAGGAATAAACCTGGGATCACGATCAGATAAAATGGATAGGGGAACACCATGAAACCTAACTATCTATTTAACATACAACCAATAAAGTTGATCTACAGACAAAGTATCTCAAATAGGAATGAAATTAGAAGATTTAGTCAATCAATCAACAATAACCCAGATTTCATTGTTACCTATATATGTCTTTGGTAATCCCACAACAATTTCTATGAATATATTTTCCCATTTCCACTCTGGCACCGGAAAATACTGAAGCATCCCTTTTTATAGATTCCACTCTACTTTATCCTGCTTAAAAGTCCAACACTTCATAATAAAATCTTAAATATATCCTTTCATTCCATCCCATAAGTAATACTCCCAAATATCTCTATAGATCTTAGTTCTTCTAGGACGAACTAAAAACATAGAACTATTAGCTTCACAAAACAACTCATTCTTCAACTGTGAATCATAAGGAACACATAATATTTTATCAAACCTCAAAACACAATCATTATCAATGGTAAATTCAGGAAACTTACCCTTCTTAACCAACACTACCTTTTTCTGTAACTCACTATCTTCCTTTTGTGCTTACATAATTCTATTTAAGAGAGATGATTCCACTGAAACTAAAAACAAAATATAATAATTTCATGCACTGAAAAATTCTATGAGAAAGTTCATCAAATAAAAAACCAAAGGATATCATTCCAAATTTATCATGGTTAATGATGTATTACATTTTCAACTCCAAGAATTAGCCACTTTATTTGATTTTCATGGATGGTAATGAATCGTGCAATCATAATCCTTGATTAATTCTAGCCATCCCCTCTATCTCATGTTCAATTATTTTGAGTGAATATATACTTTAGGATTTTGTGATCAGTATACATCTCAAAAATTACTTCATACAAATGGTGCCTCAATATTTTAAAGAAAAACAGTAGCTAATTCCAAATCATGTTTAGGGTAATTTTACTCATGAGGTTTCAAATGTTGTGAAGCATAATCAATTAAATGATCATTCTGCATAAGGACACAACCATATCCTTTCAATGAAGCATCACTATAAATAACAAACTCACCATTTCTAGAAGATAGTTCCAAAACTAAATCATTCACCAATCTTATTTTCAATTCTTGAGAACAATCATCACATTATTTTTTCCATATGAACATAACACCCTTTCGAGTATATTTATTCATTGGACTTGATAACAATGAAAAATTCCTACCAAACCTCTAGTAATAACCTTACAAACCAAGAAAAATACGGATCTCTGTTATATTTGTGGGTCTTGTCAATTCTAAAAAAACTTTTATTTTACAAGGATCAATAGTTATGCCATTTTTTTAAACAATGTGACCTATTAATGAAATTTTTTGTAACCAAAAATCACACCTACTGAATTTTCAATACATTTTCTTTTCTTTTAAGGTTTTCATGAGAACCCTTAAATGACTTTCATGTTCCTCTTTACTTTTAGAAAAAACCCAAATATCATCAATGAACACAACCACAAACTTATCTATGAAAAGACAGAAAATTTTATTCATTAGATCCATGAATATAGCTATAAGGCCCTAGCCTTAAACCTTACATAATCTTGAGTTATTACAAGATTATACATTGAGGATCTTTTTATGTTTAGAGTTTTAGAGGATTAGATCATAAAACTGTCATTATATTCCACATTTTAAAAAAGTGGTTACATAAAAGATAGTATTCATTCATCCCATCAACAGAAACATATTTAAAATAAAACATTGATTCTTTATTGAAACTTCCTTAACACTCTCATCCCATCATGAACCTTTCCCTTGACCTGAGAAAAAAAATTTCAAAAAAAAACATGGGATGAGCATAAAAAGCCCAGTAAAGGATACACAAAAAAGGAAAACTGTTATTTTTTCAAAAACAACAAGTAAACCATCAGTAATTTACCAAAGTAATACTTTTCACATTTATGAAGTAGTAAAAACTCTTCACTGAATAAAAGATCATTACTTACCCTTTTTAACCAAAATATTACCATAAAACCCATATAAAGAACACATAACATATAAAGGTAACTTGGGACATTAACATACTTAAATGGAATAACCATACGGTCGATTTCCACACATACTTAATAGAATAGCCATATGGCCGACTTCCATAACCAATGCATTGGAGGTTATAACGTAACCACCCATCCTGGTATTCACAGCACCACCCGTCATATGGTTTATCATGTAACCACCAGTCAAATGTCCATGTACCATTATAAAAATCATAAGACATAAAACAAATATAATGGAAAGAAAACATTTCCACAATTTGATCACAATATATCACTTAAATATATTGACATAACAAATCCATTATAAAAAAACATTTTCAATACCAAAATACATAAAAGATTATATGGTATTTATTTAATTTAAAAAAAATTATGGCTTGTTCAGGAAGCCAAAGACCAAATAATACTTGCGGCAGCGGCAAAGGTCATTGTCACCGCGTACGTTAAAAGAAACATTCCTTTTTGTCATTTTGTAAAACACTTCGCAGAAAAAGATTCCTTTTGTATAAAAATAAAAGTCAAAGGGGTTTATACACCGTATAAAAGAAAGTTGTGTATAAAATGAAATATGCCTCAATGAAAGGAGATTGAGACGAATTCCCTTACAAAGACGGTATCCTTGGTTTAAGGATAAATCAATTACATAACTATGTGTGACAAAAGAATACACCAAATATAAGTGGATATTAAGTGTAAAACAATTTGGAGGTTATTCACACATATTCATAGAACGACATATTCAAGGAGTATAAGTTTATCCCAAAGAATCAAATTTCTGTTAAGAAGTTCCCTTGCAAAAATTTGACAGCCTAATGGCGTCACTACAAAATTCAGAAAATGAGTTGATGAGAGATAAAAAGGGAATATCATCACATGGAAATAAAATTTAAATCAATTAGGATATATAAGAGCATATACCAACCTAATAGTATGTGAATTAAAAGACATAACAAAAGAATACTTTTAAAAAGAGGAGGGTGAAAGGTTCCCTTACCGACATGGGTATCTTTCAAGACATGCACCCCGTGAAAGAAAGACAATAAAACATTGATGTAAATACTCATAAATGAAATTATATTACACAATGAGTAAAATAATGGGTAGTACATTCACCACTCAAAGGAAATTGTGGAAAATTTAGCATAAATCTCATGGGAATAAAAGTGAGATGAAAAATCCCTTACGAAAAATCAGCAGCCTAACGGCGCCACATAAAACTTACAAAAATGGAATGATGAGGTCATATAGGGTATCTAATAATATTAAAATAAAGTTTATAGAAAGATTAATATAAAAGAACATCCCCCAATATAACAAATAGGAGCATAAAAGAAGTGACATAAAGGAGAGTACTTAAAAAGAAAGAGAGAGGTTAGATCTCTTACGAAAATTCGGCAGCCTAACGGTGCCACTCAAAACTTCCAAAATGGTTTGATGAGAGAGAATAGGGTCTCTCATCATATGAACATAAAAATTATAGTAAGATTAATATAAAATAACATCCCAATAATAAAAAATATGATCTTTAAAAGTAATGAAATAAAAGAGCATACTTAAAAAGAAAGAGAGGAGTAGGATCCCTTACCGCGGGTCCGACTTGACTCGATCGTTCATTAATCTCCTGAATAATAAACTTGAGTTAATTTCTACTTCCTTAAGAACCTTTTTCAAGTTCATTATTCCTTTTATATCACTTATTACCATGTCATGAACACTATGAAATTATTTTAGTTAATAATGGTCCTTTAAACGATCATTGGTACTTGAGTCAAAATATTCTCTTTATAATTACAAGTTGTTCATATATCCATTATATACAGAGTTATAATCATGATTTATATATCATATATATCATATATATCCAGTACATATTCATTTTATACTATTCCATAGCATTTGTATATAATAAACGAAAAGCATCGTTCATGGAGATGGTAGACCGTACGTACGCATGAACGCTACTTTCATTTTTTCTTTTTCATATTAATGGAATTAAAAATAAATGATATATATATATTATATTTCCAGTATAATATATATGTTATATAGGCACATATATTCATTAATTTCATTCATTATACATTCCATGTATTGCATGTACGAGTCACATCACTTGAGGGGGCGGTAGTCTGCACTTCCTCATATGAAATTATCGCATTTACACAACATGAAAAGAATAAAGGTATGGTTTAAATATAAAATAAAGAATCATATAGTAAACCTATATACCATATATATAGTATATAATATACAGTGACATCATAATGGCCACCTTTAAAGAAGTTAAAAGAATATTGAACAATCATCGTTTCGTGAGGCAGAAAATCGCCAACCACAGAAACAGTATGTTCTTTAACCATTAAATGAAGGTGTTTGTAAGTTTATCTCGAATCCTTTTTATAAAAAACATTCTATTATATTGAAGATAATAGAGTTGTTACAAATGAAATTAATAAAAAGAGTTTATGGGGTTGGATAAGCAAAATAAAACAGAAGGGCACAAGTGAAGACATTACCTTAAAATCAGGTAACTCCCTTTGGTATGAGCTCAAAGGCTTCCTTGGGAAGACTTCTGCCCAAATTGAGGCTTAAAGGAGTAAGATAGGGATGTTTACAGACAAAATGGGTAGGGTTTGGCCGAGCCAAAGGCTTTGGAAGTGTGGTTAAGGAGGAATAGGTGGGGGCCTTTTATAAGAGGAGAGGAGGGGCACTCATGGAAAGTAAATAAATGTTACTTTATTTTAGAATGAGTTTCAAACTTTAATGGTCACACATTGATTTTTTTCAAGGATAATGTGATAAGGGTTCTAAATCCACCCATCCAATAGGTTTTGGACATGTGTTGGTCTTATATTATACATTATCATTCCATTTTATTTAAATCGTTAAATTATGTGGTCATCGCTGCATCATCATGATATCATAAATAATTTACTTTATTTAATGTCTAAAAATTATACAAAAAAATACTATGATGTAGGAAATCTTTTTATATTTCAATGGATTATTTATACTCAAAAATCTGACTTGTATAACCCCATGTATAATTTTTTTCGTCAAACATCTCATGTTTGTGTCATTTTTACTTTAACATTAAATAAAAAGATATTTATGTCATTTTCCAACCAAAGTGGCTCCATGGGGTCCCCAAGATGAACCATGGATTTTATTGGTCGTCCATGAAACATAAAATGAGGGTAGGACATGTGTCTAGGTCATTTCATTTTATTAAAACATTATTCTTACCTTAAACTTCACTAATTACCTCTAATCGCGATTAAAAGTTACTATTCACCAAAAAAATTTCCTATTCCCATTGAACCACATTTTACTTCTTAATGACAACCATGTATGTCGGATTTTTGAAATTCAAAACACAAAGATTGAAAAATTTCATTTAAATCGAAAATCAGTTTTTATAAGTACCACTTAGTGGTTTCACTATTCATCAAAAATTGAAGTTTTTTAGAAAATTACCAAAAGTTCACCCTAAGCTATATTTGATATTCTGAATTCAAAAATGATTTCTATTTTACAAAATTAAAAACCTATAAGTTGAATTAATTAATTTAATAATAAATTCCTGCTGTCAAAACAAATAGCGTGTTTTTTATGAAACAAAATGTTTCAAAAGATTGACACAAGTTTAAGTCTGATTTCAATGTGAAATTAATTCCAACGACCACTATTGGATTAAATGGTAAAAATATATTCTATTTTCACTTTAAAACCAATTAAAAAGATAATATAATCATATAAATAATTTAGATTAAAAGAGTTTTTGAATTAAAATACAACATTTTTCACTATTCATTAAAAATTGAACTTTTTCAAAAAAATACCTAAAATTTACACATAGTAAATTTTCATGTCCCGATTCTAAAGAAGAAATTTATTTTTTCAAATATAACACATAAAATGTTCAATAAGTGGATTTAAAAGAGGTTCTCCATAAAAAGTCGGTTAATCGACCTTTTAAAGAATATTAGAATGTTTACGCTTAAAATTGGATTCATTTGCATTTTTAATCCTCTAACATTTATTGTAAAAAGTAAATTTTTTTGACAAACATAAATAATCATTTTTTAGTTTTTTCTGTTCATTCCCGCCATTACAATGGCTAGGCATTAACTACTATTTAAAATAATTTTATTTTATTATTAGAGTGCAACGTAAGATTCCGAAGAAACACGTTGTTGCGTGTTGGGTACGCCATCGAGCATAGCATCCCCTTTAGAGTAATATTAATATTTTATTCACAAATATTGATAAATATAAAAATGTCTTATTATTTATTTACCTGGGGTGTTACATCCTTCTCCCCTTTTTGGAAATTGCGTCCTCGCAATTTTAAAATTGAACTTGGAAACATCTTTGAAAGTCCCGCATCGGAACAAGAGTCTGTAAAACAATCACTTTAAAATAAAGAACGATAAGTACAGAGGTATCCTGATTTAACCCATACTATGATTCCATGTAGTAAAACATGGACATGGAGGGGAAAACATAGGTTCATGTTCTGATGGAGAGTGATAGAAAACATGTTTAGGATAAAGTTAACAACAACAAAATCACAAACATGTGATGGGTTAAACAGTATTCGATTCCCCAATATGAAAAGTTAATATACAACATTTTTGTTTTATGTTACATTTTATTGAGGAATTTAGTCATAAGGAAACATAATCACTTATCATGTTTACTTTCAACTTTTATTAGATTCCTTACACAAACTCATATTTTCTCCAAAAGATGAGTATTTAAGAAGACTTGGTCACATTAAGAGTACTATAATAAAATTCTAGAGAATAATGTAATCCACAAAATAGAACTATATACTTACCATGTATTTAGACTTTAACCAAAACCAAAACCAAAAAGGTTAGTACAAGATCAGATAATCCAGAAAAGGATAACCCTTTATAAAAAGAAAATCTATTCTTAATCTCCAAAATTTGTCCAAAAAAACCCAAAGTTCAACGAGGTCCATTTGATAAACAAATTGTCCATAAAATACTTCAAAGTAAACCAAACCAATAATGAAACCCGAATATTTAAAGGATTTGGTCGCATAGTCTTCCAAGGTACAAATTAACACCTATCTCCAAATAACATCAGTTACTCTTAAAGTCTCGTATTGAAAAGTAATTAACCTAATCACATATCCTCCATGATAGGTTAATAAATTTCCATAGATAACCCAAAATCAGCTTACTCTTAATTCATAAAATCATATGACTAAAAATAATCAGTCAAACTAACTAGGGACTTTACGTAGTCTAGTGGTAGGCGATAAATACCAGTCGCACTTTGGTTGTGGGTTCGATTCCCGCATCTTTGTCCGACGCGACGGGTTGTCACACGGTATGTGTGTTGTCCTTTTTCCAAAACTATATAATTCTCAAAACATTCCCCAAAACGAGATAAAATCTTCAAAAATAATCATAAAATATTTTAACCTCAATTTTATCTCATACCTTTCATTTTCCATCACAACATATAATAACCCATAATTACCTCAAAAGTAAGGATCATATTAACCCTAATGGTTACCTTTATAATTATTACCTGAACTTCCACATCGATTGGTCATCTCGTACATGATGCATTACAGAACATACCAAGGTTCAAGTGGTTGATCATGACTCCTTGATAGTTGGTTTAGAACAACCATGAGTTTCCTCATTGAATACCCCATTTCATCCAATCTCTTAATTAGAGAACCACCATAGTTTCCTCCAAACCTATTGTCACTTTGGTGCCTACTAGATCCATCCATTCACTAAAAACAGAAATGTTAGTGTGAGTATATCAACAAAACCATCATGTACTAATGAGGAAGATAACCACTAAGATATACTTACTTATTCAGTTTATCTAAAACTAGGACTCTTTCTGAAATTCTATCCATTATGGTACTGTCACTTATGCTTAGAGAATACCCTAACCTCTAAAGTTATCTAAACCGACCTATGATACCAACTATAAGGCCCCAGCCTTAAACCATACTTAATCTTAAGTTATTACTAGATTACACATTGAAGATATTTTTAGGATTCGAGTTTTAGAGTATTAGATCATGAAACTAGCATAACATTCCACATTTTAAAAAAGTGGTTACATAAAAGACAGTATTCATTCTTCCCATCAACGGAAACATATTTAATATAAAACATGGATTCTTTATTGACACTTCCTTAACACTATCATCCCATCATTAACCTTTTTCTTGACCTGTGAAAAAAATTTCAAAAAAACTTGGGATGAGCATAAAAAGCCCAGTAAAGGATACACAAAGAGGGAAAACTATTAGTTTTTCAAAACAACTAGTAAACCATGAGTACTTTACCAAAGTAATACTATTCATCTTTATGAAGTAGTAAAAACTCTTTACTAAATAAAATATCATTACTTACCCTTTTGTAACCAAAAGATTACTATAAACCCATATAAAGAACACATAACATATAAAGGTAACTTGGGACATAAACATACTTAAATGGAATAACCATACGGTCAATTTCCACACATACTTAATGGAATAGCCATACGGCCGACTTCCATACCCAATGCAATGGAGGTTATAACGTAACCACCCATCCTGGTATTCATGACACCACCTTTCATATGGTTTATCACGTAACCACCTGTCAAATGTCCAAGTACCGTTATAAATATCATAAGACATAAAACAAATATAATGGAAAGAAAACATTTTCACACTTTGATCATAATATATAACTTAAATATATTGACATAAAAAATCCATTATAAAAAAACATTTTCAATACCAAAATACATGAAGGAGTATATGGTATTTATTTATATTTAAAAACAACATTACGGCTTGTTCAGAAAGCCAAAGACGAAATAATACTCACGGCGGCAAAAAAGGTCGTTGTCACCACGTACATTAAAAGAAACATTCCTTTTTGTCATTTTGTAAAACGATTTGTAGAAAGAGATTCCTTTTGTATAAAAGTAAAAGTCAAAGGGGTTTATACACCGTATAAAAGAAATTTGTGTATAAAAAGAAATATGCCTCAATGAAAGGAGATTGAGACGAAGTCCCTTACAAAGACAGTATCCTTGGTTTAAGGATAAATCAATTACATAACTATGTGTGACAAAGGAATACAACAAATATAAGTGGATATTAAGTGTAAAACAATTCAGAGGTTATTCACACCAATTCATAGAACGACATATTCAAGGAGTATATGTTTATCCCAATGAATCAAATTTGGGTTAAGAAGTTCCCTTGCAAAAATTTGACAGCCTAATGGCGTCACTACAAAATTCAGAAAATGTGTTGATGAGAGATAAAAAGGGTATCTCATCACATTGAAAATAAAATTTAAATCAATAAGGATATGGAATAACATATCCCAACATAATATTATGTGAATTAAAAGACATAACAAAAGAAGTCTTTTAAAAAGAGGAGGGTGAAAGGTTCCCTTACCGACATGGGTATCTTTCAAGACATGCACCCCATGAAATAAGGACAATAAAACATTGGTGTAAATACTCATAAATGAAATTATATTACAAAATTAGTAAAATAACGGGCAGTACATACACCACTCAAAAGAAATTGTGGCAAATGTAGCATATATCTCACGGGAATAAAAGTGAGATGAAAAATCCCTTACAAAAACTCGGCAGCCTAACGGCACCACATAAAACTTACAAAAATGGATTGATGAGATCAAATAGGGTATCTCATTATATTAACATAAAGTTTATAGAAAGAGGAATATAAAATAACATCCCCCAACATAACAAAGAGGAGCTTAAAAGAAGTGACATAAAGGAGAGTACTTAAAAATAAAGAGAGAGGTTAGATCTCTTACGAAAATTCGACAACCTAACGTCGCCACTCAAAACTTCCAAAATGGATGATGAGAGATAATAGGGTCTCTCATCACATGAACATAAAAATTACATTAAGATTAATATAATGTAACATCCCAATAATAATAAAGATGATCTTTAAAAGGAATGACATAAAAGAGTGTACTTAAAAAGAAAGAGAGGAGTAGGATCCCATACCTCGGGTCTGCCTTGACTCGATCGTTCTTTAATCTCCTGAATAATAAAATTGAGTTAATTTATACTTCCTTAATAACCTTTTACAAGTTCATTATTCATTTTATATCACTTATTACCATGTCATGAGAACTATGTAATTATTTTAGTTAATAACGGTCGTTTAAACGATCATTGGTATTTGAGTCAAAATACGCTCTTTATAATTACAAGTTGTTCATGTATCCATTATATCTAGAGTTATAATAATGATTTATATATCATATATATCATATATATCCAGTAAATATTAATTTTATACTATTCCATATCATTTTGAGATAAAAAACGAAAAGCACCGTTCATAGAGACGGTAGACCGTACGTACGCATGAACGCTACTTTCATTTTTTCTTTTTTCATATTAATAGAATTAAAACTAAATGATATATATATATATATATTATAATTCCAGTATAATATATATGTTATATAGGTCACATATATTCATTAATTTCATTCTTTATACATTCCATGTATTGCATGTATGAGTCACATCACTTGAGGGGGCGGTAGTCCGCACTTCCTCATATGAAATTATCGCATTTACACAACATGAAAAAAATAATGATATGGTTTAAATATAAAATAAAGAAGAATATAGTAAACATAAATACCATATATATCATATATAAAATACAGTGACATCATAATGGCCACCTTTAAAGGTGTTAAAAGAATATTGAACAATCATCGTTTCGTGAGGCAGAAAATTACCAACCACAGAAACAGTATGTTTTTCAACCATTAGAAGAAGGTGTGTGTAAGTGTAGCTCTAATAATTCTTATAAAAACATACTATTATATTTAAGATACTGGATTTGTTACAAAAGAAATTAATAAAAAGAGTTTAGTGGGTTGGAGAAGCAAAATAAAACAAAAGGACACAAGTGAAGACATTACCTTAAAATCGGGTAACTCCCTTTGGTTTGAGCTCAAAGGCTTCCTTGGGAAGACTTATTCCCAAAGTGAGGCTTAACGTATTTATAGAGGGATGTGTAGAGACAAAAAGGGCAGGTTTTGGTTGAGAAAAAAGGAATTGAAGTGTGGGTAAGGAGGTAGAGGTGGGGGCCTTTTATAAGAGGAGAGGAGGGGCACTCTTGGAAAGTAAATAAATGTTACTTTATTTTAGAATGATTTTCGAATTTTAATGGTCCCACATTGATGTGTTTCGTCGATAATGTGATAAGGGTTCGAAATAAACCCATACAATAGGTTTTGGACATGTTTAGGTCTTAGATGTTACATAATCTTTCCATATTATTTAAATCGTTAAATAATGAGGTCATCACTGCATCATCATGATGTCATAAATAATTTAATTTATATAATGTCTAAAAATTATAAAAAAACTACAATGATGTAGGAAAACTTTTCATCTTTCCATTTATTATTTATATTCAAAAATCTGACTTGTATAACCCAATGTAAAAAGTTGTTTAGTAAAACATCTCATGTTTGTGTCATTTTTACGTTAACATTAAATAAAAAGATATTTATGTCATTTTCCAACCAATGTGGCTCCATTGGGTCCCCAAGTTGATCCATGGATTTTCATGGTCGGCCATGACACATAAAATGAGGGTAGGACATGTGTCTAGGGCATTTCATTTTATTAATACATTATTCATACCTTAAACTACAATAATTGCCTCTAATCGCGATTAAAAACTTAATAAGTTACTATTCACCAAAAAAATTTCCTAATCCCATTGAACCACATTTTACTTCTTAATTACAACCATTTATGTCATATTTTTTATATTCAAACCACTAATATGGCAAAATTTCTTTTAAACGGAAAATTAATTTTTATAAGTACCACTTTGTGGTTTCACTATTCATCAAAATTGAAGTTTTTTAGAAAATTACCAAAAGTTCACCCAACGCTATATTTGATATTCCAAATTCAAAAATGATTTGTATTTTACAAAATTAAAAACATATAAGTTTCATTAATTAATTGAATAATAAATTCCCGCTGTCAAAACAAATAGCGTTTTTTTATGAAACAAAATGTATCAAAAGATTGACACTAGTTTAAGTCCGATTTCAATGTGAAATTAATTCCAATGACCACTATTGGATTAAATGGTAAAAATATATTATAATTTCACTTTAAAACCAATTCAAAAAAATCTAATCATATTAATTAATTAGATTAAAATAGGTTTTGAATTAAAATAAAACATTTTTCACTATTCATTAAAAATTGAACTTTTTCAGAAAAATACCAAAAATTTAAACAAGGTAAATTTTGATGTCCCGATTCTAAATAAGAATTTTATTTTGTCAAATATAACACATAAAATTTTCAAAAAGTTGATTTAAAAGAGGTTCGCCATAAAAAGGCGGTTAATCGAACTTTTAAAGAATATTAGAATGTTTACGCTTAAAATTGGATTCATTTTCATTTTTAATCCTCTAACATTTATTGTAAAAAGTAAAAATATTTGACAAACATATATAATCCTTTTGTAGTTAGTTCTGTTCATTCCCGCCATTACAACGGCTAGGTGTTAACTACTGTTTAAAATTATACTATTTTATTATTATAGTGCAGCATAATATTCCCAAGAAACTCATTGTTGTGTGTTGGGTACGCCATCGAGCATAGAATCCCCTTTAAAGTAATATTAATATTTTATTCACAAATATGGATAAATATAAAAATGTCATATTCTTTATTTACCTGGGGTGTTATAATAGCAGGTGAATTGTTTAACCAAAAAGTCATCAATAAAAATTCATAATAGCCATATCGAGTAAGAAACACGGTATTTGGAATTTCAGCGTCCTTTACTTTAAATTAATTGTATCGCGACATCATATCAATCTTCGAAAAATACTGAGCTCCATGGAGCTGATCAATCAAATCATCGATATGAGGCATAGGATACTTATTCTTAATAGTGAGGTTTTTCAATGGTCTATAATAAATGAAAAGTCTCATTGAACTGTCTTTTTTTAACAAATAATAAAGGGGCACCCCATGGTGATGTGCTAGGTTGAATGAAAACTTTAACTAAAAACTCCTGCAATTGCTTCGTTAACTCTAAAAGTTCAATTTGAGCCATTCGATAAGGGGGTTTTGAAATTGTTTTCGAATTAGGAACTAAGTCAACAGTAAATTCAACTTCCTGATCATTTATAATAGCAAGAAACTCATCAGGAAAAACATAAAGGTACTAATTTAACACTGGACCATCATTAACCTCAACACATCTTTTATTTTCAACAATATGTGAAAGGTAACATTTATTTCCAAATTTTACTAGTTTCTCAAAATCTTCATATGTTATCAATATTAAGGGTTCATTTTTGTATTCAAATTGAAAATATTTCTGAAAAAAAAACTCTATAGCTCTATGGTCAATCATAGCATGATAAATAGATAGTCAATCCATGCCCAAAATAATATCAAACTCTGCTAGAGGAAAAAAATAGGTTTGGAGGAATATTTTTTCTGCATATAAGGACAATAAGGTTATTATAATTTTTTTCTATCTCAAAATTTACCCCGATATTTTTACCATAAGTTCCAGATTCATATCTTGGGATGGAATCCCCAATTTACTAGAAACCTTCTCAAAAATGAACAAATGTGTAGACCCTGAATCAAACAACACATTGGCATAATATGAACAAACAAACATTATACATGACAATACTTCATGTGATGGACCAACATCGGCTAAAGTATTTTCAATGGATTTAACCACCCCTTTATGCTTGTAGTCCGATATTTTTCCCTCAGTTGTGTTCATAACTGAACACTCATTTGCATAATGACACATTTTATTACACTTAAAACATCTTACTGATGTCTTTTCATTGCATGCTTGATCATCTTCCTTACAGTTACGAGAAACATGGTCAAACTTACCACACCGGAAGCACATTCCAGACTTTGATAAACATTCTCCAGGATGCTTTTTACTACACTTCTCCCAAGATGGATATTTAGTTTTCTTACCTCCACGAATCATTGATGTATTCTTTCCCTTTACCTACCAACTAGACCTATTATTTTTTTGTTTTTCAAAGAACCCCTAATCATCAGCAAACTCCATTTTCACATTCTCCACACATCAATCAATTTTTTCCTAACTTTTGAACTCATGAGAGGCTAATTCTCTTCGATATCGTGGCTTCAGTCCTATGAAAAATAGATTTATCTTTCTATCAAGGTCTCAGATGAAATTTGGTGCAAACCTTGCCAGTCGAGTGAACATTGCTTCATAATCATCCATTGAGTCATCCTCCTGCCTCAATTCTAGGAATTGTTTTTCCATCCTAAGTCGAACCACCTTAGGAAAATATTTCTCATGGAACATACCATTGAATTTATCCCAATAAAGAGAGTCAATATACTCACTATCCCTGATATGTTTCACCATCTACCACCACAGATCAGTTTAACCTTCAAAATGGTAAACAACAAGACTAACCTTTTGATGTTCTGAACACCCCATGAAATCAAAAAAATTCTCCTGTTCTTTAATCCACCATTCTTCTTGCACAAGGTTTGATGATTCTCTAAATGATGGGGGATGTTGACACATGAAATGATCTACTACTGAAATGTTTCTATGAGGTCGATCTGGATGATCTCATACATGGGCACCACCATCATTTATAGCATGAGTCAATTGAGCCATCACTACAAAAAACTATTCAGTTCTGATCCTGACCATCTCAGGTTTCTGATTTGAAAGGTTTCCTTCATCCTACTTTCGTCCCCACATAGTTTCCCTATTTACTCTCCGGAAAACCATTCTGAAAACAATACTATCTTAGGCAAAGAAACATGGTAATATGAAAATTAAATCTCATTTCAATATGAACATAAATTAATTTATAGATATTAATCTAAAAATACCCTAATTCCAATAGTTATCTAAACCTCCCTCTGATACCAACTACAAGGACCCGGCCTTAAAAAATTACATTATATTGAATTAAATAAATAATTCACATTGATGATCTTTTCTGGTTTAGAGTTTTATATAATTAGGACACAACCATTACACCTTAATAGGTGAAAAAGTAGATATTTCTACCCAGTTTCAATTTTTTTCGAAAAAATATAAACTCTTTGATAAAAAGAGTCATGTCTAGTTCCTTGTTTCAGATAACATGACTTTTCCATGATCCCATCCTTGACCTTATTCGACTTTAATTCCTATGAAAAACATTTCAATAACATGGGGTGAGCACAAAAAGCTCAGTAAGGGACACAAAGAAGGAGAACTGTTAGTTTTTCAAAACAACAAGTAAACAATGAATAATTTTTCATAATTAATAATTTTTCACTTTTATAAAGTAGTAAATACCATTATATGAATAAAATATAATTTCATACCCTTTTCTAACCAAAATATTACCATAAAACCCATCAAAAGAACCCATAACATATAAAGGCATCATGGGACATAAACACACTTAAATGGAATAACCATACGATCAGCTTCCACACATATCACTAAATGGAATAGCCATATGGGCTACTTCCATACCCAATGAATTGGAGGTTATAATGTAACCACCCATCCTGGTTTATCATGTCACAACCCATCATTTGGTTTATCACGTAACCACCGGTCAAATAAAATCATAACACATAAAGTATTCAAAATACAAACATTTCACAAATAACATTTCATTTGTAATAACAAGAAATCATTTCAAGACATTGAAATAATCAATCAATTTCCAAAACCATTTTGAATACCAAAATATGTAAAATAGTATTTGGTAATTATTTACCTTTTAAAAACATTACTTCTTTTTTAAGGAATCCAAAGATAATATAATACTAATGGGGGTGAAAAGGTAATTGTTATTACGTACGTTAAAAAGAAATGTATTTTTTGTCATTTAGTAAAACGCTTAGTAGAGAAAAGATTACATTTGAATAAATGTTAAAGGTACTTCATACATCGTATAAAATAATTTCATGTATAAATTAAGGAATGACATAAATACGAATGATAAGATCAACCCAAAGAATGAGAATTATGTTATGAAGTTCCCTTACCTTGTGTTCGACTTGAACCGTTCATTCTTTAATATACTGAATAATAATGTAATGTTAATTTATATGTTATTAAGAACATTTTTCAGGTAAATTTTTCCTTTTATATCACTTATTACCATGTTATAAATATTATGTAATCATTTAAGTTAACAACTGTCATTATTTCAATATTTGTTACTTGAGTCAAAAATAGACTTCTTATAATTACATGTTGTTCATGTGGTAAAAATTTCATCATATTCAGAATGATATTCATGATTTAGATATCATATATATCTATTATATACATGTATTTATAATAGTATGTAACATTTGGATATAAGAAATGAAATACACCATTCATGGAGACGATAAGTCGTACGTACGCATTAACGCTACTTTCATTTCTATTTCATATTTATTTGAATTGAAAGATAATGATACATATATATATTATAATTCCAGTATATTATCACATATAATATCATTAAATCTATCCTTTATATGTAACACATATGTTATGAATGAGTCATATCACTTTGAGGGGGCGGTAGTCCGCACTTCCTCAAATGAAATTATTGCACTTACCAATAATGGAAACCATAAAGGTATGATATAAATGGAAAATAAAGGAGAAAAAAGGAAACAAATACCAAATATATATAATATATAAACACAAGTTTATCTTAATGTCCATCTTGAGATGAGTTAGGAGATAATTGAGAAATCATAGTTTCGTGAGGTGTTAGTTTTCCATCCACAAAAATAGTATGTTCTTTACCCATTAGATGGTGGTGTGTGTAAGTGTAGTTCTAATACCTATCATAAAAACATCTTATTATATTGAGGATACTATTTCTGTTACAATATAAATGAATAAAATGAGTTTATGGTGTTGGATAAGTAAAATAAAACAAAGTAACTAAAGGGGAGACATTACCTTTAAATTGAGAAACTCCCCTTGGGTTGAATTAAATGGGATTCCTAAGGTGATTTCAACATAAGGTAAGGTTTCTAGGATGAAGAGAGGGATCCTGGGAACTTATTAGAGTAGAGTTTGGATGAGACAAAGGATTGAGAAGTGTGAGGAATGAGTTATAATTGAGGACTTTTTATAAGGGAGAGGAGGGGATCTTTAGGAATGTTTGAAACAATTATTTTTATTATAAACTCATCATCAGTTTCAAAAAGTCAAATAATTGATAAAAAAGAATTTAATATGACCCATGGTTTAAATAAAATAATACAATAAGAATAAGAAAGGTTTTAGATATTTCTTTTAATATTTATAATCTTATTTATTTAAATCATTTATTAATTAGGTAAATATTGCATTATTATTGTGTCATAAATAATTTAATTTATTTGATATCCAAAAATTATAAAAAAATACCATGCTGTAGGAAATATTTTTATCTTTTCAATAAATATATATAGTCGAAATGATAACATAGATAACCCCATGTAATAATTTATTCACTAAAAGATATTTTTTATGTTATTTTTGTCCATACTATAAATTAATTAATATAAAGTGTCATTATTACTCCTATGTGGCTCCATGGGGTCGCAAATTTGACCCAAGGATGACCATGGTCGTATATTTATCATCCAATAGTATTAGGACCGATGTTTTGGTAATTTGATATTATTATAATATTATAGTTTACCGTTATTTATAATATTTACCCTTTAATCATGGTAAATAAAATATTTACTGAAGTAAATATTTAAAATGTCAAAAAATAAAATTTACCTATTTACAAAATTTAGAACTACTGATTCCAAATAAGGAATCCATTTTTTCAAATTCAAAATAGGTAAGTGGTATAAATTAATTCAAAATTAATTCCAACTGTAAAAACAAATGCGTGTTTTTAAGATATAATAACTATCAAATGATTGACACTTGTTTATGTCTAATTTCAAAATGAAATTACATACAATTACCAACATTAGATGAAATGGTAAAAATATATTATAATTTCACTTTAAAACCATTTAAAAAGCTAATATAATCATATAAATATATTAGATAAAAATGAAATTTTTAATTAATATATATTATTCATCATTATTCATAAAAAATGAATTTTATTAGAAAAATACCAAAATTTTATCCAAAGTAAATATTGACGTCCTGATTTAAAAGAATAAATTTATTTTGTAAAATATAACATCTAAGTGTGACAAAAATTAGATTTAAATAGGGATCTCTATTAAATGGTGGTAAATCTACATTTTAAGGAAAATTATGATAAAATTAGATTCATTCACATTTTAAGACTCAAAGATTTATTAGATAAATGTAAAAACATTAAAAAATCATGTATAATAATATTTTAGTTAGTTATATTCATTCCCACTGAAAACATATATGTGTTAACTAATATTTAAAATAATAATATTATATTATTAGTGTGCAACGTAAGATTTCAAAGAAACTCGATGTTGCGTATTGGGTACGCTATCGAACATAACGTCCCCTTTAATGTAAAATAAATATTTAATTTACAAATATTAATTAACATTAAATTGTATTATTATTAATTTACATGGGATGTTATAGGAAATGAGGAAATGGGTGGGTATTTATAAAAAATAGGAGGATTTTTTTATTAATTTCCTTGGGCACCTAGGTAGTGTTATATGAAAACTCGGGGGATTTCCAATGGTATTTCTGCATGGTATTGGAATCATGGGTCATCTATTATGATAATATGACACAAAATAGAATAAAATAATTTATATTACTTAGTAAATAATTATGAGGAAATTAAAATTACTAAAAACTAAAAACTAAAATTTTTACTATTCTCTAAAGAACAAATTATTTTATAAAATGTTCATAAATTCTCCCAAACTAAATTTCCACAACATAGTTTAAAAATATTATGGATTTTATCATAAAAGTTAAATATGTATGAAAAATTTTATTTTTTAAAATAAAAATACTTATTTAATAAAAATAATAGCGAATTGAAAATGAATAATTAAATGCATTATCAAATTTAGAACACTAGAAGAAAATAAAATTATTTTATCATTTAAATTTAAATAATATTTTTTTAATCATAACATTTCATTGAAATAAACATTATTAATAATATATTAGTTTATTATAATAATTATATATTTTCTGGAAAGTGAATTTTTTTCAAAAAATAAATTCATCAAATTCTTTATATTTTTATGAAAAACTAAACTCATAACAGAATTGATGGAACAAAACATTTATTTACAAAAAGTGATTATAAATTATGTAACTAATTACATGACACATAAACCATTATAACACCTTAATATTTCCTAAGAGTAATGTGTGTGATAGTGATAGATTCATGGGAATATTGGCTAACATCGCTCGTACGGTAATTACCACTAATTTGAACTTCTCCTATAAAAGATTTTTTCAATCATAACATATTCAATCATCATTAAGGATTTCTCAAGATGGATACCCAGTAAAACTACCTCCTCTTGGGTACTTTAAAAATGAGATTCAAATGGAACATCTCTACAGGATGAGTCCATTGATTTTCCTTTATGCATTAATTATAAAATATCATTTCTATTTGTAACACTAGTTATTATGTTAAAATAGTAATTAAATGTATTGTTTATGATGGTAATATTTACAGAAGGTCATATAATATTAACAAAATCATGGTCACATTTCAAATTATACTTACATGTTTATTAATTATATATAGTTTTTTAGTTAAAAATAATCTATCACATTTTCAGGAAATAATTCTCATTCAAAATGTCTTATTAATTTCAATTTTTAATAACAATTAATGGGTTAATTACTGTATCTTATGTATTAAACTCATCCCAAGTCAATTATTTTGGACTGAACATCCCATAAAATCATTTATTAATTTCTTTGGTGGAGTATGATTCTATATTGGGAATAAATTGACTATCTTTATGTAAATCCATCATCAAATGTCGGTAAAGGGAGATCACTCTTCGCATCCTAAGAAATCCCCTATTTCTATATAGGATTAATGTGGAGAATAAATTTTCTTATGAATCAACCAATCATGTTTGGATATTATTTCTTAATAATAAATCATATCTAGATCCAATGATTTAGTCAAATAAGAGATCATGCTTGAATACATGCCCATTTTAAGGGACTATACAGATGTATTCTCTGAAGAATTCCCTAATCTTTCTCCTCACTGAGAGGATGACTTAGATGTTGACCTTATACATAGATATATGCCCATACGATGGAAACCATATAGAATGTTCATCATTGAATTGGATGAATGAAGAAGATTTTACAAGATAATATGTTAAAGGCGTCCATATATTTAAGTGATTTACCATGGGTTATATTGACTATATTCATCAAAAAGAAGGATTGACCAATCATACTATACATTTTATTATCATGAACTCAAAAAAAACAGCAAAAAGAACAAGATTCACCTTCAATGGATTGATGAATGTTTTATCAACTACTTTTGGATAATTATTTCTCTTAGGAAGACCTTGAGTTGTGATATATCTAATTAAAAATATAGAAGGAAGATATTCCAAGGACTGCCTTCCCAATAAGGTATAAACACTATGAGTTTATAGTGATTCTATTCAGAGTCACTAATGCTCCAGTAATATTCATGGTCATTATGAATATACTCTTTAGAGATAACCTCAATTTTTTTAGTATTTATAGATGATATTATGATATACCCCATGGGTATGAAGAAACATCATGATCATTTGAATAACATTTTTAAGACATTTTTAACAGACATACAAAATGAAAAGTAAAATAAATATGACTTATAAATGGATGATTTATCATTTTTAGGAAATTTTATCATGAAATATTGATATCTATGGACACCTCTAAGACAATAGGAATTGAAGACTCTACCAAACAAGAATATATTAAAGAGATCTATAGTTTTTTTCAATATAAGCTTTATAGATGATTTGAAAAAAAAAATCGTATGATTGTTAAACCCACTAACTCAGATGACTCGAAAAAGAATAATAATTTTTTGGATTAGTGAATGTGATGAATTATTTAAAGAGTTTAATAACGTTATATCACTACACTGTTACTCGCAATAATAGAAATTGGGGAACTCATTGTGTTATACAATGATGGGTGAAAAAATATCTTAGGAATTATTTTGATGCAAAATGACAATGTTATAGCCTATGGCTCAAGGAATGTGAATTTTCAAGAGAAAAAAATTCCCATGTGTGGTCTGGAATTAGATATCGTGATATTTACAATGGAAATATAATAAAATTATCTATATAGGGAGAATAGTGATATATATTTTGATCAATGGATCCTAATAAATATATTCACATAGAGAGATATTAATATGTGCCAGTGAATATGATTGGATCACATAAAATATTATGATTCCTCAATCCACTATAATTCTCTTAATGTAAATATAGTGGAAGATTCTCTATGTAAAAAGGATTTTGTATCATTATCTATGATTTTAATTGATAAGGGTCTAATATCCTTATGCTTTCATACAATTAACATGGAAATATTAAAGAAACGTACATCATCAATACATTAAAAAATAATTTCTCAACCATCCCTTTTGTAGAAGATAAATGATATATAAAGAGATGATGAGGAAATTAAAAAGAAGGGTGAAGCTATCCAAAATGGGAAATCACTAGAGTTCAAAATTGATGAGGAATTTTTCATAATATTTGGTTCATTAATATGAGTAGCATAAAATATTAAGATAAAGAGGGAGATTTTGAATAATGCACATAATTCTACCATCACTATCCACCCCGGGAGCTCAATGATGTATTAACATATCTGAGAGAAATATGGATGGGACAATATAAAAAAAAGAAATCCTGGAATATGTATCAAATTTCATAGTATTTCACAAAGTTATGGATAAATGGGGAAAATATAATGGGAAGGTGAATCCATTACCTATTACTAAATGTAAATTGTAAAAAATAACTACGGAATTTGTCACTGGACATCTAAATATATCTAAAGAAAATATTGATATATGGGTTGTTGTGGATTGTCTAAAAATAACATCTCACTTTATTGTAATTATAGGAGATGTATTCCTCATTAATCTTATAACAATTAACATTGGAGAAGTGTTAATGATTCTTGAAGTACGATTATCATTTGTATTAGATCGAGATATAAGATTTACCTCTATATTTTAGAAAAGTTTCAAACATGATCTGAACACTGAGTTGGAATTTTGTATGAATTATCTCATTAATAATGTGGGTTAGTATGGGAATACCATTAAGTAACTATAAGTCATTTTGAGATCATGTTCAATGTACTTAAAATGGGGATGTGATCAATATCTTCCACTGGTCAAGTTCTCTTTCAAAATCAGTTTTCTTGGAAGAGACTAATGAGATTTGTGTTTGAGGTTAGAGACTAAGTATTCCTTTTCATATATCCTGGAAGAGAGTAATGAGATTTGGGAATAATGGATAGAATTATCCAAGGTATATCATATTCACTGATATTATTGATCACATAAGTGTTGTGTCCTTATGATTGGCACATCCACCAACCGTGTCTAAAATATATGACGTAATTCACGAATCACTATGGAATATGTACATACCAAATTCACTACATATAAAAATTTAAAAGTGGTATAGCTGGAAAATGATCTATCTTATGAAGAGAATCTTAGGAAGTTCTTGGTCCATACATAAATTTTTTTATAAAACCAGACTACTAACTTAGTTAGAATACTATAGAGGAACCACAAGTACGAAAGCGAGACATGGGATTTGGAAAAAGTGATGAAGTGAAAGTATCATCACCAGTTTTCACCTTACTTTGTAAAATAAAATTTCAGGGGGAAATTTCAAAAGTGGGGAAAAAATTAAACCCTTGGTTTTTAATAAGAAATATTTCTCTAAAAAAATTCTTCCAAATCATATATTCTATGAAACATCAAGTTTAAATGAATTGTGATATTTTATTAAAATATTATAATTTTATCCTGAATGTAATAACATTGAAGTTTAATTATAGTGTATTAATAATAATACCAATATTATAAAATATAATAAATCATGGGAAATAAAAACTTAATTTTAAGTAATTTATTTCTATTATTCAGAAATATGACATCTTTAAAAATCAACTTTATTAATTTTTATGAGAAACTAAATATAATTATATTTTTTTAACTTTTATAGATAAATTTTATGAAATAAAATTCACTTTGTAATTTAGCATATCAAAATTATATTTGGATAATTTTTTTAGAATTTTCAAACAAGATTGATATTTTTATGAATAGTAAAAAATTCTTATTTATAAAGAAAAATATATATTATTTTAAATGAATTTAAAAATTAAAAATCTGTTTTGGATTAGTTTTGAAATTTAATGAGTTAATTATTATTAGTAATATTATAATTGTGTACTTTGAAATTAATTTTATAAATTTATTATCAAAACAAAATATTCGATATAAATGTAGAATTTTTATGAAAATCTATATTCATTTTTATTTTAATGGTAAAATATTAAAATAAATTAATCCACTTTTGTGTATTGAATTTTTAAAAATAGTTTCTTTATTTGAAATCAAGAGGCCCATATTCAGTAAAGAAACCCCATTATAATTTTTTAAATATCAATTGAAAC
This sequence comes from Viscum album, assembly GCA_963277665.1. NCBI lineage: Eukaryota > Viridiplantae > Streptophyta > Magnoliopsida > Santalales > Viscaceae > Viscum > Viscum album. The sequence goes on along the minus strand of OY728141.1, from coordinate 1,010,260,232 downwards.
CGTGATAAAATTTATTAACTCATTCAATGGTAAATCTATTAAATATAGGCAAAAAATAAGTGATAAGGACATAAGTTTTCATAAAAATTATTATTTTATTAATTAAATTTGACTACTAGAAAAAAAAGTTTTGATATTTTTTTATTTAATTGACCCTTTTCTATGAAAATGATGTAGACATTATTAAAATAAATGAATGTGACAAAATGACACACTCTTTTTTAATAAGTATAACATTTTTAATTCATGGTTATATAGAAGATAAATTCGATCAGAAATAGTGTTTGGAATGATAAAGGAATTATATAAATATTTTAAATTCTTTTAAATTTTTAATGATTATTAATTAAATTAAATTCGTACACAACAATGTTGTGGTAATTTTTTAATTACGGGAAAATCAAATAAATGATATTTAAAATTTTATAATAAATAATATTTGATATATTTAAGATTATCCTAGAATTAATTATATTAAAATGACATGTCCAGGATATAATAAAATCTATGTTTGTAATTGAACTTATTATTTGGATGTTTAAAAATATTAAAGTAGTGAATTGAATGATAATTTACAATAATTATATTTTATTGAATCAATAATTTATTCATTTATTTTTAAATAATAAAAAAGTTTAAAAATTAAAAATAATTATTCAATGATAAAAAAATTAATAAATTGGATATTTAAAGAACAATTTATAGCCTAAAAGTAAAAAAATCTAAACCATTCAATATATAAATTTTTCTTACAACAATTAAAATTAAAAAAGTTTTACTAAAGGTTAGACAAAATGATAATGTTTAAAAGAAAAATAAAACATGGCTACTTTTTTTTATGATATTACTAAATTATTTTATCATATCTTATAATCCATATTAATTTTGTATAATCTGTATAGACAATGGGTTTATTATAATTTAATCCTTTGAAAATTTATAAAAAATCCTCCTCCTTTATAAATTCCACCCATAAAAATCCATTCTACTCACACCATCCAATACTTAAATATTTTCCAAATTTATTCTAAACTATATTCTCCCCAATTTCCACACATCCATGTACTTATGGAATCACAAAAAATACTAATTATTAATTCCTCAAGGGTACATTCAAGGAGGTGATATTCTAGTGGTAACATTCTTAAACTACATGTCTTAATTTATTTTATTCATTGACATTACCCCACCACATTCATACATAAAAGATTTATAACTATAGTATCATGTATAAAATAAGATTATTATGTTTATAATGTAATATGTTTTATCCATTACTTTTTATAATATCTTCTTATTCAATAATATGAAACCATTGTGAAAATTATGGTTGTTTTCCATTTCCGAGGATAAAGAGTTTTTTTATTATAGCCTAAAAGGCTGGTCATAAAAACATTTTTATGATCAAATAAGATTTAAATATGTATATTTTTTTCATGTTATGTATCTAATAAATATATAAATAATAAAAAATAAATTGAAACTAGCTCATCACGATTGAAAAATGGCCAAAATATACTACTTATTTATCATTACTGTTTAATCAAATGAATTACCCCCACCGTAGAAAAAATTTATATGATACCATTTAAACTTATTTAAGATCATTAATAAAATATAACTTTACTTCTAGAAAATTATTCTTATTTGAAAATAACTTTCAAAATTTGACATAAGCAAAATGAATAAGAAACCCAAAAACAAACACTTCCAGAATGAAAAAATTGAACTTTATAACACATCAAAACAAATATAAATGAAATTAAAAAATTAATAAAAAATAGAATTCATGAATAATATGTTATTAATTCATCAATTAATTTATAAAATTTTATTATCTAGGACATTATGTTCATGTATAAAATGCAATCCAGCTTAAGGTAATGTATCTTTCAGAACCTCCATATTTCATTTATGTTATGTTCTGTCTCTATACTCATCAATTTATAACTTCATCAATATTATATTCTTCTTAAATATTCTTTATATATGTATGACACATATATTCCATTTTTACTAATTATTTTTATGGGCATATAAAAATATTAAATGTTTGATTATTAGCCCCTATCAAAAAATTAATTAAAGGGAACTTCTTTATTTTCATAGTATCTTTTAAAGTACCACTCTATCAAATGTTTTAATTATTATATTATTTATAAATATTATCCTTGTTATTTGAAATTAAATTTTATTTCATTTACAATTTTATGTAAATTATTATTCTATTACAAATTATAAAGTATCTTTACCTCTTTTCTTAAAACCCATCTTTAGAAACACATTTCCAAAGATACTTAACCACTATTTTAACTTATTTTTACTTCGGTTGGAACTAATTTATAACAAAATATTTTTTTCCATTATGAATTTAAATTTGTGATTTTAATCCATTTTTCATGGCTATAATTATGAATTAAATTTGTTTATTCTTTATAAAATGTTTAAAAACCCCATTTAATTCGGTGGGTAACTTTTATGTGTATTCCTGGTGTTTGTTTATTTATGTGGCACACATATGCAAGAAACGTTTATGATTTATGAGAATAAATTGTGATAATATGATTTATATAAGGTTTAGACTCAGGAGGCATCTAGTATGGGACTTGAGAGTAAACCTAATCCAATATAGGACTTTTTGCACCATGTGAAATTGATTAGGCAGTTGGCTTTGACTCATGTTTCTGTTATATATTATGTTTTTACAACATTTCATAATTTATATTATCAAATTGTTCCATGTCTTATATTTGATGCTCCCATATGTTTATTCATGACCCATTCATTTTTTTGTTACCATGTTATTCATTCCAACTCATTTTTTTATTCCCATTTTTATTTACTTACCGAGATTTTTAGCTCATACCTTTATGTATGTATAACACAACTATCATATGAAGATGTATGTTCTTAATGGAAGATAGGATATAATTATGGTATATTAATAAAAATATATTTTATTCTCATTTCATATTTTCTAATCATGAACTGAGTCTTGTTAATAAATTAAACTATTTTATCCCCGGTTTGTATTATGTTAAAAATTATATAATATTATGTGTAAAATGGTAGGGTCACTATATAGATCAAAATTTATATTGATTTTATGTTTATATTTTATGATGAGTATTTTCTCATGATATTTTCTTTTATCATGTTATCATTTTCCTAGATTCATGTGTTTTGACTCATTCACTCTATAACTAATGTCATATTCAATTTTTTGTAGTTTATTGTGTCAAACAAAGTCATGTTCTCACCATACCATAGTCTAACTATTGTGTGTGACCTAGATTTTATGGGACCTTCCACATTCCTAGCTTTCGAATCCCTAAAATAATTTTTCATACATGGTGGCTATGAACAAAGATGGGTGACTGGGACTGGGGTTACTAATAAAAAAGACCACTTACATCAAATTTTTTACACTGAGTGAATACATTGAGAACCTGATCATGTGGAAAACCCTTTTATGTTTCTATTACTTGTATAAAACCCTCATATATTAAATTTTTTTTATGAAAAATCCATCTAGATTAATGATATAAGGTAAATTCTCTAGACCTTATAATTTTAACAACATCCTGACATAAGGGATATATGAGTGGTTAGAAAAATAATGTTAGGACATGGGAGAACCATGATATTTGATCCTTGAGACACATTAATGAAATATAATACATTACTACATCATATAGTCCATCTAAACTACAATAAAATCACCAATATAAGTGAAATACTAAATATATCTCCTAAGAAACCGTACTGAGTGTGAATTCACCAATATCATTTAATTATGAGACAACTCAATAATGTCTATTATAATTTGACACTAATATATATATATATATATATTACACTTCAATGAGGCCCTAATTTATCTTTAAATCATTCAATAAGGTTCTTATGTCTTGTATATAGTCGTCTTTTTCCCATGTCATAAGAAAAAAGTATACTATTATAATACAGAATTAAAATATATTGGCCTCTTACATTTTTCCACCATCACCAAGGTGTCCTTCTCATGTAGATAATTCAATCCAAAATTCTACAGAAGAACTAATTTAATATTTTCCCATAATTAGGTAACCCATCAATAATGTGTATGATTTAGTTGAGGTAATCCTATGTCACCCAAAAATTCCATGAGTATAGATTCTCCCACTAGAATCATATTTTCATAGTTCACCATACTATAACACCACTTCACCACTATGACCTACCAAGGTTCCAATTAACCCAATTTCAGATAATTGGGTTCAGGAAATATTCATTTCCAACATTTAACCTAGTAAATTCCATTATTCAAGATAATATTATTTGTTTCATTAGATTTATTCAGCTAATATTCTTCTCAAAGTTCCCCAAAAAACTTCACTCAACCATGTCATTGACTAGTTTTGGAACCTCTCGAAATCGTGTTCCTAAGACCTAAAAATATCATTTCTACTTATTATAAATATATAAACCCAATGTTATGTGCATGATCCAAATAATTCCATCAATTACCATATACATATTTTGACGCAATAGTGAGTACAATAAATATGAGGCCTCTCATCTAATATCCTTAAATTATTAACCAATGTATAATAGTGCATATAGACTATTATCCCTCTCTATGTCACATTCCATCAATGTCCAAATGTACCACTATTATATTGTTAAAAACATTAATGAAGACCAATAATGGTATGTCTATTTGTTATCAAAATCCAATCATTAGTTAACACAACTTTTTTATATAACAAATAGACTACAAGATATAAAACATCATGTATGAGTCCTTACATATATTTATAAAAATATTACCCCAAATTAAATAATAATGGATTCGTAATAACTAGTATGTAATCCCAACAATACATAATTCCAAGATTTATGAACGTAAAAGGAAATTCAATTGTCTAGTTAATCATGATTATAAGATTAATATAATTATTTCTTGTCACACCACCTAAAAATGTATGACGTTTCAAACTAAATAAAATAAAAAAACATCAGTTCTAATGCTGTTTATTGGGATATGTGGGAATCCCCCCCTCTAGGAATAGTTCACAACCCCAAAAAACCTCGTTCCATCTTTCACATGATCCCAATGGCTCCATAAATGATGGAAAGAAATATTTCAACATAATATTATTATAAACTATTGAGTTAACCAATACTTTAGTCATATTATAGTTATTATAATCATCACGTACAATTCTATATTGAAGTCATCTATTCATTAAATCAATTTTCCATGGTTATATTCTTTCATTATTTGTAAGCATTCAGAAACATGATATTATTAATTAAGATAGTATTATAATAAAAGGTAATTCCCCCAAAAATGATGATGTGGTCCCTCCAATCCATCATAAAAAATTGAATAGTCAAGGTATTGTATGGATGTTATAATGATATCCTATCTTGGAAATTAAGGATTTAATTAACACATAACATCACAATTATAGGTGTTAATGAGAAATATTATGTATTAAGATTATGAATGAGTGATTATGAGAAGAAAATGAGTAATATGTGAAGAAAAATCACCAAAAATTAAAAAAAAATCATTAAAACCAAATAAAATGGTAACCATGACCAATGATATGTGATAATGTTATCTATAATTTAATTGATTTCATAATGGAATAATGATTTTTTCCAATTTATCACAAAATAATTCACATCCTCAAGGGAATTTTTTCTGAAATAAAATATATTGTGTTATGATCAATTTTTTTTAAAAAATTAATATAGAAATAATGTTTCATGTATATTGAAAATTATATATGATTACAATAACAACAGAAAATACTCCCAATTCTATCTATTTTTCAAAAATATTATGATCACAAGATATGATAGAATTTCACTTATAGAATGATCCCCATATCCCAAAAGTCCAATTGAAGAAATTATCACATTTTATGACCAAATAATGCATGACTTTGTTAATTTTATTGATCTATTTTGTTACGATAATAATAATTAATATTGAATAGCATTATATATTAATGAACATGATCATTGCAACATTAATTTTCATCAATAAAAATTGTAATAAAAAATTTATATTACCATCAATAGATAACATAAAAAAAAAATTTACATAATATTATTGATATACCTAATAAGAAAAATCATAATCTATCTAGAATTGATTTTAGTTGATTTTTTACAATTTTTTCAGTGTGTAAAGAGAAAATGGAAATAGAAATAATATTCATTTCATCTTCTCCCACAAAAATATCCCCATTTTTACAAAAAACAGATCTTCAGGTCATTTCAAAATTTTTCATATTAAATTTTAAATATAATTCATTGATAAATGGAAAAACAATTCTTCATCAATGACTAATTGATCGTAATGAAAAATATACTCTTCACCTATTAGAGACCACTAGGATTCTAGTGGTACTAATCAGACCCTATGTTCCCCAAAAAAACTACTCTTCAGCTCATTTCAGATTCAAAAATATAAATTTTAATTCTTAAAAATATATTAATCATATACATATATATAAATTTAACTAAATATAAAAAATATTATCTGATATTAATTAAATGGACCTTGAAACATCTTAGGTTAACCTGTCCATTACTATTGTTCCAATTTATGGAATCCAATAATCCATACCTCATCCATTTTACTCCACATAGAACCATATTATATCTTTCTAGCATCTAACCCCATTCATAGATACACACATTATTTAATTCTATTTCCATATTTATACCATTCTCTTTATGTGTTAGATGCCCATATATTTTATTCTTCAATGATACTTTTGTCAATTTATTAGAACAATTTTAATTAAAATTAATTTTATTATTAAATTTTTTTTGTTTATAAATAAAAAATAGATGTTTTTAAATAATTATGTACAATTTTATTAATTTATTAGTGTTATTTTAAATCAATAAATATTTATATCAATTTATCAATAGTAAATTAACAACACATAAATAACTCTCAATTGAAAATATATAATAAAATTTCAATAATTGTTATTTTTCATTGATTATTAATGCACTATCCCAACATAAATATGAATTAAACTTTTATAAATTCTACATGTTATAATTTAATAAATTTTTCTATATAATATGAATATATATAAATAATTATTATTAATTTCATTATTTTTGAATATCAGAAAACACATCTAAAAATTTAATGTAGAATAAATATAAAACATATTTATTAAATTAAAATAAAGAGATATAAATAGATCTATTAAAATAAGACAAAAAATTTAAAAATTCATCCTTATAGTCTATCATGAAACTCATACCATCATGTATAACTATATAAATAATGAATAATATTCTAAATAATAATGTCATTTTAGATAGTGATATGTATAACTGATATGAGTACTATATATATTATATTGTGGTTATATTGGAGTGTATAAGTAATTTGTATATATAATTACAATAACTATATAATGTTTTTTATAAAAGGAAATTTATTATAAAATGTAATGTGTAATTAGTTATAATGAATAAAAAATATTTTCGGAAACCATAAGTGGTGAATCTATTATTTACACTTAAATATATTGTGTATAATTTTGGGTAATTACATTTGAAAAAATTATAAAATATTATAATTATATTTATCATGTTATAGAAATATTATATATGAGAAATGTTTCTATATTCATGGGAAATAGTTTTAATCACCAACAAATGACTTATAGGGTATTCCATGAATGCATTAGTATGTTTTATTTGAGTAATATTTTCTATAGGACACTTCTAAGATATTATTAATTACAACATTATCCATGATTTATGAATCAAATTATAAAAATACAACCATTTCATATATCATCTACAACCTAATATGACGTACCTTCAGAAATTATATAATTTGATGTTTGGATATGGTGAATGGTTTTTTTTAATTTCAATAGTTTTTAAAGAAACTTAGTATGATTAATATATCATTAAAAATATTTACATTATTTTAGTATATTGACAATTGATTTATCAATTTAATAATAAAATAATAAATATCCATGGAAAATTTTTAATTTATATAAAAAAATAATATTGTTATCTCCTACTAGTTCTGAATTTCTTTGTTTATAAAAATATTTTAAAACCATACTTCTAAAATATTTAGCTTTAGTTTTCTTATAATAAACATTATGTTATGATGTATTGTATGCCATACAAGAATTTCTTTATACATTAGTATCATAATGAGTTTACATTAAGAAATTTCTAGAGAACAAATTCAGATTTTGTGTTTTTATTTGTAAATTTTTACAGTAATTATAATGGTATTTATTAAATTTATTAGTGTTATTAGGAAAAAGAAACATATTTCAAACTCCACTTGTGATTAAAATGTTAAATTATTTATATATTTAATTTTATAATTATAATTTTTGAATTAGTAATCTCTATCTTATATTCTATATAATAATAATTATTGGTCCTTTATAAACAATTATTTTTCAAGAAATTTCAATATCGCACAAACATAATAAGAAATTACCGATTTCATTAAATATTCATATTCTATATATGTATTTTTAAATATTTTCATTCAATATTTTTAATATGTTAAACAGATTCACACATTAGTGGTTAAAATTCACGTAATCAATGGAATATAAAGTCATATATGATAAAGTCAATTGGATCATAGAAAATTAATCTGATATGAAAACAATTGAAAAATGAAACATATTTTATTAATAGTTATGCATTAGAAAAATATATAGGATACATTCTAATGATTAATAATTATAAAATAACAAATTTATTTTTAAAATAAAAAAAATTGGATAAAGTATATAAATCCTGAAATTTAGTCAGAATAATTAATATTTTATATTAATACACAGGGATATTATTTATTTGGTCAAAAATTAATTTCATACAATATTAAAAGATATTGAATTTATTCCCACAGTCCTATATTAATGGGATAAATTATCATTCATTACAAATGGGTTTGTAGACATGATCAACTAATAAAAATAGGTATAAACTTTCTTATGGAATACATGAACCAAGTACTGTAGTGATCATCTATATATGGAAATTTTTTACTAGGGTAATTTATGAAGTTAATATTTTCACACATTTAATACTTAATTATATTGTTTATAATCCCACCAGTATTATTTTAAGGTAAATTGTTACATTTTTTAGGTTATGTTTTATTTTGAGATTAATTTAAAAAATAAGCTAATTATTAATTTTAACCCTTTTATATTTGTACTTTATTTAATCTAATACATTTTATATACTAAATAGGATTGTAATATTCCATTTTTAGTCTTCCTGATAAGATTTGATCCATTTCATCCTTCTAGACTGAAAGCTCAATCTATAATTTGGAGGACCAAAACCAAATCACAATTCTGGTCTCAAAAAATATTCATTTATTTTAGACCTATTTAAATATGATTCAATATCTCAAATTGGTACAATCAAATGATTAAAAAATTCGACATGATATTAGATAAAGAATTTTCTAAGAATTGTAATGAAGTCAGCCACAATAAAATCATCTATTTTCACGTTCCTAATGGAATGCGATGTTGATGTTTTGGAATTAGAAGAATCTCCTAGATAGAATGAATGTTTTAGTTTAGAATAGAGGAAATTCCTTTATGTTATAACATTCAAGCTATCAATATCATTATTTGATATTGATCGTGTATATTTTTTTGTTAGGGTAATTATATGATAATTCAATGTTAAACCCCACAACATTTTTTACCTTCTATTTGTTTTGTAAATCGAATTTTTTACATTAATTTTCTCCTCTTTAAGTATATAAGAGATCTGAAATATATTTTTATGTGAAAATTAAATTATTGACTATTCATTTTGAAATCAATAACTTCCATGTCAATACACTCATTAATATGTTTTAAAAAAAATATACTATTTCAAAATTATTTATAAAATATATTTTTAGTGGTGACTAATTTTAAATAATTTTATTGAAATGGAATATTGTTATTACTTTATAAATGATGTACTTTTTAACAATGATATGAACAAAATCTTTTTTTTAATTGTTACAATATGAAATAGTGTTTATAATCTAAATAATATACTATTAAATTAATATTAGTTAATTATTTTGAGTGGTATAATTATATTAATATTATTTTCCCTATCTTTTGGAAATTTGTTGATTTTATACTAGTTATTTCTAAATTAAATGGGTATTTTTCCATATGAAATTTTCCAATGATATTTTATAATTATTTATATATAAGTCAGTATAATTTTATGATTAATATTCTTTACTAAGGATAAAATCTAACAATACAAACCACCATATTTTTATTGATTTATTATGATCATTTTCATTGGGTTAAACATTGACTTTCCTTGTCTTATTCTTCCAATATGGAAAATCATAAATAAGAATGGTATTTTTATTATGGTTTATTGGTTAAAAATATTTAGGAAAGCTTTGGAATTACTAATTAATGGGTGGAGACCATGATTAAATTTCCCATCAATGCATCAATAGGTATCATTATACAATAGATTATATATATATATATTTCCAAGGCCTTCCCAATTAATGTGTTATATATTTTCATGAGGCAATAAAAACAAGTTTATGATGAAAAACATTTTTCATTTTATTGCTATTTAATTAGATTCAATATTAAGTGGTTCATTTTGTATTATTATTTGATCATAATTTACTCAATAAATATTGTTTAAGACTTTATAATTTTTTGATAGGTTATGTTATATGCATTCCATTACTAAGCATCTGAGATCACCTATTCAATTTGTTAAATTTCACCAAAATTCAAAATGTATTATATAATGAAAATAACATCATATTTTAGAGGGAATAATAATTATTTAAAATAAAATACCAGTGTATATTTTTCTTTTTTATATAATATGAGAATCAACCATGTATCTTGTTTTCCAAGAATAATAATGTTTTTGACCATGAGTAGTGTGACCACTGGTATAATGTTAAAACGTAATAATGTCAAAATTAGATCCAAAAAACTAGGGTATTATTTTTATAATAATTTACAATTGAAATTACATAATTCATATAAAAATAAATACAATGTGGGTTATCAAACATTCGATTTTGAAACGATAGAGAACCATTTAAAATATTTTGAAGTATATTACATTGATGTCCCAAAACATCAAAAGAGTATTATAAATATAATTTAAAATGTGGGAAAGGTAATTATGAGTATCATAGAAAAAATTCATAATACCATTCCCATAATAGTGGATAAAAATTAAATTATGGAAAATATTGAAAAAGATAAATATATTAATTATTAAGAATGGGATTCATTTATACAAATGTTACTATTTTTTTTTGAAAAAAAACATTTTAGAAATGGTTACTGATGATGAGAAATTACATACATAGAGAAAAAAGTAAATATCATTTAAATTTTTGAAAATTAGGATATAAATATTTCATGAAAATTATACTGAGTTAAGAAATAATATGGCTTAATGTGTCGAATATTGATTAGTTGAAGCCATTATGATATTATAATGTTTATAATGAAACCCCATTGAATGATATTATATCAAATGATACAAAACAATAATTGCATAATGGAATTATCAGGATACATAATATTTCACAGTTGAAGATAATCCATTCAAAAGAAAACATGGTGTATAAAAAAATTTAGATTTTGAGCATTGAATATTTGAGAAATGCAACCCTTACCGCAATTACAACATAATAACAAATCAACCTAACCTATAATATAATAAAAGTAAATATATTAATCACTCATGTAATAATTAAATTCATATATAAATTCTTTTATATTCTATATTTAAATTTATTCTCTACATATATATTAGAGATTCGTTGTATTTTTTTTAATGCTTGATCGAGTAATCCATGTTATTTTGAATGAGTTTCATATTATCAGTTTAGTTATTAATTAATATAATATTTCAATCACTTAAAAATAATAGAATGTAAATTATTTTTTGTTTTTAATTATTTTTAATGTTATTATTTTAAAATATTTTTTTATGATCCTAAAGGTCGAATTTGGTGTCAAACATGTTTTGATAATTCATAGCGAATGAAGGGTGCTTACTAATAAAATGATTAATTTTTTTTAAAAAAAATCATTACAAAAATATACCTATTTAATAAATTCTATAATTTTTTTATATAAATTATATTTCTATAGAAATCCATGATATAAATTTATATCATTGTCTATATAGGTGGTTGAATCAACGTATATAGTAATATAACAAAATCAATAGATGATTATTAATGGATTTATCTTTAATATCATTATACCAAATGATTAATTGTTTTGTTTAATATTTTTTTTATTTTATATAAATATTTTAAAAATTTTATGAATTATATGAAAAATACTATGTCAAAATATATAATGAATATTTCATTCTTCTATCTTAAATTTCTTTTTTTGGATGGTTGAATTTACCATAGATTGTTAATTCACATTTTGTTCATACAATTTGAAAGTTTATTTTTCAAAAAAATCATGATCAGAAATTTTTTTAATAATACCTTGTAAAAATTATCATTAAAATCAATTTTCAGATACGATGAAAATAAATATTGAAAACCAATAGTTCTCTAGCGGTGGTAGTGCTCACGTACCCATGGATGATAATTTCATTTTATGTCAAATGATAAAATTATTCAATATGGGTTATAAATCCTAAATATAAAATCATTCATAAATATAATATTTATAGTTATATATATATATATATTAAATTCCATTTAAATAAATTCTATAAGAAGTTAAATGGTCCTTTTTGTGTTGTGTATAGTGTAGTTCATATAAATCATGATTCACAGTTTTGTTTTTCTACATAGAAAAATGTGGCTATTAATTTCAAAAGTAATTTTTATGATATACATGTTAAATAAATATACATATTTTATAAATATAATATATTTTAATATATTTTTTTGAATTATAATTTCATATAAAGAAATATTAATTAAAATGGATCGATACTAAATTTATACATCACAACTTGGATTACTCCCTTGCTAAGGGGGTTTATTCTTTTAGGTATTCTATTAAGAGAAGAAAAAATCTCTTAAAAACAATAATAAAATTTAGAATAGTTTAAGACATATTTTGGGCCATACTATGTCATTTTTGGTTTGAGGGATGTTGGGAGAGAAGTGACCAATTTATAAGAGAAAATTTATTGATTTTTTAAATATAAAAAACATTTATATTATTGGAAATCACACTCATGCAATGTGGGTAAAAATATAGAAAATAATGGAGAGTGGATGAGATAATTTCACAAAAGGCCTCAACCAACAAATATATTACTTTTTATAATAATGTTTTTACATCATTAATATTTTATTTTTCTGGTTTTTCATTTTATCCTTCACTATGAATATAATATCTACCTTGGGTATCATATTTTTTATTCCCAAAAATAAATTTATCCTAATTAAATAATATATCCAATATAATTATAAGCTTTATGTAAATTTAATATTATTTAATGGTCAAAAATTATAAAAAATTAAATTTAAAATAAAAATTATAAAGTATATAAAATTAGATTTCAAGATAAAAATATATAATAATTCTAAAACATTATATATTGGATTTTATATTAGAATTAAAATTTATAAACATATAATAAACATATTTAATGAACATTTTATCAATAAAATAACTTCATAAACATCCAAATATTTCTAAAAAATTAATAATTCTATAAAAGTCAAGGGATTTTTTAAAAGACTATATTAAACTATTACCATAAAAAAAATTTCACAAAGTAAAATAATATTTTCATCATTATATAATATTGAAAATTTTAATCATACGCATAGTTATTTTTTTCAGAATCACATTAAAAAAATTATATTTTTTAAAAATATAAATAATTTTGAACTAATAGAAAATTTGTTTTAAAAAAAATAAATTTTAACATAAAATGTTTTCAATCATATATTATATAGACATATAAATAATTTATTTTTTATTTGTTGGATTATTAATATATTCATTACCCATTATAATAATATTATTTCTGTGATTACATTAATTTGTTTTGGTAAAATATAATATACCATTATTAAAGTGTTTATCAAAAGGAAGAAAGATTATAATAATATTAATTAATATAAAATAATCATATTTAATTATTTTAATTGATTAATATAATTTTATTTAATAGTGATTATATTTTTCTGTAATTTTACTATATTAAAATTCATTTTAGTTCTATTTTGAATTAGTTTTATGTTTTATGTGACACAAGTAATCAAATATAGAATCAATTTAAGGGATAAAAAATGGTAGGTCATTTTCCTATCCACCATTAAATAACTAAAAACCTCTGAAATACAACTATTATTCACTATTGAGAGTAGGTGAGGGTATTCAAAACATGTACAAAACCCAATATGAAACATCTAATAATTAATCTTCCATAAATTCTATAACTTTATAGAATTTTTTATCTTCTATCAAAAAACATTAATATTTCTTACAATCACATAATCATGTATGTATGTAACCAAATACTATATTATTTGTAACAAACAATCCCAAAACCATTTATTTTTGAATGAAGTTAAAAAATTATATGTTTCTCAAATAATTAACTCTTAACATCAACCATTAGTTCATAAAATCACACTATAGTCAATATTTATCATAATCCCAAAATTGAGATAAACATCTCCAAAATTAACACAGATTACTTTTTCATTAAATCAACAAGGAATTACAAGGATATCAATATTATATAACTCACTATTCAAAATATTAATCAATCTATATTTATATCAATATCACCTATTTATTTAGGCAATGATTTATTCGAACTTGAATGAAGTGTTATCCAAAATTATCCCCAATAAAATTAACTTTTCATTAAATAAAATGTCAAGGATTTTAATTAAATTTATTACATAATTAAAATAAAAATTAAAAAATATAATAAAATAGTCAATATATGTTCACATAATTCTCAAAATAAATTTATAATGTACAAGAAAATCATCTATAAATATCACTTACTAATAAAAAATTCATAAGATTACAATGAATTATTATCAATAAAGATATCAGTCTCATTATATCATGTTGAACTATAAAACCCTTCTTTTCTAGGAAAACATGACAATACAATAATGTTAATCTATGGATGTATGTCCACATATTTTGTTATTTGGAATAGTTATTTTTATCTTCATACATTTCTCGAATCTGTTTTGATGATCCAATTTCAGCCAGAAAAAAATATTGATTTTTTTTATAATATCTAATATAAGAATATGAAAACATCAAAATATAGTTTTATTTTACTATTAAAACGTCATTTTTAACATATTTTACTATTAGATCAATTAATAAATCTATTTAATCAATCCATGGTCATCGATGGTCATATTTTTTTCTGTTCTCTATCCCAATCATATATAATCATACTAAAATCCATCTTAATGGTTCATTAATGTAAAATTGAATTTATTATAAAATATACCCATGGACTCTCAAAACAATTGTGTAGTTTTTCCTCATTTACACAAGGTAATGATTGATTTATTACCTAATATTCATTTTTTAGGTTATTAACCCTGGGTACATATATTCTAGAGACTTCATCCCTATGGAGTATAAAGATATGGATTTCATTACAAGGAAAAACAAAAACTCAAAACCTCATGAAAATTTCATGGTGATAAAATGTAGATATAAATATCCCATTTACATTATATGGTTTTGTTTTCCTAATACATAAAATATTAAATATTACAACAGAAAAATGTAATGCTTAATCTACACCTTCAAAATTAGGATAATCCTTAATTTTTGAATCATTTTTGTCATTTCATACTCTGAAATTATCCATAAATGTTATCCTCGAAATTTCTAAAGTTATATAAACCATGATATGATACCAAAAAAATATACCTAAAAATTATACAATCTCAACAATGAAAAAAAATTTAAAATTTTATTATAATGAAAATAAATTACCTTTTAGGTTTGTAGTTTTTTTGATTTATGGAAAATAAATAACATTCAATACACATATTATTTGAATAAAAATAAAATTATTAAAATTTTATATAAAAGTAATCAATACACAATGAATAATAATAATATCTATAAATATCCATATAATAAACACTTCAATAATTTTCAAAAATTTATTATATTATTAAACCCAGTAAATGGATTCATATGAAATTATGTGAGATAAAATTCTTAGTTAAGATAACCATTAGTGATAAAAACTGAATGTCAATAGTAAGAATAAGATTATCATATGTGCATAATCAAAATACAAAATAATCATATAACCAATAAATGATTGATTTTACTTCATTAAATATTAATTTTAATCACATAATACATGAATAACTAAATAATCATGACTTATAAGAGCATAACATATATGAATGTGAAGAAGAACAAAAATAATGATCATATTTAAAATTTGGAACAAACAATAGTAATGTTATATCACATTAATGAGCCACAACAATGGTTCTCATTCATCTGTTTAACTCAAATGTACTCATGAATAAAAATATAATGATATTTAAACATTTAACTTACACAATAAATGGTGATATAGGATCACAATTTTCATCCATCCATTCTTACATGTGATAGTTGATAATATCTAAGTTATAAAACCAAAATCCACCAATGAATGTAAGAGAGTTTTTATATTTCACTAAAACAAAAATCATTCACATTTTATAGAATAAATTACACATTAATTAAAATGGTCATCATATCCTTTTCAAATAGAATAACATAATAAATCATCAATAATCATAATATTATTTACCTATGGAATGTTAATTGGTATCAAATGATATTCATTTATGATATAATTAAACAAAATTCAATTTATATATACAATATTCTGATACATACACCATATAAATAAATAATATATTATTATGTCAATATTTTCCCCAAAAAACAAATTTATGGAATTAAGGAGAATTCCCATCAATCAATGGAATAAAAAATAGGGTATTCATATAGGGAATCAATTGGATAAAAATTTGTTATATAATAATTGAATGGTTAGGTAAGACAAAGGTAGTGTTGTTTAATTTTATTTACAGAAAACAATATCAAAAATCTATATATAGAAATAATGTGGATGATATATTTTTAATAATATAATTTATCATGAATATGATATATCAATTTTCCATTACATATTTGAATATATTGTTTCTCTATTTCTTAGAAATATTACAGTAGAAATACAAAAATTTATAGATCTCTTAAATTTATATTAAAAGTAATATTTCTTAAAATTTATGAAAATTATTTTCTTTAAAAACCGTAAAAAATAATTAGGAATTAAAATATTGAATATAATGTTTTCTTAATGTTTTTGAACATTTATGGAAACAAATAATGTGTTTTGAGAATAAATTATTTACATTATAATAAAAATATTATAATACAGGTCACTTTAAAAGGTTATTTTTTAAAAAAATATTAATTGAAAAAATTGAAAAAAATTAATTTTTAACATTAAAATTCAACAATATTTCTGTGAAAATTTATACCAGGTATAAAAATTAATGTTCCTAAGATGATATACCATTCGATTTTTGAAGGATGGATGACCTTTGTAGAAATACTGGAATACCTCAATTTCAAATCCCACGTTATAAAAGTGTATTAACTATTAATTCTGAATATTATTAAAGAGAATCACTGAATCATAAATATAATTCATATTATCATTCCCAAAATAATGGAGAACCTTTTTAGTATGTAAAATATGGACATGAAGAAATGATTCATTGGTAAGAGTTACAGATATTCACTACATTTTTATACTATTATTTCATAATTGTTTTATAAAATATTACATTATTAAAGGTAAGAAATATGTTCCATGGGGGGGAATATAAAATACCTTAATATAATGGAATATAAAAATAAATTACTATATCAAAATTATACACATGTAAGAAACACTATTAAAAAATGTATCAAAAATTTAGTTGATAAAACCATTCCCACATTATAAATTTTTAAATAAAAACCATTTTATGATATAATTTAAAATGAAATATAAAATATCATGAATAATTAGAGAATAATAATTCAAAAAATTAATTGTAATGTTGACAAACTATTCCATTTAAAAATTGTTTATAATAATATGAATTTCTCAAACAATGTATATTTATATAAAGTAACCCTTTTGTCAATTCCTTCTTAGTAAAAATTAACTTTAACCTCTTAAAAATAAGAAATAAATTTACTAATAATCATTTTAAAATAATTTTTCATATATGTATATATATATACATATCCTTTTATAAAATTAATTTACCACTAATTTATATATATATTTGGATTTTATTATCTATTTTCTATATAATATGTGATTAATCATAAATTTTTTTAATTATTTTCATAATACCTATGTTTATTAAAAATTTTCTAAAAAATTTCCTCATTATGGGAACCGAATAGAAAATCAAATTGATGGGTTTTAATTATTATTATTTTTATTATTTCACTATGTGGGATTATTTGTTAAAATCCATAATTTTTAATTCAGCAATTCATATGTTGGGATGATTATTAATGAATATGGGGTGTTTTTTAAATATTGTGTCAAATTTTTATATTACCAAAAGATAAAAAAATCCATTATTTAATTTTTTAATTATATATTAATATAAAGAAAATTCCTATAATCATCAATGATATAAATTTATATAATTATTCTCGATTGTGGTTGAACCATCCTAAACAATAGAATTACATAATTAATGAACGATTATTATGTGATTTGGTTTTGATATCACTATTATAGAAAAATTATTGTTTTAATTAGATTTAAATATTATTTTAAATATGTTTTTTTATTATTTACTGGAATAATATACCCAATAAAATGTTATTACATTATATAAAGAACACAGTTTTTTAGAATTCTCTTTTAGGAAATCGAATTTACAATAGTTGTTTTCTCTTATATAGTAAATAAGATATTAGTTTGATTTTAATAAAAAATTATAATTTCAAAATATTTTATTTATCCATTAAAATGATTGTCACGACCATCCATGTATGGTATTTATGAATATAAATAACATAAATATTGTATTCTGTTGAGACATAAATCTATAAAAATGCATGTATTATTATTTCTTATTCCATTAAATGAGGAAAAGTACTAATATATTATAACATTTAAATATCTAAAACATTTCATAAATATCATATAGATATATATTAAATTATCCATAATCTTCATATTTGGGAGAATAAAAATGAACATTTTGTTTTTTTGAGGTATTAGTTTATCCAAAACATGAATGAAGGTTCCATTTTACTAATAGAAAAAATAAATAGTGATTTACAATTGTATCATAGTATTAATAACATAAAATTATTGTAATTATATATATTCAATCATTTTATGATCGTGTAAAGTAATTGTATAAATAATTATTGCGCACAATAATATAGAAAATTTTAATGGAACAGCTAGACATTAATACCTCACTACTTTTTTTATTTTTACAATTAAAGGGGGATAAAAAGTTGAGGTATGAAATTTTTAGATGAAATATTCCTTTTTAGAGTATATGACTATTTAAGATAGTTTTAGGTTTTTTTTCCTAAATTATATTTTTTCTATTGTGAGTGGAAGTGAGGAGAAGAGGGCCCCTTCAATAAATGAAAATAGACCAAATGATGGTAATTGCCTCCATCAATGGTAATTCATTGTCATGTAATGTGTCTTAAAATGGGATACAATGTAGTAGAAATGGAAAACGGTCAAGAAAATCTACAAAAACTAATTATCATGCATTTTAATTATAATTTAAATTCATTTCCAATTGGTTTATTACCTTTAAAATTTAATTATTTAACATGAAAACTATTTTTTATGTAATTTAACTTGTTTCCTATTCCAAATAATAAAACATCCCATATTATATAATTTTGACATACTAGAAAAACATAAAAACCATTTATTTTTAATAAATAACAAAATATTATATAAATTAATTAATAAATTATATTTTCATAATGAATTAAATGATATTTAATTAGATAAATATTATTTATGTTATATAATGTTTAAATAAAAACTTTAATATAGAATAAATACTTTTAAATATATAATATAACATAAAAGATTTAAATTTAATCTATAAAATTAAAGCGCCCTTTGTTCCAGGTACATGAACCATTGTTTAAGTAATTTTCACATTAATAATTCTTATTTTGAGTTTAAAGTGGTTCTAAATGTGTTTTATATGTTTTGGAGGTGTTTCTAGCAGTGGAGGTTTTGATCAAGGTTAGTTGAAACTATTCAACTCATCAGAAAATGCATGAAACATGTTATAAGATTAACTTGCTATGTGAAAATTTGGACTTAACCATATGAGGGTCATGTAAAAACATGAGATGTGAAATAAATGGAAAATACTAGATGGAACACAATTTGGGTAATAATGAAGTCCAACCATGCAACGAGTGACCCTAAGTTAGAATCATCACACTAGTAGTGCACTATGTGAAAATTCATTTGGACAAAGAATGATTTGTATAGTTGGAACCCCCAAAATATTATTTTTACTTTTAATTAAGACATTTACCATTCCATAGTCCCCTAATCACACAATATCTCAATATAATCACCCTCCCATGGTTTGATAGAGTTTCCCCATTAATATATTAGATATTCTCATGTTAATGAAAGTGTAATGGAGATTTAAAATCATTGGTAATTCATTTTTCTCTCTCTCGTCATTTTCACATCATAGACTCAAGATAATTATTTGTCTCATTAAAATATATATAGAAAGTTATATTTATATTTATGTGTTATGAAATCATTTTTATGTTTATATTATTATATATATAAGGAAAGGAGATCCTTGGATAGACTTAAATTCATTTATTTTCATTAATTATCTTTTCCTAACATTGAGAGGTTGGTTGTTTCTCTCTCATTTCCATCATTATGGACATTAATTATATTTTTTGATTACATTAATTACATAATATTTTTTAGTGATACATTTTTCATTCATGACGGTAATCATATATTTGTTATGGATTTGGAAATTTTAAAAATTGGGTGGATTTTTAGATATCCCTATTTGTAAATAATTTTAAAATTATGTAATTGTTTTATTATAGAAAAGATGTTTGGTTTATTTTTCTAAATAATTGTTTTGGGTTTGTGTGATTTTTTTATTCATGTGACTGGGAATACATGGATATTATGCGTTAATTATTTCAGTGTCACCTTATATTAATGTAATTTATAATTTTTTTTAAAGGAGGTGATCCTGAAATAAGGCAGGTGGCATAGGGGAACAAGTATAATTAAACCTAGTGAAAACACAAGGGATAGAAAAGAGACCGTACATGATTATGGAACTATAACTAGAAGATATATGTTTTTTTGTTTAAAAATGTTAATTTAGTGTGATAAATAATAAAATACTAAATAAATGAATTATTTATTTTTTCCTTATAAATTATTTTTTCCATTAATATATACTATTATTATTTATTTTAAACTATTTTATAAAATGTTGAAAATTTTATTGTCCAAATGGAATGAGTTGGGATGTGTTTGGTGAAATCCTACTATGTTATACTCCCATTTCTTGTTCAAATCAGTTTTCTTGTGTTTTTTTTCTATGAGGGTGCACGTAAGGTGAGGGTATCGTATTTATACAGTGATAGTTTTTTATTCTATGTACATATATGGTGGAGTTTTTTCTTGGATTTTGGTAATGTGTATCATGGGATCAAGTCATATAGATTTAAATAGAACATAGTTCCTCTTTGAATTTTCTAATTATTTTTCTTTTTTTTCATTAGAACCATGATATTATTATTTATTATAGGTTATTATTTTAGTTATATTATTTTTCATGAATTAAAAAATCGATTGGAATTTTTTTTAAAATTTTTTCTTATTTTTTTTTTGTTTATTTTTAAATATACCCCCACTGTTCTTTGAATACACTAGAACTTATTTCCAAACATTGGTTACCTGAATATATAACATAAATGAAGATGAATTATTTTATCCTCTCAAGCCAACCAAAGGGGTAGGATGTTAAAAAAATAGTTTTATAAATTTAATAATCATTCTATTAAACTAATAACTCAAAAAATGCATATATTTTTAAAAAATTAAAAACTGTTCTGTTATGATAAATGATTATTTTTTAGTAAAATAATAGAAAAATCAATATTTAATATTGAAATGTTTCCTAAAAAATGTTAGCATTTTTTTAAAATTTTTAATTCTATAATATTAGATATAATTTTATTGGAAAAATAGAGTATATAAAGAAAACCCATATTTTAATAAATCCATTTTTAATTTTCCAGTGTTTTCAATATTAGTTCATATGTATTTCTAAATAATTTAATACTTATATATTAGTTTTTAAATATAAATATTATCTAATATGATACAATGGTTACTAAGTTAAATTGAATTTATAATGGTAGAATATTATGCCAATTTTTATATGGTTCTATAAAGGGAATTCTATATTTTGAAATATTAGTGAAGTAAAAATAATCTTATGTAATTATTATGATTAAATATTTTCTTACTATATAATAGTGAATATATATTTCATGAAAATTTAATTTTTCATTGACATTTCCCATTCATGGGCTGTGACAAAATCTATTTCTTTCCCCCTTATGGTGTATAGTTAGGTATGACCTAGTCATCTCCCATGAGCATTGTTTTGAAATAATATATCACAAATGAAAACATTAAATTAAAAATAATGAATTTGATTTACTTGGATGAAATGGACTTGGTTTGTGAATATGAATTTAGGGAGGAGTGATTAGGTTTTTTTTTGGCTTCCCTTATTTATGATTTCATATCCACTATGAAGTTGAATATTTTTTGGGGTAAATTAGTTTAATGAATGAAAAATAATAATTTCTCCTTTTTCTCTATTGATGAAAAATTGGATGATTAATACAATAGTCCTCCAAATTTTTTGGGTTTGACTATTATTCTTCTAATTGGGAATGGAAATGTGGATCTCTTCTTGATCAGCTTAGAATTTTAAAATATGGAATCAAATACCCTTAGTTCTCAGATTATCCTATAGTGCCTTCCCCAAGTGTTTAAAAATAACCAAACACTTCTCTCCCTAAAATTGGATCACCCAATCAATGCGATCTTGTAGAAATAGGAGGTAGAAGAAGATATTTAATCAGTGAAATTTTAAAAATGATCATATTTGAAACAAAACACGATCATATCCCATTATAACACTTAATTCATAAATTAAAAACCTTTTAATAAAACAAAAGATATATATGATGTTTATAGAAATAAGGATTCATATTTACAATGGGTCTTTTCCCCTTTATCAAATCACAGAAAGGTTCTACACCTCTATTAAAAAGGAAATAATAGAGGAATAAAAAGAAAAAGAAATAACGTAACATGAAATAATATTAATCATTAAAAAATAGTGTCTCCCTAGTAGGAGTGGGCGTTTCATCCTTTGGATCTTTATTATATCCTTAATGAGTGGGATTCCTTCTCTTTCTATAGAGAGTGAGGACTACATTTAGGATTTATCAATTATCCTCAGAATCTTCCTCCCCATTAGAATAACTTCATTTAAAATTGAATATTTATGATCACAGAGAGTTGGGGGTCAATTTGGAATCAATGTAATCAAATGGATTCTATAAAATATCACTGAAGATGTGGACCTAAGTGTTCCCCTCCCCACATCATGTGCATGGAATACATGGACACTGTTGGTATCCATGGAATTGGACTGCGGGGATCGGTGATGTGGAAATAATAAGTAGATAGTTCTCAGAATGCTTTGGAACATGGTGGACGTGACATGGAATGTATAGTATCTAGTTTAATCAATTATTTTATTGCCTTCATAGTGGTGGAAATATAGAGAACTTACTTATGGTCTTCTTCAGAAGTGGGATATTGGGGTAACAAAAATAGAGAAAATCTATAGATTTCATCAAACCTCAATGGAAATTAACAGTGGCTGGGTGAGTCGAAAAGTTCAAACAGGACTGAAAGGTGGTATAGAATATGATCACATTCACAGTAGTAGTGGAAGCATATGGAAATCCAGTAGTTGATGTGATCGGGAATTGTGATCCTCTGGTTGTTTCAATAGAGGTATTTTAGTGGTTTATAGGTAATAGAGATAGATGGTGTGTTCGTTAGTGGAAACTAGTGAACAGAGGATCGTGAGTCCTTATCGGCTCATCAGTGGCTCACAAGTCAGCATTGAAAAAATCACCAAAGGTTCCTTATGATGCACCGTAGGCTTCAATAGTGGATCCTGAGTCACCATTGATAAATATTATCAATAGTGGATCATGAGTCAACATTATGAAAAAATTTCAATGGTTGATCTAGTTAACTCACTATAGTCAAGTAGTGGAATGCTCCTTACTACTGTAGTGGTTTATATATGACAACAAAAATAGAGAATCCTTCCCATAAGGACTTATGAGTGGATGGATAATGTAAATACCCAGAAATACCGTGGAATTTTTTTAAATACATGGGAATTTTACAAGTCTATAAAAATTAACAGAGCATGATTCCAAGGCATGGTGTGCCTAATATCAATTTCTGAATTTTGGTTCGGGTACGTTCAGTAATCATATGACTGAGTTATTATAACTTTTGAACCAGTGCTCGGAATTAAAATCTTAGGTAATTTTGGAACTCATTGTGCCGGTATTCGCTTAAGAAGACTTTCACTTTGACGAGAATTCATCTAGTTTATAAGTTAGTTGTTGGGTTTTTGTGGAATGTAATAATATAAAGTGAGCTTCACTTTTTTTTGAGCCACTATGTGGGTGTTTGGTGGTTATAACCTCCTCATGGAAGTTTGAGGGGGGCCCACCACACCTTAACTTCCCTAGAGAGGTTAGGGTGGTGGGGTCCACCTGAACTTAACCTCCTGTGAGTGGTTATGATGTGGAGTCCACCCGATACCACATAACCTCCCATTTTAAATAATAGGGGTGGGGACCACCCGAACCCTATTAATGGGAGGATAGTAAAACCTATCAACTCTCCCTCATTAATGAGGGAGATCCCATTGACCTCCCCATCAATTAATTGGTGCCAATTCCTCTAATTAATTTTTTCCAACAC
The DNA here is from genome assembly GCA_963277665.1 of Viscum album. Taxonomy (NCBI): domain Eukaryota; kingdom Viridiplantae; phylum Streptophyta; class Magnoliopsida; order Santalales; family Viscaceae; genus Viscum; species Viscum album. Next base: position 1,010,235,038 of record OY728141.1, on the reverse strand, counting down.
TCATGCATTAATAAGGCGGGGCAAATTAAATTTAATTCACCAATTTTAATTTTATTCCCACCAACTAAAAAAATAGAAAATATATTATTTTTGGTTGGAACTTCTCATTTGGTGGAGCTTGGGAAGAGAAGATATTGGTAAAAAATCTCCCAACTAAGAACAAAGAATGAATAATGCCGGAGAGGAGTGACTTCGGCTTCCTTCCTCAGATCCTACCGACCTGGAGCATTTTCCAGAATGGACCTTCCCTCTACATGGTCATCAACGAGCCGATGTAACTCGGGATTGGAAGTGTATGGAGGACGCAATGAATGATGAACTCCTTCGTCTTCTTCCTGCAACTTCATCATTGACGACCTACGACAAAAGTTAGGGGGTTTATTTTGTGTAAATCTTCTTTTCTTTTTCTCTTCTTTTGATTGGAAAGGAATCATTGTGTGGTTGTAAAACAATTTTTTTTCATCATTATTACTCTTTGATGAGCCAAGTGTTGCCACCATAAATGCGGAGTGTGTGGGCCAAACGAACATGGACCGACCCCTCTGTCATTCTTGTTTCTGTTGTTTCATGGAAAGGAGAAGAAGTGGCATTGAAGGCGATGAAGGCACATGAAAAGGCTGCGCTTCTAGGGGCCTCCGCAAACCGCGCTGCCCCTGCGGCGTTTTGGTGCCCCGTCTGAGCCGGCTCCGCTGGCCGAACCACCTCTAGCCACCCGTGTGCCTGGCCGCACCGCCAAAGGCCTCCCGCACACCCCAGCCGAACCCTGCTGGATCGTGCCAGCCCGAGCTGCGCCGAACCACACCAGCCCGAAATGCTCCGGCCCAGACTCCCAGCCTCTCGGCCTCTTTCCAGCATGGTCACGCCCTACCCGGCCACCCACTTGCTCACCTGGTGCCCTACCCGGCCGCCTTCCATCACATCCGTTCCCTCCCCGGCTGCCTCCTGCCCAGCTGAACTCCTGAACCGGTTTTCATCCCCCCTTGTGGCACCCAGGCCGAACCGGCCCACCATGCCCTCCAAGCTGAGGCGATCTAGGTTGCGCTCTATCGATGCTTCGAGCCAAACCAACCCCACGCTCAGGCCGATCTGACCCCGAGCGCAGGCCAAACTAGCCTCGCGGCCTGCTGTCTGGGACCTGTGGGCCAGGCCGAACCAAAAAGGATGGCCTAGACAATGGGTTGGACAATACCCAACAGGTCTAACCAGGTCGACCCAGACAAGGTCGGACTGGACCCCGTCCCACTACGGACCCCTTTACTGTCTTGGGAAATATCTTTGACATCGGACGACCGTTTGATGAACTGTCAGTGACGCTAGTTTTCTTTGAGCATGACGGTCCCTTTTCGTATACCCCACTAGAGTTCAAGGTAATGTTTATATATAGTAAGGTTGGATCATAAAAGAATCAAATTGGACCCCCAGGACTAAAACGCTAATAACATACAGACTGAGCATCCGATTGACGGGCCCTCTACCGCGTTGAAACCTATTTGACGAGACAAACCTTTGAGATACTTCTTCGCGGTACTTCTTTACAGTTGTAGCATCGACCAGTAGCTTGTGGAGCTAATTTTTTGAAGACTAGAGAGCATTTTTGCGGGAACCTAGTAGCTGGCTGAGAACTGACGAATGCTAACCATTTGACTCGGAGTGACTCTAATTGCCCAATGGGGAGCGGCTTGGTGTCACAGAAGACCCACAGTGGGGAGATCCTTAGAGAATCATCATACCCATGGGAATAAACTGTAGGAGTACCTCAGGATGCTATGAGGGGGAGTCCCTCTATGTGATATAGAAGACCCACGGTGGGGAGCGCCTGTCTTTGACATGGAAGACCCACGGTACTCGACAGAAGAAGTATCTCATTAATCCAATGATAGTGGGAATCCCCTCTGTGTGACACGACATGAACCTTTACTTGATTGAGGACGAGTTCTCCAGCAGCCCAATGTTTATATTGATACTACCCCTAGAATAAAATCCTAGTTGAGATGAGTCAGCAACTTTTTGTATTTACATCATGATTGAGATGGATTACATGATAACTTAGGTATGTGTATGGGCATATACCTATGTGAGGATATCTATTTAATTCATCCTTTTTTATTTTTTTCTTTTGGATTTTTTGAGACCTTGAGTGTATCAGGGTCTCTACTGATTATTGTAATACTCACCCCTGCATGGGCTTTTCCCGCACCTCGTTGTGTTGGTTGCAGATGAGGGACAACGTTGATTGAGGCTGAGAGTATCAGGACAGGATGGTACCCGGAGGTGGACGACATGACGTGTCAGTACGCGGAGGAGACCGGAAGACATGGAGTGTTGAGTAGTCTATTTATACCTTCTCTTCAGGTAGGATATGTGGTGGATGATCTAGGAGATTCTCTTCAACTTTCAGATGTTTCTCACTTTTCAATTGTACCTGTTTTCAGTTGTACTTGTATTTTCTTGTTGGGATTGTATCTCAGCACCTCTATTTTCATCACTCTTCATAAGTAGTTTTACGTAGTGTTTTCCATCCAGCTCGTACTCTATTGTGTGAATTTTCAAGTTTTAAAGGAAATTCCTTCCCAGTTTAGGGATTTATTCCTTTGGTGCTAGTCACCTGCCCATGTCCTATGGAAGGCGGGCTTTGGGTAGTCACAGCACGAGCCCCGTGGGACGGGTTATGCCAAATTGGTATTAGAGGACTTGGTTCTACTGCAGAACTTAGGACTCTGATCTTTTCTGTAAAACAATAGTTTTAAGGGTATTGATTGTGGTTTTCAGTTCAGGGAGTCCAGTGTTGGTGCGGCAGCCAACGTATCCATACACTAAGACCCTGACTACTGACATCCAACTCAGTGCATGAAAACACTGATTGAGTGTGGGTTTTGAAATTTTTTCTTTAAGTTAGCTCAACTAGGTCAATTTACCAGGTACAAATCCTTGACCATGCTGCATATGTTTCATTGATAATTCCACCTCATAGATGACTAGCTAGAGCCCTAATATTTGTACACGCAGATATCCCAATGAGCGATGAGGCCTTGGTGCAAGTCCCTTCTCTAGCAGAGGCACCAGTGGTACCACACCCCATTGGGCCACTAATGCCACCATTTCCAGTAGAAGACGATGCACGCCACTTGAGTGTGTTGTACGAGTTCCAGCACCAGAGGCTGCCTAGGTTTAGGGGATAGATAGACCCACAGTCGGCTAAGGATTGGATTGAGGCTATGGTGAGACTCTTCAGACTGGTAGGGGCACCAGCTGACTTCATGGTGATTCTTTCTTCCTTCCTTCTACAGGAAGCAGTGGGCAGATGATGGAGCCTGATGCTCTAGGTGCATAACAAGATGACTCTACATTGGCTATACTTAAAGAGCATGTTTCAGTTGGAGTTTGTCCTAGCCACCCTACATGCAGTACATATACTGGAGATACTTCATCTACAGTAGGGAAACATGATTGTAGCTCAGTACTCAGTGAGGTTCACTGACCTCTCACGCTTCTCCACAGATATAGCGCAGGACCCATTCTTTAGGCCGCGTTCCATTATTCAGGGGCTCAGTCAAGGCTTCGATTATCTCACGTAGCATCCCAAAGCTGGAAGGGGTGTTCGAGCGAGCCCTTTTGTGGAGAGTTTCCATGCTGAGTAGTCTCTAGCAGTATGACCCACTATAAGTCGACATGCAGCAGAGTCTTCTACAGGTGGTAGTAGATAGATTTCCCAAAGGTACAAGAGGATAAAACCCATGGGTGGTCTACTGCATGACTCATGATCAGTTGTGTAGGGAACCCGGGGAAGATACACACATGCTAGGAGTGGGGAGTGTTACTTATGTGGCATTCATGGTCACATGGATCATGACTGTTCAACCCGTCATTCAGATGATTAGCATATGGTTGAAGGACTTCCCAAAAAAAGATAGAGACTTGATCGAGGCGGTCCGAAGGGAGAATGCAGACATGGCAGAGGGGCTGCCCATGCAGCTGGCGGTGGGCGACGTTGCGAGGTGTTCCCACCACCACCAGGCGGTCAGCCCCGACAGTAGGGAGTAGGTGGACATGTGAGATATCAAATTCAATAACTTGAAGAATACAACCATGGCGCTCTGGAGATGATTCAAGGTACAATTTATGTCTACTACACCTTAGCTGCAGTACTTATAGACACAATCATCAATCACTCTTTCATTTCCACTACCCTTGTTCAGATCTCGTAGATTCTGACGGAGTCGTTGGCTCGATCCTTACGTCTAGAGACTCTTACAACAGTAGACTCAATGATTATGCACTAGTGTTGGTAGTGTGATCATACTCTAAGAAGTGAGAGCTTCGGATGTGATCTCCTAGTAGTGGTGTCGAGGCCTTACGACATCATCTTGGGGATGGACTGGTTATCTACAGTCCATGATCAGATTGACAATAGTTTGAACAAAGTTTGCTATGTCCGCACGGATGGGACTAGGTTTACCTTCACTAGTGAGAAGGGAGCCTTTGTAGTACAAGACAGACTTACTTGGAGGAGGGTGCAGCCAATCACTAATCAGTTGGCCTGCCTTACCCTTAAAGTAGTTGATGTGGAGAGTTTGAGTTATCCTATAGTGGTGGACTAGTACGCAGATGTTTTTCCTGATAATGTTTTAGTACTACCTCCTCGGAGAGAGGTGGACTTTTACATTGAGATTTACCCCAGGATGGAACCGATATATACAATATCATATCAGATGTCTCTCATTGAACTTCGTGAGATGTGGGTATAGCTAGAGGACTTGTAGGGGAAAGGATTCATCCGGCCCAGTGTTTCTTCCTGTGGAGCCCCAATTCTATTCTCCAAGAAGGTGGATGGGAGCTTGAAGCGTTGTTTCGACTACCGTCGCCTGAACTAGGTGACCGTGAAGAACAATTACCCACTCCCAGGGATTGACTACCTATTTGATCATGTTAAGAGAGCACAATGGTTCTCGAAGATTGATCTCATTTCATGTTATCACCAGCTGAGAGTTCGAGTCGATGATATGAAGAAGACAACCTTTAGTTGTCGGTATGACCACTACGAGTTCTTAGTTATTCCATTAGGTGTAACCAATGCTCCAGCAGTGTTCATGGGACACATGAATAGGATCATATAGTTGTACCTTGATTGCTTTGTCGAAGTCTTCATCGTCAACTTCCTGATCTAATCGACTACTGAGGAGGAGCATGCCTACCATTTGCAGGTATTACTGGACACACTCTGAGAGTTACATATTTATGTTAAGCTCTCGAAGTGCCAGTTTTGGATCCAAGAGGTTCACTCTTTGGGAAATTTCATCTTGGAGGCTCGAGTTGTAGTGGATCCAGTGAATATTGAGGCGGTACTTGATTGGGATACACCCAGGAGTGTGAAGGAGGTAAGATGTTTCCTAGGTTTGGTTGGATACTACCAGAGATTCGTTCCAGACTTCTCCAGAGTTGCAGCACAACATTCAGCCTTGATAAAGAAGCGGAAACCCTTCATATGGTAGGAGAAATCCCAACAGAGCTTTTAGGAGCTGAGGTAGAGGCTAACTAGTTCCCTCATCTTGCGGCTTCCAGAGGAAGGCGTAGGGTACGTAGTCTACTGCATTGAATTAGCGACCTGACTTGGATGTGTCCTGATGCTGGTGCGAGCAGTGATCGCATATGGTTCTCGGCAGCTGAGACAACACAATCAGAACTACGCTACCCATGACATGGAGTTAGCAGCAGTGGTCTTTGCCTTGAAGATGCAGTGACACTATCTGATGGGAGTGTTTTTTACTATGTACTCTAATCACAAGAGTCTCAGGTATATCTTATCTCAGAAGAACCAGAACCTGAGACAACGTTGTTGGCTTGAGTTTCTCCAAGACTATGACTTTGAGATAGTATGTACTCCTGGAAAGGGGAACATTGTAGCAGATGCACTCAGTAAGAGATTTGGTATACATCTGCTAGGAGAGGAGATAGAGCAGCTGCCTGCTTTACAGATATCCTTTATAGACCAAGATGGAGAAGTTTTCCTTCAGTCCCTTACAGTCACTTCCCCACTTTGTCAGAAAGTCAGGGAGGCACAACATGGGGATGCTGACTGAGAGACACGACATGCTCAGATATCCCCTTGGAAGGCATGTAAGGGGTTTTCTGAAGGTGGAGAGAATGTCATCCACATTTGAGGATGTACTATGGTTCCAGTGTAACTTCAAGTGGATGTATTGATGGAATTTCAAACATCCCCTTTTGTTGTACATATAGGAGTGGTGAAGATGTACCTAGACCTTTTACGACAGCACCGGTTTCCAGGAATGAAGAAAGAAGTTGCAAAGTTTGTCTCTCGGTGCCTCACATGTCATCAAGTGAAGGCAGAACACCAGGTACTAGCAGGCTTGTTATAGCCTTTAGAGGTCCCATAGTGGATGTGGGATGAGATATCCACGGACTTAGTTATGGGTCTTTCGTGTACATCTAGGGGTCACGACTCAATTTGGGTGATCGTTGACCAACTCACCAAGTCGGCCCACTTCCTATCGATCAGAGATCAGGGTTCGGTAGAGAGCTTTGGATGCCTATATGTCCAAGTGATTGGGCGGATACATGGAGTACCTTCATCTATTGTCTACGAGCATGATGCACAGTTTACTTCATGGCTATGGAAGGGGTTGTAGGAGGCTTTTGGGGTGCAGCTTCATCTGAGCATTGCCTTCCATAGTCAGACGGATGGCCAGACTGAGAGGACCATTCAGACTCTCGAGGAAATGATCCGTGCATGTTTCCTTGACTTCGATTGCAGTTGGAAGGACTAGTTACCTTTGATGGAGTTTTCATACAACAACAGATATCACTCCACCCTTGGGATGGCTCTTTTTGAGGCATTGTACAGGTGACCTTACAAATCACCCTTGTGATGGACTGACCCTGGGGAGTCAGCACTAGTGGGACCCGAGATGGTACGAGCTACCACAGAGAATGTGCAGATCATCCAGGACTGGATGCAGACTGCACAAAGTAGACAAAAGATGTATGCTGACTGAAGACAGAGACCTCTAGAGTTCAAAGATAGCTACCATGTCTTTCTATGGGTGTCACCTCGACGAGGTTTACAGACATTTGGCCAAGGAGGTAAGTTATCTTTGAGATTCATCGGACCTTTCTAGGTCCTCAGTAGAATTGGCAAGGTGGCTTACTGCTTAGCTCTTCCACCTCAATTACACTAGGTTCACAAAGTCTTCTACATATCACAGCTGAGGATATACATGCATGACCCTTCTCACATCATTGACCTCGGAGAGATGGATGTTGACGATGGGGAGACTTTTATGGAGGTTCCAGTGGAGATTGAGGATCGACAGGAGCAGGTCCTATGTGGATGGTCGATACCTCTGGTGAGCATTCGCTGGCAGCATGAGAACCTCTAGGAGGGAAAATGGAAGCAAGAGGCTCAGATACGTGATCAGTACTCCCACTTGTTCCCTAAGTTTTAGTTGTTGCTTATGGGAACATAAAGCCTAGATGTGGGGATAATGTAAAGACCCAGAATTACCATGGATTGTTTTATAAATACATGGGAATTTTACGAGTCTGTGAAAATTGATCGTGCATGATTCCAAGCCCCAGTGTTCCCGGAGTCAATTTCTGAAGATTTGTTCAGGTACTTTCAGAAAACATAAAAGAGGGTTTTTATAACTATTGGACCGGTTCTTGGAATAGAAATAAAATGGCACTGTTGAACTCACAGTGTCGATATTCGATTATAAAGACTTTCATTTTGATGAAAGTGCATCAATTATATAAGTTAGTTTTTGGGTTTTCGTGGAAACTAATAAAATAAAGTGAACTTCACTTTATTTTTGATTAAGATGCCATGTGGGTGTTTGGTTGTTAAAACCTCCTCATGAAAGTTGGAGGTGGGACCACCACACCTTAACTTCCCATTAGAGGTTATAGTGGTAGGACCCACCCTAATCTAACCTCCCACAAGAGGTTACGACTTAAGGAACCCCCAAGACCACATAACCTCCCATTTTGATTAATAGGGGTGGGGACCACCCGACACCTATTAATGGGAGGAGAGTAAAACCTCTCAACTCTCCCTCATTAATGAACAAGAGCCTCTTGACTGCCCCTTTAATTAATTGGTGACTACTCCTCTAACTAGTTTGGGACCACACTCATGCATTATTTTGGTAGGGCCAATTAAATTTAATTCACAAATTTGAATTTTGTGCCAAAAACTAAAATAATAGACAATCTATTATTTTTGGTTGGAATTTCTCATTTGGTGGAGCATGGGAAGAAACGAGCTTGGGAGAAAAGATCCCAATGAAGAATGAAAAATGAAGAATGCTGGCGAGGAGCGACTTCGACTTCCTTCCTCGGATCCTACCAACGTGGAGTGTTTTCCACAACCGACCTACCCTCCGCATCGTCGTCAATGAGATGACACAATGTGGGATTGGAAGTGTATGGTAGACGTGATGAATGATGAACTCCTTCATTTTCTTCCTGCTACTTCATTGTCGACGACCAACGATCAAAGGTATGGGGATTATTTTCTGTATCTTTCTTTTTCGATTTCTCTTCTTTGGATTGGAAAGGAATCGTTGTGTGGTTGTAAAACAATTGTGGTTCATATTTTCAACTCTTTGATGAGCCAAGTGTTACGACCCTAAACACACTAGGTATGGGCCAAACCAACATGGCCTGACCCACCACCATTCTTTTTTGTGGTGTTTCTCGACATGGCGACGAAGTGGCGTTGAAGGCGACTAAGGAACGGGCAAAGGTTGCGCTTCCTGCAGCCTATGCGAACCGCGCCAACCCCGCTGTGATCTGGTGCCCCGACTGAGCTGGATCTATGGGCCAAACCACTGCCGGCCTCTCGCATGCCCGACCGGACCACCGCCGGCCTCTTGTGTGCCCCGACCGAAGCCCACAGGCCCACACAGGCCCGAACCATGCCGAACCGTGCCGGCCGGAACCACGCAGGCACGACCTCTCGGCCTCCCGGAAGCCTTACGGCATGGTCGCGCCCTGCTCGGCTGCCCACCGGCCTGCCTGGCGCCCTACCCAGCTGCTTGGCGGTGAGGCCATGCCCTGGTCGGCCGCCCGTCACATCGTTTTGCTCCTGGACTCACCACCGCCCGGCTGGGCCGCGCCCCGCACGGCCGCTCTCCGGCCCGCCGAGCACCCTGTCCGGCTGCATGCCTGTCTGGCCGCGCCCTGGCCGACCGCCTCCTAGCCGCCCAGCCTGCGGTTCCTCCTATGGTGCCCTGTCCGAACTAGCCCCGAGCCCGGGCTGAACTGCCCTCGTGACTGGCAGGGCTGGGCCCAGTAGGTTAGGCTGAATCTAACAGGTGGGCCCGCCAATTGTGCCGGCCCAGACCTAACAGTTATGACCGGGTCAACCTAGACTGGGTCGGACTAGACCCGAGCCCACTACTGACCCCTTCACATTCATTGGCCATATCATTGGCACCAGAAAACTGTTTGACGTACTGTCAGTGAAACTGGTTTTCATGGAGTGCAATGGTCCCTTTGAGTATACCCCACTAGTGTTCAAGGTAAAGTTGAGATACAGTCAGGTTGGATCGTACACAAATCCAACTGGGCCCCCGGGACTAAAATGCTAATAACTCACAGACCGAGCATCTGATTGATGAGGCGTCTGTTGCGTTGAGACCTCTATGATGAGGCAGACCTTTAAGATACTTCTTCATGGGAGTTTTTCGCAGTTTGAGAGTTAACCAATAGCTTGTGAAGAGGATCTTCCGGATACGAGAGAGCATTTGTTCGAGAACCTAGTAGCTGGCTGAGACCTGACAATTTCTGACTGTTTGACTCGAAGTGACTCTACTATCCCAGTGGGGAGTACCTTGTTGTCACTGCAGACCCACAGTGGCGAGCGCCTTCATGACGCAGCAGACCCACGGTACTCAAAAGGATGAGTACCTCAGCAGGCTGTGAAGGGGAATGACTTTGTGTGATGTAGTAGACCCACGGTGGGGAGCGCCTCTGTGTGACGTGGAAGACCCACATTACTCAATAGGAGGAGTACCTCAACAGTCCAAGGTTAGTTGGAAGTGCCTCTATGTGACACGGAATACCCACTATACTAGATAGAGGTTATGTTTCTAGTAGCTGAGGTTTCATATTGATACTAACCTTAGAATAAAATTCTTGTTGAGCTGAGTCAACAACTTTTTGTATTTACCTCATGATTGAGAAGGATTACATGATAACTTAGGTATATGTATTGTCATATACCTAAGTGTGGTTAACTATTTAATTTATGCCTTTTGATTTATCCTTGTTGAATTTTGTGAGACCCTGAGGGTCTTGGGGTCCCTACTGAGTATTTTTATTGTCACCCCTTCACAGGATATGCCCACACCTCGCTGTATAGGTTGCAGACGACGGACAAAGCTGGCTGAGGCTAAGAGTACTAGGATTGGATTGTACCCGGAGGTGGACCATACGATGTGTCGTTACATGGGGGAGACAGACAGACGTGGAGTGCTGAGGAGGCAATCCTTAACTACCCTTCAGGTAGGTTCTGTGGTGGATGATTCAAGAGCTTCTCTTCACCTTTCAACTATTTTTAACTTTTCAGTTGTACTTGTTTTCGGTTGTACTTGTATTTTCCCGTTGGGCTTGTATTCCGGCCCCTCTATTTTCAGCACACTTTGTATACTTTTTTACTTAGTGTTTTGCTTCCAACTCGTACTCTGTTGTGTGAATTTTCATGTTTAAAAGGATATTCATTCCTAGATTAGGTATTTAGAGCATTTGTTCTAGTCTCCATCTCCTAGCCTATGGAATGCAGTCTTGGGGTAGTCATAGCATGGGCCCCAGGGATGGGTCATGATAGATAATCATTGAATTCACTCATGGAGGTCACTGGGGGTACATGAGATGATCCAAAATATATGGTTTCTTTAAATGTGGCAGAAGACTAGAACGAGATCATTTTGGTTTATATCCATGGATTTCCCTAGGAGTTGATGTGGATCATGGTGAAGACGATCGATAAAGACGGTGGAGCCACAGTCTCCGAGCGGGGTGAAAGAAAAGATTCAGTAGGGGAACATTTGTTTATTTTATGTCATACAAAAAATCATTTCCTCATTGAATACATAGCATGGTGTTACAATCATTTATAATAAAGTCTACTGGGATCCCACCATAATAATTTCATGTGGGTGTTGGAGGACTCCCACCAGACCCAGTGCCCCATAGTGCTTGTGACTCCTTCCTCCCGGCACTTTGTGTGTTCCAAGACCATGGTCCCACACTTCTCGAGCTTTTCATTTCTATTTATATTTTATATAATTTATTTTTTCCACCATCACATGGGCCTGATTCCCCTACGAGGGCTCTCCCTACCTTCTAAAAGGCCTTCCCCCAGTGGTTTTATGGCCGACCATGAACCAAGGACCTGAATAATTGATATGTGGTGTTGATGCTGGGGGATAGATTTAATGGACCCATTTATTAAACCTTAAAAATATAAGAACATGGTAAATTTTCACCAGAATATAGAAAATAAAGTCTCAATTTCAAATAGTAATTAGTTAGTTCTTTTAGAACATGTTAATTCCACAGATAAAATTGCCCATATTTTGATAAATCATCAAAATTAATGGGAATTAACATTAAAGAACATTATAAAGTCATTGAATAATGGTTAAAAAATATGAAATAAATTTGTACATGTAAAATACTCCCACACATAATCCATTCTTTGCCTTAATAATTTAATCTATACATTAAGAATCACAGGGCCATAATGTTATCAATTTTAAGATTTAAAAGTAAAAAAATAAATTAATTATCAATGCTAAATAAAAAATAAAAATTTCTAACTAAAATGTCAATTTAATTTCTTAATTTTCAATGAAATAATAAATTCAGGTATTTTATTTTCCCCCTTTTAAAAATTGTGAAACATCTCTTCCCGTTAATTCAATTCCCTCAATTATTTATTATTCAATATTCCAAATCAGAATCTACCTATATTTTTTATTTTTTCTATCATCACTCCTATTGCTATTCAAGTAGATTCTTTCTCATATAATGAAAACATTCCATTTATCCATTTCATTTCAATGGAATAACATTCCATACAGTTTACATAAAAAAATATCATAAAATCATGGGTACTTGAAAGAATGTTTCAAAATGATTTGAGTAATAATGTAGTTACGAATTGATGTTTAAAAATTAAGGCTAAAAAGGGAGGATTATATCTTAAATATAAAGCATTATATCTAATGTAAATGTGTAATGAATTTCTCCAATTAAAATTGTAATATCTCTAACATCTCCTAGAATTCAATGTAAATGTTATCGAACAAATATATCTCATCAAATAATTTTTTCACCCTTCTGAACTTTTCTCTACTATTTTAATTATTTTCTTTTCAAAGAACTTTTTTATTTATTTCTTTTTTGAATGTTATACTTAGATTAAACCTGAAATCAACCACATAATGAAATATGATAAAAATCATAGGTGTAATGATTGTTATTTTTTATTTTCCTACTTCACTACTTGTTACTTTACTTTTTCGGTTCTTTCATGTCATTATCTATGTTTTTATTATTCAAAAGTAGAAAAATATATAGTATAGTATAAGAGTGGAATAACCATTAATATTTTCAATATTAGAACCCCAACAATTTTTCCATATAATGTATTTCACCTCTTCTACTATGACTCCATTCACCCACATAACTGTTCAATTTCCAAAATATATTGCAAATTAAAATAGGAGGGTAGAAAATGATAAAATTGGCTTCAAAAATGGATTAATCAAAATAAAATTACTCATGGTCTCTATGGTATTGGGAAGGATTAATTTAAAGGTTTTTTTCATGGTTAATAACATTTCAATGGATTTTCCAATTATTTTAAATATGGATTTTCAAATTCATAGATTTGATAAGTTCAAATTCATCATATGGTCGATGACATGTCCCAAGATCAATCCATGAAATATCCTAAAAATAAAATAATAAGTACATAGTATATAAATACTATTAGAAATGAGAATAATATATTATAAAATCCCTACTGGAATAAATAATAATCACAAATTTATTCTTATGAATTATAGATGTTTATATAATGAAATATGTTTGTGAAATTTAATTTACATATATCAACTAATTCATTTAAATCACAAGTCATCATTTTAATATCCATTCCCCATTTTAATTATTTAACTTTCCATTTTACTCGTTCTATATGAGTACAATTCAAATATCAAACATGGAATCGTCAGACTCATATAAATAACATGTCTCCTAGATAATTCCATAATGGAAAAAATTTAGGTGTGTGAATGCACTTTCCAATCCAAAACAATAGTCGGGTCATTCAGTTCAAAACAGATTTTCAACAACATTCCATATGTTTTAAACATAAAGAATGAAAGAATAAGCTCCCTAGTCCCATGAATAATTCCTTATACTTATTTATCTATACTTGGGGTTTTCTATTTTCTTCATCTATTATGGGTCTATAATGAAAATCATATTAGGATAAAAAGATATTAGGTGGGAAAATCCATAACCATGAAAAATAGTAAATCATGGGTTTCCTCCTAGATACGACTTTGGTTAATATCATTGTCTCAACCTAAACTCATGGGTAAAAATAGTATATTTTTTGTAGAGGTATGAGCACCTCCCATGGTTCATGAGGTATAACACCATGGAACGTTATCAGAATCTACCCATTGACAGTGAATAGTATTAATTCTTCTTCTCTCTTAATATAAATAGAACCAATGGGGTAGACATTATTAACTATAAAATTTACCTACCCCTATAACAAATCTTAATTGGAATTATATTCACTCTAGAATTATAGCGTAGGACATGGCCTATAGGTAAAAGGGTTCTTACTCAATCATTTTTTCATTATGTCACATTGGTTCTCTCCTTGTAAATTCTTGAGTATTGAAAATGATCTATTCTGATTTCTTTTAGTTCTTGTATATGGAGCTTTCTCTCTTCCCTAACACTCTCTAAATCCAAATACATCTGTTTAACAAACAAATAGGTTGGAGGATCCTGTTCTACTAGTTGATGAATCGTTTTCCAAGGAACCATTATATGGGATATTGTACCTATAGTTTTCTTTTAAGATATATGTAATTTCCATAAAGTGTCTTCGTGTATTTGGGTCGATTACATCTAATTAGGATTAAAAGTTTTCGATAAAATAACTTTGATCTCCCAGTGGAACACTTTAGGTTGTCCATTTTTGTAACAACCTCAACGTTTTTATAAATGTAAACTCCCTCTTTATAATTTTTCATTGTTGTATAAATAATATTGTAACACCCTAAGCTTCCACGGTATGCTTCTCTTTGAATAATACAGTAGCGTGTGTTGTACGCAACTTTGAGTTCTAACACACACCACAACCAATCAAACTAGCCGTTATAAATTGTAATAACCACTTTTTTGAAATTTTATAAATTTTGTCTCTCAAAATAGACTTCATTTTTGGATTCAGACTATCGAATTTATCCTTGGGTGAAATTTTGGCACTTTTCAGATAACTTTTATATTTTTATGAATAGTAAAAATTACTAAATTTTAATTAAAAACAACATTTTTTATAATAATATTTAATAGAGATAAATTATGAATTTGAGTGGATTTAAAGTATATTTAGAATATATTTTTACCATTAAATTAAATGTTGGTCATTGGACATAATTTCACAACTAAACCGGACATAAAGAAGTGTCAATCTTTTGATAGTTATTATTTCTTAAAAACATGCTTTTTGTTTTGACAGCGGGAATTAATTTTTAATTAATTTCTGCCACTTCTGTGTTTTGAATTTAGAAAAATGAATTCCATATTTAGAATAATGAGTTCCAAATTGTGTAAATACCTAACCTGTATTTTTAGACATTTTGAATAATTACTTCGGTAAATATTTTATTTACCATGGTTAAAAGAAAAATCTGTTAAATACGGGTAAAAAGTAATATTATAATAAAAATAAATTACCCTAAAATGTGTACTAACATTATTAGTGGATACATGTCCGACCATGGGACTCTTTGTGTGGATTTTATGACCCCATGGTGCCACTTGTAGGTGATAGGGACACTTTATATTAATTAAGTTAAAGTAAATACAAAAATGACAAAAGCATATATCTTTTAGGAAAACAATTTTTATATAGGGTTATACATAAGATATATTCAACTTTAAATATTCATTAGAAATAAACATAGATTTCCTACATAATGGTATTTTATTTATAATTTTTAGACATTAAATAATGTAATTTATTTATAACACAATGGTGATACCGTAATTACCTAATTAATTAAATATTAAAATAATTGATATTATAAATATCCAAATAAATGTAATTTGAGACTTTTAATGAATTACTATATTTTAATAGGTTAATATGACATGTTATTATTCATTTAATTATGTTTTTTTTGAAATAATAATGTTGTTATGATTTTCAAAAAATCAAATACCAAATAGTGTCAAAATTTACATAAAATGTTTTTTAAAACAAATATTATATTATTATTTGATATTAAATTCTTAAAAATCTATGGTTTGTTCAAGATACATATATCATAATATTTTTATCATTAATGGTCCACTTGGGGGTCTCTTGGATGTATATAGTAATTTTATTAACTATATAATATAAAAATACATAGTGACATGGTAAATGTCAAACTCATTAACTAAGAGTTAAAACTAAATGGTAAGGTTAATATAATGACCCAAACCTGCCTAAAATATATTTTCTGAAAGGATTTATACCCATACCCACCTTATAAGTTTTATAATCTACATTGAAGCCATTATAAACCGAATATATATTTATTATAAAATAATAATTTAAGTTTTTCCTTAAGAGCCTCTCCTCCCCCTTATAAAAGTACAACACATCTAACCAATTCTTCGCACCCTCAAAGACATTTGGTTCGGCAAAAAACTGCCCAAATATTCTCTAAAATTCCCTCAATTCAACTTAGAGGCCTTATTTTGATCATAAAGCTGACATAATGAGCCCTTTTGATCAAATCAAAAGGAAGAGCCCAAAGAAGAGGTAATGTTTTCACCACCCTCTTTCAAGTCCCTTTCTACTTCAACTTCTTCTTTATTTGTTATTTACTTTCTAATTAAATAATTCCAGTATATTCATATATAATGTGATGTTATTATAAATATGGTACAACCATATTCAGTATTCTATCCATCCTTTTAATGACATGTCACCATACGTGTGTACGTACTCCTTACCATCTTCACATCGTGGTGTTATTGTTATTCAATACACTATTTGGATTGGTATAATAATGATGTGTAATTCATGTAAATAATAAATATAACATGATAATGATTCTGTATATATAATATACCATACAATTATATATTATTTTAATATCAAAAGATTGATATTGTCGCTCGTGCGTACGTACGGACTAACGTCTCCACAAACGCGATGAGATTTATTCCCCTTAATATCCAATCAAGACAAATTATCATTTGATGATTAAAAATAATGTTTATGGACTTGATATAATTCTATATATTAATAAGATACAACGTATCCATTAAACACATGTCTTATGTAACAAAACATATAAAATAAAACGAGTAAGTTAACACCCGAAATGACGATAATACTAAGATATATTTAACAAAGCAATTCTAAAAGATCATATATGATATCATATTAATATATATGATTAACGTATAATTTAATAACAATTATTTCACCATTATATAGGAGGTTAACCTAGCCTCAACTGTAACACCCCATGCTTCTACAGTACGCTTCTCTTTGAATAATGTGATAGTGTGTGTTGTACGCAACACCGAGTTCTAACACACCATAACCAATCAAACTAGCCGTTATGAATAGTAATACCTACTTTTTGAAATTATATATATTTTATATTTTAAAATTGACTTCATTTTTGTATTCGGAATATCGAATTTATCCTAAGGTGAAATTTTGGTATTTTTCGGATAACTTTCATATTTTGATGAATAGTGAAAATTACTAAATTTTAATTAAAAACAACTTTTTCAATCAAAATAATTAATAGTGATAAATTATGAATTTGAGTGGTTTTAAAGTATATTTAGAATATATTTTTACCATTTAATATAATTTTTTTCATTGGACATTATTTTATAATTAAACCGAACATAAACAAGTGTCAATCTTTTGAAAGTTATTATCTCTTAAAAACACGCTTTTTATTTTGACAGTGGGAATTAATTTTAAATTAATTTCTGCCACTTCTGTGTTTTGAATTTAGAAAAATTGATTCCATATTTGGAATCAGGATATCCAAATTGTGTCAATAGGTAACTTTTATTTTTATACATTTTGAATAATTACTGTGGTAAACATTTTATTTACCATGGTTAAGGGTAAATCCGGTAAATAAGGGTTAAAAAATAATATTATAATAACACTAAATTACCCTAAAACGTGTTCTAGCATTATTGGTTGATACATGTTCGACCATAGTAATCTTTGTGTCGATTTGGGGACCACATGGTGCCACTTGTAGGTGATAGGAACACTTTTTTTTAATTAAGTTAAAATGAATACAAAAATGACACAAACATATATCTTTTAGAAAAACAATTTTTACATAGGGTTATATATGTTGGATTTTAGATTATAAATATTAATTAGAAAGATAATGAGATTTCATACATAATTATATTTTATTTATAATTTTTAGACATTAAATAATTTAATTTATTTATGACACAATGATGATGAATTAATTACTATAATAGTGAAAAACTAAAACAATTGATATTATAAATTCTCAAATAAATATAATATGAAAATTTTATTGAATTAAACTAATTTTATAGGATAATATGATATATTAGGATTTATTTAATAGACTTTGTTTGAAGTAATAAATATTTATGAGTTTCACAAAAATCAACTATTGAATAGTGTCAAAATTGACATAAAAGAGTTCTTAAAACAAATATTATATTATTAATTGATACTCAATTCCTAAAAATCTAAGGTTCGGCCAAGAGACTTATATCATGATAGGTTAATAATTAATGGACCACTTGGGGGTCTCTTGGATGTATATAGTAAGTTTATTAACCATATTATATAAAAATAAAAAGAGACATTGTAAAAGTGAAACTAATTATCTTAGAGTTAATACTTAAAGATAAGGTTAATATAAGTTCCAAAACCTGTCTAAATTCTATTGGATGAGTTTTTTTCGACCTATACCTACATTAAAATTTAAATAATAAACTTTTTAGCCATTAGAACCCGAATATGAATTTATTATAAATTAATATTTCTAGCTTTTCCAAAGGTGCCTCTCACCCCTCTTATAAAAGGGCAGTCCTCCTTCTCATTTATTCACACCTTAAAAGCCTTTTGGATCGGCAAAAATCTACCCAAATACTCTCCCAACTTCCCTCACTACAACCTAGAGGCCTTATTTTGATCAGAAAGCCAACCTAAGGATCCCTTTTGATCAAATAAAAAGGAAGAAACCGAAGAAGAGGTAATGATTTCACCACCCTTTTCCAAGTTCCTTTCTTCTTCCACTTCTTCTTCCTTTGTTGTTACCATTATAAAATAATAACTCCATTATAATATATATACTTTGATGTTATTATAAATATGGTACAACCATATTCAGTATTCTATCCACCCTTTGAATAACATGTCACCATACGTGCGTACGTACGTCTTACTGTCTCCACGTCGTGGTGTAATTGTTATTCAATATAATATTATTTGGATGGGTAAAATAATGATGTGTAACTCATGTAAATAATAAATATAAAATGTTAATGATTATGTATATATGATATACCATCCATTTATATATTATTTTAATATCAAAAGAATGATATTGTCGCTCGTGCGTACGTACGGACTACCGTCTCCACGAACGCGATGAGATTCATTCTCCATCGTATCCATTCAAGTATAATTATAATTTGATGATTTAAAAAATGATGTTTAAGGACTTCATATCATTCTGGATATGAATAATATACATCCTATCCATTATAAACATGTCTTACGTAACAAAACATATAAAAGAAAACAAGTATGTTAACACCCAAAACAACGATAATACTAAGATATTATTATCAAATCAATATTAAAAGATCATATATGATATCATATTAATGTATATGATTCTTGTATAATTTAATAACATTTATTTCACCATTATACAGGAGGTTAACCTACCCCAACCAAGGAAAAGAACAAGGTAAGGGTTATTTCACAATATCTTCATTATCCAAGGTTGTTTATACGTAATAATCTACTGGAATCTATTTATCATCCACATCCATGTTTCTTAAAAATGTATTTCAAAACATTTTTACTATTTACAAGAATATGGGTTAAAATCATTTATACCCTTGTTTGAATTTTTATAAGAGGTTTATAAAGGAATCATTCCGTCATTTTCCAAACAAGGTGGTTTTTAACCTTTTCGAAAAAAATAAGGTAAGAATGTTTTTTTAACTTATACGGCGGGTGCGGCTATTTTCCACTGTTATAAAATCGTCGAAGATTCCCTTACAAGATTATAAGAATATTTTCAAAGAAAATGTTTTATTTTATAAATATATGACTCTTAAATGATTTCAGAAATAGAAAGAGATATTTCTCTAAAAAGAGTTTTGATTTCATCTATGTCAACATCCTTTGATGGATTTTATGCTTATTTGTAGTTGATTTATTAAGATACAAAACTTCTATATTGTATTGAAGTTTTTGTGATATGTTTGACTGTGGATGTGCTATTTTTATACCATTCATAGTTTATGATGAAAGTATTGACATTTCGTATGCTAGTTTTAATACTAATGCTTATGTTATGTTTAAACCTTTTCATATGGGAATGCATTGAACTTAATATGTGACGGGTGGAGCCCGCTATAGCTCCTCGATGCATCGGTAGGTCTCATGAGACAAACTAGTGTCTTGGCAAAAGGCCTTGACAAAATCTTATTTGTAGTCTTGGCACGAGGCCTTGGCTATGTCGTTATGATAGTCTGGCATTATGCATTCCATCATTATGAAAGTGGTTATTGATTTTTCATGTTATTATTCGATTAGTAGAATATCCATGTGAATATGTAAATGGAATTATTTCATTTTATTTATGCCATACTATGTTGAAAGTTTAAGTTTGAAAGGATTTTGTTTTATTTATACATTTCCTTAAATGATTATTCTTATTTATGAAAATTTCCGCTATATTGTTATCCTTAATGGGCATTTGAGCTCACCCCTTTTCTATGTTTTATTTTTTCGAGGAAGTGAAGAAGTAAATTATGAATGACCTGCAGGGATATTATGTAGGGATATGAGTGTGGATTAGGAGACAATATGTTGTTGTAGTAGTTTTTCATTTTATGATGTAATGTAAAACTTATGAATATATCTAGTGTTTCCAAGGCTACTAAACCAATCGGTCTTTCGAGATTTGATCTTTCTTATGATCAGGCCAATGTTATGTAATAAATCACCGACTCTGGGTAACTAGGGTCGGGGCGTTACAATTGGTATCAGAGGAAGTTTAGTAAAATCCTTGGACGCTAGATTTAGATAAACTCTGATTAGAGCACGTAGAACTAAGATAAACTATGAGGATTAGTATAGAAGAACTTCCTAGAATTTTGGTATTGTAGAGATTTTTTGATTTTTCTGAGCAATACATCCCTATCTGGATACGAGCAGGTAGAGGCGGCTCTGGCACAGATGTACCTAGGGGTAAAACCCAAAAACACCGCTTTGAGCTAGACTCGAACGGGAACTGGTGCACGACAACGGGCCTTGCTGCACTCTTGGTTACGACACTCCCGGGGGATATGCTTAGGATAACTCTCATTTTCTTTAAAAATAATTATGAAGGGATTATGGGTATATACTTCCTCAAAGAAAACATTTTTATGATTATGGATTATATCCATAAATAGTTCAATTTATGTTAATTGTTTTATAAGTATGGGATTATGTATTTTGATTCATAAACTGATCTAGTTTATCCCATTGTTTAGAAATGGCACCTAGTGGAGGAAATGGAAACCGTATCAATGCACGCACTCCATGTAGGGATTGCCCTCCTACTCAAGATAATTATAGTGGAGATGGTGATGCAACTGGTGCCGATCAGCTAATCACCATACTGGGACAACTCACTCAGGTTATGAATAATAACCTTACTCATATGGAGCATCCTGATCCACAGCATGGAGGATCAATTTTAGATCGATTCATGAGGCAACAACCACCAACGTTTAATGGGAGTAAAAATCCCTTAGTAGATGAGAAATGGATAAATTCCCTGGAGAAAATATTTCAGGCTTTGGGGAGCAATGAAAGGGAAAAAGTTATCATGGCAGTTTACTACCTCACTGGAGATGCTGATCAATGGTGGTCATTGATTCAAAACATGAAGGAAGATGATGAAGTATCAAATATGGAATGGAGGGATTTCAAAGATCTTTTTTTAGAAAAATACTTTCCTCGCAACCATCAAGCAGATATGGAAAGGCAATTTCTGAGTTTGAGACAAAAGGAGGATGAGAATGTCACAAAGTATGAGGCTAACTTTACAAGGTTAGAAAGGTATGCTGGAGATTATATACGTAACCCAAGAAATAATATTGATCATTTATTTGATGGGTTAAAACCATTTCTTCGTCGAGCATTAGTCTCACAATCCTTTTCGTCGTACGAAGACATTGTCTCATGTGCTATCAAGACCGATAAGGAATTCTCTAAGTCCTATGACTTTAAAGCAAAGCAAGAGAAGAAGAGACCTGCTGATCAATCTGGGAATGTAAATAAGCGGAAGAATGGAAAGGTTTAATATCCATCTTGTGGTAAATGCAGGAAGAAACATCCTAGTATTTTCTTGAAGGGAATGGGAGTCTGTTACAAGTGTGGTGAAAAAGGCCACCAAGCTCGTGATTGCAAAGGGAAGAAGGAATCTACCAATGTTCAGTGCTAAAATTGCAGGGAGATGGGACATTATGCAAATGAATGTCCTAAGCGTCAGGAGAACATACCTCAGAAAAGGACAAGGGATCAAGGACAGGATTATGATATCACTACTGCTGAGGTAGAAGCTCCGAAAGACGTGGTGGCAGGTAATTTAATGGTTTCCTCAAGTTTAGCAAATGCATTATTTGATTCTGGATCATCGCATTGTTTCATATCGTCCCAGTTTGCTAAGAAAATTAGATATTTCCAATTTGTTTTAATAAGGGAGTTGTCAGTTAAAACTCCTAAGGGAAGTATCATTGCAACAAAATTTTGTGAATCAGTCCCCATTAGAACACATAAATGTTCTTTATCTGCTGATCTCATCGTCATACCTATGATTGAGTTTGATATAATCCTCGGTCTGGACTGGCTTTCAGACTATGATGTGAAGATTTATTGTAAGAAGAAAGAGGTTACGATTCTTGAAGATAATGATAAGGAACATCTTATCTTTAGAGCAGAATCATCACCACCTAATTCTTATTTAGATCCACCCCCAGTAGCTCAACTAAATTCAATTATTGGGGAGGAAGATAATGAAATAACTGTGGGTGAGGAAAGGAATGTTCAAATAGAGTATGTACCTATTGTGAAAGAATATGTAGATGTATTTCCGGAAGATTTACCTGGACATCCTCCAGAATGAGAAGTTGAGTTTTCCATTGATTTAATTCCTGGATCAAGGCCTATATTGAATACCCCTTATAGAATGGCCGTTGTATAATTAGTTTAACTAAATAAAAAACTAGATAAATTGAGTAATAAAGTATTTATTCGCCCTAGTGTTTCTCCATGGGGAGCCCCTGTTCTTTTTGTTAAAAAGGAAGACGGATCTATGAGGTTATGTATCGACTACAGGGAGATCAATGCTATAAAAATAAAGAACATGTATCCCCTACCATGCATTGATGATTTATTTGACCAACTGCATGGAGCTCAATACTTTTCAAAGATTGACCTTCGATCTGGATACCATCAGTTGTGTGTGAGGAAGGAAGACATTCCGAAGACAGCATTTCGAACCAGGTACATG
The DNA here is from genome assembly GCA_963277665.1 of Viscum album. Lineage (NCBI taxonomy): Eukaryota > Viridiplantae > Streptophyta > Magnoliopsida > Santalales > Viscaceae > Viscum > Viscum album. Next base: position 1,010,211,939 of record OY728141.1, on the reverse strand, counting down.
AATTACATGTTTACTGTAATGCCTTTTGGATTGACTAATGCACCCTCTGTATTCATGGATCTGATGAATAGATTTTTCAAGGAGTTTCTCGATTAATTCATGGTGCTATTTATTGATGATATCTTGGTATACTCCAAAACCTACGAAGATCATGAAAATCACTTGTGCATTATCCTGAAGACTCTGAGGAGGCATGAATTATATGGGAAGTTTAGCAAGTGTGAATTTTTGCTTCAGGAGATTTCTTTTCTTGGCCGTATTGTCTCTAAAGATGGAATCTATGTTGATCCTTCTAAGACCAAGGCAATCCATGAATGGACAACACCTACGAGTATAACTGAGGTACGTAGTTTTATTGGTTTGGCAGGTTATTATCGACGTTTCGTCCGGAATTTTGCCCGATTGGCTAACCCATTAACGAAGCTCACACGTAAAGGGGTTAAGTTTTTTGGAAAAAAGTGTGTGAAGAATGATTCGAAGAACTGAAGAGAAGATTAGCCAATGCTCCAATATTGACTCTACCGTCGGGGAATGATGGGTTCGTTATTTATAGGGATGCATCAAAGAAAGGACTTGGTTGTGTCCTTATGCAGAATGATAGAGTTATTGCCTATGCATCACGACAGTTGAAAATTCATGAAAAAAATTATCCAACTCATGATCTCAAGTTAGTATCTATGATCTTTGCTTTGAAGATATGGAGGCACTACCTCTATGGTGAAAAATGTGAGATTTATATTGATCACAAGAGTTTGAAGTATATTTTCTCACAAAAAGAACTCAACATGAGGCAAGGGAGATGGCTTGAATTACTCAAGGATTATGATTATACGATACACTACCACCCGGGGAAAGCAAACAAGGTGGCAGATGCTTTGAGTAGAAAAGACCATGGAGTTTTGAACAATATGAGAATTGAAAGGGATCCAATTTTCATGGATCTAGTAAAGATGGACATGGGAATAACTAGGGAAGGTAAAACATCAATGCTTTTTCAAATTGTTGCCAAACCATCTTTACTAGAAAGGATTAAGAGTTCTCAGACCGATGATGAAGAATTCCAAAAGAAGATTAAAGCTGTGAATGATGGGAGATTGAGAGAATTTGTTTATGAAGATGGAATTTTGAAATTCGGGAGGAGACTTTGTGTTCCCGATATAACTGATCTAAAAAGGGAATTTCTGGATGATCCTCATAGTTCCAATTTCTCTATACACCATGGGAGCACCAAAATGTATAGAGATTTGAAGGAACATTTTTGGTGGGACAACATGAAGAGGGAGATTGCTGATTTTGTGTCAATATTTATGGTTTGTCAACAAGTGAAAGCTGGAAGGCAACAGCCTGGAGGAGTCATGAAACATCTTCCCATACCGGAGTGGAAATGGGACAATATTAGGATGGACTTTGTCATGGGGATACCAAAGACTCCTAGATGGAACGATGCAATATGGGTTATTGTTGATCGTCTTACCAAATCAGCACATTTTATTGCTATAAGAGAAGATATACCCCTGGAACGTCTAGCAAGACTATATACTAATGAAGTTGTGAGACTTTGTGTAGTACCCCTATCGATTGTTTCTGATCGTGATCCCTGTTTTACTTCATGGTTTTGGAAAATTCTTCAGAAATCAATGGATAATGAACTTCATTTGAGCACTGCTTACCACCCTCAGACAAATGGACAATCAGAACGGACTATTCAAACCTTAGAAGACATGTTGAGATCTTGCTCACTTGACTTTCAGGGTATGTGGGATCAATATTTACCTCTGGTAGAATTTTCCTATATAATAGCTTCCATTCGAGTATTCAGATGGAACCATATGAAGCGTTATACGGGAAGAGATGTCGTACACCAACCTGTTGGGATGACGTTTGTGAAAGAAAACTTGTAGGCCCAGAACTGGTAGAGGAAACTACGGAAAAGGTGAAGGTAATCCAAAATCACATCAAAGCAGCTCAAAGTAGGCAGAAGAGCTATGCTGATAATCGAAGGAAGGATTCGGAATTTCAAGTCAGTGATCATGTTTTCCAAAAGGTATCTCCATGGAATGGAGTCATACATTTTGGTAAGAAAGGTAAATTGAGTCCCAGGTACATCAGACCTTTCAAAATTCTAGAACGAATTAGGGCTGTAGCTTACCGATTGGCAATGCCGCCAAATCTCTCCAAAGTTCACGATGTGTTCCACGTATCTCTGTTGAGGAAATAAATGCCTGACCCAACGCATGTACTCAACTATGAAGAATTAGTACTAGAACCCGATCTGTCTTATTGCGAAGAGCCCATCAAGATTCTTGATACGAGATAACAAGTGCTGAGAAACCGGACGACGCGTCTGGTAAAAGTTTTGTGGAGAAACCATAAGATGGAAGAGGCAACGTGAGAACCCGAGGAACTTATGATGAAGAACCACCCGAGTCTTCTCATGCGGTAGTATTCTAGAAATTTCTATGATGAAATTATTTGAAGGAGGGGAGAATGTAACACCCCAAGCTTCTACGGTACACTTCTCTTTGAATAATGTGATAGCGTGTGTTGTACGCAACACCGAGTTCTAACACACCATAACTAATCAAACTAGCCGTTATGAATAGTAATACATATTTTTTGAAATTATATATATTTTATATTTTAAAATGGACTTCATGTTTGGATTTGGAATATCGAATTTAGACTAAGGTGAAATTTTGGTACTTTTCGGATAACTTTCATATTTTGATGAATAGTGAAAATTACTAAATTTTAATTAAAAAAAACATTTTTAATCAAAATAATTAATAGTGATAAATTATGAATTTGAGTGGTTTTAAAGAATATTTAGAATATATTTTTACCATTTAATATAATGTTGGTCATTGGACATAATTTTACAATTTAACTGAACATAAACAAGTGTCAATCTTTTGATAGTTATTATCTCTTAAAAACACACTTTTTTTTGACAGCGGGAATTAATTTTAAATTAATTTCTTCCACTTCTGTGTTTTGAATTTAGAAAAATGGATTCCATATTTGGAATCAGGATTTCCAAATTGTGTAAATATGTAACTTTTATTTTTATAAATTTTGAATAATTACTGCGGTAAATATTTTATTTACCATGGTTAAGGGTAAATCCGGTAAATAAGGGTTAACAAATAATATTATAATAATACAAAATTACCATAAAACGTTTCCTAGCCTTATTGGTTGATACATGTTCGACCATAGGAATCTTGGGGTCGATTTTGGGACCCCATGGTGCCACTTGTAGGTGATAGGGACACTTTTTTTAATTAAGTTAAAATGAATACAAAAATGACACAAGCATATATCTTTTACAAAAACAATTTTTACATAGGGTTATATATGTTTGATTTTAGATTATAAATATTAATTAGAAATATAAAGAGATTTTATACATAATTATATTTTATTTATAATTTTTAGACATTAAATAATTTAATTTATTTATGACACAATGATGATGAATTAATTACTATAATAGTGAAAAATTAAAATAATTGATATTATAAATACCTAAATAAATATAATATGAAACTTTTAATTAATTAATCTTATTTTATAGGATAATATGATATATTAGGTATGATTTAATTGACTTTTTTTAAGTAATAAATCTTTTATGAGTTTCACAAAAATCAACTACTGAATAGTGTCAAAATTGACATAAAAGAGTTCTTAAAACAAATATTATATTATTAATTGATATTCAATTCCTAAAAATCTAAGGTTCGTCCAACAGACTTATATCATGATAGGTTCATCATTAATGGACCACTTGGGGGTCTCTGGGATTTATATAGTTTGTTTATTAACCATATTATATAAAAATACAAAGAGACATTGTAAAAGTGAAACTAATTAACATAGAGTTAATACTTAAAGATAAGGTTAATATAAGTACCCAAACCTGTCTAAATTCTATTGGTTGAGTTGTTTTCTACCTATCCCCACCTTAAAATTTAAATAATAAACTTTTGATTCATTAGAAACTGAATATGAATTTATTATAAATTAATATTTCTAGCTTTTCCAAAGGTGCCCCTCACCCCTCTTATAAAAGGGCACTCCTCCTTCTCATTTCTTCACACCTTAAAAGCCTTTTGGATTGCCCAAAAATCTGCCCAAATACTCTCCCAACTTCCCTCACTACAACCTAGAGGCATTAGTTTGATCACAAATCCAACCTAAGGAGCCCTTTTGATCAAATCAAAAGGAAGAAACCGAAGAAGAGGTAATGATTTCACCACCCTTTTCCATGTTCCTTTCTTCTTCCACTTCTTCTTCCTTTGTTGTTACCATTATAAAATAATAACTCTAGTATCATATATATACTGTGATGTTATTATAAATATGGTACAACCATATTCAGTATTCTATCCACCCTTTGAATAACATGTCACCATACGTGCGTACGTACGGCGTACCGTCTCCACGTCGTGGTGTAATTGTTATTCAATATAATATTATCTGGATGGGTATAATAATGATGTGTAACTCATGTAAATAATAAATATAACATGTTAATGATTATGTATATATGATATAACATCCATCTATATATTATTTTAATATCAAAAGAATGATATTGTCGCTCGTGCGTACGTACGGACTACTGTCTCCACGAACGCGATGAGATTCATTCTCCATTGTATCCATTCAAGTATAATTATCATTTGATGATTTAAAAATTATGTTTAAGGACTTGATATCATTCTGTATATGAATAATATACATCCTATCCATTATAAACATGTCTTATGTAACAAAACATATAAAAGAAAACAAGTAAGTTAACAACCGAAACAACAATAATACTAAGATATTATTATCAAATCAATATTAAAAGATCATATATGATATCATATTAATGTATATGATTCTTGTATAATTTAATAACAATTATTTCACCATTATACAGGAGGTTAACCTACCCCAACCAAGGAAAAGTAAAAGGTAAGGGTTATTTCACAATCTCTTCATTATCCGAGGTTGTTTATACGTAATAATCTACTGGGATCTCTTTATCATCCACATCCATGTTTCTTAAAAATGTATTTCAAAACAATTTTACTATTTACAAGAATATGGGTTAAAATCATTTATACCCTTGTTTGACTTTTTATAAGAGTTTTATAAATGAATCTTTCAGTCGTTTTCCAAACAAGGTGCTTTTTAACCTTTTCGACAAAATTAATGTAAGAATGTTTTTTTAACTTATACAGCGGGTGCGGCTATTTTCCACTGTTATAAAATCGTCGAAGCTTCCCATACAATCTTATAAGAATATTTTCAAAGAAAATGTTTTATTTTTTAAATATATGACTCTTAGATGATTTCAAAATTAGAAAGAGATATTTCTCTAAAAAGAGTTTTGATTTCATCTATGTGAACATCCTTTGATGGATTTTATGCTTATTTGTAGTTGATTTATTAAGATACAAAACTTCTATATTGTATTGAAGGTTTTGTGATATGTTTGACTGTGGATGTTCTATTTTTATACCATTCATAGTTTATGATGAAAGTATTGACATTTCGTATGCTAGTTTTAATACGAATGCTTATGTTATGTTTAAACCTTTTCATATAGGAATGCATTGGACTTAATATGTGACGGGTGGAGCCCGCAATAGCTCCTCGATGCATCGGTAGGTCTCATGAGACAAACTAGTGTCTTGGCACAAAGCCTTGACAAAATCTTATTTGTAGTCTTGGCACGAGGCTTTGGCTATGTGGTTATGATAGTCTGGCATTATGCATTCCATCATTATGAAAGTGGTTATTCATTTTTCATGTGATTATTCGATTAGTAGAATATCCATGTGAATAAGTAAATGGAATTATTTCATTTTATTTATTCCATACTATGTTGAATGTTCATGTTTTAAGGGTTTTTGTTTTAGTTATACATTTCCTTAAATGTTTATTCTTATTTATGAAAGTTTCAGCTATATTGTTATCCTTACTGGGCATTTGAGCTCACCCCTTTTCTATGTTTTATTATTCCTAGGAAGTGAAGAAGTAAATTATGAATGACCTGTAGGGATATTATGTGGGGATATGAGTTTGGATTATGGAGATAATATGTTGTTGCAGTAGTTTTTCATTTTATGATGTAATGTAAAACTTATGAATATATATAGTGTTTCCAAGTCTACTATACCAATCGGTCTTTCGAGATTTGATCTTTCTTTTGATCATGCCAATGTTATGTAATAATTCACCGACTCTAAGTAACTAGGGTCGGGGCGTTACATCAACCAAGAAAAAGTACAAGGTAAGAGTTTATTTTACAATCTATTCATTATCCGAGGTTTTTTATTTGTAATTATATACTGGGACCTATTTATCATCCACATCCATGTTACTTAAAAATGTATTTCAAAAATTATTACTATTTCACATAATATGGGTTAAAGTAATTTATACCGTTTTTTGACTTTTTATTAGAAGTTTATAAAGGAGTCTTTCTGTCGTTTTCCAAACAATGTTCTTTTTAACCTTTTTGACAAAATTAACTTTAGATTGTCTTTTTTTAACTTATACGGCAGGTGCGGCTATTTTCAACCGTTATAAACTCATCAAAGCTTCCCTTACAAGAATATAAGAATATTGAAAAAGGAAATGTTTTATTTTATAATTATGTGACTCTTAAATGATTTCAATATATAAAGAGACATTTCACTAAAAATAGTTTTGATTTCATCTATGTCAACATCCTTTGATGGGTTTTATGTTTATTTGAAGTTGATTTATTCTAATACAAAACTTCCATATTGTATTTAAGTTTTTGTGATATGTTTGAAAATGGATGTTCTATTTTTATACCATTCAAGGTTTATGGTTAGATTATTTACATTTCGTATTCTAGTTTTAATACGAATGTTTATGTTGTGTTTAAACCTTTTCATATGAGAATGTATTGGACTTAGTAAGTGAAAGTTGGAGCCTGCTATTGCTACTTGATGCATCGTTAGGTCTCATTAGTCAACTAGACGTTCAATTGGATGAGGCCCTTTCCCAATTTTATTTATGGTTTTGGCCGAGGCCTTAATCATTTTTAGACGTCTTAGTCGAGGCCTTAATAAAATGTTTCAGAATTTCCGACATTATACATTTCCTCATTATGGAAATAATATTAATGGTTCATGTGGTCACTCGACTAGTAGAATACCCATGATTATGTTTTATTATGGAATTATTTAATCAGCTCATATTCTTTCCATAAAAGTATTCATGTTTATTATTGGTAAAGTCTTGTGGTTTCAATTATTTACCAGGCTTAATATTTATGTCATTTTCTACTACATTACTTACCTTTACTGAGCATTTGAGCTCACCCCTTTCTTATGTTTCATTTTCCAAGGATATGAAGAAGTTAGTTATGAGTGACCTACATGCATAATCTAGGAGGCTTGGATGTTACTAATGAAATATATTTGTGTTTTATTTCTCTTTAAGCTATAAGGTTGAACTTATGTATGAATCTTGTTTCCAATAATACTAAACTAATCGGTCTTTCGAGACATGATTTCTTTGTGATCATGCCAAAGTTATGTAATAAATCATTGAATCTGGGTAACTAGGGTAGACGAGATACAGTTGGTATCATTGGAATTTTAGTATGATCCTTGGAAACTAGATTTAGATAAACTCTGATTAGAGCACGTAGACCTAAGATGGACTTTGAGGATTAGTATATAGAACTTCCTATAATTTTGGTATTGTAGAACTTTTCTGAGTTTTTTGAGCAATACTTCCCTGTCTGGATACGAGAAGGTATCGACGACTCTGGAATAGATGTAACTAGGGGTAAAACCAGAAAACACCGCTTTTAGCCAGACACGAATGGGAACTAGTGCATGATAATGGGCCTTGATGCACTCTTAGTTACGACACTCTCGGGGGATATGCTTAGGATAATTCTCATTTTCATTAAAAACCCATTATGAATGTTTTATGATTATATAATTTCTAAAAGAAAACATTTTTTTTATGATTATGGATTAAATCCATAAATATTTCTATTTATGTTAAGTATTTTACAAGTATAGACTTATTTATTTTGATTCATAAATTGTTCTAGTTTATGCCATTGTTTAGAAATGGCTTAAAGTGGAAGAAATGGAAACCATATCAATGCATGCACTCCATGTAGGGATTGAACTCTTGATCAAGATAATTATAGTGATGTTGGTGATGAAACTAATGCTGATCAGCTAATCACTACACTAGGAAAACTCACTCAGGTTATGAATAATAACCTTACCTGTATGGAGAACCCTGATCCACAGCATGGAGAATCAATGTAAGATCGCTTCATGAGGAAAAAACCACCAACATTCAATGGGATTACAAATCCATTAGTATCTAACCAATGGATAAAGTCTTTAGAGAAAATATTCCATGCCTTGGCGAGTAGTGAAAGGGAATATTTTATCATGGCGGTTTACCACCTCACTGGAGATGCTGATCAATGGGGGTCATTGATTCAAAACATATAGGAAGATGATGAAGTATAAAATATGGAATGGAGGTAATTTAAAGAAATTTTCTTAGCAAAATACTTTCCTCATGACCATCGAGCGGATATGGAAAGGCAATTTCAGAGTCTTAGCCAAAAGGAGGACGAGAATGTTGCAAAGTTTGAGGATAACTTTACAAGGTTAGCGAGGCATGCTACAGATTATATACGTAACCCATGAATTAAGATTGATCATTTATTTTATAGGTTAAATCCATTTTTCCATCGAGTATTAGTATCACAATCCTTCTCATCATACAATTTAACACCCCGACCCCGTTACCCAGAGTCGGTGCATTATTACATAACATTGGCATGATCACAAGAAAGATCAAATCTTGAAAGACCGATTGGTTTATTAGCCATGGAAACACTAGATATATTCATAACGTTTTACATCATAAAAATGAAAAATACAACAACATAATCTCCATAGTCCACACTCTTATCCCCTCATACTATCCCTGCATGTCATTCAAAATTACTTCTTCATATCCTGGGGAAAATAAAACATAGAAAAAGGGTGAGCTCAAATGCCCAGTAAGGATAACAATATAGTGGAAACTTTCATAAATAAGAATAAACATTTATGGAAATGTATAACTAAAACAAAATCCTTTTAAACATGAACTTCAACATAGTATGGAAAAAATAAAATGAAACAATTCCATTTACTTATTCACATGGATACTCTACTAATAGAATAATCGCATGCAATATCAATAACCACTTTCAAAATGATGGAATGCATAATGCCAGACTATCATAACCACATAGCGAAGGCCTCATGCCAAGACTACAAACAATATTTTGCCAAGGCCTTGTGCCAAGACACTATTTTGTCTCATTAGACCTACCGATGCATCGAGGAGCTATAGCGGGCTCCACCCGTCACATATTAAGTTCAATTCATTCCCATATGAAATGGTTTAAACATAACATAAACATTCGTATTAAAACTAGAATACGAAATGTCAATACATTTACCATAAACTATGAATGGTATAGAAATATCACATCCACAGTCAAACATATCACAAACCCTTCAATACAATATAGAAGTTTTGTTTTATAATAAATCAACATCAAATAAGCGTAAAAACCATCAAAGGATTTTGACATAGATGAAATCAAAAATCTTTTTATAAAAATATCTCTTTCTATTTTGAAATCATTTAAGAGTCATATATTTATAAAATAAACATTTTCTTTGAAAATATTCTTAAAAAATGTAAGGTAAGCTTTGAAGATTTTATAATGGTGGAAATAATAGCACTTTCCGTATAAGTTAAGAAAACATTCTTACCTTAATTCTGTCGAAAAGGTTAAAAAACACCTTGTTTGGAAAATGACGGAAAGATTCCTTTATAAAACTCTTATAAAAATTCAAACAAGGGTATAAATGACTTTAACCCATATTCTTTTTAATAGTAAAAATGTTTTGAAATACATTTTTAAGAAACATAGATGTGGATGATAAATAGATCCCAGTAGATTATTATGTATAAACAACCTCGGATAATGAAGAGATTGTGAAATAACCCTTACCATGTACTTTTCCTTGATTGGGGTAGGTTAACCTCTTGTATAATGGTGAAATAATTGTTATTAAATTATACAAGAATCATATATATTAATATGATATCATATATGATCTTTTAACATTGATTTGTTAATAATATCTTAGAATTATCGTCGTTTCGGGTGTTAACTTACTCATTTTCTTTTATATGTTTTGTTAGATAAGCCATGTTTTTTATGGATAGGTTGTATCTTATTTATATCCAGAATGATATCAAGTCTTTAAACGTCATTTTTAAATCATCAAATGATAATTATACTTGAATGAATACGATGGAGAATGAATCTCATCGCGTTCGTGGAGACGGTAGTCCGTACGTACACACGAGCGACAATATCATTCTTTTGATATTAAAATAATATATAATTTGATGGTATATCATATATACAGAATCATTATCATGTTATATTTATTATTGACAAGAGTTAAACATCATTATTATACCCATCCAAATAATAATTTATTTAATAACAATTACACTACGACGTGTAGACGGTAAGCCGTACATACGCACGTATGGTGACATGTTATTCAAAGGATTGACAGAATTGTGAATATGGTTGTATAATATTTATAATAAAATCATAGTATATATATGATACTGAAGTTATTATTTTATAATGGTAACAAAAAAGGAAGAAGAAGTGGAAGAAGAAAGGAACTTGAAAAAGGGTGGTGAAATCATTACCTCTTCTTTGGGTTCTTCCTTTTGATTTGATCAAAAGGGATCTTTAGGATGGCTTTCTGATCAAAATAAGGCCTCTAGGTTGTATTTATGGATTTTTAGAGAGTATTTTGGCAGGGGTTGGCCGAACCAAAAGGCTTTTAATGTGAGAAGTAATGAGAAGGAGGAATTCCCTTTTATAAGAGGGGTGATGGGCACCTTTGGAAAAGCTAGAAATATTAATTTATAATAAATTCATATTCAGTTTCTAATGGCCCCAATGTTTATTATTCAATGTTTAATGTGGGGATGGGTCGAAAACCACTCAAGAAATATAATTTAGATAGGTTTGGGTACTTATATTAACCTTATCTTTAAGTATTAACTCTAAGTTAATTAGTGTCACTTTTACAATATCTCGTTGTATTTTTATATTATATGGTTAATAAAATTACTATATACATCCAAATGACCCCCAAGTGGTCCGTTAATGATACCCATATCATGATATAAGTCTCTTGGCTGAACCTTAGATTTTTATGAATTTAATATCAATTAATAATATAATATTTGTTTTAAAAACTCTTTTATGTCAATTTTGACACTATTCAATAGTTGATTTTTTTGAAACTCATAACAGAATGATTACTTCGAAAAAATTTAATTAAATCATTTATAACATGTCATATTAACTTATAAAATTAGTGTAATTCATAAAAAGGCTCAAATTATATTTATTTGTGTATTTATAATATCAATTATTTTAATTTTTAACTATTATGGTAATTACTGCATCATCATTGTGTCATAAATAAATTAAATTATTTAAAGTATAAAAATTATAAATAAAATATCATTATGTAGGAAATCGTTTTATATTTCTAATGAATATTTATAGTCTAAAATCAAACATATATAACCCTATGTAAAAATTGTTTTTCTAAAAGATATATGATTATGTCATTTTTGTACTTATTTTAACTTAATTAATATTAAGTGTCCCTATCACCTACAAGTGGCTCCATGGGGCCCCAAAATAGACCCAAAGACACCTATTGTCGAACATGTATCAACCAATAAGACTAGGACACGTTTTAGGGTAATTTAGTACTATTATAATATAATTTTTAACCCTTATTTACCGGATTTACCCTTAACCATGGTAAATAAAATATTTACCGATGTAATTATTCAAAATGTCTAAAAATAAAAGTTACCAATTTACACAATTTGAACATCATGATTCCAAATATGGAATCCATTTTTCAAAATTCAAAACACAGAAGTGTCAGAAATTAATTTAAAATTAATTCCTGCTGTTAAAACAAAAAGCGTGTTTTTAAGAGATAATAATTATCAAAAGATTGACACTTGTTTATGTCTGGTTTAATTGTAAAATTATGTCCAATGACAAAAATTGTATTAAATGGTAAAAATATATTCAAAATATAATTTAAAACCACTCTAATTCATAATTTTTCACTATTAATTATTTTTATTAAAAAAGTTGTTTTTAATTAAAATTTAGTAATTTTCACTATTCATTAAAATATTAATGTTATCCGAAAAGTACCAAAATTTCACCTTAGGATAAATTCGATATTCCAAATCCAAAAATGAAGTCCATTTTGAAATATAAAATATATATAATTTCAAAAAGTAGGTATTAATATTCATAATGGCTAGTTTGATTGGTTATGGTGTGTTAGAACTTGGTGTTGCATACAACACACGCTATCACATTATTTAAAGAGAAGCGAACAATAGAAGATTGGGGTGTTACATTATCCCCTCCTTCAAATAATTTCGTCCTCAAAATTTCTAGAATACTTATCACATGAAAAGACTCTGGTGGTTCTTCATCATAAGTTCCTCGGGTTCCCACGTTGCCTCTTCCATCTTATGGTTTCTCTATAAAACTTTTACCAGACGCATTGTCCGGTTTCTCAGAACTTGTTCTCTCATATGAAGAATCCAGATTTTCAATTTGCAATAAGACAGATTGGGTTCTAGTTCTAATTGCTCATAGGTGAGTACATGCGTTGGGTCAGACATGTATTTCTTCAACAGAGATACGTGGAACACATCGTGAACTTTGGATAGACTTGGCGGCATTGCCAATCGGTAAGCTACAACCCCAATTTGTTCTATAATTTTGAAAGGTCTGATGTACCTGGGAATCAATTTACCTTTCTTACCAAAACGTATGAATCCCTTCCATGGATATACCTTCAGTAAAACATGATCACTGACATGAAATTCCAAATCCTTCCTTCGATTATCGGCATAGCTCTTCTGCCTACTTTGAGCTGCATTGATGTGATTTTGGATTACCTTCACCTTTTCTATCGTTTCCTCCACCAGTTCTAGACCTACAAGTTTTCTTTCACCAACGTCATCCCAACAGGTTGGTGTACGACATATCATTCCGTATAACACTTTATATGGTGCCATCTGAATACTTGAATGCAAGCTATTATTATAGGAAAATTCTACCAGAGGTAAATATTGATCCCACATACCCTGAAAGTCATGTGAGAAAGATCTCAACATGTCTTCTAAGGTTTGAATAGTTCATTCTGATTGTCCTTCTATCTGAGGGTGGTAAGCATTGCTCAAATGAAGTTCAGTATCTAGGGATTTCTGAAGACTTTTCCAAAATCTTGAAGTAAAACGGGGATCACAATCAGAAACAATCGATAGGGGTACTCCATGAAGTCTCCCAACTTCATTAATATATAGTCTTGATAGACTTTCTAGGGGTAGATCTTCACTTATAGCAAGAAAATGTGTTGACTTGGTAAGACGATCAATAATAACCCATATTGCATCATTCCTTCTAGGAGTCTTTGGTAGTCCCATGACAAAGTCCATCGTAATATTGTCTCATTTCCACTCCGGTATGGGAAGAGGTTGCATGACTCCTCCAGGTTGTTGCCTTCCAGCTTTCACTTGTTGACAAACCATACATCTTGACACAAATTCAGCAATCTCCCTCTTCATGTTGTCCCACCAAAAATGTTCTTTCAAATATCTATACATTTTTGTGCTCCCATGATGTATAGAGAAATTGGAACTATGAGCATCATCCAGAAATTCCCTTTTTAGATCAGGTATATCGGGAACACAAAGTCTCTTCCCAAATTTCAAAATTCCATCTTCACAAACAAAGTCTCTCAATCTCCCATAATTCAAAGCTTTAATCATCTTTTTAAATTCTTCATCATCAGTCTGAGAACTCTTAATCCTTTCTAGTAAAGATGGTTTGGCAACCATTTGAAAAAGAATTGATGTTTTGCCTTCCCTTGTTATTCCCATGTCCATCTTCACTAGATCCTTGAAAATTGGATCCCTATCAATTCTCATATTGTTCAAAACTCCATGATCTTTTCTTCTCAAAGCATCTGACACCTTTTTTTCCTTCCCCGGGTGGTATTGTATCGTGCAATCATAATCCTTGAGTAATTCAAGCCATCTCCTTTTCCTCATGTTGAGTTCTTTTTGTGAGAAAATATACTTCAAACTCTTGTGATCAGTATAAATCTGACATTTTTCACCATAGAGGTAGTGCCTCCATATCTTCAAAGAAAAGATCACAGCTGCTAACTTGATATCATGAGTAGGATAGTTTTGTTCATGAATTTTCAACTGTCATGATGCATAGGCAATAACCCTATCATTCTGCATAAGGACACAACCAAGTCCTTTCTTCTATGCATCACTATAAATAACGAACCCATCATTCCCTGATGGTAGAGTCAATATAGGAGCACTGACTAATCTTCTATTCAGTTCTTCAAAACATTCTTTACACTCTTTTGTCCAAACAAATTTAACCCCTTTACGTGTGAGCTTCTTTAATGGGTACGCCAATCGGGAAAAATTCTGGACGAAACGTCGATAATAACCTGCCAAACCAATAAAATTACATACCTCAGTTATACTCAAAGGTGCTGGACATTCTTGGATTGCCTCGGTCTTAGAAGGATCAATAGAGATTCCATCTTTATAGAAAATATGGCCAAGAAAAGAAATCTCCTGAATACATAATTCACACTTGCTAAACTTCCCATATAATTCATGTCTTCTTAGAGTCTTCAAGATAATGCGCAAGTGATTTTCATGATCTTCGTAGATTTTTTAGTATACCAAGATATCATCAATAAATACCACCAAAAATTCATCAAGATATTCCTTGAAAACTCTATTCATCATATCCATGAATACAGAGGGTGAATTAGTCAATCCAAAAGGCATTCCTGTAAACTCATAATGCCCATACCTAGTTCGAAATGCTGTCTTCGGAATGTCTTCCTTCTTCATAGACACCTGATTGTATCCAGATCGAAGGTCAATCTTTTAAAAGTATTGAGCTCCATGTAGTTGGTCAAATAAATAATCAATGCGTGGTAAGGGATACTTGTTATTTATTGTTATAGCATTGATCTCCCTATAGTCGATACATAACCTCATATATCTGTCTTTCTTTTTAACAAAAAGAACAGGGGATCCCCATGGAGAAACACTAGGGAGAATAAATCCTTCATTACTCAATTACTCTAGTTGTTTCTTTAGTTCGACTAATTCTACAGTGGCCATTCTATAAGCGGTCTTTGATATAGGCCTTGATCTAGGAATTAAATCAATGGAAAACTCAACTTCTCATTCTGGAAGATGCCCAGGTAAGTCATCCGGAAATACATCTACAAATTCTTTCACAACAGGTACATCCTCTATTTGAACATTCCTTTCCTCACCCATAGTTATTTCATTCTCTTCCTCCCCAATAACTGAATATAGTTGAGCTACTAGGGGTGGATCTAGATAAAAATTAGGTGGTGACGATTCTGCTCTAAAGATAAGGTGTTCCTTATCATCATCATCAAGAGTCATAACCCCTTTATTCTTACAATAAATCTTCACATCATAGTCCGAAAGACAGTCCATACCGAGGATTATATCAAACTAAATCATAGGTATAACGATGAGATCAGCAGATAAAGAACATTTATGTACTCTAATGGGGACTGATTCCCAAAAATTTGTTGCAATGATACTTCCCTTAGAAGTTTTAAATGACAACTCCCTTGTTAAGTCAAATTGGAAATATCTAATTTTCATAGCAAAATGGGAAGATATGAAACAATGCGATCATCTGGAATCAAATAATGCATTTTCTAAACTTGAGAAAACCATTAAATTACCTGCCACCACGTCTTTCGGAGCTTCTACCTCAGCATTAGTGATAGCATAAGCTTAACCTTGATCCCTTGGCCTTTTCTGAGGTAAGTTCTCCTGAAGCTTAGGACATTCATTTTCATAATTTCCCATCTCCCTGTAATTTTAGCACTGAACATTGGTAGCTTCCTTCTTCCCCTTGCAATCACGAGCTTGGTGGCCTTTTCACCACGCTTATAACTGACTCTTGTTCCCTTCAAGCATGTATTGGGGTGTTTCTTACCACATTTACCACAGGATGGATATTCAACCTTTCCCTTCTTCCCCTTATTTCCATTCCTAGATGGATCGGCATGTCTCTTCTTATCTTGCTTTGTTTTAAAGTCATAAGACTTAGAGAATTCAATTTCGGTCTTGATAGCACATGAGACAATGTCTTCGTACGATGAAAAGGATTGTGAGACTAATACTTGACGGAGAAATGGTTTTAACCCATTAAAGAAATGATCAATCTTACATCTTGGGTTACATATATAATCTCCAGAATACCTTGCTAAACTTGTAATGTTAGCCTCATACTTTGCGACATTCTCATCCTCCTTTTGCCTCAGACTCAAAAACTGCCTTTCCATATCTGCTCGGTGGTCACGAGGAATGTATTTCTCTAAAAACAGATCTTTGAACTCCCTACATTCCATATTTGATACTTCATCATCTTCCTTCATATTTTGAATAAATGAACACCATTGATCAGCATCTCCAGTGAGTCGGTAAACTTCCATGATAACATTTTCCCATTCACTACTCCTCAAATCCTGAAATATTTTCTATAGGGAATTTATCCATTGTTTAGATACTAAGGGATTTGTACTCCCATTTAAATTTGGTGGTTTTTTCTTCATGAATCGATCTAACATTGATCCTCCACGCTGCGGATCAGGGTGCTCCATACGGGCAAGGTTATTATTCACAACCTGAGTGAGTTGTCCCAGAATGGTGATTAGGTGATTAGAACTAGTTGCATCACCAGCTCCACTATAATAATCTTGAGCAGGAGGTAAATCTATACATGGAGTGTGTGCATTGATATGGTTTCCATTTCTTCCACTAGGCGTCATTTCTAAAAAATGGCATAAACTATATTAGTTTATAAATCAAAATACATAATCCCTTGCTTATAAAACACTTAACATAAATTGAACTATTTATGGATATAATCCATAATCATAAGAATGTTTTCTTTGAGGAAGTATATACTCATAAACCCTTCATAATGATTTGTAATGAAAATGAGAGTTATCCTAAGCATATCACGCAGGACTGTCGTAACCAAGAGTGCAACAAGGCCCATTGTCGTGCACCAGTTCCTGTTCGAGTCTAGCTCAAAGCGGTGTTTTCGGGTTTTACGCCTAGGTACATTTGTTCCAGAGCCGCCTCTACCTGCTCGTATCCAGACAGGGATGTATTGCTCAAAAAACTCACAAAACCTCTACAATACCAAAATTCTAGGAAGTTCTTCTAAACTAATCCTCAAAGTTCATCTTAGGTCTACGTGCTATAATCAGAGTTTATCTAAATCTAGCTTCCAAGGTTTTTACTAAACTTCCTTTGATACCAACTATAACTCCCCGACCCTAGTTACCCAGAGTCGGTGCATTATTACATAACATTGGCATGATCACAAAAAAGATCAAATCATGAAAGACCAATTGGTTTAGTATCCTTGGAAACACTAGATATATTCATAAAGTTTTACATCATAAAAATGAAAACTACAACAACATAGTCTCCATAGACCACACTCTTATCCCCTCATACTATCCCTGCAGGTCATTCATAATTTACTTCTTCATATCCTAGGAAAAATAAAACATAGAAAAGGGGTGAGATCAAATGCCCAGTAAAGATAACAATATAGTAGAAAATTTCAAAAATAAGAATAAACATTTAAGGCAATATATAACTAAAATAAAATCCTTTTAAACTTGAACTTCAACATAGTATGGGAAAAATAAACTGAAATAATTCCATTTACTTATTCACATGGATACTCTACTAATCGAATAATCACATGCAATATCAATAACCTCTTTCATAATGATGGAATGAATAATGCCAGACTATCATAACCACATAGCTAAGGCCTCGTGCCAAGACTACAAATAAGATTTTGCCAAGGCCTTGTTCCAAGACACTACTTTGTCTAATGAGACCTACCGATGCATCGAGGAGCTATAGAGGGCTCCACCTGTCACTTATTAATTCTAATGCATTCACATATGAAAACGTTTAAACATAACATAAACATTCGTATTAAAACTAGCATACGAAATGTCAATACTTTTACCATAAACAATGACTGTTATAAAAATAGCACATCCATAGTCAAACATATCACAAAACCTTCAATACAATATAGAAGTTTTGTATCATAATAAATCAACTTCAAATAAGCGTAAAATACCTCAAAGGATGTTGACATAGATGAAATCAAAACTGTTTTTAGAGAAATATCTCTTTCTATTTTGAAATCATTTAAAATTCATATATTTATAAAATAATCATTTTCTTTGAAAATATTTTTATAAGCTTGTAAGGGAAGCTTCGAAGATTTTATAATGGTGTAAAATAACAGCACCTTCCGTATATGTTAAAAAAACATTCTTACCTTAATTCTGTCGAAAAGGTTAAAAAGCCCCTTGTTTCAAAAACGACAGAACGATTCCTTTATAAAACTCTTATAAAAATTAAAACAAGGGTATAAATTACTTTAACCCATATTATTTTTAACAGTAAAAATGTTTTGAAATAAATTTTTAAGAAAGATGGATGTGGATGATAAAGAGATCCCAGTAGATTATTACGTATAAACAACCTCGGATAATGGAGAGATTGTGAAATAACCCTTACCAGGTACTTTTCCTTGGTTGGGGTAGGGTAACCTCCTTTATAATGGTGAAATAATTATTATTAAATTTTAAAATAATCATATATATTAATATGATATCATATATGATTTTTAACATTGATTTGTTAATAATATCTTAGAATTATCGTCGTTTCGGGTGTTAACTTACTCGTTTTCTTTTATATGTTTTGTTACATAAGCCATGTTTATTATGGATAGGTTGTATCTTATTCATATCCATAATGATATAAAGTCCATAAAAATCATTTTTAAATCATGAAATGATAATTATACTTGAATGAATATGATGGAGAATGAGTCTCATCGCGTTCGTGGAGACGTTAGTCCGTACGTACGCACGAGCGACAATATAATTCTTTTGATATTAAAATAATATATAATTGGATGGTATATCATTTATACATAATAATTATCATGTTATATTTATTATTTACATGAGTTAAACATCATTATTATACCCATCAAAATAGAAATTTATTGAATAACAATTACACCACGACGTGGAGACGGTAAACCGTACGTACGCACGTATGGTGACATGTTATTAAAATGATGGATAGAATAGTGAATATGGTTGTACCATATTTATAATAACATCACATTATATATATTATACTGGAGTTATTATTTTATAATGGTAAAAAACAAAGGAAGAAGAAGTGGAAGAAGAAAGGAACTTGAAAAAGGGTGGTGAAATCATTACCTCTTCTTCTGGTTCTTCCTTTTGATTTGATCAAAATGGCTTTTTAGGGTGGCTTTATGATCAAACTAAGGCCTCTAGGTTGTAGTGAGGGAAGTTGAGAGAGTATTTTGGCAGGGGATGGCCGAACCAAAAGGCTTTGAAGGTGTGAACAAATGAGAAGGACGAGTGCCCTTTTATAAGAGGGGTGAGGGATACCTTTGGAAAAGCTAGAAATATTAATTTATAATAAATTCATATTCGGTTTCTAATGGATCCAAAGTTGATTATTAAAAGGTTAAGGTGGGGATGGGACGGAAAACACACAACCAATAGAATTTATACTGGTTTGGGTACTTATATTAACCTTATCATTAAGTATTAACTCTAAGTTAATTAGTGTCACTTTTACAATGTCTCTTTGTATTCTTATATTACATGGTTAATAAACATACTATATAATTCCAAGAGACCCCGAAGTGGTCCATTAATGATAAAACTATCATGATATAAGTCTCTTGGATAAACCTTAGATTTTTCAGAATTTAATATCAATTAATAATATAATATTTGTTTTAAAAACTCTTTTATGTCAATTTTGACACTATTCAATAGTTTATTTTTGTGAAACTCATAACAGAATTATTACTTCTCAAATATTTAATTAAATAATTCCTAACATGTCATATTAACATATAAAATTATTTTAATTAATAAAAAGTCTCAAATTATATTTATGTGTGTATTTATAATATCAATTATTTTAATTTTTCACTATTATGGTAATTACTGCATCATCATTGTGTTGTAAATAAATTAAATTATTTAAAGTCTAAAAATTATAAATAAAATATCATTATGTAGGGAATCTTTTTAGATTTCTAATTAATATTTATTGTCGAAAATCCAACATATAAAACCCTATGTAAAAATTGTTTTTCTAAAAGATATATGATTATGTCATTTTTGTACTTATTTTAACTTAATTAAAATCAAGTGTCCGTATCATCTACAAGTGGATCCATGGGGTCCCAAAATCGACCCAAAGTTTACTATGGTAGAACATGTATCATCAAATAATGCTATGACACGTTTTAGGGTAATTTAGTATTATTATAATATTATTTTTTTAACACTTATTTACCGAATTTACCCTTAACCATGGTAAATAAAATAT
This sequence comes from Viscum album, assembly GCA_963277665.1. NCBI lineage: Eukaryota > Viridiplantae > Streptophyta > Magnoliopsida > Santalales > Viscaceae > Viscum > Viscum album. Next base: position 1,010,191,191 of record OY728141.1, on the reverse strand, counting down.
TTACCGAAGTAATTATTCAAAATGTCTAAAAATAAAAGTTATCTATTTACATAATTTGAATATCCTGATTCAAAATATGGAATCCATTTTTTGAAATTCAAATCACAGAAGTGGCTGAAATTAAATTAAAATTAATTCCCGCTGTTAAAACAAAAAGCGTGTTTTTAAGAAATAATAACTATCAAAAGATTGCCACTTTTTTATGTCCGATTTAATTGTAAAATTATGTCCAATGACCAAAATTGTATTAAATGGTAAAAATATATTCTAAATATACTTTAAAACCACTCAAATTCATAATTTATCACTATTAATTATTTTGATTAAAAATGTTTTTTTTAATTAAAATTTATTAATTTTCACTATTCATCAAAATATTAATGTATCCGAAAAGTACCAAAATTTCACCTTAGGCTAAATTAGATATTCCAAATCCAAAAATGAAGTCCATTTTGAAATATAAAATATATATAATTTCAAAAAGTAGTTATTACTATTCATAACAGCTAGTTTGATTGGTTATGGTGTGTTAGAACTCGGCGTTGCGTACAACACACGCTATCACATTATTCAAAGAAAAGCGTACCGTAGAAGCTTGGGGTGTTACATATGAAGTTATTGTATTGTGTGCTATCAAGACAGAAAAGTAATTCTCTAAGTCTTATGACTTTAAATCAAAGAAAGAGAAGAAGAGAGCTACTGAACACCCTGGGAAATGAAGTAAGGAAACATGGAAGACGGGTAGATTTGAATTTCCACCCTGTGATAAATATGGAAGGAAGCATGAAGGTGCCAATCTAAAAGGAAAAGAGTATTCTACAAATATGCGCAGAAAGGAAATCTAGCTGGTGATTGTAAAGGAAAGAAAGATGCTACAAATGTTTAATGCTATAATTACAGGGAGATGGAAAATTATGCAAATGAATGTCCTAAGAGTCAGGGAAACTTATCTCTGAAAAGGCCATGAGACCAAAGCCAGCTTATTCTATCACTACTTCTGAGGTTGAATCCTAGAAAGACGTGGAGGCAGGTAATTTAATGGTTTCCTCTTGTTTATAAAATACTTTATTTTATTCTAAATCATCCATTATTTCATATCTTCCATGTTTTCTAAGAAAATTAGATATTTCCAATTTGATTTTACAAGGGAGTTGTCAGTTAAAACTCCTAAGGGAAGTATCATTGCTAAAAAATTTCCTATATCTGTTCCCATTAGGGCATATTAATGTTTTTTATCTGCTGATCTCATCGTCATACCCATTACTGAATTTTATATAATCCTCGGTATGGATTGTCTTTCGAACCATGATGTGAAAATATATTGTATGAAGATGGAGGTTAATATTTTTGATGATGATGATAATGAACACGTTAACTTTAGAGAAGAATCGTCTCCACCTAATTATTATCTAGATCCACCCCCAGTAGCTCAACTAAATTCATTTATTGGGGAGGATGATAATGAAATAACTGTGGGTGAGGAAACGAATGTTCAAATATATGATGTACCTATTGTGAGAGAATATGTTGATGTGTTTCCGGAAGATTTACCTGGACATCCTCTAGAATGAGAAATTGAGTTTTCCATTAATTTAATTCATGGTTCAAGGCCTATATCGAAGACACCTTATAGAATGGCCATTGTGGAATTAGTTGAACTAAAGAATCAACTAGAGGAATTTATTAATAAGGGATTTATTCAACCTAGTGTTTCTCTATGGGGAGCCCCTATCCTTTTTGTTAAGAAGAAATATTGATCAATGAGTCTATGTATCTACTACATAGAAATAAATGAAATAACATTAAAGAACAAGTATCCCCTACCTCGCATTGATTATTTATTTGATCAGCTACATGGAGATCAATACTTTTCAAAGATTGGCCTTCGATCTAGATACCTTCAGTTGTGTGTGAAGAAGGTAGACATTTTGAAGACAACATTTCGAACCAGGTATGGGGATTACGAGTTTACAGTAATGCCTTTTGGATTGAATAATTCACCCTTTGTATTTATGGATCTAATGAATAGAGTTTTTAAGGAATATCTCGATTATTTTATTAGTGGTATTTATTGAAGATATCTTGGTATACTCTAAATGCTACGAGGATCATGAAAATCACTTGCGCGTTATATTGAAGACTCTCAGAAGACATGAATTATATGGGAAGTTTAGCAAGTGTGAATTCTGGATTCCTGAGATTTCTTTTCATGGCCATATTGTCTCTAAGGATGGAATCTCCATTGATCCTTCTAAGACAAGATAAATCCAAGAATGGCCAGCACCGACGAGTATAATTGAGGTATGTAGTTTTATTGGTTTAGCATGTTTTTATCAACGTTTCGTCCAGAATTTTTCCTGGTTGGCTAACCCATTAACGAAGCTCATACATAAATGGGTTAAATTTGTTTGGAGAAATGAGTGTTAATAATGTTTTAAAGAACCGAAGACAAGATTTTCCAATGCTCTTATTTTGACTCTACCATCGGAAAATAAAGGATTTGTTATTTATTATGATGCATCAAAGAAAGGGCTTGGTTGTGTCCTTGTGCAGAATGATAGGGTTATTGCCTATGCATCACGACAGTTAAAAATTCATGAGAAAAACTATCCTACTCATGATCTTGAGTTAGAAGTTGTGATTTTTTCTTGGATGATATGGGAAAACTACCTTTATGGTGAAAATGTGAGATTTATACTGATCACAAGAGTTTGATGTATATTTTCTCACAGAAAGAAATCAACATGAGGCAAAGGTGATGGCTTGAACTACTCAAGGATTATGATTATACTATACACTACCACCCGAGGAAGGCAAATAAGGTGGCAGATGCTTTGAGTATAAAGGATCATGGGGTTTTGAACAAGATGAGAGTCGAAAATCATCATATATATATATATATATATGGATCTAGTAAAGATGGATATAGGAATCACCATGGAAGGTGAAACCTCAATTATTTTTTAAATGGTTGCCAAACCATCTTTACTAGAAGGACAAATAGTTCTCAGACTGATGATGTAGAATTTTAAAAGAAGATTAAAGCTGTGAATTATGGGAGATTGAGTGACTTTGTCTATGAAGAGGGAATTTTGAAATTTGGGAAGAGAATTTGTGATCCCGGTATACCTGATCTGAAAAGGGAATTGTTAGAAGATGCTCATAGTTCCAATTTCTCTATACACCATGGGAGAACCAATATGTATATAGATTTAAAGGAATATTTTTTGTGGGAAAAAATGAAGAGGGAGATTGCTTATTTTGTGTCATAAGTGAAAGCTGGAAAGCAACAGCCTGGAGGAGTCATGCATCCTCTTCCCATACCGGAGTGGAAATGGGATAATATTACGATGGACTTTGTCATAGGGCTACCAAAGACACCTAGAAGGAATGGTGCAATATGGGTTATTGTTGATTGTCTTACCAAGTCAGCACATTTTCTTGCTAAAAGGGAGGACATACCACATAAACACATAGCAAGACTATATATTAAAGATGTTGTGAGACTTCATGGAGTACCCCTATCGATTGTTTCTGATCGTGATCGCCATTTTACATCAAGATTCTAGTACAGTCTTCAGAAGGCCTTGGATACTGAACAACGTTTGATAACTGCCTAACACCATCAAACAGATGGACAATCAGAATGGACTATTCAAACCTTAGAATAAATGTTGAGATCCTTTTCACTTGAATTTCAAAGTATGTGGGTTCAATATTTACCTCTAGTAGAATTTTCTTATAACAATAGCTTCCATTGAAGTATTCAGATGGCACCATATGAATCATTATGCAGAAGGAGATTTCACACACCAACCTATTTGGGATGGTGTTGGTGAAGGAAAACTTGTATGACTAGAATTGGTGGAGGATATGATGGAAAATGTAAAGGTAATCCAAAACCACATTAAAGCAGCTCAAGGTAGGCAGAAGAGCTATGCCGATAACCGAAGGAAGGATTTGGAATTTCAGGTAGGAGATCATGTTTTCCAGAAGGTATCTCTAGGGAAGGGTGTTATACGTTTGGGTAATAAGTGAAAATTGAGTCCTAGGTACATTGGACCATTCGAAATTCTAGAACGAATTGGGGTTGTGGCTTACCATTTGGCAATGCCGCCAAGTCTCTCCAAAGTTCGCGATGTGTTCCTCGTATCACAGTTGAGAAAATACATGCCTGACCCAACGCATGTACTCACCTATGAGGAAGTAGAACTGGAACCTAGTCTGTCTTATTGCGAATATCCCATCAGGATTCTTGTTACAAGGGATCACATGTTGAGAAACCGGACGACTCGTCTGGTAAAAGTTCTATGGAGATACCATATGATGGAAGAGGCAACATGGGAACCCGAGGAACAAATGATGAAGAACCACCCAAGCCTCTGTATGAAATAATATTCTAGAAATTTTAAGGATGAAATTAGTTGAAGGGGGTAGAATTTAACACCCCAAGCTTCCATGTTATGCTTCTCTTTGAATAATACAGTAGTGTGTGTTGTACGAAACTTCGAGTTCTAACACACAACACGACCAATCAAACCAGTCGTTATTAATAGTAATACCCAACTTTTAAAATTTTAAAAATTTTATCTCTCAAAATGGACTTCATTTTTGGATTCGGAATATCGAAATTAGCCTAGGGTGAAATTTTGGTACTGTTCAGATAACTTTTATATTTTGATGAATAGTGAAAATTACGAAATTTTAATTAAAAACAACTTTTTTAATCAAAATAATTAATAGTGATAAATTATGAATTTGAGTGGATTTAAATTATATTTAGAATATATTTTTACCATTTAATACAATTTTGGTCAGTGGACATAATTTCACAATTAAACCGTACATAAACAAGTGTCAATCATTTGATAGTTATTATTTCTTAAAAACATGATTTTTGTTTTGACAGCGGGAATTATTTTTAAATTAATTTCTGCCACTTCTGTGTTTTGAATATAGAAAAATGGATTCCATATTTATAATTAGGAGGTCTAAATTGTTTAAATAGGGAAGTTTTTTTAGACATTTTTGAATAATTATTTCAGTAAATATTTTATTTATCATGGTTAAAGGGAAAATCCGGTAAATGAGGGTAAAAAAATTAATATTATAATAATAATAATAAATTACCCTAAAACGTGTCCTATCTTTATTGGTGGATACATGTCCGACCATGGGCATCTTTGGGTCAATTGTTTGACCCCATGGAGCCACTTGTTGGTGATAGGGACACTTTATATTAACTATGTTAAAGTAAATACAAAAATGACATAAGAATATATCTTTTAGAAAAAAATTTATATATAGAGTTGTACATAAGAAAAATTCGATTGTAAATATTAATTAGAAATATAAAAACATTTCCTACATAATGGTATTTTATTTATAATTTTTATATATTAAATAATTTAATTTTTATATGACACAATGGTGATGCAGTAATTATCCAATTAATGAAATATTAAAAAATTGATATTATAAATATGCAAATAAATTTAATTTGAGACTTTTGATGAATTCAACTATTTTTATATGTTTATATGACATGATATTATTCATTTAATTATGTTTTTTCGAAGTAATCATGCTGTTTTGAATTTCACAAAAATCATATACCTAATAGTGTCAAAATTGACATAAAAGAGTTTTTAATAAAATATTATATTATTAATTGATATTCAATTCCTAAAAATCTAAATATCGGCCAAGAGACTTATATAATAATATTTGTATCATTAATGAACCACTTGGGGGTCTCTTGGATGTATATAGTGTGTTTATCAACTATATAATATAAAAATACAATGTGACTTGGTAAATGTCAAACTAATTAACTTAGAGTTAAAACTAAAAGATAAGGTTAATATAATGACCCAAACCTGTCTAAGATCTATCAGTTGAAAGGATTTCGACCGATCTCCAACTTAGACTTTGAATAATCCACTTTGGAGCCATTAGAAATTGAATATGACTTTATTATAAAATAATAATTTATGTTTTTCCTAAAGAGCCCCTCCTCCCCCTTATAAAAAGAGACCAATTATATCCAATTCTTCAAACCTTAAAATACTTTTGGATCACCCAAAATCTGCCCCAATATTCTCTCAACTTCCCTCACTTCATCTAAGAGGCCTTAGTTTGATCAGAAATCCATCCTAAAGATCCATTTTGATCAAATCAAAAGGAAGAACCTGAAGAAGAGGTAATGTTTTCACCACCCTCTTTCAAGTTCCTTTTTTCTTCAACTTTTTCTTTCTTTGATATTTCCTTAATAAAATAATAAATCCAGTATCTTCTATTTACTGTCATGTTATTATATATATGGTATAACCATATTCAGTATTCTATCCATCCTTTAAATGACATGTCACCATACGTACGTATGTACGGCCTACCGTCTCCACGCCGTGGTGTAATTGTTATTCAATACACTATTTGGATGGGTATAATAATGATGTTTCATTCATGTAAAAAATAAATATAAAATGATATTGATTCTTTATATATGATATACTTTCCAATTATATATTATTTTAATATCAACAGAGTGATATTGTTGCTCGTGCGTACGTACGGACTACCGTCTCCACGAACGTGATGAGATTTATTCCCCATTGTATGCATTCAACTCTAATTCTCATTTGATGATTAAAAATAATTTTTAAGGACTTAATATCATTCTGGATATGAATAATATACAAACTATCCATAACATACATGGATTATGTAAACAAACATTTAAAAGAAAACGAGTAAGTTAAGACCCAAAATGATGATAATACTAAGATATTATTAACAATGAAATGTTAAAAGATCATATATGATATCATATTAATGTATATTATTCTTTTATAATTAAATATAAATTATTTCACCATTATATAGGAGGTTAACCTACCCTCAAAATAGTAAAAGTACAAGGTAAGGGTTTATTCCACAATCTCTTTATTATTTGGGGTTGTTTATATGTAATTATATACTAGGACGTATTTATCATCCACAACCATGTTTCTTAAAAATGTATTTCAAAACATTCTTACTATTTTAAATAATATGGTATAATGTCATTTATTCCCTTGTTTAAATTTTTATAAGAAGATTATAAAGGAGTCTTTCCTTCATTTTCCAAACAATGTCCTTTTTTACCTTTTCGACAAAATTAAGGTAAGAATGTCTTTTTTTAACTTATACAGCAGGTGCTGCTATTTTCTACCGTTATAAAAACGTCAAAGCTTCCCATACAATCCTATAATAATATATTAAAAGTAAATTTTTTTTTAAAATTATGTGACTCTTAAATGATTTCAAAATATAAAGAGATATTTCTCTAAAAAGAGTTTTGATTTCACCTATGTCGACATCCTTTGATGGATTTTAACATTATTTGAAGTTGATTTATTATGATAAAAAACTACCATATTGTATTGAAGGTTTTGTGATATGTTTGACTATGGATGTGCTATTTTTATATAACTCATGGTTTATGGTTAAATTATTGACATTTCGTATGGTAGTTTTAATACGAATGTTTATGTTATGTTTAAACGTTTTTATATGACGAATGTATTGGACTTAGTAAGTGACAGGTGGAGCCCGCTATAGCTCCTCGATGCATCGGTTGGTCTCATGAGACAACTAGATGTGGAATTTTCTGAGGCACTTTCCCAATTTGATTTATTGTTTTGGCCGAGGCCTTAATCATTTTTAGACATCTTGGTCGATGCCATGACAAAATGTTTCAGAATGTCCGACATTATACATTCCCTCATTATGGAAATAATATTGATGGTTCATGTGGTAATTAGACTAGTAGAATACCCATGATTATGTTTTATTATGGAATTATTTTATCATATTATATTATTTCCATAAAAGTATTTATGCTTATTATTTGTAAAGGCTTGTGGTTTCAATAATTTACCATGCTTAATATTTATGACATTTTCCGCTGCATTACTTACCCATACTGAGCATTTGAGCTCTCCCTTTTCTTATGTTTCATTTTCCTAGGATATAAAGAAGTTATTTATAAGTGAACTATAGGCATAATCAAGGAGTCTTGGATGTTTCTAATGAAATATATTTGTGTTTTATTTCTCTTCAAGTTGTAAAGTGGATCTTATGTATGCATCTTGTTTCCAATAATACTAAACTTATCGGTCTTTCGAGACATGATTTCCTTCTGATCATGAAAATGTTATGTCATAAAGCACCAACTCAAGGTAAGTAGGGTCAGGGAGTTACCAATATAAAATCACAAATTAAATGGGAAAAAAATTTAATGAATAATTAATGTAATTAGAGGTATTTATATAAATTAAGGAACCTATACTGATGGAATAATAACATATCCTTTGGAATAGTAATGTGACCATTAGGAATAAAAATCCAACCAATATAATATTAACCACATATACTAAATAATAATCCAAATTTGGGAATCTTATAAATGATATAATTATATAATTATATTATAGTATAAGTAAATATATTTTTTGAAAAAATTACAAATTAAATGTTCGTAATTTTAATAAAAATATGATCATTTTAAATTTTATAATTAATATAATGAATTACTTTAAATATTATTTTCATGTAATAGATTCATAAATTACCATTTTATTATCTTATAACTATAAGATAATTTTTTGAGATATTAATTAAATTTTCAAAGTGTTATAACGTCAACTACAATTTTAAAATAAATATTTTCTATGAAAATGATGATTTCCACAAGAAATTAAATTTAGCATATTTTAATAAATATTTTAATAACCATGGAATCATTTGTTAATTATATACACCAAATTATTTTTAGGGTGAATTTTTTGGATATTTCTAAAAAATTTGATTTTTTTTGAATAGTGAAATACGTTATTTTACGGTGTATAACAATATAAATTAAAATCACTATTAATTGAGATATTTATTATTTATGAACAATAATATCATACTCCACTTCAGTATTTAAATTTATTTAGTTATAATTTTAAAAATATTAATATTATTTATCCAAAATAATAATCTAATGAATTAAATAGTGAGAAAACACCCCCCCCCCCCTTTAAATACCACTCCTCACAACCTCTTCTCCTATCACCATAAAAACCATGAATCTTTTCTACATTCTACGCAATACTATTCCCAATCCTCTCTCCCATTTCCAAGATCCATTGGACTGATAAAAATACCAATTCCTTTTATCGAAGGAGTTCCTCATAGAGGATAAGTTCAAGAGGTGAAATCTTCTTCCATTTTCTTTTTAATTTAATTTAAATTTTATTTCATTTATTATCCTATACTCACCACCACTTATCATATTTAATAATCAATCTAGTATATTTTAGATTTTGGATTTTTATTATTTTAATGGAATAATTAATCAAAAAAGTTCTACTCGTTGACTCTTATTCTAAAAATGAAAATATCATCAATGGTGTGTTGATTTAAGGCAAACACGGACGATGTGTTTTTATTTTTCATTTATACCTTCAGGGATAGATAGAAAATTATTATTATGCTTAAATATGATTTCATTATACATATTATATTCTATATATTTATATTTAACCAATATATGAAGATTATGTTAAATAAAAAGATATAATTTAATAATGGTCGTAAAAAAGACCCAAATAAATTAAATGATTTTCATTAAAGTTATATAAAATAAATAGTCCTCATACCATATAAAAAATGTAATATAAGATCAATTAAATATTTTTATGTTCATTAATAACATATAATTTAAATTTTGAAGAATCATTCTCATTGTACATTAAATTTAATACATAAAAACAAGTGAACTCGTCATGGAAACCATGGAAACGAAGTCTACTAAATAACAGGATTGAACTAAATAACTAATTGTTAAGGAAATAAATGAACTTAATAAAATTATAAAAAATTGAATAACTATATCCTATTTTATTTATATTTTAATTAAATAATCTAATTATCTTATACATTTTATTAATTTCAAGAAATCATTCGATCATAAGATAAGGGGATTCCTGAACACAATTTACATTCATTGGATTTTTTCTCTTCCAAGGAAAATTCTAGTATGAATGTTATTTTAATTTCTAAAATATTATTTCATGGTTCATAAATTTTCTTATTCTGGGATATACTGGTTTCCTAAATGAGTTTATGGAAAAAAATAAGATTTTTTTAAATGATCTATTCTTTCAAAAAACCACATATTTCAATTCTCTTGAAATTGAATAATGTTTACTCAGTATTCATGATTATTATATCATGTATGTTATCAAATTCTCTCTTTTTTGAACCATAATGATTACTCATGAATGTATGTTTAATTAAATTCTCATGAATCTCATTTTGTTTTCCATGGGTTATTTTATGGAAAGGATTGTTATATGTTTTTTGTGGCCTGCATGATTATGTAAATGTTATGATGTGACGAGCTCACCCATAATTATATATAACTCTAATGTATTAGGTAATGGGATGTATCTCATCAAGATATTGTGAAATATGCATGAATATAATTCTATCCCTTTTCATGATGATTATGTTTTTTATGGATATATATTATGCATTAACACGTTTCATGCTTTGTTTACAACTATATATGGTATTTGAAAAAAAAGGCATGATGTTTCATTTTTATATATTTACAAATTAAAAAAATTATCAAATGATTACTCTCATGATTATTATGATGATCCAATGACTATGTTTTGTTAATGATAATTATTCTCACCTCAAGTTATATTGGATCAAGTTCTTATCTATCCCTTTACTAGGTTTTTAACACACCCCTTTTGTTGATGTATATCCTTAGGTAACTACATGTAATAAGTAGAAAATGTTTTCCAGTAAGAATCTATAGAGAAGGAATTAATTAATGTTTATTTTTTATTATAAAAACTTTACGTGTAGTCCAATTTTCCAATGACAGTAACCTTTGGATCTTGGTTTTGAATATATATTATGCTATTTTTCATTAAAACGATGTTATGGTTAGATAAGAAAAATTATTTTCATAATATTTTGTATTGTAGAATGAATTATTTTATTTAAGAATTTGGATTGTAGAACATTATTTAACACCCTTAGTATAATACTAGGTACTTGTAATTACCCAAGATTCTTTATTATAGAAAAAAATAAATAGAAGGATCTGACATGACATACATGTAGAGTTTCTTACATCAAGGAATAAATTATTCATTCATGACTTATTTAATTGTTTTTTATTCCAAGAATATACATTTTATGAAATATAGGAAATTAGAAGAAACTAGGACAACAACACTAGTGAGGTAAAATACAGTAAATGCCTAAACACTATCCCCAATGCCTTGGGTGGTGAACTCAATTTTTTTGGTGATTCTTACCTATCTAACTCCTACTATGAACAATAAACTAAAAAATTTGGAATGTATTACTTCACCTAATAGATAAAAACTAGATATCGAGAATTTTTTGTGACAATAAAAATTGACATTTAGTGGATCTTCCAATCCACTAGTAACAGAGTAGTGGTTTAACTTAATGAAAATAATCCTTTTTGTACTTTTCAATTCTAATACAGAGATGGTGACTCTGGACATTTATCATTTAGATAGGGAGACCATCCAATGGTGGGAATTTATTAATAAGATGAAGCTGAAGAATGAAATTAAAGAGATGTATTGTGATGACATTAAGATAATGTTTACTAAAATGTAGTTTGTTCAGGCTCTTCATAAAAATATATAGAGAGAATTCATATTGTTGAGGAAAAAGGATGTTGGATGTATCATGAACTACCAATAAAAGATAAAAATATTTCAATTTACACTTCATATTTTTTTATCCACAAGGATATAAAAATTGATATATTCTTCCATGGTTTAAAACCAAACATTTGAAAGGAATTAGAAATTCAGGACATTGGCAGTCATGATGAAGTTGTTTGATATGATCACGAATTAGTGATGAATTTTGGAAAGGGGTCCCCTGTCTATGGTGAAAATAAGTGAAAATGGAGTTTCAATGTTGTTGATCTAGTGGAAATGAGATAATGAGAACTCTCCCACTCATATGAAAAAAACGTGGGAACAATCATCATGGGAATTTCCTCAATGGGATGGGGAAATGTTAATGAATGAGAGAGAAGGACACTATACTCATGAATTTAAAAGAATCATAAGGAACATTGAAAATGATGGTGAATAAATGATAACACAACATATATAACGACCCACACTTTACATACATTGTTAATACTTCAAAATTGAATCACACTTATTACAACATATGACAAAACCACAAAGGACCGTATAGGTATAGTGTCTTTAGAAACTGGGAAACATAAACAACTGGTTCATAAATCTTCTACAGTGTCTCCCATTTATTTCATCATATCTAGGGTCCCTTTTAGCATATTCTACTTAATATCCATCTTCCTGGCCTGGGGAAAAGAAAACATAAAAGGGTGAGCTCAAATGCTCAGCAAGGGAAAATAAAGGAAATAAAAATCATATCATATCTTTTTGAAAATTAAAACCTGCAAAAGAGATCATAATATCTTAACATGGAATAAATCATAGAAGTGAAAATGAGATCCCCATAATCATAACATAAAACTTGAATCTTTGTGGCATGCACACATAATCATGGAAAATCATTTCTTGTTAGTCATGACTCATTGCCAAGACTATCTTAGTGGACAAAGTCCCTTTCTGAACCGAGTTCACTCCTCGTTTCAGTCCTGTATCACTGAACCGAAATAACCTTCCGTTCCAGCCATGTCTATCTCATGAGATATAAAATCATTACCCAATGCATTGGAGGGAGATATAGGTCCCACCCGTCTTATAATGAATCCTTTCTTATGTGTGCCACATAATCTTAAAACATACATCATCGCATAACACATATAACAAAAATGGGATTCTTGAAACATCATGACATCATAAATCAATTCATATATGATAAAGGAATTCATAAACATAATTCCATCACAACATAGTCAAACCAATTTAAAAATATGGATAGAAATAGAACCCTTTATTATCTTAGATGGAAAATAATTTTGATAAAACACTTGAATTGAATTCTTGAGGAAAATATCCTTTCTTCTTCAAAAACATTTTTCCTTTCATAACATGTCATACAACTTTAAAATAAAAGAAGTTGATTAAAAATAAACTTGAAAACTTGTAAAGGAAGCTTCTTTGAAGTAATGTTTTAAAAATCCATTCATGCCGTATAAGTTAAAAAAACATTCTTCGTACTTTTGTCGGAAAAGTCAAAAAGTACCTTGTACGGAAAAACGACAAAAGATTCCTTTCATATTCTTTACTAAAAACTCACCTAAGGGTAAAATTGGATTTAAACTATTTCAAGTGGATGGAAACAATATTACATATTGAGGGAACATGGATGTGGATGATAAAATACACCCCAGTAAATACTTACGAATAAACAATCTCGGATAAAAATGAGATTGTGATATTTCCCTTACTTTAGGCCCGATTTGCTTTGTTCGTGTCCGAAGCTCCTGTATAATGGTTTAAATAATGTTATTGACTTATTCCAGAATCACACATATTGATATGAGATCATATATGGTCATATTATTAGCTTCTTGTTAGTAATATTTCATTGTTACTTGTTACTCGGGTCTTTATAACTTTTTGTTCTTATGCGTGTTTTGTCGAATAAATTCTTATTCTTATCTTTAGGTTATAGATAATTCATTTCCAGAATGGTATTAGTGTAGTATATACCTTATTCATTCATTCAATTCATTTATATAATCATTATGAAATGAAGATCATGTAGAACGAGTCGCATCACATCGTGGAGACGGTATTCCGTACGTACGCACGAGTGATGATATCGTTCCTATGATCGTGGAATTGTATTGGAGTATATATATATATTATTTCAGTATCAATATTACTTAATAATAATCATATATAGTTACTTATTACACCATTATACCCATCCTTTTAAGGTGATGGTGGAAAATAGATTACACCACGGCGTGGAGACGGTATTCCGTACGTACGCACGCGCGGTGATTTCATTTTTCCGTAGGATGGATAGAAGGTGAATTAGGGTTGTTTCATATTTATAATAACATATCAGTATGTAAGTAATACTGATGTTATTACTTTATCATGAAACAACTAAAGAAGAAGAAGTTGAAGAAGAAATAAATTGAAAAGATCGGTAATGGATATTACCTCTTCTTTGGAACGCCTTTTTGAATCCTCCACTTAAGGAACTAAGATTGGTCTTTGGAGAAGACCAGGACCTCTAGGATTATTCTAGGGAAGTGGAGAAGGGAAAATGGCAGGGGTTGGACGAGCTTGAGTGCTCAAATTGGTGTGAGGAGGAGGGGGAGGAGGTGCCCTTTTATAAGGGAGGAGAGGGGCACCTTAGGAATATCTCAAAATATTATTTTATATTAAAGTCAAAATCGGTTTATAATGGTTCCAAAGGGTCTTATTTCGAAGCTAAAGTGGGGATGGGTCGAAATACTATAAACCAATAAGATTTAGACAAGTTTAGGGTATTATTTTAACCTTATCAATTAGATTTAACTCTAAGTTAATTAATTTAACTTTTACCGTGTCTTTTTGTTTTCTTTCACTATATGGTTAATACACTTACTATAACATGCCAAACGAACCCCAAATTGTTTATTATTAATATATATATCCTTATCTAAGTCATTTGGCCGAACCTTAGATTTTTAGGAATAAAATAACAATTAATAATATAATATTTGATTTAAAAACCATTTTGTGTCAATTTTGACACTATTTGATATATGATTTTTGTGAAAGTCATAACAGAATTATATGTTCGAACCAAGTCGATTAAATCAACATTAATATATCATAGTAACCTAGAAAATTAGTGGAATTCATAAAAAGTCACATATTACATTTATTTTGGTGTTTATAACATCAATTATGTCAATATTTCATTAATAAGATAATTACTGTATCATCATTGTGTCATAAATAAATTAAATTATATAATGTCTAAAAATTACAAATAAAATACCCTTATGTAGGAAATCGTATTAGCTTTCTAATGAATATTTATAGTCGAATTTATCTTATGTATAACCCCATATTAAAAATAATTTACTTATTAAACTTTGATTTTAACTATTTTAACACTTCTTTAAATAAATTAATAATAAATGTCCTAATGTAATCCAAGTGGGCCTAAATGGTCATATTTTATTCCTAAGTTTGTTTTTGGTCGAATTACACTTGTCCAATAGAATTAGGACATGTGTTAGGGTAATATTGATATCATATTTACCCATAGTTACCCTATTTACTATTAACCGCGGTAAAAATAGTAAAAAGTTACTATTCACCAAAAAATTATTTTCATCTCATTGAACCACATTTTAGTCCTTGATATTAACCATGTCTCTCGGATTTTTGAAATTCCATTCACAGAAGCGGTAAAATTAAGTTTTATGCAAAATTCAGTTTTTAACCTACCACTTAGTGGTTTCACTATTCATCAAAAATTGAAAGTTTTCAGAAAAATACCAAAATTTCACCCTAGGCTAATTTCGATATTCTGAGTCCAAAAATGAAGTCCATTTTGAAAAATAAAATTTATAAAATTTCAAAAAGTGGTTATTACTATTCATAACGGCTAGTTTTAATAGCATATTTTTGTTTAGTAAAACTCGGTATTGCGTACGACGCAAGCTATCGAGGAAGGTCGCGATTGCGTGTAAAGCAAGCCAAGCAAGTGTTCTGTAGAAAAAGATTCCTTTGATGATTTATATAACATAAAAGTCTCGGGTGTTACATTCTACCCCCCTTAAAAAGAATTTCGCCCTCGAAATTCGTCACTTTGCAACAAACAGATGAGGATACTTCTCCCTCATCATATCCTCAAGCTCCCATGTAGCTTCTTCAAGTTGGTGGTTTCTCCATAAAACTTTCACCAAGCGAGTGGTCTTGTTTCGTAGGACTTTTTCGCTACGATCCAGAATCTCTATCGGCTGTTCTTCATAAGAAAGATCTTGCTCCAGCGGTACAACTTCTGAGCTGAGTACATATGAAGGATCTGGTATGTACTTTCTCAGGAGAGATACATGGAACACATCGTGAACTTGAGAGAGATTCGGTGGAAGCGCCAATCGGTAAGCTACCTTCCCAACACGATCCAGTATTTCGAAAGGACCGATATATCTAGGGCTCAACTTCCCCTTCTTTCCAAATCTCATAACCCTCTTCCAGGGAGATATTCGTAAGAACACTTTATCACCCACTTCAAACTCTAGGCCTTTTCTCCGGTTGTCGGCATAACTTTTCTGTCGACTCTGAGCTGCTCTTATGTGTTGTTGAATAGATCTGACCTTTTCTGCCATTTCATCAACGAGATCAGGTCCTAATAGCTTTCTTTCCCCAACTTCTTCCCAGCAAGTTGGGGTCCTGCATTTCTTTCCATAGAGAGCTTCATAAGGAGCCATCTGAATACTGGAGTGAAAGCTATTATTATAAGAAAATTCCACCAAAGGTAGGTGTTGATCCCAACCTCCTTTGAAATCCATAGAGCAAGCTCTCAACATATCTTCTAGGGTTGGAATTGTTCTCTCAGACTGACCGTCTGTCTGGGGATGATAAGCAGTGCTGAAACCCAACTCTGTATCCAGAGTATGTTGAAGACTTCGCCAGAACTTCGAGGTAAATCTCGGATCCCGATCAGATATAATAGAAAGTGGTACTCCATGCAATCTTAACACTTCCTTTACATATATCCTGGCAAGCTGATCTAGAGAGAAATCCTCTCTAATAGCAATGAAGTGTGCAGACTTTGTAAGACGATCAACTATGACCCAGATAGCATTATTGCCTTTGGATGTTTTAGGAAGTCCTGTGACAAAGTCCATAGTGATGTTTTCCCATTTCCATTCGGGTATGGGTAATGGTTGTAACATCCCCTTAGACTTCTGTCTCTCAGCTTTAACTTGTTGACAAACCAAGAATCAAGAGACATATTCAGCAACATCTCTTTTCATGCCATCCCACCAGAAGTACTCTTTCAGGTCCCTATACATCTTCGTGCTTCCAGGATGAATAGAGAATGAAGAACTATGAGCCTCATCCAGCAACTCTTTCTTTAATTCGGGGATGGGAGGAACACAAACCCGATTCCTGAACTTTATTATCCCATCACAATCAAGGTTGAATTCTGGAACATTTCTCACCTTCTTTTGTAACTCGACATCTTCTTTCTGTGCCTCTTTAATCTTCACATGTATAGATGGTTGAACATTCATTTGAGAAAGATAAGATTTTTCCCCTTCCATTATAATTCCAAGATCCATCCTTTGTAAATCCATAAATATTGGATCTTTTGTGATCCTCATCATGGATAAACTAGCATGGTCTTGTCGACTTAATGCATCTGCCACCTTGTTTGCTTTCCCAGGGTGGTAATGGATTGAGCAGTCATAATCCTTAATCAGCTCCAACCATCTTCTTTGGCGCATATTCATCTCCTTTTGTGTGAAAATATACTTTAAACTTTTATGATCAGTATAAATATCACACCTTTCACCATAAAGGTAATGCCTCCAAATCTTTAATGCAAAGATTACCGCAGCCAACTCCAAATCATGTGTTGGGTAATTTTGCTCATGGATTTTCAACTGTCGTGAGGCATAAGCTATCACCATATCATTTTGCATAAGAACACACCCCAATCCCTTCTTGGATGCATCACTGTAGATCACAAACCTTTCTCCACTACAAGGCAGTGTGAGCACAGGTGCACTGGATAACCTTCTTTTCAACTCCTTGAAATTCTCTTCACATTCCTCTGTCCAGACAAACTTAACTCCTTTCTGAGTCAACTTGGTGAGTGGATTAGATAATCGTGAAAAATCTTTTACAAAACGTCGATAATATCCAGCCAAACCAAGAAAACTTCGGATCTCAGTTACTGTTGTTGGTCTTGACCATCTTTCGATAACCTCTGTTTTTGCTGGATCCACAGATATCCCCTCTTTTGAGATTATATGACCCAAAAATACAACTTTTTGAAGCCAAAATTCACACTTGGTAAATTTGGCATAAAGCTTCTCCTTTCTCAGGGTCTTCAATATAATTCTCAAGTGATCTTCATGCTCTTCCTTGCTCTTTGAATAGACAAGAATATCGTCTATAAAGACTACCACAAATTGATCAAGATAGTCTCTAAAGACTCTATTCATTAGATCCATGAAGATAGCAGGGGAATTAGTAAGACCAAATGGCATCACTATAAATTCATAGTGTCCATACCTTGTACGGAAAGCCGTCTTTGGTATATCCTCCCTTTTAACCCTTAATTGATGATACCCTGAAGGAAGATTAATCTTGGAAAAGTATTGAGCTCCGCGTAGTTGGTCAAATAAGTCATCAATGCGTGGGAGAGGATATTTGTTCTTGATAGTGATCTTGTTAAGTTCTCGATAATCAATGCAAAGTCTCATTGATCCATCTTTCTTCTTAACAAATAGAACAGGTGCTCCCCAAGGTGACGCACTAGGGCGTATGAATCCCTTATCAAGATTCTCTTGGAGTTGCTTCTTCAATTCCTGCAACTCAATTGGGGCCATTCTATAAGGTGTCTTTGAAATAGGAAAAGCACCCGGTACGAGTTCTATTGAAAACTCAACTTCACGATTTGGTGGAAGACCCGGCAATTCCTCCGGAAAGACATCATCAAACTCCCGTACAATGGGCATATTCTTAATCGTGAGTTTCTCACCAACCATTTGAGATAAATAACCTTCATTTAGTGGAATCAATACCCATAAAATGGAAGAAATTTCCACTGGAAGGTTATGTTCATCCTTGCATTGATAGACGATCGTAGATTGATCTGGAATATGAAATGTGACTTCCCTTCTTTGGCAATCGATATGAGCTCCATGTAGAGAAAGCCAATCCATGCCAAGAATCACATCAAATTCCACTAAAGGAAGGATCACAATATTTGCAGGAAGCACTTTCCCACAAACTTCGATCGGAGAAGAATTATAAACTTTTGATGCGATTGATGTGCCATTAGGTGTTGTCACAGCTAACTCAACATCTAATTGTTGAGGTAATAAGGTGATACCCTTAGAAAAGTCTTCAGAAATAAAAGAGTGGGTGGATCCAGAATCAAATAAAACATTTGCTACTTTAGAGGGGATGGTAAGTGTACCTTTCACCACATCGTTATCGTACTCCACATCGCTGATAGAAATTGCATGTGACTTTCCTTTGTCTTTAGCCTTAAGATTTTGTTGACGTCGACCATCATCATCAACCCTTGGATTTGGGCATTGATTGGCATAATGCCCCATCTCCTTGCACTTGAAACATTGAAGTGTAGTAGGTTCATTCTGTGTATCCCTTCCTTTGTTTGCGTCATTAGACATCTTCTTCCCATTATCACGGCATTCAAATGCCCGATGACCTTCTTTTCCACATTTAAAACATTTACTTGTCCCTTTAAGACAACTCCCTCCATGTTTCTTTCCACACTTTGAGCATAAGGAAAAGCTCATCTTCTTTTCCGTGTGCTCTTTAGATTTTTCTTTGAATTCCATCTTCCTCTTCTTATCAAACCCATGTGACTGATGGGTTACTCCAATCTCCATCTCGACTTTGAGAGCACATCGAACGATTTCCTCGTAGCTAATGAAGTCCCTTATGGCTAACGCCCTTCGAAGACTTGGTTTTAAGCCACTAAAGAATCGATCGATCTTACTCTCAGGTTGGATAATAATACCAGAAGCGTATCTTGCAAGTCTTGTAAAATTTGCTTCATAGGTACCAACAGATTCATCATCCCTTTCCTTCAGTTCAAGAAACTCTTTCTCCATCTTTGTTCGGAGAATACGAGGGAAGTAATTATTGAAAAATAAGTTCTTGAACTCGTCCCATTCCATAGACTCAATTTCATCCCTTTGCCTCGTATTCTTAACAAGATTCCACCATTGATCAGCATCTCCTTCCAAACGATACACTGCTAGGATGACTTTATCATGCTCAGAACATTGAAGAACTGAAAATATCTTTTCAGTAGTACTAATCCATTGTTCAGCAACTAATGGATTAGTAGACCCGCTGAAAGAAGGTGGACGCTGCCTCATGAAGGATTCAACAGAATGTTGCTCCCTCCTTTGCTCGTTTGGAAATCCTGCATGATTCATAGCTTGAGAAAGTTGTGTGAGCATGGCTACAAGATTTTGCATTCCAGCTCCCATATCGATTGTTTGCTCAGGGGGACAATCATTGCATTGCCCATCGCATTCCGCATTAACACGGTTCCTTCGGGTTCCAGCCATTGACTAAAACCAAGGAGAATAGTGTGAGCAACACTAATTATAATAGGAAACCACATAATTCAAGAATAAAATTTTCATGCTTAAGGTCTTATCCTAGGTTATTCAAGGCCATTTCTAAAACACTAAGATTGTGTTCTATGCTTAGACTTATCCTTAGGGTTCTTACTAAGGCTTTCACATCCTAGTTTCCAAAGGTTGACTATACCTTTCCTCTGATACCAACTATAACGACCCACACTTTACATACATTGTTAATACTTCAAAATTGAATCACACTTATTACAACATATGACAAAACCACAAAGGACCGTATAGGTATAGTGTCTTTAGAAACTGGGAAACATAAACAACTGGTTCATAAATCTTCTACAGTGTCTCCCATTTATTTCATCATATCTAGGGTCCCTTTTAGCATATTCTACTTAATATCCATCTTCCTGGCCTGGGGAAAAGAAAACATAAAAGGGTGAGCTCAAATGCTCAGCAAGGGCAAATAAAGGAAATAAAAATCATATCATATCTTTTTGAAAATTAAAACCTGCAAAAGAGATCATAATATCTTAACATGGAATAAATCATAGAAGTGAAAATGAGATCCCCATAATCATAACATAAAATTTGAATCTTTGTGGCATGCACACATAATCATGGAAAATCATTTCTTGTTAGTCATGACTCATTGCCAAGACTATCTTAGTGGACAAAGTCCCTTTCTGAACCGAGTTCACTCCTCGTTTCAGTCCTGTATCACTGAACCGAAATAACCTTCCGTTCCAGCCATGTCTATCTCATGAGATATAAAATCATTACCCAATGCATTGGAGGGAGATATAGGTCCCACCCGTCTTATAATGAATCCTTTCTTATGTGTGCCACATAATCATAAAACATACATCATCGCATAACACATATAACAAAAATGGGATTCTTGAAACATCATGACATCATAAATCAATTCATATATGATAAAGGAATTCATAAACATAATTCCATCACAACATAGTCAAACCAATGTAAAAATATGGATAGAAACAGAACCCTTTATTATCTTATATGGAAAATAATTTTGATAAAACACTTGAATTGAATTCTTGAGGAAAATATCCTTTCTTCTTCAAAAACATTATTCCTTTCATAACATGTCATACAACTTTAAAATAAAAGAAGTTGATTAAAAATAAACTTGAAAACTTGTAAAGGAATCTTCTTTGAAGTAATGTTTTAAAAATCCATTCATGCCGTATAAGTTAAAAAAACAGTCTTCGTACTTTTGTCGGAAAAGTCAAAAAGTACCTCGTACGGAAAAATGACAAAAGATTCCTTTCATATTCTTTACTAAAAACTCACCTAAGGGTAAAATTGGATTTAAACTATTTCAAGTGGATGGAAACAATATTACATATTGAGGGAACATGGATGTGGATGATAAAATACACCCCAGTAAATACTTACGAATAAACAATCTCGGATAAAAATGAGATTGTGATATTTCCCTTACTTTAGGCCCGATTTGCTTTGTTCGTGTCCGAAGCTCCTGTATAATGGTTTAAATAATGTTATTGACTTATTACAGAATCATACATATTGATATGAGATCATATATGGTCATATTATTAGCTTCTTGTTAGTAATATTTCATTGTTACTTGTTACTCGGGTCTTTATAACTTTTTGTTCTTATGCGTGTTTTGTCGAATAAATTCTTATTCTTATCTTTAGGTTATAGATAATTAATTTCCAGAATGGTATTAGTGTAGTATATACCTTATTCATTCATTCAATTCATTTATATAATCATTATGAAATGAAGATCATGTAGAACGAGTCGCATCACATCGTGGAGACGGTATTCCGTACGTACGCACGAGTGATGATATCGTTCCTATGATCGTGGAATTGTATTGGAGTATATATATATATTATTTCAGTATCAATATTACTTAATAATAATCATATATAGTTACTTATTACACCATTATACCCATCCTTGTAAGGTGATGGTGGAAAATAGATTACACCACGGCGTGGAGACGGTATTCCGTACGTACGCACGCGCGGTGATTTCATTTTTCCATAGGATGGATAGAAGGTGAATTAGGGTTGTTTCATATTTATAATAACATATCAGTATGTAAGTAATACTGATGTTATTACTTTATCATGAAACAACTAAAGATGAAGAAGTTGAAGAAGAAATAAATTGAAAAGATCGGTAATGGATATTACCTCTTCTTTGGAACGCCTTTTTGAATCCTCCACTTAAGGAACTAAGATTGGTCTTTGGAGAAGACCAGGACCTCTAGGATTATTCTAGGGAAGTGGAGAAGGGAAAATGGCAGGGGTTGGCCGAGCTTGAG
Source organism: Viscum album (assembly GCA_963277665.1). Lineage (NCBI taxonomy): Eukaryota > Viridiplantae > Streptophyta > Magnoliopsida > Santalales > Viscaceae > Viscum > Viscum album. The sequence goes on along the minus strand of OY728141.1, from coordinate 1,010,168,503 downwards.
TGCTCAAATTGCTGTGAGGAGGAGGGGGAGGAGGTGCCCTTTTATAAGGGAGGAGAGGGGCACCTTAGGAATATCTCAAAATATTATTTTATATTAAAGTCAAAATCGGTTTATAATGGTTCCAAAGGGTCTTATTTCGAAGCTAAAGTGGGGATGGGTCGAAATACTATAAACCAATAAGATTTAGACAAGTTTAGGGTATTATTTTAACCTTATCAATTAGATTTAACTCTAAGTTAATTAATTTAACTTTTACCGTGTCTTTTTGTTTTCTTTCACTATATGGTTAATACACTTACTATAACATGCCAAACGAACCCCAAATTGTTTATTATTAATATATATATCCTTATCTAAGTCATTTGGCCGAACCTTAGATTTTTAGGAATAAAATAACAATTAATAATATAATATTTGATTTAAAAACTATTTTATGTCAATTTTGACACTATTTGATATATGATTTTTGTGAAAGTCATAACAGAATTATATGTTCGAACCAAGTCGATTAAATCAACATTAATATATCATAGTAACCTAGAAAATTAGTGGAATTCATAAAAAGTCACATATTACATTTATTTTGGTGTTTATAACATCAATTATGTCAATATTTCATTAATAAGATAATTATTGCATCATCATTGTGTCATAAATAAATTAAATTATATAATGTCTAAAAATTACAAATAAAATACCCTTATGTAGGAAATCGTATTAGCTTTCTAATGAATATTTATAGTCGAATTTATCTTATGTATAACCCCATATTAAAAATAATTTACTTATTAAACTTTGATTTTAACTATTTTAACCCTTCTTTAAATAAATTAATAATAAATGTCCTAATCTAATCCAAGTGGGCCTAAATGGTCATATTTTATTCCTAAGTTTGTTTTTGGTCGAATTACACTTGTCCAATAGAATTAGGACATGTGTTAGGGTAATATTGATATCATATTTACCCATAGTTACCCTATTTACTATTAACCGCGGTAAAAATAGTAAAAAGTTACTATTCACCAAAAAATTATTTTCATCTCATTGAACCACATTTTAGTCCTTGATATTAACCGTGTCTCTCGGATTTTTGAAATTCCATTCACAGAAGCGGTAAAATTAAGTTTTATGCAAAATTCAGTTTTTAACCTACCACTTAGTGGTTTCACTATTCATCAAAAATTGAAAGTTTTCAGAAAAATACCAAAATTTCACCCTAGACTAATTTCGATATTCTGAGTCCAAAAATGAAGTCCATTTTGAAAAATAAAATTTATAAAATTTCAAAAAGTGGTTATTACTATTCATAACGGCTAGTTTTAATAGCATATTTTTGTTTAGTAAAACTCGGTATTGCGTACGACGCAAGCTATCGAGGAAGGTCGCGATTGCGTGTAAAGCAAGCCAAGCAAGTGTTGTGTAGAAAAAGATTCCTTTGATGATTTATATAACATAAAAGTCTCGGGTGTTACATTCTACCCCCCTTAAAAAGAATTTCGCCCTCGAAATTCGTCACTTTGCAACAAACAGATGAGGATACTTCTCCCTCATCATATCCTCAAGCTCCCATGTAGCTTCTTCAAGTTGGTGGTTTCTCCATAAAACTTTCACCAAGCGAGTGGTCTTGTTTCGTAGGACTTTTTCGCTACGATCCAGAATCTCTATCGGCTATTCTTCATAAGAAAGATCTTGCTCCAGCGGTACAACTTCTGAGCTGAGTACATGTGAAGGATCTGGTATGTACTTTCTCAGGAGAGATACATGGAACACATCGTGAACTTGAGAGAGATTCGGTGGAAGCGCCAATCGGTAAGCTACCTTCCCAACACGATCCAGTATTTCGAAAGGACCGATATATCTAGGGCTCAACTTCCCCTTCTTTCCAAATCTCATAACCCTCTTCCAGGGAGATATTCGTAAGAACACTTTATCACCCACTTCAAACTCTAGGTCTTTTCTCCGGTTGTCGGCATAACTTTTCTGTCGACTCTGAGCTGCTCTTATGTGTTGTTGAATAGATCTGACCTTTTCTGCCATTTCATCAACGAGATCAGGTCCTAATAGCTTTCTTTCCCCAACTTCTTCCCAGCAAGTTGGAGTCCTGCATTTCTTTCCATAGAGAGCTTCATAAGGAGCCATCTGAATACTGGAGTGAAAGCTATTATTATAAGAAAATTCCACCAAAGGTAGGTGTTGATCCCAACCTCCTTTGAAATCCATAGAGCAAGCTCTCAACATATCTTCTAGGGTTTGAATTGTTCTCTTAGACTGACCGTCTGTCTGGGGATGATAAGCAGTGCTGAAACTCAACTCTGTATCCAGAGTATGCTGAAGACTTCGCCAGAACTTCGAGGTAAATCTCGGATCCCGATCAGATATAATAGAAAGTGGTACTCCATGCAATCTTAACACTTCCTTTACATATATCCTGGCAAGCTGATCTAGAGAGAAATCCTCTCTAATAGCAATGAAGTGTGCAGACTTTGTAAGACGATCAACTATGACCCAGATAGCATTATTGCCTTTGGATGTTTTAGGAAGTCCTGTGACAAAGTCCATAGTGATGTTTTCCCATTTCCATTCGGGTATGGGTAATGGTTGTAACATCCCCTTAGACTTCTGTCTCTCAGCTTTAACTTGTTGACAAACCAAGCATCAAGAGACATATTCAGCAACATCTCTTTTCATGCCATCCCACCAGAAGTACTCTTTCAGGTCCCTATACATCTTCGTGCTTCCAGGATGAATAGAGATTGAAGAACTATGAGCCTCATCCAACAGCTCATTCTTTAATTCGGGGATGGGAGGAACACAAACCCGATTCCTGAACTTTATTATCCCATCACAATCAAGGTTGAATTCAGGAACATTTCTCACCTTCTTTTGTAACTCGACATCTTCTTTCTGTGCCTCTTTAATCTTCACATGTATAGATGGTTGAACATTCATTTGAGAAAGATAAGATTTTTCCCCTTCCATTATAATTCCAAGATCCATCCTTTGTAAATCCATAAATATTGGATCTTTTGTGATCCTCATCATGGATAAACTAGCATGGTCTTGTCGACTTAATGGATCTGCCACCTTGTTTGCTTTCCCGGGGTGGTAATGGATTGAGCAGTCATAATCCTTAATCAGCTCCAACCATCTTCTTTGGCGCATATTCATCTCCTTTTGTGTGAAAATATACTTTAAACTTTTATGATCAGTATAAATATCACACCTTTCACCATAAAGGTAATGCCTCCAAATCTTTAATGCAAAGATTACCGCAGCCAACTCCAAATCATGTGTTGGGTAATTTTGCTCATGGATTTTCAACTGTCGTGAGGCATAAGCTATCACCATATCATTTTGCATAAGAACACACCCCAATCCCTTCTTGGATGCATCACTGTAGATCACAAACCTTTCTCCACTACAAGGCAGTGTGAGCACAGGTGCACTGGATAACCTTCTTTTCAACTCCTTGAAATTCTCTTCACATTCCTCTGTCCAGACAAACTTAACTCCTTTCCGAGTCAACTTGGTGAGTGGATTAGATAATCGTGAAAAATCTTTTACAAAACGTCGATAATATCCAGCCAAACCAAGAAAACTTCGGATCTCAGTTACTGTTGTTGGTCTTGACCATCTTTCGATAACCTCTGTTTTTGCTGGATCCACAGATATCCCCTCTTTTGAGATTATATGACCCAAAAATGCAACTTTTTGAAGCCAAAATTCACACTTGGTAAATTTGGCATAAAGCTTCTCCTTTCTCAGGGTCTTCAATATAATTCTCAAGTGATCTTCATGCTCTTCCTTGCTCTTTGAATAGACAAGAATATCGTCTATAAAGACTACCACAAATTGATCAAGATAGTCTCTAAATACTCTATTCATTAGATCCATGAAGATAGCAGGGGCATTAGTAAGACCAAATGGCATCACTATAAATTCATAGTGTCCATACCTTGTACAGAAAGCCGTCTTTGGTATATCCTCCCTTTTGACCCTTAATTGATGATACCCTGAACGAAGATCAATCTTGGAGAAGTATTGAGCTCCGCGTAGTTGGTCAAATAAGTCATCAATGCGTGGGAGAGGATATTTGTTCTTGATAGTGATCTTGTTAAGTTCTCGATAATCAATGCAAAGTCTCATTGATCCATCTTTCTTCTTAACAAATAGAACAGGTGCTCCCCAAGGTGACGCACTAGGGCGTATGAATCCCTTATCAAGATTCTCTTGGAGTTGCTTCTTCAATTCCTGCAACTCAATTGGGGCCATTCTATAAGGTGTCTTTGAAATAGGAAAAGCACCCGGTACGAGTTCTATTGAAAACTCAACTTCACGATTTGGTGGAAGACCCGGCAATTCCTCCGGAAAGACATCATCAAACTCCCGTACAATGGGCATATTCTTAATCGTGAGTTTCTCACCAATCATTTGAGATAAATAACCTTCATTTAGTGGAATCAATACCCATAAAATGGAAGAAATTTCCACTGGAAGGTTATGTTCATCCTTGCATTGATAGACGATCGTAGATTGATCTGGAATATGAAATGTGACTTCCCTTCTTTGCCAATCGATATGAGCTCCATGTAGAGAAAGCCAATCCATGCCAAGAATCACATCAAATTCCACTAAAGGAAGGATCACAATATTTGCAGGAAGCACTTTCCCACAAACTTCGATCGGAGAAGAATTATAAACTTTTGATGCGATTGATGTGCCATTAGGTGTTGTCACAGCTAACTCAACATCTAATTGTTGAGGTAATAAGGTGATACCCTTAGAAAAGTCTTCAGAAATAAAAGAGTGGGTGGATCCAGAATCAAATAAAACATTTGCTACTTTAGAGTGGATGGTAAGTGTACCTTTCACCACATCGCTGATAGAAATTGCATGTGACTTTCCTTTGTCTTTAGCCATAAGATTTTGTTGACGTCGACCATCATCATCAACCCTTGGATTTGGGCATTGATTGGCATAATGCCCCATCTCCTTGCACTTGAAACATTGAAGTGTAGTAGGTTCATTCTGTGTATCCCTTCCTTTGTTTGCGTCATTAGACATCTTCTTCCCATTATCACGGCATTCAAATGCCCGATGACCTTCTTTTCCACATTTAAAACATTTACTTGTCCCTTTAAGACAACTCCCTCCATGTTTCTTTCCACACTTTGAGCATAAGGAAAAGCTCATCTTCTTTTCCGTGTGCTCTTTAGATTTTTCTTTGAATTCCATCTTCCTCTTCTTATCAAACCCATGTGACTGATGGGTTACTCCAATCTCCATCTCGACTTTGAGAGCACATCGAACGATTTCCTCGTAGCTAATGAAGTCCCTTATGGCTAACGCCCTTCGAAGACTTGGTTTTAAGCCACTAAAGAATCGATCGATCTTACTCTCAGGTTGGATAATAATACCAGAAGCGTATCTTGCAAGTCTTGTAAAATTTGCTTCATAGGTACCAACAGATTCATCATCCCTTTGCTTCAGTTCAAGAAACTCTTTCTCCATCTTTGTTCGGAGAATACGAGGGAAGTACTTATTGAAAAATAAGTTCTTGAACTCGTCCCATTCCATAGACTCAATTTCATCCCTTTGCCTCGTATTCTTAACAAGATTCCACCATTGATCAGCATCTCCTTCCAAACGATACACTGCTAGGATGACTTTATCATGCTCAGAACATTGAAGAACTGAAAATATCTTTTCAGTAGTACTAATCCATTGTTCAGCAACTAATGGATTAGTAGACCCGCTGAAAGAAGGTGGACGCTGCCTCATGAAGGATTCAACAGAATGTTGCTCCCTCCTTTGCTCGTTTGGAAATCCTGCATGATTCATAGCTTGAGAAAGTTGTGTGAGCATGGCTACAAGATTTTGCATTCCAGCTCCCATATCGTTTGTTTGCTCAGGGGGACAATCATTGCATTGCCCATCGCATTCCGCATTAACACGGTTCCTTCGGGTTCCGGCCATTGACTAAAACCAAGGAGAATAGTGTGAGCAACACTAATTATAATAGGAAACCACATAATTCAAGAATAAAATTTTCATGCTTAAGGTCTTATCCTAGGTTATTCAAGGCCATTTCTAAAACACTAAGATTGTGTTCTATGCTTAGACTTATCCTTAGGGTTCTTACTAAGGCTTTCACATCCTAGTTTCCAAAGGTTGACTATACCTTTCCTCTGATACCAACTATAACGACCCACACTTTACATACATTGTTAATACTTCAAAATTGAATCACACTTATTACAACATATGAAAAAACCACAAAGGACCGTATAGGTATAGTGTCTTTAGAAACTGGGAAACATAAACAACTGGTTCATAAATCTTCTACAGTGTCTCCCATTTATTTCATCATATCTAGGGTCCCTTTTAGCATATTCTACTTAATATCCATCTTCCTGGCCTGGGGAAAAGAAAACATAAAAGGGTGAGCTCAAATGCTCAGCAAGGGCAAATAAAGGAAATAAAAATCATATCATATCTTTTTGAAAATTAAAACCTGCAAAAGAGATCATAATATCTTAACATGGAATAAATCATAGAAGTGAAAATGAGATCCCCATAATCATAACATAAAACTTGAATCTTTGTGGCATGCACACATAATCATGGAAAATCATTTCTTGTTAGTCATGACTCATTTCCAAGACTATCTTAGTGGACAAAGTCCCTTTCTGAACCGAGTTCACTCCTCGTTTCAGTCCTGTATCACTGAACCGAAATAACCTTCCGTTCCAGCCATGTCTATCTCATGAGATATAAAATCATTACCCAATGCATTGGAGGGAGATATAGGTCCCACCCGTCTTATAATGAATCCTTTCTTATGTGTGCCACATAATCATAAAACATACATCATCGCATAACACATATAACAAAAATGGGATTCTTGAAACATCATGACATCATAAATCAATTCATATATGATAAAGGAATTCATAAACATAATTCCATCACAACATAGTCAAACCAATGTAAAAATATGGATAGAAACAGAACCCTTTATTATCTTATATGGAAAATAATTTTGATAAAACACTTGAATTGAATTCTTGAGGAAAATATCATTTCTTCTTCAAAAACATTTTTCCTTTCATAACATGTCATACAACTTTAAAATAAAAGAAGTTGATTAAAAATAAACTTGAAAACTTGTAAAGGAATCTTCTTTGAAGTAATGTTTTAAAAATCCATTCATTCCGTATAAGTTAAAAAAAACATTCTTCGTACTTTTGTCGGAAAAGTCAAAAAGTACCTCGTACGGAAAAACGACAAAAGATTCCTTTCATATTCTTTACTAAAAACTCACCTAAGGGTAAAATTGGATTTAAACTATTTCAAGTGGATGGAAACAATATTACATATTGAGGGAACATGGATGTGGATGATAAAATACACCCTAGTAAATACTTACGAATAAACAATCTCGGATAAAAATGAGATTGTGATATTTCCCTTACTTAGGTCCGATTTGCTTTGTTCGTGTCCGAAGCTCCTGTATAATGGTTTAAATAATGTTATTGACTTATTCCAGAATCATACATATTGATATGAGATCATATATGGTCATATTATTAGCTTCTTGTTAGTAATATTTCATTGTTACTTGTTACTCGGGTCTTTATAACTTTTTGTTCTTATGCGTGTTTTGTCGAATAAATTCTTATTCTTATCTTTAGGTTATAGATAATTCATTTCCAGAATGGTATTAGTGTAGTATATACCATATTCATTCATTCAATTCATTTATATAATCATTATGAAATGAAGATCATGTAGAACGAGTCGCATCACATCGTGGAGACGGTATTCCGTACGTACGCACGAGTGATGATATCGTTCCTATGATCGTGGAATTGTATTGGAGTATATATATATATTTTTTCAGTATCAATATTACTTAATAATAATCATATATAGTTACTGATTACACCATTATACCCATCCTTGTAAGGTGATGGTGGAAAATAGATTACACCACGGCGTGGAGACGGTATTCCGTACGTACGCACGCGCGGTGATTTCATTTTTCCGTAGGATGGATAGAAGGTGAATTAGGGTTGTTTCATATTTATAATAACATATCAGTATGTAATTAATACATATGTTATTACTTTATCATGAAACAACTAAAGAAGAAGAAGTTGAAGAATAAAGAAATTGAAAAGATCGGTAATGGATATTACCTCTTCTTTGGAACGCCTTTTTGAATCCTCCACTTAAGGAACTAAGATTGGTCTTTGGAGAAGACCAGGACCTCTAGGATTATTCTAGGGAAGTGGAGAAGGGAAAATGGCAGGGGTTGGCCGAGCTTGAGTGCTCAAATTGGTGTGAGGAGGAGGGGGAGGAGGTGCCCTTTTATAAAGGAGGAGAGGGGCACCTTAGGAATATCTCAAAATATTATTTTATATTAAAGTCAAAATCGGTTTATAATGGTTCCAAAGGGTCTTATTTCGAAGATAAAGTGGGGATGGGTCGAAATACTATAAACCAATAAGATTTAGACAAGTTTAGGGTATTATTTTAACCTTATCAATTAGATTTAACTCTAAGTTAATTAATTTAACTTTTACCGTGTCTTTTTGTTTTCTTTCACTATATGGTTAATACACTTACTATAACATGCCAAACGAACCCCAAATTGTTTATTATTAATATATATATCCTTATCTAAGTCATTTGGCCGAACCTTAGATTTTTAGGAATAAAATAACAATTAATAATATAATATTTGATTTAAAAACTATTTTGTGTCAATTTTGACACTATTTGATATATGATTTTTGTGAAAGTCATAACAGAATTATATGTTCGAACCAAGTCGATTAAATCAACATTAATATATCATAGTAACCTAGAAAATTAGTGGAATTCATAAAAAGTCTCAAATTACATTTATTTTGGTGTTTATAACATCAATTATGTCAATATTTCATTAATAAGATAATTACTGCATCATCATTGTGTCATAAATAAATTAAATTATTTAATGTCTAAAAATTACAAATAAAATACCCTTATGTAGGAAATCTTTTTAGCTTTCTAATGAATATTTATAGTCGAATTTATCTTATGTATAACCCCATATTAAAAATAATTTACTTATTAAACTTTGATTTTAACTATTTTAACCCTTCTTTAAATAAATTAATAATAAATGTCCTAATCTAATCCAAGTGGGCCTAAATGGTCATATTTTATTCCTAAGTTTGTTTTTGGTCGAATAACACTTGTCCAATAGAATTAGGACACGTGTTAGGGTAATATTGATATCATATTTACCCATAGTTACCCTATTTACTATTAATCGCGGTAAAAATAGTAAAAAGTTACTATTCACCAAAAAATTATTTTCATCTCATTGAACCACATTTTAGTCCTTGATATTAACCGTGTCTCTCGGATTTTTGAAATTCCATTCACAGAAGCGGTAAAATTAAGTTTTATGCAAAATTCAGTTTTTAACCTAACACTTAGTGGTTTCACTATTCATCAAAAATTGAAAGTTTTCAGAAAAATACCAAAATTTCACCCTAGGCTAATTTCGATATTCTGAGTCCAAAAATGAAGTCCATTTTGAAAAATAAAATTTATAAAATTTCAAAAAGTGGTTATTACTATTCATAACGGCTAGTTTTAATAGCATATTTTTGTTTAGTAAAACTCGGTATTGCGTACGACGCAAGCTATCGAGGAAGGTCGCGATTGCGTGTAAAGCAAGCCAAGCAAGTGTTGTGTAGAAAAAGATTCCTTTGATGATTTATATAACATAAAAGTCTCGGGTGTTACAACATATGTTTCAATTATTCAACTATAGGGAGTAAAAGAACTATGAATGTTAGTGCACTAAACTAAGAGTCCTTGGGGGTAATTAGCGCCAGTAGCCCCCAAAGCCAAATGATTAAGTGTAATATTATCACAACCATGGAGGTGGAGACTAAAAACTATGTAGTTATAGGTACAAAGTTAGTCATATAGGAATAGTGAAAACACTATTTGATTTTGGATCTACATGTTCTCTTATATCTTACTAGTTTTGAAAAAAAATTCAAAACCTGCCTAAAAATACAGAGGTTGAGATTTTATTGAGAATTTAAAATGGAGAAATTATTCCATCCAATGTATATAAATCCTCACCGGTTAATGTTTTTGGGCTGAACCACCCCACAAATATTCTCTTAAATAATTTGGTGGTGTTTGATGCTATTTTGAGAAAAGATTAGTTATTTTTGTACAGATCTAAAATTGACTTTCGGAAAAGGGAGATTAATATTCAGTTCCTGAGGCATCCTCAAATTCTATAGATGTTTTAGGAGGAATTATAGTATCTTTTAGACTCGTTATCTCATGTTTGGATATTATTTTCTTATGAGAAATAATATTTATCTCAAATGATTTAGAAAAAAGTGAGAATCATGCTTGTAGACATGCCCATTTTGAGGGACTAAAATTATGTGTTCCCTAAATAATATCTCATTATTCCTCCTGAACAAGACGTTGTTTTCATAATAGAACGTATTTTTGGAACTCTACTTATATCAAATACACCTTATATAATGGAAACTATTTAGTTGGAAGAACTAAAGAAGCAGCTATAAGAAAATATAGAAAAGGGTTTCATATGCCTGATTTCATCACTGTGGGGTGTGAAAATCCTCTTCTTCATGGAAAAAGTTGGATCAATAAACCTATAAATTGATTATTGTGAGCTCAAAAATTCATGATAAAGAAAAATTATTCCTTACAATGGATAGATCTCTTATTTCATCGAATACATGGGGCCAGGTATTTCCCTAACGTGAACCTTCTGTCAGGATATCACCAATTAAATGTGAGGAAAGAAGATATTCTAATGTCTACTATTCGAAAAAGGTATAACACTATGTGTTTATAGTTATTAATTTTAGACTCTCTAATTATCCAAAATTACTTATGGACATAATGAATACAGTCTTTAGATATTTCCTTTAAAAAAATTGGTATTCTTTTTTGATGATATTCTGATATACTCCTGGAGAAAGGGATAACATGAGGGGAATTTTAGTACTATTCTAAAGACTTTTCAAATGGATAAATTTTTTGAAAATATTAATAAATGTGAGTTCTATATAGAGGATGTATCATTATTGGATAATGTTATCATAAGAAAAGGAATATCTATGGACCATTCCAAGACAATGTTAATCAAAGAGTGGCCCATGAAAACATCTTTAAGGGATATCGATAGTTCTAGAGGTCTTTCTAGGTATTAGTGATGATTTTTTAATAACATCTAATGATTTTGAAACCCAAAGACAAAGATTAATCTGAATGGAGAAAAAAATTTCTAGACCAGTGAATGTGAAAATTACTTAAAAGAGTTAAAATACAATTTTATCTCCATTCCAGTAATCACACTTTTGAAAATTAGGGAACTTTTTATGGTATAAATGATTCTTAAAAAATGTATTAGACTGTGTAGTAATGGAAAATGATAATTTTATGGCCTACACCTCATGAAAGATGAAAATTCTTGAATAAAACTATCCCACACATGATTTGGATTTAGATTATGTGATCTTTTCATTGAAAATATAATTGCATTATCTAAATGGGGATAGATGTGAAATATATTCTAATAAAAAGATCATAAAAGATATATTCATGTAGTAAAAACTTAATATTCACTATAGAAGAAGGTTAGACCTCATCAAGGATTACAAATTCTCAATCTACTACTATCTTTGAATAGTGAATATTGTGGGAGATGCTCTAAGTATAAAGAATCATACACTATTATCAATAATGATAATTGAGAAGGATATAATATTCTTTGAATTTCAATATATGTAATTGGGGATAATTAAACAAAGAATTTCATTAATAGTTTATCCAATTAATAATCAGACATTCGAAATATATAAAATAAAGGCTTCTCAAAGAAATGATGTTGAAATTCAGAAGAGTTGGATGCAATGAGAAAATGGAAATCCTTATAGTTTAAAATTTTGGTTGAAGTAATTGAAGGATTTTTTTTAGAAAATGTGTATTATATGATCTAGATATAAAAAGATATCTTTAGAATGATTCACACAACTCAACCTTCACTAATAATGAAAAGAGGGAAATGATGTATCAATATCTGCAAGGGAAATGTTGGTGGGATAATATGAAGAATGCTATTTTGAAATATACATCAATTTGAATGGTATTCTAACAAGTGGATACTGAATGGAAAAAATTCTAAGTGGATGATGTAACCATTACCCATAGAAAAAAAGAAATGGAAAACCCTCAAAATGGTCATTTTCACCATACTTTCAATGAAATTCATAGGAAACAATGATATATGGGTTGATGTGGATCATTTTATAATGAAAAATCACATTATGATAATTCGAGATGAATTTTCATTAGATAAACATCCAGTTATATACATTAGAGAAATTTTGATGCCACATGTAGTACCATTATTTATTTCATCTGATTGAGATCCAAGATTCACCTCCATTTTTTAGAAAATCCTCCATCATTCTCTAAACACTGAGTTGAACATCAGTACGTCATATCAACATCATACTGGTGTCCAATCCAAGAGTCCCATTCATGCACTAGATACATGTTGATATCAGGATCTATGTACATCAATGGATAATGAAACTAATAAATTCCTCTGGAATAGTTTTTTTAAAACAATAGTTTCCACTATTGTGTCCAAATTTCCTCATATGAATGACTTTATTAGAAAAGATATAGAACACATTCATGATGCAATGATGTCAGTGAAAATTAGATTCCAGGACTTGAAATGGTCAATAAAATGGTGGAGAAGTTGTAAACCATTTTTCAACACATGAATACATCACAATGTAGACAAAATATATACGACAGTAATCATTGAAGATGTAACACCCCAATATTTCATAGTTCTCTATCACTTTAAAGAAATTAAATAACTTGTGCTACACACAACACAGTGTTCGAGTACACCACAACATACCAAACTAGCCATTCAAAAATCATTTATGAATATTACTAATTGAATTTTGAATACTCCATAAAATATTTACATCAATATTATGTGTTTCGTAGACATAATATAAGAAAAAAACTCAATTTTTCAGATAAAAGAAGTATTTTTCATAAAATTCAATTTTACCACCTGTTAATGGTTAACCATTTTTAAATCATATATTTTACACTTTTATATATTTATCATTAAAAAATAAACATTTCATTTAGATTTGGGACCTAAAAATTTAATTTGTAAAATTTTTTGTTGTTTTTTTCTAATAACATTCATATTTTGATGAATAGTGAAAGATACAAAATTTTAATTGAAAACAAGTTTTTTAATCAAAATAATTTATATTGTTAATTTAAACATTTTAATAGTTTTTAATTATAAATAAATAATATTTTTATTATTTAATCCAATTTTTTTCATTGGAAGTATTTTCTCATTCAAATTGGACATAAATATATAACAATCTTTTGATAGTTTTTACTTATCAAAAACTTGTTTCATGGTTTTGACAACATTAATTAATTTTAAATTAATTAATTCAACTAATATGTTTTTAATTTGATAAATTAGAAAAAAAAATTACTTTTGAATATAAAAACCTAATCATGATGAATTTTTTCTACTTTTCTAAAAAAATTCAATTTTTTATGAATAGTGACAAGCACTATATTATTGTTTAAAACTAAATTTTTATTTAAATAATTATATATTTTATTTAAATTTATTATAAGTTAAAATAGATACCTATTATCTATATAAGTCCAATTTAAATCATTGGAGTCATTTTATTATAAGATTAAATGTATAAAAACTTATTGAACTTTTTAACATCTTTTACAGACTTTCTAACACATTTGAAAATTTACTTCAAATTTAATTTTACTAATTCTATTAATTGAATTTAAAAAATATGAGATAAATGGTTGACATCAGTATGTAGTATGTGGTTTAATGGAATAAAAATAATTTTTGGAGGTTAATAACATTTGAATTGTATTTACCATGGTTAAAAGTAAATCAGGTAATTAAATGTAAAAATGATAATATAATGACCATAACACCTGTCCTAATTCTATTGGATATGTTTTTTCGAAAAAAAATAAATCCTAGGAATAAAATATGATCCTCCTTTATCAACATGGATTATATTATAACATTTATTAGTATTTTATTTAAATATGTGTTAAACGTGTTAAATTCAAATTTTAATATATAAACCATTTTTCAATATTGGGTTATACATTAGATAAATTAAACTATAAATATTAATTTTAAAGATAAAAAGATTTAATAAATAAAGTTATATTATTTATTGTTTTTATACATTAAATAATTTAATTTATTGATTACACAATGATGATGCAGTAATTATCTTTGTAATGGAAGATTAAAATGATTGATATTATAAATATATAAATAAACTTAAATTGAGACTTTTGATGGTTTAAACTAACTTTCTGGGATAATATGAAATTTTATGATTGATTTAATTTATTTATTTCAATGTATTCATTTTTCTTTAATTTCACAAAAACAAAATACTAAATAGTGTCAAAATTGTCATAAATGAGTTTTTAAAACATATACTATATTATTAATTGATATAATATTATTAAAATATAAGGTTCATATAAAGGACATAGATAAGGTTATCTATTTCAATAATGATCCAATTTTGGTTCTCTTGGATTTTTATAGTATGTTTATTATCAATTTATTATAATAATACAAGAATACATGGTAAAAGTTAAACTACTTAACTAAGAGTTAAATCTAAAAGAAAATGTTAATATGGTGACATAAACCTGTTTGAAACCAATTGTTTGTGTGTTTTTCGACCCAGACCCACCTTATCTTCTAAATAAATCCTTTTAGAGACATTATAAACCAAATATGATTGTATGATAAATTAATATTTCAAGATTTCCTAAAATGACCATCACCTCTCTTATAAAATGGTACATCCCCTTCTCTCATAATCACACCGACAATGCCATTTGGATCATCCAACCCCTTATCAAATATCATCCCAACCACTATCACTTCATTCTATGGGCCTTAATTGGATCATTAATCTGGCCTATAGATTCTTTTAAATCAAATCAAAAGAAAGCACCCAAAGAAGATGTAATAATTTCATCACCACTTTCAACGTTCTTTTCTTCTTCCACATCCTATTTCTTTGTTGTTTCCATACAAAAATAATAACTCCAGTTCCTTCTATATATTGTGATATTATTATAAATATTTTATAACCATATTTATTATTCTATGAGTTTTATGAATGAAAAATCCATCGTACATGATAATTTATGACTTAATGTTTCCACGTCGTGGTGTAGTTTGTTATTCAACCATTCATTATTTAGATGGGTATAATAATAAGAATAATTGATGTAAATAAAATTATAACATGTTAATTATTCTATATATATGATATACCATCCAATTATATAAGATTTCACTATAAATAGAATGGTATTGTCACTCATGCATACATACAGATTATTGTCTCCATGAACGCGATGAGATTCATTACCCATCATAACCATTAAAGAATATTTTTTATTTTATGAATAAATATAATTTTTAAGAACATAATATAAATATATATTGGAATTGGAAACATTTTATCCATAATAAACATTACTTATGTGGAAAAACATGTAATGGAAAATGAAACAGTTAACACCTAAAACAATTATACTATTAAAATATCATTAACAAAACAATATTAAAAGATCATATATAATATCATATATATGTATATGGTTCTTTTATAATTTAATAACAATGGTTTAACTGTTTTATAGGATGTTAACATACCCTTGACCATGTAATGTTACAGGGTAAGATTTAATTTTAGAATCTCTTAATTATCTAAGGTTGTTTATACATGAGTATCTACTGGGACTTTGTTATCATCCACATCGGTGTTTTTTAAAAATGTATTTAAAAACATTGTTATTATTTCCTAGAATATGGTTAAAATTATTTTATACCCCTATTTTACATTTTTAATTTTTTTAAATGAATATTTTCGTCGTTTTCCAAACATGTTACTTTATATCCTTTTCGACATATTAAGGTAATAATGTTTTTTAACTTATATAGTGGGTGTGGATATTTTCTGTCATTATAACATCTTTAAATCTTCTGTTGCATGCTTATAAAAATATTTTCAAAAATATTTTTTTCTATTATAATAATGTTACATTTAAAAGATTTGAAAATAGAAAGATATATTTCACTCTAATAGTTTTGATTTCTTCCATGTCAACATCCTTTGATGGATTTTACATTTTTTTGAAGTTGAATTATTATGATAAAATCTTCTATATTATATTGAAGGTTTTGTGATTTGTTTGACTATGACTGTTTTATTTTTATACCATTCATGTTTTATGGGTAAAGTATTAACATTTCTTATGCTATTTTTAATACGAATTTTTATGTTATGTTTCATTTTTTTCATATGAGGAATGTACTGGACATAATATGTGATGGGTGTATCCCGCTATAGCTCCTCGATTCATCAGTAGGTATCATGAGATAAACTTGTTTCCGGGTACTAGGCCTACACAATGTATTATTTGTAATCATGGAAAGATTCCTTGACTTTGTGGTTATGGTGTTCGACATTATGCATTCCATCATTATTAAAATTATCTATTTATATTACATGGGATTATTCGACTAGTATAATACACATGTGAATAACTAAATGACACTATTTTATTTATCATTTCAATATTATACTGAATATTAATTTTAAATGTATTTTATTTATGTTTTATACATTGAATTCAATGTTTAGGATTAATTATGAAAGTTTCTATTGTATTGTTATCCTTACTGAGCATCTGAGATCCCCCCTTTCATATGTTTTATTCTTCCCAGGATTTGATGATGTAAGTTATGGTTGAACTGTAGGGATAAGATATGGGATATGAGTGTGTTCAAAAGATAAATAATGATGTTTTTTTTAATTTCATAATGTAATGTAAAACATTTGTATGTATCTTGTACCTCAAAGGCTACTAAACTGATCGGTCTTTCAGGACTTGATCACTTGTGTTCATTTCAATGTTATATAATAATTCACCTACACTGGGTAACATGGTTATGAGCATTATAATTTTTATAAGAAAATTCTTAGTACAATCCTTAGAAACTATGTTTAGAATAAATATGATTAGAGAACATTACCATAAGATATACTTTGAGGATTAGTATAGAAGAACATCCTAAAATTTTGGTAATTTAGATATTTTGGGAATTTTCCAAGCAATACATCTCTGTCTGCATACAAACAGGTATAGATGGATCTGGAACAGATGTACCTAGAAGCGAAAACACCAAAAAAGTGTTTTGAGCTTGACCCTGGGTAACTTGGTACACGAAAATGGGGATTACTGTACTCTTGGTATTGACACTCTTGAGGGATATTCTTAGGATAATTCACATTTTTTTACAAACCATTATGAAGGATTTATGAGTAAATATTTCATCAAAAAAAACATTTCAATTATTATGGATTATATTCCTAAGAATTTCAATTTATGTTAGGTATTTTACAAGTTTGTAATTATGCATTGTGATTCATAAACTAACATAGTGTATGCCATTTTTTAAAAATGGATCATAGTATAAGGAATGAGAACTTTTGAAATATGGATGATCCAAAAACTAAGAAGGATAATATATTTCATGGTATTAAGACCACGTTTAGAAGTGATATATTCTCCCATGTATTATCATCATATTGAGAAGTAGTATCATTTGTCAATAAGATATGTAATGAATTCTTTGAGTTCTATGGCTCTGAAGGGATTCCAGAGAAGAAAATTATGGTAGAGAAAAAGATAGATAAAAGTAATAATGGAAAGAAAGATTTTACCATATGTGATAATCGGGGAAAGAATCCCCATTGTAAATACTAGAAAGGAATCAGAGTTTGTTATATGTGTGGAGAAAAAGGACACCATGTTCGTCATTTTAAGGGTAAGAAAAATGTTTCAGATGTACAATGCATCATCTGCAAGGAGTTGGGACACTACGCAAATCAATTCCTCAACCCTCAGAGTATAGAACAAATGATTCTATTGGATAATAATCAAGTTATGATACTACCATAGATGAAGAGGAATGATTAGTGTTCTTATGTGATTATTAAATAATTGTGTCGTTTGAATATTTTTTAATGATGTACATGTTATAATTATTATAATGTATATAAGGATTGTACTACAAAACGTTTTCATTAAGGATTTGAGATTTTATGGTACCAAGTGAAGTGACACAGTTTCAAGTAAAAAATTTTGAAAAATTTATAGTTAGGGGAAATATAACCTTTAATATGTTTCCAAAATTGATATATTGATTTTAAAATAAGATATGATTGTTTTGGAAAAATTATATTGGGTATTTTTGACTACCTTGAAACTAATAAATTGTTTGTTTATTCCATCATTGATGGAGTTTTCAACATTTCTGCATATGAGGAATATATCTAGTATTATATAAGGAATAAGGGAGCATGAATGCAATCAATAAGGTTTTATGGTAATTCTCGGTGTTACCATGTTTTAAGAGAATACATGGTAAAGGTACCCACATGTTATTATATGGAAAAAGCGATATTCATTATGCTATGTTGACCTTCCTTATAAATTTTTGGTCTATGATTTTGGACACAAATATTTTGGATAAGTCTAAAGGTTAGCATGGATTAATTTGTAAATTTAATACTATGGTTTATGGTTAAAACATTTCATAAGATTTTTTATTTTTTTTTAAAAAAATGAAAACTTGAAGGTCGGGTGACAACCTATCATTTCTGGCAAGGCCACGAGACTTGAACCCACAACCGAAGGTCGACAAGGGTGTATCACATATCACGGTACTATGTGAAATCATAGTTTTTATAATTTAATTTTTTTAAATGATCTAATAGATGAATTATAAATACATTTTTTTGAAACCCTATAAGATTAGGATAAATAAAATATTTTTTACTTTTATTATCTTTTAGAGTGAAATATGTGTTTGAGGCCCTCAATTTTCTATTTATTGTTCACTTTTTTTTATTAATTACCTCAATCACTCCCTATAAATATTTACATTTTCCCTCAAATTTTGTGTCTCAAATTCCCAACAATGATTTCTTATCGAGATCCTAATTTGTTGGTGACTTTTTCATTTCTCTTTCCCTCTTCTTAAGACAATATTTTATTAACCCTATTTCTGAAGTGGTTTTTCCACAAAGGTATTTTCTATTTTTAAACTTTTATTTTCGAAAAAAAATTTCAAATTCCGAGAACATAATTTATTGAAGGAGGTAAGAATGTAACACCCTAAATATTTCATAGTAGATTATCTCTTTAATGTAATTCAACAGCTTGTGCAACACACAAAACCGAGTTTGAGCACACTACAACATAATAAACTAGCCATTAAAAACTAATTATGAATAGTATTAAATACATTTGGAATACTCCATATAATTTTAACATCAATATTATGTGTTTCTAATACATAATATAAGAAAAAATTCAATTTTTAAGCTAAAAGATGTTTTTTTAATGCAATTTTACTGCCAGTTAATGGAGAACCCTTTTTAAATAAAATATTTTACACCTATATATATTCAATTTTCTAAAATAAAATTCTTCTTTAGAAGAAAGACACAAAAATATAGTTTGGATAATTTTTTCGTGTTTTTTTGATAACATTTATATTTTTATGAATACTAAAAGATAAAAAATTTTAAATGAAAACAACTTTTTTAATCAAAATAATATGTAGTGTTAAATTTTACATCTGAATGGTTATGAATTGTATGTATAATATATTTTTATCATTTAATCAAATTTTGGTGATTGGAAATAATTTCACATTTAAATTGGACATAAACACATATCAATCTTTTGATAGTTTTTATTAATTTCATTTAGTTAATTTTAAATTAATTAATGAATCCTAATTGTTTTAAATTTGGTAAAATATAAATCATTTTTTCGTGTCTTTATTGATCCTGTTTTTTCACCCATCACCTCCCCAGTTTAGGTGGTTGGAGCTCCTGCTCCTCCCATTGCAGATTCTGCTTTAAAAGGAGTGGAAACTACTTCTTTCAAGTCAGATTCTGCTCCTTCGGAAGAGGTGATCGGGGCCCCTTTTCCTTCTGGTGGTACTGCTTCACTGGTTGAGGTTATTGAGGTTCCTGTTGGTCTAGTTGGAATCCTTACTGATGTTGTTAAAAATGGAAAAGGTACCATCAGCAGTCTGGATATAAGTGATCGTATACAGGAGGACTCTAGTACTAAGAGAAAGGCTGGAAGGCCTCATAAGTCTGGAAAACAGCTTAATGTGGGGGTCAAAAAAGGGGGAAATCATCCTGATCGTAGGTTTAAATGAAGCTTCTTTTCTGGAATTTTCAGGGTTTGGCCAATCATGATACTATGAGGTCCCTTGGGCTTTTCATTTTAAATCATAGGCCCCTTCTTATTGGTCTGTCTGAACCCAAAAGGGTTTTTTCTCCTAATATTTCCAATTTTGAAAACCTTGGTTTTCATTTTGTGGAATCCAATAGATCCTCATCGGATATTAAAAGGTTATGAGTTTTGGCTCATTGTTCTTTATCCCATATTTCCCTAATTTCTAATTCTGATCAGCATGTCACATGCTCTTTCTTTCTTCAAGGTTTGCAACATTTCGGCTCTTTTATTTATGCCCATAACTGTTATCAGGGTCGTAGGAATTTATGGATGGATATTGGGTCTCTCAATTCTTCAATCTCTGGTCCGTGGTCTATTCTTGGTGACTTTAATTCCATCATGAATTCTGATGAGAAGATTGGAGCCATGTCTAATGTCATCTCTTCTAGGGAGTTCAAAGCATGTATTGATAATAGTGGGTTGATTGAAGTTAATCTTGTTGAGGCTAAGTATACTTGGTACATGAAGGTTTTGGACCGATTTGTTGCTAGTAGAATTGATAGGGCCTTTGTCAATGAGGCTTGTCTTGATTTCTGTTGTTCTATTTATTGTATGACTCTTTCCAGAATCAACTCTGATCATCATCCTATTTTGGTTGACCTTGTGAGTAAGGATCCCAAACCTCCTTTGCCTTTTAGATTTAATAAGGCCTGGGTTAATCATCCTGAATGTAGAACTATTGTTGAACAAACTTGGAATTCTTGGAATGGTAGGGATAATGATTTTGCTTGCGTCATTAAGCTCAAACTTCTTAAAAGAAATTTGAAATTCTGGAGTAAATATCATTTCAGTTCCCTTGATTCTGAAATTTCCTCTCTTGAGGATTCTATTCAACAAATGCAGGCACAGAATTCTTCAAATAACTTCTCTAATGATATTTTGGGTGAGACTCAGCTGGTTTCCAAGCTTAATAATTTGTTGAATCTTAAAGATTCTAGGCAAAGAGATAATTTTAGGGCTAATTGGTTGAGAGATGGAGATAGAAATTCTAAATTTTTTAATTCTTTGCATAGAATTAGGAAAGTATCAAGGCCTCTCTCTTTGGTTATAAATGGGAGTAATGTGTTTGATAATAGAAGGGACCTTTCTGAGTATGTTGTTTCTTATTTTAAGGATCTCTTTTCTGGTTATTTCCCTCTTGATGATCCTGTGGAGAGTATTATTCCAACTCTTATTAATCAAGAGGATAATTCCAGTCTTACATCCATTCCTTTGGAATTTGAAATTAAAGAAGCGACCTTTAGTCTAAAGTCTGACAGCTCCCCGGGTCCAGATGGTTTTGGGAATTTTTTCTTTCAGACTTACTGGGACGTCATTCATGAGGATATTTTTAGGTTGGTTACTCGTTTTTTTAAAAGTGGCTCTCTTACTCAGGGTGTGAATGCTCAATTCCTTTCCCTTATTCCGAAGAATGAGTATGCTAATGATATTCATTTTTTCAGACCTGTTGCTATGATCAATACTATTTTTAAAATTATTTGCAAAATCTTGGCTACTAGGCTGTCTTCTATTGCCAATAAGATTTCTTCTCCTAATCAGTTTTTCTTTATTAAGGGTAGGTCTATTCAAGATTGTCTTATTACTGCATCTGAATGTGTTAATCTTCTTATGAAATCCACAATGGATGGTAATATTTCTCTCAATTTGGACGTCAGGAAAGCTTTTGATACTATAAATTGGAATTTCATTAATAAGGTTCATTGTTTTTTTATTTTTGATGATGTTTACATTAATTGGGTTAAAATCATTTTCGAATCAGCTCGTATCTCTGTCCTTGTTAATGGCTCCCCTGAGGGCTTCTTTGCTTGTTCTAGAGGTGTCAGACAAGGTGACCCTCTCTCGGCCATTATTTTTTCCATTGAAGAGGGTTATCTTAGTAGATTACTTTCTATTATGGCTGGTAATGGGAATCTGTATTCTATTAGTGCTGGTAGAGGTTTTGTTGCTCCCACTCACTTGTTATATGCGGATGATATTATTCTTTTCACTAAAGGGGATAAGAGAAATATTAAAAATATTAAGCGCGCCCTTTTGCATTATGAAAAAGTCTCTAGTCAAGAGATTAGCTGGGACAAGTCCTTTTTTTATTTTGGAAGGAATTTTCCTATTTCTAGGAAGACTGGCATTATTAGGGATTTGGGTATTCATGAAGGTGTTTTTCCCTTTACTTATTTAGGTGTTCCTTTGTTTTGGGGGAGGCCTAAAGCTTGTTATTTTTCTGATATTGTATGTAAAATCAGACATCATCTTGCTACATGGAAGGGTAAGCCCCTTTCCTTGGTTGGTCGGGTTTGTTTGGTTAGAGCTGTTATCATTTCTAAGTTTGTTTATTCTTTCATGATTTATAAGTGGCCGATCTCTATTATCAAGAGCATTAACGTTTCTATTAAAAAATTTATTTGGAGGGGCAATATTTCAGAGAGGAAATTAGTTACTATTTCTTGGAATAATTGTTGTAAACCCTATGATGATGGGGGTCTTGGTATTAAAAATCATGAGGTGTTTAATGATTCTTTAATGGCCTCATTCATTTGGAGGCTTGTCAATGATAAATCTGAGTCTCTGGACTTTCTCCGCTATAAGTTCAGGGATAGGCTCAGGAATGGAGTTTTTAATTATCTGGATTCTTCTGTTTGGCCTGCTTTTAAATACATCTTTTCCTCTATTGACTCTCATGCCAGATGGCTTATTTCAAGGAACTCGTCTTTATCCTTTTGGAAGGCCAATTGGACTGGATGTCCTTTAGCTGAATCCCTATTGGATGATGATTTTAATGTTGATATGGATGCTACGATTAAGGATCAGCTTGATAATATGGGGGGTCTCCCTAACCATATTGTTACTATTATCAATAGTTTCTGTTTCTCTAACAGAGAGGATTTTTGGGCTTGGGAACCTGCTTTTAATGGACTGTTGACTTCTAAAAAATTTTATTGTCATTCTCTATCTTGCAATATAGGGTGTAAGTGGATTAGGGATCTTAATATGAACTTTATTAGGCCCTCTTGGTCTTCTTTTACCTGGAGACTGGCTCATGGGAAACTTCCTACTGATTGTTTCCTTCAGAAATGCGGCATCTCTCTCTGCTCTTCGTGTGTGTTTTGTCATCAACATAGAGAAGATACTGATCATTTGTTTATTAGTTGTGTCAATGCCTCTTCAATGTGGAAGGCTGTTTTTGATATCTTTGACATTCCCATGCCTAATATGTCTTCAATTCAGCATTTCCTTCAAAGCTGGAATTCTATTTCGTTCTCTCCCCAAATTGTTGGATCTTTTTAGAGTCACTTCTTCTGAACTCCTTCATTTTATTTGGTTTGCTCAAAATAAGATGATTCATGATAAATTTTCCTTCTCGGTTAGTGGGGTTTTATCCTCTATTCTTGGTGCTATGCGTAATGTTGTTATTCCAAGGAAGCATTTTTTCTTTAACTCGGTTCATGATTTGTCTGTTCTGAACAGGATAGGTGTTAAGGGTAATTTCAAGCCTCCACGTCGTACTTTAGAAGTTCTCTAGAAGGAACCTTTTTTTGGATGGATAAAAGTAAATTCGGATGGTGCTTCTAGGGGTAATCCGGGGCATTCTGGTTATGGTGCTATTTTTAGGAATCATAAAGGGGATGTCCTTGGTTGTTTTCATGGTTCTTGTGGCTTTGCCTCTTCACTTGAGGCCGAAATGCTTGAAATTATTGTTGCTGTCGATGAAGCTGTGCAGCGTGGTTGGTATAATTCATGGTTTGAGAGTGATTCTTCTGTTGTTGTTTCTGCAATTAGGATGGGTCTTTATCACTTGTCCTGGAAGCTTACTAATCGCTGGATTAATTTCTTGGAGACTGTTTTTTCTTTGAATCATATTATCACTCACGATTATAGGGAAGCCAATTCTGTTGCAGATGGTCTGGCTAATAAAGTTGTTAATGCTGTTCATTTTTTTTGGTTTGATCATGTTCCTGATGATCTCCTTATTTTTATTAATAAGGACCGTGACAAATCCCCCATTTTTAGACTTTTGTAAGTTTCTTTTGGGGCCTGTTTGTTTTTTGGAGTGGCTTGTTTCTTTTTCTTCAGGATGGTAGTAGAGCTTTGCTGTGTCGAGTTGCTGTGGTTTCCCAAATTCTGGGAATCAGTGTGCTGATCTGGAGCAGGCTGGAGTCGCAGAGTTGCTGGCTTCATTTGGTTTTCCAAATTCTGGGAATGAGTGTGCTGTTTGGAGCAGGCTGGAGGCTTAGTTGATGGCTTCTTTTTGTGGAAGGAAGGCTTTTATGTTGCTGTTTTTTGGCTAATAAAGTCTAGGGCTGATGGAGATTCTTCTGTCGTGGAGATATCTTACTTGATCCGGCTTTGATCTTCATTGGCGGCATTGGTGGCCTCATCCCATAGCCCACCCTTTTTTATTTGGTGTTTGTCTGCTTTGGTTTCTTTCCTTTTCACCTTAACCATTTTTTATGGTTTTGGTGTTTTTTGTTTGTATTTTTCTTGTACTTTTTTCTTTTCTCATTAATAAATTTCCATTATCAACATATATAATATATATAAAAGTCCACATTTATTCATTGGAGTCATTTTATAATAAAATTTTATCTATAAAATTTTATTGAACTTTTTAAAGTCTTTTACCCACCTTCTAATAATATTTCCAAATTTGTATAAAATGTAATTTTACAGCAACTATTAATTGAATTAAAAAATTCTAATATAAAAGGATGACATAAGTATGTAAAATTTGATTCAATAAGATGAAAATAATTTTTTGTGAATAGTAATGTTTTATTTTTATTTACCACGATTAAAAGTAAATATGGTAATTAAAGGGAAAATTGATAATATAATTACCCTAACACATGTACTTATTATATTGAATAAGTTTTTTTCTACCAAAATAAAACTTAGAAATAAAATATGATCCTTTTTTATCCACTTGGATTATATTATGACATTTATTATTATTTAATTTAATGAAGAGTTAAAAGGGTTAAATTCAAATTTTAATAATTAACTATTTTTAATATATGGTTATACATAAGATAAATTTGACTATAAATATGAATTATAAATATAATAATATTTCCTACATATTTATATTTTATTTATAATTGTTAGACATTAAATAATTAAATTTATATATTACACAATGATGATGCAGGAATTACCTTATTAATAAATGCTTAAGATAAATGATATTATAAATATCCAAATAAATGTAAATTGAAACCTTAGATTCATTAAACTAATTTTATAGGTTAATATGAAATTCTAGGATTTATTAACTTTTTTTCGAATTAATCATGTTTTGTTGACTTTCACAAAAACCAAATAGTAAATTATGTCAAAATTGACATAAATTAGTTTTTAAAACAAATACTATATTATTAATTGATATAATATTCTTAAAAATATAATCTTTGGCCAAATGACTTATAAATGGTTAGATATATCAATAAATAACCACTTGGGGTTCTCTTGAATTTTTATAGTATGTTTATTAACCATTTATTATAATAATACAAGTATATATTTTAAACGTTAAATTATATAACTAAAAGTTAAATCTAAAATATAAGGTTAATATAGTGACCTAAACTTGTCTAAAACCAAAAGGTTTAAAGGTTTTCAACCCATCCCCACCATAGCCTAGGAATTCATTCTTTTGGAGCCATTATAAACTGAATCCGATTGTATAATAAATTAATATTTCAAACTTTTCCTAAAGTGACCCTCACCACTCTTAAAAATTGGTACTTCCCCTTCTCTTGAAATTACACATCCAAATCCATTTTTATTGGCCAAAACCTACTCAAATATCTTCCCAACTATCCTAAATTAAACATAGCGGCCATAATTATATCAGAATGCTGACCTACATAGCCTTTTTTTATCAAATCATAAGGAAGCACCCGAAGAAGAGGTAATAATTTTGTCACCACTTTCAAAGTTATTTTCTTCTTCAACTTCCTATTTATTTGTTGGTTCCATTCAAAAATAATAACTAAATTTCCGTCTACATACTATGATGTAATTATAAATATGTTATAACCATATTTATTATTCTATTCAACCTATAAATGACAAAGTCACTATATGTGCATATGTACGGCTTACTGTCTCCATGTCGTGGTGTAGTTTGTTATTCAACACTTCATTATTTGGATGGATATAATAATGTGTATAATTTATTTAAATAATAAATATAACATGTTAATTATTCTTTATATATGATATTCTATCCAATTACATATGATTTCACCATCAATATAATTGTATTGTTGCTCGTGCGTACGTACGGATTACCGTACCAACAAACACGATGAGATTCATTCCCCATCATAACCATTCAAGAATAATTTTCATTTTATAAATAAAAATAATGTTTAAGAACATAATATCATTATGTATATGAATCAAATAAATCATATCTATAACAAAAATGACTTACGTTGGAGAAAATATAAAGTAAAATGAATTAGTTAACACCTGAAACAATGATACTACTAAAATATTATTAAAAAAACAATATTATAAGAACATATATAATATCATGTTTCTGTATATGGTTATTTTAAAATTTAATAACAATGATTTAACTATTATACATAATGTTAGCGTACCCTCAACCATTGAAGGGTACAATATAAAGGTTAATTTTACTATCTCTTTATTATTTGAGGTAGTTTATACATTAGTATCTCATGGGACCTATTTATCATCCACATCCGTGTTTCTTAAAAATGAATTTCAAAACATTTTTAATATTTTTTATAATATGTGTTAAAGACATTTTACGATTTTTTGAATTTTTATAAAATTTTTTTATTGGAATATTTCTTGTCATTTTCCAAATAAGGTACTTTTTGACCTTTTAGTCAAATTAAGGTAAACATGTCTTTTTAATGTATACAATGGGTGCAGTTATTTTCTATCGTTATAACAACTTCGAATAATCCAATACAATTTATAATAATATTTTCCAAAAAAATGTTTTATTTTATAATTATGTGACTTTTAAATAATTTCAAAATAGATAGAGATATTTCTCTCAAATATTTTTGATTTCATCCATATCGACATCCTTTGATGGATTTTACACTTATTTGAAGTTTATTTATTTTGATAAAATATTCTATATTGTATTGAACATTTTGTGACTGTGGATGTGTTATTTTTATAACATTCATGGATTATTGTAAAATTATTAAAATTTCGTATGCTATTTTTTATACGAATGTTTATGTTATGTTTCAACCATTATATATATGGAATGAATTGGACATAGTAAGTGACATATGGAGCCTACTATATCTCCTTGATGCATCTATAGGTCTCATGAGACAAACTAGTGTCTTGACACAAGGCCTGTAAAAAATATTATTTTGTAGTATTGGCATGAGGCCTTTACTATATGGTTATGATGATTATCAATATTCATTCCATCATTGGAAAATTAGCTATTGATATTACATGTGATTTTTCGACTAGTAGAATATCCATGTGAAAGATTAAATGGAATTATTTGATTTACCATTTCCATATTGTACACAAGTTTATTATTAAATTGCTTGTGTTTTAGTCTTATACACTGACTTCGTTTTTTATGCTTCTTTATGAAAGTTTCCGCTATATTGTTATCCTTACTAAGCATCTAAGCTCACCAATTTCTTATGTTTTATTTTTCCCAGGATGTGAAGAAGTATATAATGATTGACTTATAGGGATAGGATATGGTATATGAGTGTTTTCAAAGGAGAAAAAATGATTTTTTTTATTTCACAATGTAATGTAAAACTTCTGTATATATTGAGTACTTACATGCTATTAAATAGATCAGTCTTTCGGGACATGATATATTGTGATCATGCCAATGTAATGTAATAAAGAATCAAAACTATGTAACTAGGGTTGGGGAATTAAAAAAAATTTCTAGATTTTGGGGTATGAGTCATGGTATTCCTATATCTATAAACATGGAATACAGACATGAGATTTCAGAAGAAATGAAAGTTGAGTCCTAGTTACATTTACCCCTTTTAGGTTCTTTATCATGTTAGATATGTGGCCTATTGAATAGAACCTCCACATTACATGTCTCAAGTACATTTTGTATTCCATATATCTGTCTTAAAGAATTACATTCCATATCTCTTACTTGTATTAAATCTACATGTGGTACAATTGGAAAATAATCTCTATTACGGGGTGCAAGTAGTGAAGATCATGGACTGTCAAGATAATGTTCTAAGGAACACGACTAATCACATGGCCAAAGAGATATGGTAGAACCATAATTACCAAGAGGAAAAATAGGAAACAGATAAAGTAATGACGGGGAAATACCCCCACTTGTTTATGTAAAATGATATTTTGAGTGAAAAATTTCATAAGGGGAAATAATGTAAAAAACTGATTTTTTTATCAATATAAACTCCATTAATATAATTATTTTATATTGTATAAATCACATAAAATAACCTAAATATCATTATAATTCTATGACCTTACACATTAAATAATATTGAGTTATAGTCATGATATCTCATTATCTTATGTTGAGGATCTTTTTAGGTATAGAGTTTTTGTGTATTAAGTTATAATTAATACATAATATCCCTCTTGAACTACTTCTTTCTCCTACCCCTTCTTATACCCTAGGAAAGAACATTTTAAAATGTAGGATGAGCATAAAATACTTAGTAAGAGACACAAAGTAGGTAAATAAACCATCACTCTATGAATATTTTAAACTCATGAAAACATTTTCACAAAATCATACTCATTCAACCAGAAAACATAAACCATTTAGCTTACATCACGAAATCATATGATTTTTGTAAAAATAAATAGATATAATAAATCATAAATTGAACTTGTGAAATACATGTCATTATTAAATTTTATCATTCATAACTTCTTAGGGAGTAACCTTCACGGTTTTATTTAGAATACCCATCATATTATATTCCCTTAGTCTCCTAGGATAAACCCAGCCATTTAAATCTATCTCATTACCAAATACATTAAATAGATATCATAGACTCATACCTCCTTCCATGATTATGGAGCCAACCTAACACATAAAAAATTATCAAGAACCATAACATAAACCAGACACCTAAAACAATCATAATAGAGAAATAACATTTCCACTTTGAAATCAATTTTAATTTTTTGCAATGACACACACTCATAAATGCAAAAAAAAAATATTTTAAAATAAAATTATAAAATTATCAAGTAAGAACAAAAAAATTATGTATATCAATGTGATAAAATCCAATTAGGCCATATAAGTTAACAAATCATTCTTTTTGTTTTTTAAAAAAAATTAAATAGTTACTTTAAAAGTGGGTTTTAAATGAAAATCAATTACATTGTGTCTGGCTCATCCTGTACAACCCTTATATTCCTAAAAAATAAACTTTGGTTAATTATATAATTAAATTGGTACATTTATATTGTTTTAACACTTTTTATATGACTTTTTATCATGTTATAATTATTACATAATTATTTGTGTTCATATCGGGTGTTTTGTTGATATTCAACACTCGAGTCAAAAATTGACATTGAAATGATTCCTATAGACAAAATTGCCATTATTAAATAACATATATAATAGTATTAATGAAATAATAATCACTTTTATATGTAATGAATACATTTAAAAAAATAGATTTATTAATGGTTACAAAAAATGAACATTGTTATAATCATGTGAATGGTAGGTCATATGTACATATGAGTAACGTTTCCATTTGTCATTGAAAATTTATGGAAAGAAGGTAACTATTAATTTATATTAAAATAATTATACTTATATAATTAATAACATAATACCAATTTAAATATAATTATATATATCATACATGTGGCATAGTGAAGAAAAATCAATCACATCACATTATGGAGGTGATAGTTCATACGTATGCATGAACAATGCTATCATTTTTATGTGGATGGAATGGTAAGAAAATAATGAATATATTATTATTTAGTAATTATTAATATTATATTAATATCATATACAATCATTATTTCCTTCACCATAACAAGTCATGATAGATGGGAAAAGAAATTATTTTGGTTCACGAGGTGGTAGTCTGCCGTAAAAATGAACGAATAACCAATTTCCCATTTTATGAAATTAGATAAGTATTTAGGTGATGATATTAAAATAATAAATGATAAATATATTTATGATACTTTAATTATTATTTTATCATATATTAATAATATTTAAATGAAGTGAAAAAATAAACAAAAAACACTAAAAAACAATACATTTCATTTGGACAATCACCTTTGATTGGCGTATCAACAACTCTATAGTGTGTTTTATTCTATATATTAAGATTTCATCATTTGGGTAGAGACTATAAGAATGTAATTGGGAAGATATCAACCAATTATTATTGGTTTTGAGTTGCGATAAAATTGATAATAATGGGTTCTCTTTTATAGGGGATGGGAGGGGAACTCAAGGAAATATATAAAATATTGAATTAATATAAATTAAATTAAATTTAAAAATTCGTAAAAAAGTATTATTTATAATATAGGATATGTTTGGGTCTAAATACCCTCATCAAATTAAAACTATAAATTTTTTTATTTTTTAATCCCCATCTTTTGGTTTTAACCATTATTAATTCTTACTCAGATATCTTTCAATTTACATTTTGAGGGTAAATTTACTTTATATAAAATCTAAAACGACCTATTTGAAGTCATTTATGACATGATAAGGCATATTCCAAATATTTAGTTCAATGATATATTTTTGTAAATATAATTTCATTTAATAAAATATTTTATATTTAAAAATATCGTTAGTGTAAATTTTAAGAATATTAATTTCTTGACTTTTTATAAATATCATTACGTGTAAATATATAAAAAAAATATTCCATGATAAATTCCATAAAATTTCATTTTCTTCCAAAAAAAATCATGTTTTCCATAAATTTTATCAAATTATATTTATTTGAATATCTACCTATCATTTATTTTATCATTTCATTTATGATTTAATTATTATATCATCATTGTCTCATAATTAAAATTAATAATTTATTTCATAAAATGTATAAATAAATTAAAATGATGTAGTTAAACATTTTATATATTTAAATAATATTTAAATTATTTGATATCCAATTAATTACCCCATACTAAAAATAATTTACTTGTTAAAAATAAGGGTGTGAGAATCTTTTTCTTCTCTCTAAATAAAATATTATAATTGTATTTCTCACACTCAAGTGGATTTCAATGGTTATAAATTCTTCCAAAGGATGATTTTGTCAATAAAGAACTCATATTATTAAATTAGGACAAGTTTTAGTGTGATTTAACTTGTTTTAATATTATTTTTACTTTTAAATACCTGATTGGCCACTAGCTATGGTAATAAAAAAAATTACGAAGGTGACTATTCATAATTTTAAAAAACTACATTGATACTATTAGGTTAGAAATATAATACATATTACAACCTTTAATTCCTATTTTACCAAATTCAAAACTCAAAAGGTGTTAAAATTAATTTAAATGTAATCTTGTTGAAAGACTGAGAAAATGATTTTTTCAAGTAAAATACCCAATAATTCAAATAGTTCTTATATAAAATTTAAATATGAAATTAATTCCAATCACCTAAATTGTATTAAATGATAAAAAAATAACATAATTATACTTTAAAAATAACTCAAAGTATTATCTTAATATATAAAAAAGTAGATGAGAAATTAGTTTTGTATTAAAATGAAACATTTTTAACTATTTATTCAATTATAAAATTTATCAAAAAAATAAAAAAACTTCTACCAAATTAAATTTTGTTATTATTATTTTATATAAATAGTTTATATTGTCAAAAATAATTTATAATAGTGAAAAAACTATATTTAAATCAAGTACCCCATTAAAATATGGTAAACCTTTTTTTAGAATGATAATGTTTCTAACCATAAAACTAGTTTTAGCGTATATGTTAATGAACATATTGTATCTTTTAATTAATATATAATAAATTAATATTAATATATAACAAAAAATACATCTTGTATCATTATCTAGGTTGTTACATTCTTCCCCCCTTTTGGAAATTGCTTCCACGCAATTTTATTCACTTCTTAAATAAGTGGGAAAACCTTTTCCTCATAGAATTTTTAGATTCTGATGTTACCTCTTCAGCCACTTGGTTTTTTTAGAAATTCGTA
Organism: Viscum album; assembly: GCA_963277665.1. Lineage (NCBI taxonomy): Eukaryota > Viridiplantae > Streptophyta > Magnoliopsida > Santalales > Viscaceae > Viscum > Viscum album. Next base: position 1,010,135,774 of record OY728141.1, on the reverse strand, counting down.
TCTTGATGAATCATTTTCTTCTACAAAACCTACTCTCAATATTCAACATGATTAACTATATTTTATTTATAATAAATATTTTCTTCTAACTGAACTACTTCTGGAATCGAAACATGAGATGGATCCCGTATATACATTAATAACATTGAAAGACCCAAGACATTGTGTACTTAGGACAACTTTTATAAAAAATTCACTTGGTAGGAAACTGAACCAACATTATTCAAGATTTCATAGGTTATAATGAATTATGTAGTCAACTTCCCCTTCTTAACAAAAAGCGTTACACCTTTCTATATAGATACTTTGGGAGAGACAAGATCACCTACATGGAATAAAAAATCATTCCTTCAGTTATTCACATAAATTTATTTTTTTTCTCTGAGATATTTTAATATTCCAATGAATCAAAAAACATTTGAATCCATTTCCTCAAATAATTATGGTCCCGTCAAATTCCTTTCACCTAATTTATTTACAAAAATAGTTGTTTGACACCAATTTTCTTACAATGACTCAAATGGAGTCATCTTCATACTTTAATGAATACTGTTATTATAAGATAACTCGAAAAAAAATATTGATCAAAATATCATTGTTAATCCATTGATAAAGCATTTATCATGTTCTCCAAGTATTTAATTAACCTTTATGACTGCTTATTTTTTTTAGCATGAGAAGATGTATTGAAATTTAATTTATTACAAAATTACTTATAAAGGTCTTTCCAAAAGTTATAAGTAATGATAACATCATGATTTGATACAATGGAAAGAGTAAATCTGTGTAACATGAATGTCTCTATAATCTAAAATTGATAGAGATGATATATATATAGTGTATGTAATAGGAATAAAATGAATGGATTTAGTTAATCGATCAACAATAATCAATATCTCATTGTTACCTTTAGAAGTACCATATAATCCCACTATGATGTCCATGGGTTTATTTTCTCATTTCCACCATGGCACTATATATCGATGAAATATCCCTTTCATTAACTTAAAATATACACTAAACTATGTAAAATTCAAACATCTCAAGGTAAAGTTAAAAAAATTTATTTTCATTCCATCCCACCAGTAATACTCTCAAAGGATTCTGTACAACTTAGTTATACTATGATAAATAGATAATATTGAACTATGAATTCACATAATAACTCTTTCTTCAATTTGGAAATCACAAGGAACACATCGTCTCTTCCCCAATATTGAATCACAATATTTATCAATGTTTATATAAGGAAAATTACCCTTTTGAACTAATTCTAAAATTTTCTGTAACTCACATTTTTTCATAGATTCTTTCATAATTAGGTCCGATAGAGATTATTGCACTGACACTTGAAACAAAATAGGGTAATTTTCTGAACCAACAACTTCGAAGCCAAAATTCATCAAATCATTAGCAAAATGGTCACAATCCAAACACAACATGGTAAATGTAGCATTACTTTTTCAACTCAAAGAATCTTCCACTTTATTTTCTTTTCCATGATGATAATGAATTAGGAAATCATTATCCAAGATTACTTTAAAACATCCTCTGAATATTATTTTAAATTATTTTTGATGGAATATATAGTTAAATATTTTTTGATCAGTATATATTTCACAATTCGATCCATAAAAATGATACATACAAATTATAAATGAAAAAACAATATAAGCTAATTCTAAATAATGAGTAGGGTAATTTAATTCATGTGTTTTCAAGTGACATGAACCATATGAAATTACCTCATCATTCTATATTAAGAAAAAACCTAGAACTTTTAAATAAGAAACATTATAGATAAAAAATTCTTCATTTTTAGAATGCCTGGACACAACATGAGAATCCACCAATCTTCTTTTCAGTTTCTAGAAACATTGATTATATTATTTTTTCCAAATGAACTTAACACCTTTTGAAGTTAATATATTCAGTGGGATAGATAACTATGCAATATTTTAAACAATAATTTAGTAATATACATATAAATAAAGTAATCTATGAATATAAATTATATTTGTTTCTATTGGACATTCTTAAACTACTTTGTTTTCAGCAGGATAAATAGTTATAATATCGTTATGAATAATATGACAATGGAAAAAAATTGCAACTAAAATATAGAGTTTTTGAACTTCCCATACTGTCTATTTCCTTTTATGGTTTTCAAAAAAACCATTAGATGTCTTTCGTGTTCCTCATTAAATTTAGAATACACCAAAGTTCAATCATTAAACACTACCTCAATCTTATATAAGAACTCATAAAATATTCAATTCATATGGTCCATTAATACAACAAATATATTATTAAACCCAAATGAAATAACTAAAAATTCACAATTCCAACATCTAGTCCAAAATGTAGTTCTTTGGTATATCTTCTTTCTTTACTTTCAACAGATAGTACCCTGACCTCAGATCATCCTTTGAAAAATACTTTTCTCCCTAGTGTTGATAAGAAAATAATTGACATGAGTTAAAGGATACTATTTCTTAACTATGATTTTATTCAAGGAATTATATTTAATGAAAAGTCACATTGAAGAATATTTATTTTTTAAAAACATGGTATGAGAACCATATGTTGATGTTCTAGGATAGATGAAATCTTAATATAATAATTCATGAAATTTATTTTTTAGTTATAGAAGTTTCATTTGAGACATTTCATAATGAGGTGTGTAAATTTTCATAGTATTTGGAAATAACTCATTGGTAAATTCAACTTCATGATTAGGTATAATAACAAGAAAATTATTAGAACAAACGTCAGGATGCTCATTAATCATCCGCACATAATAAATCTAAAAAATTCCATTTTTTTCAACAATATGTACAAGATAACTTTCATGTTCATCATTTAATAGCTTCTCATATTCTTGATATGTATTCAATGTCATGGGATCATCATTGTATACAAATTGAATATATTTTTTAAAATAAACTTCTTTATCTATACAGTCTATCATAGCATGGTAATAAGAAATCAAATCCATACATTTAATAACATCAACCTCTACTAAAGGCTAAACAAGATGGGTTTTAAGTAATTTATTTTCAAAAAAGACATGAATATTCTTATAATTTCTTATTTCCTTAATGTTTTCCTAATGTATTTTTACCATAAGTTATGGATTCATTTATTGAGGTGGAATGTAAAATTTACCTAAAAATTTCATAGAAATGAAATAATGTGGATTCCCCGAATCAAAAAAAAACACATTGAAATAATCTAGAAAAAACAATGCACTTAATACCAATTCATTTGATGTCCAAACATCTATAGATTTAGTTTCAAAAGATTTACTCACAACATTAATTTTATAGTCTGGTTTCATTCTATCAGTCAATCACTTCATCAGACTCTCATTTTCATAATGACCTTATTCATTACTCTTAAAACACATTACTGATTATAAAACATATTTTTTCCATACTAATAACATTTTCATTTTTATTGTAGTTATGAGCCTTATGTCCCATTTTACCACATTATAATCACCTACTAGATTTCAAAATGCATTGTTCAGTTTTTTTTAAAGGATGGGGACGAAGCCTCATTTTTTCAGTGTGTTTTTTCCACAATTTTCACAAACCAAAAACTTAATATTTTTACTATAGTTATTTGTTAATTAATTCATACATTTTTCCTACAACCTCTAAATAATTTTTTTAATAGAACACTTGATCATCGAAAAACAAAATTTCTACCTTCTTCGCACATCCAATATTTTTTAATATCTTTTTATGTAACAATAAGACAATGTCATTCAATACATTGTTTTTAATCATGAGTAAAAATAATTTATTTTAATATCAAAATACTTGATGAAATTTATAGCATACCATTCCAATCGAGCTAATGTTTCTTCATATAAAGCCATTAAATCCTCACATTTTGTCAATTACTAGAATTATTTAACCATCATATGTCAAACCACTTTATAAAATATTTCTCATGGAACATATTTTTAAATTCACCCCATAAGAGAATATATATCCACACGTTACATAATATTCCTTACCATGGAACACCACTGATCTGATTCACCTTCAAAACGGTAAACATTGATACTAACCTTTTGATTGTCTCAACACCCAATGAAATGGGAAATCTTAATAGGGATTTAATCCACCCTTCAGCTAACATGAGGTCATTTGATACTATTAATTATGGATAATGTTTCCTTAATAAATGATAAAATACTAATAATATTCTGCTTTGGTTAATCTATTAGATCTCATGCATGGATACCTACTCCATTTATAACCTGGGATAATTGTGATATCAATGAAAAAACGATTATGTTCTAATTGGGACCATCTTAGGTTGGGGATTTAGAGTGTTGTTTTCCTTTAGATTACTTCCCAACATAGTTTACCTATTTTTGATGAATACAACCATTCTTAAGAGACATATATTAGATGAATCAATAAGGTAATCAAAAAATTATAAATAATTTTAACTAAAATATAAAGTAAAAATATTTTATGCATATTCTATTAATAATATCATAACCCCTAATGTGATCTAAAGACATATTTTATACCAACAATAAGGATATAACCTTGAAAATTAAATAATCATGACTTTTAGAAAAGAAATTATATTGTCTAATATTGGGGATTTGTTATGGTTTTATGTTTTAGATAATTATGTCATAATTAATATGTATCAAACCAAATTATTACAAATAGTATACTTCTAAAACAATATCCTTTTCTATCATAATATTAACCTTTTATGAATAAAAGATGGATTCTTTTTTCATAACTGATATTCATAAAATTCATCTTAACATCCTTATTTCTCATACCCATACATATACTATTTGAAAAACATATTAAAACATGGTATGAGAACAAAAATCTCAATAAGTAATATAAAATAATGATTTAACCATTGATCCATTATTATTTTAATCTTATAATAACATTTTCACAAAATCATACTTTTCACCAAGCAAAAAAACATATATCATGAAATAATAAGATTCATGTAAAAAACCATATAAATAGTTAATCATAAACTTTACATGTGTCATCCATATCATTATTACACTATATCTTTCATGGCTATATATTGAGTAACCTACATGGTTACATTTGGAATACAAATCACAGTATATATTCTCTTAATATCATTAAAGATACCCAGCCATTTATATCCATCTCATTACCCAATGCATTGGAGAGATATCGTAGGATATCCCACACTTGGTATATCATGGAACCACATGAACATGTAAAAAAATCCCAAGAAAAATACCATTATCAATATAAATAAAATAGACATAATGAAAAATTAAAATTTCTACTTTGAAATAAAATTTCATTAGTAAAAATATGTGAACATATAAACGATAACACATTATTTAAATATAAAATGGTGAATTTATAAATGAATAATAAATAAATTATACTGACATAAATGTCGGAGAATATGTTGATTCTATCTAAGTAAAAAAACATTATTTTTGGCTTTTGTAAAAATAGTTGAAAGTGTAACTTTAAATGATGTTTTTAAAACAAAGTCCCTTGAGTCTCAATCATCAAATAAAATGATTATCTTCCTAAATAATACATGTTGGATAATTATATACTTTATTTAAAACCTTTTTAATGTTTATTATTCCTTTTATAAAAATTATTTACATTTCATAACAATTACTTAATTATTTATCTTAACATCTTGCATTTTTTCTATATTCGATACTCGAGTCAAAAAATGACATTGAAATGATATATATAGTCAAAATGGTCATAATTAAATCATATTCAGAATAATATTCATTACATAATAATAAATTTTATACATACTTTTTTTCTTTTTAATCAAATTATTTATTTATGGTTTTGAAAAATGAAAAACATTATAATCATATAGATGGTAGGCCGTACATACAAATGAGTAATGTTTAAATTTTTCATTGATCATTTTCGGAAATAAGGTAATTGTTATTTTATATTTATATAATGATAATAATATCATTCATATCATAATAATCACTTAAATATAATTATATACACCATTCATGTGATGCGGTGATGAAAAATAAATCACATCGACTCACAAAGGTGATAATTCACACGTACGCACGAATGACATTATCATTTTCATGTCCATGGAAATGTAAGAAAAAATTGATATATGATTCTCTAATAATGATAAATAGGTCATGAATATCATATATAAACATTACTTCCATCATTATAACCAGTATTGATATATGGTGATGGGAAAAGATTTATTTTGATTCACGGGGAGATTGTTCAATATACAGATGAAAGAATAATTCATTTCCATGTTGATGAAAGTGAAGATAGATTTAGATTACTATATTATAATAATAACACATCATTATATTTAGGGTACTATGGTTATTATTTAATTGTGGATGAATAATAATTGAATTATTTTTAAGAAGAAACAAAACAAAAACACTTAAAAACGATGCATTTTCCATTGGACAATCTTCTTTGATTAACACCTCAAAACCTCTATGGAGTGTTTCAAGCAAAGTATAATGACTAGAGAATGTATGGATCAATTATAGGAATGTAATAGGGAATATTTTGGACTAATAAAATAGGTTTTTTGTTGTGATTATTTAATAAGTATGGGTTCTCTATTATAGGAGAGGTGAGGGGAACTCATAAAAATATTTAAAATATTGAATTAAAATAAATTTATTTTCTATTAAAAATTAGTAAAATAGGTTTATTTAAAATATAGTATGACTAATGGTAAAAATACAATCATCCAATATAAATTATACAAGTTTTGATTATTTTTTAAACCTTATCATTTTTTAACCCTTATTAATTTTTACTGTGATATCATGTAATTTACAGATTGAGAGTAAATGTAATTACTATAACAAGAAACAAATACCAATTAATGACTCAATTATGATATTATAATACTTATATAAATTATTTGGATGAATATTATATTTTTATAAATTCTCAAAAATTTAATAAAATATTTTATATATAAAAATATTATTACAGTTAATTTTAAAACTATTCATTTCATAACAGAATAAAAATAATATAAAAACATTATATATAGGAAAATATTCCATTAAAATATCCCTAACATGTCAAATTCATCCATAAAATTCTTTGATGTAATCAATTATGTAATATTATTTTAAATTTAATTTTTATAATATCATTTATTTGATCCTTTTCTTAATGAGAAAAGTTCAATATTATCATTTTGTCACAATTTAATATAATTATTTATTTCTTAAAAATTATAGATAAATTATAATTTTTAGTTAAATATTTTATCATAAAAAATAATATTTATATTCTAGGATATCCTATGTATAACCACATGTTAATAACTAGAAGTTCTTAATAATAAGGGTGTGTCAAAATTTGTCTTCTCGTTGAATATAATTTTATAAATGTCTTTATCACACTCAAGTGGCATCAAAATGGTATACATTAGACCCATAGATTATTTTGGTTGAACAAAAAACATATAATGATATTAGGATACGTTTTAGTGTGATGTTATATTATTTATAACATTTGTTTCACATTTAATTAGCTAACATATCCTTAACCATTGTAATAATAAATAATTACTAAATTACTATTGATAATTTTATAAAATTTATTTTGATCCATTGTGATCATAAATTTTATAATTAATAAAACCATGCATATATATATTTTCAAAATTAAAAGCAAAAAAGTGGGAAAAATTAATTTAAAATTAATCCCTTTGATGGAATGAGAAAACTTATTTTTAAAGTAAAACGTTCAATAGTTCACATAGATTCTTTATCAAATAAAAAAATTATATTGATTATAATGACCTAAATTAGTTTAAATGATAAAAACATAATTTAATTTTCCATTTTAACTAATTAAAAGGATAATCTAACTATATTAATAAAGTAGATGAAACATTAGTTTTGAATTAAAATTCATTATTTTACTATTCATTATAATATGAAATTTGTCAAATAAATAACAAACATTAAACCGAGATAAATTTTGATGTTATTATTTTAAATAATAAGATGAATTTTTTAAAATATAATTTAAAATACTGAAAAAATGAATTTTTAAACCATATTCTAAATCAAAAATTGGTAAAAATGACTTTTAGAATGGTAATGTTTTTAACCATAAAACTTGTTTTATCGCATATGTTATTGATAAAATTATTTATTTTAATTAATATATAATTCAGAAATATTAATAAATATGAAAAAATAATTATTCTATCATTACTTATGTTTTTAAAAATACAATGAAAACTATATAAATGAATAATGAATGAAATACGAGGTATTTCATGAAATTAAGGAATCTATACTAATGGAATACTAACTTGTCTTTTGGAATAGTAATGTGACCATAAGGAATATGAATCAGTATAATAGAAAATTAAACTCACCTATTATATTATATATAAAATTTATTCAACTTAGAATGGATAAAATGATATAGTCATATCATAGTATATGTAAATAATTTTTTAAAAAGTTATTAATTTTGTTTGAGTATATTTATAAAATATATATGATTATTATCAATTTTAAAATTATTATAATGATTTAAAATAATTTTTATTTTCATAATATATATTCATAAATAATCAATTTTTTATTAATATAATATAATATTATGGGACCATAATTAATTTTTCAATGTTTTAAAAATGACTTATAATATTAAAATCTTTATTTTCTAAGTAAATAATGAATTTAATTAAAAATTATTTTTTCATATTTAGTAAATTATATTAATAAAATGGAGTTCATGTTTTAATTCAACACATTAAAAATGGTTAGGGTGATTTTTTGGGATTTTTTTAAAAACATGAATTTTTTGTGAATAGTGAAATATGGTAAGTTATATTATATAATAGTCTAAATTGAATTCACTATTACTTGATTCATCATGTTTGTAAGTACCATAATATTGAACACCTCTTAATAATTTTATCATATTTAGTGAGATGATTAAACTTATTTATAGTCTTTATCCAAATTAATAAATTAATGACCAAAATATTGAGTAAACACCCCTCTCTTATGCTATAAATATCACCATCACCACCTCTTCTCCTCACACAAGAAAAACCTATAATTTAGTCCAAATTCATAAAAATACTCTTCCCAACAGTCTCCACCATGACCAAGAGCCTTTTTTCTCCTGAAAAGACCAATAACTTTTCCTAAAATTGGTTATGAAGGAGGAGAGTCCAAGAGGTAAAATCCTCTTCCCTTTTCTTTTAACTTATTTTCAATTTAATTTGTTTTCCTATCCAATAATAAGAAACAATTATAAAAGTTTCATAACAAATATATATTATTTAATATACTATAGTTTCATTATATTAAAGGAATAATTCTTCTTCAAATCTATTCCCATTGCATTTTATTCTAAAATTTAAAATATAGTTCGTGGTGTGTCTATTTACCACCATCATGGATGATGCATTTTAATTTTTCACTACCACTATGAAGAATGGTTATAAAAACATTATAATGGTTAAATAATATTATATTATAAATATTATATGTCATATAATGTTCTGGGACCAATATATGATCATTATCCTAAATAAAATGATATAATATCATAATTGTCGTAAAAAACTCCAAAATGAACTAAATAATTTTCATTAACATTATATCTAATAAATCATCTTTATAACATATAACCAAATTACTTATAATATTAATTAAAAATATTTATTTTTAATAATAACATATAATTTCAATTTTGTTGAATCATTCTCATTGTACAAGAATTTCAATACTTATAAACAAGCAAACTAATCAGGGAAACCAAGGAAACGAACACTTCTGAATGATATAATTGAATTATTTAACTCAGAAAAAAGCCCTAATTTTCCTTAAGAAAACTATATCAAATATAATATATGTATAATATGTTATTGATATAGTAATTAATTAATATAATGTTATTATATATGATATTAATGTAAAGAAATCTATCAAACATAAGGTAAGGTGATTCTCAAACCAAATTTTAATTATATGGGTTACTCATCAGTCCTGGACAATTACATTATTTATGTTATTTTTATTCCTAAAATATAATTTCATAGTTTATATCTTTTATTTTCTAGGATATATAAATGTTTTATAATTGAGATTTTTACAAACACCAAGATTTTTCAAAATTACTCTTCTTTATAAAAAACCTCTTTTACTTCTCTTGAGATAATTTATTTTTTCACTCAATATTTATTAATCTTACACCAATTATGATATTTAATCTTTATTTTTGTGATAATTAATTATTATTCATTTTATTTGGTTTTTTAAATTTCCATTAAACACATTTCTCCATGGTTTATTTTATTGAAAATATTTTTATACATTCTGTATGGGATTCATGATTATGTTAATGTTATGAGGTGACACATGCACCCAGAATTATTTCTCCATCCTACACATTGATTAATGTGATTTATCTCATTATAAAATGTGAAATATTTATTAACATGATGGTATCATTATTCACAATTTTGATGTTATGATTATTCACATATGTTATTCTTGATCATGATGTTTTCTTAATTCAAAACTATGTCTGGTATTTAACCACTAAGATATGATGTGTCATTTTTATGTATTTCCACATTCCATGACTTTATCTAATTATTCTTCTCATGAAAATTATTTTTATCTTATTCATATTTATTTATGACAGTTATTATCACCGCTGTAATATTTATTCAACTTATTCGCTATCCTCTTATTTGTATTTTATCTCACTCATTTAATGGATTTATATCCTTAAGTCTCTTTATTCACTATCAATAACATGCGGTCCACTAAGAATCTTAAAAAGATGGAATTAAATAATTACTATGTTTTATTATGTAAATTCCATTTATGTTCCTAATTTTACCAATACATAGAACATTGGATCCTGGGATTGTATAAAATTATATTTTTTATTTTTAGAATTGTGTAATAGTATATAATAATAGGTAGGGTATGTATAATTTGACTGAGGATCATAAGGTGTAGATGAATTGTGGTGAACCTTATACTTTATAAGTACATAATCCATATTCCTGTTGAATAAATGAGTCTCTTGGTCACTAATTATGTCCCTTGGCACTCCAAACGTACAAAATACATTAGTCATTAAAAATCACAAACAACTATGGAATAATTAGTTTAGGTGGCATTAACATCCATCCATTTAGATACATAATCAACAAGATGAAAAATGAAAAAATTAACAAAATAAATAGGAAAGTATCTCATTAAATAAATTCCACGCATATCAATGATTTGATATAAATTTATGTTTTATTGAAGAATTTTATATATTTTATAAATATTTACATAATATTGACACTTATAACATCTTTTACAAAATCCATGAGAATATTAAAATAATTTTACTCAATAAATTATTGATTCCCAAAACAATTTGGCCATTCAATGACGTCCAAATTGGCCTCATCAAGTATATTAATTAAAAAATTATAAAAATATTATATTTCACTTGAATGAAATCACTTCCTTACGACATGGTCATTAAATATTTTCCATTTTAATGGAATTTCCCTTATAAAGAATCTATCAACATAATTTTGTTTTTATTTTGATGATACTTAAGGTTATAAGGAACCAAAGAGGTGTACAATAAATTTATTACATTAGTATAACGTGGTACTTCAAATTCAACTATGTAGTGTTCCTCTCAACGTATGTGATTATTTTTATTGGCTGAATTCTTGAATTTCTATTTCAGAAGTGTTCGAGAGTCTACTGAGGTGTTCTAGTACATGAATTTTATTTCACGTCTTTCCCATTATCTTTAGGTTTAATTGTACTATAAGTGTTTTAGTATAAATTTTATCCCCTAAGGATAGAAATTCTATAATTATACCAATGTATTCTTCAGGATCTATACCTTCTTTGTGGATTGTTGTAAAGAGTAATTGATTTCTTGAAGGGTTCATCATATAGTCAATAATATTGAAGTGCACTATACTGTCCTCAAGCTCTATTATGGTGGTTCATTCTTGTACATTAATGGTAATCCTATATGTATTTAGGAATTATATTCTGACAATTATTGGTGAATTCTTCTACGCATTATCTTCTTTTATTTTCAAAACATAGAAAAATACTAAAAAACTACTCCTTCTACACCCAAAAAAACATCCTCTAAAACCCTAGCTAGGAATATATAGGATTTTTCTCTAGTCATATAAAAACTCTAATTGGATTATATTTAGATTTTTTAGATATTTAAATGATGGATTTAGACTTGAAATTAATATAAGAAAAAATATCACACTAGGTATCAACAAATTTTAAATAACTAAAGTTTTATGGAATAGAGAATTTCCCTATGTCTTGACAGTTTTTGGGTAATGGTGGTGTCAACATGAATGAAACCCTTTTCCCAAATATTTATTTTATCATTATAATCCTACAAATACCTCTTGGTGTACATATATTTTAAGAATTTAGCGAATTTTTAAATTTTCCCTTTGGATTCCATGATGGTTATATTAATTTAAACATTATGAAAAGTATCATAGATTTATTATTGGTGTTCCTCCTCCAAAATCTTCTTGTATTCTATAAATATTTATGGTAATGGAATAAGTGTGAATTATTTCTCCCTATGTGGTCTTTAAAATAGATATTTCTCTCTCTCCTTCCTAAATCGTGAATGGGTTATTTCTCTTCATTCTTGTCCTCTTATGTAGTTGGACTGGTTTTTTCTTCTAGGTTCTGTCTAGGATCAATAGAATCTAAGGATTCAAATTCATCTTTTTTATCATATTATTTATATTTTTTGGTGCTTGGATCTCATTTTCCCTCCTTGTGATGATAATTCTCAAACTTTCCATGGGGTTTTAGGATTTCATGAGTTAGGATATTTTTGGGGGTTTTGGATATCACGTCCATGAGATTCTAAAATTTATTTTCCAAATATTTTACTATATTTTTCAGCTCCTCCATTTATGTTCCATGACTTTCGTACAGTGGTGGTGAAATGTATAAGGGATTTCAATTGTTTATTTTTTGAAAATTAGGTGGTTGGTAGGATTTTTTTTGTATTTCTTGTTCTATGATTTTTTGAAATGATATGTATTCTAGGATTGTTTTTTTGTAAGGGGTATATTCTTACTTAGTTGACCCCCCCAAAACCATTTTTGGCTTTCCCTTCCCTCTATGGATTCTTCTATTGAAACTATCTTTCTTAGAATGCATCCCCATAGCTCTCTATAACCAACACCTCTGGACACTAATCAATGGATTGATTGGTGTTTGGATTCATGCCTATTGCTGGTAGTGGAAAAAATAAAATTTATTTTCATAATGCACTATAGAGGTTGAACAAGTTTTTCTCGTGTGAAAATTTTTCTCAATTGTTCACATACTTATTATATCTCACATAAAATATTTCTTTTTTTAATTTAATTTATTCTAAAAATAAAATAGATGTTAAATGAAATAATAAATGAAATTATGAAATTTATACAGACATGAAAATATAGTCTTAGTTACGAAATATAAATCAGGAACTTTGTGGATTATTTTATGGGTTCTATAATTCTTCATGTTGTTTTTCAGATTATGTTTGATAATTAAATTCTAAGGTCTCATTCATGAATTTATATTCTATTATTTTGTGGTGTGAAATGTTAAATTCTTATAGAAATCATAATTACAACTCCTCTTATATTCATGGTTGATGGAAGACCTCAATCAAGAGTGTGACATCATCTAGGAATGTTCTCCATCATATTATATTTCATCCAATTAATGGTGTAACTCCATCATATGAAGATATAGTCTCATGTAAGTGGGAGGAAAATTATTTAATAAAATAATAGAAATGAGTTGTAGTTTAGTTTAATGGTGGAAAATCCCAACCCTAATGAACATCACTCATTATCATGAACAATATAATAAAACTATAGAATGTATGAATATAATAAATGAAAAATGAGGTTAACTCTTGTGATATATGCCTTGAGTTAGAACCTTAATTTATAGGCCAATAGGTCACAATGTAATTGAAGAAGAATAGAAAAGAAGAAGATAAAGGAAAAAAGTATAAAATAAAAGGAATAATGGGGAGTTATTAGAAGATAAAAAGAGGTATTGTGAAGAATAAAACAAAACAAAATAAAACTAATGTAAATATATATAATATATAGAAACAATGTTAAAATTATAACAAGGAGAATAAAAAATAAGAATAATAAAAAAATGAAGAAAAAATGGGATAGATAACACTTTGAGAAATTAATTCATGGATTATATTTATTTAATAAAACAAATTAAAAATTACAAAAGAAGTAAAAAAGGAAATAATGGAAAATAAAATAAAATAGGGAAATAAAATAACTTCATCATAATCCTTGGTCAATGCCTTCTCCCGCAGTTCGAACTCCAATAGTCAGAGGTGTTAGATTCTTTTTATATTAAAGGATGAGGAGTGGTCTCAGCCTTAAACGAATTGAATCTCAATTAAGTTCTCTCTTGAAAATATCCTCGATACATGGTAGTTTTATGTAATTTTATATATTTTTATCTCTTGGGATTTATCATATCATAGCATGGAACATGATTTTAGGAGGCATCCATATACTTTTCCTTTGTATATTTATGGCCACGGTATATATAACATGCCTGTGGTCCAAGTAGAAGATCATATAGGACATGGAAAGGTTGTGGTGAGCATCAGAGCTCCACATTCATCATCTAACTTTGAAGTGGTCAGATGAACATTGAAAACGTCTTCAGGGTGGTCGGTTTAGAATTCCTAAGTGATCCATGATGATCAAAGGCTATGAATGTGATGGAAAGATAAAGGTAATTATTTTTTAGTGGGCATCCTTGGCCTATATGATTATTTATAGGGGTGGATGGTGGATGAGAAAAATGGAGCCACGATGACATGAGGCATCATAGTGTGTGAGAGGGTGATCTATGCTAGATTAATGAAAAAGGATGGTGTTTTTGTATATTATTAACAATAACCAAAATAAATCATTCACATCAGAATGGAACAATGCTTCATTCTCCCTCATATGCCAAGGAATGGGATCCACACCAATAACAATCCACTATAGGGATGGGATCCCACTATAAACCTTCATACACAAACATGTGGGTGGAAAATACTCAAACAATATAGCCCATCAAGCCTACTATTCATCCCTATATACATAACATCCATTAAGTCACTCATTCATGAGATTTATTCCCCCTATCCTTCATGTGGCTAAAGCTGGCATTATAAATAGGATCCATGGATGGCCAACCCTATAAATGGTTAGATATCTGACTTGATCTTGGTCAGTTGAGGACTATCCAACCTGCAAATTATTTTTGTAAGTGCCTAAAAATTGTTAAACTAGTGAAATTAATATATAATGATTTCTCAAATAAAAAGCATTTTTTAAAAAAATAAAAAATTAATCCACTTTCCATAATTGTAATTCCACATTATTATTTTCCCACATCTAAGTAAATTGTTATAATTTATGTGCATTTATATCAAAAATCTATTTAAAACCATTTAAAATCCGTTTAAAATATGCATGAAATATGAGTCTGTCTATACCGCTACCTTTAATACATGATTTTACACAATTATAAAATCAGAATTTTGAATTTATTTGGCACGTTAATTACTAATATTCAAATTCCTATGTTGTAAAATAGAAAAAATCAATTTTAAATCAAGATACCAAATTCTATAAAAAATATCAATTGGATTGATATTTTTTCAAAGAAAAAATAAGCTCATGAATTTTACTTTCTCCCTTTTTAAAATGGTGCAACATATTATTTAATTCATTAATATTCCTTAATTTAATAATTTTAAACATCCTAAATCATGATTTACCTCACTATATAATCCTTTCTATCATTACTCATGATACAACTCAAATGGAGTTATTCCCATATCATGAGAACATTATCCTTATCAATAGGGTTTTAAATGAACATATTCATCAAATTTTTAATACAAAATATACATGAAAATATGAGGGAATTTATTTCATGATTTAAATTACTATGATTATTTAAGGTCGGTATGAATTGATGTTATAAAAACTAATGATCAAGGAGTAGGGTTGTCTTTAAAAGTATAAAGAATCATAGAGAAATTAAAAGTTAAATGAAATCTCCCCCATTAAATTTTTTACAATTCTAACTCCCCAAACTCAGCGTATTCTCATTATTAAAGTAAATCATAATGAATAATATCTACACAATCTTGTTTTTTGTTATCTTTTATATTATATTTTACTTTTTCAAAAAAAAAATCATTTTATTAATTTTCAAAAATTATATATATAATAAACATAAAATCCACTAAATTCCCAAATATAATAAATATAATTAGTCCAATGATGCTTATTTTTTATTCTTCAAAGTTAGAAACAATTAGTTTTCTCAATTTTTGGTTCCTTATGTTGTTTTATCTTTTTTATCCAAGGGGGGGGGGGGGGAATTAATATTACAATGATTGTAAACCTTTCTCATTACCAAAAGTATCACCCCCACACGTCTTACATGAAATTCATTTCATACCATCTATCATCGATCTTTTCAACTCCACACGTAAACTTTAAAATATCACAAAAATACAAATAGGATTATATGAATGGATAAAAAAAATTAAACATGGGCCATTTATAACATGGTTATTCTTTATTTATATGGTTAAAATAAAGATTTATGTAAAGGTGGTATTTTAAGGTTAATGGATTTCCAAAAGATGCCTCAAACATTTTAAATTAATTATTTCACATATATAGCATTGAAATGTTCAAATTAATTTCCCAGTAGGTGGCATGTCCCACCTTCACTCAAGAAATAGATTCAAGATAAAATAGGGATTACCCAGTTTAAAAATCCTCATGGGAATGGGACAATTTATTTGGAAAATAACTCAAGTAATGATTAATAATAAAAATCAATTCCCATTAATTTCAAAAATTAAAAATTGATTTTTTTTGAAATTTCATTTACATGAATAAATTAATTAACTCATATCATGAGTCCTCATTTTAATTTTCTTGCTTCATTTTAATAATTCAACTATCCATTTTACTCATTAAAAATCATTAATATTCTATTTTGAAACATTAAGACACAATATTACTAATAAAATCATGTCTCTTAGATATGTATAGTCAAGTATAAATTCAAATATGGGCATTTAATTTTATAGTTTAAAGATAAAAAATTGTTATTGGGAAAAAATATAGTGATTTTAAAAGATAAAAATTAAATTTTAAATCCATTTCCTTTACATCTTAGTAATTTTTCTACACTAAATTGGGATTTCTTCTTCTATCATGAAGCCATAAATTAAAATTACTCAATTATTAACAAGGAACATGTTGTTTAGGCTAAAATGTTAAGAGGGATTTGGGATTCTTGCCGGGTTAATCATAAGAATGAATCTTAAATTTAAATTCATGTGAAAATCGATAAGTCTTTGTATGATCCCCATGTTTTCCATAATTTTTTACTACCATAAAATGTTTGTAATAGTAGTTGTCAATAATCTAATGGTGTATGGATATTATTGGAATTGAACCACCTCATGTGTCATTTCCTAGCTTTTTACTGTTCTTTATTGTTGAGGAATGACTCATGTATAGTGTATATCAAATACATACCCTTCACAATTAGGTATATCTTGCATGATATGGGGTTGGATTAAGTATGGATAATCCTCTTACTTAGTTGATACTTGTGAAAAATCCTATTTATTTTCAGGTTCTAGGTTAATGTGGGTTTCTTGAATTGTAATTTAAAAATTAGGGTGAGAATTTTTTTTTAATTCAATAGAATTTGAACACGATTAATGTAAATAAAAATTCCAATATTCATTGTGAGAATATTCAGTATTTATTTCATAAAGCTCATTAAAATTTGTTTTTTCATGAGATTTTTCTAATTCATGTTATTTAATGATGGGGAGCTCATTGTGTTCCTCGTCCTATTCATGTTTAGTTTCCTAAAATTATAATAATGCATGTAAAGGATTTAAAAAATATGAAAATTTTGAACAATAATGAGTGATTCAAAAATTAGATTAAAAAAACTGAAAAGAAAGAGTTCAATGAAAGATAATTTCCATGAGTTGGTTTTGTATTAATCACTTCCTTAGGGGTGAGTTCATTTTGAAGTGATATCTTAGTTTATGGAGGCAGGTAGTCAAGATCTTCCATTTTATCTTCAAATTATATAACATTCATGGATCCCTCCTCTTACATGAATAAATTCATGTAGTGTGGTTCTTGATCTTCTAATTTTTAATGATTTGAGATATCAGATTGTACCTTATAAAATTTCTATAATATTTCACTGTAATGTTGATGTCTCTTATATAACTCAGTAGGTATGTTTTTATTATCCTGAATCCAATCTAGCTCATTTTGGTCATTTTGATCGGGCTCTTAAAATACTTGGCTTATTAGTGGTATCATACTTGAATCTCAACTAACTGGACGTCTACCATAAAATTAGGTTATTAAATTGGAAATCCTTTTTGGCCTTAAGTACTTCATTACCATCCTTAACATGATGTATAATCTCTTCCATCTGATGAAATTAAATTCCTATGGAATGAACATTTAACATATGATGTACAGGATATTGAGTTCATTTAGCCTTTGTAAGAGATCCATCTCAACATTATGTTTAATACTCATTTGATCTTTTACTCCTGAGTAACTATTCCACATGTTAAAAAAATATCCTTTGAAAACATTATATAAAAACATTTTTTTATGGTTTCTTTAACGAAAATAATGAAACATATATAAAATATGAAAAATAAAATAAAAATCATATAGTTATTTGATCCCTAATAATGGTGCCATTTTTTTAGAAATTCATATCTTAGGAGATGCCATAAATAAATTTATTTTCCAAATACAGAACAAAGGCTATCCAGGGTTATCTCATTTGATGAGATCTATTATTTATTCACAAAATCAATCTATCTAACATAAATACTTCTTTTTGTTATTTATATTTATTCAAATAAATAAATATAATTTAAATGAAAATATAACATAAATTATATAATTTATACTAACATGATATGATATAATGAGTTAAGAATGAAGGAACATAGCCTTTTTGGATTGGTTCACGGCTTCAATCATTCTCCTTGATGTTTTTAGAACAAATTATGATAAATTAATTTTGATATCTCACGCATGAATTAATATTATTTTTTAGTGGTTTGAAATATTGAATTTTTTTAGAAATATTAATTACACTCTCTCCTACAATCATGTTTGATTGCACTCCTCAATCTATAATTTGATAGTTTCCATGAAATTTCTCCATCAAATTCCATTTCATCTTCTAGAAGGTTAAATTCCATCATATAAATATTTTTTATCCATGAGAATTAAAGGAAAAAATTTAATAAAAAATATAAAATATTTTGAGTTCAGTGTCATGGTGTAAAATTGTCACACCCATTTACATCACACCTGCTCCTCAAAAACATAAAGAAAAATAATAATTTAAGTAAAAAATCAATTAGGACACTAGTGAAATCTTATGAGAAAACCCTCAGGTTAGAAACCCATTTTTTAGGTTAAGAGGTCATTGTGTAATAGAAGAAAAATATAAGAGAATATGGGAATGAAATAAATTAATAAAATAAAAAGAAGAATAAGGAGAGGGAATAATAAAGAAAGATAGATGAATGAATAAAATTTAATAATATAAATATAAAATAAATATATATAATATATATAATATATTGAAAGACTTTTAAAATTATAAGAAGAAGACGAATTAAAAATAAAAATATGAAAAAGATGAGGAAAATAATGGTATGGAGAGAACATTGAGAAATAAAAGAATGGATTGTATTTATTTTATAAAATAAATATAAAACTAAAAATGAAATAAAAATATGAAATGAAATTAATATAAAATAAAAGAAAAATATAATTACATTAGCAGTATCCTTAGATTAGAAATCCACCATATAGTCAAACTCCCCTAGCTAGTGGGGTGAATTATTTTTATAGGAGCGTATCAGGAGTGATATCATCCATAAAAAAGAATATGTCATTTAAAACCTCCATTTTAATATCTTCTTGAGTATAGTAATTCATGAAGTTTTTGAAATATATGTATCTCATGGGAACCCAAAAATATAATCATGGAAAATGATATAAGAATGAATCCTTGTTATTTTCCTTTGGAAGTGCATGGTCTCGGTGCATGTAACACGAACATGGTTGTGTCAGCATCTCGTGGAGGAGTTGGAATGGAATCGAAAATTTTGGGAGATCCTCCTTCAACATCCATCCTTCAAAGTGACCAAACGAACATCGAGAAATGCTTTAGAGATGTTGTTCGAGACATTTGAACTGATCCATGATGATTAATGGTTGTGTTAGTGAAATCATGCATGAGATAATGATTTAACAATGGGTTTCAAGACTGTATCATGTTTTTTGAATGAGTGGAATGTGGATGAAAATGAAGGATTCATGGTTGAATGAGGAAATGTGGTGTGTTTGAGGTTTATCCATATAGGATCGTTGATAAAAATTTGTTCTTTTATGTTATGAACATTAACTAAAACAACTCGACCCACATTGGAATATGATGTAGTTTCAAGATCCATTTTATGATAAGCAATGTGTGACAAACCCCCAATTTTCCTCTACATGGATGGGCCTCTATAAGACATCATTCGACAATAACATGCAGGCTATAACACACACATCCCATGTAGGGTATTAGGTATACTATTCATTCAATGGGCATGAACCCCAGTGGGGAACTCCTGCATGGTATTTGATCCCATGTTCACTAATGCAGCTCAATATAACCTTCCCACTAGTCACCAGGGTCAGTCGGTCTCATGAAGATCTGTCTATATGACTTGGTTTTAGTCGGTTTTGGGATAGCCAACCTGGATATTATTTTTGTAATCACATTGATAGTGTTCAACCAATTAAATTAATCCAAATATAAATATAAAATAAAATGTAATCATAAAATAATTAAAAAATCTATCCACTTTCCATCATTATATTTCTATAGTTATATTTCCCCATATTTATGTAAAACATTATAATTCAATGAAATTTAAAGAAAAAATCAATTAAAAACATTGATAATTGGTTAAAAAATATGCATGAAATATAAGTCTCCCTAGATTGATGTCTTTATTCAATAATTCCTGAGTGAAAAATTAAATGAATGAACAATAAATTGAATTAATAAGTTGTAAGGTATTTCGTTTGTGAGGTATGTTTCCGATAAAAGTGAATGGATTTTTTATTTAACTTCCCACTTATAATTCAATCACGATCCTTTTGAAATTGAGTCTTTTTTTATTAATTAGTTCAATTAAAGGATTAATATTCATTTATTCTATTATACCTCTGATTGAGTTTCGGTTGAGAAAATCAATTTGGAGAAGAGTGACTTGTTTTAGGTTTGGATTTTTTGGGTATTTTTTTGACGAATCCTTTGAAATTGAATCATTTTTTTGTTAATTAGGTGAAAGAATGGATAAATAATTATTTTTCCATCTCCACCCATAATTATTTTTTTATATTGAGAATAGTAATCATAGATTCCTTGGTTGGAAAATTTTCATTCTATTTGTGAAAGGCATAGTGGATCACCCATAGATCATTTATGAAACTCAAAATCAACTATTGTATAACCTAAGTGATTTGATTAGTCGACCACATATTCCCCTTGTTTTTATCAATAATAAATAACTCCTATATTTGACATCAGATCACCGAATCAGTGTTATCTAATTCCAGGAGGAGGGATTATAAAATTATTTGATCAAAAAAATTTATGAATACCTAGATATAGAACAAAACACAATCACATCCCATTATTTCACCATAATGGTATAATAGTAGGGTTGACCAATGGTGGATCATGATTAAAAATTGAAAAAAAAACATACCCTATGGGCTCATTATTATCATTTGGGAAAATTGTTGAATTATGGATATAGTGGAATTAGTGAATTCTTGGCGATTGAATGCTCCTTGATGGGGCAACAACTAATGTGCAGAAACACTAATGGAGACTCCCCCTTATATAGCCTTATTAGTGGCTAGATGAGCGTTAAATTAGATTATATATGTTGTCATCGGTCAGGAGATCATACATAGAGTCAGGGTGCTTTATCAGTGTTATAATAATCGATCTCGAGCATTACAGACATCAACTATGGAGTTCTACAAGAGTTACAGTGGCAGAAGATGAGGAAGATTAGAGAATGTCGATGTGATAAAGTGTCCCGGTGGGGTGAGGGAAACTTTTTATTGGGGGAACAAAAGTTTTTTTCATAGGTGAAAAGTACGCAAAAAAAATGTCTTCCACATTGAATACATGGTGTAGGGTAATGCTCCATTATAAAGAAATCAGTGGGGATCCAACCAAAATGAAGTCATGTGTTATTTAGAGGACTCCCACATATCATTGAGCATTACCCCAAGTCGAAGATACCTTAATTTCATTACACTTTGGGTTTCACTACCATGGTAATGTGCTACCATGTATTTTCCATGCAATGTATTTTCAAAATAATTGATCCTCATAGGCCACCCATAAGAGAGATTCAACTATGTCGGATATCCCTACATACAAGCAGAAATTCCCTATATAGTTGCATGGATGGCTGGGCCTGGCTATGTGGCATGTGGTATTGAGGTTGGGGCCCATCTTGAATTGCCCCTTTTTTATACTTTAAAATTGTATGAACCTGGTAAGTTTTTATAAGAATTTTTAAAATAATTCCCCAATTTCAACTCTTAATAAATTTATTCTTTTTTTCATTTTAATTTGACAATTCAAAGGACCTGTATTTTTATAAACCATTTAAATTCATGGGTATTCACATTGAAAACCATTAATCATCATTGATTTTTATAAAATGAGCTTGAAATTTTTATTTTTCAAATACCCGCAAACATAAAACATGTTTGTCCACATGCATTAAATTTCAACAATAGGAATCAAAGGGACCTAATTTAATCAATATTAAAATTTTAACATAATAAAATCATTTATTTATCAATACCAATTCAAACATTCAAAATCCATATAAAATAAAAATTAAATTTCGGAATTTTTAATGAACCAATACATTATTGTATTTTACATTATCACTTTTGAAAATGGGGAAGCATATCTTCTCATTAATTCAGATTCCTCAATTTATTATTATTATGAAACTATAAAAATAATTACCAACCTTTCTTTTTATTATTTTCTCTCATTAGTTATGATACAATTCATGTAGATTTATTCTTATATCATGATAATATGATCCTTATCTGTAGTCTTGTACATGCCATAATTTTTCCACTTTTTAAGGAAAAAAATTCACATAAAATCATGGAGACATGGAATATAATTAAAAAAATACTATAAGTCTATAGTTATATATGAATCAGTAGGTAAAAATTAAATCTCCAAAAGGAGGTATCTCTATTAAGTACAAATCGTGATATTAAAGGTAAAATTTTAATGAATTTCTCCCCATAAAATTGAATCAATTCTTAATTTCCCCAAAACTAAATCTAATAGTTATGATCAAAATAATGATAAATAAATGATATGCTCACCCTCATGAATTTTTCTCTACTTTTATATACTTTTTAAAATTTTTCAAACAAAAATTTTATTTTTTTAATATATTTCAAAATTTATACATAGATTAAAAATAACATCCACCACCTAAACACACATGATAAAAATAATAGGTATAGTGATGGTGATTTTGTCCCTAGTTACAACCCTTTATTTCCATTTTTTGTTCCATTGTGTAATTTTCACTATTTTATTATTCAAGATGGTAAATGGTAAATTTATAATTTATGAATCTAATAATCACTCTTATTAACAAAAGTATCACCCCACATAGTTTTCTTATAATTTCATTCATATATTCCACCATGACTCCCCTCAATCCCACATATAAATTTATAAATATCCTAAAAATACTAAAAAGAGGGTTGGAATGGATGAATGTTTCTTGAAAAAAAATTGAATCCTAAAAAGGTAATTACTGGCATCTATGGGATAAATAAGGATTAATGTAAATGTTGGTTTAAAGGATAATGTATTTTCAATGGATTCCTCAATCGTTTTAAATATGTTTTTCAAATTCATATCTTTTATTAGTTAAAATGAATGTTATGGTCAGTGACATACCCAGAGATCAGACAAGAAATTTTCTCAAGATAGAATATAATTTTAATAGTCTATAAATCCCATCCTAATGGAAATATAATATGGGAAAATCACTCAAGACATGAATAATAATAAAAATTAAATTCTCATGGATTTGATAAATTATAATGAGGAAATGTGTCTTGGAAATTTCATTTAAATTAATCAACTAATTCCCTTAAATCATGATTCTTAATTTTAATATCAATGATTCATATTAATGATTCAATTATCTATTTTACTCATTCAATATCATTATTATTAAAATATAAAACATGGAATAAAAATATTCCTATGAAACTCATGTATATTAGATATTTCAAGTAAAGCATAAATTCAAGTGTGCAAATGCATTTTCCAATTTTACAGAACTATTTAAATTTTCAATTCATAATAGATTATTAAAAACTTATTAAAAGTTATAAACATAAGTAATGTTAGAAATGACTCCATGTTCTCAGGATTATTTTACTTTTTCTATTATTGGTTCTTTCGGATTCATATTGATTCCTTCCTTATATCCAAATAAATGAACACATATCAAGGTGAGAAGGGAATATTTGAATAAATCCTAAAAAATAGAAAAATAGTAAAACAATGGTTTCCACCCAGAAGTTCCTTTTAGATACTGTCATTGGCTTTACAAAACCTCAAGGGGAGAATTAGTAGATGGTTTGGAGAACTCTAAGCTTATCTAACTGTTCTTGAGGTATTTTCCGATGGAACATTTTATCATCTTGTAGTTGACAATGAATGGTTTTCTTTCCTATTCTCTCTTAACGAGAATAAAACCAACGGGATAATAATTTGTATCTATAATAGGTCCTTCCACCTTTTAATGAATATTAACTAGCATTAACTTCACTCAATATTTGTTGTGTATTAATTGGTTTCCAGGTAGAAAGTTTAATAGATAGATCAGTTTTATCTTGTTCCACATTGGTTCTCTCCTCGTTAATTTATTACTTTTTAAAAGAATATCTTCTAATTTCCTTCTATTCATGTAGTTTGAGCATTATCTCTTTCAAATCACTCACAAATACCAAATTTATCTATTTAACATTTTGATACTCATGGTATTCGAATTTCAATGGATGATGAAAAATTTTCCTATTTACCATCTAATAGGGGCTCATACATTTAGGTGTCTTGTAAGCTGTTTAATATCCCCATAAGATGTATTCATGTTTTTGTCTCCAATCCATCATGTAAGGATTAACCATTTTCTCCAAAATAACTTTTTATCTTCTATTTAGACACTTCAAAATAGCCATTTATTTTAGGATAAAAATCTCTAGATGTATTTTTGGTGAACCCCATAATTTATAAGCATAGCCTCCAATGACATATTTGAAAAAAAATCGCTTGGATACTAATAATGGGAATTATCACTGTAAACCTATAAAATATATTTGTCCTGAAAAATCATAAATAAACATGGAATCATTAGTTTTTTTGGCCTCACCTACCACCCATTTAGAGTCATAATCATAAGTAAGAAAAATATAAGAATTACAAAAATTCAAGGGAAAAGTCCCCTGAAAATAAATCCCCATAATTCAATTGTTTCAAATAAAATAATGGTTTTATGATACATATCATGTAATTTCGAAATAATTCTATAATTTTGGCACTTCTTACATCTCTTAAAAAAGTAATTCATAAATTTAAATATGTTTTTCCAATAAATTTTGGATTCCAATAATTTCATTTCCATTCTTTGATGTTTATAATAGCCTCTGAAATAAAATTTACAAAAAAAATTGGAACAAACATTCTATTTCACTTTCTCGTAAGAACCTCCTTATGAATTAATCATTATATATTTTCTATTGGACTATATCTTCACAAATATATAATATCGATTAGACATTATGTTTTTTCGGTTAAGGATTGTTAATGTGACAATATACCTAAGAGGTGTAAAACTAATTCAATAAATCACCATACCATAGTACATCAACTTCCACTATGCAGAGTTTCTGTCAAGGTATGTGATAACAGATATGGATAAATTCTATAATTTCTATTTTACTAGTATTCAAGAGTCTGTTTAGTTTATCTAATTCTTTTTTTCAGCTCCTTTATTGAAATTGATCTCAAGGTTGAATTCTTATCATAGTAGAGTCCATATCTCCACCCTTGGTGTAACATCTTCCCCTTTTAGCATGTTTCTATGTTATTCCTGACTAAAAATAAAAATCCATTTAGTTCCTAGTAAATAAGATCTGTATTTTTTCAATTGATACACAACAACAAGAAATTAAATTTCAATACTTATATAAATTATTTTAGTTTCATCCATGGTTTATGAGGCATATGTTACGAATTAATATGTTACTTCAATTATTTGGGAGAGGATTGATCCTACAACTTGGTTTGAGGTATCATACATCAACTCAAATGAGTGATCATAGAATAGTGGTTTCATAATAAGCATGGTAAATAAATTATCCTTCATCTCTCTAGTACCATTCTAAAATCAACATTAAAAAATTAATCTTAACAAAATAGTGTCATTTAAAGGGGTTGAGAAACATTACTACAATATGGATAAATCATATGTGAAACCCTACATGGCCCATAAATGATCTTATATGTCAAACATAAGTGGGATGTGGAAAATATTTGATTACATCATCTTTAGATTTATACAAATCGATGCTATTTTTTAAGGATATGACCCAACATGATCCAATTTTTAATTATAAAGTCGATCATCTCAGTTTTATAAACACTGTTTTTTTCTATGATGGTTTTTCGAAATTTATCTATGTTTCCTAATATTTTATCAAATTATATTCCAAAAAAAGTAAACCTATGTAGTAATATCTCTTGAAATTACTCTTTGTGATCTACGAAAATATTTACCTTAAAAAACTAGAATATACCTGAATTATTTCACAATACAAAAGGCATCCACTTGTAATAAAAGGTCATGAATTAGATGATTAATCTTATCTTCTCTTGGTATTTCAACGAAATGGGTACATAAAAACAACCATTGAATCCATACAAGAAACAGTAATGTGTCATACATTCCATCAATTCTTGGATTTTATTCTCAATGGGATAGGGAAGTGATGTTTTTTAGTGACTTGATTCATTTTTCAATACTAAATTTATAATATAAAACTATTTTAGACTCTCATAAGTATTTTCTTTTTATTGTAATTTGTTAATATTGTCAAAATAGTTTTCATGGGAACAATATGAATGGGATGTCCCAAAGTGTGTCAAAAATTGGGTATATTATGTCAGCCTCCAACTATTTTGTAATCTATTGTTTATAAACATTCATAATGGTGGGGTTTATTCATCACCATGTTTACCTAATAGTTCTAGAGTCTCTATCCCAAAACATATTTGGGAGAAAACACTAGAGTCAATTCTAGGTACATATCCAAGGCTCCACCATATTTATTTAATGTTTATTTTCAAAAGGTCAATTACAATTTCCTATTGTTCTTTGGATAGGTAGTAATAAATGGCCACTAGTAATTTTTATCCTTCCATGAGTTTCACATTTTTTAACTCACAAGAGAGAGATTTCAGTTCCATGATTTGGGGTTGTTCTAATAGTTATATTGATTTTAAATTACCTACCTCAAAATCTTAAATTACCTTAGAAAATGTTATCTTATCAGGTTCCTCTAGAAACTTATCAAATAATTTAGATGTTATTTCTTCATAAGTAGAATTCTAGATTTTACACCATTCAATTTTCCCTTGGTGTTCGAAGAATAGATTTTATCCCATAATGATAAAACTTATCTAAAAATACATGAGTCTTTCATGGTTATAATACCATCTTAGTGGAATATTTCAATGAGTTATCGATTTTTTGAAGGGAATTTTTTGGATTCATGAACATTCAAGTACACCTTACAGTCTATATGGTCTATTTTGTGCGATCCTTCATGTTTAGTAATGATCATCTTGGAAATATTTTTTAACGTTATTCCCATAGTTTTGGGTTAATTCTCGGATTCTTTATCCATCTCAATAATATACACATAGAAATATCATTGGAACACCAATAAATCCACTCCCACAAGAACATACAATAAAAACCTAGCTGGGAAGACAATGGATCTATTATACAATTGGACAACCTCTCATGTGGGCTTTAGTTCACTTATTTTTCAGGCTGAAAAGTTATAGTTAGACAAGACATTACTGGATACACCAAGATCACACAAGGTATAAACCAATTTTAATGAACCAATAGTACTTGGAATAGATAATTACCTAGCATCTTGAAATTATTTGGGTAATGGTGGTGTTATCATAGATGAAACTCATATCCTGAGTTTGATTCCCTCATTCACATCCCTCATCTTCCTCTTAGATCAGAGCTCTAGGTGTATTTTGGTATATTTGAGAATTTTACATATGTATTCCAATATGTGAATATTAATTTAAGAACATTGAAATGTATCATGTAATTATTTTGGAAGTTTCTCTACCTCAATCATCTTGGATTTTATAATTCTAGGAGTGAATTGAAGGATAATGTATTTCTTCTCCATTTTCTTTCTTTTAAAATGTGTATATGGTCCCTCCTTCCTAAATATTGTCTTGGGATTATCTACTTATTTCTTATATGATTTTATTGGGGGAATCTTTTTTTGTTCTTGAAAGATTCTTGGATGTGGTTAATTTCTATATTCACCTTCTTCTAGGTAATCTTGGTATTCCATGGGTTTTAGTGCTTATATATTCTTTCCACTCCTAGTGATAAACATGCTCATAGTTTTCCTCAGGTTTGATATTTACTAAGTTGGTATTTTTCATGGGTTTTTGGGAATCATGTCCATCAGATTATAAAATTTATTTGAAAATTTCTTTAATGTATGTTTCAGCTCCGCCATCAATTATCCTTATCTTCATTCCCATAGTGGTGCTTGGATAAGGGTTTTCAAAAAAAACTTTTGTTGAAAATGTGGTGGTTAGTAGGCTTGTTGTTGGTGCTTATAATTTTATGGTGGTTTTAAAGGGGATTTATTCTAAATTTTTTGTTAGAATGAGGTTATATTTTACTTTATTAAACCCCCATATCCCAATAGGGATTAACAATACCCAAATGGTTGGTTCTATTGAAATGTTCTTGGTTGGAATGTTGACGCATAACCCTCAATACTCAAAACCTTTACATGTAGATTAGTGAAGTGATGGGGTGATGAACATAAACCACATACTATAGGTAGGGTAGGTTGTTCATTCACTTGATTTACTATAATTTACTATAAAATGTTTGATAATTTATCATGTTTGGTCTCAATAAATAGTGATGATTCCAAATATTTTACATCATAGATGCCTCTAGAACATATACCTCTGGTTTGAAATTGTTGGGAATTTTAAGCACTCTTCTCATTTAGGACCCTATCTTTAATAAGAGATTTATCAATCCAGGATCCTATATATGATGCATCCAATAGGGTTCTCTCATTATCTTATATTGATTTGCATAAGAAGACTAGGAAATGATGATCTTCGATAGCTTGGTGGGTACATATTTTACATTGATTTTTGAATATTTCATAATATTCATAGAGGGTCTCTCTAGTAAATTGTCTAAGGGAATAGATATACTTTCTTATTTTAGTGATTCATTAGTATGGGAAGAAACTCTTCCTGAAATTCATTTAATGATCATCAGAGACATGGATCCCTCCATGTTGCAGGTAGTATTACCATTCATTAGAAACTACCTCTAGTGAAAAAAGGAATACCCTTAACTCGACATGTTCTTCCACCACAACTCTTGTCTTTAATCATGAAAATACATTGATAAACTCATGGATGTGATATCTTGGGTATTCTCTTATAAGGCCATGAAACTTTGTTTACAATGGAATCATATAGAGTCAAAATTCAAAATCATTTTTTTGTATATGCAGGGTTAATTAATTATTTTTATTAGAAAATTATGGGCCACAAATGTCCATAAAGGTCTATAGTGGTTAAGTTCCATGGATGTTGTCTTAGAGTCAGTATATGATGTATCACATGAGTCTAAAATATATTTTTTAATATGGTCCTCTTGGTTAAAATCAATAAGACTAGCCAAAAAATTCTTATAGATCATTAGGTCAAAATCAATGAATTCAACATTGGAGGTCGATGTCATGCATGTTTTGGGATTGATTAAACATTTACTCCCCAACAGTGGTGCCATGTTTTGGCACAATCAATTTATTGGGTGTGTCGAAGGATATTTGTTTTCTTCTTTGTTTTTAGTAGTATGTATGACCTAATTTACCCCCAAAAGAGATCTTTCAAATCAAGATGTCATGGATGAAAAATGTAAATAAAAAAATAGGATTTTTCATAACTTTATAGCAATGGACTTGGTTTTTGAATATTTGTTTTTAGAATAATGACTCTGTTATAGGTATAGATTCCTTTATGTAATGAAATCATGGAACTTGTGAAATTGAATGTTTTGTTTTGTTTAATTAGCTTTACGAGTGGATAAATAATAATTTATCCTTTTCCACCATTGAATAAAATTTGTTGGTAGTGAGAACACTCCCCCCAATTTTTGGGTAGGAAATTTTTAATTCAAATTGATAAAGGAATAGTTTATCTACCGTAAATCAACTTGGATATTTGAGGTCAATAATTGAGGACTCTATGTGCTCATATTATCCCACTTTGCCTTCCCCAACTATTTAGAATTCACAAAGAACTTCTCTTTTAGACACATGATCACCCAATAAGTATGATATAATTCCATGATGAGGGAGAATAAAACTATATAATAAATGAAATTATAAGAATTCCTAGATTTGAAGAAAACCCAATCTAATCCCATTTAAACATTGAATTATTAAAAACAAAACCTTTTAATGAACTAAACGAGATAGAAGAATTTTATTGATGTAAGTCTCTATCATAAAAACATGTCACCTCCACTTAAAAAAATCATAGAAATGGTATACCCTTCCATTAATAAGTAAATAATAGAGGATGATAAGGAAGAAGAAATTATAGGAGCATAAATAATATTATGTAGTAAAAATAGTCTCTATAGTAGTAGAAGGTGTTTCATCCATAGAGTATTGACTATCCATTCCATCAGTAGGCATCCTCCTATTTTTATAGGAAGTGATGACTACCTCTAGGTTTCCTCAAAAATCCCCTAGATCACCCCTTCCATTAGAATTTATTTATTTTAATTTTAATCATTAAGATCTATGAGACTCGAGGTGTCAATTTTCAAACATCCCAATCAATTGGATGCTTTATAATTTCGTAGTAGATGTGTGAGTAAGTCTATTTTCAATAAATAACATTTATGGAATTCATTCCAAGTGTTGATGTCATGGTAGTGTAGTGAAAGGCTTGGATATGTGGATGTGGCAAGGTAGTAGGTCTTTGAAGTTGATAAAACATAGAAGACGTGACATGGAATGTTTATAATTTGGTTCATCAATTCCCATTTACAATTAAATATTGTGGAAAGCTCATGTAATTCTTTCGTTGAAGTGAAATAAAACATGATATTTATATCACAAAAAATGGTGAGAAGTAGAGAATTTCATCAAACCTCATCCAGAAATCATAGTTTCTAGATGTGTCAAGAAGTTCAAACATGGATGATGGGAATCATAGAAGAATATATATTTTTTATTTGCACCAATAGCCATTGACACCCCAATAGTGAAAGGTAAGTTAAAAATAACAGAAAATATTGGATTATGGGGTGGTGTTCTAGTGTTTTGTTGGTGGTAGAGATAGATAGTGAAACTAGTGGTGGAAACCACACAATGGTGGCTCATAAGTCACCATTGTCTTAATGATGGTTTATGAGTCACCACTAGGAAAAACATATAATGATGGATCTAGTGGAATCATTCCAGTCAAGCGGTATCATGCCTCTTACTGGTATAGAGTTCATGTGTGGAAATGGTAGTGGTGACTCCTCCTGATCAAACATAATCAGGGACTAGATGATCTATGAATTCGCAAATGTAGGTCACTGAGGGTGAATAAGATGATCCATGGAATGTGGGTTCTTTTATAGGGGTGGAATACTCATCCCTAAGCTTTGTAGATGTTTCCCATGGTGTTATCTAAGAGTTTTAATGTTTGACAAAAATGATGAATGGTGAATATGGTGGATTTTCAGTTTCTGAGAGTGGTGTAGTAAAATTTTGAGTGAAGGAATGTTTTTTAATTTTAAATTTGAATTTTACCCACAAGAACTCACCCCAAATTAAATATGTGGTGTTGGGGAATGCTCCTTTAGAAGAAAATATGTGAGGATCCCACCATAATCTAGTCATTTTTGGAGGAATCCCACCCTCCGTTGTGCGCTGCCGCATTCCAGTGTCGCCTTCCTACCATCACTCAGTGAGTTTCACCACCATGGGTTTACACTCCAAGAGATTGGAACGTCTATGTAATTACCATAGAATTGATCCCTACAAGAGGACTATGGGACTAATGCCCCTATATAGGCTCCCATTATCTTCAACCAAGTCTTCCCTCAGTGGCTACATTACTGTCTGGGCACCATGGGCCTAGTTTTGTGGTCATTGGACATGACATTGAGTAATAAATTTAATGGCCCAATTTTTTATTCTTCAAAAATATAATAACATAGAATAGCCTAAAGGTTAGAGAGACAGGAAGATACATGCCCCCAACAAACTATTGTAAAAATTAATTAACATTAAAAAGTGTCTCAGAAACAAGAAGCCTTACAAATCCATTTGTAAAAATCACCTTCCTGATCATTGCAAACCAAACTATCATAATAAATGGGTAGAACAAACGACCAACTAGAACTGACCTACATGATCGCCCTTTTGTAGAGAGCATCAGCAAACTGATTAGCTTCTTGAAACACATGAGAGACATCGAGGCATAAGTATTCAGCAAGACTAAGGAAGGAGAACCAAGCATACATAATCTTCCAAGGAACATTTTGAGATCGATCTTTCAAAATCTTCACAGCAACAGAGGAATCCGACTCCAACAAAAGTCTATGCTAACCATAACGAACTTCATGATCTATAGCCTTGATCATAGCCCAAATTTCCGCCTCAATCGCATGAGCATACCCAACATAAGGAAATATGAAGTCCTTAACAAATCCAAGATGCGTTCTGAAAACTCCACCACATACAGCAGGTCCCAGTGCACAAGAGGTAGCCCCGTCCACATTTACTTTCAGCCATTCATAAATTGGTGGAATCAACCAAATGAACATGGCCATTATAGGCTTCCTTTCCCTGCCACGAACACCAAGAGCTCTCAAGAGAACAAATTCAGAAACATCATTGATCATAGAACCAGTTTGAATCATCGAGTCAAGCATGATGCATCTATGTACCACCAGAACACAATCCCATAAGGAAGGCATCACATTGTTAAAAACAATATTGTTACGATATTTCCAGATAAAAGAGAAGACCGAGAAAATAGTAGTAATAAATAGAGATTTCACATGATCACTAAAATCAATCTTAATGGTGGAACTGAGCAGTGAATCAAATGAGAAAAAATCAAGGCAGTAGTGGAATGAGGATAGCACATACTTCCAGAGGAGAACAGAAAATACACATTGTAAAAACAGATGTGAAATCGATTCATCATTATTAAATCACAAGGGAAATACCGCAGCCAAATGAATTCCTTTGCGGTGCAGCACGTACTGGATAGGAATTCTATTTTTCCAGATTCTTTGAAGTAGATGAAAATTAATTGGTGATATAAAGGGTTGGGGAAATCCTCCCAGCCATGAAGGGATTCCAGAACTGACACCACATTGCATATTGTAATAAGCCCGACTGGAAAAGGAGCCATTGATAGCAGGTTTCCAGATTAAAGTGTCAGCATCATCATATACATAGTTAGTAATTTTTAAATGAAGATTACTAGTGATGATTTCATAAGAATCAGCATTTCTATTTAGTTAATCAATTGACCGGTTTCTTAGAGAAAGAGGGATATTAACAGAATCATTTATATTGGAGGACAGCCAAGGAGTACTCCAGCAATTGAGATGAGAACCAGTACATACCAGCCATATCAAATGAAACATGATATTTGAGTATTCAGCCCATAATGAAGACCACATAGAGGATTTGAGATAGAAAAAACATATTGTTTTTCAGTCGATAAACAAACCTGTCAACCAGAAATTCCAGAGAGAAGTCAGGTTGGGAGAAAAGCCTCCAAGTGATGTTTTGAAGAAGAGAATTAATAAATAATCTAACATATTTGATACCCATTCCTCCCATGTTAACTGTATTAATACATTTTTTCCAAGCAACAGTAAAAATTTTCCTCTGGTGAATTGAGCTAGTCCAAATGATTTTCTCTATCATTCCATTCAGTTCCTTAAGAATAGATACATGTCCTCAATAAACAGAAACGGAGTAGACAAACATATAGGTGATAACCGTGTTGACAAGGAAAACTCACCCAGCTTGGGGCACAGTCTACCTTTTCCATCTTTCCAACTGATTGGTGATTTTCAACCCAATAAACTCCAATTGTTCACGTTTCACCCTTCCCCAAAATAGGGTTTCTCAGAGACTAGGTGTCAAAATAGGTACACTAATTATTCGTTTTAGTCCATTTTCATTCCACACTTATAATTACGCATATTTTTATAAATCAACGAAATTAATTGGTATTAATATTAAAAACTTTATAAAATCATTTAATTTATTTAAAAAATATGCCTAAAATTTTTATGTGTTAATCATGGTTTTTATAGAGAGGTTTTTCATTACTTTGGTGTTGAGTGGGATATAAGAAATAAATGTTTTTTTCAAATTAAAGGATACAAAATATAATTTCACCACATAACCAATGTAATAGTTGATTGAATAGTTTTTCCTGAGGGGTACGTGGAGTGTGGGAATTCAAGGGGGACTTTATCATGTGATGTAATAGAAAACATTGTCATGTATAAATTATTGGGTATGTTCTACAAATAATGTTTTTTAGCTTCTAGGTTTTCACTTCCATATTGTTAAATTTTTTTATAATAAATAATATCATATATATTTATATATATATATCATTATACATGGTATGTAAAGGTGTTGAACTTAGCATGTGTGTCCCACCACATAGATCTAGTATATACAAGGTGTATGGACTAAGAAACATGGTGTGGAAATACACCACCTATAACACTAAGACTGCTAAAATATGATTTCCAAAAATTTCTTAAATTATTTTCCCATATAAAATATTTAGCCCTAATGAGTTTATATTTGGGTTAAGTTCTGTGTGATAATCATGAATGTTTTTATCTATTTTCATAATATAGGTTTTGATCATCATTATTTTCCCAGATATCATCAATTAATGAAACTCAACAGAAATGGGAATGATGGGTTTTTTTTATTTATAATTTACTAATTCAATTACATGGTAGTAGTGGTTATAATCTTTAATATTGAATTTGGAGATGATTTTGTTTTATTGATTCTTCGAGAAAGTGGGGTGTTTTTTAAATAATGTGTTAAATCTTCATATTACTATAAAAGAACCAACATAAATTAAATAATTACTTATTTTAATCATCTATTAAAATAAAATAAATTATCATAATAATCAATGATATAAATTTTTATCCCTGTTCAAGAAGGCTATTGAACCAACCCAAACAAGATCATTCCAAAATTAATGGATGATTATGATGTTATTTGGTTGTAATATAATTATCATAGAAAAATAATATAATTATTTAGTTTTTAATATTGTGTTATATATGATTTTTAATTATGTATGACAGTAATATACCCAATAAAATTATATTAAATTTATTAAAAAACTCATTTTTTTGTTTTTTTTTCATTATTTAATTTACAATTGTTTTTTATCTCTCATACTGTTAATAAGATATAATTTTTAACATAATAGAATAATAATTACTTAAAAAATATTTATATTTTAAAACCATAATCATTACCATCCATGTGTGTAAGTGATTAATAGAAAGGGAATAAATTGGTTATTCTATAGAGGCAATTGTCTATACATATTCTCGGATGAAGATTTACTATTGGATTAAATAGTGAAATTGATTAATATAGTTTATGATTACCAAATCCATAAAATTTCATAAATATTATACAATTATATATTAAATTCCTAATTATTTCCATCTTTAGTGAAGGATGATGAAACATGTTTGGTTATAAAAGTAGTTGTCTACACAACACAAGAGTGATGATTTTGTTTTGTTAATAGAAAAGAGAATAGGGGTTTATGCTTATAAAATAATCATAATAATATACTAGAATAATAATAATATTTATGTTTTCATTTTTTGGTGATGTATTTAAATTTTCTAAAGAATAATTTCTCACAATTAACTAGAAATGGGAAAGTAGTGGTTATAAATTTATACATTGTTGCATGGAATGTCTTTTTTTACAGGGAGATAAGCCTTTTAGTTATATAATTTTGAGAATAAAAAATCATTTTATATAGTATAAGATTGTTTTGGGTAGGATTTAGTAATTTTTTTAAATATCTCTGTTTTTTAGTGGGGGGAAAATGGTAGAGGAGGGGATTTTTTATTAGTAAAATATAATTTCATTTTGGTGAATACCCAAAACATTTCAACAATGCTGATTCATAGTCAATAAAATATTCTCATGAATTGGGATATAATGGAGTGACGTTGCGATAAGGTTTAGAAAATCCCGAAAATTCATTATAATGAATTTTTTTATCATTTTTAAAAATTTATTACCATCTTATTTTCAAGTTTTACCCATTTATTATTTATAATGCTAACAAGTATTTAACTAATATAACATTTCCCTCATGGAAAATAACAAAATTCCCCATAATATATAATTTGTACATACTAATTAAAAAACCCCATTTTTTATAATTAATTAATTAAATAGATATAAATTAGTTTTTGAGTGTATTTTGATTATTTATTTAATGTAATTTCATTAGAGAAATATTATATGTGATATAAAACATTAAATATTTCATTTCAATGTGAGATAAGTATAATCAAATTCATAATCTAACATAAAAAATGTATAATAAATATAGAAAATTATATCAACCCCAGTTTTAGGTATATGAACCTTTAAATATATAATTTTAGTTTTCAGAGTTCTTGGGATGAGTTTCAGGTGGTTCATGATGGATTTCCCATTTTTATATGTGTTTCTATAGGTGGAATTTTTTTCACGATTATTATAATTTTTTTAGCACCCCCAATAAATAATACATTATGTTTTGAGAGTTTTTATATAGGTTATTTTTTTAATCAAATAATGTGTTTTTCATATGAAAACATGAAATGTGAAATGGAAAGAAAATCATTGTAGGTAAATAGTTTTTTAACCATGAAATCCAACCCTGTGATGGGTGTCTTTAATATAGCAGCACCACAATGTTATTCCATATTGTGAAAACCCATTTGGGAAAATAATGTGGTGTTCCATTGAAATCCCAAACATTATAGTTGTAATCCAATTTAAGAACTGGATCCTTCATTAGTTCCCTAATTACATAGGATCTGAATATCCACACCAACCCATGTCTTGAGAGACATTTCCCACTTATCTATATAGAATTATTATGTGAATAAATTTTCATTGGATATTTATAATCAATATTAAATCCTTTATCACTCTTTCATTATTTGAACTTATTAGATTTGAAGTTCTTATTTCTCCCAAAACAATAGATATTGACCGTTATTGATAAATATATGGGTAGAAAATTATTTTTAGGAGCTCATTTAAGATCCATAGATTGAGTGGAGAAAAATGGTCAGATATAGATTATTTTAGTTTCATTAATTATCATTTCTAAAGGATGAGAGGTAGGTGGATTTTCTGTCATCTCTGTCATTCATGATCTTGAAGGACACATTTTGGTTAAATTAATTACTTGAAATTTTTTATTCATCATTTGGTGATTCTTGATTTAAATCCCATATTTGTCCAGGATTTGTAAGATATATAAATTTTAATGATTTTAGGAAAGCCTTATTTGTTGATAATTTTAATATTTGAGTTTTAGAATTATGTATTTTTTTCAATACACAGAAGTTTTTTGATAAATTTTATTAGTTTATGTGATGTTGTTTGGCATAGTATTTGTAATAAAATATGGATTTATGTTCACGGTTTTGGTGTGACCTTGAATAAGGGGCATGTATTATTGGTATTATAGGATTTCACCCAAACACTGGGAGTCTAGGATTGGGTAACATTGAGATCAAACACTTGGTGAAAACTCAATGGATGGACAAGTATCCCCTAATGATTATGGAATGTTCACAGGCACACATGGGTGTGTTTTTAAAAATATTTTAATTTGGTATTCCAAATAATAATAAATTTCATAGTAGAATTTTTAATTAATTTCCTTGATAATTAATATTTCCTTTATATAATTTTTTTTAATTTCATTTAAACCATTTTCATCTCATTTAACATGTTTAATATGTTGTTTTAAATATTCTAGTCATAATTACTTGATATTGGAAATCCATTATAGGAAATCCTACTGTGTTATACTCACCCTACATGGTCACTTTATTTTATTCTCACATGTTTTCTATCAGGTAACATGTTAATGGAAGCTATAAAATTTCTCGAGTGATATTTATTAATTTAAAAGGAATAATAGGTAGAGTTTGAGATTCTATCATAGTCATGGGTTTCTTCATACTAAGACATTTTTATGTATTTGGGTCATGGAGCCTCATGGAATTTTCTAATTATTGCCTTATTATTCTATTTGTAAAATGATATTTTTGTTTTCCATAGATTACATCTTTAGTTTTATTTATTTTCATTAATTTTAAATAGAATTGGATGTTTATTTTTTAATTCTATCTAAATGATTAATTTTTACGGTCAAATAACACAATATGTTCTTTTAATCCCTTAGAATTTATTTCCAACCGTTGTTTTCTTTGTTATATAACTTAGGTTATGTATAATAATTACATAATCTCAAGCCAAAAAGGGATGGGGTGTTTCTAAAATGGATTCATAATTTTCTAAATAATTCCAATAAACTAATAAATCCAAAAAATTCCTGGTGTTAAAATAGTTTAAGTCATTATTCACCTTATAGTCAATTTTATAAGAAAATAATATAAATAATCCATAGTTAATATCGACATGTTTAGTCTAATAAATATATTGATATTTTTTCAAATTTAAATTCTATCATTTTAAAATTAACATTTAATGGGAAATTTTGTTTATAAATTAAACCCACTTTTTAAAAATACCATTGTACTGTTAATTTTCTATTAATATTTCATATATATCTAAATAATTTAATATATATATAATTTTTTTATAAATATAATATTGAGTATTATGATACAATTGTTTCTATGACAAATTTAATTTTATATGGTAGAAAATATCACCACTAATTAATTTATTCTTTGCACGAATAATTTTTTGATTTTAATAAAGGCTGGTTTAGGAGTGTCTAGTACCCAACATACAACGCCAAACAACTTCAAAAATCCAGAACAAAAAACAACACAAAAAAACATCAATCTAAACATCATAATAACCACAATCATCCCCATATCCCATGCAGGATTCGTCTTCTCCCGTAGCTGATTCCCATTCCAGATTTCTCCAAAAAATTTCACTTTGAACCCGATTTCTATGAATATCCATATTATTCATAACTACTATTTCCTTCTTAACCACACTGTCGTTTTTGACTGTGAGGACCACCTGATTAGTCTTCTTGGAAGCAGACCTTGTCCGTATTGGACTCGGGAGATATGAGTAGGCTTTTCTTGGCCTCCTTGTTGAGGTTGTAGATAACGGTCGAACATCTGTAGACCCGTTATGATTCTCATATTGAACAATATATCTAAATGAACTGTCGTCATGGGTATTCCAGTTCTCCTTCCCTCCCCTAGAGCACTCCTTTCCCACCCCGGAATATTCCTTCAACCTAGATTCATGGCCTCCAGCCAAAATATCCAACCTCTGTTCAGGAGGATTACAGTCCACCAAGGATTGTCGCCCCTCCTATAAGAGAGAATCCTCCCCAGCTATAATATCATCTTTTTTCCCCTTACCCTCAAGCATAAGTACCACAAGAGGCTTATCCCCTACAACTAAATTCTCAGAACAGGTAACGACCTCCTCTTCCACACGACCTGCAACCGGTTCCTGTCCCAATTGGTCCTCCTGCTTATTCTCTATAAGCACCTCATAACTCAAAACCCCATGTAAAAGCATCATCTTCCTGACCCTCAACTGCATTTTCCCCTCTAAGAAGTTAAAACTTGTTGTTCAAAGCCATCAAAGGTTTAGCCAGTGGGTCCAGGCCTTTAGCCTCCTTCAGCCTGGCCGTGGTTACGACTTCCACAGAGCTGCATCTCTGATTCTCTCTATCCTGTTCAGGACCTCTAGTGTTGGAATTTCAAATCTTTTGACCTTCCTCAAAGACAATAACATGGTAACCAGAGGAAAGATCTCCCTCCACTAGAGCATTCATCTGAGAGCCCCTCCCTCCGTCAGTTTCCCCTTTCGTCATCGAATCCTGGTTCACCCCCAATTCTTTTCCCATTTTGTTGTGCCTTATACCCTCTTCAGGGCCCATCCTAGCCTCCTTCCAACTGTGAAAGATCCCCCTCGCCAGAAATACTTCATTCGGGTGGCCCAAGTGCTTGCAAAAATCACAGAAATCCATCCAAAATTCAGAGATAACCTTTTTTTTGTATCTATATTCCTCCCTGATCGTGATCTAAATATGATCAAAAGGAACGCGTGATGCATCCATTTAAATGCACACCTGTGGATTTACCGGATGCAAAACTGCCTCTATGTGATAATCTGAACAAAGATATCTTCCATCCATGTTTCCCAAAAGGCGTATTACAGAGGGGTTTTGAAATGATAAAGGAAATTTGGGGAAACTTACCCAAACAGTGATAGAAGTTGAATCCTTGTACATATGCAGATCAAAATGCCAATGCAGAAGCATAAATCGATTACCTTTGTAGATGTGAGGCGCCCTAGCCCCAGCCTGAATGGGGTCTGTATCGAACTCGAACCAAATCATAAGTTGCTTGGTATCCATTAAACCAATGACCGCACATTCGCGAAGATCCCATAAACCAAACACCAAGCAATCCAAATCATCCACCGAAGGTCTTCGGTTCTTGAATTGAGCCAACAAAGTGAAATTCATCAAGGCCAAAAACTCTGTGAACTCGGATAATGAGAGGGGCAGATTCGGTGCTCCGTCAAATAGGTCAGGTACCTTAGGGTTAATCGAAACCTTCGGGAAAGTAGGGAGGAACTTCGGGTTGGAGAATGGCCGGAAAGGCCGAGCTCTCTCATGGGACAACGATTACACCTCCCCGACCAAGGGGGGATGAGTCGTCATCACCAGTGGGGAGAAAGCATCACGAGGTCGCGGCCAATGTTATTAAATTATTCTTCAAAAATCATTATTTCAATTAAAATATTAATAAAATAAAAATAAAAATATTTAAATATTATAATTCATTATTATATTTTTATATAATTTTTTTAATGTTTTTTCATGTACTTTTAATATTTCACAGGTTTTTTTAGTCAGGTGTTGCATTAGTTTAGTGGTGACTTGGATTTATGATATCAGATCTGGTGTCAATTTAAATGATCAAAAATAATAGTTCATTACCTAATCTATGTAAATATGGGTTGAACGATTTTTCCAAAGTGGTATGTAGAGTTTGGGACATTAAAGATGAATTCATCTAGTGATAAATTAGAAATCTTGTCAGATATAAATTATTAAACATGTTTTCTAAATAATTTTTTTAGTTCCCCGAAATACTCATCCATATAGTTTAATTTAAAATATAATAAATAATATTGGATATATTCATACATTGACAATGATTCATGGAATGTATAGGCGATGCACTAAGAAATTGGTGTTTACCTCATAGACCTAGTTCATGTGAGGGGTATGAACCAAGACACTCTGTCTGGCAAACAAAAATCAATGAACCAAAGACTCATAGAACCTGCTCTCTATAAGAATTCATGATTTCTTTGAACATAGAAATTAGTGATTTAAAAAGTATGTATATAGAATATACATTCAATGTGACATGATATTTCATATGGGATATGAGTCTTGTGACATATATGGAATATGACTAATGAATACACATTTTCTAATCTAAAAAAATAGAATTCATTTTTTCCACAAATATTTATTTATATTACAATGATCACATTATACCATAACAAAAATTTCGGTTGAATCTATGTGTATCTCTATTTTAATTCATTATAGAATCTGAATACCACAATAAAATATGTGGGGGAATAACCTGAAAACAATTTTTTGTATGGTTCTGGTTGGTGGTATACCCAACAAAAAAAGAGTGAAAATGTTATTTTTGAAAAATAACATGTTTTCTGACATTTAGATAAGGAGAATG
This sequence comes from Viscum album, assembly GCA_963277665.1. Classification (NCBI taxonomy): domain Eukaryota; kingdom Viridiplantae; phylum Streptophyta; class Magnoliopsida; order Santalales; family Viscaceae; genus Viscum; species Viscum album. The sequence goes on along the minus strand of OY728141.1, from coordinate 1,010,093,064 downwards.
AATTTTCAGACCTAATGTCTAATCATAACCCCCACGCAAATGATAAATTCTTATAGAGAGTTTCATATTTCCAAATAATAAAATTTTCACAGTGAGCACTATGATATGCATAATAATCCATTAAATTTCCCTTTTAATATATAAGATTAAATCATATGTATTCTTATTCATGGGGAAAATACATTTTTATGAGGAAAACCTTCCATATACTTTATAAATTTCATGGGATCATCAAATAACACATGTTGAAGTTCTCAAGGATTATCAAAATTCCACATATCCCAATAAAACATTATCTTAATTACATCCACTTGGTAAAAGAAATGGAATTAGATGATTATCTATCCAATATTTATCTACACAACATATAACCCATTAGACTCATATTTTACGTGTCATTATATAATATTCTTCTTAAAATTAGAATCATATATTGTTTTCCACCATAATACATTTATTTTCTGATTATTTCTAAAATTTTTGCGATGTGGATCATTTTTTTGGATCTTAGGGTTTATATTTGTGATAATTTGATTTTTATACCATCATAGAGATGATTCCATAAGTTTTTAAACTGTCCTAGTGTATATCTCCTCCTAGACTATGAGTTATCCATGAAAGTAGTATTGCATTGATCCATGTCAAAAGGAAATGGTAAAATTATTACAATCATGTTTTTATAAACCAAGTCAGACAATGCACTCTATACATGTCAGGTAACAGGTCTTATAAAGTTGAAAAAAACAATCCAAACTAATGTTACATCTACTAGTGTATAAATCTCCATGTCTACATTGAATAATGGATACTATAGAATTTAATTATGTTAGATTGTTTATATTTTTTAGTTATGTAGAAATCATATTTACACAATTTCCTTTACTTTATTATACAACTATAGAGCTGAGATGATATGCTTGAGGTAGAGTTCCCTTACAATGTAATTTGCCACATCATAATTCATGAATAAATATGTGTGGATTGTGTTACTATAATTTTATTATATGAGGTGTATTATATTTTGTATCCAGTTTTCTATAAAAAGGTAACTATGGTGTAAAAAACTCCCATTGATTGAATGATATCTCCATTACCCATCACAATTATAAAAGTGTGACTTTCAACTGGGATAAAAATATCAATCATAATAGGTATGTACCTAATCCACAAGAACATTGATCCTTCTATAATCTGATTCCTTTAGTTATAAGATATTATATGTTTAGTAGAGACATATTATGTTCCTATTTTTAATTCAGAATAATTAATATATATATTTTTCTATAAATTTAGATCATGGATATTTACTCATATTTGGTTATTAGGATAACATGTTTCTCTACACACATTCTTTTATCCATAACCTATTTATATATATTTTTTTATTTAAAACTTCCTAGACTATATAAACACACATGTGGTCTATTTTTATATATTTAATAGTTGAGAAATGGGATTGGTGATTTTGGAGCTGAAGATAATTTTATGGTAGAAATACATGGGGACACATGATGGTTCTCGATGAATTTTTTTTTTGTTTTCAAACATTGTATAAGAGTCTATGGAACGTGCTGATACATTACATATAAAAACACATTTTAATATGATGAGAATATATTTTTACATTTACAACTATATTATTAATTATATTGTTTTATTATGATATTAGTGTTTTATAAATATTTCTCATGAGGCATTTTATTTAATAGTTTTTTCGATATAAAAAATTTATACTATGAAAAAATAAATATATATTATAAAAAATTGATGATTATTTTAAAAATAATTTAGTCCATATATGATGTATTATGGTATAGGTTAATGTATCCCTTGTATATTAACAATTCATTAGATCCAGTCACTGATATATAGTATATCAGTTGGAGGCTTAAGGTGGAAGCCATGGCTCCTCAATTGTTGAAAAGGGATTCTGGTGGGTCAGGTTGAGTCATAGGGATAGATATTATAGTTAGTACTCATGAAAGTATTTATATAGCAATGTAAGGAAACTATATTGAGGTGTTTCATGTTTTTTAATTGTCTATGAAACCTTGGGTTTGTGAGTCAGTCGATATGTCTATTCTCTATGTACCTAATAATATGTTGATCAACATGTAACACATAGGCCATAATTTTGGGGTATAGTTTGTATGATACATGCATTACATAAGGGAAAACCATGATCCTCATTTCCAATATATGTTATCACAAATATATATATTTTAACTATTATGGGTTTAGAAAATTGAATTGTGGATGCCTCCACCACATAACTCACTCTTATATAAGAATGGGTTGTTGGAGCCCATTATAGTGAGGGATTCCACTCATTGTACATCTTCTATATGATGAGGTACTAAATTTTTTTGTCTATATATATAAATATAAATATATATATCTATTTGTAGAGGATTGTTCTTGTTTCCATGTTCTAAGTGAATTCCTACTTATAGAGTGAAATGTATTCCATACTTAGTTAGATGAGACTTCACACATTGATAATAATCATTGAGAATATCATTAGTATATGATTCTTAGACCATGATGATTCTGTAATACTCCCATAACACCCCCTCTTAGTAATAATTTATTCCCTTTTCCTATTTTAATTTATATGTTCTTTGATGGAAAATTTAATTATTTTTAATTTAATTCTTTCCCTTACATATGGCATAGGGCGAATGTAAAGTTATCTTCCTTGAACAGTTACATAGGTATGTTTTTAGGAGTTATGTAATTTTGGATTCCTATATCATTATGTTTCTTATGGGTAAGGGTTTGTTCCTTAAGTCTTCAAAAGAGTAAGGAGAATTTGAAAAAATATATAATATAAAATGGTCTCTCCAAACCTTTTTTTAATGTTAAAGTGTTTTACTGATATGTTGTGTAAGGTTAGATTCACTTTTCCATATATTTCATAAGGTTAAACCATAATTTTTAGGAACTGTATAAGGGTACTTTAGTGCATCATAAGTGTTATGTCCATTTATTACACACTTTATAAGGGTAATCCATTGGTTCATAATGGTAATTACGGATCTACATTATGATAATCCAATTTTTCTAAGGTTCCCATAATTATAGATAGATTCTACATAAGGGTAATCAATCATTATGTAAGGTAAGGTATGAGTTTGGGAAGGGTATCCCAGTCATTATAAAGGACGTTTAATGGTAACCATAATTTTATAAAGACTTTTTAATGGTAGGATAGTTACATTGTAAGGGTAATGTGAGATACAAAAGGGCAGTCTCAGGGTTTTAATGTTTGGTTAAGTGTAACCCAAAAAATCCTAGATGATACCAATGAGGTGAATATGGTTAAATCCTTTTCACACTTATGAATTTCTCTTTTTAAGAGATAAATAAATAAAAATTTCATTTTCTCATATTTTTCTCGAATGAACTATAACATATTGTTTGTGTTTTAAATGATATAAATAGAAGGGTGTTAGTGTTTCTAACTAATAAAAGGATATAATACATATTTTAAATGATCTCAAACCCTCATATATTAGGATTCAATGTAATTAGAAAATTATTTGTAGTGTTAATTTTGTGTATTAAAGTAGCCAAAACAATTCCTCCATTTTTTAATAATTACATCAATATTTTATACAATTTACTTTCAATATCCTTTTGGGGGGTTTTGGACATCCATCATATAGGTGATCAATGAGTAATTATTAGAGTTGTATTTTCAATTTTTGATTTTTATGGACTTTCTATAGATATTGAAGTACTCTATCCCTTAAAAATTATGGATCCATACTTGGGTGTGTTGATGTATGTGATTTAGTAAATCAATATCTATTTAAGAAAAATCAATGAATCTTTTTCACTATAGTTGTTTTTATAATTTTTTTATAAATTTTTATTTGGGACCCTTGAAAAAATATCCAAAATCGAATGGTGTTTGTGACGAATCCTTCTTAATATATATATTTTTTAAAATTTCTTTTTATATACTAGATTTGATCTTGAACTAAAATTATTTTTTTAAATAATTAATATGATCAAATGAAAAGGAATTATATTAATTATTATTTTAAATAAAATTATTTAAATTGAAAATAACATTAATTTTTTGGTAAAAACCTTTTTAGGTTATATTTTGAAATGAAATGAAATGAAGGGAAACGTGAAATAACTCTATTTATAATGGATTTGAATAAATTTGGTGGACATTAAGAAAAATGTTACTGGAATGAATATTTTTATAATGAAATTAATTTATATTTATTCCTGAGAAAATTGAAATTAAATAAATGAATAATTTTTAATGACTTCGCCTTGAAAAATACCTATTATTTTGTTATGATGTTAAAATGAAATGTAAAAACATTAAAGTGGAAATTTGAATTATTGATAATTAATTGATGTGAAGAAAATTATTTCTCAAATATTTATTTATTGATTAACTGAATTAATATGTGTGAATAATTAGTTTGTGGGTGACCATGAAAAATAAATTATGATTGTTACCGCTAAAAATTGATAGAAGAATAATAATATAACTAAACCTTGTTTTGCATAATTTTTCATTCATGATGGGGTGTTGAATGATTCTATAAAGATGTAAAAATACTTAGTTATGTGTGGACACTTGACTCTATGATTGATTGACTATGTAATATAATAATTCTTCATCTAGGAACTTATGACCATTAAGGACTACAAAAATTTTAATTTAATATAATTTTTTTATTAATTACTAAAGTATTGAGCTATTTTATCATTCCCTTATGTTTCATGAAAATTATTTATTAATAATTTTTATATAAATTCCATTTAATTTATTTTAGTTTTTTTTAAATAAAAATTTGAAAATGATTTATTCCATATTTTTTGGAGAAAAAATCTTAAATCATGAATGTTTTTAAAAAGATGATGATATTAGCCAGATATAAAGGAAATGAAAATGGGAAAATTATTTTATTATTTGAATCATTTCATCCATTATGTTTTGATGTGAACTATGATTATCTTTCCTTCCCAATTTTTATTTTAAATTTAGATTATCAATTTTTATGTTTAATTTCAGGTAAAATCATAATTATTTTATTGCTCACACCCTACCTTCTACTGCAAGAGGTTGATGATTTTACTTATTCAGCTCTAGGAAAGGGAATTAACCAACCTAAAGGGGTCAGTGGGATTGATATGTATGACTTGGGAGTTGATTATTGATGGTGGATCCTTATACACCCTTTTCATATAGAGTTTCTGGGTTGAGGTCATCATGGAATTGTCAGATAGAATTATATAATGTTTCATCTCGAGATTGTAATCTTATTTATTTGAATGTAATATATTTTTTCATTTTCATTTTTGTACTTATAATTTTTTATTTTTGGTATATATTGAAATCAATGAAATATCATTATTTTTCATTAGTGGGTTTTTTTGGCTAGAAGGTGGGGATCGAGAATGCCCGTTGGGTCATGGAAGAATCGAATCAGATAACAATTTAGTTGGTACTCTAGGTTAGTTAATTATATATGACATCAAATGATGCGTTTTTTATAGAAGTAAAATCCCTTGAGATACATTATGTTATTTGGGTTATTAATTATAGAAAAGAGATTAAGAATAGGTTAGAAGGAATGATTTATTTTTTGGTGGTTTTCTTGGTCACCACATATTCGTGAAGATACTTGAGATACCAAGGATGTGAGGACTTGGTTATATCATTTGAGAATTTTTTTTTATTTATGAATAATGACATTAGAATTCCTAATTAGATTTTTAATGAACTAGATAATTGTTTTTTGAATCACATTCTTATAAACATTTTGTGATTGGTGTCAGTGATCTTGGAGTCAACCCAAGAGCTATTCTATGGACGGTGTGTGGTTTACCCGAAAATGTGCAGACTCTATGAAAATATTTTTTTTACACAAACATAGTTCACTATATATTTGTTTTAAAAATCTATTAAATAAAATGAGGATATTATAGAGGGTTCTTATTTTCAATGGACCTTATGGATGTGATGTTTTTCTATCTCTTGTTTTCTTTACATATATTGAATAACTTTTGTCACTATTTTTAAATATATATAAAAATGAAAATGTGGAATAAAATATTAAAATTAGGGGTCATTAAATATTGTTTTCAACTACCAAAATGTGTGTTTTTAGAAAATATTGATCTAGAAAAAAATATATATGAAATTACATAGTGTGTTGAAGTGATGATTTAAGAATGAATTTTTGATTATATCTGATTAAATATTTAAATGGTTCATTCAAAAAAACCTATCCCTTATTATAAACCAATGGATGAATTTTAAAGTTATAGCAATGTACATTTTGAAACTATGATTGATTTATATAACTATTTATTAATTTTAATGACAAAATAATTTATTATAAATGGGGAAATATTTACTTCTATAAAACATATTATTATTTTAAAAGGCTTGTTTGTGTGTTGTTTTAATTATTTTGGATTATTTTCATTATTATTTGGTGTTTTTATTAATATTTATTTGATGATATGGTGCATTAGGTTGTAAAAAAATTTAATTCAAAATTCCATCATGAATGATTGAAAATATTTTCTTTGTTCTATTCTTTAATGTATCCCTTAATGTAATTCATATGACATATCTCAAATTGATGACTATACAAAGAATCATATCCCAATTTTTTATTTGAAGCCTTTAGAATTAGTGGATATAACCGATGATTTCATGGAAATTCATCCACATTTTTATAGAGGTGAGTGGGTTTCCCCATATGTAGTGAAATTGGTTGACGATTTTGAAATGTATTTTCTTTCATATGAGACTCGTTATACAGTGAAGTTCTATTGTATCAACACCTTATTTTGGGAAACAAGAAATGGAAGGTTGGAATTTGTGATTCCATACTTTATTAATGAATGAATTTCATGGGCTTTATTCAATATAGGATTCATTTATTGAATGTATCCTATAGAATAGATGATTAATATTTTTTAATCTCCTAGTTTTCTTCACGGCGAGCTATAAGTTGTGAATTTTTCAATGAAATAATCATATTTTAGATGCTTCATAACCATTCTTGTTGGTAAAAAATCCCATATGGAAATTCATTTCAAAAAGGACATTACCCAGACCATTCTATAGTTAACCCAATGAAATGTTTGACATATTATCAAGTTATGAGTAATATCATATTTTCACCTGAATTGGATCTTTCATAGTAATATAATATTATTAATTAATCATAAAAAGTTGAATTAGGGGAATATGTAACATTTTGTTAAAATTATGTATTTGTTGAGAAGGGACATTATTCTTAGGTAAAGAAGATATATTTCATGTTACTCTAGTATGGATCACCTATTTATTCTTTTAAATTTTGTTTATATTATTTGAGTGTTTTAAATGGTGGGGCCATTTGGGTGTCTTTAGGAGGCTCAATCTGCTATAATTCTGAAATATAAAGTTTTAATTGGGGATCATTTAATTATGGATTTGAGGTAGTAGATAAATCAATATAATATGACAGTAGACAAATTCTTTTGAGTGAAACTTTTATATAAAATAGAGGAGTTGTTAGTTGGGATAGGTGTTAATAAACCATGTTGTTTGAAAATATGGAGAGAAAAAAATGATTAATTTTTACTCTTTGTAGATCTTTGATCATTTAAGAGTTTCTTGTTTTTTGAAATTTCTTTTCTAATGATCTGAGTCATTTGAGAATGTAAAATTTTGAATGTTGTGAAATTATCTAAATGGTTTTATTTTGTTTACGTTTTGTTCATCTCTTTATTAACACAAAATATTATAATGAGAACCCTTTGATGTTTTTTATTTTTTTCTTCAATGTAAATTATATTACATTCTTCTATGTGTGTATCCCTCTTTTCATTATTATATACAATTTCTGTTGGTTTTCATTTCTGAGTACCCTTATGTTTTATCCTTGATGGTTAGATCACAATTAATGATGTGATGTAGGATATCCCATATGAGAGTAGAGTTACCTATATTTTCCAAATCCTTTTTTTCAATCTCATTTTAGTTGGTTTTTAATAAACCTTCATGTTGGGAATGGGTGACTAGGAATATAGGGATTCAATGATGGAAAAATAACTCGACAATGTGGGTGGATGATTTTATCAGCCCATCGAGGGGTGATGCTTGGTGTTTCAAATCCTAGTTTACCATTAATTACCTTTCCATAATAGAAATAATTGTATGTTTTGTTCCTTTCTAGTTGTTATTTAGATCATTTTTTGAGTTGTGTGTTAATATTGGAGTTTTATTAGGTGACAATATTTTGTTCCGTCTTCTTCAATTTCATTATCCATCCTTATCACCAATTGAATGTGGGTGTTATTCTGGGTTTTTTCCTATATTTTATACTAGAAGAATATTTTGGGAAAAAGACTTATTATGGGTGAAATTGTAACAAGAATGTTTTTAAATTAATTAATGTCACTATTTGGTTTTAATTTCTATATTTGGTGAAATAAAATTAAAAAATTTATAATTTAATTATTAGCCTTAGATATGGTGTATATTATATTTAAGGATAAGTACATTCTACCCATAAAAAATTGTAGTTTTTTTAAGTTATGTAATAGTATCTTCTTGTTTAAATGTGTTACATAAGTTTAAGGGTTTGTATAGGTAAATGGTTTATCCAAGACATTTCAAAAGGGTAAAACGGTATTTCCATGAGTTATATAATGGTATATCAACATTTCCAGGGGATGTATAAGTGTAATCTTTTATGTTTATGCACTGCATAAGGGTACTATAGTTCTATATAAGGGTAAGATCATTTTTATGTGATGTGTAATTGTAATCCCACAATAAGTAGGGGTGATATATGTTGTAAATAATGGTAAAATTATTCTTACAAGTGTAACATAATGGTATATGGAAGATGTTTAATCCTATTTTATAACTACTTATGGGTAACATTTTAGTTGTGTATAGGTATTCCCAATTTTTTAAAGGATACATAAGTTATGGAAACTTTTTTGAAGGTTACATAAGGTATGTTGGATGAAATGTATGTGTTATGTGAGCTATGTATGTATAGATGCATAATTTAATTTTATGGGTAAGGGTAACCCATTACTCATACCTGACACCTGTGATATTCATATGCTAAAAGTCATGTTACCCTTGGTTAGTGTTATTTTTGGTATGAAAATAAAGAAAAACACTTTTTTTTTATTGTTCTTCTTCTAAAATAACATGTAACTCCATTTTACTACCTTAAAAACGTTAAAACATTGTATTCGAGTATTTTTTTAATTGTTGCAACTCCTATTTAAAATGAAATTAAAATCCCTATACTCAATATTAATTAAAAAATAAAAATAAATTGGGGTTTTAATTTTGTGATTTAATGCTATAATCCAAAACCCCTCCTTTGTTCTTAAAAGAACCCAATGATGTGTTTCCTTCGATTTTCAACATCATCTTTATGGTTTTAGGCATACAAATATATGGTGATCAACATGTGTATTTCGGATGGGTATTTTCCATTATATGTATGTGTGCACCTTCTCTTTTCATTGACGGTTTCTCTTCCTCATTGGGCGGGGTTTTTTTGGGGTGTTTTGAGTTTTGTGACATTATATACAGTATTTTTCAATTAAAAGCATTGAATCATAATCATTTTAATATATTTTTTTCAATTTAGTTCTAAATCAAAATATAATACAATTTAAAATTATATTAAATATCTTGGTTTTTTTTGAAAAAACTCAATAGTGAATTTTGAAAATTTACGATTGATTTCCACAAAAAATATTGAATTAAAATAATGATATAAAGAATGGTTTTTATGTGTAAAAATGAAATAAAATATTTTAGGATTTAGAATGAGATTATCTTAAATTAAAAGGCAAAGAGTTCTTGAAAAAACATTTGATGATTGTTTTTTGAATGAAAGGAATGGAATATTGAAATAAAACCTTTTTTGAAGGCATTGAAAAGAATAGTTGGATATTGAGAAAATTAGTATTTAGAAGAAAGATTATTTTTTGAAATTAATTAATGTTTATTCTGAGGAACATGTATTTTAATGAAATAAAATTTTTAAAGTCATAAACATAATAAAAACATATTATTATTTTTGAAATTTAAATTACTTGTTAAAACATTAAATTACCCGTTTATTTTCTTAATAATGAGTTGAATTAAAGATAATTATTCATATATGATTAATCAATTAATTAATTGAATTCATATGTGAGGCTGAGTAGTAAGTGGGTTTCTATGATATTCACTATAGGACTTAGACCCATTAAAATGGATTTGAAATTACAACTGTAACTATATAAAGTTTGATATAATTTTTATTCTATAAAGGGGTGCTAATTTAGTTTATTCATATGCATAGATATTTATATGCATATAATTTGTTCGATGATTGATTGATAAATTATAATAAGGGTCCAATAGATAAGAAATAATTTACCTTAGGGCATATGAATATAGTTATTTATGTTTATTTGATTATGATATTATTTGGTATTTAATTTTTTAAACAATTTCTTGTATTTTATAAAATGGTAATTTAATTTTGATATTGATTTATGTGCCACATAGTTGATTTTGAATAATGATTGACTGAATATATTAAAAAAAATTCATGATTTTTTTTAAATAATTCTAAACACATTCCAAATTTAACAATGATGCCTATATCATTTATATATGAATGAACTAATCTTCTAAAGCATGATTTATTATTTGAAACATTGTGATTAGTTTATTTTTATCTGAAACATAAAAATATTTACATTCCATTTTATATAAAAAATTATTAATACCTTTATTACTTGATATAAAATTTTGTTCGAAATTTATTAGTACTATCTAACTAGTATTTTTTTTATCACACCCAAAATTTACCTTAAAAATTATTTTGTTTTGTTATACAATGTATATGAATGGTAAATCACCTCTTATAGGTCGTAATTGGACTATTTTAGATGGAAATAGAAATGGTAATGGTTGACTTAGAATGTGATTCAATTATTTCATTGAGTTTCAGGGTTGATATTTATTTTTCATTGTCAATTAACATTATTTTACGAGTCAACATGAGACTTGAATATATTTTTTAATTTTTTAATTTGTTTTATTTTGGTTTATATTTCTACTATTTATAACATTTATAATTTTTTTGTGGAATAATTCCCAAGTAATTATTTTCATTGATAAGCTGTTTATCACTACCCTGTGATAATTAAGAACACCTTTGTTCCAATGGAAAATTGTCACAGATAGAAGATTAAATTGTTTATTAGGGTGGTTCATTAGACCACAAATAATAAGTTTTTGGTTAAATTCATCGACTCGCATATTCTTTCTCATATAAGCACTTGTGGACTTGGTATTGGTTGTTTCATGATTACATTACACACATATAAACTAAATTGTTTAATGAGGATATTTTCTAACTAAGGATTTCATTATCTCTAATAATTAGAGTTTGGGAACAAGTTTATAATTTGGTAATATCTTATAAATCACTTATTATTTTATTTTAGGAATTGTTGGACACTTTAAAGGGTCTCATAACTATATCTGATTACATTTTGAGGACCACCAATCATATGAGGTGATTTATATACACAATTTCTTGTATAATTTTTCACCATAAATTTCTTGGATATATAATTCATATAAAGGTTTTTTGGAATGGGATATTATTATTTCAATGCCCATGAATTATAGATTATATGTGTGGGAGATGGAAATTGATATTATTACTTCAATATATTCACTATGATTTTGAAAATAGTATTGTTTTCCCCTGGGGATATCATGGGTGGTTTAGTGTAAGATCTTAACTATTGATGATACTGATGAGACCAGAGATAATTTTTACCATAGTTACCTATAAGGAAATTAATTTTTTGTAATGATATTAGAGTTCAATGAATTTTTTTAATGATGAATATTTAATCTAATATCAAATATAGCATCAAATTATTATACTGAACATAGAGTTATATTAGGATAAGGTACGTGATCGATGAAATGTATTTATTGATACAATATAATAATTTTTGTTATCATAAATATAGTTTTTCATGTCCTATGATTATGAACCCCTTTAATTTCAATTAAATGTTTTATTTAATCAACTTCTTCAGTTGTTTCTAGGACTCAAGATTCAAGTAAAACTACAGGATATACTCAATTCCTCTTGAGAATATTTATAGACAAAAAAAATTCACCGATATATTTTAATTATACAGTTATTAATTTATTGGTGGAATAATATTTCTTGTGATTATATGAATTTCATAATATGAATAAATGGTATAAAAATTATCAAGTATTTTTTTCACATTATAGACATTTCAAGGTGTTTTATTATTTATTAAATGTAGAAAATACACCCCTAGTGGTTCTCTCATTTGATCCATCATTCAGGACCATGTTTTCCATTAAATTGAATATTTAAGATTCTTCCAATATGTATGGTGATCATCATCCACATTTTCAAATATATTATTTGTTATTTTTACATCCAATATGAATACATAAATATATATATTTGTTAAAATATAGAAAATGGAGGAAATTATTCACTTAATTTATCGTGATGAATTTTGTATGTTATCATTTTAAAAAAGATGTTTATTTTATTGATAATGTCACTTGATTATTTTAATTTTATTTTATTGAGATTACGATGAAATATCCATGGGTATAAATATGACACATAAGGGTTATATAATTGGTATAAATTATCCTCATCAACAAATGGTAAAATGTATCACTAGAATAGAGTGTATCAGTACTAGATAGTTTGTTGATATTTTGGTTATTTCTTGTGGTTCGTGAATGTATCTTTCTTAAAGGAATAAAAAATTGATTTTTTATTTTGATGGATATTGTTATTGTGATTATTTGTCCAGGTAAATAGGTAAAATGAATATATATTTTTCTGGAAGGAATATGGAAAGGATGGAAATGTTATGATTGTTATTTATTTTAGATTAATGATACATAGATATATTTTTCATAAAGATTCATTTTGAAAATTCATTATGGAGTGAAGACTAATTCTTCAAAAATATATGTTTTTATTATTCTAAAAAATCCCAAAAGATGTCATATGATAGTGTGTTTTTTTAATCAAAGTTATATTACCACGTGGTGATGTACGTGGAATAAAGTATGAGTTTTAGGATACTAATATGATGAAATTATATTATTTTCATATGGTGCTACTTCTGAAAATGATTTAGGTTATAATACATGTGATGTTATGGAATCATGGGTTATAATATAATAGTATATCTATTGAATGAATATAACCATATTCCATATGGTTGTGATGTTTTTTTCTATGAGACCATACTATTATATGAGGATTAAATATTTATATAATATATATATATATATATTGTCATATAAGGAAGCTATATAGACATAATAGATTGTAGAACTAGTAGATTTATTTTTTAAATTAATTATTTTAGTTTTGGCGATGTTGTATGGATGAATATTTATGAATGATCAACATATAACTATGATTTAATTGATGAACTCTCAATTACATTAACATGGTAGAATATTGACATCATTATTGAGAACAACATCCTGAAATTAATAAAATTTCACAATAGAACGAGTGGATTAGAGATTACCCTTTGGTTCAATTATGGTAATATTCAAAGATACTTTAATTATATAAAATAATGAGGTTTTATAAATAAATAAATATTTATTCTATGATCATGATTGTTTTTTCACCTAATTTGGGTTATAGATGGAAATTTGAAAAACATGGTTCTGTTTAGAATGTGGTGTTTTACTATAGTTAAAATAAAATTTTATTCTTCGTTAATGATCCATGGAATGATAATTTTTTTATTAAAATAGTTTAATATATTATCTTATAACTAATATATGAAATTTTTATATAGAGAGATGGTATTTTTTGGGACATATTGGTGCAACATGGAATGTTTGTTTCACAGATGGGATGATGTGGTAGAATAGATAAATCCATATGAGGGTAATTTTAGAGGATTTATTTCCCTTGAAATAAGGATTTAAGGAAAATCTTAATTGGAAAATTTACTAAGATTTTGTCTATATGATTAATGGGATAAATATAGGTAATCAATAATAACAGAAATCATTTCTCCACAAAAATATTTTTCAAAAACATGGGATGAATCAATTTCATCTCAATTGAAATCATATTGGTCGGTGCCTCAATAGGGAACCATAGCCCCTTGGGTTTTCATCCTACATTTTAGGATTATAATGGGAAAGATTTCGGATTTGATTTGAATGTTATTGTCTTATATATTCTCTTAATAATGAAATAATTTCAATAATCCAGTCCATATCCTTTTCCAAGATCAATGTTTGGGACTTTATATATATATATAATATTCTTCCACATCTACTATTCAAGATAATATAAATTACACAATAAAATTCACATAGAGTCTCAATGAATTATGGATGGAGGTTTTGGTATTTCTCTTATACTTGGACTGAATTATATCCCATTTTACCAAGAGGAAAACTATGTGGAATATGGGATTGACAATAAATAAATTGGACAGGATCATCCTAGATTGAATGAACCTTGATTGGATTTAAATTACCATTATATAAGATGTTGTTGAAAAATAACACTTTTTAAAATCATTTAATATATTACTTTTAACATAGTTGGACATAACCATTTTGGATAAGGCCCTCATTTTTAATAAATGTATCTTTTTTATATAGAATAATAAAATCTCATCCTTATGGAATGTTTCTCTCTATATTTATCTCTTAAAAATAAAGAACAATCCTTTAAATTTTTTTCATCATCATGGTGTGGGAGTTAATAAAAAATGAATAATTCAAATGGATATAATGTTATGAAATGATACAATATTGAATGAATATCACATAATAGTTTTTTGAGGTATCAATACTATCTCTATAATGGTATTACACATTTTCATTACATAGATCGTGTTTCCATTCATTTTATATGAACATAGTACCATCATTGTTAGATAACAATGTTTTATATGGTTATAGAATTATTATAAAATAAATACAAAAATTATGATAATTTTACCAATAGAAATTGATGGTAAATTGAATAATTTTTTATTTCAATAATGTATAATTAAATTAGTAAAGTGGAAATATATTTTTCATGAATTTTAAAAAATAAATTTTTTTGTAACTAGTATTAAATAAGAATTTAGTTTTAAAATTATCATTTACGTAAATTAATTTTACAAAAAATGAATGTGATTAAATAATAAAATGTGGTTAACTTTTTAATAAAAAAATGAATTTTTTTTGTTATTATATACGTATTAGTAAAAATAAAACCACATTTCAAATGAAAATTTTGATTTATGTTGTTTATAATTTAATAAATTATGGTTATAGATTTGAATCGGTATGAATTTTTTTTTTCATATAATTAAATGGGAGTTGTTTTATCAAAAATTCAATCTGTAGTTTTGTAAGATGAAACAATCAATTATATTATTAAATTTATTTGTATTCTCATCATTGTTACATGATATAAAACAATATTTTATATTACTTTTATTTTTTATACATGAAATAAATTATAACCATTATAGTAAATTTACATAATATTTCAACATTTATAAATATAAAATCCATTTTAAAGAAATTTCATCCCATTTTTTTGTTGTAAATTTATTATCATGTAATTTTAATTTCACAATGAATATAATTTATTTATATTGAAATTGCATTACCCATGTATATAAATATGAGATTACATTTTTTATGAACATTCATATTTCTAAACAAATATTTTTAATAAGAAAATGGAGGTATAATTTTATTACTCAATTTCATTCATTATTTGAATAATTCAATAGGATAAAGTAATTTTTTAAATTCAATTAATTTCAATTATTCATTTTAAAAATAATTTAAAAGGAACATTAAATAAAATTCAATTCTCATATATTTAATTATCTATGAAATAAATATGAAAGTATAAATTCATGAAATTAGCATCAATTTGATTCTAGAAATTATTCATAAAATAAATAATCTAAATTTAAATTTTCACCAAAAAATTTCTATTTTATCATTATTGGAGGATGGTTGGATCACAATCAGTTAATGAGGGAATATAAATAAATAGTTACCCACATCATTAGTTATAATGTTTATGAATTTATAAAAATATTCATTGATCCTATGTCATAATCATTATCTAGTGTGAATATTGATTCCATGTAAACTATTATGTTGAAATTAATTTCTTGACAACAATGAACACAATGAAAATGGGTTAAAATTCATGGGTATGAGGGGTAGGGGGAGAGAGGGAGAGAACGGGTGATAGAGATAAATCTACATAATGAAGTGTTTCATTATCTAATAATGATTTAACATTATTATAACATTATCTTGGAAGTAAAAAATTATTTTTTTCAATGAATAATTTCATCTAATATGAATTTAAATTTTTTTCTAATTATTTATATGTGTAAAAATATATTAAAAATAAATTTTTAACATTCAAATTAATGGTCTTTTTCATAGGAGGTCGACCCCAAAATATAACTTTCTCTATAATAGTTTATTATGCCAGATCCTCACCACTAAGACATGTTTATGCCACAATACTACAACATGGACATTCCCATGATTCTAAAACAATATATATTTATATATATATTCTATTTGATAATCCTAGTTTTTCTTTTATGCCTTGAGTTTTTTTTATCCCAGTATCATCTACAAATAATAAATTTTTAAATATTATTAGAAAAACACGACATTAAAAAAAATTCATTGTGTGTAAATATAAATTAATTCTTATTTCTAGGATTGTTTTGTATTTAGGGTCAGGGAATATAAATATTTATAAATAAATATAAATTATTTCTAGGTATTTATAAATATCCTATAATTAAAAAAATTAATCCATGAGGTAGTCATCATTACAATACACCAATATATAAATTACTTTATTTAGGATTTATATTATATTCATATCAAAATTTTATAAATTTTATTTATCATAGAATTCATAAAATAAAAATTAGGTATGTGCAATTTAGAAAACCAGTTTGACATATACCACAAAATATTATATAAAATTATGATATGATCAAGTGGAAAAAAACTATTATAAGGGAATATGTGGAATTGGATCTATAACTCTCCCATAATTATAAACCTATAATCCATTATTGAGACCAATCTAGAAATAAAACATTCCAGAGCACATATACATAGCCCTGTAATAGTGATCAATGACAATCCTGGGGAGTAGTCCATTGAGTAATCATGTAATGCTTCCTCAATGAACCATTATTAAATCTCCTCCCTAAATTTTTATAGGGGACATGATTTCATATATTCTAATAACCTTTTGAATAAAATTTGATGAAAAATTGGCCCACAAATATTTCTAGAAAAATGTTATGACAACCACGTTTCTGAATGCTATATATTCCACATCCTCCCAAAACCTTGGAACTTGTAACGACCCAAACATTCATTAATGAAAATCCCTCTAGATCTAATTAAATGCCTCTTTATGAAAAATTTTTATATAACATGTCATTTTTTTTTTGGATTTTAAAATACTATTATAAATTGTGACCATTTCTAATATAGAAGATGAATAGTGATCACATCATTAGTATAAATATATGGCTTTAGAAAATCCAATTTACTTAGACAAAGGAAGCGATGGCCCCATCTAGTGGACATGCCCCATATTAAGCTCATTAGTTTGAGCTCGGAAAGGAGTTTTCGTCTTTGGTCTTCGATGTTGACCATGCCCAAGACAAGCTTGAATATGTTAAGCTCGAATGGGACCACCTATGAGAGAAGTTGAAGTTGATAGAGATTACCACCCGAGCAATGTTATCCAAGCCACCCCAAGAGTCTATCAACATCGCACACCTTACTCTTCAGTCTTATGTGGGTGTTATAAGGGGTTATGTATCAAGACCCTCGTAATATGGTTATGTACATTATTTTTGAATATAATAATGAATATACTTTCGTTGTATTATTGTTAACTTGTAAATAACTTTTAAAGAAAAAATAGTACTTTTAGTAAATGTTCAACAAAGAAATATATTTTGATGAATTAATGGATTTTTCAATTAAATAATATTTTAATAATATATTAGTATTATTATTAAATTAATTTTTATTAAATATAACTGATCGTACAATTTTATGAATGCCATTGTAATTTTTATTAAAGTTTGAAAGCCATTTTTGTCAAAACCCATTAATTTTCGACAAATGTCAGTTTTTTTAAAAGTGAAATTTAACATATTTAGAAAAATATTTTGATAAAATGAATATTATTTCTGGAATCAGAAAATCGAAATTATCCAATGTTGAATTTTTAATAATTTTCCGAGACAGTAAAATTTTTGGGTTAAAATTAAATACAGTTTAAATATATATTGGATTTTATGAAATCATAATGACCTAGTAGTGAGGTAATAAAATTATATAAATTTATGTACAGAAAATATATTTTTTAGCATTAAAATAATCGATTTTGGGTTTGTTTTATTTATTTTACAATGATTTAGTGGGCCCTTCAAGACTTATTAAACATTTTTTCTTTTTTAAATTGTTTTCCTTGGGAGTGTGACTCACCTCCACATAAGAAACCCCATTTTTTAAGATGTTTGGACTTCGAACTTATAAAATATTCTTTTCTTCTTCCCTTGGAAAAAAACTATGTGCAAAAACCATGGGATGGTTTTTTATTTGGATTAGTTTATTGTGAGGTGTCCTAAACCTAAACAATAAATAATTCCCTCACCTCTCCTATATAAACCCACACATGCTCTCACTTAATCTACACTAAAAGCCTTTGGAGTTCATCCAACATCTTCCCTCCTCTCTCTATAATCCTCCCAAGGTGCCCTAATCTCCCAAGAAGCCTCTCTCAAGCCTTTGGAAGCACACTACCAAGTAAGGGTTTTTCTTCCATTCTCATTTTTTTCCAATATTCTCTAAATTATATGCCATATTAATTTCAATTATAAATTTTGGGATATGGTTTCTAACCACCCCATACTTCCTCATTTATGTATTAATGATGGGAGACTCATTTATATCTCATTAAATGACTCCCATGTACACTTGTTACTATACCGAAATTCCAAAAAGAATTTTTCTCTCCTCATTTACATTCAAGCAATTATTTGGTATCATGAATCTAAATTACATTAAATTTGTTGGTAAATGTATATATATGACCCCCTTACTTTAAATGTCATGTAAATATGATGAGACACCCCTTTCTCTTTCATCAACCATTTTTTTTGAATTCTTATGTCACGTCATTATGCTGTTGAAATTGCGCTGTGCTTTTCCAAGCCAAAGTCATTGTGTAGCGAATACCATGTCCATTTCTACATAAAGGGTATTAACCTTTATGCACATTAACTTATTTTTTATTTAGTTTAATTTATGTATTCAACATTCCTTTACCAGGGAATAAAATATTATGTTTAATGATTCAATGTTTTATTATGCTTGTGGTAGACTTATGCATGAAATGAAATGTTTAAGAAGGGTGTGCCCTGATAGCACTCTAATGCATTGGGTAAAGTATAGTATCATGATACATCATTTGCAATGGGTTTTTACTCATGATAATTAAATTGAAATGAGGTTTTATGCATGGTTCATATGCAATGAGGGTTTACTCATGCTCCATGTGCGATGAGCCTTAGCTCATGCTAATTCCATGTTATGTGTTGTTGCCATATTTCCATGTTATGATTATCATGCTTTATCATTACTTTATATTTATTCTTCTCGTGAGCTCTAATGATATTATTATTGTCTAACATGTATTTCATTCCTCCTGTTATTCCATTATTATTTCCTTACTGGGCATTATAGATCATTCTTTTCTTATGCATGTCCTCAGGAAATCCCATGCAATGCTATGTACAATGGAATATAGTAGTCATGTAAAGAATGTTTTCAATAAAGATGTTATATTTCATGTTTTAAGTTGTTATTTAATTATAATTGCCCCCAATGACACTAGACATCTCGATCATCTATGTTGTATCAGGTGAAGTTTATGTAACAAATTATGTTTAATTGTGTAATAAATAGTAGTTTTGTTATAGTTGGTATCAGAGGATAGGTCTAGTTATTTTTGGGATTAGGATTAAAAATCCCTAGTAAAGCCTTAGAGACAATACTATGTATAATAAAAACACACTATGTTTTTATGAGTATTGAGTATGTGATTTATCACGAAAATATATCCATGTCTGGATACGAGCAGGTAGAGCCGGCTTTGGCACATATGTATCCTAGGGGTAAAACCTAAAAACACCACTTTGAGCTAGGCTCGAACGGGAACTGGTGCACGAAAACGGGCCTTGATGTACTCTTGGTTACAACACTCCTGGGGAATATGCTTTGGTAAATTCACAATATTAGTTTGTACCATTATTAACGGACAAAAAATTTCCTAAGAATATATGTTAGAATCTAGATTAGGGATAACATATAATGAAGCCAATAGATTCATTTGTTAAGGAAATAAAAGTTATTTATATGTCATCAGTTTTTTTGTTAGATTACCCTTTAGGTTTTATCCCTAACTTTCCATTTATTCCAGTAAATGGCCAGTAATAGGAGAACTCGGGCTAACAACTGAAGTTAAGATCAATGTGATGACTGTACTAATGTGATGCCCAATCCAATGGGAGTGGGAATCGTGAACTTTTTCATGCTTCTCTCTCAGATAACTCATGTTTTGAATAGAAACATGGATCAAAAGGAACGTTCAACACCCCCCCCCCCAAGAAATCACAAGTTGCTATCGAGAGCATCATTAGACAATTGACTCCTACTTTTAATGGATCATCTGATCCCCCAATTTCGGAACAATAGATCAACTCCATTGAAAAGATCATATCCATCCTTCAATGTTCTGAACAAGAGATGGTTCTCATGGATGCTTATCATATGGAGGGTGAAGATGATCAATAGTGGACGTTGATCAAAAATATTAAGCCTGGGGAGGATATTGATGTTTTGGAATTGAAGGATTTCTCGAAGATGTTTTTCGATAAATATTTTCTGTGCACCCACTACCTTAAGATAGAAAGGGAATTCCATTACCTCAAGAAAAAAGTCTAATAATCGGTTATAGTGTATGAGGAAAACATCACAAGGCTGGCACAATATGCCTCCAGCATTGTCGTTACCCCCAAAGGCAAGGTTGGCCACTTCTTTGGTGGGCTGAAAACTAGCCTGTGGAAAGCTCTGGCGATCCGTGACTTCGACAGATATGAGGAAATTGTATGATGTGCCCTCAAGGCCGAAATAGAGATCAGAGAATCTCTAGGGTATCATGGGGATAATAAGGGTATGGTTCACTTCAATTCTGGTGGTTCGATGGATAAATCCAAGGGTGATAAAAAGATCCAACACCCAATTTCCAAAGGTGTTGAAAGAAGAACCCTAAAACCCGCCTGAATGGGATGAGGAAATGATTTAGTTGTGTAAGTGAAGGTCACCTGGCTATTAACTATCGAAACGAAAGACCTATAGCTAAAATACAGGTGAGGAATGCTCTGTTCGAACCTCAACGCACAGTTCATTGCTACAACTTCAAATAACTTAGGAATCTTGTGAATTAGTTCCCTAAGCAAAGGGTTTTCAGAGGAAAGAAACAACCTCCAAGGCAAAAAGGGTGAGATTCTTCCATCACAACTGTTGAAGTGAACCCCGACAATGAAATAGTGACATATACACTAGTTATTCATTCAATAATAGTAAATGTACTATTTGATTTAGGTTCTATGCATTCTTTTTTATCTCAAAAGTTTAGTAGAACAATCTCAACAATGCCACAAATCATAGAAGTGAAGATGTTGGTGAGTACGAAAAATGGTGAAATCATTACATCCTAGGAATATAACTCCTACCCTATCATAATATGAGGATTAAGCTTCCAGAATAACCTCTACATACTCCCTCTGGTGTAATTTGATTCAATTCTTGGCATGGATGGGATTTCATTATATAGAGCCATCATAAATTACCGTGAGAGGGAAATAACTCTCCATGTGGAGAATCGACCCTCGATTATTTACAAGTAAAATTAGGAAGATTATCCTTATTTAGATCCATCATCTCAAGATTGGATATTACAGCCATATGAGAATGTGTATCTGGCTCAGATGATTGAGGAGGCAACCAACCTAGAAGTCATTCCTATAGTGAGGGAATTTTATAAAGTGCTTCCAAGGAATTTCTGAGTCTTCCTCCTTGAAGAGTTGTTGAATTCTCAATTGATCTCATACCTGGGAAATTTTACATATCCAAGACTCCATATAGAATAGATTTTTTGGAGCTTGAGGATCTGAAGAAACAACAATAAGAGAATAAGGATAAAGGGTTTATACTCCAATGTGCTTCACCATGGGGTGCACCAATTCTCTTCATCTAGAAGAAGGATGGGTCAATGCGCCTTTTAATCTACTACCGTGATCATAACAAAATCATGATAATTTACAAAATTCGACTCTCATGAATTGATGACTTGTTTGATCATCTACATGGAGCACAATACTTCTCCCAGGTGGATTTGCAGTTGGGATATTTTCAAGTGAGGGTGAAGAAGGAAGATATCCCCAGGACTACATTTCGTACAAGATATGGGAACTATGAATTCATAGTAATGCCTTTTGGACTCACTAATTCTCTTGAAATCATCATGGAATTGATGAATAGAGTCTTTAGATATTACCTCAACAAATTTGTGGTTTTCTTTATAGATGATATTCTGATATACTATATAAACAAGGAGGATCTTGAGGAGCATCTAAGAATTGTACTAGAGACCTCGCGGAAGCAGAAGATCTATGAAAAGTATATCAAGTATGAGTTCTGGTTAAAGGAGGTCTCATTATTGGTCCATATCATCACACGAAATGGGATATCTTTAGATCCCTCCAAAATATATGCAATTGCGGGATGGTCGAGGCCAACATCGGTAACAAATATCCATAGATTCTTTGTGTTAGTTAGATATTATCAACAATTTGAGAGAAATTTCTCATGATTGTTTAACCCACTTACCAAGGTAACATATAAGGGAGTAAAGTTTTCTTATATTGATGAATGTGAAGAATGCTTTAAGGAGATGAAAAGGAGGCTTACCACTGCACCTGTGCTCACTTAACCCATAAGTGCAATACTTTTTATGGTATTCAGTGATGCTTCGAAGAAGGGCCTGGGATGTGTGTTGATGAAAAATGAAAAATTAAATTCTTATGCTTTAAGTAAATTGAAATTTCATGAACAAAACTATCTAAAACATGAACACAAGTTGGCTGTCGTGATCTCCACTTTGAAAATTTGGCGATATTATCTCTTTGGGGAGAAGTTTGAAATATAAACGGACCAAAAAATTGTCAAGTATATATTCACACAGAAAGAGTTGAACATGTGACAACGAAGATTATTAGAACTAATCAAAGACTATGAATTCTCAATTCATTACCACCATAAGAAAGAGAACAAGGTGGTTGATGCCCGAAGTATAAAAGACCCAGTGATTCTATCGTTGATGAGAATTTAAAAGGATCCAATCTTCTTAAATTTGATGAAGATTGTCATGGGAATCATAAAGAAGGGATCATCACCAATTATATCACAAATGATTGCTCAACTGTCGCATTTGGAAAGTTTAAGGGATGCTCAAAAGGATGATGGGGGAATTATATCACGACTCGTCCTCGGGGCCCATGTCGTGACCACCCAAGCCTGCCTCCCATAGGCCAGGGGTTGGTGACTTGCTCCTAAGGCGTAAATCCCAATAAAAGGGAAGGCATTGACTTTATAAAGTAAACAAACACCACATAGTACGCAAGATGAAATAAACACTCTGTAAACTGAGTACATAGTGCGTGCTGGAAAGTAATGGGACAGAATACAAACCCAACTGAAAGTAAGGTACAACTGAAAGGAAGTACAGCAGCAGAAAAGTAAAGCAACAACACTGATCCGTCCACTGGAAGTCCAACCTGAAGGGTGGGTACAAATAGTCTACTTAGCTCTTCAGGTCTAGCCCTCCACTCCGAGTACATCTCATCCAGTAGTCCACCTCTAAGTACTATCCAGTTCCACGAGCCTCCACCTCGATCAGTAGTGTCCGTCGTCTGTATCCAACACAACGTAGTGCGGGCATAGCCCGTGCAGGGGTGATTATACGCTACTCAGTAGGGACCCAAAGACCCCTAAAGGTCTCCCATAATCCAGAAAGGATAAACCATAAATAATTATACAATCACGAAGTAACAACCAACTCTACTTAGGTATATTCCCATTCATATACCTAAGTCATCAATTCCAGTTTGTCTCCAACATCCGAGCCCAAGTTCGATCTAGTCCACACAAGAAAGTACAATCTATTCCACACAGTATAACACAACCCAATCCACAAAGGATAGAAAAGCAATCATATCGAATATAGTGATTGAATGTCAAGGCTCAACTCACACAGGTATCCATTTATGAATATGGGTGGAGATGATTTGATGTAGCCTCTAAATCATCTCCTTTATCGAACCCATGTAGGATCCATGTTTAGTAGTTGTTTCTACCGAACCCACTGAGGATCCAAGTTTAGTAGTCATCGTCGTCGAACCCACGGAGGATCCATGCATGGTAGTCAAAACCACATAGGATCCCAGTACAATAGTCATCCTCGTTGAACCCACTGAGGAACCCAGTACGGTAGTTTTCCATGTCGAACCCATGGAGGATCCCAGTATGGTAGTTGTCTCATCGAACACATGGAGGACCCTAGTATGGTAGTCATCCTCGTCGAACCCACGAAGGATCCCAGTATGGTAGTCATCCTCATAGAACCCACAAAGGATCCCTGTATGGTAGTCGTCCTCATCGAACCCACAGAGGATCCCAGTACGGAAGACATCTTCACGCAGCCAGCTCTAGGGTTCCCGCACACAGCAAGATCAATTCTGGGAGGGTCCGCTCCACAAGCCAAGGGGGTCGATACATCAACTGACAAGAAGTTCAGAGTTGATGTAACCCAAAGTTCTGTCTCATCTAAAGGAACACAATGTGACAGACGGCACGTCAATCAGATGACCGGTATGAGAGTTATTGGCTTTTTCGTCCCAGGGGCCCAGTTGGTTTTTAAGTCAAAACCAACCTGACCATACTGAAACTGCGTCCAATCCTTGAGCGGAGTAATCCAAAAGAACCGTCACACTAAGAGGAATCCAACAATGTCAACGGAATGTCAATAGGACATCCGGAGCTCATGTTATATGCAATTCCGCTATGAGGTCCCGGTTGGTTTCGTTTTCAAACCAACCAGGTCGTACACAAAATCCTCCGAAACCATGAGTGTAATATACTGAAATGATCATTTCGATCCAAGGATCGCATCGCAACTATTGGTGTGTCTATTGGAGGTCTGTATCCCATGTTATGGGCCTTTGAACAATTCTGTCCGAATTGAGGGGGTTTGGGCCCAGACCGACCCGGCCTGAAACCCCCTGGGTCAGCCCGAACAGGGTTGACCCGACCCGAGTCCGGTTCTGGCCTATTTGGGTGCGGCCCGGCCCGGCTCGGCTGGGCACTCGGTTTGTGACCGAACGGACGCGAAGGGGGGGGGGGGCGTCGCCCCTTGCCTGGAAACGGTGGACCCAAGGGGTCCACCTTGTTGTGCTGGCTGGGGGGTTTCAACCCCCGATTTTCTAGGATAATGGTCGACCATTAAGGCCGGACGGGGGTGGCTGCCGCAGGACCTGCCGGTCCCACCTCTAGGTGCACTGGCGGCCGGGTGAGTCCGGCCGCCGGGTGAGTCCGGCCGCTGGGTGAGTCTGGCCGCCCCCGTTGCTGAACCGTTGCATCTTCCTTATGTCTGGTGCGGCGCGGCGGCGCCGCACCCCTATGTCGTGGCCCGCCCAGGATGCGGCCCTCCTTGGTGCTCCGGCGCGGCGTGACGGCACCACACTCCTCTACCGCGGTCTGGCTCTGGCCGCGGTTCTCTTGACCACACGTGGTGCAACGACACCGCCGCCATTTCAAGCCACGAAGAAAATCAATCAACAAAAGGAGGGGAGGAGATTTGGTCGTGTTCGTATGGTCCATCCTCCTCCCATTATATTGATAACAGACAGCCAAACAAATTAACGAAGTACGTCAATTTAATCTTGAAGGTATAAAATCAACCCCTACCTCAAAAACGATGTCAAAATTCGGTGTCGTGGTTGATGGCGTCGGCGTACGTCCAAGGTGGATGGAATCTCACACCGGCTGAGGATAGGAGAAGAACGGCATGTCGATCACTCCTTGCGGTGACGGTGTTCTTCATCGAGGTCTTGATGTTCTTCTCGTTCTCCAACGAAGAAGAAGTGTTATGTCTCTTCCAATCCCCAACACAACCAATCTAACCCCAAAAAATAAAAAAAAATCTCTTCTTATTTTATTAAGTCATTCCATGAGTTCAAAATTCAAAAACATAATTCAATTAACTGAATTAGTGTGTTGGCATTATTAAATTTTAGGAGAGGGGAAGTCACCCAATTAATGGGAAGTTTAAAAGTTAAGATGAGTTACACATATTAAGTGGGGGGTTTAGAGGAGTTAGGTATTGTGAGGGGTTGGGCTCGTGTGGGCCACACCCCACCTTTATTCTCTCAAGGGTAGTTAATAACAATTGGGTCCCACCCAACATCCACACATATGTTATAACAACTTAGAAAATGAAATAAAATTGTAACAGAATTTTATTTACTTCACATTTAAATCCTTTTTTTAGAAACTCCTCCCGAGAAAACACACCTTCGGGAAAGGTCCTCCTAAGAAAAAACCAGCGCTACAGTTTCATCAGCTCCCTCAGATTTCAATTCTGAGCACCAGATCAAATGTTAGACAAACCCGCTCATCCGATCACTGAACGTACCAAAGATAAACTTCGGAAATTTATTCTGGGCACACCGGGCCTTGGAATCAGGTGTCGTCAAAAACTGTGTACTCATAAAATCCCAAAGAAATTATGAAAAATATTCCTTGGAATTTACGGGTCTTTAAATTTCACCCACCTCAGGGCTTTACATCCCCATAAAGCTACATTATAAACTAAGGTAATAAAAAAGGGGGGTATTGTGCACGCATCTGAGCGTCCCACTCCCATGTTCTCTCCTGGAGGTTCTCGTGCTGCCACTTGATGCACACTGGAGGAATGAACCATCCACTTAGGACCCAGTCCTATCGATCCTCGATCTCCACTAGGACCTCCGAAAATGTCGCTCCGTCATCGATGTCCAGCTCCCCATGGTCGATGATATTTGTTAAATCGTGCACGTATCTTCTCAGCTGAGATATGTGAAAGATGTCGTGCACCCAGTGCAACTAAGGTGGAAGAGATGGGCGATAAGACACCTCACCTATCCTAATGACAAATTGGAATGGTTTGATGAAGCGTGGAGATAGCTTGACGCCTCGGCCAAAACACCTTAGACTCTATCGAGATGAGACCCGTATGAATACGTGGTCGCCACCCTCAAACTCTAGTGGTCTCCGTCTCCTATAAGCATAGGACTTAGTCTACTTTGTGCAGTCTTAATCCGCTCCTGGATGATCTGAACATTCTACATCGCTTCCTGAACCATCTCCGGTTCTACATGTACTAAATTCATCACTATCCACAACGGATATCTGAAAAACGGCTTGCTAATCCGTCGCCACAACAAGTAGCTGGATGCCTGACCTCTTTCTAAAAAAATCAGATACTACGTTCCCCTTCCCAGGATTATAGACGATCTCAAAGTCATAGTACTGGAGGAACTCGAGTCATTGCCGCTATCTCATGTTCATGTCCTTCTGAGAGAGGATACACCTGAGACTAATGATTTAATGAGAATCGTAAATCGTTCGCTCAACGAACAACGGGTGAGACTAGCCATTTGTAAGTAATCATCTCCACCCTTGTTCATCTACGATCTACTAGAGCTACTGAGATTCCTCCTCTTCCAAAAAGAGAAATCTGGTCTCATCTCCTAGATGAACAACGTTCTATGCCTAATACTGTCAATCTTAACATGAACGGTACTATTTCTTGCCATGGATGACGTCGTAAGGCCTCGACGCTACTACCAACAGATCCAACCATTACTCTGGCCTCCAATGGTCGAGTCACACAGTCGGTAGTAGTTTGTAGTCACTAGGTATCCTCTAGTAGTAATCTCATAAGTGAGGTTCAAGTCAACGGTTTTAACCCGAACCTCTCAGTATCAACTACATAGAAAGGATAGGGAATAAAACTTCACAATAACATGTGTCTTTTATTACTGATGCTCAAGGTACAAAGACACAAAGCATCCAAAAACAAAACATCAACAAATCTTGTCTCACACTTTTCTATCTACTCACGTAGATCCATGGTCATAGGTCTCAGCTACCAATAGCGGAGCTCTCCCCTATCCACCCTTTCCCTGCAGTTGGGGTGGTCTTCCGGGTGGTGGTGGTGGTAGGTCCTCAAAGCGTCTCCCACCACCCACTGCTCGGTCAGCTCCTCTGCCTCATCTTCCTGCTCCCTGCGGACCACCATGGTCAAACCTCTTCCTGGGAGGTCCCTCTACCACCTGCTGCTCATCTACAGGGTGGGTCGGGCAGTCTCGAGCCATGTGACCCTGCCCGCCGCATGCATAGCATTGTCTGCTCCTCATGTAGTTGGATCTCCTTCATGTGCCCAGTATAATCGAATATACATCTTGATATTTCTCATCTGATGGCCTGGCCTATTTGGACCTCTGTGTCAACTGTCTACTGCTAGCTGCAGAAGACTCTACTACGGGTCGTCTTGCAGAGGGTTTCACTACTGGTGTCTGCTCAGCGAGAAAACTCTCTACCAAAAGGGCTCTCTCCAGCACCCCCGCCTACATCGGGATGTTGAGGGAGAACATCAAAGCCCTGATCTCATGCCTCAATCCCTGATCAAAGGTCCGGGCCCGGAAGAATAGGTCGCATACCCTGTCCTTGGAGTAGCTTGAGAGATCGGTAAACGTCGCCGAGTACTAGGCTACCGTCATGCTACCCTACCACAACTGTAGTATCTCCTGAATGTGCATGGAACGGAGGGTGGCTGGAACAAACTCTGAGCAGAAGAGGCTCTCTGAGCCCGTCCAAAGAATTGATGTTTTGTTGTGCACCTGGAGCATTAGGCTCCACCATCTATATGTTGTCGCGTGTAGGAGACTCGCTGCAAGGATCACCACGAGGTCATCTAGTGTCACTACTAACCTGAAGACTTGAATGACAGCCTCCAACCAATCTAGGGCTGCCTAAGGGTCCGTCTCTCCATGGAACATGGTTAGTCTCTGATGCTGAAACTCGTGCAGTTCACTAAGGCGATGTGCACTCTCAACAGTTGGGGCTGGTGGCATCGGTGGCTCAGTGGGTAGAGGTACCGCCGGTGCCTCTGCTGTAATCGGGCCCTACATCGGGGCCTCATCGCTTGGTGGGTTGTCGTCTCACACAAAGCTCCGAACCCTAGAAAGCTGTCGTCATGGGGCCATCCTGAAAAGAGACAGGTGCAACACGGTCGATACGGTATACCTGGTGAGCTGACACAAATACTCACAAAGAAAACATGAAACACACATGCAATCAATGTTTTCGTGCACTGAGTTGGAAATCATAAGTCAAGGTCTTGGTGTATGGATATGTCAGCCACCGCACCATCACTGGACTCCCTAGACTGATAACCACACTCAATACACTTAACATTATTTCTTCACATAGAAGAGAGATCAGGGTACTGAGTTCTGTGGTAGAACTAAACTCCTCTGATACCAATTTGTCACGACTCGTCATCGGGGCCCATACCGTGACTACCCCAAGCCCGCATCCCATAGGCCAGGGGTTGGCGACTAGCACCTAAGGGGTAAATCTCAATAAAAGGGAAGGAATTGCCTTTATAAAGTAAACAAACACCATAGATTAGACAACCTGAAGTAAAAAATAAGTAAACTGAGTACAAAGTATGTGCTGGAAAGTAATGGGCCAGAATACAAACCCAACAGAAAGTAAAGTACAACTCAAAGGAAGTACAACAGTAGAAAAGTAAAGCAGCAACACCGAGCTGTCCACTAAAAATCCCTCCTGAAGGGTGGGTACAGATAGTCTCCTTAGCTCCTCGGGTCCAACCCTCCACTCTGAGTAAGTCTCGCCTAGTAGTCCACCTCCAGGTACTATCCAGCTCCACGATCCTCCACCTCGATAAGCAGTGTCCGTCGTCTGCATCCAACACAACGTAGTGCGGTCATAGCCCATGTAGGCGAGAGTATACGCTACTCATTTGGGACCCCAAGACCCACTAAGGTCTCCCAGAATCCACAAAGGATAAACCACAAAGTAATGATACAATAACGAAGTAACAACCAAATAAACATAGGTATATTCCCATTCATATACCAAAGTCAGCAATTCCAGTTCGGCTCCAACATCCGAGCCCAAGTTCAATCTAGTCCACACAAGAAAGCACAATCTAATCCACACAGGATAACACAACCCAATCCACATAGGATAGAAAAACAATCATATCGAAGATAGTGATGGAAAGTCAAGACTCATCTCACAAAGGTATCCATTTACGAAGAGGGGTAGAGGTGATTAGATGTAGCCTCTAGATCATCTCTTCTTCAAAAAAGACATAGGATCCAACTTTAGTAGTTGTCGCTACCGAATCCACGGAGGATCCAAGTTTAGAATTCATCGTCGTCGAACCCACGGAGGATCCCAGTATAATAGACCTCCTTGTCGAACCCACAGAGGATCCCAGTACGGTAGTTGTCCACGTCGAGCCCACGGAGGATCCAAGAATGGTAGTCGTCCTCATCGAACCCATGGAGTATCCTAGTATATTAGTCATCCTCATCGAACCCACGGAGGATCCCAGTACAGTAGTTTTCCTCGTCTAACCCATGGAGGATCCTAGTATGGTAGTCGTCCTCTTCGAACCCACGGAGAATCCTAGTACGGAAGTTATCTTCATCGCAGCCAGCTCTAGGGTTCCCGCACACAGCAGGATCAATTCCGGGAGGGTCCACTCCACGAGCCAAGGGGTTCGATACATCAACTGACCCGAAGTCCGTAGTTGATTTATCCCAAAGTTCCGTCTCATCAAAAGGAACACAACGCGGCAGACGGCCCGTCAATCGGACGCCCGGTCTATGAGTTATTGATTTTTTCGTCCTAGGGGCCCGGTTGGTTTTTAAGTCAAAACCAACCCTACCATACTCCAACTGCCTCCAAACCTCGAGCGGAGTTAGCCAAAATAACCGTCTCACTAAGTGGATTCCAAAAAAGATGACGGCACGTCAATCGGACATCCGGAGCTCAAGTTATAAGCATTTCTGCTCCTAGGGCCCGGTTGGTTTAGTGTTTGAACCAACCCGGCCATACCCAATGTCCTTTTAATCCTTGAGTGTAATATACTGAAACGATCGTATCGATCCAAAAATCGCATCACAACTTACGGTGCATCAATCAGAGGTCCGTAGCCCATGTTATGGGCCTTTGAACTATTTTGTCCGAATTTAGGGGGTTTGGACCCGGACCGACTCGTCCCGAAACCCCCTGGGTCAGCCCGAACCGGGTCCGGGCCTGGCCCGTTCGGGCACGGCACGGCCCGGCGCGGGCGGCCCGGCCCCACGCGAGCGGCCCGGCTCGGCTGGGCGCTCGTTTCGTGACCGAGCAGGCGCGAAGGCGGGGAGCCACTCCTTGCCTAGAAACGACGGACCCGAGGGGTCCGCCTTGCTGTGCTGGTCAGGGGTTTCAACGCCCGGTTTTCTAGGTTAGTGGCCGGCCATTAAAGCCGGCCGGTGGTGGCTGCCACGAGACCTGCCGGTCCCGCCTCCAGGTGCGCCAGCGGCTAGGTGAGTCTGGTCGCCCCACTTGCTGAACTGTCGCGGCCAAGGGCCGTGACGTCCTTATGTACGACGCGGTGCGACGGCGCTACGCCCCTCCGCCACGGCCCTCCTCGGTGCTCCAGCATGGTGCGGTGGCGCCGTGCTCCTCTACCACGGCCCGGCTCTGGCATCGTCCTCTTTCGGTCTCACCAGCGCGGCGTAAAGGCACCCCACTCCTTCGCTGCACCCCACTCTGGCTGCGGTTCTCTTGACCTCACGTGTGGCAACAACACCACCTCTGTTACAATACATTGGGAAAATCAATCAACAAAAAGAGGGGAGGAGGTTCAGCCGTGTTAGTATGGTCCGTCCTCCTCCCGTTATATTGATAATAGGTGGCCAAAAAAATTAACTAAGTACGTCAATTTAATCTTGAACGTATAAAATCAACACCTACCTCAACAATGATGTCAAAATTCGGTGTCGTGGTTGACAACATCGGTGTACGTCCAAGGTGGATGGCATCTCACACCAGCTATAAAGAGGAGAAGAATGACACGTTGATCACTCCTTGCGGTGACATTGTTCTTCATCGAGGTCTTGACATTCTTCACGTTCTCCAACGAAGAAGACGAGTTATATCTCCTCCAATCCTCAACACAACCAATCTAACGCCAAAAAATAAAAATATTCTATTCTTATTTTATTAAGTCATGCCATGAGTTCAAAATTCAATAACATAATTCAATTAATTGAATTAGTGTATTGGCATGATTAAATGTGAGGAGAGGGGAAGTCAACCAATTAATGGGAAGTTTAAAAGTTAAGATGAGTTACACATCTTAAGTGGGGGGTATAGAGGTGTTAGGGAATGTGAGGGGTTGGGATCATGTGTCCCCCACCCCACCTTTATTCTCTCAAGGATAGTTAATAAAAAGTGGGTCCCACCCAACTCCCACACATATGTTATAACAACTTAGAAAATGAAATAAAATTGTAACACAGTTTTATTTACATCACATTTAAATCATTTTTAACAACTCCTCCCAAGAAAACGCACCTTTGAGAAATGTCCTCCTAAGAAAAAACCAGTGTTGCGGTTTCATTAGTTCCCTCAGATATCAATTCTGAGCACCTGATCAAAAGTTATAAAAACCCGCTCATCCATTCACTGAACGTACCCAACATAAACCTCAGAAACTTATTCTGGGCACACCAGGCCTCAAAATCAGGTTCTGTCAGAAACTGTGTACTCGTAAAATCTCATAGAAATTAAGAAAAAAATTTCCTTGAAATTTACGTGTCTTTACAAATTCAGGAAAAGTAAAAGCCATCAGAAAAGGGGAATCCTCGTAGTTTAATGTTAACGAAGATGGAATTTTGAGATTTGGGAAAACACTATGTGTTCCATCAAGTCCAGAGATGAAGAAGGAAGTTTTGGATGTTGCACATAGTTCAGATTTCTCTATTCACCCAGGAAACACAAAGATGTATCAAGATCTCCAAGAGCATTATTATTGGGATAATATGAAGAATTAGATCACTGAATATACATCAAAGTGGATGGTGTGACATCAAGTGAGAGAAGAGAGGCAGAAGTATAAGGGGACGATGCAACCATTGCCCATACCAGAATGGAAATTGGAGAACATTACCGTGTACTTTTTCACTGGAATCCTAAAGACATCCAAAGGGAACAATTCGATCTGGGTAGTTGTAAATCATCTTACAAAGGCTTCACACTTTATTTCTATTGTGATGGATTTCTCATTGGATTAACTAGCTTGGATATATATTAGGTATGCGGTAAGGCTTCATGGAGTACCACTATCTATTGTGTCTGATCTTGATCTATGATTCACCTCTATGTTTTGGAAGAGTCATCAACATGCTCAAAATACTGAACTAAACTTCAGTATGACCTATCATCCTCAATGTGATTTCCAATCCGAGCGCACTATCCAAACACTTGAGGACATGTTGAGAGCATGCTCAATGGACTTTAAAGGAGGACTGGATTAACGTCTTCCTCTAGTTGATTTCTCTTATAATAACAGTTTCCACTCAAGCATCCAAATGGCACCATATGAAGCCCTTTATGGGAAACGATGAAGAACACTAGAATTTTGGGATGTGGTTAGTGAGCATAATCTTCATGGACCATAATTTGTCAAAGAAATGGTGGAGAAGGTGAAAACCATTCAGCAACATATCAAGGTATCCCAGAGCCGATAGAAGAGTTATACAGATAACCTTTGATGAGACCTTGAGTTTAATGGAGGAGACATGGTTTTTCTATGCATATATCCATGGAATAAGGACATGAGGTTTGGAAATAATGGGATGATAAGTCCAAGGTACATTGGTTCCTTCTACATTCTTTATCTTGTCGGGGTTGTGGCCTATAAACTAGCACTTCCACCTACCATGGCCAAAGTACATGATGTCTTTCATGTATGTCTCTTAAGAAAGTAAATAACAGTCCCTTCACATGTACTCTCTTCAGAGTTGGTACAGTTATAGGATCATCTATCTTATGAGGAGAAACCAGTGAAGATCATAGATTGTAGAGAAAATTTCCTATGAAATAAGACAATTCCCCTCATCAAGCTGTTGTGGAGAAACAACAGGTTTTAAGATATGACATGGGAATCAGAGTAAATGATGAAGCATATTTTCCCACATCTAGTTTAGTGCAGGGAAAAAAATTTGAGGGAAAATTTTCTGAAGGGGGGAGGATTTTAACGAACCAAACATTCCTTAATGGAAATCCCTCTTGATCTACTTAAATGTATCTTTATGTAAAATGTTTATATAAAATGTCAACTTCATTGGTTTTATGTTTTTGAATTTCAAAATAATGTTATGAATTTTTATTTTTTCTAATATATCTATTGAACAGTGATCACATGATTAGTATAAATATAGGGCTTTAACAAATCCAATTTACTCAAACAATAGAAGTGATGACCTCATCCAGTAGATGTGCCCCATAAAAATCCCATTTTTCAGAGATCTGAAAGGAGGTTTTGTGTTTGGGTTTTTCTCTTGACCAAGCACAAGCCAAGTTTGAAGATGTTAAGCTCAAACGGGATTTCCTACGAGAGAAGGGGAAGTTGATAGAGATTACCATCTGAGCAATGTTAACTGAGCCACCCCAAGATTCTGTCACCATCGCACACCTAACTCTTTAGTCTTATGCAGGTGATATAAGGGGTTATGCATCAAGACCCTAGTACTATGGTTATGTACATTATTTATGAATATAATAGTGAATATACTCTCATTGTATTATTATTACCTTGTAAATAGTTTTTAAAGCACAAATAGTAATTTTTGTTCATGTTCAACTAAGAAATAAATTTTGATGAATTAATGGATTTTTTAATAAAATAATATTCTAATAAAATATTATTATTATTATTAAATTAATTTTTATTAGATATAAATGATCGTATTATTTTATGAATGAAATTGTAATTTTTATTAGGTTTTGAAAGCAATTTTTTTCAAAACCCGTGAATTTGTTATAAATGTTGGTTTTTATTTTAAAAGTTATAATTAAAATATTCAAAAAAGTATTCAGATAAAATTAATATTATTTCTAAATCTGGACGTCAAAATTATCCAAAGGTGAATTTTTCATAATTTTCGGATACAGTCAAATTTTCAGGTAAAAATTAAATACCTCTTAAATATATAATGTATTTTATGACATCATAATGACCCAATAGTGATGTATTAAAATAATATAAACTTTATTTTCTGACAATATATGAATTACCATTAAAATAATTCGATTTTGGGTTTGATTTATTTATTCTACAAATCATTAGTGGACCCATCAAAACATATTAATCATTTTTTCTTTTTTGAATTTTTTTCCTTAGGAGTGTGACTCACCTCCACATAAGAAACCCC
The DNA here is from genome assembly GCA_963277665.1 of Viscum album. Classification (NCBI taxonomy): domain Eukaryota; kingdom Viridiplantae; phylum Streptophyta; class Magnoliopsida; order Santalales; family Viscaceae; genus Viscum; species Viscum album. Next base: position 1,010,057,238 of record OY728141.1, on the reverse strand, counting down.
ATTATTTTAAAAATTTATTAATTTTTCCTTATAAAATATTGTTTTCCACTTCCCTTTTCCAAAAAACATGGGCAAAAAACATGGGTTGGTTTGTGTTTTGGATTAGTTTAATGTGAGGTGTCCCAAACCTAAATATTAAAGAATTCCCTCCTCTTTCATATGTAAAGAAACCCAATATCCCACTTCCTACTCCCTAAAATACTTTTTAGTTCATCCAAACTCTTCCCTTGTCTCTCTAATATCCTCCCAAGGTGCCCCAACCTCCCAAGAAGCATCTCTCAAGATATTGGTAGCACACGTCCAAGTAAGGGTTTTTTCATCCTTTCTCATTTTTGGCCAATATTCATTAAATTATTATTACCTTTTAGTTTCAATTATAAATGTTGGGGTATGGTTTTTCACCTTTCCCATACTTCCCTCTTTATGTTTTAATTAAGGGGGCCCTTTTCTCTCTCATTAAATTCCTCCCATGTACACCCGTTACAATGGAAAAATTCTGAATGGAATTTCTCTCTCCTCATTTACATTCAAGCAATTATTTTGTATCATGAATCTAAATTCCATTAAATTTGTTAGAAAATGTCTATATAATACCCCCTAAATTTACATATCCTGAAAATATGATGAGACACCCCTTTATCTTTCATATACCAGTTTTATTTTTTCTTATGTCACGACGTTATGCTGCCAAAATTGCACTGCGCTTTTCCAATCCAAAGTCCTTGTATAGGAAATACCATGCCCATTTCTATATCAAGGGTATTCACCTTTATGCACATTTAATTTTTATTTAAATATTTTCAAGTATGTATTACACATTCTTTTATCTTGTAATAAAATATTATGTTGAATGATTTGATGTTTTTTGATCCATGTGGCACACTTATGCATGATATGAAATGTTTAAGAAGGGTGCCCCCTGATAGCGCTCCAATGCATTGGGTAAAGTACAGTATCATGATATGTCATTTGAAATTTGTGTTTACACATGCTAATTCATGTTTAATGAGGGTTTACTCATTATTCATGTGCAATGAGGGTTTACTAATTCTCCATGTTCTATGAGCCTTTGCTCATGCTAATTCCATGTTAAGTGTTGTTGCCACATTTCCATGTTATGATTATAAAGGATTATCATGCCTTTATATTTATGATTCTATTTTTCCCTATTGATATTCCTATTTTCTAACATGTATTTTATTCCTCATTTTAGTCCATGATTATTTCATTACTAGTCTTTATAGATCACCCTTTTCTTATGCATGTCCTCATGTTATCCCATGCAATGCTAAGAATGAGAGAATGTAGTGGTCATGTAAAGGAAGTTTTCAATAAAGATGTTTTATTTCATATTTAAAGTTGTTATGTAATTATCCTAATCCCCAAAGACACTATACCTCTTGATCTTCTATGTTATATCAAGTGATTTTTATGCAATAAATTACGTTTAATTGTGTAATAAAAAGCAGGGTTGTTATAGAACTAGTTTTGTGGGAATGGAAATATACTATGGAAAATATAAATTAAAGCATAATGATAACACATGTGAAGATCTCAATTCAAGAGAGGATTTTATATTCCCAATATCTCTCATTTAAATCAATTACATCATTGGAACATCTCTCCATGCATTCACTTATATCCCATAGAGAAAAAAGTAACAACACCACCTAATTTTCCACCACCAAGACCACCCAAATAATAAAAGTATCCCACTTATATATAGTAAATCTTTCACATTATATTGGAATAAATAATGTAAATCCAAGTAGAATAATATATCAAGTTGATTATTTTATCATGTTTCCAAAATTATAGATAAAGGCTGATATGAAATCGTATTAGCTCTTGAGCCTTACTCTATTGAAAAATATAATTCTTGAGTTGAATTTTTATTAAAGAAGTATCATTTCAATATATATTGAGAAGGCATTCCATATAGGTGTTCTGTTACCTAATGAATATGTGATATTATTTGTATGAATAGAATTATTTTCATCAATTGTAAATCTTATTAGAGATCTATTAGCATGTAGAAAAGTTATACGTAGTAATAGACGTTATTCATAGAGTATTGATAGAAAAAGGTTAAAGATGTTGAAAAATAATTTAAGGGGGTATTTTTGTAAAATAAAATGTAATATTTTAAGATGACTGATTCTGGTTGAGAAAATATATTTTATGAATTTAATGAAAGACATAAATACTCTAAGGAGTTTTTACATGTTCATTTTTATTTGAAATAAGTTTAGAAGTTATTAAATTTTATTTATGGATTTTAAAAATTAAATTATGAATCTTGAGATTTTTTTAATAGTTTTTTAATTTTTGGAAGATTTTTTATAATATTTTTATCATTTAAAAAAAGATATTTTTTTTATGGTTGGATAAAAATACAGACATTTTTATGTCATATAGATATGTAATTCATTAAATCAATATATTTTTTTATAAATAAATAATTTTTTTGTTCTATAAAAATTATTAAAACTAAATATGATTCCAAAATACTTCGAAACTGGGTCTATAACACACTATGATTGAATGAATCTAGTGGATGATGAGTTGTTTCGGTTATAAATTATTTATAATGGAAAATTTCATGTTATATATGTGGTGAATGGTATATGTAAGAATATATTTAATCACATGTGAGCTTTAAAAAGTGAAAAGTGTCTCAAACAAAATTTAACTAAAATTATGGATTGATGATCTATATATAGATATTAATAACTTCTTCTATAAATATTGTTAATATCATATGGATTTTTAGTTTTCAACATATTATGGGGTTAAAATCTTGATGTTATGATTATTCATCATATTAACTTTGATCCCTTATGATATTATACAATATAGCTTCTGAAGATCATGTAACATTTATAAAGTCCAATATAATATAATTTTATATATTTCATGGTATTTAAATAACAATGTGTTTAGAATCACTTGGAAGCATAAGAGTCAAATAAATACTCTAGTACATATGTGTGGACACAAAATTAAATATGAGGCTAATAATATAGTATGTATTGGTTGATATTATATTATAGTTGTTATGGGAGAGTCAATTCCACAGATAAGGAGATAAATATTTTGTCACATTAAAATATTAATGAATTATAATATATTAAACCATATGTTATTTTTCTGGAACATTGTTGAATTAATGTTCCTGATAACTATTAAAATCATGATTCAATACAAATGATTTGTGATAATGATTAATGTAGAATAATGGGATTGGGATATGATAAAGGGAACCATAGATCAATATTATTCCATAAAAATAGAATATCTTTCAGAATGATTATATTATTCACATCATAACTATATCTATTCTGGTTAGTATGAAAACCACAATTATGAAGAAGAAATATTTTTGAAGAAATAACTTCAATGGAAAAAGATTTATGATAATGATAGAATATAAAAAAGAATATATATTAATCCTCAATGATACTTAAATATAGACCATTCAATAAAATAAATAATAATTAATATATTATAATCTTAGTTATAATTTATTAGTAGTATTGAATGAAATTTGAATAATCATTTAATAACATGATTCTTCAGAATTAAAGGTGAATGGTTAATGGATTTTTATATATTCAAATATTGAAAAAAATATTATTATTAAATACTAAGAGTATTGAAAATTTAAAAATTTGTATAATAATTTGTGAAAAATAAACAACTCACCCTATAAATATTTTTATAGTATTATATTGTTGAAAATGATTTTTTTAATGTTGTTGTTTTTGAATTTCGACTATATAAATGAGGATGTACGTATTGAGAGACCAATATTAAAGTTAATCTATTTCTCAATGATTATTTTATAATTAGATGATTAGTATATAAAATTTATATATTTTTTGGGTTTAATGTTTACTGAGGAAAAAATTAATGAATTATATAAATGGGGTAGACCTGTGATTTCAACATGTCTATGGAATGATATTAAAATATATTCACGTGTTGTAATGATACTTGTTAATAAAATTGATCACATGTAAATTGGAGAAAAGTAATTATTTAATTCAAAATAAATACATGGATAATGATATAGTCTAATGAATTTTGGATTAATCATTCATTGATAGTTGGTAATATACATAGTACCTGCATGGTACCAGGATAATAGTTTCGTAGATATAGCCCATTTTATGCCTCTCTTTTTTAATAAATTTTAATGAGTATGTGATTGGGACATGAAACACCATACATTTGGTAAATATAAATCCTTCATATAAGATAAATTCGTTAACAGAATCATGCATTCATTTTTGACATTATTTATTTCATATACTATATGTATGAAATTTAATGGTCATTAAATTTTGAGGTAACCATTCCCTAAATATGTGTAGTTGTAATGAGGGGAATTTATTCAATTCGGTTTTTAGAATTCCCCCACACTAATTCACTGACCCATTTTAGTTCGGTTTCACTAATCTTAATGAAAAAATAATAGGTATCATTGTTACATTACATAATTGATTGGATTATCAAAAATCACAATATTTTACTATCTTGATGTTTTGAAATTTATTTCAATATGAATAAGTAAATGAAGAAATAGGGACTAATATTTGGATATATTTTATTATTTAATCTCTTATATAATATTGTATAATAGTTTTATGGAGGATTTTATAAAGAAAAAAATGAAATCCCTCTCAATAAAAGAAGATAGAAAATCATTTTCCATGGAATATAGTAATAATTAAATGATACCACATATGGATGTAGTGAATTATCTGTAATAATAATGAAATTATAATAGATAAAACACCACTAACTTATAGGATTTTTTTATTAATTTGTTGTATAGGTAAATTAAATCTCATTCCAAAAATATCCTTTAGATAAAATAATCCATATACCCAAAAATAACAAATTTAATGAATCAAAAAATGAATCACTTTATATAATTTTTTATATACATAAAATTTTTATAAAAAATAAACAATTTAATTATGTATCTATGTGAATAATATAATAAAAGTTAACCCATCATTGTAGTGAATTAGAAAACCTAGAAATGGATTGGGAACTAAGGGTATTATTGTGTGTAATTATCTATAAGTATAAAGTGTATTAAATTGAAATAAATATTAAATTATTTGAAAGGTGGTACATGTTTTATAATAATAAAATTTATAAAATCTACTATATAAATGAATCTATGAAAGGGATTCATGAAAATATTTTATTATTAGGACAATTAATTACATTCAATGATTCCAAAATAATGATTCGTGATAACCCAATTATAGATATTAACATTTAAATTAAAATAATGAATTATATGACTATATTCATTGAAAATATGATAAATTTGTATGTTGGTAAAGTAAAATAATTATTGGTAGTCCTCAACATGAATAATCTATCATAGGAAGTCTAATTAAAAAATATATAACTGACACGATCTAAGGTATATCAATTTATTGATCAAAGTATTATCACAATACAAGTTTATATGTATGATATTTATGTTAAAATTTATATAACCACTTGAAATAATATATTGATATCATCATTTTATACATATAGATTTAAAAAAGATAATAATAAAACATTCATTATATAAATTCTGGAAAGAGAAAATTTTAATTTTTAACATTATATATGATTTAAAATATAATATGGAAACATATAGTCATATAAAATTATTTGGGGAATATCGAAAACACATATAGTAGACTTTAACATGTTTAGGAATATATTTTTATATAGGGTATCCCAACTATTTGAAAAATAATCATAGAAAATAAACCTAATAAATCAATTAATGTTTCTTTTAAAATGAGAAAAAAACGTTCTTTAGATGGTTAGTAATATGTGGTTTTGTAAAATGGTTATAATTTTTTTTAAATATGTCAACAAATAGAAGAAAAAATAATGATAAATAATTTATAGAAAGATTATATGATGCAATTTATTTGAAAAATAGATAAACATATTTTCATATTTTATAGGATTGGTTTCATGGATAATATATGTGGAATATTTAATAATATCATTCAATGTAAAGTAGTGTGATGGTTAAAATCATCCACTAATATTGGAAAATCATAATAGTAGTGAAGATTAATGGTGATAAGAAATCATCATGAAATGTTTAATATCAATCTCTATCTAACAGAATTTTTAAGATCTTATTCACTCACCTACATAATGAATGTATTCTTTTCACTATTTCTATCACCCATTATTTTTATTTCAAGTGTTGAATTTATTATATTCTTTATTGTTTTTATATCTTAATCAATGATTTAATGTTTATATTATCAAAGGATTAAAAATACTTTAATATCTCTTAAAGACCATCAAAACATATCAAAAGATAAAAATAATTATTTGAAGTAAAGTATATGAGTATATATATGATGTTGTACCTATTAAGTAAACACAAGATACCCGGTGATATAATGGTAGTAGAAAATAATTTCTACCAGACCAACCATCTATAATATTGAGTATCATCATGTAGATGGTACCTCATCTAGTGAAAAATCATTCTATTTAAGGTCTATTAGCAAGAAGTTTTCCTATAGTGGAACAGTAGTGGTTTTTTTCTAGTTTTTTCATGTTTTAATAAGACAACCAAAAACCTAGTAAAGGGTTTTAATACACTATCTATAAAAAATGGTTTAATTCCATCATAAAACATGATCTATTAATTTTATGAATGGAGTAGGTTTGGAATTAGGATCAAAACTTATTTATAATGGATTAAATATTATAGAGTGTTTTATATATAGATCTTATGGAGCATAAGATGATTATTGGGTCCTTAATTAAGTATCAAGAGAATCATCTTCTGGTTTGGGATGTTTTTGGATTTTTACATTATTAGTAAATGATTTGGTGTAATTGGGTGAGGGGAATCCATACATGACATTGTGTGTGGTGTATTTTTTGATTTATTTTTCCTAGTACATGATTTAGTTAAAAATTTATCACATGATTCGGGGTAAAAATGAGATATTATGGGGTAAACCATGGTTTATGATTAAGAGTGTTACTTTAATGCATGTTTTCCACACAGTTACATAAAAACCATGTAAAATATTATAGAGGGATCCATTTTTTTTCATAGTTTGTGCATGGTTAGAAAAATTTATGGAAAAATAGTTTAGACAGTGTTATCATTATAAGTGTATACCATAGGTTTTGGAGAACCATAAAACAAAACCATTTGATATTGAATGTTGGGATAAATATTATAAATTGACCAAAATTTCCTATTGAACACATTGGTTTCCCCATCCACTCTCCTTCCCATGTGTGTTCATACACTAGGATGTAATATTTCAATATTATTCATTTTCATCCCTTAATTATAGGGCATTTCATGAGTAATTTATATGTTATTATGGTGAAATTTCTCCTTATACTATTTTACATTTTGTTCTCCCATGTATTTCTAAAAAATTTGGTGTTAAAGTTTGGGGTATTTTCTTTAATTCTAAATGATAAAGGTGCATTCAACCAAGGGTAATGTATATTTTTTGTGGTTTAATGAGACTAATTATTAATGAAACATCTAAAATATTCCAATAATCATTATTTTTGATTAATGGGGAAGGGTGAGTATTTCAATATTTTTTTAGAAATTAATTATTATTGTATATTGTTTTAGTATCAATTGATAGTGATTTGGACCAAGTGAGTTTCTATAGCATAACATTGTTCTCTAGAGGATCATAGATCATATATTTTTTTGGGTAAACCCATAAAGATTTTGTAATATTTTCCTAATTTTCATAATTTGGATTTCTAGAAATAATTCAATAAAAAAATTACAATACGATTGCAATTAAATAATAACACCTTTTTGGATTTGATTTTGGGGTTCTGAATGGATTAACTGTCAGTAATTGGTATTATATGATCTTTAGAAGTATATTATGAGAGAATATTTCAATTAGAAAGAATAAAAAAAAATGTAGGCGGTCCCTTTAAATAAACCCAAAATATCGTATTAGTGTTCTAGTGGTGTATTGTGTGGTCCGACCGACATGGTCTTGCGGCAAACTAGTTTAAATAAACTGTGTCAAAAATTTATTTAACATTCCTAATAGTTTCTTTAGATTTCAAATTTAAATATTTTAAAGGTAAATCTATGTGGGGGTTTATGGAAATAAATTCATTTTGGTATTTAAAATGTTAATTGTCAAATGATTCATGTTATGATTACTATAAATAGTAAAGAATATAGTTTTTAGAAAATTGAAACTCTAATGGAATGGGACCCAAATTAGAAAATACTATTGACTTAGGGATTAAAAATATTTAATAGTTTTGTTAATATAGATATTATGTATTGGTATTTTTTTGAAATAATTATTGGGATTTGGTTTTAATGAAAACATTAATATTTTTAACTGAATTATTTTATGTGAACTAAAAAAATAACCTTTTGGAGGGTTTTCATTGAAAATAAAATAAATATTTTGTTTGTTATTTATAGTTACACTATGGGTGAACATGGATCCAAGGTGTATTCATAAAATATATTGTTAACATGAGAGGAAATCTAACCTAAAAGGATGTAGTTAATATAACAGTTATCAGAGGTTGAATGATTCTCCATGGGGAAGTTGGTATCATAGTAGTTTACATAAGGTAAAGCCTCTCCACTAGAGACACTAGAATTTTATGGTAAAATAGTGTGAAAGTTTCACCAAGGAGATTATTGGGCTCTAGGTATGGGCGTATTTAACCTGGAATCTAGATTAGATTAGGTGTGTGTATATTTTACCTAGTTGGTAGAGGATGTTAGGAACTGTGATTATGACTTGTTAAATGACACAAAATCACTTTCTGAAGTATAATCAACATCTTTCTGGGAGAAACTATCCACTAGGTTTATTAGGAATTTATGATGAGGTTTTATTTTTTTAATCTTTGAATATGTTTTTTTATTTTAGGAATATCTAAATGAACTATTTATAGAGTGTTTATTTTTGTTATACCATTAGTGGGTTACTAATGAGTTTTACACACTACCTTCTCAAGATTTCATGGCACATGGATTCCAATGAATATACTAATTGGTTTTTTAAGCAGTTAGGATAATTTAACTCAAGGGAGAAACATGGGAATCAGTATCGGTAAGGGAATTAGATCTATGATTGGACGTTTTAGATAATTATAATTTCAGGTTTTGGGTTTTATGGCTGCCTCGATTGTACTACATCAATGTTATATATTTTGGAAAGGTTAATTTGGACTGTTCTAAACAGTTTATTGTATGTCATTGTTATACTACATTATATAGATGTAGTATATATTTGATATTTATTATATCATTTTTATGTTGATATGTTGGTATTGTCTTTCCATCACAACACTATAGACACACATTTCCAGATAGATTCATTTTTTGTATTGGGAGGTTCACCTAACGTACAATGTATTCCTCTTTTAGATGATGTTCATATTGAATATGGGTGAGGAGAATATAAATTTAAATTAAAGTAGTTTTAATGGTTTTTAAATTTATGGATATGGAATATATGAGACTATAAAGGTGTTAGAATTTGGTATGGACCTTGTTCATGGGGCAGATCACCTCATGAATTAGGAAATTGAATTTTTCTTGGGATGTAATTATTGTTCTAGCTGATCTATATTTGCAGTGTTTTTATTTAACTTTGATTAATGAAATTTATTTATGAGGATTTGAGTTTTGGTATATTACCTAATGAATTGGTATTGTAAGAGGGTGTGTGTATGTTCATGCATCATATCAAGCATGTAGGATTTAAATTTTTTTATTTCCAAAGATTTTATTCTTAGTCCACGAACTAATTATTTTATTTTAAATGTTAGCTACACTTTATATTTGGTACATCATTAGTGTATTGTGAAATCTTACTTAACTAATCCAATAATAAATAGAGTAAATCCTACTATATTAAATTTTACTTTATTATTACAATACCTCCACTAAATAAAATTAAAATTAAATCATCATAATTTAATTACACAATAAAATATAATGAGAATATTAATTAATTTAGCATTTATTGAATAATATTTTTTAAAGAATGTTTTTAAATTTAAATATCTTTAGTATTATAATGTAGACTTTATTTGTTATAATGAAAATAAAAGTCCAAGTAAAACTTATAATGATATTTCTCTATAATATGTACTAATAATTTCATTTAAATAATAATAATATTATAAATTATGGCTTTGAAATAAATAAAAATAACATAAACTATGAACACTATATATATATATATACGTTTTAGAACTAGTGTTAATTAGTATAGAAACTATTTTTTGGTTATTATGTCTATGAGATTTTTCATTTTATGTGTTGGTTCCTTGTAAACAGAATACCTATAATGTGTTGTGGGTTGTCAGTGGACTTGTTGGTTATTAATAACCCAGTAATGGGTAGGTGAGAATGGATTTAGTCCAATGTGTGAGACCAAGTCGTGGGTTGTTGGAAAATTCTATGTTATATGAAATTGGAATATAGGTGAGTATCATCATATGAGTTTCTGACACATAAAACATGATGTTTTAGATAAGTGGAAGGTCCTTATGACCCTTTATCGGAGTGAATCTAAGGAATTGAGACTGCTCCTTTTGACATTCATGATTGACCCATGAGAGGGGTTAGTTATGTCTATGAGTGCCCCTAATTATGATAAATAGAGGTGGATGTTTTGACATATATTTTCCATTCATGAGGCGTTCTTCCATGTATGACATTTAAGAATGAAATATACTATTGGGGTTCATGTTATGAACCTTTGTTGTTTTAAATCCAATTTCAAGGTTTCTTTCATAAAGGGTAAGATCATTTAGATGTATATCCTCATTAATGTAACTTGGGGGAAATGTGGAGGATCAAACGTAAGGATATTATGATTTGGAACACTATATAGGGAGTTTAGTGTGTGAAATTTGAGAATTAATGGTGTTCATGAAAGGTAAATATCGATGAAATATGTTTCTTGAGTATCACATATGGGTTTTAGGGAGGAATATGGTTGGTACCAGACCCAATAATCTTAAAGTGTGTATCTTGGTATGTGTTGAGAGTGTAACATTTTTGTTGTGTAACTATAGAATGGAATAAAAATTTTGAGTGGTCATGTTTGGAAGATCATAATTTTAATAGAGGTAATTACTTTTTAAAACCTCGGTTTAAATTCCATAAAAATCATTAATTAATTTTCACAAGGTGTGTAAGGGGTCCTAGTGGTTTTTCAAGGGTGCATGAATCAAAGGAAGGAAAACCATGCTAACATGTGCAAGGCACATAGTAGGAACATGATCAAGTGAACTATATGGCCTTCTTATGTAAACCATGAATCCTTGGATAGTGGATTTATGCATGGACGGTGCAATGTTTCTGAAACTATGTGGAGATACCTAGGTTTCTTTTCCAATTCACATCACTTATATATTGTCTTGTGTATGGACTGGGCAGGGTTTTGAAAATTGTGTGGCACATTAATGATGAAAATTTTACAAAATTTACACTTCAGGATTCAAAAGTTCAACCCCCCCCCCCCAAATCCTCTATTGAAACCCTATTAATGAACATGGATTACACAATCTTTCCTAGGGCCATTATCCTTTGTTTTTAAGCCATTTGGATGCTATTGGGCGCAGATCGAAGCTCTGGGTATGTTTAACACATCCCTTGATTATCTTTTTGGGATAAAAGTTTATAGATGCCCACATCCTCTTCCAAAACTCAAAAACACTACTTTTAAGATGGAAATATGGTTGGGACATCAAAGGGGGTTTATCTTGGGAATTAATGATATGATTAAATGTGAGTTATTCAATGGATTTGTGGTAGGTGTTCTACAAGTTATATATAATTTTTTGCATGGATTTGGGCATATGAGATTGTGTTATTTTCCCCCCATATTTTGGGTTTAGTTCTGTTTGTCAGATTTGGTAAAATGGGTCTCCAAATGAAATTTAGACCTCATGATGATCCCTATTAGATGCATTGGGGATGATTTTACCAATTTAAGGCCACCCATGGGATGCAATGACCTTCCCAAAATTGGGTAATGAAAATGTTAAGTATGAAATTATATTGTGGTTAGGTAGAGCCCAAAATGAATATGATTATTGGGTAATTTGATGATTAATATCATATATGCATAGTTTAACCTAGGATTGATAATGGGTTAATGGGATTTTTTTCATAGAATTAAAATAAGATAATTGGGTTAATTGATATTGTGTTAGATGGCATGTGAATTGTGTTAAAATTGGTAGGTATATAATTCACATGAAATGGTGAACATGTTAAAATAGTAATGGATTTTAAATTGGGGAATATGGTCAATGGATTTTTAAAAGATAATTTTGGAATATGTTAAATGGGTTCAGGGATGGGAATTAATCAGTATTCTAAGTGAGTTAGGCATAAGAAATGGGAAATGTGGCTAAATAGTATGTACTGTAATTGAAAAAAATGTTAATGGATTATATATAGAAATTAATCCCTATATTGGTTGTTTGGATTTGTGGTTTACATTTGTTTTGGTTGTTTTTGGTAGTAATATCGTATGTGTGTGGTGAATAGATAAATAAGCATGTTCACATGGCTCGGTAGAGTTGGGTATTGACATGAGTGTCTATGTCCATAGGTTGAGTCAGATAGAGGATCTAAACTATGCCTCAAAATGCTCAAATTAATGATGGGGACTTATTTCTATATCCCTATTGGTTTCATTTGATGAGGCCACATGAACCTAGGCCTTAAGGCAAGCATGTTGTGTATGTTCTGAAGTGATTGTCCCTAGTGAGTTAGAGAACATGTCTTTTTCTCCTTATGCCCTATTATAATTAAATATACCTAATCCATTGAAAACATAATAAGAAATGAATTAAGTAATGAATATGGTATAATTTATGGAATTGGTAATAATGATAGAAATGTATTAGGTATAGTTTGTTAACTAATTTAACCCGAGTTGTCGTTATTTATCTTGTTTTTTATTTGACACATTCATTCAATTTTTATTAAATTGTATTTTTTTTAGACTCTATTGATGATGGCCTACTAATTTGTACTCACACCATGCTTGGGCGGTCGTTGGGTAACCAAGAGGACTTGATTGTGGTAGGTTTGGACAAGGGAAATTGTCTTATGCTACGGAGTTGAGTTGGGAATGGGATATACATGGATGAAGTGTTAGACTTAGATTCATAACCATTTTTGGGGATTCATATGATTGTCTTTATTTTGGGTTTACATCACTTGGGGATCAATTAGCATGAAGAAAAATTGATATTATTGATATATGGTTGTACCCAATATTGGGAGATGCTGAGTTATGTATATTTATTGGTTACTACATATTGTTTTCACTATTCGTATTCATGGCTATTTTGGATTACTCTGATAAAGAGGGTATAGTATTCCCACATCACTCACTACACCCTTACTGATAATTAGCATCCTCTAGCATATGAGGTTGTGCGCTTGAGATCATTTTGATACATGGCTCAAAGAACCAGTTTAGTGGATTTAAGGTTGCGGATGCTACAATTTGGTATCAAAGGAGTTATTTTAATAGTCTTACTATTTGGGTGGTAGATGGGATATTATGATGTTTTGGGTCTTGGAAATGAGCTCATGATTGGGAGTAGGTAACCTATGTACAAAAAAAACCCATGTAACCCAGGGTGGGAATTATTATTTTCATTGTGTTTTGTTATAATAAAATTATATTTCATCATTAGATGATTTCATTTTTTGTGTTATTACTCTTTGGTGATACGTTATTCATGGATGAAATGGAATGAGGATGTGCATTCGTGAATCATTAAAGAATCCTAGAATGATAGGTGTCACATATCATGATTGGAACACATGATATGTTTGTGTGATAAGAAAAGGAAAATCAACGTTAATATCATGGAATTTTATATAAAATGGTGTATAATAATGATGATGAAAATTGGTAAATTGAAAAAATTTAAATAAATTGTTAAAGAATAGTTTGATTAATGTAAAATTATAAACAAGTTAAAATTCTTAGTTTTGATAAATTTTAAATATTGAATAGTGTCTAAAGGGGATCAGATTCTATCATGATGGTAAAATGGTTAATGAATTATTGTTTTTTAATGGTTTTTAATGTTTTCGGATAAGTTTTGTAACATGTTTTAAAAATGTGAAAGGTGTTCCAATGGTATATATTTGTGGTATGAACATGGGAATAGATTTAAAAGAGTGTACCTAATAAATGTATTGTATCTAGAATTTTTGAATTGCCCAATTTTGTCCATTACTCATGATATGAATGGTTGAGTGTGGTATTGTGGATGAGATCATGTATGTTGGAATAGTGTCTGTAGAGTATGTTGAGTATAGAAAAGCCTGTATTTTTCATTTTTCTCTTCACCGATTGGACTTCCCTTGAGATGTTTATTGATGATGATATTTTGAAATATTAATTTTAATATGTAGGTATTTTTGAAATGTTGGGTAAATGGAACGTACTAATGTTTAATCCTTTGCGTTTTCAAAATAGTGGGGTTAATTATAAAAAATATGTAGTGATAGAAATTTTTATGAAGAACAATATTGAGTATTCCTAACGTTTCTTATCTAAATCTTGTATGGATTTTTTGGGTAGCGACAATTACATAGGATGATACTTTGATTATATATTTGGATACCTTGATGCATATAGATTTGAATATATGGGGGTGTTTCTTTTATGCTTTAGGTACAACTATTACCTTGATGGATTTGAGATGTAGTTTGATAACGTGAAGTAGGTAACCCTAGGGGGTCATAATTACATGGGTTGTATGTTGAACTTAGGGAAAAGTGTCTTATTTGTAGAATCATTATTTATTAGTGTTTTTACATGGGTTCCATGACCAGTGGGGGTTTTTACTTTTCAAGATGTGTTTTGGACCCAAGGGTTGGGTTTTTTGGATTGTTGTGATGATATGTGTGAGTATTGTTATAGATAGACCTAAAATGAATGTTGTTGGGGTGAATTGGATGCAGTGTTCCAAAAAAGTGGTAGGAAATCCACCCAATAATGATGAATTTTTGGGTGTTGATGTTTGTGGCATAGATAGACAGGTACTAGTGATTTTTTACTCTTACCATATCAGGGAGTGAGTATTATTCTACCATTGAGAGACAACCGTGAATGAGTGTTCAACCAATTTTTTAGTTCTCTTTGTTGTGTGAGGCATAGATTGATGTTTCTTATTTCAAAAAGTGATGGTTATAATAAAGGGATAGGTGGGATGTTAAATGGTTTTGGAGATGTGTCTCGAGTTGTAATTATGTGTTAGTAGTCTTGGGAGAATTAAGGGTGACCTAGTGGTAAGTTATCCATGTGTTGTTGGTGATATGGAATGTAAAATACGAGAAATTATTTAGATGTTGAATCTATGTATGATGCGTACCATATTTTTTGGGTAAATATTATTGTTTTTCCCTAGTTCTTTCATAATGTGGCACCTGAATTCTTGTGTTTGGTTGTAATGGTTGGTTTGGAAGGGTTGTGTCATATAGATATATAACTCATCTATTTAGATGATGATTAACAGAGTCCTTGATGTTGTTTTTGGGTAGATAATTCAAGGGTGACACAAGTGGGGTTAGATGAGTTTTTTATGATGGTGACACCCGAAGGTGAGGGTGGAGTCCTTGTTGGGATTGTTTGCACGACATGTATGATTATTGGGTGAAATGTTGGGAATTCCTTGAGGTCGATGGAGTTGAATGACCAAGAGGCTTGTTCAGACTTGTAGGAAGGCATGGGGCTAGGCTCTAGTGATGGTTTTACAATGAGTATGGGGGATTTTTTAAGTTTTTGTGGACTCACTAATATGAAATAACGTGATGGATGCAAAGAGTTCTAGATTTGGGAACATGCTAGTAGAGCACGATTCAGATTGGGATGGGAGAACATGTGACACGAGATAAGTGCATGTTGTTATCTATGAAACCAAAAAAAGGAAGTCTATATTGGTGAAATATCATTGGTTTTGGTTGTTATGTTGCACCTATATATTCTAGTTATTAACTGTCAGAGCCACACCAGAAAAGATAGAGTGATGTTCTGGTAGTAAGGCTAGTGGGAATATTGTTTCGTGACAATTTGGTGAACATTCATGGAGTAGTTGTCAGGGATAGATGAAAATCACATCTGTGTAGTGGTGACTAAGTGATGATGAGATTTATATGGGTAGGTAATCATGAAAATATTGGAATGTCATTATGTCTCATTTTTGTAGGTGACATCTGGGTTGAGTAAGTTTTGGTAGCATTCCTTGACAACTTTGGGGAATAAATATAGCTAGTGAAGATCATGATCAATATTTTTACATCATCCTAGGTATGCCAAGAAAGATCTATCTTTATTCCAAGAGACTTATATATGGTTTGGTTGGATATGGTAAATCATGTATTTAATTCCCATTGGTCAGTATATGTGGAACAGGATGAAAGGAATACACCATCAACTATTTGGGGGGAGGTCCTCAGGATGGACAGGTGAGATGAACGTTGTGGGTGTCGTGCAAGGAAGTCAAGAACAAGTACAAGAAGATGTTTTTTTTCTTTTGATTTTTGAAAATCTAGATGGCCACACCCATGTTTTGGGAGTTCCCCATATAATACATGTGTGAAACATGGTGGACGTAATTCTTTGGGTAAGTGATGGTAATAGAACTCCTATGGTTGTGGGTGACATGTTAGTCATAGATGTTCATATTACAATATGGGGTTGATGTGGTGGAATCAACATCCCAATGAGAAACCTATGAGGTTTACATTGGGTTCCTTAGAAGTGGGTTAGGTGGGCCATATTTTTGGTGGGTTTTTGATCAATGAATTAGTCTATAACTCAAGGTGGCCATAGGTGAAATATGAAATGTTTGTTTTATAATCGTTAATGAAATAAAAAATGGTGGTTTTTTGTTAAAAACCTCAATGGATATTGATATTTCATTCTTGTAGGTCTTATTTAATTACAATGCGGTTCCATTATGTGTGAATGCGTCTTGGTCAGGTGAGTTAATGATGTGCCAGTCATGAAGGAGAGCATTTCTAGGATGGGTCATCCAGGGACAACCTAACATAGTAAATTGAAAACAATAAATGAGGTGATATATAAACCAACTTCAATTGGTGTTTTTGAATTTAAATTTTGTTACAAATGGTTGGAATTGGGTTTTTTAAGGACATATTTTTCATTAGTTAGGGTATGGATGGTAGGAGTGCATGTGTTTGAAATGTTGGTGGGTGTGGTGGAGAACGATGATAGTTTAGAGTGTAGTGGATGTTGTGACATTGGAGTTCTACCTATAGTCTAGGAATGACATAGTAGGATCATGGTACAGTGATTAGACTCAATTCAAGATGTTCCTTAGAGGGTTAAATAGGGGTAGCATTCCAATAGTGTAAGATTAATGTTATTGGACGAGCCAATTGGGGTAGTCTATGATGGAATGGGAAAAGGAACAGATGCAGTAAGTGGTTACACATATTGGATTGACACTTATTGTGGTGAGTTCCTTCCTAAAATTAAGATATATCTCAGTGACGTCAAGTTGTTCTTAGTCCAAGAATGGATGGTGTATGGATTTTTTTTTAGGTGTTTTCAACAGAAAAGATGGATTCCAATACCAGGTGAATTTATTCTAAATGTTTGGGTTTAGTAAGTTGGTAATGCATTTTGAATGTTTTGAAGGTGAGTTCTTGTGATGTTTCTCCTTTTCATAAGTCGGGTTTCAAATCATAGTAGAATGTAAGATGTGAGTTAATGTTTATGGTAGAGAGAATCAGAGCGGGAATATGGTCATTTGATGATGTCAACAGTACTTTAGGTTGTAGGGACTTGAGTAAGTACCAATTTTTTGGGTATTACTTAAGGATGAGCCTTGAGTTGAGTTTAAACAGTTGAGTTCTATGAGTGGTTTGGGTATGTTTTGATTTTTGAATGTGGAATGGGACTATTGAGCCTCGAGTCATGGATCGATGTAAGTTGAAAAATGTGGTTGGAACCATTGTGTTTCTTTTGGATTATACAATGTTTTCATTCACTATCAGTGTTTTTGGATGTAGAGTGAAATGGCACCATGTGATTTTTGTCATGAGTTGTGAAGAGGATTGAGCTAATGGGGTGTCGATTGGCTCTTCCCCGATGGTATTGTGTTGTGAGTGAAGTCTGGGTAAGTTTCATTTTTAGAATATTATATTAATATTCAATATGGAATTCTAGTGGTTAATGTGTAGTTTGAGGATGATGCATCTTCTGATGAGAATCTGGTTTTTTTTGGATTATAGTACGAAGTATTATTGGGAGAGACTATGTCATTGGTCATGTTTGTGGAAGAATGGGAATGTTCAATAAGATACCTAGTAAAGGGATATGAATATGCGAGTATAATGGACTAATCTATTTAACCTGGATGTTCATTGATCCTTGTGAGTACATCTAGAGGATGAGTTGTTATTGGGTGTGGAGTTTTTTATATCCCGGTTTTCTTAGAGATAAATACTTTTTTAAACTCTGGTTTAAATCCATCATAATTGGTTAATTAAGTGTTCACATGGTGTGTGAGGGACCATAGGGGTGTTTCATGTGTGTGGGGCATGAATGGAAAGAAAAATAGAGACAACCTATGAAAGGACACGATTGGTTCACAATTAAGTAAATCGTGAAAACTTTTTAAGAAAACCATGAAACCATGGACAATCTACTTTCACATGGTTGGAACATGGTTAGTCAATAATGTGAATCTAACTAGGTAACTGAGTGACTTCACTTCCCTGATATAGTGGGTTGTTAATGGTTTGTTTATTATTAGATAAACAATAAGGGTAAACGGTGAGGCCCATTAATGTTGAAACATTACAAAATTTACACTTTGGGATTCTTTTGTCCCCACCCAATTTTCTCCCCCATTTAATTCCTTGAAAAAATGGTGATGAATTTGGATGAAGAAATATTACCAAGGGAAATTAGCCCTCAATTCTAAGCTATTTGGATCACTATTGGATATGGATCAAAGCTACAGGTTAGTCTAACACATCACTAACATCTCTTTTATAGATTATGGATTTCAATTTCTTTAATCCTCTTATGAAACTATAAAACCTTATATTATAGTGAATCCTATGTTGGAAAATCAATGGGGGATTGGATTGGGATCTAAGGCTATGATTAATAGTGTTTTCAACAAAGTATTTGAGGTATGGGGTCTGAATGTTATATCCAATATTTTTTAGATCGATTTGTGCATATGAGATTGTGTTCTTATTTCACCCTTATTCTGTTTTTATATCTTTTCGGTATATCTAGTCAAATGGTTCTCTAAATGACAATTTCAACCCATAATGATCCATATGGGATGTATTGAGAATGATTTGACCAATTAGGGCCACCATTGGGGTGAGCTAACCATTATGGACATGGTTAATTTAAATAATAACTATTAAATTGTATTCTTCTTTGGAAGAACCACAAATGAAAATTATAATTGGATAATTTGTTGATTTATATGGGATATGGATAGTTTTTCCTTGGATTGATAATCGTATATGGGGTTGTTTGGTGTGGAATAAAAATGTGTTCATTGGGTTTGTTGAGATTGTGTCAAATGATACGTGAATCATGTTAAAATTCTTATGTGGATAGTGCACATGAAATGGAAAACATGTAAAAATAGAAGTGGCTTTTAAATTAGAGAATATGTTTATTTTATTTCCAAAATGGAATTATGGAATATCTTAAATGGGTTAATTCATGGGAATTTGTGAATATGTTTAGTGATTTTGGAATAAAAATGGGAAATGGGGATAAATAATATGTAATATATTTTGTAATTGTGTTAATATATTGGGTATTGATATTAATCCCCATGTTGATTATTATGATTTGTGTTTTCAATTTTTTTTGTTTTTTTGTTTTAATAGGGTATGTGTGTAGTGAGTAAATAAATAAGAATGTGCACTAGGTTAGGTATAGTGTTATATTTAAATGAGGTTCTATTCCCACAAGTTAAGTTAGGCATATGCTCTAAACTCCAACCGAAAATGCATGAATTATTAATGGGGACTGTGTTTTATTCCCCAAAAGTTTTCATTTGATGAGACCACATAGACCGAGGCTTCTAGGTGAGTGTATTGTTTATGTTGTGATGTGATTATCCCTATGGAGTTAGGGAAATTTTATTATTCCACTTATGATTTTCTTCTATTGAATATACCTAATCCACTGAACACATATTGAGAAATGAATTAATTGATGAATATTGTATAATTTACTGTATTTGTAATAATGATACAAATGGATAATGTAATGGTTTTTAACTAATTTCACCTAATTTTTAATTATTTATATTTTATTTTATTTTACATTTTGATGCACTATTTATTGAACTAGATATTTTATAGACACTATTGGTGGTGGCATATTGAGTTGCACTCACACCCTGATCAGATCTTCATTGGGTACCCAATAAACCTTCATTATTGAATGTTCAGACAAGGAAAAAATCCTGATGCTTGGGAGTTGAGTTAGTATAGGGATATTCTTGGATTAGGACATGGAGTCAGGAGCATTTTGGGGCATTTAGCTATATGTATTTATTTTGGATTTCATTCCCTTGTGGCGTAGTTATCATTAAATTAATTTGTTATTGTAGATTTTTGGTTGCATCCAATTTGGGGAGATTCTTACATTTGAAGATTATTTACAAATACATGTCTTTTAAGCTATTTATAATCATATATTTTGTGACTTAATCTTATAAAGAGGTTATATTATACTGATATAACTCATTAGACCCTAGCTACAAGTTGGAAACCTATGGAATTCGGGGAGGCACACATGAGTACAAGTCACGACCTAGATTGGAGCACCAGTTTAGTGGATTCCGAGTTGAGGAAATTATGATGTTAGTGGGTTGATCGCAATGAGATGGCCTAGTTTTAGAAAATCATAGAGGGTGTTACTTTTTATATTTTTTTTCTCGTGGGGGAATAAAGGTTAGTGGATTAGGAATGTGAATTGTGATTGATGAAATATGGATTGTTAGTGCTCAATTCATAAATATATGATCTATTTGTGATATAGAATGAAAATATTAATATATGAGAAAAAAATAATGGAAAATAGATTTTTTAAATAAATTTTTCCATTTTATGTGTGGTCTGAATAATATAAACACATACACTTGTAATGTTTAAAAATAGTAGAAACCATGATTACACTGAGTACCATTTTGTTTGTGCTGATATGGTCTTCGGTGTAATGAATTTTGTCTATCTGTATAGAATCATGATATTATATGTGTAGAAACAATTATGAGGAAATATTTGGTGAGATGAAATGAATGATACAATGATGAAACATGAAGTAGGAATCATTTTTTAACATGGGTAATACATGAGCATGTGTTAGGAGTGGCATCACAAATTTTGTCTTGATGAGTCCAATTTGTTTCTACATTATAAGAGTAGTATGGGATTATTTGGGGGATGTTGAATATGACATTAATTATCAAATGGGTTTGAATTGATTTTTACAGTTTTAATTATTACTATTGTGGGTGATGTTCCCTTGATTTGAGAAGATTTGTTTATTTAATTTTCAAAATAATGCTCATTGGTGAGCAGTTATATTCCTGGAAACCCATAATGTTTGGTGATAGAAGGATAATTAGATGTGGTAGGATTTAGAATATTATAGTTTTTCAATGACTAATTTCCTTATAAGGTTGGGAGTGTATTATTATACAACGGGATGAGACTCTCATGTATGGAAGATTCACATCATTGAGATCTATTGGTTGATGACCATAAGTTCTATTTAATGATTGTGAACAAGTGAAATGGAACATCGATGGTGCCATAATAAATTCAACATATAGATATTGACATGGATTTAGTTAGGGTCCATGTTTTGTACTTGGCCTTGCGATAATCAAACGTGATCAGAATGTGATCAGGTTGGTAGTTCCCCAATCATTATGGTTGGTGATGGTGGAAATGGATAGTTGATAATCTACTGGTGAGATGATCTAAAAATATATGTATGGAATATAGTGGGAAGGATTAGATGATTAGAACATGAAAAAAATGATTAGATAATTATAATTTGTTTTTTTAATGATGAATTAATAAATAAAAAGTAATGTCTTGAGGAAAATAATTTTTTGGGTTTCTTGACATGTATTTGAATTTGGTCAGTTAGAAACTATGTAAAGTGTACTGTTTGGAATGATGAGTATGTTTTAGATGTTTACTCGTCCAAATTTCAGGGGGAGTAATATAATTATTTGGAATTTCATTGATGAGAGTTGTTCATTAGGTTTTTTTATGTTTTGGAATTGTGTAAGTACCATATTTAGACCATTTTTTGTCAATTCATGAGAGGGGTGGTTTGTGAAACACACTATAGGGTGTCATTTTATCAATGGGATTGTTTTCCTATAAGAAAATCCAATGGTAGTTCTTTAATTAATTGAAAATATCAATTACTAGAGGTTTTTTATAGTTTGAAGTAGTATATGTCTTTCGTTTAGTTAGATAAAGACAATTATAATTTCTCTGTGTCTAATGAAATGTGTGAGTGTACTCTTGGTTATTAGATAATGTGTCTATGTAGTGGCTTGTATTTGTGTTCTTTTTTTATTAGGGAATTAAATTTATTCTTCCACATTCACATTATGTATTTTATGATTGAACATGGTGATTGAATATGAATTAATATTGAAATTTGTTAGAAGATTCAATTGGATTACCATTAATACTTCTCGAGGATGATTGGTTTTATTGTTTTGTGTATCTAGTACCCAATGTTCATCAAAATTTGAAATTTAAATATAAATATAATCTCTTAATTTGGAGGATGAAATGAATTTTTCACAAGAAATCATGAAAGTTTTATGAGGGTTTAATTCCTATAAAGGGTTCTATTTTATATGGATCATGGAATGTGATGTTTTTATATTACTATAATAAATCCCAGTGGATTCAAAGTATGTTTTTAGAGATATTTATAGTTTTATTTACAATGTGAATAGTTTATTTATGATATTTGTTGAGAAATAGTGTATCACCCTATCTAAAGCATTACAGCTAGTTAGGATTGTTTATTGAATGATTTAGTGTAGAGACCCGTATCTTGACGTACATGGACATTACATTACATTTGCGGAATACTTAGTACATAACAAAAACACACACTAAAGGATCGTAATAGTTTAGTGTCTTTGGAAACTCGGAACGTAATCTTCTAATCGTGGTGAAAGTTCTTCAATATCTCCCATAAAGGTCATCCTTTTTTTCTACCTAAAACCTTTCTTTATATCCTGGGGAAAAGAAAACATAAAAGGGTGAGCTCAAATGCTCAGTAAGGGTAAACAAAGGAAATATCAATCACATAATTTTCATAAGAACATAACATTTTTGGAAATCTTAACCTGCAAAAGAGAGCATAATTTCATAACATGGGATAAATCATAGTAGTGAAATGAAATCATAACTTAAAACATTACTCATTGTGGCATACACACATAATCATAGAAAATCATTTCTTGTTAGTCAAGACTCATTGCCAAGACTATCTTAGTGGACAAAGTCCCTTTCTGAATCGAGTAATCCTCGTTTCAGTCCTGTTTCACTGAACCGGTATAACCTACCATTCCAGCCATGTCTATCTCATGAGATATAAAATCTTTACCCAATGCATTGGAGGGAGATATAGGTCCCACCCATCTCTTAATGAATCCTTTCTTATGTGTGCCACAAAATCATAAATCATACATCATTTCATAACCCATGTAATAAAAATGGGATTCTTAAACAACATGACATCATAAAACCATTCATATAAGATAAAAGAATTCATAAACATAATTCCATCACAACATAGTCAAATCAATGTAAAAATATGGATAGAAACAGAACTCTTTATTATCTTAGATGGAAAATAATTTTGATAAAACACTTGAATTGAATTCTTGAGGAAAATATCCTTTCTTCTTCAAAATCAATTTCTTTTCACAAAACATCATGCAACTTTAAAAGAAAGAGATTTTATTGAAAATAGTCATGAAATATTTTAGAGGAAGCTTCATGAAAATAAGGCTTTATAAAACAGTAGAAATCCGTTCGTGCCGTATAAGTTAAAAAAAAACATTCTTCGTACTTTTGTCGGAAAAGTCAAAAAGTACCTCGTACGACAAAAGATTCCTTTCATACATATTACTAAAAACTCACCGAAGGGTAAAAATGGATTTAAACAATTGTAGGTGGATGGAAATAATATTACATTTTGATGAAACATGGATGTGGATGATAAAATACACCCCAGTAAATACTTACGAATAAACAATCTCGGATAAAAATGAGATTGTGATATTTCCCTTACCTTAGGTCCAATTTGCTTCGTATGTGTCCGAACCTCCTGTATAATGATTTAAATAATGTCATTGACTTATTACAGAATCATATTCATTGTTATGATATCATATATGGTTCACTTATGACATTATATTACCCGTTCTTTTGTAAATTCCATGTTAAAGAAGCGTTTTGGGTAAAATCGTTTCATTTATCGTAGGTGTTTTGACTTGTTGTTCTTGACATCATTATTACTTATATCATGATTTACTTACTTCCAGAATATAAAATATGATTTATATATCATATATATTCAGTATATATATATATATAATAGATAGATAAATAAAATGAAAAACACCGTTCATGGAGACGGTAGTCCATACGTACGCATGAACGCTGTTTTTCTTTCCTTATTGTCTTGAAATGGAAGTAAGTAGATGACATACATTTGTATATATATATACATAAATCCAGTAGCTTTATAATGTCATGTATTTCATTATTATTTCTTATATATACATTATAATCATTCTTAAATGGTTAACATGGAGAATGAATCTCATCGCGTCGTGGAGACGGTATTCCGTACGTACGCACGAGCGATGATATCATTTCTATAAATATTGAATTGAATTGGAGTGGATTATAAAATATATCAGAATCATTATGATGTTGTAATAACTATGTATAGTTATTCTTTACACCATTATACCCATCCATGTAAGGTGGTGGTGGAAAATAGATTACACCGCGGCGTGGAGACGGTATTCCGTACGTACGCACGCGCGGTGATTTCTTTTTCCGTAGGATGGATAGATGGTGAAATAGGGTTGTTTCGTACTTATAATAACATATCAGTATATGAGTGATACTGATGTTATTACTTCATAATGAAACAACCTAAGAAGAAGAAGTGGAAGAAGAAATAAAGATGAAAGAATTGGTAACGGTAATTACCTCTTCTTTGAAGTGCCTCTTTGAGACCTCCTCTTAGGGCACTAGAATTGGTCTTTGAGGAAGACTAGAACCTCTAGGATGTTGCTAGGGAAGTGGAGAAGGGATTTTGGCAGGGGTTGGCCGAGCTTGAGTGCTCAAATTGGTGTGAGGAGGAGGGGGAGGAGGTGTCCTTTTATAAGGGAGGAGAGGGGCACCTTAGGAATTCTTAAAAATATTAATTTATAATAAATATAACCCCACTTAAAAACCTCCAAAAATGACTCATATTCGAAGCTTAGATGAGATAGGGTTGTAATCTCATCAACCAATCAAATTTATACATGTTTGGATCTTATTTTAAACCTTATCAATTAGATTTAACTCTAAGTTAAATAATTTAACTTTTACCGTGTCTTTTTGTTTTCTTTCACTATATGGTTAATACACTTACTATAACATGCCAAACGAACCCCAAATTGTATATTATTAATACATATATCCTTATCTAAGTCATTTGGCCGAACCTTAGATTTTTAGGAATAAAATAACAATTAATAATATAATATTTGATTTAAAAACTATTTTGTGTCAATTTTGACACTATTTGATATATGATTTTTTTGAAAGTCATAAAAGAATTATATATTAGAACCAAGTTGATTAAATCAACACTAATATATCATAGTAACCTAGAAAATTAGTGGAATTCATAAAAAGTTTTAAATTACATTTATTTTGGTATTTATATTATCAATTATGTCAATATTTCATTAATAAGATAATTACTGCATCATCTTTGTGTCATAAATACATTATATTATATGCTGTCTAAAAATTACAAATAAAATACCATCATGTAGGAAATCCTTTTAGCTTTCTAATGAATATTTATAGTCGAATTTATCTTATGTATAACCCCATATTAAAAATGATTTACTTATTAAACTTTGATTTTAACTATTTTAACCCTTCTTTAAATAAATTAATAATAAATGTCCTAATCTAATCCAAGTGGGCCTAAATGGTCATATTTTATTCCTAAGTTTGTTTTTGGTCGAATTACACTTGTCCAATAGAATTAGGACATGTGTTAGGGTAATATTAATATCATATTTACCCTTAGTTACCCTATTTACTATTAACCGTGGTAAAAAAAGTAAAAAGTTACTATTCACCAAAAAATTATTTTCATCTCATTGAACCACATTTTAGTCCTTGATATTAACCGTGTCTCTCGGATTTTCGAAATTCCATTCACAGAAGCGGTAAAATTAAGTTTTATGCAAAATTCCGTTTTTAACCTACCACTTAGTGGTTTCACTATTCATCAAAAATTGAAAGTTTTCAGAAAAATGCCAAAATTTCATCCTAAGCTATATTTCATATTCCGAATTCAAAAATGAAGTCTATTTTACCAAATTCATAACATAGAAGTTTCATTAATTAATGTTATAATTAAATCCCGCTGTTAAAACAAATAGCGTGTTTTTTAAGAAACAAAATCTATCAAAAGATTGACACTTGATTATGTCTGGTTTAAATGTGAAATTACAAACAATGACCAACATTGTATTAAATTGTAAAAATATATTCTAAATATACTTTAAAACCACTCAAATTAATAATTTATCACTATTAATTATTTCGATTAAAAAAATTGTTTTTAATTATAATTTAGTAATTTTCACTATTCATTAGAATATGAAAGTTATCCGAAAAGTACCAAAATTTCACCTTAGGCTAAATTCGATACTCCGAATCCAAAAATGAATTCCATTTTGAAAAATAAAATTTACAAAATTTCCAAAAAGTGGTTATTACTATTCATAACGGCTAGTTTTATTAATATTTTAATAGCATATCGTTGTTTCGTGAAACTCAGTATTGCGTACTACACACGCTATCGAGGAAGGTCGCGATTGCGTGTAACGGAAGGAAAGTCAAGGATGCGTATTGTGAAAGCTTCTTTTGTTGTAGCGTACAACACAAGACATTAATGAAATTAAAAAGAATATTTTTCATAAAATCTTGGGGCGTTACATTCTACCCCCCTTAAAATGAATTTCGCCCTCGAAATTCGTCGGGGTTATAAATGGTTTACTATTCAAAATTTTCTTTGATAGAAACCCACATCGTAAAAAGGAATACCAAAACATGGCTTTAAAAACTAAAGATTGAAATGTAACGATTACCCAAATATACTAATCACTGGGTTTCCACATAGGTGAAAATATGGATATGGAAGAAAAATCTAACCATCATGTTCTGATAGAGAGTGGTAGAGAACATGGCTATGGAAAAGCCAGTAATCACAAATCCATAGATTTGTGATGATATAAGGTACCATCTGATTCATCAGGTATAAGATCACTAGGACAACATTTTTGGTTTTCAAGATCATTTCCCTAAAGTTGAAAATTTGCTTAGAATAAATACTTACTTTATTTTGGTAAAATATCACTTTTGTTCGTGCCTTGAACAATTTCTACTTCATCTCTTAAATAAATGAAGTTGAATTTGTTATTCGTGATGTGTTAGCAGATCATGTGATAGAATGACAGGTCATTCCATCTGTCTCAAACAAAAGGTTAGCAAAACTTATATACATAAGTCGATCTATAGTGAGATTAATCATATATTGTTCCTAAAATGGACTTATACTTCATATATCATACTGCTTAATATAATAAAACTAGTTTCTACTAAACAGGGACTTCCTGTAGGTCAGTGGTAGGCGATAAAGGCCAGTCGCACTTCGGTTGTGGGTTCGATTCCCACAGCCTTGTCCGAAGCGATGGGCTGTCGCCCGTCCTGCAGGTTGTCCTTTTTCCAAAACTACTATAACATCCCATCAATAATATCGTCCAACACAATCCATTCCAATTTTTAGGCTTATCCATAATACTGCAGTCCACTCTCATAACATAGTGAAAACAATTACCAGAGATTTAATATCATCGTTGATCCCCATATATCATAAGATATGTTTTTTTTGGTCACATTCCAAACATTCAAAGTCCTTAATCATGTATACTCTTGAATACCCATTGAACCTTAGTGAAAACTTGAATGCAGTTAAAAGTTAACACTTTACACATACCAAAATCCTCAAAATTATTTATACTCAAACCATGATATCACTTAGTCCTTATATCAATCATGAGCTCATGAATACTATTAAACATTTCATTTTCTCGTCTTCATTATGCGCATATCATCTTATTTCCAAAAAAAATATCTCAATCACTTTGAATACCACATCAATAAATACTGCAATACTCAATGATACAACATTATTTTGGAATCCCATTACATAAACACTTAATCATTCCACCACATCGTTTTCATATTCAACATTGCCAATAGTGATCGCATGTGATTTCCCTTTGTCCTTTGCCTTCAGTGGTTGCTCATGTTGATCATCACTAACCCTTGGATTAGGGAAATTATTAGCATAATGCCCCATTTCCTTGCACTTGAAGCATTGAAGTGTTGGCGGTGCGTTCTCTGCAGTGTTTGCTTTATCATTAGAAACCCTTTTTCCATTACTTCGACACTCAGCTGCTCGATGACCTTCTTTTCCACACTTAAAACATTTTCTAGTCCCTTTTAGACAATCTCCACCATGCTTCTTTCCACACTTTGTGCATAAGGAAACATTCATCTTCTTTTCACCATTATTCTGAGATTTCTCCTTGAACTCCATCTTTCGTTTCTTGTCAAAACCATGAGATGGATATGTAACACCAACTTCCATTTCTACCTTGATAGCACAACGCACAATTTCTTCATAGCTACTGAAGTCTCTTATAGCTAATGCCCTTCGAAGACTTGGTTTTAAGCCACTGAAAAATCGATCAACTTTACTTTCAAGTTGGATGATAATTCCAGAAGCATACCTTGCAAGTCTTGTAAAATTTGCTTCATAGGTACCAACAGGTTCATCGTCCCTTTGCTTCAGTTCAAGAAACTCTTTCTCCATCTTTGTTCGAATAATACGAGGGAAGTACTTATTGAAAAATAAGTTCTTGAACTCGTCCCATTCCATAGACTCAATTTCATCCCTTTGCCTTGTATTCTTAATAATATTCCACCATTGATCAGCATCTCCTTCCAAATGATACACTTCTAGGATGACTTTATCATGTTCAGAACATTGAAGAACTGAAAATATCTTTTCAGTAGTACTAATCCATTGTTCAGCAACTAATGGATCAGT
Organism: Viscum album; assembly: GCA_963277665.1. Lineage (NCBI taxonomy): Eukaryota > Viridiplantae > Streptophyta > Magnoliopsida > Santalales > Viscaceae > Viscum > Viscum album. The sequence goes on along the minus strand of OY728141.1, from coordinate 1,010,027,680 downwards.
AGACCCACTGAAAGAAGGTGGACGCTGCCTCATGAAGGATTCAACAGAATGTTGCTCCTTCCTTTGCTCGTTTGGAAGTCCTGCATGATTCATAGCTTGAGAAAGTTGTGTGATCATGGCTACAAGATTTTGCATTCCATCTCCTATATCGTTTGGTTGCTCAGGGGTACAATCATTGCATTGCCCATCACATTCCGCGTTAACACGGTTCCTTCGGGTTCCAGCCATCGTCTAAAACCCCAAAAGAATTGTGTGAGAGGGAAAAATCATGCTAGGGAAAACAACATAATAAAGGGTTAGTACCCTCAATATCTAACATCTTAGGTTAAATTCGAAGATCGTTAGCGTAATTCTAGGACTATAACCTATACGTATAGTTAACCTTAGAGACATCCCTAGACATACCGTAGAAATATCTCTAGGGATCTCACTAAAGTTATCGCATCCTAGTTTCCAAAGGTTGACTAAACCTTTCCTCTGATACCAACTGTGGAGACCCGTATCTTGACGTACATGGACATTACATTACATTTGCGGAATACTTAGTACATAACAAAAACACACACTAAAGGATCGTAATTGTTTAGTGTCTTTGGAAACTCGGAACGTAATCTTCTAATCGTGGTGAAAGTTCTTCAATATCTCCCATAAAGGTCATCCCTTTTTTCTACCTAAAACCTTTCTTTATATCCTGGGGAAAAGAAAACATAAAAGGGTGAGCTCAAATGCTCAGTAAGGGTAAACAAAGGAAATATCAATCACATAATTTTCATAAGAACATAACATTTTTGGAAATCTTAACCTGCAAAAGAGAGCATAATTTCATAACATGGGATAAATCATAGTAGTGAAATGAAATCATAACTTAAAACATTACTCATTGTGGCATACACACATAATCATAGAGAATCATTTCATGTTAGTCAAGACTCATTGCCAAGACTATCTTAGTGGACAAAGTCCCTTTCTGAATCGAGTAATCCTCGTTTCAGTCCTGTTTCACTGAACCGGTATAACCTACCATTCCAGCCATGTCTATCTCATGAGATATAAAATCTTTACCCAATGCATTGGAGGGAGATATAGGTCCCACCCATCTCTTAATGAATCCTTTCTTATGTGTGCCACAAAATCATAAATCATACCTCATTTCATAACCCATGTAATAAAAATGGGATTCTTAAACAACATGACATCATAAAACCATTCATATAAGATAAAGGAATTCATAAACATAATTCCATCACAACATAGTCAAATCAATGTAAAAATATGGATAGAAACAGAACTCTTTATTATCTTAGATGGAAAATAATTTTGATAAAACACTTGAATTGAATTCTTGAGGAAAATATCCTTTCGTCTTCAAAATCAATTTCTTTTCACAAAACATCATGCAACTTTAAAAGAAAGAGATTTTATTGAAAATAGTCATGAAATATTTTAGAGGAAGCTTCATGAAAATAAGGCTTTATAAAACAGTAGAAATCCATTCGTGCCGTATAAGTTAAAAAAAAAACATTCTTCGTACTTTTGTCGGAAAAGTCAAAAAGTACCTCGTACGACAAAAGATTCCTTTCATACATATTACTAAAAACTCACCGAAGGGTAAAAATGGATTTAAACAATTGTAGGTGGATGGAAATAATATTACATTTTGATGAAACATGGATGTGGATGATAAAATACACCCCAGTAAATACTTACGAATAAACAATCTCGGATAAAAATGAGATTGTGATATTTCCCTTACCTTAGGTCCAATTTGCTTTGTATGTGTCCGAACCTCCTGTATAATGATTTAAATAATGTCATTGACTTATTACAGAATCATATTCATTGTTATGATATCATATATGGTTCACTTATGACATTATATTACCCGTTCTTTTGTAAATTCCATGTTAAAGAAGCGTTTTGGGTAAAATCGTTTCATTTATCGTAGGTGTTTTGACTTGTTGTTCTTGACATCATTATTACTTATATCATGATTTACTTACTTCCAGAATATAAAATATGATTTATATATCATATATATTCAGTATATATATATATATAATAGATAGATAAATAAAATGAAAAACAACGTTCATGGAGACGGTAGTCCGTACGTACGCATGATCGCTGTTTTTCTTTCCTTATTGTCTTGAAATGGAAGTAAGTAGATGACATACATATGTATATATATATACATAAATCCAGTAGCTTTATAATGTCATGTATTTCATTATTATTTCTTATATATACATTATAATCATTCTTAAATGGTTAACATGGAGAATGAATCTCATCGCGTCGTGGAGACGGTATTCCGTACGTACGCACGAGCGATGATATCATTTCTATAAATATTGAATTGAATTGGAGTGGATTATAAAATATATCAGAATCATTATGATGTTGTAATAACTATGTATAGTTATTCTTTACACCATTATACCCATCCTTGTAAGGTGGTGGTGGAAAATAGATTACACCACGGCGTGGAGACGGTATTCCGTACGTACGCACGCGCGGTGATTTCTTTTTCCGTAGGATGGATAGATGGTGAAATAGGGTTGTTTCGTACTTATAATAACATATCAGTATATGAGTGATACTGATGTTATTACTTCATAATGAAACAACCTAAGAAGAAGAAGTGGAAGAAGAAATAAAGATGAAAGAATTGGTAACGGTAATTACCTCTTCTTTGAAGTGCCTCTTTGAGACCTCCTCTTAGGGCACTAGAATTGGTCTTTGAGGAAGACCAGAACCTCTAGGATGTTGCTAGGGAAGTGGAGAAGGGATTTTGGCAGGGGTTGGCCGAGCTTGAGTGCTCAAATTGGTGTGAGGAGGAGGGGGAGGAGGTGTCCTTTTATAAGGGAGGAGAGGGGCACCTTAGGAATTCTTAAAAATATTAATTTATAATAAATATAACCCCACTTAAAAACCTCCAACAATGACTCATATTCGAAGCTTAGATGAGATAGGGTTGTAATCTCATCAACCAATCAAATTTATACATGTTTGGATCTTATTTTAAACCTTATCAATTAGATTTAACTCTAAGTTAAATAATTTAACTTTTACCGTGTCTTTTTGTTTTCTTTCACTATATGGTTAATTCACATACTATAACATGCCAAACGAACCCCAAATTGTATATTATTAATACATATATCCTTATCTAAGTCATTTGGCCGAACCTTAGATTTTTAGGAATAAAATAACAATTAATAATATAATATTTGATTTAAAAACTATTTTGTGTCAATTTTGACACTATTTGATATATGATTTTTTTGAAAGTCATAAAAGAATTATATATTCGAACCAAGTTGATTAAATCAATACTAATATATCATAGTAACCTAGAAAATTAGTGGAATTCATAAAAAGTCTTAAATTACATTTATTTTGGTATTTATATTATCAATTATGTCAATATTTCATTAATAAGATAATTACTGCATCATCTTTGTGTCATAAATAAATTATATTATATGCTGTCTAAAAATTACAAATAAAATACCATCATGTAGGAAATCTTTTTAGCTTTCTAATGAATATTTATAGTCGAATTTATCTTATGTATAACCCCATATTAAAAATTATTTACTTATTAAACTTTGATTTTAACTATTTTAACCCTTCTTTAAATAAATTAATAATAAATGTCCTAATCTAATCCAAGTGGGCCTAAATGGTCATATTTTATTCCTAAGTTTGTTTTTGGTCGAATTACACTTGTCCAATAGAATTAGGACATGTGTTAGGGTAATATTAATATCATATTTACCCTTAGTTACCCTATTTACTATTAACCGTGGTAAAAAAAGTAAAAAGTTACTATTCACCAAAAAATTATTTTCATCTCATTGAACCACATTTTAGTCCTTGATATTAACCGTGTCTCTCGGATTTTCGAAATTCCATTCACAGAAGCGGTAAAATTAAGTTTTATGCAAAATTCCGTTTTTAACCTACCACTTAGTGGTTTCACTATTCATCAAAAATTGAAAGTTTTCAGAAAAATGCCAAAATTTCATCCTAAGCTATATTTCATATTCTGAATTCAAAAATGAAGTCTATTTTACCAAATTCATAACATAGAAGTTGCATTAATTAATTTTATAATTAAATCCCGCTGTTAAAACAAATAGCGTGTTTTTTAAGAAACAAAATCTATCAAAAGATTGACACTTGATTATGTCTGGTTTAAATGTGAAATTACAAACAATGACCAACATTGTATTAAATTGTAAAAATATATTCTAAATATACTTTAAAACCACTCAAATTAATAATTTATCACTATTAATTATTTCGATTAAAAAAGTTGTTTTTAATTATAATTTAGTAATTTTCACTATTCATTAGAATATGAAAGTTATCCGAAAAGTACCAAAATTTCACCTTAGGCTAAATTCGATACTCCGAATCCAAAAATGAATTCCATTTTGAAAAATAAAATTTACAAAATTTCCAAAAAGTGGTTATTACTATTCATAACGGCTAGTTTTAATAATATTTTAATAGCATATCGTTGTTTCGTGAAACTCAGTATTGCGTACTACACACGCTATCGAGGAAGGTCGCGATTGCGTGTAACGGAAGGAAAGTCAAGGATGCGTATTGTGAAAGCTTCTTTTGTTGTAGCGTACAACACAAGACATTAATGAAATTAAAAAGAATATTTTTCATAAAATCTTGGGGCGTTACATTTAGTTTTATAGTAGAATAATGATTTAGGGAAAACCACGTGATCATAAGAGAAATGCATAGGGTTTTGTATGGATAGGGTATTTTCTGCAAAGTTTGTTCATGGTAAATGATATAACAAGTAACTTTTTCATAGGTATCTAATCCTATTTGGCATGGTAGTAATATGGTTAGAAAACTGGGATTCCAAACCATGTGGGTGTAGTTGGATTATATCATTCCTACTGAACTGTTGTGGAATATTTTTCTAACACATTCAAAAAAACCATGTGTTTTTCCTTGATTGATTAAAAATTATAGAAATAAAAAAAATTCCCCTCGATCTATTTGATTATCTCTCTCCTATTTTTACTTGTCCATGTGTGGGAAAGGAGGTTTTTTACCCCTACATATACTTATTTATTCTTTCAATTATTGGTATTTATATTTATTTCATTAATAAATAATGTGATTGGTTTGCTCCTCATATTTACATTTATCCTTTACATTACTTCCCTCTATGTTTGGTTTGTTTAGATTGGAATTTTTTCACTATTTCTACCAGAGGATAGTGTAATTATACAATAGTAATGTGCCTTTATTATGTCTTGGAAAGAAGTCATACAAAGAAAACATAGACATGTCATAGGTCATTTTTTTAATCAATGCATGTGGAATGTTGAGATTTTAGGTTATTAAACCTAAATTAATAATCATAAACTTTTATTTCAGTTTCTTTTGATTGGAATTTTTCTCAGCTTATAGAATGTGGAATGTATATATTTATACTAGCTGGGATAGAAAAATTGGTAAAATTATCAATATTATCTTAAAGACACCCCTATACTGGCTGTAGTATGCATACCAAGAATAATATATACCCCATGAGAGAGACCTATGTACATGTTATGTTTCAAAATTTTTTAAATGATTATAAGTAAATTTTTATATTTAGTGTCAATCTTCATAGACTATTTATTAACTTCTTAATTTAGTGATTAATGTTATTATATCACACTGATTCATTATCATATATTTCTTTGTACACATGAGAACACATGATTTTTTGGAGATGATGCTTTATTTTAGGTACCTTAATGGGATCGGGTTGTTAGGGAAGATATTGGTAATCACGAATGAATGAGGTCACAGATCTATGATTTGTGTTGTTTCATAGTTTTGGTAATTGTTGTTTGGGGTTATAAGAATGCATGGATTTTAATATCGTGATTTGATCTAGTATAACATGATTTATTTGTACTATTTTCAATATATTTCTTAATGTCATTATTTTACATGTTTAACTATATTTCGTATCAATTTAAAATTGATTGACAAGTTTTTTTACCTTAATAAGAATGTATAGTCTCCCAAGTATACCCCAATAAACCTAATGTGATTTTTTAGTAGGATATGGATGATGTATAGGCACACCTATAGTAATATAATAACCAGTTATTGTTATAGTTTAGTGTGAATTGCTATATGAATGTGACAAGGATACTAGGTATTTGGGGTAATCTCGAGTGCCCCTATGGGAAAGGATTTATTATATTTATAATATTATAAAATCGGTATTATTACACTTCTTGTCTTCCATTGAATTATAAAACCATCATGGTAATTTTTGAGACTATAAATGGATTCCCATGGCACCCATTAATATAAAATTCATAACATGTTTCCCTTAACATGAACTCATGTTCCAAATTGACATCAATGTGATAAAATCAATCATTCAAACAAAGATACAACTAAAATTTTGTCATTATTCTCAATTTATTTCAATGATAATATTATTTATATCACCCTTAATTTTATTTAATCCTTGAAAATATATTATTGGTTTCCTATAATGGGTTTTCCATAATTCAACATATATCTTCTGAATCAACATTCTCCAATAATTCATACTCTGAAAAGGTGATTGATGGAATAATTTTCTAGTCATCATTCTCTAGAGGGTTCATAAAAAATGGATATTGAAATGTTTAATCCTAACCAATAGAAATAATACATATATTCTATTGATCTCTTGATTAATTTGATGTTGACATAGAGGCACAAATCACGTTGCTGATGAAATCCTTTTCATTTCTATTTCTACACTATTTATTTTTCCATAATGCATAATTTAACGTATATTGATACAGTTACCTAAATTTTGTAGGGTCATTTCAAAAAATAATTTACATTGATATGACCATTATAGACTCCAATAGAATTTACAAAGATATTGATTTTTACCATGAACGTTTTCTTACACTTTAAATTTTTCGATAAAGGAAATTTACCACCCCAATTTTATAAATATCATTATAAAAATTGACATCTAAAGGGTTATTTATTTCATTTTTGAAACATATATTTCTCATAAAAAATATATTTCCATTTATTTTTTCAAGTTGAATATTATTTTAACATCATATTTTTCATGTATTGTAATTGAAATTTTCATTGTTCTAATTTTTATGGAATTGACTATTTCTATGTGAAGAATAAAATATCATTATTTATTTAATGTATTTAATAAACTAATTTTAGAATGATAATGAATGATAATTCACCATCTAATTAAAATGATTTAAAATGGACTCCAAAGTATATTATGATGCATAAAAATAATGTTGGTATTCATTCCATTCATTATTAAATTGAAAAAAATTCATATAATTTTATATTGAAATAAATGTTTACTTTTAAAATTTATAATTTTTTATAATTTACCTAATAATAATCCAATAATGTTAAACTAAACTATATTATATGTTTATTTATGATATTGAAAGCTTCTCCGTGAATCCTAATATGAACACTACAAGCCTTTTTATATGATTTTATAACATTTAAAATGGTGGAATGTACTTCAATGATGATTCCTCCATAGAAGCACTCCTATATAAAATAATAAATGTTTTATGATTCTTTGATGTTTCAAATTTCACATATATTATAGAAGCTAAATATGTGAAAACGAGCATTGTTGAGGGAAATTTTTACTCTCTCTTGAAATATGGAATCATGATGAAAAGAAATCTGAATAATGGGACATGTGAATGAAATGGATTCAATAAATCAGTCTCTTTAATTATAGAAATTATGAAAAATAAAAATGTGATGTTATATCCCATTATCTACTTAATTGGAATTTAAAAAACAACTCTAAAAATGTCATCAAAAAGTGATAAAAAGTTAAATGAAATGGATGAACCTAAAGTGGAAATTTAAATATATAAAAACAATTATCATAATAAATCAGAATACCACATCTATAAGAAAAATAATTATAAATAAAAAAAATATAATCATGATTTTAATGTCATGACATGTATTTCAGTTTATAAATCCATAGATTAGACTTCAGTAACCTTTTCAAGTGAATCATCTCCAAATGCATTATGGGAATTTTTATATAGATATCAAGGTTAATACTTATTTACATATTTTATAATATTTTTCCTCTTCTATACATTATTATCCTATATATTTTTGATCATTCACATCTGGTTAGTTATTTTTTTGATTTAAAAGATGATCAATATCAACTTGAAAATAATTTTCATAAACAAAATTCATTACCCGTATATTTTTCAATGTAACAAAATAGTTTGGTTAATGAAAATGAAAATATACAAAAAATAAAAGGGTTTTATGATCATACAAAAATAATATCACATTATGAATATCAATTTTCAAATAGATGTAGGTAACCTAAAAAACATAAAAACTTCCAACAGATATCTTAAAAAAATTCTATCATGGAGAGGACGACATAAAAAAATTTGATTATAAAATATTATGAAATAATTCGGTTGGATTTGGAATGTCCAATAAAGAAATCTATTATAAAAATTCAATGAAAAAATATTTGTACATAAATTTTTTATGAAAACATTCAAAACTTTTAAAAAATATTTATCATTTAATAAACGAATGGGATTGGAAAAGTTACATGATATGGAATAAAAATAAAAATTTTCAATCATACAATTTATCAAAAATAATAAATTATAATAAAATGTTTAATATGAACTATTTATTATCTAAAATATGTGGAACCATGTTTCTGTCGGTTTTAAAAACATTATTCATTTAATTTTGGATGAAATTTTCCTTTTTATAGGAACCCATGAAGATGTGTGGTGCCTAGATTACGGTTTCTCAAGATATATGTGTTGGGACCTCTCCAGATTATATTAAATAAATCGACACTATATTTTTTTTCTCAAATTTGATGATAAATATTTGGGTAAGTTAATTTAATATTGAACTATTAGTTTTTTTATTTCATGAATTTTAAAAAAAATTATTCATAGATATATTGAATCCAAGATAATTAAATGTTTGTTAATTTTCTGATATATTTTTCAAAATTAATTTCTAGATAGTTTTTTTAGTTTTTTATAACTCATAGAAAAACATTTTTAATACCACCAACTGATTTAGTTTTTTTATTATAATTAATTTAAATTTTAGTGTAAAATAATAATTCTGATGCTGGAGGAAATAGGTGGGAAAGTCATAGATTGGGTATTGATAACATTGTCATTGCATCTATCAATCTCTTGTCAAAATTAACCTTTATCAACTAGTATGAGATCTTCCCAAATTTAATTTCAATGATGAAATTGTCTCTGAATCATTATAATATTCTAAGGAGAAAAATACTATTTGAAATATAGAATATAAACATATTTTTTCATATGATCATGAATTCAATAATATGTACCGTTTTTCCATTTCAAATTTAAAAATATATGTTGAATATTATATACACTCATATTTTTTTGAAAAAATACATGATTCATATGACATAATTGATTAACTCTTAAAATTATATCATAAAGAGAATTCATAATATATTTAAAAATGATTTAAAAAGAAAAATTTTTTAAAAGTATTTCAATTCGTAGTGACTAAGAAGGATAAATCAATAATAAAAAATTTAATTACACCAATTAATCAAAATTACATGGACAACATTTTTTCTCCTTTATGATACCCGCTACAAAATTGGGGGTAGATTTGGGATATACAAAAAAATCTGAAATTTCAATAAACATTATAATTAAATTTTTTCTTTCCAAAATATTTTTGTTTTAATTATTTAAATAATAAATCGTATATCATTAATCACATTATCATGACAATATTTCCAAAATATACCACATATGAAAATTAACATTATTAAAATCATATAGTGATATTATTCAGTGTTCTAGGTCATAAAAGTTATATTTTAATCACAAAAGGGAATCATGTATAATTTGATTGAAAATACAATAGTAGTAAACTTCACTTGTACAAAAAATAAAAAAAATCCATTTACTTAGAATAAGTACTAAAATGATGTAAGATTCAATGCATGTTATGTTTGATGAATGAATGATAAATTATTATTCTAAAAATATTTTTAGAAAAAACCTTTTAATAAAACCTTTTCAATCTAATGATATTTAGTAAGAAATGCAAGCTGCTTTATATTCACATATTATTTTAAAAAATATATGATGACCACACCTTGAAATTTTTTTCAATGATTTACATGTTTCAACTCTTACTTGTAGATGAATATTAATTGAGGCCAAATAGCCAAAACTTTTTTCCATAATTAAACCACAAATCCAAAAAAATTCTCCTCATAATGAAAATTATGTATTATGCATAAAATGTTGTATAAATCAATTCAATCGATATTACTTATTGACTATCATGGTAATGTCTTGTGATCATCATGTTATTTTCTCTAATTTGGTTTTAAAGTAAAAAAAGATGATTATGGTAATATCATTATAAATAATGATCCATTAGTTTAAATTTTTTATAACAAATAAGTAATAATCTAATATGGTGAGTAATTTTCACCCATTACACAGTTATAATCCACTAGAAATTTTTTTTATTCACCTACCAAATAAATTTCAAACTCATTCAAATGGATATAAAATGACTTTTCTTATTTTATTTATATTCCAAAAATATTTTATGGAATAAAAAAATTGTATTTAGAGTCAACATTTTTAAAATTATATTTTAAAAAGTCCAAATTCTCTCTAGGGGTCAAAACGTGACCTTTGGTATTGGCATGAACATATTTCAATCTATTTTATTTAAAATGATATTAAATTATAAAAAATAAATTCAATGATCTTTTAAAAACACTTATAAAATGATTTATTACTCTTTAATATTTATTTTTATGATAATATTCTTTTCTCTACCAATAAAAATATATTTTTAGAAATGTATTGTCTAAGTTAAAAGTAATGTTATAATAGGATTATGGGTGATGTTAAATTAATTATTAATTTTGAAACATGTAAATGATATTATGGTATCATTTGACCAATGAAAAAACAATAAAAAAATATATTAGTAATGAATTAATTATCATAAAGAACTTAGTGCCCCCATGAGTAAATGTTCAGTGTTAACATTTGATGAAGATAGTAAAATCATAGAAAATAAACATTAAAGAAGTATGATTGGTATTAAAAATTTAGTTAATAGAACACCGAAAGAGTTCACGTTCAGGTTTTGTTTTTGTGATAATTTTAATTCAAATAGGAAATAATATCATTTCTATAATATCAATTGGATTTTTCATTAAATTAAAGAGAAAAAATATCATTTTGATTACCCAAAAGAACTTTTTTTGATTTAAATTATTTTTATGATGGGTATTGAGGCAGTGAAATAGATTGCATGTTCACTAGTGGAACTTACCATCTACATGGAAATTACCTCATCTCTATGATTAATATGATGTGGAATTTTTTAACCTTTATAAAACAAATGAATAACACATAGCTTTCAGAGTTTATTATGGAAAAAATCTTTAAATAGAACACATGATCTTAGATATTGGACAAACAATTGGACATATAACCATTATTTGAGACAAATGGCACAATTAATATCTCCAAAAATTCATTCTAGTAAAATCACACCAAACACATTGATATAAGACACAATTTTCCAAGGGATAACTTTAATAAATTTGATATCTTATTGGATATTATTTGTACCAAATGTCAATTTCATGACATTTTCACAAAACAATTACACCATGACCTTTTCTAATTCATTAACAGTGAATTAGGAATTGTTATCCTATAAAAAAATTCCATGTATATATAGATATCTTGAGATTTATTATAAATAAATATATTTTGATAAATATGTTTCATAAAATATTGAAAATTTTTATTTATTGTTTCATATTTATTTTATATATTAGATATGATCCAATTTTATTTCATGTTCATTTATTTGAGGTGGATCTGTATCTCATTATAATTTTTTATGTTTCCTTATGAATGATATTTCATTATCAAAATGATAATTTTAAAAAATTAATCTCATATTTTAATATTTAAAAAATATTAATTTTTAAAAGAAATATATTTTATTTAATTGTTATTACTTATAAACTATATTTAGTATTATCAATAATAGTTTGTTTTTCAAAACATAATTTTCAAAACTCGTAAGTATAGTTATATATATATATATATATTCATTTTTAAATAAATTTTTTTTATTTCTATTAAATAAGATTAATGATGATAATAAATTTAACATATATACTTGAATACATAAATATTCTTATGAGGTTACTATTATGTAATGGGAATTGAAAAAAGTTCCTATATGCTCTAAAAAAATTAATTTTCATCATTATGTTTAATTCAATGATATTATCGTTCAATGAATCTTAATTAATTTATTCGAAAATTGTGATTTTATGGAAAATGTATGTACCATTTTTCTTTCAATTCACCAAATCTATCCTTTATATTTCCTTTTTTTATATTCATTATTTTCCATTCGTTTCATTTATCATATTACCTCGAATTTTTTTAATGATTTATTCCTTCAATATATTTCCCTTACTTTTTGATCAATTATCTTTGAATAATCAACTGATTGTTGGGGGGTTAATAATTGATGAAGTGTTTTCAATTTTTATTATTTTATCATTATATTTTCTTTATATAGATCTTTTTTTTAATTTCTTCTTTCTTCATATAATATTCTTATTATTAGGAGAGTTTGAATATAATATGTAATTTTTTTAATAATTAAAAAAACCCTCCTTGGGTTTTTCAATAAAATATTTCATATCATTCAACATCCTCCCTCTATTTTGTTCATTTTTTGATATTTACATATTTCATGACAATCAAAAAGGGGGAGAAATTTTCAAAAGAGGTGTTTTTTATTTTATAATGGTGAATATTGTAGAAATACATTTTTAAAAATTTTGGTTGTTCATATAATGACCATTTTTCTCTCTTTTTCTCTTCTATAGTTAGACAATTTCTTCCAATGAGAAAGATTAAAAAATTATTCAATTTTATTTCAATAAAATTAATATTTTATTAAATGAGGTAATGTAATATCATGTTAAATCCATTAATTATATATCAACATAACTAAATATGGATATATACTTTATTTTTCAATTTTGGTAATGTTTTTAAGATTAATATAATGTGGGATATTATTAGGTAAATGTATATTGGTATATATTCATGGTAAAAAATACTCACCTATGTTTCTAAATTTCAATTTATGTGCTTCTTAAACTCTTCAATTAAATATATAGTATTGACTAAATTTTTCATTATAGAGTTTTTAAAGTCAATTCAAATAAGACATGATTATCATATCAATGTTATAGAGAATCCTCTACTGATTCTTTAGGAAAATTTAATGATATATAATGATTAAGATTATTCTAAAATATGAATTTCATGGGTACATATGTGAGTTTAACATGTATAGATATAACCGACTAGTTGGTATAGGTCACTGACTACCCATATATCATGATTGTAGTTAAAGAAAATAACTACCAAACCAACCGAATAGTTGGTGGAGGAGAACTATCCAACAAGTTGGTTATCCAATGAATCATAATTCTATCTAAAGGGAAATAGAAAACCAAAATACAACCATTTATTTTATTAGAATTTGTCATTTTTTCCTAATATTTAGGTATCCCACCTTCTACCTAGTAGAATCTACTGGGTTTTTGTTGGAATCTCAATAGATGAATTTAAAATGAATTTATTATTACTATAAAGACCACAATTACAGACATTTATCGCTTAATAACTGATTATTAATTATGTAATTTACCTAGTAATTATGTATCCTATAATAGGAATGTTTTTGAACCTTGTTATATGAACATGATGTTTTTTCCATTTATGTTCTCATAATTTCTAATTTGATAGGGATGGATATAATTGAAAATTACCAAAATAATTTAACATCAATATTCATTTTTTTGTGAAGGATCTTAACCATCCCATAAAATATCTCATCATATATAGTACATCAACCATATAAATAGATTTGTGAGTATCTTGTAACTTGTATACCTAATTCTCACCTCTCTCCCCTGAACCACTATTTTGAAGTGTTTTTCACTCAATAATAGAGAGGAATGTGTTACATGGATACCATTAAATATCCTGACTAACCTAAAAATAAATAATTATAAGGTATAACTATCCTAATTACCACCAAAATCAAGGGATTTTTAAAATTTTCATATCTATTTTAGAGGTGGAAAGATTGGGGAACACATCATTATACTACCCAACTCATTATCTTTTTTTGGATTTCTATTCTTTTTATACACCATATCATTTAAAATATACCAAAACACATTCAAAAATAAATTTCAATGATTTTTTTTTTGTAATTTACATTAATATTATCATTATTTTCTCTAATAAAATTTATAAACTATTAAAAAAATTGATTTATCAATTTATCGTTTTTGTTCACATTGTATTTATTAGTTTAAAATTAAACACCCACCACTCTTGAAAAAATCTATAATGAATGAGTTGAATGAATTTTATTATAATTTTGATAAAAAATAAATAAAAGCATTGAAAATTTATCCCCATGACGGTGAAGAAAATTTTAAAAGAAGAAATATTGATATTCTATTATTGTGTAGAAAGTGAACATATCATGGATCATTGAATTATTCTCATTATTGTAGGTTTTTTGGAAGGAATTTTATTGGGATAAAAAGAAATTCAGTTTGAGAAAAAAATAAAAGTAATAATAATGTGGTTGTAATTTACAAAATCCTTCGTAAAATATATATGAAAATATAAAAAATTATAATAAAATTTATGAATAGTTGGATATATTATGGTTACAAAATGATATAAATTTTAAAATTAGAAATAAATAATTCATCATTTTGATGTTGACTGATAAGATTTATTTTATAAAGATGATAGGACAAGCATCATGATGGTTTTTGATGAAGCTTCAGGAAATGTTTTAACATCATAGAACATATGTATATTATTTTACCATTCTAATATTAAATTAATGAGAAGATAAAAATTAAATGAAAAGGATTATGTAATTTTATGAAATATATGAAGATGAATATTCTAAAAATATAAATATTTGATAATGAAAAATATTTACATGATTCCCTGATTGGTACATGGAATAATAAAGAATAAAAATAGAACATTTAAAAAAAATATGATGGTAAGGTTAATGTATAATCTTCATTGAGAAGAAACTATAAATGTTATTTCGTTCACTATGATGTTTTTTAGTTCATCGTAATTAAAATAAGTAATTTTTCTCTCTCTTTAAGTATGGAATTGAATGTGGTTAAGGATATTTGTAAAATAGCTCAGTGAGATAAATATAATGTAAAATCAGGATTTTATTTCATATTTCACCATCATAGATCTAAAATATATTTAGAAATACTGATGATTATTTTTTGAAGAGATATACGTTGAAGATGTAGTTATTGTAATATTCTCATTATGTGTTAACATACGAAGTATTATATTAACTAAAAGTATCGATTATTTATTTTGAATTTATTATTGTAGGAAAATATTATTCTAAGACTCATTGAAATGTTATGATTACATAATATCTAAATCTTGTTTTTTATGTATCAATTCTAAAATTAAGTGAGAGAAATTGAATTTATTAATTTCAGTAATATATAAAAAACAAAGGATTTTTTAATATATGAAACAATTGTTTTGTTATAATTTTTTACAATAAGTAACTTATTTGATTATAGAAATTTCATCTCAAAAAATTATATTCATAAAAAAGTATATTATTCATAATCATATTGATGAAATTCCTGGAAAATAATATACAATGTTCACCATATTATGGTATAGTTATTAAATGTTTTTTTATCTAAATTAGTATAGTGAACCAACTATTATTATTGTACTATTACATTATATTTATGATAAAAAACAAAGTAGTTATATAATTCAGTATCCAAAGGTTTAGCATCATGGTAAAGTTAGGCTCATATTTTACTTGTAGAAAATCAAACCATTACATGAATAAATTCCTCTTCATTACCCCTAACAATTCCCACATATTTCTTAGTACTTCTAATTCCTTGAATAATTACATCAATTAATGGGGGGAGCGAATTACCAAATTCTGGAGGGATTAACATGGGAGGAATATGGGCATTAGTACGATTAATCTGCATCATCGTATCATAAGTATTGGATCACCATCACAATCATGATGAATTGAAGGAGTAATATTTATTATAATCATAAATTATAACATTGTGGTCTAATATCATAATTATATGATAACATTGATGGTAGTATTTTCATATATAAGATATGTATATGAACTAAAACATCATAATTTTGAACCCTGATATCATCTTTTTGATTCATAATATACATAATATCATTAGTTATATCACAAACTCCTACTCATTTTAGGTCCATATAATTCAATGACAACTTCATTCATTATAAAATTCACTTAATCACATATGTGACATGGAACATATAACAATTATTTTCAAGGGATGAACCACGAGAATGGAATGGGTATAATAATTGTATCTTTAAAAATTATTTCATGAATAAACATTGGGTTTACCAAATTAATAAGTGAAAACATATTTTTTCATAAAGAATCATCATTAATTAGTTGATAAAAAATTAGTCAAGATGAATTAATGAATTGTTTTTTTGAATTTAATGATTTTTTAAAAATTATTTGTAAATTCCGTAGAAAAAATTTAAATTGTATTAAAAAAGTTATATCCTCAAAAGAAAAGAAAATAATTTTTTATAGAGATATTAATGAAATTTGAATAAAATCAATAAAAATTATAATTTTAATGATTAGGTAACTTAAAAAGTTGTATTTGTGATCGAGATTCCCCTTACCATAAATCCTGATTTAATTTATCTCTTTTATGCCTCTAATAAAAAAATGGTTTTTAAAAAAATGACATATGTGTTGATTATTTTAATATATATATATATATATATTAGTTTTTCAAATATAATAATTGGACTCTATGTTTTAATTGAATTTTTTAATGCTGAAATGTTTTGATATCATTTTTCCCTTAAAATTATTATATTCTGTCTCGTTTTATTATCATGGAAATTTCTAAAATATAATAATTATTTATTCTTGTTTAAAATAAATATAATAATATATAAATATATCATAATTAATTTATTATAACCATTTATATGGTTAGTGATATGAAAAGGATCTGAAATGACCCTATTGGTGTTTAATCGACTGTTAAGATGATATTGTCCAAGTAAGAGGGAAGGAAAGAATATAAATACATCATAACCATGAATATTAAAGTACATTATAATCAATAATGTAATTTTCACTTACTAATCCACTAATATTAAAATTATTGGGTATAGAATGTATATAGAAAAAATTAAATAGAACATGATTCTCTGAAGAATGTTTAATGAAAACTTACACATTTATCGATGTTGTATCCTTTCTACTGCAATAATCTCTATTAATTTAGGGAGTTGGATAACTCTAGAATGTCTCTAAGTAATTTTTTGTGATTAATAGAGTGTTTTTATAGATCCTTATATTTTTAAAATGTATATGAATTGGATTTTTAAGGGGATAGATATTTTTTTTTAATGTAGAGGAGAGGATTAATCTTGTGTTAAAATATTGAATAAAATATCATATATATGGTAATCATTGAAATAATTATAGTTTTAATATCCTGAATCATTTAGAATTATAATCAAATTATTTTAGGACATTAAAAATCATTATTATTAAAATTTATTGGTTTATGAAAATGGAAGGTTTAAAAATTATAAAATTGTTATTTTAAAGGGGTAATTTTAACTATTGACTATGGAATATATTATTTACATTTATAATTTATTTAATTAAAAATATATCAAACTAATTGATATTGGGTTTAACTAATAAATTTAAAATTCAATAAATCATTATTGTATCAAAATTATGTTATAACAAAAAAATTATTATAAAAAACAATATTTTGATCATTCATGTCAAAATTATTTGTTACTTTCTAATTATAAAAAATTTAATCATGTAAAAATTCAATGTGAGGATTTTGAAAAATGTGGTCATTTATCAAATTAATCTTATTGTATATGTAATTTTAATAGTTGATATAAAAAATTATTCCTGTGAAATACATTAAAATAACATTTTATTAAATATATGGTTATAATTTCATTATGTTTTTTAATCATGATATTTGCTTTCATGAAATTTAATATTTATATTTTTCTAAATTATTCACAATAAATACTATATATAATAATTATTTTTATTTTTTAGGTGAAATTAATTTTATAATGGAAGGGTTACTATTCTCAATGGTGTAGTTACTATTCTTAAGGGATATGATTCTATTCTCAGTGGTAAGATTAACTCATTTAAAAACATATTCATTTATTTATTCAATAATCAATATAATTACACCTAATATATTATATTTTTATTTATTATTTATTTGATTGGTTTACTATTATTTTTTTCCTTTCTATAGTCTTTTTTGTGGAAGTGATGATTCTTGCATAATGGATAGATAAAAAATTTATCATTTTAATTTTCATATTTTAAATTTTTGACACATTTTAATGTGTTTTTTTCATGGATTTTTGCTACTAAGTAATATAACAATATTTCTTATTAAAATAAACTATTATTTGTTTTTATATCTACTATATGTATATAATCCTATAAAATATAAACAAAATCTATGAAAATATCTTAATTAATGTTTGGGAGGTTTCATCATTCCCCCATTTTTAAATTTTAATCCTTCATTTTCAACACATATTCTTAGTTTCGTAGAGTTTATAGTCATTATGTTCTATTTTTCAACTAGTTCTCATTTTGCGAGTTCATATTTATAGTTTCTCATAAAAATTTTCTATATTTATTATTCATATTGCACATATAATTTTCATTAAAATATATTATCTTAAGTATATTCCTCTCAAAAGAGATATTACAGTCCAGTTATATTGCCCTCCCAATTTAGTAAAACTAATTGAAAATTTATGTACATCATTAGGAGTGTTATATAGAATACATTTTTAACATTATAAATATTTAGTAGATGTGATAGCTGATAAGATATGTCTCAAATGAAATCGATTATCACAAAGTTTACAACGTACCTACATATTATATTCCATTTTTTACATATAACATGAATATCATCTATAATGATATTTTAAGAATATCATTCTATCAATTATCAAGGTACACGTCCTTTTGAATTTTGATAGTATAAATCCTATATAGACTCTGAGTTGTATTAAATGGTTGATCGATGAAAGGATAATTATCTATCATCTCTTTAACATGATCATATATATGAAAACCTAATTTATGAACTTCATGAAAAAAGTAGTAGTTCAACATACCATCCCAACCAATCTTCATATGGATCCATTTGAATATTTAATTGGATGTTGTTATTGTTTGAGAACTCAATTAATGTATTATATTGATCCATCACACCATTAAATTTCATTTTGTAGGATCTCGAAATGTCCTCTCTATGTAAATTGTCTTTTAATATTGAGAATTAGTTTATGACAGATAGGCCACACTGAAATTGAATCCAGTATTTAGATAATGTTGAATACTTCTCCATAATTTAGATTAGAACTATAGATTATTATTGGATATAATAGAAAGTGGATCCCCATAATTTATCACCACTTCTTTTATTTTTACCATATTATATTTTTCAAGTTGTATTTCTTCCCAAATAACATTAAAGTGGAAAGTATGGGAGGGTCCATCGACTACAACCCATAGAACATTACATCATTTCGATGTCATTGGGATAACAGTGAAAATGTATATGGTGAGGTTATCAAATTTTCTTATGGGCATGGTAAGGGATATAACATCCCTATGGATTCTTGGAAAATAGAATTAGAAAGAAGAAATCCATATAAATTTTAGGTGTACTCAGTGATATCATTTTTCATGTTATCCCACAAGATGTGATAGCACTGATCATGGTGTATCTTAGTACTTGTAGAATGGATTATGTGGGATGTGCTAATAGAATTATCCAAAATTTGATCCTTTATATAATGTGATGATATCACAAAAATTATAGTACCAAAATTAATTAAAATTTCTTCTTCAATGTGGAATTCATGATTCTTTCCCCCATTTATGACATTTACCTTATTTTGAAGCTCCATATCATTCCATCATTCCACCTTGATATTCTATTAGATAGATGATAGGTAAATTATTTTGGAATGTTATGATGTATTCCATATATATTTGAGTTCTTGATCTGCCCTTTTTATATCCATTTAGATAAGTTCCTTATCTACCTTCATCAGGGATAGAGTTGTATGATATTTTCCACCATGGTAATCATCTACATGGTTTTCCATTCTAGAGAGGTAGTGAATAGATAAATCCTAGTAATTGATCATATCTAACATAAAATCCTTACTAATGTTCCTAATTTATAAGTTAATATATATTTTAAACTATTATGATGTATAAATATATATCTCTCATTTCTCACTATTGAGATAGAGTCACCAAATCATCAAGGTGGTGACCAATTCTACTTACTCTAAATCATGAATTGTGTTATTATACTCACATATATTTAAACTTTTTAATGAATATGATTTAGTTTTATCAATATATAATAGTATACTACTTAATACATTTTCCAAATCAAAATTTTATATCACAAAACCACCTCCAGATGGGGGTCGTGTGAGTATATTAATGACTAACATCTTATTGATATCCTAAATTATTTCATGACATTCATACATAAATACATATATTAAAACTTTTAATGTTACCTCTATTAGCCTGATATAAAATCATGTTAAATTTAATTGAAAACATCAGCGGTGCACAACTAAGACATAAAATATAAGTACTTATGGGAAAATGTATATGATAACCTTTCCATTTCTTAAAAATTAATTAATGATTTATCACATAAGAACATAAATATTACAAACACAATGTTTGATAATTCTAGTGTAATTTGGTAATTAGGTACATTGCAATACAACTTGAAAACATGTGAACATCAATATTATTGATAACTTTCTCAACATGTTCATAATATTATATCATTTTTTAAAATGCATAGAATTTTTGGGCGATATACATAAGAAATGGGGAAGCTTTAAACATAGTAGGGGACTAAATAATAATAAAATAAATTAAGTATTACATGTCATAAAATAGTCAAATCAGTGGGACATAAAAGGGTTGATAATGGTATACATGAACAAAGAGGCATGATATAGAACGATAACATGATTGCAACATGGTAATTTCGAAATAACATTAAACATGACATCCTAAAAATAGGTGGAGGATAAATGTAAAGTCATCACAACAAGATGAAAAAAATCCCATAATGGATTAGGTTCACTCCCTAATCACATACATGATGTATCATGAGTCTAAAACATCACCCATTTTTGAGTGTTATATAATTCTTGGTGCACTCCCCACTTTCATATCATGTACATGTATATGTGTTCAACCAAGATCATTCAAAATTTGATCATATTTAATGAAAATTTATTCCATGATCAAGGAATGTGGAATAAATATAGGGATATAAAAAATTAAATTTTTATATTTATGTATAGGCAAATTCCCTTAAGTATAAATAGATATTTTATTCAGAATATAATTATTTGGCATTGTGAAATCACATTAAATTTCAGAAACATTATGAATGTACATAAATATTCATAAAATATATTACTTAGAGAAAATAGTGATTATCATCATCATTATATAAAATAAACCATACGAGATATGTGGAAAATATATACCAAATTTAGAAATTTGTAATGAAGGTCATAATATGAATAAGAGTCTTGAATAAATTGGACTAGGAAACGATCCCTTACTAAATTTTGGAATATTCATGGTTTAGGTAAATTCTATAATGAGAGGGGATAAATGATATATAATTGATATTATATCAATTTTAGGGTTTATTAATATTTATAATTTCATGAAAACATAAAAAATTGATATAAAAAAGGCTAAAATACAGAGGTGGTTATTTAATTGAAAATAAGTGAGGAAGGACCCTTACTAAATTTGGAGATAATAATGAATTTGGTAAATGATAAAATGATAATATATAAATGATATATATTTATTAATATATAATTTCTACTATAGATATATATTTAATATCTCATGAAATCATAACCAATTAAGATTTATAAGGCTAAATAGAAAGAAGGTTGTTGAATTGAAAATAAGAGGGAAATATCTTTCTTATAGATTGTGATTCCAAAAACATGGGAGGATAATCTTGAGTGCTTTAGGAAACCATAGGGGACTCTAAATGGGGTAGAGAATATTATTTATATTCTATTAGGGTTTTAGTGATGATAATGAGATCGGGGTATGGTTTATATTAGAAATGATAGGGTAGTTCTTTATTATTTCCCAAACATAGGTTTTGAACTATATATAATAAATTTTTCAAAGCCACATAAATTCCCATGGTTTCACCAATATAGGGGATGTTTTCATTATTTTATTTGTTTGTGGTCTGAACGTAATAAAATATTGTCCTTGGTAAAGTCAAAGTGAGTTATTTTCAAAAAGAATATATTTTAAAACCATGAAATATAATACATGTTTTGAAGGATTCATAATGGATTTTTAAAAATATTAAAGTAACCTTAAATTATTTTTAAATGTAAACATTGATTTTGTTATGGATACACTTTGTTTCACTTATTACCTTCATTTTTTTGTTATCATTTTTTATAATACACATCGTAAGTTTATAATATATTTAATTATCTCCCAAAAATTTGAATCTCTCATAACGTTAGGAAAAATTTACTTTTTCATAATTTAAACATGGTAATTCAAAAGCTAATATTTTTTTTCCAAATATTTCTAAAAATATGTTAATTTTAAATTTTTTATTAAGAATAAAAGTTTATCGAGAAATGAAAGATTTATTAACTATAATATTTTTTAAACCCTTATAACAAATAAATTTGACCCTATAATAATTATATTATCATTTATATTT
Source organism: Viscum album (assembly GCA_963277665.1). NCBI lineage: Eukaryota > Viridiplantae > Streptophyta > Magnoliopsida > Santalales > Viscaceae > Viscum > Viscum album. Next base: position 1,010,004,582 of record OY728141.1, on the reverse strand, counting down.
AATATATAATATTAAATAAAAATTTTAATTTAATATTTCATCTATTTAAAAATATTTCGTGAATTAATCAAATAGTGTTTCTTGATTAAAACCAACTATTTCAACATATAAAATCTATGTTTTAATATATCAAAAATATAATTTTATCAAAAAACCTATTTAATCATTTTTATTATATTGAAAATATATTTAAATTATTATTATGAAATTAATATATAAATATAAATACTATTAGGGTTACTTTTTTTCAAGTCATTATTAATTTTTTTACCCCTAATTAACATATTTTCCATTTACTATTTTAAAAAATATTTTCTAATTTTAGTATTCAATATATCCGAAAATATTAATGGCCTTATTATCAATTATATATTATAACGATTCCAACAATGGGATATATTTTTATATAAATAAATCTGAAGATGTGGAATAAGTTAATTTAATATAAAACCTTCTATTGTGAAAAAAATCTATTTTATGATAAATTCATTTATCAAAGAAAATATTACTTTAACATGATTATATAACTAGTAATATTGGTTATATAAATTTCAATTCATAATAATAGAAATATAATCTATAAATTTAATTTATATAATTAAAAATTAGGGGTTATTTGAATTAAAAAAATTTGATAAAAATAAAGTAGTTAATTTAATTCATACAGTAAAATTTATTATTTAGGTTATAATGATCATGTTTATATATTCATCGTTTGTTTGGGTTTAGTGTCATGTATCACATATTCTATAGAACATAATTTTATCTTTTAAAAAATACGGGCATTACATTACTCCCCCACTTAATATATTGAAACCACTCAATTTTAATGTGACCACTCAATGAAATGTTTTTTCACATAAAAATACCTTTATTGAATAACAACATCATAAAAAGGGTTAATAAAACAACCACATGAAAAGATATATAATGAAGTGTGAAGGTCCTAAATACGTTTCTATGTAAGAGAAAATTTATAATAATTTAACATTGATGAAAATAACAACACCCAAGAATTTATAGAGATTGATATAGAAAACTAATCAGGGAATGTAATTTACCACAAAACCATATATATGTGATGGTTGAAAACAAAATTAATTCATAATAGGAAATCGTTATTGTTTCGAGATTATTTACCAAAATTTTATGATTTTAGTTACAATATATACTACGAACACAACGAAATGTACATTATTGACATGTATAATTTCATCCTCTAACCAATTTACACTAAAATATGATAATTTTTTCAAATTACATGTAATAATTTTTTTCCCTGAATCACTAGAACACATAACTAACAGATCACATAATTTGGAAAATAATAACATCTTATTTATCCTATCATTATCAAATCCAAAATGGTTAGAATAATGTAAAATAATTCTGAAAATGAATAATCATTAATATAATAATTTCCATAATAAAATAAAAAATATTAATGTTTTATCACAGATAATTCAATAAAAAAATACCCCTATATCCCAAAAAAACCCAACAACCTCAACATTAATGTACATTTTAACCTCACATATAATCCCTTACCTTTCTAGTTAAACATATAGAAACATAGTATCATTTCTCTAGAATAATCCATTATATTAAAATTAATAGATATATAAACCAACAAAATAAAAAATCTATTGAAATTTAATTAATTACAAAAAAATAAAAATTTAACACCCCTTGTTTTCATAGTACATTATTTTTTCAAAGTAATTCAATAACATGAATTACACACAACACTGAGTTCAAGTGCACAAAAACTTACCAAACTAGTTGTTCAAAAGAATTTATGAATAATATTAACTGAATTTTGAACCATATATAATCCTTATAATTTTAGAATCCATATTATGAGTTTCAAAGACATAATGTAAGAACAAATTCAATTTTTTAGATAAGCGAAGTATTATTCAGAAAATTCAATTTTACCACATTTTTAGGGAGGACCCTTTTTAAATACAATATTTATAACATTTGTATATTCAATTTGACAAAATAAACTTCTTTATTAGAATAGGGAGATAGAAATTTAGTTTTGATAAAAAAACTTTATTTTTCTGATAAATTTCATATTTTGGTGAGAAGTGAAAAATACTAAATATTAATTTAAAACAACTTTTTTAATCAAAATAATTTATAATGATAAATTATAAATTTTAATGATTTGGAAGGATAAAAATATTATATTTTCACCATTTAATCCAATGGTGGTCATTGTAAGTAATTTCACATTGAAATTGGACATAAACAAGTGTCAATCTTTTGATAGTTATAATTTCTTAAAAATACGCCTTTTGGTTTTGACAATAGGAATTAATTTTAAATTAATAAATGCAACTTCTATGTTTTGAATTTGTTAAAATATTATTCATTTTTGAATTCAGAATATCAAAATTATCTTAGGGTGAATTTTCAGTATTTTTCTGAAAACATTCAATTTTTGATGAATAGTGAAAAACACTGATTTATAGTTTAAAAATGAATTTTTATTTATATAAATATATATTTTATTTTAGGTAAAAATAGAAACATAATACCTACATGAGTTCAATGTAATTTATTGGAGTTAGTTTATAATAATTTTAGATATATAAAAATTTTATTGAACTTTTCACCGTCTTTTACTCACCTCCCAAGAGAATTTACAAATTCACATAAAACGTAATTTTTCCGCTTCTGTGAGTGGAATTTCAAAAATCCGAGATACATAGTCAATATAAAGTATTAAAATTTGGTTCAATAAGAAAAAAATAATTTTTGGAGAATAGTAACTTTTTACATTTATTTACCACTATTAAAATTAAATATGGTAATTAAAGGTAAATATGATATTATTATTACCCTAAAACATGTTCTAAATCTATTGGATAAGTATAATTCGACCAAAAACAACCTTAGGTATTAAATATGAACATATTTGGTCCACATGGATTAAATTAGGACATTTATTATTATTTAATTCCATGAAGAGTTAAAAGAGTTAAAATCTCAGTTTAATAAATAAAACATTTTTAATATAGATTTATAAATAATATAAATTTGATTAAAAATATTAATTAAAAATATAAAAATATTTCCTACATAATGGTATTTTATTTATAATTTTTAGACATCAAATATGTTATTTTATTTATGACACAATGTTGATGCAGTAATTGCCGAATTAATGAAATATTAAAATAATTGATATTATAAATATCCAAATAAATGTAATATGTGGCTTTTAATGAATTACACTAATTTTATTTTTAATAGGACATACATTGGTTGGTTATATGAGTTTTGTTTCGAATTAATAATGTTGTTTTGAATTTAGAAAAAACAAAATACCCAATAGTGTCAAAATTGACATAAAATAGTTTTTGAAACAAATATTATATTATTAATTGATATTATATTCCTAAAAATATAAGGATCATCCAAAGGAATTATATAATGATTTCTGTATAAGTTATGGACCACTTGGGGGTCTCTTAGAAGTATATAGTAAGTTTATTAACTATATAATATAAAAATACAAAGAGAGAAGGTAAATGTCAAACTATTTAACTAAGAGTTAAATCAAAAAGATAAAGTTAATATAATGACAAAAACCGGTCTAAAAACTATTGTTTGAGTATTTTTCGACCTATCCCCACCTTAAGCTTTAAATAATCCACTTTGGATCCATTAGAAACCGAATATTAATTTATTATTAAATAATATTTCTAGCTTTTCCTAAGGTGCCCCCCACCCCTCTTATAAAAGGGAACCCCCCCTTCTCCCTAATTCACACCTTCAAATCCTTCTAGATCGGCCAATCCCGGCCCAAATATTTTATCAACATCCCTCACTTCAATCTAGAGGCCTTATTTTGATCATAAATCCAACCTATGGAGCCCTTTTGATCAAATCAAAAGGAAGAACCCGAAGAAGAGGTAATGTTTTCACCACCCTCTTTCAAGTTCCTGTTTTCTTCGACTTCTTCTTTATTTGTTATTTCCACAATAAAATAATAACTCAAGTATATTCAATATACTATGATCTTATTATAAATATGGTACAACCATATTCATCATTCTATCCATCCTTTGAATGACATGTCACCATACGTGTGTACGTACGGCTTATCGTCTCCACGTCGTGGTGTAATTGTTATTCAAAACATTATTATTTGGAGGGGTATGATAATGATGTGTAATTGAAGTAAATAATAAATATAACATTATAATGATTCTGTATATATAATACACCAAACATTTATATATTATTTTGATATCAAAAGAATGATATTGTCGCTCATGAGTACGTACGGAATATTGTCTCCACGAAGGCGATGAGATTCATTCCTGAGCATATCCATTCATGAAAAATTTTCATTTGATGATTACAAATAATTTCTAAGGAATTGATAACATTATATATATGAATAAGATACAACCTATGGTTAACAATCATAGATTAGGAATAAAAATATAAAATAAAATGAGTAAGTGAACACCTGAAATGACGATAATACTAAAATATTATTAACAAAGAAATATTAAAAGATCATATATGTTATAATATTTATGTAAATGATTATTGTATAATTTAATAACAATTATTTAACTATTATACAGGATTTTAACCTACCCTCGACCAAGGAAAAGTACAAGTTAAGGGTTTATTTCACAATCTCTTAATTATCTGAGGTTGTTTATACGTAATTATCTACTGGGACTTCTTTATCATCCACATCCATGTTTCATAAAAATATATATGTCAAATAATTATTACTATATTACAGACTATGGGTTAATTTCATTTATACGATTGTTTGATTTTTTTATAAGAAATTTATAAGGTAATATTTCTGTCGTTTTCCAAACATGGTTATTTTTAACCTTTTCGAAAAAATTAAGGTAAGAATGTTTTTTAACATATACGGTGGGTGCATCTATTTTATGCCATTATAAAATCATTGAAGATTCTCTTAAAATCATATAACAATATTTTAAAAGTAACTTTTTTATTTTATAATTATGTGACTCTTAAATGATTTCAGAAAACGTAATATTTCCCACAAATAGTTTTTATTTCATCTATGTCAACATCATTTTAAATTTTTTCAAGATTCATTCTTTTAAACCATTCTCATTAATTTCCATGTTTTCAAAATGGTTTTAAGGATTTATTTAAATAGACATGAATGTTTTAAAATGATAATTACATTAAAAATATTCATAGTGGTATGGTACACTTTGATTCAAAAATCACTTTAAATGTCTTCATTTATAAATAGTATGACTTTAAAATGTTTTCATGAAAAGGGATATTTTAATCAAAGAGTTAAAAATAATTTCCATCTATGTCAAATCCTTTAATGGATTTTATACTTTTTTTGAAGTTTTTTGATTATGATACAAATATTCCATATTGTATTGAAGGTTTTGTGATATGTTTGACTATAGATGGGTAATTTTTATACAATTCATGGTTTATGGGTAAAGTATTGACATTTCGTATGCAAGTTTTAATATAAATTTTTATGTTACGTTTAAACCTTTTCATATGTAGAATACATTGGACATAGTAAGTGATGGTTGGAGCCCACTATAGCTCCATGATGGATCAGTAGGTCTCATTTGACAAACTATTGTCTTCGCACAAGGCCTTGACAAAATCTTATTTGTAGTCTTGGAACAAGTCCTTGACTATGTGGTTATGATAGTCTGGCATTATGCATTCCATTATTATGAAAGTGTTTATTGATACTTCATGTGATTATTCGACTAGTAGAATATCCATGTGAATAAGAAAATGGCATTATTTCATTTTATCTTTGCCATATTATGGTGAATTTGAAGTTTAAAAGGATTTTATTTTAGTTATACACTGCCTTAAATGTTTATGATTATTTAAGAAAGTTTCTTCTATATTGTTATCCTTTCTGAGAATCTGAGATCACCCCTTTCAATGTTTTATTTTTCACAGGATGTGAAGAAGTATTTAATGACTGACCTACAAGGATAGTAATAAGGGATATGAAGACATGATGTTGTTTTTGTTTTTTCACATTATGATGTAATGTAAGACTTATGAATATATCTAGTGTTTCCAAGGCTATTAAACTAATCCATCTTTAGAGACATCATCTTTTTTTATCATGCCAATATTATGTAATAAGGCACCGACTCTGGGTAACTGGGGTTGGGGCGTTACAGTTGGTATTATAGGGAGGATTAGTACAAACCATAGAAGCTATATTTAGATTAACTCTGATAAGAGACCATTACACTAAGATAGAATTTGAGGATTAGTAAATAAGAACTTCCTAGAATTTTGGTATTGTAGAGTTTTCTGAGCAATACATCCTTGTCTAGATACGAGCAGGTAGAGGTGGGTCTCGCATAGATGTACATAGGGGTAAAACCCAAAAACACTGCTTTGAGCTAGACTCGAATGGGAACTGGTGCATGACAATGGGTCTTACTGCATTCTTGGTAACGACACACCCAGTAGATATGATTAGGAAAAATATCATTTTCTTTACAAACCATTATGAAGGGTTTATGAGTATATACTTCTTCAACAAAAACATTTTTATGATTATGGATTATATCCATAAACTTTTCAATTTACATTAGATATTTTACATGTTTGAAATTATTCATTTTAATTCAGAAACAGACCTAGTGTATGAAATTGTATAGAAATGGCGCCCAATAGATGCAATGTGAACCCCAACAATACGAATGATCCAAAGCATAAGCAGGATCATATCTTTCTTGGTATTAAGACAACATTTAGAAGGGTGATAGTATCCTATGTATTCTCAATATATGATGAAATAGTTTCATGTGTTAATAAGATAAGTAAAGAATTATTTGAGTCCTATGTGTTTGAAGGGAAGCAAGAGAATAAAAGGATGGAAGAGAGAAAGATGGATAAAGGGAAGAGGGAAAAGAATAATTTTTCCATATGTGATAAATGTGGGAAGAAGCACCATAGAACTTGCTTAAAAGGAATGAAAGTTTTTTATATGTTTGGAGAAAAAGGACACCATGTACGTGACTGCAAGGGTAAGAAAATGGTTTCAAATGTACAATGCTTCATCTTCAAAGGGTTGGGACACTACACAAACTAATGTCCAAATCATCAGAGTATGCCCCAAATGATGCAATTGGATAAAAATCAAGTTATGATACTACCTCAGGTGAAGATGAATGACTAGTGTTCTTATGTGTTTATTATAGAATTATTTTATTTGAGTGTTTTATATACAATATACTTGTTATATAAATTATGGAGTATATAAGGATTGTACTGCAGTACTATTTAATTAAGGACCTCAGATTGTGTGGAACAAAGAAAAGTAACTCAATAGTAAGTTAAATGTATGGAAAATATATGGTTGAGAAAAAGATAAACCATAATATTGTTATTATACTGAGGTAGTGATTTTGGAATAATACATTTTGATTTGGATAAATTATATTGGATATTCTTGACTACCTTGAAACTGTTTAATGATTTGTATATTCCATAATTGTTGGAGTATAAAACATTTTTTGATAGAAGGAGTATATCTAGTATTCTATAAATAATAAGGGAGCATGAATTTAATCAATATGGTTTTATGGTAATTTAGGATGTTGTGGTGTTTTAAAACAATACATGATGAAGGTGTTCACATGTTATTACGTGGAAAAAATGATCTTCATTGAGTTTAACTTACTTGTTAATTTTGGACTGTGAGTTTGGACAGAAGTACTTTGGATATGTCTAGTGTGAGATTATTTTTGGATTTACATTGAAAAGACAACCCATAGGTAAGGTGGCAACTCGTCCCGTCCGGCAAGGCCGCGAGACTTGAACCTGCAATCAAAGGGCGACAAGGGTATATCACCTACCACTGACCCACGTTATATCCTGGATTGAATAATGTAGTTTTTTTAAGGGTATGGTATATGAATTATAAATTCATTTTTTTGAACACTATACAAGTAGAATATATAGAATATTTTTTTAGTTTTATTATCTTTTTGATTGAAAGATGAGTTTGTGGTAGAAATTAGTTAAAAGATGGAACTCTACTTGTCAAGTATATAATTTTTTTCTTCTCTTATTCAATGAATTAATTAATTCTTTAACTTTATGTAAGGGGTATTAACACCAAAAATGTGTTATCCTAATACCTAATGTTTTGTTGAACCGATGGTACTATAAATCATCATAGATTGGTGGCTTTGAGGCCCATAATTCTACAATTGATTGTGGTTTATGACCTCAATCACTCCCTTTAAATATTTATGTTTTTCCTCCAATTATGTGTCTCTAATTTCCACCAATTTCCTCCTAATCAAGATCATAATTTGGTGGAGACTTTTTCATTCCCCCTTTCCTCTTATTAAGACTATATTTTATAAACCCAATTTCCTATGTGTGTTTTACCACAAATGTATTTTCTATTTTCAACCTTTAATTTCTGAAGAAAAATTTAAAATTGTTAGGACACAATTTATTGAATGAGGGAAGAATGTAACACCCCATGTTTTCATAGTACGTTATTTCCTCAAAGTAATTTAATAACATTCACTACACACAACACTGATTTCAAGCGCACCACAACATACCAAACTAGACGTTAAAAAGAAGTTATGAAAAGTATTAACTGAATTTTGAACTTTATATAATCCATATAATTTTAGAATCCTATTATGAGTTTCATAGACATTATGTAAGAACAAATTCATTTTTTTAGATAAAGGAATTATTTCTCAAAAAATGCAATTTTACCACCTGTTGAGGGAGAACACTTTTTTAAATCCAATATTTAACACTTTTATATATTATATTTGACAAAATAAACTTATTTCATTAGAATAGGGAGATATAAATTTACTTTTGATAAATTTTTGGTATTTTCTGATAACATTCATATTTTGGTGAAAAGAGAAAAATACTAAATTTTAATTAAAAACAACTTTCTTAATCGAAATAATTAATAATGATAAATTATACATTTTAATGGTTTGGAAGTATAAAAATGTTATATTTTTACTATTTAATCCAATTTTGGTCATTGTAAGTAATTTTACTTTGAAATTGGACATAAACAAGTGTCAATCATTTGATAGTTATTATTTCCTAAAAAGATACCTTTTCATTTTGATAGTACTAAATAATATTAAATTAATAAATGCAACTTCTTATGGTTTTAATTTGGTAAAATAGGCTTCATTTTTGAATTTGAAATATTTAAATTAGCTTAGGGTGATTTTTTGAGTATTTTTCTAAAAACATTCAATTTTTTATGAATAATGAAAAACACTGAGTTATAGTTTAAAACCGAATTTTTATTTAAATAATTGTTTATTTTATTTTAAGTCAAAATAGATACATAATTTTTATATTGGATCAATGTAATTCATTGGAGTTAGTTTATAATAATTATATATATATATATATATATTATTGAACTTTTCACTGTCTTTTAACCACCTCCTAGGAGAATATGCAAAATCACATAAAACATAATTTTACCGCATCTGTGAGTGGAATTTCGAAAATACTAGAGACACAGTTAATATCATTGAGTAAAATTTTGGTTCAATAAGATAAAAATAATTTTTTAATAGTAACTCTTTACTTTTATTTACCACAGTTAAAAGTAAATAGGGTAATTAAGGGTAAAATTGATATTATTATTACCATAACACATGTAATAATTCTTTTGGATAAGTATAATTCATCCAAAAACAACCTTAGGGATAAAATATGAACCTCTTTGGTCCACTTGGATTAGATTAGGACATTTATTATTATTTAATTCAAAGAAGAGTTAAAAGAGTTAAAATAAATGTTTAATAACTAAAACATTTTTAATATAGGGTTATACATAAGATAAATTCGATTATAAATATTCATTAGAAATATAAAAAATTTCCTACATAATTTTATTTTATTTTTAATTTTTAGACATTAAATATGTTATTTTATTTATGAGACAATGGTGATGTAGTAATTACCAAATTAAAGAAATATTAAAATAATTGATATTATAAATATCCAAATAAATGTTATATGGGACTTTTTATGAATTACACTAATTTTATAGGTTAATATGACATATTGGGGTTGGTTATATGAGTTTTTATTAATGTAATAATGCTGTTATGAATTTTTGGAAAAACAAAATACCAAATAGTGTCAAAATTGACATAAAATAGTCTTTGAAACAAATATTATATTATTAATTGATATTATATTCCAAAAAATATAAGGTTCGTCCAAAGTACTTATATAATGATATTTGTAACATTAATGGTCCACTTGAGGGTATCATGGAAGTATATAGTAAAATTATTAACTATATATTATAAAAATACCAAGAGACATGGTAAATGTCAAGCTATTTAACTTAGAGTTAAATCAAAAGGATATAGTTAATATAGTGACCCAAACTTGTCTAAAACCTATTGGTTGAGTGGTTTTAGACCTATCCCCACCTTAACATTTAAATAATCTACTTTTGAGCCATTATAAACCGAATATGAATTTATTATAAAATAATATTTCGAGCTTTTCCAAAGTTCCCCCTCACCCCTCTTATAAACGGGCACTCCCCCTTCTCACTAATTCACCCCATCAAATCCTTTTGGATAGGCCAAAACCTACCCAAATATTCTATCAAATTCCCTCACTTCAACCTATAGGCCTTTTTTATTCAAAATCCAACCTATGGAGCCCTTTTGATCAAATCAAAAGGAATAACCCGAAGACGAGGTAATGTTTTCACCACCCTCTTTCAAGTTCCTTTTTTCTTCAAATTATACTTTATCTATTATTTCCATTCTAAAACAATAAACCAAGTATATTCAATATACTGTGATGTTATTATAAATATAGTACAACCATATTCAGTATTCTATCCATCCTTTGAATTACATGTCGCCATATTCACGTACGTACGGCTTACCGTCTCCACGTCGTGGTGTAATTGTTATTCAAAACCTTGTTATTTAGATGGGTATGATAATGATTTGTAATTTAAGTAAATAATAAATATAACATTATAATTATTCTGTATATATGATATACCATCCATTTATAAATGGTTTTAATATCAAAACAACGGTATTGTTGCTTGTGCGTACGTACGGACTACAGTCTCCATGCACGCGATGAGATTCATTCTCCATCGTATAAATTCTAGAAGAATTTTCATTTGATGATTAAAAATAATGTTTAAGGACGTGAAATAATTCTGGATATGAATAAGAATCAACATATGGATAACAAACATGGGTTATGTAACAAAACATATAAAAGAAAATGAGTTAGTGAACACCCGAATCGACGATAATAATAAAATATTATTAACAAATCAATATAAAAAGATCATATATGATTTAATATTTATGTATATGATTATTTTATAATTTAATAACAATGATTTAACTATTAAACATGAGGTTAAACTACCCTTGACCTAGTAAAAGTACAAGGTAAGGGTTTATTTCACAATCTCTTATTATCCGAGGTTGTTTATACGTAATTATCTATTGGGAGTTCTTTATCATCCATATCAATCTTTCATAAAAATGTATTTCAAATCATTCTTACAATTTGAAAGATTATGGGTTAAATTCATTCATACCATTTTTTGACTTTTTATAAGAATTTTTTAACGAAATCTTTCCATCGTTTTCCAAACATGGTCCATTTTAACCTTTTCGACAAAATTAAGGTTAGAATATTTTTTTAACTTATATGGTGGGTGTGGAAATTTTACGCCATTATAAAATTTTCTAATCTTTACTTAAAATCTTATAAGAATATTTTCAAAGTAAATTTTTCCTTTTATAATTGTGTGACTCTTAAATGAATTCAAAAAAAGAGATATTTCCCTCAAATAGTTTTGATTTCATCTATGTCAACATCATTAAGATTTTTTTTAATGATTTATTATTCTAAACAATTCATATTAATGTCCATGTTTTCAAAATGGTTATATGGATTTATTTAAATGGACATGACAGTTTTAAAATGATAATTACCTTAAAAAGATTCGAATTGGTATGGAACACATTGATTCAAAATGTCTTTAAATGTATTACTCTCTAAATTGTGTTACATTTAAATGTTTTCATGAAATGGGATATTTCAATCAAAGAGTTTTACAAATAATTTCCACCTATGTCAAATCCTTTAATATATTTAAACTTGTTTAGAAGTTTATTTATTATGATACAAATCTTTCATATTGTATTGAAGGTTTTGTGATATGTTTGACTGTAGATGGGTTATTTTTATACCATTCATGGTTTATGGGTAATGTATTGACATTTCTTATGAATGTTTTAATATGAATGTTTATTTATGTTTAAAACATTTCATATGAGGAATGAATTGGAATTATTAAGTGATGGGTGGATCCCACTATAGCTCCTTGATGCATCGGTAGGTCTCATGAGACAAACTAGTGTCTTGGAATAAGGCCTTGACAAAATCTTATTTGTAGTCTTGGCACAAGGGTTTGACTATGTGGTTATAATAGTTTGGAATCATGAATTCCATTATTATGAAAGTCTTTATTGATATTTCATGTGATTATTCAACAAGTAGAATATCTATGTGAAAAGGTAAATATAATTATTTCATTTTATCTTTTCCATATTATGCTAAAGTTCAAGTTTAAAAGGATTTTGTTTTAGTTATGAACTGCCTTAAATGTTTATGCTTATTTAAGAACATTTCCGCCATATTGTTATCCTTACTGAGCATCTGATCTCACCCCTTAAAATGTTTAACTTTTCCCAGGATGTGAAGAATTATTTTATGAATGATCTGTATGGATAGTATGACGGGATATGAAGACAATATTTTGTTGTAGTTTTTTTCACTTTATGATGTATTGTAAGACTTACAAATATATGTAGTGTTTCCAAGGATAATAAACTAATTAGTTGTTCGAGACATGATCTTTTGTGATCATGAACATATTATGTAATAATTCACCAACTCTGGGTAACTGGGGTCGGGGTGTTACAAAAAATGATTTGATCATGTAATGCTTTCCCAAAATATATATAATAATTTGTATCTTCCACCACAAAAACACTAAAAGTGGTATTAATTATTTTAAACATAATATTAGAAATATACATATCTTCTAAATACTCATTATTTTATTCCAACATCAAAAACATATTATGGGTATTCAATATATAAATTAGGTGTTTTCCAAAATATCACTTTGTTAGTAAATTAATTTTATAGGTTACTAGTAAAATTTAACACATCTTTCAAATACTTAAATAAAACCAAGTATTGATCAATCCTTATATGTTCCATGATAAATATATAAATCATTTCATTTACATACTACTTATAAGAAATTATAATTAAATACTAATACATAAAACTTCAATCACTATATTTCAATGATTTACATATCATATGTCCTTCCATGATACAAGATTTAACCCTTGGATTGTATAATTTACAATTATAATTCCCTTATCTTCTACCAAAAAAATTAAACCACAAAGGGCACCGTATGATGTAAATAACTCCCTTACAACATACTATTCATTTCTTATATCAAATAATAATTTTATTCTCCATTCTTCCACACATAAAACACATTTGAGTACATTTAGGTCATTTCCATTAGTTCATATTACAAAATTGTTGACATGTATGGAATTGAATATTATTTCATTTTTCACCTTTATCAGAATAAAATCCTTGAGAATTAATCATCTTATTTTATTTCATTGGAAATTAAAATATCTTCATGTTTGTATTATTTTTGATAGATGGTTTGTCAGAATAACTAGTTTTATTACTTGATCTAACCTCATATTATGTATCTCATTCAGGCAGTCATCACATTGCCTATCATATTGGTTGTTTATGATGTTCCTCTAATTACAATCCAGTAACTAAAACAAAGGTAAATTAAGGGATGATTATTTATATGATCTTAAAATATGAAAATCGGGACTATAAAAATTAAAGGGATAATTTATAAATGGCATATATTAATTTACATAGGAATTTATCGAAATCAATCTAATTTATCCCTGACCTATTTCCAAACACATACGCTTATAAGAATTCTTGTTCTCTAAATAATGGTTTACAATTATCTTATTAATTTTTCAAATAAGATCCCAATGGATTTTTAAACTACGTTTTCTGCATGGCCTTTTATCGTGAAACTTTCCCCAATAAAGTCTTAAAAAAGACTATGTTTTCAGTTGTTACTACTCTGTGTGTCATTTCTAGAGTAACTTCCACTTGTAGTATCCATCAGATATTTTTTTTGAACACTTATTTTTAGTTTACCAAAATTTAAGGATTTTTTTATTCATACCAATAAATCATTCTCTGTAGTTTCCTAATTCTAATCCCAAAAATAACTAATACTTCCTATGATAATACCAATTACAACACCTGTCTTTATTAGATGTTAATTCAATATTTATTATATATGAAATAAAATATTAAAACCCAAAAGTTCAATAAATATAATTTATTTTCATAATTATTAACATTAAAATACAAAATAATGAAATTATGTACATAATAATTATTGAAAGTTTCCACAACTTGATTGTAATATTCCATTATTCCTAAAAAAATATGGGATAACCTGGGAAATACATAAGAAAGGGGTGAGCTATACATCCCAGTAATGGGATAAAAAAATTAAAACATGTATAAATTATTACATGGAAGATAATATAAATTTTAATTTTATATAGAGGAATGATAATCATAATCAAGAATATAGGGTCATGATGTTGCATTATAATATAAATGAAACATAGAAAATTTGAAATATTGTTAAATATGACATCACAGACAAGTGTAATGGCTATCTTCCAATACACCATAATATGGGGTGAAAATTCATATAATGGATTAGGTTAACTCCCTAATCCAAAAGGTGGAATCTCATAGAACTAAAACATTAAACAATTCCTTAGATATCTATATAATTCATTGTGCACTCGTCACATTTGTATCATATAGATGCATAAATGTGCATACATTCAATGTAGAATAATATTTTTTGAAATTTATTTCCATGATAAATGAGTTTTGAATAATTATATTTAATTCCAAAATCAGTGAATTTTAGGTATGATTGGGTCAATACCCTTTATCAGATATAGTGACGGTATTCACAAAAAAGGGTTTTTTCATGGAAAAAATCATATTGAAATTTTGGAAGCACAACAGAATTTTATAATGACCCATAAAAAAAATTTAATGAGTGAAAATGATTCTATCAATATTTTAAAATCAATTATAACAATCTGTTGTTGTGTAAAAACATATCCCAACATTAGTAATTGGAAATAAATGTAATAAAATGAAAAAGGCTCTTGAATAAAGGGAATGAAATGATGAATTACTAAATTTCAACATAGTAATGACTTAGAAAAAGAGTATATTGTGTCGGGAAAAAAGATATATCCATTTTATGAAATAAATTTTAATGTATTTATATATTTATAAACTCATGAAAACATAACCAATTAATAATTAAAATGAAAAATACAATGGAGGTGCCTGAATTGAAAAGAAGAGAGATGCGTCCCTTACTCAATTTCGATATAGTAATGACTTTAGTAAATGAAAGAATGAAAGAGGATAAAAGATATATAATTAATATGAAATAAATATTAATGTACATTCATATTTTTAATATTATGATAATATTATCAATTGAGATTTAAAAGGATAAATACAAATTGTGTGATTGATTTGAAAAGAAGATAGGAAAATCTTTCATCTTGATAGGGTGATTCCAAATGTTTGAGAGGAGCTTCTAGATATCTTAAAAGAACCATATGATGCATATAAAGAGGGTTGGGAAGAGTAAGTAATTGTTCCATGGATTTTTAGGGAAGATTAATTTGTTATTGGGTGTTTTTAATAAGAAAAATAGAGGGGAGTTCTTTATTTTTTCTCAAACATAGGGTTTCGACACTATAAAATATATTAATAAATACCAAAAAGCATTTCATGGTTATTACCAATGATTTCATCCAAATAGGGGTCTTTTTAATTATTTAATAATTCCACATTACTAAAAAAATAAACTAATCTCTTTGTTGATATGGAAGTGAGTCATGTTACTAAAGAATTGATTTTATGACCTTAAATTAAAATATAAGTTTTAGAGGATTTATAATGGATTTATAAAATTGATAAAATAACCTCAAAAACAAACTATTTTAATGGGAAAAGATAGATTTTTTCTTGGATACCCTTTATAAAAAAAACTATATCACTTTTTGGTCATTATGACTTAATAATACACACTTTATATTTTTACTGTATTTATTTTTTCCTGAAAATTTGACTGTATCAGAATATTATGCAAAATTAACCATTGGAGAATTTTAAAAATACCATTCAATTAATAATATTTATTTTATCTAAATAAAACCTTAAATATGTGAATTTATACTTAAAATAATAATTTATTATTATTGAGAAACACTACTTTTGTTGACAATTATAGTTTCTGAACCCTCATAACATATAAATTTGACATCATGAGAACTATGTTATTATTTATATTTAATATATAATATTTTATAATTATATGTAAATAAAATTTTAACGATTCTAAAATATTATTGAATTAATAAAAAAGAGTGAAATTAGTAAAACTATATATTTTCCCAAATTCAATTAATTTTTTAACGTATCAAAACTATATTTTTATAAAAACAATTATTAAATCATTTAAAAATTTAAAAAAATTCATTAAAATATTTGAAAGAAAATATAAATATTAGCACTATTATTGATACTTTTTTATAATCCTTGTTAAATTATATTTAAACTTCGATAACATTTTTTCCTTTTACCGATATAATAAATATTCAATAAAATTACTATTCATATTGTCCAATAATTTAGTTGAAATTAAAGAAAATATAAATTATTGTGATTAAAAATAGTGGATACATTCTATAAAAATCAATTCACATATGTGGAATAATTTAACTAAATACCAATCCCACAAGTTATATGAATGTGGTTTTATGAAAATTCATTCTTTAATGAAATGATTATTTAACTCTACCATTATAACTAGTAATATTAATTATATAAATTTTAGTTAATAATTATGGATATTTAATCAATAAAATTAATTGAAATAATTAACAATTAGTTGATATTGTAACTAATTTAAAGGGGAAAGCTTCTTTTTATTTTGAAACAATATCCAAAAAAATTTTATTCCTAAAAATAAGCTTTTTTTAAAATCATATGTAAAGAATATTGAAATATATTTAATTAGATTATAAATAAATCATAATACATATTATACACTAAAATAAAATTAAAATAATAATAACATGTTTTATAAATTAAATATTTTTTCAAAATAAATGATAGTTTAAAAAAAGATATATTCCATTATTCATTAAAAATAAAATATTTTCAAAAAAATACTAAAATTTTTCCCAATGTTATTTATTATGTTGTGAAATAAAAAATAATGTAAATCTTATGAAATAAATATTCTAAAATTCAGAGAAAAATTTTATATATTTTTTCAAATAAAATAGAATAAGAATCATTTTTGAATAAAATTTATTTTTAAGAATAAAAAACATAACCAAAAATACAATAATAGTTTTCTAATAATCTATCAAAAAAATTATTTTTAGTAAGAAATATATAAATTTCTTAATTTTGTTAATCCTATGAATAACATGAAATACACATTTGTGTTTATAATGTCCATATTTAAAAAATCCAGGATTATTTGGGTTTAGTGTTTCATATCATATACATTATAGAACATATAATTTAGTTCAAAAACTAAGGGAATTAGAGTTTATCATCTTTTACGTTTCTAATTTTCCATGTTCTTAGAGTGTTACATGTAAATTCCCTCAACTTTGATCATATTCCACATGAATGTAACCTAATTTATCTAGAATACACATTTGGTGATGGTAGAATACATTCTCTCCTTTCATAATACCTACAAAAAAAATCCATTAGTTCCCTTTATATTAATCCATGATCATGGAGTAAATGAAAATATCATTAATAAAAATTAAAAAAAATGTTTCAAGGAAGAATCTCGTGATTTTATTCCTAAAATTATTAAATATTTCATAGTAATTTGTATATTCAAAGGGAATCACTATAAAATCGTAGTCTCTATGACTTCTTTCAACGTTTATCGTTTAATTATATTCATTCATTACCTTCAGATGATGAAAATAAAAATAAATATACACCTTTGAGTAGTACTGATCAACTTATTATTGAATGAATAAGTAATCAATAACTGGTAAGGGATACTTTTTCATTATAATAATTGTATTATTATCCCATTAATTGATATAAATGTGAATTAATCCATTTTTCTAATTGGTAAAGATAAAAATCCCACCCCATAGAGATTGAACATGGTGTATAAACGCTTCTTCCATATTCTTTAGAATAACATTATATAACTACCACATCTCAATTGAGGAAATATTATAATAAACAGTTAGAGATAGGTTTGTCTCCAATTATAAACTCTATTTAGGTGAGGGCTATAAAAAGTTTCTTGCAAAACCAAAGTATATTCCCTTATGAGGTGAATTTATTCATTGCTTGTGTTTTTATATGGAATAAAAATTTAAGAAAGATATTAATCATAACTGGATATCAAAACCCACATGATGGATTGATTTTACAAACTAGATTCATGATGTCCCTTTAAATTCTATTGAAGCATAAATATATTTGGGAAATATAATTCAATTTAATTTACATGAAAGTTGATGTCAAATTTATATAATGAAATCCAATCCATACACTGTGTAATGTAAAAATCGACCTTGGTGTAGATTACAAAAAAATATTGATGAATATTTCCATATATATTAACTATTTTATAAATCTAATCTCAATTTCCTGGAGATGGTGTCTAACATAATTTCATTTGTATAATAAAAAATAAATTCACATAGAAAAGGAACTAATTGTTTAGTATGATTGGAAAACCAAATATATACATATTTGATACATTAATACTTGAAAGAGAAAACAATAAAGAAACTCTATTGGAAGAACCAATGAACTATTAAATTGAACCTATAAGTCATTCACAATAAAAATATTTTCATGTTGGGGAAAAATGAAACACAAGAAGTGTGTGTGATTGGGTGGAAATTATGTGTAAGTAATAATAAAGAAGCTAACATAAATAATAAGGTAAGTTGAATGACTAAAAACAAATGTAATTGAATCATAATATTTTGTCTAATATGGAAATAATAAATATTGACTAAATAATTTAAATAAGTATTCAAATGAGGATGAAATGTCACCGGTTATATTCTAAAAGTATAATAATAACATATATTATTTATTAATAATATCATAATTAAGGACTGAATTGTTCCAAGAATCATCAACATACCATCGAGGCCTCGACCAAGACTTCTTAATATAAATTCTATAGGTGTCGTCCAAATCCATATATCTTTTGTCTCATGAGACCCACCAATGCATTGAAAAGCCATAAAAGCCCCAAAAATAATTAATAATTCGAATTACTTCCTCATATGAATGGGGTGAAATAGAATATATATATATAGGTAATGTAAATAACATTCCCCAATTAGTAAACACAATCACTAACCATTTTGAGTAATATGGTGACTAGTATCGAGATTACACAACCATAGTAAAACTAATACAAAAACATTTAATAAATATATTATATGGTAATTTATAATATCAATCCCATTTATTAATAATATTAAAAAATGGTTATTTAAATAGATGTATAAACTCAAATAAAATCATTGGGGAATTCTTCAGAGAAATGACCTTTTTATGTTGCAAAGAAGAGTTGTTTTTGGATAAAATCATTTATATTAGTCATAATTATTTGCATAAAACCAGAAATAAAAATTATAGTTTTCCATTAAAAAAAAGTGATTTTATATAAATAATCATGGCTTAAAAAAATTATAGATGGTAAGTGTAAATGGGTAAGAAATCAATAATTTCCCTCTAATCAGGTTTTCTTATTGGGAAGAATTGAAAAAGAAACCATATAAAACATGTATGTACACATAAAACAAAGATGAAAAGATCTGGATATATTATTTTGGAATAAATAAACATAATTTAATAGAATTATATAAAAATAATTAATAATTAAAATTGGGTAAATAGAGAGAAAGCATAACACAAATGGGAAATATAAGTTTTGAAAGAAACCCGTACCTTATATCCAAAGGCATTTTATTTTTTTACATATCATACTGGATAATGAAAATTTATTAATTAATAATCTATTAAGAACCTATTAAAAATTTATTTTATTAAGTATATTTTTTTTAATTTGATTCATGAAATATTTTTGATTTATAAGATTCAACATTGTATTTCAGAAGTGTTCGTTTCTAGGGTTTTCAGGAGTGGTTCACCTTTATACATGAAATGAAGTTCATGTAAAATGGGATTAATTCTCAAAAATAAAAAATTTAATGTTATTACTGGAATTATATAATATTAAATATACTTATATATCATTTTTTATATATGAGGATGATTAATTAGATAAAAATATAATGATGTATGTTAGTTTATTTTTTTTAATTTTCTATTATCATGAACTTATTTTGTTTTATAAATTATTATTATATATTTATACTGGTTATATAACATTATATCCCATATAATATGTGTAATAAGATATTATTTAACCATAAAAATGGTTTAATGACCAGTCTTCATAAAGGTAATGGAAAATGAAAACACATCCCCCACGATGGTTGTAAATCGGCACATGATGAACACTATTTTCAATTTTAGAGTTAAATGGAGAGGAGAAAGGGATTAAGGATGGATTTTTCATTAACAAAATAAAATTATACATTGTATCTGGTATTATAGTTATCATTAATGTTAGGATATAGGAGTATTGTACAGATAAAAAATAAATCAAACTAAATAGAAAATCAAGGAAAACGATAGAGGGTTTTACCTCTTGAATCACTTCTCCTTGAGAACCATTTAAAAGATCATGGGAGTTTTCTTTGGGTGATATAAAAGGCTCTTGGATGTGCTGAAGATATATTGGTAAAATATTGGGTATAAATTTGAAAATATTCAAGGCTTAATAGGTGTGATGAGAATAGTTGCTGAGGGGTGGTGTTTATAGTGTAAGAGAGGGGTGTTTTTTATTACATTATTCATTACATTCTTATTTTTATCTCATGTCAAGAAATAATAATGATTACATAAATAAATATTGTAAATATAGAGGGGTATTTTATAATTATTGTTCTTAATCCACTGATGACTGAAATAATAGTTTGTTTAACATTTAATGTATATATATCGTAAATTATCCTATTTTAATATTAAAAAATAATTTAGTTATTTTTGAAAAATATCAAAAAATCACCCACAACATTTTTAGACATGAAAAATTAAAAACTAATTAAATTTTATTGAAATACATTTATAAATATGAGAAATTTAATTTTCAATTAAAATCATCATTTATTCAAAAAATACCGTTTATAAAATTATAACTTGTTTTATGATACATTGAAAATTTTATTAGTGTTTCAGATAATTATATTTTTATCTTAAAAAAATAATAATTTATTATTATTTTATTGATAATATGTTTCTTTTAAATAGTTTTAATAATTATGATATTGTGAAAAAATATTTACACTTTACAAAAATACTGACACTTAATTTATCATTTTAAAAATATTTATTTATATATTTCATGATTTATATATACCATATTTTCATTTATAAGATGCCCATTTTTTAAAAAAATTAATTTCTAATTTGACTATTTTATTAATAAATTGTCTATTAATATATAAAAAATGATGGTTTTACAAAAAAAATATAATTTTTCACTATTCACTGAAAAATTAATATTTTCAAGAAAAAATACAAAATTTCATCCCAAGATAATTTTGAAAATATTATTTCAAAAAAAATTATATTGATCAATAAAATATATAAAAGTGTCAAACTTTATTTTTAAAACATGTACACCATTAAAAGGTGGTAAAACTGCCTATAAAAAATATAGCCTTTTAATTTATGAAATTGGATTCATTCTTATCTTATATCTATAAAATAATTTTCTTGAAATTAAAACATTTTATTAAATATATAGTACATAAATTTCATAATTTGGTTAATAATACTCATTCCTTACAATTTTATGGATACGTTATAATAGTCATTTTAAAATAGTGATATTTAATTATATATCATTATTTTATAAAACATTATGTAACGTGAAATCTGGGATACTAATCATATTAAATTTATAAATGCACATACCATAATATCTTGTGATGTAACAATCTCCACCCCTTCAAAAAATTATGTCCTCGTAATTTGAAATTGTACTATAAAAATCAAAGGTTATTAGTTCCAAAATTCCTTTGTGGGAAACCCACATCATAAATAAGGTTAATAAAATATCCACTCAAAAATAGGTAAATAGAAAATTTAAGGACACTACACAATAAGAATTTTTGTTAGGAAGTCGTTAGTGAAATGTGATAACATGGATAGTGATATAAAATGTGTTCATTATAAATTTAATCATTACAAAACCATAAATTAGTCATCAGTTAAAAGGCCACTGATTTCTCAAAATGAAGACTAAATAGATAACCTTTTTTCTAAAATCCTTTTTCTTGAGTAGTGGGTTTCAATTTGTATCCATAAAATCACTTGAAAAAATAAACATACTTGATTAATTTCTATATCATAATAATAATCTCATCCATTGGTTAGGATTTGATCTATTTTCACTTCATCCCTCACACCTAGAAACAAATCTTCAGAATGAATTCTTGATGTATAAACCACTTTTATGAATCATATTATCCACAAATTATTCATTTATCATTTAATATTTAATTAAAAAATAATTATTATCACAATTTAACTAATAATTCTTATTTTAACATCAAACAATAATATCCAATGTTCAACTCAATCCATTCCACCCTTAAGACTCATCTAAAATACAACAATCTAAATTCCCAGTTCAAAAAGTTGTCTATATTTAGAAAATCAGCTTAGCATCATATTTTCCTAAATAATATACTACAAAATTTTTTGTCACATAAAAACTATTTAAATATCATTGTCACCATTAAAATCTTAATTATAACATGTATCTTCCAAATCATTAGTAAAGAAGCACTGTAGTACAATACGTACATGTATCACGATTCTTCTAACCAATATATCATAACATAATTCTTGAATCCAACAATAAAAATAAATTAATTTTCACGGTTTGAATATATTAATAGATTAAGATTGAAATTGATATCTTTTTCATTTTTTGAAATATATTTATTTTATTCTTAGAGAATTCATCTATATAGTTCCTGATCTACTAAGAGTTAAAGCATTGTACAATAATAGCTTATTTCATTCCCTTACAATCATGATCCTAGTGAAATTTCTCTCTACGTTTACAAAAAACTCACATTCCATTTAGGCATGTATCAGGGTGTTTCTTACTAGAATTATCACATGTTGGAAATTCCTTCTTTCCCTTTTCCATTTATCAGTATCTTGCTCTACCATTCTCTTCCTCTATTCCTTTCACATAATTTTATAATACATAGAGAATTATTTCTCTCTCTTGATTTCACTTGAGACTATATCTTCATATGATGAGAATTTTTTGGAGACCAATTCCTTTAATAGGAATTTCTTTAACCCATCAAAGAATCGATCAATATTACTCATTGGGTTACATATATAGTTCAAATCAGGCCTTGAAATACATGTA
Organism: Viscum album; assembly: GCA_963277665.1. NCBI lineage: Eukaryota > Viridiplantae > Streptophyta > Magnoliopsida > Santalales > Viscaceae > Viscum > Viscum album. Next base: position 1,009,980,755 of record OY728141.1, on the reverse strand, counting down.
AAGTTTGATTCATATTTTGCAACAATATCATCCTCATTTTTTCTTATATTTAATAATTTTACCTACATATCTTCTCACTGTTCTCGAAGGAAATATTTTTCCTCAAAATGATACTTAAAATCCTTATATTATATGTTTTTTATTTCTTAATCCCATATAGTGTTTTGAATTAATGACCACCATTGATCTATATCTCCCAACAGATGATAAACTATAATGAATTATAGAGTTTCTTATCAAATAAATGTGTATAATATTATTAAACTACATTATTCGTCATTATTCTCCTTGCGAGTAAAGTTATTTATCATAACTGAAGTCTGTTGACCGAATATAGTTATAAATTGTTCACCTCTAGTTATATCTCTAACTCCAACATAATAATCTTGAATAAGAGGGAAATCCATACATGGAATACAGACATTAATATGGTTTTCATTCCATCCACTAGGTGCCATTTATAGACAATGGCATACACTAAATAAGATTATTAATCAAAATGCATAATTTTAAACTAGTAACACTCAACATATATTTAAAATCATATGCATAGAAAATATCATAAAAAATAAATATGATTTATTGGGGAACATATTTACTTTTAAATCCATCATAATTGGGTTTTATGAAAATGTGAATGATCATAAGCATATATCATTGGGGTGTTAAACAAGGTGTGCAGTTAGGTGCATTCTTATGTACCACGTTACAAAAAATTAGGCCCAACACAACTTGTAAGATATGTTACTACTAGGTAAATATGTGCTAGAACGAAATCCCTTTATTGTTTCCAGATCAAGATTTATTACTAGAAAGTTCCACATAATCTATACCTTAGAAAATTTATTGTATGATAATCCTTATTATTTATCTTAGGGATATTTTTCCCAAATCATTATTTTCAAAATAAAATTTCTATAGTTTCTATTATACTACTTATGATACAAAATATAAGAACCCCAACCCTAGTATCCCATAGTTTGTGTGTTACATAATTACATTGTTATCATAAATAAGGAAGTATCATCCCGAATTACCAAATGGTTTTTTAGATTTGGAAAACCTGGTACAAACAAAATTTTAATATTATAACATGAATGAAAAAAACAAATCAAATCCATTGCAAATACAAATAAACTACTAGATTATCCGATAAAGTCAATGAAAATACACATTTTCACATCCCGTGGAAAAAATGAAATATAAGAATGGGTTTAGCTCAAATACTCATTAAGGGTATGTATTATAGTGAAAGCTATGATAAATATTAAGGAAAGGTTAATTACTATAACATGTTCCATTAGAACATAATCATGAGCATAATATGGAAAGAATAAAAGAATAATAAATCATGCCACATAAATTATCAAATAATGATGAAACATAACATAGATATTATAATAGTCAAATAATCACATGGATTATCAATATGTAATATATTAATTAGGTAATTCCTAATTTCATACATCATACAAATGTTGTTGAGGATGCATCCAAGACATTTGAAATATAAATAATAAGGCCATGGCTAAATCTAAATATGATTTGTATCCAAAGTCATATCGATTCATAAAGGGCCTATAGTAGGACAAACCCATCTATATATATATCCAATTCATTACTAATATTAATGTGTTGAAACAACATATACATATGAAATGTAAATTAGTTTCTCTAACCTATAAACATAATCACTGACCATTCAGAGGAATATGTTGAATGCTATCTGGATAGCCCATCTACAATCAAAATGATCATAATGGATTTAATAAAATATTGTAGATGATAAAATAAAATATCAGCCCCAATTAATCATAATATTATAAAATCCATGTCTAAATAAATAAAAATACTCTAATAAAATAATAGTGGAAATATTTGATAGAAATACCCTTTTTTATTTTTCCAATATGAGTTCTATCCAAAAAAATCATTTGTATAGTCAGAATTCTTTTTATAAAACCAGAAATGAAAAAATATTGTTTTTCATTAAAAAATTAGTGATTTTATAAAAATATTTTTTTTCTAAAAGAAAATTATGGATGGTACTTGAAAATGGGTAAAAAATTGGGATGTTCCCTTTAATGGGTATTTATTATCAAGAAGAATTGACAGGGAAACCTTATAAAAGATGTATTTACCCCTAAAAGAAAGATTAACTAATATAGATATATGTAATTAAAAAATATAAACTGAATTTAGAATAATTATATAAAATAATGAGTAATTAAATTGGTGTGATGATATATAATGTGTAACCTGAAAGGAAAATGGAGGTTCGGGAAGAAAACCTTACCTTATGTGTGAAATCTTTCTTATATTATAATTAAAGAACTAGATAATGAAATTGGATTCATTTTTAATTTAATTTATAACCATGAAACATTTATTTTATTTACTATAATATTATTAAGGTCCTTGATGACCTTTTTTGTATGTTATAAGATTCAACATTGACATTTATGAGTGTTAATTTCATTGGTTTTTATGATTGGTTCACTTTTATACATGTATAGAAGATAATGTTAATGATAATTAATTCTATATAAAAAATTAAATGTTATTAATGAACATAAATATGATTAAATAGCCTTATATATAATTTTTTTTAGATTTGATGATGATTGAATAGATAAAATGATAATGATGAATGTTAGTATATTTTGGTGAATTTTTTATTATCACAATATAGTTTTATTTTATTAATTAAATATATGTATATATGCATGATACAAAACATTATATATCTTATAATATGTATGATAAAATATAATTTAAGCATAATAATGTGTTTATGAACATCCTTGCAGGTTGTAATGGAAAATGAAAATACATTGTTCTCAATGGCGGTAAATCAGCACATCATGAACTATATTTTCAATTTTAGAATAAATGGGAGAGGAGAGGGGTATTTTTGATGGATTTTACATTATCAGAAAAAAATTATAGTATATATTAGATAATGTTCTTATCACCCATGTTTTGACAGAGGAGGTGAGGTAAGGATAAGAATAGAAATAAAATTAAAAAGAAAATAATGGAAAGAGAAAGAGGATTTTACCTCATATATTTCTTCAACTTGATAACCACCATACGAGGATTAGGATTGGTATTTGGGTTATAAAAATGGATCATATATTTGGAGAAGATATATGGGGATATTTTTGGGAATAAATTTTATAATATTCATTGATTAAAAGGTGTGAGGAGAAGAGGTGATGAGGGGTGGTATTTATATTTTAAGAGAGGAATGTTTTCTGATTATTTTATTCATTGTTTTATTATTTTTATTGTTGATAAGATATAATTATTATTACTTAAATAAATACATTAAATTGAGACTTAAGATTTGATTTTTATGGTTTTTACATCATCGATGAATTAAAGAATAGTCTATTTATCTTATAATGTATATACATTTTGAATTATTGTATTTTACTATTCTCAAAAAAATTTAACTATTTTAGAAACATCCCAAAAACCCACGTTAACAATATTAAATATATAAAAATAAAAAATTAACTCTATTTAAGCAAATTAATTTTCTAAATATTTTCAATAAAAAATATAATTCAAATCACCAATTATTCAAAAAATGCCGATTTTAAAATTATAACTGGTTTTTTGACACATTGAAAAATAAATTAAGGTTTCATAATACTATCATATAACTATAAAAGTAATAATTTAGAATTTTATATTATGAAAATATTTTTACTTTTTAAATATTATTTTAATTATAGATTTTTAGATAAACATTTACACTTTATAGAATTCAAACACTTAATTTATCATATTTAATGTATTTATTTAATTATTCTGTGATATAAATATATCATATTTTAATTTATAACTTACCAAAATTTTATTTACACATTAATTGGTTGTGTTACTATTGATATCATAAATATACATTTAATATATAAATATTATAATTTTGTAAAAAATCATGAATTTCTACTATTCGATGGAAAATAAATATTTTCAAAAAAATACAAAAATTTAAACCTATGGTAATTATGAAATTTTGATTCCAAAAATGAATTTTATTCTGATCAATATAATTTATAAAGGTGTGAAATTTTCATTTTCAAAGAACTAATCCATTAAAAGGTAGTAAAACTACCTTTAGAAAAATATAGCCTTTTAATGCGTGTAATTAGATTCTTTCTTATGTTATGCCTATAAAATCATCAGGTTTAATTTGAAAAACATTTTATTAAATATATAGTACATAAGTTTCATAATTCGGTTTATAATATTCATTCTCTGCATTTTAATGGATATTCAATAATATTAATTTTAATATAATGATATTTAATTATGTATCATTGTTCGTTTTAAAATGGTGTTGTGCGAAACCTATTCTCTTAAGGAAATTAAATTTTAAAAGATATAAACCATAAAATCATGGGCTGTTATAAAATGGAGAGGAGTCCAAAACAAGGTACTCATTGATTACACCACTCTCTATTTTTATAGAAATCTATATATCAAGTTGTGGGGGATGTGATTTAATAGATCTTTGTAAACATAAAAGATATAAAATAATGTGTATTATAAGAATCAAATAAATCTTTTTCCAGTTTTTTGTGATTAGGATGTATAACTTTTATTACTAAATTTATATTATCCACTGCAGTTGTAGTGATGTTATAAGATTTCAATGACTCTTTCAACCATATTGGCTGTCAATATATATTATCATCATAGATCATTGGATTATAGAACTTGGTTTTATAATTCTATTTCCCCTAGATTTAAGTCATCGAACCATAAACGGTGTATTGTAAAATTCCTTGATTTCCTTAATCATGCAAGAAATGTTCATCTTGTATCTTTAAAACTCAAAATTTTGGGCGTATTCTCTCCCATACCTAAATTATTTTATTATAACATTATGAACATTTACATTATGTTTATTTCCAAATTTTAAACATGTGTGTGGATAGATATTCTTTCCTACATTTCATTAGATCCCCTAATAAGAAACTCTATCCTTAACATCCAATATCCATAACCATGGGTCCATTATTCATACTCTATCTATACATTGATAGATTATCAAAATACTTCATCATAAGTCCAAAATTATAAAAAACTATAACATTTTAAATATATAGTTTTAAAAAACTAAAAATCTATCTATTTTTCTATAAATTTTGACAACCAAACATGAGTTATATCAATAAATCCTTGTAGAATTTACCGTATAATGATGGACTAATTAACATTCCTTTTTATTTATGACTATGAGCTGTCTCTCAATATATTTTCTAGGTGTAAGAGGGAATTTATTTTTAAGAAATAACTTTTTAATTTTATACCACTCCATTCCTTGCATTTAATCCATCTTTAAGGTATTGTTTATCAATAACAAACCAAGACCAGACTCTGTATTTAAATGAATAAAAAATATAGAAAAATGTTCATTTATAGAATAGTGGAGAACAAAATATTATATCACATAATATTTACATATTTAAATATTTTATTTTTATATTATAAACATAAAAATATACATAGTACTATTTTAGAATGGTCTTAACACCTAAACTATATAATTTGATAAATTGAAATTTAAATATTTTATTTTATTTTTGAAAATATTATGTAAAAATTTAAATAAGGTGAATTTTTGGTATATTCTATGAAATGATTGATTTTTCATTGAACTGGTAACGATATTGATTTTTAAAATACTACTCTTTTTTCAATAAGCATGTTAAATAAAATGATCCAATTAATTTTGTATTTAATTTAAATATAAAATATATTCCCTATTATTTGTGATAATAAAATTTGTATAAATTATTTTCATGATTTTAATGTTGGTTAATTTTGATACATAAAAATGTAGTTTTATAAAAATAGTTCATTATTATATCATAATTATTTCAATTAAAATTATTTTATTCCATATATATAAATTAAATCATGAATAACAAATAAAATATTTTTAATAAGTAGGATTTTTTTTAAAAATAGGCCACTATTATTTTTATGAATTATAAATATTTATTTTTTTAAATGTTCTACCTCAATAAATTGTAAATCAGGTAATTATTGTTCAAAAAAAACTCCTAACATATTTAAAATCAACCCAAAGCATGCCTTTAATTAATATTATGTGAAAAATTCGTTCATAGCCATACAATCATCTAATATATAGAATTTTGGAGACATTTGTTCTTTGGTAATAGAATTTATATTATTTTATGGAAATAAAATTCCAAAATATCCCTCTATTGATTTTAATTACAATTATATAGGCACTTAAAGATATGAATATGGTACAAACGAATATAGAGGCTTATTATTAAAATAATTAAATAATTTTTTTTGCAGTTCATAATTTATATTTATTAAATGAATAATTATATTATATTCTTACCAAATATCGAGATATCATTTAATCAATTTATTGAATAATGAAAAAAAACAAAAAAAAATATATTATATAATTTTTTTATATTCTTGTATCCTTTAAATTTTATAAAGAAATATGTCATATTAGTAATGTATTTAGGGATTTCAATTAATTTTCATCTTCATATTGATGTTTCCAAACGAAAATTAATTTAATTTTTTCCCAAATTAAAATGCTAATATTTTAAGTAAATAATATTAAATTATATTATTTTTAAAAACAAAAAATATCATGACATAGGATAAGGGAGATAATATATGGTCTAAAAAATCTTCCCATGTCTATTTATAAACAAATTTACACATTTTAATTAAAATTATTACCCATTAATATTTGAAAAGGATTTGTCGATTAAAATACAAATATATTAATAGAGGGTTTAAACCAAAGTGTTATTTTTAAAATTACAAAAGAACGTTTAAATATTTCCTCATATGGATATATTTGGACATTATATTATTTTATAGAAATAAGAATCCTCTATAAGATTTTCTCTTGATATTTATTTAATTATATTTTAATATTTTTGGTAATTCCATGTGTACCCTTTCCACCACCTATAATAGTACACCCCTTTATCTCAATTATTCACTCCACTATGAGCCACATAGACTAAAAATACCATACCAATTTCCATGATCAACATTCATATCTATTTTCATGTGATTTTAGTATTTCTATAAAAACATCCCATTCTCCTTTATGAGGATATCTAAATAAAGCCCACCAAAGAAGAAGCAATCATCTTTATCAAATCATCCAAGTATATTTCTTCTTCTCCTTTTAATAAAAAAACAGTACCCATCCTATAGAAATATCAACACTATCATTAATATACAAAGAATTTGATATTATATTTTTCAATCCACTTTCAACTGAATTTAATATCATGTATAATGTAGGGAAAATAATAATGTGTACATACGCCTTACCATCTCCACATAAAGGTGTAATTTGATTTTACTCAGCATTTTAAATTAATTATTATATTTTTGAAACTAATGAAAACATTATATATTTTAAATTTTATTATTTTTAAATATTTATTTAATCATATATATTTTCCTTCCATTCATTCATTTGGAAAACAATAACTTCATTCATGCGTACATTTAGACTACAACGTTTATAAATTATATAGTCTATTTTTCATCTTCACATTACCTAGATGGTGATAAGTAAAAATTTAATTAACATATATTATATTTATATAATTATTAACATTAAATATATTATTTAAAATAATTTCAATTTACAAGTATGAGATCTTTTATAACAAAACATGCACCTGGAAACGAAATAGTTATTAACAGAAACAATGATAATAATGAAGGGTTAATGAAAAAAGGATAATAATAGGATATATGAGGATTATATATGATATTATAAAAATTTATATGGCTCTATAATAAATAAATAATATGACTAAAACAATTAAAAACGAGTTTAATAAATGTTCATATGAATGGGAATTTTCTTTAGGGATTTCATCTCAATTTCCACTCTATTTATACATATTTGGTTTTATACACCTATATATTTTAATGTGGTGTATATACTAACCCTCAGAAGTATTTATCAAGAATATATATTTATTAATGATGATTAGTTTTTTATTTAATGTTCACTCTTTTAAGAGAATATAGAAAAAATGTTACGAAAGAGGTAAAAATTCATTTCAATGTCACATTATTTTAGGATTATTTTTTAATGAAATATAATAATATTTTGCTAATAACATCTAATTAATTGGTTATCATATATATATATTTATTTTATTTACATATTTCGCTCCATATTTCCAAATATTTTTAACATGAATCGTGAAATGAAATATTTTAATGAAAATCAAATATCATTTCCCAATTGATAGGGTATATATTTCTTTTGTGTCTATACTATTCAAAATTATCATAAAAAATACCATTATAATTAACAAATTTTTTTTATTAAAATTTCTTGTAATATAAAAAAGTATTTTTAAATTAATAGTTCTAAAGATGTGTTAAAATATTATATTCAAAAATATTTACAAAATTACCAAATGAATATTTTTATTTAATTTTAATAACATTAAAATAGTTTCCTGCCACCATAAAAATTTCATTCACTTTAGTTTACTATAGATGGTTTCAATTATTTTATAAAAAAATATTTATGAAAACATATTTTATTTTTTTTCAATTATTGTATTAATTAAATAACTAAATTTTACTATAAAATGTACTTTTTGATGGTCGTCGTTTATCTACTGATTAAATTTTTTTACCATTTACGCTTTTTCGAATCATCCTCTATAAGATCCTGTGATTTTATGAAATATATTTTTTAAAATTAATATAAATTACATAATAGACTATGTTACATAAAATATATATTTTATATTACGTTATACAAAACAAAAATTTTAGGTTTCATTAAAAACAACAAAGTGTCTCATTGAAATATTGTGTTCCATGGAAGACTGAGTTATACCAAAAAATAATATACTATTAAAATTTTATTAAATAAATATGTTATCTCATAGAATTTATATTTTTTATATGAATTTAACGAAGTATATTATCTTTATAATGTGTTATGATATTAATTTAATAGATTTCATAGGCATTTGATAAGTAAAAATGCAGTTCTATGATTTAAAATATATTTTTCTAAAGAACATTTTTATGTCCTTTTAATAGATTTTTTTACATAAATTTAAATAATTTTATAAATTTTATATGGTAAAAATGATGGTAATTTTTAAATATTAATCTCAAATAATACCGAGGGTTATTTTTTTTTATTTTTGTAAGTAATTTTCTTTTTTGATTAAGCATAAGAAAACGTTCAATTTTAATTTAAAAATAACTGTTTATTATTTTGAATTTAATTTCATGTCACATTGATCCAATAATAAATCTATAATTCCATTTTAGGTCATTGTAATAATTTTTTTAATGAAGTTAGATATAAATACTTAGTTAACTTTTGAATATTCTAACTTTAAAAACATGATTTCTCGCCAAATTATAGGGATTGGATTTAAATTAAATTTTAATAATACAAAGATTTGAATTCGGAAAAATTTTTATATTTATTTGGAATCATTTTAATTTTTATAGTATAATAAGTTAAAAAAAATAATATGAAAAATATTTTTGAATGAAATTAAAATTAGTTAATGTGATTATTGATAAAAATCGGTTTTTCACATTACATGCATTTGAATAAAAATTAATTTTACACCAAGATTGTATTTATATTTAAGGAATAAGAGTTATTATTTATAATATTATGGTCTAAATTACCTAATAATTCTATTTTTAACTATAGTTTTAGATTATAAACTTTCCTGGTAAACAGAAAGATTTGAGCTACCCTAGTAGAAACGAGAAAGATAAAAGTCAGTAAACATAATGACTAAGGAAAAAATCATGATAATTATTTTATTTTTCATTTTTTTAAATTTTTTATTGACCTTAAATTCCTTCCAATAATTTTTATTTATATTTTTGAGTCACATGATATATGTTATACCTCAAAATAATGTTTCCTTTTTTATATTTACTTGAATTTCATGCCTCCTCCATTATAAAAAGAAACAAAAACTCCACACATATTCACCCCACAAAAGGCCTTTTTATCTTAAAACCCATGAACTAATATTCTCCCAATAACCATAATTTCATCTTTTAATACTCATTTTTTGTTGAAAGTCAATCTAATATATTCTTTGGGGAAATAAATGTTTATCCCAAAAAGATGTGACATTATTCAATGGGAACTTTTGTTTTATTTCAGTATCCAACATTTAATTTATTTTTATATTAGTATTATATAATTATGTAATATAATTAAAATACTGATATGTTTTTTTGTTAAGTTTTTGACCTACACTAACACACACTTCCAAAAAAATGGGATATGAAAACATCATTTTTGTGTATAGAGGAATACCACCTCATGGACGGATGTTGTATGTTCTTCCCTTACCACATCTCAAAGATGGTATTAATGATGGAAATACTATTTATATATGATATATATTATATTAATTATTTATTTATTTATGATTATATAATAATTATATTACACATACCATTATGCTTTATATTTTTTAGCAATATAATCACATCGTATGTGGGCTTGTGGACTACTGCCTCCTCAAAATGATGTGATTTATTTAAATGATACATGGAATGTATTAAGGATGGTATTAATAAATATTTATCACATAGATGTAATATAAAAAGTATTCATAAAGCAATTACCTTTATTTTAATATAATATATTTTTTATTTATTAAATTATCACGCACTAAAAAAATATAAAATATCATTCGAGGGCATGTTGACTAACACCTTCTTGTAGCTGTGTGATTCCTTTTACATCTCAATAATTATATATATATTTTTATATAGAAAAATAATATAGTTTATATGAAATAATTATCATTATAGAAAGTGAAATTTTACTTACCATCTTTCCATAATGATCAATGAAAAATGGGTACACTACTCTAGCATACTTACGACTTACCGTCTGTGTAAATGTATTGCTGATTAATTTTTTAAATAATATTTTTTGATTGGTTCTAAAAGTATAATTTATTAATATAAATGATAATTATTCTGGAGGGGTTTTAATAATTCCCCTTTGACCATAGTTTATCTACCAAAGGTGTTTTGACACATTTATAGCGAATATTTTCAACCCACCTAACATAAATATAATTTTTTATGTACTTTGATACAAAATTCTAATAAGTGAAATAAAATTAATAATAAACATAATGAATTTTATGAAACAATTAAATAATAAAAATATGTTTAAATTTCAAGAAGATAAAGACACATGTGACAAGTCAGAATAAAGAAAAGAGATTTTAATCTCCTTTTTACTTATATGAGATACATGTCATATTCCCCAATTATTTTGGTTGGTGTATATAATAACAGTTGTTATATTATATTTTAAATGATTTTATCATCATGTTATTTAAATATTTCATTTTATGATTTTAACTTTTTGTTTCCAATTCTAATGTTACCATGGTTTTAAGGAACTTCATCTCAACCTCCATTTATTGAGGCATATTTTGATGTTATACTCCCACTAACTTTTTTGTGGTGTATATAAATACCATTAAACATATAATATCACTAATTTATTTATTCTCATGTAATTAATTGTTTTTAAATGTTATTATTTCAGGGGTCATATGATTCAATTTTTTAGATGTGGTATGAGGTAAATTGATTCTAAAACATATTTTTCAATGTTTCATAATTTAATTGAAATATAATTTCCTCCATATCAACATTATTAATATTATTTTAAAATTATTTTTACGGATATAAATTTAGTTAAATATAAATTTATGTCGATTATTAATTTTATTGATTTTTTTCAAAAAGTAAACCCTTTTCATGTTTTTTTAAGAAAGGTCCCACGGCCAAATGGCTGAGGTGATTTTATTAAAAAGGAGGATACAGGATATGCATGTGCAAATACTCTTTAAAACTAACCTCATAAATATGGAACAACTCCTCCTAGGATGAATCTGACTAGAAAAGTAAATCACCCAAAACCATGTTCTCCAGCCCATTCATAGTCAAGTTCACCTCCATGTGAACTTAGTAGAATCGAATCCTTTGTTGTCCAAGCCATTACCATTAAGTGGCATGAACCAGCCATGAGAAATATCATGGTGATTTATTTTCCTTATTCTTCCAGCTCTACAAGATATTCTTTAGTTATTATGGGGATATGTTTTGAACTCCTTACCTTTAAAGCAGTATCCATGATTTTTACAGCTTTAGGGGGCCTCCCTGCTTTCCTTTTCAAGATTTGAGGACCTTTGGAGCCTTAAGGCAGGTCATCAATGTTTCTTTTTACACCTCAATAGAAATTATTTCATTCCATTATTATATTCCATGATTACATGTTTAATTAAATTGAAAAATCTTTTTCCTTATGTGGATATCTTTTTTGTAAAATAGATTTTCATGGGAAAAAATTATTTTTATTCAAAGTGTATTAATGGGATTTTAAAAGGGGTTTCCAATGAGTTTTGTGAGGAATGTATTATATTAATGAAATGTTACTTGAGAATAACATGATAGGGTGTCCTAGAATGCATTGGGTAATACTATTATATCTTAACTTGGGGATTCTCAAATAGAATCATGAAATACCATTTTTTCTTAACTTGGGGTTGTCTAGATAGAATTAGAAATCTCATTATATCTTGAAATGGGGTGGGGCTGAAAGCATTAGGAAAGCCTATTTCAACTTAACCTTGGGTAGACCAAATTTTAATACTAAATCTGGAGACATCCTAACATGGGGTATCCCAGATAGCACTAGTAATGAATGTTACTGCTAAAAATGGGGTGGCCTAGATAGTATCAGGTAATCCCATTATAGTTCTCCATTGTATTCAGCTATGATAATGTTTGTTTTTGGAAATATGATTATATCAATTAAAATATTTTTGGAAGGTATTTTATTATATAATTATCTAATAATAATAATATATTTTTAATCAATTGTTATGGGTTTGCATGATTTCTTTTGAGAAATATTTTTGTTTGTTTTTAATTATAAAATGTTTTAATTCATATTCATAATGAAATTTGAAGAGAAAGGTAAATGAAAGATGAGTTTTCATTTTTTACAAATTTAATGATTTCATTTATTTTTAAATCCCTTATTGATATTTTTTTTTATCATCCCATGATTTAAAAAATCACATGGTTTAAGTATGGGTAAGATATATGAAGAAATAATGATGGATGTCGAGGATATTTTTCATGAAAATTATTCAATCTTTACATTAAAAGTTTTATATGATAGAAAAATGGATACTTATCAAGTGTGTTCACTTCTTAATTTATAGGTTTTTTATGAATGATTTATAGGCTAATTATCTAAAAATATAAACCTAAAATGATCCTTAATGTTAAATAATGAACATACATGAATAAAACTTGAGATTATGTAATTTTGGAGGTCAGGCCCTTATAGTTGGTATCCAAGGAAAATTTAGACAAATTTTGAAGTTGGTTTTGTTTTAATATCATTATATTAGAATATTTTACTATATAGTTAATTTAACAAGACAAAGAATTTGGATATTTCTATATTTATCATATTAAGAATATTTTTTCTGAATTTTATTATGGAGAGTAAACAAGGAAATTTTAGTGGGATGTAACTGAGAGGAAGATGTATCCTGAGAAGGTTGAAATCTGAATAGAGTAGATTTTGTAGTGATGGATCTTTTGACACAAGTTATAAATAGTGGTGGTATCCATGCATGATTAAAATCCAATGTACCAATAAGGAACATATCTATATTGGAGTATTCCATGAGTTAACATTTTCCATCATTCAATATAAAATATGACCTTTTGGTAGTGTATGAATGTATCAATTCCCTAGAAAAGATATTCAAATTCCTGTGATGTTCATAATATAAAATGGTAAAAATTATCATCTGTCATTTTGAAGGTGAATATGATTGATGGTGGTCTATAGTTTAGAATACTAAAGGGAAACATGATCATAATTTATTGGTAAATGAAAAATTTAAGGATATTTTACTTGGGAAATATTTTCCAAAATTTGATTAGATTATAATAGAGATTCAATTCATGGAAATAAATGTTATGGATTATGATTTCGTTTCCACAAATGAGAAAAAATATACAATATTGGTCAGGAAATTTACAAATTTGTTAAAGACAAATATATTAAAATATATATATTTTACTCAATGTTAAAACCAATATTTCAAATATAATTAGTCATTAATAAATTTAAATGTTATAATAAAATTGTTTGTTGTGCTGAGAAAGTTGAGTTGAAGTGTACTAACATCTATATTCCTCGAGGTCAAAATTATAAGAAAAGGTAACGGTGTATGTAAAAAGAGAAAAATCTTCAATGATGTCTAGAAGTGATCCCCTAAAATTTTCTGGAAACAAATATATCAAGGAATTTTTATCAATATTTAGGAAGTGTTTTCAGTGTAGTCAGTTTGGAAATACGGATCTTGATTATAATGGAATGTTTTCTGAACAAAAAATGAATAGGGTAAATCATAGTAATCCAACGATGTGGTGTTTTATTTTGAATGAGCTGGGTCATTATGCTACTTCAAGTTGGATGAAAGTTTCATAGTATGGAAGTCATCCTTAATAGAAACAGAAAGTGTAGGGAAGTCATTTGCTGCTACTACAGTTGATGTTAGGACATCCAATAAAGTGGTGAACACTCTAGGTTTCACAATATTTTTTTAATGTTAATACTTTGTTCAATGTTTTTGAAAATCCTTATAATGTTTTAAGTGATATGATTACCAAGTGATTAAGTAAATATTGGGAGATGTTTATTTGGGTTTATTCTTATGTAAGGAATTATTTTAATGAGAGGTATGGATTTATTTTTGAACATTGTAAATATAATTATCATCTCATCGCATGAATCTTTTATTTTTATTACTTTAATAAAACCATTTTCTGTTGTTTTTTAATATCTATAAATAGAATTAATATCGTGTTATCCTTTAAAGGATTATGTGATCCATTAAAAGTTGAATATACTACTTCAAAAATGAAAATAAATCATTAATACTAATTTTTTAGAGAATGATTTATGTATATGTTATAAATTGATTAAAATATGAATCTATATTGTTCAATTAAGTAAATATCCTAATTGTTTTAGTATAGATGGTGAAAGAATTCATTAACTTTAGTAAAATGATCTTGAAGTAAAATGTTATCATATTTCCATCTTTTCTGATAATATCAATGACCTTTTACACAACACATTCTCTAGTGGTTTTGTATTCATTTACTACCAATTGACCATATTCCCTAGAAATCTCTATTAGTCAATGGTAATTATTCTTCCATTCCAAATCCATCTTTTACTTTCCCGCTAATGTTTTACCTATGTGGATCCTAGTTATGAAAAACATTTGATAACATTTATGTTTCCCTGTTTACATTTTTATGAGGCTATTTTATTAACCATTTATATTTTGAGGTTTTTTAATAATGTAATTATCAAAATGATATTCATTGGATAACCATGATTAATATTTAGGGATGAATTCATTTTAAGGGGGTATGATGTAATATCCTTATATTTTATGAAATATAATCTTCAAATTAATTTAAATGCATTAATTTAATGCATTAAATGTAATAAATATTTAGATTATGTTAAATGAAACATAGTTTTTATATTATGTTACACATAATTATGAGTTTCATACAAATCGTATGTTGCATGCTAGACTGAGTTATAACAAACAATAATATAAAACTAGTATTATTATTTAAAATGGAATTTATCCTTAAGAAATTATATTTTCGGGTATAAATGAGACTAAAAATAATATTATTACAAATTTTATTAAATAGGGTTGACATTGAGTTAATATATTCGATAGTAATTTGATAAGAATAAATTATGTTTTATGCATAAGAAGTATATTTTTCTAAATATCAGTTTTACTATTTTTTAATTTTAGAATTTTTTAAAACAAATTTTTTTCCCTAATATAAATTTTATTTGAAAAAATAATATTCATTTTTTAATTAGTAATGTCAAAATTAGATTAAGATGATTTTTTATTGTTCTAAGTAGTATCAATTTTTGATGATTAATGAAAAACCATGAATTGTAAATGAAATTTTTTTTTTCTAATGAATTTATATATTTAATTAATATTTTTAATTATTTTCAAAGAAAATTTGTATCAATTATAAATCTATTAATAAATTTTAGGTCACTGGAATCATTTATATAATTAATTTCCATATTAAATCATAGTTAAATTTTTATTATCTTAACTATAAAAACCTATTTTTTTCATCGTTAGGGGGATTAGCTTAAAATTTTATTTAGGAAAATCAATGATTTTAACTTTGGAAAATGGTAATATATATTTATAATTAGTTTAATATTAATATTATAATAGGTTTAAATAAATTGTTGGGAAATATATTAGTGACAGAAAAAAATTAATTGACACAAGTAACATAAAAAGGGATTTGAAAATTATTTCTGTTATTATTAAATTAAAGTTCACACACACATTACATTTTTATTTTTTTAATTGAACTGAATATATAGAATAATTGAGTCTGAATTATAAAATAAATTACTTTTTAACTATTTTTGGATAAAAAAATAACCTAGGTAAAAAAAATATACAAGTTACCTTAGTAAAAACTATAAATATAATATTGATTAAACATAAAGAATAAGGAACAAAATTGTAAAGATTATTTTATTTTTTTCATGGTGTTAGTTTTTTTTACCATAATTTCACCCCAATAAATTATTTCTCATATCTTGAGGCACATGGTTTGAGGGCGTCCTCTCAATAGTGTTTTATTTTTTTTATTTAAAATATTTCCACTCCTCCTCCAACATAAAAAGGCATTCACCCCCCTCACTTATACACACCTATCAAGCATTTTGAAACATCATAAAACAAGAAAAAAATCTCAAAACACCCCTTGTTATCCTATAATCCACATTTCTAGAAGGAATAATGTCGATGACTCCCTTTGGCGAAATCCAAAAGGAGTTACCTAGAAAAGCTGAAACATTATTTAATGAGTACACTTGTTTAATTTTCTTTTCCACCCTTTATAAATTATTTTTATGTCATGAGTATATAAAAACCTCAAAATACATATTATACTGAGATATTGTTATGTTAAGGTTTCATCATAAACCTAAACATATTTATATCATATTGGATACCAAATCGTCTTTCATGTCCATGAAGAACTAACACCTCTCAAATCAGTGTCGTTATTTCTTCCATTAACACCTCCCATTCTTCGGAATAAGAATGGAATTAAAAATTTTATAATATATTTATGACATTAATTATGTATTTATTATTTTTGAATTGTTAATTAACACATATCATTATTCTTTCTATTTTTTTGAAGACAATAACATTATGTTTAAGATGTGTATACCACTGCCTTATAAAAGCTATGTGATTCATTAAAACATTAAATTGAGTGTATTAATGATTGGTTTGATAAAAATATATGATATAAATGAAATATATATTATATTCAGGACACAATTACCTTTCTTTAAATAAAAAATATCATTTTATTTATTAATTTTTCTCACACTAAAAAATTGATAAGGTTGTTCGTGGATATGTATACTACCTCCTCTTTGAAGCGATGTGATTAATTTTACATCAGAAGAACAATATAAAAAATTAAATAAAAATAAATAAAATTTTAGCTATGATATAAGGATAATTCCAAAAATAAAAATTTTACTTTCATTCTTTCCATAATGATCAATGTATAATGTTATGATTACTCATGCATACGTACGACTTACCATTTCCATAATGGTAACAATGATCATTTTTTCTAACCATATTTTATGATTTATGCTAAATTTATAATTAATATATAATTTTGAAAATAATTTAATTATTATTATTTAGGATATTTTTTAATATTGACATCTTTTAACCATAGTAGACCTACAAAATCCATTTTTAACAAATAAACCGAATAGGTTCAAAACATCAGATATAAGCATAATTCCTCATGTAGTGATATAAAAAATGTAAAAAGTGAAATAAAAATAATGATAAACCTAAAAAAGGTTACTAATAAAGTAAATAATTATAATAATTTTATTCATCTTGAAGATAAAGACACACATGACCAGTCAGACTCATGGTAATATATTTTCATCACAGTTTTTGACATATGTGAGATGAATGACATATTCACCACATAATTATTTGTTGTGGGGTAAGTACTAGCCATTTTGATATATTAAATCATTAATTATTTTATCTTCTTGGTATTTAAATGATTCAATTTTATTATAATTTCTTTTTGGGTTTCTGATTCAAATGTTACCATATATTCAATGGAATTCGTAAAAATCCACATTCATTTAGGCATATTTTGATGTTATAAAACCACCTTAATTTATGTGGTGTATATAAAACACCATTGAAATATCATATCATGGATTTATTTTTTCTCATGTATCTTAATGTTTTGTTAAATTTTACTCTTTAATGGGGATAATGATTCAATTTTTTAAAAGTGGTATTGTAAACATTTTTTAAAAATTTCAGTTTTAATTTTTAAAGATTAAATTTAAAAATTTATTATCCTAGGTCAATATTAGTGATATTATTTTAAATTATTATTAATATAGATTTAAATGGATTATAAATGACATTTTATCTAATTATTTTATTCCACTCAATGGTTTTTAAAAAATAAATACTTTTCATGTTTCAAGTGGAACTGTGATTTTGACTTTTGAGAACACTATGACTGTTATATCATTCCTATATTCCATTAAATGTGTACATGTTTTCTAAAATCAGAAACCCAATTATTCATTTTCTTGGTTTTTTTTCTTAAATGTTTTTTAAAAGAAAATTTTATTTTTAGCTGAATATTTTTTATATGAGTTTAAAATAGTTTTATGATGGTTTTAATGGATAAAGTGTTTTAGTAATGAAGTGGTACTTCAGCATAACATCATGGTGTGGCCTAGATTGTTCTGGATATGACCGTAATAGCATATCATGTGGTGAACAGATTGATTCAAGAATTCCAATTACATCTTAACATGGGGTGTCCATGATAGAACTGTGAAATCTTGTTACACCTTCACATGGGGTGACCTAGATTGTATTAGGAAATCCTATTACAGCATAACATGGGGAGGCCCATATAGTGCATGAAATAACCATTATATATTAAAATGAGGTTCTATGAATATTCCCAAGAAAATAAATTACATCTTAACATATGGTTCCCTATATATCATTATGTGATCCTGTTATATCACTTTAATGCATGGATAATGATAATATTTGATGTCAGTCATATAGCTATTTCAATTTAATTAATTTTCAAATGGTTTTATGTATATTATGCTCTATTTCACATAAATAATATTTAATTTCATTTTATGGGTTTTAATGATTTTATTTGAGAGTAATTTGTTTTTTTCTGATGAAAATGTTTTATTTCATATTCTCTAATAAATTTGAAAAGAATTGAAAAGATTAGAAGAGTTTTCTTGTTTTTACCAAATTAATAGTTTCCTTTATTTTTATATCTCTTATAGATAGTTTGGGCTTATAACTTTTTTAAAAAAACATGTGTTTTAAGGATGGTTATGGGAAAAAAAGAATTCATGTTGCATGTCTTAGAGATTTTCTATGAAAATAATTCATGCATTATTTTAAATGTTTTATATTATTTTGAAAATGGAGACTCATCATAAGTTTCCCATTTGTGTATTATGGTTTTGTTATGTATGAGTTATGGAATAATTCTCTAATAGAATAATCTTCAAAAGATACTAAAATTTAAATAAAGTAAATTCTTGAATAAAACACAAGATTACACAATGTTTATAGCCAGGGCATCATATTTTATTTCATATGATCATCAGATATAAAACATCTCTTAAATTTCAATACTATTTATATAAAATATATTATTATTCCCTAATTAATATAATATTTCAACATATAGTTAGTTTTTTTAATGTTATTTGATTGAATATGGAAATATTGATATTTTATATTGTTTACTCTATATGGAATTTTTATATTTATAAAATTGTTTATGAACTAAATTAAACACTCAACAGATGTTTAATGATTTTATAATAGAGTGATGGTTGGGAAAAAATATGTACCCCCAGATGCATCGACATGTCTCATGATAAAATTTAGTTGGCCATATTAAATGGGTTTCTGGTATATACCAACTAATATATTAATTGACTCAAAATAATACAATAATTGTATAAATATGATGATATTTGAGATTATGATATCCTAAATTTAGAATTTCATTTATTAAGAATTGGGTTGTTATTATCCATGAAATTACTACATTTATATAATCCATTAATACAATTATTCCTCATGATATTGATTAAATTTTATTTGTTTCAAGTTATTCACCTATACATATTGATTATAACTTTTTTACAAATAATATATGTCTTTTTAATCAGCTCATACCGAGAATTTAGTACAACCCTTATTTTTTTATTGTCCACGAGATATGAATAATAAATCATTGAATAAATTTCAAGGATTATGAAAATTTTCATGTGTTTTTATGCATTGTTACACATGTAAAATTGTTGTTATGTGTTTTTATTGTTCATAAAAAAAATTCTACAATGATCGTTCTATCTTGATAAGATACCATATATCTTATTCAAATGTAATAATGTGGAATCCAACTATTTGTTACATGATTCAGGGTGTTAAATGTTTTATTATAGGATGTTTTGTCGAGTAGTTGGGAACTATTTTTTAATTAATCAACCCTATCATGTGAACAATGACATCCATCTATAGTATATGACTAAATTTAAAATTAAAACTATTTTTATTTTATGGATATTTATTATTGATAATTAAGAGATAAATTTGTGTGTCCCATTATTTAGTGATGTAAATTTTTAGAGGAAGTGTAATCTATATTCATTGAAAAATCAGAAATTTTTAAACTAAGAAATCCAATGAAAAAATTGTGATAACTGAGTAGAAAATTTATATATTAGGGTAAATGAATAACTTTATAATGAATAACCATTCCCATATAGAGAAACCTAATTTATAAATACATTAGTCACCTTTCTTGGACTACATCATGTTAAAAAATAATCTATATTTTAATGGAAGTACTTACTAATTGGTTTAAAAAATTGATTTAAACTCTCCAAATGACATTCATATAATATGGATTAAATTAATGTGAAATTGTATTTTTATTAGTGTATTTTTACATGGAGATACTGATGAATTATTTCCATTTATCTATAATGAAAAATATATTGAATAAATAAAATGAATTAAATTGAATAATATTAAATTCATATGCTTTAAAAAATACTCTCATCATGATTAGTGAGTTTAAATGTAGATGAAGTAACTAAAATTAAAAAAATGAATAAAATGTGGAGTATATAATGTGGAAAAAATTATAAAATTTCCTAGTCATACCTTGGTCAACATATGAAATTAGGAAAGAAAGATTATATATTTAATTTGTGAGGTTAAATTGATTTTCTGAAGGGAACATTATTATTAAATGTTTTCATCATAAAATTATTTAGTTTCAAGTTACATTAGTATAATTAAATAATTATATTGATCATATTTCATAATTTGAAATCATGGGAATATGAGTTATAATGAAAACCTAGAAAAAGATAAAGGATCAATATAGAAGAATGGAATGAAGAAATTTTCATCATGCACAAATTTTGGAAATAAATATACTTTAAAATGCTTTATGGGAATGGGTTTGTCTCACATGAGTTATGATAAGGGATATGTGGAAAATGAATGGAAACATATGAAATAAATAATGTTCTCATGTGCTTGGACTATATTGAGAGAGGTAAATATTCACGCAAATATTCCATTAATCATGTCAACCAACCATAGAAAAGGCCAAGGGGATAATTCAAATCTTATGTGATCACTATAGAAGAAGTGTAATTTCCAGAAGAAATGGTGGTTGGTAATTTAATCAAAGTATAAAATTTACCTAACAATTTATTTTAATGTTTAACTATACTCTATTTAATAATAAACCTATTTTTTATGAAAATTTGTTATTTATTTTGAACCTTATGAAGGGAGTTGTTACTCAAATCTATAAGTTGATATATAAATGAAAAAAAGATTTTCCAGTCAGTTAAAATTATAGAATATAGAAATTATATATTTCTAAAAATTATTATTATACCTCTGTGTAATCTTGATATAATTCTTGAAATGTATTTATTTTTAAAATATAATGACAAATTTTTTCTATTATGACAAAATTGTGATTCATTATTATTTCATAGAATTCCATGATATTATATGGGACAAGATAATATCTATTTAATATCTATATACACTCACATTATATCCTATGAATAACACTTTTAAGGAAAAAAGACAAGACACAATATAGGAAAGGAAATAAATCATCATTAAAATGATGATGTAATTATTTACTTGCATACATTGAGGTATTTTGTGATAAATTACCAATAAATCCACTAAACAATATTTTGAGTTTTACATTGATTTAATCCATGATTATAGACCAATATTAATGAATCCATATAAAATGAACACTTTGGAATTTGTGGATTTAATTAATCAAATAAAGATTTACGTGAGAATTTATTTATATAACATAATATATCCCCATCGAGATCCCTTTTCATTTCATTCTGAATATTCTTAGATCAATGACACTATTAATTTATTATAGAGAAATCATTGTTTTTACAATAAAAAATGTATCCTCTGATTCAAAATGTTGATTTTTTTATCAACATTTTGGAACTCAATATTTCTTTTGAATAACCATTTTAGAGGTATTATAAATTGAAAGAAAATAAAGAAATATTATCAGGAAAACATTTCATATGATGTATAGAAATTTCAAGTTTACAGTATTTCCATTTGGATTTACTAATACACTCTATTTTTTATAGATCTAAAATATACTGTATTCAATGAATATAATGATATTTTTGTTTTCTTATTTATTGATGACATCTTGGTGAACTATAAAATATATTAGGATGATGAGGAAAACATACAGAACATTCTTGAGTCCCAAAGATAAATTATTTTATATGGTAAATTCAGTAGGTTTGAATTATAGCCTCATAATTTGATTGGTATTGACCACATTGCATCTAGGTATGGATTCTCCATTGATCCCACAAAAGAGAAAAATAGTCAAAAAATGGCCTACACCAAAAACATAACAATGATATATAGTTTCATCATATTGGAATGTTACAAGTGGTGATTTGTTTAAATGTATTCTATATTAGCTAACTAATTAACCATGATTACTCAAAAAAGAGTTATTTTCATATAGATAGAATTATTGTGAAGAATAATTATAGGAATCAATGTAGATATTAGTGAATTCCCCTATTTTTACCTTTAAATCATGAAAATATTGATTTTTTTATATATAGGTATCCTTTGAAGAATATATGTGGTTGTTTTCTTATGAAGGCTAATGATGTTATTTTATATACATTATGTAAATTAAGGAAACATTAATAGAAATACCAAAATAATGTCCTTGAGTAGGGATCCAGAATCATTTAATTGATGATATGGATAAATTTCCTATTTTATGAATGTTGTGAAATATACTTAGACATTAAGAGCCTAAAATACATTTTTTTCATATAATAAACTCTATATGAGATATAAGAGACTGTTGAAGCTACACATTGTTTTTTATTTCCCAACACACTACCAGCAATGGAAGAAAAATAAGACAATTCATGAATTGGTCAAGAAGGATCAGCAAATCCTTTAAAAATAGGTATTAAAAGGAATAATATATTAATGGATTTATAAAACTATGATATGGGAATTTTTATGGAGGAGAAATATTTCTAAATTTCCAAATGAATTACAAATCCAATTTAACATAAAATAAAAAAAAATTAATCCTAATGATGTGTATTTTCAGAATAAAATTAATGCTCTGATTAAAGGGAAATTAGAAAAAAAATATAAGAAGAGAGAATTCAGAAATTTATAAAGAGTTTATGTGTTCCTTATATACCAAAGATAAAACAGGAATTATTATATGATGATCATTGATTGAATTTCCCTAGTCACCATGGTAGAATCAAGATCCATATATATTTTAAGGGACATTGTTGGTCATATAATATGAAGTAGGAACATTTTTATTATGTGTTATGTAGATTGTTCTGTTAATAAGTGAAGGTCGAGAGACAATGTACCATAGGATTCATGAAACATATATATATTTCTGTGTGGAAATGGTATGAAATTACTAGGGACATTGTAACTATATTACAAATTTCTCTATTTGATAATGATGCAAAATGGGTTATTATTGATCTCCTTACTAAATATTCACATTTTTGTGCTCTAATAGAATGTTTTCCTCTTGAGTTCCTTAAATACTCTATATTAATTAATTTTATTGTATTGATAGTACATATTTTTTGTTATAATTGTGATACATGATTTACATGTAAATTATGAAAAAATTATTCAGAACTCACAATATACAATTAATAAATTGAGCACTATCTATCAACTTCAAACTGGATGACAATAAAATATGTTATGAACCATCCCCATGGTCCATTTCCAGGACTCCCCAATCCCATCTCTAATTAGACTAGGGAAGTCGACTAGTACTATGTAGTCTTCTAAAATACATGAGAGTATTTTTATAAATTACATGCACACACACACACATCTACAAGCCCTTATAATGATGAAATGTAAAGAAACTGATAGACCTAAAATTAATAAATCTTAATCAAAAAATGAGAGTATTAAACAAATAAATGTACTATAAGAAAGAAAACATAGAAAACCGCAACAATGTGCCTCAAAACATTTCCAATATGAATGTATAGACGTGGAATTCTCTTAATCATACCACAAGAACAAAACTTTGTCTGTATGGATCACTAGGCACTTCTTGGTCCAGGTAAATCTTGGACTCTACCAAAAAGTAGACCATCTTGACAAGCCATCACACATGCAGACTATTCCCAAGTAGGGGTGAATATAATAATACCCTCTAGGAAATCCCAAAACCTAATATAATGTAACAATATAATAATAGTCATCTATATATATCTGTGTGTGTGTGTGTGTCTACACCTCATATAAAAAATCCAAATATATAAAATAAAGACACATTGTATCAAAGAAAATTCACTACTATAATAACAAAATACTATTACTACATGAAAGTTCAATATAACACTAGTTCGAGAGAACATACTCCATGAGTGAGATATCAATGATTATGTACATCCGAAAGGTTTTTATCATTAGGTATCATCAAAATAAGGATATGTTGGAAAACTAAAGAGATACAATATGGGATCACAAACAAATTCCATGGGGTATACCAATAAATAAATCTAGAATAAAAATAAAATATGGGGATTGGTGCCCATGTACTATTGGTCAAAATGATACCACAAACTCTACATTGGGAATGAAGATGATAGATTGTATCACTCAATAACCCAAAGGAGGATTTCAATAAAACTGTCGAAAAAATCCTACTAAAGGTATGACTAACCTATGTGTAGGATGTGATTCCATTCTAACCATCATGGAATTGATATTTAGAACCACCCTAAAAATGTGTGAAAAAGATACATAAGAAAAGGGATCCAAGCCAATTTTTAAGGATTTCACTATGTGTACTAGTAGTACATGATGTGCCCCTTCATCACCCTTTCCTCGTCGTGTAAATGGAATATTCTAATGTTCATAGGAAAGTACGCGACATGGTCAATCCTATGTACTTTTTACTATGACCTTGTATAAGGTCGGACCCATGTACAACTAGCCTAGTAGTATCCATAATGGAGTAAATGGTGTTTCTGTTCCTATGTACACTTTTTTGAGGCTACATGCCCTCTATGGTACATGATCATCCATCGGAGAGGGGTCACATGAATTGTGGCATTCTACGATGTCGTGTGATACTTGTCTTCATCTTGAATCCCTAACCCCTACTAAAAGTGTCCCATACACTATGTAATCTCGTAATACAATCTATATTTTATGGTATTTTCTAAAAATATAGATCCTTTCCCTCCATGGTCTCCCACTCTTCCAACCTATATTATAGAAAAAATTCATGCAATGAAAGGTAGATCTACATTAATTGATTCTTTATGTAGCTTCTCACCAGAATATATAAATCGAAACTATTTGGGAAACTCCCCCCACTGGTTCCCATCACCATCGCATGCCAAATTCTAATTGGGGTCTCCACCCTAGTCCAATCTACTCTCGATCACTAAAATTTCTTTATCCTTACATCATAATAAGTTTAGATCTATGTTATCAAATTGTTGTGATAAGAAATTAGTGTGAGAAAAATGGTTCCTTGGTATTTAGGTTGAACCACAGGAAAAATGAAACCATAGTGATGAACACATATATAAAAAATAGATAAAACCAAGAAAATATGAAAATATGAAGGAAACACATCCATGTTTGGTTATCATCGATCCAATTATATTATTTAAACAAAATAATAACTAATAATAATGAATTAAATCACCTAATATTTCCCCAAAAATAAACCCATCATGTTTGATGTTCAATTTTAGAAATAATATTTTGGTTGATTGATTCAAAATCATTGTAGGATATAACAACGGGGACTAAATCCAAATAAAAAATGGAAAACACTAAATCAGATCGATTAGTGATGAATAATGAATCAGAGTTTTCATCTTTGGTGATATCCTCAAATTCTGTTCCACATTTGTTATTGATCTCCAATCCTATTGATGTTTTTTAGAAAAAGATCATCTAACACTCTCTCCATGGTTCTAAAATGTCTCCTAGGTTATCTTACTAAACCTATAATTTCGTCCTAATAATATTCATATATAAAAAATCTATTATTTTAGGTTTTATTAATCTATTATTTTTTGGGGGTTTTAGGATTTTTTGGTTTGTAAGGTTTTCATAGATTTCGAGAGGTTGATGGTTTTTAGGGTTTTTAGGGTTGTATGGTTTTTGGGATTATTATGGTTTTTAGGGATTTTATGATATTTATAGTTTTTAAAAAACATTAGGAGTATGAAGGGTTTTAGAATTTTTAATGTTATTTTATTTTTCATGGGTTTCATGTTTTTATGGGTTTTAGTGGGTTTTACAGGTTTTAGGGGGTTTGAGGTGTTTTGGGGTCATTTAGAGTTTTTATTTTTTTTTAAATTCTTTTTTGGGTTTTTCGTTTTTTAAGCTTTTCATAGGGGTTTTTAGTGTTTTTAGGATATTTTTATATTTTTACGGATTTTTGGATATTTTTAAGATTTTTATAGATTTTAGGGTTTTTAAGTATTTTTAGGTGTTTTATGGTTTTTTAGAATTTTGTATGTTTTTATAGGTTTTATATTTTTTAGGTTTAAATATTTTTCATAGGGATTTTATTATTTTTAATGTTCTTAAATTTTAAATATTTTTATGATTTTATATATTTTTACATTTTCTAAGGTTTTTTTTGTTTTTATGGTTTTCAATGAATTTTTCAGATTTGTAGGGGTTTAATGGATTTTTTGGACTATTAGGGATTTTTTTTGAGGTTTTTAGGGGATATTTTTTTCATTTTTTAACGCATAGGTTTTTATGTATTTTCTAAATAACTTTCTAGTTTTAATGTTTTTAAGGATTTTTCGTAATTTTTAGGTGTTTTAATTTTTATTGGTTTTAAACGTTTTATTATTGGGTTTCATGGATTTTTTGTTTTTATGTTTTAGGGATTTTTAGGGATTTTTTATGATCATTATAGGTTTTAGGTAATTCGTGGGATTTAGGGTTTTTAGGTTTTTAGGGGTTTTTACTTTTTTCAGTGTATTTTTTGGTTTTTGAGGAGTTTTCATGTTTTTTTAGATTTTTTATCATTTTTATACGTTTAAAGGCTTGTTATAATTTTTAGTGGTTTTAGGGTTTTTATTGTTTTTGAGGTTTTTAGGTCTTTCGGGTGTTTAGGGGTTTTTATCATTTTTAGGTTATTAGGGGTTTTAAGTTTTTTTAGGTTTCCATAATTTTCTTAAGGGTTTTCAGAGTTTTTAAGGATTTTTATGTTTTTAGGGATTTTAGGGATTTTTTAAGGATTTTATGATTTTTTGGATTTTTGGGGATTTTAGGGAATTTTTAAAAATTTAAGGATTTTAGGGTTTTTAAAGATTGTGAGGGTTTTTTGGGTGATATTTGTTTTTATGGTTTTGTGGTTTTTAGGGTTCGTTTGTTTTTAGGGTTATTGATGTTTTTAGTGTTTTTAACATTATTTTTTTCTTAAAGGGTTTTTAGATTTTTTTGGATTTTTTAATTTTTATAGGATTAAGGGATTTTAAAGTATTTTAGAATGTTTTTATGGGTTTTATGGGTTTTAGGGGTTTTAGGGTCTTTAATAAATTTTAATGTATTTTAATTTTTTGTGGTTTTTACTTGTTTTTTGGTTTTTATGGTTTTATTAGGTGTTTTAGGTTTTTTATATTTTTAAGTATTTTAGTATTTAAATGGTTTTAATGGTTTTTAAGGAATTTGATGGTTTTAAGGGTTTCTTGGGTTATTAGTGTTTTTATGTATTTTAGAGATTTTCATGAGTTTTTAGGTTTTTAAGGATTTCTTAGGGGTTTTTTAGGATTTATATGTTTTCACTATTTTAGTTATTTTTAAGGATTTTTAAGGGTTTTATTGGATTTTAGGGTTTTTAGGGATTTAATGGGTATGAGGGTTTTAGGGTTTTTATTGTTTTTGGGTTTTAGGGTTTTGTTGATTTTTTTAGGATTTATGGATTTTAGAGTTTTTAACATTTTTTGGTTGTAAATGGGATTTATAGTTATCTTGGGTTTTAGGATTTTTTCGTTTTTATAGATTTTTTGGTTTTAGGGTATTTAGGTTTTTTACATGATTTTAGATGGTTTTTTTCTTTTTATGTGTTCGGTGTTTTTAGTTGTTTTTAGGTTTTTTGAGTATTTGTTCGTGGGTTTTAGGGTTTTTTGTGTTTTCAAGATTTTTTCTGGATTTTTTAGGATTTTCTTGGTTTTTATGTTTTTTAGGGATTTTGAGGTGTTTTAGGGATTTTTGGGTTTTTACGTAATTTATAGTCTTTCTGGGGGTTTTCATTTTTTCATGTTTTTAGGATTTTTAATTCATTTATTGTATTTTATCATTTTAGGGCTTTAAAGTGGTTCAGATTTTTAGTGAGATTTTTGGGGGTTTTATTAATTTTTATTGTTTTTAGAGTTTTTTCAGATTTTTATGTTTTTAAAAAGTTAAATTGTTGTTATGTTTACATGTTTTTATTTGGGATATTTATGGATTTTAGGGATTTTATGTTTTAAGAGATTATTGGGTATTTTTTGGATTTTTAAATTTCTTATGGTTTTTAGAAATTTTGACTGTTTTTTGGGTCTTTAGCATTTATGGAGTTTTTAGGGTTCTTTGAGTTTTTATGGTTTTTCATGTTTTTTAGTGTTTTTAACATATGAAGAGTTTATAGATTTCTTAGATTTTATTTATTAATTTTTAGGGTTTTTATTAGTTTTTAGGGTTTTTTATGGTCTTTAGTGGTTTTTATGAGTTTTTAGTTATTAGGGGTTTTTGGGGTTTTGGGATTTTAATGTTTTTTTGGTTTTAGGGGTTTTAATATCTTTTACATGTTAATATATTCTTATATTTTTTCATGTTTTCTATATTTTTTTATTTTTTAGGAATTTTTATGAATTTTTTGTTTATTTTAGGGGTTTTCAGGGGGTTTAGTGATTTTGATGGTTTTAGGGTATTTATGGTTTTTCGGGGGTTTTTAATTTTTTGGTTATTTACAGTTTTTGTTGCATTTTTAAAATTTTTAATGTTATTTAGAGTTTTTAACATTTTTAAGGGTTTAGATGTGTAATTAGAGTGTTAGTCCATGTTTACAGTTTTTTCAATTTTAATGGGGTTTTAGTGTTCTTTAACATTTAAAGGGGAATAAAGGGTTTTTTTAGATATTTTTTGTTTTTGTGGATTTTATAATTTTTTTGGATTTTTTGGGGGTTTTTTAGAATTTAGGTTTTTTATGGACTTTATTTTCAATGGTTTAAGGGGTTTTTGGTATTTTAGGGTTTTAGGGTTCATTATGCATTTTAGCATTTTTTTAGGTCTTTATAGTTTTAGGTGATTTAAGAGTTTTTATGTTTTTATGGATTAATTTTGGGTTTTCAGGGTTCTTAGGGTCTTTTATATTTTTAGGAATTTTTTGAGACTTTTAGGATTCAATGGTTTTTAGGGTTCTATAGATTTTGAGCGGTTTTATTTGTTTTTGGTTTTTGGGGGGTTTTAGGGTTTTTAAAAAATAAATTTAAGGGTTTCTAGAGTTTTTTTTAGGGGTTTAATGGGTTTTTATAATATTTAGTTTTTTAGGTTTTATTGATTTTTTGGGTATTCAAGGTTTTTACGGGTATTATGGTTTTTATGAGTTTTTGTGGCCTTTAATATTTTTAGAGTTTTTAGGATTTATAGGTGGTATATTTGTTTTCAGGTATTTGAGGTTTTCATAGGGGATTTTCCGGATTGTTATTATTATTTTTATTTTTATTTATTTTTAGGTTATTTTATTAATTTTATTGTTTTTAGGGTTTTAGGGGTTTTGAGGTTTTTATTTTTTTTAGTTTTTTCTGGTTTTTTTTGTTTTAATTTTTTTAGGTTTTTAGGTTTTTAAGTGTTTTTATCTTGTTAATATTTTATCAGGATTTATTGGATTTTTAGTGTTTTAATATTTTTGGTACATTAAGTGATTTTTTATAATTTTATAAGAGTTTAGAAATTTTAGGGGTTTTAGGGTTTTCTAGGGTTTTAGTGTTTTTATGTTTTTTAGGGTTTTTTGGTTTTTTTTTTTTTTTTATTGTTTAAATGTTTTTTATATTTTTTTAACATTTTATATTTTTAAATTATTTTTAGTGTTTTTAGTGATTTTTAGTGGGTTTTTTTGGGTTTTAAAGGTCTTTATGTGCTTTATGAGTTTTTATGGTTTTTACAGTTTTTTTGGGTTTTTAGCATTTGTTAGTTTTTTAGGAGTTTTAATGATTTTTATGTATTTAATGTTATCTTAGAGGTTTTCTAGGATTTTTAGGGTTTTAATGTTTCTATGCATTTCTAAATCTTTTCTAATATTTTCATGGTCTTTAGGGGTTTTAGGGATTTTGAGGGTTTTTAGTATTTTTATGGGTTTTTAGAGTTTTTTAGGTTTTTAGGGGTATTAAGTGTTTTTCTATTTTCATGGTTTTCTTATTAATTAGTGTTTGTTATGGATTTTAAGAATTTTTTTTATATTTTTAGGGGTTTTAATTTTTTTTTTATTTTATGGTTTTCTTAGGGGTTTTTAGGTTATTAACGATTTTTTAATTTTTAGGTATTTTTATGGAGTTTTTAAAAAAGTTATTAATTTTTAGGTTTTAGGGTTTGTGAGAGTTTTTTTGGGATTTTAGGTTTTTTTGTTTTAGGTTTTTTAGGGTTTTTTACATTTTTTGGAGTTTTTATTACTTTTTATTTTTTATCATATTTATGTATTAAAATTTTTATTACAGTTCTTAGTTCTATTTATGGGTTTTTTTGTTTTTAGGGGTTTTAAGGTTTTAAAGGGTTTTTATGGTTTTTTTTATGGTTTTTAGTGTTTTATGTTTTTTCGAGTGATATGTGTTTTTTGGTTTTTCATATTTTCATAGTATTTTTAAGCTTTTTTAGGTTTCGATGGATTTTTAGGGCCTATTAACATTTTTATGATTTTTAGGGCGTTAGGGATTTTTGAGTGTTTTTAGTGTTTTTATAGGGTTTTTTGGATTGTATTTTTTAGGGGTTTTAGGTTTTTTGGGTTTATTAATGTTTTAAAGGGGTTTTAGAGTATTTTTAATGATTTTATGGATTAAAAGTTGTTTTTTGAAATTTCAGTGGATTTTGAGGAACTAAATGGTTTTTATTGTTTATAAGGTGTTTTATTTTCTATTTTATGGATTTTCTTGGCTTTTTTGGGTTTTTAGGATTTTAGAATTTTTTATGTTTTATGGGGTTTAACGTGTTTTAGGTTCATAATGTTTTCATTTGGGGTTTTAGGGTTTTTAATTTTATTTAGAGTTTTTATAATTTTAAAGGGTTTAGAGGGGTAATTAGAGTTTTTGTCATTCTTTATGGTTTTTTCAATTTTAATGGGGTTTTAGTGTTCTTTAATGTTTGAAGGGGATTAAAGGAATTTTTTAGATATTTTTATTTTATGGATTCTATAATTTTCTTGGATTAATAGGGGGTTTTTTAGTCTTTAGGTTTTTATATGGTCTTTATTTTCTATGGTTTAAGGGGTTTTAGTTATTATAGGGTTTTAGGGTTCATTATGAATTTTAAAATTTTTTGGGTCTTTAGGGTTTTAGGTGGTTTAACTGTTTTTATGTTTTTATGGATTTATTTGGGGTTGTCATGGTTCTTTGGGTTTTTTATATTTTTATGAATTTTTTGAGACTTTTAGGATTCAATGGTTTTTAGTGTTTTATAGATTTTGAGCAGTTTTATTTGTTTTTTATTTGGGGGGGGGGGATTTAGGGTTTTTTAATTTTTTTTATGTTTTTAGTGTTTTTAGAGTTTTATTTAATTTTGTTAGGGGTTTAATGGGTTTTCATAATATTTAGTTTTTTTAGGGTTGTATTGATTTTTTGGGTATTCAATGTTTTTAGTGGTATTATGGTTTTTATGTGTTTTGTGGACTTTTATATTTTTAGAGTTTTTAGGTTTTATAGGGGGTTTATGTGTTTTCAGGTATTTGAGGTTTTTAAAGGGTATTTTTCAGATTGTTATTATTCTTTATGTTTTTATGTATTTTTAGGGTTTTTTATTATTTTTCTGGTTTTTAGGGTTTTAGGCGTTTTGAGGGTTTTATTTATTTAGTTTTTTCTGGGCTTTTTTTTTGGGTTTTATTTTTTTTTAGGTTTTTGGGGTTTAAAGTGTTTTTATCTTTTAAATATTTTATCAGGGATTATAGGGCTTTTAGTGTTTTAATATTTTTGGTACTTTAAAGAATTTATTTATAATTTTATTAGAGTTTAGCGATTTTAGGGGTTTTAGTGTTTTTAGGGTTTTAGTGTTTTTATGTTTTTTAGGGTTTTTATGTTTTTTTGAGTCTTTAGTGGTTAAATGTTTTTTACAGGTTTTTGACATTTTATGTTTTTAAATTGTTTTTAGTGTTTCTAGTGATTTTTAGTGGTTTTTTGGGTTGTTATGTTCTTTATGTGCTTTATGAGTTTTTTTGGTTTTTATGGTTTTTATAGTTTTTATGGTTTTTAGAATTTGTTAAGTTTTTAGCAGTTTTAATGATTTTTATGTATTTAATGTTATCTTAGAGGTTTTCTAGTATTTTTAGTTATTTAATGTTTCGATTTATTTCTAAATATTTTCTAAGATTTTCATTCTATTTAGGGGTTTTAGGGATTTTGAGTTTTTTAGTATTTTTTAGGGTTTTTAGACTTTTTTAGGTTTTTAGGGGTATTAAGTGTTTTTCTATTTTCATGGTTTTCTTATTAATTAGTGTTTGTTATGACCTTTAAGAATATTTTTATATTTTTAGGGGGTTTAATTGATTTTATATTTCATGGTTTTCTTAGGGGTTTTTAGGTTATTAATGATTTTTTAATTTTTAGGTATTTTTATGGATTTTATAAAAAAAAATATTATTTTTTTTAGGTTTTATGGTTCTTGAAAGTTTTTTTTATGATTTTAGGTTTTTTTTGGTTTTTTTTTGTTTTTAGGGTTTTTTAAATTTTATAGAGTTTTTATTATTTTTTATATTTTTAACATATTTAGGGATTAAAATGTTTATTACAGTTCTTAGGGGTATTTATGGGTTAATGGGGTTTTAGGGGTTTTATGGTTTTAAAGGGTTTTTATTGGTTTCAGGTTTTTTTATTGTTTTTAATGTTTTATGTTTTTCTGTGTGATATGTGTATTTTGGTTTTTAAAATTTTCGTAGTTTTTTAGTCTTTTCTAAGTTTCGATGGATTTTTAGGGCCTATTAATATTTTTATGATTTTTTGGGTTTTATGGATTTGAGTGTTTTTATTGTTTTTATAGGGTTTTTTGGATTGTTTTGTTTTTTTTTGGGTTTTTGGTTTTTATGGGTATATTAATGGTTTAAAAGGTTTTTATAGTTTTTTTAATGATTTTATGGATTAAAAGGGGTTTTTTGAATTTTCATTGTGTTTTTAAGAACTCAATGGTTTTTTTGTTTACAAGGGGTTTTATTTTCTCTTTTATGGATTTTCTTGGCTTTTTGGGTTTTTAGGATTTAAGAATTTTTTATGTTTTATGGGGTTTAAAGTGTTTTTAGGTTCATAATGTTTTCTTTGGGGGTTTTAGGGGTTTTAGTGTTTTTTTATGTTTCCAGTAATTTTTAGGGAATATTTAGGAATTTTAATGTTTATAAGTGTTTTTATGGATTTTGAGGCTTCTTATGGTTTTTAGGGTTTTAGAATTTTTTGGAGTTTCAGGATTTATGGATTTTTTTTTTTGTAGTTTTTTTGTTTTTTAGGTATTTTGAGGGTTTTTAGGTTTTTTAGGGCTTTTAACCTTTTTGGGTTTTTTGGGGATTTAAGTGTTTTAGATTTTTAAGGTTTTCTTTTGAGTTTTCAGGGATTTTGTATTTTCTACATTTTTATGTATTTTTAGGGTTTTTTTTCATTTTTATTGGTTTTTAGGTTTTGCAGGGATTTTGAGTGTTTTTAGGGTTTATAGTTTTTTGGAGTTTTAGCAGTTTCTTTTGTTTTTTAGTGTTTTAAAGGTTTTTTAGTTTTTTAATGTTTCTATGGTCTTAAATATTTTAATATTTTTTATATTTTTTGGGGTTGTATGGTTTTATGGTTTTATGGTTTTTATGGGTTTATATGGTTTTTGGGGTTTGAGGGGTTTTATTGTGTTTTATGAGTTTTTATTATTTTTAGGGTTATTTCGGTGTTCAAGTGTTTTCAGGTTTTTAATATTTTCTCATGGGTTTTCAATGGATTTAGTGTTTTTTATAATTTTTTAGATTTTTATTGCTTTTTATGAAATTTATGGTTTTTAGGGGTTTCAAGATTTTGGGTGGTTTTTGGGTATTTTGGGTTAAATGTATTTTATGAGTTTTTAGCAATTCAGGTTTTAGGGGTTTCAAGTGTTTTTTGGGATATTAATGTTTTCTTTGCAGTTTTTCAATTTTTATGATTTTTTATGTTTTTATGGATTTTTTGGATCTTTAAGATTACAGGGGATTTAATGATTTTCAGGGTTTTTCGGGTTTTTTGGTTTTTAGGGGTTTTTGCTTTTTGGGTTTTTGGGTTCTTTTGAGTTTTTTTTGTTTTTAAGGGTTTTTAATAATTTAAAACATATTTTTGGTATTAAATGAGTTTTCATGTTTATTTTTGTTCTTTAGAGTTTTATGGAAGTTAATGTTTTTTTATTATTTTATGTTGAAACTATTTTTAGGTTTCTTTGGTTTTCATAGGGGTTTTTATGGTTTTTAGATTTTTTTATGTTTTTAGGTATTTTTATAATTTTTATGGATATTTATGGTTTTTAGGGTTTTATGGATATTGATGAGTTTTAAGGTTTTTAGGGATTTTAGGGTTTTATGGTATTTTTGGTTATTTAGTTTTTTTGTTTCTATTTTTGTGATATAAGGTTTTTTATAGTTTTTTTCATTTTTAGTGGTTTTAATGGTTTTTATAGATTCTAGTGGGTTCTTGTATTTTTATGGGTTTTAATTTTCTTGGGGGTATACTATTTTTACGGGTTTTACTGTTTTTTATGTTTCTTTAGGTTTTCTGGATTTTCTATGTTTTTATGGGATATAAGTGTTTTTTAGTGTTTTAAGGGTTTGTTAGGGGTTTTAGGGTTTTTTTAATTTTTAGCGATTTTATGGACTTTTTGGATTTTTATGGTTTTTCATGGGTTTTTTATATTTTGATGGTTTCATAGGTTATTAATTTTTTAAGTGTTTTTTTCATATTTAATGTTTTTAGTTTTTTTAGGGGTTTTAGGTTTTTTTATTATTTTTATGTTTTCTTAGGAATTTTTAGAGTTTTGGGGTTGTTATGTTTTTATGGGTTTTTAAGCTTTTATGTGTTTTTTGGGATTTTAGGGATTTTGAGTTTTTTGGGGTTTTTATTGTTTTTATGGATTTGTGGTGTTTTGAGGACTTTTTTATGTTTTTAGGGTCATTATGGTTTTTTGATTATTATAAAATTTTTAGTGGTTTATAGTGTTTTTATATTTTTTGGTGGGATTTTATGATTTTTTTGGGGGTTTTATGTTTTTAAAGATTTCAAGGATTTTAATGGGTTTTTGGTTTTTTTAGTGTCTTTTTAGGGTTTTTTCATTTTTATGACTTGTTGTGGTTTTGGAGTTTTTATGTTTTTATGGTTTCTTTAGGGGTTTTAGGGCTTTTAGGTTGATTTAGGTTTTTAGGAAGCTTTAGGGACTTCATATGGGATTTATTTGGTTTTTTTGGATATTCATGGGTTTAGGGTTTTTAAGGATTATATTTTTTAGAGTTCTTACCATTTTAGATTTTATGATTTTTATGTATTTTTAGGTTTTTAATTTTTTTAATGTGTTTTTGAGGTTTTTAGAGTGTTATAAGATTTGTTTAATTTTCGAAGGGTTTAAAGGGTTTTTAGAGTTTTTAGTGGGTCTATGGTTTTTACGCGTTTTAAGGTTTTTAAGGTTTTTTTGGATTTTATGGTTTTGGAGGGTTTTAGTATCTTTTATAGTTTTTATCAATTTTTAGTTCTTGTTAGGGGTTATAAATTTTTTTATGTTTTTATAGTTTTTTGGTATTTTTAGGGTTTTAGGGTTTTTACATTTTAAGGATTTCTTTTGTTTTTAGGATATTTATGGTTTTCAGGGGCATTACAAATTTTGAAGTTTTCTTATTTTTAGGGTTTTTATAATTTTTTAGGTTTTCGGAGTTTTATGTGTTTTTAGGTTTTCCTAGGGGTATTTAGTGATCTTATGGTACATAACATTTCGAGGGATTTTTAGTTCTTTATTGGGATTTTTTAATTTTTAGTGATTTTTAGTTTTTGTGGGTTTTTAAGGGTTTTATAGTTTTTTGGTTTTTATCATTTTTATGTTTTTAGGTGTTTTAATTTTATTTGATTATTAAAATTTTCTTATTTTTTTCATGGTTTTAGGCGTTTTTATGTTTGTATTTATATTTAGTGATTATTTAGTTTTTCATGTTTTTTAATAATTTTCGAGATCTTGAGGGTTTTTAGTGTTTTTGAGGGGTTTTTAGAGTTTTATGGTTTTTTGGGATTTTAGGGTTTTTTGAGTCGTTTAGGGTTTTACTGTTTTTTATACAATTTAATATTTTTAGGGATTTATAGATTTTTAGTGTTCTTATTATTTTTCAAGGATTTTATTGGGTTTAAATGTTCATAGGGGTTTTTAGGGTTTTTAGTGTTTTAGGGGTTTTAGGGGTTTTTATTGTTTCAGGGTTTTTTATGGGTTTTTAGTTATTTTTATGTTTTTTTGGGTTTAATGTGTTTTATGTTTTTAAGGTGTTTTTAGGGGTTTATAGGATTTTAAATTTCTTTATGTTTTTAGAAATTTTAATGTAATTTCATGATTTTGGTGAGTTTCTAGGGTATTTCGTGAATTTGTGGGGTTTTTTGGTTTTAGGGGTTTTCTATTGTTTTTAGTAATTATTTTTTATGGGGTTTAATTGTTTTTAGGTTTTTATGTATTTCTTTGGATTTTTTAAGGATTCTATAGGTTTTTATATTATTAGGGACTTTTAGGGTTTTATTGGGATTTTTATGGTTTTTTAGGATTTTAATGGAATTTGTGGGATGTTATGTTCTTTTTTGTTTTTAGCGGTTTTTTTGGGTTTTTTGGATTTTAGTTAGTTTTGTGTTCTTAGAGTTTATTGGTTTTTAGATATATTTAACGTATATTATAGTTTTAAATGGATATTAGATTTTTTTAATGAGTATTTTGGGGTTTTTTTGTTTTTATGTTTTTTTAGTTTTAGGGTTTTTTACTGTTTTATGGTTTTTAGGGTTTTACTGTCTTTTAGGTTTTTTATGTGTTTTGTGTTTTGACGATTTTTAGGGTGTTTAAATATTTTTAGATTTTTATGGTTTTCTTAGGGGTTTACTTGGTTTTATGGGTTTTTACAATTTTTTTTTTATTTTTTGGGATTTTCTAGAATTTTAATGAGATTGGGGGGTTTTATTGATTTCAAGGGGTTTCATGGTTTTTTTGGTTATTAGTACTTTTACCATTTTTTTAGTTTTTTGGGGTTTTAATATTTTTTAATTTTCAAGGTTTTCATTAGGATTTTCATGGGTTTTACATTTTTTATGTTTTTAGTTATTTTAGTTATTTTTCATATTTATTATGGTTTTTAGGGTTTACAAAGATTTTGGGGGGTTTATAGTATTTTAGTTTTTTATTCATATTTTTAGGTTTTAAGTATATTATGATTTTTTAACATTTTAGGGTTTTAAAGGGGTTTAGTGTTTCTAAGTGGCTATTTAGGGGTTTTATAGATCTTCATGATTTTTAAAGGGTTTAGGGTTTTTATGGATTTTTTTGTATTCTGGTCATTTTAGGGGTTTTAGTATTTCAGAATTTTTAAGTTATTATTGGTTTTAATTATTTTGTGGTTTTAAGGATTTCATAGTGAGTTTTTGGGGTTTTAAGGGCATTAACATTTTAATGGATTTTTAGTCTTTTTATTCCTTTTATGGTATTTTATTGTTTTTATGTTTTTTTAGGGTTTTAACATTTTTTTAGTTTTTATGGGTTTTAGGTGATTTAAGTAAATTTATTTTTTTAAGGTTTTATTTGGATTTTTTATATGGTTAAGGAGTATTTATTTTTCATGGT
The DNA here is from genome assembly GCA_963277665.1 of Viscum album. Taxonomy (NCBI): domain Eukaryota; kingdom Viridiplantae; phylum Streptophyta; class Magnoliopsida; order Santalales; family Viscaceae; genus Viscum; species Viscum album. The sequence goes on along the minus strand of OY728141.1, from coordinate 1,009,941,819 downwards.
ATTTTTTGGTATTTATTATAATTTTTATCGTTTTTTGTGTGTTTAAAGATTTTGTTCGGTGTTCGGGGTTTTAGGGTTTTAGTATATTTTTGAGTTCTTCAAGTTCTTATGATTTGTTTAGGTTTTTATGATTTTTATAGTTTTTATGGTTTTAAGGGTTTTAGAATTTATAATGGTTTTTAGGGTTTTTAGGGGGTTTATGGTTTTTTTTTGTTTTTATGGTTTTTATGGATTTAAGGATTTTTTTAAGGTTTTTATGGTTTTATAGGGATTTTAGGGTTTAATAATTTTTTGTTTTTTGGTGTTTTATGTATTGATATTTATTTATAGTTTTCTTATGGTTTTTTAGAGGTATTTTAGGTTTTTAAATTTTTAGGGATTTTTTAGGATTTTATGGTTTTTAAGGATTTTGGGGAATTTGAGATTTTTAAGGTGTTTAAGTTTTTTATGGTTTTAATATTTATTATGTTTTAAGTGTTTTATTTTTTTATATTTTTGGTTTTTAATAGGGTTATTTTTGTTTTTTTGGGTTTTTTACATTTTTATTGATTTTAGGGGATTTTAGTGTTTTTATGGTTTTTATGGATTTTGTGGGATTTGGGGTTTTTTGTGTATTTTAGAGTTATTTGGTTTTCTGGGTTTTTATGTTTTTGGAGTTTTTAGAATTTTTTGGTTTTTTAACGTTTTCTGGGGTTCAAGGAGATATTAGAGTTTTTAGTGGGGGTTTAGGGGTTTTTTGGGTTTTTAATGTTTTAGGGGTTTTGTGGTTTTAGTTATTTTTAGGCTTTTAGGGTATTGTAGGGTTATTAATGGTTTTTAGAATTTCATAGGTTTTCAAGGGTTTTAGATGACTTATGGTTTTTAGGCTTTTCTTCAGGGTTTTCAAGGTTTTTTAGATTTTTATGTATTTTCAGATTTTTTGGTATTTTTATGATTTTTATGGGTTTTTCATGTTTTTAGAGATTTTTTGGTTTTAAGATTTTATTTTTTATTGTTTTTTAGATTTATGTCATCTTTTCATTTTTAGTGGTTTAAAGTGTTTTTAGGATTTTAAGGTTTTAGTTGTTTTTTCCATGGTTTTTGGGTTTTCTTATATTTTTATGGATTTTTAGGGATATTTAAATTTTTTATGTTTTTTAGTGTTTTATGGATTTTGGGGGTTTGTAAGGGTTTTTATGGTTTTTAGGGTATTATTGTTTTTTGAGATTTTAGTGGTTTTTTTTGAGTTTTTTCACACTTTATGTTTTTAGTGTTTTTTATCTTTTTTAGAGGTTTAAGTGGTTCTTATATGTTTTAGTAATTCTAGTGTTTTTATGAGATTTTGTGGTTTATAATGGATTTTATGGTGTTTATGGTTTAAATGATTTTTTTGGGTTTTTAGGGTTTTTATCTTTTTTTTGTTTTAGGTGTTTTAAGTGTTATTAGGTTTTTAATGTTTTCTTAGGGTATTTTAGGGGTTTTAGTGGTTCTTGCATTTTAGCCACATTAATCATTTTTTATGATTTCTAGGTTTTTATAGTGTTTTTTGTGATTTATATGGTTTTTATGGTTTTTTATCATTTTTAGTTTTTTAGGTATTTAAGGGTTATAATTATTTTTAAGTTTCTAATAATTAATTATGATATTTCAGGGTTTTTATGGTTTTTTATGTTTTAAGGATTTTTTTGAATTTATTAGCATTTTTATGGGGTTTTAGTGTTCTTAGGGATTTGGAGGAGTTTGAAGGAATTTTTCTGTCATTAGGGTTTTATAGTTTTATGGGTTTTCTTTAGATTTTATGGTTTTAATGTGATTTTATAGTTTTTAACATTTTTATTCATTAAATAAAATTTTACTATTTTTTCATGATTTTAGGGTTTTTATTGGTATTTTGGTGTTTAGTGGTTTTATGGTTCTTAGGGGCTTTTCTGGGTTTTATGGGTTTTAATGTTTTTTGGTGATTTAAGTAGATTTAGGTTTTTCTGGTTGTCTGAATGGCTTTCCCAGGCTCCAATGTTTTTGGTTTTTTTAGGGATTTATGGATCTTTTTTATTATTTTTTCAGTTTCTACTATTTTTAAGTATTTTGATGTTTTTTAAGGTTTATTGGGTTTTAAATGTTATTATTAGGGTTTTTTATTTTTAGGGGCTTTAGGGTTTTTTAATTTTTTGAGGGGTTTAAAAGTTTCTTTGACTTATTATTAGTTTTTAATTGTGTTTATGGATTTTAATGTTTTTATGGGCTTTATTCTTTGTAGGGCGTTTGGGATCTTTTTATGGGTTTTACGATTTTCAGGTTATTTAAGAATTTTTATTATTTTTTGGTTTTTCTTGTTTTCTTTGGAATTTTTTGGGGTTTATGTTTTATGGATGTTTGAAGATTTATAGGATTTTTATGGTTGTTAATGTTTTTATGAATTTGGATGGTTTTTATGGATTTTGAGGGTTTTTAGGCATTACTGGGTTTTATGTTTTTATCCTATTTATGTTTTTAGGGGTTTTAATTGGTTTGGGGTTTTAATGTTTTCTTATGATTTTCAAGGTTTTAGTGGTTTTGTGGTTTAAATATTTTTAGATCCTTTTTTGTATCTTAATGTTTTTATGTTGTTTGGGGATTTTGAGAAATTTTGTATTTTTTTTTGGTTTTTCATGGTTTTATTGTGCTTTTTTATGTTTAATGTTTTCTAATTTTCTAGGGGTTTTAATGATTTTCATAGTTTTTTAAACATCTTTAGGGGTTTAAAGGGATTTTAGTGTTTCTTTTGTTTTTAGTGGTTTTCTTGGTTTTTAGAGTTTTTAAGCGTTTTTTGGAGTTTTATGGTTTTTGGGGTTTGGGGTTTTAGGGTACTTTAAGGGTTTTAGGGGTATTATTATTTTATGTGGGTTTTTATGGTCTTTATGTATTTTTTATTTTTATGATTTTCATTGGATTTTTTTTTCATTTTAATTTTTTATACATTTTTTTTATTTTTAGAGCCTATTTTGAATTTTATAGTTTTCTAGGTTTTTTATGGACTGTGAGGGTTTTTGATGGTTTATATGGGTTTTAGGGTATTTTAGGGTATTTAGCTATATGTATTTTTTTATAGGTTTTACGTGCTAATAGGTATCGATTTTTTTTGGGGTTTTCAAGGTTTTTATTGATTTAAGAATTTTTAGTTTTTTAGGATTATTTTTATTTTCTGGGTTTTTATGGTTTTTTTGTTTTTTTTTGTATTTTTGAGTGTTTAGTGTTTTATGGGATTATAGAGTTTTTAAAAAATTTAGATGTTTGAAGGGTTTATAGAATTTTTTATTAGTTTTTAGGGTTTTTATAATTTTTATATTTTTAGGTTTTTTAGGGTTTTTACGTGTTCTAGTGTTTTAAAGTTTTTTAAGATTTTTTTGGGGTTTTTAGCGTTTTTTATGTTTCTTAGGGGTATTATGTGTTATTTTAATGTTTTTCAAGGATTTTTAGGGTTTTTAGGTTTTTATGGATTTTAGGGATTCTTATGTTTTTTTATGGTTTTTAGGGTTTTTTGTGGTTTTGATGGTTTTGTGGGGGTGTAGTGTGATTAGAGATTTTAGGGGTTTTAGAACTTTTAGATTTTTAGGGTTTTCATGTTTTTTTAGTTTTTAATGTGTTCATATGGGTTTCCATGGGTTTTATTGTTTTTTATATTTATGTGGGATTATTTAGATTTTTTTGGGATTTCTATGGTTTTTACAGTTTGTAGGGAATTTTGGGATTTAGGGTTTTTATGGTTTTCTTAAGTATTTTTTTGAGTTTTTTAGGTGTTTTATGGGTTATTTTAAATTTTAACCATTTCCATTGGTTATAAAAGTTTTTATATTTTTATTTTTTTAGGGGTTTTATGGGGTTTTGGATTTTTTAATGTTTTTAGGGGTTTTATGGTTTTAGCGGGTTTAGTGTGTAGGGGTTTATTTATGGAAGTTATCATTTTTAGGGTAAATAGGGGTTTTATGGTTTTCATAGGGGTTTTAAGGGTTTTTTGATTTTTTTTATGTTTTCAGGGATTTTTAGTGATTTTTAGGACATAGATGGTTTTATTGTATTTATAGTGATTTTGAGGGTGTTTAGGGTTTTTAGTGTTTTTGGTGGTTTTTTATTTTTTAGGGGTTTCAAGTGTTTTAAGGTTTTTATGGTTTTCTTAGGGGTTTCATGGTTTTTATAGTATTTTACATTTTTAAAAACATTTAGTTCATTTTCATGTCTTTTATTTTTATAGGGGTCTAAGGGATTTTAAGGGTTCTAGTTTTTTTAGTGTGTTTAAGATTTTTATTGTTTTTTGGGGGTTTTATGGTTATATTAGTTATTTTGGGTATTTATGGTTTTATACAGTTTTTTAATGTATTTAGGTGTTTATAGGGATTTAAGAGTTTATAGTGGATTTTTGGTTTTTTTGGGTTTTTTAATGTTTTTAGGGGATTTAATTGCTTTTAGGTTATTAAGGTTTTATTAGGGTGTTACAGGATTTTTACGGTTTTTAGGAATTTTGCAATTTTAGGGGTTTCTTGATTTTTGTGAAATTTTAGGGATTTTACCAAATTTGAGTGTTTTTAGGGTTTGCAGGTCTTTCAATGTTATTTACAATATTTATGGATTTTTATAGATTTTAAGGATTTTTATGATATTCTTGGGATTTTAAGGATTTTGAGGGATTTTAGAAATTTCACTATTTTTTGTTTTTTGGGGGTTTTGGGGTTTTTTTTTACTTTTTTGGGTTTCTAATATTTTTTATAGTTTTTAACATTTTTTGGGTTTTAATTGCTTTATTTTTGTTTTCAGTGGGTTTTTAGGTTATTAATGGGTTTTTATGGTTCTTACGAGTTTTAGGGATTTCTGTGGTTTTTATGGTTTTTAGGGGTTTTATTGATTTTAGTGTATTTTAGGGTTTTTTTGGGTTTTATTATATTAGGTTCTTTTACGTTTCTAGAGTTTTTATTGATTTATGATTTTCTTATTGATTTTTAGGGTTTTTAGTTTTTTAATATTTTTATGGACTTTAAGGGTTTTTATGATTTTTATGTGTTTTAGGGATATTAGGTATTTTAAGGAATTTTTAGGGATTTTTAGGTTTTTTAGGTATTCTAAGGGTTTTATGTGTTTGTTGGTTTATAATACATTCTAAGGGGTGTTCATAGTTTTATGGGTTTTTATGTTTATTTTATTATTTTGGATTTTTTAAGATTTTAAGGAATTTTCATCATCCATCACCTCCATCAGCATCTCCCAGCCAACCAAACAAAACCAGAAAAAATAGAAAATTTAAATCATCTCTATCAGCATCTCCCAGAAAACCAGTAACCAGCACCCCAAAGCTGAATTTTCATCATCCATCACCTCCTTGCCAAACATATCCTTCACGAGCAACACAAGACCACCAGAAATAAAATCATAAACAACATCTTTATCACATCCTGTACATACAACAACCAAGAATCAACACCTCATTTTCAGACAACCAACACCTATTTTGATCACCAGACATCTCCAAGTATCCTGCTTCAGTTCCAGCAACCATCATCACCAATTCTAAACATCACATCCATAACATTCATCCATCACCCACCACCTCCAGTCCTCAAGGTAATCGGTAACCAATAACCAGTAGCACAACATCCATCATCCATTACTTCCAAGAAAAATGACATCTAGCAACCTACTTCTCGCACCCAACATCAGCATCAAGGTTCATAGTACAACCAAGAATAAAACATCATCCAGTCAACCCATTTGCAGCTTCTAGCATACGATGAACCATTTTTATGGTTTTGAGGGTTTGTGTGAATTTTGATCATTTTAGGGATTTTATTTTTCTCATGGGGTTTAATGTTTTTTGGGGGATTTCTATGGTTTTGAGAGTTTATAGGTTTCTTAATTTTGTTTAGATTTTTTTAATGTCTTTAGGGGTTTAAATGTGTTCAAAAGTGTTAGTGTGTTTAATGTGGTTTTAGGTTTTTAAGGGTTTCTTAGGGAATTTTTGGGGTTTAGTGTTATTTATGTATTTAAGGATTATAGGTATTTTTTTGATGGGTTTTTCTGTTTTTATGGTTTTTGAGGGGTTTTAGGGTTATTTTGATTTTTAATATTTTTATGGTTTTTAGGGTTTATGTTGTTTTGTGTTCTCATGGGATTTAGGGTTTATAGATTATTTTAAAATTTTAAATGGTATAATGTTTTTTTGAGATTTTAGTGGTTTGAGGTTTTTTATATTTTTTTATAATTTTTATGGTTTGTGGGGTTTTTTTGGTATTGAATGGTTTTAGGGTTTTATTATTTTAATGTTTTTTGGTTTAACCATTTTTAAGAGTTTTAGGTATTTTATGTGTTTTTATTTTTTTAAGGCTGTCTTATGGTTTTTTAGGTTCATTAGGGTTGTTATGATTTTTGGTAATTTTAGGGCTTTTTGGATTTTAATGGTTTTTATGGTTTTACAGGTTTCAACATTTTTTAGGGTTTTTTAGGTTTTTAGTGTTTCATTTTTGGGGGGGTTTAAAATTATTTTATGATTTCATTTTTTTATAAATGTGTTATTGGTTTTTAAACTTTTTCATTTTTGGGATTTTTAAGAATTTTTATAATTATTATTATTTTTTAGGGTTTTCAGCGATTTTGAGGGTTTTTAGGGTTTTTTTGTTTTAGTGATTTTTTAGTGTTTTAATGGTTTTATATATTTTTCTTATTTTTATTGGGTTTTAAATGGTATTTTAGATTTTTAGTGCGTTTTTTGATTTTTTTGGGTTTTAAGGGGTTTTGAGAGATTTTAGGGGTTTTTAGGGTTTTTACAAATTTATAGTGTTTTTTGGGTTTTAATGATTTTTAGGTTATTAAGTGGTTCTAGTTGTGCATAGGGTTTGATGTTTTCTTGTGGATTTTAATTTTTTTATGGTTTTTATGTTTTTAGAGTTTTTAGGTATTTTTTAGTGTTTTTATGGGTTTTTAGGTTTTTAGGGATTTTGATGGTTTTTGGGGATCTATAGGGTTTTTAGGGTTTTTAGGTTTATTAGGGGTTTTAAGAGTTTTCTAATTTTTCCTTAGCTATTTTCAATATTTTTGGTTTTTTTATTTTTATGTATTTTAGGAGAATTTTAGGATTTGTAAGAGTTTTAGGGTTTTAGGGACTGATTTTTTTAGGGTATTTTGGAATTTTTAGGTTTCAATTTGTTTTTTAGTTTTATGGGTTATTTGGGTTTTTAGTGGTTTATAGTTTTTTATTTATTTTATTTTTTTAGGGGTTCAATGGGTTTTTAGTGGTCTTTTTGGGTTTTTAGGGGTTTTAAGGTGTTTTATGGTTTTTTAGTGTCTTCTTGGATTTTTTAGTGTTTTAAGTGTTTTTAGGTTTTTACGGTTTAATTATGGGTTTTCAAGGGGTTATGGGTTATCTAAATTTTAAATATTTTTTTTGTATTTCTTTGGGTTTTATGGGTTTTTATGTTTTTTAGTGATTTCGAGAGTTTTTAGGGGTTTTGGGTTTTTAGGGTTTCAGTATATTTAGTTTTTTCAGGGGTTATTAGGGTTTTTAGGTTTTTAATGTTTTCATATGGTTTTATTGTTATTTAGTGAGTTTAGTTATTTTTTGGATTTTATGGTTTCTATGGTTTTAGATATTTTTGACGGTTTTTGATCGTTATAGTGTTTTTGGTATTTTTATAATTTTATATGGTTTTTATTTTTTTATTTTATTTTTTTAGGTTTTTTGGGATATTTAGGGCCTTTTAACATTTAAGGGGTTTAAAGGGGTTTTTGATTTTTTAGTGGTTTTTACTATTTTATGTGTTTTCATAGTTTTTTATTGTTTTAGTGTTTTTTATTATTTTTATTGGTTTTTAAGGGGTTTAGGGTCTTTTTAGGGTTTTGAGGGGTTTAGTGTTTGAGGTGTTTTATCGTTGATAATTTTTTTAAGTATTTTTTAGGTGTTTTAAAGGTTTTTGTGTTTTTATGTTTTAATAGATTATAAAGGATTTTTTTTGGATTTTTTTTTATTTTGTGTTTTTATGGGTTTTTGAATTTTAGGGTTTTTTTGAATTTTTTTGTTCTTTTATATTTTTTAAGGGTCTTACGTGTTTTTCAGATATTAATATTTTCATAGGGAGTTTTAGGTTTTTTTGTTTTTAAAATATTTAGGTATTTTAGGGATTTTTACAGGTTTTATGTTTTTTTTTTGGATTTTTGGGATTTTATTGGGTTTTAGTGATTTTTAGGTTTTTAAGGTTGTCACTATTTTTTTTTTGTTTTCAGGTTTTTTAGCTTTTTGGGGTGTTTATGTTTTTAGTGTTTCTTAACCTCTTTAGGGGTCTATATGTCTTTAGAGATTTTAGTTAGGGTTTTTTGTATTTTTGGGGTATTATGATTTTTTTTAATTTAGGGGGTTTTATGGTATTTAGAAGATTTTAGGGTCTTTAGGGTCTTAAGGTACTTTTAGTTTTTTTTCATTTTTAAATATTTTTATGTTTTGAATTGATTTTTGGTTCTTAATATTTTATATATGTGTTTTCAAGGTTTTTATGGTATCTTCAGTTCTTAGGGATTTTTGGGTTTTTAGAATATTTATGGTTTTTAGGGGTTTCGGGGATTTTTAAGATTTTTAGGGTTTTTGGGGGGTTTTGGGGGGTGGGGTTTTAGTGTTATTGATGTTTTTAGGGGGTTTAATTGTTTTTATGGTTTTAATGATTTCATATGGTTTTCATGGATTTTAATTATTTTAACCTTTTTAGTGATTTTTAAGAAATTTTAGGATTATATGGTTGTGGAGTTTTTATTGGTTGAAAGATGCCTTTGGGATTTTAGGGATTTTTAAAAGAAGTTTATGGTTTTTTGGATTTTTAAGGATTTTTATGTTTTTTATAGATTTGGTAGGATTAGTGTTTTTTGGTTTTTTGGTTTATATATTTTATAGGGGGTTTTAAGTGTTTTTAGGTTTTTATGATTTTTTAGTGGATTTTATGGTTTTTAGTGTTTTTTATATTTTTAGGGTTTTTTATTTATTTTTTGGGGTTTCTAGGGGTTAATGGTTATTTGTGGTTTTTATGATTTTTCATTATTAGGGATTTTATGGGGTTTCATAGTTTTTATGGTTTTTGGTTTTTATAGGGTTTTTAGTTTTTTCTAGTTTTATTGGGTTTTTAGCGTTTTTAAGGGTTTAATGGGTTTTTATAGTTTTTACATGTTTTTAGAGTATTTTTATTTCTTAGTTTTTTTAGGGTCATTATGGGTTTTTACGGATTTTAGGTGGTGTTTGGGATTTTGGGTTTTTAGGGTTTTGGTCATTTTTAGGTTTTTAGGGTATTTATTTGTGTTTTGGATTTCAGGTTTTGATAATTTTTTCATAGATTTTTTTGGTGTTTTAAAATTTTTATTGATTTTTTGAGATTTATTAATATTTCTATGTCATTAAGAGTTTTAGGCATTTTTAGGGTCATTCGCGAGTATTTTTGGTTTCTAAATGTTTTTTAGCATCTTTTAAGATTTTATAGGTTTTTTTAGTTTTTAGGTTTTTAAGGGTTTCTTATAGTTTTTAGGGTTTTCCATTTTTCACGTTATTAGTTATTTTTAGGTATTTTTTAGGATTTTTTTGGGTTTTTTAGGTTTTTAGGGATATTAATGGTTTTGAGGGCTGTTAGTGTTTTAGGGGTTTATGGTTCTTTTTGGGAGATTAGGGTTTTTGAGTTTTTATGGGTTTTATGGTTTTGTAGATATTTTAATGTGCTTTGGGATCTAAAGGGTTTTTAGTCTTTTTATTTTTCTTATGGTTATTATGGGGTTTTATTATTTTAATGGTATACAGGGGTTTTGTGGTTTTAAGAGGGTTTTAAGGGGGTTTTAGGTTTTTAGGGTCTTTTACAGGTGTTAATATCTGTGTCATTTTTATGTTTTATGGGTTTTAAATGATTTTAGGTTATGAATGTTTTCATAGGTTTTATAAATGTTTTTAAGGTATTTTGTGTATTTAGTTATTTTTAGGGATATTTAATATTTTAATGGTGTTTTGGGTTTTTAGGGAGTTTGAGGGGTTTTATGGTGTTTTAGGGTTTCTAGGAATTTAAGTTTTTTTAGGGTTTTAGTTTTTTTAATGTTCGTATGTTTTTATGTTTTTCTTAAAGGTTTTTATGGGTTTTTGGGTTTCTAATTTTTTTTGGGATATTTCAGGGTATTTTTTATTTCTATGGGGTTTTGGTGTATTGATCATTTTTAATGTTTTTATGTTTTTTAGGGGTTTAGGGTTTTTTTGGTAATTTTATTTTTTGGTTCGATTTTTTAGTTCTTTAAGGTTGTTATAATATTTTTCCATTTTTAGGGGTCTAAAAGAATTTTATAGTTTTTATTTAATTCTAGGTGTTTTATGGGTTTTCATGGTTTTTAATGTTTTTAGGGGTTCTATATTTTTTATGAATTGTTAGGGTTTTAAGGGTTTTATCATTTTTGGATTTTTAGGGGTTTAATCTGTTTCTAGGTTTTAAATGTTGTATTAGGATTTTAAATGTTTATTGGGTTTTTTACATTTTTAAGAATTTTAGGTCTTTTTTAGGATTAAAGGATTGTTTAGGGTTTTTAGTGATTTTAAGAGTTTTTATTTGGGTTTTTTGAGTTTTTATCATTTTTAGGGATTTTACGGATTTTAAGCATTGTTATGTTGTAATGGTTTTTTAGTATTTTTCCGGGATTTTCGTTATTTTTAAATGTTTATTGATTTTTTGGTCTTTTTTATAATTTTTATTATTTTTATGGGTTTTTTGAATTTTGACTTTTTTTATGATTTTTTGAGGTTTTAGTATTTTTAGGGTTTTTTCTTTATATTTTAAGATTTTTAATGTTTTTATAGTTTTTTAATGTTTTTATGGGTGAAAAGGACATTTACTGTTTTTTTTTGTTTTTAGGGGTTTTTGGGTTTGAGAGTTTTTAAGGATTTTACATGTTTTATGGTTTTTCGGGGTTTCAAGGATTTTAGGGTCTTTTAGGATTTTTTTTATACCTATATGTATATTTATAAATTTCTTTGTTTTTTTATGGAATCTTGGGTTTTTAGGGATTTAGTGGGTTTTTTAGGGTTTTTTGGTTTTTTAGCATTTTTAGGTTTTTAAATGGTTTTAAATTTTATTTAGGTTTTTATGTTATTCACTGGGGTTTACATGCTTTTTAGGGTTTCTTATATTTTTAGGAATTTTTTCATCTTTTATTTGATTTTTATGTTTTTTAAGGTGTTTGGAGATTTTGAGGGTTTTCAGGGTTTTTATGGTTTTTTATTATCTTTAGTATTTTTACGTTTGATAGTTTCTTTTAGTGTTTTTAGGTTTCTAATGTTTTCATGAGTGTTTTTAGGGTTTTAAGGTTTTTTTCATTTTTTAGAATTTTTAGGGATTTTTTAAGATATTTATGGTTTTAGGGGTTTTAGGGGTTTTTTGGGTGTTATGTTATTTTAGGGTTTTAAGGTGTTTTTTTTTGTAGTTTTAGGATTTTTTTAGTTTTATTGGGGTTTTATGGTTTTTTAATGTTTTTATGTTTTTAGGGTATTATAGGGTTTTTAGAGTTTTACGGGATTTTAACTGTTTTAGGGTTATTTTAAGTTTTTAGTTGTTTTTATGGTTTTTAGGGGTTCTTAAGGTTTTTAGGGAATTATTCAGTTTTTTACCATTCAAAAAATTTTATTAGGTTTTTAGGGGGTTTTGGTATTTTTGAATTTATAATGTTTTGTTAGGGTTATTTTGGGATATTACTGAATTTTAATGTTTTGTAGGTATTTTAGGGATTTTTAGGGTTGTAGTATTTTTTGGGTTTTAGGGTTTTTTAGGGTTTCATTTTTTTATGTTTTTTAGTGGGTTTATATATTTCTAGTTCATTAATGTTTACTTATGCAATTTCATGGATTTTATGGTTTTTTATGTTGTTAGTGATTTTTATGGATTTTGTAATTTTTTTATGTTTTTTAAGGTTATAGTTATCGTAGGGATTTTAAAGATTTGGCGCTTTTTAGGTACTTAGTGTTTTATTTATTTTTGGGGGGTTGTAAGGTTTTTATGATTTTTTTGTTTTAAGGGTTTTATTGTTTTTTAAAAAATAGGTCTTTAATGGGTCTTTAATGTTTTTTCTTGATTTTAGTGGTTTTATGGGTTTTTGTGTTGTTAATATTTTTAAGGGTTTATGGTTTTACCTTTTTATATTTTTTATTGTCTATATTTCTATTTTTAGGGTTTTACCTTTTTTAGGTTTTTAGTGATATAATTGATTTTAGGTTTTTATAGTTTTCATAATTTTTCTATGGGTTTGTTAAATTTTTTGGTATTGGGTGGCATTTTTTAAGATTTTTATGGGTTTTTAGGGTTTTTGGGATATTGATGGTTTTAGGGGTTTTTAGATTTTTTATGTTTTTTGGGAATTAGGCTACTTTAGGTATTTTTAGGGATTTTTAGGATTTTTATTGGTTTTTAGGGTTTTAATGATATTGAGGGTTTTGGGGTTTTAGAGTTTTAAGTTATTATGGTTTTTTATGTTTTTAGGATGTTTTAAATTTTTTAGGGGTTTTTAAGATTTTTATATTTTTAAAAAGCCTTTTGGAGTTTAGAGGGATTCAAACAAAATTAGTCAATTTTTTTCCAGTTTCTATGGGTTTTTTGAATTTTTAATGGCCCACTGGGGTTTTAAGGTGTTTTAATGGTTTTAATAATGTTATGTTATTTATTGGTTTTAAGTGTTTTTTGGTATTTAAGAATTTATTTTGATTTTTCATAGATTTTAGGGTTTTTTATGTTGTTTACGAATTTTAATTTTTTTTAGTTTTTTCGGGTTTTTAGGGTATCTACAGATTTTGAGGGGTTGTAGGGTTTTTTTTTGTTTTTTAGGGTTTTATAATATTTTTTTTGGTTTTTATCGGTTTTAAGTGTTTTTATGTTTTTAAGGATTTCGTTCACATTTTCATGGGTTTTTGGGTTCTTACATTTTTAGGGATAATTATGAATTTTAGGGGTTTTTTTGGTTTTTTTGGTTTTTTGGGAATTTTAGGGTTTTTAGTATTTTTGTGGCTTTTTGTGTTTTTAGGTTTATTAGATATTTTTACGGTTTTTAGATATTTAGTGTATTTTAATGCTTATAGGGTCTTAAGGTGTTTTTAGGGTTTTTAGTGGTTATTTAGGTGTATGTATGGTTTTTTTAATGATTTCGGGGTTTTTGGTTTTTTGGGATTTTAGGGTTTTTAGGGGGTTTTTGGGTTTTTGTCATTTTTTAGGTTTTTAGTAATTTTAATTTTTTATTTTTTTAGTGTTTTATTATAAATTTTCAATTTCTTAGGTTTGTTTAAATTTTTTTGGGATTTTTAGGGATTTTTAGGATATTTATGCTTTTTTTTGGTTTTTTATTTATTTTGAGGGGTCTTTTGTTTTTGTATAGTTGTAGCGTTTTTAGATTTTTAGGGGTGTTTTTATTTTTTAGTTTTTTAATGTTTTAATATGGTTTTTAAAGGTTTCTATAACATTGTATGATTTTTAGGAATTTAAGGCATTTAAGGATTTTTATGGTTCTTAGGTTTTTTAGGGATTTTGCGGGATTTTAGTATTTTTCTAGTTTTTATAAGGTTTTAAAAATTTCTAAGGGTATTTTTGGTTTTTAGTGTTTTTTATGTTTTTAGGTACATTTAGGTATTTATTATAATTATTATGGTTTTAATTATTTTTAGGGTTGTTGAGGTTTTAAGTTTATTTTAGGGTTTTTGGGTGTTTATAGTTTTTTGGGTTATTAGGGTTTTCATTAAGGTTTCATGGATTTAATGGATTCTGAGTGTTTTTAACATTTTTAGGGTTTTAAAGGTTTTTTAGTTTTTTATTAGTATTTAGAATTTTTTGGGTTTTAAGGGGTTTTATGTGTTTGGGGGGGTTTATAGGGTTTTAGGGGGGTTTTATGGTCTTTTCAGGTTTTTTTGGCTTTATCATTTTTACGGTTGGGGGGGGGGGTTAAGCGTTTTCATATTAAAATTTTCATAGTGATTTTCCATTTTTTAGGGTCTCTACTTTTTTAGTGTTTTGGGGTTATGTCTGGGTTTTTGGTTTTTTAGTGTTTTAGGGGTTTTTTATGGTTTTACGGGTTTCTAGGATTCCTAAGGTCCTTTAGGGTGTTTAGTGTTTTTTAGGGGTTTAAAGTGTTTTTACTTTTTAAGGGTTTTCTTATGGTTTTTTAGGGTCTTAAATACTTCTTTGTATTTTTAGTTATTTTACGGGATTTTTTGGGATTTTTATGCTTTTTAGTGTTTTTTGGGATTTTGAAGGGTTTTTGGGGGTTTTAGGGGTTTTGGTGTTTTTAAAGTTTCTTTTGGGGTTTATATGTTTTTCTGTTTTTATGGGATTCTTATTGGTTTTCATAGTTTTTAGGTTTTTTGACTTATTGGAATTTTTTAGGAATTTTATTTTTACGGATTATTGGATTTTTGAGGGGTTTTAATAGTTTTTAGGGGTTTTACTATTTTTTGGGTTTTTTGAGTTTTTAGGGGTTTTAAGTGTTTTATATTTTTTAATTTTACCATGGTATTTGTGGGGTTTTATAGTTTATATTGGTTTTAGTTGTTTTGTTGAATTTTAGGGTTTTTATGGGTTTTAGGGTCCTTTTTAGACATTTTAGGTTTTTACTATTTTTTATGATTTTTAGGGTTTTAATTTTAGTAGTTTATGGTTTTATTAAAGATTTTTAGTTTCTTACGGTTCATTTCATTTTTAGTATTTTTTGGGATTTTTTTTGTATTTTTAGGATTTTATGGTTTTTAGGGGTTGTAGAGATTTCTCTGGTTTTAGGGGTCTTAGGGGTTTTGTGTTTTTATGTTTTTTTTCAATTTTTTATGTTGTTTAATGTTTTTATTATTTTTAAACATATTGGGCTTTTAATTGGTTTTTATATTTTTCAGTGGTTTTATTGGATTTAACATTTTTAATGTTTTTAGGGATTTTTTTGGTTTTTTAGGCCTCTTAGTTTTTATAGTGTTTTAGGGGTTTTTAATGTTTTTTTGGTTTTTATGGTATTCTTTTGATTTTTTCTAGTTTTTTTTGGGTTTTTATGTTTTTAGATATTTTTGGGTAATTTTTAGGTTTTTTATTTTTTTGGAATATTTTTGGGATTTTGATGGTTTTATATTGTTGTTTTTGTTTTCTATGTTTTTACGGGTTTTATGAGTTTTTAGGATTTCATAGTTTTCATAGGGGTTTTTGGGGTTTTTAGTTATTTTCAACATTTTTTGGGTTGTTTTGGTATTTTTAGGGTTTTAGGTATCTTAAGAGTATTTATTGGTTAAGGGTTCTAATAATTTTTTTGGTTTTTTATTTTATTTTTTAATTTTTTAATGGTTTTACATTTTTTATTATTTTTAATTTTTTTAGAGGATTAATTGGGTTTTAGAGTATTTAGGGGGTTTTTTAGGTTGTTATGGGTTTTATGGGGTTTAGGGTTTCTTGTCATTTTTATTGTCTTTAGGGGTTTTAGTGGTTTTTATTGTTTTTAGCATTTTATAGGTTTTTAGGTTATTTACGTGTTTTTAGGTTTTTCAGATTTTCTTAAGGGTTTTTTGGATTTTTAGGGTTTTACATCAATAGTTATTTTTAGGATTTTAATAATTTTAGGGATTTTGATGGGGTTTTTTTGGTATTTATGGTTTTAGGGTTTTTATGGTCTTTTTTGGCATTTAATGATTTTTAAGTTTTATTGCATTTTATTGGTTTTTAGAATTTTTTAAAATATTCAGGGGTTTGAAGGGTTTCATAGTTTTTATTGGTTTTAGGGTATTTGGAGCTTTTAGGTTTCTTGGGGTTTTTAAGTGTTTTAAGGATTTTAGGGTTTTCATAGAAGTTTTCTAGGATTTTATTTTTTTTTCATTTTTTTGGGTATTTAGGGATTTTTTGGATTTTTATGGATTTTAGGGTATTTAAAAAGTTTGATAGTTTATAGGGTTTTTATGATTTTTTAGTTTTTTGTGGTTTTAGGGGTGTTTGTTTAACTTTCTGTGGGTTTGATGGTTTTTGGAAGTTTTTAATGTTTTAAGGGTTTAAAGAGTTTTTATGGATTTTATATTTTTAAAAATATTTTGGGGTGTGTAGGATTTTTTAGGGTTTTTATTTTTTTTATGTTTCTAGGGGTCTTAATTATTTATTGGTTTTTAATTTTTTTCAAACTATTTTTTGGGGTTTTAGGTTATTTTTTTTAATGTTTTAGGGGTCTTAATTTTTTTCCAATTTTTAAGGTTTTCTTAGTGTTTTTTTGTTTTTATGGTGTTTTAAATTTTAATGTATTTTTACACATTTTTATATTTTTTATGATTTTTAAGTTGTTTTGGTGTTTTTATGGGTTTTATAAGTTTATGTGTTTTAAAAGTTTTTTTTCATATTTTTAAAATTTTTTTGGGTTTAACGGGTTTTATGTGATTTTAGGTTTTTATGGTTTTCATAGGTCATTTCTGGGTTTTTAGGGTTTTTTACATTTTTTAATGTTTTTTGGGGGATTTTTTGGATTTTTATGGTTTTTTGGGTTTTATGTGGTTTTTTTGGTTTTTTGTGATTTTATGTTTTTTGGGTATTTAGAAATTTAGGGTTTTATATGTTTTCATAGTTTTTATAGTTTTTAGTGGTTTTATGGTTTTATTAATTTTTTTAATGTTTTTAGGGTTTTAAATGGATTGTAGAGTTTTTGTTCTTAGTTAGCGTATTTATGGGTTTTTGGGTTTTTATTGTTTTTAGTGATCTTTTGGGTTTTGGGGTTTTTAGAGAATTTTTCTATTTTTAGGGTTTTTAAATAATTTTGGGTATTTTGGGGTTTTAATAGTTTTTATGTTTCTATGGTTTTATTAGTGTTTTGTAGGGTTTTTAGATTTTATTTTGTTTTAATATTTTTCTTATTTTTTAATATTTTTTTGGTTTTAGTGGTTTTGAGGGGTTTTGAGGGGTTTTTATGTTTTTCATGGGGTTTTAGCAAATCATATATTTTTAGGGGTTTAAAGGGTTTTCAGGCTTTCAAGGTTTTATTAGGGGTTTTAATGGTTTTTAGGGTTTTTAAAATTTTTGTGATTTTAGGAGTTTTTAAGGTGTTTTATGGGTTCTTATGTTTTTAGGTATTTTGAGGGGTTTTTGGGGATTAATGGGTTTTTGGGTTTTTTTGGGATTTTAGGTTTTTAGTTAAATTTTTTTATTTTTAGTATTTTTATATATTTTAAAGGTTTTTAGGGATTTTAATGTTTTTAGGGGTTTTAGGATTTCAATGGTTTATTGGGGTTTTAGGGGTTTATTTTTTTTAATTTTAGTGTTTTAAATATTTCATATAGTTTTCAATGTTTTTAGAAGTTATAAATGGGTTTTATAGTTTTGTAGTTCATTTTTATAGTTTTTATGGTTTTTTGGGTTTTTTATACCGATTAGGGGTTTAATGGTTTATAGGTGTTTTTAATGTCCTTATGGGTTAATTTAATGTTTTTATAATTTTTCTAGTTTCTTGGGGGTTGGGGGATTCAGTGTTTCTAGTTTTTTAATGATTTCATTAGGGTTTTTATGATTTTATGGGATTACATTTTTAGTTGTTTTTATTTATCTTTTACGATTTTTTTTGTTGTTTTATGGATTTTTTGGGTTTTTTGGAGTTTTAGTTTTCGAGGGTTTTAAAATTTTGAAGGTTTATTAGTTATTTAGGGATTTTAAATGTTTTTAGGTTTTTCAGGGTTTTGTTAGTTTTATAGGGTTTTAAGATTTTCTATTTTTTGTATTAATTTTTAGTGATTTGTATGATTTTTGATGTATTAATTGGGGTTTTAGGGATATTTTTTCATATTTTATCGTTTTTATGGTTTTTTGGGTTTCTTTGGATTTTTTTTGTTTATAGGGTTTTAGATTTTTTATTAAAATTTTTATGGGTTTAAAGGTTTTTTACAGTTTTGAGAGGTTTTTAATATTTTTATGCATTTTAATGGATTTAAGTGTTTTTATAGAGTATTTTTTATCTTTTTAGGGTTCCTATAATTTTTTAAATTTTTAATTGGTTTTAATTATTTTTGGGTTTTAATTTTTTCATAGGGGTTATTATGGTTCATTGGGTTTTTCATGTTCTTAAGGATATTAAAAGTAGTTTTAGGATTTTTATTGATTTTAGTGTTATTATGGATTTTGAGGGTTACAAGGTTTTATTAGGGTTGTTAGAATTTTTTACAATTTTAGGGGTATTATATATTGACACGGTTTTAAGGATTTCTTTGTTATTTTCATGGTTTTTTGGGATTTTATTGTTTTTCAGGTTTTTAGGGATTTTATGGTTTTTTTAATTTTTATGGGTTTTTATTGTTTTTATGGATTTTGATGGTTTTTAGTATTTTTAAGTGTTTTTAGGGGTTTTAGGTTTTTTATTGGATTTTAATATTTTTTGGACTTTCTAATTTATTTAGAGTTTCAACATTTTTAGGGATTCAAATGGTTTTAATAGTTTTTAGTGGTTTTTTTTATTTTTATATTTTTAGGGGATTTTAGGAGTTTAGGGTTTTTTGGGGGGTTTTAGGATTTTCTGCATTTTTAGGGTTTCTAGGGGATTACGTTTTCTTGTTTTGAAGCCTTTATAAGAATATTTTTTGTTTTTTAGGTTTTTTATTATTTTATGGATTTTTAGGTAATTTTTAGTATTTTTATGGTTTCATTCGGTTTTTAGGGATTTCTAATAAATTTAAAGTTCTTTAGGGTTTGAGGGATTTTAGTGTTTCTTTGGTTTTTTAGGGCTCTTAATTTTTTTAGTTGTTAATAGTTTCTAATTTTTTTTTTAGATTTTATGGTTTTTTTACATTTTATGCATTTTAGGTATTTTTTAGGATTTTTATGGTTTTAAGGTTTTTAGAGATTTTAAGGGTTTTTAGGGTTTTAGAGTTTTTATGCTTTGGGGGGGGGGGGGTTTGGGGATGTTTTGTGTCTTAAACGGTAACTAAGGATTATTTTAAATTTTTACTATTTTTATGGGTTTAATGGGGTTTAATAGGTTTTATTGGTTTTAGTTTTTTGTGGGGTTTTGGGGTTTAATGTTATTTATGGGGTTTTTATGGTTTTATGGGTATTTTTTTGTTTTTTGGATTTTTAAGAACTTTTAGGGGTTTTTTCGTTTTTAGGTTTTATATGTTTTTTGGATATTAATATATTCTTGGAGGTTTTCTAGATTTTTTGCATTTTTAAGAATTTTTAGGGATTTTTGGGATTATTATGGGTTTGAAGGATTTTTCTTGGGATTTTTTGTTTTTGGGTTTTTAGAATTTTTAGTGTATTTAAGTGTTTTATGTGTTTTCTAGGTTTTACGGGTTTTTGGGGTTTTTAAGTTTTTATGTATTTCAAGAGCTTTTTTGGGATATTAATGGGTTTATAGTTTTTTAGGGATTTTTTGGGTTTTGAGGGTTTGAGGTATTTTATGATTTTTTTGGGATTTCGGTGTTTTTAGTTTTTTATGATCATTAATTGTTTTTATAGTTTTTAATCAATTTTAGGAGTTTTAGGTTTTTTAATGTTTTTTGTTGTTTTTTCGGTTTTTAATGGTTGTATGGTTTTAAAGGGTTTCAATGTCTTTGTGTTCTTCACATTATTTAGTGGTTTTATGGTTTTTATTGTTTTTTTAAGGGTTTAATGTGTTTTTAGAATTTTTAGGATTTCTTTTGGTTCTTTTGTGGTTTAGGTATTTTTATGTTTTCAGGGATCTCTAGGGATTTTATAGGATTTTTTGGTTTTTTGGTTCTTTATCGATTTTGAGTGTTTTAAATATTTTTTATGGAATTATGTAATTTATGGTGTTTTGAGCTTTTAGGGTTTTTTATTTTTTTAGTGTTTTTACGGGGATTAAGGTTTTTTAATGTTTTTTTGTGTTTAAAGTGTTTTTTGATTTTAGTGGTTCATTGGGTTTTTTAGTTTTTTAGGGCTTGTTTAATGTTTTTAGGGGTTTTATGGATTTTTAGGTTTTTAGTGTTTATAAGGACTTTTTGGGGTTTTTAGGATTTTTTTCATATTATTTGTGCTTTTTGGGGGTTTTAACGATTTTCAGTGTTTTATGGTTTTCATCATGTTTTTATGGGTTTTTTGGATTTTTTACATTTTTAGGGATTTTTAGGGATTTTCATGTTTTTTTTGTTTCTTAGACTTTGAGGGATTCTAAGGGATTTACTATTTTTCGAGTTACTTATGTTTTTAATGTTTTTTGATTTATTTTGGTTTTTGAGTTTTTTATATTTTTAAATGTTTTTAGGGGATTAATGGGATTCTAGATTTCTTCAGTGGGTTATAGGGATTTATGGGTTTTTAGGTTTTTTTAACGGTATTTAGTATTTTTATTGTTTTAAGGGGTATTTTAGTGTTTAGGGTATTTTTATGGTTTTTAGGGTTTTTATCTCCTTTTATAATTTTTATGAGTTTTAAGTGTTTTAGGATTTTAATTTTTTCTTTGGGGTTTTTTGGGTTTTTTGGTTTTTATGTTTTTAGAGAATTATAGTGATTTTTTAGTATTTTTAGGGTTTTTTCAGGTTTTTAGAGATTGTGAGGGAATTTAGATTTTTAGGGTTCTAGGGTTGTTAATTTTTTTTTATTGCGGTTTAAATTGTTTTTAGGTTTTTAATATTTTCATAGCATTTTTCATATTTTTTATGTTTTTAACATTTTTAGAGTTTTTTAATATTTTTATGAGTTTAAATAGGATTCATATTTTATTGTGGATTTTATAATTTTTATGGGTTTTTAGTGTTTTTTTGGTTTTTGTGGGAATCTAATTGTTTTTAGGATTCTATAATTTCCTTTGTGGGTTTTTGGGTTTTAGGGTTTTTATGGTATTTAGGAATTTTTATGGAATTTTTAGTATTTTAGAGGCTTTTAGGTTTTTTGGGTATTTTGAGGGATTTTTGGGTTTTTACGATTTTTTGGGGTTATAGGTCATTTATGAGTTTTTTAGGGTTTTATGGTATTTTGGGGTTTATAGGTCATTTATGAGTATTTTTGAGGTTTTATGATTTTTTAGTATTTTTTTCATTTTTAGGGTTTTAAAAGTTTTTTAGAGTTATTAGTTGTTTTCTGGGGTTTACGGGGTGTTGAGAGTTTTTATGGTTAATATGGGTTTTATAGTTTTATGGTGTTTTTGGGTCTTTATTGTTTTTAGGGTTTTTAGGGGTTTTATTTGTATTTAGGGTTTTAGGGGTTTCTTATGTTTTTCAAGGTTCTTGTGGTATTTTACATTTTAAGGGATTTTGAGACATTTTAATGTATTTTATGGTTTTTGGGGATTTTTTGGGTTTTGAGTTTTTTTGGGTTTTTAGGGTTTTAGGTTTTTTAAGGTATTTAAGATTTTTTGGGGTTTAAATCATTTATAGGTTGTTAAGTTTTTTTAGGATGTTTCATGGTTTTATGGGTTTTAATATTTTTTGGGTTTTTTGGGATATTATATGTTTTTATTATTTTTAGGGGTCTTATAGATTTTTAGTGATTTTAGGGTTTTTAGGGTTTTTAGGATATTTATGGTTTTGGAGATTTTAGGGTTTTTTTACTTTTATAGTGTTTTAATGTTTTTTGATTTTTTTAACGTTTTGAAGGATTTAATATGTTTTTAGAGTTTTTAGTGGTTTTAGTGTTATTATTGGATTTATGGGTTTTTAGGTTTTTAGGGGTTTTTATCTTTTTATGAGTTTATGATCATTTGTGTCTTTTAGGATTTTTTATCATTTTTATGGTTTTTAGTGTTTTTAAGAGTTTTAAGATTTTAAGTATTTCTCATGGGTTTTCATGGTTTTAGGGTTTGATACATTTTAAGGACTTATAGTTATTTTTTTATGATTTTTAATGTTTCGTAGTATTCGTAGTGTTTTTAGGGTTTTTTTGGTTTTTATATTTTCTAAGGTTTTTTGCGTGTTATCTATTTTAGGGGATTTAATTTATTTTTTAAATGTTTTCTTAGGGGTATTCATGGTTTTTATTATTTTTACTTTTTGGGAGATTTTATGAATTTTTTAGGATTTTTATGGATTTTTAGAGATTTTAGAAAATTTGAGGGGTTTGGGTTTTTTAGGGTTTTAGGAATTTTTTGGAATTTTTGGTGTTTTATGGGGGGTTTCACGTTTTTTACGATTTTTTAATGTTTTGTGGGTTTTACAGCGTTTTTAGTATTTTTATTTATTTTTCTTATTTTTATAGGTTTTAAGGTGTTTTATAGGTTTTATGGGATTTATTGTTTTTAGGGTTTTTTGGATTTTTTTAGGGGGTTTTTAGGTTTTTAGGGGTTTTTATGTTTTTAGGGGTTCTAAGTGCATTTAGGTTTTTTTTCTTTTCATAGGATTTTTAAGGGTTTTAAAGGTTTTTTTTTGGATTTTAGGAATTTTTTAGGTTTTTTATTCTTTTTATTTTTTTAATGGTTTTAATGGATTATTAGGGTATTTATGGGTTTTATGGGTTTCGTGCGTTTTTTTAGTTTTTAGGTTTTTTAATTTTTTACAGGTAATTTACAATTTCTATGGGTTAAAAGGTTTTTTAGGGTCTTTTGAATTTTTAGGGATGTTATGGGTTTGAATTTTTATGATGGTTTTAAGGGGTTTTGTGGTTTTTAGGGATTTGTGTTTTTTTGTTCATTTTAATGGTTTTTTGTATTTTTTGTATTTTTTTTTATTTTTATATGTTTTAATATTTTTTAGGTTTTTATTATTTTCTTATGGATTTTCTTGGTTTTTGTGATTTTATATATTTTATATTGATTTTTATTTCTTTTTTATGAATTTTATATGTTTTTAGGTTTTTAAGGATTTTTAGGGGTTTAGGGGTTTTAAGGGTTTTTGGGATTTTGGGTATTTTGAGTTTTTTGGTTTTATGGTTTTTAGCTTTTTTTAATGATTTTAGTGGTTTAAATGATTTTTAGAGTTTTTTGTGGTTTTAGGTTTTAATTTTTTTAGAGCTTTAAAGGGTTTATGGTTTTTAAGGGTTTTATGTTTTTAGGATCTTTTTAAGGGTTTTTATGGATTTTATTTTTTTAGGGTAAGGTAAATGCAAGGGTTGAGCTATACCCCCCCCCCCCCCCAATTTATTTTAAGGAAAAAAGAGATAGAGCAGACTAGGGAGGGAAGGGGTCAAATGACCCACACACAAAAAAACCCCTTACAACCCAAGACACAAAAGAACCCAAAAATGAAAAATCAAAAAAAAACACAGAAATCCAAGCAGCCACCACCATCATCCAACATCAACCATCATCCAGTAGCTCACAGCTAACCAACAACCATCATTCAAACTCAAACAGCAATCAGCATCTAGCAGCAGCACGATCATAAACCACAACTTTAGAAACTCCCAGCATAGCAACAACCAGCATCTAGCATCACAATTTCCATCATACAATACAATCTAGCATCCATCATCACCACAACAATACAGCAGCAGCAACATGTCAAAACCAACCATCCCCATCAACCAATAGCACTGAAACCGACATCGAAACCAATCACAACCAGCAGCATGAAACCAGAGCATGAGCACTGCAACCAAATGCGGCCATCATCACCTCCCAGCAAACAATGACAAGAAACTCCATACACACCATTTCCAGAAAATAGCATGTTAACAGGGACTGTAGCGCCCACATCCATCATACCGCTGGTGACAGATCTCGAACCAAACCATAGTATCCAGCGCCCCAACTTCAAGAACCAACACCAGAAG
The DNA here is from genome assembly GCA_963277665.1 of Viscum album. Taxonomy (NCBI): domain Eukaryota; kingdom Viridiplantae; phylum Streptophyta; class Magnoliopsida; order Santalales; family Viscaceae; genus Viscum; species Viscum album. The sequence goes on along the minus strand of OY728141.1, from coordinate 1,009,918,189 downwards.
CGGTTCTCATCCCATCCATCCATAACCACAAAGAAGTATAACTTTTAATGTAGAGGATTCAATCTAGAAGATCCATCAAAGAAACCATTGACTACCAAAAAGACCAGAACATAGCAAAAACAAATCAAAACCGCAGTAGCGGGAGGTGGCCGAAAATCCGAAGAACCAGCTCGAGCAAGAAGCCATACCAGAGCGCAAACCTGTACCGTAGACACCAGCGGAGATCCATAGGAACCGAACCACACCAACATGAATAGATCCGCACCAGTAGAAGCCAGAACATCCATCTCACCGAACCATGAGAACCCGATCCTGATCCGCCTTGCCGCCACTGCAACCATGCCGCTCCATGGAAAAGAACCACTAGGTAGCAAGTCAGAGGGGAAAAACACCCAACGAGGCCAGATCCGAAAATCTATCTGCTGTTGGAGCCCTCGTAGCTTCTGAATTATTTGAGGAAGCACCAGATCATAAATCTCGGCCCTGATCCACGGCCGATGCCCGGAAAGGGAAAAAACCACCACAAATTTTCCTGTGACGCCACTTACAACAAACCGAGCGGCCCAAGCAGACCATGTACCCTCCTAAAAATCCAAATCCTGAGCACAAAGAAGCCTATCCCCACCTGTATCAGAGGCCAAATGTGTAAGCAGAGACATCTCATGTGGAATCCAAGACCGCCGAAAGCAGGAACCCACCACCGCATTAAAACCGAGAAGCACCTCTAGAGCACGCCTTCGCTAAGAAACCGAAAAAAGTGAGGATTCATAGTTGATTCCCCAAGGAGAATCCTAAGAAAACCCTAGAAGAATCAACAAACTAGAGGGAGAGATGGGGGAGTGCGATGCCATCTTTTTATGGATTTTTTCTTATTTTTTAGGGGTTTGATAGGATTTTAATGTTTTTACGGTTTTTAGCATTTTAGGGGGTTTAATGTGTTTCTAGGTTTTTAATGTTTTATGATTGTTTTTCTATGTTTGTTGGGATCTCTAATTTTTATGAAATTTTATGGGTTTTTATGATTTTTATGGGATTTAAGGTTTTTTATGGATTTTAAAGTTTTCTCTGATTTTAGAGTTTTAGGGTGTTTAGGGTTTTTTTGTGTTTTTAGTGATTTTTTTATTTTTTTATTGTTTAGATTATTTTCGATGGTTCAGGTAAGGTGTTTAAAGGGTTTATAGAGAGATTAGTGGGAATTTAGGTTATTTATGGGTATCTTATGGGTTTTAGAGGTATATCATTTTAAGGTTTTAAGATTCTTTTTTGGGTTTTTAGATATTTAATTGTTTTTAAGGTTTTCAAGGTTTTTACGTGTTTTAGTTTTTTAATTTTTTCTAAGGGGTTATTAGGTTTTTTTGGATTTTTAGGTTTTTAGGTATTTTTAGGTATTTTTTAGGATTTTTATTTTTTTAGTGTTTTTAATGATTTGGATGGTTTTTATGTTTCTTAGGGTTTTTAGAGTTTTTAGCTGTTTTATTTTTTTTGGGAAGTTTTTTGTTTGTTTCTTTTTATTGTTTTCTCAGGGTATTTTAGGGTTTTTTACTTTTTTAATGATTTTATGGATTTGTTAGTTTTGGGGGGGGGGTTTGGGTTTTTAGGGAATTTGAGTATTTTTTGGGTTTTTTGGGTTTTTATGGTTTTTTTGATTTTGAGTTTTTTAATGTTTTTGGGGAGTTTAATGTTTATTTGGAGTTTTCTAGTGGTTTTAGTTGTTTAATGGGGTTTTCCTCAGTTTTAGTTGTTTTTAAGGGTTTTATGTGTTTTTAGGGCCTTTTAAAGTATTTTGTAGTTTTATGGATTTTAGGTGTTTTTAGTGTTTTAGGGTCTTTTCATGTTTTTTAAGCTTTTCTTAGGTTTTTTTCATATGATTTCGTTCTTTTTAATATTTAGTTATTTTTATATTTATATGTTTTTTAAGGATTTTTATTAATTTGGGGAGAAGGTTATGGATTTTAAGGGTTTTAGAATTTTTTATTTTTTTAGGGGATTTGCATTTTTTAAGAATTTTAGGTTTTATTTTGGTTATTTATGTTTTTAGGGAATTTTACATTTTTTTTTGGGAATTTTTTTATATTTATGTTTTTTAGTGTTTTTTTGTGATTTTAGTGGTTTCTTATGGTTTTTACGAGTTTGGGAATCTATTGAGGATTTTAGAGGTATTTATTTTTTTATGGTTTTTAGGGTTTTATGGTTTTTTTTATAATTTTTTTGTTTATTTATCGTGGTTTGATCCTTTTTATTTTTCTAAGGAGTTATTTGGAGTTATGAGGTATTTTGTGTTTTTATTGTTTTTAGCGATGTTTAAGAAAATAAGGGGATGGACCATGCTATTCCCCCCCCCCCCCCCCAATTTTATTAGAAAAAAGACAAAGAAAACAGGGGGGGCGGAGTCAAATGACCCACACCTAAAAACCCTAAACACCCCCAAGAACCCCCCCCCCCCCAATTCCTAAAAAGAACACAAGAGAGGGAAGATTCAAACAACTGATGACCAAGGGAGGCAACAACATGGGGTCACCAAGAGAACCATAACCAGACTCACCAGTAACGCAAAAACATCACCTTCAACACCTCCCAACCAAGCAGCAACCAGCATACAGTAGCACGGATTCCAGCATCCAGCACCTCCTCACCAAACACATCCAACCACCAACACCAAAACCATAGAAAACACTTTCCTCAATTCCCATCCTAGTAGCGACCACGATCCAGCACCTCAGTTTCCAGAATACAACACCTCTTAACCAACCAGTACCCATCATTTTTCACCTCACAACACAAGATGCAACACAGGACCACCATCACCCACATCCAATACCATTCTGCAGCATCTAGAACCCGTTATTCTGAAACCATATCCAAACATCCCCTCCATAATCCCAATAATCACATAACATGATCATAAATCACCCATTACCTCTCAACAATTTCCTCAACCAGCACTATCACTCACAACCAATCCAGCCACAACCAATAAAGTAGCCAATGTGAAAAAACTAAATAACCAGACACTTCAAAAGAAAAAATATCTTCCTAAAACATGAAACTACTATGTGACATGAAGATGAAGCTATGAAACTTGATCGAACACGAACCTGTATTTACTGCGTGAACCAATTAGACAAAATTTCAATAAAAACCTGCATCTTCTTCAGACAATGAGGAGTGGTTGAAAAGTTATTTTCGATATTTCATAGGGTATTTTGGGATTTATGTGTTTTTAGTAGTTTTTAATTATTTAATTTGGTTTTTAGTTTTTTAAGGGATTTTAGTTTTTAGGTTATTTTAGGATTGTTAGCATTTTTATGTTTTCTAGTATTTTAACTATTTTTATATTTTAATAGATTTATTAAGGTTTTCATGGTTTTTTAGATTATTTAATCTTTTAGGTATTTGAGGTATTTTTACAACTTTTAAGGTTTTTCATGGTTTTTAGGGATTTTTTGGGTTTTAAGTGAATTTTATTTTCATTGATTTTTAAGGTATCTGTAATTTTTATGCTTTTAGGGGTTTTAAGTATTTTTAGGTTTTTAGATTTTTCTTATTATTTTTCATGTTTTTAGGTTTTTTTACAATATATTGTATTTTTAGGGATTTTTAGGATTATTATGGGTTTTAGGGATTTTTAGGATTTTTAGTGTTTTTAGGGTTTTATAATTTTTTTGGGTTTTATAGATTTTTTGAGTTTTTATGGGTTTTAAGGTTTGTTAATGATTTTTAATATTTATGTGTTTAATGGTTGTTTAGAGTTTTTAGTGGTATTATAGGGTTCTTTTGGGGTTTTGTGTTTTACGGTTTTTAGGGTTTTTAGGTTTTTGGGAATTTAAGTGTTAATAGGGGTTTAATGTTTTATTAGGGGTTTTTATGGTTTTAAGATTTTTTACATTTTATGTATTTTTAGGATTTTTTATGGTTTTATTTATTTTTTGTTTTTTTTGGGACTTGTAGTTCTTTTGGGGATTTTAGTTTTTTTTAGGATTTTTTAGGTTTTCTTTGTTTTTTAGGTTTTTTAGGAGCAATAATTGTTTTTAGGTTTTTAAGGTTTTCTTAGGGTTTTTAAGGTTTTTAGGGTTTTTATGTTTTTAAAAATTTTTTATAGATTATTTAAAATTTATATAGTTTTATAGGTATTTTAAAGATCATTAGGTTATTTAATATTTTTATGATTTTTAGGGTTTTATGGATTTTTTTGGGGTTTTCGGTGTGTTTTTGAGTTTTTTTGGGTTTTATTGGTTTGTATGGGTTTTTATTGTAATTAGGTTTTTTTATTGGATTTAGGGGTTTTCAAGGTTTTCAGGGATTTTAGGGATTTCAGTGATTTTTAGGTTGTCAGGGGTTTTACATATTTTTATTTCTTTACCATATTATTAATGATTATTAGAATTTTTAGTTTTTTTAACTAATTTTTATTGGATTTTTTGGGTTTTTAAGGCTTTTAGGGGATTTTATGATTTTATGGTCTTTAAAATTTTTTATTTTTTAGGTTTTTATGGGTTTTAATGTTGTATGTTATTTATGATACTAATATTGTTATTTATTATTCTTAGGGATTATATACCTTTTTAGGGATTTTAGGAATTTTGAGTAATTTTATTATTTTTTGGGCTTTCAGGGATTTTGATGTGTTTTAGGGTTTTAGGGGTTGTGAAGTTTTTTTGGGTTTTATTGTTTTTTTACTTTTTTAGGGATGTAAAATTTTTTATAGTTTTTTAATTATTTTTAGGGTTTTAATGGGTTTTTTATGGTTTCAGTGATTTTATTATTTTTATTTAAGGGTTTTTATTGTATTAGTGGTTCTTTTGGGTTTTAGGGTTTTTAGGGTTTTATGGCTTTTAGGGTATTTTGGTGTTTTTAGTGTTTTTTGGTTTTTTGTAGGTTTTAAGTGTTCATTGGTATTTAGGTTTTTCATAGTGTTTTTAAGTGTTTTTAGGGTTTTAGAGTATTTATGGTTTTTTAACTACTAGAAAAATACCCTATACCAACAGTTCGAAACTGTTGGTATAGGCTTCCTAACCGTTGGTATATCCTTTACCAACGGTTTGGAGAACTGTTGCCTAGTAATCCATGGGGATAGGTCTATACCAACAGTTATGGAAGAAACGTTGGTATAGACCCATCCCAACGATTTTCAATATCGTTTGAATATGTAATATGAAAAATCTATACAAACGGTTCCATAAAACTATTCGTATATGTATTTAAAAAAAGAAGCATTCTGTTGGTTTTGATCTTAGCACCTTCGGTTTATGATTGAACGACCTAACCACTAACCTAACTTGAAATTTGTGAGAATAATTTTATAAATATATATATTTATTATCATAAATATTTTAAATTTTGATTTATTTAATATTCTTTGTAAGAAGAATCCATAAAAAATACATGTAACTATACAAACGGTTCTCAAAACCATTGGTATATATCTATACTAACGGTTTTGAAAACCTTTTGTATAGATTATTTGATTTTGGGACCTATGCCAATGGTTTTGGACAAATCATTGATATAGTGGGGACCTATACCAATGGTTGGGGGAAAACCATTGTCATAGGTTCTCTATTATGGACTTATACCAACGGTTTGGCCAAAACCACTGGCAGATGTCTATATAAGTGACCTATACCAACGATTTCTACAAAACGTTGGTATAGGTCACCATATACCAACTGTTTGTCCAAAAACATCAGTATATGTCTAAATTAGTGACCTATACCAATGGTTTTTCCCAAACTGTTGGTATCGGTCCATATAACTGAACTATACTGACGTTTTTCCCCAAAACTGTTGGTATAGATCTTATTTCCTATATTTTTTATATTTTTAGTTACTTATAGAAAAAATATTTGTTTATGGTTTTTTTATTTCATGTATTTATAGGGGTATTAGGGGTTTTAGTGTTTTTGTTATTTCTTGGGTTTTCTATGTTTTTTCGTTTTTAGGGGTTTTATGTGTTTTTATGTTTTAAAGGTTTTCAAGGATTTTATGTATTTAAGTATTTTTGATATTTTTATGTTTTTATGGGGTTTTAGGGATTTTTTTGACTTTAAGTTGAATTAATATTTTTAGGTTTTTTGGGATATTTATTGTTTTTTTGGTGTTTAGGTTTTTTTTATTTTGTTTGGGGTTTTAATGTTTTCAAAGTTATTTAACGTTTTTAGGGGTTTAAAGGTTTTTTAATGTTTTTAGTGGGTTTATGGTTTTTATAGTATTTAGGTATTTAAATTTTTTGGGGTTATTATGGTTCCTATATGTGTTTATAGTGTTTAATTAATATTTAGGTTGTTTGTGGTTTTAGCGTTTTTTTAGGGGTTTTATGTATTTTTAGGTATTTAAGGTTTTTTAGGGTTATTAATTATTTTATTTGGTTTTTTTATATTTTAATTATTATTTTTTATCTTTTTAGGTGTTTTATGGGTTTTATGGGTTTTTATGGATTTTAGTGTATTTTAGGGGTTTTAGTTTTGTTTAAGGATTTAGAGGATTCTGTGGTTATTTCGTGGTTTTGGATTTTTTTTTTGTTTTTTAGTGTTCTTATAGCTTTTATAGTTTTTATCGTTTTTTGGGATGTAAAGTGGTTTTAGGATTTTTAGTTGGTATTTTAGGGTTTTTATGGGGTTTTATGGATTTTTTAACATTTTTTGTTGTTTTTAAGGTATTTTGGGGTGTTAGGGGTTTTTTTGGGTTTTTCTGGGTTTTAAGGGGTTTAATCGTTTTATTAAGTATTTGGGGTTTTATTTTTTTAGGATTTAAAGGTTTTATTTAGGTTTTTTAGGGTTTTATGGTTCTTTATGTTTTCTTTTAGTTTTTATATTTTTTATTACCATTAAGGATTTTTTGATTTTTATGGATTTTTATGGATTATAGGTTTTTTAGTGTTTTCATTGGTTTTGGGGGTTTTGTGATTTTTTGTGATTTTTTGTAATTTATTTGGGTTTGTTTATTTTTTTATTGTTTAAAATTTTTTTAAAGTATTTAAAAATGTTATGGGTTTAAAGGGTTTATAGATTTTTAGCATGTCTTTAGTGTTTTTAGGGATTTTATTTTTTTACGGTTTTTTAATGTTTTTATAAATTTTCTAATTTTTATTTGTTTATGGTGTTTTTAGGTATTTTGGGTTTTTATATCTCTCTAGTCTAAGGATTTTAGGTTTTTTTGAATTTTAGGCATTTTTATGGACTTTTATGGCTTTTAGGGGTTTTAGGGATTTTGACGATTTTTGGGGTTTTATGGGTTTTATGGATTTATGAGTTTTTGGGTTTTATGGGTATTTATCATTTTTAGTTTTTTATGGGTTTTATGTGTGTTTATGTTTGTATTGTTTTATTATGGGCGTTATAGTTTTTAGGGGTGTTTCTGTTTTTAGGGATTTTGTTGCTTTTTAGAATTTTATTGGTTATTAGGGGTTTTAGGGATTTTTAGTGTTTTTAGTGTTTTTATTGTTTTAAGGGTTTCTTTAACATTTTTGTGGTTTCAAGGGATTTTAGAGTTTTTAATATTTTTTGGGCTATAATGTATTTTTATTTCATTTATGGTTTTTATGTGTTTTGGGGATTTTCTATGGTGTTTAGGGGGGTTCAGTGTATCTTAGGTTTTTTAGGGTATTTATGTTCATTTATGTTTTTAATTTTTTTCTTATGAATTTTCATGGTTTTTAGGTTTTTTAGGTTTTTTTTTTGGCTTTTTTATGATTATAATGATTTATTAAGGTTTGTAGGGATTTTGAATGGATTTAGGGTTATATTTTTATGGTTTAAGGGTTCATTTGAGATTTTGGGGATCATAAGGTCTTTTAGGGTTTTTAATGTTCTTAGGTGTTTAAAAGTTTTTTAGGGATTTTAGTGGTTTGGGGGTTTTTATGTGTTTCTAGGGTTTTTATGTTTTTTATGGGCGTTTTTGTTTTTACAATTTAATCAGTTTTTAAGGTATTTTAGGTTTTTGATATTTTTTTTTTCATGGGGTTTTAATTGATTTTTGGTTTAAATGATTTTTTATGGGTTTTATGGTTTTTTACATATTAATGGATTTTTAGTGATTTTTAATTTTTAAGTGTTTAATGGGTGTTTAGAGTTTTTTTGGTATTCTAGGGTTATTATGAGGTTTTAGTGTTTTTAAGGTTTGTATTGTTTTAATGGTTATTAAGGTTTTTAGGTTTTTGTGAATTTAAGTGTTAATAGGGGTTTAAGGTTTTATTAGAGGTTTTTAGGGTTTTAGGATTTTTTACATTTTAGGTATTTTTATTATTTTTTATGGTTTTATTTGGTTTTTGGGTTTTTTGGGATTTTTAATTTTTTGTGATTTTATTGTTTTTTAGTATTTTTTAGGTTTTCGATGTTTTTTAGGTATTAAAGGAGCAATAATTGTTTTTACGTTTTTAAGGTTTTCATAGGGTTTTAAAGGTTTTTACAGTTTTTATGTTTTTAGCAGTTTTTATAGATTATTTTGGTTTTATATGGTTTCATAGGGATTTTAAAGATCACGTGGTTATTTAATATTTTTATGTGTTTTAGTGTTTTTATGGATTTTGGGATTTTAGGTGTGTTTTTGAGTTGTTTTTGTGTTTTATTTTTTAGATCTTTTTAAAGTATTTAGGGATTTAAAGGGTCTTTTGAGTTATAAGTTATTGTTTTGGGGTTTTATGGGTTTTTATGCTTATTAGGGGTTTTATTGTATTGAGGGGTATTTAAGGGGTTTTAGGGATTTTATGGTTTTTAGAGATTTTTAGGTTTTCAGGGGGTTTTTACTATTTTTATTTCATTTCAGCATTTTTAATTATTATCCTTATTTTTAGTCTTTTTTATGTTTTAACTGATCTTTTTGAGTTTTTAGGGATTTTTGGGTTTTTTTGTGATTTTTTGGTTTTTTGGTTTTTTTCTTTTTTAGGATTTTAGGGGCTTTAATGTTGTAAGGTATTTATGATATTCTTATAGTTTTTTATTATTTTTAGGGATTATTTACCTTTTAGGGATTTTAGGTATTTTAAGTAATTTTATTATTTTTTGGGCTTTCAAGGATTTTGACTTGTTTTAGGGTTTTAGGGGTTGAATTTATTTTTTGGGGTTTTATGGTATTTTTACATTTTTAGAGATGTAAAGTTTTTTTTATATTTTTTGATGATTTTTAGGGGGTTAAAGGGTGTTTAGTGGTTTTAGTGTTTTTCATTTTTTTAGTGTTTTTAATGTTTTAGGGGTTTTTGTGGTTTTTAGTGTTTTTATATGTTTTATGGTTTCTATGGGTTTTAGGGTCTTTTGGTGTTTTTAGTGTTTCTTGGTTTTTTGTACGTTTTATGTGTTCTTTGGTTTTTAGGTTTTTTATAGAGTTTTTATGGGTTATTAGGGATTTAGAGTTTTTAGGGTTTTTTTACTACTATATAAATACCATGTACCAATGGTTTGAAACCATTGGTATAGGCCTCCTAACTGTTGGTATATACTATATTAACTGTTTGGAGAAGCGTTGGCTAGTAAGCCGTGGGGATAGGTCTATACCAACGATTTTGGAAGAACCGTCGGTATAGACCTATACCAACAGTTTTCAAAATCGTTAATATAAGTAATATGAAAAATCTATACCAATTGGGCCATAAAACTGTTTGTATATGTATTTCAAAAAAGAAGTATTCTCTTAGTTTTGATCTTAGTACCTCATGTTTATGATTGAACAATGAAACCACTAACCTAACTTGACTTTTGTAAACATAGTATCATAAATATATATATTTATAATCCTAAATGTTATAAATTTTTGATTTATTTAATGTTCTCTGTAAGAAGATCCCATAAAAAATACATATAACTATACCAACGGTTCTCAAAACCGTTTTTATATACCTATAAAATTTGTTTTGAAAACATTTGGTATAGATTCTTTGATTTTGGGACCTATACCAATGGTTTTTGAAAAATCATTGGTATAGGGGGGTCCTATACCAACGGTTGGGGGAAAATCATTAGTATTGGGTCTCTATTATGGACCTATACCGACAGTTTGGTCAAAACCATTGGCATATGTCCATATAAGTGACCTATACCGACGGTTTCTCCAAACCATTGGTATAGGTCTCCCTATACTAATGGTTTGTCCAAAACCGTCAGTATATGTCGAAATTAGTGACCTATACTAATGGTTTTTTCCAAACTGTTAGTATAGGTCCATATAAGTAAGCCATACCAATGTTTTTTCCCAAAACCGTTGGTATAGATCTTATTTACAATAGTGTTTATATTATTTGTTATTTATAAAAAAAATTCTTTTTATGGTTTATTTTTGATTCCATTATTTTTAGGGTTTTATGGGTTTTAGTGTTTTAGGTATTTCTCAGGTTTTTATAGTTTTTAGGGGTATTTCATGTTTTTTTGTTTTTATGGTTTTCAATGATTTTATGTAATTAAGTATTTTTGATATTTTTAAGTTTTTTATGGGGTTTTAGTGTTTTTTGGGGAATTAAGTTGTTTTAGGTTTTTTTAGTTTATTTTGGATATTTATTGTTTTTTTGGTGTTTAGGATTCTTTTTATTTTTTTGGGTTTTAATGTTTTAAGAGTTATTTAAAGTTTTTAGGGGTTTAAAGGGTTATTAATGTTTTTAGTGGGTTTTATGTTTCTTATAGTATTTATTTTTTTTAACTTTTTTGGGGTTATTATGGTTGCTATAGGTGTTTAGGGTGTTTAATTAATTTTTAGGGTGTTTGGGGTTTTAGCAGTTTTTTTGTTTTTTAGTGGTTTTAAGTATTTTTAGATATTTCTGTTTTTTTAGGGTTATTCATTATTTATTGTATTTTTATATTTTAATTATTTTTTATATTTTTAGAGGTTTTATGGGTTTTATTGGATTTTAGGGATTTTAGGGGATTTTAGGGTTTTAGTTTTGTTTAAGGTTTTAGAGGATTCTATGGTTATTTCGGGGTTTTGGTTTTTTTTGTATTTTAGTGTTCTTATAGTTTTATGTTTTTTATCATTTTTTGGAGTGTAAAGGGGTTTTAGGGTTTTTAGTTGTTTTTAGGGTTTTTATGGTGTTTTATGGATAATTTAATATTTTTCGTTGTTTTTATGGTTTTTATCGGTTTTAGGGGTTTTTTTGTTTTTTTGTTATTAAAGGGTTTAATCGTTTTATTAGTTTTTAGGGGTTTTATTTTTTTAGGATTATAATGTTTTATTAGGGTTTTTTAGGGTGTTAGACTACATTATGTTTTCATGTAGTTTTTATATTTTTTATTACCATTATGGATTTTTTGATTTTTAGGGGTTTTGATTGTTTATATGTTTTTTACTGTTTTCATTGGTTTTGGGGGTTTTATGATTTTTTGTGATTTTTATAAGGTTTTTTTTATTTTTTATTGTTCTAAATTTTTTTAGAGTATTCAAAAGTTTATGGGATTAATGGGTTTGTAGATTTTTAATGTGTCTTTAGTGTTTTCATGGATTTTATAGTTTTTAGTGTTTTTTAATGTTTTTAGTAATTTTCTAATTTTTATTTCATTATGATATTTTAGGTATTTTGGGTTTTTATTGCTCTCTAGGCTATATGGATTTTAAATTTTTTTATGTTTTTTATTTTTTTTCAAGGATTTTTTGTTTTTATTAAATTTTAGTCATTTTAATGGACTTTTATGGCTTTTATGGGTTTTAGGGATTTTGATGATTTTTAGGGTTTTATGGGTTTTAAGGTTTTAGGGGTTTTAGGGTTTTATGGGTATTTATCAATTTTATTTTTTATGTATTTTATGTGTTTTTTTGTTTTTAAGGTTTTATTATGGGTGTTACAGTTTTTAGGGGTGTTTCTGTTTTTATGGATTATTGCTGTTTTTTATAGTTTTAGTCGTTATTAGTTGTTTTAGGTATTTTTAGTTTTTTTAGTGTTTTTTATGGTTTGTAAGGGATTTCTATTTGTTTAATATTTTATTGGTTTAAAGGGATTTTAGAGTTTTTATTGTTTTTTGGGCTTTAATGAATTTTTAGGTCATTTATGGTTTCTAGGGATTTTATGGTTTTTATGTGTTTTGGGGTTTTCTTATGGGTTTGGGGGAGTTTTAATGTTTCTTAGGATTTATAGGGGATTTATGTGCTTTTATGTTTTTAATTTTTTCTTATGTATTTTCAAGGTTTTTAGGTTTTTTAGGATTTTTTGTATTTTTTAGATTTTTTAAGATTATAACGATTTATTACGGTTTTTAGGGATTTTGATTGGTTTTAGGGCTATTTTTTTGTGGTTTAATGGTTTTTTTGAGTTTTTAGGGTTCATAATGTCTTTTAGGGTTTTTAATATTCCTAGGTGTTTAAATTTTTTTAGGGTTTTTAATGGTTTTTGGTTTTTATGTGTTTTTATGGTTTTTATGTTTTTTATGGGTGTTTTGGTTTTTATGATTTCTTTGGATTTTAGGGTATTTTAGGTTGATAGACTTTTTATTTTTATAGGGTATTAATTGATTTTAGGATTAAATGATTTTTTTTTGCTTTTAGGGTTTTTATGTTTTTTTACTTATTTTTGTATTTTTAATGATTTTTAATATTTAAGTATTTAATGGGTTTTCAGAGTTTTTAGTAGTATTCTAGGATTATTATGGGGCTTTAGTGTTTTTAAGGTATTTACTGTTTTCAGGTTTTTTTGGATTTAAGTGTTAATAGGGGTTTAAGGTTTTATTAGAGGTTTTTAGGGTTTTATGATTTTTTACATTTGAGATATTTTTATGATTTCGTATGGTTTTATTTGTTTTTTGGGTTTTTTGGGATTTCTATTTCTTTTATAGATTTCAGTTTTTTTAGGTTTTTTAGGTTTTCAGTGTTTTTTAGGTTTTTTAGGAGCAATAATTGTTTTTAGGGTTTTAAGGTTTCCTTAGGGTTTTTATCGTTTTTACGGTTTTTATGTTTTTAGCAGTTTTTATAGATTATTTAGGATTTATATGGTTCTATATGGATTTTAAAGATCATGAGGTTATTTATGATTTTTATGGGTATGAGGGTGCTTATGGTTTTTTTGTTTTTTTATGTGTGTTTTTGAGTTTTTTTGGGTTTTATTTTTTTAGATCATTTTAAAGTATTTAGGGATTTAAAGGGTCTTTAGAGTTTTAAGTTATTTTTTAGGGTTTTATCAGTTTTTATGGTTATTAGGGTTTTTATTGGATTTAGGGGGTTTTTAGGTTTCTTATGTTTTTTAGGGTTTTTAGGGATTTTTAGGTTGTCAAGGATTTTAACTATTTTTATTTCATTATCATATTATTAATGATTATCAGGATTTTTAGTCCTTTTATTGTTTTAACTGATTTTTATGGGTTTTTAGGGCTTTTAGGGTTTCTTGTGATATTTTGATTTTTAGGATATTTTTCTTCTTTAGGTTTATAGGGGTTTTAATGTTGTAAGGTATTTATGATATTCGTATAGTTTTTTAGTATTTTTAGGGATTATTTAGCTTTTTAGGGATTTTAGGTATTTTGAGTATTTTTTTATTTTTTGGGAATTCATGGATTTTGACTTGTTTTAGGGTTTTAGGGGTTGTAATGATTTTTGGGGTTTTGGGGGTTTTTTTACTTTTTAAGGGTTGTAAAGTTTTTTATAGTTTTTTTTATGATTTTTAGGGGTTTAATGGGTTTTTAGTGGATTAAGTGTATTTAATTTTTTTTTTGTTTTTATGGTCTTTATTTTTTAGGGGTTTTTATGGTTTTTAGGTATTTAGAGGTTTTAGGGTTTTTATGGGTTTTAGGGTCATTTGGTGTTTTTAGTGTTTTTTGGTGTTTTGTATGTTTTAAGTGTTCTTTGGATTTTAGGTTTTTCATTGTGTTTTTATGGGTTATTTTGGTATTAGAGTTTTTAGTGTTTTTTCACTACTAGAAAAGTACTCTATACCAATGGTTTGAAACCGTTGGTATAGGCATCTTAACAGTTGGAATATTCTATACCAACGGTTTGGAGAACCTTCCGCTAGTAAGCTGTGGGGATAGGTCTATACCAACGATTTTGGAAGAACTATTGGTATAGACCTATACCAATAGTTTTCAAAATCGTTTGTATAATTAATATAAAAAATCTATACCAAAGGTTCCATACAACTACTGGTATATGTATCTTATAAAAAATGCATTTTCTTAGTTTTGATCTCAGTGCCTCCAGTTTATAATTGAACGAACTAACCACATACCTAACATGATTTTGGTAAACATAATTTAATAAATATATATATGTATTATCATAAATATTCTAAATTTTGATTTATTTAATGTTATCTGTAAGAAGATACCATAAAATATAAATGTAATTATAACAACGGTTCTCAAAACTGTTGGTATATACCTATAACAACAGTTCTGAATACCATAGGTATAGATTCTTTGATTTAGGGCCAATACCAACGGTTTTGGACAAATCGTTGGTATGGGGGGAACCGATACCAACGGTTGGGGGAAAACCGTTGATATAGGGTCTTTATTATGGACCTATACCAACGGTTTGGCCAAAACCATTGGCATATGTCCATATAAGTGACCTATACCAACAGTTTCTCCAAACCATTATTATAGGTCCCCCTATACGAACGGTTTGTCTAAAACTATTGGTATATGTCCAAATTAGTGACATATACCAATGTTCTTGGCCAAACCGTTGGTATAGGTCTATATAAGTGAACTATACCAACATTTGTTCCCAAAACAAGTGGTATAGATCTTATTTCAAATAGTGTTTATATTTTTAGTTATTTATAAAAAAATTCTTGTTTTTTATGGTTTTTTGAGATTTCAAGTATTTTTAGGGGTTTTAGTGTTTTAGGGATTTCTAGGGTTTTTAGAGTTTAATTTTTTTTATGTGTTTTTCATGTTTTTATGTTTTTGTGGTTTTTAAGGATTTTATATATTTAAGTATTTTTGATATTATTAAGTTTTAATGGGGTTTTAAAGTATTTTGGGACATTAAGTTGTTTTAGGATTTTTTTAGGGTTTTTAGGATATTTATTATTATTTTGGTGTATAGGCATTATTTTTTTTGATTTTTTGTGGTTTTAATGTTTTAAGAGTTACTTAACAGTTTTAGGGGTTTAAAGGGTTTTTAATGTTTTTAGTGTGTTTTATGGTTTTTATAATATTTAGTTTTTTATATTTTTTGGGGTTATTATGGTTGATATAGGTTTTTAGGGTGTTTAATTAATTTTTGGGGTGTTTGGGGTTTTAACGGGTTTTTTTGTTTTTAGGGGTTTTAAGTATTTTTAGGTATTGAATGTTTTTAGGGTTATTCATTATTTTTTGGTTTTTTTATATTTTGATTTTTTTACCATTTTAGGGGTTTTATGGGTTTGATGGGTTTTTAGGGATTTAATGGGGGTTTTAGGGGTTTTAGTTTTATTTAATGTTTTAGATGATTCTATGGTCATTTCAGGATTTTGGCATTTTTTTAGTGTTCTTTTAGTTTTTAATGTGTTTATCGTTTTTTAGAGTGTAAAGTGGTTTTAGGGGGTTTAGTGGGTTTTTTAAGATTTTATGGGGTTTATGGATTTTTTAATATTTTTTGTTGTTCTAAATGTATTTAGGGTTTTTTGGTGTTTTTTGGGGTTTTCTGGTTTTTAAGGGGTTTAATAATTTTATTAGATATTATGGGTTTTAATTTATTATTATTTGAAGGTTTTCTTCGATATTTTTAGGTTTTTATGGTTTTTAATGTTTTCACATAGTTTTTATATTTTTTTTTACCATTTTAGAATTTTTTGATATTTAAGGATTTTGATTGTTTATAGGTTTTTTTGTATTTTCATGGGTTTTGAGGGTTTTATGACTTATTGTGATTTTTATAGGTTTTTTATTTCTTTAGTGTTTTAAAATTTTTTAGAGTATTTAAAAATTTTAAGGGTTTAAAGGGTTTGTATATTTTTAGTGTGTCGTTAGTGTTTTTAGAAATTTTATAGTTTTTATGGTTTTTTAATGTTTTTAGTAAATTTCTAATTTTTATTTGTTTGTTGTGTTTTTTGGTTATTTTTGGTTTTTATTGATCTCTAGGATATAGGGTTTTTAAATGTTTTTATTTTTTTATTTTTTTTGTTTTTCATGGATTTTAGGAGTTTTTAAAATTTTAGGGATTTTTATGGACTTTTATGGATTTTGGGGTTTTAGAAATTTTGACTATTTTTAGTGTTTTATGGATTTTATGGTTTTATGGGTTTTATGGGTTTTTATTATTTTTAATTATTTATGGGTTTGATTTGTTTTAATGTTTTAAGGTTTTATATTGGTGTTACACTTTTTAGGGGTGTTTTTATTTTTAAGGATTTTTGCTTCTTTTTAGGATTTTAATGGTTATTAGGTGTTTTAGGTATTTTTAGTATTTTTAATGTTTTTTAATTTTTTTATGGTTTTTATGTGTTTTTAATTTTATTAACATTTTAGCGGTTTAATTGTATTTTATAGTTTTTGTTGTTTATTGAGATTTAATGAATTTTTAGGTCATTTATGATTTCTAGGGTTTTATGGTTTTTATGTGTTTGGGGTTTTCTTATTGTGTTTGGGGGGTTTTAGTGTTTCTTAGGTATTTGTGGGATTTATGTGCTTTTATATTTTTATTTTTATTTTCTAATGTATTTTCAATGTCATTATTTTTTTTAGGATTTATTGTATTTTTTTTGGGTTTTTTTGGATTAAAATGATTTATTAAGGTTTTTTGGGAGTTTGAGGGGTTTTAGTGTTATTTTTGTTTTTTTTGTGGAATATGGTTTATTTTGAGTATTTTGTTATCCTATGGTCTTTTATAGTTTTTAACTTTCTTAGGTGTCTAATGTGTTTTTAGTGTTTTTAGTGGTTTTCAGTTTTTTATGGTTTCTTAGGGTTTTAATGGTTTTTATGGGTGTTTTGGTATTTACGATTTCTTTGGTTTTTAGGGTATTTTAGGTTATAAGACTTTTTATTTTTTATGGGGTTTTAATTGATTTTAAGTTTAAATGATTTTTTGTTTTTAAGGGTTTTTATGGTTTTTTACATATTAAGGTATTTTTAATGATTTTTAATATTTAAGTGTTTAATGGGTGTTTATAGTTTTTAGTGGTATTCTAGGGTTATTATGGGGTTTTAGTGTTTTTATTTTTTTTATGGTTTTAATGGTTTTTAGGTTTTTTATGTTTTTGGATATTTAATTATTAATGGGGGTTTAAGGTTTTATTTGGGTTTTTTTGGGTTTTAGGATTTTTTACATTTTAGGAATTTTTAGGATTTTTTATGGTTTTATTTTATTTTTTTGGTGTTTTTAGTTCTTTTTTTGATTTTAGTTTTTTTAGGATTTCTTAGGTTTTCAATGATTTTTAGGTTTTTTAGGAGCAATAATTGTTTTTACGTTTTGAAGGTTTTCTTAGGGTTTTAGGTTTTTAATGATTTTTATGTTTTTAGTAGTTTTTTATAGATAATTTGGTATTTTTATGGATTTGTAGGGATTTTAAAGATCATGAGGTTATTTAATATATTTATGGATTTTAAGGATTTTTTAGATTTTTTGGGGTTTTATGTGTGTTTTTGTGATTTTTTTTTGTTTTTTTAGATCTTTTTAAAGTAATTAAGGATTTAAAGGGTCTTTAGAATATAAAGTTGTCTTTTATGGTTTTATGGGTTTTTATGGGTTCTTGTTGTTATTTGGGTTTTTATTAGATTTAGGGGTTTTTAAGGGTTATCCGTGATTTTAGGGTTTTTAGTGCTTTTTGTGTTGTCAAGGGTTTTAACTGTTTTTTGTTTCTGTACCATATTATTAATGATTATCATGATTTTTAGTCTTTTTTTGTGTTTTATCATATTTTTATGGAATTTTATTTGTTTTTAGGGATTTTAGGGTTTTTTGTGTATTTTTTGTGTTTAGTATTAGTATCATTTTTAGTTTTTTAGGGGTTTTAATATTGTAAGGTTTTTATGATATTCTAATAGTATTTTTATTTTTAGCGATTATTTACATTTTTAGAAATTTTAGGTATTTTGAGTAACATGGATTTTGACATGTTTTAGGATTTTAGGGATTGTATTGTTTTTTTGGGGTTTTATGGTTTTTTTACTTTTTTAGGGATGTAATGTTATTTATAGTTAATTGAATATTTTTAGAGGGTTAAATGTTTTTTAGTGGTTTCAGTGTTTTTAACTTATTTGTTTTTAGGGTTTTTATTATTTTAGGGTTTTTTTGGGTTTTTAGGGCTTTTATGGTTTTGAGGGTTTTTTGGGTTTTAGGGTCTTTTGGTTTTTTTAGTGTATTTTGGTTTTTTGTAGATTCTAAGAGTTGTTTGGTTTTTAGGGTTTTCATAGTGTTTTTATGGGTTATTATGGTTTTAGAGTTTTAGGGTTTTTTCACTACTAGAAAAATAACATATACGAACGGTTTGAAACTGTTGGTATAGGTCTTCTAACTGTTGGTATATCCTATACCAACGGTTTAGAGAACCATGGGCTAATAAGCCGTGGGGAAACTTCTATACCAACAGTTTTGGAATACCCATTGGTATAGACCTCTACAAATGGTTTTCAAAATCATTGGTATAAGTAATATGAAAAATCTATACCTATGATTCAATAAAACTGTTGGTATATGTATTTCAAAAAAGAAGCATTCTGTTGGTTTTGATCTTAGTACCTCTGGTTTATGAATGGACGACCTAACCACTAGCCTAACATGAATTTTGTGAACATAATTTCATAAATATATATA
Source organism: Viscum album (assembly GCA_963277665.1). Classification (NCBI taxonomy): domain Eukaryota; kingdom Viridiplantae; phylum Streptophyta; class Magnoliopsida; order Santalales; family Viscaceae; genus Viscum; species Viscum album. The sequence goes on along the minus strand of OY728141.1, from coordinate 1,009,899,550 downwards.
TATATATGTATGTATGTATTATCATAAATATTTTAAATTTTTATTTATTTAATGTTCTCTGTAAAAAGATTCCATAAAAAATACATGTAACTATAACAACTGTTCTAAAAACAGTTGTTATATACCTATAACATCGTTTTTGAAAACCTTTGGTATAGATTCTTTGATTTTTGGAACTATACCAACGGTTTTGGTAAGATCGTTGGTATTGGTTGGACCTATACCTACAGTTGGGGGAAAACTACTGGTATATGGTCTCTATTATGGACCTATACCAATGGTTTGGCCAACACCATTGGCATTTTTCCATATAAGTGAACTATAAAAATGGTTTCTCCATACTGTTGTTATAGGTCCCACTATACCAACAGGTTTTCCAAAAACCATCGCTATATTTCCAAATTAGAGACCTTTACCAATGGTTTTGGATAAACCATTGGTACATGTCCATATAAGTGAACTATACAAATGTTTTTCCCAAAACTGTTGGTATAGATCTTATTTCCAATAGTGTTTATATGTTTAGTTATTTATAAAAAAAATTCTTATTTTTTATGGTTTTTTGTGATTTCTAGTATCTTTTCGGTTTTAGGGGCTTTAATGTTTTAGGGATTCTAGGTTTTTAGAGTTTTTTTGTTTTTAGGGGTTTTTTCATTTTTATGTTTTTAATGTTTTCAAGGATTTTATATAATTAATTATTTTTGATATTTTTATGTTTTTATGGGGTTTCAGGGTTTTTTGGGACATTAAGTTGTTTTAGGAATTTTTATGTTTTTTGGATATTTATTGTTTTTTTGGTGTTTAGTTTTTTTTGATTTTTTGGGTTTTAATGTTTTATGAGTTGTTTAACGTTTTTAGGGGTTTAAAGGGTTTTTAATGTTTTAGTGGGTTTTATGGTTTTTATAGTATTTAGGTTTTTAGTTTTTGGGGGTTTATTATGGTTTCTATATTTGTTTAGGGTGTTTAATTAATTTTTTGGGTGTTTGGGGTTTTAGCAGTTTTTTTCTGTTTTTAGGGGTTTTAAGAATTTTTAGGTATTTAATGTTTTTTAGGGTTATTCATTATATTTTGGTTTTTTTATATCTTAATTATTTTTTTATCTTTTTAGGGGAGTTATCTATTTTATGGGGTTTTAGAGATTTTAGGGGATTTTAGGGGTTTTAGTTTTATTTATGGTTTTAGAGGTTTCTATGGTTATTTCGGGGGTTTTCCATTTTTCTTGTTTTTTAGTTTTCTTATAGTTTTTATATTATTTTGTTGATTTTTGCGGTGTATATGGGTTTTAGGGTGTTCAGTGGGGTTTTTAGGGTTTTTATGGGGATTTATGGATTTTGTAATATTTTTTTTAAGGTATTTAGGGGTTTTAGGGTATTTTTGGGTTATTCTGGTTTTCAAGGGGTTTAATATTTTTATTAGGTTTTGGGGGTTTTATTTTTTTTGGATTTGATAGTTTTCTTAGGGGTTTTTAGGGTTTTAGGGTTCGTTATGTTTTCAGGCAGTTTTTATATTTTTTATTACCATTATGGATATTTTTGATTTTTAGGGATTTTGATTGTTTATAGGGTTTTTACTGTTTTCATGGGTTTTGGGGGTTTTATGATTTTTTGTAATTTTTAAGGTTTTTTTATTTTTTTAGTATTATAAATTTTTTTTAGAGTTTTAAATATTATATGGTTTTAAAGGGTTTGTAGATTGTTATTGTATCTTTAGTGTTATTAGGTATTTTATTATTTTTAGGGTTTTCTAATATTTTTAGTAATTTTCTATTTTTTATAGTGTTTTTTTGGGTATTTTGGGTTTTTATTACTATCTAGGATATAGGGTTTTTAAATTTATTTATGTTTTTATGTTTATATTTTTTTTTCAAGGATTATATGTTTTGCCTAAATTTTAGGAATTTTTATGGACTTTTATGTATTCTATGGGTTTAGGTATTTTGAATATTTTTAGGGTTTTATAGATTTTATGGGTTTTATGGATTTTAGGGTTTTATGGGTATTTCTCATTTTTAGTTTTTTAGGGATTTTATGTGTTTTTATAATTTTATGGTTTTATTATGGCTGTTACAGTTTTTAGGGTTGTTTATGTTTTTAGGGATTTTTTCTACATTTTATGATTTTAATGGCTATTAAGGGTTTTAGGTGTTTTTAGTGTTTTTAGTTTTTTATGCTTTTTAAGGGTTTTTTATTTTTTTTAACATTTTATTGTTTTGAAGGGATTGTAGTGTTTTTATAGTTTTTTGGGATTTAAAGAATTTTTATTTCAATTTTAGATTCTAGGGGTTTTATGGTTTTTATGTGTTTAAGGGTTTCTTGTGGGGTGTGGGGGGTTTTAGTGTTTTATGGGTATTTAAGGGGATTTAAGTTCATTTATGTTTTTAATTTATTCTTTTGGATTTTCACGGTTTATAGGGTTTTTAGGATTTTTTTTTATTTTTTGTATTATTTGGATTATAATGATTTATTAATGTTTTTATGGATTTTGAGGGTTTTTAGGTTTTTTTATTTTTTTTGTTGTTTAAGGTTTTTTTTGAGTTTTTAGGGATCATAAGGACTATTAGAGTTTTTAACATTCTTTGGTGTTTAAATGTTTTTTAGGGTTTTTAGTAGTTTTGGGGGTTTTATTGGTTTTTTGGGTTTTTATGGTTTTTATCTTTGTTTTGGTTTTTAATATTTCTTTAGGTTTTAAGGTATTTTCGGTTTTTATCCTTTTTTTTGGGTTTTAATTGATTTTAGGTTAAAATGTTTTTTTTTATTTTTAGGGATTTTATGGTTTATTTACATATTTAGGTATTTTTAATATTTAAGTGTTTAATGGTTGTTTAGATTTTATAGTGGTATTCAGGAGTTCTTATGGGGTTTTAGTGTTTTTATGGTTTTTAGTGTTTTGATGGTTTTTAGGGTTTCTGGGTTTTTGGGGATTTAAGTGTTAATAGGGGCTTATTGGTTTATTAGGGGTTTTTAGGGTTTTAGGATTATTTATATTTGAGGTATTTTTATGATTTTTCTAAGGTTTTATTTTTTTTTTGTTTTTTTTGGGATTTGAAGTTCTTTTAGAGATTTTTGTGTTTTTAGGATTTTTTATGTTTTCGATGTTTTTTAGGTTTTTTAGGAGAAATAATAGTTTTTTGGTTATTAAAGTTTTCTTAGGGCTTTTAGGGTTTTAAGGTTTTTATGTTTTTAGCAGATTTTATAGAATATTTAAGATTTATATGGTTTTATATGGATTTTAAATATCATGAGGTTATTTAATATTTTTACGAGTTTTAAGGTTTTTATGGATTTTTGGGGGCTTTTATGTGCATTTTTGAGTTTTTTATGGTTTTATTTTTTAGATAATTTTAATGTATTGAGGGATTTAAAGTGTCTTTAGAGTTTTTAGTTATTTTTTAGGGTTTTATTGGTTTTTTTGGTTATTAGGGTTTTTATTGGATTTACGGGTTTTTATGGGTTTTCAGGGATTTTAGGATTTTTAGTGCTTTTTTAGGTTGTCAGGGGTTTTAACTGTTTTTATTTTTTTACCAAATTAATAATTATTATCATTATTTTTAGTTCTTTTTTTGTGTTTTAAGTGATTTTTATGGGTTTTAATGGGTTTTTAGGGCTTTTATGGTTTTTTGTGATTTTTTGTTTTTAGGAATTATTCCTTTTTTAGGTTTTTAGGGGTTTTAATGTTGTATGGTATTTATGATATTGTTATTTTTTTAGTATTATTAGGGATTATTTACCTTTTTAGGTATTTTATTTATTTTAAATAATTTTATTATTTTTTGGGCTTTCATGGATTTTGACGTGTTTTAGGGTTTTATGGGTTGTATAGTTTTTTTGGGTTTAATGGATATTTTTCTTTTTTAGAGATGTAATGTTTTTTATAGTTTTTTTATGATTCTTAGGGGTTTAAATGGATTTTATTAGTTTCAGTGTTTTTTAGGGTTTTTATTATTTTAGGGTTTTTTTGATTTTAGGGGTTTTATGGTTTTTATGGGTTTTAAGGTCTTTTGGTGTTTTTAGTGTTTTTTTGGTTTTTTGTAGGTTTTACGTGTTCTTTGGTTTTTAGGTTTTTCATAATGTTTTTATGGGTTATTATGGTTTTATAGTTTTTAGGGTTTTTTCACTAAAAGAAAAATACCCTATACCAACTGTTTGAAAATGTTGGCATAGGCCTCTTAAACAATGGTATATCCTATACCAATAGTTTGGATTACTATTGGTCTATAATCTGTGGGGATAGTTCTATACCAACAGTTTTCAAAATCCCTGATTTAAGTAATATGAAAAATTTATACCAACGGTTCTATAAAACTGTTGGTATATGTATTTCAAAAAAGAAGCATTCTGTTAGTTTTCGTCTCAGTACATTCGGTTTATGATTGAAGGACCTAACCACAAACTTAACATGAATGTTCTGAAAATAATTTCAAAAATATATATATGTACTATCAAAAATGTTTTAAATTTTGATTAATTTGATGTTCTATGTAAGAAGATTCCATAAAAAATACATGTAACTATACGAACGATTCTCAAAACTGTTGGTATATAACTATACCAACAGTTTTGAGAACCTTTGGTATAGATTATTTGATTTTGGGACCTATACCAAGGGTTTTGGACAAATTTTTGGTATAGGGGGAATCTATACCAACGGTTGGGGGAAAACAGTTGTTATAGGGTCTCTATTATGGACCTATAGCAACAGTTTGTCCAGAACCATTGGTATATGTCCATATCAGTGACAAATACCAATGGTTTATCCAGAACCATCGGTATATGTCCAAATTAGTGACCTATACCAATGGTTTTGGTCAAACCATTGGTATAGGTCCATATAAGTAAACTATACAAATGTTTTATACCAAAACCATTGGTATAGATCTTATTCCAAATATTGTTTATATTTTTAGTTATTTATAAAAAAATTCTTTTTTTATGGTTTTTTGTGATTTCAGGTATTTTTATGGAATTTAGGGGATTTAGTGTTTTATGGATTTGTAGGGTTTTAAGATTTTTTTTTGTTTTTAGGGGGTTTTTGGTGTTTTCATGTTTGTAATGTTTTCAAGGATTTTACGTATTTAAGTAATTTTAAAATTTTTAATTTTTCTGGGGTTTTTGTTTTTTTGGGACATAAGTTGATTTAGAATTTTTTTAGGTTTTTAAGATATTTTTGTGGTGTTTGGGTTTTTTTTTATTTTTTTTGTGGTTTTAATGTTTTAAGAGTTATTTAAGGTTTTTAGGGGTTTAAAGGGTTTTTAATGTTTTTATTGGGATTTATGGTTTTTATAGTATTTATATTTTTAACTTTTTGGGGTTATTATAGTTTTTATATGTGTTTAGGGTGTTTAATTACTTTTTAGGGTTTTGGGGTTTTACCTGTCCTTTTTTAGTGGTTTTAAGAATTTTTAGGTATTTATGGGTTTTTATGATTATTCATTATTTTATTATTTTTTTATATTTTAATTTTTTAGGGGTTTTATGGTTTTTATGGATTTTTAGGTATTTTAGAGGATTTAGGGGTTTTAGTTTGGTTTAATTTTTTAGAGGATTCAATGGTTATTTCGGGGTTTTGGATTTTTTCTTTGTTTTTTAGTGTTCTTATAGTTTTTGTAGTTTTTTATAGTTTTTTGGGGCGTAAAGTGGTTTTAGGGGTTTTAGTTGGTTTTTAGGGTTTTTATGAGGTTTTATGGATTTTTTAATATTTTTTTTGTTTTTAAAGCATTTAGGGGTTTTTTGGGTTTTTTCGGTTTTTTCTGGTTTTTAAGGGGTTTAATTGTTTTATTTGGTTTTATGGGTTTTATTTTTTTTAGGATTTCTAGGTTTTACTAGTGTTTTTAAGTGTTTTAGGGTTCCTTATGTTTTTAGGTAGTTTTTAATATTTTTTTATTACCATTAAGGATTTTTTGATTTATAGGGATTTTGATTGTTTATAGGTTTTTTAGTGTTTTCATGGATTTTTGGGGTTTTATGATTTTTTGTGATTTTTATGGGTTTTTTTTATTATTTTAGTGTTTTTTTATATTTTTAGAATATTTAAAAATTTTAAGGGTTTAAAGGGTTTGTTGATTTTTAGTGTGTCTTTATAGTTTTTAGGGATTTTATAGTTTTTAGGGTTTTGTAATGTTTTTAGTAATTTTTTATTTTTATTTGTTTATAGTGTTTTTTATTTTGGGTTTTAATTGCTCTCTAGGCTATAGGGTTTTTATTTAATTTTTCTTTTAATTTTTTTTTTCAAGTATTTTTGGTTTTTTTAATTTTAGGCATTTTTATGGACTTTTATGGATATTAAATGTTTTAGGGATTTTGATGATTTTTAGGGTTTTATGGGTTTTATGGTTTTATGGGTTTTAGGTTTTAATGGGTATTTATCATTTTTAATTCTTTATGGGTTTTATTTCTTTTTATGTGTTTTAGGTTTTATTATGGGTGTTACAGTTTTTAGGAGTGTTTATATTTTTAGGGATTTTTGCTGCTTTTTAGGATTTTATTGGTTATTAGGGGTTTTATGGATTTTCAGTGTTTTTAGTGTGTTTTGAGTTTTTTATGGTTTTGAGGGGTTTTTTTTACATTTTAGTGGTTTAAAGGGAATTTAGATTATTTATTGTTTTTTGGGATTTAATGAATTTTTAGGTCATTTATGGTTTCTAGGGGTTTTTTGGTTTCTATGTGGTTTAGAATTTTCTAATGGGTTTTGGGGGGATTTAGTGTTTCTTATGTTTTTAGGGGATTTAACTACTTTTATGTTTTTAATTTTTTCGTATGGATTTTCAATGTTTTTAGGTTTTTTTGAATTTTTTGTATTGTTTTTTTCTTTTTTAGGATTATAATGATTTATTACGGTTTTTATATATTTTGATGGGTTTGGTGGTTTTTTTTTGTTTTTTTGTGGTTTAAGGGTTTTTTTGAGTTTTTAGGGATTATAAGGTCATTTATAATTTTCAACTTTCTTAGGTGTTTTAATGTTTTTTAGGTTTTTTAGTGGTTTTGGGGTTTTTATGGGGTTTTATGGGTTTTATGGTTTTTATTGTTGTTTTGGTATTTAAGATTTCTTCTATTTTTAGGGTATTTTTGGTTTGTAGCCTTTTTATTTTTTATGGGGTTTTAACTGATTTTAGGTTTTAATTTTTTTTTGTTTTTTGTGTTTTTATGGTTTTTCTCAAATTAAGCAAATTTTATGGTTTTATGCTTTATATAATTTTTTTGGATTTTGATGCTTTTGGGGGTTTTTATGGTTTTAATGTTTTTATGTTTTTTTTGGGTTTTAGAGTATTTTAGTATTTATGGATTTTATGGTTTTTTGTTTTTTTAACGTATTTACGTGTTTAAAATGTTTTAAACTTTTTAGTGGTTTTTATGGTTTTACGGGTTTTTATGCGTTGTTCTGGATGTATGGGATTTTAGAGGTTTTAAGGGGATTATGGGTTTTAGGTTCTTTTAATGGGGTTTTTTGGTTTCTTTATTTTTTTACGCTTCTTAGGGGATTTATGTTTTTTTAGGTTTTTGGGATTTATTATGGGTTTTCTCGAGTTGTATGGTTTTCACTTTTTTAGATATTTTTAGGGATTTTTAATATTCTGTTATTTTTTTTACAGTTTTCAGGATTTTGACGGTCTTTAAAGATTTTTGGGTTTTTAGAAGTTTTTTGGGACTTTTTTGTGTTTTTTGGTATTTATAGTTTTTTATGTTTTTTAGAGGTTTGATATGTTTTAGGTTTTTAAGGTATTCTTAGGGTTTTCCGTGGTTTTTATGGTATTTTAAGATTTTATGGATTTTAGGTCTTTTTAGTATTTATGTTATTAATGGTTTTTAAGGATTTAGAGTGTTTTTAGCTTCTTTTAGGGTTTTTAGAATTTTTTATGTTTTCAGTGGATTTATGTTTTTTAGGTTTTTATGTTTTTCATAGGGGATTCTAGGATTTTTAGGGATTTTTAAATTAAAGGGATTTTTTTCCTTTTTATGATTTTATAGAAATAGTATTTTTTGGGATTTGAGTGTTTTAGGGGTTTTACGTTTTTACATATTTTGACAGTTTTAGGGTCTTCTTAGGTTTTTAGGTTTTTAGGGGTTTTATAATTTTTATTTTTTATGGGGTTTAAGTATTTTGAGGTTTTTAATAATTTATTTGGATTTTACTAGGTTCTTAGGTTTTTTTATGTTTTTTTAGTTCTTTTGTATTTTTATGGTTTTGAGGGTTTGTGGGGATTTTGATCATTTTAGGGATTTTAGAGGTTTTATGGGGATTAAATTTATTTTGCAGGGGGGCGGGAGTTCTGTGGTTTTTAGAGATTTTAGTGTTCTTAAAGATATTTTTATTGTTTTTAATATTTTTAGTGGTTTAAATGGGATTAAAAGTTTATATGATTTTTTATGGGTCGTTCGGGTTTTCTAAGCATTTAGGGGTTAATGGTTTTTAGTTATAGGGAGTTTTTAGGGTTTTTAGGGTTTTTAGTAATTTTACGATTTTTAGTGTTTTATGTGGTTTTATGTTCTTATGGGTTTCTTTGGGATTTTTTTGGGGTTTTACTATTTTTTATGTTTTTAGGGATTTATTGGGATTTTTTATTTTTATGGGTTTTTGGGTTTTTATGGATTTTTTGGGCTTTTATGGGATTTATGGTTTTTATGGTTTTAGGGGTTTTATCAGTTAATAGGGCTTTAACATTTTTTGTTTTTAGGGGTTATTAGGTTTTTTAGGTTTTTAATTTTTTTTCATAGGGTTTTCTAGATATTTAGGGAATTTAGAGATTTTTTAAGACATTATGGATTCAATGGGTTTTAGATATTTTGAGGGTTTTTATATCTTTTTAGTGTTTTTAGGATTTTTATAATTTTTTTATGTTTGTTTTTATTTGTTTAGGTTTTTAGGGTTTTTAGAGTCTTTTAACAATTAAGGAGTTTAAAGCTTTTCTTGAGTTTTTAGTGATTTTTAATATTTTAAGTATTTTCAGAGGTTTTTTTGGGTTTTAATTATTTTTATTATTTTTAAAAGTTTTTAGGCAATTTAGGGTGTTTTAGGGTTTTGATGGGTTTAGTGTTTTAGGTGTTTTATTGGTGATAAGTATTTTATTTTTTAAAAAAAAATTAAATAGGTTTTCAAGGTTTTTGTTGTTTTAATTTTTTTGGATTATCAAGGATTTTATTAATTTTTATGGGTTTTAACGGTTTTTAGGGGTTAGTGCATTTTAGGGGTTTTTTGATTTGTTATGTTTTTAGTTTTTTTGGAATTTTATGTGTTTTTAGTATTTTTTTTATGGGTTTTTATGTATTAAGGTTATTAAAAAATTTATGTATGTTTAGAGATTTTTATAGTTTTATGGTTTTTTAGGAATTTTGGGATTTTAAGGGGTTTTAGTGATTTTAAGGTTTTTAAGGTTCTTACTATTTTTTTTTTGTTTTGAGCATTTTTGTTTTTGAGTTTTTAGGGGTTTTAATGTTTTTTATGTTTTTTGACCTCTTTACGTTTTTAAATGATTTTTGAGTTTTCTGTTGGGTTTTTTGGTTTTTTTGGGTTTTAGGTCATTTTTTCGTTTCATGGGGTTTTATGATATTTAGGGAATTTTTTTTTCTTTAGGGTCTTTTAATTTTTTTCATTTTTATAGATTTTTATGTTTTTAGGTGGTTTTAGGTTTTAAATGTTTTAAATATGGGTTTTCAAGGCCTTTACAGCATTTTTCATTCTTAGGGATTTTTTGTATTTTTATGTTTTTAGGGTTTTTTGGTGTTTTTGGTGTTTTTGGGTTTTAATGTTATTATGGTTTTTTAGGGGGTTTAATTGTTTTTAGGTTTTTAGGGTTTTCTTATGGTATTCAAGGATTTTTGGTTATTTAAAATTTTTAGTGATATTTAGGAATTTTTAGGATCATATGGTTTTATGGTTTTTATGTATTTTTAAGTTTTTTTGATTTTTTAGGGGTTTTATGTATTTTTAGCATTTTTTTTGGTGTTTTTAGGTTTTTAAGGGTTTTAAGTGTTTTTAGTTTTTTAATGTATTCTTATCATTTTTTGGGTTTTTAGTGGTTTTATCATTTATAAGAATATTAGGAATTTTTTGGGATATCTATGGTTTTTATAGTTTTTAGGGATTTTTAGGGTTTTTATGATTTTTTGTACGATTATGGTTTTTTATTTTTTTTCTTTATTTTAGATTTTTTACTGATTTTAGGTGTTTTATGGTTTTATGGTTTTTAGTGTCTTTCTGTGTTTTTAGTGTTTTTTTATATTTTTAGGGTTTTTTAGTTTTTTTGGGTGTTTTTGGGTTTTTAGGATTTTGTGTATTTTTTATGGTTTTAGGGGTTATTTTTGGTTTCTTAGGTTTTATGGTTATTTGTGGTTTTCATGTATTTTTGAGTTTGAGGTATTTTTAAGGGTTTTATGGTATTTAGGGGGTTTTTTATTTTTTTATAGTTTTATTGGGTGTTGAGAGTTTTTTTGGAATTTTTAGGGGTTTAAAATGTTTTTAGAGTTTTAACAAGGTTTTAGAGTTTTAACAAGGTTTTAGAGTCTTTTGGGTTTTTATGAGTTTTTAGGTTATTATGGGTGTTTATGAATTTTAGGGGGTTTTGGGTTTTTAGTGTTTTTTTTAGTTTTTAGGTTTTTTAGGGGATTTATGTGTCTTTTGATTTTAAGGTTTTCTTAGTTTTTTTTTTCAAATTCATTGGTTGTTTTAAATTTTGTGGGATTTTAAATTTTTTTATGATTTATGTGGTATTTGGAGGTTTTAGGAATTTTAATGGTATTTTGGGGGTCTGTTTGGTTTCTGAGGGGGGGTTTTAGCATCTTTTAAGATTTTACGGGTTTTATGTGTTTTTTCAGGTTTTTAAGGTTTTCTTATGGTTTTCAGGGTTTTTAGTTTTTTTTTCAGGGTTTTAAGGTTTTCTTATGGTCTACAAGGTTTTTAGTGTTTTTAGTTTTCTTAGGGTTCTTATTGGTTTTTAGGGTTTTAATGATTTTTATGGGTTTTTTGGTTTAGAAGGGGGGTTTGTGTTTTTTAGGGTCTTTTTAGGGGTGTTATGATTTTTAGCATTTTTAAGTTTTTATGGGTTTTAAATGATTTTAGGTTTTGAATTTTTTCTTAGGTTTTATCAGTGTTTTGAGGTTTTTTTATGTTTATAGTGATTTTAAATAATATTTAGGATTTTAATGGATTTTTGGTTTTTTAGGGAGTTTGATGGGTTTAGGATCTTTTAAGGATTTTATGAATTTTATATATTTTGGTTTTTAGGGTTTTTATGGTTTGTAGTTTTTATGATTTTATTAAATTTTTTTAGGGGGTTTTGGTTTTATAATTTTTAGAGATATTTAAAGATATTTATGATTTCTATGGGGTTTTGGGATATTGAGTGTTTTTAATGTTTTTAATTTTCTAGGAGTTCAGTGTTTTTTTGGTAATTTTAATTTTTGTTAATTTTTTTTTAAAAGGTTTTTTAGAGTATTTTATCATTTATAGGGGTCTAAAAAGATTTTATATTTTTATTGGTTTCTATGTGTTTTACTGGTTTTCATGGGTTTTAATGTTTATTTTGGTTTTAGTGTTTATAGGGATTGTTGGGGTTTTTATAATTATTTTATATTTTTAGGGGTTTAAAGTGTTATTAAGTTTTAAAGGTTGTCTTAGGGTTTTCAATGTTTTTTGGGTTTTTTACATTTTTAGAGTATTTTAACATTTTATGGGTTTTAAGGTTTTTAGAGTTTTTTAACAATTTAGCGGTATAAAGGTTTTTTTGTGTTTTTAGTAGTTTTTGGGTTTCTATGGGTCTTAGGGTTTTTAGGTTTTTTTGTGTTTTGACAGTTTTTTAGGTTTTTAGGGTTTTTAGGGTTTTAGTGTTTGTTAGGGCTTTTAGGGATTTTATGCTTTTTTAAGTTTCTAATATTTTCTTAGAAGTTATTATGGTTTTTTATGTTTCTATGGTAGTTTTTTGGTTTTTATAATTTTTATTGTTTTTAGGGTTTTAATTATTTGTATTTATTTCAGGGTTTTTGGGGTTTTAAGGGGTTTGTTGATTTATTAGTGTTTTTAAGGGTTTTCAGTTATTTTTTTCCATTTTATGGAGTTTAAAGGGTTTTAAAATGATTTCATGGTTTTTTATTAATTTCAGGGGTTTTAAAGTTTTTAGTTTTATAGGGATTTTAAGGTTTGTAGTATTTATTAGGGTTTTTAGGGGTTTTGTTATTATTTATGATTAAAGGTTTTCTTAGGGGTTTTTAAGATTTTTTTATGTGTTTAGGTATTTTTAGGGATCCTTAGTGTTTTTAATCATTTTATGGGATTAATGTTTCTAGGGGGTTTAAGTGATGTGGGTTTTTATGTTTTTAGAGTGTTTTATACATTTATATATTTTTAGGTAATTTTTAGGGTTTTAATGGGTTTTTAGTTTTTTTAGTTATTTTGAGGTTTTTAGGTATTTTAGGTGTTTAATGATTTTTTTGTGTTTTTAAATATTTTTTGAGTTTTTAGGGTTTTAAAATTTTAAAGAGTTTTAACGTTTTGTGGTTTAAGGGGGTTTTGGATTTATTAGTTAATTTTAGGGGTTTTATGTGTTTTTAGGTTTTTTATGGTTTGTTATGGTTTTGTTAGATTTTAATGTTTTTTATAGGGCTTATCAGTATTTTTTAAATTTTTAGGTAGTCTTAGGAATTTTTTAGGATATTTTTGTGTTTTAAGGGTTTTATAAATTTTGAATGTTTTAGGGTGTCTGTGGTTTTTATGATTTCTTTGTGTTTTTACTGTTTTTATATATTTTTATAGTTTTTATGGTTTTATGGTTATTTTGAGTTTTTTTTAGGGATTTATAGGATTTATAGATTTTTTAGTGGTTTTATTATATTTTTTGGTTTTCAGGTTTTTCTAGATTTATTGGGGTTTTAATTATTTTTAGGGTTTTTAGTCTTTTAATGGGTTTTATCATTTTTCAAGTCCTTTAGAGTATATTATCGTTTTTATATTTTTAGGAATTGAATTTTTTGGGTCTTTTATGTTTTTAGGGATTTTTAGTGCTTTTTAATGATTTCTATCAGTTTTTAGTGTTTTAAGGAATTTGAGGGTTTTTAGGGATTTTGAGGTTTCATTTAGTGTTTTAACATTTTTTGGTAATTAGGCGGTTTAATTGTTTTTTTCGTTTTTATGGTTTTATAAGTGGATTTCAGGGTTTTTTTGGGCATATTACATTGCTATAATTTTTTTTTGAATATTTTTGCGATTCATGTTGCTTTGAGGGATTTTATGGATTTTAAGGGTTTTTCTGGTTTTGTGTTTTTTATGGTGTTTTGGGGTTTTCGATGGTTTTTTGAGTTTTTAGGGGTTTATGGTATTTTATATTTTTCAAATTCTTTTAGGGGTTTAATTTTTTTAGAGTTTTCGATGGGTTTTTTAATTTTTATCGGTTTTACGGTTTTTAAGGATTTAGGGGATTTTTTTCGTTTTTAATTATTGTTTTTACGGGGTTAATGGTTTTTGTGTCTTTTAAAAATATTTAGGGGTTTGAAGGGTTTTATGTTTTGTAAGGTTTTCCATAAGACATTTGTGTATTTTAGAATTTTTATTATTTTTTTATTTTTTATATAATTTTTAGGAATTTTATAGTTTTTTAATGATTTTATGGATTTTGGGGTTTTTTCATTTATAGGCTTTTATGGTTGTTTTGGATTTTTTGGGTTTTTTTAAATTTTTAGTTTATTTTTAATTTTTAGAGTTTTTTAATGTTCATAGGGGTTTAAAGGGATTATAGATTTTTAGTGGTTTTAATGTTTTTTGGAGTTTTTTGGGTTTTTTAATGTTTTAGGGGTTTTAATGTTTTTTTGAGGGATTTAGTGTATTAGCTGTTTTTAGGGTTTTTAGGGTCTTTGGATTATTATCATTTTTTGGATATTAGGGATTTTATGTTTTTTTATGTTTTAATGATTTTCAAAGGGTTTTTATTGATTTAGGGCTTTTTCCATTGTTAGGGTTTTTTTTAGGATTTTTATGATTTTTTATGGTTTTCCATGATCATTATGATTTTTTTGGGTTTTTTTGGGTGTTAGGGGTTTTAGTTTTTTTAGGGTTTTTTGTGTTTTTAAGTGTTTCTAGGTTTTTATAGTGTTCTTAGGGGATTTTTGGATTTTAAGGTTTTTTTATCATTTATGGGATTTGATTGATTTTTTATGATTTTTATGGGTTTTTTGGTTTTGAGGAATTGAGAAGTGTTTTTGGGTTTTGAAGTGTCTTCTGGGTTTTTGGGGTTTGAGGAGTTTTATGAACTTTTTTGTTTTTTTATAATTTTTTAACTTTGTTAGGGGTTTGAAGGGGTTTTAGGATTTTTTGGTTTTTTAAGGGTTTAAATATTTTTTAGGGTCTTATGGTTTTTGTGGTTTTTATTATTTTTTGGTTTTTCCTGTTTTTTATTGTTTTATGTTTTTATGGTTTTCATAGTGATTTTCATGTTTTTAATGATTTTTTTTACATATTTAAGGATTTTTAGGGTTTTTGGGGTTTTTTAGGGTTTTTTCGGTTTTAGGGTTGTTAGTATTTTTATTTTTTTTGGGGGGAGGGGGGGTTAAGGGATTTATTATGTTTTATAGTTATTATTATTTTTCTAATTTTTTAACATTTTTAGAGTCCTGAATGATTTTTTTTGTTTTAGTGATTTTAATCGTTGTTTTATTGGTTTTTAGGGTTTTTATGTTTTTATTGGATTTTATGTTTTTAGGATTTTAGGGACTTTTATAGGGTTTTAAGGGGTTTTAGAAATTTTGAAAGTTTTCTTAGGGTGTTCCAGGTATTTTAATGTTTTTCTATTTTTAGAGATTTCTAAATATTTTTTGTGGATTTTTATGGTTTTTCAATATTTTAAGGATATTGAGGATTTTTTTGTTTTTCGGTTTTTTAGGTTTAATTAGGGGTCTTCATGGTTATTATGGGTTTTTACATTTTAAGGTATTTTTAATGTTATCATGATTTAAATGGTTCTTAGGGATTTTTTGGATTTTTTGGGTTTTGGGGGTTTTTTGGGTTTAATAAATATTTTTATATTTGGGGGGTTTAGGGTTTTTTTATTTTTTTAACATTTTTAAGGGCTTAAATGGTTTATAGAGTTTTTAGTCAGTTTAAGGTTTTTTAGGGGGTTTATGGTTTTTTTAATGTTTTTAATATCTTTATGTTCTTTTATTGTTTTTAGTATTTTGAGATTATTTATGGGTTTTATATTCTTTTGGGTTTTTTTTATTTCTTCCGATTTTTTATGTTTCATAGGATTTTTTTACGTTTTTAGAGATTTTTAATGATTTTTCAGAATTTTTAGGGTTTTGAGTGTTTTTAGGGATTTTTAGGATTTTAGAGGTTTTTGACCTTTTGTGTTTTTAATGTTTTTAACATCTTTATTCGTTCTAGGTGTTTATTATTTTTATGTTTTTTTATTTTTTTTTATTAATTTTTATAGTGAATTTATCATTTTTTATGTACTAGGTCTTTTTAGATATTTTTGGGATTTTTTTTGTTTTTAGGGTTTTTATGGTATTTAAATTCTTTTTAGTGTTTTTCGGGTTTTTTGGTTTTTGATATTTTTTGACTGTTTTTAATGATTTTATGGCTTGTTAAGGTTTATAAAAAATATTGGTTTAAAAGGTCTTGGGTTTTTAGATTTTTAGTGTTTTTATAGTTTTTATGGTTTTTAAGGTATTAAGAATATAAATGATTTGTAATTTTTTGTGTAATTTATCAGATTTTAGGGTTTGTAGTGTTTTTTTAGTTTTTTTAGGGGTTTTAATTTTTTTATGTTTTTATGGTTTTATTAGGTTTTTTTATGTTTTTAAGGGTATTTTACATTTTTAAGGATGTTTGGTGAATTTTAATATTTTTAGGGGTTTTTATGGTTTTTAACGATTTTTTTGTTTTTTAGGCTTTTAGAGTGTTTATGGGTTTTAGGGAAATTTTTAAAATTTTAGGTTATTTATGTGTTTTATATTTATTTAAGTTGTTATGTTTTTCGTTGGGTTTTTGAAGGTTTTAGGGGTGTTTATGTTTTTATGGTTTTTAGGGATTTTTTAGAAGTGTTTTATGTATTTGGGATTTGGAGTGTTTTTTGGTCTTTAGGGTTTATATTTCCTTTTTTATGGTTTTTTTAATTGTTTATGGATTTTATTTGTTTTTAGATTTATTATAAATTTTTAGGGTTTTATAGGGTTTATATGGTTTAGTATTATTTTTTGGGGTTTTATGGTATTTTAGGGTCTTTTCGGGGATTTATATTTTTTTGTGTTTTTAAGCTTTATAGGGTGTTTTAAGGGTTTTTAGTGTTTTTAGGATTTTTAGGGTTTTATGTGTTTTTTGGATTTTAATGGTATCATAGGTTTTTTCACATTTTTTTGTGCTTTTACATTTATAGGTATTCTTAAAAAAAATTATGTTTTTATGATTTTTATGGTTTAGGGTTTCAAGGTTTTATGTGTTTTTATGGGGTTTAGTGGTTTTTAAGGTTTTATCTAATTTTTTATGTTTTTAGAGAACTTAGAGATTTTTTTGGGATTTTCATGGTTTTCTAGGGGTTATAGGGATATTGGTGGTTTTTAGTGTTTTTAGGGTTGTTAGGGTTTATATGGGTTTTTTGGTTTTTTTGGTTTTTTGAGTTTTTTTAGGATTTATGGTTTGTATTGTTATTTATCATTTTTATGGGATTAAATTGTTTTTATATTTTAGAGGTTTTTATAGTCTTTATTGGTTTTATGGTTTTTTATTTTTTTCAGGGGATTTATAATTTTTACAGATTTTAGGGGTTTTTAAGTTTTTAGGGGGTTTTCATTATTTACATTTGTAGGGGTTTTCTGTGTTACTAATATTTTTATGGGTGTCTTAAAGGTTTGCATGGTTATTAGAGATTTTTGGTTAGTTGGTATTTTTAGGCTTTTATAGAATTTTTATTTTTTATATGGTTTCTATGGATTTTGATGGTTTTTAGGGTATTTATTACTTTTTATAGGTTTTTATGAATTTTTAGTGATTTTAATGTTTTAGGGATTTAAAGGGATTATATTCTTTTAATGGTTTTTAGGGTCTTTTGAGTTTGTATGATTTTTAATGATTTTAGGAGGTTTATGGTTTTTAGGCTATTATTCGGGTTTTTAGGGTTTTCTTAGTTTTAAGGGTTTTAATTTTTTTTATGTCTTTGAGGTTTTCTTTGGGTTGTTCTTGGTTTTTAGGGTTTTTCAAATTTTTAGGGATTTTTTAGTATTTTTATATTTTTAGTGGATTTAGTGATTTTAAGGTATTATGGTTTTTTAGATTTTTGTGTTTTTGGGTTTTTAGTATTTTGTAGTTTTGGGGGTTTTTAAGTGTTTGTAGTTTTTTATTGTTTTCATGATTGTTATTATTTATACTGTTTTTTTTTATTTTTAGGATTTTTTGTATTTTTATGGTTGTTATGTATTGTTTTGATTTTTAGTGTTTTAAGGTTTTTTGTGTTTTTTGGTTTTTTGGGTGTTTAGTTTTTTTTATTTTTTGTGATTTTAAATGGTTTTTAATGTTTTTAAAAAATTTAGTGATTTAAAATATTTTTATACTATTTTGATTTTGTGGGGTTCTTATGGTTTGTTATGGTTTTCATATGTATTAGGTGTTTTATGGTTTAGTGTATTTGGTTTTTTCTATTTTTTTGTTATTTTAATGTTTTTAAGGGTTTTAGGGGTATTCTTATGTTTTTTAGTGTATTTTAAGGGTTTAATGGATTTTAGGGGTTTTTTTATTTTTTTGTTGGATTTTATGATTATTAGTGTTTTGTAGGGTTTTACGGTTTTTAAAAATTTATGTTTTTAAGGGGTTTTAGTGTTTTAAGTTTTTAGTGATTCCAAAGGGGTTTCAGGTTTTTAGGGTTTTCTTATGTTTTTTCAGTTCGTAGAGATTTTCAGGTTTTTTATTTGTATTTTTCGGATTTCATGGATTTGGTGGGGTTTTAGGGGTTTTTTTTAATATTTAGGGATTTTCGGATATTTTGGTGTTTTTGGGTTTTATTGTGTTTTTGGGTTTTTTGTGTTTTTTGGTTTTAAAAGGTTTTTTATAGTTTTTTTATCATTTTTTGTGTTTAAATTTATTTTAGATTTTTTATTGTTTTTATGGTTTTTATGGGTGTTTATATTATCTGGTTTTTATGGTTTATAGGTGTTTTATGGTTTTTTAGGGTATTTTAGGGATTATAGAATTTTTTGGTTTTTGGGGGTTTTACATGTTTTTGGCATTTAAAGTGTTCTTAGGGTTTTTATTATTTGTTGAGGCTTTTAAATTTTTAGGTATTTTGATGGATTTTTAGTATTTTTATAGTTTTTAGGTTTTTTATGGATTATAAGGATTTAATGGGTTTTTTGGGATTTTTTTGGGAATTAGGGTTTTCAGGGTTTTTGTTTTTAGATGTTTTATTTTTGTTTTTAGGTTTTTAGGGGACTCTTAGTATTTTTTAGGGTTGTAGGATTTTTTAAATTTTTTTGTATTTTTATGGATCATTTAGGATATTAATTTTTTTGGGTTTTTTTGGGATTTTGAGGGTTTTAGGGTTTATCTAGGGTTTTGGGGTTTTTAGGAATTTTTTTTGGGTTTTTCGTTTTTTATGGATTTAAGGTTTTTTAGAGTCTTTTAACTTTTTTAGGTGTTTCAAGGGGTTTTAGAGTTTTTAGTGTCTTTTATGTATATATGGATTTTTAGTGGTTTTTAATGTTTTTTTGTGTTTCGAAGGGTTTAGGTGTTTTTAAAAATCTTAGGGTCTTTTGGGGTTTTTTGGGTGTTCTCATTTGATTGGGTTTTTGGGGGTTTTAGGGTTTTAGGTTTTCAATGTTTCTTGTGTGTTTTTTATTTTTTAGTTTTTTTAGTTTTTTTATGGATTTTTAGGATTTTTTATTTTTTTTATGTTTTTTATGATTTTGTGGTTTTTTAGGGTTTTTAGTTGCGTTTTAAGGGGTTTTAGAATTTTTATTTTTTAGGGATTCTATGTGTTTATAGTTTCTTTGGTTTTCATAGGGTATTTCTATGTTTTATGGGTTTTTACGATCATTGTGGATTTTTGTGAATTTTTAGGATTTTTATGGTTTTTAGGTTTTATTAGGATTTTATGTTTTTATGGTTTTTTCAATTTCTTGGAGTAATTTGAGTATTTTTTGTAGGTTTTATGTTTTTTTAGTTTTCATAAAATTTTTAGGGGTTTAAATAGGTTTTATAGAGTTTATTGGGGTTTTAGGGTTTTTAGGGGGTTTTTATTTTTTTATTTTTTTAGCTGTTTTATTGGGTTTAGGGGTTTTTTGTGAATTTTTTGATCTTTTAAGGTTTTTAGTGTTATTTTCATTTTTCAAGTTTTTAGGATTTTAATGTGTTTTTAGGATTTTATGGTTTTCTTAGAGTCTTGGGGGTTTTATTATTTCATACATTTTTGGGGGGTTTATGATTATTATGGTTTTTTAGGGTTTTTAGAGATTTTGAGGGGTTTTTTACGGTTTTAGTGTTTTTTATGGATTTTAGTGTTTTTGGTTTTTAGGGGGCTTAATTGATTTTAGGTTTTTTTGTTTTCATAGGGGTTTTCTTTTTTTGGGGTTTTTTTTATTTTGAAGATCTTTAGGGTTTTTTGAAGATTTTATGGTTTTTGTTTTTATGGGATTTTGAGAGTCGTTTTTTAATTCTTATGGTATTTAGGATTTTTACTAATTTTCTAGTTTTAAGGTTTTATAGTTTTTTGGTAGTCCTGAAATTTTTTATATTTTTTTAATGTTTCTAGGGGTTTAAATGGTTTTTAAACTTATTAGTGGTTTTAGGGTTTTTATGGGGTTTTAAGGATTTTTATGATTTTTTGTGGGTTTTATGTATTTTAGGGATTTTTGGGTTTATAAAGTCTCATTAGGGTTTTATTGTTTCTGGTTATTTTTAGTGTTTTTAGGGGTTTTAACTGTTTTTAGGATTTTATGGTTTTATTAGGGCTTTTCATTGTTTAGGTATTTTAATGTTTTGATGGATTGTTTTTCCTTTTTTTGGTTTTTATGGTTTTTAGGTATCTTTTTGGGTTTTTAGATTTTTTAGGGTGTTCAGGGTTTTACCATTTTTAAAGTTTCATAGGGGTGTAATGTTTTTTGGTTTTTATGTTTTTCCTAGTGTTTTTATGGGGATTTCGAGATATTTATGTTCTTGTGGAATTTTATGGTTTTTTTCTATTTTTATGAATTTTATAATTTTTATGGATTTTGAGGGGTTTTAGGATTTTTTTGAGATTTTCAGTGTTTTGAGTATTTTGGGATTTTAGGGATTATTTTTAATCTTTAATGTTTGATTGTTTTCAATATTTTTTTATCATTTTTTGGTTTTTAAAATGTTTTTTTGAATTTTCAGTGGTATTAGGGTCTTTATCTGGTTTTAGGCTTTTATTAAAAAAAATTGGGGTGTTATAGAATTTTTGGGGTTTTGGGTCATTTATGATTTTTTAGGGTTTTTATCAGTTTATATGTTTTATAGTTGTTTTAGGTCCGTTTTGATTTTTAAGGATTTATTAGGGGTTTTAATAGTTATATGTTTTTATGTATTTAAATATTTTTAGGAATTTATAGATTTTTTAGGGTTTTTAGGGGCTATGAGTGGTTTTAGGGTTTTATTATAATTTTTGGGTTTTAAAGTTTTTTTCATTTTTCGGTTTTTAGGGGTTTTAAGTGTAATTACGTTTTGAGGCTTTCTTAAGGGGTTTTAAGTGGTTTCTGTGGTTTTTGTGTTTTTAGGCATTTTTTGGGGTTGTTTAGGAATTTTATAGTTTTTAGGGTATTTATGTATTTTGAGGGGTTTTGGATTTTTATGGTTTTTATGGATTTTTTAGTTTTTAGGTTTTTTTAGTTTTTTATGTTTTTTATATTTTCTATCATTTTTAGTGATTTATCGATTTTTTTAGTGTTTTAGTGATTTTTAAGGTTTTTTTGGGGTTTTTTGGTTTTTATAATTTTATGGGTATTATGTTTTTAGGGGTTTTATGGGGATTTTTGTGTTTTTAGGGGGTTTTTTAGTTTTTAATGTTTTTAGAGGTTAAATCAGTTTTAGGTTTTTTAATATTTTCATTGGGTTTTCAGGTTTTTTTGGGTTTTTTATGTTTTAGGTATTTTATATTTCTTTTGAATTTTTATATTTTGTAGTGCTTTCAATGATTTTCAGGGGTTTTAGGGGATTTTAAGGTTTTAAGGGTTTTAATGGGTTTCTAAGCTTTTTGAGTATTAACAGTTTCTATGGTTTTTAGAGGTTTTTATGGTATTTAGGGGATTAAATGTTTTTCAGAATTTTTTGTGTTTTTAGGGTTTTATGGTGTTGAGGGTGAGGGTTTATGGTTTTAAGTTTATTTTATGGTTTTTTTGGGTTTATAACATTTTTTTTTGGTTTTTATGGTTTTAAGTGTTTTTTGGTTTCTATGGGTTTCTTAGAGATTTTTTTTGGTTCTTTAATATTTTATGTATTTGTACAAATGTTTTAGGATTTTTATGGTTTTTAGGGTTTTTAGGAATTTGGAGGTTTATTAAGGGTTTTTTTTGTTTTTTGGGCTCTTAGAGTTTTTAAGGGGTTTTAGGGGTTTTCAATCTCTTTATGTTATTATGGTTTTCGTAGGGGTTTTCATGATTTTAAGGGTTTTTTTGTTTTTAGGGATATTTTGGGATTTTTTAGGAATTTTATATTTTTCTGTGTTTTTAGGGATTTTGGGGGCATTTAGGTTCTATTTTGGTTTTTCTTTTGGTGGATATTTTTATGTTTTTAAAAGATTTTTATATTTGCAGGGTTTCAATGTTTAGTATATTTTTTAATGGTTTTTAGGGATTTAATGGTTTTTTAGAGTTTTTAGGGGCATCACAGGTTTTATAAGATATTAAGGTTTTTTGGGTTTTTGTTGTTTTTATGGTTATAGGGGTTTTTAGGGTTTAAGTTATTTTTTTGTTTTTATGGTTTCTTGTGTTTTTATGTTTTTTGGGTATTTTAACTCTGTTTAATTTTTTACAACCATTTTAGGGGTTTAATGTTTTTATGTATTATTTTTTATTTTAATCATTTTTATGGTTTTTAAGGATTTTGATGGTTTTTAGGGTTTAATTTTTTTTTGGGTTTTGATGAATTTTATATTTTTTTAGTTTATTGAGTTGTTCGGTTATTTCATGTTTTTTTAAATTGTTTAAAATATATAATTTTTTAAAGTGAATTAGAGTTATTAGTGTTTTTTATGGTTTTTATGGTGTTTTAGGGTATTTATTGTTTTTAGTGTTTTAATTTCTTTAGGGTTTTAGTGGTTTAGGTTTTTAGGGTTTTGATAATTTATGGTTTTTAATTTTTAATTACTTTTTTATAGTTTTTTAGGTTTTTCATGATTCTATAATTATTTATGTATTTTTATGATTTTAATTGTGTTTAGGAATTTTACGGATTTTGAGAACATTTAGGGTTTTTATGGTTTTTTTGGTTTTTTTTGTATTTTGGGGGTTTCAAGGGTTTTTGAGATTTTTAGAGGATTTAAGTGTTTTTTAGATTTTATTGAGTTTTTAGTTTTTTTATAGATATTTTTATCTTATGTTTTAGGGGTTTTATGGTTTTAGTGGTTTTAGGATTTTTATGTTCTTTTTTGGATTATTTGGGTTTTTAGTGTTTTTAGGTTTTTAAGGGGTTTTATATGTTTTTAAATTTTTAAATTTTATTATGGTGTTTCTGGGTTTTTAGGGGTTTTATGTTTTTATGGATTTTTAATTATTTTTAGTATTTTCATGGTATTTAGTAATTTTGAGATATATTTAGGGGTTTTTAGGGTTTTAAGGGTTTTCTATTTTTTTATGTTTTTATTGGTTTTAAGTGCTCTTAGGTTTTTATGGTTTTCTTAGTCTTTTTTAGTGTTTTATGGTATTACACAATTTTAGGGATATTTTTAATTTAATAGTTCTAGGGTTTTATGGGATATTGAGGGGGTTTTGTTTTTTTGGGAGTTTATGGATATTTTATGGTTTTTATGGTTTCTATTGTGTTTTTAGGGTTTTTAATATTTTTTAGAGTTTTTTAACATATTGTGGAGTTGATGTTCTTTAATTTTTTAGTGGATTTTATGTTATTTATAGGTTTTTAGTGTTTAATGGTTTTCAGGAATTTTATGGTTTTGAGGATTTTTGGGATTTTTTAGTATTTTAAGGGGTTTATTTGGTTTTTCAGTTTTTCTAGTGTTGTTCAGGTTTTTAAGGGGTTTTATGGGTTTTTACATTTTTAAGTATTTTTTAGAAATTTTAGTATTTTTAGGGATTTTAATGATTTTGAGGGTTCTTAAGGTTTTTTTGATTTTTTTAGGTTCTCATGTAATTTTTTGTTTTTATAGTTTTCAATGTTTTCAGAATATGTTGATGTTTTTATGGGTTTAAAGGGTTTTTAGAGGTTTTTTTGGTATTTAGGTTTTTTAGGGGGTTTTAGTGTTGTGTTATTTTTAGGGGATTTTATTTTTATGTGTTTTTATGGTTTTTAATATTTTTTGGGGGGTTTTAGCTTTTTCATTTTTTGTGTTTATAAGTGTTTCTATGTTTTTATGGTTTTCTTCTTTTTTAGGGTTTTTTTCATTTCGTACATATTAAATAATATTTTGGGATTTTTATATATTTTTCGGATTTTTTAGTGGTTTTAGGTATTATGAGGGTTTTAGAATTTGTTAGGGTTTTTATCATTTTTATGGCTTTTTGTTATTTATGTTTTTTTGACTTTTTTAGGGTTTTATGGTTCTTTTGAATTTTTTAAAAATCTTAGGTGTTTTTATGGTGTTTTTATGGTTTTTAATGCTTGGGAGTCTTTATGGGTTTTAAGTGTTTTTAGGTTTTTTATGGTCTTTTACGATTTTATAATTTTTTAAGGATTTTAGTGGTTTTTAGTTTTTTTTGGGATTTTAATATTTTATTAGAATTTTTTAGGGTGCTTATTGTTTAGTATGTTTTTAGTGATTTTATTTTATTTTTTATTTTTTTTATGGGTTTTTACGGATTCATGGGATTTTGAGTGTTTTTAGATTGTTTAGGGTTTGACGGGTTTTCACAGGTTTTTAGAATTTCACGGTTTTTAGGGGTTTTAAATATTTCTTGGGATTTTAAGGTTTTATTAGAGTTTTTAGGGTTATTATGGGGTTTTAAGATTTTTAGAAATATTTGGTATTCTTTTGGTATTTGTATGGTTTTTAGTGTTTTAGTGTTTTTAGTGATTTCAAGAGTTTTTAGTTCTTCTGAGTTTTTTGAATTTTTTTGGGGTGTTTTAGGGTTTTTTAGTTTGTTAAGGTTTTAATGGTTTTTATATTTTCTTAAGGTTTTAAATGGGTTTAAATGGGTTTTAGTGTTTTTTAAGAATTTATGGTTTTTAGGGGTCTTATTGTTTTTAAGGTATTAAGTTGTTATTATGTACTTTAGGGATTTTTGGATTTTCTATGGTATTTTTGGGTTTTTAGAGTTTTTTGTATTTCTTTGTTTTTAGGGGATTTATTTTTTTTAGGTCTTTATAGTTTTTTTTGGTTTTTATTATATTCTTCTCGATTTTTAGGGTTGTTTAGGTTTTTAGTTCTTTTTAAGTTTTTTTAGTATTTTTAAGGGTTTTTAGCATTTTTATGTATTTTGATGGTTTTATGGGTTTTGGTGTTTTTAGTGGCTCAAATTTTTTTATTTTTTATGGTTTATATTATTTTTTAAAGGTTTCAAAAAGTTTTTTATATTTTTTTAACATTTTCAAAGGATAAAGGTTTTTAGAGTATTTAGTGGTGTTTTAGGGTTTTTATGTGGTTTTAGGGTTTTATAGGGTTTTTAGATGTTTTGTAGTTTCTATAGTTTTTTGGGGGTTTATGTTTTTTTTAGGTTTTAATTGATATATATTTTTATGTTTTTAGGGTTTTTTCGGTGTTTTTGAAGGATTTTAGTGTTTTTTTATGGTTTTAGGTTTTTTCAAGGTTTTTAGGGGTTTTTGAGGTTTTAGGTTTTTAAGGATGTTTAGAGTTTTTACCATTTTTATTTGTTTAATTATTTATTGGTAATTTTAGTTCGTTTTAAGGATTTTATAATTTTTATTGTGTTTTATGTTTTTTTTCGGGATTTATGTATTTTATGGGATTTTAGGGATTTTAGGGTCTAATTAGTGTTATTAGGGAATATAATGTTTTTTGGTTTTTATAAATTTTTATTATTTTAGGTTTTTAATGATTTATAAAGGTTTTAAGTTTTTTTATTTTTGTTTATTTTTTTAATGGTTTTTCCGGATATTTATTGAATTTCCTTATTTTTATGTTTTTTTGGGATTTTTGAGGGATTTACTTGTTTTTGACAATTTTTATTTTTAATTGTTTTTTCAAGTGTTAGGGTTTTTAGGTGTTTTAAGAGTTTTTAGGTTCTCTTATTGGTTTTCTAGGTATTAATAGTTTTTTACTTTGTTATGGATTTTATGGATTTTTTAGGTTTTTTTGGGTTTTCATTATTTTTAGTGATTCTGAATGTTTTTAGGTATTTTCGATTTTTTTGGTTTATTTAGGTTTTATGTTTTTTTATTTTTCTATGATTTTGAATTTTTTATATTTTTTAATGTTATTAGGGGTTTAAATGGTTTTAATAAATTTTAGGGATTTTTTGGGTTTTAAGGGTTATTATGGTTTTTATGGTTTTTATGGGCTTTATATTTTTTTAGAGTTTTTTTTCCTTTTTATGTTTTCTAATGGTTTAAAGAGTTTTTTGTTGTTAAGTGTTATTCATGGTTTTTTATTTTATTAGTTTTTTGGGATATTTAGTTATTTTAGGATTTTTATGGTTTTTTAGGGATTTTAAAAAAATTTAAGGTTTTAGGTTTTTTACGTTTTTAGGGGGCAAGGAAGATGCGAGGGTTGGGCTATTCCTGACCCCTCTCCCCCCGTATTTATTAGAAAGAAAAAAAGAGACACGGAAAACAAGGTAGGGGTAGGGTCAAATGACCCACACCCAAAAACCCTTTACAAACACACGCTCAAGAACTGCAAAAAATGAAAGATAAAAAACACGCAAGAAAAAGAAGGCCTGAAACATCTCCGATAGCAGCTCCCAGCCAATCAACAACCAGCAGTAACACAAGCGCAATACCTTTAACATCTCCCATTCTAGCAGCATCGAGCTTCCAGAACCACCAGAATCTATAATCATAGAACCACCAGCTTCTAACACCACAGAACCATCAGCATCAGAATCACAAGCCTCACCTTCACCAGCATTCAGTGGCTCACCACCAAACAGCAACCAGCATCCAATCATACAGAAACTAGAAACCAGCACCTTCACACCAAAATGAGCTACCACCAATAGCACATAATCATCAACACCAAAAACACACAACCACTAGCAACAAGAGTTTGAATCCAGACAACAACCATCCTCATTCTTCCCAAAAATCAGTAGACATCACCTCCTTTCATCACTTTGTGGAGAAGCAACACCCCTTTCCAAGCACTAGCAGCAACAATCACCTTCAAAATAGCTAGCATACATCATCTCACACCATCCAACAGCCAGCAGTCCAGCCACAAACGTTATCTAGCACTAGAGTTTCAGGCAGTGAAGATTTCCTTCAACGCCTTGTGAGAAAGCATCAGTAAAATGCCACATCGTCTGAAGAAGCCGAAGAGCACCTGCAATCGTGAGTCTGAGAGGCACCACTGAGTCCCATTGCCACAAACCAGAACACCAAGATCTAACCCGCTGATCCCTGGATGTATTGCGGTGCACTCCAGATCTAAGTGATTCCACCACAGATCTGCAAACACCGCTGCCAGATCTAGCGCCAAGTAAAGCAGATCTTGTCCACTCAACCATGGATCTTAAACACCGAATGAAGGGGAGACCAACTCCCTTCGAATCCTCCAAGGAATTGCAGCTTCACACGCCAGAGGATCCAGAGCTACCCCAAAATACCAGTCACTCACCGGAAAGACCGAATCCAACCACCTCCTCTAAGGATCGCCCAGTGGAAAGACCAGTCCACCCCACGAAAGCTCCGCATCGCCGAAATCTTGAAATATCAGAACTGGATTTCTTGAAATTAGATGAAGCCTTCATCTGAAGCAGCTTCCATAGGAGACATGTGAGGGCAACAATGATCTAGAGAAATCTCACCTCGAGAGAAAATCAATCCAATGCCTGAGGATCCACAGCCACACCGAAGAAGCATTGACGACAATGGAAGACCCAAACGTGAGAGGATCCAGGAGATGGGGGAGCAATCTTTTAGGGGTTTTTAAAATTCAGATATTTTTTAGGATATTTATGGTTTTTCAAGGTTTTTAATTTTTTTTAATTTTTTATGAATTTTTATTGATTTTATTAGATTTTTTTTTGTTTTTGGAGGGTTTTATATATTTTTCTGTTTTTAGGGTTTTTTATGATTTTTATAGTTTTAGAGTTTTTTGTTTTTTTTATTTTTTATAGTTATTATGTTTTTTTTGAGTTTCTAAATTTTTTAGGGGGTTAAATGGTTTTTATTGATTTTAATGGTTTTGGGGTTTGTATAGTATTTTTGGGGGTTTTTAGGGGGTTTACGGTTTTAGGGTCTTTTGGCGTTATTTTAGGTTTTATTATTTCTAATATTTTTTGGGTTTTATGATTTTTTAGTTTTTTAAGGTTTTCATTGGGATTTTCATGGTTTTTAGTGTATTTTACATATTTATTTATTTTAGGTTTTTTTATGATTTTTATAGTTTTTATGGTTTTAGGGATCTTGATGGATTTAATAGGTTTTTAGGTTTTTTATATTTTTAGGTTTTTTGTGGTTTTAAGTATTTTTATCGGTTTTAATTTTCTTTAGGCTTTTATGGTTTTCAATGGGTTATTTAGGTTTTATTATTTTTACATTATTATGGAGTCTTAGATATTTTTTATGTTTTTTTTGTTTTATAGGTTTTTTATGTATTTTGAGGGTTTTTATGATTATTTAAGGTTTTAAGGGTTTTTACATTTTTAGACTTTTTATGTTTTTTAAAGATTTAAATTCTTTTGGTTTTAAAGTGTTTTTAGATTATTTAGTGGGTTTATAGTGTTTTTAATGTTTTTTGGGGTTTTTATTAATTTTTATGTCCTTTTAGGTATCTTTTGGTTTTTAGTGTTATTTTGGTTTTTATAGGTTTTTATGTTTTTAGTTATTTTTAATGATTTTATTATTATTATTATAGATTTTTTGGGTTTTTTGGGATTTTTAGGATTTTTAGTAGGTTTTGGGATTTTGGGTGTTTGGGGTTTTGGGTTTTTTTAGGTTTTTAGGGGTATTTATAGTTTTTAAGGGTTTTTCTGACCTTTTTAAAGGTTTTTAGGGTTTTTAGAATTTTTAGGATTTTAGGGATTATAGGTGTTTTTAGGTATTTATGATTTGTTTAGGGTTTTTCATGGGTTTTACTGTGTTTACATTTTTAGGAATTTTAAGGCTACTTTTAGGATTTTTATGTTTTTTTAGTGATTCTTGGAATTTTGTGGGGTTTTAGGGTTTTTAGGGTTTTTAGGGATATTCAGGGTTTTTAGTATTTTTTAGGTTTTTAGGGGTTTTAATAGTTTTTGGGTTTTTAAGGTTTTGTAGGAATTTTCAGGGTTTATAGGGGTTTTTTACATTTTCGGGATTTTTTAGTGATTTTAAGGTTTTTTATTTTTTTTTGGGTTTTTAGGCATTTTGAGTAGATTTTAAGTTTTACAGATTTATGTTTGGGGTGGGGGTTTGGTTTTTTGAGTTATTTTGTTTTTATGGGTTTTTAGAAGTTTTTAACATATTTAGAGGATTTAAGGGGATTTAGATTTTTTTAGTGGGTTTTGGGGTTTTAAGTCTTTTTAGGTTTTTAATGATATATTTGGGCTTGTAAGATTCTTTAAGGGTTTATACATATTTAATGATTTTAATGATTTTATTGATTCTAATGGAATTTGTGGATTTTAATGGATTTTAATGGATTTTTAGATTTCTAGGGAATTTATGTTTTTTATTGGGTTTTATATTTTTTAGGATTCATAAGCATTTTTATGTTTTTATAGTTTTTATAGTGCTTTTTATATCTTTTTATGTTTTTTATATATTAGTGATTTTATTTATTTTTTATGATCCTTATGGTTTTCTTTGGTTTTATAGGATTTTTGAGATTATTATGGGGTTTTGGGTTTTTTGGGTTTTGGGGTTTTTTTGGTTTTAGGGAATTATTAGTTTTTTAGGGTTTTTATGGTTTTTTAGAGTTCTATTCTTTTTAGGGGTTTAAAGGGTTTTATAAATTTTATTGGTTTTTAGTGTTTTTATGAATTTTTGGGTATTTTCTGTTTTTAGCGGTCTTTATAGATTTTTGGTATTTTTAGTGCTTTTATGATTTTCATGTTTTTTGGGGTTTTAACATTTTTACGGGTTTTAGGGGAATAATTTTTTTTAGGTTTTTTATGTTTTTTAGTTATTTTATGTTTTTATAAATTTAAGTAATTTTAGGACATTTTTTATGATTTTTTAGTTTTTTCAAGTTTTCATGGATTTTGAGGGGTTTTACGGTTTTACGGTTTTAGGGTTTTTTGTGTTCTTTAGGTTTTTTATGGGGTATAATTGTGTCTAGGTTTTTAATGATTTCATAAGATATTTCAATTTTTTAGGGTTTATTTCATTTTTAGGATTTTTAGGAACTTTTTGTATTTTTATGTTTGTTTTGGGTTTTTATAGAGATTAAGGGTTTTTTAATTTTTTTTAGGTATCTTTTTTTGGGGGTTTTGGGTTTTTAATTTTTTTTTTGTTTTTTAATTTTTAATATCGTCTTGGTTTTAAAATTTTGTTACATTGTTTTTTTGTTTTTTGGGTTTTTGTTGGTTGTTAGAGTTTTTTATGGTTTTTTATGGTTTTTTGGTTTTTTGGGATTTTAGGGGTTTAGGGTTTTATGGTATTTTAGGGGGGATAGTTATCTGTGTTTTTAGTTCATTTATGGTTTTTAAGTGTTTATAGGGTTTTAAGGTTTCCTTTGGGTTATTTAGTGTTCTTTGGGTTTTTATGTTTTTAGGTATTTTTAGGGCTTCCATAGGATTTTTATATCTATAAGAATGCTATTTATTTTGTAGAGTTTTAGGGATTTTTTGGATTTTATGGTTTTTCTTGTTTTTTTGGGGTTTTATGGTTTTATAGTTTATTATGGTTTTTATGGGTTTTATGCATTTTTATATTTTTTAAAATGTTTAGGCATTGAATAGGTTTTTATATTTTTTTAGTGTTTATTTGGTTTTTTATATTTTTTAGGGATTTTAAGCTTTTAGATGTTTTTATGGTTTCTAGTGGATTTCATTTTTTCAGAGTATTTTTATGAATTTTTAGGTTTTTTAGAGATTTTTAAATTATTTAGGACTTTTAAGTGTTTTAGGTTTTTTAGGTTTTCTTAATGATTTTCAAGTTTATGTTTTTTTACGTTTATAGAGAATTTTACATCTTTTTTTATTGTTTTCAGTGGTTTTAGCGATTTTGGGGGTTTTTATGTATTCGTTGGTTTTAGGTTTTTTAGTGTTTTTTTGGTTTTTGGGAGTTTAAATATTTTTTATGATTTAAGGTTCTATTATGTTTATTTCAGTTTTAGTGGGTTTAGTGATTTTTAGGATTTCTATTGTTTTAGGGTTTTTGGAATTTTGAGGATTTTAGGTTTTTTTATTTTTTCATGGGTTTTAGGGTCCCTAAATTTTTTTTGGTTATTAGGGATTTTAAGGGTTTTAGGTGTTTTGGTTTTTAATATTTTCTTAGGTTTTTTTGGGTTTTTTACATTTTAAGAATTTTTAGGGAATTTTTAGGTTTTTTATGTTTTTTGGGGTTTAAGGTATTTTGAGGGTATTTAGAGTTGTTTTTAGGTTTTAGGGGTTTTTAGTTTTTTGGGTTTTAGGTTTTTTTTAAGGTTTTTAATTTATTTTATATTTTATGACATTTTTGGGGGTTTAAATGGTTTTTATTATTTGTAGTGGATTCATAGGGGTTTTATTAGTTTTTGGGAGTTTTATGGTTTTGAAGGGTTTCTAGGGTTACTAAGGTACTTTTAGTGTTTTTGTCCTTTTTTAGATTTTTTGGGCTCGAAGTGGTTTTAAATTTTTAAGGTTTTCTTATAAATTTTTAGGGATATTTATGTTTTAAATTTTTAGTTAATTTTTGGGATTTTTTAGATATTTATTGTTTTTAGCGATTTTATGGGTTTTGAGGGTTTTGGGGTTTCTATGTTTTTTATCATATTTTTGTTTTTTAAGTGCTATAAGTATTTTTTAGGTATTTTATGTATCTCATAGGTTTTTAGGGATTCGAATGTTTTTTACAAGTTATGGATTTCATGAATTTTACATGTTTTTTATCGATTTTTTGGGTACTTATGGATTTGGATGATTTTAGGGGGGGGGTTTAGTTTTTAGTGTTTCTTTGTTTTTTTAGGTTTTTAGATTATTATTAATTTTCATGTTTTTAAGGGTTTTTAATTTTTTTAATGTTTTTATGGGTATTGAGGGATTTTAAATTTTTAGTGGGTTTTAGTGGTCTTATGTTGTTTTAGAGTTCTTAATTATTTTCATGGTTTTATGTTTTAATTGGTTTTTAGGGATTTTATGATCTTTTAGGGTTTTAGGGTTTAAGAGTTTTTATGTTTTTTAATTTTTTTTCAGTTATTATGGTTTTATTAGGGTTTTTAGGGTTTTATATATTTTGGTACATTTTTATGTATTTTTAGGGATTTTTTTGTGATTTCTATGGTTTTTAGGCACTTTAGGTGTTTTTAAGGGTTTTAGAGTTCTTATGATTTTTAGAACATTAAATATTTTTAGCATATTTGAGTTATTTTGGTGTTTTAAGTGTTTTTAGGATTTTATGGTTTTCATTGGATCATTCAAGGTTCTAGTTTTTAATGTTTTTAACAATTTTAGAACTTTTTAAAGATTTGCATGGTTTCTTAGTGTTTTTAGGTAATTTGAGGTTTATTTAGGTTTTGGGGGTTTGGGGGGTTTTATGTTTTTGGTAGTTTTTAAGGGTTTCTATGTTTTTTTGTATTTTTAAAACCATTGCGGTTTTAATTTTTTTAGATTTTTTAGTGTTTTTTAGGTTTTTTGTGGTTTTTATGGTATTTTGGTTTTTTTTGGGTTTAAATGTTTTAAGGGGTGTTTTGGATTTTTAGTATTTTTTATAATTTTTAGTGGTTTATGTGTTTTAATGTTTTTAACGTTTTCATAGGATTTTTAGGGGTTTTAGGGATTTCGTATTTATTTGGATTTTTATGTATTTTTATGATTTTATGGTTTTCTAGGGTTTTTAGGGAATTCTAATGTTTTTTGGGTTTTAAGGGTTTTATCATTTCTTTAATTATTTTAGGGGTTTTAAGTGTTTTTAGTATTTTTAAGGTTTTTTTGGGGTTTTCATCGTTTTTAGGGTTTTATTGATTCTATAGGGATTTTAGATATTTTTAATCATACATATGGGGTTTTAGAGTTTTTTGAATTTTGAGGGTTTTCACTATTTTTAGGGATTTTGTGGTTATTTAGGGTTTTCATCATTTATTATGTATTTATAGATTTCAATGTTTTTAGGTTTTTATGGATTTATTCAGGTTTTTCAATTTTTTTAAGGTTTTTAGTGATTTTTTGGGGTTTTAGTGATTTTTTGGGTTTTCATGTTTTAAGTCATCAGGCTTTATTTATGTTTTTCGAGATTTTTCGAGATTTTTTTTGTTTTTTAGAGTTTTTTAATGTTTTTAGGGAAAGGAAGGTGCATGACCAGGCTCTTCCTAGCCCCCCAAAATTTATTAGAAAAATGAAGATCAAAAAAAGAGAAGGGCAGGGTCAAATAACCAATGCCTAAAAAGAGATACATCATGAGGTCAGAAGCAGTATCAAAACCATAAAAAACATCTTCATCACCCCCCAGTCAAGAAGAAACTATCATCTAGTAGCTCAGTGTCTAGCATCCAACACATCCAACCTAATTAGCTCCCATTACTCAACACCCACCAGCACAACCAACAACATAAGGCCACCATCACCAACTCCCAGCACCATTCCATAAAAGCCAGCACCCCTTGGTCAGAAGCCAGCTCCAAACAACCCCTCTAGTAACTTAGTGTTCACACAACATCACCAAATAGTTCCCAATTCCTCGCATCAAATCCAGTAAATTTTTTCCTCAGTGAATCACAACTATTCCAACCACACCCCTACCAGCGCAGGAATAATACAACAACAACACCACCAAAACCTCCTAATCAAATATAATAAAAAACAACAACTCATTTTCATTCATCTAATACCTCCTAGACTATCAGAACCCATCCTCTAGTAACTCATACCAAGTAGATATTATCCAAAAACAAATAAAAATAATGAAATCCAAATAGAACCACCAGCAAATGCTCAAAGATCCATTGCACAACCAACAACACCACTCCACAACCTACCTAGCCACACCCTGTCACAACAACTTCAAATATCCATCATCCAATTATATCATCTAGACAAGTATAATCAATATCCTCTTCAAACACCAATTCTAAAGACAATATCTTCCCCTTCATGCCAACAACAACCCATCCCATGGCATAACCAACCAACCAACTGTGATCGCCAAAGAGTGAGTTTGTTACAACATTGTGACTAGATCTGACCCCTCACTAGAGAGTAAAGCCGAAAAAAATATTGTCTATAATAACTATATCAAGAACTTACCCCTTGAAAAAGAAAATCCATACGTCATCCATAAATTCTCCATGCTATCTTGATAATGTTGTGCCACCAGAAGTCGATGATTTGTGACCGATGCTGAAGGTGGATTGGTAGTGCCACACAAAAGAAAATCTAGATCTGACCTAGTCCTCTATGGATGAATCCATCATCCGAATCCGATGCCTGAGAATCACTAGCCACGAAGGCACCGCCGAGCTGGAGAAGATACATCGTGAGAGGAGGAGATGCACCACCGAACCGAATGAGACACACTACTAGAGGAGAAGACACACCATCAAACCGAAGGAGATGCACAACTAGAGGAGGTAACATCAGCACTAGGAAACCCTGGAATGAGAGGAACATGGATACTCAGCCCTTATCCTTTTCCTTTAACTATTATATTATAATTTTTAGGGGTTTAAAGGGTTTTTATAGTTTAGTGTTATTTTTTAGGGTTTTTGGGTTTTTTAATGTTTCTAATGGATTATCTAGTTTTCAAAGTATTTAGTGGTTTTAGAGACATTTGGGGGTTTTTATGTGTCTAAGAAGATTTATGGATTTTGAATATTTCTATGCTTTTTAGGATTTTTATTTTTTTTATGATTTTTAAAGATTTTAGGGCTCTTATGGTTTTGAAGGTTATTTAGAATTTTTTTGTTTTTTAGGGGTATTGAGTGATTTTCTAATGTTTTTCTTATGGTTTTCTAGGGTTTTTGATGTTTTCATGATTTTTTGGGATTTTTATATATTTTTAGGATTTTTCTGATTTTTTTTTTATTGATTTTAGGGGATTATGGTTTTTGGGGTTTTTGGTTTTTAGAGTTTTTTTATTTTTATAAGGGGTTTTAGGTTTTATTGAGTTAAAAAAACATCAGGGTTTGAATGGTTTTTTTATATTTTTATATGTTTTTAGGTATTTTGTGTATTTCTAGGATTTTTATTGTTTTTAGAGATTTTAAGGTGTTATTAGAGGTGTTGGGTCTTTTTAGTGTTTTTAGTGTTTTTAGAATTTTAAGGATTTTTGTGGATTTTAAGTGTTGTAAGTTTTTTACAGTTTTCTTATGGGTGTTTAGGATTTTTAGGTTTTTTTATATTTTTGGGGATTTTAAAGAATTTTAAGGGTTTTGGCGGTCTTGTATTTTTTGGGTTATTTTTGGGATGCTATGGTCTTTTTAGGTTTTTTCCATTTTTTAGGGTTTTGTGGTATTATGTTTTTTTAATATTTTTTTAGGGTTTTTTTGGTATTTAGGGATCTTTATGTTTTTGAGGATTCTAAGGGATTATTTTGTTTTTTTATATTTTTAGGGTTTTTACGGTATTTGTGGGCTTTTATAGGTTTCTATATTTTTTATGGGTTTTTGGGCATGTATGTTTTTTTTCTTGTTTTTTAGGGTTTTTATTTATTTTTATAGTATTTATAACATTTTTAGGTGGTTAAACGGGTTTTTAGAGTTTTTTAGGTTTTCAAATTTTTATGGGATTTTAAGGTGTTTATGGGTTTTAAAAGTTTTATAGTTTTCATGGGTTTTAGGGTATTTTGAGTGTTTTTAGAGTTTTTAACACTATTTAGTTTTATAGTCATTTTAGTTTTTAAAGGTTTTCTTTGGGCTTTTTGGGATTTTATAGTTTTTTAAATTTTATTGATTTCATAGGGTTTTATGGATTTTTATGGTTTTTAGGTATTTTGAGGGATTGTACGTGGTTTTAGTGTTTTTAGGGTGTTTAGGGTTTCTATTTTCTTATGATTTTTTGGGTTTTAAGTGTTTTGATTGTTTTTAGTTTTTCTTAGGGGTTTTCAAGGTTTTTAGGGTTTTTATTTTTTTTTTGGATTTTTTGTCTCTTTTGGATTTTTATGGTTTTTAAGTTTTTTAGAAATTTTAAGTATTTTTGAGTGTTTTTGGACGTTATGGATTTTTGGGTCTCACGGGTTTTTTTTATTTTTTTAGGTTTTTTAAATTTTTAGTAGTATGTTGAATTTTTAGGGGTTTAAAAGAATTTAAAAGTTTTTAGTGGTTTGGGGGTGTTTATGGGTTTTTAGGGTATTTATGGTTTTTATGCGTTTTTATGTTTTTTAGGGTTTTAGGGTTTTTAGTGTTTTTTTTGTTTTTTTATGGTGTTAAGAATTTTCTAGGTTATCTAGGGGTTTTATGTGTTTTTAGGATTTTATGGTTTTCTTAAAGGCATTAAGGGTTTTTATATTTTTAAAAATGTATTGGGCACTTTTAGTATTTTAGGGGTTTTTTTGGGTTTTTATAACTTTTAGGGGTTTAGGTTTTTTTAGTGTCTTTAGAGATTATGACGGATTTTTTGGGTTTTTAAACATTTTTAGGGGTTTAGGTTTTTTAGTGCATTTAGAGGTTTTTACGGTTTATTATAATTTTTTTGAGTATTTTAATTATTTTTATGTTTTTACGGTTTTCATAATTTTCTTCAGGGATTAAAGGAGGTTTTGTGGTTTTTTTTATTTTGAAGTATTTTTTTGTATTTTTATCGTTTTTTATGTTTTTTTGGGGTTTTGATGGTTTTTAGGGTTTCTAGGGTTTTAAAGGTTTCTTGGGTTTTAGGGTCTTTTTGATCTTTTTATGGGTTTTATTGAGTTTTCTTGAGTTTTTATTATTTTATGTTTTTAAAGGGTTTTGAGACCTTATATTAGTTGTTATTATTTTTATCGGTATTAAAATTTTCTATTGTTTTTAGTGGTTTATGGTTTTAGGGCTTTTTTATTTTTATGGTCTTTTTATCATTTTATAGGTGTTTTATCATTTTAAGGATTTTTTATTGGTATTAAGTTTTTTCTGGTTTTTCATGTTTGCTTATGGGTTTTCACCATTTTTTGGCATTCTTTACGTTTTTAGGGGGATTAAAGATTTCTTAAGGAATTTTATGGGTTTTTATATTTTCTATGTTTGTAGTGTTTTTAGAGTTTTTTTTACGGTTTTAAATAATTTTTATGTTTTTTGGGGTTTATGTATTTTTAGGTTTTCATGGTTTTATTTGGATTTGTTTACGGATTTTCAGATTTTTTACATTTTATTTATTTTAATGTATTTTTTTATTTTTGACATTTTTTCAGTTTTTAGGGATTTTGATAATTTTTAAGGGTTTTTATGGTTTTTATGGTTATTTTTGGATTTTTGGGGGTTTTAGGGTTTTATGGATTTTTTGAGTTTTTAAAAAAAATTAATGGATTAATGGGTGTATATATTTTTTAGTGGGTTTTTAGGGGGTTTTTTGGGTTTTTTAAAGTTTTTAGTGGGTTTTATCGGTTTTCTGGTTTTCAATAACTTTTTTTGTTTTAGGGTATTTATGATTTTATTGGTTTTTCGAGTATTCTTAGGATTTTTTTGATTTTTTTCGGTTTTTTTAATTTTTATATATTTTTATGTAATTTTTTGAATTTTTATTATTTCTAGAGTTTTTGTAATATTTTATATCTTTAATGTTTTTTATGGTTTTGGGGTTTTAGGGATTTTACTGATTTTTATGTTTCTTCAAGGTTTTTATGTGTTTTCATGTTTCTATGGTTTTTGTAGTGGTATTAATGTTATTTGGGCATTTATTGTTTTGGTATTGTTAGCAAATTTTAGAAATTTAATGGGTTTTTTTGATTTTTAGGGAATTGGAGGGTTTTTTGAGGTTTTTGGGTTTTTATATTTTTTAGTGGAGTGACATTATGTTTTTTTAGTTTTTAAATGTTTTTATAGGGGTTTTCAGTTTTTTAGAGGTTTTTTTGTTTTTATGGTTTTTATGATCTTTATATTTTTTGGGATTTTGGGGGTTTTGGGGGATATTTTGGTTTTTGGGGTTTTTTGAATTTTTAGGTTTTTTTGGATTTTCATGGTTATTTCGAGTTTTTATGGGTTTTAGAGGGGTGTTTGGTTTTTAGCATTTTTAGTGATTTAAATGGTTATTAGAGTTTTTAGTGCGTTTTAAGGATTTTTATGGGTTTTTAGAATTTTTTAATGTGTTCTGGTTTTTATGGAGTTTTAGGATTTTACGTTTTTAGAGATTTTTTTAGGGATTTTTAGTATTTTGGTGGGTTTATTGAGTATTTAGTTATTTTTAAGGGGTTTTAATTTTTGTTTGGTTTTAACTGTTTGTATTTTTTTTGTTTTGAGTGGTTTTTTTAGTTTTTAGGGGTTTTAAGGGTTTTTAGAGATCGTTAATGTTTTTAGGGTTTTAAACGGTTTTAAGAGTTTTTTTGAGGTATTTTAGGATTTTATGGGTTTGTATGGTTTTTTTTGGTTATTTTGGGTTTTATGGTTTTTAGTGGGTTTTTGGGTTTTAATGCTCTTTTAGGATTTTTTAATTTTTCTAGAATTTTTTATATTTTTTAGGGGTATTAAATCATTTTAGTTTCTTAATTTTTTCCTATGGGTTTTTGGGGTTTTTACTATTTTATGTATTTTATGGGGTTTTTATGATTTTTGTTTCTTTTTATTATTTTTAGTGATATTGTGGTTTTTAGGGGTTTTTAGTGTTTTTAGTGTGTTTATGTGTTTGTAGCACTTTTTAGGTTTTTAGGGGTCTTAATTGTTTATAGTTTTTTTTGTTTTTCTTAATTTTTGATAGTGTTTTTAAGGGTCTATTATGTTTTTAAGGATTTTTTAAAAAAAAATTAGATTTTTTAGGATTATTAATGTTTTTAAGATTTTTATGGATTTGGAGTGTTTTTTTAAGTTTTTACAGTTTTCTTTGATTTGAGAATTTTTTAAACATTTATTGTTTTAAATTTTTTATAATGTTTTTTAAATTTTTGAGGAGTTAAATGGGTTTTTCTAGTTTTTAGTGATTTTTGGGTATTCATGGGTTTGTTTGTGGTTTTTAATTTTTAAGGGGTTTTTTTGGTTTTATGGGTTTTCATGGTTTTTATGGTCATTTAGGGATTTTTGGAGTTTTTAGAATTATTATGTTTTTAGGGGATTTATATGTATTTTCATATTTATGGTCTTCATAGGGTTTTGTTGGGTTTTATGGTTTTTTACATTTTTAGGGATATTTTTGGGGTTTTAAGAATTATTATTACTTTTAAAGTGTTTTTTGTTATTTTGAATGTTTTTTTGTTTTTTTAAACATTAGGTTTTTATGGTTTTTATGGTTTTTTGGGGTTTTAAGTGTTTTTAGGTATTAAATATTTTCGTTGTGTTTTTATGGTTCTTTTTT
Organism: Viscum album; assembly: GCA_963277665.1. NCBI lineage: Eukaryota > Viridiplantae > Streptophyta > Magnoliopsida > Santalales > Viscaceae > Viscum > Viscum album. The sequence goes on along the minus strand of OY728141.1, from coordinate 1,009,860,755 downwards.
TTCAAATTTTATGGATTTTTAATTCTTTTTTAAATTCTTTCTGGTTTTTATTATAATTAGGGATTTTTAGGGTTTTTAGGATTTTTTAGGGTTTTGGGTTTTAAATGTTGTTTTTTGTTTTTGGCATAAATTTTTAGTTTTTTTACAATTTTTATGTTTATTATATTTTTCAAAAAAATTGTTGTTTTAAAGGGTTTATTGTGTTTTTAGTCGTGTTTAGGGTTTTATGGGTTTTTAGGGTTTCAATAGTTTGATGTGGTTTTATATTTTTGCGGTTTTTAGGGTTTTTAGGATTTTCACTATCTTTTAGGTTTTTAGTGTTTATAAGTGTATTTAGGTTTTTAAGGTTTTGTTAGGGGTTTTACGGTTTTTACGGTTTTTTAGTTTTTGGGTATTTTAGGGATTTTTTTTGGATTTTATGGTTTTTTAGTGGTTTTCATAATTTTGAGGGGTTTAGAGTTCTTTAGGTTTTCAGGGGTTTTATCATTTTTTTGGGATTTATGGTTATTTTAATTTTTAGTGTATTTATTTTTTTTAGATTTTTTAATGCATTTAAGATATTAATTAGTTTTTAGAGATTTTAGTTTGTTTTTAGGTGTTTTATTGGTTTTATGGTTTTTATGGTTTTTTATGGTTTTTAGGATTTTTATGGTTTTTAGGGGTTTTAGGGTTATTATGGTCTTTAAGTATTTCTTTGATTTATTGGTTTTTTTGGGTGTTAACAATTTTTATATTTCCTTTTGTTTCCTTATGTTTTCTCAAGGATTTTTGGGTTTTTTATGTTTCTAAGTATTTTTAGGGATTTTAGGTTTTTTATAGGTTTTCAGGATTTTTATGGATTTTGAGGGATTTTACTGTTCTTAGAGTTTTTTTGGGTTTTTTATATTTTTATTGGGTTTAATGATTTAAGGGATTTTACATGTATTTTGGATTTTAATATATTCTTTTGGATTTTCAGGGTTCTTATGGGTTTTATTATTTTAGGAATTGTTACGTGTTTTTTGAAATTTTATGGATTTTTAGGGTTTTTAATTATTTTACGTTTTAACGGTTTTCTTAGATATTTTCAATGTCTTTAGATATTTTTACATTTTTAGGAACCATTAGGTTTTTTTAGGATTTTTAAGGTTTTTGGGGTTTTAGATATTTTGAGGGTTTTTAGGGTTTTATAGAATTTTTAGGGGTTTTTTTGTTTTTTTTTTGTTTTTAGGAACTTTTGCGTTTCTTAGGGTTTTAATAGTTTAAAAAATCAATGTTTTTAGGTTTTTATTAGTTTTCTGAGTTTTTAGTTTTTTTGTTTTTATAGGGTGTTATGGGTTTTTCATATTTTTAAGGGTTTTCATGGTTTTCAGGTTTTTTAATGTTCTTTGGGGTCTTTTTAGGGATTTGATATTTTTTTAGATTTTTTAGGGTTTTTAAATTATAATAGTTTTTTTAGGTTTTCTTTGGGTTTTTCTAGGTTTTTATTATTTTTTATGTTTTTAGGGGTTTTTAATTATTTTCTATAGTTTTTAGAGATTTTGAGGGTATTAGGGTTTCTTTAAGATTTATAAGTTTTTTTGTTTACGTTTTTATAGGTCTTTTTATAGTTTTTATATGTTTTCAATTTTTAATGTTTTCATTTTTTCTATTTTTTGGGTTTTTAGGGGTTTTATAAATATTGAGTGTTTTTAAGGCTTTTTATGGTTTATATGATTTCTATAGTTATTTTTGGTTTTTAGTGTTTTTGTGAGTTTTTAGTGTTTTTATGGTTTATTTGTTTTTTAACTTTTTAGGGGTTTAAATGGTTTTTAGTGTTTTTAGTGGTATTTTAGGTTTTCTATTTGTTTTTTTGGTTTTTTGGTATTTTAGGGTTTTTTTTCAATTTTTTCATTTTTTTTCTTTTTTGGGTTTTAATTGTTTTTAGTCTTTTATGTCTTTCTTAAAAATTTCATGGTTTTTATGGGTTTTTACCATTTTATTGATTTTTTGGAATTTTTTAAAATTTTTATGGGTTTGGTGGGTTTTAGATATTTTTTGGTTTTTATGGATTCAGGTTTTTTACTGGTTTAACGGTATTTATAGTTTTTTAGGTTTCTAGGGTTTTAAAATGTTTTCTGGTTTTTGTTGTTTTCTTAAGTGTTTTTTTGTGTTTTTTGTTTTTTGCATTTTTAGGGATTTTTATGGTTTTTAATATATTTATGGTTTTTATGGTTTTTAGGGAAATTGGAGGGGGACTTATGGTTTTTTTATTTTCTAGGGGTTTTTTTAGTTTGTAGTTTTTCTAATGGGTTTTATAGTCTCTTAATGTTTTTCTAGGATGAAAGTGTTTTTAGAGTTTTTAGTGGGTTATTATTAGTTTTAATGGGGTGTTTGGATTTTCTTAAATTTGTAATGGGTTTCTAAGAATTTTAAGAGTTTTTGTTTTGTTTTTAGGGTTTTTCTCTCGTTTTTAGTGTTTTTAGGTTTTTAGGGCTATTATGGGTTCTTTTTTTTTGATGTTTTTTCATTGGGGTTTTCTATTTTTTTATGGTTTTTTACATTTTTAGGGATTTTAGGGTATTTTTATGAATTTTTTGGTTTTTAGGGTTTTTAGGAAATTTTTGGGTTTTTTCGTTTATTGGTTTTTTAGGTTTTTAATGTTTATTTGGATTCATAGGGGTTTTATGTTATTTTCGGTTGATAAGGTTTTCTTTTTCTTTTTTAGGGTTTTTATAGATATTTCTCTTATTGTAATTTTAAGGTATTTTTTATGATTTTTATGGGTTTTATGGATTTTAGGGATTTTTAGGTTTTTCAAGGTTTTTATAATTTTATGGTTTTATGGATATTTTTTGGTTTTATGGTATTTTTAGAGAAATAAATCATTTTTAAATTTTATAACATTATTAGGGTTTTTTAGGGTTTTTTAGGGTTTTTTATTTTTCTTTTGTGGGTTTTGTAGTTTTTAGGGGTTTTTGGGTTCCTCAGTTTTCGAAGGATTTAATTTTTAGGGATTTTTATGAAATTTTATAGATTTTAAGGTTTTTTATATTTTTATGTATTTTGATTTTTTTTGTTTCCAAAATGATTTTTTGTGTTTTTATTGATGTTTGGGTTTTAGGGGGTTTATTTGATGTTAATGGTTTTTAAGGTATTTACATTTTTTGATTTTATTGGGGTTTAAAGGTATTCTATTTTTTCTAGTAGTTTTTATGGGTTTTAGGTTTTTTTAGGGTCTTTTTATTGTTTTTAGGGGTTTTAGATTATTTTTGGTTTTCGAGGTGTTAAATGTTTTTAGGTTTTTTAACATCTTCATATGTTTTTCCATGTTTTTATGGGATTTTGTGATTTCATGGATTCTTATGGATTTTTTACGATTTTTATGTTTTTTAGTGTTTCTTCTGATTTAAAGGGTTTTATGGTTTTTGAGGTTTTCAAGGTTTTTAGCATTTTTTACATTTTAGGGATTTAATGTGTTTTTCTGTTTTAATGGTTTTCTTAGGAGGATTCATGATATATAGGCATGTTAATGTTTTTAGTTATTCTCAATGATTTTATAGTACTTATAGGGTATTAGAGTTTTAATCAATTTTGAGGGTATTATGGTTTTTTAGGGTTTTTAGGGTTTTATTGGATTTTTGATTTTTTTAGTATTTTAGGGGTTTTAATGGGTTTTAGAGTTTTTTGATGTTTTTTGGGGTTTAATGGGTTTTAAGAGTTGTAATGGGTTTTATGGTTTTAATTTTTTTGGTTATTACGGTTTTTATGTGTTTATATGGTTTTTAGGGGTTATTATGATTTTTATAGTCTTTTAGGGTTTTTAGTGTTTTTATCATTATTTGTTTTTTTTTGGATTTTAAGTGTATACGTATTCCATATTTTCGTTGTTTGTTTTTTCAAGTTTTTTATGTTTTTAGAGATTTTAGCGGTTTTTATGAATATTTATGGTATTTTATAGTTTTTTGGGAATATTGAGGGATTTAAAGGGTTTTTTTGGGTTTTTTGGGTTTCATGGTATTTTTGGGTTTTAGGTTTTTTGGGTTTTTTATTATTTTTAGGGTTTTAAGAGTTTTTTTAACATTTTTAGATTTTCAAAGGGTCTTCATACTTTTTAGTGGTTTATAGTATTTTTATGATTTTTTAGGTTTTCCAAGGATTACAGGGTTTTTATAGTCTTTATGGGGTTTAAGTTGTTTAGGGTATTTTTAGGGTTTTTTGAGAATTTAGCATCGTTTAGGATTTTAGGTTTTTTATGTGTTTAATGAATTTAATGTATTCGTCGGTTTTTTAGCCTTTTTGGGTTTTTTGGGTTTTTTATGGATTTTTATGATTTTATGTTTTTTTTTATTATTTTAAGGGATATTAAAGTTTTTTACAGTTTTTTATAGTTTTTAGGGTTTTAGGGTGTCTACCTATTTTAGGTTGCTAAAGGGATTTTAGGTTTTTTATGTTTTTATTGTCTTCTTACTATTTTTCATGGTTTTTAGGTTATTTACATTTTTTTGATTTTTTTGATTTTTATGGTTTTTAGGGTTTTTGGGGTTTTGATGGGTTTATGGTTTTTTATATTTTCTGTGGATTTTTGTGTGGTATTTAATCTGTTTTTGGAGTTTTTTAGGGTTCAAAACTTTTTTATATTCTTTATACATTTTTACGGGCATAAATGATTTTTAGTGTTTTTAGTGGGTTTTCATGATTTTTAGGGGATTCTAGGGGTTTTAAGTGTTTTTAAGATTTTATGGTTTTCTTAAAGGCATTAAGGGTTTTTATATTTTTAGTAATTTTTTGGGTTCTTTTAGTATTTTATGGGTATTTTTGGGTTTTTAGATATTTTTAAGGGTTTAGGTTTTTTTAGTGTCTTTAGAGATTATTTAGGTTTTTTGGGTTTTTAAACATTTTTAGGGGTTTAGGTTTTTTAGTGTTTTTAGAGGTTTTTACGGTTTATTATATTTTTTTGGTTTTTTATGTATTTTAATTATTTTTATGTTTTTACGGTTTTCATAATATTCTTTAGGGTATAAAGGAGGTTTTATGTTTTTTTGTATTTTGAAGTATTTTTTATTATTTTTATCATTTTTTAAGTTTTTTTATGGTTTTTGATGGTTTTTAGGGTATTTAGGGTTTTAATGGTTTCCTGGGTTTTAGGGTCTTTTGAGCTTTTTATGGGTAATTTGAGTTTTCTTGAGTTTTTATTATTTTTCAGGTTTTAAAGTGTTTGAGAGCATATAGTAGTTGTTATGATTTTTATGGGTTTTCAAATTTAGTATTGTTTTTATGGGTTTATGGTTGTTAGGTATTTTTTTTGTTTTTAGGGTCTTTTTATCATTTTCTAGGTGTTTTATCATTTTTAGGATTTTTTATTGGTGTTAATTGTTTTTGGATTTTTCATGCTTTCTTTTGGGTTTTTACCATTTTTAGGGATTATTTATGTTTTTAGGGTAAGGAAGGCTCAGGTCCAGGCTATTCCTAGAACCCCCCCCCCCAAAAAAAGTTATTAAATGAAAAGACATAGACATTGCAGACAGGGGAGGGGAGGGATCCACCGATCCACACCCAAAACCGCTTATGACCTCAGCCCCGAAGGCCACAGAAAGAAAGGAAGAAAATAAAAACGCAAAAACAAACAAGTCAAAAAGTCCAAAAGGGAAAGAACAAAAGGGGTGGATCATTCAACATTGCCACCAAAATCCCACATCTCCGCACCTCGAAACCCCATGCCCACACCAAAGCCGTCGCCCACATCAGCAAAACTAAAATCTGACTCAGCAACCATGTCCGTTGAGTCCCATACAGACTCAAAATTCTCTTACATGCCAAGCTTGGATAGCAGCTTCATCCTAGCCTTCCCTTGCTTTGCAGAAATTGAAATCCACTCTGACTTATTCACCTTTAGATTAAGTCTGACAGCTCGTGAAGAGGCCCTAGTTTCCATGGGACGTGGGAGGGAAAAGTAATCCTTCCTCCGTCTTTGTCTCGGAGGGGCATAAGGGGATCCAGCTGCAACACCCACCTTCGCACAAGTGACAACATCACTGACAGCCGATGCTTCCTTCCCTTTCGTACATTCTGACCTAGAATTTTCAGCACCTACTTCGGTACTTTTCTCCTTTGACCTAGCCATAGCAGAGTTTATCCGGCGATTAGACTCAGCAAACCTCTCCCCAAGACTCTCAGCTTCACCCTCATGTAGGAACCTTTCCTGTTCTACCCACACCATCTCATGCAAATACACACAAAAAACATCAGCAGAGGGGACACCATGAAAAACCATAGCCCTCTGCAGGTCCATGGACGGACCACCAGCATCGCCAGCATTTCCCGGAAGAGGGATAAAGAACTGTCCACTGGGAGGATCCTCAGCACCGCTTGTGCTGTCAGAGGTAGGAGATGACCCAGGCCTCATGTTAGGTCCCCCCACACCTGGACACCCGGACCGAACCATAGGGGAATCATGCCAGTTCATGTATGGCACCCTAGGGATCTAGGTCTCTTCATTCACCATAGACCTTTCCTCAGCTGAAGACAAGCTCCACTCATCCCCATTCTTCGGGCCCTGAGCAACCACTTCCTCCTTCATAACATCTGCCACCAGCACATCCACCACGACAGGCTCAGCCAAGGCTGCAACCTGAAAGTTGTTTGGAGAAATCACAACACCCTCAATTGCTGGAATGGATCCATCAGTGATCTCATTAACCTTCAAGACAACTATATCATCTCGTTCCAGATCCAGAGAACAGGGATCCTCCACATATTCTTTCCAGATGCCCATCACAACAGTCTTCCCTAAATCTCTCTGCCTCTTAGGGGAGTCACCACACCCATGAACACCTTCACCAGAAACCCGATTATCCCTCTCAGCCAGAAGCACTTCCCCCTCATTAGTATTTCCCGAAACACCAGCACCTCCAGCCAGACTCACAATGAAACCACTCGAATCCATCAGGGCCACCTCTAAATCACTTCCAGCCAGCAAAGCAGATGATCAGGGAACTTCAGCATTCACAGGTTTGGAAGAAACCACCCCCTTTGTCCCATTCACCTCCACTGGAGGGAGAATAATCTCACTAGAAGACATGAGAGCCAGAGAACCACCACCTCTGACAATGCCAGAGCAGCCTCCAGAGTGATCGATGGGCCCAAAACTCCAACAAGAAGAGAAGAAAACCAGCCATTGATCAAAGATGACGGGCTGTCACCACCTGAGTTCTTCCCCCACTACAATCCAGACAGTATCCACAGGATACTTCGATGCATCAATTTCAGCAAAAGCCCTTGGTTTAACTGGATGACAAAGTGCCCTATTCATACTGTCCACACAAAGGAACCTCCCCACCAAATTCCCAAGCATCGAAATAATATATATATTTTGAAAGGGAATGGGAAGATCAGGAAATATCACAAAGATATTTTGGTATTCTTAGGATTTTTTTTGGTTTTTTAGGTTTTTTAAATTTTTAGCTATTTTTATGTAATTTTTTGAATTTCTATTATTTTTAGAGTTTTAGTAAAATTTTGGATCTTTAGTGTTTTTTATAGTTTTTTGGGTTTTAGGGTTTTTAGTGTTTTAATTTCTCATCAAGGTTTTTATGTGTTTTCATGTTTATATGGGTTTTTGTAGTGGTATTAATGTTTTTTTCGGCATTTTTTCTTTTGGTATTTTTAGCGAATTTTAGAAATTTAATGCTTTTTTTGGATTTTTTGGGAATTTGAAAGTTTTTTTATGTTGTTCGGTTTTTATATTTTTCAGTGGAGTGACTTTATGTTTTTTAGTTTCGTAAGGTTTTTATAGGGGTTTTCAGTATTTTTAGATGTTTTTATATTTTTATGGGTTTTAGGGTTTTTTATGATGTTTATATTTTTTGGGATATTGGGGGTTTTGGGGGATTTTTTGGTTTTTGGGGTTTTGGGGTTTTTTGAATTTTTAAGTTTTTTGTATGTTTATGGTTATTTAGAGTTTGTATGGGTTTTAGAGGGTTTGTTGGTTTTTAACTTTTTTAGGGATTTATATGGTTTTTAGAGTTTTTAGTGTGTATAAGGGTTTTTCTAGGTTTTTAGCATTTTTAAATGTTTTTTAAGGGGTTTTAGGATTTTATGTTATTAGTGATTTTTTATGGATTTTTAATATTTTTGGGGGTTTATTGATTATTTAGTTATTTTTAAGAGGTTTTCATTTTTTTGGATGTTAACTGATTGTATTTTTTTTGTTTTGAGTGGGTTTTTAAGTTTTTAGGGGTTTTAAGGGATTTTAGAGATCGTTAATGTTTTTATGGTTTTAAATGGTTTTAAGAGTTTTTTGAGGGATTTTATGTTTTTATGGTTTTTATGGTTTTTAAGGTTTTATTGGGATTTATGGTTTTTAGTGGTTTTTTTGGTTTTAATGTTATTTTAGGATTTTTTTAGTGTTTCTAGAATTTTCTATATTTTTTATGGGTATTAAATGATTTTAATTTCTTAATTTTTTCATAGCAGTTTTCGGGGGGTTTTACTATTTTAGGTATTTTATGGGGTTTTATGATTTTTGTTTATTTTTATTGTTTTTAAGTATTTTGAGGTTTTTAGGGGTTTTTAATGTTTTTAGTGTGTTTTTTTGTTAGGGCACTTTTTAGGTTTTTAGGGGCCTTAATTGTTTTTATATTTTTATGTTTTTCTTAATTTTTGATAGTGTTTTTAAGGGTCTATTATGTTTTTAAGGATTTTAAGGATTATTTTTAGATTTTTTAGGATTATTATGGATTTTGAGATTTTTAAGGAATTTGTGTGTTTATAGGTTTTTACATTTTTCTTTGATTTGAGCATTTTTTAAAACATTTATGGTTTTCAATGTTTTGTATAGTTTTTAAAATTTTTGAGGAGTTAAATGGGGTTTTTTATATTTTAGTGATTTTTGAGTATTCATGGGTTTTTAGGGGTTTTTAATTTTTAGGGTTTTTTTGGGTTTTCATGGATTTTATGGTCTTTTAGGGTTTTTTGGAGTTTTTAGAATTTTTATGTTTTTAGGGGATTTATGTGTAATTTCTTTTTTATGTTCTTCATAAGGTTTTGTGGGGTTTTAGGGTTTTTTACATTTTTAGGGATATTTATGGGTTTTTAAGAATTATTATTATTTTTAATGGGTTTTTTATTATTTTGAATGTTTTTTTTTGGGTTTTTTTGAACTTTAGGGTTTTTAGGTTTTTTATGGTTTTTTGGGGTTTTATGTTTTTTTTAGGTATTAAATATTTTTTTTTTGTGTTTTAATGGTTCTTTTTTTATAATTCTATGGATTTTTAATTATTTTTTAAACTTTTTATGGTTTTTATGATTTTTAGGTATTTTTAGGGTTTTTTGGATTTTTTAGGGTTTTGGGTTTTATATGTTTTTTTGTTTTTGGCTTAAATTTTTAGTTTTTTTTTCAATTTTTATGTTTTTTATATTTTTTTAAAAAATAGTTGGTTTAATGGGTTTATAGTGTTTTTAGTGATGTTTAGAGTTTTATGGGTTTTTATGCTTTCAATAGTTTTATGTGGTTTTATATTTTTTGGGTTTTAAGGGTTTTTAGTATTTTTACTGTCTTTTAGGATTTTTAGATTTATAAGTGTATTTCGGTTTTTATGGTTTTGTTAGGGTTTTTAGGGTTTCAGGGTTTTTTAGTTTTTAGGTATTTTAGGTATTTGTTTTCGGATTTTATGGGTTTTTAGTGGTTTTCGGAATTTTGAGGGGTTTAGTGTTTTTTAGGTTTTCAGGGGTTTTATCATTTTTTTTGGTATTCAGGGTTATTTTAATTTTTAGTGTATTTATTTTTATAGAGTTTTTTAATTTATTTAATATTTTAAATAGTTTTTAGATATTTTAGTTTGTTTTTTGGTGTTTTATTGGATTTATGGTTTTTTATGGTTTTTAGGCTATTTATGGTTTTTAGGGGTTTCAGGGTATTTATGGCCTTTAAGTGTTTCATTAATTTTTTTGGTTTTTTGGTGTATTAAAAATTTTATATTTCTTTAGTTTCCTTAATGTTTTCAAGGATTTTTGGGTTTCTTATATTTTTGAGTATTTTTAGGGATTTTTTGGATTTTTATAGGTTTTCAATATTTTTATGGATTTTGATGGATTTTACTATTCTTAGAGTTTTTGGGGTTTTCTATATTTTTAGTGGGTTTAGCGATTTTTGGGTTTTTACATGTATTATGGTTTTTAATATTTTCTTTTGGTTTGCTCAGGGTTTTTAGGGGTTTTATGATTTTAGGAATTTTTACCTATTTTTTGAAATTTTATGGATTTTTAGGGTTTTTAGTTATTATACGTTTTAATGATTTTCTTAGAGATTTTCAAATTTTTTTGATATTTTTAAATTTTTAGGTACGATTATGGTTTTTTAGAATTTTTTTGGTTTTTGGGGTTTTAGATATTTTGAGGGTTTTTAGGGTTTCATAGGATTTTTAGGGGTTTTTTTGTTTTTTTTGTTTTTAGGAATTTTTGAATTTCTTAGGGTTTTAATAGTTTAAAAAAATCAATGTTTTTAATGTTTTAATGTTTTTTTTGGGTTTTTATGGTTGTTTACATTTTTAGGTATTTTTATGATTTTTCTGGTTTTTAGGGGTTTTATAAATTTTGTGGGTTTTATGGATTTTTACGGTTTATATGATTTCCATAGTTATTTTTGGTTTTTAGTTTTTTTTTGTGAGTTTTTAGAGTTTTTTTAACTTTTTAGGGGTTTAAAAGGTTTTCTAATGTTTTTAGTGGTATTTTAGGTTTTTTATTTTTTTTGGTTTTTTGGTATTTTAGGGTCTTTTAGATTTTATTTTATTTTTGGGTCATTTTTGGGTTTTAATTGTTTGTAGTCTTTTATGTCTTTCTTAAAAATTTCGTGGTTTTTATGGGTTTTTAACTTTTTATGGATTTTTTTGAATTTTTTAGAAATTTTATGGGTTTTGTGGTTTTTTTTATATTTTTAGGTTTTTATGGTTTCAGGGTTTTTACTAGTTTAACCGTATATATCCTTTTTTAGGTTTCTCGGGTTTTAAAATGTTTTTTGTTTTTTGTTGTTTTCTTAAGTGTTTTTTTTTGTTGTTAGGTTTTTTACATTTTTAGTGATTTTTATGATATTTTAAGATATTTATGGTGTTTAGAGTTTTTATGGAAATTGGAGGGGGACTTAATTTTTTTTATTTTCTAGGGGTTTTTTGAGTTTTTTGGTTTTCTAAGGGGTTTTATAGACTCTTAATGTTTTTTTGGGTTTAAAGTGTTTATAGAGTTTTTAGTGGGTTTTTATTAGTTTTTATGGGGTTTTTGGATTTTTATAAATTTTTAATGGGTTTCTATGAATTTTAAGAGTTTTGGTTTCTTTTTAGGGTTTTGATCAAGTTTTTAGTTTTTTTTATATTTTTATAGCTATTATGGGTTCTTAGGTTTTTTATGGTTTTTCATTAGGGTTTTCTTTTTTTATGGTTTTTTACATTTTTAGGGATTTTAGCGTATTTTTATGATTTTTTGGTTTTTAGGGTTTTTTGAGAATTTTAGGGTTTTTTGGTTTTTTAGGTTTTTAATGTTTATTCGGATTCTTAGGGGTTTTATGTTATTTTCGGTTGAAGAGGATTTCTTTGCCTTTTTTAGGATTTTTATAGTTATTTTCGCGTTTTGGAATTTTAAGGTTATTTTTAAGTTTTATGGGTTTTAGGGATTTTGAAGGATTTCAAGGTTTTTATAATTTTAGGGTTTTATGGATATTTTTTGGTTTTATGGTATTTTTAGGGCAATAAATCATTTTTAAATTTTATAACATTTTATGGTTTTTATGGGTTTTGAGGGGTTTTTATTGTTTTGGTGGGTTTTGTGGTTTTTAAAGGTTTTTGGGTACTTCGGTTTTTGACGGTTTTAATTTTTATGGATTTTATGAATTTTATGGATTTTTAAGGATTTTTATATTTTTAGGTATTTTGAGTTTTTTGTTTCCAAATTATTTTTTGTGTTTTTATGGTTTTTTGGGTTTTAGGCAGTTTATTTGATATTTATTGTTTTTAAGGTATTTACATTTTTTGATGTTTTGGGGTTTAAAGGTATTCTATTTTTTCTAGTAGTTTTTAGGGTTTTTAGGTTTTTTAGGGTCTTTTTATTGTTTTTAGGGGTTTTATATTATTTTTGGTTTTTGGGGTGTTAAATGTTTTTAGTTTTTTAACTTTTTCATATGTTTTTCCATGTTTTTATGGGTTTTTTTTGTTTTCATGGATTCTTATCGATTTTTTACGATTTTTATGTTTTTTAGTGTCTCTTCTGATTTTAATGGTTTTATGGTTTTTTAGGTTTTTGGGGTTTTTAGCATTTTTTACATTTTAGGGACGTAAAGTGTTTTTTTTCTGTAATGGTTTTCTTAAGAGGATTCTTGATATTTAGGGATGTTAATGTTTTTAGTTATTCTTAATGATTTATTAGTATTTATAGGGTTTAAGGGTTTTAATCAATTTTGAGGGTATTATGGTTTTTTAGGGTTTCTAGGGTTTTATTGGATTTAGGGTTTTTTTAGTATTTTACGAATTTTAAGGGGTTTTAGAGTTTTTTGAGGTTTAAAGAGTTTTAAGAGTTTTAATAGGTTTTACGGTTTTAATTTTTTTTTGTTATTAAGGTTTTTATGTGTTTATATGGTTTTAGGGGTTATTATGATTTTTATAGTCTTTAGGGGTTTTTAGTGTTTTTATCATTATTTGATTTTTTTTGGATTTTAAGTGTTTATGTTTTCAATATTTTCTTTTTTTGTATTTTCGGGTTTTTTATGTTTTTAGAGATTTTAAGGGTTTTATGAATATTTCTGTTATTTTATGGTTTTTGGGGATATTGACTGATTTAAAGGGGTTTTTTGGGTTTTTTTTATTTAAGGGTTTTAAGCGTATTTTTAACATTTTTAGGGTTTAAAAAGGTTTTTATACTTTTTAGTGGTTTATAGTATTTTAATGAATTTTTAGGTTTTCCAAGGATTACAGCGTTTTTATAGTCTTTAGGGGGTTTAGGTTGTTCAGGGTCTTTTTAGGGTTTTGTAGATTTTAGCATCGTTTAGGTTTTTATGTTTTTTATGTGTTTTTAGGAATTTAATGTATTCATATGGTTTTTTAGGTTTTTTTGGGTTTTTTGATTTTTTTATGGATTTTTATGATTTTAAGTTTTTTTATTGTTTTAAGGGATATTAAATTTTTTTCAGTTTTTTATAGTTTTTAGGGTTTTAGGGTATCTACCTTTTTCAGGATACTAAAGGGATTTTTGGTTTTTTATGTTTTTATTATCTTCTTACTATTTTTCATGGTTTTTAGGTTATTTACATTTTTTGGACTTTTAGTATTTTTATGGTTTTTAGGGTTTTTAATGGTTTTGATGGGTTTATGGTTGTTTATATTTTTTGTGGATTTTTGTGGGGATATAATCCGTTTTTTGAGTTTTTTAGGGTTCAAATATTTTTTATATTTTTTATATATTTTTACGATAATAAAGGATTTTTAAATTTTTTAGTGGGTTTTCATGATTTTTAGGGGTTTTAATGGGTTTTAACATTTGTTGGGGTTTTTATGTTATTTTAAGAGTTTTTAGGGTACTTTTTTAGTTTTATAGTATTTTAAGTACATTTTAGGATTTTTAGGGGACTTATGATTTTTTATGATTTTATGGTTTTCTTATGTTTATCCAGGGTTTTATTTTCATTTTTAAGTATTTATAGGTATTTTTTAGATTTTTATGGATTTTTAGTGTTTTTAGGGATTTTGATGATTTATATGTGTTTTAGGGATTTATAGTTTTTTAAGTTATTTCGCATATTTTTTTATTTTTTAGGGGCTTTAGATTTTTAGGTTTTATTGTTTTTCTTATGGTTTTTTGGGTTTTTAGGGTTTCATACGTTTGTAGGTATTTTATGGCTCTTTTTGGATTTTTAAGGGATTTAAGGTATTTTATGGTTTCCTTGGACTTTGGATTTTTTGATAAGTTTTTTAGGATTTTATGGTATTTTAATATTTTTTATTATTTTAAGTGGTTTAACAATTTTTTAGAGTTTTAGTCGATTTTAGGGTCTTTATTGGTTTTAGAGTTTTTTAATTTTATTAGGGTTTATATTGCTTTTGGGGTTTTTAGTGTTTCTAGGTTTTTTCAATAGGAAGTGAGACATGAGTTGGTCACCCAACCCATACCTCAGAAAAAATTATCTAAGAGGGTAATGGTTACAAGGGATGCATGAGGTGTAATAAACATCCACCATCATTAAATTGAAAGTGGTAACACACAGATTTACAAGAAATCACAAAATACAGAGAATGAAAAGGAATAGTTAAACTCTATAAAAGCCATTTGACAACATATATCAATTCAAAAATATAAAATATTATGCTCCCTCAATTTATATGCATTGAGGATGCCAAAAATTGACCATGTTCTATCATTAATCCATAATTATTCTGGATAACCCGCAACCCTTTCAAGAACATCAGTCTAAAAGTCCATGTACAAACAATTACCCATTATAAATTTGATTAGAGTGGGAAAAATTAGACATCAAGCCACCAGCATATCCTCTCCTATAGAAAACAATGTTAGCACAAAACAACATGAGCCCTTGAAGTCGCCTAAAGAAACATTTAATCCTCAAATTTGATATGTCCTTTAGAAATTAAATCATTATTGCAGCAGAATTCATATATCAGTGAGTTGAATTTGTTAAAATTATTAAAAGAATTTGGATTCAGATAAAATGGATAAAACATATTGCATAAAATCTGTCTAAAAGAGCATTCCAATAGCCCAGAAATTATTACAATCAATGAAGGATTCCACTTAAAATGCACTTAACAATATTCCAAAAAATAACCAACAAAAATGATAAAAAATGATCCATACATCAGAATTGATATCCTTCTTCTATCAGACATAATATACCATAGAGTTCAAACTTCAAAAGATTCCATACTTCTGTAGTTGATGATCCAGGTATTTATTGTGCATCCAGAGTAAAAATAAAAACCATTGAGTCCAGATCAATATTTCTATAGTCCTCAAAGTTAGAATCATGCTAATCATTTCCAATTTTCAATCAACTAAATAGTGGAATCGCAAATTACAGGGACAAAAATGTTAACATGCCACCAAATAAACCTCTTCATTTTATTCAATGAACAAAAAATAATAAATATTAAATTTAAGATAGTGAAATTGTCGAATCATATCTTCACAATTATCCACCCTTTAAAATTCTTTTATCCAGAATCTATAAGTATTTTCAAGAACTAATCAAATCAATTGATTATTGTAGAAAACCCAGTAAAAATATGAAAAAACCTCTAAACTCAGTTGAATAAAATATACAGCACAATAAAACATCATAGAAAATTAAAAACACCAAACCAAAGATCCCAAAAACATTAGAAAAAAGCATCAAAAATAGATTTACATTCATATGGGACTCAAAGCTGTTGAAGAACTAAGGAAGGAAAAATAAGTGTAATTTCCATGGAATTTACTTATAATTGATGTTGAGATTTCACTTTAATTCCTCCACCATTTTAGAAAGCATTTACTTTCTGATTTGAAGGTAGTATTCTACATAAAGTTCACCATCAATGTGTTTTTGTAGAACAAATGCATCTTCTTCCTATCACCATGTTTCCAAATCATCCCTAATGTCCACGTCAATCATATATTCATATCTCAAAGTGGGGTAAAAATCATCATAAAAAATTATTTCTTTAAAATAATCTTCCCCATATGGAGAGAAAGTAGGATTAACATCAATAGGTTGAGGTTGAATATATTATTTTTGTGTCCTAGTTTCCTCAAAAGATATAGTAATAATTGTTATTTAATGATTGGAATAATCTCTATGTTTATGGGTTTTCATGGGATTTTGGGTGATGTATACATCTGAATCAATCATCGCCCTTTTACATTTACTAAAACTTTTCATGAAATAATAATCTTCAATCTGAGAAGATTTCTTATATTCATCAGGTAATGATTCACTATATTCAGAATGTATACTCTTGTCTTCCTCTTGTAAAGATTGAAAGGCACCTGAAATCTAAAACATTAGAGGGTTATTTTTTCAAATATCTTCCTTATCTTCATGGAAAAAATGTGTATTACAAATTGTATAATCAGGTCGATAGGGATCAACAGGAAAGGGATGAGACATAGAAGGATCTATCAAAATATGATTAAATTCCTAACAAAGAACATTCATATTATATGAAGGGAATGAATGATAAATTTATTTATACTATCATTTTTTAACCCAGGTTTACTTTTATCTACTAAGTGGACATGTAACATTATCCATGATTCTATATTCCTTTGAGGAAAAAAAAATTTATGGAATTTTCTACAATAAATTGGAGGGTTTTAAAAAACAACATCCTGAAGGAATCAATGTCATCATTTTGGATCCAAATGTGGGGTGGAATACATTGAGTGATATCAATTTCATCACAGACTCTAGAAATAAAATGTTAAGATAGAATTTTTGTAGAATTATTTAATTTAAGACGATTCTTAATTAATATTAAAACTAAAAAAGGGGCCTCCTATTTGAAAAAATGTAGTGGTGAGCCAGGGTACCCTAACAAGATGGGAGAAATGGGAGGCTCAATATCAGTGAAACAATCAAGGGAACATTTCAATACCTTCATGAAACATCCATAGTAAGACTAGGAAACTATCTTCAAAATCTAATTTTATTAATTTTCAAATGTGAATTGAAATGAAAAATGTGAATAATTCAATAGGCCAACATTAATGTTCATGAATCCAATTTCTTCTAGGGGTTTTACTAGGAAATAGATTATGTTTAAATGCCCGATAAAATTTCCAAAAATAAAAAGTGTATATTAGAGGAAATAATTTGTATATAATATTTCTATAAATAAAAAGATGTAAGACCTATATGTTGAAATTTCATTAATTTGATGTGCTAGTCTATAGAATATATAAGGGGATGTGGCTAATGATTTCTCCCAAAAATGATGTCTGTGAAGGATTTTTGATTTTTACTTCGAGTTCTTCATTGTTTTCTCAATGTTGTCATCATTAGTGAATCTATATACCATTATTTTGTGGTTTCTTCAGAGTTTTAGTATCAATTTAGTGGTTTTAAGGTTTTTATCATTTTTTAGGATTTTTGTGGATTTGGCTTGTTTTTAGGACATTGTGGTTTTCTTGGGTTTATTTAGTGATTTTAATGTTTTCTCATTTTTTGGGGTTTTGGGATTTTTTAAGATTTATATTGATTTTGGAGTTTTAGGGATTCTGGGGGTTTTAGTATTTTTTATATTTTTTAGCATTATTTTTTTTTGGATTTTAAGTGTTTCTATAATTTTAAGGTTCTCTTAGGTGTTTTCAAGTTTTTATGTTTTTTTGTTTTTGGGGATTTTCAAGGATTTCTTAGGTTTTTAATTTTTTATAGGATTCTCGATAATTATAAGGATTTTAATATTTTTAGGGTTTTTTGGTTTTGAATGGTTTTTTGGGGTGTTGGGTTTTATTGAGTGTTTTTTGGGGTTTTAAGGTTTCTTAGCATTTTTTTACATTTTTTGATTTTTAAATTTTTTTTAGTAGTTATTTTGTTTTTAAATATTTTATGGGTTTTTAGGAATTTTATGGTTTGAGGGGTTTAATGGTATTTACACGATTTTAGGGTTTTAGGGTATTTTTGGTTTTATGGTTTTTAGCATTTTTTAGTGTTTTTAGGGTTTTTAATTGTTTTTATATTTTTTTGTTTTTCTTAGGTGTTTTCAGCGAGTTTGTGGTTTTTTACCATTTTAAGTATTTTTTGGGGTTTTTGGGACTTTTATTGTTTTTAGGGATTTTGAGGGTTTTTAGGGTTTTTAGGGGTTTTAGGTTTTTTAGGTAGTTTGTTTTTTAGGATTTACGGTTATTAAGAGTTTCTCGGTTTCTAGGTTTTCTTTGGGTTTTTAGGGTTTTTAGGTTTTTTTATGATTTTAGGGATTTTGATTTATTTTTTAGAGTTTTTATTATTTTAGGTGTTTTGGTGATTTTGAGTATTGTCATGGATTTTAGGAAGATTTACATTTTTTAATGTTTTTTAGGTTTTTTGTTGTTTTTTATTTTTTTAGGCTTTTAAGGTTTTAGATTTTTAATGTTTTTAAGGATTTTATTTTTTTTTACTGTTTTTAGTGGTAATTTAAAATTTTATGGGTTTTAGGATTTTCTAAGGATTTATGTATTTTTAAAAATATAGGGTGTGTAGGGATTTTAGGGTTTTTAGGGTTTTTAGACTTTTTATGTTTTTAGGTGTTTTATATGTTTTTAGATTTTAATGTTTTTAACAGATTTTCAGGGATTCTTTGGGTTTTTACATTTTAGGGGTTTAATTTAATTTTTATAGATTTTATGGGTTTTTAGTGTTTTTATGGACTTCGGGGGGGGGGGGGGGGGGGTTTAGTGTTTTTTTGGTTTCTAGGGGTTTTTGTTTTTTGTTTTTTAGGGGGTTTTAGGTTTTTTATGGTTTTATGGTTTTCATAAGGGTTTTATTGTTTTTAAGTTTTTTTATGTTAATAGTAATTTTTAGTGATTTTATAGAATTTATATTGTTTTTCGTGGTTTCCTAGAATTTTTAGTTTTTTTGGGTTTTCTTTGTATTATGGGTTTTATTTTTTTTTGTTTTACGTGTTTTTTTTTTGAGTTTTTATGGTAGAACGGTTTTTTATGTGTTTACAAATTTTATCGGTTTAAAGTGTTTTAGAGTTTTTAGTGGGTTTTAGGGGTTTTATTGGTTTCTAATGTTCTAGGGTTTGTTGGTTTTTATGTTTTTAGGGGATATTAGGAATTTTGTGGTCTTTTCAGAATTTTTAGGTTTTTAAATATTTTTAGGTTATTTAGGAGTATTGAATGTTTTCTGATTTTTATGGTTTTCACAAGATTTTTAATAGTTCTTATGGTTTTATAAGTTTATAAAGATTTTTAGGGATTTTTTATTATATTTATCTATTTTAGATGTTTTAGGTGTTTTTTATTTTTTAGGGGTATTATAATGTTCATGATATTTTGGGTTTTAACATTTTTAGGGTTTTTACAGGTTTATTGAGTCTTTATGGTTTTATGGTTTTATTGTGTTTTTACATGCTTTTATGGTTTTATGGTTTTTTATATATTTTTTAATATTTCTAGGGTTTTATGGTATTTACAGATTATGATGGATTTTAATGTTTTTATGGTTTTTTGGGTTCTTATGTTATTTTTAAATTTTTCCGCTTTTATGAGTTTTTTAGGGTTTTAAAGGATTTTCAATGTTTTTAAATTTTTTTAAGGGTTTAAATTGTATTTAGAGTTTTTATTGGTTTTTAGGGTTTTCTACAGGTTTAGGGGTTTTTAATGACCTAGGGGGTATTTACATTTTTAGGGTTTTTTCTGGTTTTAGGGGTTTTTAGAGTTTTTAGGGTTTTTTATGGTTTTTAATGTTTTTAGGTGTTTTATGTGTTTTTATGTATTTAAGGATATACTTAGGTTTTTCATAGTTTTTAGGGTTTTTTATGTTTTTATGGATTTATTATGCTTTTTTGTATTTTTTGGGATTTTTAGGGATTTAGGAATTCTAAGGGTTTTATGTTTTTTGGGTTTTTGGGTTTTTAGTGTTATAAGCATTTTTAGGGTTATAAAGTGTTTCTATGTTTTTAAAGTTACCTTACACTTTTTTAGTGTTGTTATGTTTTTTTTACATTTTTTGGGATATTTAATACTATTTTAGTATTTTTTTAATTGGTATTTAGGGTTTTATGGATTTTAAAGGCCTTTAGGTTTTTAGGGTGTTTAAGGTTTTTATGGGTTTTTTCTATTTCTATGTTGTTTTATGTATTTTGGGTTTTTTAAGGTTTTTATAACTTTTTAACATTTTTATAGGTTCAAAGGGTTTTTAGAGTTTTAAATTCTTTTTGTTTTTATGTGTTTTTATTATTTTTACTAATTGTAACGGTATTTATTGTTTTAGTGGTTTTTTGTGTTTTTAGGGTTTTAATTATATTTGTAGGATTTTTAGGGATTTAATATATTTTTATGTATTCAATGTTTTCTAAGGTTTCTTCATGGTTTTTTAGATTTTTTTTCTTTTCAGTATTTTTATGACTTATATAGAATTTTAATGGGTTTTTAGTTTTTTCAGATAATTTTAAGGGGTTTTATTGATTTTTTCGTGTTTTAAATATTTTTTTGATTTTAGTTGTTTCATGTGTTTTTATATTTTTTTATTTTTCATAGGGGTTTTCTAGGTTTTTTATGTTTTTAGGTATTTTTAGGTATTTTTAAAATTTTTATGTGTTTTTGGGTTTTAGTGATTATAACAGTTTTTTATGTTTTTTGGGTTTTTTCTTTTTTGGTATTTTATGGTTTTTTAGTTTGTTTTCGGTTTTTAATGTTTTCTGAGTTTTTAATATCATTAGAGGTTAAAATGATTTTAGAGTTTTATTTTATTTTTAGTTTTTTGGGGTTTTGTTGGTTTTTATAGATTTTAGGGGTTTTAATGAGGTTTTATGTTTTTAGTGGCTCTAGGTTTTTTTACGTTTTTAGCATATTTTTGGTTTTTAGAGGTTTTAAATGTTATTTGTTTTATATATTTTTCTAAGAGTTTTTCAAGGTTTTTTGGTTTATTTTATATTTTAAAGGATTTTACGAATTTTTTAGGATAAATATAGTATTTATTTTTTAGGGATTTTAAGGATTTTACGGTCTTTTGAGTTTTTAGGGTTTTATAATTTCATAGGGTTTTAGGGGATTTAAGTGTTTGTAGGTTTTTAAGGATTTCTATGGTGTTTCGGGTTTTACTTATTTAGGGATTTTAGGGATTTTTAGGAATTTTTATGGTGATTTAAGGGTTCTAGCGATTTTAAGGGGTTTTTAGGATTTTATGATATTTAAGGAATTTATGTTTTCTAGGGTGGTTTTAGGGATTTTTTGAGTTTTTTAGGGTATAAAAGGTTTTTTAAAATTTTAGGGGTTCAAATGGGTTTTATAGTTTTTAGTGGTATTATAGTAGTTTTTTGGATTTTAGGTATTACTAATATTTTTGGGGTTTTAATGATTTTAGGGGTCATAGGTTTTTAAAGGCTATTAGTGTTTTTAGCATTTTTAACATGTCTAGGTTTATAGATATTTTAAGAGATTTTAGGTTTTTAATTTTTTTCATATTTTTTAGGATTTCTATCTTTTTAGTGATATTTTGAGATTTTTAGTATTTTTATGGTTCTATAATATTTTTAGTGATTTTGAGGGTTTAATGGTTTTTAGGGTTTTTAGCATTTTTAGAGTTTTTAATGGTGTTTAGTGTTTTTAGTTTTTTAAGGCTTTTGTATGGTTTCTTGGGTTGTTCATGTTTTCAGGGATTCGTTGGGATTTTTTTAGATTTTTATGTGTTTTAGGGATTTTGAGGGGTTTTCCGGTTTTCAGGGTTTTTATGGTATTTTTGGGTTTTAGGGTTTTTTTGGAGTTTTTTGGTCTAAAGGTTTTTTTATCATTTTTTTTAACTTTTTAGGTATTTTTAGGTTTTTAGATATTTTAGTGGTTTTTTGGGGGTTTATGGGGTTTCATTGATTTTAATATTTTGTGGTATTTTAATGGTATTTTGGGATTTTTAATGTTTTAAGGGTCTTTCGGGGGTTTGTAGGTTTTTTAGCTTTTTTAGCTTTTTAGGGGTTTGATGTGTTTTATTATATTTAGTGTATTGTTAGGTTTTTTATTTTTTTCGGGGTTTCAATAATTTTTGAGATTTTTTTTATGGGTTTCTATGATTTTTATGGATTTTGAGGGTTTTTTGGGGTTTTCAAGGTTTTTTATGGTTTTTAGAACTTTTTATAAAATTAGGGATTTTAATTGTTTTTAGGTTTTAAATGTTTTCCAAGGGGTTATTATGGTTTTAGGATTTTTTCTATTTTTTTAATGTTTTTTAGGATTTTTTGGCTTATTAAGGTTTGAAGGATTTTTAGTGGTTTTTTGGTTTTTTGGTATTTTGGGGATTTTAGGGTTTTTTAACTTTTAGGGTTTTAAAATTTCTTTAGAGTTTTTAACATTTTTAATGGTTTAAAGGGTTTTTTATAGTTTTCTGTGATTTTAAGGGTTTTATGGGTTTTTTAGGTTTTTTATGGTTTTCGGTAGTTTTCAGTTTATTTAGTTTTTTATGGTGTTTTATGGATTATAGAGGTTTTAGCGTTTCTTCTCTTTTATGGGGTTGAAATTTTATTAGATTTATATGGGTTTATTAGTATTTCTCATGGTTTTTATGGTATTTAAACTTTTTAATTATTATTTTTGGAGTATTTCTAATGTTTTATGGGGTTTTTGAGTTTTTATGGGATTTTAGTTTTAGTGGGTTATTCAGTTTCTATTATATTCAATGTTTTTAGAGTTTTAAACACTTTTGGGGTTTTTAATGTTTTTAGTTGGTTTTTAGTGATTTTATGGTTTTTTAGTTTTTTTACGGTTTTAAAGGTTTTATGCTATTTAGTGTGTTTTAGGTTCTTTTAGGGCTTCTATGGGGTTTTATTTCTTAGGATTCAGGGGTTTTAATTGTTTTTTGGTTTTTAATGATAAAGGTTTTTTTTGGTTTTTTATGTTTTAATAGAAATTTAGTGATTTTATTATTTTTCCATTATATTAGGTTTGTAGGGATTTTGTGGGTTTTATGGTTTTTATATAGGTTAATATGTTTTTCAATTTTTTTTATTTTTTTAGGTTTTTGGGGTTTTATGTGTTTTTAAGATTTTAGGGTTTCCTTAGAGTTTTTCTGAATTTTTTTTTCATTTTAACATTTTAATGGATTTTTAGACATTTTTAAGATATTTAATATTTTTATGGTTTTAGTGATTTAAAAGGTTTTAGGGGTTTTAGGGTTTTTATGGTTTTTTGGGTTTTTTGTGGTTTTTTAGTTTTAGGTGTTTTTTCGTTTTTAGAGTTTTTTACATTTGTAGGAGATTAAAGGGGTTTTAATGTTTTTGGTATGTTTTTAGACTATTTTGTTTTTAGGTGTTTTTTATTTTTGGGGGGTTTAGGGTTTTGGGGGTTTTAGGGTTTTAAAGGTTTTTTAGATTGTTAACATTTTTATGTATTTTAGGGTGTTCATTTTTTTTAATGATTTCTTAGGGTTCTATAGGGTTTTTAGTGTTTTTTAAGTTTATTTGGGATTTTTAGTACTTTTTGATGTATTTTCTTAGTTTTGGGGGTGTTTTACTGTTTTTATGGTTTCTTTTGTTTTTTAGGATTTTTTAAGATCTTGTAGTTTTCAAGGTTTTTATAGTTCTTAATGTTTCTAGGTGTTTAATATTTTTTAGTGTTTTTAGTGCGTTTTTTATGTTTTAATGGGTTTTCACGGTTTTAAATTTTTTTTATGGTTTTATATTATTTTGAGGTTTTAAGGCCTTTTAGGGGTTTTAGTGTTTTTTAGTTTTATTGGGGTTTTAATTATTTTTAGGTTTTATGATTTTCTTTTGGGTTTTCTCGGTTTGTAGGGTCCTTTATGTTTTAGTTGTTTTTATTTCTTTTTTATGATTTTTATGTATCTTTTGGGGGTTTAGGGATGTGGCTGGTTTTTTGGGGGTTTTATGGTTTTTATGTTTTGATGGGTTTTACCTCTTTTAGGTGATTTAGGGGTTTAAAGAGTTTTTATGATTTTTTTGGTTTTCTTTGGATATTTAATGTTTTTATCGTTTTTTGGGAATTTTTTTATCATTTATATGTTTTGGGGTTTTTACTAATTTTGTGGCGTTTTAGGTTTTTTATCATTTTAGATTTTTTATACTATTTTAGCTTTTTTTAATATTTTAAGGGGTTTATTTTTTTTTACAATTTTATAGTTTTATTTGGTTGTTTCATAATTTTAAAGTTTTTATGTTATTAGAAGTATTTATGAATTTTTATAATTTTAAGGAGTTTCAGTGTTTTAGGGATTTTGATGGTTTTTAGGTTTTATATTTTTTTTGTTTTTTTTTTGTGTTTTATGTGATTTTATATTTTATTCTTTTCTTAGATTTAATTAGGATTTTTATGGGTCATTTATTTTTATGGATTTTTTGGCTTCTATATTAATTTTATGATTTTTTAGGTCTTTGGGATTTTGTTGGTTTTATTGTTTTTTTGGTAATTTATGGATTTCTAGGTTTTATGGTTTTATTTAATTTTTAGCGTTTTATGGTTTTTAATTTTTTTAACCATTTTTAGGGGTTAAAAGTGTGTTTAGATATTTTTGTTGTTTTTATTTTTTTTGGTTTTAAGGGTTTTTAGTAGTTTATGGGGTTTTATTGTTTTTGGGTTTTTTACTATTTTTATGGGTTTTAGCGCTTTTTATATTTTTATGGGTTTTATGTTTTCTTAGAGTTTTGGGTTTTTTATTATTTTCATATCTTTTAGGGTTTTCTAGTTTATAGGAATTTTTGTCATTTTTTTATTTTAATGGTTTTTAATGGTTTTTAGAGATATTGATGGTTTTCAGTGACTTTTAGGGGTTTTATGGGTTTTATGCTTATTTAGTGTCTTTTAATGTTATTAAGGGTTTAAATGGTTTATTTAGTTTTTAATGGTTTTTATATTTTTTATTGGGGTTTAGGGTTTTTTAGGTTATTATGTGGTTTTATGGTTTTTAGGGGTTTAGGGGTTCTTATGGGTTTTTAATATTTTTAGTGATTTTATGTTTTAATGGTGTTTTAAGTGTTTTTTGGTTTTAATGTTTTGGTAAGGGTTTGTTGGTGTTTTTAACAATTTTTTATGTTTTTAGATATTTTATGGGTTTTTAGCCTTTTATGATTTTTAGGTTTTTTATGGATATTTAGGGTTTTTAGTTTTTTGGTGGGGTTTTTGGGTTTGTTGCATTTTTTAGGTTTTTAGTGGTTTTATGTGTTTTTAGGGTTTTAGGTTTTTCTTAGGGTTTTTTCATGGATTTTGCTTTTTTATGTATTTAGGGATTTTAATGGATTTTTATGATTTTTATTGTTTTTAGGATATTTATGGATTATTATTTTTGTAGGGGTTTATGGTTTTTTAGGTATTTAAGAGTTTTTTTGAGTTATTTACTATTTTGAATATTTTTAATAATTTTTTTAAAATATTTAAGGGATTAAAGGGTTTTGAAATTTTTTTAGTTAGCTTTTATGGTTTTTATAGGTTTTTAGGATTGTTAATGTTTTTCTATAATTTTTATTGTTTTTAGGGTATTAGGGTTTTATGTTTTTTTAAGGTAGAAAAATTTTATTGATAAAAAGGGGCGTTACACAAGTCTAAAGTAAGGGATTTTGCTGACATCCTAAGCATAAAAAGGGATTAATTCATAAGGGAGATCATCCATCCGATGTAAGTCGTGAGTAAATCCAAGATTGGCAAGCCCATCAGTGACTCAGTTGGCTTCTTGGAAGGCATGAGTGGCGATGAAGTTAACCCCAACAAGAGAATTCAAATAGTCCATCCAGCGGGCAGTAAGAGGCGAAGCAAGGTGAATGGTACCATTCTAGATGGATTGAATGATTGTAGTGGTGTCGCTCTCAATCCATATATTGTTCTAGTTGTGTAATATGGAAAGGATGATGGCATGGATGATGTCCATTATCTAAGCTTCCAAAGCAGTAGAAGAACCGCAAGAGCCATAGAAGCATATGAGAATCTGGTCCAGGTGATTTCTGAAGACAACACCACAACCCGCTGGTCCGAGGATGCCTTTGGAGGCTCCATCCATATTGATTTTAATCCATCCTAGAGGGGGGAAGCCAAAACACTTTAAGAGTAGAGTGGGGGAGAGGGTAGATTCCCTCTGCCCCATCACGTCTAAGGATCCAAAAGTCACAGAGAGAATTGTTGCAGTGAGCGTTTTGGATAGAATACACTTTGCGAATAGCCATGAGGATTCTCATTTTTCCTGTATTAATTTTCATAGAATTATTGCGAAACATTATTTCATTTCTACCATAACATAAAATATGAAGAAGTTTCGCAAAAGCCGCAACCAAAAGGTTTTTGATTTTCTGAGACGTAGACAACTCCAAGAAACTCTGAATCTGCATGTTGATGGTATCAAAAATCAGCCATATGCACTCAAAACATTCAAGAATATAATGCGAGAGAGCGAATTCCATGACACAAGAGAGAACGATATGATTATTATCCTCTCTATGTTGATTGCACATATGACATTTAGAACAAAGAGTAATCCTGAAAGTTTCTAAGCAGTTATTTTTGGGTAATCTTTGATGGGTAATCCGCCAGACTAAAGTAAATCATTAGTGTTTTATCCAGGCTTTGTCGAATTTATCTAGACAGGGGTGATTATTGTCAAAATTGTTGAATTGGAACTTATAATAGCCTTTGGAGTTAAGAATCCCATTGTGCATAGGCTCCCAAAAAAGTAAATCTTTAGTATTAACGAAATTATAATTATCAACAATTTGAGAAATATTCTTAGGGAGATGGGGGTTATGCATATGAATGACCGATTCAATAGAATCATGATGATGGGGAGGAGGATGGTTGTTATCTATCAAAGAGATCAGGGGAATGCTAGTCTAGTTACGAATCCAAAATTTTAAGTGGGATTCCTTAGTGGATATCCATCTAGAGTTAGATATAATAGACAAGAAATTACTTTTGATGGAGGTCCAAATTGAGGACTTAGAGATGATTGTTTCTAAACTTGTTAAGGAGGCGAGCTCTGGGGAAATTCATGGAGGATGAGGTGTTGTGAATAATGTTCCACATAAGTCGATCTTGAAGGGCCTCATTGAACTTATAGAGATTTTTTATTCCAATCCCCACTTTATCAATAGGTTTGAAGTAAGAGGTCCATGGGATAATTAGGAATTTTTAGGAATTTTTAAGGATTTTTATATTTTTAGGTATTTTGAGTTTTTTTTTGTTTCTAAAAGGGTTTTTAGTGTTTTTATGATTTTTGGGTTCTTGAGGGTTTATTTTATTTTTATGGTTTTTAAGTTATTTTTATTTTTTGGATGTTTTTTGGGGTTTAAAGGTATTCTATTTTTTCTAGTTTTTGTTAGGTGTTTTAGGGTTTTATGGTATTTTAATGGGGTTTTAGGGGTTTTAGATTTTTTTGGTTTTCAAGGTGTTATATGTTTTTAGGTTTTTAGCATTTTCATAGGTTTTTTCATGTTTTTAATGGGTTTTTATGTTTTCAAGGATTCTTATGGAATTTTTATGATTTTTATTTTTTTAGTGTTTCTTTAGATTTTAATGGATTTATGGTTTTTTAGGTTTTTTGGGTTTTTAGTTTTTTTTTAAATTTTAGGGATTTAAAGTGTTTTTATGTTTTAATGGTTTTCTTAAGGGTTTTCATGATATATAGGGATTTAAATATTGTTAGGGATTCTTAAGGATATTTTCATATTTTTAGGGTATTAAGGTTTTATTAAATTTTGAAGGAACTATAGTTTTACAGGTTTTTAGTGTTTTATTGGGATTTAGGGGTTTTTTTAGTTTTTTAATGTTTTATGGGGATATATAGTTTCTTGATGTTTTTAGGGGTTTAAAGGGTTTTAAGATTTTTTAATGGGTTTTAATGTTTGAATTTTTTTTGGTTATTAAGGCTCTTCTGTGTTTATATGGTTTTTAGGGGTTCTTAAGATTTTTATATTTTTTAGGGTCAATAGTGTCTTTATCATTATTAGGTTTTTTTGGGATTTTATGTGATTATGTTTTTATGATTTTCATAGGGGTTTTTAGGTATTTTTCGGTTTTTTATGTTTTATAGATTTTAGTATTTTTCATGAATATATTGGGTATTTTATGGTTTTTAGTGATTTGGAAGGATTTTAAGTGGTTTTTTTTTTGGTTTTTTTGGTTTTTAGGTTTTTTGGGGATATTTATTATTTTTGTGGTTTTTATCATTCTTTAACATTTTTGGGTTTTAAAGGATTTTCATATTTTTTCATGGTTTATAGTATTTCTTTGATTTTTTTAGGTTTTCCAAATATTCAAGGGTTTTTATAGTATTTATGTGGTTTGAGTTGTTTATGGTTTCATAGGGTTTTTGGGGATTTTTCCATTATCTAGGTTTTTAGGTTTTTAAGTGTTTTTATAATTTTAATTTATTCATAGGGTTTTTTAGTGTTTTTTACATTTTTATGGTTTTTAGGGATTTTTAACATATTTGTTTTATTATTTTAAGGGATATTAAGGTTTTTTTTCTATTTTTATAGTATATAGGGTTTTATGGTGTTTAAATTTTTTAGGTTGCTAAAGGGATTTTATATTCTTTATGTTTTTATTGTTTTCTTAGTGTTTTTCAAGGTTTTTATGTTATTTAAATAGTTTTGGATTTTTAGTATTTTATGGGTATTATGGTGTTTATGATTTTGAGGGGTTTATGGGTTTTTAATTTTTTTGTGAATTTTTATTGGGATCTAATGGAATTTGGGAGTTTTTTTAGTGTTTGAATTTTTTTTATATTTTTTATACATTTTTATGGGCATAAAAGGTTTTTATAGTTTTTAGTGGGTTTTCATGATTTTTAGGAACATTAATGGTTTTTTAACATTTTTCAGGGTTTTTATGATGTTTTAGAAGTTTTTAGAGTATTTTTGGGGTTTTATAGGATTTTAAGTGCTTTTTTAGGGTTTTTAGGGGATTAAAGTTTTATTAGGATTTTATATTTTTCTTATGTTTATCCTGGTTTTTTTGGTTTTTTACATTTTTAGTGATTTTTAGGGATTATTATGATTTTGTGGGTTTTTAGTGTTTTTAGGGATTTTGAGGATTCATAGGGGTTTTTAGGGTTTTTTTACATTTTTTTTAGGGGTATTATTTTTTTTAGGTTTTAATGTTTTTTTGATTGTTTTATTTGGTTTTTGGGGTTTCATATGTTTTTAGGTAGTTTATGGCTATTTTTGGATTTTTATGGGATTTTAGGGATTTTATGGTTTCTTTGGATTTTTGGTGTTTTGTTAAATTGTTTTGGGTTGTATGTTTTTTTGATGTCTTTTACTATGTGTTCAGGTTTACCATAATTTTAGAGTTATCATGCATTTTAGGGTCTTTATTTGTTTTTGGGTATTTTAATTTTTTAGGGGTTTTATCATTTTTAGGGGTTTTTAGAGTTTTTTGGTTTTTTTCAAAAGGAAGTGAGACATGAGTTGGTCAACAAACCCATAACTCAAAAAAATTAATCTAATAGAGTAATGGTTACAAGGAAAACATGAGGTGTAATAAACATACACCACTAAGAAACTGGAAGTGGTAACACTAAAATTTACAAGAAATCAAAAAATAAAGAGCATGAAAAGGATTACTTAACTCTATGAAAGCCATTTTTCAACATCTATCAATTCAAAAATATAAAGTATTATGCTCCCTCACTTTATATGGATCGAGGATGCCAAAAAATGATCATACTGAATCATTAATCAATAATTCTTCAGGATAACCAACAACCCTTCCAAGAACAACAGTCTAAAAGTCCATGTACAAACAATAACCCATTATAAATCTGATTAGAGTGGAAAACATTTAACATTAACACCCTAGAAAATCCTCTCTTATAGAAAAACTATGTCTGCACACAACATCATGAGTCCTTGAAGTCATCGAAAGGAATATTTACACCTCAAATTTGATATGACCTTTAGAAAATGAATAATTATTATAGTAGAATTCATAAATAAGTGAGTTCTATTCGAAAAAGTATTAAAATAAGATGGATTCAGATAAAATAGCAACAAAATATTTCATCAAAACTATCCAAAAGAGCATACTAATAGCCCATAAATTATTACACTCAATGAAAGAAGCCACATAAGATGTATGTTACAATATTCTAAAAAATAACCAACAGAAATGATAAAAATGATCCATACATCAAAATTTAGATCCTTCTTCCATTAGACATTATATACCATAGAGTTCCAACTTCAAAAGTGTCTATACCTCAAGATTTGATGATCCATGTACTGATTGTGCATCCAGAGTAAAAAATAAAAACCATTGAGTCCATATCAATATTTCAACAGTCCTTAAAGTGGGAATCATGCCTATCGTTTCCAATTTTCAATCAATTAAATAGTGGAATCTCCAATTATAAGGAAAAAATGTTAACGTTCCATAAAATAAACCTTCGAAATTTGATTAAATGAACAAAAAATAAAAAATAATAAATTTAAGATCGTGAAAATTTCTTATCATATCATCACAGTTCTCCACCCTTCAAAATTAATTTATCCATAATCTATAAGGATTTTCAAGAACTAATCAAATCAATTGAACACAGAAGAACATCCAGTCCAAATAAACAAAAACCTTAAAACATAGTAGTCTAAAAGATAAAACACAATAAAAAAACATTGACATATGAAAAAACCAAACCAAAGATCCCAAAAACATTAGAAAAAAGCATCAAAAATATATTTACATTAATAGGGGACTCATTATTGTTGAAGAACCAAGGGAGGAAAAATAAGTGTAATTTCCATAGAATTTAATTGTAATTGAAGTTAGTATTTCACTTGAATTCCTCCTCCATTTTAGAAAGCATTCACATTCTTATTTGAAGGTAGTATTATGCATAAATATAACCATAAATTTGTTTTTGTAGAACAGATTCATATTTCTCCTCTAACCATGTTTCTAAATCATCCCTAATGTCACATCGATCCTATATACATATCTCAAAGTGGGGTAAACATCTTCATCAAAAATCATTTCATTAAAATAATCTTCTATAGATGGTGAGATAGTATGATTAAAATCAATAACTTGAGGGTGAAAATATTATTTTTGTTTCCTAATTGCCTCAAAGGATATATTAACAATTGTTATTTCAAGATTGGAAGAATCTCTATGTTTTTGGGTTTTCATGGGATTTGGGCTGATTTATCCATATGAATCAATAATCGGCCTTTTACATTTCCTATAATTCATCATCAAATAATAATCCTCAATCTGATAAGACTACTTATATTCATCTGGTAATGATTCAATATAGTCATAATGTATACTCTTGTCTTCCTATTGTAAAGTTTTAAAGGCACCAAGAATCTAAAACATTAAGGGTCAGTTTTTCTAATATTTTCCTTATCATTTTTGAAAAAATATGTATTACCAACTATATACTTAGGTCCATAGGGATCAACAAGAGAGGTATGAGACTTAAAAGGACTTATAAAAAATAAAATTAACTTACAAACAAAGACCATTCCTAATATATATAGGGAAATAATTATCAATTTATTTATTCTAGCCTTTTTGAACCTAGGTTTACTTATATCTAGTAAGTTGACATGAAACAGTATCCATGTATATATATTCCCTTGGGGAAAACAAAATTGTAAGGAATATACTACAATAAATTGGATGGTTTCAAAAAACAACATCCTGAAAGACGCAATATCACCATTTTGGATCCAAATGTGGGGTGTAAGAGATTGATAGATATCAATTTAAACACTAAATCTAGTAACAGAAGTTTAAGAGATAGGTTTTTTGATGTATTTAATTTTAGAGGATTCCTAATTAAGCTTAA
This sequence comes from Viscum album, assembly GCA_963277665.1. NCBI lineage: Eukaryota > Viridiplantae > Streptophyta > Magnoliopsida > Santalales > Viscaceae > Viscum > Viscum album. Next base: position 1,009,829,347 of record OY728141.1, on the reverse strand, counting down.
AACTGAAAAATGAGCCTCTTATTTGAAAAAATGTAGTGGTGATCCAGGGTATCCAAACTACATGGGAGAAATGGGAGGCTCCAAGTCGGTGAGACAATTAGGGGAACATTCCAATACCTTCATGAAACATCCATAGTAGGACCAGAAAACTCTCTTCCAAATCCAATAGTATTCATTTTCAAATTTGAATTGAAATAAACAATGTGAATAATTCAATAGTCCAACATTAATGTTCATGAATCCAATTTCTTCTAGGGGTTTTCCTAGGAAATAGATTATGGTTATATGCCTGATAAAATTTCCACGAAGAAAAAGTGTAGATTAGAGGAAATAATTGGTAGATAATCATTCAATAAATAAAAATATTCAAGACCTATATGTTGAAATTTTATCAGCTTCATGTGCTAGACCATAGAATATAAAAGCGGATATGGATGATGATTTCTATCATAAATGATGTCTGTGAAGGATTTATGATTTTTCAAGGATTTCATCATTTAGTTTCTCAAAGGTGTTATCTTCAACAAATCTATATCCCATTATTTTATGGTTTCTTAGGGGTTTTTGGATCAATTTACGGGTTTTAGTGTTTTTAATATTTTTAGGATTTTTATGTATTTTACATGTTTTTAGGTATTTATAGTTTTCTATGGGGTTTTAGTGGTTTTCATGTTTTTTCTTTTTTATGGGTTTCTTGTGATTTTTTAGGATTTATATGTATTTTTGAGTTCTAGGTATTCTGAGGGTTTTAGGGTTTTCCATATATTTTTTCATCATTTAGTTTTTTTGTGATTTGAAGTGTTTCTAGGTTTTTAAGGATCTTTTAGGTTTTTTTAGGGTTTTAGGGATTTTTTTGTTTTTAGGGGATTTCATGTTTTTTTTGGATTTTTATTTTTGTAGGATTTTCAAGGATTTTAAGGGTTTTACGGTTTTTTAGGTTTTTTATTAATTTGAATGTTATTTTGGGGTGTTGGGTTTTTTTAAGTGTTTTTGGATTTTTGAAGGTTTCTTATTGTTTTTTTACAATTTTATGCGTTTAAAGGATTTTTAGTGGTTTTTTGATTCTATAGATTTTTTAGGGGTTTTTTGGATTTTTATGGTTTTATGGGTTTTATGGTATTTACACGATTTTAATGTTTTAGGGTATTTATGGTTTTATATTTTTTTTTATCATTTTTAGAGTTTTTAGGGTTTTTAATTGTTTATATATTTTAATGGATTTCTTAGGGGTTTTCAGGGAGTTTGTTGTTTTTTACCTTTTTAGATATTTTTAGGGGATTTTTGAACTTATATGGTTTTCAAAGAATTTGAGAGTTTTTGGGTGTTTAGGGGTTTTAGGTTTTTAGGAAGTTTGTTTTTTATGATTTAGGGGTATTAAGAGTTTGTAGGCTTTTATGGTTTTCTTTGGGTTTTCAGCGTTTTTTATGGTTTTTTATGCTTTTAGGGATTTTGATTTCTTTTTTAGAATTTTATTGATTTTAATGGTTTTGAGGATTTTGAGGATTTTCATGGGTTTTAGGAATATTTATAGTTTTTAAGGTTTCTATGGGTTTTTTGTTGTTTTTTTAGTTTTTTTGGGTTTTAATGTTTTAGATTTTTGACATTTTTAGGAATTTTATGTTTTTTAATATATTTAGTGGTAATTTAGAATTTTATGGATATTTAGGATTTTTTAAGGTTTTATGTATTTTTAATGATTATGGGATTTTAGGATCTTTAAGGGTTTTTAGGCTTTTTATCATTTTTATGTTTTTGACGGGTTTTAAGTGTATTTAGGTTTTCAAGTGTGCAATGTATTTTCAGGGATTTAAAGAGTTTTGTAATTATTAGGGGTTTTATGTAAATTTTAAGTAATTTATGGGTTTTTAGTGTTTTTATGGATTATGTGGTGTTTTAGTGTTTTTAGGGTTTCTAGGGTTTTTTGTTTTTTGTTTTTAGGTGTTTTATGGTTCTTAGGTTTTTATGGTTTTCATAATGGTTTTAGTGTTTGTAAGGTTTTTTATGTTATAAGATATTTTTAATGATTTTATAGAATTTATATAGTTTTTTAGGTTTTCCTAGGATATTGAGTGATTCTTGGGTTTTTTTGTTATTATGGGATTTTTTTGAGTTTTTTGGGTTTTTTCAAGTTTTTAGGGTTGTATGTTTTTTAAGTGTTTAACAATTTTAAGCGATTAAGGGTTTTAGAGTTTTTAGTGGTTTTAGGGTTTTATTGGTTTTTAATGTTCTAGGGATTACGAGTTTTTTTAAGGGATCTTAGGTATTTTGGAGTCTTTTCAGGTTCTTTAGGGTATTAAACATTCTTGGGCTATTTAGTAGTTTTTAAGTGTTTTTTGGTTTTTATGGTTTTAATAGGATTTTTCATGGATCTTATGGTTTTATAAGTTTATAAAAATTTTTAGGAAATTTTTAGGATATTTATCATTTTTAGGGGTTTTAGTTTTTTTTTTGTTTCTTAGAGGTTTTAGAGTTTTCAGGATATTTAGGGATTTAGAATCTTTCATTTTTATGGGTTTAAAGAGTTTATAATGTTTTAAGGTTTTATTTTGGTTTTACAGAAATCTATGTTTTTTTGGTTTTTTATATATTTTTTAGGATTTCAAGGGTTTTATGGTTTTTATGGATTATGATGGATTTTAATGTTTTTAAGGTTTTCTGGGTGCTTATGTTTTTTTGGATTTTTCTAATTTTTTGAGTTTTTTTGGGCTTTAAATGATTTTCAATGTTTTTAAAAAATTTTATGGGTTTAAAGGGTATTTAGAGTTTTTATTGGTTTTTAGGGTTTTGTGTAGGTTTAGGTTTTGTTAATGTCCTACGAGGTTTTTAAAGTTTTTATGGGTTATGGGGTTTTAGAGTTTTTATGGTTTTTACGTGTTTTTAAGTTTTTAAGGTTCTATTTCGAGGTTTTTATAGTTTGTATTGTTTTTTACATTTTTAGTGATTTATTATGCTTTTTTTATTTTTGAGAATTTTTATGTTTTTTTGGAATTTTTACGGTTTTTGGATTATGGTTTTTTTTGGGTTTTTAGTGTTTTTAGCACTTTTAGGTTTTTAATGAGTTTCTAGGTTTTTTAATTTATCATACATTTTTTAATTTTTTAAGGATTTTTTACATTTTTTTGGGATATTTAATTTAATTTTAGTATTTTTATGGGTTTTTAAGGATTTTTTAAATCCTTTAGAGTTTTTAATGTTTTTATGGTTTTGGTTGGTTTTTTCTATTTGTATGGTGTTTTTTTGGGTTTTTTAAATTTTTTATAATTTTTTATCATTTTTACTGGATCAAAGAGTTTTTATAGTTTTACATTTATTTTTGTTTTTATGTGTATTTTTTTAATGTTTGTAATGGTAGTTATGGTTTTAGTGGTGTTTTGGGTTTTTAGGGGTTTTAGGGTTTTTATTGTTTTTTAGGATCTTTAGGGGTTTAAACTCTTTTTAGGTATTAAATATTTTCATTGGTTTTTTTAGAGGTTTTTAGTTTTTTAATTTTTTTTATGATTTTTATGCCTTTTATAGAATTTTAATGGGTTATTAGGTATTTTAGATATTTTTATAAGTTTTTATGGTTTTTTAGTGTTTTTAAAATTTTTAGGGTCTTAGGGGTTCATGTGTTTTTATATTTTTATAGTTTTTATAGGGTTTTTCTGGGTGTTTTTATGTTTTTAGGTATTTTTAGGGATTTTTATATTTTATATGTGTTTTTGTGTTTTTAGTGATTCTGACAGTTTTTTATGTTTATTGGGTATTTTTCTCTCTTTTTTTGTTATTTAAGATGTTTTTTTAGTTTTTTTGTTTTTTGAAGATTTTATAGTATTTAATATTTTTTGGGGTTTAAAAGGATTTTAGAGTATTTTTATTTTTATATTTTTAGTGTTTTTTTGGTTTTTATGGATTTTGTGGTTTAAAGGAGGTTTTAGGTTTTTTAGGGTTTTTAGGGTTTTAGCACTTTTTAGTTTTTAGTGGTTTTAAGTGTTATTAGTTTGTTTTATCTTTTTCTTATAGTTTTACAATGTTTTTAGGGTTATTTAATTTTTTAAAAGATTTTAGGAACTTTTAGGATAAAAATAGTATTTATTTTTTATGGATTTTGAGGATTTTAGTTTTTTTTCATTTTTTTAAGAATTTAGCATATCATAGGTTTTTAGGGGATTTAATTGTTTTTAGGTTTTTTATTTATTTAGTGATATTAGGTATTTTTTATGAATTTTTATGGTGTTTTATGTGTTTTAGAGATTTTGAGGGGTTTTGCGGTTTTAAGGATATTTAAGGACTTTATGGTTTGGGGGGTTAAGGATTTTTTGAGTTTTTAGGGTTATAAATGTTTTTCAACCTTTTAGGGGATCAAATGGGTTTTATATTTTTTTAGTGGTATTATATTAGTTCTTTGGATTTTAGGTATTACTAATGTTGTTAGGGGTTTTAAATATTTTAGTGGTTATAGGGTTTTTAGGGATTTTAATGTTTTCTGCATTTTTAACATTTCTAGGTTTATAGATATTTTAAGTTATTTTTGGTTTTTAAATTTTTGTTAGGGATTTTTAGGGTTTTTATCTTTTTAGGGATATTTAGATATTTTTATTATTTTTATGGTTATATAGGATTTTTAGTGTTTATGAGGGTTGTTAGGGTTTTTAGGGTTTTAAGCATATTTAGATTTTTTTAGGAGTGTTTAGTGATTTTAGTTTTTTAAGGTTTTCATATAGTTTCTAGTTTTTTATGTTATTAGGGTTTTTTAGGATTTTATGGGTTTTAGTGTTTTTTGTTGTTGTTTATGTTTTTGGTTCTAAAGGTATTTATCATTTTTTATCATTTTTAGCTATTTGAAGGGTTTTTAGATATTTTAGTTGTTTGGTGGGGGGGTTATGGGTTTTCATGGATTTTAAGGTTTTGTGGGATTTTTATGGTATTTGAGGATTTTTAATGTTTTTAGGGTCTTTTTAGGTGTTTTTAGGATTTGTAGAATTTTTTAGGGTTTTATGGGTTTAATGTGTTTTATTATGTTTAGTGTATTGTTAGGTTTTTTTCCTTATTTTGGGGTTTTTAATATTTTTTGGATATTTTTTGATTTTTATAGGTTTTTACGATATTTAGGGATTTTGAGGGGTTTTTGGGTGTTTAGGGTTTTCAAGGTTTTTTATGTTTTATAGAATTTTTTATATTTTTGGGGGTGTTATGTGTTTTTAGGTTTTAAATTTTTTCTTTAAGGGTTTTTAAGGTTTTTTTATTGTTTTTATTTGTATTTTGATGGTTTTTAATGATTTTTTAGCTTATTGGGGCTTTAGGGATTTTTAGTAGTTTTAAGGTTTTTTGGTTTTTTGGGGATTTTAGGGTTTTTAAAATTTTACGGTTTTAAAATATCTTTAGATTTTTTAACATTTTTTTGGTTTAATGTTTTTTATAGTTTTTATTGATTTAAAGGGTTTTTATGGGTTTTTGTGATTTTTTATATATTTTTTTTTCTGTTCAGTGAATTTAGTGTTTTGAAGGTGTTTTAGAGTTTTTAGGGAAATGAAGATGTGAGGGTCGGGCTATTCCTGGGCCCCCCAAATTTATTTGAAAGAAAAAAAAGAGACCCATGAGACAAGAGAGAGGAGGTGTCAAACGACCCACACCTAAAAAACCCCTTACAACCCACACAAAAAAACACAAAAAATCAAAAAACAAAAGAAGCAAAACAAACAAAAATAGAAAACACACAACATCAAGTCGAAACCATCATCATCACCAACATCAACCAGTATCCAGTAGCTCACAACCAAGCAACGACTAGCCTCCAATCTCGCCAAGTCCAGCATCCAGCAAAATCCAGTCATCATAGCCACAACATCGCTTATCAGAGTCTCCAACAGCATCACCCAGCCAAACAGAACAAGCATACCATAACACCAACCAGCCTCTAGATGCCAACAACTCTTCTTCCCTACCAACAACCAGCTCTAGAGGATTCCCACTACCAAACCCTCCGCAGAAAGCATTCCCTGTTAGCAACTCACATCCAATCATCCAACCACATCCAGCATCCCAGCCAAGCCAACCACCATCATTTTCATTACAAAAACCAAAACTCACAACCATTCCACTTTCATCTAGGACGTATCAATAATCCAACAACACCAATTCTAAATATCATTACTGGCATCAGTTCACACCAAAACCCATAGTAGCGTCAAAACCATCAAAAGAGAAACCATCCCATCCAGTAGCTCATTCGGAACCATAACCAGAACTCAACCAATGAAACAAGCCTCCAGTAAAGTGAACCATAGAAATAGATTGAACCCACAGAGAAACAAACCACGATCTAATGGCACACCAAAACTAGAGAAAAGTCGCAGAAACAATTCCATGAAAGAGGAAACATACCAGATTTGAATAGACAAATGGCTTTCTTAGAATGTTTCATGGTTTTTATAGTTGTTAAAATTTTTAAGGAATTTTATCATTTTTTGAGTATTTCTAAATTTTTATGGGGTTTTTAATGATTTCCGTGGGTTTGTGGTTATTTGGTTTTTTATGGTATTTCAGTTTTAGTGTGTGTTTTAGTTCCCATTACATTCAAGGCTTTTTAGCATTTCAAACAGTTTTAGAGGTTTATTGAATTTTTAATGTTTTTAGTGGAGTTTTTATTGTTTTTATTGGTTTTTAGGGTTTTTAAGGTGTTTAAGTGTTTTATGCTATTTAGTGGTTTTTAGGGTCTTTTGGGGCTTTGGGGGGGTTTTTATTTCTATGGTTTCAAGGGTTTTAAGTATTTTTTGGTTTTTAAGGTTAGATGATTTCTTATTTTTTATATTTTAAGAGAATTTTAGGGATTTTAGTATTTTTCGGTTATTTAGGGGTTTTAGGGATTTTTTATGTTTTAATGTTTTTTCTAGGTTAATATGTTTTTCAATGTTTTTTTATTTTTTAAGTTTTTTGGGGTTTTATGTGTTTTTAGGATTTTAGTATTTCCATAGATATTTTCCTATTTGTTTTTTTTAAAATTTTTTTGGATTTTTTTCATTTTTTATGATTATTAGGATTTTTAGGTTTTGAGTGATTTTGATGGTTTTAGGTTTTTTAGGTTTTTTGTGGTTTTGGGGGGTTTTTGGGGTTTTTGTGTTTTTTGAGTTTTTTGGGTTTTTTTATGTTTTTTATAGTTTTTTATATTTTGAGGAGTTTAAAGGGGTTTTAATATTTTTAGTATGTTTTTGGATCTTTTTTTTCTGGTTTTTTTGTTTTTTTGGGGGGTTCTGGGTTTTAAGGTTTTTAGGATTTTTAAGGGTCTTTTATATTTTTGGCATTTTTTATGCTTCTTAGGGGTTTTTTTGTTTATGATGATTTCATAGGGGTTTTATTATTTTTAGTGTTTTTTATGTTTTTTGGTATATTTAGTAATTTTGAAGGATTTTTCTTGGTTTGGGGTGGGGGGGTTAACGTTTTTATAGTGTCTTTCAATTTTTAGGGTTTTTTATGGTCTTATAGTTTTTAAGGTTTTTATAGTTCCTAATGTCTCTTGGTGTTTAAATATTTTAATGTATTTTTAGTGAGTTTTTTATGTTCTTATGGGTTTTAATTATTTTAATATTTTTAACGGTTTTATGTTTTTTTGGGGGTTTTAAGGGCTTTTAGGGTTTTTATTATTTTTTTAAATTTATTCGGGTTTTAATTATTTTTTGTTTTTAAGGTATTCTTTCATGTTTTCTCGGTTTGTAGGGTTCTTTATGTTTTAGGTATTTTTAGTTCTTTTTTAATAATTTTATGAATTTATAAGGGGTTTAAGGATGTTGATGGTTTTTTGGGGGATTTAATGGTTTTATTTTTTATGGGTTTTAACTCCTTTAAGTGTTTTGGGGGTTTTAAGAGTTTTTAAATTTTTTTAGTTTTCTTAGGATATTTCATGTTTTTAGGGATTTTTGAGTAATTTTAATCATTTATATGTTTTTAGGGTTTTTAAGAATTTTGAGAGGTTTTATGGGAATCTATCATTTAAGGGTTTTTTATACTTTTTAATAATTTTTTTAGTATTTTTACGGGTTTATGATTTATTAGGTTTTTATGGTTTTCTTTGGTTTTCTCTGTATTTTTATGCTTTTTTATGTTATTAGAAATTTTTGAAGTTATTTTTAATTTTAGGGAATTATAGGGTTTTTATGTATTTTGATGGTTTTTAGGGTTTTTAGGGTTTTAATTTTTTTGGGTTTATGTTATTTTATGTTTTTTTATTTTCTTAGATTTAATTATGTTTTTATGGGTTTTCAATTTTTTATGTATATTATAGGATTCTTTTGTATTTTAATTATTTTTTTGGTCTTTGGGATTTTTATAGTTTTTTGGTTTTTATGGTATTTTATGGTTTTCTTAGGTTTTAGGGTTTTATTTATTTATTAGTGTTTTGATGTTTTTGGATTTTTTAAACGTTTTAGGGGTTAAAAGTGTATTCAGATATTTTAGTGGTTATAGTTTTTTTATTGGTTTTATGGTTTTTAATGGTTTATGGGGTTTTTTGGTGTTTAGGTTTTTTGGGTTATTTACCATTTTTATAGGTTTTAGATAATTTTATGTTTTTAGGGGTTTTATGTTTTCTTAGAGTTTTAGGTTTTCTTATTATTTTCATTATTTTTTTTCTAGTATTTTTGTATTTTTTGGTATTTTTTATGATTTTAATGGTTTTTAGGGATATTGATAGTTTTTAGGTTATTTTAGGGGTTTTATGGGTTTTATGGTTTTTAGATTCTTTTAATGTTATTAAGAGTTTAAATGGTTTATTTAGTTTTTAGTGGTTCTTAGATTTTTTATTTGGGTTTAGGGTTTTTTAAGAATATTTTGGGGTTTTATGTTTCTTAGGGTTTTAGGTTTTTTTATGATTTTTAGTGTTTTTATGTTTTCAATGTGTTTTAATGTTTTTAAAGGGGTGTCAGTGTTTTTAAAAAAATATGTTTTTGTATATTTTATGGGTTTTTAGGATTTTTAGGATTTTATGGGTTTTTAGAGATTTTGAGGGTTTTTGGTTTTTTTGGGGTTTTTGGTTTTTTGGGTTTTTTTTTCATTTTTTATGTTTTTATTAGTTTTATGTGTTTTATTTTTTTCTTAGGGTTTTTTAGGGATTTGGGTTTTTTAATTATTTTGGGATATTTATGAAAATTTATGAATTTTATGTTTTTTAAGATATTTATTGATTTTTTAGATTTTTATGGGGTTTATGGTTTTTCGTGGATTTAGATGTTTTTTTTTTTGTTTTTTTATGTTTTTAAATATTTTAATAGTTTTTTAAAAAAATAATTTGTTTAAAGGATTTTGAGATTTTTTAGTTATTTTTTATGGTTTTTATGGGTTTTTAGGATTGTTTAAATTTTATTGGGATTTTTATAGTTTTTAGGGTAATAGGGTTTTCTAGTTTTCTTTAGGGGTTTTGGCAATTTTTTTGGTTTTACGGGCTTTAATTATTTTTAGGTTTTTATGGTTTTATTAGGTTTTAGCAGGTTTTTTAGTTTTTTTTTACATTTTTATGAATTTTTAGGGATTTGTTTATAATTTTTATATTTATTTATGGGATTTGGGGAATTTGAGGGTTTTCAGTGTTTTTAGGGTCTCTAGGGTTTTTAGGGTTTTTAGGGGTTTTATGGTTTTTAGTGTTTTCTGATGTTTTTAAGGGTTTAATGATTTTTTATTTTTTTTGTGGAATTTTAGGTTTTAATGGGTTTTGTGGGTTTTAGGGGTTTTATGGTTTTTAGGGGTGTTTAGGGTATTTGTGGTATCTTTCAGTTTTTTAGTTTTTTTAAGGGTTTTTTGTGATTATAATTTTTTATGAAATTTTTGGGTTTTTTCCAGGTTTTCATGAATTTTTATGTTTTTAGGTATTTTTTAATATTTTTAGGGTATTTTGGGATTTTGGGATTTTTAGTGAATTCGGGGGTTTTTTTTATTTTTAGGGGTTTTTTGTGTTTTTTAAGGTTTTAATGTTTTTTATAGTTTTTATCATTTTTAGGGGTTAAAATGATTTTAATTTTTCAGGGTTTTATGGTTTTTATGGGTATTTTAGGGGTTTTTTTAATTTTTTTAGTTGTTTAGGGTTTTTAGGGTTGTTGGGTTTTTAGGGTTTTTTTGGGTTTTTATTATTTTTTAGTTTTTATGGTTTTTAATTTTTTATAGCCATTTACGCTATTTTTTGGGTTTATAGGGTTTTTAATGTTTGTAAAGAGTTTTATGGAGATTTGAGGATTTTATGGTTTTTTGGGTTATTTTGGGATTTTGAGGGGTTTTGGGTTTTTTGGGTTTTTAGGGTTTTCATGGTTCTTCAGGTTTTAGAGTATTTTATGAATTTTCTATGGTTTCTAGGGTTCTTATAGTTATTTAGATTTTTAGGGCTTTAATGGATTTTTGAAATTTTTGTGGTTTTCTTGTTTTTAATGGTTTTAGGGGGTTTATTTTATTAAGTTATTTTAGGGTATTCAATTTTTTTTGGTTTTTTAGAGTTTTTAGCATTTTATGAATTTAAGCATTTTGTGTTTTTTTATATTTTTTTAGTTTTTATTAGAGTTTTAGGGGTTTTAATGGTTTTAAAATTTGATGGGATTTTATGGCTTTATTGATTTTTTTTGGTTTTTACAGTTTTATGGATTTTGAGGGTTTTAAGGGTATTGATAGGTTTTCTGGATTTTTGGGTTTTTTTATTTTTTTAGTTTTTTTGGGTTTTATGTGGTTTTAGATTTTTAATTTTTTCATTGTGGTTTTGAAGGTTTCTAGAAATTATTATGTTTTTAGCGATTTTTAGGGACTTTATAATATTTTTATGGTTTTTATAGAAATTGAGGGATTTTGGTTTTTTCATGTATTTAGTCTTTTATGGTTTTTAAGGGGTTTTTTAAAATTTATTTTGGTTTTAAGGGTTGTTATATTTTTTTCAAATAAATATAAGGATTAATGGGTTTTAGAGTTTTTATTGGTTTTAGGGTTTTATGGGTTTTATGTTTTTTTTAAATGATTTTATGTTTTCAAGGTTTTAGGGGGTTTTAGTTTCTTTAGGATCTTATTATGGGTTTTAGGGTTCTTAGTGTTTTTTAGTTTTAGAGTGGTGTAATGTATTTTTAGGTTTTTAAGGTTTTCTTATAGTTGTTTCAGGGTTTTTAGGTTTTTATCTTTTTAGGGATTATGATGTACTTTTTATGAGTTTTCTGGTATTTCATTATTTTTTAGGATTTTGAGGGGTTTTATGGATCTTAGAGTGGTTTTGAGATTTTTTAAGGGTTTTAGCATTTATTAGGTTTTTAAAGGTTTTATGTGGTTTTAGTATTTTTAGGTTATCATAGGGGTTTTAATGATTTTACGGTTGTTTATGTTTTTACTGATTTTTAGAGATTTTTTTTGTATTTTTATGGGTTTTTTAAATTTTTGGTATTTTGAAAGTTTTTACGATTTTTAGGGTATGTATCGTTTTTTTGGTTTATAGGTGTTTTAAGTGTTTTTTGGTATTTTACGAATTCAATGGTTTTTTTATAGTTTTATGGCTTTCTACATTTTTAGGGATTTTTAGGGATTTTCTCTTTTTTTTTAAATAATTGTATTGATTTTTAGGATATTTTGGGTTTTTAATGTTTTTATACTAAGTATAATTTTTTTTTGTTTTTTGAGGATTTATGTGTTTTAAGGTTATTATGGTTTTCTTAAGGTTTTTTCATGGTTTTTAGGGTTTCTTAAATTTTTTTGGTATTTTTAGGGCTTCTTGGTATTTTTTTAGTTTTAAGGTGTTTTTTCGTATTTTGAGTTTTTTTTATTTATAGGGATTTTATGGTTTTTAAGGTTTTTTGTTGTTTAGTTTTTTTGGGGGGGTTTTATGGGTCTAAAGGTTTTGTTTTTTAGTTCTTTTTAATAATTTTAGGGTTTAAAATATTTATTAGAGTTTTTACTTGGTTTTTATGGGTTTTTATGTTTTTTAATATTTTTAGGGTTTTTATGGTTTTTATGGGTTTTTATTATTTTTAGTGTCTTTTTAGGGTTTCTTTGGGGTTTTATATTTTTTATATTTTTATGGGCCTTACGGCATTTTATGATTTTTAATGTTCTATTTTCTTTTTAAGGGTTTCTAGGTTTTTTCGATTTTTATGGATATTTAGAGTTATTTTTGGAATTTTATAATTTTTAGGGTTTTTAGTGATTTTTGAGGTTTTGAGGTTTTTTATGTTTTTAGGGTTTTTATTGATTTTATTGTTTTTTAGGCTTTAAGAGGATTAATGTTTTTTTATGTTTTTAATGTTTTCATAGTATTTTTCTATGATTTTAGGGTTTTTTATGTTTTTAGGGATTTTTAGGGATATTTTTAGTATTTTTTGGTTTTTAAGATTTTTAGTGATTTTAAGTGTTTCTAGGGTTCTTACTGTTTTATAATTTAATTGGGTTTTTAGGTATTTTTTTATTTTTTCGGTTTTTAATGTTTGTTATATTTTTTAATTTTTTTATCAGGTCAAATGGTTTTTAGTGTTTTTAGTTTTTTAGTGTTTTATGGGTTTTTAAGAGTTTTTTCTTTTGTTTTTGGGGTTTATTTCATTTAGGGTTATTATGTTCCTTATGGTATTTTATGGTATTTAATTTTTTAATATTTTTAAGAGTTTTTAGTGGTTTTTTTTATTTAAAGGTTTGTTAGGGTTTTTTATATTTTTTAAATTTTTATGGATTTTTTGGTTTCTTATTTTTTTTATGGTTTTTAGATATTTTATGGTTTTTATGGGTTTTAGGGATTTTAGGGTTTTTAAGGTTTTTTGTTTTTTTATGTGGTTTACATTTTCTAGTTTTTAAGGTTTTATTAGTGGTTTTTTTGTTTTTTTTACATTTTTTGTTTTTTTGGATTTTTAAGGGTTTTAGGATTTTAATTAGTTTTTATGGTTTTTTGGGATTTTTCAGTTTTTAGGATATTTAGGGTTTTTATCATTTTTATCAATTATTAGATTTTTAGTGGTTTTAAGTGTTCTTAGGTTTTTATGTTTTTCTTAGGGATTTTAATGGTTTTTAGGGTTTTGTACGTTCTTCGGTATTTAAAGAACTTTTTAGTATTTTATGTTTTTTATGGATTTCCGGTATTTTGAGGGTTTTTTGGGCATTTTAGTAGGTTTTAAGTTTTTTAAGTGTTTTAACATTTTCTAGAGATTATGGAAAAATTCTAGGGGGTTAAATTTATTTTTAGAGTTTTTATTGTTTTTATGGTTTTTCTGAATTTTTTGGTGTTTTAATGGTTTTTAGGGTATTAGTGGTATTTTGAAGGTTTTAGGGTCTTTTAGGGTTTTTTAGGATTTTCATCATTTTTAGGGTTTTTAGGGTATTAGTGGTATTTTGAAGGTTTTAGGGTCTTTTAGTGTTTTTATTTTTGTTTAAAATAATTAGGGGTATAATGTTTTTTTATATTTTTTAGTCGGTTTTATGTTTTTCATCTGTTTTATGGGTTTTATGGTTTTTAGAGTTTTTTAGATATTTATATTTTTTAGGTTTTTTAGGTATTTTTTAGGTTTTAGGGGTTATGAGGGTTTTTAGGTTTTAAAGGTCTTCTTAGGGGTTTGCAAAGTTTTTAGGGTTTTTTACATTTTTATCAATTTTTATGGGTATTTTTTATTTTTATAGTTTTTTAGTGTTTTTCTGGATTTTGAGGGTTTTTATTATTTTTTAGTTTTTATGGTTTTTATGATTTTTTGGGGGTACTAGGAGTTTTTTTAGTTTTTAGGTCAAGGAGGGCTTGGGGCTAGGATATTCCTGACACTCCCCAAAGTTTATTAGAAAAAATACACGAGGACACTGCAGACAAGGGAGGGGCGGGGTCAATCAACCCACACCCAAAATCCCATATCAAACACACACCCAAAGACCAGAAAAAAAAATCAAAAAAAAAAGACACAACCCCAAACTCATATTAGCTTCAGCACCTTCTCAGCCAATTCCAGTAGTCGGCAGCTCCATCAGCCCTTTATCACTTCCCATCCAATCAGAAACCAGCATCCAAATCTCACACCCAAGAAGTTACCAACATCCAATAGCACATGTTCCAGTATCCAACAATTTCTCACCAAGAAGCTCCACCATAAGAAGCTCCATCATCCAACATTCCTCAGTAACCAGCAGCTCACAACTAACCAACGACCAGCGTCCAATCTCACAAAAACTAGCATTTAACACCTTCTCACCAAGAAGATCCACCGCCTTCAGCACAGAACCATTTGCACCAAATTCATGGAACTACCCTTCATTACATCGGGACGATGCACTAGCTCCACATCACCCAAAGGCGAATCAAATTTCTTCACCACTCAATAGAACCAAAATCCAGCAACCACACCGAACCACAACCAAACCAGCTTCACCACCTCATAGTAGAACAATAACCATCACCAAGCACCAGCATCCCCAACCAAAGACCAGCGCCCACAATGAATCACAACCAAACCAATCATAGCACAAAACACTTCCGGTAACAGCCAAACCACAGCGCCGATGAAACTCCTGTTCAAAATACCACGCCAAACTCATCTGCCTAGGAAAACAGCAGCATCCTCCGATAAGCAACGACACCAACACACCAACATCACCAACAAAAACATCACCACCTCTAATCCAACCAGCTCCAATCAACTTGTAGCACAAAAAAAGAAATCAACACATCTGAACCCAACGTCTCCGATGGAATCGTAGCTCAGTATCCAGCAATCAAGGCCATCAAACCAGACCACATTCAGCATTCCACAACACATAACATAATTAACTGCATACCACCAGCAAGAGCACATCAAAAATAATCTATCCCATTTCAGCAAAACCGGATAATTTGTAACCAACATCACAACCAACGAATAATAGGACATGGAATGCCAAAAGGTCCGACCAGATCTAGCATCAACAGCATGGAGCAGAGACGAAACCGAGAGGTGAGGAAGAGCACGCACCTGCATCTACTTCATGAACCGGGGAAAGGATTGAATCAGAACAGAAAGAAAACCTTCTTTTGAAGACTGTTGTTTCTAAGATCTCCCCCAAAAAGCAGGGTCCGAGAAGGGATCTAGTGCCGACACATCAGTCCATGCCATCGCTTTCCGAAGGTGAGGGTTACATGTCACCTTTTATCTAGAGACCGTGGTTGAGGATTTATGGATTTTGAGTATTTTAGGGACTTTAAGGGGTTTTAGGTTTTTTTAAGGTTTTAGGGTTTTTTTTTGGTTTTTTGGTTATTTATGGGTTTTGTTTGTTTTTTTGGTTTTTATGTTTCTTTATGGTTTTTAGTGTTTTTATGGTTTTTTACATTTTTAGGGATTTTTAGGATTTTTATATTTTTTTAGGTTGTTAGGGTTTTAGGGTTTTTATGGAATTTTTGGGTTTTAGGATTCTTCTCATCTTATTTGGGTTTTGAAATTTTTTTATTATTTTTTCTCATTTTTTAGTCTTTTAAAGGGTTTTAGTGTTCTTAGGGTTTTTAATATTTTTATTGTTTATTGGAATTAATAATGTTTATAAGGGTATTTTTTGTTTTTAAGGGTTTTAGGATGTTTAGCGTTTTTAGAGTTTTTATGGTATTTAGCATTTTTAGGTTTTTTAAGAGTTTAAGTGTTTTAGGTTTTTAAATATTTCATATAGTTTTTCATGTTATTTATGGTTTTGTACATATTTATATGTTCTTAGGGAATTTTTAGGATTTTTTTGGTTTTTAGGTTTTTTAAGGATTTTGAGGGTTTTTATGGTTTTAGGGGTTTTACTATTTTATTTGATTTTTAGGGGTTTTAATGAGGTTTTAGGGTTTTTAATGCTTTCCAATTTTTTTAATGTTTCAGTGGTTTAAATGGTCTTTGTGGTTTTTTGTGTCTTTTTTAAGGTTGTTTTGTATTTTTTGGGTTTCTATGTCTTTTTTGGGGTATTAGGTTTTTTTTGTTTTTTGGATATTTGAGTATTTAAGTTTTGTAAGTGTTTTTTAGGTTTTTAATGTTTTCTTAAGAGTTTTTAGAGTTTTATGTATTTTTATTTTTTGTGTTTTTTTCTTTTTTAGGAATTTTATTGTTTTTTACAATTTCAAGGGATTTTGAAGGTATTTAAGGTTTTAGAGATTTAAAGGGTTTTATCTTTTTTTAATGGTTTTATGTGTTTTTAAGTTTTTAATATTTCATAGGGAATTTAAATGGTTTCGTGGTTTTAAATTCTTATGGATTTTTATAGATTTTTTTTGGATTTTATTGGTTTTTTGGGTTTCTATGTTTTTTAGGGATTTTGAGGGGTTTAAGGGTTTTTTAGATTTGTTAGGGTTTTATGGTTGTTTTTTATTTTGGGGGTAATTTTTATGTTTTATGTGGTATATGGGTTTTTAGAGTTTTTTTAACTTTTTTAGGTGTATAAAGGGTTTTTTTGATTTTTTATTAGTTTTTAGGGTTTTTATAGGTTTTTAAGGTCCTTTAGATCATTAGATGTTTTTATAGATTTAGGGGTTTTAGGTTTTTTATGGTTTCTGAGGATTTTTAGTTTTCTCTAGGTTTTATGCCATTATATGTGTTATAAGATTTTCAAAAAATTTAGTTTTGTTCTTAATATTTTTCATGTTTTTTATGTTTTCTGTGATTTTTGGGGGTTTTAGGGATTTATGGGTTTTTAGCATTTTTACAGTTATCGATGGGTTTGAGGGGGTGGATTTTTGGGTTTTTATATTTTTATGGTTTTTTTGGTTTTAAGGGTTTTATTGAGTTTTTTATGGTTTTATAGTTTTTTATAGTTTTTAAACGTTTTTAGGGGTTAAAGGGTTTATATATTTTGTGGTGGGTTTTTTTGTTTTTTGTATTTTTTTTAGGGATATTATGGTTTTAGGGTATTTATGGTTTTAGGGGTTTTAGGGTTTTTAGTGTCTTTTTAGGGTTTTAGGGTTTTTATAATTTTTTCAGGTTTTTACGGGTTATATATTTTTTAAGGTTTTGAAGGGTTTTTATGTATTTTAAGGACTTTTTATGTTTTTTATATTTTTTGGGATATTTTTGAGATTTTTTAGGATTTTTATGTTTATTATGGATTTTGAGGTTTTTAGGGTTTTAGGATTTCTTATGGTATTTTATGGTTTTTAGTGTTATTTTTTTGGAGTGTAAAGTGTTTTTAGGTTCTGATGGTTTTATTAAGTGTTTTGGGTGTTTTTTGGTTTTTTATATTTTTTGGGATTTTTAAGGATTTTTAGGGTTCTTATGGGTGTTTGGTGTTTTTAGGGATTTTGAGGGGCTTTAAGTTTTTTTTTTGGTTTTTGTGTTTCTTGGGGTTATTTTGATTTATTTAGGTTTTTTGAGGTGTTTAGAGGTTGTTATGTTTTTAGGGGTTTAAAGTTATTTTATATTTTTTGATTATTTTTATGGTTTTTTTGGTTTTTATTATGTTTTATGGGGTTTTATTCTTTTTGGGGTTTTTAGGTTTTAAGGGTTTTTATGGTATTTAGAGTTTGTAGGTTTTTTATGTGTTATAAATTGATTTTAGGGTTTTACAGTTTTATTATTGTTTTTATGTTTCATAAATGTTTTTTATTCTTTAGGTTTTTAAGGGATATTTTAGGATTTTTATGGGTTTAGGATTCTTAGTTAATTTGATGGGTTTTAGGCGTTTTTGATAATTTTTATAGTTTTTATGGTTTTTAGTTTTTTTAATCATTATAGGGTTTAAATTTCTTTAAGTATTTAAATGTTTTCTTAGGGTTTCATGGTTTTTTATATTTTTTATGTTTTTATGTATTTTTTGGTGTTTTATGGATTTTTATGGATGTTTAGAGGTTTTATAGACTTTGAGTGGTTTTAAGGGTTTTTTGCCTTTTTGGGTTTTTGGGTTTTTTTGAGTTTTTAGGGTTTAAATGTTTTAAGAGTTTTTAAATAAATTTAGGGGTTTAAAGGGTGTGTACTGTTTTTAGTGGGTTTTTTAGGTTTTTATGGGGTTTAATGATATTTATGGTTTTTAAGTGTTTATAGTTTTTAGGGTTTGTAGGGTTTTTAGGGATTTTATCATTTTCTATTTTTGTAGGGTTTGTAAATTTTTTTAGGTTTCTATGGATTTATAAGGGGTTTTAATGGTTTTTAATAATTTTTTCTTTTTCTAGGATTTTTATTGAAATTTATTGTTTTTTTATTTCTGGGTATTTTGAGGGGTTTTAGGGTTTTTAGGGTTTTATGGTTTTTATGGAATTTTGAGTTTTGAGGGTTTTTAGAAGGAAAATATAATGTAATATATAAAAATTTAGAGGAATTAAATATCAACTCAGTCACCAAATGTGTGAAACAAACTATCCTGAAGGACCGCACTGGGAATAAAAAGAAAACATGCTCAAAAAACCTCACGAAGCCCAATGACTAACCACAAGAAAACAAACTTAGAAAAATCCTGAATATTATCCAAACCAATTCCTTGAAATAACCACAAGAAACCCAGCAAAGCACAAATACGATATTCGATGAATTTTTTTTGATATTTTTAGGGTTTTTAGGATTTTTGTGTTTTTTAGTGTTTTAGGGTTTTCATGGGTTTTTTTGGCTGTTAGGGTTTTTTGTTATTTTTTTAGGATTATTATGGTTTTTAGAGTTTTTTAATGTTTTTACGGGTTTCAAGGTTTTTTAGAATTTTTTATTATTTTTAAGGGGTTTTAGGGGTTTTAGGGTTTTTATGAGTTTTAGAGATTATTATAGTTTTTATATGTTCGAGGGTTCTGAGGGTATCTTAGGGTTTTTAGCAATTTTTTATGTTTTTAGGTGTTTTATGAGTTTTTTTGATTTTTATGATTTTCTTAGGGTATGTTAGGTTTTTTTTTTGTTTTTATTCATTATTCGGGATTTTTTAAAAAAATTTACGATTTCTATGAATATTTAGTGTTTTTTCGGATTTTGAGGGGTATTTGAGTTTTTATGGTTTTTGGATTTTTATGTTTTTTTGATTTTTTAGTATATTTAATGTTTTTTATCATTTTTAAAAAATTTAGGGGTTTAAAGGGTTTTTAGTTTTTTCAACGGTTTTTTAGGGTATTTGGTTTTTTCTAGTTGTAACGGTTTTTAGTGATTTTTATGATTTTTAGAGGGTTTAGGGTTTTAGGTCCTTTTACAATTTTTAGAGTTTTATGTTTTTATGGGGTCTAACTGTTTTTAGGTTTTTATGGTTTTCTAATTATTTTTCATGGTTTTTAGTTTTTTTTTGTATTTTTAGGGATTTAAATAGAGTTTTCATAATATTTATTTTTGTTTTTAATTTTTTTTAGGGATTTTAGGGATTTATCAATTTCTTAGGGGGTTTAGGGTTTTTATTGGTTTTGAGAATTTTGTAGGTATTTTATGGTTTTGATTTTTATTATGTTTTTATGTTTTTCTTAGGTTTATTTGGGGTTTTTTTATTTTTTACATTTTTAGGGATCTTTTAGTATTTTAATGTTGTTTTAGTTTTTTGGGATTTTGAGGGATTTTACGGAATTTTAGGTTTTTTAATTCTTTTATTTTTATTTGGGTTTCATGGGGTTTTTTGAGATTTTTTGGGTTTTATGGGTTTTTATAGCTTTTAATAGTTTTAGGGGATTAAATTTTTAGAACTGTTTTTAGTAGTATTTTGGGTTTTGTTGGATTTTTAGAGCATTATAATGCTTTTACTGGGTTTAGGATTTTTAGGGTTTTCCCTGGTTTTACTGTTTTTAGGTTTTAGGGGTTTTATGTTTTTTAATTTCTTTAATCTTTTCTTCGGGTCATAACTGGTTTTTAATATATTTTTTTGTTTTTAGGCATTTTTAGTTATTTTTGGGATATTTGTGGTTCTTAGGGATTTTAGGGATTTTGAGGGGTTTGTGAATTTTTTGGTTTTTTGGTTTTTTTGGGATTTTTAAAATATTTATGCCATTATCGGTTTTATGTGTTTTTATGTTTTTAATGTTTTCTTAGGGATTTTCAGGGTTCTTATGTTTTTTATTTTCTATGGATTTTTATTATTTTTATGTTTTTTTAGGAATTTTTGGTTTTGATATATTTTATATTTATAAATTTTTAAGTAGTTTAAAGGGTTTTTATAGTTTTTAGTGCCTTTCAGGGTTTTTTGGTTATTTAACAGTTTTAGGGGTTTCTACGGTTTTTAGGTTTTGTAGGGTTTTTAGCGTTTTTATGGTTCTTAGGGGTTTTAATTGTTTTTAGGATTTTAAGGTTCTCTTAGAGTTTTTAGGGTTTTTAGGGGTTATTTATGTTTTTAGGGATTTTCATGGAATTTTTAGGATTTTCATTATTCTTATTGTTTTTAAGTATTTTTTGATTTTTATGTTTTTTAGGTTTTTAGGGTTTTTATAGTTTTTTGGGGTTTTAGTGTTTTTTATGTTTTTATGTTTTTTAAGGTGTTTTAGATTTTTTGAAAAAAAATTATGGTTTTAAAGGGTGTTTATAGTTTTTAGTTGTTTTAGTGATTATATGTATTGTAATGGGTTTTATGGTTTCGATTTATTTAGGGTTATAAGGGCCTTTTAATTTTTATAGCATTTTTTAGTTTTTTGGGATTTAAGTGTTTTTAGATTTTATGGTTTTCTTAGGGGTTTTAGAGTTTTTAGAGTTTTAAGCTTTTTGGTTATTCTTAGTAATTTTTAGGATTTTTAAGGGGTTTTATATATTTTGTTGGATTTATATTTTTATAGGTTTTTATAGGTTTTTCAGGGTTATAGATTTGTTTCATTTTTTTTTTGTATTTTATGGTTTTTATGTGTTTTTTGGTATTTAATATTTTCAAAGGTTTTTTCTGGGTTTTTAGGGGTTTCTAAATTTTTAGGTAATTTTTGGAATTTTTTAGGATTTTTTTTTGTTTTTAGGAATATTGATAATTTTTAGGGGTTATAGGGTTTAGATGGGGTTTAAAGATTTTTTGGAGTTTTAGGAGGTTTTTTTAATTTTTATGGGTTTTATGGTCTTTTAGAGTTTTTTAATTTTATTTTAGTTTAAATAGTTTTTGGAGTTTTAACTGTGTTTTTAGGGATTTAGGTTTTGTACTATTTTTAGGGGTTTTATGGTTCTTAGGGTTTTATGGTTTTTAGGGTGTTCTAGGGTTTTTATAATTTTTAATATTATTTACTAGGTTTTACATGTTTTTAGGTTTTTAAGGTTCTCTTATTGTTTTTCAAGGTTTTTTGGGGTTTTAATGTTTTTATAGATTTGTAGGTACTTTTCAAATTTATAATTTTTTTTAGAGTTTTTAGGGATTTTTAGGGTTTTTATGGTTTAATGGTTTTAATGGGATTTTTAGAGGTTTTAAGTTTTTTTGGTTTTATGAATGTTTTATTTGGATTTTTTATCTTTTTTCTCTCTTTTAGGGAATTTTAGGGATTTTTTATGTTTTTATGGTTTTTTTGGTTTTTTGGGTTTTTTGGGTTTTTACGGATTTTAGGGGATTTAGGGTTTTCTCGTATTTTTATGGTTTTCGGTTTTTTTAGTTTTTTAGGGATCTTAAGCTTTTTAAGATTTTTTAGTGGTTTAAATGGTTTTTAACGTTTATAATGGTTTATTGGGGGTGTTATGAGTATTTAGTGGATTATGGGATTTTAGGGATTTTATGGGGTCTTTGTATTTTTGATGTTTTGATAAAAAAAATTAGTGTTTTATGGTTTTTAAAGACTTTTATTATTTATATGGGTTTCAAATGTTTTTCGATTTTTAGTGGATTTTATTGTCTTTATTAGTTTAAGGGTTTTTTAATTTTTTTAGGGGTTTTATTGTTTTTAGGGGGTTTTAGTGTTTCTGGTTTTTTCAATTGGAAGTGAGACATGAGTTGGTCACCCAACCCATACCTCAGAAAATTTTATCTAAGAGGGAAATGGTTACAAGGGAAACATGACATGTAATAAAAATACACCACCAAGAAATTAAAAGTGGTAACATAGAGATTTACAAGAAATCAAAAAATATATAACTTGAATAGGATTAATTAAACTCTATTAAATCCATTTTTCAACATCTATCAATTCTAAAATATAAAATATTATGCTCCCTCACTTCATATGGATCGAGGATGCCAAAAAATGATCATGTTGTATCGTTAATCCATAATTCTTCAAGATAACCCGCAACCCTTCCATGCACATCAGTCTAAAAGTCCATATACAAACAATTACCCTTTATAAATATAGATTGAGTGGAAGACATTGAACATCAAGCCACCAACACATCCTTTCTTGTAGAAAAAAATGATAGCACACAACATCATCAGTCCTTAAATCCGTCGAAAGAAAAATTTACACGACAAATCTGATCTGTCCATTAGAAACTGAATCATTATTGCAGTAGAATTAATATATCAGGGAGTTACATCCAATAATTGTATTTAAAGAATTTGGGTGTAGATAAAATAGCTACAACATATTTCATCAATCCTGTCCAAAAGAGCATGCCAATATCCCAAAAAAATTTACACTCAAAGAAGGAAGCCACTTAAAATTCACGTGACAATATTCCAAAAAATAACCAACAAAAATGATAAAAAAAGGTCAATATATCAGAATTTAAATCCTTATTCCATCACACATCATATACCATAGAGTTCCAACTTCAAAAGAGTCCATAATTCAAGAGTTGATGATCCATGTACTAATTGTTCATCTAGAGAAAAACTAAAAACCATTAAGTCCAATTCAATATTTCAATAGTCCTAAAAGTGAGAATCATGCTTGTCATTTCTAATTTTCATTCAACTAAATAGTGGAATCTCATATAACAAGGACAAAAATGTTAACATGCCATCAAATAAACCTCTTCCATTTTATTCAATGAACAAAAGAATAATAATTAATAAATTTATGATAGTGAAATTATTGAATCATATCTTCATAGATATCCACCCTTAAAAATTCTTTTATCCATAATCAATAAGGATTTTCGAGAACTAATAAAATCAATTGAACACAGCAAAACATCTGTTCCAAATAAACAAAAACCAACCAAATCAATAGTATAAAAGATAAAACACAATAAATAATCACTTAAATATGAAAATACCAAACCAAATATCCCAAAAACAATAGAAAAAGATTCAAAAATAGATTTACATTCATAGGGGACTCAATGTAGTTGGAGAACTAAGGGAGGAAAAATAAGCATATTTTCCATGGAATTTCCTTGTAATTGAAGTTAGGATTTTACTAGAATTCCTCCTCCATTTTATAATGCATTCACTTTCTGATTTGAAGGTAGTATTCTGCATTAATTTCACCATCAATGTGTTTTTGTAGAACAAATTCATCTTGCTCCTCTAACCATGTTTCCAATTCATCCCTAATGTCCACATCGATCCTATATACATCGAACAAAGTGGGGTAAACATCTTCATCAGAAATTATTTCGTAAAAATAATAATCTCTAGATGGAGAGAAAGTAGGATTAACATCAATAGGTTGATGGTGAAAATATTTTTTTGTGTCCTAGTTGCCTCAAAGGATATAGTAACAATTGTTATTTCAAGAATGGAATAATTTCTACGTTTCTTGGTTTTCATGGGATTTGGGGTGATGTATCCATCTGAATTAATCAACGGACTTTTACATTTACTAGAACTCATCATCAAATAATAATCCAAAATCTGATAAGATTGTTTATATTCATCTGGTAATGATTCAGTATAGTTAGAATGTATACTCTTGTCTTCCTCTTGTGATGTTTGAAAGGCACCTGGAATCTAAAACATTAGAGGGTTAGTTTTTCTAATATTTTCCTTATCTTTATTGAAAAAATGTGTATTAAAAACAATATACTCTGGTCCATCTTTATCAATTGGAGAGGGATGAGACTTAGAAGGATCTATCAAAATATGATTAACATCCTAACGAAGACCATTCATATTTTATCCAGGGAAAGAATGATAAATTTATTTATACTATCCTTTTTTAATGTAGGATTACTTATATCTTGTAAATGGACATGAAATAGTATCCATTTATCTCTATTCCCTTGAGGAATTCAATGTTGTAAGGAATTTACGACAATAAATTTGAGGGTTTTAAAAAACAGCATCCTGAATGAACCAATATCACCATTTGGGATCAAAATGTGGGGTGGAAGAGATTGAGAGATAACAATTTCAATAATGACTCTAGAAACATAACTTTAAGATAGAATTATTTTTCCAATATTTATTTTAATAGGATTATTAATTAGGCTTAAAACTGAAAAATGAGACACCTATTTTAAAAAATGTAGTGGTGGGCCAATGTACCCTAACTAGATAATAGAACTGGGAGGATCAAAGTCAGTGAAACAATCATGGGACCATTTCAATACTGTCATGAAACATCCATAGTAAGACCAAAAAACTCTCTCCCAAATCCAATAGTATTCATTTTCAAATGTGAATTGAAATAAAAAATGTGAGTAATTCAATAGACCAACAAGAATGTTCATGAGTCCAATATATTCTAAGGGGTTTCTTATGAAATATATTATGGTTATAAACCTGATAAAATTTCCAACAAGAAAACATGTAGATTAGAGGAAATAAATGGTAAATAATCTTTCAATAAATAAAAAGACGCAAGACCTATATTTTGATATTTCATCAGCTTAATGTGCTAATCTATAGAATATACAAGGAGATGTAGATGATGATTTCTCCTAGAAATGATGTCTCTGAAGGATTTTTGGTTTTTAGACGGATTTCTTCATTTTTTTTTATCAATGGTATTATCTTTAGAGAATCTATGACCCCTTCTTTTATGATTTCATTGGGATTTTAGGATGAATTTAGTGTTTTTAGGATTTTTTATCATTGTTTTCGATTTTTATGGATTATACATGTTTTTAGGTATTTGTGGTTTTCTATGGGTTTTTAGTGGGTTTAATGTGTTTTATGGGTTATTTGGATTTTATTATTTATACGAATTTTTGGGTTTTATAGATTCTGAGGGTTTTAGGGGTTTTTATAGTTTTTAGAATTATTTAGGTTTTTATGGATTTTAAACTTTTCTTGGATATTAAGGTTTTTAAAGGTGTTTTTAGGGTTCTAGGGTTTTTTTGTTTTTAGGGTTTTTCAAGGATTTTTTAGGATTTTTATTGGTTGTTGATTTTTGAAGGATTTTTAGGGTTTTTTTGGATTTGAATGGTTTTGGGGGGTGTTGGTTTTTTTAGTGTTTTTGTGTTTTTAATGTTTCTTAGAGTTTTTTTACTTTTTTATGGGTTTGAATGTTTTTTAGAGTTTTTTGAGTTTTTTAGAGATTTTAGGGGTTTTTAATATTTTTGTGGTTTTAGGGGTTTTATGGTGTTTACATGATTAGAGGGTTTTATTGTATTTATGGTTTTATGGTTTTTTAAAAAATTTAGTTTGTTTAGGGTTTTTAATTGTTTTTATATTTTTAATTTTTTCTTAGGGGTTCTCAGGGAGTTTGTAGTTTTTTAACTTCTATGTATTTTTAGGGGATTTTTGTACTTTTATTGTTTTTAGGGATTTTTAGGGTTTTAGGGTTTTAAGGGTTTTTGGTTTTTCAGGTTGTTAGTTTTTTTGGCTTTAGGGGTATTAAGAGTTTCTAGGTATTTATGATTTTATTTGGTGTTTGAGTGTTTTAATGTTTTTTTATAATTTTAGGGATTTTGATTTCTTTTTTATAACTTTTATGATTTTATTTATTTTGGGGATTTTTAGGATTGTCATGGGTTTTAGGCATATTTACAGTTTTAAGGTTTTTTTTGGGTTTTTTGTTTAGTTTTTTATTGTTTAAATGTTTTAGATTTTTAACATTTTTAGGGAATTTAATTTTGTTAATTTTTTTAGTGGTAATTTAGAATTTTATGTCTTTTAGGGTTTTCTATGGTTTTATGTATTTTTATGGATTTTTTGTGTTTTAGGGTTTTTATGTTCTTTAATGGTTTTTAGGGTTTTATCCTTTTTTAGGTTATTATGGGTTTTAAGTGTTTTTAGATTTTCATTTTTTCAAAGGGTTTTTAGGGATTTTGAGTCTTTTTACATTTTTAGGGTATTTATTTAATTTTAAAGGATTTTAAGGGTTTTTCGTGTTCTTATTGATTTTGTGGGGTTTTAGTTTTTTTAGTTTTTTATGGTTTTTTTGGGGTTTCGAGGGTTTCTATATTTTTATGGTTTTAATAGGGGTTTTAGTTTTTCATGGTTTTTTATGTTATTAGGGATTTTTAGGGATTTTCTAAAATTTATATAGTTTTTTAAAAAAATTCATGATTTTGAGTGTATTTGGGTTTTTTGGGGTATTATGAGTTTTAATTTTTTTTGGGTTTTTTAGTTTTTTCGAGATTTTAGGGTTGTATGGTTTTTTATGTGCTTAAAAAATTTAGGGGTTTAATTCGTTTCAGAGTTATTAATTGTTTTAGGTTTTTTATTTGTTTTTAATGTTCTAGGGAATGTGGGTTTTTATTTTTAGGGGATCTTAGTGATTTTGGGGTCTTTGGGGGTTTTTAGAGTTTTAAAAAATTGTATATTATTTACGAGTTTTAGGTATTTTTTTGTTTTTATGGTTTTAATAGGGGGTTTATGGTTCTTAATCTTTTATAAGTTTATAAGGATTTTTAGGTATTTTTAGGATATTTATCATTTTTATGGGTTTTAGGTATTTGTTGGTTTCTTAGGGGTTTTATAGTTTTCAAGATATTTAGTGTTTTAGAATTTTTATGGTTTTTAGGGGTTTAATGATTTTTAGGGTATTGAGGATTTATTTGGGTTTTACAGTATTTTATAGATTTATAGATTTTTATATATTTTTTAGGGTTTTTAAGGTTTATGATTTTTATGGATTTTTATGGATTTTAAATTTTTTAAGGTTTTTTGGGATCTTATGTTTTTTTGGATTTTTCTATATTTTTGAGTTTTTTAAGGTTTTAAATGATTATCATTGTTTTTAATTTTTTAAGGGTTTAAATGGAATTTAAAGTTTTTATTGGTTTTTAGGATTTTGTGGGCGTTTAGGGTTTCTTAATGTCCTAAGGGGTTTTTAGAGTTTTTAGGGGTTTCATGGGTTTTAGTGTTTTTTAGGGATTTTAATGGTTTTTAGGGTTTTTAGGGGTTTCATTTGTTTTTATGTTTTTAAGGTTCTATTCTAGTTTTTCATAGTTTTTAGGGTTTTTTACATTTTTAGGGATTTATTATGCATTTTTGGATTTTTTGAAATTTTTAGGGTTCTTAGGAATTTTCAGGGTTTTAGGGTTTTTTGAGTTTTTTTGGGTTATTAGTGTTTTTAGCATTTTAAGTTTTTAAAGTGTTTCTAGGTTTTTAATGTTAACTTAATGTTTTTTTACTATTTTTAGGATTTTTTATATTTTTTGGGATATTTAATACTATTTTATTATTTTTATGGGTTTTTACGATTTTTAGGGATTTTAAAAGCCTTTAGAATTTTTACGGTTTTTAAGATTTTTATTTTTATTTTTTTCTATTTTTATGGTGTTTATGTTTTTTGGTTTTCTTAAGTTTTCTATAATTTATTAACATTTTTACTGGTTTAAAGGGATTTTATAGTTTTACAATTTTTTATGGGTTTTTATTTTTTAAATGTTTGTAATGGTCTTTATCATTTTTAGTGAATTTTTGGTGTTTTAGGGTTTATAGGGGTATTATGGTTCTTATTGTTTTTTAGGATTTTTAGGTGTTTAAAATCATTTTTGGTATTCAATATTTTCATAGGTTTCTTTAGGGGTTTCTAGGTTTTTTGTTTTTCAAGATTTTAATGTCTTTTATATAAATTTAATGGGTTTTTAGGTTTTTTACATATTTTTTAGGGGTTTTATGGGTTTTTAGTGTTTTTAACATTTATAGGGTTTTAGGGGTTTCATGGGTTTTTATATTTGTATAGTTTTCTTAGGTTTTTTCCAGGTTTTTTATGTTTTTAAGTATTTTTAGGGTTCTTTATAATTTTTATCCGTTTTTTGTTTTCTTTTTGTGATTTTGAATATTATTTCTGTTCATTGGGTTTTTTTCTTTTTTGGTATTTAGGGTTTTTTTAGTTTTTTAGGGTTTTTGGAAATTTTTGAGTTTTTAATATTTTTTAGGGTTTAAAAGGATATTAGAGTTTTATTTAATTTTTAGTGTTTTAGATTTATTTTTGGTTTTTATAGATTTTAGGGGGTTTTAGGGGTTTTTATGTTTTTTAGGGTTTTAAGGGTTTTTAGCATTTTTTTGGTTTTTAGACATTTTATGTATTATTAGTTTTTTTATTTTTCTTAAAGGTTTTCAAGGTTTTTATGTTATTTACTTATTTAAAGGATTTTATGAATTTTTTAGGGAAAATATAGTATTTATGCTTTTAGGAGTTTTGAGGGTTCTAGGGTTTTTTTCATGTTTTTAAGGTTTTAGCATTACATAGTTTTTTGAGGATTTCTTAGGGGTTTTATGGTTTTTACATATTTAAGGATTTTAGGGATTTTTATGATGTTTTATGGTGTCTTATGATTTTTAGTGATTTTGAGGGGTTTTACGGGTTTTTAGGATATTTAAGGTCTTTATGGTTTTTCTGGGGGTTTTAGGGATTTTTTTTGTTTTTTAGGCTTTTAAATGTTTATTAAACTTTTAGGGGTTCAAATGAGTTTTATAGTTTTTAGTGGTATTATAGTATTTTTCTAGATCTTAGGTATTACTAATGTTTTTGGGGGTTTTAATGAATTTAGAGGTTCTAGGGTTTTTAGGGATTTTAGTGTTTTTATCATTTTTTATATTTCTAGGTTTATAGATATTTTAAGTGATTTTAGGTTTTTAATTTTTTTCTTAGGGTTTTTTATGGTTTTTATCTTTTTAGGTGTATTTATAGATTTTTAGTATTTTTATGGTTATATAGGATTTTTAGTGATTATGAGGGTTTAAGGGTTGTTAGAGTTTATAGCATCTTTAGAGTTTTTAAGGGTGTTTATTCTGTTTAGTTTTTTTAATGTTTTTGTATGGTTTCTAGGGTTTTTTTATGTTTTTAATGATTTTTAGGGAATTTTTTGGATTCTTATAGGTTTTTAGGGGTTTTAGTGATTTTGAGGGGTTTTTTTGTTTTCAGGGTTTTTATGGTTTTTGGGTTTTAAGGTTTTTTTGGAATATTTTTAAGTCTAAAGGGTTTTTATCATTTTTTTTATTATTATTATTTGTTTAGAGGGTTTTTATATATTTTATTGGTTTTTTGTGGTTTTATGGGTTTTTATGTATTTTATGGTTTTGTTGGATTTTTATGGTATTTGGGGATTTTAAATGTTTTTAGGGACTTTTTAGGGGTTTGTAGCATTTTTAGCATTTTTAGGTTTTTAGGGGTGTAAAGTGATTTATTATTTTTAGTGTATTGTTATGTTTTTTCCTTGTTTTGGTGCTCTAAATATTTTTAGATATTTTTTTTGGATATTTGTGGGCTTTTTGAATTTTTAGGTGTTTTGAGGGTTTTTTGGGTGCTTAGGATTTTCATGGGTTTTATGGTTTTTTGCATTTTTTATATTTTTTAGGGATTTTAAGTGTTTTTATATTTTAAATTTTTTCTTAGGGGTTTTAAACATTTTAGGTTTTTGTAATTTATTCGTATTTATAAGGTTTTTTCGAGTTTTTTAGCTTATTGGGGTTTTGGAGAATTGTAGTGGTTTCTGGGTTTTTTTGTTTTTTGGGGATTTTAGGGTTTTTATATTTTTAAGGTTTTAAATTTTCTTTATAGTTTTTAAACTTTTTATAGGTTTGAATGTTATTTTATAGTTCTTAGTTAATTTTAGTGGTTTTATGTATTTTTTTTGGTTTTTTATTGTTTTTGGTAGTTTTGAAGGTATTTAGTGTTTTTAAGGTGTTTTAGGGGTTTTTAAGGGTTTTTGTGTTTTTTATATTTTATGGGGTTTAAATTTTTTTAGAGTTTTATGGGTTCCTTAGGATATTTCATGGTTTTTATGGTATTTAAAATTCTTAAAAGAATTATAGTTTTTTTAGTATTTCAAATGTTTTCTAGGGTTTCTAGAGATTTTTGGGGGTTATTGGTTTCTTGGGTTTTTATGGTTTTTCAGTTTTAGTGGGTTTTAAATTTTCTATTATTTTCAAGTTTTTTTATCATTTTAAACACTTTTAGGGGTTTATAGGTTTTTTAAAGTTTTAGTGAGTTTTTAGTGCTTTTATGGGTTTTTAGGGTTTTTAATTTTTTTAATGGTTAATGCAATTTAGTGGATTCTAGGGTCTTTTAGGGAATTTAAGGGTTTTTTTATTTCTCAAGTTTAGGGGTTTGAAGTGTTTTTAGGTTTTTAATGTTAGAGGTTTTTTTGTTTTTCATTCATTATATTAATATTAGGGCTTTTAGTATTTTTCCGTTATTTATAATTTTTTGGGATTTTGTGGGTTTTAACGTTTTTATAGGTTAATATTTTTTTTAATGTTTTTTTAATTTTTAAGGTTTTTGGGGTTTTATGTGTTTTTAGGATTTTAGGTTTTCCTTAGAGTATTTTTTTAATTTTTATGGGATTTAACATTTATATGGATTTTTAGACATTTTTTATGATTTTAATAAATTCCAGGGTTTTATGGGTTTCGATTGTTTTAGTGTTTTTAGGTTTTCATTTGTTTTTTGGGTGTTATGTGTTTTTTGAGTTTTTTAGTTTTTTTAAATTTTTATTGTATTTTACATTTTTAGTAGTTTGAAGGTGCTTTAATGTTTTTAGTAAGTATTTATATTTTTTTCGGTGTTTTATGTATTTTGTTTGTTTTGGGGGGGTTTTGGGTTTTATGAGTTTTTAAGGTTTTTTTAGATTTTTAGCATTTTTTATTTTTTTTAGTGGTATTATTATTTTTTTAATGATTTCTTTGGTTTTTTTAGGTTTTTTAGTGTTTTTTATGTTTATAATTTTTCGTACTTTTTAAGGATTTTTATTTATTTTTTGGGGTATCTTAGGTTTTTTTGGTTTCTTTCGATTTTTATGGTTTTTAAAGATCTTATAGTTTTTAAGGTTTTTATAGTTCTTATTTGTTCAAAGTATTTAAATTTTTTTAGTGTTTTTAGTTTATCTTTTATGTTTTTATAGGTTTTCATGGATTTAAATTTTTTCAATGGTTTTATGTTTTTTGGGGGTTTTAGGGTTACTTAGGGTATTTAGTGATTTTTAGTTTTATTGGGGTTTTTATTATTTTTAGGTTTTCTGGTTTTCTTTTGGGTTTTCTCGATTTGTAGGGTTCTTTATATTTTTGGGTTTTTTAGTTCTTGTTTACGATTTTTATGAATTTTTAAGGGATTTAAGGATGTTGATGGTTTTTTGGGGGTTTTATGGTTTTAAGGATTTTATGGGTTTTAGTTCTCATAGTTGTTTTATAGGTTTTAATATTTTTTATGTTTTTTTCATATGATATATTATGTTCTTAAGGATTTTGGTGAATTTTTATCATTTAGAAGTTTTTTTGGTTTTTAGGAAATTTGAAGTGTTTTGTGGGTTTTTATAGTTTTAGGTTTTTTATACTGTTTTTAGCATTTTTTAGGATTTTTAGGGGTTTAATTTTTTTTAGGTTTTTATGGTTTTCATTGGTTGTTTCACCATTTTATGGTTTTTTTTGTTGTTAGCAGTTTTTAGGGATTTTTAGAATTTTAGGGAATTTTTTTGTATTTATGGATTTTGATGGTTTTTAGGTTATTTGTGTTTTTATGATTTTAACATTTTTTTGTTTTTTGGGTTTTATGTGATTTTATGTTTTATTGTATTTTTAGTTTATTTTGGGTTTTAATGGGGTTTTTTAAGGATCTTTTAGGCTTCTTTAGGATTTTTATGATTTCTATTTGCCTTGGGGATTTTGATGGTTTTATGGTTTTTAGGCTATTTATGGTTTTATAGGTTTTAGGGTATTATTTTTTTAGTATTGGTTTTTGGGATTTTTTAACGTTTTTAGGGGTTAAAAGTGTTTTTAGATATTTTAGTGGTTTCAGTTTTTTTATTGGTTTTAAGGTTTTTTAATGGTTTATTGGGTTTTATGGTTTTAGGGTTTTTAGGGTTTTTTCATTTTATAGGTTTTGACACTATTTATGTTTTTTGTGGTTTTAATTTTTTTTATAGTTTTACATTATCTTAGTATTTTCATAGATTTTATGTTTTTCTAGGTTTTTAGGAATTTTTTCCCTTTTTCATGTTTTTAATGGTTTTCAGGGATTTTGATGGTTTTGGGGGTCCTTTAGGGGTTTTGGGGTTTTATGATTTTTAGAGTCTTTTAATGTTATTAAGGGTTTAAATGGTTTATTTAGTTTTTAGTGCTTTTTAGATTTTTTATTGGGGTTTAGGGTTTTTCAAAGTTGTTATGGGGTTTTATGGTTTTTAGGGTTTTAGGGTTTTTTATGGGGTTTTAGGATTTTAAGCATTTTTATGTTATTAAGGTGTTTTAAGGGTTTTTTTGGTTTTAATGATTTTCTAATGGTATTTTATTGTTTTTAACATTTTTTTTAAATATTTTATGGGTTTTTAGAATTTTTATGATTTTTTTGGGGGGTTTCGAGGGTTTTTAGATTTATTGTGGGTTTTTGGTTTTGGGAGTTTCGTTGCATTTTTTTTGTTTTTTAGTGATTTTATGTGTTTTAAGGTTTTATGTTTTTCATAGGTGTTTTTCAGGGATTTCAGTTTTCAATGTATTTAGGGATTTTTAGGGAATTTTAGGATTTTTATGGTTTCTAGGATATTTAGGGATTTTGTGTTTTTTAGGGGTGTTTTGGTTTTCTGGGGATTTAGGAGTTTTTTTTGAGTTTTTTACTATTTTTAATTATTTTATTGATTTTTAAAAAAATTATGGGTTTAAAGGGTTTTGAGATTTTTTAGTTAGTTTTTATGGTTTTTATGGTTTTTTAGGATTGTTAATGTTTTTCTGGGATTTTTATATTTTTTAGGGTAATATGTGTTTTTAGTGTTCTTTAGGGTTTTTTGATTTTTTTTTATATTAGTGGCTATAATTATTTTTATGTTTTAAGGTTTTCCTATGGATTATCAGGTTTTTTTGGATTTTTACATTTTTAGGGATTTTTATAGTTATTTATAGCCTTTAGGTATTTTTTGGTATTTTAGTGTAAATATGGTTTTAGGGTTTTATGTTTTTTAGTGTTTTCTAATATTTTTATGGGTTTAAAGATTTTTTATCGTTTTTAGTGAAATTTTAGGTATTTATAGGAATTTTGTGTTTTTATGGTTATTAGGGGTTTTATGGTTTTTAATTTTGTTTAGGGCATTCATGGTAAATTTTAGTTTTTTCGTTTTTATGGGGTTTTAGTGTTTTTAGGGTTTTTTTGTTTTTTAGGGGTTTCGAGGGTTTTTAGGTTTTTATGGTTTTCATAGGGGTTATAGTTTTTTTAAGTATTTTTTATATTATTAGGGATTTTTGGTGATTATCTAGAATTTATATAGTTTATTATATTTTTGGGGGATTTTGAGTGTTTTTTGGGGTTTTTAGTGTATTATGGGTATTTATTTGTTTTGGGTTTTTTAGTATTTTCGAGTTTTTAGGGTTGTAATTTTTTTTGTGTTTAACAAGTTTAGGGGTTTAATTTGTTTTAGAGTTTTTAGTTGTTTTAGGGTTTTTATTGGTTTTTAATGTTCTAGGGATTGTGGGTTTTTATTTTTAATGGGATCTTAGAGATTTTGGGGTCTTTTGGGTTTTTAGAGTTTTAAACATTTTTTGTTTATTTAGTTTTAAGTATTTTTTAGTTTTTATGGTTTTAATAGGATGTTTCGTGGTTCTTAAGGTTTTATAAGTTTAAAAGGATTTTTAGGTATTTTTTAGGATATTTATCATTTTTAGGAGTTTTAGGTATTTGTCTGTTTCTTAGGGGTTTTATAGTTTTCATGATATTTAGTGTTTTAGCATTTTTAGTGTTTTTTGGTGTTTAAATAGTTTTTAGGGTATTAAGGCATTATTTGGGTTTTACAATATTTTATGGATTTATGGATTTTTATATATTTTTTAGGATTTATATGGTTTATGATTGTTATGGATTTTGATAGATTTTTATTTTTTTAGGTTTTTTTGGGTTCTTATGTTTTTTTGGATTTTTCTGTATTTTTGAGTTTTTTAGGGTTTTAAAGGATTTTCAATTTTTTTAATTTTTTAAGGTTTTAAATGGTATTTAATGTTTTTATTGCTTTTTAGGATTTTGTGGGGGTTTAGATTTTGTTAATGTCCCAAGGGGTTTTTACAGTTTTTAGGGGTTTCGGGGGTTTTAGAGTTTTTAAGGTTTTTAATGGTTTTTAGGGTTTTTAGGGGTTTTATGTGTTTTTATGTTTTTAAGGTTCTATTCCAGTTTTTCATAGTTTTTAGGGTTTTATACATTTTTAGGGATTTATTATAATTTTTTTGATTTTTTTTTGAATTTTTA
Source organism: Viscum album (assembly GCA_963277665.1). Lineage (NCBI taxonomy): Eukaryota > Viridiplantae > Streptophyta > Magnoliopsida > Santalales > Viscaceae > Viscum > Viscum album. The sequence continues at coordinate 1,009,795,119 of OY728141.1, read as the reverse complement.
GTGTTTTTAAGAATTTTTAGGGTTTTAGGGTTTTTTGAGTTTTTTGGGTTTTTAGTGTTTTTAGCATTTTAGGGTTTTAAAGTTTTTCTAGGTTTTTAAAGATATCTTACCGTTTTTAGTGTTTTTATGATTATTTACATTTTTGGGGATATTTAATACTATTTTAGTATTTTTATGGGTTTTTAGGATTTTTAGGGATTTTAAAAGCCTATAGAATTTTTACAGTTTTTAAGATTTTTATTTGTTTTTTTCTATTCTTATGGTGTTTATGTTTTTTTGTTTTTTAAGTTTTTTATAATTTTTTAACATTTTTACTGGTTTAAAGGGATTTTAGAATTTTTAAATTTTTTATGGGTTTTTATTTTTTAAAATTTTGTAACAGTCTTTATCATTTTTAGTGATTTTTTTGTGTTTTTAGGGTTTATAGGGGTTTTAGGGTTTTTATTGTCTTTTAGTATTTTTTGGTGTTTAAAATATTTTTTGGTATTCAATTTTTTCATAGGTTTCTTCAGGGTTTTTAGGTATTTTTGTTTTTCAGGATTTTAATGTCTTTTATATAATTTTTAATGGGTTTTTAGTTTTTTAAATATTTTTAAGGGGTTTTATGGGTTTTTAGTGTTTTTAACATTACTAGGGTTTTAGGGATTTCATGGGTTATTATATTTTTATAGTTTTCTTAGGGGTTTTTCTGGTTTTTTGTGTTTTTATGTATTTTTAGGGTTTTCCCTAATTTTTATTTGTATTTTGGTTTTTTTTTTGTGATTTTGTATATTATTTTTGTTCATTGGGTTTTTTCCTTTTTTGGTATTTTAGGGTTTTTTCAGTTTTTTAGGGGTTTTGGAGATTTTAGTGTTTTTAATATTTTTATGGATTTAATATAATTTTAGAGTTTTATTTAAATTTTAGTGTGTTAGATTTATTTATGAATTTTATAGATTTTAGGGGTTTTTAGGAGTTTTTATGTTTTTAGGGTTTTTAGCATTTTTTTGGTTTTTAGAGTTTTTAAGTATTATTAGTTTTTTGTCTTTTTTTACGGGTTTTCGCGGTTTTTATGGTTCTTTACTTTTTAAATGGATTTTATTAAATTTTTATTGTAAATATAGTATTTATGTTTTTATGAATTTTGAGGGTTCTAGGGTTTTTTTCGTGTTTTTATGGTTTTAGCATTACATAAGGTTTTTAGGGGATTTATGTGTTTTTAGGTTTTTTAGAATTTCTTAAGGGTTTTATGGTTATTACATATTTAGGGTTTTTAGGGATTTTTATGGTGTTTTATGGTGTTTTAGGGGTTTTAGTGATTTTGAGGGTTTTTAGGGGTTTTTAGGATATTTACGGTCATTATGATTTTTCTGGGGGTTTTAGGGATTTTTTTTTTGTTTTTTAGGGTTTTAAAGGTTTATTAAACTTTTAGGGGTTCAAATGAGTATTATTTTTTTAGTGGGATTACAGTAGTTTTCTAGATCTTAGTTATTACTAATGTTTTGGGGGGGTTTAAATGATTTTTGGGGTTCTTGGGTTTTTAGGTATTTTAGTGTTTTTAGCATTTTTTTACTTCTAGGTTTATAGATATTTTGTGATTTTAGGTTTTAAATTTTTTTCTAAGGGTTTTTAGGGTTTTTATCTTTTTATGTTTATTTATATATTTTTATTATTTTTATGGTTATATAGGATTTTTGGTGATTATGAATGTTTAAGGGTAGTTAGAGTTTTTAACATTTTTAGTGTTTTAAGGGTGTTTATTGATTTTAGTTTTTTAATGTCTTTATATGGTTTCTATGATTTTTTATGTTTTTAATGATTTTTTGGGAATTTTTTATATTTTTATGGGTTTTTAGGGTTTTTAGGGATTTTGAGGGGTTTTTTTGTTTTCAGGGTTTTTATGGTTTTGGGTTTTAGGGTTTTTTTGGAATATTTTTAGGTCTAAAGGGTTTTTATCATTTTTTTAATATTTTTATGTGTTTAGAGGGTTTTTATATATTTTATTGGTTTTTTTTGGGGGGGGGGTTATGGGTATTTATGGATTTTCTGGTTTTGTTGGATTTTTACGGTATTTGGGGATTTTTAATGTTTTTAGGGACTTTTTAGAGGTTTGTAGTATTTATAGCATTTTTTAGGTTTTTAGGAGTTTAAAGTGTTTTATTATTTTTGGTGTATTGTTATGTTTTTTCCTTGTTTTGGTGCTTTAAATATTTTAAGAGATTTTTGTTTCTGATTTTTATGGGGTTTTATAATTTGTAGGTGTTTTGAGGGTTTTTTCGGGGCTTAGGATTTTCATGTATTTTTATGGTTTTTAAATTTTTTTATATTTTTTAGGGGTTTTAAGTTTTATTATGTTTTAAAGTTTTTCTTAGGGGTATTAGATGTTTTAGGTTTTTTTTTAATTTTTTTGTACTTATAAGGATTTTTTGGGTTTTTTAACTTATTGGGGTTTTGGGGAATTGTAGTTGTTTCAGGGTTTTTTTTTGTTTTTTGTGGATTTTAGGGTTTTTTAATTTTTAGGGTTTTAAATTTTCTTTACAGTTTTTAACATTTTTATAGGTTTGAATGGTATTTTATAGTTTTTAGTTATTTTTAAAGATTTTTTTTGTTTTTTTGGTTTTTTATAGTTTTTGGTATTTTTCAAGGTATTTAGTGTTTTTAAGGTGTTTTAGGGTTTTTATAAGGATTTTAGGGTTTTTTTCTATTGTATGGGGTTTAAATTTTTTAGAGTTTTATGGGTTCCTTAGGATCTTTCATAGTTTTTATGTTTTTGAAAATTTTTATAAAAATTTGCAGTTTTTGTAGTTTTTCAAATGTTTTCAAGGATTTCTAGATATTTTCGGGGGTTTGGGGTATTTTTGGGTTTTTATGGTCTTTCTGTTTTAGTGGGTTTTAAATTTTATATTATTTTCAAGTTTTTTTATCATTTTAAAAATCTTTTAGGGGTTTATAGTGTTTTCAAAGTTTTAGTGGGTTTTTAGTGTTTTATGGGTTTTTAGGGTTTTTAAGGTTTTTAATGGTTAATGCAATTTAGTGGATTCTAATGACTTTTAGGGATTTTTAGGGTTTTTTATTTCTTAGGTTCAGAGGTTTGAAGTGTTTTTAGGTTTTTAAGGTTAGAGATTTTTTTTGTTTTTTATGCATTATGATAATTTTAGGGCTTTTAGTATTTTTCCGTTATTTATAATTTTTATGGATTTTGTGGGTTTTAACGTTTTTATAGGTTAATATGATTTCACTATTTGTTTATTTTTTAAGGTTGTTTGGGTTTTATGTGTTTTTAGGAATTTAGGTTTTCCTTATAATTTTTTATAATTTTTATGGGATTTAACATTTTTATTGATTTGAAGACATTTTTTATGATTTTTATGAATTCTAGGGTTTAAGGGTTTTCAAAGGTTTTAGTGTTTTTAGGTTTGTATGGGTTTTTTGGGTTTTATGTGTTTTTTGAGTTTTCTAATTTTTTTTAAATTTTTAGTGTTTTTTACATTTTTAGGAGTTTAAAGGTGTTTTAATGTTTTTAGTAACTATTTAGACTTTTTTCGGTGTTTTATGTGTTTTTTTGTTTATTGTGAGGTTTTGGGTTTTCTGAGTTTTTAAGTTTTTTTTAGATTTTTTGCATTTTTTATGTTTTTTAGTGGTCTTATTATTTTTTTACTGATTTCTTATGGTTTTTTAGGTTTTTTAGTGTTTATTATGTTTGGATTTTTTAGTAATTTTTAAGGATTTTTCTTTATTTTTTTGGGGTATCTTAGGTTTTTATGGTTTCTTTCGATTTTTAGGGTTTTTAAAGATCTTATAGTTTTTAATTTTTTTATACTTCTTATTTGTTCTAAGTATTTAAATTTTTTTAGTGTTTTTAGTGTATCTTTTATGTTTTTATAGGTTTTCATGGTTTTAAATGTTTTCAATGGTTTTATGTTTTTTGGGGGTTTTAGGGTCATTTAGGGTATTTAGTGATTTTTAGTTTTATTGGGTTTTTTATTATTTTTAGGTTTTGTAGTTTTCTTTTGGGTTTTCACTATTTTTAGGGTTCTTTATATTTTTGGGTTTTTTAGTTCTTTTTTAAGATTTTTATGGATTTTTAAGGGATTTAAGGATGTTGATGGGTTTTTGGGGGTTTGATGGTTTTGAGGTTTTTATGGGTTTTAGGTCTTCTAGGTGTTCTGGGGGTTTTAAGATTTTTTAAGTTTTTTTCATAGGATATTTTATATTTTTAGGGATTTTGGGGAATTTTTATCAATTAGAAGTTTTTTGGTTTTTTAGGAATTTTGAGGGGTTTTGTGGTTTTTTATAGTTTTTTGTTTTTTATACTGTTTTTAGTATTTTTTAGGATTTTTATGGGTTTAATTGTTTTTATGATTTTATGGTTTTCTTGGTTTGTTTCTTCATTTTATGGTATTTTATGTTATTAGTATTTTTTAGGGATTTTTAGAATTTTAGGAAATTTTAGAATTTTAAGGATTTTTTTTGTTTTTATGGACTTCGATGGTTTTAGGGTATTTAGTGTTTTTATGGTTTTAACATTTTTTTAAGTTTTATGTGATTTTATGTTTTATTGTTTTCTTAGTTAATTTTGGGGTTTGAGGGGTTTTTAGGGATCTTTTGGTATTCTTTAGGATTTTTTGATTTTTAATGGTCTCTGGGATTTGGATGGTTTTTTGGTTTTTAGGCTATTTTATGGTTTTATAGGTTTTAGGGTATTATTTTTTTTATTATTGGTCTTAGAGTTTTTTTAACGTTTTTGGGGGTTAAATTTTTTTTAGATATTTTAGTTGTTTCAGTTTTTTATTTTTTTTAACGATTTTTAATGGTTTATAGGTTTTTAGGGTTTTTCGATTTTTAGGGTTTTTGAATTTTTATAGGTTTTGTACTATTTATATTTTAGTGGTTTTATGTTTTTTTATAGTTTTACATTTTCTTAGTATTTTCATAGATTTTATGTTTTTCTAGGTTTTTAGGAATTTTTATCCTTTTTCATGTTTTTAATGGATTTCTGGGATTTTGATTGTTTTCTGGGTCTTTTAGGGGTTTTGGGGTTTTATGGTCTTTTAGAGTCTTTTAATGTTATTTAGGGTTTAAATGGTTTATTTAGTTTTCAGTTCTTTTTAGATTTTTTATTGGGGTTTAGGGTTTTTAAAATTTGTTATGGGGTTCTATGGTATTTAGGGTTTTTATGGGGTTTTAGGATTTTTAGGATTTTTATGTTATTAAGGTGTTTTAAGAGTTTTTTTTATTTTAGTGATTTTCTAAGGGGATTTTAGTGTTTTTAAGCATTTTTTTGTTTTCAAATATTTTTTGGGTTTTAGAATTTTTAAGATTTTTTGGAATTTGGGGATTTTGAGGGTTTTTAGAATTATTGTGTGGTTTTTGGTTTTTGGGGGTTTTTTGCATTTTTTTTGGTTTTTAGGGATTTTATGTGTATTTAGGGTTTTATGTTTTTCATAGGTGTTTTTCAAGGATTTCGGTTTTTTACGTATTTAGGGATTTTTAGGGAATTTTTGGAATTTTATGGTTTTTAGGATATTTATGGAATTTGAATTTTGTAGGGGTGTTTTGGTTTTCCGGGGATTTAGGAGTTTTTTGAGTTTTTTACTATTGTTAATTATTTTAATGGTTTTTAAAAGAAATTATGGGTTTATGGTTTTTGAGATTTTCTTAGTTAGTAGTTATGGTATTTATGGGTTTTTAGGATTGTTAATGTTTTTCTGGGTTTTTTATATTTTTAGGGTATTATGGACTTTTAGTGTTCTTTAGGGTTTTTGGATTTTTTTTTATTTTAGGGGCTTTAATTATTTTTATGTTTTATGGTTTTCCTAGGGTTCATCAGGTTTTTTTTGGTTTTTTACATTTTTAAGGATTTTTAGGGATTTTTTGGGATTTATATAGTTATTTATAGCCTTTAGGGAATTTTCGGTATTTTAGTGTTTTTAGGGTTTTAGGGTTTTTATGTTTTTTAGTGTTTTCTAATATTTTTAAGGGTTTAAAGTGTTTTTATAGTTTTTAGTTAAATTTTATATTTTTATAGGATATTTGTGTTTTTATGGTTATTAAGGGCATTATGGTTTTTAATGTTGTTTAGGGTATTCATGGTATTTTTCAGTTTTTTCGTTTTTATGGGGTTTTAGTGTTTTAGGGGTTTTAGGGTTTTTTTAGGGGTTTCGAGGGTTTTTAGGTTCTTAGGGTTTTCATAGGGGTTTTAGTTTTTTTAAGGTGTTTTATTATATTAGGGATTTTTAGTTAATTTCTAGAATTTATATAGTTATTTATAGTTTTTGAGGATTTTGAGTGTTTTTGGGGTTTTCTGGGGTATTATGGTTTTTATTTTTTTTTTGGCTTTTTTAGTTTTTCTGAGTTTTTAGGGTTTTATTGTTTTTTAAGTGTTTAACAAGTTTAGCGGTTTAATTCATTTTAGATTTTTTAGTTGTTTTAGGGTTTTTATTGGTTTTTAATGTTCTAGGGTTTGTGGGTTTTTTTAGGGGATCATAGGTATTTTGGGGTCTTTTGGGGTTTTTAGAGTTGTAAACATTTTTAGGTTATTTAGGAGTTTTAAGTATTTCTTAGTTTTTTTGGTTTTAATAGGATGTTTTGTGGTTCATAAGGTTTTATAAGTTTATAAGGATTTTTATGGATTTTTTAGGATATTTATCATTTTTAGTGGTTTTAGGTATTTGTCAATTTCTTAGGTGTTTTATAGTTTTCATGATATTTAGTATTTTAGCATTTTTAGGTTTTTTGGGGGTTTAAAGATTTTTTAGAGTATAAAGGTTTTATTTGGGATTTACAATATTTTATGGATTTATGGATTTTGATATATTTTTTAGGATTTCTAGGGTTTATGATTTTTATGGATTTTGATGGATTTTAATTTTTTAAGGTTTTTTTGGATCTTATGTTTTTTTTGGATTTTTCGGTATTTTTGTGTTTTTTAGGGTTTTAAATGATTTTCAATGTTTTTAAATTTTTTTAAAGGGTTTAAATGGAATTTAAAGTTTTTATTGGTTTTTAGGATTTTGTGGGGGTTTACTGTTTTTTTAATGTCCCAAGGGGTTTTTACAGTTTTTAGGGGTTTCTGGGGTTTTGGTGTTTTTTAGGGTTTTTAATGGCTTTTAGGGTTTTTAGGCGTTTTATGTGTTTTTATGTTTTTAAGGTTCTATTCCATTTTTCATAGTTTTTAGGTTTTTTTACATTTTTAGAAATTTATTATGCTTTTTTGGATTTTTTGGAATTTTTAGGGTTTTTAGAAATTTTCAGGGTTTTAGGGTTTTTTGAGTTTTTTGGGTTTTTAGTGTTTTGATCATTTTAAGGTTTTAAAGTGTTTCTAGTTTTTTAAATTTAACTTACTGTTTTTTAGTGTTTTTTGGATTTTTTACATTTTTGGGGATATTTAACACTATTTTAGTATTTTTATGGGTTTTTAGAATTTTTAGGGATTTTAAAAGCTGTTGGAATTTTTACAATTATTTATATTTTTATTTTTTTTGTTTTCTATTTTTATGGTGTTTATGTTTTTTGGTTTTTTTATGTTTTCTATAATTTTTAAACATTTTTACTGGTTTAAAGGGAATTTAGAGTTTTACAATTTCTTATGGGTTTTTATTTTTTTTAAATTTTGTAATGGTCTTTATCATTTTTAGTGATTTTTTGGAGTTTTTAGGGTTTATAGGGGTTTTAGGGTTTTTATTGTTTTTTAGAATTTTTAGGTGTTTAAACTCTTTTTTGGTATTCAATTTTTTAATAGGATTCTTTTGGGGTTTTTAGGTTTCGTTTTTTTTCAGGATTTTAATGCCTTTTATATAATATTAATGGGTTTTTAGCTTTTTAACATATTTTTAAAGAGATTTTATGGGTTTTCAGTGTTTTAACATTTCTAGGGTTTTTGGGGTTTCATGGGTTTTTATATTTTTATATTTTTCTTAGGGGTTTTCCAGGTTTTTAGGTTTTTAAGTATTTTTATGGTTTTTTATAATTTTTATGTGTTTTTGGTTTTTTTTTGTGATTTTGAATATTATTTTTGTTCATTGGGTTTTTTCCTTTTTTGGTATTTTTGGGGTTTTTTTTCTTAAGTTTTTAGGGTTTTTGGAGATTTTCGAGTTTTTAATATTATTAAGGGTTTAAAAGGATTTTAGAGTTTTATTTAAATTTTAGTGTTTTAGATTTATTTTTGGTTTTTTAAAGATTTTATGGGTTTTTAGGAGTTTTTATGTTTTGTTAGATTTTTTAGGTTTTTAAAGGGTTTTAGCAGTTTTTTTTGGTTTTTATAGTTTTTAAGTATTATTAGTTTTTTTGTCTTTTTCTTAGGGGTATTCAAGGTATTTAGGGTTATTTACTTTTTAAAAGTATTTTATGAATTTTTTAGGAAAAATATAGTATTTATGCTTTTAGGAATTTTGAGGGTTCTAGTGTTTTGTAGTGTTCTTAAGGTTTTAGCATTACATAGGTTTTAAGGGGATTTATGCGTTTTTAGGTTTTTGAGGATTTCTTAGGGGTTTTATGGTTTTTAAATATTTAGGGATTTTATGGATTTTTTGTGAAGTTTTATGGTGTTTTAAGGGTTTTAGTGATTTTGAGGGGTTTTAGGGGTTTTTTGGATATTTAAGGACTTTATTGTTTTTCTGGGGGTTTTAGGGATTTTTTTTGTTTTTAGGGTTTTAATAATTTCTTAATCTTTTTGGGGTTCAAATGAGTTTTATAGTTTTTAGTGGGATTACAGTAGTTTTCTAGATCATAGGTGTCACTAATTTTTTTGGGGGTTTTAATGATTGTAGGGGTTCTAGGGTTTTTAGAGATTTTAGTGTTTTTAGCATTTTTTATATTTCTAGGTTTATAGATATTTTATGTGATTTTAGGTTATTAAATTTTTTTCTTAGGTTTTTTATGGTTTTTATCGTTTTAGGTGTATTTATAGTTTTTCAGTATTTTTAGGGTTATATAGGATTTTTAGTGATTATGAGGGTTTATGGGTTGTTAGAGTTTTTAGCATTTTTAGTGTTTTTAAGGGTGTTTATTGTTTTTAGTTTTTTAATGTTTTTGTATGGTTTCTAGGGTATTTTAAATTTTTAATTATTTTTAGAGAATTATTTGGATTTTTATGGGTTTTTACGGTTTTTAGGGATTTTAATGGGTTTTTCTGTTTTCAGGGCTTTTATGGTATTTGGGTTTTAGGGTTTTTTTAGAATATTTTTAGCTCTAAAGGGTTTTTATAATTTTTTTATGATTTTTATGTGTTTAGAGGGTTTTTATATATTTTGTTGGTTTTGGGGGGTTTTATGGGTTGTTATGGATTTTATGGTTTTGTTGAATTTTAAAGGTATTTTGGAATTTTTAATGTTTTTAGTGACTTTTTAGGGGTTTGTAGCATTTATACCATTTTTTAGGTTTTTAGGGGTGTAAAGTGTTTTATTATTTTTAGTGTATTGTTATGTTTTTTACTAGTTTTGTTGCTTTAAATATTTTTAGAGGTTTTTTTGATTTTTATGGGGTTTTAGAATTTTTAAGTGTTTTCAGGGTTTTTTTGGGTGCTTAGGATTTTCATGGGTTTTTATGGTTTTTAGAATATTTTATATTTTTTAGGCCTTTTATGTGTTTTTATGTTTTAAATTTTTTCTTAGGGGTTTTAAACATTTTAGGTTTTTTGAATTTTTTGTATTTATAATGTTTTTTCGTGTTTTTTTAGCTTATTAGTGTTTTAGGGAATTGTAGTGGTTTCAGGGTTTTTTTTGTTTTTGTTTTGGGATTTTAGGGTTTTAAAATTTTTAGGGTTTTAAATTTTCTTTACATTTTTAACATTTTTATAGGTTTGAATGGTATTTTATAGTTTTTAGTTATTTTTATGGATTTTATGGAGTTTTTTCATTTTTTATAGTTTTTGGTAGTTGAAAAGGTATTTAGTGTTTTTAAGGTGTTTTAGGGTTTTTATAAGTGCATTAGTGTTTTTTTTCTAATTTATGGGGTTTAATTTTTTTAGAGTTTTATGGGTTCCTTAGAATCTTTCATGGTTTTTATGGTTTCTAAAATTTTTAAAAATATTTATAGTTTTTTTAGTATTTCAAATGTTTTCTAAGGTTTCTAGAGATTTTCAGGGGTTTGGGGTTTTTTGTGTTTTTATGGTTTTTCAGTTTTAGTGGGTTTTAAAGTTTCTCTTATTTTCAAGTGTTTTTATAAATTTTAACACTTTTAGGGGATTATAGGGTTTTTAATGTTTTAGTGGGTTTTTAGTGTTTTTATGGGTTTTTAGGGTTTTTAAGGTTTTATGGGTTAATGCAATTTAGTGGATTCTAGGTTCTTTTAGGGATTTTAAGGGTTTTTTATTTCTCAGGTTCAGGGGTTTGAAGTGTTTTTAGGTTTTTATGGTTAGAGTTTTTTTATGAATTATGATAATTTTAGGGCTTTTAGTATTTTTCCGTTATTTATAATTTTTAGGGATTTTGTGGGTTTTAACAATTTTTATAGGTTAATATGTTTTTTAATGTTTTTTTTTATTTTTTAAGGTTCTTGGGGTTTTATGTGTTTTTAGGATTTTAGGTTTTCCTTATAGTTTTTTTAATTTTTATTGTCTTTAACTTTTTTATGGATTTTTAGACATTATTTATGATTTTTATGAATTCTAGGGTTTTAGGGATTTTTAGGGATTTTGTGTTTTTAAGTTTTTTATGGGGTTTTTTTGGGTTTTATGTGTTTTTTGAGTTTTCTAGTTTTTTTAATTTTTTTGTATTTTTTACATTTTTTAGAGTTTAAAGGTGTTTTAATGTTTTTAGTAAGTATTTAGACTTTTTTTGGTGTTTTATATGTTTTGTTTGTATTTTGGGGGGTTTTGGGTTTTATGAGTTTTTAAGGATTTTTTAGATTTTTAGCATTTTTTATGTTTTTTAGTGGTCTTATTATTTTTTTTAATGATTTCATAGCGGTTTTAGGTTTTTTAGTGTTTTTTATGTTTGGATTTTTAGTACTTTTTAAGGATATTTCTTTATTTTTTGGGGGTATCTTAGGTTTTTATGGTTTCTTTCGATTTTTAGGGTTTTTAAAGATCTTATAGTTGTTAAGGTTTTTATAGTTCTTATTTGTTCTAAGTATTTAATTTTTTTAGTGTTTTTAGTGTATCTTTTATGTTTTTATAGGTTTTCATGGTTTTAAATGTTTTCAATGGTTTTATATTTTTTGGGGGTTTTAAGGTCATTTAGAGTGTTTAGTAATTTTTAGTTTTATTGGGGTTTTTATTATTTTTAGTTTTTATTGTTTTCTTTGGGGTTTTCTCGATTTTTAGGGTTCTTTATATTTTTGGTTTTTTAGTTCTTTTTTAAGATTTTTTATGTATTTTTAAGGGATTTAGGGATATTGATGGTTTTTTTGGGGTTTTAAGGTTTTAATGTTTAATGGGTTTTATCTCTTCTAGGTGTTTTAGGGGTTTTATGTAACACCCCAAGCTTCTACGGTACGTTTCCCTTCGAATAATGCGATAGCGTGTGTTGTACGCAGCCTCGAGTTCTAACACACACCACAACTAATTAAAATAGCCGTTGTGAATAGTAATACCTACTTTTTGAAATCATATATATTTTATATTTCAAAATGGACTTCATTTTTGGATTCGGAATATCGAAATTAGCCTAAGGTGAAATTTTGGTACTTTTCGGATAACTTTCATATTTTGATGAATAGTGAAAATTACTAAATTTTAATTAAAAACAACTTTTTTAATCAAAATAATTAATAGTGATAAATTATGAATTTGAGTGGTTTTAAAGTATATTTAGAATATATTTTTACCATTTAATATAATTTTGTTCATTGGACATAATTTTACAATTAAACCGAACATAAACAAGTGTCAATCTTTTGATAGTTATTATCTCTTAAAAACACGCTTTTTGTTTTGACAGCGGGAATTAATTTTAAATTAATTTCTGCCACTTCTGTGTTTTGAATTTAGGAAAATGGATTCCATATTTGGAATCAGGATGTTCAAATTTTGTAAATAGGTAACTTTTATTTTTAGACATTTTGAATAATTACTGCGGTAAATATTTTATTTACCATGGTTAAGGGTAAATCCGGTAAATAAGGGTTAAAAAAATAATATTATAATAATAATAAATTACCCTAAAAACGTGTCTTAACCCTATTGGTTGATAGATGGTCGACCATGGGCATCTTTGTGTCTATTTTGGGACCCCATGGATCCACTTGTAAGTGATAATGACACTTTATTTTAATTTAGTTAAAATGAATACAAAAATGACACAAGCATATATCTTTTAGAACAACAATTTTTACATAGGGTTATATATGTTGTATTTTAGATTATAAATATTCATTAGAAAGCTAAAAAGATTTTCTACATAATGATATTTTATTTATAATTTTTAGACATTAAATAATTTATTTTATTTATGACACAATGATGATGCAGTAATTACTATAATAGTGAAAATTTAAAATAATTGATATTATAAATACCCAAATAAATATAATATGAAAATTTTAATGAATTAAACTAATTTTGTAGGCTAATATGATATATTAGGATTGATTTAATGGACTTCGTTCGAAGTAATCAATCTGTTATGAGTTTCACAAAAATCAACTATTGAATAGTGTCAAAATTGACATAAAAGAGTTCTTAAAACAAATATAATATTATTAATTGATATTAAATTCCTAAAAATCTACGGTTCGGCCAAGAGACTTATATTATGATAGGTTAATCATTAATGGACCACTTGGGGGTCGCTTGGATGTATATAGTAAGTTTATTAACCATATTATATAAAAATACAAAAAGACATTGTAAAAGTGAAACTAATTAACTTAGAGTTAATACTTAAAGATAAGGTTAATATAAGTACCCAAACCTGTCTAAATTCTATTGGATGAGTTGTTTTCGACCTATCCCCACCTCATCCTTTGAATAATAAGCTTTGGAGCCATTAGAAACCGAATATGAATTTATTATAAATTAATATTTCTAGCTTTTCCAAAGGTGCCCCTCACCCCTCTTATAAAAAGGGCACTCCTCCTTCTCATTTATTCACACCTTCAAAGACTTTTGGTTCGGCCAAACTCTGCCCAAATACTCTCTCAACATCCCTCACTACAACCTAGAGGCCTTAGTTTGATCAGAAAGCCAACCTAAGGAGCCCTTTCGATCAAATCAAAAGGAAGAACCCGAAGAAGAGGTAATGATTTCACCACCCTTTTCTAAGTTCCTTTCTTCTTCCACTTCCTCTTTCTTTGTTCATACCATTCTAAAATAATAACTCCAGTATCTTACATATACTGTGATGTTATTATTAATATGGTACAACCATATTCAGTATTCTATCCACCCTTTGAATAACATGTCACCATACGTGCGTACGTACGGCTTACCGTCTCCACGTCGTGGTGTAATTGTTATTCAATATTTTATTATTTGGATGGGTATAATAATGATGTGTAACTCATGTAAATAATAAATATAACATGTTAATGATTCTGTATATATAATATACCATCCATTTATATATTATTTTAATATCAAAAGAATGATATTGTCGCTCGTGCGTACGTACGGACTACCGTCTCCACGAACGCGATGAGATCCATTCTCCATCGTATCCATTCAAGTATAATTATCATTTTATGATTTAAAAATGATGTTTAATGACTTGATACCATTCTGGATATGAATAATATACAACCTATCCTTTACAAACATGTCTTACGTAACAAAACATATAAAAGAAAACAAGTATGTTAACACCCGATATAATGATAATACTAAGATATTATTATCAAATCAATATTAAAAGATCATATATGATATCATATTAAGGTATATGATTCTTGTATAATTTAATAACAATTATTTCACCATTATACAGGAGGTTAACCTACCCCAACCAAGGAAAAGTACAAGGTAAGTGTTATTTCACAATCTCTTCATTATCCGAGGTTGTTTATATGTAATAATCTACTGGGATCTCTTTATCATCCACATCCATGTTTCTTAAAAATGTATTTCAAAACATTTTTACTATTTACAAGAATATGGGTTAAAGTCATTTATACCCTTTTTTGACTTTTTATAAGAGGTTTATAAAGGAATCTTTCCGTCGTTTTCAAAACAAGGTCCTTTTTAACCTTTTCGACAGAATTGAGGTAAGAATGTTTTTTTTAACTTATACGGCGGGTGCGGTTATTTTACGCCGTTATAAAATCTTCAAAGATTTCCTTACAAGCTTATAAGAATATTTTCAAAGGAAATGTTTTATTTTATATGGATCTTAAATGATTTCATAATAAAAGGAGATATTTCCTTAAAAAGAATTTTGATTTCATCTATGTCAACATCCTTTGATGGATTTTAAGATTATTTGAAGTTGATTTATTATGATACAAAACATCTATATTGTATTGAAGGTTTTGTGATATGTTTGACTGTGGATGTGCTATTTTTATACCATTCATAGTTTATTGTGAAAGTATTGACATTTCGTATGCTAGTTTTAATACGAATGTTTATGTTATGTTTAAACCTTTTCATATGGGAATGCATTGGACTTAATAAGTGACGGGTGGAGCCCGCTATAGCTCCGCGATGCATCGGTAGGTCTCATGAGACAAACTAGTGTCTTGGCACAAGGCCTTGACAAAATCTTATTTGTAGTCTTGGCACGAGGCCTTGGCTATGTGGTTATGATAGTCTGGCATTATGCATTCCAACATTATGAAAGTGGTTATTGATTTTTGCATGTGATTATTCGATTAGTAGAATATCCATGTGAATAAGTAAATGGCATTATTTAATTTTATTTATGCCATACCATGTTGAAAGTTCATGTTTGAAAGGCTTTTGTTTTAGTTATACATTGCCTTAAAAGTTTATTCTTATTTATGAAAGTTTCCGCTATATTGTTATCCTTACTGGGCATTTGAGCTCACCCCTTTTCTATGTTTTATTTTTCCCAGGAAGTGAAGAAGTAAGTTATGAATGACCTGCAGGGATATTATGTGGGGATATGAGTGTGGATTATGGAGACAATATGTTGTTGTATTAGTTTTTCGTTTAATGATGTAATGTAAAACTTATGAATATATCTAGTGTTTCCAAGGCTACTAAACCAATCGGTCTTTCGAGATTTGATCTTTCTTGTGATCATGCCAATGTTATGTAATTAATGCACCGACTCTGGGTAGCTGGTGTCGGGGCGTTACAGTTGGTATCAGAGGAAGTTTAGTACAAACCTTGGAAGCTAGATTTAGATAAACTCTGATTAGAGCACGTAGACCTAAGATGAACTTTGAGGATTAGTATAGAAGAATTTCCTAGAATTTTGGTATTGTAGGGACTTTGTGAGTTTTCCGAGCAATACATCCCTGTCTGGATACGAGCAGGTAGAGGCGGCTCTGGCACAGATGTACCTAGGGGTAAATCCCGAAAACATCGCTTTGAGCTAGACTCGAACGGGAACTGGTGCACGACAACGGGCCTTGCTGCACTCTTGGTTACGACACTCCCGGGGGATATGCTTAGGATAACTCTCATTTTCTTTACAAATCATTATGAAGGGTTTATGAGTATATACTTACTCAAAGAAAACATTTTTATGATTATGGATTATATCCATAAATAGTTCAATTTATGTTAAGTGTTTTATAAGTATGGGATTATGTATTTTGATTCATAAACTGATCTAGTTTATGCCATTGTTTAGAAATGGCGCCTAGTGGAAGAAATGGAAACCGTATCAATGCACGCACTCCATGTAGGGATTGCCCTCCTGCTCAAGATAATTATAGTGGGGCTGGTGATGCAACTGGTGCTGATCAGCTAATCACCGTACTGGGACAACTTACTCAGGTTATGAATAATAACCTTACCCGTATGGAGCACCCTGATCCGCAGCGTGGAGGATCAATGTTAGATCGATTCATGAGACAACAACCACCAACGTTCAATGGGAGTACAAATCCCTTAGTAGCTGAGCAATGGATATTTTCCCTAGAGAAAATATTTCAGGCTTTGGGGTGTAGTGAAAGGGAAAAAGTTACCATGGCAGTTTACCGCCTCACTGGAGATGCTGATCAATGGTGGTCATTGATTCAAAACATGAAGGAAGATGATGAAGTATCAAACATGGAATGGATGGAGTTCAAAGATCTGTTTTTAGAAAAATACTTTCCTCGCGACCATCGAGCAGATATGGAAAGACGATTTCTGAGTCTGAGACAAAAGGAGGATGAGAATGTCACAAAGTATGAGGCTAACTTTACAAGGTTAGCAAGGTATGCTGGAGATTATATTCGCAACCCAAGAAGTAAGATTGATCGTTTCTTTGATGGGTTAAAACCATTTCTCCGTCGAGCATTAGTCTCACAATCCTTTTCATCGTACGAAGACATTGTCTCATGTGCTATCAAGACCGAAAAGGAATTCTCTAAGTCTTATGACTTTAAATCAAAGCAAGAGAAGAAGAGACCTGCTGATCAATCTGGGAATGGAAATAAGGGGAAGAAGGGAAAGGTTGAATATCCATATTGTGGTAAATGCGGGAAGAAACATCCTGGTACTTGCTTGAAGGGAATGGGAGTCTGTTACAAGTGTGGTGAAAAAGGCCACCAAGCTCATGATTGCAAGGGGAAGAAGGAAGCTACCAACGTTCAGTGCTACAATTGCAGGGAGATGGGGCATTATGCAAATGCATGTCCTAAGCGTCAGGAGAACTTACCTCAGAAAAGGCCAAGGGATCAAGGCCAGGCATATGCTATCACTACTACTGAGGTAGAAACTCCGAAAGACGTGGTGGCAGGTAATTTAATGGTTTCCTCAAGTTTAGCAAATGCATTATTTGATTCTGGATCATCGCATTGTTTCATATCTTCCCAGTTTGCTAAGAAAATTAGATATTTCCAATTTGATTTAATAAGGGAGTTGTCGGTTAAAACTCCTAAGGGAAGTATCGTTGCAACAAAGTTTTGTGAATCATTCCCCATTAGAGCACATAAATTTTCTTTATCTGCTGATCTCATCGTCATACCTATGATTGAGTTTGATATAATCCTCGGTATGGACTGGCTTTCGGACTATGATGCGAAGATTTATTGTAAGAAGAAAGAGGTTACGATTCTTGATGATAATGATAAGGAACACCTTATTTTTAGAGCAGAATCGTCACCACCTAATTCTTATTTAGACCCACCCCTAGTAGCTCAACTTAATTCAATTATTGGGGAGGAAGAGAATGAAGTAACTATCGGTGAGGAATGGAATGTTCAAATAGAGGATGTACCTGTTGTGAAAGAATTTGTAGATGTATTTCCGGAAGATTTACCTGGACATCCTCCAGAACGAGAAGTTGAGTTTTCCCTTGATTTGATTCCTGGATCAAGGCCTATATCGAAGACCCCTTATAGAATGGCCACTGTAGAGTTAGTCGAACTAAAGAAACAACTAGAGGAATTGAGTAATAAGGGATTTATTCACCCTAGTGTTTCTCCATGGGGAGCCCCTGTTCTTTTTGTTAAAAAGAAAGATGGATCTATGAGGTTATGTATCGACTACAGGGAGATCAATGCTATAACAATAAAGAACAAGTATCCCCTACCTCGTATTGATGATTTATTTGACCAACTGCATGGAGCTCAATACTTTTCAAAGATTGACCTTCGGTCTGGATACCATCAGTTGTGTGTAAAGAAAGAAGACATTCCGAAGACAGCATTTCGAACCAGGTACGGGCATTACGAGTTTACTGTAATGCCGTTTGGATTGACTAATGCACCCTCTGTATTCATGGATCTGATGAATAGAGTTTTCAAGGAGTATCTCGATGAATTTGTGGTGGTATTTATTGATGATATCTTGGTATACTCCAAAACCTACAAAGATCATGAAAATCACTTGCGCATTATCTTGAAGACTCTGAGGAGGCATGAATTATATGGGAAGTTTAGCAAGTGTGAATTCTGGTTTCAGGAGATTTCTTTTCTTGGCCATATTGTCTCAAAATATGGAATCTCTGTTGATCCTTCTAAGACCAAGGCAATCCAAGAATGTCCAGCACCTACGAGTATAACTGAGGTACGTAGTTTTATTGGCTTGGCAGGTTATTATCGACGTTTCGTCCAGAATTTTGCCCGATTGGCTAACCCATTAACGAAGCTCACACGTAAAGGGGTTAAATTTGTTTGGACAAAAGAGTGTGAAGAATGTTTCGAAGAACTGAAGAGAAGATTAGTCAATGCTCCTATATTGACTCTACCATCGGGGAATGATGGGTTCGTTATTTATAGTTATGCATCAAAGAAAGGACTTGGTTGTGTCCTTATGCAGAATGATAGAGTTATTGCCTATGCATCACGACAGTTGAAAATTCATGAACAAAACTATCCTACTAATGATCTTGAGTTAGCAGCTGTGATCTTTGCTTTGAAGATATGGAGGCACTACCTCTATGGTGAAAAATGTGAGATTTATACTGATCACAAGAGTTTGAAGTATATTTTCTCACAAAAAGAACTCAACATGAGGCAAAGGAGATGGCTTGAATTACTCAAGGATTATGATTGTACGATACACTACCACCCAGGGAAGGCAAACAAGGTGGCAGATGCTTTGAGTAGAAAAGACCATGGAGTTTTGAACAATATGAGAATTGAAAGGGATCCAATTTTCATGGAGCTAGTGAAGATGGACATGGGAATAACCAGGGAAGGTGAAACATTAATGCTTTTTCAAATGGTTTCCAAACCATCTTTACTAGAAAGGATTAAGAGTTCTCAGACTGATGATGAAGAATTCCAAAAGAAGATTAAAGCTGTGAATGATGGGAGATTGAGAGACTTTGCGTATGAAGGTGGAATTTTGAAATTCGGGAAGAGACTTTGTGTTCCCAATATACCTGATCTAAAAAGGTAATTGCTGGATGATTCTCATAGTTCCAATTTCTCTATACACCCTGGGAGCACCAAAATGTATAGAGATTTGAAGGAACATTTTTGGTGGGACAACATGAAGAGGGAGATTGCTGATTTGGTGTCAAGATGTATGGTTTGTCAACAAGTGAAAGCTGGAAGGCAACAGCCTGGAGGAGTCATGCAACCTCTTCCCATACCAGAGTGGAAATGGGACAATATTACGATGGACTTTGTCATGGGGCTACCAAAGACTCCTAGAAGGAACGATGCAATATGGGTTATTGTTGATCGTCTTACCAAGTCAGCACATTTTCTTGCTATAAGAGAAGATCTACCCCTGGAACGTCTAGCAAGACTATATATTAATGAAGTTGTGAGACTTCATGGAGTACCCCTATCAATTGTTTCTGATCGTGATCCCCGTTTTACTTCAAGATTCTGGAAAAGTCTTTAGAAATCCCTGGATACAAAACTTCATTTGAGCACTGCTTACCACCCTCAGACAGACGGACAATCAGAACGGACTATTCAAACCTTAGAAGACATGTTGAGATCTTGCTCACTTGACTTTCAGGGTATGTGGGATCAATATTTACCACCTGTAGAATTTTCCTATAACAATAGCTTCCATTCGAGTATTCAGATGGCACCATATGAAGCGTTATACGGAAAGAGATGTCGTACACCAACCTGTTGGGATGACATTGGTGAATGAAAACTTGTAGGCCCAGAACTGGTGGAGGAAACGGTGGAAAAGGTGAAGGTAATCCAAAATCACATTAAAGCAGCTCAATGTAGGCAGAAGAGCTACGCCGATAATCGAAGGAAGGATTTGGAATTTCAAGTCGGTGATCATGTTTTCCTGAAGGTATCTCCGTGGAAGGGAGTCATACGTTTTGGTAAGAAAGGTAAATTGAGTCCCAGGTACATCGGACCTTTCGAAATTCTAGAACGAATTGGGGCTGTAGCTTACCGATTGGCAGTGCCGCCAAGTCTCTCCAAAGTTCACGATGTGTTCCATGTATCTCTGTTGAGGAAATACATGCCTGACCCAACGCATGTACTCACCTATGAAGATTTAGAACTGGAACCCGATCTGTCTTATTGCGAAGAGCCCGTCAGGATTCTTGATACAAGAGAACAAGTACTGAGAAACCGGACGACGCGTCTGGTAAAAGTTTTGTGGAGAAATCATAAGATGGAAGAGGCAACGTGGGAACCCGAGGAACTTATGATGAATAACCACCCGAGTCTTTTTATGCAGTAATACCCTAGAAATTGCGAGGACGCAATTATTTGAAGGAGGGGAGAATGTAACACCCCAAGCTTCTACGGTATGTTTCCCTTCGAATAATGCGATAGCGTATGTTGTACGCAACCTCGAGTTCTAACACACACCACAACTAATTAAAATAGCCGTTGTGAATAGTAATACCTACTTTTTGAAATCATATATATTTTATATTTCAAAATGGACTTCATTTTTGGATTCGGAATATCGAAATTAGCCTAAGGTGAAATTTTGGTACTTTTCGGATAACTTTCATATTTTGATGAATAGTGAAAATTACTAAATTTTAATTAAAAACAAATTTTTTAATCAAAATAATTAATAGTGATAAATTATGAATTTGAGTGGTTTTAAAGTATATTTAGAATATATTTTTACCATTTAATATAATGTTGGTCATTGGACATAATTTTACAATTAAACCGAACATAAACAAGTGTCAATCTTTTGATAGTTATTATCTCTTAAAAACACGCTTTTTGTTTTGACAGCGGGAATTAATTTTAAATTAATTTCTTCCACTTATGTGTTTTGAATTTAGGAAAATGGATTCCATATTTGGAATCAGGATGTTCAAATTGTGTAAATAGGTAACTTTTATTTTTAGACATTTTGAATAATTACTGCGGTAAATATTTTATTTACCATGGTTAAGGGTAAATCCGGTAAATAAGGGTTAAACAAATAATATTATAATAATACTAAATTACCCTAAAAACGTGTCTTAACCCTATTTGTTGATAGATGGTCGACCATGGGCATCTTTGTGTCTATTTTTGGACCCCATGGATCCACTTGTAAGTGATAATGACACTTTATTTTAATTTAGTTAAAATGAATACAAAAATGACACAAGCATATATCATTTAGAACAACAATTTTTACATAGGGTTATATATGTTGGATTTTAGATTATAAATATTCATTAGAAATATAAAAAGATTTTCTACATAATTATATTTTATTTATAATTTTTAGACATTAAATAATTTACTTTATTTATGACACAATGATGATGCAGTAATTACTATAATAGTGAAAAATTAAAATAATTGATATTATAAATACCCAAATAAATATAATATGAAACTTTTAATGAATTAAACTAATTTTCTAGGATAATATGATATATTAGTATTGATTTAATGGACTTTGTTAGAAGTAATCAATCTGTTATGAGTTTCACAAAAATCAACTATTGAATAGTGTCAAAATTGACATAAAAGAGTTCTTAAAACAAATATTATATTATTAATTGATATTAAATTCCTAAAAATCTAAGGTTCGGCCAAGAGACTTATATTATGATAGGTTAATCATTAATGGACCACTTGGGGGTCGCTTGGATGTATATAGTAAGTTTATTAACCATATTATATAAAAATACAAAGAGACATTGTAAAAGTGAAACTAATTAACTTAGAGTTAATACTTAAAGATAAGGTTAATATTAGTACCCAAACCTGTCTAAATTCTGTTGGATGAGTTGTTTTCGACCTATACCCACCTCATCCTTTGAATAATAAGCTTTGGAGCCATTAGAAACCGAATATGAATTTATTATAAATTAATATTTCTAGCTTTTCCAAAGGTGCCCCTCACCCCTCTTATAAAAAGGGCACTCCTCCTTCTCATTTCTTCACACCTTCAAAGCCTTTTGGTTCGGCCAAACTCTGCCCAAATACTCTCTCAACATCCCTCAATACAACCTAGAGGCCTTAGTTTGATCAGAAAGCCAACCTAAGGAGCCCTTTTGATCAAATCAAAAGGAAGAACCCGAAGAAGAGGTAATGATTTCACCACCCTTTTCTAAGTTCCTTTCTTCTTCCACTTCCTCTTTCTTTGTTCTTACCATTATAAAATAATAACTCCAGTATCTTACATATACTGTGATGTTATTATAAATATGGTACAACCATATTCAGTATTCTATCCACCCTTTGAATAACATGTCACCATACGTGCGTACGTACGGCTTACCGTCTCCACGTCGTGGTGTAATTGTTATTCAATATTTTATTATTTGGATGGGTATAATAATGATGTGTAACTCATGTAAATAATAAATATAACATGTTAATGATTCTGTATATATAATATACCATCCATTTATATATTATTTTAATATCAAAATAATGATATTGTCGCTCGTGCGTACGTACGGACTACCGTCTCCACGAACGCGATGAGATTCATTCTCCATCGTATCCATTCAAGTATAATTATCATTTTATGATTTAAAAATGATGTTTAAGGACTTGATACCATTCTGGATATGAATAATATACAACCTATCCTTTACAAACATGTCTTACGTAACAAAACATATAAAAGAAAACAAGTATGTTAACACCCGTTATAATGATAATACTAAGATATTATTATCAAATCAATATTAAAAGATCATATATGATATCATATTAAGGTATATGATTCTTGTATAATTTAATAACAATTATTTCACCATTATACAGGAGGTTAACCTACCCCAACCAAGGAAAAGTACAAGGTAAGGGTTATTTCACAATCTCTTCATTATCCGAGGTTGTTTATATGTAATAATCTACTGGGATCTCTTTATCATCCACATCCATGTTTCTTAAAAATGTATTTCAAAACATTTTTACTATTTACAAGAATATGGGTTAAAGTCATTTATACCCTTTTTTGACTTTTTTATAAGAGGTTTATAAAGGAATCTTTCCGTCGTTTTCAAAACAAGGTCCTTTTTAACCTTTTCGACAGAATTGAGGTAAGAATGTTTTTTTAACCTATACGGCGGGTGCGGTTATTTTACGCCGTTATAAAATCTTCAAAGCTTTCCTTACAAGCTTATAAGAATATTTTCAAAGAAAATGTTTTATTTTATATGGATCTTAAATGATTTCAAAATAAAAGGAGATATTTCTTTAAAAAGAATTTTGATTTCATCTATGTCAACATCCTTTGATGGATTTTAAGATTATTTGAAGTTGATTTATTATGATACAAAACTTCTATATTGTATTGAAGGTTTTGTGATATGTTTGACTGTGGATGTGCTATTTTTATACCATTCACAGTTTATTGTGAAAGTATTGACATTTCGTATGCTAGTTTTAATACGAATGTTTATGTTATGTTTAAACCTTTTCATATGGGAATGCATTGGACTTAATGAGTGACGGGTGGAGCCCGCTATAGCTCCTCGATGCATCGGTAGGTCTCCTGAGACAAACTAGTGTCTTGGCACAAGGCCTTGACAAAATCTTATTTGTAGTCTTGGCACGAGGCCTTGGCTATGTGGTTATGATAGTCTGGCATTATGCATTCCAACATTATGAAAGTGGTTATTGATTTTTGCATGTGATTATTCGATTAGTAGAATATCCATGTGAATAAGTAAATGGAATTATTTAATTTTATTTATGCCATACCATGTTGAAAGTTCATGTTTGAAAGGCTTTTGTTTTAGTTATACATTTCCTTAAAAGTTTATTCTTATTTATGAAAGTTTCCGCTATATTGTTATCCTTACTGGGCATTTGAGCTCACCCCTTTTCTATGTTTTATTTTTCCCAGGAAGTGAAGAAGTAAGTTATGAATGACCTGCAGGGATATTATGTGGGGATATGAGTGTGGATTATGGAGACAATATGTTGTTGTAGTAGTTTTTCGTTTAATGATGTAATGTAAAACTTATGAATATATCTAGTGTTTCCAAGGCTACTAAACCAATCGGTCTTTCGAGATTTGATCTTTCTTGTGATCATGCCAATGTTATGTAATTAATGCACCGACTCTGGGTAGCTGGGGTCGGGGCGTTACATTTTAAGATTTTTTAAGATTTTAATTCATAGGATCTTTTATGTTTTTAGGGATTTTAGGGAATTTTTATCATTTAGAAGTTTTTTGGGTTTTTAGGGATTTTCAGGGGTTTTGTGATTTTTTTATAGTTTTAGGTATTTTTATACTGTTTTAGCATTTTTTAGGATTTTTAGGGGTTTAATTTTTTTATTTTTTTATGGTTTTCTTTGGTTGTTTCATCATTTTATGGTTTTTTATGTTATTAAAAATTTTTAGGGAATTTTAGAATTTTATGGATTTTTTTTGGTTTTATGGGATTTTATTTTTTATTGTTTTCTTAGTTTATTTTGGGTTTTGATGGGGTTTTTAGGGATCTTTTAGGCTTCTTTAGGATTTTTATGGTTTTTAATTGTCTTTGGGATTTTGATAGTTTTATGGTTTTAGGCTATATTATGGTTTTATAGGTTTTAGGGATCTATTTTTTTAGTGTTGGTTTTTGGGATTTTTTAACGTTTTTAGGGGTTAAAAGTGTTTTTAGATATGTTAGTGGTTTCGGTTTTTTTATTGGTTTTAAAGTTATTAAATGGTTTATAGGGTTTTATGGTTTTTAGGGTTTTTAGGCTTTTTTTCTTTTTTATAGGTTTTAGCACTATTTATGTTTTTAGTGGTTTTATGTTTTTTTTATATTTTTACATTTTCTTAGTATTTTTCATAGATTTTATGTTTTTCTAGGTTTTTAGTATTTTTTACCTTTTTTATGTTTTCAATGGTTTTCAGGGATTTTGATGGTTTTGGGGTCTTTTAAGGGTTTGGGGGTTTTATTTTTTTAGAGTATTTTAATGTTATTAAGGGTATAAATGGTTTATTTAGTTTTTAGTGCTTTTTAGATTTTTTTATTTGGGTTTAGGGTTTTTTAAAGTTGTTATGGGATCTTATGGTATTTAGGGTTTTAGGGTTTTTTATGGGGTTTTGGGATTTTTAGCATATTTATGTTATTAAGGTGTTTTAAGGGTTTTTTGGTTTTATTGTTTTTCTAAGAGGATTTTAGTGGTTTTAACAATTTTTTTTGTTTTTAGATATTTTATGGGTTTTTATAATTTTTATGATTTTATGGTTTTTTGGGGATTTTGAGGTTTTTTAGATTTATTGTGGGGTTTTTGGTTTTTGGTGGTTTTTTGGATTTTTTTGGTTTTTAGAGATTTTATGTGTTTTTATAGTTGTATTTTTTTCATAGATGTTTTTCAGGGATTTCGGTTTTTTATGTATTTAGGGATTTTTAGGGATTTTTAGGAATTTGATGGTTTTAAGGATATTTATGGATTTTGAGTTTTTTAAGGGTGTTTGGGTTTTCCGGGGATTTAGGAGTTTTTTGAGTTTTTTACTATTTTTAATTATTTTAATGTTTTTTTAAAAACAATTATGGGTTTAAAGGGTTTTGAGTTTTTTAGTTAGTTTTTATTGGTTTTAAGGGTTTTTAGGATTGTTAATGTTTTTCTGGGATTTTTATATTTTTTCGGGTATTATGGGTTTTTAGTTTTATTTAGGGTTTTTTTATTTTTTTGTTTTAGGGGATTTAATTTTTTTTATGTTTTAAGGTTTTCCTAGGGTTTATTAGGTTTTTTTTGGTTTTTTACATTTTTAGGGATTTTTTGAGATTTTTTGGGATTTTTATACTTATTTATAGTCATTTGTGATTTTTCGGTATTTTAGTGCATTATAGTTTTAATGTTTTTATTTTTTTAGTGTTTTATAATATTTTTATGTGTTTAAAGAGTTTTTATAGTTTTTAGTGAAATATTAGGTTTTTATAGGATTTTTGTGCATTTATGGTTATTAGGGGTGTTAGGGTTTTTAATGTTTTTTAGGGTATTCATGGTAATTTTTAGTTTTTTCATTTTTATGGGGTTTTATTGTTTTTAGTATTTTATGGATTTTTTGGGGGTTTTCAAGGTTTTCATGATTTTTTAGCTTCTTTGGAATTTTTTATGATTTTTATGGTATTTAGGGTTTTTGGGATTTTCAGTGAATTCAAGGGGGGTTTGAATTTAGGGGTTTCTTAGTGTTTTTAGGGTTTTAAGGTTTGTTAGAGTATTTTTATCATTTTTAAGGGTTCAAATGGTTTTATTGTTATTTTGTGGGTTTTGTGGTTTTATGGGTTTTTAGGGTTCTTTAGGTTTTTAGTGGTTTTGGGATTTTAGGGTTTTAGGGTTTTTAGGGGTTTTAGGGTTTTTAATTGTTTTTTATCCTTTTAAGTTATTCTTGTGATTTTTAGGTCTTTTTATATTCTTAGGGATTTTTATTGAATTTTTAGTATTTTATGGTTTTTTGAGTTTTCTGGGATTTTTAGGGGATTGGAGTTTTTTCGGTTTTAGGGTTTTCATGGTATTTTTAGTTTTAGGGTCTTTATGATTTTTTAAGGTTTCAAGGGTTTTTATAGTTTTTAATATTTTTTGGGGTTTAAATAATTTTTTAAATTTTTGTGGTTTAAAGGGATTTATTATTTTTAATGGTCTTTAGAGCGTTTATTTTTTTATTTTATTTTAGGGTTTTTGGGTCTTTTTAGTTTTTTTTAGAGTTTTTAGCATTTTAGGATTTTAGGTGTTTAATGTGTTTTTATATTTATTTAGTTTTAATTAGGGGTTTTAAAAGTTTATAAATTTGAATGAATTTTACGTCTTTATAGTATTTTAATGTTTTTATGGTTTTTATGGATTTTGAGTGTCTTAAGGGTATTGATATGTTTTTTGGTTTTTTGGGTTTTTAGACTTTTTTTAGTTTTTTTAGGTTTTAGGTGTTTTTTGGTTTTTAATGTTTTCTTTTTTGATTTGAAGGTTTATAGAAATTATTATGTTTTTAGGGATTTTTAGGGACTTTATATGATTTTCATGGTTTAGGGATTTTAGAGAATTTGGGGGATTTGGGGTTCTTCATGTTTTTAGGCTTTTATGGTTTTTAAGGGTTTTTTTAAAATTTATTTTGTTTTTAAGCGTATTTTATTTCAATAATATTAGGGGATTAAAGGGTTTTTAAAGTTTTTATTAGTTTTAGGGTTTTTTGGGTTTTATCATTTTTTTTAAAAGATATTAGATTTTTACAGTTTTTAGGGGGTTTTAGGGTCTTTAGGGTCTTTTTAGGTTTTATAGGATTCTTAGTATTTTTTAGGTTGTTAGGGGTTATATGTGTTTTTAGATTTTTGTGGTTTTCTTAAGGTTGTTTAGTGGTTTGGGGTTTTTAACTTTTAGGGATTATAATGGATTTTTTATGAGTTTTATGGTTTTTTAATTTTTTTTAGGATTTTGAGGGTTTTTATGGATTTTGGAGGGGTTTCCGGATTGTTTAGGGGGTTTATAAATTTTTTTGTTTTTAAAGGTTTTATGTGGTTTTATGATTTTAAGGTTTTATTAAGGGTTTTCCATGATTTTAGGGTTGTTTATGTTTTTAGTGATTTTTAGATATTTTTTAGGATTTTTATGGGTTTTTTCATTTTTTGGTATTTTGAATGTTTTTAAGATTTTTAGGTTATGTATCATATTTTAGGATTATAGGGGTTTCATGTATTTTTAGGGTTTTAGGCTTCATATGGTATTTTAGGGTTTTAGGGTTTTAGGGTTTTTTATATTTTTAGGGATTTTTTTCAGATTTTTATGGTTGTAAGGGATTTTATTTATTTTTAGGATATCTGGGGGTTTTAATGTTTTTTTAGGATAACTATAATTTTTTATGATTTTTGGGTTTTATGTGTTTTTAGTTTATTATTGGTTTTTTATGGTTTTTCTTTGGTTTTAGGGTTTCATAAATTTTTTGGGATTTTTAGGGCTTCTTAGGATTTTTTGTAGTTTTTAGGGTTTTTTGGTATTTTGAGTTCTTTTAGGATTTTTAGGGAATTTATGGTTTTTAAGGGTTTTTGGGTTTTAGGGGTTTTTTGGGTTTTCAGAGGATTTAAATGTTTTTTTTATTTTTTTAATATTTTTAGTGTTTTAAAAAATTTAATTTAGTTTTTACATGGTTTTTATGGGTTTTTATGTTTTTTATAAATTTTAGGATTTTTATGGTTTTTAGGGGTTTTTATTGTTTTTAGTGTCTTAATAGGTTTTCTTTGCAGTTTTATCTTTTTCATATTTTAAGGACCTTAAATGTTTTTATGATTTTAAAGATTATTTTTTGGATTTTTTGGGTTTTTAGGAATTTTTTAGTGTATTATTGATTTTTAGAGCTATTTTAGGATTTTTATAATTTTTAGGGTTTTTAGAGATTTTCTAGGTTTTATGGTTTTTTATTTTTTTAGGGTTTTTCATGTTTTTAGTGTTTTTTATGTTTTTGGGGGTTGAATGTGTTTTTATGTTTCTAATGTTTTCACATGATTTTTCTATGATTTTAGGGTTTTTAGGGATTTTTAGGCATTTTTTTAGTATTTATTGGTTTTTAATATTCTTAGTGATTTTAAGGGTTTCTAGGGTTTCTAGGGTTTTATATTTAGTTATTTGATTTTAGGTATTTTTTTTATTTTTTGGGGTTTTCAATGTTTTTTATATTTTTTAATGTTTTTATCAGATCAAATTGTTTTTTAGTGTTTTTAGTTATTTAGTGCTTTATGTGTTTTTAGGAGTTTTTATGGTTTTTAGGGGTTTATTTATTTTAGGGTTCTTAGGGTCCTTATGCTATTTTAGTGTTTTTATGTTTTTTTTACTTTTAAGGGTTTTCTATTATTTTATGTATTTAAGGCTTTGTTAGGTGTTTTTTATATTTTTACATTTTTATGGATTTTTTGGGTTTTCATTTTTTTACGGTTTTCAGAGATTTTAAGGGTTTTAGTGATTTTAGGGTTTTTAATGTTTTTAGTTTTTTGGGTGGTTTAAGTTTTCTAGGTTTTTGAGGTTTTATTAAGTGTTTATTGGTTTTTTATTTTTTACATATTTTGTTTTTTTTTGGGGGATTTTATGGTTTTTTAGTATTTTAATGGGTTTTTATGGATTTTTGGGATTTTGAGGTTTTCTTAGATTTTTAGGGTTTTTATCATTTTTATCATTTTTTATCTTTTTAGGGGGATTAAGTGTTCTTAGGTTTTTAATTTTTTTCATAAGGATTTTTATGGGTTTTAGGGTTTTGTACATTTTTTTGGCATTTTAAGGTCTTTTTAGTATTTTATGTTTTTAGGGATTTCAAGTGTCTTGATGGTTTTTAGGATTTTTTTGGGTTTAGTGGGTTTTTATGATTTTTAGGGCATTTAGAATTTACTAGTGTTCTTTGAGAAATTCAAGGGTTTAAATGATTTTTAATGTTTTTACTGGTTTAATGGTTTTTAGGTGTTTTAATGGTTTTTAGGCTTTTTGTGGATTTTAGGTGTTTTATGGTCTTTTAGAGTTTTGTAGGGTTTTTATCATTTTTAGGTTTTGAGGGGCTAAAGTATTTTTAGGGTTTTAAGGATTTTTTTGATTTTTTCTAGTTTTTTAGGCTTCTTTACATTTTTAGGTATTTCGTAGGATTTTATAGATTTTTAGGTCATTCTGTAATTTTATCAGATTTTTTTGGTATTTTTGGGTTTTATGGTTTTTATGGTTGTTTTGGGTTTTATGGTGTTTTTGAGTTATTTGGGATTTCAATGTTTTTATTGTTTTAATAAAAAATTAGGGGTTTAATATTTTTTTATAGTTTTTAGTGGGTTTTTATGTTTTTCGTTGATTTGAAGGGTTTTATGGTTTTTATGGTTTTTTGTGATATTTAGGGTTTTTTTGAAATTTTTTAGGTTTTTAGGGTTTTTAATTGTTTTTGTTTTTATGGTCTTATTAGGGGTTTGTAGGGTTTTTTATGTTTTTATGGACTTTTATGGATTTTTAGTATTTTTATGGGTTTTTAGTGTTTTTCATGATTTTGAGGGTTTTTATTGTTTTTTAGGGTTTTATGGTTTTTATGATTTTTTGGGGGGTTGTATGAGTTTTTCTAGTTTTTATGGGTTTTAAGGGTTTTTAGAGGTTTTTTAACATTTTTAGTAGTTTTAGTTTTGTTAGGGTTTCTTAGGGTTTTTAGCATTTATTATGTTTTTTGGGTTTTTATGTGTTTATTGGTTTTTAATATTTTATTAGGGGATTTCAGGGTTTTTTTAGGGGTTTTTATGTTTTTAGGTATTTTTTTGTACTTTTAGGTTTTGAAGAGGTTTTATGGATTTTGATGGTTTGATGGTCTTTTAGGGTTTTTAGGTTTTTTAGTGTTTTTAGGGTTTTTTTTAGGTTATTTAGGGGTTTTATTTATTTTTTTGGTTTTTAGGGTTTTCTTAGGGTTTTTAGTGTTTTAAGGGTTTTTTACATTTTTAGGGATTTTTAGGATTTTTATGGTTTTTAGGGTTTTAGTGTTTTTATGGTATTTTAGGGTTTCAACAATCTTTTCATCTTATTAGCGTTTAAATGGTTTTTTATTTTTTTTTATCATTTTTAGGATTTTAAAGGGTTTTAAGCATTTTTAGTGTTTTTTAGGGTTTTTCTTGTTTATTGGAATTTATAATGTTTTTCGGGGTTTTTGTTGTTTTTATGGGTTTTTGGGTGTTTTGAGTTTTTTAGAGTTTTATTGAATTTAGCATTTTAGGTTTTTCAGGCATTTAGGTGTTTTAGGGTTTTAAAATTTTCTTAGTTTTTCAAGATATTTACGGTTTTTTACATTTTAGTTTTTTTTGGTATTTTTTAGGATTTTTATAGTTTTTAGGGTTTCTAGGTATTTTGAGGGTTTTTAGGGTTTTAGGGGTTTTAGGGTTTTTATTGGTTTCTTGGGTTTTGAGGGGTTTTTATGAGTTTTTTAGGGTTATTAATGTTTTCGGATTTTTTTAATATTTTTAGGGGTTTAAAGGTTATTTCTAGGTTTTTGTGTCATTTTAGGGGTTTTATGGATTTTTTTGGTTTCGTGAGGCATTTTAGGGGTATTAGGGATTTTTGTGTTTTTAGGATATTTGAGTTTTTAGGATTTTAAGTGTTTTTATGTTTTTAATGTTTTCTTAGGGAAAGGAAGGATCAAGTCCAGGATATTCCTGGAACCCCCCAAAATTTATTTAAGAAAAAGACACAAAGGCACTGCAGAAAAGGGAGGGGAGGGATCAATAGATCCACACCCAAAACCCCTTACAACCTCAGTCAAAATGCCACAAAATGGAAGGAAGAAAAAACCAAAAGCAAGAACGACATGTCAAAAAATTCCCAAAGGAAAGGCACCCAAGGGGAGGATCAGTCAACATCACCACCAAAATCATCCAGCTCCGCACCACGATACCCCATGACCACACAAAAGTTGTCACCCCCATCAGAAAAACTGAAATCTGACTCAGCACCTATGTCCGTTGAATCCCATCCAGACTCAAAATCCTCTTGCATGCCAAGCCTGGATAGCAACTTCATCCTAGCCTTCTCTTGCTCAGTAGAAATTGAATGTCGCTCTTGCTTATTTACTTTTAGATTAAGTTTAACAGCTCTTAAGGAGGCCCTAGTAGCCATGGGGCGTGGGAGGGAAGAATAATCCCTCCTCCATCTTCTCCTCGGAGGGGCGGTAGTGGATCCGAATTCAACACCTCACTTCACACAATTGACACCATCGCTGATAGCCGATGGTGAATTCTATTTCTTACATTCTAACCAAGGAGTTTTGGTACCACTTTGGTCTCTTTCCTCCTTTGAACTGACCATAGCAGCATTTATCCGGTGATCAGCTTCATCAAACCTCTCCCCAAGCCTTTTAGCTTCATCCTCAAGCGGGAACCTTTCCCGTTCAACCCACACCATCTCATGCAACAACACACAGTGATATTCAGCAGAGGCAACACCAGGGAGGACCATAGCCCTCTGCAGGTTTATGGACAGATCTCCAACGTTGCTAGAATTCCCCGGAAGAGGTCTCAGGATATGAGCACTTGGAATATCCTCAGCACGACTAGTGCTGTCTGAGGGAGGGGATAGCCTAGGATTCGTGTCAGGTCCCCCCACGTCGGGACACCCAAACAGAACCATAGGGCCATCACACCATTTCGTGTATTGCACCCTGGGGGTACAGGTCTCCTCTTCCGCCATAGGATTTTCCTCAGCTGAAGACATGATCCACTCTTCCCCAGTCCTCGGGCCCTGATCAACCACTGCCTCCTTGACGACATCTTCCACCAGCACATCCACCACTGCGGGCTCAACCAGGGTTGCAACCTAGAAATTGTTTGGACCAGTCGTAGCAACCTTCACTGCTGAAAAGGATCCATCAGTGCTTTCATTAACCTTCAGACCAGCTATATCATCCCATCCCAGTACCAGGGCACAGGGATCCTCCATCTGATCATTCCCTTTATGGTTTTTTATGGTTTTTATCTTTTTTATCATTTTAGGGTTT
Source organism: Viscum album (assembly GCA_963277665.1). Classification (NCBI taxonomy): domain Eukaryota; kingdom Viridiplantae; phylum Streptophyta; class Magnoliopsida; order Santalales; family Viscaceae; genus Viscum; species Viscum album. The sequence goes on along the minus strand of OY728141.1, from coordinate 1,009,762,817 downwards.
AAATATCATTATGTATTTAAATGTTTTCTTAGGGTTTCATGGTTTTTCGTATTCCCTATTTTTTTAGGGATTTTTATATGTTTTATGGATTTTTATGGATGTTTAGAGTTTTTATGGACATTGAGGGGTTTTAGGGTTTTTTGTATTTTTGGGTTTTTAGGTTATTTTGAGTTTTTTAGGGTTTAAAGATTTTAAGAGTTTTTTAATGTTTTTATGGGTTTAAGGTTTTTGTTGTTTTTAGTGGGGTTTTTGGATTTTTATGGGGTTTTATGAAATTTATGGTTTTTAGGGGTTTTTAGGTTTTTAGTGTTTTTAGGGTTTTTAGGGGAAAGGAATATGAGAGGGTCGGGCTATTCCTGGCCCCCCCAAATTTATTAGAATGAAAAACAGAGACACAATAGACAAGGAAGGGGAGGGGTTAAATGACCCACACCCAAAAGCCCTTTACAAACACAAACCCATTTTTAAGGTGTTTAGGGATTTTATCATTTTTGATGTTTTTTAGGGTTTGTAAATTTTTTTAGGTTTCTAAAAATTTATTAGAGGTTTTCATGGTTCTTATGTTTTTTTTATTTTTTTATTATTTTTTATTCTTTTTTATTTTTTTAGTTTTCCTGGGTATTTTGAGGTGTTTTAGTGTTTTTTAGGGATTTACGGTTTTTATGGTATTTTTTGTTTTTATGGTTTTTAGAAAAAAAATATTGAAATATATAAAAATTTAAAGGAATTAAAGTTCAACTCAATCACCCCAAGTATGGAACCAACTATCCTGAAGGCTCCCACTGGGAATAAAAATAAAATGGTCCCAAAAAACCTCACGAAGCACAAAGACCGGCCACTAGAAAATGAACCTCATAATACACCTGCATATTATCTAAATTAATGCCCCAAAAGGAACCCAAGAAACCCTGCAAAGAAAAAATATGATATTCAGTGAAAAAAATTAGAGATTTTGAGGGTTTTTAGGATTTCTATGTTTTTTAGGGTTTTATATTTTTTATGGGGTTTTTGGGTTGTTCGGGATTTTTTTGTTTTTTATGATTATTATGGGGTTTTAGAGTTTTTTAATCTTATTAAGGGTTTAATGGTTTTTATAATTTTTTGTTATTTTTAAGGTTTTTATGGGGTTTTAGGGTTTTTATGGGTTTTAGAGATTATTACGGTTTTATATGTTCTAGGGTTCATAGGTTATTTTAGAGTTTTTATAATTTTTTTATCTTTTAAGGGTTTTATTTGTTTTTTTTATTTTTATGTTTTTCTTAGGGTGTATTATGTTTTTTGTTTTTTTCATTTTTAGGGATTTTTAGGAATTTTTAAGGATTTTTATGAATTTTTAGTGTATTAAGGGATTTTAGTGGTTTTTAGGTTTTTTATGGTATTTTTGGATTTTTAGGGTTTTTTGAGTTTTTATGTTTTTTCATATTTTTTTATTGTTTTTATAATTTTTATAGGTTTAAAGGGTTTTTAGTGGTTTTAATGATTTTTTATTATTTGTTTTCTAGTTTTAAAGGATTTTAGTGATATTTATGGTTTTTAGCGGTTTTTGGGTTTTTGGGTCTTTTAGCATTCTTAGATTTTTTTGGTTTTTATGGGGATTAAGTGTTTTTAGGTTTTTATAGTTTTCTAATGGGTTTTAATGGTCTTTAGTTTTTTTTTGTATTTTTAGTGATTTAAAATGATTTTTCCTATTATTTTTGTGGTATTTACGGTTTTTAGGGGGTTTAGGGATTTTTATATTTTTAGGGGGTTTAAGGTATTTATGGGTTTTTAGAATTTTTTTATTTTTTAGGGTTTTGATTTTTTGGTTTTTATGTATTTATTAGGTTTTTTCAGGGTTTTTTTTATTTTATACATTTTTCGGGATTGTTTTTGTATTTTTATGTTTTTTTGGTTTTTTGGGATTTTGAAGTCTTTTAGTGTATTTTAGGTTTTTCAGTAATTTTATGTTTATTTGGGTTTCTTGGGGTTTTTTTAGATTTTTTCGGGTTTATGGATTTTTATAGCTTTTAATATTTTTAGGGGTATAAATTTTTATAAGCATTTTTGGTGGATTTTAGGGTATTTTTATTTACTAACTTTTTGTCAAACGGGTTTTATGTTTTTTAATGTTTTTAATCTTTTATTTAGGTCTTAAATGGTTTTTAGGATTGTTCATGTTTTTATGGATTTTAATTTATTTTTAGGATTTTTAAGGTTTTTAGGGGTTTTAGGGATTTTGAGGGGTTTGTGATTTATTGGGTTTTTTGGTTTTTTTTGGGATTTTTAATTTTTTTATGTCATTATGGGTTTTATGTGTTTTTATGTTTTCATGTTTGTCTTAGGGTTTTTTAGGGTTTTTATGGTTTTAAAATTTTTATGGATATTTAGGGATTTTTTATGAATTTTATTGTTTTTTAAGGATTTTTAGTTTTTCATATATTTAATACTATTAAATTTTTAAGTAGTTTAAAGTGTTTTAATTGGTTTTAGTGTTTTTTATAGTTTTATGGGTTTTTGGTTTTTTTAAAATATTTAGAGGTTTTTATGGTTTTTAGGGGTTTTAATTGTTTTTAGGATTTTAAGGTTTTCTTAGGGTTATTAGTCTTTTTTATGTTTTTAGCGATTTTCATGTTATTTTTAGGATTATTATTATTTGTTATGGTTTTTTGGATGTTGAGGTTTTTATGTATTTTAGGGTTTTAGGGTGTTTTTTGTTTTTAGTTTTTAGGGTATTTTATGTTTTTTTGGTTTTAAGTTGTTTTAGATTTTTGTAAAAAATTATAGGCTAAAAAGGTGTTGATAGTTTTTAGTGGATTTAGTGATTTTATGTCTATTAATGGGTTTTATGGTTTTGGTGTGTTTTTAGGGTTTTAAGGGTCTTTAATTTGTTTCTAGTATTTTTTAGTTTTTTATGGATTTTAAGTGTTTTTAGATTTTATGGTTTTCTTAGGGGTTTTTTGAGTTTTTAGTGTTTTCAACTTTTTATTGATTTTTAGTGATTCTTTGGATTTATAAGGGTTTTTATGTATTTTGTGGGGTTCATATTTTTTATAGGTTTTTATCAGTTTTTAATGGTTATAGCGTTTTTTTTTAATTTTTAGGGTTTTTAGGGTTTCTATTTGTTTTTTGGTATTTAAAATTTTCAAAGGGTTTTTCAGGGTTTTTAGGGGTTTCTAATTTTTTTTTTATTTTTTGGGATTTTTTAGTATTTATTTTATTTGTTTCTAGAAATTTTGAAAATTTTTAACGGATTTCAGGTTTTGATGGTTTTCATGGATTTTTTTTATGTTTTAGGAGTTTTTTTAAATTTTTATGGGTTTAATGGGTTTTTAGAATTCTTTAATTTTATTGCAGTTTAAATAGTTTTTAGAGTTTTTAGTGTGTTTTTAGGGTTTTGGAATTTTTACAGTTTTAAGGGTTTTATGGTTTTAGAGTTTTTAGGGTGTTCTAGGGTTTTTAGAATTTTTTATTTTTTTCTAGGTTCTACATGTTTATAGGTTTTAATGGTCCCCTTATTATTTTTCTAGGTTTTTAGTGGTTTTAGGATTTTAAGGGGTTTTATGGGTTTTTATAGGTTGTATGTTTTCTTGGTTTTATGAATGTTTTATTTGGGGTCTTTAGCTTTTTCCATTTTTTAGGGATTTTTATTGATTTTATATGTTTTTATGGTTTTTTGGGTTTTTGGGTTTTTTAGGTTTTTTAGGTTTTTAGGGGATTTAAGGTTTTAAATTATTTTTAGGGATTTAGGTTTTATAGTTTTTTACGGTTCTTAAAGTTTTTTAGAGTTTTTAATTTTTTAAGGGGTTTAAAGGTTTTTTAAAGTTTATAGTGGTTTATTGGGGGTGTTGTGTGTATTTATGGTTTGAAATAGTGTTTTGGTTTTTATTATTTTTAGTGTTCTTAGAAATATTAAATTTTTTAGGGTTTTTAGCATTTTTAGGAGTTTAGGGGTTTTCATTTTCTTATATTTTTAATGCTTTCTTATATTTTTTAGGGTTTTTATGATTTTTTACACTTATGAGGAATTTTTGGGAATTTTTGGGATTTTAATGGGTTTTTAGAAAATTAAATTGTTTAGGGTTTTAAGGGTTTTATGGGTTTTTTAGTGGTTTCATAGTTTTTTTCTGTTTTTAGGGGTTTAAGGTTTTTTATAGTTTTTTAATATTTTTATGGGGTTTAAAGGGTTTTTAGATTTTTTAGGGGCGGTATGAGTTTTATGGTTATTATATATTTTAATGTTTTTAGGGTTTTTTAGTTGTTTCTAGGGTTTTTAGGTATTTTAGGGTTTTTAGAGTTTTTACCTTTTAAGGTTTTTATTGGGTTTTTAGATTTTTACGGGTTTCTTAGGGGTTTAGGGTATTTTTTGATTTTAGGGATTTTTATGTATTTTTTAGGATTTTTATGTTTTTTAGGGTATTTAGTTATTTTTTAGGGTTTAGTGATTTTTAGGTTTTTAGGGTTTTTTAAGGTTTTTTATCTTTTTTATGTTATTAAGTGTACTTAGGTGTTTTGAGGTTTTTATATTTGTGTTGTTGTTTTTTAGGGTTTTTAGGGGTTTTACGTTTTTATGGATTTTTAAGCGCTCTATTATAATTTTATGGGTTTCTGTGGTTTTTATAGTTTTTAGGGGTTTTGAGGGCTTTAGGGTTGTAATATTCTTTTATAGTTCTTTAATGTTTTTGGGTTTTTGATGTTTCTTATAATTTTTATGGGTTTCTGGTTTTTAGGATTTGTATGGTTTTTAGGGGTTTTATATTTTTTAGTGTTTTAGGGGTTTTAGGGTTTTTTATGGGTTTTATTATTTTTTAGGATTTTTAATGTTATAATGATTTTTTATGTTTTTTATGTTTTTAATAGTTTTTTGACATTTTTAAGGGTTTAAAAGGGTTTTAGGTTTTTTGTGGTCTTTTTTGTTTTATATGGGTCTTTTATGATTTTCTTGGGTTTTATGGATTTTATGGTTTAGATTTTTTTAGTGTTTTTAGAATTTTTAGGTTTTATAATGTGTTTAAGTGTTTTTTAGATTTCAACATTCTTTATTGGTTTTAATGTTTTTAGGGTTTTTTATGTTTTTAGTTATTTCTATGTATAATTTTTATGGTTTTATAGATTTTAGGGATTTTGAGGGGTTTTGGGGTTTTTAGGCTTTTTATTATTTTTTGGGTCCTTTGATTTTTTATTTTTTATTGTTTTTTAGTGTTTTATAATTTTTTTAGGGTTTAAAGTGTTTTTATAGTTTTATTATTCTTTTATGGTTTTATGGGTTTTAGGGATTTTATTTTATTTCTGGGGTATTTAGGTTTTTAGGTTTTTTTAAGGTTTTTAGCATTTTCTAGGTTTTTTAGTGGTTTTAAGTGTGTCAATGTTTTTTTGGATTTCTTAGGGGTTTTTGGGTTTTTATGAAATTGGGGATTTTTAGGAATTTATTATGATTTTTATGGGTTTTTAATGTTTTTAGTTATGTTGAGGGTTTTTTGTATTTTTTTTTGTTTTTAGGGGATTTCTAGGTTTTTAGAATTTTTAGGTTTTTAGGGGTTTCATGTTTTTTTAAGATTTAATGTTTTCTTATGGTATTTTAGTTTTCTTAGTATTTTAGTTTTAGATCCCTGTTTTCAAATGTCAATATTGATGTGATATTATTATTTTGACTAACGTAAATGTTATTTGAGTTTGAATCTTGATGATTTAAGTCGGTTTGCTAAATTTTTTGTGTCGTTATTTTCAATACCTAATATTTAAAATTAGGCGGATTATCTCTCAAATCCTCTTCATTATAATTTCAAGGATTGATATCAAATTGGTTTTATTTCTTGAAATTATTTAGAAAAAAATTGTGTGATTTGATAGATTTCTTATTTGGATTGTGGTTCGTGAAACCATGGGAATTGGATGGATTTATGTAAAACCTATGGTTATAATTTTAAATTGAAGATTTTAAAAATATGGTTGTTTGATGAAAATAAATTATTTTTTTAAATAATTTTATTGGAATTATTTTATGTGATTTGGGAATAATGTTTGATCATGTGTTGTATGGGATGGATAACGGTCAGGAAGTACCACCATCATAGGGATAGAGTATGGATGTGAAGTTCCATCATCAGTGGTAACACTACAATTTGTGTGTGTGTGTGTGTTTATGTGGACATGGATTTATTTTCCAAATAATAAATTTTTAAATGGTTATAATCATTATTTATTTTCACTGAAAATTTATTGTGTGAGTTGTTGAAGTATTCCTTGAAAAAAAATTGTTTTCGATGTATTTGTTGATTTTGTATCTTTGGAAAACTTTTTTTAGGATATAAACTTCTTTAAATTATTTTTAAACAATTCTATATAAATCTAATAACATGTTCAATCCTTATATAGTGAGTTTGGGATTCATTGGGAAATCATATATAGTTATATACTCAACCCATGTTTGTGCACTATGGTGTGTATGCATATTTTACATATCAAGACACCGGTAATGGAATGCTATCCTAGTTATTTAGTGATGCTTCTTGATACCTTTGGATACACATGTGTATTTAGAGATTGGAGTATATTAGGAGTGTTTTTGTGTATTTTTTATATTTTGGATTGGTCATCATTTGGTTTGATTAGTTATGTCTTATTGATTTTTATTATAATTTGATACTGTCTATTTGTTTAGTATTTTATTGGTTTTCATTTATTTACTCATACATCATTATAAAGTTCAATTATTACACTAATAATTGATTAATCCGTTTTATATTAAAATGGAAAATCCCCCCCCACAACTATCTATGAGGTTCTTCGAATATATTTTCATCCTTTGGTGTCTGGTGGAAGCCACCTAAAGCCTAAAATCTCCACCATCGCTTCTAATGCTAATGGGTAGGTGTGGGATTATACAACATGAATCTCACTTTGACTTCATTTCTTATTTCAATTATTTATTCCCCTATATTTACATTTTAAAAATTAATCTTATTACAACTATATTTATTCAAAAAATATATCCTAAGGATAAAATTAAATTAAATGGTCAAAATTTTTCAATATCTTTAGTCTTATGTCTACTTATCATTTTTCATCATCTTTTATCTTCCCCTTTCCACATTTTCATCTTGATTCAGTTTTAAATTTTATCCTTGAATTAAAGTTCATGATTACCACACTCCAATGATCATTTAGATTTTTTGTAATTGGGTAAGAATGTTATAGGAAGCAAGTTGAGTGGTAAAAGGTCAGAGTGTTAAATTTTGTTAAAAAAGCAAAATTGAGTGAAACAGGAACGAACATAATATTTTCAAGTGTAAACATGTGAGGGAAAGTGTGAGGTCCATAGACCTTTCTCTTTAAATTTTTATGTAGGTTTTATAAAATTGGTAGGGAAGTAACACTAATGAATGGGACATAAAGTTGGTCATGATGGTTTTACAGTAACAATTCCTAATTTTGAATGCATGTATGGATGAATTTAAATCCAATTTCAATAAAAGAAAACCACCAAACACGAGGGTCTTTTAAGGGAGGATTGGTTATTCAATTTTTATGATTTACCATTTTACAGAAATAAATCATCATGGCGGAAAACTGACGATATTGGAGGAGTAAAGTTTAGGATCCCTTCATTCCATGGTAAAAATGATCCAAAATCATGCTAGAAATTGGAATGAAAGGAAGATCATTTTTCATATTAAAATATATTAAATGGAAAATATGGTGAAGTAAGAATATATGGAATTAAATTACTATGATAGTATTTGGTGGAACCAACTACAAGTTAGTCGATGACAAAGTACATAAAGACCCATCCACACTTGGGGGGAGATGCAAGTGGTAATGCGTAATAGGTTTATTTATAGCCATTATTGTCATGATTTGTTCTCATGTTGTAGGATTTTAAATAAGGACATATGAGTGTAGAGTATTATCATAATGAGAGGTAAGTCAATATGATTTAGGAAAATATTGATGAGGATTGAGAGGCCACCCTGGAAAGGTTTTTGAATAGACTCCACCATGAAATTCCGGGCATAGTGATCATGAACCACTATTTTGATGTGTAGTGTCTCCTTAACATGGATACTAAATCAAAGAGGAATGTAATGTAAATTAGGATATTCCGAACATATTATATTAAGGATTCTAAATGTTCTTCTAATTTCATGTATTCCACACTATAAGAACATGTAAGGGAACAAAAAATAGACTCAAATGCGGTGACCAAAACAAAACCATTATTTCTAGAATCTAATGGTAAAACAAAGGGTAATTTTTTTATTAATCATATGATATAAGATTAATTAAATTTCATGGATTTTCACATTTCATCTCACAATTTCCAAATAATAGGAATATGATTAAATTGGATTATGGATATGTCCTTAGTGTTAGTTCAAGTGAGTATTAAATTACACCACTTGAGAAGTTTTCAGATTTAGAAATAGAGAGTCATGATCATTGATAAAGGATTATAGCAAGGTGTGATTTATTTTCTAAACCTGAAGGATAATATGACCAACAGAAAATGGAGACCATTTTTTATACTAGAAACCTCATTTAAGATAAGGTATATAGTATGATAACTGATGGGGGTAGTTTCACAAATGTACAAGTAGGTTTGATGGTTAAAAAATTGGTTTTAGATATGAAAAATCATACTAAGAATTATTGATTATAGTGGTTAAATAATAGTTGTTATTTTAAAGTGGCTAAGAATGAAAAATATTCAATATTTACTGGGAAGTATGACGATAGTGTGATATGTGATTTTGTTCCTAGGAATTCTAGTCATATGTTGTTGGTCAGGTCCTTCCAATTTGATAGGAGGGTCTCGCATGATAGATACACCAACCACTATTATTTTTAGTAAAATTATAAGAAATTTATACTTACACCCTTGATGTTATTTCAATATTATCAAGGCCATGTAAATATTGTGATAAATTAATGAAATTGAATCAATGTAAAGAGAGAAAAAAATTGAGAGAATGGAAATATCAAGAGTCAAAAATTAGTGATGAGTGACATAAAAATAAATGAGGGAAAGAAAATATTTCAAAATAAGAGTTAATATAATAGTGAAAATAAAAGTGTTGAAGGAAAAGTTAGTTTATTTTTCATATAAAGAGTGAAAATGATGGCTTTATAGGTGGATAATCTAATTATTTTTTAAAAGGAAGAACATTTTACCACTAAATATGATAACCCATTAATGCCTTATTATGTTGTATATTTATTACCAGAATATGGTGTTTAAGTAAAGTAGTTTTAGAAAAGAGCTACATTTGATCTGGGTGGTTTAATAAGAAAAATATACGAAAAAGTAAAATATCAAAGAATCGAAAATCAAACATTATTCATGAGAAGATAGAACATTCCATTTCTTAGAGAATATTAATGATAATGATTATAATATTGAGTTATGAGACAGATACTAAAATGGTAGTGTCACTTTAAATGTTGATGATATTTTTTCATTTGAATTTTAAAATTCAAGGATGAATCATTTTGCGGAAGGAAGTGATGATAAGAATCGTGGTACACTTGGTAATTGATGGGTTGAAGACAAAATTGGTGAGGAAGGTATAATGTTCATGATTTCACAAGACTTGTCATGTAGAGTTGGTGGACCAATGATAAGGGATAAGTCAAAGAGAATTAATGAGGACTTAAAAGGGATCATCATGGAATTCCAAGGTTATTCCCAATACCCATTATTAGGTGGTGCATCTTCGCATATATTTGCATTAATTAAGGAACAAACATGCTTTTAATGACTCTTCCTCTAGTGTGCTATAAATATCAAGATCATCCCACCAAGGAGTCTTCAATGTGAAAATTGGTTGGGTAGTTGTGTTTACTTTCCAAAATGGTGTTCTACTGTTCCCTTAAATTCATTAGAATGTTCCAAAACCATCAAAATCATAATTTAGGATTTTTTTACTATTAAAAACTATTTTTTAGACTTTTCTTCCACTCTTTGTCTATAAATAGCCTCCCCTTGTACTCTTTGAACGTCATGAATGAAGGTAATGTCATTATGGTGAGTTTTTCATTAAAATTTTTTTGTTCATTCCTAATTCATGAATTTTCAAAGGATTGGTCATCATTTGTTGAATATTATGAATATTGATCATAGAGAGAAGTTATCTTTGGGTTATACCTTTACCAACTCTCTCTATTCTTCTGTATTTCCACAATTTATTGCATTTCTCACTTGTTTTATTATATAGATCTGGGTGATAAACACATGGATGTTGAAAAGGCTTCATAGAAAAATTATTATTGGGTAGTAGATCATGTATCAGTGTCTTTTAGGGTTTTTATATTTTTAGGTATTTTTATGGGTTTTTGGATTTTTATTGTTTTAGGGATTTTAGGGATTTTGAGGGGTTTAGGGTTTTTTATGTTTTTTGGTGGTTTTTCGAGTTTTTGTAAGTTTATTAGGGGTTTTAAGGTTTTTTATATTTTATTAACATATTTATTGGTTTAAAGGGTTTTTTAGAGTTTTTAATGGGTTTTTGGGCTATTATGGGTTTTATGGGTTTTTTAATGTTGTAGGCATTTTTTATGTTTTTAATGTTATAGGTTTTTTGGGAGATTTAGCATTTTTTAGGTATTTAAGAGTTTTTTGTTTTTTAGGTTACTAAGGTTTTCTTAGGGGTTTTTAGTTTTTTTTTGGTTTTTTTTGTTTTTTTTGGGGTTTTAGTATTTTTATGGGGTTTTAGGTTTTTAGTGATTTTAAGGGTTTTTAAGAGTTTTATGGTTTTTAATGTTTATTTGGTTATTTACTATTTATTTGAATTTATAGGGTTTTTAATGTTTTTAGAAATTTTGTATATTTCTTTCGGTTTAATGGCCTACTAGTGCTTCCAGTGGATTTTTTAGGTTTTATAGGGTTTTAGGGTTTTTATATTTTTTATGGGTTTCTATGTTGGATAAGTTTTGGGGGTGTTTTTGCCTTTTCGAGATTTTTATGGTGATACCATTGTCTTTTTAGGATCAACTCTTACATGATTATCACTATTCAAGATGGGTTGATCATCCTAGAAAAAACATATTTAAAAAGATTTGAAAGCATAATTTTGGTGGGATGGAATGACAATAATGGTGGATGTGTTTTTTTAAAGATTCATCACCTGTCAGTTGGTTAAGGAAGTCCACCAATGGTTAGTGGTCATGCTACAAAAATTACCAATTTTTTTGTGGTGATAGGAATAGATATCTTTGAAATTTTTAATATCTCTTCCAAGGATCATTTAGAAACATGATTTCATAAGGTTGATAGTTTATTGGATCAAAAATTCACCCCATTTAGTCATTATTCATGAATCCAATATGGTAAATTACTTATCAAAAAACCATATGCGAGAAGTTTTAAAATGGCATGGTGTTCTAGTATTGATTGTATCTGATAGTGACCCCAGGTTTACATATCCTCTTTGGTAATATTTATAGAAATAACTTTGGAGTCAGTTGACCATGAGCATAGTGTATCATCCTTAAATGGATGGATAATCCTAAAAGATGATCTAAGCCATGGAATACATGATAAGGGCTTGTGTAAAGGATATTGGTGGCTCATACCATTAGAGTATTTCTCAAAACAATAGTTATCAAAACATTATGCATATAGATCCTTTAAAATAATTTTATGGGAGTCATTATTTTTCTACACTTTTATAGTTAGAAAAAATTGTGAATTCACTAGATGGACAAATCCTTATAGAATTGAAAATTGAGAAGATTTAATTAATGATAAAGGAGATTTATATGTAATAGAGTCATCAGAAATATTATATATATCATCATCAATGGGCATTTTCCTTTCAGGCGAGTGATCAAATGTTCTTTAGAATCTAACCCAATGCTTGGGATTTGTCATCTTATGAATACTGTAATGTTATCTACTTGATATATCGGCCCATTTTAGATACGTGAATGGGTGGGTGAGGTAGCATATCATTTATATTTTCCACCAAGGATTGGATCAGGTCATAATGTGTTTCATGTATCTCAATAGAAGAAGTATCATCCTAACCCTGACCATGTGATTCAATGGGATCACATTGACCTAAATCCAAATGCTACAATGGTTCATGAGCTAGTATAGATTATGGATAAGAACGATAAAGTCTTTTTTGGTAAAATCATCGATATGGTGAGGGTTTTATGGAAACATGGTCATATTTATGTAGAATCATGGGATCTTGAAAGGGAAATAATAGAGTAATGGCCAAACCTATTTAGGGAAAACTCTAGTTTCTACATTCATGGGACAAAAAAGACCAATGGTGGGGAGAATGTAGTACCCTTAGTTTTAGGTATCTGACCCTTTATTTATAAATTTTATTTATATAAAATGATTAGGTTAACATTATGGTGCTTCAATGGATTTTTTTCATGTTTTTCAAGTGTTTTCTAGAGGTTTACAGTTTGAGCACAATTTTTAGAAATCGTACTACTCAACCAAGAAATTGTGAAACTGATATAGAATATACTATGGAGTTGCATAGTTATACACATGAGTATTCCAAACTGTCTGGATTACCTTTTGAAAATTTTAAATTATAGATATTTGGGTATAGAACAGTTGTCACACAGTTTTTTAACCCTGAAATCCAACTATGTGAGGTGTTTTTGGAGGGATTGGATCATGAATGTTTAGCATGTGGTTTTTCTAATCGTGCACCTTAACCATGTACTATTGAAACATTGATCCAAAAATTATGGATCTAATCTAATTCACCTCCTAAAAAACTTGTTTCCCCTAATTTTTACAAAAAAAATAATTCTACATCCTTAAAAGGTTGTTGACACTATTACTTTCAATCTAGGAGAGATTACTAGATGAATCCAACGATGGTAGAGACCCAGATTTGTTGGTAAGTCCTCGTTCTTCATTATTTTAATTAGATCTAATCTCCTTCTCTCATATAGAATCATGGATCTATTTTTTTGGGATATATCTATGTTTAATTATGTATATTTTAATGTTAGATTATTTTTTTATTGAATGGTATGATATCTAAGTTCAAATCATGAATATTTAAGTCGATTTGTTAAATTTATTGTTTTGTTTATTTTTTTCCTTATTTTAAAGATATAGGTGGATTAATTATCAATTACACATGATTATAACTTTAATGATGAACTTAAAATTAATTTAATTTGTTAAAATTATTAGAAAATCATAATGTGATTTGATATAATTCTCGTTTGAATTATGGTTAGGGAAATCATGGTAATTTGATCGATTTTTATAAAACCATTGTTTATAATATTAAAAAGGTGGTTTTAAAAATATGTTTTGTTGGTACAAGTAAATTATTATTTAAAATTATTTTAATGAAATGTTTTTATATGATTTAGTCATAGCGATTGGTCATGAGTTGAATGTGATAGATAATGGTTGTGAGGTACCTCCATCAAAGTGGTGAAGTATGTACCTAAAGTTCCACCATCAATTGTAACACCAATATTGTGTGTCTGTTTATTGAGGATGTGTGTAGACATGGAAATGTTTTTTCCAAATAATAATATTTAAAAATGGATAAATAATTTGTTTATTTTCCTTGATAAATGACTTTGTATGTTGTTGATATATTCGTTGAAAAAAAAATTGACATCTTTCTTGACTTTTTTCCATAGAAAATTATTTTTATAGGATATAAAATTCTTTAAACTATTTATAATTTTTTTTATATAAATGTGCTAACATTTTCAATCATAGTGGAATGAGTTTGGATCTCATTTTTTAAATAATACTGATTTTTATACTGACCCACTTATTGGGAACTATGGTGTGTTTTTAAATGTTATATATCATGAAAAAGGTAAATGAAAGGTGTCCCAATTAATCATTTATTCTTCTTTACAACTGTGTTTGGGAATGTGTGTTTGTATTTTTTAGTAGATTGGGTGTTTCTTTTGGTGCCTTGGGTGTATTTTTGTTTTGTTGTCATTTAGTTCTATTTTTTATGTGACATTAATTGTTCCGTTACTCTGATATAGTCTTTTGGTTTAATCTTGTATTGGATTGAATTTTCATACTCATGATTTGTTAAGAATCTTATTTGTTATGGTTGTCTTTAGTTTGGTCATTTCATATTAAAATATAAAATCATCCCCCAAATTTTTTGATTCCCTTGAAATTTTTTTATAGCCTTTGGTTTCTTGAAGTTTAACCTAAGGCCTATTATCTCCCTCATAACTTCTCAAGTCAATGAGAAGGGGAGGGATGTTACAATGAAACTATCAATTTTATTCCATTTTCAGTTTTAAATTATTGATTCTTCTACATTTATATATTGAAAACCAAATTTGTTTCTATTTAATTTATTCAAAAATGAGATCCTGGAAATCCAAAAAAAATAAAGGCTAAAAATATTCAACATCTTGAGTCAAATTTCCATTTTTCATTTTTATTCATTTCAATCTTTATCTTTCCAAATTTTCCTCATTCATCTATTTTTTAATTTCATACTTGAATTAATTTCTATGATTTAAACACTCTAATGTTGAATTGTACTTTTTGTAATTGTGTAATAATGATGTAGGAAGAATGTTGAGTGGTAAAAGGAAATAGTTTTACAATTTTTGTTAAAAAATCCAAAATTGTGTAAAACATGAGCGGACATAATATTTTCAAGTGTAAACTAATGTGGGAGTGTTTCAGGTCTATTTTATTTTCTATTTAAGTTTTATTTCATGATTATTAAATGGTAGAGGATATTAACATCAATGAAAATAACATTATATTTTTCATGGTGGTTATACAAAAACAATTCAAAATGTTTAATGTGAGGATGGATGAATTGAAACCCCCTTTAAATTCCAGAGGACTATAAAATGAGATGTTCATTGAATAATATGATGATTTATTTGATTTTAAAGAGTTATAAATTTAAGGAAAGAAACCACCATAGAGGTAAGATAACAATCTTGGAGTAGTGAAGTTGGGGATCAATTCATTCTAAGGTAAGAATGGTCTCAAAACATACTTATAATGGAAATGAAAGTTTGATATTTTTTTTTGTCAGAAATATTCATAGGAAAATAAGTTGAAGTTGGATTCTTTTTAATTCACCGAATATGCTATTATTTAGTGGTATTGACTACAAGTGAGTTGATATAAAAGTGGAGGAAGACCCATAAATTATGGGGAGTTGATGAAGGTTTTAATGCATAAGATGTTTATTTATTTCCACTATTATTGTGATTTGTACCTCATGTTATCAGGTTTCAAATAAATATATATTAGTGTTTAGGATTATTATAAAGGGATGGATATCATCATCATTGCGATAAATATTTATGAGGAATGATAGCCCACCATGGGAAGGTTTTTTAACAGCCACAACCATGAAATTTGAGACATAATAGACATACACCACAATTAGTATATAAAAGATATTCTTGACATGGATATCCAAGTAGAGAGGAAATTAAAGGAAAGGAGAGTTATCCTTATATAATATGGAAAGGGTTATAAATATTATTTCATGTTAAATGATTACAAACCACAAGAACATTTAATGGAATAAAAAAAATATTAAATAGAGGTGACCAAACCAAAAAACATTTCTTATAAAATACAATGGTAAAATTGAGGGTAATGTTGTTTCTAAATCCCTTGATATCAAATTGATTAAATTTCATGTATTTTTACATTTTCCTCATAGTTTCCAAATGAATGAACCTTGATTATTTTTTATGACTAAAATTTTATTAGGGATATCTAAAGTGAAGATTAAATTCCACCAACTAAGGAGTGGATGTTGAAATGGAGTGCCTCATACAAAGAGAAATGTTTGTAGAAAGGTATGCTTTGAGTGATCATCCTAAATAATAACATGATCATGATTAAAGGTAGCACATTTTTCATACTATATTCCTTATCAATGATAAGGTATTCAATATGATCACTGATGGGGGTAGTTGAAAAAACATAACAAGTTGTTTTATGGTAGATAAATTGGGTTTAGCTATAACCAAGAATACTAGGACCTATAGAATGTAATGGATGAATAATAATAGGGATGTTGAAATGAACATGAAGTGGAATTTTCCATTATCTATATGGATGTATGAAGACATGGTGATTTGTGATTTTTTCACATTATTACTAATCATATCTTTTGGATATTTCCTTGGAAATTTGATATGATGGTCAAACATGATAGATACAAAAATTTCTATTTTTTTGTATAATGGGAGGACCGTTAAACATACACCCTTGAAGAACATTTAAGTTTATCAAGACCAAATGAAGATTAAAAGATGTTATGAAAATAGATAAAAAGAAAAGTATAAAAAATATAGAGAATGGAAAAATCAAGATAAAAAAATAATTGATGAGTTATATCAAAAGGAAAGTGGGAAAGAAAAGATTTAAAATATAGAGTGAAAATAAGAGTTAAGACAATAGTGTTGAGGGTAAATTGTGTTTATTTTTAGGAAAAATATCTATAAATAGACAATTATATGGGGATTAAAATCTTTTTATTATATGAAAATGATCATAGTTTATCACTAACTCTCTTATCTCACAAATTAATTCATTTATTGTTTATTTATTAGTATAATATGGTGATCAAGCGTGGAAGTGTTTGAAATGAGATACATTTGATCTAGTTTCTTTATATGAAGAAACCTTCTAAAATAGAGGTTCTCATATCAATGGAAATAAAAAATTCATCCATGAGATGATAAAACTTTCTATGTCTTATATAAGATAAATAAAAATTCCTACAAGATTGAGTTACATGATAGGTATGGAAATGTTAGGGTCACCTTTATATTTATTGATATTTCTCCCTTTGAATTTTTAGAAACAATGATGAATCCTTTTGAGGAGGCAGGGGATCATTAGGATTATATAACACAAATGAATTGATGGTATTAAAGAAAAATATATGAGGAGGCATAGTTCACATGAATTCAAAAGACCCTTCATGAAGAGTTTGTGGCATAATAACAAGGGATAAGACTAAGAGAATGATTGAGGCCTTAAATAGGTTAATCATGTAATTCCAAGGGGAGGCCTAATAATCTTTCATGGGAGAAACATATGGGCCTATATTTACATTAATTAAGGCCCAAAAAATCTTTTAAAGGCCCATAATATAGTGTGATATGAATTTCAATCCCACCCCACCATGGAATCATAAATGTAAAAAGTGGTTGGCTATTTGTCTTTATATTCTAATATGGTGTGATACTTGTATATTAAATTCATAGGCATGTTCCAAAATTGTTTAAATCATAATTTAGGATTTTATAACCTATGAAAACTTGGTGTTACCCTACTTTATCGCATTTTATATATAAATATCCACCCCCTATACTCCTTGAACATAATGAATGGGGGTAATGTTATTATAGTATTCCTTTATTGGAACATTTGTTCACTTTCATAATTCAAAACATATCAAATAATTGATCATCCTTTGAGGCATATTGTGGATAGAGTTCTTAGATTCAAGTTCTCTTTGGGTTCTACCTTGATCAACTCTCTTCTATCTTCATTATTTTCTATATTTATATCCCTTCCCACTTGTTTTTTTATGATGATTCAAGAGCTCAGCATGTGAACTTGTAACAAGGTTCTGTGGAAACGTCCATGTCTTTCGTGGATCATATATTAGTTTTTTCATGGTTTTATGGGTTTTTATGTTGTCTTGTATTTATAGGGAATTTTCATGAATTTGTTTTTATTTTTATGGTTTGTGGCTATTTTGATGGTTTTTAGGGATTATGGTTTTATGTTTTATTATATTTTTTATGGGATTTTTTAGTTATTTATGATTTTTATATTTTTATAGTTTTTTAATACTATTAGTTTATTAATGGTTTTTTAGTGTTTTTAGTTTGGGTTTTTTGGTTTTTTGAGGTTCTTAAGGATTTTATGGATTTTATGGTATTATTGTTTTTATGGGTTTTAGGGTTTTAGGGTTTTTATTAATTTTTATGGGTTTTAAGTGTTATTAGGATTTTTTTCATTGATTTTTTAGAGGTTTATGTGTTTTTATGTTTTTAAGATTTTTATGTTTATTTATGTTTTAAGGGGTTTTAGGGTTTTTAGGATTTTTTATTGTTTTAGGGGTTTTAATGTTTTTATTGTTTTTTGGGTTTCTTTTAGAGATTTTTGGGATTTTACCGATTTTTAGATTTTTTTAAAATTTTAGGTTTTTGAAGGGTTTTAGAGTTTTTGGTTTGTTTTAGTGTTTTATGGCATTTTATGGTTTTTAAATTTTTCAGGGTTTTTATGGTTTTTAGAGTTTTTATAGTTTTTATAGTTTTTTGGGTTTTATTGTTTTTTATGTTTTTAAGGGTTTAAAGTGCTTTTAGAATTTTAAATTTTTTGGGGTTTTTTAGGGTTTTTAGGTTTTTTATGTTTTTTACATTTTGAGGGACTTTGAGGGGTTTTAGTGTTTTTATGTATGTTTTTTTATTTTTGGTTTTTTTGAGCTTTTAGGGGTTGGATGGGTTTCTATAGTTTCTAACATTTTTATGGGTTTTATGGGTTTTATATTTTATAGCAGTGCATTATTTTTTCTATGGGGATTTTTGGTTTTTAGTTGTTTTATTACATTTTGGGTTTAATGGATTATTAGGTCTTCTAGGTTTTTTTGCATTTTTTGGGTTTTAGGGGTTTTACGTGTTTTTAGGGTTTTAAGGATTTATTTGAATTTTTTGGGATTTTTATCTTGATAATAATTTTTACTTATTTTTTAGGTATTTATGTGCTTTTAAGGGTTTTATGGATTTTGAAGGTTTTTTATATTTTTTAGGATTTTATAGGGTTTGGATCATATTTAGGAATTTTAGGGTTTTTCAGTGTGTTTAGTTTTTTTGGGGTTTTCTTATGGGTTTTCAAAAATTTTAATGTTTTTTATGATTTTAGGGATTTTTAGGCCCCTTTAGAGTTTTTATGCATTTTTTGCATTTTTACGAATTTTTATATTTTTAGGGTTTTTTAGGTTTTTAGGGGTTTTTTGGGTTTTTTTATTTTTTGAATTTTTAGTGTATTTAGGTTTTTTTAGTGTTTTTTGATGCTCCTATGGATTTAATCGGATTTAAACAGATTTAGTGTTTGTAGTGGTTATTGGGGGTATATAGGGTTTTAGGGTTTTATGGGTTTTAGGGATTTTATGGTTTTTACGGTTTTTAGGGTTTTATAGGGTTTTATAGGGTTTTATAGGGTTTTATAGGGTTTTAGTGTTTTTAGGATTCTTAGGATTTTTAAGTAATTTTTTTGGGATTTAAATGTTTTTATGGTGTTTAGTGGTTTTATAGTTTTAGGTGGATCAGGGATTTTAGGGTCCTTAAATGGTTTTATCATTTTTTGATTTTTAGGGGTTATAATAGTTTTTTAGTTTTTAATTTTTTTCTTATAAATTTTCATGGGTTTTAATATTTTTTACATTTTGAGGGATTTTTAGGTATTTTTAAATATTTGATTTTTTATGGTTTCATGGATTTTTAGGGTTTTTAGATGTTTAGGGTATTTAGTGTTTTTAACATTTTTAGTGTTTTTAGGGGTTTTAAGTGTTTTAGGTTTTTAATCTTCCCTTATTGTTTTGATGCTTTTTAGGGGTTTTTAAGTTTTTATGGATTTTTATCGGTTTTTTTGGTTTTTAGGGTTTTATGGGTTTTTAGGGTTTTTGGGTTTTTAGTGTTTTTTCCTGTTTTTATGGTTTATTTAATATTTATAGTTTTTAAATTTTTTATTTTTCTATTACATTTTTATGGTTTAAAAGGTTTTTTATAGTTTTCAGTTGTGTTTTTTTATATTTATGGGTTTTATGGTTTTTTAGGGATTAATTTTTTTTTCTATTATTAGGGGCTTTAAGTGTTTTTTGGATTGTATGGTTCTCTTACATTTTTAGGGGATTTAGGGTTTTTAAAATTTTATGGGATTTTTGGGGATTTTTTTTGGATTTTAAAATATTTCTAGTAATTTTATAGATTTTTAGGGTTTTAAGGATTGTTTAGGATTTTTAGAAAATTTTAGGTGTGTGTGGGTTATAATTATTTTTTAGTTTTTATGGGTTTTAGGGGTTTTAGGGTTTTTAGGTTTTTATGTTTTTAGTGTTTTTTTTCATATTTTTAGGATCTTGATGGGGTTTTAAAGATTTTGAGGGTTTTTAGAGTTTTTAAGGTTTTATTGATTTTTGGGTTTTAGGGGTTTATTAGTTTTTCAAAATTTTATGGGTATTTAGAGTTTTTGAACATTTGATGTGCTTAATGAATTTATAGTTTTTAGGTTTTATGAGGTTTTTTATGTTCTTTGGTTTTTCTTGGATTTTAGTTGTTTTAGGATCTTTTTAGGAATATTTACTGTTTTTATAAGTTTTTTAGGGTTTTTAGGGAAAGTAAGGCTCGGGTCTAGGCTATTCCTGGCACCCCCCAAAATTTATTAAATTAGGGTTTTTAGGGGCTTGATAGTTTTTGGAGTTTTTCTGGTTTTTAGTGTCTTTTAAGGTTTTTATCATTTTTTAGGTTTTATGGGTTTTTAGTGTTTTCATTTTTTAATGGTTTTTATGGTTTTTATGTCCTTATGTATTTTTATGGATTTTGTAGATTAATTGTTTCTTTTGGGTTTTTAGGTATTTTGAGGGGTTTTATGGTCTTTTCAGGGTTTCTAGAGTTTTTAGCATTTTTTGGTTTTGATGGGTATTAAGTGATTTTATGTATTTTGTGTTTTATTAGGTTTTTTTCTATTTTTTTCAACTTTTTTTATACATTTTTAGGTTTTTTAGATATTTTTAGGATTTTTATTGGTTTTTAGTACTTTTATAGAATTTTAGGGATTTTAGGGTTTTAATGGGTGTTTGGTTTTTTAGGGTTTTTTAGTTCTTATGGCATTCATTGTTTTTAGAGTTTATTATCATTTTTAGGGATTTAAAGGGTTTTCACAGTTTTTACTATATTTTTTTAATTTTATGGGCTTTTAGGTTTTTATAGTTCTAGAGGTTTTATGGGTTTTTCGTTTTCTAGGGGATTTAGTGAATTTTATTTTTTTATATTTTTAGAGGTTTTAGGGGTTTTAAGTAACTATTGGTTTTTAAGGGTTTATTATGGGGTTTTTAGGGTTTTGGGTTTTTTATGGTTTTTGGGATTTTTGGGGCCTTTTAAGGATTTTTATGGTTTTTTGGATTTTTAGGGATTTTGATGCTTTTTGGGTTTTTTTAAGGATTTTAGGGTTTTATCCTATTTTGTGATTTTAGGGAAATAAGTTCTCTTAAATTTTATGGGTTTCTTTGGGTTTTTATGGTTTTTATGTTTTTAGTGATTCTTAGAGTTTTTTAGAATTTTTATTGGTTTTTATTTTTTATAGGGATTTTAGGTTTTTTATGGTTTTTTATATTTTTTGGGGGTTTTTTTTAGTTTTTATGGGTTTTAAGGGGTTTTAGAGGTTTTAATGTCTTAGTGTTTTAAAGGGTTGTAAGAGTTTTTAATGTATTTTTAGTGTTTTAATGCACTTTAAGGTGTTTTATGGTTTTTTGGAGTTTTAGGGTCACTAAGGGTTTTTAAGGATTTAATATTTTTTAAGGTTTCTGGGGGTCTTATGTGATTTTATGTTTTTAATATTTTCTCAAGGGTTTTCATGGTTTTGGGGTTTTTTACATATTTAGTGATTTTTATGATTTTAATATTTTTATGGATATTGAGTTTTTTTGGATTTTTAGAGTATTTAGGATTTTTTATGGTTTTATCATTTTTAGGTTTTTAGGTGTTTGAATTGGTTTTAATTATATAGGGTTTTATTATGGGTATGCAATATTATATTGGGTTTTAATGAATTTTTTGGTATTTTTAGGATTTTTATTGGTTTTTAGGGTTTCTATAGATTTTGAGGGGTTTTAGCGTTTTTATGGTTTTTATGCTATTACTAGATTTTTATGGTTTTCTTGAGAATTAAGTGTTTTTAATGTTTTTAGTGTTTTTAACAGTTTTATGGTTTAATGTGTTTTTATAATTTTTAGTGGGTTATAGGGTTTTATGGGTTTTTATAATTTTTTTAATGTTTCTAGGGGTTTTTATGGTTTTTAGGGATTTCAGTATTTTTATAGTTTTAGCATTTTTGGTTTTTTAGTAGTTTTATGTACTTTGTGGATTTTAAGGTTTACATAGGGTTTTCATGGTTTATATGGTATTTTCTTTTTTAATGGCTGTTATGTATTTTTTAGCATTTTGAGGGATTTTGAGGGTTTTGATGTGTTTTAGGTTTTTATAATTTTTTATAGATTGTAAATTTTTTAGGTTTTTTGGGTTTTTAGGGTTTTTAGGTTTTTAATGATTTCATAGGGGGTTTTATGGTTTTTAGTGGTTTTTATGTTTTAGTTATTTTTAGTGATTTTTTGTATTTTTATTGTTTTTATGGTTTTTAGGGTTTTTTAGCGATTTAGAGGGGTTTTAGTTTATTTAAATATTTTTGGGTGTTTTATTTTTTTCACAGTTTTTTAGGGTTTTCAAGTTTTGTGAGAGTTTTTATACATATTTAAGGGTTTAAAGTGTTTTTTTGCTGTTTTTAGTGGTGTTTTAGGGGTTTTATTGGTTTTAAGGGTTTTTAATGGGTTTTTAAGGTTTTTAGGTCTTTAAGGGTTTTTGGGTTCTTACGTTCTTTTAGGTTTTTTATTGTTTTTTTGGTTTTAGGGGTTTTAATATTTTTATTGTTTTTGGGGGTTTTATGTATTTTAAGCAGTTTTAGGGTTTTTAGGGTTTTATGTATTTTTATGATTATTATAATTTATTGGATTTTAGAGGTTTTAAGTATTCTTAGGTTTTATTGTTTCATTTTAATTTTTCTGGCCATTTAGGGTTTACAAAAATTTTTGGGATTTTTTTGATTTTTTTTTGTATTTTTTATGGTTTATTAGGATAATGAAGTGTTTTGGAGGTTTTATTGTTTTTTATGTTTTAGTTTTTTCATGAGTTTTTTTTTGGGTTTTTAAGGATTTTTAGAGTTTTTATCCTTTTTAGGAATTTGTTGGGTTTTTTATGGTTTTTAGGTTTTTTTGGTTTTTAAGTTTTTCAAGTGTTTTAGGTTTTAATGTTTTCTTGTGTATTTTTAGGTATTTTACGTTTTTTTACATTTTAATGACTTTTAGGGATCCTTTTACGATTTTTATGGGTTTTAGGGTTTATTGGGAATTTGATGGTTTTCATGGGATTTTGGGGTTTTTAGGATTAATTTGGGTTTTTAGAATTATTTCGGGTTTTATTGGATTTAATAATATTTTTTTCTTAATATTTTTTGGATTTTAGGGTATTTATGTTTTTTGGGTTTTTAGGGAATTTTTAAGAATTTTATTATTTTTACTATTTTTAAGGATTTTGAGAGTTTTTAGGGTTTTATGGATTTTTGGTTTGTTTAGGTATTCAGGGTTTTTTAGTTTTTTAGTGTTTTCAAATTTTGAGAGTGCTTTAACATTTTTAGGGGTTTAATGGGGTTTTAGATTTTTTTAGTGGGTTGTTTAGGGATTTTATGGGGTTTAAGGTTTTTAATTTTTTAGTTGTTTTTAGGTTGTTTATCTTTTTCTGGGTTTAGGTGATTTTTGTTTTTATTTTTTTCTTAGGGTTTTGTGTTATTTTTTGAATTTTTATATGTTTTTGGGGTTTTGGGATGTTTTAGGATTTTGATGGGTTTTAGTGATTTTAGGGATTTTGAGGGATTTTAAGGATTTTATAGTTTTTAGTTGTTTTATAATTTTTTGGGTTTTAACTTCATAGACATTTAAGGTTTTATTATGGGTTTTCATAGTTTTTATGGTTGTTTTATTTTATTTTTTGGGATTTTTAGGTTTTTTTTTGTTTTTAGGGTTTTTGGGGATTTTGAGGGTTTCTTGGGTTTTTTGGTTTTCTTTGGGATTTTGTTTTTTTTTGGGTTTTTAAGGTTTTTTTAGTTTTTTAGGGTTTTATGATTTTTTTCTAGTTTATTAAAAATTATTGTTTTAAAAGTGTTTTTAGTGTTTTTTTGTTTTTTTGTGTTTTATGGGTTTTAGGGTTTTAAGATATTTATGGATTTTAATGTTTTTTAGGGTTTTTAGGTTTTCTAGTGTTTTTATTGTTTTTATGTTTTTAGGGGTTTTAAGTTTTTTTATGTTCTTATGGCTTTTTAAAGGGATTTCATGGGTTTTCAAGGTTTTTACATTTTTAGGGTTTTTAAGATATTTTAAAAAAATTATGATTTTTCAGTGTTTTTAGGAATTTTTTGGGTTGTAGGGCTATTATTGTAATAAGGTTTTTTTCATTTTCTTTTTTTTGGGTTTTAAGGGTTTTAAGGTTTTTAAGGTTTTATAATAGATTTTAATGGTTTTTAGGGTTTTTTAAATTTTTAGGGATTTTTAGGGCTTTTATGTTTTTTTGTTTTTAAGGGTTTTTCAGGTTTTGAGGTTTTTTACGTTTTTTCTAGGTTTTTATGGTTTTGTTGAGTTTTTTAGTGTTTTTATGTTTTTTATTGGTAAATTTTTTTTATTAGATATTTTTTCTGGATTTTAGGGTTTTGGGGGATTTATAAGGAATTTGGAGTTTTTGGGTTTTTATGATTTTTTTTTTGTTTCTATGGAGTTTTTGGGATTTTAGAGGTTTTAGATTTTTTGGGTTTTTAGGGTCTTTTAGTGTTTTAGGTTATAATTATTTATTTGGGTTTTTCAGGGGTTTTAGGTTTTTTTTATATTTTAGTGATTTTTATGATTTTTTTATAATTCTTATGGGTTTTTTGGTTTCAAGTTAATTGGAGGGTTTTAAGAATTTTTGGGGTTTTAAAGATTTTAGGGTTTTTTTATTTTTATATATTTCTATAACTTTTATATTTATAGTGTTTTTCAGGATTTGAGGTGTTTTAGGGATTTTAGGGATTTTATATTTTTATGGGTTTTATGGGTTTTCATGTTGTTTTTTTAGTTTTCTAAGTTTTTATAGATTTTAGTGTTTTTTAACATTATTCAGTTTAAAATTTTTTTAGAGTTTTTAGTGGGTTTCATTGTTTTTATGGTGTTATATGGTTTTTTGGGATTTATGGTTTAATGGGTTTAAGTGTTTTATGGTCATTTAAGAGTTTTTATTGTTTTTGTGTTTTTATATTTTTTAGGTGTTTTACGTGCTATTAGGTTTTTATGGTTTCCTTAGGGTTTTTCAAGTTTCTTGGTATGTTTTTATTTTTAGGGATTTTTTTGATTTTTTTATTCTTACTATTTTTAGGGATTTTGATAGTGTATATAATTTTTAAGGTATTATAGTTTGTTAGGGTTTTATAGTTTTTAGGGTTTTTAGGGGTTCTAAGCATTTTTAGGTTTTTAAGGTTTTATTTGGGGTTTTATGGGTTTTATGGGTTTTTTATGATTTATGGATTTTTTGGGTTTTTAACTTAATCATGTTGGGATAATGATTTTGTATCCTCTTAGACACACTGATGACATGTATGATCAATTGAGGGGATCCCAATGGTTCTACTAAATTGACTTGTGATCATGATATCACTAACTACAGGTTCAGATGGATGATGTTCTGAATAATGATTCAGATGTAGATATGGCCAATATGAGTATGTGGTTATGACTTTTAGTATTATGGATTCACTTTCTATATTTATGGAATAGATGAATAAGATATTTCTATAGTATCTATTTTATTTTCTGGTGGTATTTGTGGATGAGATTCTGCTGTATTCTAGAACAATTGTTGATCATAAGAAACACCTGGAGATAGTGTTGGGTATCTTATGGGACCATTTTCTGAATGGAAAATTTTCAAATTGTGGTTTCTGGATACAATAGGTATTTTTTCCATATCATGGTTATATATAAAAAATTTATTTTTATGGATCCAAAAAATATTGAGGCTATGATCTCATAAAAACCTCTAAAGAATGTCTTTGAGATATGTAGTTTTCGTGGCTTGGCTGGTTATTAACAACATTTTTTTCATGACTTTTCATGACTAGATTCACTAATGTCATCTTTTAAAAGTAAAAGTGTCCGATTATAAATGAATGATCGATGTTAAAATTATTTTCAATAGATTATTGTTCACCTTACATAATCACTAATCATGATATTTCTAGAATCAGGACAATGCTATATAGTGTATTATGATTCTTTGGGATCAAGGTTGGGATGTGTTCTCATGCAGTGTGATCATGTTAGTGCTTAGGGATCATGGAAGTTTGGTTTTCATGAGAATAAATTTCCAACACCCAATTTGATGTTTTCTATTATGTTCCATGCTATGAAAACCTGGAATCGTTATCTTTTTGGTTAAAAATTTACTACATTTACATATCATAAGATCATGAATCAAATTTTATCACAAAGTTATTTAAATATGAGATAAATAATACGGATAGAGTATATTCAAATGATTGAATTTAAATTAATGTATAGACCGAGTAAATGAAACATCATGGTAGATGCATTAAACAGAAATTCATATAGTTATTTGGTGAAAGTGGATTTAGATCAATGGAATCTAATGTCACTGATTTTTGACATGGACGTGAATTATGAAGATTGAGGTAGTGTTGATTTTTTATTTTAGGTTTATTTTATTCCTGATTTGGTTGATAAGGTTAAAGAGGAACTTAAATCCAATTCTGAATGTGTTTCTATTAGGTCAAAACTTTCTGGTGGGGACACCATTGAGGTATGGATGTTTGATAGGAGATCAGTGTGGTTGTTTAAAGATCTAATGTTTATACCTTCTTCTTTTCAGGAAATACTCTTGTATGATTATCAATATTTGATATGATCTATTCATACTAGAATATAAAATATATATAAGGAATTGAAAGCACCATTTTGGTGGTCTGACATGAAAAGAAAGGTGACTGAGTATGTTTTGAGATGTCTCACCTCTCAGTAGGGTATGAAAGAGAACCAACAACCATCAGGTATGCTGCACTATTTACCAATTCCAATGTGTAAATGGGAGCATACAACTATGGATTTTATAACAAGTCTACCAATGATATTTTAGAAACTCGATTACATATAAAGAAATAAAATCATTATTTTAATTTTGCTAGGTTTCTTTGGGGGTTTTAGGATTTTTTTGAGTTTTTAAGGTTTTATGGGTTTTTAGAGTTTACAGTTTTTTGGGTTTAAAATTGTATTGTAGTTTTACTGATTTGTATGTGTTTTTGTGAGGTTTTTATTGTTTTAGGGGTTTTTAAATTTTTAGAATATGTTTGTGGTTTTTAGGATTTTAAATAACTTTTGGTTTTTAGGGGTTTTAATGCTTCTAGGGATTGAATGTTTTTAAGGGTTATTTAGGGGGTTTAGGGGTTTTTATGTTCTTAGTGATAGTTACGTATTTTTTTTTTCAGATTTATGTGGTTTTTTAATGTTTTTACGAAATTTGAGGTTTTTTTGGATGTTTTTTTGGGATTTTAGGGGTTCTTTTGAGATTTTTCGGGTTTAAAATAATTTTAAAGTATTTTAACATTTTTAAGAGTTTATATATTATATTTAGTTTTTAGTGGTTTTTTGGGTTTTTTGGTTTTTTGGGATTTAAGGGGTTTTAATGATTCTTAGGGTATTAAAATTTTTAGGTTTTTACAGGATTTAATTTATTTAGAGAGTTACACTTTGTTAGGGTTTTTATGTTTTTTAAGTTATTTTTTGTTTTAATGTATTTTTAGGTATATATAAGATTTTCATTTTTTTAGGGATTCTAGGGATTTTGAAATGTTTTTTGGGGGTTTTAGGGTAATTAGGATTTTTTAGGGGTTTTAGTATTCTTTATTTTAGGGGGTTTTATGTTTTTTATTTTTTTAGGGTTTTCTTAGAGTCTTTTACGGTTTCTTTAATTTTTTGGATTTTTATTATTTTTAGGGGTTTTATGATTTTGGTGGGTTTTAGGGTTTTTAGGGATTTTTGGGGTTTTTTTGGGGTTTTATTGTTTTATTGAGTTTTTAAATTTTTTACTGTTATAGGGGTTTTTTAGATTTTCAGGGGGTTAATGGGTTTCTAGTGGTTTTTGTGGGTTTACGGTAGTTAAGATTTTTTAAGGTTTTTAGGATTTTTTGGGGCTTCTATAATTTTTAGGCGATTTTAGGGTTTTTTGGGTTTTTAACATTATGAGTTTATTTAGTGATATTAATTTTTTTTGGTTTTTAATTTTTTCTTATGTTTTTTCACAGTCCCAAGGGTTAGTATTTTTTTTATGATTTTTATTAATTTTTAGGAAATTTATGTTTTTTATGGTTTTTAGGGATTTTGAGGTTTTTTATGGTTTTTATGGCTGTTATGGTTTTTTTGTGGTTTTAGGTTTATTTATTTATTTTTTAGGGGTATTAATTTTTTTATAGTCTTATAACTTTTTAGGGGCTTAAAACATTTTTATATTTTTCAGTGGATTGTAGGTTTTTTATGGTTCTTATGGGGTTTTATGGGGTTCTATTAGATTTTTGTGTTTTAATTTTTTAATTTATTATTCAGGGTTTTCTAGGTTTTTTAGGGGATTTCACAATTTTAGGGATTTTTTTGGGTATTGTTGGTATTTTTATGGTTTTTAGAGATTCTAGGAATTTGATGGGTTTTAGGGGTTTTAGCATCTTCTGTGATTTTAAGGTTTTTAGTGTTTTTCGTGTTTTAGGGTTTTATGTGTTTTTAGGTTTTTATGATTTGGATTGGATATTTCTAGGTTTTTATGGTTTTTTATGTTTTTAGGGATTTTAATGTTTTTTAGGATTTTTTAGTTTTTAAGGTTTTTACGGATTTTGAGGGTTTTATGGTTTTATGGTTTTTCTGTTTTTTGGGGTTTTGTGGTTTTTTGTGTCTCGTGATGAGTTTTTATGTTTTTTAAGATTGTTTGAAATTTTTAACAATTGTAGAGGTTTAAAGGATTTTTAAAAACTTTATTGGGTTTTAGGGTTTATGGGTTTTTAGAGTTTTTAAGGATTTTAGGGGTTGATATATTTTTTATTTCCATTTATGGTCTTTTAGGTTTTAATGTGTTTTTAGTGTTTCTAGGGTTTTTTGTTTTTCTTATGTTTTTTGGGGTTTTTAGGAATTATTTTGGATTTTTATGGTTCTTTTTTATTTTGAGGGTTTTGGAGTTTTTAGGGTTTCTAGGATTTTTTTATGGTATCTATGTTTTATATGTTTTAATTTTTTTTTCATTTTTATGTTTTTCTTTAGTATTTTCAAGGTTTTTATAAGATTTTAAATTTTTTATTTTTAAGTGGTTTTTGTGAATTTTATTGTTTTTTGGTTTTTAAGAGATTTTGAGGGATTATAGGGGTTTTTGGGCTTTTACGTTTTTATTTTGTTTTTGGAATTTTGGGGGTTTTTATGTTTTTTATGCGTTTTTATATTTTTATTCAAAAAAAAATTTGGTTTAAAGTCATTTTATTGTTTTACAAGTTTTTATTGGGTTTTTGGTTTTAACGGTATAAAATGATTTTTGGTTTTATAGTATTTTTAAGTGTTTTTATAGTTTTTAATGTTTTTAAGTTTTCTAGGGTTTTTAATTGTTTTTATGTTTTATGCTTTTTAGGTGTTTTTAGTGTTTTGAGACGTTTTATTTTTTAATGATTTTTTGGGTTTTTTGTATTTTTATGGTTTTTTGGGGTTTTAAGAATTTTGGGGGGTTTTAGGGTTTTGCGGGGTTTTAGGGTTTTTTGAGTTTTTAGGGATTAAATGGGTTTTTATAGTTTCATAATAGTTTTGGGGGTTTAAAGTATTTTTCTAGTTTTTATGGGGTTATTGTGGTTTTAGTGTTTTTTGTGGTATTTAAGGGGTTTTATGGTATTTATGGGTTTACAGTTTTTCATTTCTTTTTAGTGTTTTTATGGTTATTAGTATTTTTATTGGTTTTATGTGATTTGAGTGTTTTTATGTTTTTAAATATTTCATACGGGTTTTCCTGGTTTTTGGGTTTTTTTATGTTTTTAGGTATTTTTTGGGATTATTTTGGACTTTTATTATTTTTAGGGTTTTTATGGATTTTGAAGGATTTTAGGGTATTTTTGGGTTTTTAGGGGTTTTATAATTTTTATGTTATTTTAAGGGTTTTAAGTGTTTTATGATTTTAATGAATTATTAGGTTTTTAGGGTTTTTTTACGAATATTAAAATTTTGTAGGCCCTTAGATAATTTTAATGGTTTTTAGGGTTTCTTAAAGATTTTGACGGTTATATGATTTTTTGATGTATTTGTAGTTGTTTATATTTTTTTGATTTTTGCAATGATGTATGGGTTGTAAGAGTATTTAATTTTATTGGGGTTTAATGGTTTTTTACATTTTTAGTTTTTAGGGGTTTTAGTGTTTTTATTATTTTTATGTTTTTAGTTAATTTTATGGTTTTTAGGCGTTTTAGGGTTTTTAGTTTTTTCTAGGTTTTATATGTGTTTTAAGTGATTTTTAGGTTTTTATTCCTATGTTAATGTTTTTTAATTTTTTAGGGTTTTTTTAATTTGAAGGCTTTTTTATAATTTTTAGCATTTTATGTTTTTTCGATTTTTTAGAGATTTTGAAGGTTTTGGGGTTTTTTTATTTTTTTGGGTTTTTTACAGATTTTTGGCATTTTTGGGTTTTTGTTGAGTTTTTAGGGGTTTTATGGTTTTTTAGAGTAATAGGAGTTTTAAGGGATTAATAATATTGTATATATTTTTGTGATTTTTAAGGTTAATAAGTTTTTAAGGATTTTAGGGTATTTTATGATTTTTATTTGTTTTATGGGTATTAGGGTCTTTTCGGGTTTTTAGAGTATTTAGGGTTTTAGATGTTTATAGTGTTTTTTGTATTTCAAGTTTTTATTTTAGTTTTTCTAGGTTTTTTGAGTTTTTTCTAACATTAGGTATTTTTAGTTCTTTTTTAGTATTTTTATGTTGTAAGTAGTGCTTTTTTAGGATTTTATTAGGGTTTTTAGCATTTTTAGGGGTTATAGTGTTTTTTGGGTTTTCGAGGTTTTAAGTGTTTTTAGGTTTTCAATATTTTATTAGTTTTTCTAGTAATTTTAATGTTCTTTAATTTTTGGGTCTTTTAGGTATTTGTTAGAATTTTTATGGGTTTTTAGGGTTCTTACAAATATTCAATGTTTTTAGGTATTTTAGAATTTTTATGGTTTTTTGGGGATTTTAGTGTTTTTTGAGTTTTTAAGGTTTTTATTTTGTTATAGTGTTTTTACTTTTTTGGAATTTAAAAGGTCTTAAATGTTTTTGTTGTTTTTACAGATTTAACATTTTTGGGGTTTTATGGGTTTTAGTGTTTTTATGGGTTTTAGGGTATTTGTGTTTTTTTTGGTTTTTTGTATTTTTGAGGGTTTTTGGAGTTTTAAATATTTTTATGTTTTTAAGTATTCCTTTGGGTTTTTATGGTTTTTCAATTTTTTTTACGTTTTGGGGTTTTTTTGGTCCTTTTTGGATTTTTATCATTTTTTGGGGTTCAGTTATTTTGAGTGTTTATAAGTTTTTATTGGTTTTTATGGGGTTGTATGTGTTTTAGAATTTTTAGGGATTTATGTTTTTATAGGTTTTTAACATTTTTTAGTGTTTAAAGGATTATTAGATTTTTTGGTGCAATTTTATTATTTTTATTAGTTTGTATATTTTGAAGGTTTTTATATGTTTGAATGGTTTTATTTTTTTTAGGGTTTTAAGGGTTTTTATGGTTTTTATTGTTTTTTATGTTATTACGAGTTTTATTTTTTTTAGGTTTTTACAGTTTCTTAGGGTTTTTCAGGTTTTTCAGGGGTTTTATGTGTTTAAGGATTTTTAGTTATTTTTAAGGATTTTTATGATATTTAGTGTTTTTAGTGATTTTTAAGGGTTTTTAGGGTTTTTAAAATAATTATGTTTTTCGGGGTTTTAAACATTTTTAGGCTTTTATGGTTTCTTATGGTTTTTAGGGTTTTTATGGATTTTTTGTTTTCATGAATTTTCAAGGATTTTTTGCTTTTTTGTTGGTTTTTAGGGGTTTTTGAAATTTTGTAGATTTTTATGGTTTTTAATGTTTATTGTTTTTTGGGGTATTGTGGGTATTTTGAGTTTTTGTCATTTTAAAGGATTTTTAGAGTTTTTAAAAAAATAGGCATTTAAAGTGTTTTTAGAGTTCATAGGGGTTTTCTAAATTTTAATTTTTTTAAAAGGTTTTTGGGGTTTTTAGTGGTTCTTCATGTTTATTTAGTATTTTTAGGGTTTTTTTTTGTTTTTTGGGTTTTATGAGTTTTTATATTTCTATGGTTTTCTTATGGTTTTAAGTGTTTTTAGGGTTTTTTACATTTTTATATATTTTTATGTATTGTTAGGATTTTTATAGATTTTAAGGGGTTTTTAAGATTTTAATGGTTTTTAGGATTCTTTTGTGTTGTTATGATTTTGTTTGAGTTTTTATGGGTTTAAGAGTTTTAGAGTTTATTTAGATTTTTTAGTTGCTTAAAGGGTTTTTGAGTTTTGATAGGGATTTAGGGTTTTTATGGGTTTTATAGCTTTTATAGATTTATGTTATTTTATGGTTTTTTTTGAGTTTGTAGGGTATTTTAAGGATTTTAACATTTGTTAAGTTTTGTAGTGATTTAATGTGTATTTAGTTTTTAAAATTTTTCTTTTGGTTTTCCATTACTTTTAGTATTTTCTACATTTTTTGGATTAATAGGTATTTTTAGTTTTTAATGGTTTTTAGGGTTTTTAGGAATTTTGAGTGTTTTGAGGGGTTTCAAGGTTTTTTTGGTTTCAATGGGGTTTATGGTTTTTCTTCAGGTTTTATGGTATTTTTTGATATTGCAATGTTTTCAAGATTTTCTATGTTTTTCAACGTTATTAAGGATTTATAGGGTTTCTAATATTTTTATTTAATTTTAGGGTTTTTTTAGTTTTTAGTTTTTTTATGCGTTTAAGGGGTTTATGCTTTTTTTGGGTTTTTAGAATTTTTAAATACGTTTAAAGATTTACATGTTTTTTAGTTTTTGGGGTTTTATTTGTTTTTATGTTTTTATGGTTTTCCAAGGGTGTTTCTTGGTATTTTTTGTTTTTTATAATTATGTATTTTTAGGTATTTTTATACTTTTTATAGATTTTTCTTATTTTTATGGATTTTTTGTGGTTATATGGGGTTTTAAGGTTTCAGGGTTTTTATGTTTTTTTAAGGATTTTAGGGTTTTATTTTGGGTTTTCAGGATTATTAGGGTGTTTTATGGTTTTAGGTATTTTTTGTCTTTTTTAGGATTTTCATAGGTTTTTAGAGTTTTTAGGGATTTTGAGGGTTTGTTGTTGTTTTTGTGGGGGTTTATGGGTTTTAAGGGTATTTATGAATTTTTAATGTTTAAAGGGGTTTAAAGGTATTTTATAGTTTTTTAATGTTTTAGGGGTTTGGAGGGTTTGAATTTTTTTTGTATTTTTTAGGGTCTGTATGGGTTTTTAATTTTATTTATAGGTTTTTATGGGTTTTTAGAGTTTCTTGGGATTTTAGAGTTTTTAGGGAATTCTATTTTTTTTAGTGTTTAAATATATTTTATGTAGATTATGTGTCTTTAGGATTTTAATGTTTTCTTAGGGGTTTTCTAGGTTTTTCGAGTTTTTATTTTTAAGTATTTTTAGGAATTTTTTAGGATTTTAATGGTTTGAATGGTTTTTAGGGGTTTTTAGGGTTTTTAGGGTTTTAAAAGGATTTATGTTTGTTATTTGTTTTTTCCATTTTTATTTGTTTTTTAAACTATTTTAATGTTTTTAGGGGTTTTATGTGGTTTTAGTGTTTTTAGTGATTTTTAGTTTTTATGGGGTTTTATTGGTTTTCATGGTTTTATGGGGTTTTAGGGGTTTTATTTAATTTTAGGGTTTTTAAGGTATTTTCAGAATTTTTAGTATTATTTAGTTTTTTAGGGGCATTATGTTTTTCTAATTTTTAAGGATTTCTTAGTGTTTTTCTGGGTATTTAGGTTTTTTATAATTTTATGGATTTATGGGGATTTAATTGGTATTTGTTATAATTTTTATGGGTTTTATGGATCTTATGGATATTCAGGGTTTTATGGATTTTACGATTTTTATGGGTTTTCAAGGCTCATAGGATTTTTTAGAATTTTATGGGTTAAATTATTTTTTAGTTTATATGGTTTCTATAGGATGTTTTAGGTTTTTAGGGGTTTTTATTTTTTGTTTGGATTTTGAGGGAATTTTATTGTATTTTTTTTATTTTTTGGATTTTGATGGATTTTAGAGTTTTAAGGGTTTTATGACTATATTTTTTGGTGTTATCAATTTTTTGAGATATTTAAAATTTTTATAGTTTTTAATTTTGTTAGGGATTTAAAGGGGTTTTAGAGTTTTTTTTGTTTTTAAAGGGTTTTATGTATTGTTAAGGTCTTTATGGGATTTATGGTTTTTAGGGGGTTTTATCGTATTTTATAATAATTTAAGGATGTTATCATTTTTAGTTTTCTTTATAAGTTTAATGTATTTTATGGTTTTTATGGTTTTCTAATGGTATTTCTGATATTTTACTGTTTTTTAAATATCAAGGTATTTTTGGGTGGTTTTATGATTATTATGGGTTTTAATGTTTTTAGGGGTTTTATGGTTTTCAGGGTTTATAGTGTTTTTATAGTTTTATTAGGGTTTTTAGTTTATTTAAGTTAATTATGATTTTTAATAATTTTTATAGTTTTCTAGCATATTTGGAGGTTTAATGGGGTTTTAGATTTTTTAGCTGTTTTTTGGGTTTTTAATGTTTTTCAATATTTTTAGTGTTTTTATGTTTTTAGGGGTTTTAATGTTTTAGGGTCTTTTAGTGTTTTTAGTTTTTTATGGTATTTAAGTATTTTTATTATTTTAAGGTTTTATTATGGTTTAAAGGGTTTAAGGGTTGGTTAAATTTTTAGTTAGGGTTTTTTATTAGATATAATTTTTATAGGTTGTTATTTTTTTCATGAATTTTGAATGAATTTACAATTTTATAGATTTTAGGGATGTTAGGGACTTTAGAGTTTTTGAGTTTGTATCGGGGTATTATGTGTTTTTATGTTTTTAATGATATTTTAGGGGTTTCTAGGATTTTATTCCTTTTTTATTTTTAGGGACTTTTAGGGAATTTTATGACATTTTATGGTTTTTAGGGTTAATTGGGATCTCGTGTCTTTTTATATTTTTTTTATGTTTTTTGGGTTTTTTGGTTTTTTGGTTTTAGGGGTTTTTTGAGTTTTTTTTTGGGTTTTATGTATTTAGAGATTTTTAGTGTTTTTATCTGTCTAAAGGATTTTAAGTGTTTTTAGTGGGTTTTTA
This sequence comes from Viscum album, assembly GCA_963277665.1. Classification (NCBI taxonomy): domain Eukaryota; kingdom Viridiplantae; phylum Streptophyta; class Magnoliopsida; order Santalales; family Viscaceae; genus Viscum; species Viscum album. The sequence goes on along the minus strand of OY728141.1, from coordinate 1,009,727,634 downwards.
GGGTTTTTATGTGTTTTTTGGTTTTTAAAGGGTTTTAGGGTTCTTAGGGGTGTTGAATATTGTTTAGTTTTTAACGATTTTTTGGGATGTTTAGTGTTTTTAGGGTTTTAGGGATTTTAAGGATTTTTAAGAATATTTTCCATTTGGAAATTTTTTCTGGTTTTAAGGTTTTTAGTTTTTTAGGGTTTTAGATGTTTTAAGAGTTTTTTTGTTTTTTGAGGTTTTATTTAGGGTTTTTAGGGTATTTTTTGTTTTTTAGGTTTTTAGGGTTTTTAGTGACCTTTTAGGATTTTTTTGGTTTTTAGTGTTTTAGTGAATATTCGGGTTTTTTGGGTGTTTCGTTTTTTATTTTTTAGGGTTTAATGGTTTTTATCATTATTTAACATTATAAAAGTTTAAAGGGGTTTTGAATTTTTCGTGGTTTTTCCGGTTTTTAGGGGGTTTTAGAGTTTTTTATAATTTCTAGGATTTTTTATAGTTTTTAGGGGTTCTAGAGTTTTTCGGGTATTTTTGGGTTTTATGGTATTTTAGTGATATTTAGTTTTTTAGGGGTTTTAATATTTTTTGTGTTTTGAGTTTTTCATAGTTTTTTCAACATTTTTAGTGATTTCTATGGTTTTTGATATTTTGATAGATTATTTAGTATTTTATGGGATTTATTGTTTTTATGGACTTTGATGTTTTTAGGGTTTTTCAGAATTTTAATGTTTTTATGGGTTTTAAGAATTTTTAGTTGTTTTATAGTATTTTTTGGGTCATAGAGATTTTTTAGTTTTTAGGGGTTTTATGTTTTTTATGATTTTATTAACATTTTTTTGTTTAAACCGGTTTTATAGTTTTTAGTGGTTTTAGGTTTTTTTGGGTTTTTTGGGGTTTTAAGGTTTTTAGTTCCTTTATGAGTTTTATGTGGTTTTAGGCTTCTTTTGTGTTTTTAATATTTTTGGTTTTTATGGGTATTAATATTTTTTTTATTTTTTATTTTTCTTAGAGTATCATTGATTTTTTATGGTTTTTAGAATTTTTAAGGATTTTTATTGCTTTTTATGCATTTTTTTGTGTTTTAATGGATTTTTGGGATTTTTATGTTTTAAGGGGTTTTTAGGGTCTTTTCAGTTTTTGGGGTTTTAAAATTTGTTTAGTGATTGTATGGATTTAAGTGTTTTTATTGGCTTAATTTCCTCTTAGGTGTTTTCAAGGATTTTAGGTTTTTTACAATTTTAGGGATTTTTAGGGATTTTTTGTGATTTTTAAGGGATTTTAGTGTTTTGAGGGGGTTTTTAGGGTTCATTTAATTTTTTTAATCTATAATGTGTTTTGAGTTTTCTAAAATTTTTAAGGTTTTTGTGGGTTTTTAGAGTTTTTAGTTGGGTTTTTAGGTTTTTATGTAGTTTTTAGGGGTTTTAGGGATACAATAATTTTTTAGGTGTTTTAATTGTATTTAGGTTTAATGGGTTTTTATGTTTTTTTCAGCCTTCTTAGTGGGTTTTTTACCATTCTATGGTGTTTTAGTTATTATTTTTACATTTATAGTTTTATAGGGATTTTAGAATTTTTTAGAGTTATTTAGGGTTTTAATGGTTGATTAGGGTTCTTAGTAATTTTTTCGTCTTTATGGGTTGCATGTTCTTTTCAGTTTTAATAGTATTAGGGGGTTTAAGTGGGTTTTTATGTTTTTACTTATTTTTTGTATTTATTAGTATCATTATGGGGTTTTAAGGATTTTGAGGGTTTTAGGGTTTTTGTTGGTTTTTATGGGTTTTTGGGTTTTTTGGGTTTTTTGGGTTTTTTGAGTTTTTTAATTTATTTTGGGTTTTAGATATTTTTAACGACTTATGGGTTTAATTATTTTCGGAGTTTTTAGATTTTTAAGGGTTTTATGGGATTTAGGGTTTTTAGTGTTTATTTGGGTTTTTACCAGTTTTAGGTGTTTTAGGGTCTTTTTAGGGATCTATAGGGGTTTAGGTGTCTTTATGGTTTTTCGTGGATTTATTATTTTTAGTCATTTTAGGTTTCATATGTCCTTTTAAATTTTTATGTGTTTTTAGGGTTTATGTGTTTTTAGGTTTATAGAGATTTCATTGGATTTTTAATAGTTTTTTTTATTTTGTAAATTTTTACAGATTTTTAGGGATTTTTCGTTTATTAATTTTTTGGGTATTTAGGGATTTTCCAGGCTTTTAGGAGTTTGATGGTATTTTTGAGGGGTTTTATAATTTTCATCATTTCATTGTTTTTATGAGTTTTAAGTTATTTTAGGTTTTTAAGGTTTTCATAGAGTTTTTCTCATTTTCATAGTTTTTTATGTTTTTAGTGGTTTTGGGATTTTTATGGGTTTTAAGGGTTTTTATGGAATTTTAGGGGTTTTCAGGTTTTTGGAGGTTTTTTCGTTTTTTGTGATTTTTAGTTTTTGCGGGGTTTTATGGTTTTTATATTTTTAATATTTTTATGGATTTTAACGGATTTCAGATTATTTAGTGGTTTTTTGCAAATTTTATAGTTTTGTAGGGTTTTTTATCGTTTTTAGATTATTTATTGGTCTTATGAGTTTTTAAGGGTTTTAGGGAGATTATGGGTTATTAGAATTTTTAGGTTCTTTGGGGGTTTTAAGTGACTTAATGGTTTTAATGGTTTCTTATAGGTTTTTAGGGGTTTTAGGATTTTTATGTTTTTAGGGTTTTTAGGATTTTTAAGGGTATTTTTGGTTATCATGTATTTTGAATTATTTTAGGTTTTTAGGATTTTTACGGTTTTGATTCTCTTTTATGATTAAATGTATTTAATTGGTTTTATGTTTTTATAGTGTTCTTTTGTTTTTTAGGGTTTTTATATTTTTAGTGAATATTAGGTGGTTTTAGTATTTTTATTAGTTTTAGGGTTTTTTGGGGTTTTTTGGGTTTTATGGTTTTTTTAGTTTTTTTGGTTTTTAAGGGTTTTTATAATTTTTTAATGTTTTTAGGGGTTTAAAGGGTTTTTATATTTATTACGGTATTTAGGGTATTTTTCATTTTTTTGGTTTTCAGTGATTCTAAGTCTCTTAGGTTATTTTTCTTAGGGTTTTTATGTTTTTTTTATTTTTAAATTTTTATGGATTTTGACGGTTTTAGGGTTTTTCTTGTTTTTATGGGTTTTTTGGTTTTTTTGGTATTTTAGGGTTTTTTTAGTTTTTTAGGGGTTTTAAATAAATTTAGTGTTTTTTAAAATTTTCAAGGTTTTAAAGGATTTTTACTATTTTTATTTTCTTTTAGGTTTCTTATGTGTTTTTAGGTTTTTTTATGGGTTTGGGGTTTTTATAATTTTTATAGATTTTAGGGGTTTTTAGGGGTTTTAGAGTGTTTATAATTTTTTATGTATTTTAAAGAGATTAATTTTTTTATCTTTTAATAGTTTTCTAAGGCAGATTCAAGTGTTTTAGGGTATTTTTTTATGGATTTTTTAGGATTTTTATTGCTTTTTGGAATTTTATAGTTTTTTGGGATTTTGGATAATTTATAAATATTAGTGGATTTGGCGATTTTATGTTTTTCAGGGTTTTATTTGATTATTGGTTTTAATGTCTTCTTATGGGTTTTAATGGTTTTCTGGTTTTTTACAATTTCAGTTATTGTTAGGGATTTTCGAGGAATTTTATTTGTTTTTTTTTGTTTATTAAAGATTTTTAGGGGTTTTGGGATTTTTCGGGTTTTGGGGTTTTTTTGGTTTTTTGGGGTATAGGGATTTTTTACGGATTTTTGTGGTTTTAGGGTCTTTTATATTTTTAAAGTTTTTTAATCATTTTTTGGGGTTCAATGGTTTTTAGTGTTTTTAGTAGCTTTTTTTGGTTTTTATGGGTATTATGGTTCTAATGTTTTTTAGGTGTTTTTATGGTTGTTTGGGTTTTTAGGGGTTTTAGGGTTTTTATGGTTTCTAGTGTTTTTAGTTTTTCATGTTTTATATGTATTTTTTGGATTTTATAGTTTTTAAAGGGTTTTGAGGGATTCGTATGTTTTTAGGGAATTGTAATTTTTTTATACACTTTTGGGTTTTTCAAGATTTTGAGGGTTTCTTTTTATTTTTATAATTTTTGGGGCCTTTGAAGGTTTTTGTATATTTTATGTTTTTATGGTTTTTAAGTGATTTTAGGTTTTTAATGTTTCATAGAGGTTTTTCAGCGTTTTTAGGATTTTTTATCTTTTTTTGGCCTTTTTAGGATTTTTTGGGGTTTTAAGGTTATTAGGGATTTTAATGGTTTTTATGGTTTTTTGGAAATTTAGGTTAAGTTTTATTTAGGTTTTTATTATTTTCAAGGTTTTTAGTGTTTTTTTTTTACATTTTTAGGGGTAGAAGAGGTGTAGGACTAGACTATTCCTAGTCCACCAATAAATTTTTTGAAAAAAATACACCACAGAAAAGGGAGGGGTGGGGTTAAACAACCTACACCCAAAAACCCTTTACAACCCCAAACACAAAAGACCCCAAAGAAATAAAAAACAAACAAGAAACACACAAAAAAAATCATAAATCTGAAATGACCCCAGTATCATCTCCCATCCAATCAACAACCAGAATCTAGTAGCCTCAAAACCATCGACAACAACTTCAACACCCTGCTTCACCACCTCCAAGCTAAGCAGTAGCCAGCCTCCAATAACACAATCCAACAACACAATTTCCAGCATCCGTTTTCTTCTCTCCAAGCAATTAAACCACCAGCATAGAGAACCACACCTCTTTCATAAATTCACAACCAGGAAGAAGTGGGTACCTAGCATCCCCAGCTCGAGCATTCAGCACCTCATCGCCTTTTAACGCGCAACATTCCACACCCAGCTTCCACATCAGGCAGTACCACAACACCAGGAAGATCTATCTCTAGCAGAAAAGAATCACCAGCACCAAAGACAGAAACATCATCTTCAATATATCGCATCCAAGTAACAAACATCATCCCAGTATATCACACCCAGAAGCACAAACAATGGTAGAGAGTCGTAGCCCCGTTTCCCAAACAACACTTCCAGCAGGACAAAACCAGAAGTCCTGACCAGTACACAACACCTCATATCAGAACCAATAGATAAAACCATTATCACGGGGCCTAAAAGACAACTTTGGAACCACATGAAAACAAAAACAAAAACCAGATCGTAGAATAACACAAAAAAAACCAGGATCATTAGTAAGGGGGTGGAGCAAGGGGGTGGAGAAAAAATCGTCCCGATACCCGGAAGCTCGATAGGGCGTGTTTGTAGTAATGCCCAAACCTCTTCATCTGAGCCACTGACCCTCAGCTCATCCCAAATCCTCCATGGGTCCGAGAATGAGGCCGTAATGGGAATATATATCTCAGAGGGATCAACCTGAGAGGGTCTGGTGGCGGCAGGCGCTGTTAGGGGCGCAAATGGCCGTGTTTGTTTTCTGGATCTCGCCGCCGCCCTAGAACTCTCTGGAGCTACCTGTGAACGAGGCCTCATGGGCAGGGGTATAATTCCCTTGTTTTAGTCACAATAGGGGGACCATCAAAATCATTTCCCCCTGAAGAGTGGTCACTCCCTTCCCCCTCCTCATCAGTCACCTAGTGCAGCATGGCCTGGACTCAGCGTGTTAATACCGCGTAACCCTGGTGCACATAAATGTAGTCCTCAAGGTCTTGGAGATACCAATCGACCCTCTCTAAGTCTGTATCGTAAAGGATGTCAGCAGGGGAAAATATGTAGCCCAACCCGTCAAATGCCACTTCTGATTCCTGGAGATACTACCACAAAGAACAGGGGTACTAGCTGCGAAAGGATGATCGACCTTTGAATTTGTCCCATTGGGCCCAGGCCGTCGGAAAGGCATCATCAGCAGGGATAACCAACCCTCTCAAAGAGTCTTCAAGAGCATGAGAGGATACACCTCTTTCCGTTAAAACCTTTCCCTGAATCACGGGACCGGTCGGGTGGCAATGATCCTTGCACGTCCTGGTTGAAGCACTATCCCCCTTTCGCTTCCTCTTTCCCTTCGATGGCATAGGACTTGAGATGGTAGGCACCGACAACCTTATCTGTCCATTCAGGTACGATTGCACCCAGGAGTCGGCGTAACTCTTGGATAAAAAGGGTGTGGAGTCTACAATTATGGGAGTCGTAACCTCATAGCTAGTATCCTCCTGGGTTAACATTAACCACAGTTCCCTAGCCACCATTAAATGACGATTCTTGTGGGCTCCATTGAGTGGTGGGGGACAGAGTTCCTGGATGCAGCCAAATTGATGTCTGAATAGGCAAGGTACGTACCCCTCACAGATCAGTTCCCCACCGATACGAGCCACCAGAATGCCCTCTCAGAGGGAAAAAAGGTTTCCCTGCTTTCTAAACTCTTCTATTATGGTATTAGTAATTTCACCAGTTGGGGAGGGATAAGGACGGAAATTGAAATCATCATGACTCGAGATCCGGCTCGATAGCAGACACATATTATGAACCGTATATTGTCCATCCTTAACATGGGTCACCCACTCTTCGAGCATGACCCTGCTGATCGTTTTCAAGTACGGCCGAAATACAGTTCCTGGAATCTGAATAGGGTTAATGAAAGTGTATTAGTTCTTGATGTGTGCTCCCAACCACCCCCATAGAATTTGAAGAGGGCCAGCTACCCGGTTTGCTCAGCTCCCATCAGTAATATTGCTGAGAAACATATAAATCCTAGCCAATACTGGGACATATAAGTTGATAATGTTTTCGGTGGACAATTGCGCTACCATGAAAAAAGTAGAGACCCGCACGATGCTAGTCTCGCATAAGGGAAATAGCCGCTGCCCAAGAACATGGACAGAAATGCTGCCAGTCAGAGCAGCCGATCATCATCCGGAACAAGTTACCACCCCCATCCGTTTAATTGGCCTTTCTCCAGGATCATCCAATAGTTGTCCCTCTGTTTTCAGGACTCCATCATAGGGCAGGTCACGGGCCTATGTGGGAGAGACGTGGACTTGCTCTCTCTAGAAAAAGCCTTGACCCATTCATGATATGGGACAAGCTGTTTCAGAGACGTATCTTTTGAAAGCTTCTAGGCCTGGTCAATATGCTCTTCACCAAAGGGGGATTCCTCTCTTCATCGTTCTACACAGAAGAGGGAGGCAAGAATTCTTCATACATACCCCCAATTATGGGGACCCCTGAAATATGGATGACATCCCAAAGAATAATACCCACCTCAGCATGGACCAGATGAAATGTGTTGGTGTTCGGACTCCAACGACTCATAAGTTGCCTGGCGAGGGCTTGAGGCCGGTGGGTATAGGTTTTATACACCCAGGCAGCTTCATACAAGTCTACGGCCTGTAATTCTACTTCAAACTCTGCACAACTCTGGTAGACCCAGAAGGGCCACTCCAAATCCAATGACTTAAATGCCCCTACGGGCCTAAGGTCTCGGTTTGATTTCCATCCCTGCTAGTCGTTTACCATGGCATTGTGGGAAATGCTCCGGTAACCATGAATTGTCATGTCCAGCTGACATTGTTCCCCTATCGGGGACACAGGAAGGTGATTCAACAGGGATCCGGTAGCTATATTCTATATGGAAGGCCACCCTCTGGTTGATATCACATATCGAGGAACGGTGCTAGTAAATATCCATGCTGCAGGATTGTTGTCACGAGATCGTACTGGAATTGGCATATCAGATAGTAAACAGAAACCATATACAAGAAGGCTTTTGGAAAATGGGTATTCCCATTGTGACTTGGAGAGCCGATCAGAAAGAAAGGAACACTATGGGGTGTGGCGAATTCCATCCTGAATAGAGTTGGCCACATCCTTTAGGCATTTATCGCCAATTGAGAGAGGCTCGACAGCAGGCCTAGGTGCACGGCAATGGGGAACCATATTTTCTCCCTATAGTATGAAATCCAACAAATGGTTAGTCCAGAATAATATTATCAGGACAAAAATACCAAATATATGGCTAAGGACCCTATTAGGGAGCCTTCATAGCAAGGTCCCCGAGCATACCTCAAAAGGATGGTTCGCGATGATTGCATCCCATGAACCAACCCTACATGAAAGTAGTCCACGGTACTCTGGCCCTGGGAGCGTTGGCCAGAAAATCCCGAACCAAGTTGCTCCACAGAATCCTAATCCCAGATTTAAATAATTAAGATTCGGAAGACTTGAGAAATTTTCAACATTTGGAACATTTCAGTCTGCAGACCGTCAAAACGGCAGAATAAGTTCCTACGCGGCCCATCGGGACTTACTTTTTAATTAATTAAAAGTGTTAGTTCACAGTTGGATATTTGTCCGCGGGTGAAGGTGACCATGAAGGAGGAATGGTTCATAGAAATGATAGCTGGTTCGCGGATGATGCTTTTTGCAAAGGAATGAGCATGCAGAGGAAAAAAGTGAGAGAGCTCGGATTTCGCAAAGAATCTGATAAATGACAAAGGAAGGGCCGCCGTATTTATAGGTGTGGTCCCCTATAAGGTCCACTCCGATACCACAAACTATCCAAGTTTCAGGACCACTCTTCTTCGGAATGGCATCATCTTCGTTCCGATCGGACCCCATTCCGATGGGGGGCATTTGTAGGGTCTTGAAAAATTATCAAAGGAGAGTGAAAATCCCCATGAATACAAGAGAGATTCTACACAATTCCCTCCAAATGAATTGGGAATGTTGGGGAAATACTCAAAGGAAGACACAAGCTGAACTGGTCCACAGACCGGTACAATGATAATGGGTCATGACCGGTTCTGCGAAGCACCCCCTCCACGGACCGCTGTAGTTCACAGAATGAAGGCAGAGGTCCTCCGCAGTCATGAAGCAGGACAAGTGCCGAGCCTGTCCATTTTCATGAACCTCCCCATCCGCAAACTGCGTTGACTAGACCAGACCGTATCCGCAGTTGTTCACGGAATGGAGGCAGAACCCTGCACAGCCGCGAAGCACTCCCTGAGATTGATTCGGTTCTTGGGGGAGATACGTTCAATGCCCCTCGCGAGTTTCATATTGACCAAGTCATCCGTAAATCTGGTTTTCGGTCATGGGCCTCTACAAAAGGTGCCACATTCATATAGATACATCTCTTTCTACACTCTATAAAAGGAGACCAAGGGGGAAGAGGAAAATAGGGGGATTCAGAGAGATCGACCAGATTTGGGTGGAAGGATTCTGAAGGAAGGAGCTTAGGATTTCACAAACCGTGAATTTATAGTCCTCGAACCAGATTAGGTATGAAGCTGGAAGCGAATTAATAAGGAACCGAAAATTCATAACAACTTAGTGAACCAGGAACATAAAATAACAAAGAAAAGAAGACAGCGAACCATAGTCCCTCCGCGGATGCACTCCCCGCGGACCAGGTAGTTTATGCCCCTTTTCTGATCTGTTGCACCGTGTAGCACCCTCCAACGTGGGCGAAGCCCTGACTGACGAACCCCCGACCAGTGCCGCCCTTGGCCGCCGCTGCACTCATGGATCCCTCCGCGTACCACCCTGGTACGTGGGCCGAACCCGAAGGCGTGAACCACCCTGGTTCGCGGGATGCCCATCAGTATGCAGACCACCCTGGTTCTCGGATGCCCTCTCAAGCTGTGTACCACCTCCCTACGCGAAGGGTGCCACCACTCATACACCCAAGTGGCCCACCAAATCCTTTGGAGTTCCCATTCCCCTAGCCAGATAAAATCCTCCCAGTCCGACCTGATCCTCCACAACCCCCTCATTGGCCCGTTCATCGGCCCTAAGATGAGGCCTCCGCTAGAGCCACTGGACCCATGTGATGTAAACATCAGGAGTATCAGCGCGCCGTTTTGAGTTCACATAGCCACGGTAAGTAGGGGAGATGGGGCTTCCCCGACCCTTGGGTGGATTCCCGAAAAATTCCTGGGTCCACATTCACATGGTAATACGGAGTCTGAGCCCGGGATCCCCCTTTCTGCCCCTCCGCATGTTAGGACTGGGGCAGTTCTCTCCTCCCCGGGGTGTGGCGGGATACTCATCATAAGGAATCCCCCATTAACCTCCGTAATTCCACATGACTATGGCCAAGGAAGGTCATAGTATGTGAGGATGCTGCTCCATCCTTCTTTGGGGCCAAGTCCCTCTCCCGCTATGCTTTGTCACCCTGGGAAACCACCTTAGAGTAAGCCCCGACTTTATAGGCCGGTTATATGCGTAAGCCCCTCTCCACTTCCCATGGATGCACATTTCGAGACGTGATCGTCTGGTCCCTATTGCCTCTTGTTTCTCACACCGATAATGACTCATGTGGGCTTAGAGTAAGCATCAACCATGACTTCCTCTTATGGGCCTTCTCAGAGTGTAATCCCAAATCCATTCCTCTTATGGTCCTCCTGAGAGTGTAATCCCCAATCCATTCCTCTTATGGGCCTCCTCAGAGTGTAAGCCCCAATCCATTCCTCTTATGGGCCTCCTCATAGTGTAATCCCCAATACATTCCTTTTATGGGCCTCCTCATAGTGTAAGCCCCAATACATTCCTCTTATGGGCCTTCCTAGAGTGTAAGCCCAAATCAATTCCTATAGGACTCTTCAGAGTGTAAGCCCCAAGCTAATACGAACTACAAGGACATTGATTCCCTACCACAGGGATACGTAGGAATCCTCCAAGAGGTTCCATCCCGATCACCACCGGACCCCCGGGTCCACATTCCCATCAGCTCTCCGACACTCCAATTTGAACTACGTGGACTTTGATCCCTATCACCCAGGCAGGGTACGTAGGAAGCCTCCCTGAGGTTCAATCCCAGCAACCGGTCGATCCAACTATCCTCGTGTTGGTTCACCGTGCCACTCCTAGTGCTGCCTCAATGAGTCTAGACTCATCTGGGTCATTAATCCAACGAAAGATGGTAAACCTCGAGCATAAATGATTCTGAACCCATGCATCTATTTGTCCACTTCCAACCATAAGTAATCCATGGATACTATTCTTGGGTGTAAACCTCAGATTCGTGAACATATGAATGCGTCTTAAATCTATATGAGAGTCTCAGAACAGGCAATAAATCCCCCCAAAAGGGTGTGATGAGCCCGACTTCCCATCATCTCAACCATTGTGAGTTATTAAGTGTCACTGGAAAAATCTCCCAATGAACGCCTGCCTTTGGAAAGTAGGTCCATGTATCATCGGATACAGAACCGTTGGGCGTTTCGAACTGATCCGGAACATAGGTTTTTTTGGGGGCTTTTCCTGTTTTTAAATTTTTTAGTTGTTTAACGTTTCTTAGAATTTTTAGTTCTGTTTTAGGGTTTTTATGTGTTTTTATGGTTTTTATAGTTTGATGGGTTTTTATGGTTTTTAGGGATTTTATTGTTTTTTTAGAATTTTAGGTGTTTTAACTATTTATAGTTTTTATAGTTTTCATTGGAATTTTCATGTTTTTTATTGTAATTTATGTTTTTAGGTGTTTTATGGATTTTTTAGGTTTCTTATGTTTTTTTGTCGCCTTATAGATTTTGAGGTTCTTGGGGGGTTTTAGGCTTTTTAAAGGTTTTTTGTTTTTTTGGGGGGTTTAGGGGTTTATTTATTATTTTAGGGTTTTTAATAATTTTAGGTTGTTTTTTATTATTTATGGGTTTAAATGGATTTTTGTTATTTTTAGGTTTTTTATGGGTTTCTAGTATTGTTTATAGTTTAATGGTTTTTATTTGTTTTAGGGTATTTTTGGCGTTTTAGGGTCTTTTAGGGTTTTTCCAAGGTTTTATATTTTTTAGGTTTTTAGGTTTTATGTATTTTTTGGTTTTTAAGGTTTTCTTTGGAAATTCATGTTTTTATGGTTTTTACTTTTTTTAGATTTTTAGGGGTTTTTATGATTTTTACAGTTTTAGGGGTTTTAAGAATTTTGAGGGTTTAGGGTTTTTATGGGGTTTTTTTTCTCTAATTGTTTTGGTTTTATTAGGTTTTTATGGGTTTAATGGGTTTTGGAGTTATTAATTTTTTCATTGGTTTAATGTGTTTTTAGAGTTTTAGTGTTTCTTTTAGACTTTAATGAATTTTAAAGATTTTTTGGGTTATTATGATTTTTAGGGGTTTTATGGTCTTGGGGGGTTAGGGTTTTCAGCTTTTTTAGGTTTTTTGTTGTTTTTAGTGTTTTATTTTTTAAATTTTTTATTATGGTTTCCTAGGTTTTTAGGTTCTTTAAAATTTTAGTAATTTTTGGAGATTTTTTTTTTATTTTTATGGTTTTTAAGGATTGGAGGGTTTTTTGATTTTAATAATTTTTAGGGTTTTAGGGATTCTATGTGTCTATAGGTATTTAAGGATATATTATGGGAGTTTTGAGGTTTTTAGGGATTTTATTCAGGGATTCTATGGATTTTTTATAATTATATTTTTAGTGTTTTTATGGTTTTTAGCGGTTTTGTGGGGTTTTAATGTTTTATAGGGTATTAGGAGATTTGATGATATTTTAGACTTTATTATGTTTATTATTTATAGGTTTTAAGGAATTATTTGGGTTTTTTTCATGATTTTAGGGTTCTTTATGTTATATGGATTTTTATGGATTTTTTATGAATTTTTGGGGTTTTACGGATTTTGAGGGTTTTTAGGTTTTTAGTGGGTTTTAGATTTTTTTAGGATTTTGGGGTTATAAGTGTTTTTATGATTTTAATGTTTAATTTGAAGCTTTCATGTTTTTTTATGTTTTTTATGTTTTTTATTTTTTAGATATTTTAGGATTTGTTTAGTTTATGGTATTTATGAATTTTGAGGGTTTGAGGGTTTTTACGGGTTTTAAAATTTTTTGGTTTTTTTTTTGAATTTTATTGAATTTTTATGGGTCTTAATGTTTTTTAGAGTAAATATTATTTTTATTAGTTAAAACGGGTTTAAATTTTATGGTGGGTTTATAGGATTTTATTGTTTTAAAAGGTTTTAGGTGGTTTTACTGTTTTTAGGGGGTTTATGGTATTTTGGGAGTTTTAAGGATTTTTACCATTTTTTAGGTTTCATAGGGGTTTTAAGTGTTCTATTGTTTAATTTTTTATTATGGATTTCCAGGTTTTTAGGGTTATTTAGGGTTTTAGGTATTTTTTGAGAATGTTTAGTATATTTATGGTTTTTTGGGATATTGAGTGTTTTAATGGTTTTTATGGGTTCTTAGACTTTTCAAATTTTTAGGTTTTTAGGGGTTTTAATTTATTTTTGGTATTTTAATTTCTCTTAGGTTTTTCTATAATTTTGTATATTTTTTTGTTTTTAGATTTTTTAGGGTTTTTAGGGATTGTGAGGGTTCTAATGGGTTTTTATGGGTTTAGGATTTTTAATTATTTTTATGTCTTTTGGGGGTTTATGAAATTTTATGGATCTAAGGTTTTATTTGGGATTTTAAAGTTTCTAGGGTTTTTTTACATTTTAATTTTTTAGCCTCTTAATATTTTTATGTCGTTTTGTGGGTTTTGAGGGTTTCAGAGTTTTTTATGGAATTTTTTTTATGATTTTTTGGGTTACTATGTTTTTTTAGGTTTTTATGTTTTTCTTTGAGGTTTTCTAGGATTTTAAGGAGTTTTTTACATTTTTATCTATTAATATGGATTAATTATCATTTTATGGATTTTTATTATTTTTAATTTTTTTGAATGGTTTTTGGGTTTTTATGGATTTCATGTTTTTTCTGGTTTTTTGGGTTTTTAAGGTTTTTTTAGTTTTTTTTGGGTTTCAAAGGTTTTTTATATTTTGTAACGTTATTTATTTTTGAAAGAGGTTTTAGAGTATTTAGTTTATTTTTAGGGGTTTTTAGGTGTTTTTAATGGTTTTCAAGGATTTTTTTTGGGTTTATGGATTTCTATATTTTTTTGGGTTTTCTATGGTTTTTAAAAAAATTTAGTTTTTAAGGAGTTTTTCTATTTTTTGTTTATAAGTTTTTAGTAGTATTTTTTTCATCTTTATCATTATAGGGATTTTTTAGGTGTTTTATGGGGTTTTATGGTTTTTAGGGATTCTAAGTGTCTATAGGGTTTTTAGAGTTTTTATGATTTTTTTTGTTTTTTGAGTTTTTTTGTGGGATAAAGGTTTTTTTTTGTTTTTTAACGTTTTTAGAGGTTTAAATGGTTTTTTGTTTTTTTATAAATTGTAGTGTCTTTATTGGTTTTTATGGGTTTCACTGTTTTTATTTTTTTAGGGCATTAGAGTCTTTTTTGGGGGGGTTTAGAGTTTTTAACAATTTTTTGTTTTTAGGGATTTTAAGAATTTATCAGTTTTAAAGGTTTTCATTAGTGTGTTCAATTTTGCTGTAGGTTTTCTACATCGTTAGTAATTTTAGGTATTCTTTAGTATTTTTAAATTTTCTTTGGGTTTTTAGTGATTTTAAGGGTTTATAGTTTTTTTTTGGATTTTAGGGGTTCTATATGTTTTTAGGGTTTTTAGGTTCTTTTAGTGATTTTATAGTTTATATATATTTTAATATTTTGAGGTATTTTTTGGGATTTTTTAGGATATTTACTGTTTTTCAGTTTTTGAAGATTTTTAGGGATTTTTGTATTTTTATGGTTTTTTTTTCTTTTTTGGGTTTTTGAGTTTTTTAGCTTCATTAATGATTTGTAGAGTTTTATAAATTTTTTAAGATTTTAAATGGATTTTATATTTTCAGAGGTTTTATGGGTTTTATTATTTAAGGGCTATTTAGCATATTTAGGGGTTTTTAGGGACTTTTATATTTTTTCCCTTTTTATTTTTTTAGGGTTTTAATTTTTTTTAAAATTTTAAATGCTTTATTAATATATTTTGAATTTTTGGAGATTTTTTGTGTTCTAAGGGGTTTTATGTGTTTTTATGGTTTTTTTGGCTTTCTTACAGTTTATCATGGGTTTTAAGGTTTTTTACTTTTGTTTTTATTTTTAGGGATAATAAGGGTTTTTATGCTCTTTCGGGTTTTAGGTATTTTGAGGGTTTTGGGGTGGTTTAGGGTATTTATATTCTTTTTTTGGGATTATATTGTTTTTTTATATTTTATCATTTTTAACGTTTTTCCGTATTTAAATAGTTTTTAGAGTTTTAATTGTGGTTTACGTTCCTCTACTGGGTTTTAGGGCTTTTAAGGTTTTTAGAGGGTTAATGGATTTAAGAATTTTTATGTATTTTTAGGGTTTCTAGAAATTTTAGGTATCTAGGGGTTTCAGTGTACTTCGGTTTTTAATATTTTATTAGCATTTTTAGGGGTTATACATTTTTATGTAATATAAGGGAATAATAGGATTTTTTGGGTTTTTTTGGTTTTTTTGGTTTTTGATGGGTTATAGAGTTTTTAGGGGTTTTAAGGTTTTTTTTTATTTTAGGAGTTTCTTTGTTTTTAATTTTTTTTCTTAGTTTTTAATGTTTTTAGGAATTTTAATCATTTTTAATGTTTTAATGTTTTTTTAACTTTTTTGGGGTTTTAGTGTTTTCAATGTATTTAGGGGTTTATGGTTTTTAATGATATTTAGGGTTATAGGGTCTTTTAGGGATTTTATAGAATTTAGTGTTTTTTTTGGTTTTTTGGGTTTTTATGTTTTTATGGGATTTTTAGGGTTTTTAGGGTTTTTATGTTTTTATAGATTTTAGGGATTTTAGGTTTTTTATTTTTTTAGTGTTATTAATGAAATTAAGTGTGATTATTATTTTAAAGGTGTTATGATTTGTTGGGGTTTTATGGTTTTTTATTTTTTTAGAGTATTTAGAGGTTTAGAACATATTTCACTCATTAAGGTCTTATTATTTGTTTTTATGTTTTTATAAGTTTTTATGTTTTTTGGGAATTTTAAGATTTTTATTGACTTTTATGGTATTTTGGGATTTTGTTCGTTTTTGGAGAGTTTTAGGGGTTTTATGGGGTTTTTTGGTTTTATGGGTTTTTTTAGATTTTTGGGAGGTTATTTATTTTTACACTTTTGCAATGTTTTAAGGGGTTTTAAGGGATTATAGATTTTTTAGGTATTTTGGGTTTTTATGGGGTTTTAGGGTTTTATAATTTTTAGGAGTATTTAAGGTGCTTGTGGGGTTTAAAGGCATTTTAGGGTTTATTATGGTTTTTATAATTTTTTATGTTTTTAGGGGTTTTATTTGTTTTAATTTTTTAAATGTTTTATTAATGTTTTTACATCTATAGTTATTTTTATGGATTTTTTATGTTTTTTTATGTTTTTAGGGGTTTTCAGTGTTTTAATGATTTTAAATTTTTCTTAGTGTTTTTCACGGTTTTATGGCTAGTTGACATTTTTGGTATTTTTAGGGATAATATGGGTTTAATGATTTGTAGGTTTTAGGAAATTTGAGGGTTGAGGGGTGTTTGTAGGGTATTTGTGATTTTTTTGTGTTTTTTTTAATTTTTAGGATTTTTTAGCATTTTTAGGGATTAAAATAGTTTTTAGAGTTTTATTAAGTTTTTAGGTCCTTTATGGGGTTTTCAGATTTTTAAGGGTTTTAGTGGTTTTATGGTTTTCAAGGGTTTTAGGTTTTTATCATTTTTATCTTTTTAGGATACTAGGCGTTTTATGTTTATTTAGGGATTTATGGTTTTGTTATTGTTTTTCGATTTTTTTACATTTTGAGGGAGTTTTAACGGATTTAAGGTATTTTTAAGGGTTTTAGGGTATTTTGGGTCCTTTTAGGGGTTTTAAGGTTTTTAACACAGACATGTTTTTTATCTGGTTTTGGTATTTTTATGTTTCTAATGTTTCTATGATTTTTATGGTTTTTATGGGTTTTTATGTTTTATAGAATTTTAAGGATTTTAGGTTTTTTTAGATTTTAAGGGGTTTTAGTGAGTCTGAGTGTTTTTAGTGTTTTACGGGTTTTATGATATTAGGGCTTTTATATTTTTTCTGTTTTTTTCAGTTTGTTGTGTATTTCATGTTTTAAGGTTTTATTATGGTTTTTAGGGGTTTTTAATTTGTTTGGAATTTGTTGGATTGTTTTTTGTTTTTAGGGTTTTGGTGGATTTTAAGGGTTTTTTGTGGTATTATTATAAATTTTTTCTCCAGTTTTGGGTTTTTTGAGTTTTTATGGTTTTAAATGTCATTGAGTTTTTTAATGTTTTTAAGTGTTTAAATGGGTTTTATAGATTTTAGTCGTTTTGTCGGGGTTTTAGAAATTTTATGGTTTTTAGGGTTTTAAAGTTCATAGGGGTTTTTATGGTTTTTACGGTTTTTATTGATTTTAGGGCCTTTTTTGGGATTTATATGGTTTTTATCATTTTTATGTTTCTAGATGTATTACATGTTTTTAGCTTTTTATGGTTTTCTTTGGGGTTTTCAGTGTTTTTATGGTTTTTTATATTATAAATGATTTATTGGAATTTTTAGGATTTTTAGGGTTTTATGGGTTTTGAGTGTTTTTAGGTTTTGATGTTTTTCTTATGGTTTTCAGCATTATATGAGTTTTTTATGTCTTTAGAAATTTTAGGTTTTTTGGAATTTTTTAAAGGGTTTTAGGGGTTTTTTGCATATTTTTTTGGTTATAAAGGTTATTTGGATTTTTTTCACATTTTTTGGTTTTAAAGGGTTTTTAGAGTTTTCAGTCGATTTTTTGGGTTTTTATGGGTTTTTAGGATTTTTAATGGTTTTAGAGTATTTCGTTTTTAGGGTGTTTAGGGTTTTTTTAGTTTTTTATTTTAATTTTTAGGTCTTAGGGGTTTTGTGTGTTTTAAAAGTTTTATGGTTGTTTTAATCATTTTTAGTGTTTTTATGTTTTTATTTTGGTTCATCTTGGTTTTATGGGTATTTATACTATAGGTATTTTAGAGGTTTTTATCATTTTTATGATTTTTACGGTTTTTTCGGATTTTGAGGCATTAGAGTTCTTTTCTTTTTTGGTTCTTTATCGTTTTAAGTTTTTTATATTTTTTTCATTTTTAGGGTTTTAAAGTTTTTTTAATGTTTAAATGATTTTTAATGTTTTAGGGGGTTTTAGAGTTTTTTTGATTTTTTGGTGTTTTTACGGTATTTCTAGGATTTTTTTAGGGTTTTAGGAATTTTTTGGATTTTAGAGATTTAAAACACTTTTAGGCTATTAAGGTTTTATTAGGTGTTTTCTGGGTTTTTACTGTTTTTATTTTTTATGTATTTTTTATGCCTTTTAATATTTTTATGGTAATTAGTGTTTTTAATGATTTTGAGGGTCTTTATAGATTTTTTAGTTTTGGTCGGGGGGGGGGGGTTGGTTTTTAAGCATTTTTTGTGTTTTTAGGGGTTTTACGAGTTTTTATGTTTTTATAGTTTTCTTAGGGTTTTCAGTGTTTTGTGTTTTTTACATGTTTATGGAATTTTTTGATTATAATGGTTTTTTAGGTTTTTCCATGGTTTTGATGGTATTAATGTTTTTAGGGGTTTTGAGGAATTTATGTTTTTCTAGGGTTTAAGTCTCCTATGATTTTAGGTGTTTAAGGGTTTTCTAGAGTTTTTATCCTTTTAGGGGTTTAATGGGTATTTGATGATTTTAGTAGGGTTTTATGTTTTTATGTTTTTTTGGGTTTTGATGGTTTTTAGGGTTTTAATGTTTTCTAGATTTTATGGTTTTCTTAGGTTTTTATAGTTTTTAGTGTTTTTATGAATTTTTACATTTTTATGGGGTTTTAGGGATTTTTAGAATATTTGTGGATTTTTAGTGTTATTATTGATTTGAAGGGGTTTAGGGTTTTTATAGATTTTAGGAATTTTGGGGTTTTTAGTGTTTTTTTGGTATTTAGGTGTTTTAATTTTTTTTAGGTTGTTATGATTTTCATAGGGGCTTTCATTGGGTTTCTGTTTTTTATGTCTTTATGGATTTTAAGGAATATTTAGGATTTTGATTATTTTTACGTATTTAAGGATTTTGGGGGGTTTAGGGTTATATAGATTTTAGTGTTTTTATGATTTTAGGGTATTTAGTGTTTTCTGATTTTTTACGTTTTTAACTATTATTTTTATTTTTCAAACATTTTTAGGGTTTTAAAGGGGTTTTAGAGTTTCTAGTGGTTTTATGGTTTTTAGGGGATTAAGGGTTTTGAGGAGTTTTAAGGGGTTTTTGTGTTTTTTACTGTTATTTATGGTTTTTTGAATTTTTAGCTTTGTTATGGGTTTTATGTTTTTTGAGGTTTTAAGTGTTTCTTCATGATTTTTAGGTTTTTAGGGGTTTTTAAATTTTTAGGAAATTTTTGGTCTTGTTATCAGTTTCATGGTAATTATGGGTTTTAATGATTTTTACGGTGTTTGTTATTTTTTGGGGTTTTTTGGTTTTTAGGATTTTTTTTTGTTTTTGTTTTTCTTTTTAATGTTTTTAAGGATTTAAGGATTTTTATCATTTTTTTCCTTTTTAGGGGTTTAAATGGATTTTTTAGTATTTATTATCTTAATTTTTATGGGTTTTAGGGGTTTTATTGTTTGTAAATGGTTTTATGGTTTATAAAATGTTTTTTGGGTTTTATGTTCTTTTCATCATTTTTTATTTTTTTTTGATTTTTTTAGGTTACTTCGGGTTTTCTATGTTTTTTGATTTTAATATTTTCTTAGCGTTTTAAATGTATTTAGGTTTTTTTATAGTTTCTAGGGGTTATGGGGATTTTGATAGTTTTTTTTATTTTTAGGTTTTTAGTGTTTTTAGGGTTTTTAAGGGTTTTATGTGTATTTAGATTTTTATAGTTTTATTACAAGTTTTCAATGTTTATAGGGTGTTTTCATTTTAGGGTATTTTAGGAATTTTTGGTTTTTTCGAGTTTTGTTGGTTTTTTGTGTTTTAGGCATTTTTTTATTTTTTAAGGTGTTATGGTATTTTAATGTATTTTAACATTTTTATGGTTTTAATTGGTTTGTATATTTTTTTATTTTGATTAAGGTGTTTAATTATTTTTAGTGGTTTTTAATTGATTTAGGGGTTTTTATGGGTATTAGGGGTTTTAGAATATTTATAGGGTTTTTAGAGTATTTTAAGTTGTTTTGGGCATTAATGTAGTTTTATGTCTTTTAATTTTTTTACTACTGGTTTATAGGGTCTTTTACATTTTTAGGCATTTTTATGGACTTTATATAATTTTTAAGGGTTTTTATGATTTTGATGGATTTTGAGTGTTTTTAGGGTTTTTAAGGATTTTAGTGGGGGTTAAGGTTTTAACTATTTTCTAGTTTCGAGGGTTTTTAAGTGTTTTTAGGATTTTAGATTTTACATTTGGAAGTTCAGTGATTTTATGGTTTATTATGTTTTTATGTATTTTTTATCATTTTTTAAGTTTTCAATGTTTTATGGATTTTGTGGGTTTATAGGGTTTAGGTGTTTTTTTTACTTTTTTTGGGTTTATAAGGGTTATTTTTATTTTTCGGGTTGTTAAAAATTTCATAGTATTTTATAATTTTAGGGATTTAATGTTATTCTAGAGTTCTTAGTGATTTTTAGGGGTTATATCAGCTATTAGGGTTTTTTATGGTTTAGGGGGGGTGGGGTTTATGGTTTTTAGGGGGTTTTAAGGGATTTGGGGAATTTTAGGGTTTTTATAGTTTTTTTCAATTTTAGGTTTTTAATGATTTTATGTTTTTTTAGGTTTTTCAAAATTTAGTAGAGTGTTTTCATGGATTTTACAATTTTTTACTTTCTATGGGTTTTATATTCATTTTTTAGGATTTCAGGGTTTTAAGGTTTCGAATGGATTTTGAGGGGTTTAAAGGTTATTTTGGGTTTCAGGGGTTTAGAATTTTTTTAGGATTTTAGGATTTTTAAGAGTTTTTAGATCATTATGGTTTTGTTATGGGGTTTACAAGGTTGTTAGGGATTTTTTTGGTTTTAGGAATTTTAGATATTTTTATTACTTTTATGGTATTTAGTGGTTTTAGGTATTTTGAGGGCTTTTAGGGTTTTTAGTGAATTTAAGGTTTTTAGTGTTTCTTGATGATTATAAGGTTTTAAAGGGGTTTTATAGGTTTTAGTGTTATTTAGGGTTTTAGGGTTTTTTACGGTTTTAAGTGTATTTATGGGTTTTTGTGGTTTTAGATTTTTTTTTAGGGATTTGAGGATTTTTAGCATTATTTAGGTTCATTGGCATTTAAATTGTTTTTTTTGTTTTAATGAATTTCATAGGGTTTTCTAGAGTTTTATTTTTTAAGCATTTTAGGGAATGTTAGTTATTTTTTAGCATTTTTAGGGGATAATAGGGTTTTTTAGGGTCTCAATTTTTTTACTGTTTTAGGGTTTTTAGGATTTTTATGTTTATTTGGGTTTTTATGTGTTTTATAGGGTTTTTAATTTTTTTAGTGTTTTTAAACATTTTAGTTATCTAAAGGGGTTATATATTTGTTAGTGGGTTTTAAGGTTTTTATTGGGTTTTAGGGGTTTTTATGGTTTTTAGGGGTTTAATAGTTTTTGGGGTGTTTTGTGTGAGTTTGGGGTCTTTAGAATTTTTTTAGAAGTTTCAAGTGTTTTTTGGTTTTAAGGTTATGTAATAGGTTTTTAGGGTTTATAGGTTTTTTTACATTTTTCAATATGTTTTTGTAATTTTTTTTTTGAATTTTACGTGTTTTAGGGTTATTTGTGTTTTTAGATTTTTTAAAGGTTTTTAGCATTTTTTTGGGTTTTAGTGGTTATATGTGTCTTAGGTTAATAAGGTTTTATTAGGGGTTTTAAGGTTTTTATGGTTTTTTAAAAAAAATTGGTATTTTTGGGACTTTTAGGACTATTATGGTTCTCTGTGTTTTTTGGAATTTTAAGTGTTTTTATGGTTTTTGGGTTTTTATGGTTCTTTTGTGGTTTAGGGGTTTTTAGTTTCAAGGGGTTTTATGGTTTCCTAGTGTTCTTTAACTTTCCTACACGTTTTAAAGGGTTTTTAGAAATTTTAGTGTGTTTATAAAAATCTATAGGGTTTTAGGGTTTTTACGGATTTTTGGGGTGATTATGGTTTTTTGGTTTTGTGGTTTTTTTTTATGGGTTTTAATAGTTTTTATGTTTTTAGGGTATTCTTAGTTTTTTTCATGGGTTTTAATATTTTATAATGTTTTATGCATTTTTTGAAATTTTTTATGGGAATTTTGGTGTTTTTAGGATTTTGAGGGTTATTAGGGTTTTAATGGGGTTTTTAAGGGTTATATATTTTTTTTAATGTTTTTAGTGTTTTAATGGGTTTTTAGAGGTTTTTAGTTATTTTATTGGGATTTTAGGGATATATTATTTTTTCGATGTTTTGGGTATTTTTTTAGTATTTATGGTTTTTTAGTTTTTAGAGTTTATTAATGTTTTCATATCTTAAAAGTGTTATTATTGAATTTATTTGGTTTTTATGGTTCTATCCATTTTTTGTTATTTATTTATTTTTTGGGTTTTATGGTTTTATGGTTTTAGGGATTTTGGTGGGTTTGAGTGATTTTTGGCCTTAATGGTTTTCTAAGTGGGTTTTCATGATTTTAAGGATTTTTTATGTTTCTAGGGATTTTATATATTTTTTTGATTATTATGTTTTTTTAGGTACTCTGATGGTATTGGGGGTTCTTAGGATTTTTATGGTTTTCATGTTTATTGGGATTTAAGGGTTTTTTGATTTTTTAGAGGTGTTATTGTATTTGGAGTTTTTTAGTTTTTTGAGGGGTTTGGAGGGTTTTTTTTGAATTTTAGGGTTTTAGAGTTTTTTTATTGTTTTTAGGTGTTTTATTGGTTTTAGGGTTTTTAGAGTTTTTCGGATTACTATAGGGTTTTTTAGGGTTTTAATGTTTTTCAGTTTTTTAGTGTTTTATGGTTTTATGATTTTAATGAATCTTTATGGGTTTTTAGGGTTTTGAGAATTTTTTTATCTTTTTAGGGATTTTGATGCCTTTTTAATGATTTTTATGGTTTTTAGGGTTTTAAGGATATTTATGGTTTTTTGGTTTTTGGGGTTTTTAGATTTTTTTTCGTTTTTAGGGGTATTCAGTTTTTTTATTTTTTTAAGATTTTCATATTGGTTTTAAGGGTTTTTACATTTTCATGGATGTTTATCTCTTTTTTAAATCTTTTCATTTTTTTAATATTTTTAGGGATTTTGAGGGGTTTTAGATATTTTAGCAGTTTTTTAGGGTTTATTTAGATTTTTTAGGTTTTTATGGTTTTGTTGAGTTTTTAACCTCTGGTTTTTAATGGTTTTTTATCGTTTCTAGTGGTTTTTAGGCTTTTTAGACTTTTTATTGTTTTTGTGGGTTTTAAAGTTTTTTTTTGGTTATTAGAGATTCTAGGATCTTTGTAAGGTTTTTATAATTTTTTAGGTATTTTAGGGGTTTAAGTTTTTTAGTATTACAAGGTTTTTTAAGTTTTTTCAGGGTTTAGGGATCTTATGAATTGTTTGGATTTTGTAATTTTTTTTATTTTTAAGGTTTTGAGGAATTTTGAGTGTTTTTAATGATTTAGGTTTTTTAGGGTTTTTATCATTTTTTATGTTTAATAGGAGTTTTATGTGTTTATAGGGTTTTAATGTATTATTAGGGTTCTTCATATCTTTTAGGATTTTTATAACGATGAAATATTTTTATGTTTTTAAGTATTTTATGCATTTTAGGGATTTTAGGGACTTTGTGGATTTTTAGGGTTTTAATAATTTTTAGGGCTTTAATGATACTTTTTAGTTTTATTAGTTTTTATATTTCTAAATTGTTTTATGGGTTTAAATGGTTTTTATGATTTTATTGAGATTTTGTATGGCTAAAATTGGGTTTAGGGAATTTAATAAATATTAGAGTTATTTATAGTTTTTAGTGAGTTATTGGGGTTTTATGGTCTTTTTATGCCTTTTACCTCTTTTATCATTTTTATATTTTTTCACATTTTTAGGGATTATAGAGGTTTTTTATGGTTTTAAGATTTTTTGGGATTCTGAGTGTCTTTTTGGGATTGTTTAGGTTTTTTACCATTTTTATTATCTTAATTTATTTTCGGTTTTTATTTGTTTTGTGGTTTTAAATGTTTTTTATCGTTTTTCAAGTATTTATTGTTTTTATGCTTTTAGGTATTTATAGGGATTTCTATAATTTTTATGGCTTTTTAGGTTTTTTAGGTATTTTGGGGGAATTTAATGTTTTTTAGGTTTATTAGTGTTTCTATTATTTTTTTGAGGTTTATGAGGTTTTATGAGTTATTTGAGGTTTTATGAGTTATTTGAGGTTTTAATATCATTTATATTTTCTATCTTTATTAGGGGATTAATGTGATTTTATATTTGTTATTGTTTTTTTGGTTTCATATTGGGTTTTTAATATTTTTTATGATTATAGGGGTTTTATGTTTTTTTGGGTTTTTAGGGGTTTTAGTGTTTTTAGCATTTTATAAGATTTTTAGAGTTTGAAGGTTTTTATGGGAATTAAGGGTTTTAATGTTCTTACATTTTTAAATTTTTTTTATGTTTTTATGGTTTTTTGTGATTTTTTTAGATTTTTTTGGATTTCTATTATTTTTAAGGATTTGGAGGTGTTTTATGGGTTTTAGGGTTTTTATGGAATATTTTGTTTTTTGCATTTTTTTGGTTTTGAGGGATTTTATGGACTTTGGTTTAATGTGTTTCTTAGGTATTTTCTTATTTTTAAGGATTTTTTATAATTTTTTTTATTTTTTGGGTTTTTAGTATTTTTATGATATTATACTGTTTTTGGGGAATTTTTCTGCAATTTGGATTTTTTAGGGTTTAATGCTTTTAGGGTTGGGGGTTCAAGGATTATTTTAATTCATAAGGGGGTTTGTGGTTTTTTATATTTTTTTTATGTTTTCGGTGGTTTGAATGGGTTTTATAGTATTTTTAGTTTTCGTGTTTCTTTGGGTTTTATGGGGTTTTAGTGTTTTTTACGGCTTTTTCAGGGATTTATGGTTTTTGTGGGTTTTTTGTTTTTTTATAGTTTGTTTTTATTTTTATGTTTTGGGTTTTATGTTTTTTTAGGGATTAAATATTTTCTTAGCATTTTTCATGGGATTTATGTTGTTTTGCGTCATTATGGATTTTTAGGGATCTTTTTAGCAATTTTATGGGTTTAAGGATTTTTTTGTCATTTTTTGGTATATGAATTTTAGGGATTTTATTGTTTATAATAATTTTTAAAAATATTAGTGGAATAAATTTATTTTATAATTTTAGTGTTTTTTGGGTTTTATGGTTTTTAGGGGGTTTTATGGGTTTTATAGTTTCTTATGTTTTCATGGGGTTTTAGTGATTTTAGTGTCTTTTAGGGTCTTAATGGTTTTTTTTTATTTTAGGGAATTTATGTATTTTTAGGTTTTTTATGCTTTCATATGAGTTTTAATGGATTCTAGGTTTTTTATTCGTTTTTATGTATTTTTGGAATTTTATGATTTTTTAATGTTTTTAGCAATTTTTAGGTATTTATGGTTTTTAAGTGTTTTTAGTTTTTTCAAGTTTTTTATAGTTTTAATTATTTTTATGTTTTTAGAAATTTGTAGCACTTTTTAAAGATTTTTATGGGGATTTAGGGTTTTTGAAGGGTTTTCTAGTTTATTGGGTTTTTTTTGGGTTTTTTGGTTTTTGGGATTTTTTGGGTTTTTATGTTTTTTAGGGGTTTTAAGTGTTTTTAAGTATTTAAGGTTTTCATAGGGGTTTTTCATAGAAATTAATTTTTTTAATTTTTTTAGGGATTATAAGGGATTTTACGTTTTCATAGGTATATAGGGTTTTTTTTGAAATATAAGGGCTTTTAGGTTTTTGATTGATTATTAGGTTTTTATGGGTTTTCTAGATTTTTTGTTTTTAGGGTCTTCTAAGTGTTTTTAGGGTTTGTTCTTATTTTTATATTTTGAGGTGTGTTAATTAATTTTTTGGGTATTAAGTTTTTATTTGGGTTTTGAGGGGCTTTTAGGTTTTTTACAATAGAAGGTATTTTTAGTGTTTTTTTAGAAAGTTTATATTTTTTTGGTTTTTTTTGGGATTTCAATGGTTTTAATGATTTTTTGTTTCATTATTGGGTTTATGGGTTTTTTTGGTTTTAGGGTTTTATTGAATTTTTGGTGGTGTTATTGTTTTTTATATTTATTTCATCTTTTTGGGGGTTTAATGTTTTTTATTTTTAGTTATTTTCTAGGGATCTATAGTTTTTTAAGGAATTTTAATGTTTTAGTGGATTTTATGGATTTTAGGGGTTTTGGGGGTTTTTAGGGTCTTATTGGGTTTTTGTGTTTTTAGTTTTTTTATGGTGTTGAACTGTTTTTATGTATTTAAGGATTTCTTAGGGTTTTTTTATTTTTAGGGATTTCTATGGATTTTATGGATTCAAGGGAATTTTTCTAGTTTTTTGTTTTTTAGGGTTTTAGGAATTTTAAGGGTTTTTTCATTTTTTTGGTCTTTAGGAGTTTTATGTTTTTTTTGGGATTTATGGTTTTTTATAGGTTTTTATGGTTTTAGGATTATTTGCATTTTTATTGATTTTAAGGGATTTCATTATAATTTTTATGGTGTTTTAGGGTTTTCTAGGGGCCGTAGGGTTTTTTGGTTTTTTAGGTTTTAGGGTTGTTTGAGTTTTTTATGGGTTTTAGAGTTTATGGAATTTTTTACGTGTTTAAAGGATTTTTAGTGTTTTCTTAGGTTTTTATGGATTTTTAGGGTTTTTATGTTTTTTATTCATTTTAATGATTTTTTTTGTTTTTATAGTTTTTTTTCTTTGTTTTTTATAATTTTTTATGTTTATAGGGATTTAAAGTGTTTTTGGGGTTTTAGGGTTTTCTTATGGTGTTCTAGGTTTTTTAGCTTTATGTATGTTTTTCTTGATATTTCATGTTTTTTATTATTTTTTTTTGTTTTTAGAGATTTATCTTTTAGGGGTTATACGTTTTTAATAGTTTTTTAGAAAAAATTGTATTTAAAGGGTTTTTATAGTTTTTAGTGGGATTTTGGTTTTTATGGGTTATTTATGGTTTTTAGGGGTTTTTTGTGTTTTTTGTATTCAATATTATGAAAGGTGTTTTCAAGGTTTTTTGGTTTTCTTATGGTTTTACGGGTTTTAGGGATTTTTTATAAATATTTTGGTTTTTATGATTTTTTACAGTTTTTTGGATTTTAAGGATTTTTTATGGTTTTATGTGTTTTAGGGATTTTACAGCGTTTTGGGATTTTTAGGGTTTTTTAGTTTCTTAGGATATTTAATGATTTTTTATAGTTTTTAAAATTTTCAGGGGTTGAAATACTTTTAGAGTTTTAATTCTCATTTTATATTTTTATATCGTTTTAGGGTTTTTATAGTTTTTATGGGGTTTATGGTTTTTGGGTTTTTTATGGAATTCATGTTATTTTTAGGTATTTTTTGGATTTCAATCATTTTTATAGTTTTAGGGGCGTTAATTACTTTTAGGTTTTAGAATATTGCTAGGGATAATCAGGTTTTTAGGGGTTTACTATTTTTTGGGATTGTTTAGGGTTTTTAATGTTTTTGGGTGTGTTTAGGGTTTTACAGTTTTAGGGTGTTTACTGTTTTTAATGTTTTGTGGGTCTATATGGTTTTTTGCATGTTTAGATTTTCTTTTTATTTTATTAGGTGTTTTTATGGTTTTTAGAGTTTTTTTATAGATTTAGAGGCGTATGTGGTTTTTAGAGTGTTTAGTGGTTTTTAGGGTTTTATTATTTTTCTATATTTTTATGGTTTGTTGGGTGTCTTTGTGGTTTTTAGGGGTTTTAGGGATTTTTTGGTCATTTATGTATTGTATGGTTTCTAGAATCTAATTTAATGTAGGGGTTTTATGTTTTTTATTGTTATTTTAGTTTTTTTTGGGTTTGTAGGTGTTTGTACATTTTTATAGACTTTTTGGTCTTTTTAATATTTTAATTGATTTTTGTGTGTTTAGGGTTTTTAAGGGGTTTTAGTGTTTTTTGGTTTTAGGGGGTTTTAGTGTTTTTCGCTTCATAAATTTTTCAATGGTGATTTCTGGTTTTTAGGGTTTTTTACTTTTTAGATATTTTAATGGTTTTTTAAATTTTTATTATTTTTTCATGATGTTGAGGGGTTTAAGGTCATAGGGCTTTCATGTTTTTTTGAGATTTGATGGTTTTTTTTATTTTTAGGATTTTTAAGGTTTTAATAGTTTTTAACTTTTTTAGTGGTTTAAAGATATTTTAGAGTTTTTAGTGGGGTTTTAATATTTTTAAGGGTGTTTAGGGTTTTATATTTTTATGTTGTTTTAGGGGTTTTATTTGTTTTATATTGTAAAGGATTTCTTATGTAATTTAGGGATTTTAAAATTTTAATGCTTTTTTGGATTTTTAGAATTGTTTATGGTTTTGATTATTTAGGGGATTTCCGAGTTTTTAGGGGGTTTTAAGTTTTTAGTGGGTATTCATGCTTTTTGAGATATTGTTTTTGTTTTTAGTGGTTTTGGGACATTTAAGATTTTTATGGGGTTTTCTTTATTTTTAGGGTTTATTGGGTTTTTTACGGTCTTCAATGTTTTTAGAGTTTTCAGGGGTTTAATTTGATTTTCTTTTTTTAATGTTTTTTTAATATTTTTCATGGTTTTTAGGTGTTTTATCATTTTTGGGGGGTTTTATGGATTTTTAGGTCTTTATGGTTTATAAGGGAATTTTATGATTTTTATGGTTTGAAAGAGATTTTATAGCTTTTAAAATATTTTAAACATTTTTTGGGAATTAAAGTTGTTTTAGTGTTTTTAATGGATTTATTGGTTTTTACTGTTTTCAAAAGTTTTTGTGGTTTTATGGTTTTTAAGAGTTTTTGGTTTTTTATTTGGTATTTTTTTGTTTTTTAGATTTTTTTAATTTTTTAATTGTTTAATGTATTTTTAGAAATTTTTTGGTTTTATTAGGGGTTTTAAGGTTTTAAGGTTTTTTTGTTTTTTTTTATTTTTGTGGTTTTTAAGGTTTTTAGATATTTTGATGGGTTTTGGGGGTTTTTAGGGTGTAATGTTATTTACATTTTTTGGGGATTTATGATTTATTTGAGTTTTTAGAGTTTTAATAGTATTTTATAGTTTTTTAAAAAATTTAGGAGTTTAAGGGGATTTTTGAGTATTTACTAGTTTTTAGGGATTTTATGGGATTTTATGATTTTTAATGTTTTAGTGGTTTTTATGGGTTTTATGGGACTTTAGTTTTTTGGGTATTTTTTGGGGGTTTTGTGGTTTTAGTGTTTTTAGGTATTTTAGTTAAAATTAGTGTTTTTAGGTTTGTAATTTTTTCTTATGGGCTTTCAAATTTTTTATGCTTTTTTATGTTTTTAGTTAAATTTTGAGGAATTTATGTTTTTTTGGTTTTAGTGATTTTAGGGATTTATTGGATTTTTAAGATGTTTTGGGTTTTTATTATTTTTTAATTTTTAGGGGTTTTAAGTGATTTTAGTATTTGAAGGTTTTTATATGGGTTTTCTTGGTTTTAAGGTTTTTTTGGCGATTTTAGTGACTGTTATCATTTTTGTATATTTTATGGATTTTAGGTATTTTCAGGGGTTTTAGGGTTTTTTGGGTTTTTTGAGTGTTTCTTGGGTTTTTATGGTTTTTGAGAGAATTTAAAAAAAATTATCAGATTAAAGGTATTTAATAGGTTTTAGTGTTTTTATGGATTTTTAGGGTTTTTGAATGTTTTTAGGGGTTTATGGTATTAAGGGGTATTAGGGTTTATAGGGTATTATTAGGTTTGTTAGAGTTATTAAGGTTTTAGGGGACTTATTTTTTTATAGGTTTTAAGGTTTTCTTAGGTTCTTTAGGGTTATCAAGGGTTTTTAGGTTTATGGGGATTTATTGGGATTTTTCAAAAAATTTAGGGTTTTATAGTTTTTAGGTACATTAAGGGTATTTGGGGTTTGGGGGGGGGGGGGGGGTTGGGGTTTTAATTATTGTTAGGTTCTTATGGTTTTATAATGAATTTTTAAGGTTTTTAGGAGTTTCGTTAAGTTTTTAGGCATTTTTTGGGGATTTTATGGTGTTTTTGCGATTTTGGGAGTTTTTAGGTTTTTTTGGGGTTTTAAGGGTTTTTATGTATTTTTAATTTTAGTATTTTTTTTATTTTCTAGTATTTTAATATTTTTTTAGATTTTATAAAAATTTTATTGTTTTAAAGGGTTTTTATTGTTTTTTGTGGGTTTTAAGTTCTTTTATGCGTTTTTTTAGAATTTTATGGTTTTTACAGGGTTTTTAGGATTTTTTGGTGTTTTTATAATTTTTAGTCTTTTAGGGTTTTTCTGGGTTTATAGTGTAATTATGTTATTAGGCTCTTCATAGGGATTTTCATGGGTTTTAGGGGTTTTCATGTTTTAGTGTATCTTTTAGGATCTTTATGGTTTTTATGTTTTTTATGGATTTTGAAGGTTTTAAGATTTCTTGAGGGTTTTAGGTGTTTTTTAGTATTTTTAACATTTTTATATTTTTAGGGTATTAATTATTCTAGATTTTTACGATTTTTAGGAATTTCTGGGGTTTTTATGGTTTTATACATTTTTAGTAATATTTTGGGATTTTTTATTATCTTTTAGGGTTTTAGGTATTTTAAAAGTTTCAAGGGTTTTTAATATTATAATGCAATTTTTTATTTTTAGGTTTTTAGGGTGTTTTCAGTTTATAGGGTGTTTAATTTTTTTAATAGTTTTTAATTCATTTAGTGGTTTTAATGCTTTTTAGGTTTTTTACAGGTTTTTAGGGTTTTTATAGTTTTTAGGGTTTTTTTAGTTTTTATGTTTTTAGTCTTTTAGGGTTTTAAGTGCTTTTTGGTTTTTATCGTTTTAATATGGTTTTCACATTTTTAGGGGTTTTTATATTTTTTGTTAATATTTAGGGTTTTTATTTGTTTTTTGGACTTTTACTGATTTCTTGTGTTTTTATGAATTTTTTATGACTTTGAATATTTTAAGTTTTTTAAAGTTTATTTAGTGCTTTTAGTGGGTTTTTGGGTTTTTATGTGTTTTAAGATTTTATGGGTTTTAATTGTTCTTAGGGTTATTATGTTTTTGTGGGGTTTTAGGTGTTTAATATTTTTAGGGTTTTAGGGTTCTAGTTATTTTTAGGTTTTAAGGATTTCATTAGGTTTTTTGGTGTTTTTATTATTTAAAGAATTTTAGGGATTTTTGAGATTTTATTGTGTTGGGGGTTTTATGTTTTTTTGAGTTCTGTTTCTTATTAAAAAATTTAGAGTTTTTTAATGTTTCTAGGAGTTTAATGTGGTTTTAGAGTTTTGAGTGGTTTATGGGGTTTTTAGAGTATTTAATGTTTAATAGCTATTATTTTATTAATGTTTTCATTGTTTTATTATGTTTTTTCAAGGTTTTTTTGTTTTTTAATTTTATAGCTATTTTTTGGGTTTTTTAGGATTTTTATGGTTTTTAGGGTTTTATGTATTTTTAAGGTTTCTTGAGATTTAAAGGTTTTATGTTTTATTAGGGTTCTTAAAATTTTAAGTGTTTTTAGGATTTTATGTGTTTTTAGGTTTTTAATGTTTTCTTAGGTGTCTTCAAGGTTTTTATAGTCAATTACAGTTTTACAGACTTTCATGGGTTATTAGGATAACTATTATTTTTATGATTTTTTGTATTTTGATTGTTTCTATGGTGTTTTAATGTTTTAGGGTTTTTATGGGTTTTTAGGTTTTTGTGGAATTTTTTAGATTTATAGGGCCTTAAGGGTTTTATTAGTTTTTTTGAATTTTTAGTGGATTTAAAGTAAATTTTTAGTTTTTAGTGATTTTTTTGATTTTTTTGAAGCCTTAAGGGTTTTTAGGTTTTTAAGGTTTTTTTGGGTTTTCTTTGATTTTAGGGTTTTTTTACGTTTGAAAGTATTTTTAGGTATTTTTGATATTTTTTATGGTATTTGGGGTTTTGAAGAATTTTAAGGGTTTTAGCAATTTTTAGGGTTTTGGTTATTTTAGGGTTTTAGGGGTTTTATGTGTTTTTATCTTTCTTTTGGTTTTTAGAATTATCAAGTTCTTTTTACATTTTTAAGGAATTTTAGGTATTTTTTAGGTTTTTATAGATCTTATAGATTTTTTCAGATTTTAGGATTTTAAATGTTTTTACGTTTTTTTTTGTTTTTATAGTTGTTTATGTTTTTAGCGTTTTATGGTTTTTTATAAATTCTTAACATGATCATGGGTATGAAATGTTTTTTAGGGATTTTAATGTTTTTAGGATTTTTTTGGGTTCCTAGGTTTTTATGATTTTTAGGGATTTTATGGTTTTTTGGGTTTATTTTTTTAGTGGTTTATGGATTTTTGTATTTTTAGGTTTTTTTGGGTTTTAGTGTGTTTATATTTTTAATGTTTTATTAGGAGTTTTAATGGTTTTAATGTTTTCTATTTTTTATGGATTTGGTACCTTTATTATGATATTTTTGATTTTTAAGAATTTAGGGATTTTCTTGGCTTTTTAGGTTTTTTGGTTATTTAGGATTTTTATGATTTTTTTGGTTTTTTGTATTTTTTTGAGATTTTTTTGATTTTTATATATTTAGAGTTTATAATATTTTTATGAGTTTAAAGGGGTTTTAAGAGTTATTAGTGTTTTTTTGGGTTTTATGGAATTTTTGCTTTTTAATGGTTTTTTTGTGGTCTTTATGCATTTTAGAGGTTTAGGAATTTTAGAAGTTTAATGTTATTAGTGGTTTAAAGCGTTTTTAGTTCACCATGGGTTTCTAAGCGTTTTTAATAGATTTAGTGGGGTTTTAGGGTTTTTATGGATTTTAGGGGTTTTATGGTTTTTAGGGGTTTTTAGGGTTTTTTTGGTTTTTGGGTTTTATGGGTTTTAATGTTTTTTAAGTTTTTAAGGATTTTACATGTTTTTTATTTTAAGGTTGTCTATGAGTTTTCAAGGTTTTTATCTTTTCTAAAGTTTTTGTGATTTTTAGTGATTTGTTAGGATTTTTGTGGTTTTTAAGGTTTTATGGATTTCTAGGGTTTTTAGGGCTTTTATGGATTTTTTGGATTTTTATTGTTTTCTTTGAGTGTTTAGGGGTTTAATGTTTTTTATAGCTTTTTAGCATTTGAAGTTGTTTAAAGGTTGTTTGGAATTATTTTGAGGTTTTTAGATTTTTTACGGGATTTACGGTTTTTAATGGGTTTTAGTGGTTTTTATGGGTTTTATGGTTTTTATGGTTTTTATGTGTATTAGGGTTTTTATAATTTTTTAGGTTTTTGGATGTTTTAATATTCTGTAGGATTCTAAGTTTTTATTTGGGTTTTGGGGATTTTATACATTTTTAGGGATTTCATATTCTTTTTTAGGATTTTATAATCTTTTTGGTTTTTGTGAATTTTTATGGTTGTAGGAGTTTTTTGAGGTTTTAATGATTTTTATGTTTTTTTGTTTTTTGAGTTGTTAGTTTTATTGGTTTTTTATATTTTTTAATGTTTTAGGGGATTAAAATGGTTTTTTGTTTTTTTTGTTTTAGGAATTTTTATCTTTTATTTGTTTTTATGGGTTCTTATGGTTTTATGGTGTTTATGGTTCATAGGGTTTTTTACTGTTTTTTGTGTTTTTAGATTTTTTAGGTTTTTAGGGATTTTAAATTTTTTTATATTTTAAGGATATTTTTTTGGATTTAATGGTTTTAAGTGTTTTTGAGGGGGTTTTCGATCTTTATGTATTTTTATGGTTTTAATAATATTTTTATGTTTTTTTTGTTTTTAAGAGATTTTGATGGTTTTTTGGGTTTGTAATGGTATTATGGTTTTCTGGGTTTTTAGGGGTTTTAATGATTTTTATTGTTTTTATCATTTTTAGGGTTTCAATGAGTTTTTAGTGTTTTTAGTGGAATTTTAAGGTTTCTCTAGTTTTTAGGTTTTTCTACTGTACTAGGGTTTATAGGTTTTTTTGTGGTTTTTAATTTTTTTGGGTTCTTTAGAGTTTTTACAGTTTTTTGGTTTTTAGTGGTTTAAATTGTTTTTATTTTTTTATGATTTTCTAAGGTCTTTTCATCATTTTTATTGTTTTTCAGTTTTTTGGGATTTTTAGGGATTTTTAGTATTTTTGTTGGTTCTTAGGATTTTTAATTATTTGAGATTTTTTAACACTTTTAGTGTTTTATATTTTTTATGATTTTAAGGGGTTTTATGTGATTGCTGTTTTTTAATTTATCATAGGGGATTTCAAGTTTTTTACATTTTTAGGCATTTTTTGTGGATTTTTAATTAATTTTATGGTTTTTAGGGTTTTATGGATTTTGAGGGTTTTGAGGTTTTTTATGGTTATTTGGGATTTTTGGTTATTTTTGAGTTTTGAGGGATTTTAATGTTTTTAGAGCTTCTTTAACATTTTTAGGGTTTTAAATGGGTTTTATAGTTTTTAGTTCTTTTTATGGATTTAATGGGATTTTAGTAGTTTTACGGTTTTTAGGGGTTTTTATGGGTTTTAGGGTTTTGATAGTATTTATGGTTTTTTAGAGTTTATAGTGATTCTAGTTTTTTGGGGGGGTTTTAAGTGTTTTTAAGTTTGTAAGGTTTTCTTGGTGGTTTTAGGGTTTTTAGAAATGATTATGTTTTTAGGGATTTTTTGGGATTAATTCAGATTTTTATGGGTTTTTATAGGTTTTTTGATTTTTAGATTTTGGATGGGTTTTAGGGGTGTTTTGGGTTTTTTTCAGTTTATAGGGTTTTTTTGAGTTTTTATGGTTTCAATATTTTCTAATATTTTAACATTTTTTTGGAATTTAAAGGTTTTATAGAGTATTATTGGTTTTTATGGTATTTATTATTTTTTAATATTCTTATGGGTTTTATGGTTTAGTGTTTTTATGTGATTTTACGAATTTTAGGGTTTTTAGATAATTTAGGTTTTTGGGGGTTTTAAGTGTTTTTAGGATTAAAAGGTTTTTTAGGGAGTTTTTAGGTTCTGTTATGTTTTTTCACGTTCTTAGAAATTTTAATTATTTTTATGGGGTTTTTGGGTTTTTGGGGGTTTTAGGGTTTTAGGGTTTTATAATTTTTTGTGTTTTTAGTGTTTTTTGGTTTTTAAAGGTTTTATGTTTTCATTGGTTTTAATGTTTATTGGTGATTAAATTATTTTTAGTGTTTTCTATAGTTTTAGGGTTTTTATTCTGTTTTAGGTATTTTAAGGTGTTTAGGGGTTTATAGATTTTTGTGATTTTAGAGTTTTTTAGAGGATTCTGATATTTTTATGTTTTTAGGGTTTTCCAATGTTTTTATATTTTTAAGGTTTTCTTTTTGGATTTTTAAGGGTTTTTGGGTTTTTGGGTTTATTTAAATTTTTAGGTATTTTATGTATTTTTTGAATTTTTTAGTTTTTAGACTATTCCAAGATTCAGAGGGCATTTTGGGTTTTTATGGCTTTTATCCTGTTTTTGGATTTTGGGGTATTTTTTGAGTTTTATGGTTTTTAAGGTTTTTAGAGTTTTTAATATTTCTAGGGGTTGAAAGGGGTTTGGATATTATGGGTTTTTTGGGTTATAGGGGTTTATAGTTTTTAGGGAATATTTTTAATTTTTTTTTAGTATTATTATGGAGGGTTATGTTTTAATGGATTTATTTTTCTATTTTTATAGTTTTTATGGTTTTTAGGGTTTTTATGAATTTTTTGTGTTTTATGTATTTTTTGATTTTTTTGGTTTTTAATGTTTTTATATTTTTTAATATTTTAGGGTTTATAAGGGGTTATTGGCATTTTTAGTTGGTTTTAGGGGTTTGAGGGATTTATGTTTTTTAAGGTTTTTAGGGTTTTATAGGGTTTTAGGGTTTTTTTGTTTTTTGTAGTTTTTTGGGGTTTTTTGGGTTTTTAGTCTCTGTTAGGGTTTTGGGGTTTTAAAGTGTTCTTAGGTTTCTATTTTGTTCTTAAGGGTTTCTAAAATTTTCATATATTATCAAGATTTTTTTGTATTTTTATGGTTTTTACGGATTTTGAGGGTTTTAAGGGTTCTTAGAGGTTTTCTGATTTTTTTTGTTTTTCTAGCTTTCTTTTAAATTTTTATGGGTTTTATGTGTTTTTATAGGATTTTATCTTTTTTGAAGTTTTATTGGTTTTTATAGTTTTTAGATGCTTTTCGTGTTTTTATGGATTATTTAGGGTTTTATGGTTTTAAGGGATTTTATTTTTTTTAGGGTTTTTAGGGGATATTAGGGTATTTTGGATTTTTTTGTTTTTGGGGGTTTTAATTGTTTTTAGGGTTTTAAGGGTTTCTCAATGTATTTCAAGGTATTTGCAATTTTTTATGTTTTATGTTTTTTTTATATTATTAGGATTTTTATGGTTTTTAGGGTGTTTAGGGATTTTGATTGTATTTTCAATATTTAGGTGTTTTTGTGTTTTTATGGTTTTATAAAATGTTTAGTGGTTTAAATGGTTTTAAGAGTTTTTTTGGGTTTTCGGATTTTTATGGGGTTTTAGGTTTTTTAAATATTTTTAGGGGTTTTCATGGTTTTTAGGGGTTTATGGTTTTTTGAATTTGTATGGAATTTTTCGTATTTAGGGGTTTTAGGTATTCTAAGTGCTTTTGGGTGTTTAATGTTTTCATATGATTTTAGGGGTTTTAAGGATTTTTATGATTTTTATGGTTGTTAGGGTTTTATGTATATAGATTTTTTTCTTGTTTTTAGGGGTTTAGGGATTTTATGGGGTTTTAGTGTTTTTAGGTTTTAAGGGTTTTATTTGTTTTTTATGATTTTAATGGATTCAGGTTGGTTTTTAGGGGTTTTAGTGGTTTTTATATTTTTAGGTATTTTTAGTGATTTTTTATTATTAGTAAGTATTTTAGTATTTTTAAGGATTTTTAGGGTTATTAGAGTTCTTTAGGAGGTTTTTATGGGATTGATGGTCTTTTTGATTTTTTAGGGGGGGTTATTTTTTATGGGTTATCATGTTATTTAGATTTTTTAATGTCTTTATCGGTTTAAAGGGTTTTTATAGATTTAGTGGGGTCTTAATGTTTTTCAGGGGTTTCATGGTTTTTAGTGGTTTTATGGTTTTTATTGTTTTTATTGTTTTTAGGGGTTTAATGTTTTTAGTTTTTCAGTGGATTTAATTTTTTTATGTATTTAAGGATTTCCTAGTGTTTTTATGAGTTTTTATGGATTTTAGGGGTTTTTATTATTTTATGGTTCTAAGGGTTTTGGGGAATTTGAGGAGATTAATGTTTTTTAAGTTTTTTTTTGAAATTTTAGGTTGTTTATTTAATTTTTATATTTTAATGGGTTTGTAGAGTTTTTATAATTTTTATGTTTTTAAAGGGTTTTTATTATTTTTAGTTGTTTTTAGGGTTTTTTAAGGGTTGTAAGGTTTTATGTCTTTTATTAATTTTAGTGGATTTATGGGTCTTTTAGGGGTTTTATGTCTCATAACATTTTAATGATTTTTTAGGGATTTAACAGTTTTTTTGTTTTCATAGTTTTCTTTGGGTTCTCAGGGTTTTTTTTGGTTTTAGGGTTTTTCATTTTTTTTATTTTATGGATTTTATGGATTTTTATGGTTTTTTCGGTTTTTAGTGTTTTTAGGGATATAAGGGTTCTGGGGTTTTCTTAGGGTTTTATCATTTTTAGGGTTTTTAGGGGTTTAAAGTATTTAGTGGTTTTTATGGTTTTGTTAGGGCCTTTCACAGGTTTTTATTATTTTTTATATTTTATAGATTTTTTGGGCTCTTTAGGATTCTAGGGTTTTTTAGTATATTTATTAATTTTGGGAGTTTTATGGTTTTTTTATTTCATTTTCTATTTTATGGTTTTTCAAATGATTGTTTTGATTTATATGGTTTATGGAGTTTTTAATGTTTGTACGGGTTTAAAACAATTTTATAGTTTTTAGTGGGCTTTTTATTTTTTATGGGTTTCTATTGTTTTTAATGTTTGGGGGGGGGGGTTATGGTTTGAATTGTTTTTATGGGTTTGTATGGTTTTCTAAGGGTTTCAGAAATTTTTCCCGGGTTTTAATTATTTTTAGATATTTAATTTTTTTTCATTTTCCTGAGGTTTTTATAAGTTATTATTTTTTTTGGGATTTTTATGGATTTCATAGGATTTTTATGTGTTTTTAGGATTTTTAGACATTTTGATGGGTTTTAGGGGTTTTTGATTTTTTTTTGGGTTTTTAGGTTTTCTTTATTTTTTAAGCTATTCTTTTATTTTTAACATGTTTGTGGGTTTAAAAGGATTTCAGAGTTTTTGGTGGGTTTTTATGGTTTTTATGGGCTTTTGGGGTTTTAAGGATTAACCAGTATTTAAGGTTTTTATGGGTTTTAATTTTTTTATTTTAAAGTTTTTTATGTGTTTTATGAGTTTTTAGGTTGTTATGGTTTTCTTAGTATTTTTAAGGGGTTTTATTTTTTTTTGCAATTTATGATATCTTTATTGATTTATATGATATTTTTACAAGTATTTTTGGTTTTTAGGGATTTTATTGGTTATAAAGTTTTTTAATTTAATTTTGAGTTTTTTGAGGTTTAAATGGTTTTTGTGTATTTAGTGGTTTTTATCATTTTTATTGGTTTTAGGATTTTTAGGTTTTTATGGGTTTTGTGGTTTTTAGGGTTTTTGTGGCCTTTTAAAGTTTTTATCATTTTTATGTTTTTAGGAGTTTTAAGTGTTTTAGTTTTTAAATTTTTTATTGGGGGTTTTCAAGGTTTTAAATGTTATTTGGGATTTTTAGGGGTTTTTTGGGTTTTTATGATATTTAGGGTTGTTTGGGAATTTGATCATTTTTAGGGTTTGTTATAAGGTGTTTTGTATGTTTAGGGGTTTTTGGTTTTAGGAGATTTAAATGTGTTAGTTTTTTTAGGTTTATTATAGTTTATTCAATGTTTTGGGGGTTTTAAATTTTTAGTGATTTTGGTGAATTTCAATATTTTTATGGTTTTTTAATTTTTTAGATTTTTAGGATTTTTAGAATCCACTTGTTTTTTTTGGGTTTTTATATTTTTTAGAATTTTTTTATGCTTTTATAGTTTTTCAAAGTTTTTTACAATTTTTTGGGTTTAAAAGGTTCTTAGAGTATTTAGTGGTTTTCGAGTTGTTATGGTTTTTAGGGGTTTGGGGGTTTAGGTGTTTTTAGTGTTTTTGATATATTTTTATGGTTTTTTTCATTTTAAGGGTATATGTGTTTTTAGGTTTTTATGGTATTATTAGGGTGTTTTATGGGTTTTAGAGTTTATTAATTTTTTATTGATTTATGAGGAATTTTAATATTTTTATGGTCTTTAAGGTTTTTAAATAATTTTATGTTTTTATGGTTTTTATGAATTTTTTGGGGTTTTAGATTTTTTTTTTGTTTTTAGGGGATTTAATTATTTTTAGATTTTTTATTTTTTCTTTGGGATTTTCATGGTTTTTACTTTTTTTAGGTTTAAAGGAATTTTAAGTTTTTTTATGATTCTTATTTCTCTTAGGGTTTTTTGGGATTCTGAGGGGTTTTAGGGTTCTTTAGGGTTTTTAAGTTTTTTATGGGTTTTTTGGGTTTTTTTTTTTATAGAAATTTCCAAAAAAATCGAGTTCTCAAAATTTATCATGGTTTTAAAGATTTTTTAGATTATTGGGGTTTCTTAGGGTTTTTATGGGATTTTATGGGTTTTAGTGGTTTTTTGGTTTAAAGGAGTTTTTTTGTTTTTTACGATTTTTTGCATTTCTTATGTTTTTAATGGCTCTAAGAATTTTTAGGAATGTAATGTTTTATTAGTGGTTTTCAAGGATTTTGAGTTTTTATGTTTTTAGGGATATATTGGTGTTCTTTTGATTTTTTATTGTTTTTTTTTGTGTTTTTAATGATTTTTAGGGGTTTTAAGGATTTTTGGGTTTTTTTATTATTATGGGATGGTTTTCAAATATTTATGTTTTTAATGGGGTTTAAGATTTATAAAATTAGTTTAAGGGTTTAAAGGATTTTTATTATTTTATGATCATTATTATGGTATTTAAAGTTTTTAGGGTTTTTATGTTGATTATGTTTTTAAAAGGTTTTAATTTGGTTTGTGGTTCTTTTTTGGGATAGTACTTGTTTTTATTTTTATGTTTTTAGTTCTTTTTAGAGGTTTTGGGTTTTTAATGTATTCATAAGGGTTTCAGGGTTTTTTGGGTTTTTTGATTTAATTGATTTTATGTATGTTTAATATTTTATGTGTTTTTTTGGTGTCCATTGTTTTATAGATTTTTGGGATTTTAGGTTTTTCATGGTTTTAGGGTTTTTAGCCATTTCGGTTTTTTAATAGTTTTAGGTATTTTTAGTTTTTACTGATTTATTAGGGTTTTATGGTTTTAGTGATTTTTATGTATTTATATATTTTTAGGGGTTTTTTAGGATTTTATGGGTTTTTAAGAATTTTGGGGATTTTGGGTTTTTTATGGTTTTTAAGGGTTTATTTGTTTTGGGGTTTTTTATGTTTTTCTGTATTTAAAAGTTTTTTAAAATTTTTTATAATTTTTAGTGATTTAAATGTTTTTCAATGTTTTCAGTGCATTTTTATTGGGGATTTATGATTTTTAGGGTTTTTGGGTTTTTAGGGGTTTTAGTGATTTTATATTTTTTTTGAATTTTTATAGTATCTAAATATTTTTATATACTTAATGTTTTCTTATATATTATGATGTTTTTTTGGTTTAAATGTTTTTTGGTTTTTTTGATATTTTTTAATATTTTTAATTTTTTTAGGGGATCTATGGATTTTTCATGTTTTGGGTTTTTTTTGGGTTTTAGGTTTTTTATGAATATTTTGGGTTTTTTTAGGGTTTTAAGAGTTTTTATTATTTTTAATCTATTTAGGGTTTTTGAAGTTTTTTGAGTTTTAAGGTCTTTTTGTTCTTGACAATATTAAGGGTATTTAAGGTTTTTAGAGTTTTTATTTATATTTTAGGATTTTTATGTGTTTTAAGGTTTTGTAATGTTTTTAATGGTTTTTAATGTTTTAAGGGGTGTTTCATGGTATTTAAGGGTTCTTATGTTTTCATGATTATTTTGTAAATTTTATAGTATTTTTTGGTTTTTAGGGGTTTTGGGGGTTTTAAGGTTTTTTTGGGATTTGTGGTTTTTAATGGTTTTCAAGGTTTTAGGGTCTTTTGTCTGTTTTTTTCATATATTTATTTTTTAGTGTTTTATGGTGTTTAGAGTTTGAAAATATTTTTAGGTTTTTAAATGGTTTTAATAGTTTTAGTTGGTTTTTAGGGTTTTATGTGTGTTTTGTGGTTTTAAGGGTTCAAGGGGTTTTTATGATTTTCAGGGGGTTTGGTTTTTAGTGATTTTTATCCTTTCTGTTTTTTTTGGTACTTTTTTGTATTTCTATGGTTTTTGGGGTTTTTAGGGGTTTTAATGTTTTAAGTGGTTTTGGGGTTTTAGGGTCATTTAGGGTTTTATGGATTTTTCAGAGTTTTGGGGTCTTTTAGGGTTTTTTTGTTTGGGGGGGTTTTTAGGGTTTTATGGTTTTTTAGAGTTTTTAACATTTTTAGGGGTTGAAGGGTTTTTATAGGTTTTATAGGTTTTTTATGGTTTTATGGGTTTTATTGTTTTTATGGGTTTTAGAGGTTTTAAGTTATTTAGGTTTTTTTGATATTTTAGGGGAGTAGTGTTTTTCAAGTATTTAGGCATTTTTATGGTTTAAAAAATGGCCTTTTGGGGTTTTAGATTGGTTTGTATTTTTTAGAGGTTTTAATGCTGTTATGGTTTTTTAATATTTTTTTGTAACATTGGGGTTTTTAAATTTATTAGTGTTTTTATGGTTTT
The DNA here is from genome assembly GCA_963277665.1 of Viscum album. Classification (NCBI taxonomy): domain Eukaryota; kingdom Viridiplantae; phylum Streptophyta; class Magnoliopsida; order Santalales; family Viscaceae; genus Viscum; species Viscum album. The sequence goes on along the minus strand of OY728141.1, from coordinate 1,009,686,125 downwards.
TAATGTATTTTTTAATTTTTAATATTTTAGGGGGGTTGGTTTTTATGGGCCTTTCACGGTTTTTAAGGTTTTTTTAAAATTTTCATGGATTTTAAGTATTTTTTATATTTTTTCTGGTTTTTTGGTGTTTTTTAGGTTTTAAGGATCTCCAGGGTTTTAGGAATTTTTACGGTTTTATGGATTTATAGGGGTTTAAAAGGTTTTTAGTTTATTTTGTGGGGTTTTAGGGTTTTTATGCTTTTTTGGGTGTTTTAATGTTTTGATGGAATTTTATAGGATATAGTGGGTTTTCGAAGTTTTTTATGCTTTCATGGATTTTAAGGGTTGTTTTATTATTTTTATGGTCTTTAGGGATTTTAAGGGGCATTATGGTTTTAATAATTTTTAGTGGCCTTAGAGGTTTTCATGTTATTTACTGTCTTATTATTTTAAAGTAATTTTTAATCTTTTTAATGGGTTTTAAGGTTTTTTAGAGTTACATCAAAAAAATAATGTTTTAGTGTTTTTAGAGTCTTTATAGGGTTTTAGGGTTTTATGGGTTTTTAGGGTTTTAGAGGGTTGTATCGTTTAGAGGGGTTTTCAGGGTTTTAGGGTTTTTTATGTTTTTATGGAATTTCATGGATTTTTAAAATTATTATGGGTTTTATGGGTTTTAGGATTTTATGGATTTTACTGGCCTTATGGTTTTTCATTGTTTTTTTTATTTTTATTTTTTTCATGGTTTTTTAGAATGTTATTGGTTTTTCTGTTTTTTAGTAATTAGTGTTTCAAGGTATTTAATAGTTTTTAACATTCTTTGGGGTTTAATGTTTTTATAATGTTCTTATAGTTTTTTATCCGTTTTTATGGATTTTTATTGTTTTTGAGGGTTTTAAGGATTTTTATGGTTTTCAAGGGTTTTAGTTTGTTTTTTATTTTATTTGGTGTTTTTAGGGATTTCGTAGCCTTTTTATTGTTTTTCGGGGTTTTTTTTGGGTTTTATGGATTTTGAGGGATTTTTGGGTTTTACTAGGTTTTTAGGGTTTTAATGGTCTTTTAGGCTTATAGGGTTCTTTTAATTTATAGGGTTTTTTTGAAGTTTTTATGGTTTTAAGATTTTTTAATATTTTTTGTTATTTTTTTGGGATTTTATGATATTTTATTGTTTTGTGGGTATTGGTGTTTTTTTTCTTTTTTAGGGATTTTATGTCTTTGAATGGGTTTTCATGGTATTTATGGGATTTTATGTTTCTAGGGATTCTTAGGGATTTTTTAGACTTTTTCAGGTTTTAATATTTTTGTGTTTTTCGTGATTTTGATTGATTATATGGGTTTTCAAGATTTAGAGGGGTATTATGGATTTTTAGGGTTCTTAGAGTGTTTTAGTGATGTGGGTATTTTTTTTTGTGTTTTAAGGTTTTATAGTTTTTATAGTTTTGTAACATTTTTACGGTTGAATTGTTTATTAGTGATTTTAGTGGGTTTTATGGTTTAAATTGGATGTATAGTTTTATAAATTTTTTATGGGTTTATGCTTTTATAGTTTTTTGGGGTTTTCTGGGTTTTTTTTGGGTTTTTTGGGATTTGAAGGAATTTATGGGGTTTTCATGGTTTTTAGGGTTTTTAGGGGTTGATGGATTTTTTTTTTGTTTTTTTTTGAGATTTTGTGGAATTTAGAAATTTTAGTGGTTTTGACGGTTTTTAGTGTTTTAGTTTTTTTAGTGTTTTTATGGGATTTTAGGGGTTATCAAAGTTTTAGGGGTTTTCATTTTTTATGTGGTTTTCAGGATTTTAGGTGGTTTTACATATTCAGACATTCTAAAGACTTTTTTAGTATTTTAAGAATCTCAGAGTTTTAGGATTTTTGGGGATTTTGTGTTTTTTTACCGTTTTAAGAAGTTTTCAGGGATCTTTAGGTCTTTTGGTTTTATATTTTTTATGAGTTTTTAAGGGTTGTAATATTTTTTTTTAACAGTTTTTGGAGTTTTAAGGTTTTTTATAGTTTTTAGTGGGCATTTTTGGGTTTTTAATTTTTTCTATATTTTTAGGGATTTTTATAGTTTTCAAGTGTTTTTTATAGTTTTTAGAGTTTTTTAAGATTTCAATGATTTTAATGGGTTTTTTATTATTTTAATTGGTTGTCCGACTTTTAAGGGTTTTTATGAATTTTGATGTTTTTATGTTTGTTCAGGGATTTTATGGTTATTAGGGATTTCATGGGTTATATGGTTTTTTGGGTTTTTAGATATTTTTTAGATTTTTATTGTTTTTAAGGTTTTTTATAGTTTTTTAATCATTTTTATAGTTTTAAGGAGTTTTTAATCATTTTTAGCAGTTTTTAGGGTTTTTATTGGTTTTTAGAATTTTTTATGCTTTAGGGATTTTTATGGTTTCCATTGGTTTTAGGATTTTTTATGTGTTTAGGGATTTTTTGTGATTTTTCCTAATTTGTTTATTAAGGGAATATTTAGTGTTATTATTGATTTTGGGGGTTTTAAATATTATTTAGGGTTTTGTGGGTTTTGTGGGGGTTTTAGGGACTTTTTGACTTGTTTGGGTGGTTTCAGGTCCTTTTCAATTTTTTAGCTGTTTTACGGGTTTTATGGATCTTTTTAAATAAAATGATTTTTATGGGTTCTTACACGTTTTTTTTGATTTTAGGGGAGTTAATGTTTTCTATTGCCTTTTATGGAATTTATGGAGTTTACATTTTTAGTGATACATAAAAAAGTTATAATTTTTATGGATTTTTGGGGTTTTTGTGCTTTTTGTGCTTTTAAGGGTTTTTGGGATTTTCTGTATTATTAGGTTTTTATGGTTATTTTTTCTTTTTTGTTTATTTTTTTGAGTATTTTAGGGTTTTTGAGGTTTATTAGGATTTTCATTGGGTCCTTGTTGTATTTGTGAATTTTTAGGGGTTTTATAGTCTTTAGGAGTTTTTATGAGTTTTAGGTGTTTTTTCGAAGATTTTTTGGGTTTCTTTCGTTTTGAGGGGGTTTTAGTATTTTTATAGTTTTTTGGGTTTTTTGGGTTTTTTTGTGTTTTTTAGGGTTTTATGAATTTCTTAAGTTCTTTATTATTTTTAGGGTTTAAAAGGGATTTTAAAGATTTTAGTGGTTTTTAGGGTTTTTATAGGTTTTTATGGGTTTAAGGTTTTTGGGTGTTTTAAGGACTTCAAAGGTTTTTTGGTGTTTTAGGGTATTTTTATTTTTTCAGGCATTTTTAGAGCTTGATTAGGATTTTAGGATTATTAGGTTTTTTTCGGGATTTTAGGGTTTTTGAGTGGTTTGGGGGTTTTAGAGGTTTTTAGGTGTTTTTGGGGTTTTTTATTTTTTTACTATTTGTTTAGGTTTTTAGTGTATTTGATAATTTTAGGGGTTTTAATGTTTTTGTGTTTTAAATTGGTTTTTTGGGTTTTTTTGGTTTTTTTGGTTTTTATGGTTTTTATGGATTTTAGGGGGTTTTATTGTTATCAAGGGGTTTCATGGTTTTTTTAGTTTTTCTTATTTTGAGGATTTTGACTGATTTATTTATGATTTTTATTGTTTTTATATTTGTTATTGTTTTTATGGATTTTATGGATTTTGGTTTTTTTTAGTGTTTTTTAGTATTTTTTTGGTTTCTAAGGTTTTATTTTATTGGAGTTTTTATTTGTATTTTTATTTTTCATGATTTTAATGGTTTTAGAGTTTTTAAATATTTTAGGAGTTATAAGGGTTTTTATAGATTTCAGGACTTTTATATTTTTTATAATCTTTTTGGTTTTTATGGTTTTAGGGGTTATTATGTGTTTTAAAAGGTTTTAGGGGTTTTTATTCTTTTTTTATTTTTAGATATTTTTTAGGATTATTATTGTCTTTATGGGTTTGAGTTTTTTTTTTCAATGGTTTTTAGAATTTTTTGAAACACTTAAGAGTTTTACGGGGTTTTAGATTTTTTAGTTGGATTTTAGTCATTTTATTGGTTTTTATGGTTTTTATGGTTTATAGTGGTTTTATGTTTTTTAAATCTTTTTAAGGGTTTTAGAGTTTTTACATTTTCCCGTGTTTTTTGGATGCTTATTTTTCATTTTTACAATTTCTAGAAGTTATAAGGGTTTTATGAATTTTCAAGGTTTTAGGTGTTTTTATGGATTTTTTTTATTTTAGGGTTTTTTGGTTTTTTGGGGTTTTTAGTTTTTTTAGGGTGTTATGTTTTTTAGTGTTTTCAAATATTTTTAGGGGTTTAATGGGTTTTTATAGTTTTTAGTGAGTTTTTTTGGGGTTTTATGGTTTTTAATTTTTTTAGGTGTTTTTATTATTGGTAAAGGTATTTCAATGATTTTATTAATTTTTATATTTTCATCAAATTCTATCTATTTTTTAGTATTTTTATGTTTTTATGGGTTTTTAGGGTTTTTAGGTGTTTTATATTTTTTTGGTTTTGGGTTTTTTTTATGTAGTGTTTTTAGGAAATTTTAGTGATTTTAGATTTTCTTAAAATTTTGAGGGTTTTTAATGGTTTTTAGTGTTTTTAGTGGGTTTTTTAATTTTTATCTATATTGTGGGTTTTAAAGGTGTTTTTTGAATTTAATGGGTTTTTCAGCATTTTTCATTTTTTTTATTTTTTCCAAGATATTTAGGTATTTTTTATGGTTATATGGTTTTTATAATTCATTTAGTTTTTAGGGATTATGAGGATTTTATGGGTTTTTAACATGTTTAGGTGTTTTATGGTGTTTTGTGGTTTTAGGGATTTTTTTAGCGATTTATAGGTTTTTTAGTTTCTTTAAACATTTTTAGCTATTTAAATGATATTTAAGGTTTCTATGGGGTTTTAAGGGAATTAATTTTTTTAGTATTTTATCAATTTTTATGGTTTTCAGTGATTTTTCAGGGTTTTTAGATTTTTTTTTATTTATCTGATATTTTTAGATCATTTTATTATCAAATGGTTTTTAGGGTTTTTATGATTTTAAGGTATTTTAAGGTTGTTTATAGGACTTTAATGATTTCAGGTGTTTTTTGGGTTTTTATAGATTTTAGTGGAATGTGGTTTTTATAGGTTTTTATATATATTTATGGTTTTATGGGTTTTATGTCATTGAGTGGGTTTTAAGGGTTTATATGATTTTTATTATTTTTAGATATTTTTAGTTTTTTAGGATATTTATAATTTTTAAGGTATCTATGTTTTTTATAGATTTTTTAGGTTTTAGGATTTTTATGGATTTTTAATGATTTTACAGTTTTAGGTATTTTATTGTTTTTTTGGGGTTTTGAATATTTTTTATTTTTTTACATATATTATGGTGTTGTAGAGTTTTTTAACATTTTTATGGGTTTAAAGGGTTTTAGTGTCTTTAGTGGTTTTTAGGGTTTTTATAGGTTTTCTAGTTTATTAAGATTTCAGTGTTTTAAAGGGTTTTTTTTTCAATGTTTTTTGATTTTATGGATTTTTAGGGTTGTTTTTGTTTTTTTTTTTGGTTCTTATGGGTTTGTAGATTTTTTTTGGGATTTTGAGGGTCTTTAAGGTTTTTCGTGGTTTTCTAGGGTTTTTATGGTTTTTGAATTTTTTTGAGTTTTTAGGGTATTTAAGGTTTTTTAGAGTTTTCTAAAGTATATTTGGATTTAATGGGAATTTATAGTTTTTAGTGGTTTTTATTGGTTTTTAAGATTTTTTAATGTTTTTAGGGTTGTTTTGTTTTTAGGGGGTGTTAGGGTTTTTAAAATTTTTAATGATCCTTGGTGATTTTTTAGGATTTTTGTTGTTTTTAGGGATTTTAAGGGTTTTTGGATTTATGTGTTTTAGGGTTTTTATGGTTTTTATGGTTTTTATGGTTTTAATAGTTTATTAGTATTTTAGGGTTTGTAGGGTTTTTAGAGTTTTCATTTCTGTTTCAAGGGTTTTTAGTCATTTTTGGATTTATAGTTTGTATGTATTTTTATGATTTTTGAAGGTATTTATGGGGGTTTTGTGGTTTTCAATGTTTTTTCAGGTTTTTTTGGGGTTTTTGTTTTTTCAGTGATTTTTACAGATTTTTTAGTATTTTATGGTTTTAGGGTTTTAGGGTTTTTAGGTATTTTGAGGGGTTTTAGGGGTTTTCAATGGTTTTTATAGGTTTTTAATGTTTTTATGTTTTTTTTGGGTTTTTATAGGTTTTTAATACTTTTATGGTTTTGAGGTGTTTTAAAGATTTTAACATTTTAAGGTTTTATAAGGTTTTTTATATTTTTTCTTGGGTTTTTAGGGTTTTAGGGTTTTTTTAGGTTTTCAAGGGTTTTGATGTTTTAATGTGTTTTTAGTGTTTTTATGGATTATTTTCATTTTCAGATCTTTAGGGATTTTTTTTTATTTTCATGTTTTTTGGGATTTTTAGGGTTTTAGTGATTTTGGGGGGTTTTAGGGTGTATAGGGTTTTTAGGGTGTTTATGGTTTTATGTTTTTAAGGGGTTTATGGTTTTTTGAATTTGTTTTTGGTTTAAATGAGTTTTTTTATAGTTTTCCAAAATTTTATGGGATTTTAGAGTTCTTATTATTTTTAGGAACTTTTAGGGGTATTTCATGGGTTTTATGGTTTTTAAAATTTTTGAATTTTTTTGGATTTTTTAGGATTTTTATAGTTTTGGGGATTTTTAGGCTTTTAGGAATTTTATGAGTTTTTATGGTTTTTCATGGTTATTATTGTTTTAGTATCTTTTGGTTTTTAAAGTCCTTTTTGGTTTTTTTGTGTTTTTATGGTTGTAAGGTTTTTGAGAGGTTTTAAGGTTTTTTAGGGGTTATAGGGTTTTATTATTAGTTTTTTGTGGTTTTTATGTAAGTTGTTCATGGTGAAATAATATTCATAAATTAGGTAAGAGGATTGTGGATATAGTTTGGGGATATGTAGTAGATTATGGGTTTGGATTATGGAATCATGTATCCAACCAACTTTATATAGAGCATGACCTACTACTTAGACAACACAATCAAGGGTGAGATGTGATCGTCAGTCTACACAATAATGTACTTGGGTTGAGGAATAAAATTGGGGGCTTTGCGGTCTTGGATCACCAATATATCTTTTAGTTTGACAGTGTAATAATACACCAGAGTAAGGGAATAAAGTAATTATCCTCATAGTTCATATAATAAACTCATAGAATTTATGAAATGAAAAATTCCATGAGAATACAATTCCATGGGGTCTACTTATAGCTAAGGGGAGACACAAAATGTAATGGGTATAATAACATAAATTCATAAATTGTATTCCAGTATTGTCTAATTAAATTAAAATTGAAAAGTTCTAATAATGTGTTTTTTGAAAAACCCTCACATGTCATTCCACCCATAGCCCCCGATATTTGACATTGAGTACCTAGCCCACCAGATCCAACTTTGGTGTCAAAAGTGCTATTCTAAAATATCCATGTGAGAAAGGCTTCAAGAATTCATTAAAAAAATTTGGACCCAGATTAAAACATCTTGGTTGGGATTAAATAATTGAGGTAATTTGATGATTTTCTATATTCATGAAAGGTGATATCCATTAGGTCTTTAATAAAGGGAGACATATTTCCATTATATAATTCAAACTCTCTAATCTCCCTCAGGTCATCCAGACATGAAAATAAAAATCTTACTCCCAATAAATTGACTATGTGTCCTCATCATGGTTCTCATTATCCTCTTCCTCTTGAAATTGATTCATCCTCAACACTTTATCCTCTGCAACAAAAAATTAGAAATATTAGAAACATTGAAGGTGGAAATTTCACCATACTCATTGGGTAAAGCTATCCTGTATGTATTTTTTTCAATATTTTCAATCACTCAAAAAGGTCCTCCTCCTCATAGCATGATTTTTTATTTCCTCTTGTAAAGAAATATCCCCTATTGCATATAAATCCAGACTAAATAATCATTATCGAACTACACTTTCTTCCGATCCTTTTTTTCATGATCAAAGTATTTTTGGGTCATTATCTCAATATTTTCCATTACATTTTCATGTAGTTTCTTGATGAATTCTTACTTCCTTTTCACATCAATATTATTTGTTTACTACTTTAGAAAAGGGACTATATCAATAGGGGAAATGTGGTTAATTCCACTAAAATTTAAATGGATAATATTGAGTAGTGTAATTCATGACTCTTTTATATGTGAATTCTACACGTGGATGAAAATCCTCCAAATTCGTAAGATTATTCATAATAATTTTCCAAAAAATGAATGATAGTTTCTAATTCTCCACCTCTATTTTTTTGTAACTATTTGCAGATAAAAATTTGTAAGGAATAATAAATTTTTACCTATTTTTCTCCATAAAGTCATCCCAAAGTAACTAAGGATTTATGTGTCTCTATCTGACACAATCATCGTACGAATTACTTGGGTTTTGACTACTTCCTAAATGACAATAGTTTCTATGTTAGTGTCATAATTTTTTTTTTGAAAAGAAATAAAATGTGGCATTTTATAAAACCAATCCACCACAAAAAAAAAGATTATATCCCAAACATTTTCCTTAGTAAACACAAAATAAATTCCATTGATATATAATCCCAAGGGTTTTTGAGGATTGGGAGAGGATGATATAATCCATGTGATTGTCGATTATATTTGGATTTATGGTATACAAGGAAATTTTCCACAAATTTTTCAACATATATAGACATCCTAAGACAATAAAAAATATCAATAGAAACACTAATTGTTTTTGATAAAATGAAATGTCCCATTATCCCACAATAAATTGACCACCCAAGTAACCATAATTAGATAAATCATTGTTTAATAAAAATCTTATAACTCTGGAATAAGAATCGACATTTTAATAATAAATTTTTTACAATTAAATTTCACTTTACAGTGACCATAAGGTTCACTGAAATGGCTATCAGTGGAAAATAAATCCTTAATGTATTTAAAAATAAGAATTTTAGAATCTATCTTGGATAATAAATAACTATACATGAATTTTTATAATACATAATATTTTATTTAACTGTTTTATACATGATGTGATATGGAAATGATTCAATTATTTCTAGATATCTTTCATGTCTCCAAGTTAATTTATGTAGGATCCAAAGTTATTTAAGATAATAATGATCAGAATGAATGACAATTTATTTTTTCCAAAGATAATGTTTCTGAGTTTACATTAATCTAAAAATTCCATTAAACTATTTTTCATATGTATCATATTTTAGAGTATTTTCATTTTACTTCTCACTAAAATAATAAATATGCTTACCTTCTTGATTTAGTTCTCCTCCAAAACTAATTCCTCTTACATCACATTCAATTTTATATTTGTTACCAGCGTATGGGTGTGTATTTATTGGTTCATGGGGTGATTATCTCCTAGAGATCATGGAAATATTTATCTTGTGTTTTCCCCACTTAAAAGGAACATTCCTCTTTGTTAATTCATTTAATGGTGCTGCTAGTGTGATTAATTCCTTCACAAATATCTTATAGAAACATTAAATCCCATGGAATCTTATTACATATCCAATGAAGGTCGGATTCAGCCACTCCTTAAAGGCCTTTATCTTCTCAATATCTACCAGAACTCCATAACCACTTATCAAAAATCCCAAGGGAAAAATTATCAAGGAAAAATTCACAATTTATAATGTTTAAAAAAAAATTCATTTCTTAACACCACTATGACTCTTGTTTAGTGATCTACACGTTATTCTAAAGTCCTAATATACTCCAAAATATCATCAATGTGAACTACCTAAAATTTTCTAATATATTCACATAAGAAAATATTCACTAACCTCATAAATGTGTTGTGTGCATTTGTGGTACCAAAGGGTATTACTAACCATTTATAATGTCCATATTTTCTATTAAATTTAGTTTTCCACTCTTATCCTTTTTTATCCTAATATTATGGTATCCAATTCTTAAATCATTATATTTTTGAAAATATTAGAACCATTTAACTCATATATAATATCATCTAACATAGTTATAGGATGAAGATACCATAATATGACCTTATATATGGCTCAACAATAAATTCACATTCTCCATGTTTTTTCCTTCTTGGGAACTAGAAGAACTGGTAAAACATAGGGACTATGTAACTCTTTGATATATCGAACATCCAAAAAATCCTAAACATTCCTTTTTATTTCATTTACCCCCTCTAGATTGGTGTAATATGTAGGTCATTTCAGTAGTGATGATTTAGGTATGAGGTAAATTTGATTCTTAAAACATCAAATTTATGGAAACTCATGTGGCACAACTTTTTGAAAATCATCATCAAATTCCTTAAAAAATGACTGAAGACATGTTTCAAAGGAGATGTTAAGTCATTAGTGTTCAATATCACCACTTTATACATATGTACTAAATGGGTTTTTTAGAAATCAATTAATCCTACCATTGTATTTTTTTCTGACATCACTATTTTCTACCCCTTAAATATTTTTTCCTTCGCGATTTTCCTTTGACCTCTATTTTGTTTCTTCTCTCATTTTCTCTCTTTCCATAATTCTACCATTTTTTATTTTCCCTGTTTTTTTTCTCATCATCCATTTTCCTTTTTTCCCTCAAAATGTGGTCTTAAAAAAACGTGGGACACATGGATGTGGATTATAACTTCCCCTCATATAATAAAATGGTGATGTTTCAAAAAACCATCATGGGTAACACATCGATCATACTACCATGATAGATCCAAAAGAAAATGGCACTCTTTCATATGAAAAATATCATGAAAAATATCATTCTTGTATTTACCAATGGGGAATAATAAAATCACTAATTTGATATCCTTCACCTCTCCAAAATCATTCAACCACAGAATTCGATATGGATTTTGATTCGTCAATGTTTGAATTCCCAACTTCTCCACCATCTCGGTGATTGCTATATTTCTAAAGCTTCATCCATCAATAATAACACTGCATAACTTCCCATAGATCCTAAATCATGTATATAAAAATTTCCCCACTTCCCCTTCTCTTAAATGGTTATTTCTCATATAGAACTATCATAGTGACATGAATATCACCATCTTCTACAAATTATCCATTATCAATTTCAGGGGATTCTTCCTCCTATGATATCTCACCATCGATCTCCCATTCTCCATACTTTTTATGGTCATATTGCATCATTTTGTGAGTTCACTATAGATGTGACCCCTTCCTTGACATTTGAAGCATCAAATATCCCGATTCTTTATTCTGTTAGTCTCAACTTTAGGTTTAATAGGCTAAAGAAATACCTTGTAACTTCTATGATCAATCACCTATTTTTCATTTTATGGTTTCCTAATATTCATCCTTGAATTTCTCCATGAAGTGAAATGGGAGTGATTTTCCTCATTTTCTCCTAATATTTATTTTTTGTTCGATCATGGTTGATTGGTCGATTATATCTTTTATCTCCACATGGATGTACATCTCTACTTTATTGGAAATCTCTCGAATGAACACTTATAAAAACAATTCTATGGTTGCCTTAATATCCTCCTAGTTGTTTGCTCAGATCATAGAAATATGAATCTACATATAGAAATCTTCAAAAATCTTACTTGCTTGTATGAGGTGTCGATTCTTGTTGTATAGATATATATGGTATTGAGAGGGAACAAACCTATTCCTCAGATAAAACATCATATCCTCTCAAGTATATATAAGAAATCCTCCATATTGTGATCTCTCCTTTTGAACTTGATACCACTATATTAATGCATAGTCAATGATTTAAATGGCATACATTTTTACATTTTTCTTCTCAAAATATGTTTGATAAGAGAATACTTGAAAAATATATATATCTCATTCCTTTTATACTTCCAAATCACTTTTCCCTTGAAATAAAGGGACCAGAACGTTGATACCTATATGGATTTATCCATCATGTGGTCTTCTTTAGACACCTCTAGGTTAGTGGAACATCCTCCTCCATTTTGGGATATCCTGAAAATCCTCATCAATGTTCTTTATCTCCTCCTCCATGATGTGGGGTAACCATCGTGTGAGAGTGTGTTGTGGGTTTTCATGGGTCATCCTTAGGCTTATGTGATTCTATATGATTTAAATCCTCTCACATAGCAACTGTAATGTTTATCAATGGTATTCTTGAAATTACTCAAAAAAAGATTTCATTTAGATTGGTTAAGCTTCTAGTTTGGTAGAACTAATTTGACATCCTACATTATTAGCATGAGAATTTTTCTTCTTATGATCTTATACTATGATATGTAACACAAGAACAAACACACATGGGGAGAAACATACAAAATTATACACACAAAATTCCACATGCAAAGATACACACACACACAATGTATACACTCACATGAAAATATATACACACTCATGAAAAAAAGGATAAACAGTCGCACATGCAATATTAACACAGTCAAACACATAAGATATATGGATGCACAAACACAAGGATGCACACTCAAACATGAAATACATACACACACACACACAATTATACACACTCACTCATGAAAGATATACAAACTCTCACACATAAGGATACAATCTCACACACATAAGATATACAGACTCATGCACATAAGGATACACACTCACACATTCAAGATACACACACACAAAAACACAAGGATACACATTCATGGGTATTTTTTATTATTTTTCTCATAATTAAACACTTAATTTAAATCCCAATATCTTATAAAATCAAATACCTTGTTTAGGGAGATCACATGTCACAAATACTTATCAAATCATGATTTTTTTTGGGTTTGGTTTAACACATCCTTTTTATTTAGTAAAGGCATTACAAAATGATAGAGTGTGGAAAAGAGGGAAGAAGATATGGAAAAATGTTAGAAAACGGTGTGTGGGTGTAATAATAATGGTTTTATCCAATTATACATGATAAGAAAAATAAATAAAAAATATGAGCCAACAATGGAATGGTATAGAAGTAAAATTATGGGGAAAATGATGTATGGAAATAACAAGTTCTAATATTTTAAATCATAAAAAAGTAATTGTATTTTTTTCGTTTTTCAAATATAACTCAAAATATTATTTCGTAGTATGTTAATGACCAAGATGATGAATGAAATGTAAGATTAATTTTTTTTAAATCACTTAATGAAAGGATGTTATTAGTTTTGAAAAACAAAAAATGTTGAGTTGAGAGAATTTTAATTTTTCTAGATAGAAATGACATATATTTAATTAAGTGAAAAAATAATATTTATAAATAATTTTAATAATGTAATATATTATAATATTTCACAACATTTGCTAACTATAGAGGTTTTTAAAGGAAAAATGGTTTTTTAATGGGTAATAAGGAATGATTAGATGGGTAATGAAAAAATGGAATGGATAAAAGATGATAAATGCCTAACATTTAAGTCAGAGATCTGATACCAACTAATGTGAGAAGATCGAGGTGGCCTAATATTCACGGTGTAGGTAAGTAAATAAATGATAGAGTTTTGGGATAATTAATGGATCATGGGTTTGGATTATTGACGGAATTACAAAACCAATTATATATAGATCATGACCTAATACATAGCAACTCACAAAGGGGAGTGATTTCATAACCAATCCTCACAACAAAGAATTTGGGTTGAGGAATGAAATTGTGGGATTTTGGATCATTGATCACCAATCAAACTTTTATACTAACATGGAAAAAATAAACCCAAGGAAGGGAAGAAAGTAATTACCCTCATAATGTAAATAATAAAATAATAAAGTTTCACTAATGTAATATTTCATGAGAAATAAATTCCATGGGATAGATATTTATATCCAAGGGCTGACATAAATGATTTAGGTTATAATACCCTAAATAAATAATTAATTTTATGATCATATAACATTACATTCAAAAATATAAAGTCCCACAATGTCTTTTTTAGAAATTTAGAACATGTGTTTCCACCCTTAGCTCACTAGATTTGACTTTGAGTACCTTTCCTGTCAGATTTGAATTTGGTGTCCAAATATACCATTATAAAATATACATGTTGGAAAGGATTCCAAAATTCAAGAAACCATGTGGTAAAATCATTAAACATCATGTTTGGGATTGACTAAGTGAGATAATAGGCCCATTTCCTCCATCCATGATATATGAGATTCATTAGGCCTTTAATGAAACAAGATGAGTGTCTATTGTTGAATTAAACCTCTTTAATCTCCCTAGGATCTCTGGGCCATGAAAATCCAACTCCTCCTCCTGGGAAATCAACTACGTTTCTTCTATATTGTTCTCATCATGTTTCCATGTTTTTTATGGGTGTATATGGATTTTATGGTTTTTAGAGGATTTTATAGTTTTCAAAGGGGTTTCAAGTTTTTCATTTTTTTATTGATTTTAGGGATTTTAAGATTTCCATGGTTTTTAGGGTTTTTATTGATTTTGGGGTTTTATGGGTATTCAGGGTTTTTTAGTTTTTTATATTTTTTATGGGTTTTTGGGGGTTTTTTAGATTTTTTTAGTTTTTAGGGTTTTAATGGTTTATTAGATTTTTTTAATGTATTTAGGGGTTTAAAAATCTTTTACTGTTTTCAATAATTTTTAGGATTTTTATAGATTTTTTTTTATTGTTTTTAGGGTGTTTTATGGTGTTCATGGGGATTTTATGGATTTTTGGTTTTTTTACATTATATGGTGTTTTAAGGATTCTCCGGATTTTTTTAGTTTTTATGTTTTTTTATTTTTTTAGGATATTGAGGGTTTCTAGAGTTTAATGGTTTTATATGCTTTTATGATTTTTATGGGTTTTTTAGTTTTTATGGTTTTTAAGTTATTTGGAATTTTTAGAGCTTTTTATCTTTCTAGGGGTTCTAAGGGTTTTTAGCGTTTTTAGTGTATTTTTAGTATTTTTATTAGGTTTTAGGGTTTTTTTATTTATAGTGGGTTTTACTATTTTAGAGGAATTTTTAGGGTTTATATGGTTTTTTAAATTTTCATGGATTTAAAAAGATATTTTTAGGATTTAATGGTTTTTAGGGATTTTAAGGTTTTCTGGGGTTTTGAGAGGTTTTATAATTTTTTAATATTTTTGTGGCTTTTGGGTTTCTCTGGTTTTTATGTATTTATTTATGTTTATGTTTACTTTTTTTGTTTATTTTTAAGTTTTTTTAAATATTTTAAATATTTTGGCGATTTACAATGTTTTTAGTGTATTTATTGGTTTTTTTAGGTTTTTATGGGTTCTAGGGTTAATAAAATTTTATGGGGTGCTATTGAATTTTTGATTTATGGTTTTTTACATTTATAGGGATTTTTAGGGGTTTTTTGGTTTTTTGGTTTTTTTGGTTATTAGGGAATTTGTAGAATCTAGGGAATTTAGGGGTCTTCATAGGTTTTAGGGTTTCTATAGTTTTTTTTGGGTTTTCAGTTTTTTTGAGTTTTTTATGGTTTTATGGTTTTAATATTTTTTAATGTTTATATAAGGGTTTTAAGGTTTTTACATTTTTTAGAAATTTATAGGGTATTGTGTATTTTTATGGTTTTTAAGGTTTTAGGGGATTATATGGTTTTTGGGGTTTTTTTTATTCTAGGGTTTTTTTTATTTTCAGATATTTTTAGGAATTTTTTATGATATTAGTGGGTTTTTAGGTATTTTAGGGGTTTCATGGATTCTTGTGTTTTTAGGGGTTTTCACAGTTTTTAGGGGGGTTTTTTTTTTATTTTTACGTTTTTTTGGGTGTTTTTGTTTTTTTGAGTTTGTACTCCTTTAAAGGTTTTTATTTTTTATACAATTTTAGGGGTTTAATAATTTTTATAGTTTTTAGGGGTATTAGTTTTTTTCTATGGTTTTTGGTTTTTTAGGGTATTTAGTAATTTGTATGGTTTTTTATGGGTTTTAGGTCTTATGGATTTTTATATTTTAATGGTTTGTAGTGTGTTTGTAGTATTTTTATGTTTTTAGATTTTTTTATATTTTTTAGAGATTTAAAGGTTTTTATGGGTTTTCATGGATTTAAAGGTTATTTGTGTTTTTAGGGTTTTTTGAGTTTTTAGTTTTAAAGGGTTTTTAGTTTTTTAATGTTTTTAGGGAATTTAAGGGTATGCAAATTTTTATTGTGTTTTAGACCTTTTTAAGTGTTTTAGGGTTTTTAAAGATTTAGTTTTTTTATGGTTTTCATTGGGTTTTCAGGTTTTTTATGTGTTTTTATGTTTTTAGTGATTTTTTGTGATTTTTTTTGTTTTTATGGATTTATGGTTTTTATAGATTTTAGTATTTTTTATGGGTTTAAGTGGTTGTATATATTTTAAAGTTTTTAGGAATTTTTGAGTTTTACGGTTTTTTTAGGGTTTTTTGAATTTTTTAGGGTTCTCATGTTTTAAGAGTTTTTTTACCAATTTAGGGGTTTTATGGGTTTTAGAGTTTTTAGTGGTCTTATGGTTGTTATGGGTTTTTTAGATTTTCAAAGGTTTTTATGCGGTTTTGTTTATTTCATTGTCTTTTACGATTTTTTTATATTCATTGTTATTTTTAAGGTGTATTAGGATTTTTATGGTGTTTAAGAAATTATAGATTTTGAAGGGTTTAGGGTTTCTTGGGTTTTTTAGGGGTTTTAGTGTTTCTCTGTGTTTTTGTGGTTGTTTTTTTGGATTTATTTGTGGATTTTTTGGGTTTTATATGTTTTTATGGTTTTTAGAGTTTTTAATTTTTTTAGGGGTTTCAAGGGTTTATGTTTTTTTATTGGATTTAATGTTTTTATGGGTTTTATGGTTTTTGGGGTTTTTCATGGTTTTTAGGAATATTTACACGTTAAAGGAGTTTTATAATTATTTTAGTGGTTTATGGTTTTTAAGGATTATAGGGTTATTATTCTTTTTAGATTCATTCATGGTATTTAATGTTTTTTGGGTTTTTTGGGTTTTTTGAGTTTGTTAAGGTTTTTAATGATTTTAGAGTTTTTAATATATTTAGGGGTGTTTAGGGGTCTTAGAGTTTTTTTGGGGTTTTTAGGGGTTTTGATTATTTTAGGGGGTTTTATGGTTTTAAGGGAGTCTTCTAGGTTTTTAGGGATTTTTATGTGTTAGGGTTTTTTTGGATTTTTAGGATTTTTTTTGGAATTTAGGGAATTCAGGTTTTTATGGATTTTGATGGGTTTTTGGGCTTTTCATGGTTTTTAGGGATTTTAGGATTTTTAGGGTTATAGGGCCAATCGTGTTTTTATTTGGATTTTGAGATCTTTATGGGTTTTAAGGTTTAATAGTGTTTTTAACATTTTATGGGTTTTAAGGTGTTTTAGATTTTTTCTAGGATTTTAGTGTTTTATTTCAGATTTTTGGGATTTTTATGGTTTGTAGGGGTTTTAATGGTTTTTGAGGGTTTTCAAGTTTTTTTATGTTTTCATTGATTTTTATGGGTTTTTAGGTTTTTTTAAGGATTTTAGGGATTTCGAGGGATTTTTTGGGGGTTTTCTTATTTTTTAGGCTTTAAAAGGATTTTATGGTATTTTTTTTGGTTTTCAAGGGGTTTTTTTTTGTGTTTTGTTTGTTTTTAGGGGGATATGTGTTTTTTATGGGTTTTTATGGTTTTTTGGGTTTTTTACATTTTTGTGGATTTTTTGGTGTTTTTTAGGTTTTTATGTATTTTAGGTTTTTATGGTGTTTATGTATTTTAATGATTTTTAAGGTTTTTCAGGGGTTTTTAGGATCATCATGGTTTTTAGGGTTATAATTTTTTTTTTGGTTTTTAAGTTTTTTTATTTTTTATTTTTTTATATTTTATGTTATTTAACATTTTTTGGGGATAAAGTGTTTTAGAAATTTTATTTTATTTATTAGTTATATGGTTTTTAGGGGTTTTTTTATGAGTTTTAGGGGTTTTATAGTTTTTGGGTTGTTTTTATGGTTTTTAGGGTTTTTTACTATTTTAAGGATTTTTAGGGATTTTATGGTTTTTATGTTTTTGAGGATTTTTTTTTGTTTTTGGGATTTGTAGGGGTTTTTGCGTTCTTTAGTTTTTTTAGAGTTTTTAGGGGTTTTTTTGGTTTTTTTTATGTTTTAGTATTTTTTTAGTTTTTTATGGTTTTATGTTTTTTCATATTTTTTTAATGTTTTTAGCGGTTTAAAGGTTTTTAAGTTTTCTAGTTGTTTTTAGGGGATTAGTGGGTTTTTATATTTTTTAATGGTATTTATGGTTTTTAGGTGTTTTATTGGGGTTTTTAGGTTTTTTAAAATTTCAGGGATTTTTAGGGAATTTGAGGGTTTCTATGGGTTTTATTGGTTTTTATGGTTTTTTTATATTTTGATAGTTTTTAGAGTTTTTATTGTTATTTAGTGATTTTAGGGTTTTTATAGTTTTTTGGTTTTTAATTTTTTTTAGTTTTTAGGGGGTTTATTGTTTTGTAGTGTTTTTTAATGTTTTATTTATTTTTATGGATTCTATGGTTTTTAATTGTTTTAAGGTTTTTATATGTTTTAGGTATTTAATTATTTTTGATGGTTTATGGGTTGCAAGGGGTTTTTAATGTTTTTAGGGGTTTTTTATGTTTTTAGGTATTTTTTAGACAATTCTACTAGTTTAATGGTTTTATGGTTTTTAATTTTTTTTATAATTTTATGGATCTTAAGGTTTCTTCTTGTATTTTAGGTTATTTAGGGGTTTTATAGTTTTGTGGAGTTTGTTTATTTTTTTAGGGTTTTAATTATTTTCATAGCTTTCAAACATTTTTACGGATTTAATGGGTTATTAGAGTATTTAGTGGTTTTATGGTTTTTAATTTTTTTAGGGTTTCTTAATGTCTTTAGGGATTGTATGGTTTTCTAGGTGTTTTCAATTTTTTTAGTTTTTTTTTACATTTTCAAGGATTGTTTGGGGTATTTTAGGGGTTTTATAGTTTTATAGTTCTTTAGTATTTCTAGGGATTTTGAAGGGTTTTATAGTTTTATAGTTCTTTAGTGTTTCTAGGGATTTTGAGGGGTTTATGTTATTTCTCGATTTTTTTTGGTTTTATGGGGTTTGGGGTTTTTAGTATATTTTTTATTTTTTAGGCAGTTTAGTGTTTTTACTATTCCTAGGGGTTTAGGGGTGTTAGAGTTTTTATTGGGGTTTTCATGTTTTTTGGGTTTCTAGTGTTTTTAGGGGTTTTTATTGTTTTAAAGGGTTATTTAAGGGTTTTATGGTTTTTTTCATTGAAATTTATTTTTGGGTGTTTTTTGGAATCTTATGGTTTTCAGTGTTTTTTAGGGTTTTATAGTTTTTTTATTTGGGTTTTTTTTTTATAGAGTTTTTTTAGTTTTTTTAGAGTTTTAAATCTTTTTTAAAGTTTTTAACATTTTTGGGGTTTTAAGGGGTTTTAGCGATTTTTAGGGTTTGTATGGGGTTTTATGGATTTTATGGATTTATAGTTTGTAAGGATAATTCAGGATTTTTATGCATTTTTTCATTTTATATTATTTTTATTGATTTTTAGGATTTTCATTGTTTTATGGATTTTTTTTAATTTTAACAAATTTGAATGATTTTTAGGGTTTTTATGGGTTTTTTGGTTTTTTATAGTTTTTTTTATGGTTGTAAAGGTTATGTACAATTTTTTAATGTTATTAGGAATTGGAAGGGTTTTTAGAGTTATTTGTGGGTTTTATGGTTTGAATGGTTTTCTAGGACATTTATGGTTTTCATGGGGTTTTCAAAGTTTTTTAGTGTTTTTACAATTTTAGAGATGTTGAGGAATTTTATGATTTTCATTGGTTTTTAGTATTTTTATAGATTTTGAGGGGTTGTGGGTTTTTCAGTTTTTTTATGGTTTTGATGGTTTTTTTGGGATTTTAGGGTTTTTTTATTTTTTAAGGGTTTCAAGTTATTTTTATGTTTTTAGTGTATATAAGTATTTTATAGGATTTTCAGTTTTTAATGGTTTTATTTTTTTATGAGGTTTTAGGGAATTAAAATATTTTTGGTGTTATTATGGTGTTCGTGGGGTTTTCATGATTTTTAATTATTTTTACATTTTTATAGATTTTTAGGTATTTTTGATGAATTTTACTATTTTAAGGCATTAATTTTTTTTCAGATTTTGTGAGTTTTTATTATTTTTATGGTTTTTGAGTTTTTAGTGTTTTATTGGGTTTTGTTTTATTTATTTTTTTATTTTTTCCTAGTTTTATGGTTTATATTTTTTAACATTTATTTGGTTATAAGGGTTTTAATGTTATTATTGGTTTTAGGGTTATTTTGGTTTTATGGTGTTTTTTAGGGTTTTTAATGTTTTTTATGTTATTAGTGATTTTAGAGATTTTTAAGGATTTTTTATGGTTCTTATGTTTTTAGGTATTTTAGGGATTATATGGACTTTGAGTGGGTTTAGGGGTTTTAGGTATTTTTTATGGGATTTTATTGTTTTTATGGTTTTTGGGCTTTTTTCATGTTTTTTTAAAGTTTTTGGATTTTTACAGTTTTTAATGTTTTATGGTTTTTAATGGGTTTTATAATTTTTAGTGGGTTTTATAGTTTTTAATGGGTTTTATGTTTTTTGAGTTTTTTATGAGTTTTTATGATTTTTAGTGTCTTGAGGGGTTTTTACGTTTTATGTGATTTTTAAGAATTATTAAGGACTTTTATAGTGATTAGTGTTTTTATGGATTTTTAAGGTGTATAAGGTTTTTAGGGTTTTTAGGGAACTTTGGGGGTTTTTCTAGGTTTTTAGGGTGTTGTTTTTTGATTTTTGGGTGGTTAATGATTTTTTTGATATTTAAACGTTTTTATGGGTTTTAAGGTTTCTTTTAAAATTTTATTAGATTTTTAAGAGTTTTATTTTTTTTTTGGGTTTCTATGGTTTTAGGGGTTTTTTGGTTTTTTGGTGGATTTCATGGTTTTATGGATTTTCACATTTTTCAGGAATTTTAGGGAAATTTACAGATTTTAATGGGTTTTGGGATCTTTTATTATCTTTTGGGATTTTTCGGGTATTATTATTTTTAGTTGTTTTATATTTTTGGATTCTTTATGGTTTTTTAGTGATTTCTGAGTTTCTTTGGGTTTTAATAGTTTTTATAATTTTTAACCATTTTTTGGTGTTTAAATGGTCTTTAGAGTTTAAGGGATTTTTAGGTTTTTAGGGTTTTGAAGATTTTTAGTGGTTTGTGGGTTTCAATAGGTTTTCAACATTTTTATGGTTGCTTAGATTGTTAGTTACTTTTTGTGATTTTTATGTATTTTTATTGTTCTTAGGGATTTTGAGTGGTTTATGAATTCTTAGGTTTTTTAAGGGTTTAGGGTTTTAAGTGTTTTTAATGGGTTTGTGTGTGTTTTTTTGGATTTTTTATGTTTTTAAGATTTTAAAGGTTTGTTTTATGAGTTTTTTATATTTTTAGTAGTTTAAGGGACATTCATGTATTTGTGAGTTTTTAGGGTTTTTATGGATTTTTTTGGGTTTTGAGGTTTCATGTGGTTTTAGCATTTTTTACATATATTTTAATTTTTACGATTTTTAAAATTTGTATGGTTTTATGGTTTTTAGGTATTTTTAGTGTTTTAATGCGTTTTTTGGGTTTCAAGGTATTTCTTGGATATTTTTGGGTTTTAAAGTGGTTTTAGAGTTTTTAAAAAAAATTAGGGGATTTAAGGGTTTTTATATTTTTAGTTGTTCTTTAGGTTTTTTATGCTATTCTATGGTTTTTAATTTTTTTTGGTTTTTATGGATTTCATCAGTTTGATAGGGTTTTTTACGGTTTTTAGGTTTTTTAGTATTTTTTGTGTATGGTACTTTCAATTTTTGAGGGTTTTATGGGTTTTAAGAGTTTTAAACCTTTATAGAGTTTTCATGATTTTTAGAGTTTTAATTTTGGTAGGATTTTTTGAATTTTTGGGATTTTTGAGATTTTAAGTCTTTTTATGGTTTTTTGGGATTTTTAGTGGCTTTAGGGTCTCATAGGTTTTTGGGGATTTTGGGGAATATATAATATTTTTATGGTATATATGTTTTTTCAGGTTTTTATGGATTTTAATGCTTTCTTGGGTTTTTATGGGTTTTTATGATTTTTAGATTTTTTAAGGTTTTTATGGTTTTTTGGGGTTTAGGGGTTATTAGGTGTTTTTTGGTTTTTCATTTTTTTTAATTTTATTCATGGTTTTAAGTGTTTTTAGTGTTTTTAGTGGTTTTTATACGTTATATTGTTTTTTAAGGTTACTAGTAATTTTTACGGTATTCAAATATTTTTTTAAGGTTTTTATAGTTTTTACGTTTTCATCATTTTGAGCTATTTTGAGGATTTTTATGGTTTATAAGGTTTTCAGTGATTTTAGGGAATTTTAGGGTTTTCAGTTTTTCAGTGTTTTAGGTTTTATGGAGGTTTATGGTATTTTTTTTTTGTTTTTTGGGTTTTTTAGTTTTTTAGGTTTTTAAAGGATTTTTATATTTTTAATGAGTTTAGGGTGTTTAGAGTTCTTATTGGTTTTTTTGGGTTGTTATGGGTTTTGTGCTTTTATAGTTTTTAGGGATTTTTAGTATTTTCTGTGTTTCTTTAAGGATTTTGGCATTTAAGGTTTTTAGTGTTTTTTTATTTTTATTGATTTCTGGGGGTTTTAGTTTCTTGGGAATTTTCATATATTTTAGGATTTTCAATTTTTTTAGGGTATTAGGTTGTTTAGTGTTTTTAGAGGTTTTAGGGTTTTTATGTTTTTTTGGGATTTGTGTGTTTTTCGGAGATTTTAGAGGTTTAATGTATTTAGAGTATTTAGTGGATTCTTAGTGGTTTTTTAGTTTTTTATGATTTTCATGGGGTGTTCGGGATTTTTAGGGGGGGGGGGGTTGGGGATTTTTAAGTAATTTATAGGTTTTTTATTGTTTTTGTGTTTTTATCAATTTTAGGGATTTTGAGGGGTTTTAGGGGTTTTAGTGTTTTTTAGGGTTTTATGTTATTTTTGGTTTTTATGTTATTTTTAATTTTTAACGTGTTTAAGGTTTTTTTAGTATTTTTAACATTTTTAGGAATTTAAAACATTATTATATTTTTAGCGGTTTTATACATTTTTTTTGGTTTTTTGATTTTCAAGGGTTTTTTATGGATTTTATGTTTTTCTACTTTTACCGGGATTTTTTTGGAATTTTAAGATATTTAGGATCTGGGGGGTTTTTTGTTTTTTTATTTTGAGGGGTTTTAGGTTTTCTCAGGGTTTTATGGTTTTTCTGATTTTTAGGGTTTTCTAGTTTTTGGGTTTTAAAAGTTTTTTTACATTTTTAGGGTCTGAAATGTTTTTATAGTTATTAAAAATTTAACGTGGTTTTAAGGGTTCTTAGAGTTTTTAGTAGGGTTTAGGGTTTTTAAGGATTTTAAGGTTTTTTATGTTTTTCAGTAGGTTTTTTTGGTCTCTAGGGGTTTCAACAATTTCATGGATTTTTTGGGATTTTTAGGGCTTTTATGATTTTTAGGGGTTTTTTGGTTTTTTTGGGGGTTCGGGGTTGTATAGTTTTTTAGGGTTTTTAGGGACTATGATTTTTTAGGTGTTTATGGTGTTTTGCGGTTTTAGATTTTTTTGGCTCTGTATTGTTTTTGGAAGCTTTTTAACAATTTTAGTGGGTTTAAAAGTTTATTGAATTTTTAGTGGTTTTAAAGTTTTATGGATTTTTAGGGTTTTGAAGGGTTTTATGAGTTTTAAGGGGTTATAGAGGCTTTTTTGGGCTTTAGAGTTTTTTTTTACCTTTTTGGTATTTTTAGAATTTTTTAATGATTTTTATGGTTTTTAGTGTTTTGGTGTTTTAGGGATTTTCAGGGTTTTTTGTGTTTCCCCATGTTTTTTAGGTTTTTTAGTTATTTTTTGGATTTTAGGTTATTTTTTAGTTTTTTAGGGTTTAATATTTCATTGAAGTTTTTTAAAAAAAATAGGGGTTTAAAGGGTTTTAGAGTTTTTATTTTTTGGGGGGGACTTATCGGTTTTCATGTTTTTATGTTTTTAAGGTATTTTATGGTTTTAATAGGTTTTTTAAGGTTTTAAGGTTTTTTATTTCTTTAGGAAATTTTATTTCATTTTGTTTGATTTTTAACATTTTTAGGGTTTTTGGGGTTTTTTGGAATTTTGAGGGTTTTTAGAGGTTTTCAGGGTTTTTAGAGGTTTTCAGGGTTTTTAGGGTTTATATTTTTTTTTGTTTTTTAGAGTTAATGTTTTTTTTTGAGTTTTTATGGTTTTATTGGTTTTTTGAGATTTTAACCATTAAAATGGTTTTGAGTGTTTTTATAATTCAAATGGGTTTTAGGTAGTAATGGTTTTTATGGATTAATGGGTTTTAGGGTTTTTTAATTTTAAGTATTTTTAGTATTTTAGGAGTTTTATGATTTTAAGGGTTTTTTGGTTTTTTG
Source organism: Viscum album (assembly GCA_963277665.1). NCBI lineage: Eukaryota > Viridiplantae > Streptophyta > Magnoliopsida > Santalales > Viscaceae > Viscum > Viscum album. Next base: position 1,009,661,879 of record OY728141.1, on the reverse strand, counting down.
GTTTTTTAATGGTTTTTAGGTTATTGAAAGTGTTTTTAGGGTTTTAAGTAATTTGGATTTTTATGGGTTTTTTATGATTTAGTGTCATTCTGAGTTTTTAGGGTTTTTATGTTTTTGCGAATTTTTAATGTTTTTATGGGTATTATGGGGTTTGACAGCTGTTTGTCGGTTCTTAAGGGTTTTGAGGGTTCATTAATGTTTTTATGGCCTTTATGGTTTTACGAGGGGTGGGGTGTTAGGGTTTTAATTTTTTTTTGGTATTTGTATGGACTTTTGAGATTATTATAGTTTTAGTGGTTTTTTAGATTTTGAGTATTTTTAAGGATTTCATGGTTTTAGTTTTTTTCAATGTTTTTATGGGTTTTTTGATTTTCTTGATTTTTATGGGTTTTTTTGTGTTTTTAAGCGTTTACAATTTTTTTAGATATTTTTAATGCTTTTAATGGTTTTTAGAGTTTTAGTGGTTTTATAGAGTTTTTATGGGGTTTTAGGAATTTTTTAACGGTTTTATGGGGTTTGTGGTTTTAAGGTATTTTGAGGGGTTTTAGGGATTTTTTTTCTGGTATTTGAGTTATTTGTTTTTGATATCTTAATTTTTTATGTTTTTTGTGTTTTTTGGGATTTTGAGGGTTTTTAGGAGCTTTCATGGTTTTTTTTAGATTTTATGGTTTTTATTGAGTTTTTAAGATTATAAAGGGTTTTTAATGTTTTTAACATTTCTAGGGTTTTTATTGTTTTTAGTGTTTTTAGGGGGTTTTCATGTTTTGGTTAGTTTTCTGGGTATTTTACTATTTTTTGTGGTTTTGTGGTAATCAGGGGTTTTCCATAGTTTTTAGCGTTTTCCAAATTTTTATGGATTTTTTAGGATTTTTATGATTTTTATGGTTTTTATAGTATTTAGGGTTTTATTTCATTTTTAGGGGTTTTAGGGTTTTCTGGATTTTTAGGATTTTTTGGGTTTTTTATTGTTTTTTGGGTTTTAAGAATTTTTTAGTTTTTTTTATTTTTAATGATATTTTATTTATCTTTAACATTTTAGTGGTTTGAAGGATTTTTTATGTATTTTTAAGTTTTTAGGATTTTTATATCTTTTTTGGGATTTTATGGTTTTTAGAGGTTTCATCGTTTTTAATGGTTTTTAAAATTTTCATACTTTTAACATTTTCCATGTTTTTTATTGATTTTTTGGGTTTTTTGGGATTTTTGTAGTTTTAAGGGTTTTTAGAGTTTCAAGGATTTTTAGAGGTTTTAAGGGGTTTTTTTCATTTTAGTATTTTAATGGTTTTTCATGGATTCTGTTTTTTTTTTGTGTTTTTAGGGGTTTTATTACATTTTTAAGGATTTGATGGGTTTTTAGAGTTTTTTTTATGTTTTTATGGTTTTATTAATATTTTTTATTTTTTAGTGGGTTTTTAGTGTTTTTATTGGGTTTTAAAATTTATAAATATTTAGAGGGATTTATTGTTTTCAGTTTTTTTTCATTTATAATAGGGGTTTTATGTTTTTAGGTATTTTTTGTGGGTTTTAAAGATTTTTTTACCATTTTTATTATTTTTAGGGTTTGTATGGTTTTAGTCGTTTTATTGATTTTGATGGGCTTTGGGGTTTTCATGGTTTTTAGTGTTTTTCGGCATTTTATGGTTTTTATATATTTTTAGGTTTTTAGTGTTTTATTTATTTTAGGGTTTCGAAGGATTTTAGAGTATTTGAATTTTTTTGGGGGTTTTAATGGTTCATATTTTTTAGTGATTTTTATATATTTTAGGGGGTTTTATTGTTTTTAAGGTTTGTTGGGTATTGTATGGTTTTCAAGGTTTTTTAGGGTTTTATGGTTTTTTACCTTTTTAGGGATTTTTTGGATTTTTTTATAATTTTTAGGGTATTTTGGTATTTAGGTATTTTGAGGGTTTATTTTATTTTTCAGAGTTTTCTACTATTTTTAGCGGTTTTAAGGGTTTTTTGGGTTTAAAATATATATTATTTTTTTAATATTTTTAGGATTTTTATATTTTTTTAGAGTTTTCAGGGGGTTCATAGAGTTTTCTTGGATTTTTAGGGGTTTTTTTTAGGGGTTTTTTATTTTTACGGGTTTTATTGTTTTTAGGGTTCTTTCAATGATTGTTGGGGTTTTTAAGTTTTCCGGTTTTTTTGGGATTTTTTTTTGATTTTTTTTAATTTTTATGTGTTTTGGTGGTTTTTGGGTTTTTGAATGTTTTTAGGGTTTTTTAGAGGTTTTAGGGTTTTTAGAGTTTTTAAAGTTATATGGTTTTTTTTGGGGTTTGAAGATTTTTTGTGTTTTTGTGGTTTCTATGGATTTTTAGGGTCATTTAATGTTTTTGGGTGTTTAAGGGTTTTTAGAGTTTTTAGTGGTTTTTTGGATAATATGGTTTTTGGTGTTTTTTAAGGTTTTCATATGTTTTGTGGTTCTCAAGTGTTTTTCACTGTTTTAGGTTTTTTTGTGTTTTCATGAATTTTTATAGATTGTTACGGTTTTTTTGGTTTTTAGGTTGTTTAGAGTTTTTTGGATTTTGAGGGTTTTATGGGTTTTTTATGGTTTAGGGTTTTTCAAGGACTTAAGGGTCATTTTGTGTTTATGGTTTTTTTAGATTTTACAGGTTTTATGGTTTTTGGATTTTTTAACAATTTTATTGGTTTAAAGGGTTTTATTGTTTTTAGTGGGTCTTAGGTTTTTATGGGGTTTGGGTTTATTTAATATTTTTTTGGAGTTTTTATAGTTCTTAGGGTCGTTTTCAGGGTAATTTACATATTCATGGATTTTTAGGGATTTTTTATAATTTTTATGATTATAGGGTTTTTAGTGTTTTTAGAAATTTTTAGGGTTATTACGGTTTTTTGGGTTTTTTATAGGATTTCTGGGGTTTTTAGGGTCTTTTTTGGATTTTAGTGTTTATTTATTTATTTATTTTTTTTTGTTAGAGTTTTTAAACATTTTTCGGGTTTCTAAGGGTTTTGGATATTTGAGTGTGTTTTATGGTTTTATGGTGTTTTGGGTTGTTGATGCTTCTAGAGGTTTAATGGTTTTATGTGTTTTTCAGGGTTTCTAGGTTTTTTGATGTTTTCGCGGATTTTTAGAATTTTTTTATGATTTTTATGGTTTTTAGGATTTTTAAGGTATTTAGGGATTTTGAGGATGTTTAGGGGTTTCCAAAGATAATAATGGTTTTTAAATATTTTAATGGTTTTTGTGGGTTTTTATTGTTTTTTCATATTTTTTAGGTTTTATGTTTATTAATAATTTTGAATGTTTATTGGGCGTTTTAACAATTTTTAGAGTTTTTAGTGTCTTTTTAGGCTATTATGGGTTTTTAAGGTTTTTGAAGTTTTTAAGGGAATTATGGTTTTTAAGATATTTTAGGGCTTTTATAATTTTTATGGTATTTATTATTTTACGTGGTTTAAAGGATTTTTATGGTTTATAGGGATTTTAGTGTTTTTTCTGGGTTTTCATGTGTTTTATAGGTTTTTAGGGTTTTACGGTTTTTTGAGTGTTGTTGGGTATTTAATTTTATTATAGTATTCTCACATTTCAAGTAATTTTAAGGGTTTTTAGAGTTTTTAGTGGTTTTGTAAGGATTTAGAGCTTTTATGGTATTTAGAAGTTTTTATGGTCGTTAAGGGGTTTTTAGTATTTTTAGGGGTTTTTTGTGTTTTTTGGGGGGTTTTATGGATTTGAGGGATTTGTTGGCTGTTTTAGGGATTTTTAGGGGTTTTAGCGTTTTTCATGGATTTTATTTGTTTTATTCATGTTTTAGGGGTGTGTGAGTTTTTAGGGTTTTATGGTTTTTTATATTTTTTTAATTTTTTTAATTTTTTTAAGAATATTTAGAGTTTTTAGTGAAATTTTATGGTTTTTATGTTTTTTGTTTTTTTAATGATGTATGGGTTGTGGTTTTAAATGTGTTTTCATTGTTTTAGGGTTTTTTATGATTTTTGTGTTTTTTTTTTGGATTTATTAGTTATTTATAACTTTTAGGTTTTTTTAGGTTTTTTAGGGATTTTTTGAGTTTATTAGGGTTTTAATGTTTTTTAGATTTTTAAATATTTTTTTGGGTTTTAATGATATTTAGTGTTTTTTTAGTTTTAAGGGTTTCTATATATTTTCAGAGGTTTCTACAGTTTTATGTGGTTTTCCTAGTTTTTTAAGAATTTTTATGTATTTAGGAAATATTATTGATTTCTTAAGTTTTTTAGATTTTTAGGGTTTTTAGAGTTATTGATGGGTTTTAGAGGTTTTCATGATATCTCGGGGTTTTTATAAATTTTTTTTGTTTTTATTGTCATTTATTGTGTCAGGTTTTGTCAGAGTTAATACAATTTTTACGTTTTTCTAGAATTCTTAATTTTTATAGGGGGTTGTAAGGTTTTTTATTTCTTTTTATGGGTTTTTATGCTTTATGGGGATTTTTAGGGTTTTAAGGGTTCCTTAGGTTTTTAAGGGGTTTTATGTTTTATATGAGTTCTATGGATTTTATAGGTTTTATAATTTATCTTATATTTTTTTGATTTTTACAATTTTTTTGGGTTTCAGGGTTTTTCTTTGTTTTTAGGGTTTTAGAGGTTTTAGGGTTTTATTGTTTTTTTTGGGTTTTTTGGGGTTTTTGAGTTTTTTTATGTTTTGTTATTTTTTAACATTTTAAGGTGATTTATGGTATTTTAGTGATTTAGTGATATTTGGGTATTTATGTGTTTTTAGTGTTTTTAATGGTTTTTAGGGGGGTTTTAACAGGTTTTAGGGGGTCTTATGGTATTCATGGATTTTTCATTATTTTTAGGTTATTTTCTGTTTTGAAGGATTTTTGGTGATTTTTGGGATATAATAGTGTCTAGGTTTTTAGATGTTTTAGGGATTTTGGGATTTTTATGGTGTTTAGCGTTTTTAGTGTTTTTTAGTTTTTTTTGGTTTTTCGGGTTGTTCTTTATTTTTTAAGGGTTTTTACAATTTTTTATCATTTTAGGTTGTTTAATGGGTTTTTGATTTTTTTAGTGGTTTTAGGGTTATTATGGCTATTTATATTCTTTATGGTTTTTTAGGTTTTATGGTTTTCATGGGTTTTTTAGGGTTTTTTAGGGTTTTATGTTTTCTGGGATTTTTAGGGATTCTTTAGGATTTTTATCGTTTTTAGGGGTTCTCTAGATTTTGAGGGTTTTTTGGGTTTTTTAAGGATTTTAGGGTTTTTTGGTTTTTTGGGGTATTTTGTGTTTTTTAGGTTTTTAGAGTTTTTTAACATTTTAATTTCTTTTATGGGGTTTAAAATATTTAGTGTGTTTTGTGGGTTTTTTTGGTTTTTATGGTTTTATGGAGGTATTTTATTTTCGGGGTTTCATGGTATTTAGAGGTTTTTACGCTTTCATGGATTTTAAGGGAATTTTTAGGATTTTTATTGTTTTTATTGTTTTTAGGGTTTTTATCGTGTTTTCGGGTTATGTGGTTCTTTTAGTTTTTTAGGGTTTTTGATGTTTTTATAGTTTTATAAAAAAATTAACGTTTTAAAGGGTTTTATAGTTTTTAGGGGGTTTTATGTTTTTTATGGGTTTATGGTATTTATAGTTTTTAGTTGTTTTTATGGTTTTCAGGGGGGTTTCATGGATTTTAGGAGTTATATATTTTCATGGATTTTGAGGGTTTTTATAATTTTCAGAGTTTTTTAGGAATTTTATGGCATTAGGTTTTATTGGGTTTTAGGGGATTTTAGAGTTTTTTTTAGTTTTTTAAGGTATTTAGATTTTTTGAACGTGTTTAGGGGTTTTAAGTTTTTCTAGAATTTTTGGGTTCTTAGGGTTCTTTTGGGGTTTAGGGGATTTTATGGACAAGGAAGATTCGAGGGGATTTTATGGATTTCTTGGTTTTTCTATGTTTTTTTGGTTTTTTACCTATTAATTTTTTTTCTGGATTTTTTGGAATTTTATGGTTCTTAAGGATTTTTATAGTATTTTGTAATTTCAGGTGTTTTTTAGTGTTTTTATGGTTTTTGTGGTTTTTTAAGTTCTTATGATTTTTTGAGTATTTTTAGGCTTTCTAATGTTTTATATAGTTTTGCAATGTTTTAGGGGGTTTAAGTGATTTAATGATTTTGGTGGTTTTCAGGTTGTTCTACAGTATTATTGGTTTTTATGGTTTTTTGGGGTTTTATGGTTTTCAGGGGTTTTCAGGTTTTTTTGGTTTTTATGTTTTCTGGATATATTAGGAAATTCTAAGGATTTTAACAGTTTTTAGGGTTGTAAGGTTTTTTATGTATTTTGAGTGTTTTTTGGGTTTTTATGGTTTTAAGAGTTCGTTATGGTTTTTATGGTTATATGAGGTTTTAGGGTCTTTTAGGTTTTTAGGGTTTTTTTATTTTCAGGGGATTTATAGATTTATAATATGTTTTTATAGTTTTCATGGGTTATTACTTTTTTTTTTGAGTTTTTCAGGTTTTCTAAGTATCTTTGGGGGTTTTAGTGGTTCTTTTAGTTTTTTAGAGTTTTTTGTAGTTTTTAACCTTTTTTAACGGTTTTTTTAAAAAAATGGTTTTGTGATTTTTTACATTTTAGAGTATTTTTTGGTCTTGAGGGATTTTTATGGATTTTAAGGGTTGTTGTGGATTTAATGGATTTTGGGGGGGTTTAAGTGTTACTAGGGTGTTTATTAATTTTTAGGGTTTTTAGGGTTTTTTAAATTTTTAAGGGTTTTTTGGATGTTTAGAGTATTTAATTAATTTAGGGGCTTACAATTATTTTATTGTTTTTAGTAGTATTTTGTGTTTTTAGGGGTTTTTATGGATTTCATGGGTTTTCTAGGGTTCTGCAATTTTTTTAATTTTTTATGTATTTTTTGGATTTTATGAAATTTTTGTGGTTTTTTTGCGATTTTTTAGGGTTTCTAAGGATTTTTAATATTTTTTCGTTTTTTCAGGGTTTTTAGGGGTTTTTAGGGATTTTTGGGTATTTTTGGTTTTTAGGGTTTTTTTAGTTTTTAGGGATTTTAATGGCTTTTAGATATTTTTTTAATGATTGAGGGGTTTTATTACTTTTTATATTTTTTGGTGGGTTTTTATGGGTTTTTAGGGTTTTTTAAGATTTTATGTTTGTATGGTTTTTAGCTGCGTCTCATTATTTATAGGGGTTTTTATGTTTTCCACTATTTTAAGGTACTTTTATGTTTTTTATTGTTTTTAGGTATTTTAGGGTTTTAGGGATTTTAATAGTTTTAGGTTTTTTTAGGTTTTTTGATGGTTTTTAGCATTTTCCGTGGTTGTTAGGGTCTTTTTTGGTTTAATGGATTTTTATTATTTTGTGTTTTTAGCAGTTTTTAGATTTATTTTAACATTTTTGGGGGTTTCTAGAGGTTTTAGAGTTTTATTGGTTTATATGGTTTTATGGGTTTTGATGAATATTAAATATTTTAAGTGTTTTTATGTGTTTTTATGGTTTTTAGGGTTTTTTATGTTTTCAACGAATTTTAGGCATTTTCTGAAATTTTTCTGTTTTTAGTGTTTGTATGGTTTTTTTTTGGATTTTGAGGGGTTTTAGGGGTTTAGTGTTTTGTTTTATTTTGGAATTTTAGGGTTTTATGTGTTTTTTTGTTTATTGTTGACATTTTTATGGGTTTTATGAGTTTTTTTGAGTGTTTTTTTTTCAGTTTTTATGGGTTTTCAGGGTTTTTTAAGGTTTTTGGGGTTTTATTGTGTTCATTGGGATTTAGATGTTTTTTATGTTTTTTATGCTTTCAATTATTTGAGGGAATTTTTTTAATTTTATTGTTTTTATGGTTTTAATTGTTTTTTTATTGGATTTTGTGGGTTTTAGGGGTTTTCAGGGTTATTTTGGTTTTTTTGGTTTTTTGGTTTTTTGGTTTTATGGGGTTTTAGGGGGGTGTTTTTTGAGTTTGTTAGGTTTTTATTTTATTTATTGAGTTTTTAAACATTTTATGGGTTTAAAGGGTTTTTAGATTTTTTTAATGGTTTTTAGGGAATTTATGGATTTTAGGGGTTTTTTAAGGTTTTTAAGGGTTTTATGTTTTTAAGGGATCTTTAGGGTGTTTATGGTTTTTAGGGTTTTATTGATTTTCATGACTTCTTTTGGATTTTTGGGGTTTTAGTGATCTTAAATTTTTTTGGGATTTTAGGGATTTTGAGGATTTTAGTGTTTTTCAGGGTTTTAGTAATTTAGGGATTTTTTTGGGGGGGTTAACTATTACATTTAGGATTATAAGGATTTTTATGTTGTTTATGGACTTTTAGGGATTTTTTGAGTTTTTAGGGTTTTTATAGTTTTTAGGGTTTTATTTTTTTTTTGTTTTTTTTTATTTTTTTTGTTTTTTTTTGGGATTTATGGTTTTTATATATCTTTAACATTTTTTGATGATATATGGTTTTAGAGTTTTTAGGGGATTTGGGTTTTATTGTTTTTATGGATTTTTAATGGTTTTAAGGTTTTTCATAGATTTCAAGTATTTTTAAGGTTTTTAGTGTTTTTTAATTTTATTTTTTGGTATTTTAGGCCTTTCTTTAGGATTTTTATGGGGTTTAAGGTATTTACACTTTTTTGGGATTTTAAGGGATTTTAGGGGTTTTCCATGTTTTTAGTGATTTTTAGTATTTTTATCATTTTAGGGTTTTTAGGTGTTTAGGGTTTTTAAGATCTTATGGTTTTCCTGGGTTTTTATTATTTTCCTATTTTTAAGGAATTTTCCCAGATTTTAGGTATTTTTGAGGAATTTCAGGGATTGTTAGGGTTTTCTGGTTTTTTCGGGTTTTGGGTGTTTTGGGGTTTTCATGTTGTTTTTTGAGTTTTTTAGGGTTTTTTTTATTTCAAGTCTTTTTAACTTTTTGTGGGGATTTAAGGGTTTTTAGATTTTTTTAGTGGTTTTTATAGATTTTATGGGTTTTTGTGGATTTTTAAGGTTTTAATTTTTTAGGGGTATTGTTTGGGTTTGTTAAATTTTCAGGGATTTTTAGAGATTTTTTAGGATTTTTTTGGTTTTTAAGGTTCATAGGGGGTCAATTCATTTTTAGGGTTTCATGGGTTTTTTGCTTTTTTTGATTTTTTAGGGCAAGGAAGATGTGACGGTCGGGCTATCCCCCCCCCCCCCCCCGCCCAAATTTATTAGCAAGGAAAAAGAGACACAAGAGTCAAGGGAGGTGAGGGGTTAGATGACCCGCACCCAAAAACCCCTACCATCTCACACAAAATAAGAAAATCAAAAAACAAAAACCAAAAAAGAAAAAAAACACACAACCGTGTGGCCAGCAGAACACCTTCCAGCACCCAAAAATTCCCAAAAAAGAGACTCACAGCCAATAAAAGGAAACCACCAGCACCAAAAACACAAACCTCCATAGCAGCCAGCAGTTCCACGCCAGTCAGATCGATAGCGAACAACACAGAAACAAACACAACAAACATAATACACCATCATTTTCCAGCTTACCCATTTCCAGAACCCCCGCCATCAAAAGTAAGAACAAGAACTTCATCACATATCAGCCATAAATTAGCCAACATTCCATCAATTCACACCCAGCAGCAAAACCATTGTAAATGAATCATGATACAGAAATCACATCTTGCAAAAACTCATGATACAGTAGCAACAATAAATCACAACCAAACCAAGAATCATCACTATGGAGGCTAACAAGAACACACAAAGCACCTCTAAATTCCATCATAGCATCCAACATGCAGAAAAAACCCAGAAGATCGACAACAGTAAGAAAAGAGGCAAGTGGAAAACAAACCATGCCTCCCTGATCGACGACCTCCACTGTCATATATGCAGATCTTCAAACCCTAGATATAGATTCCAGATCTATTACACCTGCACCACACCACTGGATCTTCATCACAACCATGTACCAAGCAGATATGACCATCTTCTTCAGACAGAAGAGCACCGCCAGAGCAGACCGATGCTGAGAACGAGGCGCCAACAGGCACGAGCAGCAAAATAGAAAGATAAAGCAAAGCCACCGGAAAATCTGATCTGGAGGCAAGGTTGACTTCACCATCGACCTAATATACTTCACCCAAACCACCAAAAACCCATCAACGCTGCCACCACAGAGTAGAAAAGACAGATATCGAGGACGAGGGAGGCCCAAATCTACCAAATTTGGTCCAAAACATTTTGCAAACCAGACCCAGCCACCATCGCCTTTCCCCATCACAACCCACCAGATCCCACGACCATCAAGAAACTACCTCGTCTTCTACCATCGCACCCATGAAGAAAGCCTTTGAACTCCATCTGCATCACAAATGTTGATCTAGAAGCGATCCATGAAGCCGAAGAGAAGGATTCCGAGACAGAACCTTGGAAATCGCCACATCGAGCGGGAGATCCCAGGAGAGAACGACGGTATTTCTTCCTTTCAATGGTTCTTTGGGGTTTTTATTTTTTTTTTGTGTTTTTTGGGTTTTTAAAGTTTTTTAGATATTTAAAATTTTTAGGGTTTTAAAGGGGTTTTATATTATTTTTGTGTTTTTTTGTTTTCATGGTTTTTAGGGTTTTTTGAGGTTTTATGGGTATTATGGTTTTTGGTGGGTTTTGAGTGTTTTTATGATTTTATGTTTTTAGGGGGTTTTTGAGATTTTTAGGGATTGTATGGAAATTAGGATTTTTAGGTTTTTTAGTTATAATGAGGGGTTTTAGGGGTGTTCTTGGTTTTTAGGGATTTTAGGGTCTTTTGGGGTTTTAAGGTTTTTTTTTGTTTTTTGGGATTTTATTGGTATTTAGTATTTTAGAAAATTTATGGGTTTAATGGATTAAGAGTTTTAGTTAATTTTAGTGTTTTAATGGGTTTTAGGATATTTTATGGTTTTTAGGGATTTTTCAAGGTTTCTAGGGTTTTTTACATTTTTAGGGATTTCTAGGGGTTTTATGGTTTTCATGGTTTTTGGGGATTTGGGGCGATTTTGGGTATTCTAAGGGTTTATTTGGGTTTTTAGTGTTTTTAGGGTTACTTTTGGGGTTTTATAGGTTTCTTGGGTTTTTTAGGGGTTTTATGGTTTTTCAGACTCTTAATTTTTTTTGTGGTGTAAAGGGTGTTTAGATTTTTAGGGGTCTTTAGGTTATTTATGGTTTTTAAGGATATTAAGGAGTTTATGGGTTATATGAATTATAGGGATTTTTTAGGTTTTTAGGATGTTTTATGTTTTTATAGACTTTTAGGAATTTTCCGATTTTATGTTTTTTTTTTGGTTTTTTGAGATTTTAGAAGCTTTATGTTTTTTACTGATTTTTAGGATTTTAAGGATTTTTAAGGGTTTAGTTTTTTTGGGGTATTTTGTTTTTTTTCAATTTTTATGTGGAGTTTTTGATTATTTTAGGTTATATATGGTTTTTTAGATTTATTTAATATTTTTAGAGGTTTTTAGGGTTTTTCTAGTTTTTAGTTGTTTTAGGTTTATATGGGTTTTAGGTTTTTTAATGCTTTTAGGGGTTTTATGGTTTTCATGGGTTTTCAGGGTTTTAGGAATTTTTTATGATTTTTATTGTTTTATGGTTTTCTAGGGTTTTTAGGGTTTTAGAGGGTTGTAGGGGTTTTCATGGTTTGTTATGGTTTTAGGCTTTTTAGGGTTTAATGGTAATTTTGGGGTTAGGTTTTCTTGATTTTTTAGTATTTTTATGCCTTTTATTGTTTTTTAATATTTTAGGGTTTATAAGGATTTTTATACATTTTAGTGGGTTTGAGTGTTTATTAGGTGTTTTAGGATTTTTATTGTGTTTAGGGGTTTTATGGTATTCCATGGATTTTCCGATATTTTTTTGTTTTTAAATTTTTAGGGATTTTTTTTGGGTTTTTTAGTAATTTTATGGTATTTAGGGATTTCAGAGATTTTTTTAAATTTGATCGTTTTTAGGGGATTTAGGTTTTTTTATTGTTTTTCAGGTTTTTAGGGTCTTTATTGTTTTTTGTGTGTTTCTTGGTTTTTTAATATTATTTGGTTTTTAAGGGATTTTAGATTTTTTAATGGTTTTGATAGGATTTTAGGGATTTTAGGATATTTATTGTTTTTCAGGGTTTTTAGTGTTTTCAGGGATTTTTCATGGTTTTTGGGATTTTTTATGGATTTAGGGATTTTTAGGTCTTTTTAGTATTTTTTTGGGTCGTTATGATTTTTTGGTTTTTTAGGGATTTTCAATGGGTTTTATTCATTTAGGGGTTTTATGGTTTTTTTCATTTTCAATAATTTTAAGGGAATTTTTAGGGTTTTATGGTTTGTACGTTTTTTGGTTTTTTATGGATTTTGAGGGGTTTGGGGGGTTTTCATGGTTTTTTAGTTTTTAAAGGTTATTTCCATGTTTTATGGTCTTTTTGTTTTTAAATATATTTTTTAATTTATTTAAGGATTTAATTGTTTTTTATATCTTTTAACATTTTAAGGGGTTTTTATAAAATTTGGAGTTTTTACTGGATTTAGTATTTTCAAGAGGATTTAGGGTCTGGTAAGGTTTTGAGTTGTTTTTATGATTTTTTTGGAGTATTGATGGTTATTTTCTTGGTTTTTAGGGTTTTTTACATTTTCATGTTATTTTATGGATTTTTAGATCTTTTATTGTTTTTAATATTTTTACGCTTTTAGGTATTCTAAGAGTTTTTAGGGTTTAGGGTTTTTTTGATTTGTTTTTGGTTTTTTGGGTTTTAGGTTTTTTTATTTTTAGGGGGTTTAAGGGTTTTTAGTGTTTTTCAAAGTTTTTAGATTTCTTTAGGGGTTTTTAGAGCATTAGTGGTTTTAGGATTTTATGGGTCTTTAAGGTTTTTAGGGGGTTTGTAGATTTCAATTATTTTTTAGTGTTTATTTTCATTTTTAAGGATTTTAAGAATTATTTAGTATTTTTATGTTTTTTAGGGTTTTTTGGGTTTTTACAGATTTTGAGGGGTATTAGTAGGTTTTAGGGTTTTATAGGTTTTAAGGGTTTTTAGGGTTTTATGGTATTTTAAGATTTTTAGAGTTTTTTATCATTTTAATATTGTTAAATTTTTTCAATGTTTTGGGGGGTTTTACTAGTTTTGGTGGTTTTAGGGATATAGGGGTATTTTGGTGTTTTAGGTTGTTTAGGAATTTTTGAGGGTTTTTTGGGGTTTTAGGGGGGGTTTTCAAGGAATTTTATGGATTTATTAGGATTTTAATGGTTTTTTGTGTTTTTTCTAATATTTAGGGATTTTATAGATTTTTAGGGTTCTTTAGCTTGTTTAGGTATTTTAGGGGTTTTAGGGGTTTTTATGTTTTTTGATGGTTTAAAAGTTTTAATGAGCTCTTTATCATTTTTTGGGGTTTTATTGGGTTTTAGAGTTTTTAGTGGGTTTTAGAGGTTTTATGGATTTCTTGGGGGGTTTAATGATATTTTGGAGTTTTTTAGGGTTTTAGGGTTCTTAATATTTTAAGGCCTTTTAGGGAATCTGAGGATTTTTATGATTTTTTGGGTTTTTAAGGATTTTGAGAGTTTTTCATAAATTTTAGGGGTTGAGAGTTTTTTTATTTTTAGAGGTTTTTTTATTTTTTAGGATTTTAATGGGTTTTTTAGATTTCGTAAATTTTTTTCGGGTTTTTAGGGTTTTTAGGGTTTTTAGTAGTTATTTAGGGTTTTTATAGATTTTTTGGGTTTTAGGGGTTTTTATAATTTTTATGGGATTTTTGGGGTTTATGGGTTTTTATATTTTTATGTATTTTTGGTATATTTTTGGATTTTATGGTTTTTAAGGTTTTTATTATTTTAGTGATTTTGATGGTTTTTAGGGTCTTTTTGATTTTTTGTTTTCTTGAGTTTTATAGGTTTTTTATATTTTTATAGAGATTTTAATTTTTTTGGATTTAAACGGTTTTATGGAGTTTTTAGTGGTGTTTAAGGCTTTAATATTTTTTATGGTTTTTAGGGGTTTTATGGTTTTCTGGGGGTTTGAAGGTTTTTTTTCAGTTTTTAGTGACTTTTAGGTATTTTTTTGGATTTTTATGGTTTTTAGGTGTTTTATAGATTTTGATTGTCTTTTTTGGTTTTTAAGGGTTTCTGTAGGTTTTTAGGGTTTTTTTTGGGTTTTTGGGGTTTTTGGGTTTTTGTAGTTTTTTAGGTTTTTATGGTTTATTGTAGCTTTTCTATGATTTTAATGGTTTTAATATTTTTTAGTGGTTTATGGGGTTTTATAGTTTTAGGATTTTTTATGTTTTCTAAGGGGTGTTTAGGGTTTTTTGGTATTTTAATGTTGTTTTGCGCCCCTCATAACGTGTGTTCTGTTTAAGAATCACAACTTCCAGGAGGTTTCCATTGGATTTATTTATAGATCCGGAAACATCGAATAGTTCTTTATCCAAAGGGACCTTCTTTCCAAAGTAAGGTGCTCGTTATGTTTGATCTTATGATACATAAGAACATGCATTGTTCAAGAGGATGGGAGGTTAGACTCATCACACCCTTTTGGATGGAATTATTTCCTACTTCGGGACTCTATTATAGATTTGAGATATTTTCATGAATCCTTGTTAATTTACTAGGTATAATGTAGGTTTTCCTTGGAACTTTTAATCAATAATTAGAATGTTTGAAATTTAGAATCATTTGTATGTATTATAGGTTTTTCTATAAAGGAGACATCCATATATATTCGAGGTTCTCCATCAATGGTATCCTCTCATATACTATTTAGAGATTGTTTTAATCGTTGTTTGGATAATACTATTTTTTAAGCCACTTAGTGGGGAACTCTGGAATTTACTGTCATCCAGGGAGAAAAAGTTTTATTGGGATGTTAGGATCGTACCCATACATGGGATACCTATGTATCCTTATGAAAGAAATCATAACCCTCGTAGTTTTGTGTCACTTAAGGGGACACATCATACCTTTTAAGGTAATTTGATAAGTAACTATCCATACAATTTAATTCCATGTGGTTAGGAAATTTATGTAGAATGTTCTTAGTTAAAGCTTGGTGTAGGACTTATGCTTATGCAACCCAAAAAACATTGAAAAGATACGAGTTTCCAACTTTGATTAGAACCTATTGGGAATATGGTCCCTAAAGGATAGGTTTGATTTGATGTGTTGGGTTTGATCCCTTGGTAGGCTTCCTACATATCCCACTTGAATGGGAATCAAAGCCCATAGTTTAATGATTATCATAGGAGTGTGTATTCCTTATAGAGAAATGAGTTTGGGATTAATTCCGGAAAAGGATGCCTTGGTGATTTGGGGGGTTTAAATTTGGGGATTACTCGTAGGTAAGATGCCCATTTATGGATGAGATGAGATGGAGCTCAGTCCGTAGGAAGGCTTCCGACATATCACAATTATGGTGGGAATCAGACTTCTTGTAGTTCATTGAAGTGTTAGGTGTTGTGATCATCACAGTTATCTATGACCATGTGATTCATCCTAATTGTGATAAACAAAAGGATTTGAATGAATTAACAAACCACATACACTCTCTCTAGCTAATGGGAGAGGTGGGCCTACGGTGAAAGAAGTCGAGGAGACTATGGAAGAGGGAATGAAGCAATGAACCCTTTAATGTGGGATGAAATTGGGTGTCATGTAGCTTGGACGTCTGAATATTAGGTACATGCCTCTATGGGATTTCCCTGGTGGATCATAGTAGAGGAGGGAGACCTCTCATTTTCTTTATGGAAAAGAAAGTGTGATCCTCACTCTCCTTATTGGGAACCGGAGGCTCCGTATCTTAGAGATGAAAAGGGGAGGTCATAACCCAAACCCAATTCTTCTAAACTGAGAGCTCCTAAACACTATTATTGGGAGAAAGGTCCATGTGACTATGGATATAAAAACCCACAAACACTTTATTAATCCTAATCCCATTGCTAAATAGATGTGGTAAACCTATGACTGCCGATATACAAACCCAAATAAGAGACATGCTAATGTGACTATCCTGAGGGTTTGTAAGTGAGAAGGTTTTGGTGGAGGATTCGACGTAGTTTATTTTAGATAAGGGTACGAAGGAAGGTGATACCCTTCCATGAGTGTCTTTGAAGATTCTTTACAGGATGATGCGTAGTCCCAATGCTTAGCTATGCCACATAGGTACACCACGCTGGTATGTTGCATAGGTGTGTCACATAGACCATAGCAATGACTCAAAATAAATTATTTAACATAGTAAATCCAAGTCTATGAAAGTTTAAAATCTTAAAAATGTGTTCAAAAATTATTATCCCATCTAATTCTCTTTTCTCCAGTGTTTTTTAGAGAGCTAGCTGAGAAAATTTGAAGGATATGGGTGAAAGAACTATGAAATGCGAGCTTCAAGAGTTTTTTCAACTTTTTCTGTCATCAAATGAAGATCCCAAGGGTCATATTTATAGGCAAGAAGTTGGTTTGGTCGAAGACAATTTGTCTGTGTATGTTTCCCATATAACCCATCCATGTAGCTTCTCTGCATAGGGGAACAGAAAGCATCTTATTGCATAGATTTGTCATGTAGGTTTGTCACGTAGGTCTCTCGTGTAGTCCCTCTATAATTTTTTATGCCTTTTAATTATTTGAGATTTTTCTTGAGACTTTAAAATATCCATGGGAAATCATCATAGTCTTTTTTTACTGAGTATTGTCAACAAAAGCCCCCACTCATGATTGGATCTGATTAGAAAGAGGATCGAGACCCGAGGTAAGATTGTGTGAAAATGACTATGGAGTAATTTTTAAGCGATGCAGGTTTTCAAGTAGCTTTTTTTCATAGGTATTCTACTTAGATATTTCCCACTTGCATTTCTCAAAGTTCTATAATGTCTATAAATAAGTTTGTTCCATTGTGATTTTCTTCACCTAGGCTCTCAGATTTTCTGCTCTCATTGCATAGCTTGTTTATCCTACCTTTTGGCATTGTTCTCTCGTGTAGGTTTGTTGAAATTGTGTCAAGATGAAATCATTAGAGTGATGAAGCTATGCATAAGGACATCATCAAAGGATTTTAACTAGGAACCTTGTTGAAGGGCATACACGAATGAACTCGTTGAATGGCCTACACGAAGCATTTCTTTTCCCAATTTTTTAAATCCCTTTAAATTGAAATTTTAGTTTTCCTAATTCAATATTCCAACCTAATAGGGGGAACTTGGTAATTGTCTTGAAGGAAATAGATCACTTTATGACCGTCACCGAGGAAGCTAAGGCTCGTCAAAATGAGATTATGAGAATTGTATGACCATACAGTTATGATGTTGTTGAGGCTACCCTCCCTGGGATACTGAAGGTTTTAATTCCATACCAATGAGAATATCCACAAATATCTTATTTTCCTCTATATGGACATGTAATTTTGTACGATTCCCATATTCCGTCTATTATGAGATACTTTCCAAATAATTGTTTTCTCCAGTACTCCAATTGACCATGCATGAATTTTACTGGAAATGGTATTCCAGTTCATGAGGGAACAGTTCCTATTTGATTCATCCTACACCATAGTGGTTGTACTTATGATATGAAAGATCATGTTGTAGATCTAGGTCAACATTTATATGATTCGAAAATTAGTTCTTCGCAAATAGATCTGTCTAATGGTTGGAA
Organism: Viscum album; assembly: GCA_963277665.1. Taxonomy (NCBI): domain Eukaryota; kingdom Viridiplantae; phylum Streptophyta; class Magnoliopsida; order Santalales; family Viscaceae; genus Viscum; species Viscum album. The sequence goes on along the minus strand of OY728141.1, from coordinate 1,009,644,355 downwards.
ATAATACTGGGTTCTTTGTTCTGGAGGAGGAGTTAAACCTGAATGGATGTGGGCATTTTGGGAATGCCGGACTTGCATAGAATTCAAGAATGTTCTATCAGATGTTCAAATATATGAATCTGTCTAGATGGGACAAACATATGTTTATAAAAATGACTCCATCGCTGAATAGTTGAGCTGATGGATTCTACAAAAATATACCTTCCATAGGCTGTGTGGTGAGGTTTTCATCAGTTTATGGGATATATACCAAATATTTGGAGTTCCCATTATTGGGGAAATGTATGATTAGTTTCTTCCACCAGTAAAAAAATGGTGTGTTGTTACTAGAACACCACCATTGGATAATAAATTATTCAAAATATCAAATAAATTTCCTAAAGAGAAGAAATAAATTCATAAAGAGTGTAGATGGAAGAATTTTTAGAACCAACAAAATAGAAAGGTCCTACCTAAGTATATTATACTCTTTGTCCTTCTATAGAATACCAGGGAATTTAAGGGACATATTAGCCTACATTGGAGATAGGTGAGTACAAGCACTAGGTGTATAAGGTCAGATCTGATATTGATGCAATGGTACGATTAGTCGGCTTCCTTTCCATGTGTCTAAGCATTTAATTTCTTCTAGTTCGTGATTTTGGGAGAGGTGTAAGGCCAGTGACTTTTTTTATTACAGCCAAATTGTTAGAGGGAAAGTATATTGGGTTAGAAACTTCTGTATTGGTAAGGATTTATTATTCCCTGCATCATTTTTATAATGGGAAGGCTCTTTTTATACTTTTAGGGCTATTCTAAGTGTTTTGGGGAGATATTGTGGAATACTTTTCTTCATACTCAGTGTTGAATTTAGATAGAGTCCCCAATGGTTGATTTACCCCATTTTTACAGAAATTCTCTCGTATTAAACTACAGAACTTGAGGCCCGATGTAGTGCTGAGGTCATTGAATGCATCAGGAGAATTCATCTTCATCCCTTTTGGTCACCCACCAACTAAAACATTTATTGATGATGGAAAGGAAAACATATATGAGATGGTGTCTTATATGATGGAATTTAGGGATAGTGTATTATTAACCAGAATTGATAGTGAAATTGATTTTGAGGCTTACATCCCCTATAGGTTTGCTCGCTAGTTAAAATGTCTTCAACAATCAAACACATTTCCTCTCATGTATTCCAGACATGAGAAACACCCATTGGTGGTGAGAAAATTATGGATTTTGATGGCTTTAGAAATATCCAAATTATCAATTACGTTACCTCCATTAGATGAATTAATTGAATTGGAAGCTGGATATCCCCATTATTGGGCTTTTTCATATCCTTAGGGAGATTTTATTAAAGTAATATATTGAGTGGAAGCCATGGTGACTATTTCTCATAGTAATCGTGGTAAGAGGTATAAATCTACAGATGATTCAAAGGCTTTACAAGTTTCATATCCTTTGGGTTTAAAGGTATTTATTTTTTTTAGTGTTCTAATATTTTTATTTTTTTAATGTTGTAATATATTATAACGGTGTTTAGAGTTTTTAGTGGGTTTTATGGTTTGTAGGCTTTAGGGTTTTAGGGTTTTTAGAATTATTTTTTGTTTGGTTTGGTTTTTCTAGTTTTTAGAGTTTTTATGCTTTCATGACTTGTTAGATCATTGTTATGATTTTATGGTTTTTAGGGTTTTTAGGGATTTTTGGGTTTTAGGTATTTTTAGATGTTTTTGGGTTTTTACGGTGTTTATGTTTTTTATGGTTTTGGAGGGTTTTAGTGTTTTTTTGTTTTATAGTGTTTTAACTGTTTTTATACGTTTTTTAACTTTTTTCTATGTTTTAATGGTTTTTTATTTTTTAGTGGTTTTAAGGGTTTATTGGTTTTCGGGTTTTTATGGTTTTAGATATTTTTAGGGATTTTGGGGGTTTCTTATGTTTTTTGGGATTGTTAGGGCCTTTGTATTATTTTTTTATTTTTTAGGTTTTTAGTAATTTTAATATTTTGTGGGTTTTAGGGGTTTCCATTTTTATTTATGGTTTTTAAGGTTTTTAATGGTGTTTAGGGTATTTTTTTTGTTTTTAGGGTTTTTTCGTTTATAGGGATTTGAAGGTTAATTAGTGTATTTTAACATTTTTAGGGGGTATAAGGGGTTTTATATTTTTTAGTGGTTTTAGTATTTTTATGTATTTTTGGGTTTTTTTGGTTTGTTGGGTATTTATATTTTGGGTGGGGGGGGGGGGGGGGTTCGGGGGTTTAGGGGTTTTTTGGTCTTCCATGATTTTTAGGTCTTTTAAGGATTTTTTTTGGTTTTTAGGGTTTTTATGGTTTTTATAGAGTTTTATATTTTTATTTAATTTTTGGGATTTTTAGGGGTTTTCATGGGTTTTCATGGTTTCTATGGTCTATTTTGGTTGTATGGTTTTTTTGTTTCTGAGTTTTTATGATTTCTTATTATTTTATAAAAAAATTTGGGTATAAAGTGTTTTAAGAGTTTTTAGTTGTTTAGGGTTTTTATGGGGTTTTAGGGTTTTTAAGGTATTTTGAGTTTTTTTTGGATTGCGATGGCTTTCATTGTTTTTATTGATTTTTACGTTTTTAGGTATCTTAGGTTTTTTATTATTTTTATAGTTTGTGGGTTTTTTTATTGATTTTAAGGATTTATGGGATTTTATATTTTCTCAGGGATTTAGGGTTTGTATGGGATTTCAGAATTATTATGGTCATTTTTAGTTTTTGATATTTTTTTAGGTTTTTATGTTATTTTAGAGTATTTAGTTGTTTTTTATTGTATTAATGGTTTTACGGTTTTATAACATTTTTAGTGGTTTTTATGTTTTTGTAGGCTTTTTCCATATTTTTTTGGTTTTTTAAATTTTCAGTTATTTTTATGGTTCAATTATGAATTTTTTTATTTCATGGGTTTTTTTGGGTTTTTATAGATGTTGAGGTTTCATAAGGGTTTCAAGGTTTCTTAGGGTTCTCTGGGTTTTTCATGGATTTTAGTTTTTTTGGATTATTAATGGTTTTTAATTTTTTTTATAGTTTTATAATTTTTTGGGGGTATAATGTTTTTGGATATTTCTGTGGGGTTTTAGAGTTTTATGGGGTTTTGGGGTTTATTAATGTTTTTTATAGTCTTAAAGGATTTCAGTTTTTTGGTTTTAGGGTTTTTAAGATTTTTTTAGATTTTGTAGTGTTTTGTGTTTTTCTTGGAGTTTTTGCGGTTCTTTGGAGTTTTAGGGACTTTTGGGCTTTTAGGTTTCTTTTTGGTTTTTTAGGGTTTTGAAGGATTTTTTGAGTTTTTATTATTTTTTGGGTTTTAATGGTTTTTAGTTTTTTAGTGGTCTTTTTAATGTTTTATCGGTTTTAAGGTTATTTTTTGTTTTTATGGGTTTTTATCTTTTCATTGGGTTTTCAGGGTATTTAGGGTTATTAATGTATTCACTAATTTTTATGACTTTTTTCAGATTTCTAGGGTTTTTAGGGTTTTAGTTATTTTTATGGGTATTATTTTCTTTAGGGTTTATGGTTTTTATGGTTTTTTAGGGGTTTAGGGTTTTATAAGTTTTTAGTGTTTTTGCTTGGATTTTTATGTTTTTTTGAGTATTTAAATTTTTTAGGGGATATAGTGTTTTTATAATTTTTGTTGTGTTTTGAAGGTATTTATGAGTATTTAGGGTTTTTATAAAAAAAATTAGTGTTTTTATGGTTTTTAGGGGGTTTTCGGGGTTTTTATAGTTTTTTAAATTTTCAAGGATTTTTAGTGATTTTTTAGGACTTTATATTTTTAGGGTTTTTATGGTTTTTTAGTATTATGAGGTTTTTTGGGTGTTTTAGGGATTTTAGGGGTTATTAGGGGTTGTTTTTGGATTTTTTGTGATTTAAGTGTTTTTAGAGTTTTGTAACATTTTTTTGGTTTTAATAGGTTTTATATTTTTACTGGGTTTTAATGGGTTTTATATATTTTCTAGGGTTTTATGTTTTTATGGTTTTTATGTTGTTTTCGATGGTTTATTTGGGTTTTTAGGATTTTTTACTTTTTCATAAATTTTTAGTCCATTTTTTTAATTTATGGTTTTTCGGATTTAAGATATTTTGGGGGTTTTAAGGGTTTTCAAGTATTTTTATGGGTTTTCGTAGTTTTCTATAATTTTTTGGGGCTTTAGGGTCTTTTTGGTTTCTTTGGGGGTTTTTAATTATTCCATGTTTTTGAGGATTAATAGAGTTTTTAACATTTTTGGGGTTAATTGGTTTTTAGATATTTTAGTTGGTTTTAAGGTTTTTATTGGTTTTAAGGGGTTGTAATTGTTTTTACGGTTTTTGGAATTTTTATGGTTTTCAGGGGGGGTCTAGGCTTTTGAGTTTTTAACATTTTTTGGGAATTTTAGGGAATCCTATGATTTATATAGTTTTTTGTGTTTTTCAAGGTTTTATGGATTTTAAGGGTTTTAGGGGGTTTAGTTGTTTTTGGGGTTTTTAGGATTCTATGGTTTTTTTAGGATTTATGGGGGGTTAATTCTAGGTATTTTAAGGTTTTTATAGTTGTCTAACATTTTTACTGGTTTTAATAATTTTAATGTTTTTAGTGGTTTTATGGTATTTATTGGTTTTTATTGGTTTTAATGGGTTTTAATTATTTTATGGTTTTTTATAGTTATTACGAGTTTTCAGGGATATATTGTTTTTATATTTCTATGGATTTTTAGTATATGGTTAGGATTTTAATGATATGTATTGGATTTCAGGGTATTTTTTGGATTTTTAGGGGTTTAGTGGTTTTTAGGTTTTTTAGGGTTTTTTAATTTTTTGGATTTTCTGAGTTTTTGGGTTTTCCGGGGTTTTTATATTTTTTTGGGTTTGAAGTTTTTTTAAAAAAAAATTGGGTTTTAATGGTTTTTCTATATTTTTTAGTGTTTTTGGGATTTTAGGGTTCTTAAGGTTTTAGTGGTTTTTATTATTTTCTAGAGTTTTTTAGGGTTTTGTGTTTTTTTATGTTTTTTTTACGTTTTCAAGGATTTTATTGGATTTTTCTTATTTTTTATAATTTTTGGTATTTTTTTCTAGGGGTTTTATGGATTTTGTGGGTTTAAATAGGGTTACAACGCTTATCAGGTATTTTGGGGTTTTCATAATTTTTAGGGTCTTTTGGATTATTGGGATTTTTATTTGTTTTTTTGGAATTTAATCTTTTTAGAGTTTCTTAAAAAAAATTAGGGTTCAGGGGTTTTATTAAATTTTTATTGGGTATTTAGATTTTTTATATATATTTAGGGTTTTTTGGTTTTTTGGGATTTTTATAGTTTTCAGGGGTTTTTTAGGGATTTATGGTATTTTATATTTTCAAATATTTTTATGGTTTATTTTATGATTTTTATGGTTTTTAGGGGTTTTACGATATTTAATGATTTTTATGAGTTTTTAATGGTTTTCAGAGTTATTATAGTTTTTAGGGGTCTTCATGGTTTTTAGGATCTTTTTGTGTTTTATGGGTTTCTTTTGAGTTTTTAGGGTTTTAGGATTTTTAATGTTCCGTGACATTTTTAGGGTTATTTTGGGTTTTTAGAGTTTTTTGTAGTTTTGAGGGTTTTTATGGGAATTTTAGGGTTATTAAAATTTTTAGTGGTTTTTATGGTTTTTAGGGGTTTCGAGGTTTTTAGTGCTTCTTACATATTAAAGATATTTGAGGGGTTTTTTGGATTTGTAAGGGTTTTTGGGTTTTTTATATTTTTAGGGTTTTTTAGTTATTTTGGGGTTTTATGGGTTTTTATTTTTTTCTTGGTTTGGGGTTCTTTTAGGGTTTTAGGGTTTTTTAAAATTTTAGGGTTTTAAATTTCTTTATAGTCTCTTAATTTTCTTAGGGGATTGACAGTTTTTTATTTTTTTGTAGTTTTTAGGTTTTCATTGGTTATTAAGGATTTTAAGCTTTTTAAATGTTATTATGGTTTTTATGGGATTTGTATTTTTTTTTGGGTTTTTTTGTTTTCAGTGATTTTTTGGTAGTTTATTGGATATTTATGAGTTTTGGGTTCATACAATTTTAAGGGACATTGAGGGGTTATATATATCTTTAGTTTTTTATAGTTTTTCATGGTTTTTAGTGTCTTTTGGTTTTTCTGTTTTTTTACAATTTTTAAGGGTTTTTAATGTTTTTGGTTGCTTTTTAAAAAATGTAGATCTCTTAATGAGTTTATAGTTTTTTTTGGGTTTATGGTTTATATGGGTTTTTAGGGTTTTTAATACTTGTAGGGGTTTTTTGGTTTTCAAGAGGGTTTAGGGTTTTAAGGTATTTTATATTTTTAGGGGATTTAGGGTTTTTTATGATTTTTGTTTTCTTAGTGTTTAGGGATTTTAGGAATTTTTTGGGGATTCCATGTATTTTCTGGTTTTTAGGGTCCCTAAAATCCACACTTATGAGTCCTATGAGGTCATTGTTATAGCCTCCTCTTCCTATAATCTCGGGGATATCGATCACAACAAGATGATAAGCTTTTTATGGAGGGAACCCTACTATTGAACTACCTCTAACGGCTCTTGGTGAAGCAACGACTAATCAACTGTGGTCCTCGGTAGAACAGTTCGGTCCTAATAATCCTTCAATTGCATTATTTTCAGCCTATGTTCCTTCTTGGTCTCTAAAATCTACGGCGGTAGTGTCATCCATCTCTCAATGCTCATTTGGGATCCAATTTTTCTCTAGAAATGACTTCATTATGGTGTGGTCAATGGAGTTCCGATTATGTGGCGCATGGAGAATACCCCTCTCTTAGTGGACATTAGATTCCCTTGAGGATAAGGAATCATTTTCAGTAGAAGTGTGTGGGAATTTATATGGCATCCTACTTCGCATTCTTAACTTGTCCATACTATGGTGTGTGGTTGATGTGGTCGGGCGCTTATTATGTATTGAAGTACATACCCTTAGCCTATAGTCTTCTTTGGCACCTCGAATATGATTAGAGGTTGACATGTCTCCATCCTTCTTGGAAAAAGTTATCATTAGGGAAGGGGAGAATTTTCAATGTTGGTGGTGTGTCTTTTTCTAAGAGCCTACTTGTTTTTGTGTGGCTTGTCTTCGTCAAGGACACTAGCGCGTTGTGTGAAGAAGAAGTCTGAGGGTTAAAGGGAAGTTCTTGTCTGCTTTAGCCATCCCAGATGAGAGTTTCTCTTTGACTAGTGCATCTCTATTGTCTACAATCCTGGAACTAGTTTTTGCAAAGGGTCAAGCAGTGTCCAGCCAGCAATGAACCCCATGGACCTCGCTCCGACCAAAATCAACATTGAGGCCATCCAATGTCACTCAACATCTATTCTTCTCAACATTCCCTATTCATTAGATCTAAATCAATCAAAAATAAGGGTTCTAGAGGTATCCTCACCTCCCGAGGAACCACAACCAATTTTTCTTATAAGTTCCTCGAACATCCCTACTCATACGAAGGCAGTAGAGTCAGATATTGCACTCAATTTTTTGGATGGTCACATATTCTTCACCCAATATTGTGATCTTTCTAAATGTGTCCAAATATTGGTTAAATTCATATACTCCACAGTTGGTTGAAGAATGAAACTATAAGGATATTTCCAGGTGTTATTCGACCTTGGATACAAAAGAGTATAAGGCATAGCCTCCAGCTTCTAGTCCAGTTTGTTTTATGGTGGAAATGTTCTAGTGTCCCCAAACCAAGACTATTGCACACACAATTACTTCACCATCCTCAAAGACACTGAGGTCGATCAAGATACTCAAGTACCATCTTATCCTAAGTCATTTCTCGACATTAATCTTTTAGATACCACCTCTCATGAAGGAAGGACCACTCACTCCAAATCAATATTGGAAAACAGTGGTCAAAGTACATCATCCCTCCCTCTCATGCCTAGTGGTTAAAAAGAAAATGACATGAAAAATCAATTAAATACATCATCATATGGAATTTTAGAGGACTGGGGGTGTGATATATGTGTGTATTTATTGAATACAAGTCCAAAAGGCATCAGGTTTCTATCCTGGTAATTCTTTAACCAAAGAAAAATTGTGATTCCATATCATTTTTCTATAATAATCTTCTTTTCACACATTTTTCATGGGAGTCCATTAAATAACTATATCTAGTTAATATGGAAAATCTAATAATGTTTTTGAACCTTTGGAGATTGAAACTTAGTTCATAATGGAAAAGGTATCCACAGTAGGGGTTGCGTTCTTTTTCACCTTTTTTAATGAAAAGTACAACGTGGCTGAAAGGAAAAACAATATAGCATAAATGTTAAATTGATTTAATCCATCCCACATAAGGATGTAACCCACCTCACTAGAATGATATTAGATCATTCCCTTATATTTATTCATTTCAAATGGGAGAAAAACATGAGACCATGTTTTTTATACTCCAACAACTTGGCATGGGAATATTTCATCCTTCATACCATGACAATATTCTAGGAACAGATGTTATGGGGAATTTCTTTGATAGGCTTACAAAATCACCTAAAGAGACTCAAGGAGAATCTATATAAGTGTAATTCCATCACTCCTAACGGTGAAGTTGGACATGAATCATTAAAATTGGATATTTTCATGTGGGAAGGCTCTCTCTAGGAGATGTGGGATGATGAAACATTTTCTATGGTTCTCTCCATTCAAGAAAGTTGTTAAATAAATTGTTGGCCATAGATATGATGGACAGGGAGAATTCAATATCTTTTTGTTTGAGGGAGACAAAATAGGGGTTATTTTCATGGATTTTTTATATAAAGGAGGGTTCTGGGAAGATAAAATTTAATGTTGGAGTATATATCATATATGAATGATGTGTAGGTGGATTGAAGAATGAAGGGAAAATATTTTGATGAGTTTCTTATAGGAGACCACATCTCCGAATAGATGAGGAACTCGTGGTATGGAGGGTAATATTTCATACGAAAAATTACATGTTTGGTTGATGATAATGAGAATGAGGAAATAGTTAATATTCTAAGAAAAGGGGAGATAATGGAGGTGATGGAAGCATTAAACCAAGAAACCATGTCGGGGCCAGATGGTTTTCTAGGATATTTTTATAACTTTTTTTGGATTTCATTAAATTAAGAGTCGTTGTGGTAGTGCAATAATTCTTCTGTGGGGGTGAGCTTAAAAGGGAAGCCTATGCATAAAATATCATCTTGATTATGAAGGTCAGGGATCCAAATTTTTTTAGCTAATATATAACCATATTCAATTTAATTTTTTTATAAAACCCTCAGATGTATCATTAATAGATGGATGGGAATGTTTCTACCAATGAAAATATTGTAAGTTCATAACAGGTTCACGAATGGCTGAAGAATACAAGGGTCAATAAACATTGAGAAGGATATGGTCAAGAATATTAACAATAAGTCTATCAGATCCAATATCTCAATAAATATTTACTTGAACATGACATATGATAAGATGGAGAGTGCCTATATTGTGAAGATAATGAGGAAAATGTGCTACATAGAGTGGGTCTATGGTCCGGATTTCAGGTGATTTTCATCTCCTTTTTTTCAATATCACTTATGGGGAGAAGTTTTAGCATTTTCAAATAGGTGTGGGGTCTCCTTCTAGGGGACCCACTTTCTCACAACCTATTTATTATGGTATAGGAAGTCTGTTATATAAATATTTAATAGAATATTTATAGTAGGAGTATATTAGTTTCAGGAACAAGTATGGTAAAGAAATCATCCCCCATATCATATTTTATGATTATATACTTTTCATTATTAATGGAAGGAATATTTTTTTTGATAAATTTATTCATAATTTGGATACCTTCTACATCTAGAGTGGATAACAAATAAAATTTTCAAAACGTAATTTATATATTTCAAAAGGACTATCATCAAGGTGTGAAAAAAAAATCTTTGACTAGATGGGCATGCAGAAGAGGGTGATTCTAATAGATTACATAAAAGAATCCATATTTAATGGAAGATTCAAGAAAGATTACTTTGGGAAACTGATCAACTGGATAAATGGGAATGTATTTTACTAGAAGATCTGACTTCCCTATTTTGGAGGAATAATCACACTAGCTAATACCATACTTACATCAATTCCAATTAACAGAATAGGATTCATCAAAGTGCCCAAAGGTACCCCCATCCGAATTAGGATGATTTTGAATGCATTTATCTGGGATAATAAATAGTAGAGAGAGTTAAACTAAGCCACTTGGAAAATATTGGTGAATCCCATTGCTAAAGGGGGTGTGAACAATAGAAACATGATGAAGAAAGTTCATGGATTTCAAGCCAAGATCACATGGAATATTACTATCAAGAATTCTCTCTAGGTGATGTTAATGAAAGACCATTATAGGGAGTACTAGAGATGATGATGGAAAACAAAGGTAGAATATAAAATTTCCCCTCTACGTGATAGAGGACTTCAAGTTACTTGGAGATAATGTTTGATGGGTTTTTGGGTGGGCAGATATTAGGTTCTGAAGGATAATTGGGTAGGGGATATTCTCTATTTTATAGGATTAATTACAACATACATATCATATAATCAGGTGTGGAAGGACCCTGGTCTCATCACCAGCATTGATAATTATGAACAAAAGAGAATTATTGAAACTATACAACTAGTCTAAGACCCTAATAGATGCATTTTCACGTACATAGACTTCGGGAAATTCAACATGAAATGGTTTTGATCCTTATCCATTTGTCCCAAAAGATTGACAATTTGGTGAGAAGATTATGGTGCAAGGAGATCCATATAAAATAAACTTCCTTATCTAGAGAATTAGAATCAAATGTATTCCTAATTATAAAATTTTTTAGTGACAAGTAATCCACCTAGATTCACATTATTTGTGTTATGGGGGTCTAAAACTAAGATGAATCAACCCTTATTCTTTTAATGTGAATGGGATCACTTCATGTTGGCTCTCATCAACCAGCATCTCATTATTCTAGTGGAAAATGTGCCCTCCATGGATTTCATTTCCTCCAAGATCATAGGTAGGAGAATAGGTGTAACTAAGGTAAATATTGATCCATGGAATTTATATTAGCATGTTGAGTCCTATTAGAGGAGAGAAACAAAAAACAGGAGGGTTTTAATTTCTCAATATTATAATTCCAAACTCATTCTCTTTATTTGGTGAATGATATGTGTGTCCTTTTATTAGGGGGAAGATTTACAGCAGCCAGCTTGGGCTGATCCTAGGGTGATTGACTAACTCTAATAATAATAGCCATGTTTTACATGGAAGATAGATTAAATGTAACCCACCTTGCACAGGGTTTAATATTAATATCAATGGGTACTTCATTCTAGTTTGGATTCAAAGAGGTGGTATGGTTTATAATGGAAGGTGATCAGTGCTTCTTGGGTGCAGTTCTTATTATGGGGATGTAATCTCCATGGGGCAGAAAATAAGATCTCTACACAATGGACTCTCAATGTGGAAACTGTTCAACATAGTCATTGGGAAGGTGATGTCAGACTCCAAAATTATCGGGGACTCCCTCTAAAACATGTGCAGAGCATCATGGTATCTCACTTATCTCATCAGGAAATATATGATCCAAATAGAAAACGATACAAAATTTCTACACACATAGGGGGAGGAAAAAATTACAGTTGATATCTTGGATAAAAAAAGGGATATAAATAACTCTCTAATCATTTTCAATGGTATTGGTTCTATGCCAGATGGTTTTAGTAATGTTTTAAAAGGAGATGTGTTAGGGCTCCATAATTTCAGAACCCTATGACTTTGAGACAATTTTTAAAAAATAAAAGCATGAGGGATTAGATTTTAGATTTTTTTCATTGTTTTTTGGGTTTTTTATGGTTTTTTATGGATTTTATTTTCTTTTTTGTTTTTATGGATTTATCTCATTTTTAGGGTTTTATGGTTTTTAGATTTTTTTTCAAATTTTTGGGGTTTTATGGTTTTTTATAATTTTTAGGGATTTTTAGGATTTTATGGGGTTATTGGTTTTTTTAAATTTTTTAGGGTTTCTATGGTTTTTAAGGGTTTATTTAGGTTTATTAGGTTTTCTACATTTTTAGGGAATTTTACTGTTTTTTATAATTTATACTGATATTTTGGTTTTTTATTGTTTTTAGGGATTTTGACAGTGTTAGGATTTTTTCATGGTTTTTAGTTTTTTTAATATTTTACATGGTTTTTTGGGTATTTGTTAGTTATAGGGGTTTTTGTTTTTAGGGTTTTTAGGGTTTCAAGATTTTTTGAATTCTTCTAGAGGTTTTTTGGTATTTTAGAGTTGTTCTTTGTTTTTAGGGTTTTATGGGGTTTTAGGGTTTTTAGGTTTTTCAATATATTTAAATATTTTTAAGGTTTTTTTGGTTATTATGGGTTTTTATGGTTTTTAGATATCTTGAGTGTATTTAGTGGTTTTTGGGTTTTTTCGGTTTCAAGGTTTTTTTGGGTCTTTTGGGTTTTTATGGTTATTGAGATCTTTATGATTTTAATTTTTTTTATATTTTTTGTAATATATTTATTTATTTTAATGAATTATATTTTTTAATGGTTGTAGGGGTTTTATGATTTTATGGTTTTTTAAGTATTTAAGGGTTTCAATGTTTTTAAGGGTTTTTATGGAATTTTACATTTTCAGGGGTTTTAGGGATTTTTTAGGATATTATTTTTTTAGTGTTTTTAGGAGTTTTAGGATTTTCGTCATTTTTAGGGGTTTAGGGTTTTCTATGTTTTAGGTTCTATTTGTGTTTTTTAGTTTTTTAATTATTTATGGTTTTTAGGTCTTTTATATTTTATTAACAATTTTAGGGGTTTTAAGGGTTTTTATAGTATTTAGTGGTTTATGGTTATTATTGGATTGAAGGGTTTTAATGGTCTCTTGGGGTATTTTTGGTTTTTAAGGGTTTTATGGTTTTTTAAATTTTCAAGGATTTTAGATATTTTTTAGGACTTTATTGGTTTATTCTATTTTAGGGTTTTTATGAGGTTTTTTCAGACTTTCAATTTTTTTGGGGATTGGGAATTTTCAGAATTTTTATGGCATGTTTGTGTTTTTAGGGGTTTTTTAGTTATTTGGTTATTCGTGGGTTTTAGAGTTTTTTAACATTTTTAGGGGTTTTAATGGTTTGTAAAGTTTTTAATGGTTTTAAAAAGTTTTTCTGGTTTTAATGGTTTACAGGTTTTTATGGTTATCATGAGTTTTTTGGGTTTTCTATGTGTTTAGTGATTTTTATGGGGTTTTCAATTTTTATGGTTTTTAGGGTTATTTAGAGTTTATTGGGATATTAAGGGGTTTTATGGGTTTTATGGGTTTTAGGGTTTTTATGGGTTTTAGGGTTTTTAGGGTCTTTCTCGGGTTTTGGGGGATTTTTGAGTATTTTGGTTATAAAGGGTTTTTAGTATTTTTTATATTTTTAGTGGTTTTAAGAATTTGTAGATTTTTTTGTGGTTTTTAGGGTTTTTTATTTTTATTTTTAAGGTTTTTAATTTTTTTTAGGAATTTTTATGGTTTTTGGTGTTTTTGAAGGTTGTTATAGTTTTTTACATTTTTTTTTGGTATTTTTAGGTTTTTTAAGATTCTTATAGTTTTTAGTGTTTTTATAGGGTTTAGGGACATTAATGGTTTTACGTGGTTTTTAATGCTCTTGGGGGCTTTAGGGGTTTTAGGGTTTTTTTCTCTTCTTGGGGTTGAATTGTTTTTTGTGTTTTTTTATTTATTTTTAAATTTTTTATAGTTTTTAATATTTTAGGGGTTTTATGGGTTTTATAGTTTTAGTGGGTTTTTAGGGTTCATAGGGGTTTTAGGGTTTTTTATGGATTTTATTGGTTTTTATGGTTCTTTTTGTTTTTAGTGTTTTTTCATGGTTTATAGGGTTTTTGACTGTTTATGAATTTTAGGATTTTAAAGGATTTTTTAGTGGTTTTTCATGGTCTGTTGGTATTTTAGGGTTTTTTAGTTATTAATGTTTTTATGTTTCTTATGGGTTTTATGGTATTTTAGTTTTTTTAACATTTTTATGGGATTTAAAGGATTTTAGTGCATTTAGGTGTTTTATTTGTTTTTAGAGGTTTTTATGGTTTTTAATGTTTTTTTGGTCTTCAAGGGTTTCTCAAGTCTTTTAGTGGTTTTTACGAATTCATATATTATTATGAGTTTTTAGTATTTTTATCATTATTGATTATTTTATGGTTTTTATGAATTTTGAGGTGTTTTATGGTTATTGGGGTTTTGGGGATTTTTAGGGTTTTTAGTGGGTTTTTTGGTTTTTGCGGATTTAGGGGTTTTTTGAGTTTTTTAAAGTTTCTTGGGTTTTTAGAGTTTTTAATATTGTATCGGTTTTATGATTTTTTAGTCAGTTTATTGGTTTTTATGGGATCTAAGGGTTTTTAAGGATTTTAGGGTTGTTATGGTTTTCAGAGTATTTTCAAGGTTTTAGGGTTTTTTATATTTTTATGGATTTTTATGTCTTTTGGTTTTTAATGGTATTTTAATTTTTAGGGTTTTTAGGTGTTTTAAGGTCTTTTAGGATTTTATGGTATTCGTTCGGTTTAAGGTTTTTTTTAGTATTAGTGTTATTTAGTATTTTTAACATTTTTAGAGGTTTGGGGGGGGGGGTTAGATTTTTATAGTTGGTTTTAGTGCTTTTCTGAATTTTAGGGTTTTTATGGTTTTGATGGATTTTATGGTTTTATGGGGATTTTCAAGGGTTTTAGGGGTTTTTACATTTTCATTGATATTTAGTTGTTTTTAGGGTTTTTATATTATAAGTGAGTTTTAAGGTTTTTAGGGATTTTTTCGGGGGGGTTTTGTGTTTAGGGTTTTATGGTTTTAAGGTTTTTTATGGTTTTATTTTGTTTTTTATGGTTTGCTTTAATTTTTGGTTTTTTACGTTTTTTGCAAGTTTTTTAAAATTATTAGGGGTTTTAAGGGTTTATCGTGTATTTAAATTTTTTTGGGGGTTTTAAGGGTTTTTTTATTTGTTAATGGTTTTTAGTAGGTTTAATAGTTTTCTAGGAGTTTTTAGGTTTTTTGGATTTTCTGTTTTTTTTTTCATTTTTTAGGATTTTTATGAATTTATTAATTTTTTTATACTTTTTGGGTTTTTAATATTTTCAGGATTTTGAAGTCTTTTATGTTTTTCAAGTTTTTTTTAGTGTTTTAGGGTTATTTATGGTTTTTGGGTTTTTGGGGTTTTAGGGGTTTTTTTAGGATTTCGAGTTTTTAATTTTTATTTTTTTTATTTTTTCATAGGGTTTTAAGGGTTTTAAAAATGTTTTGGTTTTTTTTGATTTTTTTATTTCCTAAGGATTTTAGGGGTATTTATGGTTTAAGGGGGTTTTAGAGTTTTTAGGTGTTTTTATAATTTTTTGGTCTTTTCAAATTATTTTATTGTGATTATATGTTTTTATGGTTCTTTTTGATATTGAGGGATTTTCATGGGTTTTATATGTTTTTATGGTTTTTTATGGATTTTAGGGTTTTAGAGCCATTTTGAGTTATTATGGTTTTTTAGTTTCTATGGGTTTTAACATTTTCAATAGTTTTTTATGAATTTTGGTGGCTTAATGGTTTTTATATTTTTAAGTATTTTTTAGTGTTTTTATGAGTTTTTATGGTTTTTAATATTTTAGTGGTTTAGGGGTTTTTATGGTTTTAAGCATTTTTTTAGGGTTTAAGATTTTTTACATTTTTAAAGATCTTATGGATTTTTTAAGATTTTGATGGTTTTGATAATTTTTAGGTCTTATAGGGATTTTGAGTGTTTTTTGGGTTTTTTTGGGTTTTTGGGGGTGTTTTAGGGTTTTAGGGTTATTGGGGTTTTTAGGTTTTTAGGGGTATGCAGTTTTTTAAGTGTTTTTAACAATATTTAGGTTTTTAAGTGTTTTTTGAGTTTTGAGTGGGTATTAGGGTTTTTTCGGGGGTTTGGAATATTTTTTTTTGTGTTGTTATGATTTTAGGAATTTTTTATGTTTTTTGGGTTTTTTTAAATTTTCGGGAATTTTTATGAAATTTTTAGGATTATTATGATTTTTCAGGGGTTTAGGGTTTTTCTAATTTTTATATATTTTTAAGGGGTTTGATGGTTCTTAGGGTTTTTAGTGGTTTTATGGTTTTTGGGATTTTTTGTGTTTTTTAGGGTTTTAAGGTTTTTTATAGATTTTTAATGTTTTTAGGGGTTTTAAGTTTTTAATAGTTTTTAATGTGAATTTAAGGTTTTTATGGTGTTTTATCTTTTTTAAGTTTTCTAGAGATTTTGTGGTTTTTGGAATTTATTCAAAGTTTTCATGATTTTTATCATTTTTAGGTATTTTAAGGATTTTTTATGATTTTTATGGATTTTAATGGGTTTTAGGGTTTTTAAGGATTTTGAGGGGTTTAAGGGTTTTTATGGTGTTTTTAGGTTTGTAGGGGTGTTTAAGTATTTTAGGGTATTTTGGATTTAAGTTTTATTTATTTATTTTTTGTTTCTCAGGATTTTAAATTGTTTGTTAATATTTTTAGGTGCTTAAGGATTTTTATAACAATGATGTTTTAATGGTTTTTATGGGGGTTTTGGTTTTTTATATTTTTAGGGGTTTTATGTGTTTCATGGGTTTCTTGGGGTTTTTAGCGTTTTTGTGTCCTCAGGGATTTTAGGTGGTTTTATGGATTTTTTAGGTTTTAGGTTTTTTATAGATATCGAGGTTTTTATGTTTTTAATGGTTTTTTTTCATTTTTAGGGTTTTGTTTGGTTTTAAGATTATTTTAGTGTTTTAAGTTTATAAACAGTTTTTAGAGTATTTTTAACATTTTTAATGTGTTTAATGTTTTTTATAGTTTTAATTAATTTTTTGTTTTTATAGGTTTTAGGGTATCTTTAATTTCTTATGGGTTTATATAGTTTTTTGGGTCTTCAGAGTTTTTTGTGTTTCATTTCAATGAATTTTAGGTTTTTTATGGTTTTTACATTTTTTTTGGTATTTTTAATTTTTTTAATGTTTTTTATGGGTTTTTTGGGATTGTAAGGGTTCTTTGGGTTTTTTGGTCTTTTAGGGATTGGGGGTGAGTTTTTTAGGTTTTAAGGTGTTTTACAGTTTTTCATCATTTTAAGAATATTAAGGAAATTAAGATTTTTAGTGGGTTTTTATAGTTTTAATGGGTTATAAGATATTTATAAGGTTTGTAGAGGTTTTGTGGATTTTATGTTTTTTCAGGGTTTTTATAGTTTTTTACACTTTTCAATATTTTTATTGATTTTTAGGATTTTAATGGTTTTAAAGGAATTTTAAGTTTTTTTATGAATTTTAGGGTTTTTTGGGGTTTTCAATGGTTTTTAGGATTTTTATGGTTTTCTAGGGATTCTAGGGTCATTTGGGTTTTAATGGTTTTTATTGTTTTTAGTGGATTTTAGGGGTTTTATGGGATTTTAAGGCATTAAAGGTTTTAGGGGATTTTATGGGTTTTCAGGGGGTTTCAGGGATTTTATTTTTTTAGGTTTGTATTGATTTTTAAGTAATTTTTATGATTTTTATGATATTTATTATTTTAATAAGTTTTGAAGGATTATACGGTTTTTAAGGTTTTTTTGGGTTTTTTATGATGTTTAGAGTTTTTTTAGTTTTTTAGGGTTTTTAATATTTTTGGTGGTTTTAAACATTTTTACTGGATTTAAGGGCTTTTATATTTTTAGTGGTTTTATGGGTTTTATGGGGTTTTCATGTATTTATGGGTTTTATGGTTTTCATGGATTTTTATGATTTCATTTATTTTATGGTTTTTTAGGATTTTCTTGGGGTTTTTGGATTTTTTAGGGTTTTTAGGGATATATATGGTTTTTAGGGTTTTAGAGTGTTTTTAGGTTTTTAGGGGTCTTTAGGGTTGTTTGGGTCCTTTACTGATTTGGGGGTAATTTTAATTTTTTAGGTTTTTAAGGGTATTTAGAGTTTTTTACATTTTTATTTATTTTAAGGATTTTTTTTGTTTTTAGTGGGTTTAGTGTTTTTCATGTTTTTAGGGTTATATAAATTTTTAGTGATATTTATATCTTCATTATTTTTCATGGTTTTTATAGGTTATTTATTGTGTTTTGGGTTTTTAGGGTTTTATTTTTATTTATGGTTTTTATGGGTTTTTGGGGTTTTTAGGGTTTTTGGGTTTTTTGGGTTTTGAGGATATTTTTTAGTTTTTTAGTACATTATAGTATTTATAGTTTTTCAATGGTTTTATGTATTTTTACTGGATTTCGAGTATTTAGTGGTTTTTATGGGTTTTATTGGTATTTTTTGTGTTTTAATGTTTCTTGGGTTTTTTATGGAAGTGGTTTTGTTGACTTTTTGGGGTTTTTATTTTTAAAGGGATTTTAGATATTTTTTTAGATTTTTATGGTTTTTATGTTTATATAAATATTTTAGGTATTTGGAGGTTTTTTGGGGTTTTTAGGATTTTTAGGGTCTCTGGGTTTTATGGGTTTTCTAGTTTTTTAGAGTTTTGATGGTTTTTTGACTCTTTTTACATTTTAAGGGGTTTAAATGGGTTTTATAGATTTTAGTGTTATTTAGGGTCTTTATAGTTTTTTAGGTTTTTTTTATATTTTTAGGGGTTTTTTGGTCTTTATATGGGTTTCAATGTATTTTGTCTTTTAGAGAAATATTGGAATGTTTTAGGATTTCTGTGGATTTTAGTGTTTGTAGGATTGTTAGGGATTTCAATGGATTTATGGGTTTTTTTGTTTTTTAGGTGTTTTAATGTTTTTTCAGGGTCTTTATGGTATTTTGGGTTTTAGGGTTTTTTATTTTTTTAGGTTATTAAGTGTTTTAAGTGTTTTTAATGTTTTTAGGGGTTTTAACGGTTTTATAGTTCTTTTGTGGATTTTTGTGTTTTATTGGATTAATAGGTTTCTAATATTTTTAGGTAATTATTGATGGTTTTAGTATTTTTACATTTTTATGGATTTTAATATTTTTATGGTTTATAGGGTATTTAGTGTTCTTAAGGTTTTTAGGGTTTTAGGGTTTTTAGGGGTTTCCATAGTTTTAGGTTCTTTTGGGTCTTCTATGTTTTTTTATGTTCTTTTAAATTTTATTGGTTTTAATATTTTTTATAGTTTTTTAACTATTTATGGGTTTAAATGGATTTTATATTTTATTGTTTTTAGGGTTTTTATGGGGTTTTATGGGTTTCAATGTTTTTAGAGGTTCTTATGTTTTTCAGGGGGTTTCATGGTTTTAGGGTTTTTACGTTTTGAGGGATTTGTAGGTCATTCTTAATATTTTTATGGTTTTTAGGTTTTTGAGTGATTTTGACATATTTTTATTGATTTTTGGGGTTTTAGGGGATTTTTTAGGATTTTGAGGGTTTTTATTAATTTTTGGGATTTACGTTTTTTTAGTTTTTTGGGTTTTTAGAGTTTTTAATGATTTTAGGGGTTTAATGGTTTTTAGAGTTTTCAGTGAGTTTTTAGGGTTTTAATAGGTTTTATTATTTTTAAGGTTTTTAGGAGTTTCATGGGTTTTAGGGGGATTCATGGTGTTTAGGGTTGTTTTTCTTTTTTCACAATTTTATGTATTTTTTTTTGTATTTTTATAGTTCAAAAGGTTTTTATGGATTTTTATCATTTTTAGGTTTTTTTCGGGCTTTTAATGGTTTTAATGTTTTCACATTATTTAGTGAATTTTTATAATTTTAGGTTATTTTTGTGTTTTTAGGGTTTTAGATATTTTTAGAGTTTTTTCCATTTTTAGGGTTTTAAAGGGGTTTTAGAAATTTTAGTATTTTTAGGTTTTTTATTGGTTTTTAAGGTTTTCAAGGGTTTTAATGGTTTTTAAGGGGTTTTTTGGGTTTTAAATTTTTTTATATTTTAAAGGATTTTTATAGGTTTTTTGTATATTTATTGTATTAGGATTTTTTTGGTTTTTAGGTATTTTGAGGTGTATTATGGGTTTATGTTATTTTGGTTGTTTTTGGGTTTTTGGGATTTTTAGGGGTTTATCGGTTTTAATGATTTTTATGTCTTTTATTGGTTTTTATGGTTTTTTGGGTTTTAGATTTTTTTTAGTTTTTTAGCATTTTAGAGGTTTACTATTTTTATTTATTGTTTTGATGATTTTCAAGGGTTTTGTGTATTTTTATTGGGATTCCTAGGGTTTTCATATGGGTTTTGTGGGTTTTTATGGTTTTCAATGATTTTTCATGGTTTTTAGGATTTTATTATATTTTCATGGTTTTTAGGGATTTATTATGTTTTTTATAGTTTTTAATATATTTTTTGGGTTTTTAGGGATCCTGAGGATTTTTAGGGGATATCAATGTTTTTAGTGGTTTTAGGGTTATTCATTGTTATTAGGGGTTTGGTTTTTTGGATTTTTGGATTTTGTTGATTTTATATGGGTTTTAGAAGTTTCTTATCATTATTAATGTTTTTAAAGGGTTTCTATAGATTTTAGTGGTCTTTTGGGAATTGAACATTTTTCATGGTTTTCAAGGGTTTTTATGGTTTTCATAGGTTTTCATGATTTTTAGTGATTTTTTATGTTTTTATTGTTTTTAGTGTTTTTTGGGTTTTTAGGGATATTGAGGGTTTGGGGGTTTTTAGGATTTCATATGATTTTAGGGTGTTTTATGGGTTTTATGGTATTTTTGTATTTTTAGTGATTTTTTGAGTTTTTAGGGATTTTAATGTTTTTTAGATTTTTTTACGTTATTATCTGTTTTATATTTTTTTCATGTTTTTAGTTTCTTTATGGTTTTTATGAGTTTATAGGGTTTTGAGGGGGTTTTATGGTTTTCAAGGTTTTAGGATTTTTTATGTATTCAATGATTATAGAGTATTTTTTGAAATTTTATGTTTTCTAAGTATTATATTGGTTTTAGGGGTTTTTAGTGTTTTTTGAGTTTTCTTGGGTTATAAGGTTTTTAGTTTTTTTAATATTTAATGATATTTTAAGGGTTTTTAGAGTTTTAGTGGGCTTTACGATTTATTATGCTTTTAGGGTTGTAATGGTTTTTATAGCTCTTTCTGTTTTTCATGGGGTTTTCATTGTTTTTTCAGATTTTTATGTTCTCAGTGATTTGTAGGTATATTTTATGATTTTTATGGGTTTTATGCGTTTTTGGGATTTTGAGTGGTTTTTATGGGTTTTTTAATGTTTTAGAGTTTTTAGGGATTTAGAGGTTTTCGGGGAATTATATTTTTTTTAGGGTTTTACATGTTTTTAGTGTTTTTTTTACATTTTTAGGAATTTTTAAGGTTTTTAGTTTTTTAGGGGTTTTGGATTTTTTATTGTTTAAGGGTTTTTATGATTTTAATGCGTTGTTATGGTTTTATGGGGTTTTTAAGGGTTCTTAACATTTTTAGAGATATTTTGGATTTTAATGGGTATTAAGAGTTTTTCTTGTTTTTAGGGATTTGAGTGGTTTTATGGGGGTTTTCAGGGTTTTTAGGGGTTTTTAGGGTCTTTTAGGTCTTTAGTTTTTTTAGTTTTCTCAGTTTATTAGAGATTAATATATAATATTTTTACATTTTAGTGGTTTAAAGGTTTTATATAGTTTACAGTGTGTTTTAGGGGTTTTATGGGGTTTTAATTTTTTTAATGTTTTTTTGGTTTATTTGGTTTTGAATGCGTTTTCAGTGTTTTTAGGCTTTTAATGTTTTTAGAGAAATTTATGGACTTTTATAATTTTTAAGAGTTTTATAGTTTTTTAGGGTTTTTAGGGATTTTGAAGTGTTTTGGGTTTTTCATGATTTTTTGGGTTTTTCATGAATTTTTGGGTTTTTAGA
Organism: Viscum album; assembly: GCA_963277665.1. Lineage (NCBI taxonomy): Eukaryota > Viridiplantae > Streptophyta > Magnoliopsida > Santalales > Viscaceae > Viscum > Viscum album. The sequence goes on along the minus strand of OY728141.1, from coordinate 1,009,622,624 downwards.
ATTTTAGTGTTTTATAGTGTTCCTTGGTTTTTAGGGGTTTTTTGAGTTTTTTTATGATTTTAAGGTGTTTAAGAGTTTTTACCAATTTTAGGTGTTTAATGGATTTTGGAGTTTTTTCATATGGTTTTTATGTTTTTTATAGTTTTTAGGGGTACTTATAGTTTTTAGGGGTTTTTAGTGTTTTTTGCTGTTTTCAGCGGTTTTGCCGGGTTTTTAGAGTTTTTTTAGATTGTTAGGGTTTTTTTCATTTTTTATTGATTTTAAGGTTTTTATATTTTTTAACCTTTTAGGGGATTTAATAGTTTTTAGTGTATTTTTATGGTTTTATATGTATTTAGAGATTTTAAGGTTTTTTGGGTTTTTATGGTATTCATATATTTTTAGGATTTTTACATTTTCAAGGATTTTTAGGGATTTTTTGGTATTTTTATGGATTTTAGGGTTTTAGTGATATTGAATATTTTTAGGGATTTCAAACTTTTCATGATCTTTTAGAAGTTTTATGGTTTTTTAGTTTTTTCTACTAAATTGTTTTTTATAAATTTTTACATTTTTAGGGGGTTTGGAGGTTTTTAGAGTTTCAGTGGATTTTTAATGTTTTTATGGTTTTTTAATATTTTACCAGTTTTATGTTTTTCATTTTTTTAGAAGGGTTATTACATTTTCTAGTATTTTTAGGGATATTTCGTACTTTTATGGTTTCTCGTTTTTTAGGTATTTCAGAAATTTGTGGGTGTTTATGGTTTTTTAGCATTTTAAGGGTTTTTATTATCTTTTAAGGCTTTTTTGTTTCTTATGGTTTTCAATTTTATTTAATTTTTTTTTCATTTTAATTATTTTGAGGTTATTAATGTTTTTTTGTTTTATGGTTTTTATTGGTTTTTAGGGTTTTTAATGGCTTTTATATGTTTTATATATTTCAATGATTTTTCTGGGTTTTTAGTGTATTTAATGTTTTCTTGGATGTTTTCGGATTTTTTATGATTTTTATGGTTTTAACAGTTTTAGGGGTTTTAGGGATTTTAAGGATTTTTAGAGGGTTTAGAGTCCTTTATTATTTTTACGATTTTAAAGGTTTTGTTGTTTTTTTGGGTTTTGCATTGTTTTGAGTTTTTAATGTTTTTGAAGATTCTAATGTTTTAGGTGTTTGAAGGGGTTTTATAGTTTTTAGATTTTTTAGGGGTTTTAAGAGTTTTTAAGAGTTTTAAGGTTTTTAGGGATTTTTAGAGATTTTAGGGTTCTTTCATGGTTTTATGGTTTCTACATTTTTAGAGATTTCTAGGGTTTTTTGGATTTTTATAGTATTTTAGGGGTTCTTGAGATTTTTATTTATTTTTTTAGGGTTTTTTGAGTTTTAATGGTTTTAATGGGATTTTAGAGTAATTAATGTTTTTAGGGGTTTTAGTTTTTTTATAGTTTACATTTTTATAGGAATTTTATGTATTTTTAAGGATTTTTTTGGTTTTTTGTGGTTTTTATGGGTTTTTCAGATTTTTTTTGTTATATGGTATTTAGAATTTTTTATGAATTTTAGGATTTTTATTATTTTTATTATTTTTAGCAATTTTGACAGATTTTTGGTATTTTTGAGTTTTTAGGGTTTTTTGGTTTTTAGGGTTTTTTTATTTTGCAGGGTTTTTAAACATTTATTTTTCTTAACTTTTTTTAGGGTTTTAAGGGGTTTTTGGAGGGGGGGTTTAGTGGGTTTTGGGGGATTAGTGGGTTTTTGGGGTTTTAGTGAGTTTTTAGATTTTTTGGGTTTCTAGTTTTTTAACGTTTTTAGGCGTTTTAAGGTATTTAGGGGGTTCTCAGGGTATTTAATTTTTTGTATTTTTTTATGAAATTTTAGGGATTTTTTAGAATTTTTTTAGTTTCTTGTGATTTTATAGATTTTGAGGTTTTTAGGGGTTTTCATAGTTTTTAGGGATTTTCAGGGCTTCTCAAGGTTTTAAGGTATTTGTGGTTTTTTGGGGTTTTCTTAAGTTTTTAGAGGTTTTAATGGTTCTAGGGTTTTAAATGTTTTTAGGGGTTTTAAGTGTTTCTATATTTTTTAGTAGTTATATAGGGTATTATGGGTTTTTTTGGGTTTATATGGTTTTTGAGTGTTGGATGTTTTTAGAGGTTTTTTAGGGCTTCTAGGATGTTTTAATTTATCAAATATTTTTATGGAATTTTTGGATTTTCATGTTTTTTTATTTTTCTAGGCTTTTTTCGGTTTTAGTGATTTTGTGGGTCTTTCATGGTGGGTTTTAGGTATTTATTGTTTTTAGGTTTTTATAGTTTATTTGTTTTTTGGGGTTTTTTAGTTTTTTTGGGCTTTAATGAATTTTAGGGTTCTTTTTGTCATTTTAGAGATTTAAATGGTATTTATAGTTTTTATATGCTTTTTGGTTTTTTTATGAATTATCTTGTTTTTTATCATTTTTAGGGGTTTTATGGATTATAAGGGCTTTTATGGGTTTATGGGTTTTACATTATAAAGGATATTTTGGAAATTTTTAGGGTTTTATATATTTTTAGGGCGTTTAGAGATTTTGAGGGGTTTAGGGTATTTTAGGGTATTTTAGGTTTTTATTGCTTTTTAAGGATTCTTAGTCATTAGGGTTTTTAGGTTTTTTGTGATTTTATGAATTTTAATTTTTGTAGGGGTTTTTTAAATTTTTAAGGGATTAGGTATATTGAGTTTTTTGGGAATTTAATGAAGTTTTGAATTTTTATTTGTTTACTGTTTTTATATTTTCTTAGGGTTGTTTAATGTTTTTGGGGGTTTTATGGGTTTAAGAGGTTTTTATGGTTTTTTGATTTTTTTACATTTTCAAGGATTTTTAGCGATTTTTTTTGGATTTTTATGGTTTTTAGATTTTTTTGTGTTTTTTGGAGATTTTGAGGGGTTATCTGGGTTTCTCAATGTTTTTAGGGAGTCTTTTGGGTTTCTTTGGGGTTTTTTAGTTTTTTAGGGGTTTAATGAATTTTTAGAGTTTTTTTAACATTTTTAGTAGTTTAAATGATTTTAGAGTTTTAGTGGTTTTTTAATAATTTTTAGTGGGTTTTTATGGGTTTAGGGGACTTTATGGTTTTTGGGGGTCTTTATGGTTTTTAGTGTTTTTTTTCATTTTTAAGGATTTTTAGGGATTTATTAGGATTTTATGGATTTTTGGGATTTAGGGATTTTGTGGGCTTTGTTGTTTTTTAAATTTTTTGGGGTTTTCAGGGATTTAGTGTCTTTTGGGGTTTTAGGGACTTTATGATTTTATAATTTAAGGGTTTTATGGTTTTTTATACAATTTATCATTTTTAGGGGTTTTATGTTTTTTAGAGTTTGTAGGGTTTTTATGTTTTTTTAAGTGTTTTAGGGTTTTTATGGTTTTTAGATAGTTTTTAGGGTTTGGGGTTTTTTATTTTAAAAGGATTTTTATGGATTTAAGTATTTTTATTGTTTTGGGGGTTTTATGGTTTTTTATTGATTTTGATAGTTTCTCGAGGTTTTATGTTTTTTATGGTTTTAGAGATTTTTTTTTGTTTTTAGGGGTTAAGGTGTTTTAGAGTTTCTTAACATTTTTTTGGTATTTTATGGTTATTTAGAGTGTTTGGTGATTTTTTATAATTTTTATGATTTTTTACAGGTTTTAAAAGTTTTTATGGGTTTTATATGTTTTTATTGGTTTTAGGGGTTTTATGTTTTCAAGGTGATTAGGTATTTTTATAACATTTTATAGATTTTATGGTTTTCTTGGTTTTTAGGTAATTTAATATTATTTTTGGATTTTAGGATTTTTTTTGTTTTTTTTGATGGGTTTTATTTTTTTGGAGTATTTTAATGATTTTATGAATTTTTATAGTTTTAATATTTTTAGTGATTTTAAGGTTATCATGGGATTATAGGTTTTTTACTTTCTTTTTGTTTTTATTATTTTAGGTGGTTTTATTATATTTTACATTTTATGGGATTTTCAATGATTTTTCAGTATTTTTATCGGTTTTAGGTATTTTTTGGGGGTTTTAGGGGTTTTTAGAGTTTTTTTGGGTGTTTTTGGTTTTTATTGTCTTTTAGGGGTTTGCGGGTTTTTTAGTTTTTTGTGGTTTTTTGGTTTTTTAGATTTTAAATGTTTTTAGTCTTCTAAGGGTGTTATATTTTTAGTTATTTTTTGGGTTTTTATGGGGTTTTAATGTTTTTTATGGTTTTGGGGGTTTGATGGTTTTCAAGGTTTTTCAGGGTTTTAGGGTGTTTATGCTGTCGTTGATTTTAGGAGTTTTTTTTGATTTACATGGTTTTTAGGGTTGTTTAGTGGTTTTAAATCTTTTTTGGATTTTTAATGTTTTCCTATGTTTTTAGGTTTTTTAGATTCTTTCATAATTTGTAGGGTCATTTTGGGGATTTAAGGGGTTTTTGAGATTTTTTAGAGTTTTTACGGTTTTTTAAATTTTTATGTTTTTAATGGTTTTTAATGGTCTTAAGTGTTTGTTTGTATATTAGTAGAGTTTTAATGGGTTTTTAGGGGTTTAAGGTTTCGGGTGTTTTTATGGTTTCCAAGGGATTTTTGGGTTATTAGGTTTTCTTTCTAATCTTATATATTTTTAGGGATTTTATAGGGGTTTTAGGGTTTTTTGTTTTTAGGGATTTTTTTGGTTTTTAGGGTTTTTAGGGTTTTAGGGGTTTGACATCTTTTTGGGCCTTTATGGTTTTTTGAGATATTTAGGGATTTTAAAGATTATGGATTTTTTAAAACATTTTTTTGGTTTAAGGTGTTTTCGATCTTTAAGTGGGTTTTATGGGTTTTAGGGTTTTTAATTTTTTTAGGGGTTTTATTTTTTCTAGGTTTTTCAGGGTTTTATTATTTTTTACATTTTTAGGGATTTTCATGCTTTCTTTAAAAAATTTCTGATATCTAGGGTTTTAAGTTTTTTTTCAGGATTTTGAGGGGTTTTTAGTGGTTTTAGTGTGTTTAATAGTTTTTAGGATCTTCTTGGGTTTTGGGGAATTTTTTTAGTTTTATAGTGTTTTTAAATTTTTATAGTTTTTTAAAAAATTTATAGGATTAATTGTTTTTTAGAGTTTTTAGTTGTGTTTTTAGTTTTTGTTGGATTTTATGTTTGTTTTTGTTTTAGGGTTTTTTTCTTATTTTTAGGGTGTTTTCAAGGTTTCACGAGGTTTTTATGTTTTCCCAGAATTTTTGGGTTTTTTTTATTTTTATGGTTTCCCTAGTTTTTATGGTTTTTAGGGATTTTTATGTGTGTTTTGTGGTTTTTTATCATTTTTAGTGTTTTTTGGGGGTTTTTGGTTTGTAAGGTTTTTTGATTTTTTAAGGTTTTGGGGGTTTAAAGGGTTTTTAATGTTTTTAGTGGGGTTTTATGGGTTTTATAGGGTTTTATATTTTTTAGTTTTTTATGTGATTTATGGTTTTTAAGGGTTTTTCATGGTTTTTCATGGTTTTTTAGTTATTTCATGGATTTTTAGGGATTTAGTAATATTTTAATTGGTTTTTGGGTTTTTGGGGGTTTAAGGTATTTTTAGGGTTTTTAGGATCCTTCAGGTTTTTAGTGGTTCTATTATTTTTCAGAGTTTTTGATTTTGTTTTGGGATTTTAGGTTTTTTTGAGTTTTTACGGTTCTTTATGTTTTTATGGTTTTTTAGTTTTTTTAGGTTTTTTATACTTTCCAGGATTTATTTGGCATTTTTAATAATTTTTATGATTTTTAGGGTTTTTAATGTTTTTAGGAATTTTGAGGGGTGTTAGGTTTTTTACTGTTTTTAGAGTTTTTAGTGGTTTTCGAGGTTCTTTGTTTATTTTAAATTTTTATGGTATTTGAAATTTTTATGGGTTTTAAGGTTTTTGGCATTTATAGGGGTTTTGTGGGTCATTAGAGGTTTTAGTGGTTTTTATGGTTTTTAGAGGTTATTACGGTATTGGAGGGTTTTTATTGTTTTTATGGTTTTTTAATTTTTAGTTATTTTTAGGGATTTTTAGTATTTTTATGGATTTTAGGGTTGTTCAGTATTTTTGGGATTTTTTTGGTTTTTATGGGTTTTTAGGGTCTTTAGGTTCTTTGGTTTTTTGGGTTTTCAGGTTTTATGTATTTTTGTGTTTTTATGGTTTTTGTAGTTTTTAGGGTTTTATAGTTTTTCATGTTTCTTAATGTTCTAGGGGTCTAAAGGGTTTTTAGACTTTTATGTGCATGTAGGGTGTTAATGGAATTTTATGATTTTTTAGTGATTTTTTTTTCATGGGGTTTTTAGGGTTTTTAGGGATTTTAACATTTTTATTGATTTTTTTGTATATTTATGATATTTATGGGATTTAGGGTTTTTTTGGGTTTTTTGTGATTCTCAGGGGTTTATGGGGTTTTATGGTTTTTATAGGTCTTCATGGGTTTTAAGGTATTTATGGTTTTAATGAATTTTTTAATTTTTTAAGTATTTGATTTATTTATATTTTAGGGGTTTTATGGTGTTTAAGAGTTTTATGGGGTTTTTTTGTTTTATAGATTTTTATGGTTTTTATGGTTTTGGGGGTTTTCATGGCTTTCATGGGTTTTCAAAATTTTTAGGATTTTTATGTTTTTAGATATTTTTATGAATTTTTTAAGATTAAATAGATATTAGGGTTTTTAGGGTTTAAAGGGTTTTCAAGGGTTTTCAAGGTTTTTATGGGTTTGTGGGTTTTCATGGTTTTTAGGGTCTGTTGTGGTTTTAGGGATTTTATGAGTTCTTTAGGGGGTCTGTGGGGTTTAAGAGTTTTCTTTTAGCATTTTTATAAATTCTAAATGGTTTTCACATTTTACGTCCTTTAGGGTTTTATTATTTTTTATGGTTTTAGGGATTTTAGGGTTTTCATGAGTTTTTATAGGATTTTATGGTTTTTTATGTTTTAAGAGATTTTATGGATTTTTAGGGTTCCTATGGATTATATTTTTTTTTTTGGGGGGGGGGTTAGGGATTTTGAGAGGATTTTTGGGATTTTTGTGTTTTTCGAATTTTTAGGATTTTTCAGGGTTTTTAGGGTCTTTTTTGTTTTTATTGTTTTTTCTTGATTTTTCTAACTTTTAAAAGTTTTTTATATTTTCTAATGTTTTATGGGTTTTAAGGGTTTTTATATTATTTTGTTTTTTTGGGGATTAATGCATTTTTAGTGTCATTATGTTTTTTTTCAGTTTTTATGGTTTCGAGATGTTTTTTAAGGATTTAATGTTTTCTATGTTTTCATAGATATTTAGGAATTTTTTATTATTTTTATGGTTTTTATGGTTTTATGGTTTTTTTTATTTTGATGGTCTTTGGTTTCTTTAGTTTTTTATGGTTTTTAGGGTATTATAGAGTTTTTACCGTCTTTGGGGTTTTTCAGTTTTTTGAGTTTTTTAGGGTTTTATAGTCTTTTAAAAATTTTAATGTTTGCAGAGGTTTAATAGATTTTATATTTTTTAGTTTCTTTTTGGGTTTAGTGCGTTTATAATGATTTTTAAGGTTTATACGAGTTTTATGGATTTTAGGGATTCATTATGGTTCATAGGGTTTTTATGATTTAAGGGATTTTAAGGGATTTTGTAGTTTTTTTGAGTTTTTTGGGATTTTTTTTGGATTTTTAGGGTTTAAAGGTGATTTCATGAGTTCTTAGGGTATTCAAGGTTTTCTTGGTCTTTTGGGGTTTTATAATTTTTTTTCTGTTTTTTGTGTGTTTAAGTATTTTTTATGTTATTAGTGTTTTTTGGGTGTTGTGGTGTTTTATGTTTTTTATACAATTTTTTGGGGTTTATAGTTTTCCTAGGGTCTATAAGGTTTCTAGGTTTATTACATTTTTAGTAATTTTTTGGGTTTTTTTAGAATTTTGATGGTTTTTATGGGTTTTTATGGTTTATAGGCATTTTGAGGGATATTAGTGTTTCTCAGGGTTTTTATTTATTTTAGGTATTTTAAGGGTTTTACGGTATTTTTGTGTTTAGTTTTTTTTGAGTTTTTTATGATTTTGTAGTGTTTTAGAGGTATTTGATATTTTTATGGCTTTAAAGGGTTTTAATGTATTTAGTGTTTTTAGTTTTTTAAGATCCTTTAAGGGTTTTATGGTTATTTGGGGTGTTTTGGTGTTTTTAGGGTGTTTAAACATTTTCAATGATTCTTTGTTACTTTTTTAGTATTTTTAAGATTTTATAGATTTTTTTAGTTTTTATGGATTTTAGGGACTTTTATGGGTTCCAAGGGGTTTAGGGTTTTTTATATTTTTTGTGTATTTTGGGATTTTAGGGGTTTTTTAATTTTTTTTTGTTTTTTAGGTTTTCAGAGTTTTAACCATTTTTAGAGATTTGAATGGTTTTAGTGTTTTTAATGGTTTTTTGGGTTTTTTTTTGGTTTTTTGGTGTTTTATGGTTTTTATGGTTTTTTATTTTTTAGGGTTTATCAGCGTTTTTATGGTTTTTTTTGTAATTTTTGGATTTTGAGGGTTTTAGTGGTTTATAGTGTTATTTAGGGATTTTAGGGTTCTTCAAGGATTTAGTGGTGTTTTTTTGTTTTTTTGGGGTTTTAAGATTTTTTGATTTTTTAAATGTGTTTAGGCCTTTTAAGTGTTTCATTGTTTTTAGTGGGTTTTAGGGTTTTTATGTGTTCTTAGGGTTACTAAGGATTTAGTGGGATTAAGGTTTTCAAAGGGTTTCCATGTTTCTTATAATTGCTTACATTTTTAGGGATTTTTATGATTTTTATGATTTTTATGGTTTTCAAGTTTTTTTATTGTTTTTATTGATTTTGTGGTTTTTAGGTGTTTTTAGGTATTTCTCAGTTTTTAGGGGCTTCCGGGTTTTCAGGGTTTTTTGTGGTTTTAGGGGTTTTATGAATTTTTTAAGGTTTTATAGTTTTTTTACAAAATTTAATATTTTTGGCATCTTTAGGGTTTTAGAGTTTTTAAAAGGTTTTAGGATTTTTAAGGGTTTTTACATTTTTATGGTTTTTGGGGTATTTTATTAATTTTAGGGTATTTCAGGGATTTTATTTTTTTTACATTTTCCATGATATTTTTGATTTTTAGGGGTTTTATGGGTTTTAGGGTTTTTAGGGGTTTTAGGGTTTTTAGGGTCTTTCTCGGGTTTTGGGGGATTTTTGAGTTTTTTGGTTATAAAGGGTCTTTATATATTTTTATATTTTTAGTGGTTTTAAGAATTTCTAGATTTTTTGTGGTTTTTAGGGATTTTTTAAGGGTTTTAATGTTTTTTAGGAATTTTATTGGTTTTTGGGGTTTTTCAAGGTTGTTATGGTTTTTTACATTTTTTTCGTATTTTAAGGTTTTTTATGATTCTTATAGTTATTAGTGTATTTAGAGGGTTTAGGGACATTATTGGTTTTAAGTAGTTTTTACTGTTCTTTAGGGTTTTATGGGGTTTTAGGGTTTTTTTCTCTTCTTGGGTTTGTATTGTTTTTTGTGTTTTTTTATTTATTTTTAAATTTTTCAGAGTTTTTAATATTTTAGGGGTTTTATGGGTTTTATAGTTTTAGTGGGTTTTTAGGGTTCTTAGGGGTTTTAGGGTTTTTTATGGTTTTTAGTGTTTTTTATGGTTCTTAAGTTTTTTAGTGTTTTTTCATTGTTTTTAGGGTTTTTGACTATTTATGAATTTTAAGATTTTTATGGATTTTTTAGTGTTTTTTCATGGTCTCTTTGTATTTTTGGGTTTTTCAGTTATTAATGTTTTTTAATATTCTTATGGGTTTTATGGTATTTTAGTGTTTTTAACATTTTTAGGGGATTTAAAAGATTTTAATTCATTTAGGTGTTTTATTTGTTTTTAGAGGTTTTTGTGGTTTTTAATGTTTTTTTGGTCTTCAAGTGTTTCTCAAGTCTTTTAGTGGTTTTCACGAATTCATATATTATTACGAATTTTTAGTATTTTTATCATTATTGATGATTTTAAGGTTTTTATGAATTTTGATGTGTTTTATGGTTATTGGTGTTTTTGGGGTGTTTAGGGTTTTAGTGGGTTTTTTGGTTTTGGGGGTTTTAGTAGTTTTTGGAGTTTTTAAAGGTTTTTAGGGTTTTTATAGTTTTTAATATTGTATGGGTTTTATGAGTTTTTAGTCGGTTTATTGGTTTTTGTGGGCTTTAAGGGGTTTTTAAGGATTTTAGGGTTTTTATGGTTTTCAGAGTTTTTTCAAGGTTTTACGGTTTTTTATATTTTCATGGATTTTTAGGTCTTTTGGTTTTTAATGGTTATTTCTTTTTTTAGGGTTTTTAGGTGTTTTAAGGTCATTTAGGATTGTATGGTATTCATTCAGTTTAAGGTTTTTTTTAGTATTAGTGTTTTGTAGTATTTTTATCATTTTTAGAGGTTTGGGGTGTTTTTATATTTTTTTAGTTGGTTTTAGTGCTTTTCTGAATTTTAGGATTTTTATGGTTTTGATGGATTTTATGGTTTTATGGGGATTTTCAAGGGTTTTAGGGTTTTTTAAATTTTCATTGATATTTATGTGTTTTTACAGTTTTTATATTTTTAGTGATTTTTTGTGTTTTTAGGGATTTTGTGTGGGGGTTTTTTGTTTTTAGGGTTTTATGGTTTTAAGGTATTTTATGGATTTATTTTGTTTTTTAGGGTTTGCTTTATTTTTTAGTGTTTTACGTTTATTTCAATTTTTTTAAAAATTACTAAGGGTTTTATGGTTTTATCATGTTTTTAATTTGGGGGGGGGGGTTTAAGGGGTTTTTTATTTTTGAAAGGTTTTTAGTAGGTTTAATAGTTTTCTAGGAGTTTTTAGGTTTTTAGGTTTTTTTGTTTATTTCATTTTTTGGGATTTTTATGAATTTATTATGTTTTTTATGCTTTTAAGATTTTTAATATTTTCACTATTTTGATGTCTTTTGTGCTTTTCAAGTTTTTTAGGGTTTTAGGGTTATTTATGGTTTTTGGGTTTTTGGTGTTTTATTGGTTTTTTTAGGATTTTGGGTTTTTAATTATTATTTTTTTTATTTTTCTGAGGGTTTTAAGGGTTTTAAAATTGTTTTGGTTTTTTTTGATTTTTTCTATTTCCTAAGGATTTTAGGGGTATTTATGGTTTAAGGGGGTTTTAGAGGTTTTAGGTGTTTTTATAATTTTTTGGTCTTTTCAAATTATTTTATGGTTTTTAGATGTTTTTAGGGTTCTTTTGGATATTGAGTGATTTTCATGGGATTTCTAGGTTTTTATTGTTTTTTATGGATTTTAGGGTTTTAGAGCCTTTTTGAGTTTTTATGGTTTTTTTTATTTTCTATGGGTTTTAACATTTTCAATAGTTTTTTATGAATTTTGGTGGCTTAATGGTTTTTAGATTTTTAAGTGGTTTTTAGTGTTTTTATGAGTGTTTATGGTTTTTAATATTTTAGTGGTTTATGGGTTTTTATGGTTTTAATCATTTTTTAGGGATTAAGATTTTTTACATTTTTAAGGATCTTATGGATTTTTTTTTGATTTTGATGGTTTTTATAATTTTTAGGTGTTATTTGGATTTTGAGTGTTTTTTGGGATTTTTGGGGTTTTGGGGGTGTTTTAGGGTTTTAGGGCCTATTGGGTTTTATGGTTTTTAGGGGTATGCAGTTTTGTAAGTATTTTTTTACAATATTTAGATTTTTAAGTGTTTTTAGAGTTTTTAGTGGGTCTTAGGGGTTTTTTGGGGTTCTGGATTCTTTTTTGTTTTTTAGTGTTGATATAGTTTTTAGGAATTTTTTTTAGGTTTTATGGGTTTTTTTACATTTTCAGGAATTTTTAAGGAATTTTTAGGATTTTTATGATTTTTAGGGGTTTTAGGGTTTTTCAAATTTTTATAGATTTTGAGGGGGTTTGATGGTTCTCAGGGATTTTACTGGTTTTATGGTTTTTGGGATTTTTTGTGTTTTTTAGTTTTTTAAGGTTTTTTATAGTTTTTTAATGTTTTTAGGGGTTTTATGTTTTTAGTAGTTTTTAATGGGAATTTAAGATTTTTATGGTGTTTTATCTTTTTTATGGTTTCTAGAGATTTTTTGGTTTTCTGAATTTATTTAGGGTTTTCATGATTTTAATCATTTTTAGGTATTTTAAGGATTTTTTATGTTTTTATAGATTTTAATGGGTTTTTGGGTTTTTAAGGATTTTGGGGGGTTTAAGGGTTATGATGGTGTTTTTAGGTTCGTAGGGGTTTTCAAGTATTTTAGGGTCTTTTGGATTTAAGTTTTTTTAAATTTTTTTTGTTTTTTAGGATTTTAAAGTGTTGGCTAATATTTTTAGGTGTTTAAGGGTTTTTAGAACAATGATTTTTTAATGGTTTTTATGGGGGGTTTTGGTTTTTTATGTTTTTAAGGGTTTTAAGTGTTTCATGGGTTTCTTGGGGGTTTTAGCATTTTTGTGTCTTCATGGATTTTAGGTGGTTTTATAAATTTTTTAGGTTTTAGGTTTTTTATAGATATTGAGGTTTTTATGTTTTTAAAGTTTTTTTTTCATTTTTAGAGTTTTGTTTGGTTTTAGGATTATTTTATTTTTTAAGGTTATAAATGGTTTTTAGAGTTTTTTTAACATTTTTAATGTGTTTAATGGTTTTTATAGTTTTTATTATTTTTGGGTTTTTATAGGTTTTAGGGTATCTTTAATTTTTTATGGGTTTATATAGTTTTAGGGGTCTTTAGAGTTTTTTGTGTTTCATTTCAATGATTTTTCGGTTTTTTATGGTTTTAAAGTTTTTTGGGTATTTTTAATTTTTTAATGTTTTTATTGGTTTTTTGGGATTGTAAGGGTTCTCTGGGTTTTTTGGTATTTTAGGGAGTGGGGGTGAGTTTTTTGGTTTTAAGGTGTTTTACAGTTTTTCATCTTTTTAATAATTTTAAGGAAATTAAGATTTTTTGGGGTTTTTATAGTTTTTATGGGTTTTAAGAGATTTATAAGGTTTGTAGAGGTTTTGTGGCTTTTATGTTTTTTCAGGGTTTTTATAGTTTTTTAAGCTTTTCAATATTTTTATTGATTTTTAGATTTTAATGGTATTTAAGGAATTTTGGGTTTTTTATGAATTATAGGGTTTTTTGGGTTTTTCAATGGTTTTTAGGATTTTTATGGTTTTCTAGGGATTCTAGGGTCATTTGGGTTTAAATGATTTTTATTGTTTTTAAAAGATTTTAGGGGTTTTATGGGATTTTAAGGCATTAAAGGTTTTAGGGGCTTTTATGGTTTTTTAGGGGGATTCAGGGATTTTATTATTTTTAGGTTTGTATTGATTTTTAAGTATTTTTTATGATTTTTATGATATTTATTATTTTAATATGTTTTGAAGGATTTTACGGTTTTTATGGTTTCTTGGGGTTTTTATGGTGTTTAGAGTTTTTTTAGTTTTTTAGGGTTTTTAATATTTTTCGTGGTTTTAAACATTTTTACTGGCTTTAAGGGATTTTAGATTTTTAGTGGTTTTATGGATTTTAGGGGTTTTTCATGTATTTATGGGTTTTTATGGTTTTCATGGATTTTTATGATTTCATTTATTTTATGGCTTTTTAGGATTTTCGTGGGAATTTTGGATTTTTTAGGATTTTTAGGGATATATATGGTTTTTAGGGTTTTAGAGTGTTTTTATGTTTTTAGGGTTCTTTAGGGTTTTTTGGGTCCTTTATTGATTTGGGGGTAATTTTATTTTTGTAGGTTTTTAAGGGTATTTAGAGTTTTTTACATTTTTATTTATTTTAAGGATTTTTAGAGTTTTTAGTGGGTCTATTGTTTTTCAAGGTTTTAGGGTTATGTAAATTTTCAGTGACATTTAAATCTTCATTATTTTTTTATGGTTTTTATAGATTATTTATTGTGTTTTGGGTTTTAGGGTTTTGTTTTTATTTATAGTTTTTATGGCTTTTAGGGGTTTTTTGGTTTTTTGGGTTTTTTGGGTTTTGAGGATATTTTTTAGTTTTTTAGTACATTATAGTATTTATAGTTTTTCAATGGTTTTATGTATTTTAACTGGATTTCGAGTATTTAGTGGTTTTTATGGGTTTTATTGGTATTTTTTGGGTTTTAAGGTTTCTTGGGTTTTTTATGGAAGGGGTTTTGTTGACTTTTTGGGTTTTTTATTTTTAAAGGGATTTTTGGTATTTTTTAATATTTTTATGGTTTTAAGGTTATATAAATATTTTAAGTATTTTGAGGTTTTTTAGGGGTGTCATGGTTTTTTGGGGTTTTTTGGTTTTTTGGGTTTTTAGGATTTTTAGGGTCTCTGGGTTTTATGGGTTTTCTAGTTTTTTAGAGTTTTGATGGGTTTTTAGACTCTATTAACATTTTAAGGGGTTTAAATTGGTTTTATAGTTTTTAGTGTTATTTAGAGTCTTTATAGGTTTTTCAGTTTTTCTTATATTTTTAGGGGTTTTTTTGTCTTTATATGGGTTTCAGTGTATTTTGGATTTTAGAGAATTTCAAGAATGTTTTAGGATTTTTTTTGGATTTTAGTGTTTGTAGGATTGTTATGGATTTCAATGGATTTATGAGTTTTTTTGTTTTTAGGTGTTTTAATGTTTTTCACGGTCTTTATGGATTTTTGGGGTTTAGGGTTTTTTATTTTTTTAGGGTTTTAAGTGTTTTAAGTGTTTTTAATGTTTTTAGGGGTTTTAATGGTTTTATAGTTCTTTTGTGTATTTTTGTGTTTTTTTTGGATTAATAGGTTTCTAATATTTTTAGGTAATTATTGAGGGTTTTAGGATTTTTACATTTTTAAGGATTTTAATATTTTTTTGGTTTTTAGGGTATTTAGTGTTCTTATGGTTTTTAGGGTTTTAGGGATTTTAGGGGTTTCCATAGTTTTAGGGTCTTTTGGGGATTCTATGTTTTTTTTTTTAAGTTTTTTAAAATTTTATTGGATTTAATATTTTTTATAGTTTTTTAACGTTTTAGGGGTTTAAAGGGATTTTATATTTTATTGTTTTTAGGGTTTTTATGGGGTTTTATGGGTTTCAATGTTTTTATAGGTTCTTATGGTTTTTAGGGGGTTTCATGGTCTTAGGGTTTTTACGATTTGAGGGATTTGTAGTTCATTCTTAATATATTTATGGTTTTTAGGTTTTTGAGTGATTTTGACATATGTTGATTGATTTTTCGGGTTTTAAGGGATTTTTTAGGATTTTGAGGGTTTTTATTAATTTTTGGGATTTACGTTTTTTTAGTTTTTTGGGGTTTTAGAATTTATAATGATTTTGGGGGTTTAATGGTTTTTAGATTTTTTAGTGGGTTTTTAGGGTTTGAATAGGTTTTATTATTTTAAAGGTTTTTAGGAGTTTCATTGGTTTTAGGGGGATTCATGGTGTTCAGGGTTGTTTTTCTTTTTTCACAATTCTATGTATTTTTTTTGTATTTTTATTGTTCAAATGGGTTTTTAAGGTTCTTATGGATTTTTATCATTTTTTGGTTTTTTTCGGGCTTTTAGTGGTTTTAATGTTTTCACATAATTTAGTGAATTTTTAGAATTTTAAGTAATTTTTGTGTTTTTTGGGTTTTAAATAATTTTAATGTTTTTTTCCATTTTTAGTGTTTTAAAGGGGTTTTATAAATTTTAGTATTTTTAGGGTTTTTATGGGTTTTATGGGTTTAGAAGGTTTTAAGGGTTTTAATGGTTTTTAGGGGGTTTTTAGGGTTTTCTGGATTTTTAGAATTTTTTATATATTAAATGATTTTTATAGGTTTTTTGTATATTTATGGTATAAGTATTTTTTTGGTTTTTAGGTATTTTGAGGTGTATTATGGGTTTTAAGTGATTTTGGTTGTGTTTGGGTTTTTGTGATTTATAGGGGTTTATGGGTTTTAATGATTTTTATGTCTTTTATTGGTTTTTATGGTTTTTTGGGTTTTATATTTTTTTAGTTTTTTAGAGTTTTAGAGGTTTACTAGTGTTATTTATTATTTTGAGGATTTTCAAGGGTTTTGGGTATTTTTATTAGGTTTCCTAGGGTTTTCATATGGTTTTTGTGGGTTTTTATGGATTTCAATTATTTTTCATGGTTTTTAGTATTTTATTATATTTTCATGGTTTTTAGGGATTTATTATGTTTTATATAGTTTTTAATATATTGTTTTGGGTTTTTAGGGATCCCGAGGATTTTTAGGGGATTTCATGGTTTTTGGGGGTTTTAGGGTTATTCATTGTTTTTAGGGGTTGGGTTTTTTGGATTTTTGTATTTTGTTGATTTTATATGGTTTTTAGAAGTTTTCTAACATTATTAATGTTTTTAATGGTTTTTTATAGATTTTAGTGGTCTTTTGGGCATTGGACATTTTTCATGGTTTTTAAGGTTTTTTATGGTTTTTAGGGGTTTCCATGATTTTTAGTGATTTTTTATGCTTTTTTATTATTTTTAGAGTTTTTTTTGTTTTTAGGGATATTGAGGGTTTGGGGGTTTTTAGGGTTTCTATGGATTTTAGGGTGTTTTATGGTTTTTATGGTATTTTTTTATTTTTAGTGATTTTTTGAGTTTTTAGGGATTTTAATGTTTTTAGATTTTTTAACGTTATAATCTATTTTATGTTTTTTTTCATTTTTTTAGTTTCTTTATGGTTTTTATGAGTTTTTAGGGATTTTAGGGGTTTTATGGTTTTCAAGGTTTTCGGATTATTATGTATTCAATGATTATACAGTATTTTTTAAAATTTTATGTTTTTTAGGTAGTATTTGGGTTTTAGGGGTTTTTAGGGGTTTTATGTATTTAGAGATTTTTATGGGGTTTAGGAGTTTTTTTTGGGTCTTTTGGGTTTTTAGTGTTTTTTGAGTTTTTGGGTTATAAGGTTTTTAGTTTTTTTAATATTTAATGATTTTCTAAGGGTTTTTAGAGTTTTAGTGGGTTTTAGGATTTTTTATGTTTTTAGGGTTTTAATAGTTTATATAGCTCTTTATGTTTTTCATGGGGTTTTCATTGTTTTTATAGATTTTTATGTTCTCAGTGATTTGTAGGTATTTTTTATGATTTTTATGATTTTTCTGCATTTTTTGGATTTTGAGTGGTTTTACGGGTTTTTTAATGTTTTAGAGTTTTTAGGGTTTTAATGGTTTTTGGGGAATTATATTTTTTTGGGGTTTTAAATGTTTTTAGAGTTTTTGCAACATTTTTAGTAATTTTTAAGGTTTTTGGTGTTTTAGGGGGGTTTTGGATTTTTTAGTGTTTTTGGGTTTTTAAGGTTTTAATGCGTTGTTATGGTTTTATGGGGTTTTTAACGGGTTTTAACATTTTTAGAGATTTTTTGGATTTTAATGGTTATTAATAGTTTTTCTGGTTTTTAGGAATTTGAGGGGTTTTATGGGGGTTTTCAGGGTTTTTATGGGTTTTTAGGGTCTTTTAGGTCTATAGTTTTTTTAGTTTTCTCAGGTTTTATAGAGTTTACATTGTGTTTTAGGGGTTTTATGGGGTTTTTATTTTTTTTAATGTTTTTATGGTTTTTTTTGTGTTTTAATGCATTTTCAGGGATTTTAGGCTTTTTATGTTTTTTGAGAAATTTAGGGACTTTTATAATTTTTAAGAGTTTTATAGTTTTTTTGGGGTTTTAGGGATTTTGAAGAGTTTTGGGTTTTTCATGATTTTTTGGGTTTTTAGAATTTTAGGGTTTTATGGTGTTCCTTGGTTTTTAGGGGTTTTTTGAGTTTTTTTAGGATTTTAAGGTGTTTTAGAGATTTTAGTATTTTTAGGTGTTTAACAGATTTTGGAGTTTTTTTGTAGGGTTTTTATGTTTTTTTATAGTTTTTAGGGGTACTTATAGTTTTTAGGGGTTTTTAGTGTTTTTCACTTTTTTCAGCGGTTTTTCCAGGTTTTTAGAGTTTTTTTAGATTGTTAGGGTTTTTTTTATTTTTTTTTATTTTAAGGTTTTTATATTTTTTAACCTTTTAGGGGATTTAATAGTTTTTAGTGTATTTTTATGGTTTTATATGTGTTTAGGGATTTTAAGTTATTTATGGGTTTTTATGGTTTTCATAGATTTTTAGGATTTTTATGAGTTTTACATTTTCAAGGATTTGTAGGGACTTTTTACTATTTTTATGGATTTTAGGGTTTTAGTGATATTGACTATTTTTAGGTATTTCAAACTTTTCATGATCTTTTAGAAGTTTTATGGTTTTTTGAGTTTTTTACTAAATTGTTTTTTTATAAATTTTTTCATTTTAGGGGGTTTGGAGGTTTTTAAAGTTTCAGTGGCTTTTTAATTTTTTTTATGGTTTTTTAATATTTTACCGGTTTTATGTTGTTCATTTTTTTCTTAGGGTTCTTACATTTTCTGGTACTTTTAGGGATATTTCGTACTTTTATGGTTTCTTGTTTTTTTGGTATTTCCAGAATTTTCGGGTGTTTATGGTTTTTTGTCATTTTAAGGTTTTTTATTATCTTTTAAGGTTTTTTGTTTTTTTTTTGTTTTTCAGGGTTCTAAATTTTATTTATAATTTTTTTTCATTTTAATTATTTTGAGGTTATTAATGTTTTTTTGTTTTATGGTTTATATGGTTTTTTAGGATTTTTAATGGGTTTTTATGTTTTATGGATTTCAGTGATTTTTCTGGGTTTTTAGTGTATTTAATGTTTTCTTGGATGTTTTCAGATTTTTTATGATTTTTATGGTTTTAAGGGTTTTAGGGGTTTTAGGGATTTTGAGGATTTTTAGAGGGTTTAGAGTCCTTTATTATTTTTATGATTTTTAAGGTTTTGTTGTTTTTTGGGTTTTGCATTGTTTTTTGTTTTTAATGTTTTTGATGATTCTTATGTTTTTAGGTGTTTTAAGGGGTTTTATCATTTTTAGTTTGTTTAGGGGTTTTAAGAGTTTTTAAGAGTTTTAAGGTTTTTATGGATTTTTAGAGATTTCGGGGTTCTTTCATGGTTTTATGGTTTCTACATTTTTAGAGATTTCTAGTATTTTGAGGATTTTTATAGTATTTTAGGGGTTCTTGAGATTTTTATTGTTTTTTTTGTTTTTTTAGGGTTTTTTGAGTTTTAATGGTTTTAATGGGATTTTAGAGTATTTAATGTTTTTAGGGGTTTTATGTTTTTTTTATAGTTTTCATTTTTTTAGGAATTTTATGTATTTTTATGGATTATTTGGTTTTTTGTTGTTTTTATGGGTTTTTCAGATTTTTTTGTTATATGGTTTTTAGAATTTTTTATGAGCTTTATGATTTTTATGATTTTAATTATTTTTAGTGATTTTGACAGATTTTTGGGCTTTTTGAGTTTTTAGGGTTTTCTGGTTTTTAGGGTTTTTTTATTTGTCAGGGTTTTTAAACATTTAATTTTCTTAACTTTTTTTAGAGTTTTAATGGGTTTTGGGGGTTTTAGTGGGTTTTTGGGGTTTTAGTGGGTTTTTGGATTTTATTGGGTTTCTAGATTTTTAACGTTTTTAGGCATTTTAAGGTATTTAGGGGGTTTTTAGGGTATTTAATTTTTTTTATGCTTTTATGGAATTTTAGGGATTATTTAGAATTTTTTTAGTTTCTAGTGATTTTATATATTTTGAGGTTTTTAGGGGTGTTAATGGTTTTTAGGGATTTTCAGGGATTTTCAGGGTTTTAAGGTATTTGTGGTTTTATGGGGTTTTCTTAAGTTTTTAGTGGTTTTAATGGTTCTAGGTTTTTTAATGTTTTTAGGGGTTTTAAGTGTTTCTATATTTTTTAGTAGTTATATAGGGTATTATGGGTTTTTTGGTTTTATAAGGTATTTGAGGGTTTGATGTTTTTTAGAGGTTTTTTAGGGCTTCTAGGATGTTTTAATTTATCAAATATTTTTAGGGATTTTTTGGATTTTCATGTTTTTTTGTTTTTATTCGGTTTTTTGGGGTTTTAGTGATTTTGAGGGTCTTTCATGGTGGTTTTTAGGTATTTATGGTTTTTAGGTTTTTATAGTTATTTTGTTTTTTGGGGTTTTTTAGTTTTTTTCGGCATTAATGAATTTTAGTTTTCTTTTTATCATTTTAATGATTTAAATGGAATTTATAATTTTTATATGCTTTTAGGTTTTTTATGAATTTTAGTGTTTTTAGCATTTTTATGGGTTTTATGGATTATAAGGGATTTTATGGGTTTATGGGTTTTTACATTTTAATGGATATTTTGGAAATTTTTAGGGTTTTTATATATTTTTAGGGTTTTTAGAGATTTTGAGGGGTTTAGGGTATTTTAGGGTATTTTAGATTTTTATGGGTTTTTATGGTTTTTTATTCATTAGGGTTTTTATTTTTTTGTGTTTTTATGAATTTTAATTTTTTAGGGGTTTTTTGAATTTTTAATGGATTAGGTGTTTTGAGTTTTTTGGGTATTTAATGAAGTTTTGAATTTTTATTTGTTTACTGTTTTTATATTTTCTTAGGGTTGTTTAATGTTTTTCGGGGGTTTGGGATTAAGAGGTTTTTATGGTTTTTCGAGTTTTTTACATTTTCAAGGTGTTTTAGCGATTTATTTTGGATTTTTCTGGGTTTTAGATTTTTTGGGGTTTTTGGAGATTTTGAGGGGTTATCCGAGTTTCTCAATGTTTTTAGGGAGTCTTTTGGGTTTCATTGGGGTTTTTTGGTTTTTTTAGGGGTTTAATGGGTTTTTAGAGTTTTTTAACATTTTTAGTAGTTTATTGGATTTTAGAGTTTTAGTGGGTTTTTAATGATTTTTAGTGGGTTTTTAGGTTTTTAGGAGTCTTTATGGTTTTTTGGGGTCTTTATGGTTTTTAGTGTATTTTCATTTTTAAGGATTTTTAAGGATTTATTAGGATTTTATGGTTTTTTGGGTTTTAGGGATTTTGCAGGCTTTGATGTTTTTTAAATTTTTAGGGGCTTTCAGGGATTTAGTGTCTTTTTGGGGTTTTAGGGCCTTTATGATTTTTTAATTTAAGGGTTTTATGGTTTTTTATACAATTTATCATTTTTAGGGGTTTTATGTTTTTTAGTGTTTTTAGGGTTTTTATGTGTTTTTAAGGGTTTTATGGTTTTTATGGTTTTTAGAGAGTTTTTAAGGTTTGGGGTTTTTTTATTTTTTAAGGATTTTTATGGATTTTAGTATTTTTATTATTTTTGGGGTTTTATGGTTTTTTATTGATTTTGATAGTTTCTAGGTGGTTTATGTTTTTAAAGGTTTTTAGGATTTTATGTTTTAGATATTTTTTTGAGCTTTTAGGGATTAAGGTTTTTTAGAGTTTCTTAACATTTTTTTGAGATTTTATGATTTTTTAGAGTGTTTGGTGATTTTTTATAGTTTTTATGATTTTTTACAAGTTTTAATAGTTTTTATGGGTTTTATATGTTTTTATTGGTTTTAGGGGTTTTATGTTTTCAAGGTGATTAGGTATTTTTATAACATTTTATAGATTTTATGGTTTTCTTGGTTTTTAGAGAATTTAATATTATTTTTTGGGTTTTAAGATTTTTTTGATTTTTGATGGGTTTTATTTTTTTGGAGTATTTTAATGATTTTATGAATTTTTACAGTTTTAAGAATTTTAGTGATTTTATGGTTATCATGGGATTTTAGGGTTTTTACTATTTTTGGTGTTTTTATTATTTTAGGTGGTTTTATCATATTTTACATTTTATGGGATTATCAATTATTTTTTAGGATTTTTATCGGTTTTAGCTATTTTTTGGGGGTTTTAGGGGGTTTCAGAGTTTTTTGGGTGTTTTTAGTTTTTATTGTCTTTTAGGGGTTTACGGGCTTTTTAGTTTTTTGTGGTGTTATTGTTTTTTAGATTTTAAATGTTTTTAGTCTTCTAAGGGCGTCAGAGTTTTAGTAATCTTTTGGGTTTTTATGGTGTTTTAATGTTTTTTATGGTTTTGGGGGGTTTATGGTTTTCAAAGTTTTTTAGGGTTTTTAGTGTGTTTACGTTGTTATTGATTTTTGGAGTTTTTTTTTGGATTTATATAGTTTATAGGGTTGATTAGGGTTTTTAAATATTTTTGGGATTTTTAATATTTTCCTGGGATTTTAGGGTTTTTAGGTATTTCATAATTTGTAGGGACATTTTGGGGATTTAGGGGTTTTTGAGATTTTTTAAAGTGTTTATTGTTATTTAATTTTTTATGCTTTTTAATGGTTATTAATGGTCTTTATTGTTTTTTGTATATTAGTAGAGTTTTGATGGGTTATTAGGGGTTTAACGGTTTGGGTGTTTTTATGGTTTCCAAGGGCTTTTTGGGTTATTAGTTTTTTTCTAATCTTATATATTTTTAGGGATTTTATAGGGTTTTTAGGGTTTTTTTAGGGATTTTTTTGGTTTTTAGGGTTTTTAGGGTTTTTAGGGTTTTAGGGGTTTGACATCATTTTGGGCCTTTAAGGTTTTTTGAGATATTTAGGGGTTTTAAGGATTTTGGAGTTTCTAAAACATTTTTTTTGGGTTTTAAGGTGTTTTCGATCATTAAGAATGTTTTATGGGTTTTAGGGGTTTTAGGGGTTTTATGGTTTTTAATTTTTGTAGGGGTTTTATTGTTTTCTACGTTTTTCAGGGTTTTATTATTTTTTACGTTTTTAGGGATTTTCATGCTTTCTTCAAAAAATTTATGATTTATAGGGTTCTAAGTTTTTTGTCAGGATTTTGAGGGGTTTTCAGTGGTTTTAGTGTTTTTAATAGTTTTTATGATCTTTTTGGTTTTGAGGATTTTTTTTAGTTTTTTAGTGTTTTTAATTTTTTTATAGTTTTTTATAAAATTTAGGGGATTAATGGTTTTTTATAGTTTTTGGTGGTGTTTATAGTTTTTTTGGATTTTATGTTTTTAGGGGTTTTGATTATTTTTATGTTGTTTTCAAGGTTTCACCAGTATTTTATGTTTTCCCAGAATTTTTGGGTTTTTTTATTTTTATGGTATTCATAGTTTTTATGGTTTTTAGGGATTTTTAAGGGTGTTTGGTGGGTTTTTATCATTTTTTGTTTTTTGGGGGTTTTAGGTTTGTAAGGTTTTTTGATTTTTTAAGGTTTTGGGGGATTAAAGGGTTTTTAATGTTTTTAGTGGGGTTTTATGGTTTTTATGGGGTTTTATATTTTTTAGTTTTTTATGTGATTTATGGTTTTTAAGGGTTTTTCATGGTTTTTCATGGGTTTTTAGTTTTTGCATGGATTTTAAGGGATTTAGTAATATTTTAATGGGTTTTTGGTTTTTTGGGGGTTTCTGGTATTTTTAGGGTTTTTAGGATCCTTCAGGGTTTTTAATGGTTTTATTATTTTTCAGAGTTTTGGAGTCTATTGTGGGATTTTAAATTTTATTTTTTATGGTTCTTTATGTTTTTATGGATTTTTCATGTTTTTATGTGCTTTAATACTTTTTCTATTTATAGTGGGATTTATTGGTCTTATAGGATTTGAGGGTTTTTTATTGTTCCTATGGGTTTTTATGTTTTTCATTTGATTTTCATGTTTTTTAGGTTTTTTATATTTTCCAGGATTTATTTGGGATTTTTAATAATTTTTATGTTTTTTAGGGTTTTTAATGTTTTTATGAATTTTGAGGGGTGTTATGTTTTTTTACTATTTTTGGGTTTTTAGTGGTTTTTGAGGTTCTTTGTTTATTTTAAATTTTTATGGTATTTGAAATTTTTATGGGTTTTAAGGTTTTTGGCATTTATAGGGGATTTGTGGGTCATTAGAGTTTTTCATGGTTTTTATGGTTTTTAGAGGTTACTACGGTATTGGTGGGTTTTTATTGTTTTTATGGTTTTTTTACTTTTGAGGTATTTTTAGGGAGTTTTAGTATTTTTATGGAATTTAGGGTTTTGGGTATTTTTGGGATTTGTTTTGTTTTTAAGGGTTTTCAGGGTCTTTAGGTTCTTTGGTTTTTTTGGTTTTCAGGTTTTTAGGTATTTTTTTGTTTTTATGGTTTTGTATTTTTTAGGGTTTTATAGTTTTTCATGTCAGTTAATGTTCTAGGGGTCTAAAGGGTTTTAGAATTTTATGTGCATGTAGGGTTTTAATGGAATTTTATGATTTTTTAGGGTTTTATGGTTTTCATGGGGTTTTTAGGGTTTTAGGGATTTTAACATTTTTAGTGATTTTTTTGTATATTTATAATATTTATGGGATTTAGGGTTTTTTGGGTTTTTTTTTGATTCTCAGGGGTTTAGGGGGTTTTATGGTTTTTATAGGTCTTCATGGGTTTTAAGGTCTTTATGGTTTTAATGAATTTTTTAATTTTTTAAGGATTTGATTTTTTTATTTTTTTATTTTTTAGGGGTTTTATGGTTTTTAAGTGTTTTATGGTGGTTTTTTTGGTTTTATAGATTTTTATGGTTTTTAAGGTTTTTGGTGTTTTCATGGATTTCATGAGTTTTCAAAAATTTTAGGGTTTTTATGTTTTTAGATATTTTTATGAACTTTTTAACATAAAATGGATATTAGGTTTTTTAGGGTTTAATGGGTTTTCAAGGTTTTTCAAGGTTTTTATGGGTTTGTGGGTTTTCAAGGTTTTCAAGGTCTATTGTGGTTTTAGGGATTTTATGAGTTCTTTAGGGTGTCTGTGGGGTTTAACTGTTTTCTTTTAACTTTTTTATAAATTTTAAATGGTTTTCAGATTTTACGTCTTTTAGGGTTTTTATGGGTTTTATTATTTTTTATGGTTTTAGGGATTTTAGGGTTTTCTTATGCTTTTATAGGATTTTATGGTTTTTTTGTTTTAATAGATTTTATGTATTTTTTTTGGTAACTATGGATTCTATTTTTTGGGGGGGTTTTAGGGATTTTGAGAGGATTTGTGGGATTTTTGTGTTTTTCAGATTTTTAGGGGTTCCAGGGTTTTTAGGGACTTTTTTGTTTTTATTGTTTTTTCTTGATTTTTCTGACATTTATATGTATTTTTATTTTATAATTATTTATGGGTCTTAAGGGTTTTTATATATTTTGTTTTTTTGGGGTTTAATGCATTTTAGGGTTATTATGTTATTTTGGGGGTTTTATGGTTTCGAGATGTTTTTTAAGGATTTAAAGTTTTCTATGTTTTCATAGATATTTAGGAATTTTTTATTATTTTTATGGTTTTTATGGTTTTATGGTATTTTTTTATTTTGATGGTCTTTGGTTTCTTCATTTTTTTAAGGTTTTTAGGGTATTATAGAGTTTTTATGGTCTTTGGGGTTTTATGGTTTTTTGAGTTTTTCGGGTTTTTATAATCTTTTAAAAATTTTAATGTTTGCGGAGGTTTAATTGTTTTTATATTTTTTTAGATTCTTTTTGGGTTAAGTGGGTTTATATTGATTTTTAAGGTTTTTACGAGTTTTATGGATTTTAGGAATTCATTATGGTTCATAGGGTTTTTATGTTTTAATGGATTTTAAGGGATTTTGTAGTTTTTTTGAGTTTTTTGGGGTTGTTTTTGGATTTTTAGGGTTTAAAGGTGATTTCATGTGTTCTTAGGGTTTTCAAAGTTTTCTTGGTCTTTTGGGGTTTTACATTTTTTTTCTATTTTTTGTGTGTTTAAGTATTTTTAAGTTATTAATGTTTTTTGGGTTTTATGGTGCTTTAGGGTTTTTATAAATTTTTTTGGGGTTTATAGTTTTCCTAGGGTCTATAACGTTTCTAGGTTTTTTACATTTTTAGTAATTGTTTAGTGTTTTTTAGAATTTTGATGGTTTTTATGGGTTTTTATGGTTTATAGGCATTTTGAGGGGTATTAGTGTTTCTCAGGGTTTTTATTTTTTTTAGGTATTTTATGGGTTTTACGGTATTTTTGGTTTTAGGTTTGTTTGAGTTTTTTATGATTTTTTTAGTTTTTTTGAGTTATTTGATATTTTTAGGGGTTTAAAGTGTTTTAAAGTATTTAGTGTATTTAGTTTTTTAAGTTCCTTTAGGGGATTTATGGTTATTTGGGGTGTTTTTGTGTTTTTAGGGTGTTTAAACATTTTCAAGGATTCTTTGGGACTTTTTTTGTATTTTTATGGTTTTATAGATTTTTTGAGTTTTTATGGACTTTGGAGACTTTTATGTGTTCAAGGGGTTTAGGGTTTTTTATATTTTTTGTGTATTTTGGGATTTTATGGTTTTTTTCAGTTTTTTTTGTTTTTTTTAGTTTTCAGAGGTTTAACCATTTTTTGATATTTGAAGGGTTTTAGTGTTTTTAATAGTTTATTTGTTTTTTTTTGGTTTTTTGGTGTTTTATGATTTTTATGGTTTTTTATTTTTTTAGGTTTTATCAATGTTTTTAGGGTTTTTTATGTATTTTTTGGATTTTGAGGGTTTTAGTGGTTTATAGTGATATTTAGGGATTTTAGGGTTCTTCATGGATTTAGTGGTGTTTTTTTGTTTTTTTGGGGTTTTAAGAATTTTCAATTTTTTAAATGTCTTTAGGCCTTTTAAGTGTTTTATTATTTTTAGTGGGTTTTAGGGTTTTTATGTGTTCTTAGGGTTACTAAGGATTTAGTGGTTTTAAGGTTTTCAGAGGGTTTGCATGTTTCTTATAATTTTTTATGTTTTTTGGGATTTTTTAGGATTTTTATTGTTTTCAAGTTTTTTTTGTTTTTAGGGTTTTTGTGGGTTTTTAGGTGTTTTTTGGTTTTTCTCCGTTTTAGGGGTTTTTAGGGTTTTTAGGGTTTTTGTAGTTTTAGGGGTTTTATGATTATTTTTAATGTTTTATAGTTTTTTTGAAAAATTTAATATTTTTGGCATCTCTAGGGTTTTAGAGTTTTTAGAAGGTTTTAGGATTTTTAAGGGTTTTTACAGTTTTATGGTTTTTGGGGTGTTTTATTAATTTGAGGGTATTTCAGGGTTTTTATTTTTGTTACATTTTCCAGGATATTTTTTATTTTTAGGAATTTTATGGTGTTTTGGGTATGTTTTTGTGATTTTATGAATTTTTAGTGTTTTTATGGGTTTTAGGGTTTGTATGGTTTTTTAGTGTTTTTAGGGAAATTTGGGTTTTAGGGTGTTTAGAGATTTTTAGGGTTTTATGGTATTTAGAGTTTTATAATGTTTTTATGTGTTTTAATTTTTTCTATATTATTTAGTGTTCTTTATTGATTTTATTGGTATTTTGGTTTTTTTTGGTTTTAAGAGGGTATTTTTTTTGGTTTTCAGCGGTTATCAGTGTATTTGGGGTTTTTTATGTTTTTGGGAACTTTTAGGTATTTTTTAAAATTTTATTGTTTTTAGGTTGCTTTATGGTTTTTATAGGGTTTTAGTGGTTTTATGTGTTTTAATGTTTTTATGGTTTTAAAGGGTTTTTAGGACTTTTTGGGTTTTTGGGATTTTTTTGTATATTTAGTGTTTAAGTTTTTTTAGTTTTTTTAATGTTTTAAAGGCTTTTAAGGGTTTTTATAGTTTTTAGGGGTTTAGTGATTTATGGGGTTTTACGGAATTTTAATGTTTTTATGGGTTTTTATAGTTTTAGTGGGTTTTTTAAGGATTTTAGGGTTTTTATATCTTCATGGGTTTTTAGGGATTTTGTAGGATTGTTGTGGGTTTTAGGGTCTTCTTATGGTTTTTAGTGATTTTGATGCTTTTTAGTATTTTTAGGGATCTTCTATATGTTTCGGGTATTTCAAGATTTTAATTTTCTTTGTAGTTTGTAGGATTTTTTGAAAGTTTTTAGGGTTTTATGGTTATGTTTAGTTTTCTAATGTTTTATGGGTTTTATAGTATTTTCTATTCTTTTATATTTTATTTATTTTTAGGGGCTTTAAAACTTTTAGGGGCTTTCTAGTTTTCATGTGGCTTTCAGGGTTTTCAGGATTTTTACATTTTCATAAAATTTTTAAGGATTTTTTTGAATTTTTATGGTAGTTAAATGTTTTGTTTATTTTTAGAGATTTTGAGGGATTTTATGTATTTCCAAGGTTTTTAGGGGGTTTGGGGATTTTCAATATTTTTTGGTCATTAAGGGTTTTTACGGTTATTAATTGGTTTTTAGGTTTTAGGGTTTTTTTAGTTTTTTTAGAGGTGTAATTTTGCTTAGAATTTATTAATTTTTTTTGTGGTTTAAAGGGTTTTTGAGTTTTTAGTGGGTTTTTTATGTTTTATAGAAAATTTAGGGGTCATTATGTTTTTATAGGTTTTATGGTTTTCATGTTTTTTTGGGGTTTTTGGCTTTTTTACATTTGAAGGGATTTTTTATGAATTTTTTAAGATTCCTTAAACCCATGAATTCCATAAAATCCCTAAAACCCCTACAAATCATCAAAACCCATAAATAGACTAAAAACCCTAAAAACAATAAAATGCCATAAAAATACTTAAAAAATGAATAATGTAAAAAACCAAAAATATCTTAAAACTCCAAGAAACCCATAAAAACCCTAAAATCATTAAAATCCCCATGAAACCTTAAAATGCATTAAAAACACTAAAACCCTTTAAACCCCTAAAAATGTTTATAATCTATAGAAAATATTAAAAACTCAAAAACTATAAAACAACCCTAAAAACCCCTTAAATCCATTAAAATACCTAATGTCGCCAACAACATAAAAATCCTAAAATCCTTAAGAAATGATGAAACCCTAAAAAACCTAAAAACATTAATAAACCATTGAAAAAAATTAAAACCCTAAAAAATATAAAAAACCATTAAAACCCCATAACATCTCTTTAAACCCACTAAAAACTATAAAAACACTTAAAACCTATAAAACATTAAAAAAACACTAAAAAACATTAAAACCCTAAAACATCGTGCTGCTGCTGGATGTTGATTGCTATTTGAGTTTAAATGCTGGTCGTTGGTTAGGTGTGAGCTGCTGGATGCTGGTTGATGCTAAATGATGGTGGTGGTTTCTTGGCTTTGTGTGTTTTTTCTTTTTTTGCTTTTGATTTTTCTTTTTTTGGGGTTTTTTTGTTTTGGGTTGTAAGGGGGTTTTTGGGTGTGGGTCGTTTGACCCCTCCCCTCCCTTGTTTGATGTGTCTCTTTTTTCTTTCTAATAAATTTGGGGGGTCGGGAATAGCCCGACCGTCGCATCTTCCTTTCCCAAGGCCCTAAAACCCATTACACCCCATAAACATCCTAAAAATACATAAAAATCATGGAAAGCATAAAAAACCTTAAAAACCATGAAAAATCCTTAGAAACCATAAAAATCCTTAAAACCCCACTAAAAATCCCAAGCCCCTAAAAATGTTAAAATCCCCTTAAACCCATAAAAATCACTACAAATCCTAAAAACCAATAAAACCCCTAAAACTCAATAAAAACCATAAAAACCAATAAAACCCCTAAAACTCAATAAAAAATCTAAAAACACTAAAAATATTAAAAAATATAAAATACCTTAAAATCCCTAAACAACTCAAAAAATACCCAGAAAACCAAAAGAAACCCTAAAAAA
This sequence comes from Viscum album, assembly GCA_963277665.1. Taxonomy (NCBI): domain Eukaryota; kingdom Viridiplantae; phylum Streptophyta; class Magnoliopsida; order Santalales; family Viscaceae; genus Viscum; species Viscum album. Next base: position 1,009,593,442 of record OY728141.1, on the reverse strand, counting down.
ATAAGAAAAAACTCTAAAAAACCCTTAAACCCCTCAAAATTCCTAAAATCCCTAAAAACACTAAAAACAATAAAAATCCGAAAAAATCCTAAAAATGCGTAAAAATGTAAAAAACGATAAAAACATTGAAAACCCCCTAAAAACCATCAAACCACCGAAAACTGAAAAAACCATAAAAACCCATAAAAAACCTAAAGGTGCACTAAAAGCTATAAAATTCCATAAAACCAATGAAAATTTAAAATCTCAAAAATACCTTAAAAACACTAAAAACTAAAAAAAACCTAAAACCCAAAAAACAATTAAAAATCTAAAACAACCTAAAAACCTAAAAAAAATACTAAAAACACTAAAAAATTTCAAAATACCTTAAACCCTAAATTTCATAAAAACCCTAAAAACCATAAAAATCCTAAAAATCCCTAAAAATTCAAAAAGGTTAAAAAACCATCAAAACTCTGAAAAAATGTCAAAAATAGAAGCCCCTAAAAAATTTAAAAAACATAAAAACCCATAAAAACCATAAAAAAATAAAAACTATAAAAACCCTTAGACCCCTAAAATTGTTACAAAACTCTATAAAACCTTAAAATCTATAAAAAAAAACTCAAAAAACCCTACAAGTCCAAAAAATCGCATAACCATAAAAACCACTAAAGCCCCTAAAAACCCTAAAAACTCTCAAAACACTAAAAACCCTCAAATCCAAAAAAAAACAATCGTCCCTAATAATAATAAAAATATTAAAAAATCCCTAACAATATATGTAAACATAATTAAAATTAAAAACCCTAAAAACCCCTTAAAAACCATAAATCCATAAAAACTATAAAACCCTAAAATCCCTAAAAACCACAAAAAACTGTATAAACACTGAAATCCCCTAAAAATGATAGAAAACTATAAAAAACCTCAAAAACAAACGCTAAAACCCAAAAAACCCATAGAAACCATAAAACTAAAAAACCTCCCAAACCCCTAAAACACTCTCAAAATCTCTAAATACCTAGAGAACCTAAAAAAACCATAAAATTCCTAAAATCTCTAAATAAATACCTGAAAACGTGAAAAACCCTAAAAAATGAAAACCAATAAAACCATAAAACCCCTAAAAACCCGTAAAAATGTTAAAAACATTAAAAACCCATTAAATTATTAAAAAACTCAAAAATAAACATAAAACCGAAAAAGTCAAAAAAAAACAAATACCTTAAAACGTGAAAAATCCTAAGAACCCATCAAAATCCCTAAAATTCTAGGAAACCATAAAAACAAAAAAAATATTAAAATCCCAATAACACCATGAAAATTTGAAAAACCCAAAAAACATGAAAACCCTTAAAAATAATAAAAACCCTTATGAAACATAAAAAAATCTAAAACCCATAAAAACATTAAAATGTATAAGAAAACTGTAAACCCCTTAAAATGATAAAAAACACTATAATAAACATAAAAACCCTAAAAGGCACAACAAAAACCATAAAACCCAAAATATATCCTAAAACTCCATAAAAACCCCAAAAATAAAAAAAATACCATGGACAGTCCCTAAATCCTTAAAAATCCTTAAAAACTATAAAATCTATAAAAACCATAAAAATCCTTAAAAATTCACTTTAAATCCTTGAAAATGTAAAAAATCGTAAAAACACTAAAATCCTAATAAAACCATAAAAACCAATAAAAAACATAAAAAACCTAAAACCCATAAAACCACTAAAAACTATTAAACCCCTTAAAACCCATAAAAAAATAAAAAATGTTAAAAAATTTAAAAAACATTAAAAACATAAAAAACTAAGCAAAAACCCAAAAACCATAAAAGACCCTAAAATTGATTAAACCCCATAAACCCCTAAAAACCCTAAAAACCCTAAAATACCACAAAATCTCTAAAAACTCTAAAACCCAAAAAATTCTTATGAAATCCTAGAAAAATCCTTAAAAATGCAAAAGACCCTAAAAACCCTAAAAACCGAATAAAATCCATAAAAACTACTAAAAACCCAAAAAACCCATAAAAACCCTAAAAACCAATTAAACACTCTAAGATCCCTAAAAACCCCTAAAAATGTAAAAAACTCTAAAACCCCCCTAAAAACACTAAAAACTAAAAAAATCCTAAAAACCTAAGGACCCTGAAAACCTAAAATCCCCAAAAAACCTAAAAGGCCCTAAAACCCTAAAACCCTAAAAATCCTATAAAACAATAAAAACCATAAAACCTCGAAAATCCATAAAACAGTAAAAAACTGTAAAACCATTAAAATCATACAAAATCCCTAAAATCCTAAAAAACATGAAAAGAATAAAACCCTAAAAACCCATCAAAATAACAAAACCCATAAAAACCTTAAGAAACCCTAATAACCATAAAACCCTAAAACCCACTAAAAACTCAAAAATTCAAAAACCCCTAAAATCATTAAAAACTCTAAAAAATTATAAAAACCCGTAAAAACACAAAAAACTCTTAAATACCCCAATATAACATTAAACTCCTAAAAACCCTAAAAACCATCAAAAAAATAAAACCCCTAAAAACTCATAAAACACCTAAAAAATTCCTAAAAACCATAAAAAACCTAAAAACCCTAAAAATCCGAAAAAGACCTAAAATACCTAGAAATTTAAAAAGAACCAAAAAAATGATAGAAACCATAAAAATCCATAAATACAGCAAAAATATTAAAAACCCAAAAGACCTGAAAACCCCACTCAAAACTCTTAAAACCCTTACAACCCCTAAAACCTTAAAAACACTAAAAATCATGACCCACCTAAAAAACTCAAAATACCATAAAAACCTTAAATATCCTAGAAAATGTAAAAAACCCTGAAAACCCCTTAAAATCCTTATAAACCATAAAAAACATAAAAAACCTTAAATTCCCTAAAAATATATGAAAATATAAAAACCCTAAAAACCCATTAAAAACTTATGACACACTAAAAACAATAAAACTCATTGAACCCATAAAAATGTAAAAAACTATACTAAATCCTTTAAAACCATAAAAACACAAAAGTCCCAAAAAACCAAAAGACCCTAAGAACTTTGAATACCACTAAAAAACCTAAAAACAATGAAAATCCCCAAAACCCCTCAAAATCCCTAAAATCCATAAAACCCTTAAAAACCATAAAAAACCTAAATAATCCCTAAATACTTGAAAATTTAAACAATCCTAAATCCCCATAAGAACCCTAAAACCCCATAAAACCATAATAATCAACTAAAAACTCAAAAACCCTAAAAAACCATAAAATAGTTCAAAAAATCTAATAAACCTTAAAAACCCTAAAAAATATCAAAAAACCTAAAACCACAAAAAACACTAAACACCCAACCAAACCCAAAGAACTCTAACAAACCCTAAAAAATCCAAAGAGACCATCAAAATACATGAATCCAAAAAAACCCAAAAAACCATAAAAAACATTGAAAGTAATAAAATCCCTTAAAACCTTAAAAATACTTAAAATCCCTCACAAATCCTAAAAACCACTAAAAATCTAAAAAACCTAAAAAATAGTAAAACCATTAAACGCTCCAATAACCATAAAACATCGAAAAAATAAAGAACTGTAAAAAACAGCAATCCCCTAAAAACCTATAAAAAATCCCTAAAAACATTGAAAAACCTAAAACCACTCAAAATACTGAAAAACCCTAAAAACCATAAAAATCCTTAAAAATAGCTATAAATGTTTGAAAATGAAAAAAGATCTAAAACCCCTTAATTCCATAAAACCCACTAAAAACATTAAAACCCTTTAAAAACCCAGAAAAACCAATAAAAACCCTCAAAACTGCAAAAAACATTAAAAACTATAAAAAAACTTTAAAAACCTAAAAAAATTTAAAAAAAACCAAAAAACCCAAAAGAACCTAAAACCCATAGAAACACCTACAAACCATAATAAACCATTGATAGCCCTAAAAACCATCTTAATTCCTAAAAGCACTAAAAACAATAAAAAACATAAAAGCATAGAAAAATTCCTAGAAAATCTTGAAAATGTAAAAAACCTTAAAAAACATCAAAAAATGAAAACCATAAATCACTTGAAAATCATAAAAACCCTAAAACCCATAAAACCCAAAAACCGTCAAAAAATTATAAAAAACATTATGGCGCTAAAAACTTTAGGAAAATAAAAAAAACATTAAAACCTAAAAAGACCCTAAAACCACAAAAAACCAAAAAAACCACGAAAACCCTAAAAACCCTAAATCATAAAAAATTCTAAAATCATTAAATATCCCTAAATACCCTAAAAAACATATAAACCATAACAAAACATAAAAAATCCATATAAATCCCTTAAAATGTGAAAACCCAAAAACCATGAGAAACCCTTGAAAAAAATTAAAACCCCTAAAAACTATAATACACCTAAAAATCAATAAAACCACTAAAAACTCTAACACCCCTTGAACCCACTAAAAATGATAATACATATAAATAACATAAAACCCCTAAAATTTTAAAAAAACATTTAACCAAAAAAACATAGAAACCCTAGAAACCATAAAAAAAATATGAAAAAACACTAAAAACCTAGAAAATCTAGATTTCAAAAAACAATACAAATCCTAAAAAAGACTTAAATATTGATGAAAACATGAAAAACACTAAAATTCCCAAATTTTTTTAAAAAAAACCCCAAAAACCCGTGAACACCTAAAAAATTAGTAAAAACATTAAAACCCATTTAAAACCCTTATATTTATTAAACTCTTTAAAAAAACCTAAAAACTCAAAAAAACCCTAAAAAACCCAAAATACAAAAAACCACTAAAACCCAAATATTCTTAGAAATCCTAGAAACCCTAAAACTCTCAAAAGTCATTAAAATACCAAAGACCCTAAAAAATAAAAAAAAATAAAAAAACCCGAAAAATCATTGAAATTTTTTAAAACCCTAACAAAACATCATAAAACCATAAAAACAACTAAAAACAAAAAAAACCATTAACATTTATCAAAACAATAAACCACTAAAAATTATCTAAAAACCAAACACCAAAAAAGTTTAAAAAACCTAAAATCCAAAAAAAATCTTTAAAAAACTCAAAAAACCCCTAAGAACACAAAAAAACCATAAAAAACACTAAAATCTCTAAAAACCGCTAAAAACTCTAAAATACATAAAATACCTAAAACCATAAAAACCCATAAACCCTAAAACCACGAAACCCTAAATTTCCTAAAAAATACATGAAAATACTTAAAAATATAAAAACACTAAAAACCTTGAAAATGATCTGAAAGTTAAAAAATTCAAAGAAATTATAAAAAAAATTTAAAAACACATAAAATCCTAAATTCAATAAAATCTCTAAAAACCCTTAAAATGTTAAAAAAAACTAAAACCACTTATAACCCCATAAAAATAAAAAACCCATAAAATCCCAAAATACTTTAAAAACCTGAAAAAACCATAAAAACCCAAATGACCCTAAAAACCAAGATATCAATTAAAATCCCTAAAACGCCTAAAAATCCCAAAAAAACAAAAGAAATCCTAAAAAATTCCTAAAAATCCCTAAAAAAATAAAAAAAAACTATAAAACACTAAAAAACCCATGGAAACATTAAAAACCCTTGAAACCTTAAAAATTTCTAAAAACCCATAAAAACCCAAAAACCCGAAAAACCCTTAAAATTCAAAAAAAAATGTTAAAAAACTCCAAAAAACCATAAAACCTAAAAAATAAAAATACCATACAAACCTAAAAAGACCTTAAAAATAGTAAAAACCACAAAAAAACCCTAAAAATCTCTTAAAATTTTTAATAACACATAAAATACCTGATATCCCTAAAAACTATAATAATCCTTTTTGAAGCCCTAAAAATCTCAAAAACGTAAGAATCCATAAAACCCCTGAAGAACCCTTGAAAACCATAACACCCCTAAAAACCAAAAAAAAATCCTAAAGACCAATAAAAACATAAAAACACACTAAAACGGTTAAAATCCATTAAGTCGCTAAAAAAATAAAGGTAATCATAAAATCTCTTAAAAATCCTAAAAAATTAGAAAAGACATAAAAATCCAAGAGTCCATAGAAACCCAAAGAACCCTAAATACCCTGAAATCCTTGAAAAACCCTAAAACCCTCAGAATCCCTAAAACCCTAAAAATCACTAGAATCCAAAAAAATCATAAAAGTCTTTAATAATCCCTAAAAACATAAAATACCATAAATACCCTTGATAACCCATGAAATCAAAAAACCCCATAAAAACATTAAAAACCCTAAAAACTAATAAAAACCCTAAAATCCACTAAAAAAATAATTCTATTAAAACCCCTAAAAATGTTAACAAAACTATAAAAAACTGTTAAAACACTAAAAAAATAAAAAAAACAAAAAACCAATAAAAACCCAAAAAAACAAAAAAAACCCTAAAATCCATTGAAACCATTAAAACCCCTGAAAAACCATACAACCCCTCAAAATCAATAAAATATCTATAACGCCAAAAAATGTAAAACTCCAAAAAAAATATCTAAAAATCACAAAAAAGGGTAAAAATACTAAAAAACCAAAAAACCCCCTGAAAACCATAAAACTTCTAAAACCATAAAAAACCATAAAAACCATTAAAAACATAAAACACCATACAAATCCTAAAAACCCACAAAAATATCATAAAACACTTAAACTCCCTAAAACAATAAAAAATATAAACACCTTAAAACCCTAAAATAATTCAAAAATACTCTGTAAACCCAAAAGACCATAAAAACTTTATAAAAACCTAAAAACCCTAAAAATCCATGAAAACCCTTAAAAACCAGAAAAATCCCTAAAACCCATAAAAACCCTAGAAACAATATAAATCCTAGAAAATCTCTAAAGTTTAATGGAAATATAAAACCCACAAAGAACATTAAAAACCCCTAAAAACCATAAAACTCTAAAAATTAAATAAAACCCTAAAAACACATAAAAATCCTAAATACCTACTAAAAACTATAAAAATTATTTAGACCCATAAAAAACGTAAAAACTATAAAAATATTTAAAACCCATAAAAAAAAACAAAAAAAAACCACTCAATGACCCTAAAAAGAATAAAAAACCTACGAATTATAAAAAACACTGAAAAAACCATAAAACCCACAAAATACCTAAAAAATAAAAAATATTAAAAAACATAAAAATATTAAAAATCCATAAAAATCCTAAAAAATATAAAAAATCCTAAATACCCAAATACCAATGAAAACCATCAAACACCAAAAACAATAAAAACCCTAAAAACCCACAAAAACCATTAAAAAGAACTAAAAACTCTAAAACACTTTAAAACCATAAAAATGTTAAGAAACCCAAAAAAACATAAAAACCCAAAAAAATTTAAAAAACCCACAAAACCCAAAATCCCCTAAAAACCCTGAAAAATCATAAAAACCCTAAAACCCATGAGAACCAATAAAACATGTCAAAATCTCTAAAAACACTAAAAAACCCTACAACCCATAAAAATCCTAAAAACCCCAAAATGACCTTGAAAATATGAAAATCCAAAAACCCTAAACCCCCCTGACAATCATAAATACCCTTCAAAACATTAGTAAAACCTAAAACACATAAAACAGTAAAACCCACAAAAAATTTTAAAACCTGTAAAACAACTTAAAACATTAAAAAACATGAAAAGTCTTTAAAACCCCAAAAAATACTAAAGAAACCATTAAAAAACCGAAAAGTCCCCATAACCATTAAAATCTCTAAAAACCCGAAAAAACTGGAAAACTGTTAAACCCCTAAGTATCCCTAAAAACCCTAAAAACAACAAGAACTATAAAAATACTAAAAAATGCATATAAATTAGAAAAATGTAAAAATCCATTAAAACATGTAAAACCTCAAAACCCATAAAAACCATAAAAACTAGAAAAATCCAATAAACACTCTAAAACCGCCTTAAAAACCCTAAAAACCTCAAAGTCCAAAAAACCCCTCAAAATCCCCAAGAACACAAAAAAACTATAAAAACCATAAAAATCCTACAAACCATAAAAATCAAAAAAAATCCATAAAAATCCCTAAAAATGTAAAAAAACACCAAAAAAACCTAAAAATGGACATACAACCATAAAATCCCCAAAAAATCATAAAAAACCTAAAGAACCATAAAACCCCCTAAAACACTAAAACTCGTTTAAACTCTTAAAAACATTAGCAAACAATTCAAAACCTTAAAAATTATACAAAACTCAAAAAAACCCTAAAAATCAAATAGAACCCTAAAAATCCAAAAAACCTCCAAAAACACCTAAAATACATTGATAAATCATAAAACACTCAAAATCACCAAAAAACAAAAAAACCATAATAACCATAAAAATCATAAAAAGTTATCAAATCCTTGAAAACGTAAAAAACCTTAAAAACCTTGGAAAACCTCTGAGAACCATAAAAAACCTTAAAACCACAAGACACGAAACACCACATAAAAACCCAAAACCACTAAAAACTCTAAAAGTAAAAAAAACGAAAAAAATTTAAATAACTATAAAAAAACCTTTAAAACCCTAAACGAATTAAAAAACCCTAAAATCCCAAAATACCCTAAAAACCATGGAAACCCATAAACCATTAAAAAAATTAAATCCCTAAAAACCCCAAATATCCCTTAAACCCATAAAAACCAAAAATACCAAAAAAACCCTAAAAATCCCTCAACATCCCTAAGAAGGTAAAAAACCATAAAACCCATAAAACCCCTGAAATCGATAAATAAATTTAATACTTTAGGAAAACTAAAAATCCATAAAACCATAAAAACCATAAAACACTAAAAACTCTTTAAATCCAGAAATTTGATAAAAAACTCTAAAACCCTAAAAAATCTAAAAATTAAAAAAGCAAAAAAAATTCCCAAATGACCCTAAAAACCTTAAAAATTCTAAAAAATGATAAAAATCCATTTAAGACAATAAAAATCCCCAAAACACTACATAAACCATAAAAACCATAAGAACGTTAAAATACCAAAAAAATCCTTGAAAACATAACGAGCCCTAAAATTTTGAATAACCCATGAAACCCCTGAAACCTCCTAAAAACCATAAACTCCCTAAAAACCTTATAAAATCCTAAAAACCCATAAAAACATAAAATCCACTAAAACATTAAAACCCATAAAAATGTTAAAATGTTTAGAAAATTAAAAACCCCAAAAAAAACTCAGAAAACCAAAGAATCACAAAATACACTAAAAACATTAAAAAACAATAAAACCATTAAATCCAAAAAAATTCCAACAAATTAGTTAAATCATAAATAAACCATAAAACCATAAACCCCCTGATATCCATAAAACCCATAAATACATAAAAACCCATTAAAACCTAAAACCAATTAAAACTCTAAAAACCCATAAAACCCCTAAAAAATTTTAAAAACTCTAAAATATGATAAATCCCGATTCCTTTTAAATAAAACCCTAAAAACTCAAAAGATCCTATAAACCATGAAAAAAACTAAAAAACTTTAGAAACCTTGATAAACCTGAATCCTTTAAAATTTATAAAAAATCTTAAAAAACTATAAAAATCCTAAAAAATCCAAAAAAATCACTAAAAATGTAATAATTGCTAAAAACACTAAAAAACACCTCGAAACCATAAAGCTCCTAAAACATTAAAATACAAAAAAAATACATAAAACCCACTAAAATCACTAAAAACCCCTTAATCCCCTAAAAATGTTGAAAAACTCTAAAAACCCATAAAACAATAAAACCCCCCAAAACTCTAAAACCCCCAAAAGATCCAAAAACCCAAGAAAGGTCATAATAACCCTAAAACCCAGAAAAAATCTAGAGACCACAAAATCCATAAAAACCTAAAAAACCAAAAAAACATAAAAATGTTAAGAAATCCTTAAAAATATCTAAAACATAAAAAAAAATCCTAAAAACCCACTAAAAACAATAAACCCCTAAATACCCTAAAAATGAACTAAAAATAAAGAACCATTTAATACACTAAAAAATGTTAACTTTTTTAAAACCTTAAATCCCTTAAAATATAAAAAATTCTTGAAAACTAAAAATATCCTAAAAATACTTAATCCCATTAAAACCCTAAAACCAACTAAAATACCCTAAAAACCCTCAAAACAACAAGAAACCCTTAAAACCATAAAAACATAAAAATTATAAAAAACTTCTAAAAATTAATCAAGATGTAAAAAATCTGAAAGCCCTTTAAAACCCTTGAAAAATATAAAACACCGTAAAAACCATAAAACCCTACAAACCCCATAAAAAACCTAAAAACTACTAAAAAATATAAAATCCTTTTAGACGCCTAAAAAACTTATACAAATTAAAAACTCTAAAAACCATAAGAACCGTAAAAAACATAAAAAACCCTCAAACCCAAGTGCCTAAAAAACCCAAAACCCCCTAAATTGATCAAAAATATGATAACCCCTAAAACCCTAAAAACCATAAAAATCCAAAAAATCCATGAAAATCTCAAAAAAGGTAAAAACCCAAAAAACCTAAAACCCCTGAATCCACTAAAAACCCATAAAAACCTTAAAAAACATAAAAAAACATAATTACCCAAAAAAATCAAAAAAAAAACCCCTTAAACCACTAAAAACTATAACTTTTTATTAAACCCCTAAAAATGTGAAAAAACACATAAATCCATAGAAACCCAAAAAAATAAAAAAATCAAAAAACCATAACCCCCCTCCCATAATAAAAAAACCCTATACCCCAAAAACCCATAAAAATCCTTGTAAAACCATAAAACCACTCCAAATCACTAAAACCCTAAAATACAATTAAACCCATAAAAATCAAAAAAATCCCTTACAACCCCTTAAATCATAAAAACCCCTGAGAACCCCCAAAATAACTCGAAAACCATAAAACCCGAAAAAAATCATTGAAAACCCCTAAATACCCATAAAAATTCTAAAACCCACATAAAACACAAAAAACCTTAATACCCCTCAAAAAGGTTAAAATACTCTAAAAACCTTAAAACCCTAAAAAACTAAAAAAAAAATATAAAAACCCAAAATGCCCTAAATACCATAAATACCCAAGAATCCTTCAAAATATCCAAAAATCCCTAAAAAGTTAAAAAAATAAAGAAACACCCTAAAAATCATTAAAAATGTAAAAAATACAAAAAACCATAAAAACCTCAAGGAAACCACAAAACCCCTAAATTTTTTAAAAAAAAATAAAAACTCATAAAACCCCTAAAAATCACAAAACACTCTAAAACCCATTATAACCCCTAAAAAATTAAAAACATTAAAAAATCTAAAAAAACCATAAAACAAAAAAAATTCCAAAAAAACTATAAAAACACAAAAATTACCTAAAAACCAAGTAAACCCTAAAAATCATAAAAACACATGAAAACCCCATAAAACCCTTAAATTTCAAAAAAAAAAACTCTAAAAATTCCTAAAAACCAAAAATATCCAAAAAATCCCTAAAAATCCTTGAAAAAAACCAATAAAAATGGTTAAAACCACGTAAAGTCTATAAAACCACATAAAATAGTAAAAAACCCTAATAACACGTAAAATTTAGAAAAACTACCAAAAAATATATACAAACATAAAGCCCTTAAAAATGCTAAAAAACTCTAAAAAACCTTTAAAACCCTAAAAACATAAAAACCTTAAAACCCCAATAGAGCATAAAAACCCTAAAACCCCTATAAAACCATGAACACCCCTAAAAACCCTAAAAATACGTAAAAAATTAATATGCTACAAATCCTCAAAATAATAAAAAGCCATAAAATTCCTTGAAAACATAAAAAACCCTAAAAGCCATGAAAATTATTAAAACACTAAAAACCTTTAAAAACCTAATACCTCTTGAAAACTATAAAACCCACTAAAAACTAAAAAAACTACTAAAAAACTAAAACTATAAAAAACCTTAACAACCATAATAACTCAATAAAAAAATAAAAACCCAACAATGCCCTAAAAACCCTGAAAACACAAAAAAAAATGAAACCCCCTTAACACCCTTAAAAACCCTAAAGACCCCTTAGAGCCTTAAAAATATTAAACCCCCCTAAAAACAAAAAATTCGCTAAAGACCATAAGAAACACTTAAAACCATAAAACCACTAATATCCATAAAAACTCCAAATAACCATAAAAACAGTAATAGACTCTAAAAAACCTGTTAAACCCCGAAAAACATAAATAACTCTAAAAATACATAAAATCTCAAAAAAACAAATACCCTAAAACTACTAGAATACCATAAACCCCCTAGAAACTATAAAAACCTAAAAAAAATTTAAAAACCATAAATCCCAACAAAACCATAAAAATATAAAAAACCCGAAAAACAATAAAAATCTTTAAAATGCATAAAAAATACTGAAAAATATGAAAACCCTAAAAACCACTAAAAAAGTGAACCCTTAAGACCTATAAAAACATTGAAAAAATATAAAAACCATAAAACTCTAAGAACACAAAAAAAGAAACTCTAAAACCAAAAAAAAGATCCTAAAAATTATAAAAAACCAAAGAAACCCTAAAAAACATCATAACCCACAAAATACCTAAAATACCTATAAACCCTAAAATCCATAAAAATCCTAAAAAACCATAAAAATCAATTAAAACAAAAAAAATCCCTAAAACACGCCTTAATACCATAAACCTCTAATTTTTTTTAATAAAATATAACCAATTAAAACCCTAAAAACCAATAAAAACATTAAATATCCTTATAAAAACTAAAAACATAAAAAAATATACAATAAAAACATTAAAAAACCAAGAGAAACCATAAAAACCAAAATGGGACTAGCATGCCTAAAACGTTAAACCCCCTAAAATATCATAGAAACCCTTAATTCCCTCAATATACCTTAAAAATCTAAAACCCCTAAAAATCCTAAAAAATACCAAAAATTCACTTCAATTGTAAAAACCGCAAAAAAAACATAAACCCCTTGAAAGCCATAAAATGTGGAAAAACCCTAAAAACCCTAAAAACTAATAAATACCTAAAACCATTAAAAAATATAAAACCATTATAACCAAAATAATTTTACAAAAATATAAAAAACCTTTAAAACCCCTAAAAAATTCATAATAACCATAAAACCCCCAAAGACCCTAAAATCCTTGAAACCCCTAAAATAATAAAAACCATGAAAATTCTTAAAAACAAAAAAAGGCCCTAAAATCCCCAAAACCATAAAACTCTAACCCACCAGAAAGACATAATAATCCTTAAAACCATAAAAAACCTTAAAAAACCATTAAAACAAAAAACCACTAAAAACACCAAAACCCATAAAACCGATAAAAAAGATATAAATAATAAAAACACTTTCAAAAACATATAATCAATAAAAAAACAGAAAACCCTAAAATCCTAAAAGACTCTAAAAACCATGAACACCCTAAGTTCCCAAAAAAACCAGTTGAAAACCATAAAATCGCTCAAAATCCCTATAAATCATAACAAAATCCTAAAAACCGTAAAAAACAAAGAAAATGTAAAACCTTTAAAAATCAAGGAAATTCCTTGAAAACAATGAAACCCTAAAATCCATAAAATATCCAAAAAAACAAAAAAAAAGTTAAAAACCATAAAACCCCTAAAAACCCCTAAAAATGATAAAAAAATCTAAAAAACCCTAAAACCCTAAAAAAATTTAAAAAAACTCAAAATACCCAAAATGTCCCTAAAAACGTGAAAATACATAAAAACATGAAATCCCTGAAAAATATTAAAATTCCTCTAAATCCCTAAAACCCATATAACCCCCCAAAACCCAAATATCCCAAATATCCTAAAAATTACCTAAAAATCCCCGAAAACATAAAAAACCCTAAACTCATGAATAACACTTGAAAACCAAAAAACCCTAAACACCCAAAAATATCTAAATTCCCTACAATATAAAAATATCAATAAAAATTTTAAGAGGCCCTAAAAACGATGTAAAACATCTAAATACACTTTAAACTGATAAAACAAAAAAACATTAAAGAGCCTTAAAACCCATAAAATGTAAAAAAGAATCCCCAAAACCCCAAAAGACCCTAAAAACACTGAAGACCCATAAAAAACCTAAAAAATCTATAAAAACCATAGAAAAAATCAAAAAACATAAAAACATAAGAATGAACTAAAATTCCAAAAAATATAAAAACACAAAAAGAATAAGAAAAACCCCGGAAAAACATTAAACACCCTAAAACTTTCAAAAACCCTATAATACCTTAAGAATGATAAAAACCTTAAAAATCCAAAAAATGTTAAAAATGTAAAAAAAATAAAAGACCATAAACACCATAAAAACATTAAATCAAATAAAAACCCCTAAAATACCCAAAAAACCCCAAAAAAACTAAAAACCCTAAAACCCCCCAAAAAACCCTAAGAACCCTCAAAATCCCTAAAAACCATAAAAACTATAAAAAGCTTCAAAATAACATAAAATAACTAAAAAAAGTAAAAAAACACTAAAACCCCACTAAAACCCATAAAAACCACCAAAAACCTCTAGATGCCTATTAAACCCATAAAAATATAAAATTAACTAAAAACTCTAAAATCCCTTAAAACCCTCTAAAATTTAAAAAAACTCTAAAAAATAATTAAATCCATGAAGATCTAAAAAAACCTTAAAAAATCAAAAAAGAACCTAAAACCCCAGAAAAAACTAAAAACATTAAAATACACAAAAAACCTAAAACCCCTCAAAATCTAAAAAAAATCCATAAAAATAACAAAAAGCATAAAAACATAAAAACCCTAAAAAGCCCTTAAAACCCAAAAACACCCTACGAAACTTAAAATTACTATAAAATATTAACACCACTAAAACCAATAGTAACTATAAAAACCCTTTAAAACTCTAGAAACATAAAAAATGCTAGAATCTCTAAAAAACCTAAAAATTTAAAAAAAAATCCTAAATCCCTAAAGACCCTAAAACCCTGAGAAACCATAAAACTCTTAAAAACTGTAAAAACCTAAAACCCTAAAAATCTAAAACTCTAAAAACCTAAAAAACATCATAATCCATAATTCCCCCAACAACCCTAAAAAAATAAATATGATCAAAATCCTTCAAAATCGTTGAATATGTAAGAAACCCTAGAATCATTGAAAACCCCTTAAAACCAAAAATCCAATAGAGTCTTTAAAAACCTATCAAACTAATAAAAACCCAAAAACCCACTAAAACCCCTAGAAACACTTAAAACCTATGATATTTTAAAATACTCTAAAAAATATAAAAACCCTATAAATCTATAAAAAATCTTAAAACCCCAATAGTCCCTAAAAATGCTGAAAGCCCCTAAAGTAATAAAAAACATTGAAAAACACAGAAAAGCCCATAAAATCCTTAAGAAAACTAAAAACCCTAAAAGTGATGTGGCTTTGGTTGCGGTGGTGGCAAGACTTGGATCTGGCCATGTCAGTGTGGTTCTATGATTCTAGATCTCTGGTAGTGTCTACAATGAAGACGGTTCGGCGACATCAAGGGAAAAGATGGAGAGGATTGAAGTGGTGGGCTAGGATCTCGTCTCTTCGACGATATTTCGTCTCTTCCTATTTTCTGTTGTAGGTTTCATTTTCTCCTCCAAATATGATCTGGTACGTTGACTCTTCTGCAGTGTTGATCAATTCTGGTGCGCTGGTGACTCGTGGCTTCCAGTTCCTCCTGCTGAGAGGGAACGTGATTTATCTGCAATTTTGGTGTGGTTCGTTGGTGTTTTGGTCTTTTAGTTGGGAAGTGATTTTGTTTGAGGTCTTCATTTTGATTTTCTAGTTCATATGGCTATTGTTCATTCGGATTTTTTGTGGATTCTGTAGTATTTGGCATGTGCCGATGTGAGACTTTGGTTATGTTCTGCTGATTGTTCTCATGGCGTGGATGGGTTTGCTGGTTTTAAGAAACTATGGTGCTGAATTCTGCTTGCTGCTAGGCCTGGATGTAATGACTCTACTAGTTCTATCACTTCTATTTTACGAGGTGCAGAAAAAGATGTTTGCTCTAGGAAATGGTGTCGTTGGTTGCTGCTTATTGTAGGGATGGGTTGTGATGAAGATTATGTTTACATGTTTGGTGCTGATGACTACGTACTTCTCTTAGTGGATCCTCTTGGTGAAGAGGTGTTGAAGGCTGGTGAGGTTAATGGTTCTTTACTACTGATGGTTGATATTCTTTTCATGGAGATGCTAGAGGATGGGTGTTTTCTGGTGAAGGGTTTGTTTGGTGTGATGCTGAAGGTGATGGATGATGGAACATTGGCTATGAGATGTTTGTTGCTGATTGGTTGGGAGGTGCTAAAGAAGATGGTGGAGCTGCCGAATGATGGAATTTGATGCGAAGGTGTTGAAGCTGCTGTTTGGTTTGGTCTTTTGGATCTTTTCCTTTCTTTGGTTTTCTTTTGGGGATTGTTTTTGGTTTGGGGTCAATTGACCCCGCCCCTCCTTGGACTGCAGTGTCTCTTTTGGTGTTTTTTTCAAATAAATTTTTGGAGGATCAGGAATAGCCTGGTCCTGCACCTCTTCTACCCTAAAAACCTAAAAAACCCTAATAAACCCCAAAAACACATAATTACCCTTCAAATATCTAAAAACCATAAAACCTTAAGAAATATTAACATACTAAAAATTACCAAAAAATTATAGAAAGTGTAAAAACCCAGAAAACCCTAAAAAAATAATGAAAACCAAAAAAACCAGAAAACCCACAAAATCCTAAAAAAATAATAACCCTAAACCACTAAAAATTATAAAAAACCTAAAAACCCCTAAAAAAGAAAAAAACACTAAAAACCTTAAAACCCCTAAAAAAATTACTAAAACCCCAAAAGACGATAAAAACTAGGAAACCCCCTCAAAATCCATAAAAACATGAAAAAAACATTAAACCATAAAAATCCAAAAAATACATAAAAATACCTTAAATCATAAAAATAAAAAAAAAACTTACAGTCACCCTAATAATCATAAAGAACCCAAAAATCCTTAAAACCCATGAAAACCCATAAAAACCCTAAAACCACTAAAAAATAAAAAACCCTTTAAAACACTAAAAATGTTAAAAAATGATAAAAACACTAAAAACCAAAAAATATATAAAAAACTCAATAGAAATCCTAAAAACCCAAAAGACCTTAAAACCTATGAAAAACCCTAAAACCCCTAAAACCTAGAAAAACACTAAAACCTTCAATATCCTTATATCTTTAAAAATCAGTAAAAACATAAAAATCCTAAAAAATACCTAAAAATCCATGAAAATGTAAAAATCGACAAAAACCCTAAAAACCACAAAAACTATTAAAACCCATAAAAAAATTTAAAACCCTAAATCCAAATAAAAACAAGGAATGACCATTCGGCTCTGCCAAAAATAGTGACCACAAGAGCCTCTTGCAAAGCGAAGGACGTTGCCTCTGGCAAGGGAGGTCGGTCTATCAAGACGCAGCTGAATGCAGAGCAGCGACATCTCAGAGAGTATCACACAGCCTTCTCAAAGAGATATGATTCTTCTGAATCAGAGTCGATGATGTCAGATGCTTCTTCTAGATATGGTGCTGATGGGTACCCATATGGGGATAGAGACATTGACCTGTAGTTTCTACTGCTCTCTTTTCTGTTTTTTGGGTATTTTGGGGATTTTTTTGTCATGGGGGGTCAAGGGATTTTTGGGTGTGGGTTGTTTGTCTCCGCCCCGACCTTGTCTCCTTTGTTTTACTGTCATAAATTTGGGGGGGGGGGGGCGAGGAGTAGCCTGGTTCTCGAATCTTCCTTTCCCTTAGGAGAAACTAAAAACTCTTAAAAACCTCAAGCCACATAAACACATAAAATAACTCTAAAAACCCTTAAAACCATAAAAAAACTCTAAAAACTCCTAAAAACAAAAAAACCATAAAAACCATAAACCCCCCCAAAAATAATAATGTAACTCAAAGAACAAAAAAAACCTAAATATCACTAAATACCATAAAAATCCCAAAAATCCTTAGAAAAATATGAAAATAAAAAAAACCCTTAAAATCTAAAAAACCTTTTTATTTTAAAAAAACCAAAAAAAAACCTTATGAACCTTTAAAACCAATAAAAAACCTAAATCCCATTAATATTCATAAACCCTTTTAAACTATTTTAAATCAAAAAAAAACTTTAAAAACACTAAAAACCCTTAAAACGCTAAAAAAAACGAAAAAACACCAAAAGTACCTAAAACCCTGAAAAAAGCTAAGAACCTAAAAAACTCTGAATACCCATAAAAACTCCCAATATTCCTAAAAACCCAAAAAACCAAAAAACCCTTAAAATCAAAAAAAATCCTTAAAAATTGATGAAAACATAAAAACCCCTAAAAACGGTAAAAACCGATGATATGCATAAATACACATAAAAACATTAAAAAACTATAAAACCCACAAATTATCTAAAAACACACTAAAAATATAAATACTATAAAAATTTAAACAACTATAAGAAAATTTAAAACCCAATAAAACTCCAAAGAACCCTGAAATACCAAAAAAACTCTAAAAACCCAAAAAACCATAAAAACACTAAAAATCACTAAAAATGTAAAAAACCTAAATACCATGAAAATCCCCGAAAAACCATAAAACCACTAAAAACCATAAAACTCACTAAAACTGAAAAAATTCTTAAAAACCACTAAAAACTCTATGAACACTTAAAAACGCCTAAAAATGCTAGGAAACTCTAGAATTCATAAAAACCCAAAAAAACTACCAAAACCCTTAAAAAAGACCCTGAAAACTCTAAAAGACCTTAAAAAACCAAAAAAATCATGAGTACCCCTAAAAGCTTCAATGTTTAGGAGAACCTTAAAAACCATAAAACTATAAAATTAAAAAAAATCCCTAAAAAAATTCAAAATATAAATTTCCCTGAAAACCCTAATAAATCTCTACAACATTTAAAACCCCTTAAACAATGAAAACCATAAAAACCAATAAAAACCCTAAATACCAATAAAAATATAAAACCCCTAAAACATTAAAAATCATAAAAAAAACTCTAAAAATACATCAAAACCCTTAAAATTCAAAAAAAAACTGTAAGCCAACGAGCCCGTACCCGAGTGGTAAGGGCTCCTGCTTGGCATCCAAGAGACCCGGGATCAAAACCGGGTGGAGACAAATTTCTGGGGTACTGTAGAAGTACTATACCAGTAATTGTAGCAGTTACTATTCAGTATTGTAGTATCTGGAACTATTCGCCCGATTTGGGCCTCCGGACCACTGGTTTGGGCCTACGGGTCTCCAGGGCCTTCAAGTCATTAAGGTATTTGGGCCACATGGCCTTTCGGTCATGTCGACCATGGAGTAGCCCAGTTCACATAGAACAGTCCCCAGAAAAGGATCAGAGCAACAGGAGTAGAATCCACCAGATGCAGAGCTAACCAGATTGTAAGAATGAGAGGGTATGGCAGCCGCCATTGGGACCAGGCACCATGCAGCTTTGTATGGGGCAATGCTAGCCGATAAGCAATGAAAGGTGGGGAGATAAGTAGATCAATGATTCAAGACTCTAGGGAGGGGTAGTTCTAGTGGGATGGGCCTATGGGTCATATAATGGGCATGGTATGTCTCTAAGCCTTAGGGTCATGTATTGCGGGACATGTCAGGCCTTGTGCCTTGGGCCTACGGGTCATGTACGGGTTCTCCTTCAACCCTTAAAAGGGGTAATATCTATAATAAAATAAAAAAAGAAGGCCTTCGAGCCATTCGGGCGCAAAAAAAACCGTAAAAACCCCCAAAATACACTAAAAAACCTGAAAAATTCTAAAACACTTAAAACATAGGAATCCATCAAAATTTGAAATACCCTAAAAATCCTAAAACCCAAAAATAAACTAAAATATCTCTAAAAACCATAAAAATTCCCAAAAATTCCCTAAAAGTCCTTGAAAAAATAAAAAACCCTAAACCCCCTGAGAACCATAAAACCCCTAATTATATTCAAAACACTAAAACCCCATAATCCCCTTATAAACTACTAAAACTATAAAATCCCTAAAAACAGTAAAAGTGTATAAAAATACTAAAAAATATAAAAACAGTAAAATAAATAGAAAAACCCTAAAACCCCAAAAGACCCTAAAACCCCTGAACACCCCCAAAAACCATTAAAACACCTAAAACCCCTAAAAACCCCTATAAACCCCTATAAACCCGGAAAATACCTAAAAAAAATAAAAAACCAAAGAAACATAAAAATACTAAAAAATACTAAAAAACTCTAAAATATTAAAAAATCCCTAAAACCCCAGAAAAACCCTTAAACCACTTAAAAAATATTAATCTTCTTGAAACATATAAAAATATTAAAAAACACTAAAATACAATTAAAACACTGAAAAAAAAATAAAAAATCAAAGAAACCCAAATGATCCTAAAACCAATAAAAACCAATAAAACCTTAAAAAAACATAAAAAACCCTCATAATATCTAAAAACCTTAAATACCCAAAAATCCCAAAAATCCAAAATATCCATAAAAATCTCGAAAAAT
Source organism: Viscum album (assembly GCA_963277665.1). Lineage (NCBI taxonomy): Eukaryota > Viridiplantae > Streptophyta > Magnoliopsida > Santalales > Viscaceae > Viscum > Viscum album. Next base: position 1,009,572,867 of record OY728141.1, on the reverse strand, counting down.
GTAAAGAAACACAAAAAACACAAGAAAACTCTTGAAAACCATGAAAACTCTTAAAACCATAAAAAACCCCATAAAAACCACTAAAAACTCAAAAACTAGAACCCCTTAGAATATAAAAAAAATCTAACACCCCTTTAAAACCCTAAAAAGCTCAAAAAAACCAAAAAACAAAAAATGTCCTTAAAACCCCTGAAAAATCCTAACAACCATAAAAAGTGAGAGAAAACCTAAAATCTCTCAAATACCCAAAAACCATATAAACCATAAAAGCATAAAAATCTAAAAAACCCAAAAAAATCCATGAAAATGTAAAAACCCATAGTAATCTTGAAAAAACATTGAAAACCATAAAAACCCCAAAAATCCATAAAAAACCAAAAAAACTCATAAAACCACTAAAAACTCTAAAAAATGCTAAAAAATCTAAAACATTAAAAATATTAAAACATTATTGAAAACCAAAAAACCCTAAAAAACTCAAAAAACCACTAAATACCCAAAAGACCCTAAAAACCTAAAAAATATAAAAACAATAAAAACCCTTGAGAATCCATAAAAACTCTCAAAATACCTAAAACCCATAAAAATCCCAAAAATCCATATAAATCCTAAAAATATATTAAAATATCATAACATGTTAATTAACCAAAAAAATTATGAGAGCCCCCTAAAAACCATAAAACCCTTAAAAACATTAAAAAACTATAAACCCTAAAACCACGAGAAACTATAAAAATCCTTATAACCCCTAAAATGTTAAAAAAACGCTAGAAAACAATAAAACCCCTAAATACATAAAAAAATTAAAAACCCAAAAGAATCAAAAACCCTAGAAACCCCTAAAACCCCCCAAAATCCCTAAAAACACCCAAAATCCATAAAAACCTTGAAAATCATAAAAACCATAAAAATCATAAAAAAGGAATAGAAATCAAGGAAAACATAAAAAACCCCGAAAAACACTGAAAAAACCAAATACCCATAAAATCCTTAAAAAAATTGAACCCCTAAAAACCCATTAAAACTCTAAAATCCCGTAAAACCCTAAAATGTAAAATAAATATTGAATACATTAATAAAACTAAAAAACTTAAAAGAATATAAAAGACCCAAAACCATAAAACACAAAAAAATACTCTAAACAAAAATAAATCACTCAATATCCTTGAAAAACCTAAAAACCCTAATAAACATGAAAATAAAAAAAACCCTAAAACCCCCAAAAATGTAAATAATCGTAAAAGCCCTAAAAAACACCAGAAAACCAGAAAATCTATAAAATCCAAAATAAACCTAAAATCCCAAAAAAATATTAACAGGAAACTAAAAACATTGATAAACTTTAAACCCCTAAAAATAAAAAAAAAACCTATAAATACCTTAAAAACCATAAAAATTTAAAAAACTGCATAAGAACACACAATGTTCTTGAAAAATCATGAAAGAACCTAAAAATCCAAAAACCCATGAAAATACTAAAACCCCCCAAATTCCCTAAAAACCAAAAAAGGATCTAAAAACCATAAAAATCCTAATGAAGCACTAAAAATTCAGAAAATGAAAAAACAACCTAAATCAATAAAAAATGCCTAAAAACCATAAAACCAAAAAAAACATTTAAAAACCCTAAAAACACATAAAACCACTAAAATCCAGAAAAAACAATAAAAACCATTAAACCCCATAAAAATGTTAGAAAACATTACAACTCTAAAAAACATAAAAAATACAAAAAACACAAAAAAACATGTAAGAACTCAACAGATCCTAAAAAAAGAAAACCCCTTACAACCCTAATAAACATGAAAAACCCTAAAAATAATTTAAAACAATAAAAACCCAAAAACCCTACAATCCATAAAAAGATTATTAAAAATTCCAAAAAATTATTGAAAACATAAAAAACACTAAACCCCCTTAACACCATAAAACCCCCCTTAAAACTATAAAACCCCCCTTAACACCATAAAAACCCCTAAAAACCTTAAAAAACTGAAAACCCATAAACCCTAAGCCCATTAAAAACATAAAAAAACCTTAAAATCCCTAAAATTATAAAAACACAAAAAATATAAAAAAAATTAAATCCGTAAAAAACTAAACAAAAACCCAAAACCAAAAAGATCCCAAAACCCCGAAAAAACATAAAACCCCAAAAAACCCTAAAACCCATAAAAACCCTGAAATCTAAAAAAATGATAAAAATAATTAAAACACTAAAAAAGACCTAAAAATCACTAAAATTGATTAAAAAACCCATAAAAACCACAAAACCCTTAAAAACAAAAAAATCCCTTCAATACTTTATAAATAATTAAAAACCCTAAAACCACTAAAAACTATAAAAGCCCAACAAATGTTAAAAAATTCTAAAACCCTAAAACCCTAAAAAATCATTTTTTATTAAAACCCAAAATACCCTAAAACCCCTAAAACCCCTAAAACCCCTAAAACCCTTAAACCCCTATAAAACAACAAAAAACCTAAACACCCTAAAAATCCACAAAAACCCTAAAGAACTCTAAAAACCGTGAAAATATTACAAAATCCCTAAAAATCCCTTAAAATGTAAAAAAACCTATAAAGCCTAACAAAATATCAAAAACCATTAAAATCACCAAATACCATAAAACCATGAAGACACATAAAACCCTAACGACACACTAAAAACACTAAATACCCTAAAAACCCTTAAAATATTATAAAATTCTAAAAATATAAAAAACCTAAAAAACCAAAAAACCAAAAAACCCCAAAAGTCCCTAAAACCCATAAAAAACTAGAAACCATAAAAAACATAAAACCCATAAAAGTTTACAAAATGAACAAATACTATAAAAACCCTAAAATCTATTAATATCCATGAATGTCGTAAAAATCCCTAAAAACATAGAAAATCCGTAAAAATTATGAAAACCCCTGGAAAATGATAAAAACCACTAAAAACCATTAAAAACAAAAAAACCCTTTAACACCAATAAAAAGTCGAAAACCTCTTAAAACCCATAAAAGTTTTAAAATTTTTAAATAACATAAAAAACCCTAAAAACATAATGAAATCTGGAAAACCCCAAAAGACAATAAAACCCTTGAAAACCCTAAAAACACTAAAAACCTAGAGAAATCCCAAAAACCCTCAAAATCCCTAAAACCCCAAAAAAACCTAAAAAACATAAAAAATCCCATAAAAATCCATGAAAATTTAAAAACCCATAAAAACCAAAAGAAACCTGTTAAAACCATAAAAACCCCAAAACCGTAAAACCCCATAAAACCCTAAACCACTAAAAACTATAAAAACCATTAAAACCCCTAAAAATGATAAAAAATTTAAATACCCTACAAAACTAAAAAGAACCGTAAAAACCCTAAAAACCCTCAAAATTCCTAAAATACCTAAAATCCCTAAAAACCATAAAAATCCTTAAATATCATTAAAAATCCCTAAAAATATAAAAAACCTAAAAACCCGAGAAAAAAAGAAACCATAAAACACATAAAATCATTATAAACCATAATAATCATAAATAACCTAAAATCCCACTAAAAACTCTAAAAACACTTTAAACCACTATTTTTTTTTAAAAAACTCTTTAAACCATCAACACCCTAAAGAACTCAAAAATACAATAAAAACTAAACAAGACCCCAAAAATCTTACAAACCACAAAAGCACTAAAAACCCCAAACACCCCCCTAAAATAAATATCCTAAACTAGACCTAAAATCCCTCAAACTGTAAAAAACCCAATAAACCTTGAAAACCCCCTAAAAACCATAAAAACCCATAAAAACATAAATACCCATAAATACCATGAAAATCCTAAGAACCCTCAGAAACTATTAAAATCCCTAAAAATGTTTAAAAACATGAAAAAAAATATAAAAACCCTAAAATACTAAAAAAACCAAAAAATCCTAAAAAAACTACAAAACCCTAATAACCATAAAACCCTAAAAGGCGCTAAGAACCCTCAAAATCCTTAAAACCATAAAATCCCTAAAAAATCCTAAAAAATCATTAAAAATGATAAAACAATAAAAAGGCATAACAACCCGAAATAACACAAGAAACGATAAAACCCATAAAAACAATAAATGTCCCTAAAAGCCCATAAAACCAAAAAATTCTCTAAAACCTCCAAAAATCCTAAAAATCCATTAAAATGTTGAAAATATATAAAAAAATAAAAAATGCCTACAGAAACAAAAAAACCCCAAAAAACATAAAAAATATTAAACCCCTAAAACACTAAAAACCCTCAAAATCCCCAAAACCCAAAATCCCCAAAAGCCCCAAAAATCTATAAAAATATTAAATATCATTACAAATCCCTTGAAACATAAAAACCCCTAAGACCCCCAAAAATAAAAAAACCCTACAAATCTATAAAACCCTAAAACCATTTAAAACTCACAAAACCCTAAAACAAAAAAAACCCAAGAAAAACCCTAAATCCCAGCGAAAAACTTGAAAATCCCATGAAAACCATGAAAACCGGTAAAAATATTTATAACCGTAAAACCCCATAAAAACCCTAAATCCCAGCGAAAACTTCATAAACCATTAAAACACCAAAAATGTTTAAAACCTATAAAAAACATTAAACCCCTAAAAAACACCAAAAGATCCAAAATACTGAAAAATCCTAGGAACCCTAAAAAACAAAAAAAAACTCAAAATCTCTAAAAACACTAAAAACCCAAAAAACCAAAAATATCTTAAAAATCCCTAAAAATCAATAAAAAAATAAAATACGCTAAAAGGAATAAAAAACCCCGGGCTTAATTAAAACACCTAAAAACATAAAAATACTAAAACCCATAAAACCTCTAAAAGATTCAAAAACCCTTTAAAACGCTAAAAATGTTAAAACACACCAAAAACAAAGAACTATAAAAAATTGGAAAATGCCAAAAAACAAAAAATACCATAAAACCTATAAAAAAACATAAAACCCCAATAATACATAAAAACCCCTAGAAACATCAAAATCACAAAAAACCCTAAAAAATCCTAAAACCATAAAAATTCCTTAAATCTATTAAAATACAAAAAAAACCCTTAAATACCCAAAACCGCTATAACCATAAACACCCATAAAACATTAAAACCCCATAAAACCCTAAAAACCACAAAAATATCAAACACCCTTCAAACACCTAAAATGTTAAACAAATTTAAATCCCTTAAAAACAATAAAAAAATAAAAAAACCTTAAAAACCTAAAAACCCATAAAATCAATAAAAACCCAATAATACCCTAAAATATTAATAAAACCTATAACCCATACAACACTCAAGATATATAAAAACCCTAAAAATCATAAAAATCCGATATAAGACTAAAAATATAAAAAACCATAAAAAACCCTGAAAACAATAAAACCCATAAAACCCATAAAAACCCAAAACCCCATAAAACCACAAAAAATGATAAAAACTCTAAAAATACTTAAAAACCTAGGAAACTAAAAAAGAAACCCATAAAAACCAAAAAACCCATAAAAACCATAAGAACCCTAAAATTCCTAAAAACCCCTAAAAATACCAAACATTAATAAACAACCAAAAAAATATAAAAAATAACTAAAAATCCCTGAAAACATAAAAACCCATAAATACCATGAAACCCCTAGTAAACTATATAAAACCCCTACAATCCTTAAAACCCATAAAACGAATAAAAACCCTAAAAAACAATATAAAATGACAAAAAAAACCCTTTAAGGGGATAAAAATGTTAGAAACCCTAAAATACTCAAAAAACCAAAAAGATGCAAAAAAAACCACAAATACCACTAAAAATAATAATAAACCAAAAAGAACCAAGAAACCCTAAAAATACCTAAAATCAAATAAATCATATAAATTCTAACAGTTGTCACAAAAATAATGAAAACATAATAAACCCTAGAAACCCTAAAACACCTATAAACCTTAAAAACCCTTGAAAACCATTAAAACCCCATAGAAACTCTAAAATCCACAAAAAATATAAAAACACTTTAAAACCCCTAAAAATATTAAAAAATATAATAAACAATAAATCCCATAAAAGTTCAAAAAACCAATGAAAACCCAAAAAACCCAAAAAACCTTGAAAACCCCAAAAAATCCTAAAAACCCAGAAAAATCGTAAAACCCTCAAAAACCAAGAAAACCCTAAAAACCAAAAAACAATAAAAATCCTAAAAAACTACAAAAAAGATTTGAAAATATAAAAAACCCTAAAACACTAAAAACTCTTAAAACCCCTAAAAACTGATAAAACCATAAAATCCCAATTACCAAGTAAAAACTCAAAAAATCCTTTAAACCTCTAAAAACATTAAAAGTATGTAACAAACCATAAAAACCCTAAAAGAATCAAAAAACCACCCAACACTAAAAGAAACTCAAAACTAAGAAAAAACCTAAAACCCCAGAGAAAATGTTAGACCCTCAAAACCATGAAAACCTTACGAATAGTCAAAATCCATAAAAACCCAAAGAACCAAAAAAACCAAAAAAACCTAAATAATTCATAAAAATAACTTAATAAAAAAACACTAAAAACCAATAAAAACACTAGAAACCACAAATCCCCAAAAAACCATAAAAAAACATAATAAGAATACCCTGAAACCCAATAGAAACTATAAAAAACATTAAAATGCATAATTTTATTAAAAAACTACAAAAAACATTAAAAACCATAAAAATAACAAAATAACAAAAACCCAAAAGACACTAAAATCCTAGAAATACAATAAACCCCTTAAAAGCCCTGAAGACCACTACAACGCCTCGAAATATATAAAACACCACAAAATCAAAAAATATTTAAAAATACCAAAAAATATCTGAAAACATAAAAAACACTAAAAACCATAAATAACCCCTAAAAACCATAAAACCCGATTTTTTATAAAAAACCATAAAACCCATAAACCCCTAATACACACTAAAAACACTAAAATCCCTTTAAAAACCTAAAAGTGTTAAAAATATAAAACTTTAAAAATTATAAAAAATTCAAAATACCTCAATATCACCCAAAAGAAACAAACCCGAAAAACCCTTACAATTCATTAAATTCCTAAAAAATTTAAAAAACCTCAAAGACCTTAGAAATCCTAAAAAACTCTAAAAAATATAAATTATTTAAAAGCCTAAAAAATCCATGAAAAAATTAAAATATGTAAAACCAGAACCCCCCTAAAGTCCTTAAAAACATGAAAACCCATAAAACAATTTAAACCTAATAATAACTAAAAAAAATGAAAAAACCCATAAATATGTTAAAAATAGTAAAAAAAATTAAACACCCAAAACAACTCAACCCCCCATAAAAATAAATTTCCTTTTCACTTGGGGGATTACCCGAGTGGTAAAGGATCTCCATAATCCTGCATCAAACTCGTGTTCAAATATTAGTGGGAGTGAATTACCGCATGCAGGTGGTGACGTAGGCATGGCGCATCCATGCAGTAGTTAGGTAGTAAAACTTGGATGATGTGACTCGGAAATTATACAAACATGACACATGTTTTGTGATGCAGGTAGTATTATTTTGGCACGACGATGCACTGGGACTTGAAGCTATGTAATGGGATTCATGCCCACTGGGGGGTATGACCTGCCTTTTTGGCCTCTGTGTGGGGTGTGTGTGTGTTAATTGTACCCCAAGAACCTTATATATATATATGTATATCTAAGTTCCTAAAACCCTAAAATACTTACAACTATAAAAATCCTTAAAAATATATAAAACCCCTCAGAATCCATAAAAACCCCTAAAAACTATTAAAATCCAAAAAAATCACTAAAAATATCTGAACATTTAAAAAATCCCAAAAACCCTAAAAACCCTAAAAACCCTAAAAACCCGTAAAAACCATAAACCACTAAAAACATAAAAACCCTAAAAAACTGAAAAACCCTAAAACTGGAAAGACCCTAAATTACTAAAAACACATAAAAACCAAAAATATTGATAACCATAAATCCCTGAAAATCCCTAAAAACACTAATAAACCCTTAAAACCCACAAAAATTCTATGAAATCCCTTACAATATTTGAAAACATAAAAAACCCTAAACCCCCACTGAAAATCATAAAAACCAATATAAATAATTAAAATCATTTCAAAACCGTAAAAATCCTAAAAAATCACAAAAAAACAAAGTCCTAATGAATCCTAAAAATCCTAAAAATGTTAAAAAAACTCTAAAAATATTACTAACCCTAAAAAACTCAAAAACCCAACAAAAAAATACAACTCCAAAAACCATAAAAACCCCTAAAAACCCAAAAAATCCAAAAAACCTAAAATACCTAAAAAACCATAAATATCTATAAAACCCTTAATAACCATAAAAAACCTAAAAAATCAATAATAACACTAAAAAACTAAAAAATTCTAAAATCCATAAACTCCTAAAAATCTGTAAATGTACTAAACCAATAGAGAATTTAAAAATATTAAAAATCATAAAGACGTTATAAAATTATAAAAAACCGTAAAACTCTTAAAAACAAAAAAACCCATAAAACCCCAAAAGACTCTAAAAATCCTTAAACCCCATAAAAACACTTAAAAGACCTAAAATCCCCAAAAAAAATAAATGCCCTAAAAACCCTAAAAACTATAAAATCTTAAAAAACTAAAATCCCTAAAAAATAAAAAACCTAGAAAAACCCGATAAAACCATAAAACCCCTAAGAACATTAGAAACTATTAAAACACATTAAAACCATAAAAACCAAGAAAAATTTAAAAACCTTAGAACCCCTAAAAGTTTAAAAACTCTAAAAACCATTAAGACCCTAACAACTCAAAACCCCATAAAACCCTAAAAATCCTAAAAACACTATGAAAAAAATAAAACATAAAACCAATAAACACTCAAATAAATCCTTAAAACCCACGAAAATAACATAAAAACTATAAAAAACATTAAAATCCTTAAAATCTCTAAAAATCCATAAAAAACCAAAAAGAACCAAAAACTATGAAAACCCTAAAAAGCCTAAAAATTATAAAAAAAATTCAAAACCATAAAACCCTCAAAATCATTTAAAGATATAACAACTACAAAACCATAAAATCATAAAAAGTTGCTAAAATTACTTAAAAACATAAAAACCCTATAATTCCCTTGAAACTAAACATATTCACAAAAGCATTCCAAACCCTACAAACAATAAAATCCCAAAAACCTCTAAAAAAATTAAAACCCTTAAAATCTGTTAAAACATTAAAAAAATAAAGAAAATCATCAATACCATAAATAAACAAAGAATCCCTAAAATCTAAAAATGATATTGAAACCCTAAAAACTGTAAAAACACTAAAAACTCTAAAATCCCCTTAAAACCATCAATATCCCTAGAAACCATTATAACCATAATATTCGTAAAAAACACAAAAACCCTAAAAATGTTTAAAACCATAAAAACCATTAAAACCACTAAAACCATTAAAACTCCTAAAAACATTAAAAACCCCATAAATACCACTAAAAGACAAAAAACCCCTTAAAACACCTAAAAATACAAAAAATGTTCTAAAAACCTTAAAAAATATAAAAACTAAAAAAAATCCAAAAAAATCAAAACACCATGAAAACCCTAAAATCCCTAAGATCCCAGAAACACCCTAAAACACTTCAAAATTCTTAAAAACCTATAAAACATTAAAAACTATAAAATTCTGGAAAAAATCCATAAAAACACATGAGATCATAAAAATCCCTAAAATTCATTAAAGCCCCTAAAATAATTAAAATCCCTGAAACTATAAAAATCCAATAAAACCCTTAAATTTCCACAAATAACATTAAAAAAATCATAAACCCCAAAAAAATATAAATAAAATATAAGAAAATAAAACCCCTATTTTTTTTTAAAAAAAACTGAAAAATCCAAAAGATGCAAAAAACTATGTAGACCCCTAAAACCCTAATACCCAAAAAACTCCAGAAAACCATAAAAATCCCTAAACACCTAAAAAACCCACTAAAACCATAAAAATAATTATAAATCCCATAAAATAACAGACAATTTAACATAAAAAACCTCTGAAACCATAAAATCACTAAAAACCTTAAAAAACCCAAAAACCCAAAAAACCCCTTAGAGTCCAACTAAAACTCTAAAACCCTCTAAGCCCCCTTAATATATTAAAAAACCCTAAAATCCCTTTAAAACATTTAAAAAAACAAAAAAATCCCAAAAAACCAGAAACCCACTAAAATTCCCAAAAACCCTAATAACCCATTTTAGCCCCCCAAAACTAAAAAATAACAAAAAACAGGAAAAAATCCCGAAAACCCTGAATATTCATAAAATGCATTAAAAATTCATGAAAACAAAATAAATTCTAAAAATCTTGAAAATCCCCTAAAACCAATTAAAATGATTAAAACAATAAAAACCCTAATACCTATAAAAACTCTAAATCAACTAAAAACTTCCAATACCCTTAAAATCTATAATAACATAAAAAACTATTAAAACCTTAAAAACCCAAAAAACCTCAAAAATACCTAAAACCCCAAAACTAACATAAAAACATTGAAAGACCATAAAAACTCTAAAAAATCTTAATTCCCTAAAAACCCCGTAAATTAAAAAAAACCTTAAAAACTCTTAAGACCATAAAATGATAAAAACCCTTTAAAATATATAAACATGTAAAAACCATAAAACCTCTAAAAACCATAAAACCAATAAAAACCCTAGAAACCATAAAAATCTATAAAACCCTTAAAAACCCTAAATCCCATAAAAACTCTGAAAACCCAAAATGACTCTAAACATTTTTAAAACCCATAAAAACATTAAAAAACTCTAAAAACCCTTAAAATCCTAAAATTGTCACAAACACCCAAAAAACACTAAAAGACATTAATAACATGGAAAAAAAATAAAAACTCTTAAAAACCCTTAAAACCCCCTAAACCCTCAAAATACCTAAAACCCAAAAATATCGTAAAAATTATAAAAAAACTAAAAATCCTAGAAAACATAAAATCACCTAAAGGCCCCATGATAACTATAAATGATGACAAAAACTATAAAACCCTAAAACCCTTAAAAACTCTAAAAATAAAAAAAACACTAAATACCCATAAAACCCCTAAAAAACATAAAAAACTGTTAAACCATAAAACCCTAACAAACATAAAAAAATTGAATAAAAACTAATAACCCTAAATGACCATAAAAACCATGAAACCCCCAAAAAATCATCAAAATCCATAAAAAACATAAAATATCCAAAAACCATAAAAATCCAAAAAAATATCCTAAACACCCTGAACAAACCCACAAAACCATATATATCCCTAAAAACCATAAAATTTGAAAAACCCCATAAAACTATTGAAAACACTTTAAAACAATAAAATGTTAAAAAACTCTAAAAAACTATGACACAACTAACACCTGAAAATTTTTCTAAAAACCCAATACAACCCTAAAAACCTAGAAAACCCTAAAATCCCTAAAAACCATAAAAAGCACTAAAAACCATCAAAATAACTAAACCCCTAAAAACAATTAAAACCATAAAAATAATAAAAAACCCCTAAAAATATCTAAAAACATAAAAAACCCTAAAACCCTAAAATACCTATAAAACCCATAAAAACCCATAAAACACCATAAAAATTCTAGAAACACTAAAAAACTCTTAAACCATTAAAAATCCAAAAAACTATAAAAAACTCTAAAAACATAAAAACCCCTAAAAAATAAAACACCCAGAAAACACTAAAATACCCTAAAACCATAAAAAACATCAAATCATAAAAACCATGAAAATCCTATAATCCCCCAAAATATTTGAAAACCCTAAAAACCATAAATTTTTTAAAATCCAAATAAAGACATTAAAATTACTGAAAATATAAAACCCACTAAAAATCCTCAACAATCCATAAAAACTATAGAAACCCTTATAACTTTTAAAAATGATAAATACAAATAAACCCCCTAAAACCACTAAAAACTCTAAAAATCCCTTAAACCCTTAAAAATTTTAAAACTCTAAAAATATTATGCCCCTGAAAAACCCAAAAATAAACATAAAAAATCGAAATATCCAATAAACCCTAAACCATGTAAGAACATTGAAAACTATAAAAAAATCCCAAAACACCATCAAAATCCCAAAAATCATAAAATCTCTAAAAAAATAAAGCAATCCCTTAAAATACCTGAAAAAATAAAAAACCCTAAACACACTAAAACCCACTAAACACCATAAAACCAATTAAAAAATAAAAATACCCTAAAAACTAATAAAAACATAAAAAACATTAAAACTCTAAAAACCCTAAACTCCTAAAAAGATAAAAAAACTCTAAAATCCTTAAAAACCCCAAAAAAACACACAAATAACTATAAAATAAAAAATACCTTATAAACCATTAAATCCCATAAAACTGAAAAAAAAACATCAAAAACCCTAAAAATTCCCAAAATCCCTTATAACTCTTGACCTCGAAAGGATGGCTCCCACATCTCCTGGATCCTCTCGTGATGGTGTCTTTATGCGGTGTCGATCCTTCCCCGTGTGGTGCATCTTCGGCACGGATGTAGATTCTCAGGCATTGGTTTTCTCAGCACTACTCCCCTTCCTCTCGAGGTGCGTTCTCTTCGGCTTGTTGGTAACCTTGTAGATCTACCCTGGAAGTAGCCTCAGATGAATCTTTTATACAAGGATGATCAGGTCAGATTGAGTATCACTGGCTTTTGGTGTTGATGTTTTATGGTGGGGTGGGTCGGATCTACTTCTAGGTGATACAGATTCATGGAGGTTATGGTCAGATCTTGTCTTCCCAGGGTGTGGCATAGTAGTTCTTTGGATTCTTGGGGGTATATCTCGACACCCAAGCATGCAATGTTGCATTTTTTTGGAAGAGCTGGTTAGATTTGGTCTTTCTTTTTCATGGTGCTAAAGATCCTTGGTAGAATGGACAAGATATAGTATTTTTTCTTTTCTCTGCACTGGATTTGGCCATGACACTTCTTTCTTCCTTAGTTTATCTCGGAGTAGAGACAATGCCATAATATCTTTATGGTTTGGGTCGCTGGATGATGGTGGTTATTGCGGCAGGATGATGGCCTACATTAGGTTCTCATCCCGGCAGCTGTTGGTCTTGGGGGTGGGCATGGCTGGTCCTAGAGGAGGTTGCGACGGATGATGAGGATTTTTTGTCGAAGTGGTGGTGGCGTGAACTGATCCCCATTGTGGTAGTTTAATTTGGCTTGGCAACAGTCAGTGCAGATTATGTAGGTTCTTGTTTGGCTCAAAGCATAAGTGTTGGTGGTCCTATGTACACGGTTGTTTTGTAAGGTGTGAAAGGATGGACGATGATTGGTCAAGAGGTGATGGATTTCAGAATCATAGTTGTTGGGTTATGGGTGGAGTTTGGCTGGAAGTGATGAAGGAGGCGCTGATGAAGGTGAATTGAATGATACTTGTAGGCTGGGATGTGATGAAGGTGATGCTGATGATTTTGGTGCTGGTTATTATTTGATTTTGGTAAGGAATCTACTTTTAAAGGAGGCGATGGATGGTGGGAAATGTGATGCAGGATGATGGATGATGGTCTTGGTTGCTGCTTGAATTTTGTGTGTTCTTTTCTTGGTTTTGTTTTTCCTTTTGACTCGTTTTGGGATTCTTTTTCTGGGATTGGGGTTATTAAGGGTTTTTGGGTGTGGGTCATTTGACCCCTCCCCTCCATTTTCTTATGCGTCTTTTTTCTTTCTAATAAATTGGGGGGTGGGGGTCGGGAATACCCGGAACCTCGCATCTACCTTGCCCTATATAACTCTAAATAACCCTAAAAACCATAAAAATAATAAAAATCCCAAAAAATCCTTAAAAAACTGAAAACACTAAAAAATTAAAGATCCCATGAAAACCATAAAAACCTTAACAACATTAAAAAAACATAAAATAAATAAAAACTATAATAACCCACTAAAAATTTAAAAACCCTTTATAAATGATAAAAACATTAAAAAACTCTAAAAAACTCTAAAACCCTAAAAAATAAAAAAAAACTTCTAAAGACCCTAAAGAAAAATAAAAACCATTAATAACCATAAATCCCTAATGCTATAAAAATAAAAAAAATCCATAATAATTCATGAAAATTTTAAAAACCCCAAAACCCTGAAAAAACCCTAAAAAACATAAAACCCCTAAAAATGATAAAAATCCCAAAATCCATGAAAAAATCCCATAAACCCCAATAGAAAATCTTACACCCTTTAAACACAAAAAACCTTAAAAACACTAAAAACCTCAAAATAAATAAAAAATCTAAAAAACTTCATAGAATCCCAAAAACCCTAAATACCTTAACACACTAAAAACCCAAAAAAAGATTGAAATAACCAAAAATCAATCAAAATCACTAAAAACTAAATAAAATAAAAATAAATACCATACAACCTAAAAATCCTAAAAAATCCATGAAATAATAGAAAACTCTAAAATTGTGAAAACCATAAAACCCCTAAAAACCATAAAACCCATTAAAATTAATAAAACACATAAATTCCATTAAAACATTAAATACAGTTAAAACCACTAAAAACATTTCAAAACATTAAAAATCAATCAAAACATAAAAAAATAAAAGTACCTGAATTATACTAATAGAAACTATAAACCCTAAAATCCCTAAAAAATTATAAAAACCCAAAAATCCTTAAAAACCCTAAATACTATAAAAATCCTAAAAAATACATAAAAATCCATGAAAACATAAAAACCATTAGAAACCCTGAAACACCGTTGAAAACATAAAACCCCATAAACTTTTAAAACCCCAAAAAACCCCTAAATCCAAAAAAACTCTAAAAACCATTATAACCCCTAAAAAATTAAAAAACATAAAATAAAAAAATCTGAAAAATTCCAAAAAACCCAAAAGAACCTAATGACCATGAAAACCAATAAAACATTCAAAATCCCAAAAAACCAAAAAACCCTAAGGCCCATAAATATCATAAAACATCCGTAAAAATATCTAAAAATTGAAAAACTTTAAAAACATAAAAATTCTTGGAAACCATAAAACTATAAAAACCATAAAAAACTATAAAACCCATAAATCCTTGAAAATTAGGAAGAACTCAAAAAAACATTAAAACCCATAAAAATGTTAAAATCTCTAAAAACCCATAAAAATTCTAAAAGACACAAAAAAACACTAAAACACCAAAAAAACCCTAAATACCCTAAAAACCTCTAAAACAAATAAAACTAGAACTCATAAAATCAATTAAAATCCCTATAAATAATAAAAACCATAAAAACCTAAAAAATCTAAAAATATATCTTTAAACATAAAAAAACCTAAACACCCCTTCAATCCATAAATATCCTTGAAGACCATAGAAACCTGAAATCCCCTAAAAATAAAAAAACAATTAAAAACACTAAAAACACATAAAACCCCTAAAAACATTAAAAACTCTAAAAAACCTTAAAATCCCAAAAAACTCAAAATCCCCTAAAACTGTATAAGACCAAAAAAATTGTGAGAAATAATAAAAACCCTAAAAACCCTAAAAACCCTAAAATATCTAAAATACCTAAAACCCCTAAAAAACATAAAATTCCAAAAAAATGAAAAATCCTAAAAATTCCTATAAATCCTTAAAAACATAAAGAAATAAAAATACCTTGAAAACCCTCTAAAAACCATAAAACATCCTAAAAATTTTAAAACCTTAAAAACCCATAAAAATAATAAAAACACACTAAAATACAAATCCCTTAATATCACAAAAAATATAAAAAAACTCTAAAGGTCCTTAAATACCTTAAAAAACTATAAAATAACATAAAGACAAAAAGATCATAAAATCCCTAAAAAAATATTTACAAACCCTCAAAATCCATAAAATCAAAAAAATAAAAAAATCCATAAAAATCCCTAATAACATTAAAAAATCTAAAAACCCTGAAAGAACCATAATAACTTGAAAATTCCTAAAACCACAATAAATATTAAAAAACCATAAAACATATAAAAAACCAAAAAAATAATAAAAAAACTAAAAACCCCTAAAACGTTAAAAAACATTGAAAAACATAAAAACCCAAAAAACTCAAAAAACCCCAAGAAACCCAAAAGACCCTAAAACCCCAAAACCCCAAAACCCCTAAAAACTGTAAAAAACCTAAAAAACCTAAAAAACCCCTTGACATCTTTAAACACCCTAAAATACCCTAAAAACCTTTAAAATATTTTAAATTCCCTTATAATTCATGAAAATATTTAAAAACCCTTAAATCCCCTTGAAACAAAAAAACCTAAAACCTTATTAACCCTAACAACCCTTAAAATTTTTAAAACCCAAAAAATACTCTAAATACCCTTAAAACCCCTATTAAAATTTAATAACTCTACAAAATTTCACCCCTTCAAAACTAAAAAAAAAAGAAAAAAACACAAAAAATGATGAAAAAAACCTAAAAAAACTAAAAGCACCAAAAAACCATGACAACCATTAAATTCAATACATGATAAAAAAATTCATTAAAATCACTCAAAATGTAAAACCCACTAAATCCCTGAAAAACCCCTGAAACCCCCTAAAAACATAAAAAACCTAATGTCCATAAAAGTCCCTAAAACCCCATAAATCCACTAAAAACAATAATATCTTTCAAAACACCTAAAAACATAAAAAAACTCAAAAATATAAAAAACCATAAAAAAACATAAAAAACATAAAAAATATAAAAAAAATAATAGTATAAAATCATAGCTGAGAGAATGGAGCAGGAATTCATTCCCCAAATTGGACAATGAAATTAATGAGGCTGAATCTCAGCTTGCTCATAGCCAACTTCTGAACCAGCAGCAACATGAGCCTTCGAGGGAGGAATTGTGGCTTACCTCAAAACTGGATGACCTTATTTTGTTAAAAGAGAGGTTGATAAGAAATCAGTTCAATTTTACATGGCATAAAGAATGAGATAAGAACACAAAATTCTTCCACTATCTTCAGAATGAGAAAAAGGAAAAGAAAGTTTTTAGTGCTGTACGGTTAAATGGAGCCCTCTTTACGGAAGAGCCTGATATAGCTATTATAGTGGTGGATTATTTCCAAGATCTATATACAGAACCTCAAACATCATGGACCTTCCAACTTTTAAATTCCATTGAACCGTGTATCAATGAGAAGCAGAACATGCATCTGGCTGCTATTCCCTCGGATGATGAGATCAAGAAAGCTCTATTTTCACTCAACATGGACAACGCAGTGGGTCCTGATGGTTTCATCAATAAGTTCTTCATGTTTTTCTGGGATATTGTGCATGTTTAGGTATCCTCTGCGATAAAGGACTTCTTCAGGACTTCATCTATACCACATGGGGCTAACTCCAATTTTATTTCCTTGCTTCCGAAGTTTGAGAATTCGATTGACATCAAGGATTTTTACCTAGTTGCACTTGGGAACACTATCGTGAAGGTCATCAGTAAAATCATTGTTATCAGGATGTCAAAGACCCTCAAAGATATTGTTACTCCAAATCAGTTTGGATTTGTTGACGGAAGAAATATTAAAATTTTATTATACATTTCTTCAGAGGGAGTTAATTCAATCCGTAGGAAAACCAGGCATGGAAGATTTTCTCTAAAGCTTGACATCTCCAAAGCTTTTGACACAATTAGATGGAGTTTCATCATTTATACCCTTGGAAAATACGGTTTCTCTGTAAATTTCATCAAGATTATAAAATCTATCCTGGAGAGTGAATGAATGTCTGTTATGATAAATGAATCCCCAAAAGGTTTCTTTCGCTGGTCTCGTGGAGTCCGTCAAGGGGACCCCCTATCAGGTCTTCTTTTTTCCATTGTTGAGGATTATATAAGACATTGTCTTGTTGGCTTGGTTAATTACTGCTTCTTCACACCTCTTAATGAAATTAAGGATCTTCATGTACAATCTCATCTGCTCTATGATGATGATATCCTTCTTTTTGGGGAGGCAAAATGTACAACAATTATTTCAATAAATAAGATCTTCTGGCATTATGAGTAGGTTTCAGGGTAATCTATTAGCTGGAGGAATTCATTCATCATCTTTGGAAAAGGAATCTACAATTCTAGGCAGATATGATATTCCCATATTATGGGTGTTAAGAGGAGTTAATTACCATTTACGTACCTCGGGGTTCCTCTCTTTTGGGGAAATCCAAGATGTTCTTAGTTTGAATCGATTGTGGCAAGAGCCATCAACCAACTTGCCCAGTGGAAAGGGAAATCTCTGTCACAAGCAGGAAGGGTTTGTCTAGTCAATTCGGTTTTAATACCCATGCTGGTGCATGCATTCTCAATTTACATGTGCCCGGTCATTCTGCTTAAGAAAATGCAAGAGAAAATCAGAAACTTCATGTGGATGGGATGCATCAATGAAAGGAAGCTTGTCACAGTGGCCTGGAAAAAGTGTAATGAACCAATTGACATGGGCGGCCTTGGAATCAAGGACTTGGGGATGTTCAATGAGTAACTCATGGGTAACTTTGTCTGGAATCTGATCAATTCTAGAAATGAAGGACTGGATTTCCTCAATGATAGGTTTGTTTGCAGGCTGATGAATGAATCCGCTGGTTATTCTCTCTCTTCGGTTTGGCCCTCCATCAAGGAAACATACAATGATATTATCTCCAATTCAAAGTGGATTGTCTCGAAGCAATGTAGACAGAACTTCTGGACCAGTACCTAGTTGGACACTCCGCTAAATATAATACTCCAACCGCCAGATAGCATGTAGAATATGAAAATTTCTGAGTTTTTACAGAATTTTGACGACATGGCTTGCATGCTTCTGAGCATGATAGCCATGGAAATAAAGAGATATAAATTTTTCAATGTTGATGCTTTAGTGTGGAAACCTGGTCGGTGCAGAATTCTGGATACCAAAGGCTTATATCGGCACAAATGTGAGCATAGAACCTCTGTTCCAGTGTGGCTTTCCAAATTTAGGAATCTGTTTATTCCTCCTTCAAGGCAGATTTTCCTATGGAAAATATGGAAAGGAAGACTGCCTCTACATGGAGCGCTAAAATTTGCTGGATGGAAGATTGTTTCAGGCTGTAACATTTTCTTGCGGGTGGAGGAAACTAATAGTCGTCTTTTCATACACTGTAGTATGGCTTCTGAGCTATGGATTTATATTCAGGATGACTTTGGAATTCATCTTACTTTGAGTAGGCAACATGAGATGGTGATTCTTCTCATTGCGGTAACTGAGGTCGTCCTAAGTCCACAACATCACAATCTTCTCCTAGTAGTTGTGGCGTCACTGCTCTCCTATGTTTGGTTTTCCAGAAATGCGGTGGCACATCAGAATAAAACAGGTTCTTTCCATGAAGGGGTGGTGAGAATTCACAGAGCTATCCATGTGGCGGCAGGTATCCAGAATGGGGAGATGAATAATGATATGAATGACTTCCTGGTCTTGCGCAGAATTGGAATTCCAGGGAGATGCAGAAGACCAAATATGATGAAATTTATTAGGTGGATCCCTCAAATAGTAGGCTATACAAAGGTCAACGTTGATGGCGCTGTCATGGGTGCACCGGGTCCTTCAGGATGTGGTGGGGTCTTTCGTACCTCTTGGGGCTTTGAAAAAGGATGCTTTTACCACGTCCTTGGGAGCAGTACCACGTATGAGGCAGAACATTGGGCCATCATAAAAACGATTCAATATGCAACCCATTTAAGATGGAATAAGCTCTGGATTGAATCTGATTCATCATTGGCGGTGGAGGCCTTCAGGAAGCAGTCACAACTTGTACCATGGCGACTTCTCCAACACTATGTCGAGTGCCTCTATGCTGCCAAGACTCTAACCTTGTGCATCTCACATGCATATAGGGAGGCAAACTGGGTTGCAAATTCTCTTTCCAAGAGATCAATTGATGAAGGGACTTCAGTATGGTCTTTCAGGACTCCAGACTTCTGTTTGTCTTCAGTTGACTCAGACATGAAGGGGATGACCCACACTAGGATATGCAAGCCTCCTTTGTAATGATTTGTTCTTTACTTTTATGTTCTTTAATAAATCATGGGATCAGCTTTTTCTGACCCCACACCTTTTCTGCCAAAACACCATAAAACCACTAAACCCGCTAAAAACCCACAGATAAGATTCCTAAATATCCTCAAAATCCCTAAAACCCTATAATCCATTAAAGCTATAAAAATCCTAAGAAACCAAAAAAAATATCTCAAAAAATAATAATCCTAAAACCCTGAAATACCTATGACAACCATAAAAACCATAAAAACCACAATGAATCATAAATTCATAAAAACTAATCAAAACACAAAATACTTTTTAAGCCACAATTTTTTTAGAAAGCTCTAAAAACAATAAAACCATAAAACCCCATAAAATCCAAAAAAAACCAGAAAAATCCATTAAAATATATAAAAATCCACAAATAAACCAATAAAATCCCTAAAAAGGCTCAAAATCAATAAACCCAACAAAACAATAAAAATCAATTAAAATCCCTAAAAATCAATAAAAATTTTAAAAAACACTAAAAACCTAGAAAAACACCTAAAGAACATAAAAACCCAAAAATGATTAAAAACACGAAAAACCCCATAAAAACCCTAAAAACCACTGAACACTCTAAAAACCATAAAACCCCTAAAACCATTAAAATCTTAAAAAAACCTCAAAACCCTAAATATTCAGAGAAACCCCTAAAATCCAAAAAACCAAAAAACCCAAACAATTCAAAAAACCACAAAATAATACTAGATACCCCTATAACCCATAAAAAGCCTATACAACCTACAAAACCATTAAAATCCTAAAAGTCCTTAAAAATCAATAAAAATTTAAAAACCCTAAAAACAATTAAAACCCCCCAAAAACTCAAAAAAAAACATTAAAACCCCTAAAATTTTTAAAAAATAATTAAAACCATTAAACCACTAGAAAAAATCAAATAACGACCAAATCCCAAAAATACCCTAAAAACCCAAAAAACCCAAAAAACCCTAAATACATTAAAATCCAAAAAATTCACCAAAAATACATGAAAATGTAAAAACCTCTCAATACCCTAAAAACCATTAAAACATCTAAAACATAAAAACCCTAAAAACCCATAAATAGAAAAAAAAAAGACAATAAATACTATAAAACCCATTAAAATAGAAAAACAGTTACAAAACTCTAAAAACCCATTAAAACACTAAAAAATCAATAAAACCCACAAACCCCCCAAAAGACCCTACAACCCCGAAAACCCCCTAAAAACCCCGAAAACACATAAATCTGAAAAAAATATCACAAACCCCCAAAAACCCTAAACTCGTGAAAACCCCTAAAAACTATGAAAACCCCTAAAAACCTCTAAATTAATAAAAACCATAAAACCTCTAAAATCCATAAATCCTAGAAAATCCAAAAAAGTCCCTGTAAAAATAAAAAAATATAAAAACCTTAACAAACCCTTAAGAACCATAACACACCATAAACACCATAAAACCCAAACAATATAAAGAACCACTAAAAACCCTTTAAACCCATAAAACTCTAAAAACTCCAAAACCCATAATAACATAAAATACTCTAAAAAAACTAAAAACCCAAAAAATGCCATAAATACACTAAAAACCTAAAAATCCATAAGAAAACCTAATTTTCCTAAAAATCCTTAAAAACCATTGATACCATAATTACCATGAATATAATAAAAAAATTAAAATCCCCGAATAGGTAAAAAACCATAATACAAAGAAAAACCCTTAAAATCTCTGAAAACAAAAAAACCTACAAAAACCCCAAAAACCATAAAAATACTAATAATATACTAAAAAACTAAAACCATTAAAATACCTAAAATGTAAAAAACCAAAACATAAATATAATACTATAAAAATTCAAAAAAATCATAAAACCCCAAAACACCATAAAACCCTGACGACCCAAAAAATCCCAAAAAATCCAAAAAAACAATAAAAACCCCTAAAACCATGAAAAACTCCATGAAAAAATTAAAAATTCCTAAAATCATAATAATCTTAAAAACATAAAAATACTATAAAATCTCTAAACATCCAAAAAAAATGAAAACCTTGAAAACAACAAAAAAATAGAAAAATACATAAAAACCCTCTAAAACAACTAGAAACTCTAAAACCCCTCAAAATCTAAAAATTCTTTAAAAAATATAATAAAACATTAAGACCCTAAAACTAAAAATAAATCAAAAAACCCAAAACCCCTTAAAAATCTTAAAAACTGCTAAAAACACTCAAAACCCTTAAAAACACTAAAACCCATAAAAATCCATAAAACTATAAAAACATTAAAAATACATACAAATATTTTAAAATTATCTTAACACTTTAAAACCCTAAAAGAACGTAAAACAATAAAATCCCATTAAAAATTATAAATTAATTTAAAACACCAAAAATGATAAAAACTTCAAGAAACCAAAAAAACCCAAAAAAAACCCAAAAAAACCCCTAAAAACCAAAATAACCCTGAAATACTTGAAAACCCTAAACAATTATAAAACCCTTAAATCACTAAAAACCATCAAAATTCCCAAAAACCCTAAAATCCATAAAGTACTAAAAATCCTTGAAAATGTAAAAAACCCAAAAAACCCTAAAAATATTATGAAAACCATAAAAACCCCATAGAAACCATAAAACCAATAAATAAAATAAAACCCTAAAAACACACTAAAAACTCTAAAAACTCTAAAAACCCCTAAAAACCATAAAAGTCTAGAAAACCTTAAATTCCATAAAAAACTAAAAAACCCCTAAAATCCCAAAAGGACCATAAAAAAATGAAAAAAAACAGAAGACCCCTAAACCCTTAAAAATCCATAAAACCCATCAAAATACATGAAATACCAAAAAAACACTAAAAATACTATAAAATCCTTAAAATCCCTTAAATGCAAAAACCCGCAAAAAATCCTACAAAACCCCCTAAAACCATAATGCCCCTAAAAAAATAAAAATACAATAAAACCCCTTAAAAATTGTAGAAACTAATAAAACCCCATAAAACCCAAAAAAATTAAAAAAACTATAAAAAAATCACCATAAAAACCATAAAACCCTAAAAACACTAAAAACACTAAAAAAACACTAAAAACACTAATTACAATGATATGAACATTATGTAATTATTTAAGTTAATAACGGTCGTTTTGTCGATCTTTGGTAACTTGAGTCAACAATAAACTTCATATAATTACAAGTTGTTCATGTGGTAGAATATCCATTATATCCAGAATTATATTCATGATTTAGATGTCATATATATCTCATATATCCAGTATATACATTCATTTATAATATTACGTAACATTTAGAGGTAAGAAATAAAATGCACCGTTCATGGAGACGGTAATCCGTACGTACGCATGAACGCTACTTTCATTTCAATTTCATATTTAATGGAACTAAATCATAATGATATAAATTTATAATATAATTACAGTATAATATAGTGTGTAATACCATTTACTCCATCCTTTATACATCCCACATATGGCATTAACGTTTCAAATCACTTTGAGGGGGCGGTAGTCCGCACTTCCTAAAATGAAATTATCGTGTTTTACCCATAATGGAAATCATAAAGTATGACATAAATGAGAAATAAAGAAGCAAAAGTAAAACATAAACATATTATATATCATATATAAAAATAGTGACATCTTAATGGCCACCTTTTAAGGTGTTATATGAGTGTTGAACAATCATCGTTTCGTGAGGCAGAAATTCTCCATCCACAGAAACCGTATGTTCTTTAACCATTAGATGTAGGTGTGTGTACGTGTAGCTCTAATAATTCTTATAAAAACATCCTAGTATATTTAGGATACTGGTGTTGTTACAAAAGAAATGAATAAAATGAGTTTAGGGGGTTGGAGTAGAAAAATATAACAAAACAACATTAGAAAAGACATTACCTCAAAATCGGGTAACTCTTTTTGATTTGAGCCAAAGGCTTCCTTGGGAAGAGTTCTGCCCAAATTAAGGCTTCTAGGAGTAAGAGGGGGAAGTTGGGAGAGTATTTGGGCAGATTTTGGCCGAGCCAAATGTCTTGAAAGTGTAAATGAGGTGGGAGAGGTGGGGGCCTTTTATAAGTGGAGAGGAGGGGCACTTTTGGAAAGATTGAAATGATACATTATTTCACAATGCTTTTAGGATTATAAAGGTCCCACACTTATATAATTCAAGGATAAGGTGATAAGGGTTCGAAATCTACCCATCCAATAGGATTTGGACAAGTTTAAGCCTTGGATTTTACATTATCTTCTCATTTTATTTAAATCGTTAAATAATGAGGTCATCGCTGCATCATCATGATGTCATAAATAATTTAATGTCTAAAAATTATAAAAAAAATACTATGATGTAGGAAATCTTTTTAGATTTCTAATTAATATTTATAATCAAAATTTGGACTTGTGTAACCCCACTTAAAAACTGTTTTAGTAAAACAACTCTTGTTTGTGTCAATTTAATTTTAACATTAAATAAATATATATTAATGTCATTTTCCAACCAAAGTGGCTCCATGGGGTCCCCAAGTTGACCCATGGATTGTCTTGGTAGGCCATGACTCATCCAATAGGAGTAGGACAAGTTTCATGCTCATCTCATATTATTAAAACTTTATTTGTACCTTAAACTACACTAATTTCCTCTAATCGCGATTAAGAACTTAAAAGTTACTATTCACCAAAAAAATTATTTTAATCTCATTGAACCACATTTTACTTCTTAATGAAAACCATGTATGTCGGATTTTTGAAAATCAAATCACAGAAGTGGTAATATTTTATTTAAACGAAAAATCAGTTATTTAACTACCACTTAGTGGTTTCACTATTCATCAAAATTGAAGTTTTTCAGAACAAGGCCAAAATTTCACCCTAAGCTATAATTGATATTCCGAATTCAAAAATGATGTCTATTTTAAAAAATTACAAACATATAAGTTTCATTAATTAATTTTATAATTAATTCCCGCTGTTACAACAAATAGCGTGTTTTTAAGAAACAATTTATATCAAAAGATTGGCAATTGTTTATCTCCAATTTCAATGTTAAATTAATTCTAATGACCACCATTGGATAAAATGGTAAAAATATATTCTAATTATACTCTAAAACCACTCAATAGTATAATTTATCACTATAAATTATTTTGATTAAAAAAGTTGTTTTAAGTATTTTTCACTATTCATAAAAATTTTGAAATTCTCAGAAAATTACAAAAAATTGAACATAGGCTAATTTCAATATTAGGAATAAAAAAATGAAGTCCATTTTGAAATATAAAATTTATATAATTTTAAAAAGTGGTTATTACTATTCATAACGGCTACTTTGATTTGTCGCGGTGTTTTAGAACTCGAAGTTGCGTACAATGAAAGCTATTGCATTATTGAATGAGAAGTGTATCGTGGAAGCTCAGGGTGTTACATATAGGTTTTAGAGTTTTAGTGGATTTTTAGGAGTTTTATGGGTTTTTAGTGTTTTTAATGTTTTCAAGGTGTTTTATGAATTTTAGGATTTTAGATGTTTTTACATATTCATTGATTTTTATGTATTTTTTAGTAATTTTATTGTCATTTTTAGCAGTTTTAAGGATTTTTATAGATTTTAATGAAATTTAGGGTCATTTTTTATATTTTTAATTTTATATGGTTTAAAGGTTTTCTAGAATATTTTCGAAATTTTTAGGGGTCATAAGGGGTTTTATTTTGTTTAGTATGGATTTATGATTTAAATTAGTTTTTTTTGGGTTTTGAAGGATTTTAGGGATTCTTATATTTCATAGATTTTTAAGTGTTTTTTGATTTTTTACATTTTCTGGAATTTTTTAGTATTTTTATGGTTTTAGGGGTTTTTAGGGTTTTTAGAGATTTTGATGTTTTTTTGTATTTTTGGGATTTTAGGGTTTTTCCTGTTTTTAATGGTCTATTGTAGATTTTAGTGTTTTTTAAAATTTTATCCTGTTTAATAAATTTTATGATTTATTATTGTATTTTATGGATTTAAGAGATTTTTCATGGCTTTTAGGGTTTTTTACATGTTTAGGTATGTTTACAGATTTTTAGGATCTATGTAGGTTTAGGGGTTTAAGGTTTTTAAGAATTTCATGATTTTTTTAGTATTTCATGGATTTTAGGATTTTTATTAATTTTATTGTTTTAGGGGATTTAGAATTTTTTTAACGTTTCATTTTTTTAAAAGGAATTTAGAGTTTTTAGTGTTTTTATGGATTCTATAGGTATTTAGGTTTTTTATAGTCTATAGGTGTTTTATGGTTTTTAGGGGGTGTTCAAGGGTTTTTGGTTTTTTACGCATTCTTGGATTTTATGGAATTTTTAGGATTTTTATGTTTTTAGTGGTTTTAATGGGTTTTAGGCTTTTTCATGCGTTTTCATATGGTTTTTTCACAAAAAATATTGTATTATTGGGTTTTCTAGTTTTAAGGGTGTTTTTTTTGAGTTTTTAAAATCATTCATGGGTCTAAAGGGGTGTTATAGTTTATAGTGGCCTATTAGTGTTTTCATTGTTTTTTAGGGATTGTAATGGTCTTAGGTGTTTATATGGTTTTTTGGGTATTAATTATTATTTATGTTTTCATGTATTTTTAGGGATTTTTAAGATGTTTATGTTTTTTATTTGTTTTTGGGATTTTATGGGGTTTTTCATGGGTTTTAGGGTTTTTAATGTTTTTATGGGTTTTAGAGTTTTTAGTGGTGTTAGAGTTTTTATTTGTTTTTAGGGATTCTATAGTTTTCATGGGGTTCTCATTGTTTCTAGGTTTTTTACTATTCTAGGTATTTTTAGTCTTATTTTAGAATTTTTATCATATTGATGTTTTTTGGGGTTTTCAGAACATTGAGGGGTTTTATTGGTATTTAGGGTTTTTAGGGTTTTTATGGATTTTTTAGGTTTTTATGTCTTTTTTGTGTTTTTTGGGGGTTTTAGATTTTTAATATGTTATTTATATTTTTTATAAGTTTTAGGTGTTTTTTGGGTTGTTGGAGTTTTTCATGGGTTTTAGTGTTTTTATGATTTTTGTGGTTTTTTCTTATTTATTGGGTTTTTAATATTTTTCAGGGTTCAAACGATTTTTAAGAGTTTTTTATATTTTTAGGGATTTTTAGGGATTTCAATATTTTTTTTGGATCTTAATTTTTTTAGGTATTGTAGGGATTTTTAGAATTTTTAGGGGTTTTTAGGGTTTTTCTGGTCTTTTTTGGGTTTTTTGGTTTTTTTGAGTTTTTTAAGGGATTGTGGTTTTTTATTATTTATTATGATGTTTATGGGTTTTAATGGTTTTTTAGAATTTTTTTTGGACTTTAGGGTTTTATCTGTTTTTAGGATTATTTAATTTTTTTTTGTGTTTTTCTGTTTTGATTTCTTTTTCAAGGTTTTTAGGTTTTTCCACATTTTTCAAAGATTTTTGAAACAATTATGGTTTCTGTGGTTTTTAGTGTTTTGGGGAATTTTGAGGGTTTTAGGGTTTTCTAGGTTTTGTAGGGTTTTAAAAGGTTTTTATAATATTTTTGGATTTTTTTGGTTCTTGGAATTTTTTTAGTTTTTTGGGGTTTTATTTTCTTTAGGGTTTCAAATGTTTTTTGGGTTTTAAGGTATTTTAGTGTTTTTGTTGATTTTATGGATTTTATGGGGTTTTTAGGGTTTTTATGGTTTTCGGGGGTTTTTCGAATTTTTTGATGTTATTCTTGGTTTTTTATATTTTCAGATATTTTAGGGCTTTTTAGGATTTTTATTTTTTTCATGTTTTAAGGGTTTTGAGGGATTTTTATTGGTTATAGGGTTTTCCGGTTTTTTTGGGTTTTAGGGATTGAACAGGTTTAATGATTTTTTTGCTGTTTTAGATTTTTAAGGGATTTTAATATTATTTTGAGGGTTTGTAGAGTTTCTTAAATTTTTAGTGACTTTAAGGGATTTATTATGAATTTTATGGGTTTTTAGGGTTTTTAGGGATTAGAGGTTTTTTAGTATTTTTATTGTTTCTTTGCATTTTTATGGGATTTTTTTTATTTTTTTAGAGTTTTATGGGTTTTTAGAGTTTCTAATGTTTATAGGGGTTTTCCGAGTTCTTTAGTAATTTTAGTGGTTTTGAGGTATTTTATTGGTTTTATGGTTTTTCTAATCTTTTAGGGTTTTTATGATTTTCTAGTTTTTAAGGGGTTTTTTGGGTTTTTTAGGTTTTTAAGAATTTTTATGTTTTTTTTATTTTTAAGGTTTTACTGTTTATTGGTATTTTTGGGGGGTTTAGGGGTTTTAAGGTTTTTTTTAAAAAATAGGTTATTTTTTTGTTTCTAGGGGATAATTCTGTTTTTTCATGATTTTAAAAGTTTTTTATAATTTTATTAATGTTTTTAGGTTTTAACATGATTTTATGCTTTTAGAGGTTTTGGGGTTTTTATGGGTTATTAGGGTTTTAGGGATTTAGGGTTTTTCTACGTTTTCTTCTGTTTTATTGTTTTTAGGGTTTTTACCTTTTCATAGAATTTTAGGTCAATTTTAAGATTTTATTGGTTTTAGGGTTATTTAGGGTTATATGGATTTTTACGATTTTCTTGGATGTTCTATAATTTTAGGGCTTTGTGGTTTTAGGTTTTTTTTTGTTTTTAGGTAATTTTTTTAGGTTTGAATGTTTTTAATATTTTTAATGCTTTTAGGGTTTTATGGATTTTTAGATTTTCTAGTGGTATTCATTATTTTTGTGGTTTTTTAGGGTTTTTAATTTTTTTAGGAATTTTATTGTTTTTCAAGGTACTTTATGGTTTTTAAAGGTTTTACATTTTCTGTAATTTTTAGGGATTTTTACGTTTTTTTCATTTTTACGAGTTTTAGGGTTTTAGGGGTTTTTAGGTTTTAAGCATTTTTTTTGGATTTTGAAGGTGGTTAGGATTTTTTAGTGTTTTATTATTTTTTGGTGTTTTCCTAGGATTTTTAGTTTTCTAGAATTTGCAAGGATTTTTCATGTTTTTAATATTTGTAAGGAATTTATTGGTTTTTAGAGTTTTTAATAGTTTTTATAGTGTTTTTGGGTTCTTACAAATTTCTATGTGTTTTTATAGTCTTCTAGGGGTTTTAGGAGTTTTATCTATCCATCCATTATTAAGGGTGTTTTTTAGAAATTTAATGTATTTTATGGTTTTTAAGAGTTTTTAGGGATTATGAAGGTTTTTAGGATTTTCATGCTGTTTCGGGTTTTTATTGGTATTATGGTAATTTTAGGGTTCATGCGGTTATCTTAGTTTTTGGGGGTTTTATGGGTTTTTTTGTTTTCTAAATTAATTGGGGTTTAAAGGGCTTTAAGAGTTGTAGTGGGTTTTTAGTGTTTTTATGGGTGTTTAGGAGTTGTTTTATGTCTTTTTTGGAGTTTTTATAGTTTTTAGGGGTAGTTTAAGGATTAAGGGTTTTTTAAAATTTTAGGAATTTTTATGGAATTTGTCTAGAATATATTTTGTGGATTTTAGGGTTTTTATGGATGTTTATGTTTTTAAATGAATTTCATGGTTTTTTAGGGTTTTTAGGATTTTCAATGTTTTTATGGGATTTTGGGATATTAAGGTTTTTTAATTTTTTAGGGCATTTAATTTTTCATTGATATTTTAACACCTTTAGATGATTTAATGGTTTTTAATTTTTTTAGTGGTTTAGGGATTAAAGGGGTTTTACCATTTTTATGTTTTTAGTATTTGTCATTGTTTTCAAGGGTTTATGGGTCTTTATTTTTTCAAGTATTTTCAATGAATTTTTGGATTTTTATTGATTTTTGGTGTTTTTACGGTTTTGAGGGATTTGGGGGGGAAGAGTGTTTTTTGGGTTTTTAATGATTTTATTACAGTTTTTTTAGAATTTTTGGCATTTTTTGGTGGTTTTAAGGGTTTTTTTTATTTTTTTATGGTTTTTATGGTTTTATCAATTTTTAGTTTTATTGAAATGTGTTTAAGGGGTTTTATGGTTTTTTTGGGGGGGTTCAAGGGAATATTACTTTTTCTAGGATTTTTATTGAATTTTTATGAATTTTTATGGTTTTTAGTGTTTTATAGAGATTTTGAAGGTTTTTTGGGGTATTCGGTTTTTTTTCTTTTTCAGAGATTTAAGGTTTATAGGGTATTTTTGGGTTTATTTGGTTTATTTGGTTTTTTAGGGTAGTTATATTTTATATAGTTTTTTATCATTTTTAGAGGTGTTGATGGTATTTTGTGTTTTTAGAGTTTTGTAAGGTTTTTATGGGGTTTTAGGGTATTTATAGTTATTAGTGGTTTGTGGATTTCTAGGTTTTTAGGATTTTTACATTTTTAGCTATTTTTATATATTTTTTTACATTTTTTACGAATTTTATGGTTTTTTATGGATTTTGAGAGTTTTAGCGGTTTTCATGATTTTTAGGGTTGTTTGGTGTATTTTGGATTTTTTTAGTTATTAGGGTTTATAAAGTAATTTATATTTCTTTAATTTTTTAGGGGTTTTAGGGGTTTTTTGTTTTTTAGTGGTTTTGGGGTCTTTATGAATTTGTGATGGTTTTTTGGGGTTTTTATCGGTTTTCAGGGGAGTTTCATGGTTTTTTAGGTTTCTTACATTTTCTAGAATATTTAGGGCCTTTATGAATATTAAGGTTTACAAGAGTTTTACAGTTTTCCAAAAGTTTGTGTATTTTTAGAGGTTTTTAGTGTTTTTGAGTGGTTTTCAGGGGTTTTCAAGGGTTTCATAGAATTTTAGTGTTTTTTGGTATTTTTTAGTTTTTATTGGTTTTTATGTTTTCTAGTTTTTTAACGTTTTTAAGGATTTTAAGTGGTTTTAGTGATTTTAATGGTTTTAATAGATATTTATTAGTTTTTTGGGTTTTTATGTTTGTTAGGTGATTTATGGTTTTTAGTGGGGTTTTAAGGTTTTTTGGGGTAATTACATATTATGGTTTTTTTATGGTTTTTATTTTTTATTTTTATGATTATTTGGGTTTTTGGTGTTTTTACATATTTTAAGTGGTTTTTATGGGGGTGGGTTAGGGTTTATAGGGTTTTTAGAGATTTTCGGTGTTTTAGAATCTTTATGGTTTTGGGATTTCTTAAAATTTTTAAGGCATTTATGGGTTTTTAATTTGTAAACATTTTTTACATATTTAGAGTTTTTAGAGGGTGTTTTCTATTTTTATGGAGTTTTAGGGTTTTAAAGGCTTTTACTGGGGTTTTAAGAATTTTTTGGGGTTCTCATAGTTTTTATGTATTTAGTGATTTTTTATATATTTTATTATTTTAATGTTTTTAGAGATTTTAGGGTTTCTATGGATGTTGAGGGTTTTCAGGGTCTTTTTTGTTTTATAGTTTTTATGGTTTTAGTGTATTTTGGGCCATCAGGGTTCCTTTATTATTTTTATTGTCTTATAGTTTTATATTTTTTTAATGTTTTATGGGTTTTGAGGATTTTTTGAGTTTTTAGTTGTTTCTATGGTTTTTAAGTATTTTTATGATTTTTTTAGGGTTTTATGGTTTTAGGGTATTTTTCAAGGTTTTTATGTTTTTTTTATGTTTTTTATTATTTTTTGGGATTACTAGGTTTTTTTATATTTTCAGGTTTTGTGGTATTTTGGGATTTTTCATTGTTTTAGGGTTTTTTTGGTTTTTATGGAATTTTTTGTTTTTTGGGTTTTTTTGTTTTAGGGGTTTTAATGGTTTTAAGAGTCTTTTAAACAGTTTTAGTTGTTTTAATGGTTCATCGAGTTTTTTGTGGCTTTTTATTATTTTTATGTGATTTTGGGTTTTCTATGGTTTTTAGGGGATTTATAATTTTTAGTGATTTTTAGAGTTTTGACGGTTTTTTATATATTTTTATGTATTTTTGGGATCTTTATTGTTTTTAGGGAATTTATAGTATTTAGTGATTTTGAGGGATTATAGGGTTTTTCCTAGTTTTTAGGGTTTTAAGGGACTTTTAGTGTTTTGGGGTCTTTTTTTGAGATTTTAGTGTTTCTTAGGTTTTTAGAGTTTTTATCATTTTAGGGGTTTAAAGTGGTTTCAAATATTTTATTCATTTTTGGGGGTTTTCAGCTTTTTTGTATCTTTAATGGTTTCAGGGGTTTTTATGGATTTCAATTTGTTGTTATAGATTTTAGGATTTTTTATGTTTTCATGGATTTTAGGGCCTCTTTATTTTTTTTATTTTTATGTTTTTTATGGTTTTTATGGGTTTTTAGGGTTTTTAGAGTTTTCAGGTTTTAGGTGTTCATTATGGTTTTAGGGTTTTTTAGTTTTTGGTGTTTTTAGGTATTTTTAGGTTTTTTTGGAGGTGTTAGGGTTTTTTTGGGTTTTTTACATTTTTTATGTATTTTTAGTGTTTTTACAATTTTTAGGGATTTTTAGGGTTTTTTTGGGGGTTTTAGGGGTATTAAGGTATTCTGGGTGGTTTAATGTTTTTTGAGTTTTTTAAGGGTTCTACCCGGTTTTAGTGTTTTTTACATTTTTAATGATTTTAAGTGTTTTATAGTTTTTAGTGTATTTTATAATTTTTAAGTGTTTTGATGGTATTTATTGGGCTTTCTGGTTTTAATGTGATTTTCAAGGTTTTTAATGTTTTTATGTTTTTAAGGATTCTTAGTCATTTTTTAGTGTTTTTAGGGACTTTAATATTTTTGGATTTTTTGGTATTTTTGTTTTTTTAGTGGTTTTAAGCGTGTTAGTGGTTATTTATTGTTTTTATGGTCTTTTTGAGTTGTTTTGGGATTAATATTTTTTAAAAAAATATAGGTGTTTTAATGGTTTTTAGAGTTTTTGTTGATTTTTTATGTGTTTTGTGGTTTTTTGTTGTTTTTTGGGGTTTTGGGGGTTTATGGATTTTAAGACTTTTTTCAATGTTTTTTTTATTTTTATGTTTTCAAGGAATTTTAAGTATTTTATAGGATTTTATGGTTTTTAGTATATATATATATTTTAGTGTTTTTATTAAATTTGAGGGGTTGTAATGTTTTTTTGGGTTTTTTGGGTTTTAATGTTTTTTGGGGTATTATGGTGTTTTTTGAGTTTTTTAGTGTTATTATGATTTTTAGTTTTTATAACAATTTTTAGGGTTTAATTGGGTTTTATAATATTTAGGGGGTTATTAGGATTTTTTTGGTTTAATATTTTTTAATGTTTTTAGTGGTTTCTATGGTTTTCAGCGGATTTTATATTTTTAGTGTTTTTACTTATTATGGGATTTTTAGTTTTTTTATATTTTATTTTCATTAGAGTTTTTAGGGATTTTATTTTTTTAGGGTTTTCTTGGGGTTTTAGATGTTTTTTGGGGTTTTCATGATTTTTAGGGTATTTTTGGTTTTAAGGATTTTTTAGATTTTAACTGTTTTTATGGGGTTTTAGTGTTTTTTAATTTTTTTTGGGGTATTAAAGGTTTTTTGAGTTTTGTTGTGGGTTCTAGTGGTTTTAGCGTTATATGGGTTTTCTGGTATTTTTTGGGTTTATAGGGTTATTCTTAGATTATTCTGGTCTATTTTAATCAATTTTTTTATTTTTTAGTGTTTTATAACATTTTTGGGGTAATGCGTTTTTTTGATTTTGTAGTTGGTTTTTAATATTTTTATGGGTTTTTATGGGTTTTATGGTTTTAGGGGGTTTTATGGATTTCAAGGCCTTTTTGGAGTTTTAGGGTTTTTATGTTTTTTGGGATTCTAACTGATTTTTATTTTGAATTTTTATAGATGTTACGGTTTTAGAGTATTTCGGGTATTTAGGGATTTTGTGGGGTTTTATTAGTTTTCAATGTTTTAGGGGGTTTAGGATATTTATAGTTTTACGGAATTTTTGGGTTTTAGGGCCCTTTTTTGTTTTTCAGGGTTATTATGTTTTTTTTAATATTTTTAATTTTTTTGTGTTTTAATGGATTTTAGAGTTTTTAAAAATTTTATTGGGTTTTAGGATTTTATGTGTTTTTAGGTTTTTTTTATTTTTATGGGTTTTGTGGTCTATAGGTTTTGTCATGGGGTTTAGGGGGTTTTATGTTTTTAGTGATTTTAGTGATATTTTGGATTTATTTTCTTTGTAGTTTTTTCTAGGGGTTGTAAGGATTTTCAAAAATCAACGTTTTTTGGATTTTTAGTGTTCTTCATGGGTTTTAGTGTTCTCCACTGTTTTTAGTGTCTTTTGGGGATTTTATTTATTTTTTCTTTTGGTTTTTACTGGTATTATATTGTATTTAATGTTTCTAGGGATTTTAAGTGTTTATATATTTTTATTGGTTTTCTATTATTTAATAGGTTTTTTGGGTTTTTAATGTTCTCAGGGGGTTTTATGATTTTTATGGGGTTATCTAGGATTTTAAAGATTTTAGGGTTTTTAGGGTTTACATATTTTTATTATTTTTAGGGTTTGTAGTGTTTATTGATTTTGATGTTTTTTATGTTTTTTCACAGTATGAGTGTTTTTAGTGCATTGGGGGTTTGACAGTCTTTCTTGGTTTTGAGGTATTTTTTTATGTTTTTAGGGTTTTATGGTTTTTTTGAGTTCTTAACACTTTTATGGATTTTAATGGTTTTTAGAGTTTGTAGTTTTTATGTGGTTTTATGGGTTTTTATAATGTTTTAGTGGTTTATGGTTTACAAGGGTTTTGGGGTTTTAGGTTTTTTTTCATTTTTAAGTATTTTTAGGTATTTTTTGGGTTTTTATGGTTTTTTATTGTTTTAATTATTCTGAGTGTTTTTAGTGTTGTTTGTATTTTCATGGGTTGTAGGTTCTTTTGAGTTTTTTGGGTTTTTATTTTTTTAGGGTTTTAAGTTTTATTGACTTTTTAAATGTTTTAAGGGTTTAGGGTTTATTTGTAGTTCTAGTGTTTTAGGGCTTTCATGGGTTTTTATATTTTTTTCAAGTTTTTTTTTGGTTTTATAGTTTTTAGTGGGGTTTTATGGTTTTTTATGATGTCATGATTCTTTGAGATTTTTATTTTTTTTGGGTTTTCAAGTTTTTCAGGGATTTTGAGTGTTTTAAGTGTTTCTCACAATTTTTTAGGAATTTTAGCATTTTTTATGGTTATTAGGGTCTTTTTTGTTTTTAGGGTTTTTAGAGTTTTTAGTGATATTATGGTTTTTCAGAGTTTTAACATTTTAGTAGTTTTATGGTATCTAAGGGATTTTAGTGGTTTTTTATTTTTTATGGATTTTAAGGTTTTTAGGTGTTTTATGGTTTTGGGATGTTTTCTTGGGTATTTTGTTTTTTTAAATCTTCATTCATTTTTAAGGATTTTTTGTGATTTCTATGGTTTTTAGGGGTTTTATGGTTTTTACAAATTTTAGGGGTAGTAGGAATTTTTAGTGCCTTTTCCAGTTGTTTTGGTTTTTTGGATTTTTATAGGGTTTTTTAATTTTTATTGTTTTAAGGTTTTTTAGAACCTTGTAACATTTTTTGGATTTAGGGGTTCTCAGATATTTTAGTGGCTTTTAAGTTTTTTGGACTTTTAGGGTTTTTACGATTTTTCGAGGATTTTTATGGATTTTAGGGAATTTTCATGTTTTATTTGGGTTTTTTAAATTTTCAACGTTTTTTATGTTTTTTCAAGGATTTTAATGACAATAATTTTTTAGGTTTTTAGGGATTTTTATGCTCTTTAGTGTTTTCATGTTTTTTTTGCGTTTCTTGGTTTTTTAGGGGTTTTATGGTCTTTTTGGGATTTAGTGGTTTTTTTAGTTTTTCATGGTTTTATAGATTTTTTAATGCTTTAAAGGGTATTAATGGTTTTTTGATTTTGTAGTGGGTGTTTAGGAATTTTATGGGGTGTTATAGTTTTTAAGGGTTTTGGAGGTTCTTATAGTTTTCATGGGGTTCCATGGTTTTTTGGGATTTGCATATTTTTTATGGTGTCTTCAGTTATTAGGGGTTTTTTGAGTTAATTGGGGTTTTAAGGTTTTTTTACTTTTTAATGTTTTTAGGCCATAAATGAATTTTAGGGTGTTTAGTGGTTTTTTTGATTTTTATAGGGTTATATGGTTTTTAGGGAAAATAAGGCATAGGGCCAAGCATGCTTTCCCCCCCTAAATTTGATAAAAAAAATAAAACGCAAGGAAACACATGAGTGTCAGGACCAAGAACTACAAAACAATAAGTCCATCAGCACCGCCATATTTGGGGACATAGTTTTCTCCTATATATGTCAAATCCCATATAGATTCCACATCATCCTGATACTAGAAAATCACCAAATACTTTTCCGTAAGTCTTTTTTTTCTCCCGAGTATTTTTGCTGAGGAAGAGAACTTGCCAGGCCTCCCTCGCAAAGAATCATTAACATTATTTTTGAAAGACTTAGAAGAGGCCCAAACTGCTGTAGGTTTTGGTAAAGAGGACTAGTCCCTTATTCACCACCACTGAGGTGGAAGAGATCTGAAACTCTCATTAACATTCTCTTTTCCATGTAATAAACCATCACTGGATGCACCCATGAACTCATTTTTACTACCACCATCCACAACATTAGCAACATATATCCATCTTTGTGGTTTCACAATGATATTCTCTGTAGCCATATCCCCCAGAACCCGGCAATGAGGGTTATCCAAGGATACTCTTTAATGAACCATTGGGAAAAACTAAAAATCCTTATCCCCCCTTAATATTGTCACACACATTGTGATAAAATTTCTCTAGTGAGATGCAATCATACCCTGTTCTCAACTGATACCCCTAACTCACAGAAGAATCAAATAAGATCCTTCAACAATCTTCAATATCTTCAATGGTATTTATCCTCAGATGATGTCCATCCTGCCTAGTGTAAGGGATAATATAAAAAACCTATACTAAATTTTCCACATGTCTCGCATAAATCAATGGAAAATCATTTTTACTTGGCATAGAATTAGGACTACACAATGTCATCAAATTAGACTCTGCCTTATTACGAATTGAAATTCACAAATCAGACCTCAATCGATTATGTAAAGTGGAAACCAAAGGATTGTTCTCCTAAAGATGTTTCCAAATGTTCTTAACCATCTCATCTACAAAAACCTCCTCCTCTCATTGACTATCCACAAATCCATATCGAGCTTGAGGATCCAAAAGGATAACTCCATCCCAGCACAAAAAAATTGACCCACTTGAATAACCTCATGCCCAACCCCCAATTAATCCATCACATTCTTCATATCACCATGAGACTCAGAATTCATGAAGTAAGAATCATCTTCCCTCATAGAGTTATAATTATGTAGCTAAAAATTAACTAGAGTATAGACAGTAATAATAGAGGACAACTGTACCAATTGTGAGTCTTCATTAGAAATAGGACTAGTAGGAGTGCTACGACCTAGAAAAATTTCTAAGGGAGGTTGTTCCATATGGGGAATCCAAACCTACATTAATCTTTTTCATTCCTTGATTTCACACCATCAATTAGTGGCCCAACCTATTGCACAACGAGCATAAGTCACACAAAGACTCAAAAATGACAAATTAAATATAGCAAAGTTTGTCACTTACAGTAATCCTCATGGAGTCGAACCACATATTTTCCACATCCTGATCAACATAGATCCTGGGAAGTATCAAATGGAAGATATCATGGGTCGTACTATCCAAGTATAGATATCATCCCACAATGTTCCCTAACATACATATAATAGAATCATTTTGAAACAAAAGTAGAAGTTTTGGAAAACATACCCAGATATCAATTGTCGATGAATCCCCCTAAAAAATGGAAGTTGAAGGACTATTTGAGGTGGAAGAAACTCAACCCATTACATCTTCTCGGTGAAGATGACCAATCTAGAATCAAGTCATCCACTAACATGAAACGAGTCATAAAATGATTGGGCACAATGAGACCTCATGTCGTGCGATCTTGCAACCCCATGAATTAAAAATATGTGGATCGAAGAAATTCACTGACATGTGATGGTTCCATAATTGCACAATCAGGGTTAGATTAAGTAGAGAGGATTTATCATTGAACTCTCTATCAGAGATTGAGATCTATGGAAAGTCCTTAAACTATTTAGGTACGTTTGGATTTAGGGAAATCTGAGGGAACTCAGGGACGAAGCTAGGATTTGAGAACGAGATGAAAGATGTAGGCTTTGACAAAGAAGATAGACCCCTCATAAACAATTGGGGGACGAATCACAGATCCATCGTCGCATAGATGGAATTACCAATCAGGAGCCATCCATGGTTCTCTTAGTGGTTTTCCATATGGTTTTTAGGGGTTTATGGTTTTACATACTTTTAAGGGTTTTATGGTCTTTACATTTTCGGGGATTTTTAGGTTATTTTTAAGATTTATAATCTATTCAGATCTTTTTA
The DNA here is from genome assembly GCA_963277665.1 of Viscum album. Lineage (NCBI taxonomy): Eukaryota > Viridiplantae > Streptophyta > Magnoliopsida > Santalales > Viscaceae > Viscum > Viscum album. The sequence goes on along the minus strand of OY728141.1, from coordinate 1,009,534,494 downwards.
GGAGTTTTATGAATTTTTATGGGTTTTAGGGTTTCCAAGAGTTTTTAGAGTTCTTTGGGTTTTTAGGGTTCTTATGGTTTTTTGGTTTTTTAGGGTATCCTGAGTTGTTAAAGGTTTTAAAATCATTTATACTTTTTAAAATTTTATAAGGGGTGAAGTTTTTTTAGTGGTTTTACGTTTTTTTTTGGGTTTTTAGGTTTTTTTAATGTTTTAGAGGTTTTCTATTCTTTAACGGGTTTTAGAGTTTTTAGTTTATTTTATGTTTTTTTTTGTATTATAGGGTTTTTTATAAATTTACTTATTTTTAGGGTTCTTTAGGGTTCTATAGGGTTTTTAGAGATTTTGAGTTTTTTTATGGGTTTTCAGGGTTATTTATCTTTTTAGGGTCTTTTTGTGTTTTAGCCCTATTTTGGGTTTTTTTTGGTTTTTTTGGAATTTTAGGGTTTTTATAGTTTTCAGAGTTTGTCACATTTTTATTAGGTTTCATGGTATTTACGGATTTTGTAATTTTTAGGGGTTTTATTGGTATTTAATGTTTTGATGTTTTTTAGTTCGTTTTTATGATTTCTAGGGTTTTTATTGTTTTTTACATCTTGAGGGATTTTTATGGATTTTTTTCGGATTTTCAGGGATCAATGTGTTTTTAGGGTATTATGGGATTTTAAGGGGATAACGATTTTTTCAAATTCATTTATGGCTTTTCAATGTTTTATGTTTTTTATGAGTTTTATGGTCTTTAAGATACTTTTTTATTATTTATTATTTTTATGTTTTTAGTGTTTTTATGGTTCTTTAGAGTTTTTAACATTTTTTGGTGATTTAATGGTTTTGGGTTTTTTTTGGTTTCTATAAATATTTATGTTTTTTAGGGGATTAGGTGTTTTTATAATTTTCAACGGGGTTTTAGGGGTTTTTAAGGATTTTAAATATTTGAGTGATTTTAGGGTTTTTAGTGTTGTTTTGGGATTATAGGATTTTTTTAGGATTTCTTGGTTTTTTTGCGTATTAGGGTTATTTTATTTTTTTTTGATTTTAAGGGGTTTTATAGATTTTCAATGATTTAGTGCTTTGAGGGGTTTTAGATCTTTTAGTGGTTTTAAGAGATTTATGGTTTTTAGGGTTTTATGTATTTTAGTAGTTTTTTTGGGTTTTTGTATTTTAGGGATTTTTTAGGATTTTTTTGTTTCAATTTTATTATGGTTTTTATGGATTTTGAAGTGTTTTAGGGCTTCTACATTTTTAAGTGATTTTAAGGTTTTTAGGATAATTTTTGTTATTATTATTTTTTGAGTTTTTAGGGATTTTACATTTTTTATATTTCTTAACATTTTATGGATTTTAATGATTTTGAGTATTTTTTGTGGTTTTTAGAGGTTTTAATGTTATTAGGGGTTTTATGGGGTTGTAGAGTTTGTTTTTGGGTTTTTAGGGTTTTTTTTCTATTTTCAAGGAAATTTAAATCTTTTTTTGTATTTTTTTGTTTTTTGGGTTTTTATGATTTTTTGAGATTTTGAGGTTTTTAGGATTTTTTCATGGTTTGGAGTTTTTAGGTGTTTTTAGAATTTTTATTTATTTTTTCCATTTTTTTTGTTTTTTAGGGTTTTAAATTATTTTAGAGTTTTCAAACATTTTTAAGAGTTTAGGGGTTTTAAATTTTTTTATTGGGTTTTTATATTTTTATTGGTTTATAGGTATTTAGATTTTTTTTGGGGGGGGGGGGGGTTATTCATTTTTATAGGTTTCATAGATTATAAAAATTTTATGGATTTTAGGTTCTTTTATGGATATTTATGGATTTTATGGTTGTTTTGGCAGCTTAAGGTTTTTTAGGGTTTTTAGGGGTTTATTGTGTTTTTAGGATTTCTAAGGTTCTTATAGTTTTTAAACGTTTTTAGGGGTTTATAGGGATTTTAGAGTTTTAGAATTTTTAGTTTTTTACTTCATTTAAGCATTGTTTAGGATTTTATGATATTCAGGGTGTTTATGGTTCTTTTGTCTTTCTTTTTTTTTAGGATTTTTTAAGGATTTTTTAGATTTTTATGGTTTTAGGGTTTTCATGTATTTTTATGGTTTTAGGGTATTTATGGAGTTTTTTTTTCATTTTATGGGGTTTTTCAGGGTTTGAAGATCTTCGTGGTTTTTACTATTTTATTTTTGTTTTTTTGGGTTTTAGGGGTTTTAAATCTATTTAATGTTTTTAGGAATCTAAATGGTTTTTATATTTTTATTGGATTTTTTGGCGTTTTTAGGGTTCTTATGGGTTTTAGGGGGTTTTATGTTTTTAAGGGTTTTTAAGGTTAGTTATATATTGATATACTTTTAGGGATTCATTAGGATTATATTTATTTTTAGGTTTTAGGTCTTTTTACATATTTTTGGGTATTTTATTACTTTTTATGTTAATAGGGATTTTAGGGTCTTTTGGGTTTTTAGGGTTTTTTTGAGTTTTTTAGTGTATTAATGTTTCTTAGTGTTTTAAACATTTCTAGGAGTTAAAGGGGGTTTTAGATCTTTTAGTTGTTTTAATAGATTTTAAAGGGTTTTAGGTATTTTTAAGGTTTTTATGGGGTTTTATTGTTTTCCAGGGGTTTTCAGGGGTTTTCAGGTTTTTTCATTTCATATATAATTAAGGATATTTTAGGTTTTTCATAGTTTTAGGGTTTTTTTATGTTTTAAAGGGGTTTTAGGGGTTTTAAGGGTTTTAATGCTTTTCAAGGTTTTTTATATTCTTTTTTGTGTTTACATATTTTTTATTATCTTTTGGTTTTAAGGATTTGTAGTGTTTTTATCATTTTTTGGGGTTTTAATGGGTTTTATAATTTTTTTATTATTTTATGTGTTTTTTAATTTTTTATGGTTGTATGGGATTTTATTTTTTTCAATGGTTTTTCTATTTTTTTATTTTTTTAGATTTTTAGGGATTTAATGGATTTTGAGGATTTGAAGGTGTTTTTGGGTGTTTTATTGATTTTTGGGGGGTTCCGTGGGTTTTAGGGTTTTCATTTGGTTCTATGGTTTTTGTGAGATTTTAGGGTTTTTATTTTTTTTTGATAATTCTAAGATTTTTTGGGGTTTGAATGATATTTAGAGTTTTTAGGGTGTTTTTTCGGAGTTTTATGAATTTTATGGGGTTTTATAGTATTAGAGGATTCTATGGTTTTCAAGGGGTTTAGGGTTTTTAGGTTTGTTTACATTTTTAGGGAATTTATATATATTTAAGAAATTTTATGGTTTTATAATTTTTTAGGTTTTTCAGATATTTTGAGGTTTGTTGGGGTGTTTCAAGGATTTTTGGTCTTTTAGTATTTTTAGCGGTTTTGGGTTTTTCAATTATTTTAGAGTTTTCAATGTTTTTTTATTATTTTTAGGGGTTTCAGATTTTTTAGTTGGTTTTTATAGTATAAGGGTATTTTCATTTTTAGGGACATTATGGTTTTTAGGGGGTTTTCAGGGAATTAGGGGTTTTTACATTTTCATGGATTTTTAAGGGTTTTTTTGTATCTTTTGGTTTTTTGGATTTTTTGTGTGTTTTGGGATTTTTAGTGCCTATAGGGGTTTTCTTGGTTTTTAGGGATTTTGGGTTTTCAATGGATTTAGTTTCTTTTCGGTTCAATGGTTATTTTTTGAGTTTTTATTGCTTTTGTGGTTTTCTATACATTCTTAACGTTTTTTGCGGTTTAAGGGATTGAAGATATTTTATTGGTTTTTATAGTTTTTATTATTTTTTATGGTTTCAATGGATTAAGGTTTTTTATTATTTTTATGGTTTTTATGGTTTTTACATGGTTTTAAGTATTTTATTATATTGTTTGGTATTTTTTATTATTTTAGGGGTTTTAAGGTTTTTTGAGAGGTTATAGAGGTTTTAGGGTCTTTATTTATTTTTATGTTTTTTTTTATTTTTTATGAAATATATGGTTTTTTAGTTTTTTTAATGTTTTTAGGGGTATAATATATTTGGTATAATTTTTAGTGGGTTTTATGGTTTTTTATCTTTTTATGGTTTTTTTGGTTTTGAAGGGGTTTTATGGTTTTATGGTTTTTTACATTTATAGGTTTTTTAGGGAGTTTTTTAATAATTTTATGGTTTTATAGTGTTTTCAAATATTTTGAGGGATTCTATGTTTGTCATATTTTTTAGGTGTTTTCAGGGTTTTAGAGTCTTTTGGTGCTGAGAAAGACTTTTTTCATTTTTATGGTTTTTAATATGTTTTAGAGTTTTTTAATGGTTTTAGGGTTTTGGGGGTATTTAGTGTCTTTAGTGGTTGTTTTGTATTTTCTTTGAGTTTTTATGTATTTTTAAGGTTTCTTGATGTTTTTATGGTTTTAAGGGGTTTTCAGTGTTTTTAGTGTTTTTAACATTTTTAAGGATTTTTTGGATTTGTATTTATTTTAGAATATTTAGGGGTTTTAAGGATTTTAATTTAATTATGGGTTTTCAGGGATTTTACGGTTTTTAATGTATTTAATGGTTTTTAGTGTCTTTTAGGTTTTTAGGGTTTCTTGAGATTTAGTGTTTTCAATGTATTTTTTGTATTTAAGGGTTTTATGGGTTTTTAGTGTTTCTTGTGGGTTTTTAAATTTTTTAGTTTTTTTAGGATTTACATGGGTTTTTTGAGTTTGTTAGGTTTTTTTACACTTTCTTGGAATTTTAGGTATTGTTTAAGATTTTTAATTTTTTTTAGGGTTTTTATGGGTTTTAGGGATTTTAAGGGATTTATGATTTTTTTCGGGTTTTAGGGGTTAGATAATGAAGGTTTTTTGTTTTTTGACTTTTATAAGGTTTTAATGGTTTTTTAATGTTTTTTGATTTTTTAACTTTGTTATGGTTTTTTAGATTTTTATTGGTTTTAGAGTTTTACTGGGATTATGGATTTTTAGAGTTTTTATGTGTTTTTATTATTTTTAAGTGTTTTTCTAGGATGTATAGGGTTTTTAAGAATTTTGTAGTCGTTAGGGTTTTGTAGTGTTTTTAGGGATCGAGAGGGGATTTAGTAGTTTTCAGGGTTTTTAATGGTTTTAGGTGTTTTAGGGGATTTTAGTGTTTTTAGGGTCCTTATAGTTATTTTTGAATTTTTATTGATATTTATGGTTTTATGGAGTTATTAATGTCTTATGAGTTTAAATGTTTCCTATAGTTTTTCATGGTTTTTACAAGATTTATGATTTTTAGGGTTTCTATGGATTTTTATAGTTCTCAAGGAATTTTTGATTATTTAAGAATTTTTTATTTTTTCTGTGATTTTTAGGGATTTTTTACTATTTTTTTGGATTTATGGGTTTTAGGGAATTTGGGGGTTTCCCTCATTTTATGGTTTTTTTGTGGATTTAGTGGTTCTAGTTGGTTTTGGGTTTTTTTGAGTATTTAGGGTTTTATGGATTTTTAGAATTTTTCACAGTTATAAGGGTTTTATAAATCTTTAGAGTTTTTATAGTTTTTGTGGTTTTTTTGGTTATTTTTGTTTTCTAGGCATTTTTATTATTATCTTTTATTTTTCATGGTTTCATGGGTTTTTAATTTTCACATATTTTTACAAATCTGTAAGACTTTTTTATTTTTAGGGTTTTTTTGCGGTTTTCAGAATTTTGAGGGTATTTAGAGTTTTTATAGGTTTATGGGTTTTATGGTTTTTATTATTTTTAGGTTTTTTTATATTTTTTTAAATATTTTAAATGGTTTATTTATTTTTATTAACATTATTATGTGTTTTAATGGTTTTAGAGTTTTTAGTGGTGTTTTAGGGATTTGATGGGTTTTTACGATTTTTAGGGGGTTTTAAGGGTTTTAGTGTGTTTCAAGGGTTTTTATGTGTATTATGGTTTTTAATGATTTAGGATGTTTTATTGTCTTGAATGGGTTTTTATGGATTTTTGGATTTTAATGTTTTTTAGGGATTTTTATATATTTTTTTATTTATATGGTTTTTTGTGTTTTATTGGATTTTTAGGGATTTTGAGGGGGTATAGGGGTTTTTCCTAGGTTCTTAGGTTTATAAGGGTTTTAATTATTTTTGGGGGTTTAAATGGTTTTTAGTTATTTACAAGGTTCTCAGTGTTTTTATGTTTTCAAGAATTTTATTATGATGTATATGGGTTTTCATATTTTTTAGGGTTTTAGAGAATTTTTTTGTTTTTTTGGTTTTCAAGGTATTTTGGGTATTACTGTTTTTCAGGGGGTTTAAGGTTTTTTGGGTTCTTAATCATTTTCCAATTTTTTATAGTTTTAATGTTGGTAGGTTTTTTATCGTTTTAGGGGTTTTAAGTGTTATTAGAGTTTTCATGGCTTTTAGAGTTTTTATTGTTTTTTAGGTTTTATAATTTCATATAGTTTTTAGGGGGTTTAGGGTTTTTATATTGTTTTTACATTTTTATCATTATTAGTAATTTTATTATTTTTATGGTTATTATAGGTTTTTTTGGATGTTTTTGGGATTTTTAGTTTTGTCATGGTTTTTTTTTTGATTTTATTGTTTTTAGTGGTTTATAAGGTTTTATGGTATTTTTGGGTTTTGAGTGATTTTATGAGTTTTTTAGGGTTTTAGGATTTTTTATAGTTTCTATATATGTTTAAGGATTTTGAGGGGTTTTAGAATTTTTTGTGGTTTATGGGTTTTATGGGTTTTATGGTTTTTAAATATTTTGTGTTCTTTATTGTATTATTCAATTTTTAGGGTTTTTAGTTTTTAAAATTTTCACAGATTTTTATGAAATTTCCACCTTTTATGGTTTTAGGGTTTTTATTTTTTAGGTATTTTTGGGGTTTCTAGGGTTTTCTTTGGTATTTTAGTATTTTCACATTATTTAGGGAATTTTTGGTTATTTTGGGTTTTCTTCAGTTTTATAGTGTTTTTAATGTTTATAAGGTTTTTTAAAAAAATTATAGGTTTTTATGGTTTTTAGGTTTTTTTGTGGAGTTTTATGGTTTTTAAGAGTTATTATGGTTTTTAAGGTTCTAGGGTATTTTACTTTTTAAAGGGGTTTATCAGTGTTTTTAGGGGGATTTTAGGGATTTATGGATTTTTTTGGATTTTTTGGATTTTTAGGGGTTTTAGTGTTTTTAGGGATTTTAGGGGGTTTTTAGGGTTTTTGTGGGTTTTGAGGGATTTTTAGTGTTTTAGAGTTTATTTGGGTTTTAGGGTTTTTAATGTTTTCATAGGGTTTTATGGTTTTTAGGTGGGATTTAGTGTTTTTTGGGGTTTTTAATGTTTTTAGTTATTTTAAGGTTATTTAGTATTTTTAGGGGTTTTTTTGAGTGTTTTTTGGGATTTTAGTGTATTTTGGGTTTGGGTTTTTTAGGCTTTTTTGGTTTTTTCATTTGTTAGGGGGTTAAGGGATTTAGATTTTTTAACCTTTCTATGGGGTTTGAGGTTTTTTAGATATTTTTTTTGTTTAATATGGCTTTATGGTTTTATTATTTTTTATATTTTAAGGATTTTTAGGTATTTTTATAAATTGTTATATTTTTAGGGTTTTTGTGGATTTTTTGGATTTTGATAGTTTTTGGGTTTTTCTGGTTTTTTAGGGTTTTAAGGAAATTAAAATATTTTAGGGTATTTATGGGTTTCTTGGATTTTTAAGTGTTTTATAGGTTTTTAGAATTTTTAAATATTTAGGGGTTTTAGGGGGTTTTAGAGTTTTTAGTGGTTTAGAGTTTTAATGGGATTTTAGTGTATTTATGGTTTTAGGATTTTTTTTACTATTTTCATGTTTTTTTTGTTTTTCATGTTTTTAGGTATTTTTAGTATTTTATAGGATTTTTATGGGTTTTGGGGATTTATAAGGTGTTTGGGATTTTGATGGGTTTTAGAGTTTTTCCTAGTTTTCAGGTTTTTTTAGAAGTTATAGTATTTTTTTATGTTTTAGGGGTTTTTTAGTTTTTAGTAGTTTTAAGGTTTTTCAGAGTTTTTAAGATTCTTTAGTTTTTAAGGGTTATAGATATTTTTTGGTTTTTGGGTTTTTATGGTTTTTTGGGTTTTTACTGTTTTTAGGGGTTTTTTATTTTCAAGTAGTTTTCAATTTTTAACGTGTTTTTACATTTTCAAAGATTTTTAGAGATTTTTTCAGATTTATATTGGTTATGGGTTTTGGGTTTTTAGGGATTTTGAGTGTTTTTAAATATATTGTAATTTTTTTGAATTTTTAGGGATTTAGGGTTTTTATTTTTTTAATATTTTTTGTGTTTTAAGGGTTATAGAGTGTTTTCTTGGTTTTCATTATTTTTACATTTTCCTGGATTTTGAGTTGTTCTTTAGGATTTTCTTGGTTTTTTGGGTTTCTTTGGTTTTTATGGATTTTGGGGGTCTTATGATTTTTCTGGTTTTATTGGGGGTTTTAGTGTTTTTTTTATGTTTTTTATGTTTTAGGGTTTTTTGAGTTTTATAGGGTATTAATTTTTTTTAGAATGTTCTACTGTTTTTAGATGTTTTATGGGGGTTTAGAGTTTTTAGGGGTGTTTTTTTGGGTCTTTATGGGTTTTTTTTTGTTTTTATTGATTTTAGGGTTCTCATTCTTTAGGGTTTTTTTCTTTTTCATGGGGTTTTTAGGTATATTATTTTTTTATGTTTTCTCATATTTTTAGGGTTTTTTATTTTGTAGGGTTTTTATTATTCTTTATTATTTAGAGGGGTTTTAGGGTTTTTGATATTTTTTTGGGGGTTAGGGTATTGATGGGTTTTGGGGGTTTTAAGGTTTTTTGAGATTTTTAGGGTGTTTAATGGGTTTTACTATTTTGTTAGTATTTATAGTTTTTTAATGTTTTTATATTATTTTTTGGTTTTTTGTTTATATTAATTTTTCATTGTTCTTTTGATTTTACGGGTTTTTATGGTCTTCAGAGTTTCTAGGGTTTTTATTTTTTCATGAATTTTTAGGGTTTTTTAGGATTTTTATTGTTTTTTGTTTTTCTTAGTATTTTTAATGATTTTTATGGTTTTTAGTGTTTTTTCTGGGTTTTTTTAAAAAATTTAGGGTTTTTATGTTTTTTTTATAAATTATGGGTTCTTTTGAATTTTTTATAATTTTAAAGGATTTTTAGGGTTTCTAACATTTTGAGATGCTTAAGGGTTTTTAGAGTTTTTACTGGTTTGGGTTGATTTTATGGGTTTTTAACAGTTTTAAATTTTTAGGGGTTTTCATGATTTTTATGGTTTTTTACATTTTTGGGGATTTTTTAGGCTTTTTAAGATTTGTAATCTATTTAGTGGTTTTTAGTTGTTTAGGGAATTTGAGGGTTTTTTGGGTTTTAATGGTGTATTAGGATTTTTAATATTTTTATGATTTATTATATTTTCATATTTATAGTTTTATTGTGTTTTTTAGGGTTTTAATGGTTTTTAGAGTTTTGTAAATATTTTAGGGGTTTTAAGGGATTGAGATTTTTTATTGGGTTTTTACGGTTTTATGGGGTTTTAGGGTTTTTAGGGATTTTTACGTTATCTGTTATTTTTAGGGATTTTTTTAGATTTTTTTTGGTTTTTTGGTATTTAAGGATTTTGAGTTGTTTTAGGGGATTTCATGGATTTTTAGGGTTTTTAGTGTGTTTAGGGTATTTTCGGTTTTTAGGGTCTTTTTATTTTTTAATTTATTTAAGGTATTTTTTATTTATTAACATTTTTAGAGTATTAAAAGGTTATTTAGAGTTTGTAGTGGGTTTTTAAGATTTTTATGGGGTTTAAGGGGAAGGAAGATGCGAGGAGCAGGTTTTGTGGGGGGTTTTTTGGTTATTAAATTTTTTTTGGTATTTTTTGAATTTTTATGGTTTTTAGGGTTTTTACAATTGTTATATTTTGGGGGATTTTATTTTTTTTTTGTTTTTAGGGGTTCTATGTTTTTTTTTAGATTTTTTTTGCATTTTTAGGGTTTTAATGGGTTTTTATACTTTCTAGTGGTTATATGGGTATTATTTCTTCGGGTTTTTATAGTCTTTATGGTTTTTCTCTGGTTTTGTGATATTTTGACTGGTTCTATGGTTTTTTAAGATTTTCAGAATTTTTTGGGTTGTTTTTATTTGTTAGGGTTTTATGTTTTATAGATTTTCTTAGCATTTTTATCAGTTTAAAGGGTTTTTAGTATTATTAGTGGTTTTTAGGTAGTTTATGGCTTTTAAATTTCTTTATGGGTATTTCAGTTTTTAATGGTTTCTCAGGTGTTTTGGGTTTTTTACCCTTTCAGGTGTTTTTAGTGATTTTGTAGGGTTTTAATGGTGTTTATGTATTTTTAGTGTGTTTACGAGTTTATTTTCTATTTTTATGGTTTCTATGTTTCTTTTAGGGGTTTTTTGAATTTTTTTTGGTTTTATGGGTTTTCAGAGTTTTTAAAATATTTTTATGGGTTTTAAGGGGTTTTATAGTTTTAGTTGGTTTTTATGGGTTTTAATTTTTTTGGGGTCCTTAGGTTATTTAGGTTTTTTCAAGGATTTATGGGTTTTTAAATTTCCTGTGATATTTAGGAATTTTTACAGTTAGTGTGTTTTTAGCGTCTTTATGCATTTTGATGATTCTTATTGATTTTAAAGGTTTTAGGGGTTTTAGGGGTTTTATGGTTTATTTTTTGAGTTTAGATTTTTTTATATTTATGGGTATAAAGGTTTTTTAGAGTTTTTAATGTTTTTAGGTGGATTGATGTTTTTTACAATTTTTAGTGTTTAAGGAGGTTTTATGGTGTTATATAGTTTTAATGTTTTTAGGGGTTTTATTTTTTCAGGTGTTTTTAGGGTTTTTAAGGGTTTTATATTTTTATGAATTTTTAGGGATTTTAGGATATTTATTATTTTTATGATTTTTTAGGGTTTTTGGGAATTTTTAGGGTTTTAGGGGTTTTCATGACATTTATAGTTCTTAGTGGTTTTATGATTTTTATAGTTTGGGGGGTTATGGTTTCAGGGGGTTTTATAGTTTTCAAGGGATTTTAATGGATTTCAAGGTTTTTAGGTTTCTATGGATTTTTAGTTATTTTTATGGTTTTTTATGGTTTTTAATGATTTTTGGATTTTGAAGGTTTTAGAATCATTCAATATATTTAGTGATTTTAGGGGTTGTTTTTGGGTATTTAGGGTATTTAAAGATTTTAGAGGTTTTATGGTTTTCTTTAGTTTGACATTTTTAGGTGTTTTATGGTTTTTAGAGTTTTTATTATGATTTTATGATATTTATGGGTTTTGTGTGTTTTTATGTATTTTCCGGGTTTTACGGTTTTTGGGGAGTTTTTTGGATTTTATGGTTTTTATGTTTTCTATAATTTTTAGGGAAATTTTTGGATGTTTTATTTCTTGGTTTCTCTTGGATTTTTAGTGATTTTAATGGGTTTTAAGGGTTATCAAAGTTTTGTTTTGTTTTGTTTTTGTTTTTTTTTGTTTTTTTTTTGAAATTTTAAGTGTTTGAAGGATTTTAGAGTCTTTTATCTTTTTAGGTTTTGAGATTTTTTTTACGCTTTTTAGTGGTTTTTAGGTGTTTTATGAGTTTTCAAAATTTTTATGGTGTTGTTTGGTTTTCTGATTTTGAGGGGTTTTTCATGGTTTTTAGTTTTTTTACATTTATAGGGATATTTAGGAATTTCATAGGATTTTTATATTTTTATGGTTTTTTAGATTTTTAGGGATTTTGAGGAGTTATAAGTGTTTTTAGTGTTTTTAGGGATTTTTAGGGATTTTATTATATTTTGGATATTTAGAGTTTTTTAAATTTTATAGGATTTTTAAGCTTTTAATATTTTTTAACAATTTTATAGTTTTTAAGGGTTTCTATAGTTTTTAGTTGTTTTTAGGGTTTTTATAGTATTTTAGCGTTTTAATGGGTTTTAGTGGATTTTTTAGTTATGAGGTTTTTTTTAGGTTTTTATGGGGTTTTATGTTTTAATGTATTTTATTATTTTTATTGTATTATTATGGTTTTTAGGATTTCTTGTGTTTTTAGGGATTTTAAGTGGTTTTAGGGTTTTTATGGGTTTTTAGGTTTTTTCTATTTTTTGGGTTTTTATATTTATTGTATCTTTGAGTCTTATTTGGGGGTTTTAGGTTTTTTTACTCTTTCAAGTATTTTTTATCATTTTTTAGGATTTTTATGGTTATATGGGTTTTTATGATTTTTTATTGATTTTGTCAGGTTTTCAGGTTTTTAGGGTTTTTAAGTTTTTTCGAGTATTTAACGTTTTTAGGGGATTAAAGGGTTTTTTATTTTTAGTGGGTGTTTAGAGTCTTATTGGTTTTTTAAGAATTTATAAGGTTTTTTTGGTTTTTTTGGTTTTTTAGGATGTATTAGGTTCTTTTGGGTTTTTTACATTTTTTATGGATTTTAGTGTTTTTAATATTTTTTGGGTCTTTAAGGTTTTAGGGATTTTGAGGGTTTTCTGGGGGTATTAGGGGTATTAGGGTATTTTGGGCCGTTTTAAGTCTTTTTGAGTTGGTTTTAATAGGTTTTAGAGTTTTTAACATTTTTATGGACTTAGAGGGTTTTAGAGTTTATAGTGGTTTTTATGAGTTTTAATGGTTTTGATGGTATTTTTGGGGTTTTATGGTTTTAATTTGTTTTTCTGGGTTTTATAGTTTTTATGTTTTTAGGGACTCCTAGGGATTTTTTAGGGTTTTTATAGATATAATTTTTTTATTATTTTTTGGGATTTTTTAGGGGTTTTACATGTTTTAGTAATTATTTAGTGCTTTTACGGAGTTTTTTGAGTTTTTTAGGGATTTAAATATTTTAAAAGTTTTAGGTGTTTTAATGGTTTTTAGTGGTTTTTGTTTTTTATGCATTTTAGGGGTTTTTCGGGGTTTTGGGGGTTTATGGTTTTTAAGAGTATTTTCATGTTTTTTTTGATTTTTACATTTTCAGAGAATTTTATGAATTTTATTTGATTTTATAGTTTTTAGTATATTTATGTTTTAAGAGTTTTTATTTATTTTGAGGGGTTTAAAGGTTTTTTTTGGTTTTTAGGGTTTTAATGGTTTTTTTGGTTTGTTTGTAGTTTTTTTAGTTTTTTATCATATTTATGTTTTTTAGATTTTATAAAAGCTTTTAGGGTTTAATTGTGTTTTATAGTTTTTAGTGTGTTATTAGAATTTTTTTTCAGTTTTATATTTTTTAATGTTTTTAGTGGTTTCTATTGTTTTCCGAGGTTTTTATGGTTTTTATGGTCTTTGCTTTTTATTTTATTTTAGGGGTTTTCATATTTTTATTTTCATTAGAGTTTTTAGGGATTTTATGTATTTCTTGGGGTTTCTGAGTTTTCTAGGTTTTTTGGGTTTTTCGGGGTTTTATGGTTTTAGGGAATTTTTTTTTTCATTTTTCTTATTTATTAAATTATTTTTTCGGTTTTTATTGTTTTTTATCATTTTTAGGGGGTTTTATGGTTTTTTGAGTCTTTTGTGGGTTTTAGTGGTTTTAGGTTTTTAGGGGTTATTTGGTATTTTTGGGGTTATGGGGTTATTCTTAGGTTATTATGGTCTTTTTAGGCTATTTTTATATTTTTTTAGTATTTAATAATGTTTTTGATGTAATGAGTTTTGTTAGAATTTTTAGTGTGTTTTTCATGTTTTTATGGGTTTTTTGGTTTTTTGGGTTTTTATGGATTTCAAGGATTTTTATGAGTTTTTGGGTTTTTTAATTCTTTTTTTGATTTTAAATAATTTTTTTTTTGATTTTTTTATGGATTTTTGGTTACTAGAATATTTAGGGTATTTAGGGATTTTAATGGTTTTTATCGGTTATTAGGGTTTTTAGTGGTTTTATGACATTTAGTTTTTAGGGACTTTTGGGGTTTTAGGGTCCTTTTTTGTTTTTAGGGTTGCTATGTTTTTTTAATGTTTTTAATTTTTTGGTGTTTGAATATTTCTTAGAGTTTTTAATGTTTTTTTGGGTTTTAGTATTTTATAGGTTTTTAGTTTATATTTTATTTTAAGAGGTTTTATAGTCTATAGGTTTTTTCATGGTTATTAGGGTTTTTTATGTTTTTATTTATTTTAAGGGCTTTTAGTATTTTTTGGATTTTAGGTTCTTTTATGGGTTGTAGGGTTTTTAAAAAATTTCAGAGTTTTTAGGGTTTTTAGTGTTCTTCATTGGTTTTAGTGTTCATCACTTTTTTAGTGTCTTATTGGTCTTTAAGCTTTTAATATTTTTATTAATGATTCGTGGAATTTTATGTGTTTTTATAATTTTTAGTGGTTTTTTAGGTTTTAATAGTTTTTTAGGGTTTTTAATTTTCATAGGGGGTTTTATGGTTTTTTGGGGATTTTCAAGGATTTTAAAGATTTTTAGGATTTTTAGGATTTACATATTTTTATGATTTTTAGGGTTTTTAATTTTTTTATTGATTTTGAGGGTTTTATGGTTTATTCATGGTTTTGAGTGTTTTAGTGTTTTTGGGGGGATTGATGGCCTTTCTGGAATTTGAGGTGTTTTTTGAGTTTTTAGGATTCTATGGGTTTTTTTGAGTTTTTAACATTTTTATGGATTTTAAGGGTTTTTAGAGTTTTTAGTTTTTATGTGCTTTTTATGGGTCTTTCGGTTTTTATAATGATTTTGGGGTTTCTTTTTGGTTTTCAAGGGTTTTGGGGTTTTAGGTTTTCTACATTTTCAAGTATTTTTAGGTATTTTATTGAATTTTTAGAGGGTTTTAGTGTTTTAATGATTTAGAGTGTTTTTAGTTTTGTATGTATTTTCAAGGATTTTATTTTCTTTCAAGTATTTATGTTTTTTATATTTTTAGGTTTTTATTTTTTATTGAATTTTTTAATGATTTTAGGGTTTTAGGGGTTTTATTTATATTTCTAGTGTCTTTAGAGGTATCATGAGTTTTTCATGTTTTGTGGGGTTTTATAGTTTTTAGTGGGGTTTTAGGGTTCTTAGGATTTTTTTATGTTGTTCTAATTTTTATAGATTTTTAATTTTTTTTGGTTTTTAGGGTTTTCAATGATTTTGAGTGTTTTTAGTATTTCTCACAATTTATTAGCTGCTTTAGCATTTTTAGGGTGAATATGGTTTTTGGGTTTATAGGGTTTTTAGTGTTTTTGGGTATTTTATGGTTTTTGAGAGTATTTAATGTTTTAATAGTTTTAATGGATCTTAGGGATTTTAGTTGATTTTGTTTTTTTAAGGATTTTATGGTTTTTAGGTGTTTTATGGTTTTGGGAGGTTTTCTTGGGTTTTTTGGTTTTTAAAATATTCATGCATTTTAAGGATTTTTTATGATTTTTATGGTTTTTAGGGGTTTTATAGTTTATTGAGATTTTAGGGGTATTATAATTTTTTAGGTGTTTTCGGTTGTTCCAGTTTTTTGGATTTTTATGGGTTTTTAGAAATTTTTATCGTTTTTGTGTTTTTGGGGTTTTAGATATTTTAGTGGCATTTATGTTTTTTTGGACTTTTAGGGTTTTATGGTTTTTTAGGTTTTTATGGTTTTTGTGGTTTTTCACGGTTTATTTGGGATTTTCACATTTTCAATGATTTATATATTTTTTCATGGATTTTAATGATAATATTTTTTTAGGGTCTCAGGGATTTTTAGGGTCTAGGGTTTTTCAGGGTTTGTTTTTGTTTTTTTGGATTTCTATAGATGTTATGATCTTTTTGGTATTTAAGGGTTTTTTTAGTTTATTATGGTTTTTATGGATTTATAGATTTTTTAACGCTTTGAGGGGTATTATGGGTTTTTAGTGTTTTTAGTGGGCGTTGAAAGATTTTATGGGTTTTTATTGTTATAAATGGTTTTAGTTGTTCTTATATTTTGTAAGGGTTTCCATGGTTTTTTGGGCTTTTTACATTTTTAGGGAATTTATATTTTTTTTTAATGTTTATGATTTTTTTGTTTTTAAGGGGTTTTAGGGATTTTGAGTGATTTTAGTGGTTTCATGTGTTTCAGGGATTTTAGGGGATACCATGTTTTTTATGGTGTCTTGGGTTATTAGGGGTTCTTTGAGTTTTTTTGGGGATTTAAGGTTTTATGAATTTTTTAATGTTTTAATGGGCTTAATAGAAATTTAGAGTGTTTAGTGTTTTTTCGGTTTTTATGGGATTCTACAATTTTTAGGGAAGTGAAGGTGTAGGTAAAATCATGATTTTCTCCACAAAATTTTATAAAAAATTAAAAGGCATGGCAACACATAAGATTCGGGACCGGGAACTACAAAACAAAAAGACCATCAGCCCCACCATATGATGATATATAGTCTTGTACAGCATCTATCAACTCCCATGCAGACTCCACATCATCCAGATACCGGAAAAGTGCCAAATAATTTTTCATGAGTCTTTGTTTCTCTTGATTATACTTAGCTGAGGAAGATAACTTGTCAGGACTCTCTCGCAAAGAATCATTAACATTATTTTTTAAAAACATTGAAGAGGCCCAAATAGCCATAGGTTTTGGTAAAGAGGACTAGTCCCTCCTTCACCTCCTCTTTAGTGGCACAGAGCTGAAAACCTCTGGAACATTCTATTTTCCATGAAAGAAACCATCACTGGTACACCCACGACCTCATTTTTACTGCCTTCATCCTCAACATTACCAACATATGCCCATATTTGTGGCTCCACAATGATATCCTCCATAGCCATATCCCCCTGAACTAGGAAATGATGATTATCAATGGATACCCTATAATGAACCAGCAGGACCAACTGCAAGTCCTTGGGCCCCTCCATTCAAATTGTCACAGATATTTTGATCAAATTTCTATAGTGGATTGCACTCATACCTTGTGCTCAATAGATACCCCTCAAACAGAGAAGAATCAATTAATATCCATCAACAATATTAAATATCTTTAAAGGTATTCGGCCTCAGATGCTATCCATCATGCCCAGCGTAACGGATCATCTACAAAACATGCACTCTGTTTTCCACATGTCTTTCATAGATAAGAGGAAAATCAATGTTACTTGGTATAGAATTAGGAATACACAACGACATCGAACTGGACTATGCCTCATTGCAAATATAAATTCACAAATAAGACCTCAATCGATTAATTTATATGGAAACTGAAGGATTATGTCCCTATAGAAGTATCTGTAAGTTCTTAACAATCACATCTACAAACTCCTCCTCTCATTGAGTATCCACAAATCTATATCCAGCATGAGGAACCAAAAGGATAGCTCCATTCCCAGCACTGAAAAACTGACCCACCTAAATAACCTCATGACCAATACCCAATTCATCTAGAACCTTCTTCATATCACTATGAGACTCAAAATTCATTAAGAAAGAATATACTTCCCTCACATAGTTATAATTATGTGGTATAAGATTAACTTGAGCAGTGAAAGTAATAAGATAGGCCAACTATAACAATTATGAGGCTTTATTAGAAATATGACTAATAGGATTGTTAAGACCATGAAACATTTCAAAGGGAGGTTTTTCCCTATGGGGGAATCCATACCAATATTAATCATCCAAATTAAATGATTTCACACCTTCGATAAGTGGCCCAACCTATTGCACGATGAGGAGAAGTCACACCAAGACTCAAGAATGACTGATTATTTATAGAGATGTTGGTCACTTATAGAAATCCTCATGGAGTTGACCCACAAAATTTCCACATTCACCTCAACACAGATCCTGGGAAGTATCTGATAGAAGATATCATGGGTCCTACAATCCGAGTAGAGATATCATACCATGATGTATCCTAACATATGAAGAATGATATCATTTTGAAACGGAAGCAGTAGTTCTAGGAAACTTACCCAGATAAAAATTGTCTATGAATCCCAATTCAAATGGAAGTCTAAGGACTATTTGAAGATGAAGAAACTCAACCCATTACATATTTTAGGTGAATAAGGCCAAACCATAAACAATTCATCCTCTAATTCAAAATTTGTCATAAAATTATTGGGATCATGGAGACCTACTGTCGTGCGATGTTGCAACCGAAATGAATTAAAAATATATGGATAAAAGAGATCCACCAAGAGGTGGTGGTGCCTGAATCTCATAATAAAGGTTAGATTAAGTAGAGATGATGCATCATTGAACTCACAGTCATAAATTTTGATCTATAGATAGTCTTTGAACCATTTAGAATCCTTTTTATTTAGGTTTATATGAGGGAACTCTGGGATGAAGTCAATATTTGAGAATGAGATGAAAGATGAAGGCTTCGGCAAAGAAGATTGACCCCTCCCCACCACTGGGGGGGGGGGGGAATCACAGATCCATCATCGTGTAGTTGGAATTACTGATCATGATCTATCCATGGTTTTCTTAGATGTTTTCCATATTATTTTTATGGGTTTTTATGGTTTTCAGGGTTTTCATGATTTTTGGGTTTTTTACATTATTATGGATTTTTAGGGGTTTTTTCGGATTTATAAGGTTTTCAGGTCTTTTATTCGTTTTATGGATTTTTACGAGGTTTAGGTTGTTCAAGTATTATTAGAGTTCTCATGGTTTTTATGGTTTTTATGGGTTTTTGGGTTTTTAGGGTATTGTGAGTTTTTATAGATTTTAATATCATTTATAGTTTTTAACATTTTATGTGGTTTAATGGTTTTTAGTGTTTTTATTTTTTAGGGTTTTTTGGGTATTTAGGGTTTCTAAGGATTTAGAGGATTTATCAAATTTACTGGGTTTTTGAGTTTTGAGTTTTTTTTTGTTTTTTGGTGTCTTAGGTATTTTTAGGAATTTAATGTTTTTTATGGTTCTTTAGGGTATTTAGTGATTTTTAATGTCTTTATGGGTTTTCATGGTTATTTATCCTTTTTAGAGTCTTTTACTATTTTAGGTCCTTTTGGAGGTTTTGTGTTTTTTTGGATTTTTAGGGGTTTTTTTGGTTTTCAGAGTTTGTAACATTTTTATTTTTTTAAGGGAATTTTACAATTTTTTAGTTTTTTTGGGGTTTTATGGGTATTTAAAGTTTCTGATGATGTTTAGGTTTTTTATAATTTTCAGGTTTTTTATTTTGTTTTACATTTGAGGGATTTTAAGGGATCTAAGTGTTTTGAGGCTATTAAGGTATTTTGAGGTGTTTATGGTTTTTCAGGGTATTTTATGGTTTTTAAGAGTTTTATGGTCTATAGGATCCTTTTTTGTTTTTTATTTTTAATTTTTTTTTATTATTTTATGGTTCTTTAGATTTTTTAACATTTTGGTGATTTAGGGTTTTAGGGGTTTTTTTGGGTTTGTATGGATTTATATGTTCTTAAGAGTTTTATGGGTTTTTCTATTTTTGGGGGGGAGTTCAGGGTTTTTTATGGATTTTAAATGATTAATTGTTTTTATGGTTTCAGTGATTTATAGGGATTCTAGTAATTTTTTAGCATTTCTAGCGGTTTTTTGGGTATTAGGGTTCTTTTTATTTTTTGGATTTTAAGGGATTTTAGATATTTTTAATTTTTTAGTGGTTTTTAGGATTTTTAAAGTTTTTAGTGGTGTTTAGAGTTTTATGGTTTTTTAGGTTTTAAATATTTTAATTATATTAATGTTTTTAGGGATTTTTGGGATTTTATAGTTATATTTGGTTTCAATTTTTTATGGTTCCTAAGTATTTTGAAGTGTTTTTGGGTTTTCAAGGTTTCAACATTTTTCAGTTATTTTCAAGCTTTTAAGGATCATTTTTTGTTTTTATTGTTTTTTGAGATTTTAGGGTTTTTATATTTTTTATATTTCTTAATATTTTAGGGGTTTTAATGAATTTGAGGAGTTTTTGTGGTTTTTAAGAGTTTTAATGTTATTAGTGTTTTATGGGTTTCTGGGGTTTTTTTCGGGTTTTTAGGGTTTTTTCTGTTTTCAAGGATTTTTAATTCATTTTTTGTATTTTTATGTTTTTAGGGATTTAATGGTTTTTTTTGGATTTTGAGGGGTTTTAGTATTTTTTAAGGTTTTGGAGGTTTTTAGTGGTTTTTAGAATTTTTAGGACCTTGATGGGGTTTTTTGAGTTTTTAATATTTTAAATGGTTTTAAAAATTTCAAAAGTTTTCAAGAGTTTAAAGGGTTTTTAATTTTTTACTGGGTTTTTAGAGTTTTTATGGGTTTTAGAAGTTTTTTGGTTTTTGGAGGTTTTATTCATTTTTTAGAGGTTTTAGATATTTTAAATGTTTTATTGATTTTAAGTACTTTTAAGGATATTTATGTTTCTTAGTGTTTTTTGGGTGGGTTAAGGGTTTTTAGGGTTTTAGGGGTTTATTGCGTTTTAGGATTTCTACGGTTTGTAGAGTTTCTTAACGTTTTTAGGTGTTTATAGGGCTTTTAGAATTTTACCATTTTTTAGGTTTCAATTCATTTAAGCATTGATTAGGTTTTTATGATTTTCAGGGGTTTATTGTTCTTTGGTTTTTCTATGTTTTATGTGATTTGGGGTGATGGATTTTTACTATTTTAGGGTTTTTATATATTTTTAGGGATTTAGGGTTTTTCTTGGGGGTTTTGGGGTTGTTAGGGGTTTTCAGGGTTTCAAGGTCTTTGTGCCATTTAATGTTTTTTTTGTTTTTAGGGTTTCCACCGTTTTTTAAATCACTTTAACATTTTTATAATTCTAAAGGGATTTTATATTTTCATTGTATTTTTATCCATTTTAGGATATTTATGGGTTTTAGGGGGTTTTGTGGTTTTCAAGGGTTTTTAGGGTTAGTTAAGTTTTAATGGATTTTTGGGGCCTCTTTAAGAATATATTTTTTTAATTTTTTTGGGTTTTAAGTATTTTTAGGTATTTTTGGGTATTTTATTACTGTTTTTTGGTTTTTAGGGTTTTTAGGGGGTTTGGTTTTTTAGTGTTTTTTGAAGTTTTTAGTGTTTTAATGTTTTATTATTGTTTTTATCATTTCTAGGGGTTTAAAGGGGTTCTAGAGATTATATTTGTCTTATGGATTTTAAATAGATTTAGGATTTTTAAGGTTTTTATGGGATTTTATTATTTTCCAGGGGTTTTAAGGGGCTTTTGAATTTTTTCAATTCACATATATTTAAGGATATTTTATAATTTTCAGGTATTTAGGTATTCAATGGGTTTGAGGGGTTTTGATGGATTTTAATTTTTTTCAAGGTTTCTTATATTCTTTTGGGGGTTTTGGTTTTTTTAATGTTTTTATGGGTTTTAAGGTTTTTTAGTGTTTTTACCATTTTTGGTGGTTTTAAGGGGTTTTATCATTTTTAGTTGTATTTATGATTTTCTTGGTTTTAAAAGTTTTATATTGTTTCCTGAGATTTTAATTTTTTCAATCGTATTTATATTTTTTGATTTTTTTTACATTTTTAGTGATTTTAGGGATTTTGATGATTTTGAGGTGTTTTTTGGGGGTTTTAGTGATTTTGGGGTTTTCATGGGTTTTAGGGTCTTTTCTGGGTTCTATAGTTTTTTTTCTAGATTTAAGGGTTTTTAGTTTTTTGAAGAATATTATTGTTTTTTGGGGTTTGAAAGGTATTCAGTGTTTTTAGTTGGGTTTTCTAGTTTTTTTATGTATTTTTTTTCAGTTTTTATGGTATTAGAGGATTCTATGGTTATCAGTGGGTCTTAGGGTTTTTAGGATTATTTAAATTTTTAGGGAATTTAGATCAATTTAAGGAATTTTATGGTTTTATATTTATTTAGGTTTTTTAGATATTTTTAGGGTTGTTAGGGTGTTTCAAGGATTTCTGGGTTTTTTTGTATTTTTCAGGGGTTTTGGGGTTTTCATTTTTTTAGTTTTTTAATGCTTTTATTATTTTTAGAGGATTCATATTTTTTAGTTGGTTTTTATGGTATTAGAATATTTTCTATTTCTAGGGGGTTTATGTTATTTAAAATAATTTCCTGGATTTATGGGCTTTTACATTTTTTGGGATTTTTAGGGCTTTTTTGGTATATTATGGTTTTTGTGTTTTAGTGCCTTTTGGTATTTTCTTGGTATTTAGGGATTTTTGGTTTTCAATGGAATTATTTTGTTTTGGGTTTTAGGTTTTTTTTGTCTTTATGGGTTTTATGCATTTGTATACTTTCTTAATGGTTTTAGGTGTTTAAGGGATTTAAGATATTATATTGGCTTTTAGGGTATTTATTGGTTTTTATGTTTTCAATGGTTTTTGCAGTTTTATGATTTTAAAGGTTTTTCATGGTTTTAAGTACTTTCTAACATTTTATGGATTTTTTTTGTTTTTAGGGGGTTTTAGGGTTTCTTTTAAGGGTTTTAGCGGTTTTAGGGTCTTTCTTTCTTTTTCCTTTTTTTATGATAATTAAGGTTATTAAATTTTTTATTGTTTTAGGGGTTTAATGTTTTATTTATTATTATTAGTGGGTTTTATGGTTTTATGTGTTTTAGGGGTTTTTTAGCTTTTAAGGGGTTTTTTGGTTTTGAAGGTGATATAGGGTTTTATCGTTTTATGGTTTTTTACATTTTCGTTATTTTTAGGGAGTTTTTAAAGATTTTTATGGTTTTTATTGTTTTATTGTGTTTTCAATTATTTTGAGGGATTATATGGTTTTTATATATTTTCAAGTGTTTTTAGGGTCTTTTGGTGCTCCGAAAGACTTTTTCCTTTTTAGGGGTTTTAATATATTTTAGAGTTTTTTAATGTTTTGAGGGTTTTAGGGGTATTTAGAGTTTTTAGTGGTCGTTTTTGGTTTCTTTTATTTTTTAGGGATTTGTAAGGATTTATTATGTTTTTATGGTTTTAAAGGGTATTCAATGTTTTTATCAATTTTAGGATTTTAAGGGTTTTTAGGATTTTTACAGGTCATAGAATCATTAGGGGTTTTAAGGATTTTGAGTGGATTTTGGATTTTCAGGGGTTTTAGGGGTTTTAATTTATTTAATGGTTTTTAGATTGTTATGGGTTTTTAATGTTTCTTGAGTTTTAATGTTTTTTATGTTTTCTATGTTTTTAGGTTTTTAAGGTCTTTTAGGGTTTTTAGTGGGTTTTTATTGTTTTTAGTTTTTTATATTTTACATGGTTGTCAGGGTTTGCAGGGTTTTTTTACACTTTCATGGAATTTTATGTATTTTTTATGTTTTTTAAGGTTTTTAGGATTTTTAGGGGTTTTTAGGGATTTTAAGGGCTTTGAAGATTTATTAGGGTTTTAAGGGTTAGAGAATGATGGTTTTTTGGTTTTTTGATTTTAATAGTGTTTTAATGTTTTTTAGTTTTTTTTGATTTTTAAGGGTTTTATGGTTTTTAGAGTATTTATTGGTTTTAGAGTTTTTATTGGTTTATATGGATTTTTATGGTTCTTAAATGTTTGTATGGTTTTCAAGTGTCTTTCAAGGATGTTTAGAGTTGTTTAATAATTTTGTGGTTGTTAGGGTTTTGTAGTGTTTTTAGGTATTGGGAGGGGATTTAAGGATTTTTATAGTTTTTAATGATATTTAGGGGTTTTAGAGGTTTTTGGTTTCCTTATGGTTTTTTTAGTTTTTAATGATATTTTTATGGTTTCATTGGAGTTATAAATGTTTGACGAGTTTTATGTTTTCATGAGTTTTTAATGGTTTTTAAAAGTTGTAGGATTGTTATGGTTTTTATGGGTTTTATATTTTTCAAGTGATTTTAGGATATTTAGGGATTTTTATTGTTTTTAGGGGTTTTAGGGATTTTGAGTGTTTCCCTCATTTTTAGGTTTTTTATGGTTTTCTGTGGTTTTAATTTGTTTCAGGTTTTTTTTAATTTTTATAATTTTATGTATTTTTATATTTTTTAAACATTTTTAAGGGTTTTATAAGTCTTTAGAGTAATTAGATATTTTGAGGTTTTTTGGTTAGTTTTGGTTTTTAGTCATTTTAATTGTTTTCATGTGATTTCCATTGTTTCATGTGTTTTTAATTTTCATGTATTTTTACAAAAATTTTGGATTTTTTTTATTTTTAGGGTTTTTTGGGGTTCTCAGGATTTTGAGGGTATTTAGAGTTTTTAAATGTTTCTGGGTTTTTATGAATTTTTAAAGGTATTTGGATATTTCTAATATTTTAATGGGTTTTTTGTATTTTTATTAACATTATTATGTTTTTAATGGTTTTTTGAGTATTTAGTAGTGTTTAGGGATTTTATGGTTTTTAGGGTCTTTACCTTTTTAAGGGTTTCATGGGTTTTGGTGTTTTTGGAATTTTGTGTGATTTTTAGGGATTTATTTTGATTTTTATAATATTTAGTGATTTTATTTTATTTAAGGTTTTGGGGGTTTTTTAGGATTCTTTGGTGATTTCTGGGTTTTTAGGGTCTTTTTGGCAATTTATAGTGTTTCGAGTTTTGAAGGGTTTTATTTTTTTAAATATTTTTTCAATACTTATATGTGTTTTAATGGTTTCTAGAGTTTTTTGGGTGTTTCTAGAGTTTTTATGTGTTTTATGGTTTTTAATGTTTTAGGCATTTTTATAGTCTTGAGGGGGTTTTATGGTTTTTTTATTTTAATGTTTTTAGGAATTTTTAGGTGTTTTTTATGATTTATATGGTTTTAGGTTTTTTATGGGTTTTAAGGATTTTGAGGGGTTTTAGGGGTATTTCAAATGTTCTTATTTTTTAAGGGTTTTAAATATTTTTTGGGTTTTCAATGGTTTTTTGTACTTTACATGTTTCGTAGTGGTTTTATGTTTTCAAGAATTGTTTTTATTATATATTTGGTTTTCCGTCTTTTTAGGGCATTTAGAGATTTTTATTGTGTTTTTTTGTTTTTAAGGTTTTTTGGGTGTTAGTGTATTTTAGGGGGTTTTTGGGTTTTTGGGTTCTCAATCATTTTTTAGTTTTTTACAGTTTTAATATTTTTCTAGTTTTTTATCTTTTTAGGGGTTTTAAGTGTTTTAGAGTTTTCATGGTTTTTAGGGTTTTTATTGTTTTTATTGTTTTACAATTTATTATAGTTTTAGGGTGTTTGTGGTTTTTATGTTGTTTTTACATTTTTATCATTATTATGAATTTTTTAGTATTTTTATGTTTCTTATAGGTTTTCTTAGATTTTGAGGGTTTTTGAGGTTTGTCAAGGATTTTTAGTGTTTTTAGGGGTTTTAGGGGTTTATAAGGTTTTATGGTATTTTTGGTTTTTGAGTGTTTTTTGAGTTTTTTAGGTATTTATAATTTTGTTAGAGTTTTTAAATATATTTAAGGATTTTAATGGGTTTTATAATTTTTAGTGATTTATGAGTTTAATGGGTTTTAGGGTTTTTATGTATTTTATGGTTTTTATTATATTCTATAATTTTTAGGGTTTGTTAATTTTTTTACATTTTCATTGATTTTTAAGTATTTTTTCAAAATTTTTTAGTTTTAGGGTTTTTAGTGTTTTAGGGATTTTTAGGGTTTCTATTGTTTTCATGAGTATTTTAGCATTTTTACAGTATCTTAGGGGTTTTAGGGTGTTTTTGTATCTTTAGGGTTTTTTGAGTTTTTTTTGGGTTTTAAAAGATTTTTATTGTTTGTAAATGTTTTAATTGGTTTTTATAGTTTTTATAGTTTTTAGTGTTTTGGGGGGTTTTATGTGGTTTTTTTATTTTTAATGATTTTAATGGTTTTTATGGTTTTCATGGGTTTATTTCTTTTTAGGGAGTTTTACAATTTCTTTGATTTTGAGGGATTTTTAGGATTTTTATGTTTTTATGTTCTATTATAAGTTTTAGTAATATTAAGGGTTTTGGGGATTTTAAAGGTTTTTAGGGTTTTTAGGAGTCTTAGTGTCTCTAGCGTCTTTATGGGGTTTTATTGGGTATTTGAGTTTTTTAAGGGTTTTAAATTTATTAATAGGTTTTAAAGTTTTTAGGTGTTTTTAGGATTTTTTGAGTTTTTTTTTATCTTTTACATTCTTATATGGATTTAATGTACTTATGGAATTTATGGTTTTCATATGTTTTTTTGGCGTTTTAATGTTTTTTAGGTTTTCATTGATATTTATGGATTTTTATGTTTTTTGTAGTTTTTATGTTTTTATGGATTCTGAGGTTTTTCATGTTTTTCAAGGTTTTCATGAATTGTAAGGTCTTTTGGGATATTTTTTTTTTTGAGTTTTTAGGGTTTTATGATTTTTAGTGTTTTTTAATGTTTCTGGGGTTTTGAATGGGTTTGAGATTTTTTTCTATGTTCTTAGGATCTTTTAAAGTTTTTAGAGGATTTTTAGGCAGTTTTCATTGTTTTTACTTTTCCAGAATTTTTCTTTATTTTTAATGATTATTAGGGTTTTTATCATATTTATGTTTTCTAGGTATTTTGAGGATTTTATTGTTTTTCCTAGTTTTCTTTTGGTATTTATGGGTATCAAGGGTTTTGGGATCTTTGGGTTTTAGGTTTTTCCTATTTTATTTGTGTTTTAAATGATTTAATAGGTTTTAAACATTTTTTAGGGAATTAATGGTTTTTATATTTTTTAATGATTTTGAGAGATTTTATGAGTTTTTATGGGTTTTAATGTGTTTAAGGGTTTTAATTGTTTTTTGTCGGTTTTTAGGGTTTTTGGGTTTTTTTACAATTTTAAGAATTTTGTGGGAATTTTAGGAATTTTAGAGTTTTTTATGGTTTTCAGGATATTGCCCATTTTTTGATTCATTTAGTTTTCATTTGGGTTTTTTATTTTTTATGATTTTTAAGTTTTATTTGAGTTTTTAATGGTTTTAGAGTTTTAATGGGTTTTGTAGTTTTTAGTGGTTTTAGGGTGTTTATTGGTATTAGTATTTTTTATTGTTTTTAGTGTTTTTCTGGTTTTGAGGGGTTTTTAGGTTTTTAGGGTTATTTATGTTTTCAGGATTTTTGGCTCTTTTTAAGAGTTTTATGGTTTTAAGGTTTTTTAGGGTATTCTAGGATTTTGACGTATTTTGTGTTTTTAGGTTTTTTTGAAAATATTAGGGATTTTATGTTTTTTATTTTTTAACATTTTAAAGGTTTTATTGAGATTTAATTTTTTATTTCCTTTTAGGGTTTTAATGGGTGTTTCTGGTTTTCATGAATTTTTAGGGTTTTTAGTGTTTTTTACATTTTCAGGGATTTTTTTTGTGTTTTTAGGGATTTTGAGGGATTTTAGGGTTTTAAGGACTTTTTTATTATTTTATGGGGGGTTAGATTTTTCATGTTTTTATGGATATTTGGGGGTTTGGGGTTTTTTTTATTTTTAGTGTTTTTAATGTTTTTAGTGTTTTGAAACATTTTTATGGGTTTTAAGGGTTTTTATATTTTTAATGAGTTTTTAGGGTTATTATGAATCTTTATTGTTTTTAAGGTTTTAGTGGATTTTATTGTTTTCATGTGGTTATTAATGTTTTTATGGGTTTTTAGGTTTTTAGTGATTTTTAAGGATTTTTTTAGGATTTTTATTATTTCTAAGGTTCTTATTGGTTTTTAAGAATTTTTTAGTGTATTTAGGGCCTATTTTTATTATTTTGGTATTTTTTTTAATTCATTAGGGTTTTTAAAGTTTTTAGAGTGTTTTAAATTTTTTATTGGTTTATGGGTTTTCCATATTGTCATTTATTTTAGTGTTTTTATGGAGATTTAGATTTTTCTGTGGTTTTCAGGTTTTTACGGGTTTTTTTTTACTTTTAGGTATTCTTAAGATTATTTATTAATTTTACTGGTTTTGGTAATTTGAGGGATTTAGGTGTTTTTATGGTTTTTAGGTTTTTTTGGGTTTGTAGGTTTTTTAGGGTTTTTTTATTTTTTCATTTTTTGGGTTTTAAGGGTTTTGAAGTTTTTAACCCTTCTAATGGTTTATGGTTTTTTAGAGTTTTTAGTGTTTGGGGGGGGGGTTATTGTTTTAAAGGGTTTTTACATTTTCATGTTTTTAAGTATTTTTATGTATTTTTATTTTTGGGGGGTTTCTATGGATTTTAGGTTTTTTGAGGGGTTTATTGTTTTTTTAGTTTTTTTGGGCTTTTTGTTGAATTCAGGTGTTTTAAGGTATTTTTGGATTTTTTTTTGGGCTTTTTGGTTTAAGTTTTTTAAGTTTTTTTAGAGTTTTAACATTTTTTGGGTTTTAGGGCATTTCATAGTTTTTAGTGGTTTTATGGTTTTAATGTGTTATCCATTTTTTACGGTTTTTAGGTTTTTTTATTATTTTCATGGGGTTTTCGAGGTTTTTATAGTTTTTATGGGTTTTTTTGTTTTTAAGTATTTTATGTTATTTTTTTATTTTTATGGTTTTTATGGATTTATAAGTTGTTAGATATTTTTGAAGGATTTATGGGTTTCATTGGTTTCAGGGATATTTGTGGTTTTATGGTTTTTTTATATATTTTTGTTTTTGGGGTTTCATAGTTTTTGGGTGTTTTATGGTTTTTTTGAGTTTTTATCCTTTTTGGTTTTTTACGGGTTATAGATTTTTAGTGAGGATTTAGGTTTTTATGGGTTTTTATGATTTTTAATGTTTTATGGGTTTTTATCATTTTTAAGGGGGGGTTTAAGGTTTTAGGTGTTTTTATGTTCTCAATTATTTTTTAGGATTTTTTAGGATTTGTATGGTTTATTGGTTTTTTTTTGTTTTTATGGATTTCGAGTAATTTAGGTGGTTTATGGGTTTTCATGTTTTTTTACATTTTCATGTTCTTTTTTGGATTTTTTAAGATTTTTATGGTTTTTATGTATTTTTTGGGTTGTAGGGATTTTGAGGGTTTTATGATTTATAGGGTTTTTTGGGTTTTTAGTGTTTTTTGGGTTTCACGGTTTTTGAGATTTTTAGGGGTTTTAATGTATTTATATTTTTCTTAAATTTTTAGATGTCTAAATGGTATTTATATTTTTAGTGATGTTTTAGGGGTTTTTATGGGAATTAGGGTTTTTTTGGATTTTATGGTTTTTAGGATTTTTGGGGTTTTATCTTTTTCTGGAGGTTTTCAAGGGTATTAAAGGTTTTATGTTTTCTCATATTTTTAGGGATTTCTATTTGAATTTTTTGGGTTTTCTTATTTTTAGTGCTTTTATAGATTTAAAGGGTTTTAATGGTTTTCCTGATATTTAGGGTTTTTAGGGTATCAATGGGTTTGGGATTTTTAGGGTTTTTTTGAGTTTTGGGGTTTTTTTACAGATTTTATTTATATTTAATGTTTTCAGTTTTGTAATGTTTTTAGAGTATTTAGTGGGATTTACGTTTTTATTGGTTTTTAGGTTTTGATGGTTTTAGGGTTTTGTATGGCTTATAGTGGGTTTTCAGGTCCTTTGGTGTTTTTATGTTATCATGAATTATTTGGGATTTGTTATGATTTTTATTTTTTGGGGGTTTTTTGTATTTTTAAGTATTTTTATGGTTTTTAGTGTTGTTATGTGGTTTCTATTGTTTTTATGGATTTTTTTGTTTTTTTAGGATTTATGGGTTCTTGGAATTTTTTGTGGTTTTAAAGTATTTTTAAGGTTTTTAATGTTTTTAGTGATTTTAAGGGTAGTTGGAATTTTAAGTGTTTTTGGTTGATTTTACAGTTTTTAATGTTGTTTGGGTTTTTAGTTCTTTTTAGGAATTTATGGGTTTTTTTAAATTTTTAGGATTTTTTTTTTGATTTTTAGGATTTTTTTATATTTTAAGGTTTTTTTGGGTTTTTAGGGATTTTGAGGGGGGGTTTAGGGGTGTTCAATGTTTTTTTTGGATTTCTAATATTTCTGGGTTTTATTATTTTTATTATATTTGAGGATTTTTAGTTTTTTTGGGGTTTTGAATGGTTTTTAGTGTATTATAATGTTTTATGTGTTTTAAGGGGTTATTAGTTTTTATTGGGTTTTTAAGGTATTACAAGATTGTAGGTTTCTTAGGGGTTTTATGGGTTTTTACATTTTCTGATATTTTTAGGTATTTTTTTTATGAATTTTTTGTTTTTTAGGTTTTTTAGGGATTTTGAGGACTTTTTGGGGTTTTCATTGGTTTTTACTGGATTTATGGTATATTTTATTTTTTGGGCTTTGTATGTATTTTCATAAATTATAATATTTTTAGGGACTTATAGTTATTAGTGTTTTTTGTGGGTTTTTAGGATTGTTATGGGATTCAAGGGATTTTTATTGGTTTTAGGGGTTTTTTGGATTTCAGGGTTTTTAGGGTATTATATGGAAATCTGAATTTTTATGGGTTTTATGTTTTTAAGGGTTTATAAGGATTCTAGTTTTTTTACCACTGTGATTTTTTTTGTAAGTTTTACATTTTTTTATTATTTTGTGGTTTTAATTTTTTATAGTTTTTAACAATTTAAGGCTATTAAAGGGTTTTTATTTTTTTAGTGGTTTATGAAATTTATTTTTTTAGGTTTTTTAAGGTTTTTATAGATTTTTTGTCTACATGGGTTTATGGGAATTTGAGGGGTTTTTGGATATTTTTTTGTTATTTTGATTTTCTAGTGTTTTTATGTTTTTAGAGTTTTGAATTTTTTTTATAGATTTTAAGGGTTTTTGGAGTTTTTGGTTATTTAATGGATTTTCTTGTTTTTATAGGTCATTATGGTTTTTATGGTTTCATAGGTTTCTTAGGTGTTTTAGGTTTTTTATTACTTTTTTGGGACTTTTAGTGTTTTTTAGGGTTTTTATGGTTTTTATGGATTTGGATACTGTTTATGGGTTATTAGTGGTTTTTAGGGTTTTTATGTTTTTTTATGTTTCCTTGAGGGATTTTTTAAAATTTTAATTGATTTAAGGTATTTAGAGTTTTTTAAAAAAAATTAGGGGTTTGAAGGGGTTTATGCATTTTAGTGGGTTTTTCAGGTTTTTACGTTCTTTAGAGTTTTTAGATATTTCTGTTTTTTTTCAGGGTTTTTGGATCACTACATTTCCTAGTAATTTGTTGGGTTTTTATATTTTTATGTTTTTTATGGATTTTGATGATATTTTTTATTTTTCAGGGTTTTAGGGTCTTAGGGTTTTAGGGTTTTTAGTGTTTTTATTGTTTATTTTTGGGTATTTCAGTTTCCTTAATTTTTTGGGGATTAAAGGTTTTTTAGAGTTTCTTAATTTTTTAGGGGTTTTGATCGTCTTTATAGTTTTAGAGTATTTTGGATTTTTATTGATTTTTATGGTTTTTAATGTTTTTAGGGATTTTATTGTTTTTATGTTTTTTTCAAGGTGTTTTATATTTTTTATAATTTTTAGTGATTTTAGGTTATTTATAATTTTTTTTCATTTTTATGGTATTTGGGATATTTTATTGTTTTAGGGATTTTAATGGGTTTTTGAGTTTTTAGGATTTTTATGGTTTGGGGGGGTGGGTGTGGTTTTTAGTGGTTTTGTGGATTTTAGAGGATTTTAGAGATTTTTTTCAATATATATTTTTATGAATTTTACGGGTTTTAGAGGTTGTTTAAATTTTGATGGTTTTAGAGTCATTCAGGGTTATTTAGTGTTTTTTTTTGTTTTTCGACATTGAAGGTTTTTAATATTTTAGGAGTTTTATGGTTTTCTTGAGTTTTACATTTTTTTTCATTTTAATGGTTTTTAGAGTTTTTATCTGGTATTTAGGATTTTACGGATTTTTGGGTATTTATGGGTTTTAAGGGTTTATGGTTTTCATGGGGGTTTTAGAGTGTTTAGAGTTTTTATGATTTCTTGAATTTTTAGGAATTTTTGGGTTTTTTAATTTTTACAGTGTTCTTGTATTTTCAGTGATTTTAATTGTTTTTAAGGGTTTTCATGGTTTTTAGGGTTTATAGTTTGTTAATTTGGGGGGTTTTGTTTTTTTTGAATATTTTATAGGTTTCAAGGTTTTAGTGTCTTTTTTCATTTTTGGGTTTTTAATAATATTTAGACATTTTAGGGTTTGATGCATTTTATGATTATTAGGCATTTTTTAAGGTGTTGTGGGATTTTATGGTTCTAATGGAGTTTTCATGGGTTTTAGGGATTTTTAGGTTCATATAGATTTTTAGTTATTGTTTATGATTTTTATGTTTTTATGGATTATATGGATTTTAGGGTTTTGAAGGGTTTTAACTATTTTTAGGGGGTTTTAGGTAATTTAGTTTCATTTTCAATTTTTAAGGGTTTTTTGATTTTTTTAATGGTTAATAAGAATTTAAGGGTTTTTAACATTTTTAAGGGTTAAAAGGATTATTAGAGTATTTAGTCATATTGTAGGGTTTTTTATGTTTGTTGGGTTTTAATGTTTTATAGTGTATTTTTTGGTTTTGAGGGGGTTTTAGGGTTTTAGTTTCTTTTACATTTTCATTAATTATATGAATTTATTGTATTGTTATTGTTTTTTGTTATTTTTGTGTTTTTAGGATTTTATAGGGTTTTTAGGGGTTTTTATTTTTTTTTCTGGTTTTGGGTTTTTAGGGTTTTTTGGATTTGTTAGTGTTATTAATGTTTGTTTTATAATTTTTAATTTTTTCAGAGGATTTAATTGGTTTTTTAGATTTTTTAGTAGGTTTTTAGTGTATTATAAGGGGTTTTATGTTTTTATAATTTTAGGGATTTTTATGGTTTTTAGTGGGTTTTTAGTATTTTAGGGTTTTTTATACTTTTTGGGATTTTTTAGCCTTTTTTAGGATTTATATTGTTTTAATGGGTTTTAAGGTTTTTTTTGGATCTTTTGTGGTTTTCATGGTTTTTAGGATTTTCATGGGTTTTAGGTTTATTTAGTGTTTTTAATGTTTTTTGTGATTTAAAGGGTTTTTTGAGTTTTAGTGGGGTTTTAGATAGTTTTTAGGATAATATAAGGCATTTAGGGTATTTAGTGTTTTTAGGGGTTTAATGGTTTTTTAGGGTTTTTATATTTTAATGGATTTCGTGGGTTTTTATTTTTTTAGAGTTTTAGGCATTTCTAGTGTTTTTAGTGGGTTTTATGGGTCTTTTGGTCTTTTGAGGTTTTAATTTTTCTTAGTTTTTATGGGTTTTAATGGGTTTTAAGGTTTTTAACGTTTTTTGGGTTTTAAGGGTTGTAGATATTTTAGTGGTTTTTATGTGTTTTTATGGTACTAAAGTTATTTAGAAGGTTTTTATTGGATTAAAGAGTTTATTAGGTTGTTTATGGTTTTAGGGGTTCTTAGGTCTTCTTCAAGGTTTTTATGGTTTTTAATGTTTTTATGAATTTTTTATATTTTTATGTTTTTAGGGATTTTCAGGGTTTTTTGTGATTTATTTGGTTTTAGGGTTTTTTTTTATTTTTTGAGGGTTTTAAATTTTTTAATTTTTATGTTTTTAATGGTTTTTATATTATTTATTGTTTTTTTAATGTATTTTAGGTTTTTTTTTTTGTTTTTTAGGGGGTTTTCAAGGTTTTTTGGTTTTTTATGTTTTCAGGGATTTTTTGGTTAAATATAGGATTTTACTGTTTTTAGGGATTTTATGTTTTTTTTTTCTATTTAATTTTATGGGTTTGAAGTTTATTTGGGTTTTTGGGTTTTAATAGTTTTTAAGGTTATTTTTGTTTTTTTGTGTTTTTTAGTGATTTTATGTTTATAGATTTTTTAGCGGTTTTTTGTGGGGGGGGGGGTAAAGGGTTTTTATAGTTGTTTTGTAGTATTCCTTGGGTTATATATTTTTAATTTTTATAGTGGTTTTATGGTTTTCAGGAGGATTTCATGGTTTTTTTAGTTTTCCTTTTTTTTTGGAATTTTTAGGGGTTTTCTGAATTTTTAATGTCTGTAGAGTTTTTAGTAATTTTAACGATTTTGAGTGTTTTTGGGTTTTCAAGGTTTTTTAGCGGTTGAAGGAGTTTTCATGGTTTTTAGTGTATTTATAGTTTTCATATTTTTTTAGTTTTTAACAGATTATAGGGTTTTTAGTGTTTTTTAATATTTAGGGGGTTTAAGGTGTTTTTCGGTATGTGTGGTTTTTTGTGTTTTTTGTGTTTTTGGGTTTTTCTGTTTTTTAGGGTTTCTGGAGGATTCTGGGTTTTTATGCACTTTTTTGTTGTTATCCATTTTTATGTTTTTTTAGTTTTATAACATTATAGGGGTATGGAGGTTTACTATAAATTTTTGTGGTATTTTAGTCTTTTATGGATTTTAATGTTTTCTGGGGTTTTATGGATTTTAATGTTTGTATGGTATTTTAATGTTTTTTTATGATTTTAAGGGATTTGCTTTTTATTTTTATTATTTTGAGGGGTTTTTGGGTTTTTGGGTGTTAGGGATTTTAGGACATTTACTATTTTACGGTCTTAATGGGTTTTAGGGTCCTTTTTCGTTTTTTATGGTTGCTATGTTTTTAGGGATTTTAATTTCGTTTTGGTGTTCTAAGGGGTTTTAGATTTATTATAGTTTTTAGTGGGTTTTTTGGATTCTATAAGTTTTAGGGTTTTTTTGGTTTGTAGGGGTTTTAATATCTTCATATGTTTTTAGGGGTTTTTTGGTTTTTTGGTTTTTAGTGATTTGAAGTGATTTTTAGGATTTGTTTGTATTTTATGGCCTTTTGGGTATTTTAGGTTGTTTACAAATTTTCAGGATATTAAGAGTTTTTAGTTTTTTCCATGGTTTGTAGTGTTTTATTAGGTTTTATGCTTTTTTATTTTTCTAGTTTTTATGGGTTTTATATTTTTTAAAAATTTTGTAGAGATTTTAAGTGTTTCTAATGTTTTAGTGATTTTTTTGGGTATTTAGGGTTTTTAAATTTTTAGGTGGTTTTATGGTTTTCATTGGGTTTTTAGGGTTTTTAAATATTTTAGTTATTTTTAGGGTTGTTTACATTTTGTCATGTAATTTTGGGGGGTTTAGTGTGTTTATTGATTTTGAGGTTTTTAGGTTTTTTCTAGATTATGACTGTTTATAGCATTATTTGAGGGATTTAAGAACTTTTTTGGTTTAGAGGGTTTTTTTAATTTTTTAGGGTTTTATACTTTTTAGATTTTTTAAGAATTTTACGGGTTTTAAGGGTTTTTGTTTTTTTGTTTATTTTATGGGTTATTAGGGGTTTATAAGTTTTAGGTGTTTTTATGGTTTTCAATGGTTTTTTAGAGTTTTTTCTTTTTACATTTTCTGGTATATTTAGGTATTTTTTAATATTTTTATGGTTTCAGGGTTTTTAGGGTAATATTTTTTTTTAATATTTGTGAGTTTTTTTGGAATTTATAGGATTTTAGGTTATTTTGGGTTTTTAGGGTTTTTAATTTTTTTTAGGTTTTTAAGGTTTATTGATTTTTTAAAAATTTTCGTGTCTTAGGGTTTTTATAGTTTTAGTGTTTTTAAATTTTTCTTGGTTTTTAATGGTTTTTGGGGTTTTATATTTTTAGTGGGATTTAAGGGTATTTATTGTTTTTTACATTC
The DNA here is from genome assembly GCA_963277665.1 of Viscum album. Lineage (NCBI taxonomy): Eukaryota > Viridiplantae > Streptophyta > Magnoliopsida > Santalales > Viscaceae > Viscum > Viscum album. Next base: position 1,009,499,446 of record OY728141.1, on the reverse strand, counting down.
TAGTGATTTTTAAGGATTTTTTTTATTTTTTTTATTTTAGTGTTATCATGGATTGTGGGAGTTTTTAGTGTTTTTACTATTTTTAGTTGTTTTATCATTTTTAGGGTGTTTAGGGTAATTTGGGTTTTTGGGGTTTTTTTAGTTTTTAGGGATTTTATTGTTTTTGAGAGTTTTTAATATTTTCGGGGTTGAAGAGATTTCTTGGTTTTAGTGGGTTTTTATGGTCTTTGGGCGTTTTAAGGTTATTTGTGGTTTTCTTGAGTTTTTATGTGTTTTTATATTTTTAAATAATTTTTAAATAATTTTTAGGATTTTTATTGTTTTTTGGGGTTTCAATGTTTTTACATATTTTTATGGGTCTTAGGATTTTTTTGGTATTTTTTTGTTGTTTTGGGTTTTCGTGTTTCTTATTATTTTTTAATGTATTTTGGGATTTTATGGTTTTTAGAGTTTTTAGTGGCTTTTACGGTTTTTGGATTTTTAGGGATTTTAATGATTTTTGGGGGTATTATGGTTTTGAGAGGTTTTTCAGTGGTTTATTTGGATTTTTATATTTTGAAGGATTTTGATGGATTTTTTAATATTTTAATGATACTAATGTTTTTTAGGGTTTTAGGGATTTTGAGGGTCTTTATTGTTTTTCAGTTTTTATTTTTTTTTCAGTTTTTCAGCGGTTTTATGGATTTTTTGGGGTTTTAGGTTTTTTAGTTTTTAGTGGTTTTAGGTTTTTTATATTTCTTAACATTTTATTGGTATTATGGTTTTATAGAGCTTTTATGGGGTGCTTAGGGTTTTTATGGGTATTTAGAGTTTGGAAGGGTTTTAGTGCTTCTTATGGGTTTTAAAGATTTTCATAGTTTTTAGGGTTTTTTCAATTTTAAAGGGGTTTTAGGGATTTTTGTGGTTCATAGGGTTTCTATGGTATTTTTGGGTTATTAAGGGGTTTTTTTGAGTTTTTAGGGGTTTTATAATTTTTTATAGTTTTATAATGTTTTTATGGTTTTAATGGTATTTTAGAGTGTTTAGTGGTTTTTAGTTTTTATAAGGCTCTATGGATTTTAGGAGTTTCAGGTTTTCAAAATCTATGAAGGGATTTTAGGTTATTATTTATTTCCTAGGATTTTTAGGGGTTTTGTAGGATCTATAAGGTTTCTAGACCTTTTATTGTTTTTAGGAATTTTTATGGGGTTTAGGATTTTCAAGGGTTTTTAGAGTTCATAGGTTATTTTGGTTTTTTGGTTATTTGGTTTTTTAGGTTATTTTAAGTTTTCATGGTTTATAATATATTTTATATTTGTTTAACATTTTAGGGTATTTTTGTTATTACATATTTTTAAGGTTTTAGGGGTTTTATGGTTTTTAGTGTGTTTTAGATAGTTTTAGTGTTTTTAGGTTTATTTTATTTTTTGGATTTTAAGGATTTTAATGGTTTTTTGGGTTCTTTAGGGGTTTTAGGTATTTTTAGGTTTTAAATGGTTTTAGAGTTATTTTTTAGGTTTTTTTATTGTTTTATGGTCTTTTTTGATTTTTCGTATTTTTCTGGTTTTTAGAGTTTTTAACGTTTTAAGTGTTTATAGGGTATTTTTTTATTTTATAGTTTGTAAGGGTTTTATGTGTATATAAGGGTTTTGAAAATTTTTAAGTTTTTTATTATTTTCTGGTGTTTTCTTGGTTTTTTGTGTGTTTTTCATTTTGAGGTATTTTTAGGGATTTTTTAAGATTTTTATGGTTTTTAGGGGTTTTGTGTGTTTTTAGGGGTTTTATAATTTTTAGATCCTTTTTGGGTTTTTTTCATGTTTTTAATGTTCTTTAAAGTTGTTTAATAATTTTTTTGTGATTTAAGGGTGGTTGATATTTTTATAGTTTTTTTGTTTTTATGGATTTTTATTCTTTTAAGGGTTTATGGACTTTTTACGTTTGAGGAGGGGGGGTGGTGGGGGTTTTAGGGGTTTGAAGGTTTTTTTTATATTTAATTATTTTTAGGGATTTCATTTAATTTTTAAGGATTTTAGGGTTTTTTTGGGATTTTAAAATTTTGATTATTTTAGGAGTTTTAAGTGTTTTATGGGATTTTCTGTTTTTTAGGATTTCTATGATATTTTGGGGTTTATGGTTTTTTTTATTTTTTTGGGTTTTATGGTTTTTAGAGAGTTTTTCCATTTTAGGGGTTTTAAGGGCATTAAGATTTTTTAGTGATTCTTGGGGATTTTATTGATTTTTAGGTTTTTATATATTTTTTCTTTTTTATGGTTTTTAGTGATTTTAGGGATTTTTGTGGATTTTTTTTGTTTCAGAATTTTTATGGATTTTACAGATTTTGAGGTATATTAGGGTATTTAGGGTTTTTATTTTTTTAGTAATTTTTAATATTTTTAAGATCATTTTGTATTTGTATTTTTATTTTTATTTTTAATGTTTTTATGTTTTTTAGGTTTCTTAATGTTTTATGGAATATAATGATTTTGAGTGTTTTTTTTTATTTAGGGGTTTTAATGGTTTTATGGGTTTTATGGGTTTATCAGGTTTTTCATTTTTTAGGGTTTTTTCTCAAGTATTCTTACTTCCTTTGTGGGATTTTTATATATTTTTTTATTTTTAGAGTTTTCAAGGATTTTGAGGGGAATTAGGTTTTTTTCTTATTTTGTTGGGTTTTTTGGGGTTTTTAGAATTTTAGGATCTTTTTTGGTGTTTTTGTGATTTTTGAGTTTTTTAGGGTCTTAAAGTGTTTTAGAGTTTTTAATATTTTTTGGGGGTATAAATGGGTTTTATCGCATTAGTGGGTTTTTTGAGTTTTTATGGGTTTTTTTTGAGTTTTTTTGTTTTTAGGGGTTTTTATTTATTTTTAGATTTTTTAGAAGTTTTAATGTTTTTTGGGATTTTAGGCATTTTTTATGATTTTTATGGGTTTTAGTGTCAATTTTTGGGTTTTAGGTATTTTGAGGGATTTAAGGTGTTTTTTAGTTTTTAGGATTGTTATGGTTTATAAGTATTTTTTAGCGTTTATAGGGGTGTGAAGGGATTTTAGAGTTTTTGAGAGTTTTTATTGTTTTAGTTCTTTAAAAGTTTTTTTGGGGTTTTATGATTTTTATGGTGTTTTAGGGTTCTTATGGTTTTCTATGTTTTTGGATATTTTTATTGGTTTATTTTTGAATTTTTATTGTATTTAGGGTTTTAAGGATATTTACGTTTTAGGGTTCTTCTGGGTTTTTTATGGTTTTTAGGGGTTTCCAAGTTTGAGGGACTTTTTGGTTTTTAGGATATTGTTTTTTAAGGTTTTTAGCGCTTTTAAAAAATTTTAGGGTTTTAATGGTTTTTTATATTTTCATTCGTTTTTATGCCTTTTAGGATTTCTATGGTTTTTTGTGGTTTTTTGTTTTTTAGGCGGTTTTTATGGTTTATTATATTTTTATGGATTTTTTGAGCCTTTTTAATATTTTTTTGGATTTTAGGTTTTTTAGGGTTTTAGGGGTTTTTATGGATTTTTAGTGAAGTTTTGGTTTTTTTTTTGGTTTTTGGATTTTTAGTGGATTAAGGTATTTGGGGGTTTTTGGGTGTTTTGTGTTTTTCCATGTTTTAATGTTTTTAACATTTTTAACGTTTCAAGGTGTTTAAAGGGGGTTTACATTTTTCTAGTTTGTTTTAGAGATTTTTGAGGGTTTAAAGGGTTTTTATGCTTTTAAGAGGGTTTTATTATATTCATGGGGTTTAAAGGGGTTTTCAGGTTTCATACATTTCATATATTTTAAGTAATTTTTACAATTTTAGTGGTTTTTGTGGTTTTATGGTTTTAAGGGTTCTGAGGGGGTTTAGGGGGTTCCGTAGATTTTAAGGGTCTTCTAGGGGTTTTATTGTCTTTTTTGTGTTTATGATTTTTTATGTTTTTAGGGGTTTTATGGTTATTTAAAGTTTCTAACAATTTTTTGGGTTTGTAGATATTTTAGTGGTTTTAGGGTTTTATGGGTTTTTAACGTATTTATTGTTGTATTGGTTTTTATTTTTTTACTGTTTTTAGGGATTTAATGATTTTTTACATTTTTTAGGATTTTTGGGATGTTGTGGGTTTAAGTTGTTTTCAGGGGTTTTAGTGTTATTTGGGATTTTTCAGCGGTTTTTGGGTCTATTTTTTGATTTTATGGTTTTCTTATGTTTTTATTCTTTGTAGTGTTTTTTGATATTTTTAACATTTTTTTGGAGTTTAAAGGGTATTTAGAGTTTTTAGGGGGGTTAGTTTCTTATGGTTCATAGGGTTTTTATGGTTTTAGAGGTTTCTATGGTTTCAGGGTTTTTAGAATTTTTTAAATTTCTAGGGAATTTAGGTCTATGTTTGTATTTTTATGGTTTTAGGATTTTTTAGGTTTTTTGGGTATTTTGAGGGTTTTTAGGGTATATGATTTATTTTTGGGTTTTTAATAATTTTTAGGGGTTTAGAGTTTTTCGAATTTCTAGAGTTTATAACATTTTTATTATTTTTATGAGATTGATGGGGATTTAGAGTTTTTAGTGGTTCTTTATGGTTTTTAGTGTATTTTATTAGTTTTAGGGGTTTTTATGGTTTTTAGGGTGTTTTCATGGTTTTTTGGGTTTTTTACATTTTCATGGATTTTTAATGCTTTTTAAATATATTAGGGTTTTTTGAATTTTTTTTTATTTTTATGGATTTTAGTGTCTTCTTATGGATTTTGAGATTTCCAGGGATTTAGAACTGCATACCCGATATAATCCCCATTAGAGTGTTTCAACCTTCATAATCGGATCATCCCAGATTAAGTGTTCAATGTGGGTAGCTAGATTGTTCCAAGTATGGACTTATTACTCCCCACCGATCTTTCATGCATTGAAACCCCATGCCAAAATAAAATCTTGGTGGTTGATCCAGTCCCTTTGTTCCTTACTAACATTTATTTTATCATCTATTTCTAGGATTCTTTCGACCTATTCCCTTGAGGAATTAAGATTGATATCATTTTCATGCATTTCTTCATTATAATGAAGAATTAAGTCAAGATATTGAGTCTTCTCTCCTTTATTATTTCCTGCGGCACCACCCACGCCTTGGGTGTCTCTACACTTTGCTTTTAGCTTTCCACTTCTTGGGCCAGAACATTCCAGATATTGAGGTATATGTTTACAGTCCTTTTCCTTTTCCTTACTAGCTGCTCTTTTTTTCATTATCTTAGGCATCAGGTTGTAGTCCTACCTCCCTTTAGATCCTTTACCTTTAGTCACAATGTAGCTTGCTGAGTCACGGTGCCCCTTCTGGCCCTTCTTCTTCCCCGAGCTATTAAGACCTTAAATTATCGCTTCCTCTTCACTGCTTAGGTTTTTTTTATTTTTTTAGTGTTTTTTGATTGTTTTGAATATTTTCATACATTTTCTAGAATTTTTATGGTTTGTATAGATTTTAAGTGTTTTCAAGGAATGTTTTATGGTTCATAGGGGTTTTAGGGTCATTATTTCCTTTTAGGGGTTTTTTATGGATTTTAAATATTCTTTGAGTTTTTAATGTTTTTAGGGGTTTAATTTTTTTTTACCGTTTTTAGTTTGATTTATGGTTTTTTAGGGGTTGTTATGTTTTTAGGTTTTTTAGGTTTTTTTCAAGTTTTTTAGAGTTTTAGGGGTTTTTAAATTTTCAAGGGTTTTAAAGACTTTATTAGGATTTTTATGGCTTTATTGTATTATATAGTTTTTATATATTTTTTTGGGTTTTTATGGTTTTTATATTTTTTAAGGGTTTTCAAGGTTTTTAGGGTCTTTTGGTGATTTTACATATTTTTTTTGTGTTTAAGGGTTTTTAATATTTTTTAATTTCTATATTTCTTTTAGGGGTTTAAGGTTTTTTAGAGTTTTTAGTGGGTGTTTTGGGGTTTTTTAGTTTTTAGGGATTTTTAATATTTTTGTGGTTCTTATAGATTTAAGGTGTTTTCACTATTTTTAGTTTTTTTTACATTTTTTTGGGATTTAGGGCCTTTCAAGGAATTTTATGGGCTGTGGAGTTTTTAGGGTTTCTTAGGATTTTGAGTGGTTTAGGGGTTTTTAGGGGTTTTAATGTATCTTATTATTTTTAGTGTCTTTTGGGTTTTAGGGTTTTGGCTTATTTTTAAAGGGTTTTAATTTTTTTTAATGTTTTTATGTATTATGTGTTTTTATATTTTTTAGTCATTTTTAATTATGTTGGTGTTTTTATGTTTTTCATGGGTTTTTAGAGATTGTAGGGTTGTTACCTTTTTAATCAATTTTATGGATTTCTTAATATTTTTATTTCTTTCAGGGTTTTTAAGGGGTTTAGTGATTTCGTGGGATTTAAGGTTTTTAAAGGTTTTTTAGGTTTTAAATATTGAGTAGTTTTAGGGTGTTTTTGAGTTTTTTGGGATTTCAAATTTTTTTAAGGGTATTTTTTTATTTTTTTAATGGTTTTATGGGTTTTTAGAGTTTTTATGAGTTTTTATTAGGTTTTATAGATTTTTATGGTTATAATATGTTTTTATGGTTTCATTGTTTTTTAGTGATTTTTAGGACTCTTTAAGAATTTTATGGATTTTTGGGTTTTGTAGTATTTTTAGGAATTTTTAATGGTTTTAGTGTTATTGGGGTTTTTAGGGTTTTTAAGGATATTCATGGTTTTTAGGGTCTTTTGGGTTTACAGTTTTTTTAAGTTTCTAGGGGTTTAAATTTATTCATATTTTTCTAATGGTTTTTAGAATTTTTAGTGGTTTATTATGATTTTTATGGGGTTTTATTCTTTTTAGATTGTCTAGGTTTTTATTTTTTTCTTGGTTTTTTCAGGGTTTTAGGGGTTTTTACTTTCTCATGGATTTTTACGATTTTTTAAAAATTTATATGGATTTGAGGGAATTTAAGGATTTTTTGGGGTTTTAGAGTTTTTAGTAGTGTTATAGGTTTTTTGGTTTTTATAGTGTTTTATAGTCTTTTTAGGAAATTTGGATTTTCTTTGGTTTGCGGGTTTCTAATCTATTTTATATTCTATTTTGTTTTGGGGGTTTAAATGGTTTTTAGAGTTTTTAGTGTTTTTTAGGTTTTATGCAGTTCCAGGGTTTTTTTTGATAAATTTAGGGGGGTTTTTAATGTTTTTAAATGGTTTTCATGGATTTCGGGGTTTTTTTATTTTTTAGCGATTTTTAGGGATTTTAGGGCATTCATTCTTTTTTAGAGGTTTTCGGATTTTTTAGTGTTTTGGGATCTTTTGGGATTCTAGGGGTTTTGCATAATCTTTATGGTTTAATGGTTTTTATAGTTTTTTTATCATTTTTAGGTGTTTATGGTTTTTTTCTATTTTAGATGGTTTTAGGGTTTTTTATGGTTTTAGGTGATTTTAAAGGTTTTGGGGGAAGTTTATGTGTTTTAGGGGGTTTCCAATGTTTATACAGTTTTTTACATTTTAAGGGGTTTATGTATTATTTAATATTTTCATATTTTTTAGTGTTTTTAGGGTTTTTAGGGACATTGAGGATTTTTAGGTGGATTTAAGGTATTTAAGTGTTTATGGGTTTTCTTGGTTTTAAGCTATTTTTCTGTTTTTGGGGTTTTTTATTTTTTATGGTTTTTAATGTTTGTAGAGTTATTTGAAAAAATTTGGTTTTTTCTTGGTTTTTTGATTTTTTTCATGTTTTTTAGATTATTTTTAGGTTTTTAAGGTTTTTTAATGTTTTAGGGGTTTTAATGGTTTTCAAGGGTTTTTAGGTGAATTAGTTTTCTTTAAATTTTCGTGATTTCCTGGACTGTTTTTGTATTTTTATGGTTTCTATGGTTTTCTTCAAAATAACTAATACTCTAAAAACCCAAAAAACATTAAAAGTCCTAAAAATCTATAAATATCCTTGAAAACATAAAAAACATGAAAAAATCTTAAAAAATCTTGAAAATCATAAAATCCACTAGAATCCATAAAAACCCTAAAGCACATAGAGACCATAAAAACCCACTAAAAAATCAAAGAATCCCTTAAAGGTAGTGAGGTCATTAGAAAGTATTCTAAAAACCTAAAAAATATTGTAACCCCAACAAACTCAAAAAATCCCCAAAAACCAAAAGGACTGTAAAACCCATGAAAACCATAAAACACTCAAAATACCTAAAAACCCATAAATACTATAAAATCCTAAAATTACCTAAAAATTCTTAAAAACACAACCCACCCCATAAAACCTCCAAATCCCTAAAACCCATAAATTCCACTAAAAAACAAAAAAAAACCTAAAACCCATAAAAGCCTAAACACCCACTAAAACTATAAAACCCCTAAAAGGATAAAAACATTAAAAAAAACCATAAAAACTCAACAAAACCTATAAAACCAAAAAAGGCCCTAAAAATCTTGAAATCCATAGAAAACCCTAGAAAACCATCAAGACCCTCAAAATTCCTAATCACCTAAAAACAATAAAAGTACTAAAAAACATCAAAATATTCAAAAAAAATAGTCAACATAAAAAACTGTAAAAGATACTTGAAGACCATGAAAACCCATAATACCATAAAATACCCCAAATCCCAATTAAAATTCTAAAAACCCAATAAAACTCTAAAAACCCCTAAAAGCACTATAAATTATAAAAACTCTAAAAATATGTAAAAACACTAAAAATTTCAAAAACCACCTAAAAACCCAAAACACAATGAAAAACCCTTAAACCCATAAAAATCATGAAAACCCCAAAATCCATCAAAATCCCAAAATTTTGTTAAAATCTATAAATCCCACAAAAATCCTAAAAGATCCATACAAATCACAAAAAATGCAATAAACCCAAAAATTATAAAAAGCCTCTGAAGACCACAAAAATACCTCTACACCCTTAAACCCCATAAAACCCTAAAATAACAAAAAACTCTAAAAACACATAAAACCACTAATTTTTTTTTAAAAAAACTAATAACCCTTAAAACACAAAAAATATCAAAAAAACCTAAAAGCCCAAAAGACACTAAAATCCATAAAAATCCCAAACACACCTAAATACCTATTCTAAGAGTTGAGGGGAAAACCCCCTTTATTGAACACAATAGAAAGATCTCCTTTTGAAATTGTAAAAAGAACTAAAAACCTGAAAACCCCTTTAAAACCATAAAAACATCTAAAACATAAAAATTAGTAAAACCAATAAATCCTTAAAACCCAATAAAAAATCTATATTCCCTTAAAACCCTCAAAAATATTAAAAACTCTAAAAAACTGTAAAACACCTAAAAATACCAAAAATTCAAAAAAACTATAAAAAACCTCAAAACCAAGAAAACACTAAAAACCCTTAAAATCCCAAAAAACCCAGAAATCCATAAAAACTATAAAAACAATAAAAAGTACAAAAAATTTATTGAAAAAATAAAAAATAGAAAAACTATAAAAAATACCCTAAAACCCATAAAAACTACTAAAAATCGTAAATTCATTAATACCCTACAAAACCATAAATTCCTCTAAAACTATATATACCTTTTAAACCCCAAAAATGTTAAAAAAACTCTAAAAAATTAATAACCCTTTGAAAAAACAATAATACCCAAGAACCCCAAAAGACCCTAAAACACCTAAATCTCCTTAAAACCCTTAAAAATACCAAGACCCCTCCATCTGCTAAAAAACCATAAAACCCCTAAAAATACTAAAAATTATGAAAAATTCCAAAAAAGTACTTAAAAAAGAAAGAAAATCCTACAAACCATGAAAACCAATAAAACCCCTAAAATCCATAAAACCCAAAATACCCTAAAAACCCCTCAAATCCCCTAAAAATCTAAAAAAACCAAAAAAACTAAATATATCAAAAAGTCCCTGAATAACTAAAAAGACATAAAACTCTGAAAAACATCTTAAAACTATAAAATCCATAAAAAAAATTTAAAACCCAAGAAACCCATTAAAACACTAAAAACACACTAAAAACAATAAAAACTCATAAAACCCCAAAAAAGAATAAAAAATCCAAAATCCCAAAAAAACCTAAAAAACCCCCAAAAACCTAAAATACCACTAAACAATCTAAATACCATTAAAAAATCTAAACCCTTAAAAACACTAAAAAACAAAAAAATTAGAAAAACCCCAAAAACCCCAATCAATCCCTAAAGAACATAAAACCAAAGAAAACCCCAAACTATTAAAATCCATAAAACCATAAAGAACCTAAAAACCATAAAAATAATAAAAAATCCCTAAAAATCACCGAAAACGTAAAACCAGTTAAAACCCAAAAAACCATTGAAAATAAAATAAAATACCTAAAGCCTTTAGAAAAACATAAAACCCCATATAAACCACTAAAACGATAAGTAAATATAAAAAAATTAAAAACCCTAAAAAACTCCTGAAACCCAAAAAGACCCTAAAATCCCCGAAATACCCAAGATACCTGAAATAACACTGAAACCCCAAAACCACATCAAAATAGAAAAAAAACCCTAACACCCAAAAAATCATAAAAATTATATAGAAGCCCAAAAAATAACTTAAAATGTATATCACCATAAAACATCTTAAAACCCTAAAACACTATAAAATCCCTAAAAAGGCTTTAAAAACCCTAAAACATTAAAAACTCAAAAGAAACATAAAACCGTAAATAATTCAAAAAACCCTTGAGAAACCAAAATAACATAAATACCCTTGAAACCCTTTAAACATCCTGAAAACCCCTCAAAACCCCTAAAACACTCAAAATATCTGTAAACCACAAGTAAACCAATAACCATAAAATACTAAAAAAGAACTGAAAACACCTAAAATAGTTAAAGACACTAAAACCCTTAAAAACCCATAAAACCCTTAAAGATCCTTAAAAATTCATAATAAATTTAAAAACCACTAAATACTCTAAAACCTATTTAAGACCCTAAAAACATTAAAAAAATGTTAAATAACTCTAAAAACCTTAAAAACCATAAAAATTAATAACCTATCTAACCCAAAAGCATTCTGAAATCCCAAGAAAACTAAACAAAATCATAAAAAACCATGAAAATGAAAAAGACCCTAAAAACCCAAAAAACATTATAATTCCTAAAAACTAAAAACACTAAAAAAATTAAAACCCCAAAAACATTAAAAAATTTAGAAAACTCTAAACTATATTAAAACACCTAAAAACATAAATAATTCCTAAAATAATAAAAATGCATAAAAATCCTAAAATTCATAAAACCTCTAAAAATATTTAAAACCCCTAAAAGTAAAAAGATATCCTAAAACAAAGTAAAAAATCTAACAACTATTAAAACCCCTAAAATGTAAAAAACTAAAAAAACATAAAACCCTTAAATACACAAAAAAAACACTAAAAACCAAAACATACTAAAAAATAATAAAAATTTCTAAAAGCAGTAAAAAACTCTGAAGACCACTAAAACCACTCAATATTACTCAATCCCTATGAAACCCTAAAAACCAATAAATCCATAAAACCATATAAATCAAACGAAATCCCTAAAAATCACTAAAAATGTAAAAAACCCTAAAACCCTTAATAAACATGGAAAACCATAAAACTCCCTAAAATCATTAAAATCCATATGAACCCCAAATATTGTTCAAAAAATCTAAAAAACCTAAAACATCAAAAAAACACTAAAAACCCAAAAAGACCCAAAAACCCAAAAAACCTTAAAAAACTGAAACACATAAAATCACTAAAATACTCAAAACACTAAAACCCATAAAAATTACAAAAAATCCTAGAAAATTTGAAAAACCTAAAAAATTAAAAAACCACTGAAAATCAAAATCACACATAAAAACCACAAAAACCCTAAAAATCCATAAATACCCTAAAACCCATTAAAAACTCTAAAAACCATATAAAAAAATAAAAAAAAATTAATAACCCTAAAAAAACATAACATCCATAAAAAACCCAATAACCCTAAAACACCACAAAACCCTTGAAAAAACAAAATTCCCTAGCAAACCCTAAAAACCCAAAAAAACAATAAAATTCCCTAAACACCATAAAAACACTAAAAACCCATAAAACTCCACCAAAAATGAATAACACTAAACCCAATAAAACCTGTTAAAATGAATAAAATATCAAAAATGATTAAAACCCTAAAAAATCTAAAAACCCATAAAAACCCTAAAAACCCAAGAGACCCTCAAAACATAAAATACTCTAAAAACCCTAACAACCCTGAAAAATATAAAATCAATCAAAATATCTAAAACTCTTAAACAATAAAAACCATAAAAATGATAAAAAAATACATAAAAATACCTGATGACCAAAACCCCATAAAAACCAATGAAAACCCATGAAAACCATAAAAACCCATAAAACATTAAGAAACCTAAAATCCGTGAACCCTAAAAACCACTAAAAACTCTAAAAACCCTCAAGACCCCTAAAAAGGATAAACAACTCTATAAAATATAAAAAACCTAGAAAACTCAAAACAACCCAAAAAATGATGAAAACCCATAAAACCACAAATCCTGTAAATCCCATAAAATACTTAAAAATCTAAAAACCACAAAAAAAGTAAAAAATACATTTAAATGTAAAAATTAAAAAACCCCAAAATTAACAAAAAACCACTAAAAATATAAAAAACTCCTAAAACACTAAAATCCACATAAACTCTAAATATCCATAAAAACTCTAAAATATTGAAAACATATTAAACCTTAAAACCCTAAAAAATAAAAAAAAAACTCTAAAAAATAAAAAAACCATATTAACCAAAAAACCCATAAAAAATAAAAAAACCCTAAAACTCATAAAACCCCTCAAATTCCCAATCAACAATAAAAAATCATAGAACCATAAAAATCCTAAAAATAACCAAAAAATCCATGAAAATGTAAAAAACATAAAATCCATGAAAACCCCCTAAAAACAATAAATATTCGTAAAAACCATAAAACCCTACAATAACATAAAACACATAAATAACAATGAAACACTCAATAGATATAAAACATATAAAAAGGTTAAAAACACTAAAATGCATTAAAATCTATAAAACCCTCAAAAAACCATAAAATATCAAACCGAACCTAAAAACCCTAAAAACCCCTAAAAAACTAAAAAAACCCTAAATACAATAAATATCTCTAAAACCCAAAATAAACAAAAAAACATAAAAATACATAAAAATCAAAAAAATCAAAAAAAAAATCCCTAAAAACCTAAAAACACTAAAAAAACTAAAACAACCATAAAATTATAAAAACCCTTAAAACCATAGAACCCATTACAAAATTAAATAAATAAAAAATTAACTTAAACCCTAAAAACCCCTAAAAGTATTAAATGGTTTTAAACACATTAAAAACCTAAAAAACTTAAAAACCCCCTTAAACCCAAAAAGACACTAAAACCCTAAAAGACCTAAAAATCATAAAAACCCAGTAAACCCATTAAAATTCCTCAAATACCTGAAGACACTAAGAAAAATGATTTCCCAAAAAATTATAAAAATACCAAAAAATCCATAGAAACAAAAAATCTTTAAAATATTCAAAAACCCCAAAAACCATAATAATCCTAAAAAGCCCAAAAATATCTATAACCCATAAAACCACTAAAAACAATAAAACCCCTTAAAATCCTTAATAATTTTAAAAGAAAACAATACCCTGAAAACCCAAAATAACTTAAAATCCCAAAAACCCCAGAAAACAAACCCCCCTAAAAACCGTCAAAATCCCCAAAACACAAAAATGCCATAAAATCCGAAAAAGAACATATAAATTCCCAAAAAATGTAATAAACACCAAAATATCAATAATCTATAAAAACCCCCAAATAATTTAAACCACTAAATCCCACAAAAACCTAAATTCAAAATAAAACTGTTAAATTATTAAACCCCTAGAAATGTTTAAAAAGATCGAAAAAAACAAAAAAACCCCTAAAAATTTCAAAAAACCTAAAAACCCAAAAAAACCAAAAACCCTATAACTCTCCAATAACCCTAGAAACCTAAAATTCTAAAAAATATATTAATCTAAAAAAATCACTAAAAATTACTAAAAATGAAAAATCACACTAAAAACATTAAAAACCCCATAAAAGTCATAAAACCCCTAAAAATATTTAAGAAATCAAAATCCCCTAAAATCTCTAAAAACCACTAAATCTATAAAAACCATTAAAACACCTAAAATCTTTAAAAACAATAAATAACCTTAAAATATAATAAAAAATAAAAAAATACAGTAAAATGCTAAAAGACCCAAAAGAACATAAAATCCCCTAAAATCCAAAAAAAATCTGACACCCCATAAACCCCTCAAAATAAATAAAATATATAAAAACACAAAAAACCCTAAAAAAACTATTAAAACTGTGATGAACCCCTAAAAACAATAAAACACATAAAAACAATAAAAACCCATTTAATCCCTTAAAAACAATTTAAAATTCTAAAAACTCTAAAAACCCTTAATATCTCAAAAGGTTTTGAAAAACTCTAAAAACCTCAAAAAAGCCTAAATTATCAAAAATTCCCTAAAACCCCCAAAAACCATAAAATCCCTTAAATCCAAAAAAGTCCCTAGAAACCAAAAAAACCCTCAAAATCCCAAAAATCCCTAAAACACCCTAAAAATCATTAAAATGATAAAAAATACATAAAAATATTTGAAGAAGTAAAATACCAAAAAACCCTGAAAAACCCCCCTAAAACTGTTGAAACCCATAAAACCCTAAAATCCAAAAAACACCATAAAAACCATAACTGTCACTCAAAACTATAAAAACTACTAAAAACCATAAAAAAATCAAAAATAATAAAAACAATGAAACTTATGAACATTCAAAAAAAAGCCTAAAACCCTAAAACACTAAAAACGTAAAAAAAACCTAAAACCCCTAAAACCCACAAAAAATTGAAACCATAAATACCAAAAAAACCCCCAAAATCATAGAAAATAGAAAAATCCCTAAAATCTATGAACACCATAGAAGCCCATAAAACCATAAAAATTTCCAAAACCCCTAAAAATGTTTAAAAAACTATAAAAAATATTTTGAAGCCTAAAAATAAATAAAATCACCTAAAATTTAAAAATACTATAAAACCCTTACAGACCATAAAACTCGTAAAAACCCTAAAACCCCCCTAAAACCCATCAAAATCACTAATAACACTAAACCCCTAAAACTAATAAAAACCAGACAAAATTCCCTAAAAAAACATAAAAATCTAAAAACCCTAAAAACCCTTGAAACCCATACAAACCATAAAAACAAAAAAAAACTATAATAACCTCAGAAACCCACTAAAAACTATTAAAACACTCAAAACCCATAAAATAATTAAAAACTCCCAAACAATAAAACCCATAAAATAACAAAAGTTATCCCCAAATTCCCAAAGAGAACATAAAATCCCTGGAACCCTAGAAACAATAAAAAACATTCTAAAACCCATAAACACATCAAATTACATAAAAACCCTAAAACCCCTAAAAATTTAAAATACTAAAAACCCTAAATATCCCTAAAAATGTAAAAATCCCAAAAAACCCTAAAACCCCATAAAAACATTAAAACCCCTAAAAACCTTTAAACCCCTAGAAACCCATAGAATCCTAAAACCCATTAAAACTCTTAAAATTGTTAAAAACCGTAAAAATGTTAAACAAAATATTAAAACATGTAGAACCACTAAAAACTAAAGAAATATACAAACCAAAAAAACCCTAAAAATCCCAAATAAAACTCTAAAAATCCCAAAATCCATAAAATCTCTATAAAACAATAAAAAATAAAAGTACTAAAAAATTCATAAAATTCTGAAAAAATCCTAAAAATCATGAAAAAACATTGAATCCCATAAAAATCCTTAAAACCCCTAAACACTCTAAAATCCCTAAACCCACAAATTAATCTTAAAACCCTTAAAACCCTAAAAAACATTAGTATACTCTAAAACCCTTAAAAT
Organism: Viscum album; assembly: GCA_963277665.1. NCBI lineage: Eukaryota > Viridiplantae > Streptophyta > Magnoliopsida > Santalales > Viscaceae > Viscum > Viscum album. Next base: position 1,009,483,546 of record OY728141.1, on the reverse strand, counting down.
AAATAAAAACTAGAAAAACCTTAAAACCTTAAAGACTATAAAAACCAAAAAATTACCCTAAAATCTTAAAAAACCTTTAAACCCCTAAAACATTAAAAATTCATAAAAATTATAAAAAAAACCATAAAACCATAAAAATACTAAAAGTCATAATAGTCCCTGAATATGTAAAAACCTATAAAATCCTTAAAAACTCCAAAACACCATAAAACCTCTGAACACCTTAAAACACCCTAAATACCATTACAAACCATAAAAACAACTAAAAACTATAAAAACCTATCAAACCCCTAAAACATAAAAAAAATATAAAAAACCTTGAAAACCAAAAAAACCACTAAAAACCCTAAAAATCCTGAAAACCCCAAATACACTAAAACCCCTAAAAACCATGAAATTCACTGAAAATAATAAAATCCTTAAAACCCATTAAATACTAAAAGAACAAAAAAGTCCCTAAAAATGTAAAAAACCCAAAAACCCATAAAAAATCCAAAAAATCCAAAAAAACCCCTAAACACCATAAAAATCCATAAAAACCCATTAACCCCTAAAACCACAAGAAACTATAAAACCCTTAAATCCCAAAAAAACCTTAATGTTATCTGAAAACCCTTAAAACATTAAAAACTAAAAAAATACTCCAAATCAAAAAGACCATAAAAAACCATGAAACCCATAAAAACTATAATAAACCCTAAAAACCCTAAAACCCTTAAAATCTACAAAATTCCTAAAAACCATAAATGTCCAAAAATTCCCTAAAAATCCTTAAAAACATAAAAACCATAAAAACATTAAAACCCCATGAAATCCATAAACACCCATAAAAACCTCGAAACCCCTAAAAACCAATAAAACCCCACAAATCCTAAATAAAATTAAAAAATATAAAAACCATTGAAACCCTAAAAACTAATAAACACACTAAAAACACAAAAGTCTTTAAAACCATGAAATCCCCTTCAAACCTTCAAACCATGAAAACCCATACAAACCCTTAAAATCCATAAAACCTTTTAAACCCCCTAAAAGTATTAAAAAACATTAAATATCCCTAAAAACATAAAAGACCCAAAAAATCATGAAAAACCCCTAAAAAGCATAAAACACTCTAAAAACCATTAAACCCCTAAATACCCACTAATAACTCTTAAATACCTTTAATCCCCTAAAAAATTTAAATAATCTAAAACCTCTAGAAAACTATAAAAACCTTAAATTTTTCAAAAATAATACTAAAATCCTATAAATACCTAAAAAAATGAAAACCCCTAAAACCCAAAAAACCCCCGAAAACCCATCAAAATCCATAAATACCGAAAACCACTTAGAAATTTTAAAAAAGCCATAAAAATACAGGAAAACAGAGAAAATCCTATAAACCATAAAACACACATGAAACCCATAAAACCCCTAAAAATATAAAAATTCTAAAACCGAAAAAATAACTAAAATCATACTAAAAACTCTGAAAACCAATAAAACATTAAGAATTATAAAAACCTTTAAAAACAAAAAAAATTCAAACAACCCCTGAAACCACAAAATACCCTAAAACACCACAAATTCCCTAAAAATCTTATAAACCTCACCAAAACCCCAAAATCTAAAAAAACTCTATAACTATCTTATAACATACACCCCCCCCCCAAAAACCCTTAAAAACAAAAAAAACTCCAAAAACCATAAAACCCTCTAAAACCACTAAAATAGCTATAAATATGGAGATCATTTAAAAACTCTATAAACCATAAACCCCTAAAACACTAAAAAATACATTAAAATGCCTCAAAAATCCACAAATTCCAAAAATAACCATAAAAATCATAAAAATCCATGAAAATCAATGAAATTTTAAAAAACTATAAAAACCTTGAAAACCCCTTGAAAACAATACAAATCCATAAAAATTTACAAAACATTAAATACCCATAAAATCCCCAAATGCACTAAAAACTATAAAACCCCTAAAAAATAAAAAACTACAAAAAACCTTAAAACCCTAAAAAATAAAAAAACCCCTAAAAGTCCAAAAACCCCAAAACAATTAAAATATGTGAAACCCATTAAAAACCATAAAATTTGCTAAAATCAATAAAAATCATTAAAAAGAAAAATTAATTAAAAATGTAAAAAATCATAAAACCCCAAAAAAACCATAAAAACCATAAAACCCCTACAGCATAAAAACCCTAAAATTCACTAAAAACTCAAAAGACATTAAAACCCTTATAACATGTTAAAAACTTTAAAGAAACATAAAAAACTAAAATAACTCATAAAACCCCTAAAACCCTAAAAATACGAAAAACCATTTAAATCCCAGAAAATGCTAAAAACTATCAAAAATACCTAATAACCCTAAAAACCCAATATACTATTAAAATCATAAAAAATCCCTAACTATCCTTGAAAATGTAAAAAAATTGAAAAAACAGAGAAAAAACCTAAAAACCATAAAAACCAATAAAAACAAATCGAAATCATAAAACACATAAAAACCCATAAAACCCTAAAAAACGCTAAAACCTCTAAAATCATTTTAAACCCCTAAATGAAATAAAAACATTAAAGAACTCAAATAAACCTTAAAATGCTACAAATGAAAAAAACTAAAAACCCATAAAGAACCTAAAAATACTAAAAAAACTTAAAAACCATGAAAAACCCTAAAGACTTAAATATACCTAGAACCTGTAAAAACCTTAGACCCCATAAAAACATAAAAAACATAAAAAACCTTGATTACATAAAATACTCAAATACCCTAAAAACCCCTAGAAAAATATAAAAACCCCAAAAATATTTATAAAATCTTAAAACCTCGAAAACCCCTAAAAATCACCAAAAACTCAAAAAAACGTAAAAATGTTAAAAAAATATAAAAAAATTAATCCCCTAAAACCACAAAAGAATCCTAAAACCACACAAAACCTCAAAAGACCATGAAAAACCCAAGAAAACAAGAAATATAATAAATACACTCAAATCAATAAAAACACTAATCCCCTAAAAAAATAAAAGTTAAAAAAAATCCCCAAAAATCCATGAAAACATAAAAACACTAAAAACTCTAAAACCCCCATAAAAACATTAAAAATCCCTAAAAACCATAAAGACCCCTTAAAACACAAAAAACCCATAAAATACCATTAAAACACTAAACACACTTAATTCCCTTAAAAGCATTAAAAACTCTAAAAAATATAAAAATGTTATAAAGCACAGAGAACCCAAAAAACCACAAAATAGCTTAAAAACTAAAAAAACCCTAAAGTCCCTAAAATGCTCAAAATCCATAAAAACACTAAATTACATAAAAATACTAAAAATCCCTAAAAAATTTAAAAACAAAAAACACCATGAATACCATAAAATGCCTAAAAACCTTAAAAAATCATTAAATACTAAAAACTACTAAAAATATATGCCATTAAAAACCCAAAAAGGATTAGGAACTTTAAAATACCTTGAAACCCATAAAAACTAAAAAAATTCATCAAACTAAAGAATCCCCTAAAAATATAAAAAACACAAAAAACACTATAAAACCATGAAAACACTACAAACCATCAATATCCATAAAACCCCTAAAAACCATAAAATTCTAAGAAGCCCTAAAAATCCATGAAAACATAAAAACTTTGAAAACCCCCTAAAATAAATAAAAACACTAAAAACTATAAAAATATAAAAACCCATTAAAACCTAAAACCCCACTAAAAACACTTAAAACCCTTTAGACCCATAAAAACATTAAAAACCATAAAAATCTATAAAAACATTAAAACCCTAAAATACTAAAAATATCCAAAAGACCCTAAAAACCCCGAAAAGCCATTAAATCCCAAGAAAAACTAAAAAATATGTTAAAACCCCTTAAAATCCCTAAAAACCAAAAAACCTAAAAATGATAATGATTCTAATAAACTCCATAAAAACTCTAAAATCATAAAACATTGAAACCCCACTGAAAACCATAAAAACCTATAAACACCATAACACCCCTAAAACCCATAAATACACTAAAACTACTAAATACTCGAAAAACCCTTAACCCTTAAAACTCTAAAAAACACTAAAATCCATAAAACCCATAAAAACTCAAAATCCCCTTAAAACATAAAAGAGACCCTAAAACCCCTAAAAATACCTAAAAACCTTGAATAACCCTAAAAACACTCAAAATTATTAGAAACAAAAAAAACTATAAAATCCATAAAAAATCATAAAAGTCCCTTAAAACATAAAAAAACACTAATAACATAGAAAAAACCATGAAAATCATAAAACCCCTAAAAACATTAAAAAAACCTAATAACCCAAAAATATTTAAACACTAAAACTCTAAAAATCATTAAAACACCAAAAATTGTTAAAAATTTAAAATGATTAATAATCTTTAGAACCCTAAATACAAAAAGAATCCCAACTAACTCTAAAATACCATATAACCACAAAAAACCTTAAAACTCCTAAAACCCATAAAAACCCTTAAAACACTAAAAATCTTAAAAAACATTAAAAACCCTAAAAACCATTAAAACATAAAATATTGGAAAATCCCTAAAAATATATGAAAACATAAAAAAAACATAAAAACCTATAAGACTCATGAAAACCCTAATTACTCGTAAAACCTTTAAAAACACAAAAATGACAAAAAACCCCTAATATCCAACTAACAAATCTAAAACCTATTAAAACATATAAAAAGTTATGAAAATATAAAAAACCTTAAAAACTAAAAAACCCAAAAACCCCATGAGTCCATAAATGCATGAAAAACCTTAAAATCCCTAAAAAATCATGAACACCCTAAAACCCCTAAAAAACGATAAAAACCCAAAAAACACTTAAAACCATAAGAATTCTAAAAAATCCATAAAATTTCTCGAAACTATAAAAGCCCATTAAAAACTAAAATCCACCCTTGGAAGCCCGAAAAACACATAGAAACTATGAAAACTCCAAAAAAAATAGTAAAATCCCTAAAAATCCACTAAAACACTAAAAACACTAAAACCCCGAAAAATGTAAAAAACTCTAAAACCTTTTAACAGCCAAATAACTCAACAATTTCAAAAACACCAAAATACCCAAAAAACCGTGAAATCCCTAAAACCATAATATAACTAAAACCCTAAATATGCCTACAAACCTTAAAATCCCCAAAATCACATAAAAATTCTACAAAATTCTTAAATCCATGAAAACACAAAAAACCCGACCCCCCCCCCCTAAAAACCATAAATATCACTAAATACCATATAACCCATATAAAATAATTGATATCTCTAAAAACCCCTAAAACCCAAAAGAGCATTAAAAAGGTACAGAAAACCGTTGAACACCAAATAACACAATAAAAGCTAAAAAGAGAATAGATCCATAAAAATCCTAAGAAACATTAAATCCCCTAAAAACCTTCAAAATCAATAAAAACACTAAAAACCAAAAAAACCCCAAACATACTTAAAAATCATTAGAAACATAAAATCCCGTGAAAACCTATAAAAGCCATAAAAACCCTAAAAACAAAAAAAACCACAAAAAACAATAAAAACCTAAAAACCCACACTAAAAACTGTAAGAAATCCATTAAACCCCAAGAAATGTATAAACCAAAAAAATACTTAATAAACCAATAAAACTCAAATTAAAACCAAAAAACCCAAAAGGCTGTACAACCCTAAATACACCTAAAAACACTAAAACGTCCTAAAAATTCTAAAAACTCCTAAAAATACCAAAAAACCCATAAACCCCATAAAAACTATAAATATTATAAGAAATACATAAAAATATCTTAAATATAAAAAAATCCAAAAAATCCACTGAAACCACCTAAAAACCATAAAAACCACTAAGAACCTTAAAACCCATAAATTACTCATAAAAAAGTCTAATTACAATAAAAAATCATAGAACCGTTTAAACCTTTAAATTTGATTAAACATGAAAAACACTATAACCCAATAAAAACCTCTCAAAACTCAAAAAATACTGTAAAAAGAAAAATTGAATGAAAATCCAGAAAAAACATAAAACCCAAAAAAACAAAAAAAAACCCTAAATACCTTCAAAATACCGAAAACCCATAAAACCCTTAAATCCTATAAAATCATGAAAACCCCTAAAATTTTAAATACCCTAAAACCCTTGAAAACCCCCTTAAAAACCATAAAATCCTACAATACCCATAAAAAACTAAAATCCACTAAAAATACCTAAAAAGAATGAAAAAATATAAAACCCCTAAAACATTAAAAACACTAAAAATCCTTCAAAACCACGATAACACTAAACACCCTAAAAATATATAAAAGCCATAGGAACTAAAAAAACTAAAAAATCCATAATAATTTCTGAAAATGTAGAAACCCCTAAAAATCCTTAAAACTACCTTAAAAACTATCAGATCCTAAAAATACCTTTATACCCCTAAAACCCCAATTAGCCACTAAATACTATAAAAACCCATAAAATAAATAGAATCATTAAAACCATTAACAACATATAAATACAATAAAATTAAAAAAACAGAAAAACTGGAAAAAAAAAACCTAAAAACCCTCAATATCATTAAAACCATAAAGCCCCTTAAATTCTTAAAAATTCTAAAAAAATCCCTGAAAACATAAAAATCCATTATAACCCTCATACTATAAAACCCCCTATAACCATAAAACCCCTAGATATATATAAAAATCAAAAAACAACTAAAAACTATACAAACCATTAAACCCCTAAAATTTTAAAAATTTATGAAAAACCATAAAACCCATAAAAATTATGAAAACCACCTAAAAACTCTAAAAAGCCTGAAAACCCACTAAAAACACATAAACCCCCTAATAATAGTAAAAAACATTAAAAATCTAACAAATCACTAAATATACAAAAAATCATTAAACCCCTTAATAACACTAAATGACTGATGAAACCATAAATCCTCAAAAAACCTTGAAAATACAACATAACCACTAAAACTCCAAAAAGACTTTAAACCAATAAAAATGTAAATAAATATAAATTTCTTTTAAACCCTAAAATACTAAAAACTCCCTAAAAACTAAAAATAGTCCCTTAAAAGCCTAAAATCCCCTAAAACACTAAACCCCCCTAAACCCCACAAAATCTCGGAACCCCCTAAAAACCATAACAATATTTAAAGTCCCAAAAATTCTCTAAAATCCCATGAAAACATAAAAAACCCTAAAAACCCTGAAAATGGCCTAAAATCCATAAAATCACTAAAACCCACAAAACCCCTAAAACCCTTAAATCCCATTTAAACCTAAAATAACCAATAAAAACTCTAAAAACCCATAATACCCCTAAAAATGTTAAAATAAACTAAACACCATATAAAATTCAAAACAAAAATTCTAAAAAGATAAAAAGTCATGAAAACCAAAAAAGACTAAAATCCACGTAAACCCATAAAAATCCCTAGAACTCCTAAAAACCATTAAAATCCAAATAACCCTATTAACCAATGAAAATGTCAAAAAACATAAATCGATGAAAACCAAAAAACCAAAAAAACCATAAAAACCATTTGAAACCTAAAAATCAATGAAAACTATAAAAATCATTTAAACCCCTAAAAAGTTAAATACACCAAAAAACCATAAAATCATAAAAATTTAAAAAAAACCCAAAACACCTTAAAAAGAAAAAAACCCTAAAAACACATAAAAACACTAAAAACCCATAAAATGTCTCAAAATTCCTAAAAACCAAAAAACTGTTAATACCCTAAAATTCACTGAAAATGTAAAAAAACCTAAAGAACAGAAAATTCCCAGAAACCTATAAAAATACAAAAAAAACCCAAAAAAAAATACTAAAATAACACTAAAAACTATAAATCCTGTTTAAACCCCTAAAAACATTAAATGATCTAAAATACCTTAAAACACCTTAATAACTCAGAAAAAAATGAAAACCAAAAATACCCTTAAAACAATGAAAACAACTATAACATTAAAAACACTGAAAACCCCTCAAAATCCCTAAAAACATAAAAACCCATAAAATTCATTAAAATTATCAAAATCCCATAAAACCAAAAAAATGTAAAAACCTCTAAAAACATATAAAACTCGCTCAAAGTAATAAAATCACATAATAAGCTTAAAAAGCATAAAACCCATAAAAATTCTCAAAATACACTAAAACTATAACAAACATTAAAGCACCTAAAATCATTAAACAATATAGAAACCAATTATAACCCTAAGAAACCCTAAAACCAAAAAGGCCTTAAAATCCTATGAAACACAAGAAAACCCCTAAAACCCCTAAAATCCCAAAAAACCATAAAACACTCAAGACACCATTAAAATCCTAAAAACCCCTAAAAATCATTGTAAACCGTAAAATCCCTAGAAACCCTTAGAGACCCATGAAAACCATTAAAAACCTAAAAAACATAAAAAAACTATAAAATCATTAAAATCCTCTAAAACAATAAAAATGTTAAAAAACTCTAAGAACCTTTAAAGCCCCAAAAAACTCAAACCAAAACTATGAACACCAAAAAAGGACCAAAAAACATGAAAACCCCTAAAACCCTAAAAAATAATAAAAACTATAAAAAACCAAATAAAGCATAAAACTCGCTAAAAATGTTAAAAACCCTAAAAACTCAGATAAACCCCAAAAAACCAGAAAAACACCTAAAAACATATAAACAAAAAAAACTATAAAAACCATAAACCCACTAAACTATATAAACCCTTAAACCACTAAATACATAGAAAAATAATAATAACTTATAATCTCTAAAACTCAAAAAAAAAACTCCTAACAACCCAAAAGACTGAAAAATTAATAAAAACCCTAAAACCCTTACAAAACCATGAAAACTCTAAAACCCACAAAATCAATAAAAACCCTAAAAACATGATAAGTCATAAAAATTACAAAAAAATCCTAAAAACATATAAAACATAAAAAAATAAAAAACCTTTAAAACACCTTGAAGGAATAAAAACCCTAAAAATAATAAAAACCCTAAAAATAGTAAAAACCTGTATAACCACAAAAACTGTAAAACCCCTAAAAATGTTGAAAATGTTGAAAATTTCTAAAAAATAATAAAAAACCAAAAAACAAAAAAAAATGATACCCTAAAAACATAAAAATGCCCTTACAACACTAAAATCCCTAAAAACTAACCCCTAGAGACCCCTAGAAACCCCTCAAAATCCATAGAAAACCAAAATAACCTAAAATATCCTTAAAAGGGCCTAAAATACCTAAAAACATAAAAACTCATAAAATCCATGAGAAACACATAATACATAAAAAACTAAAAATCCATAAAATCTATAAAAACCCTAAAAACCCTAAAACCAGTGCATCCTCCAATAACCCTAAGAACCCCTACAAACATTAAAAAATAATCAAAACCCATAAAACAACTAAAAACTATAAAAACCACTGAAAATGAAAAATAATCAATAATAATAATAAAACACAAGACAACTAGAAACCTATAAAACCCCTTAAAATCCTTAGAAACCTAAAACAACTATATAAAATAAAAAATAGATAAAAATCCTTAAAATCATAAAAGAACCCTAAAACCCTAATGAAAATAATAAAAACCCATGTAATCCTTACAAAATTTTAGAACCCAAAAAAACACTAAGATATCACTATAAACTCTGAAAACCAAATAAGAATCTTAAAAATGTAAAAAATGTTATAAAACACAAAATACCTTAAAATACTGAAAAAATCAAAAAACTCCAAAAACCAAAAATATCCTTAAAACATTTAATACCCCTAAAACCCTAAAAACCCTTAAAACGTATCAAAATCCTAAAATCCATTAAAATACATAAAACCCATAAAAATAAAAAAAATAAAAAACTCCATGAAAACATAAAAAAATACTAATCCTAAGAAACCATGTAAACCATAAACCCCTAAAAATCATAAAAAACTAAAAACCCTAAAACCTTTAAAAATTTTAAAAACACTGAAAACACAAAAAATGTTCAAATTTTTTTCAAGAATATAAAAACCCTAAAAAAGAAAACATAAAACCCAGATAGACCATAGAAACACTAAACTGTAAAAATCCAAAAAAATATCCTAAGACTATAAAAGCCCACAAAGTCCAAAAAAACTATAAATAAACCCTCTAAACCATAAAATCCTAAAACTCCTTGAATACGTAAAAAACCCTAAAGACCCAAAAATACCCCGAAAACCATAAAAAACATATAACCCATAAAACCCCATTAATACTCTAAAAAGCCTTCAAACCCCTAAAAACATTAAAAACATTGAAAAACTATAAAAACACTAAAAACTCAAAAAAACCCTAAAACCACAAAAAAACCATACCAATTATGAAGACCCCATAAAACCCCTCAAAATCACTAAAAACCAAAAGACCTCTAAAAATAATAAAAGTACCAAAAATCCATAAAAACCCATAAAAACATAAAAACTGTTAAAAACCCTTAAAAACATCTGAAAACCATAAAGCCCCTAAAAACCTTATAAAACCCTAAAAGCCCATAAAACCATACAAATGCATTAAAAATTACAAAACCCTTTTAAAACCCTAAAACATTAAAAAGCTCTAAGTAAATTAATACCTTAAAAATAAAAATACTCTAAATCCCAAATCACCCAAAACCCCGAAAAACCCAAAACACCCAAAACTCCCAAAACCCCAAAAAACCCCTTGAAAAAAACTAAAAACCCTAAGATCCATAAAAACCAAAAAAACCCCCTAAATAATTCTTATAAATTCCCTAAAAATACTTTGAAACATAAAAACAATAAAGACCATGGAAAAATAATGAAAACCATAAAACACTGAAATCCTAAAAAAATCCATAATAACTATAAAATACACTGAAACCCCTAAAAAATCATAAGACCCCTAAAAACGTTTAAATTTTTATATCCCTTAAAACATAATAAACACAATAAAAACCCTAAAACACATTAGGCCATGAAAATCATTTAAACCTTTAAAGACCATAAAACCCTCAAAATACCTAAAATCCTCAAAACAAAAAAAAACCATAAAAATCCAAAAATACCCCAGAAAAATCCCTAAAAACATAAAAAAATATCATAAAACCTTGAAAATGGAATAGATATCGAACCACTACGAGTCACCTAAAAACTATAAACCCCCCAAATACTAAAATAACCCTAAATCCTCCAAAAACCATAAGAACAACTAAAAATTCTAAAACCACTTTAAATCTCTAAAACCGTTAAAAACTCAATATCACCTAAAAACCTCCAAAGTCTTTAAAAACTCATAAAAACCCCTAAAAATTATCACATCCCTGAAATCCCAAATAACTATAAAAATCACAAAAATTCCTAAAATTCCATGGAAACATAAAAAACCATAAAATTCATCAAAACCCCTCAAAACTATAAATCCCCAAATGATTGTAAGAAACACTAAATACCCATTGTGACCTTAAAACCCCACTTAAAACACTAAAACACCTTAAAACCCCAAAAAATTGTTAAAAATATGCTAAATACACTTAAAAAATCTCAAAAAAGTCAAAACCACTTAAAAACCCAAAATGAACCGAAAAACCTAAAAACCCAAAAATCCTAAAAATCCAAAAAACCTCTAAAACCCTAAAAATCCTAAAAAAAACTAAAAACACTAAAACCCCTTAAAATCATTAATATTGTTAAAAATCTCAAAAACAAAACTCTTAAAACTCAAAAAAAACCATGGAGCCCTAAGAATACTATAAAACCACTTAAAAACCATCATCACCATCAAAATTGAAAAACTATAAAATTGACATAAATACATAAAATTCCTAAAAAGCCCTAAAAATCACTAAAAACGTTAAAAACTCTAAAAAGACTTGCAAACCAAAAATACCCTTGAACCCCTTGCAAATAGAAAATACCCTAAAAACCCATAAAACCATAAAACACACTAAAAACTCTAAAAAACCATTGAAAGCCTAAAACGTTAAAAACCTATATAAATATGAAAACCCATGAAAACACAAAAAATCAGCAAAAACAAAAAGACCCTACAACCCTAAAAAACCTAAAAACCCAAAAAATCCTTAAAACCCCCCAAAACCCAAAAATCCATAAAACCCTAAAAATCCACAAAATCACTAAAAAATTAAAAACAATAAAAACTCTAAATAAGCTATAAAAATACATGAAAACATAAAAAACCCCCAAACCCTTGAAAACCCTAAAATACCTAAAAACCATTAAAATAATTAAATATCCATAAACCCTATAAACTACAAAAAACTATAAAATTTCTTATAAAACCTACAAAATTTGAAAATAAAAAAATATTAAAACTGTGAAAACCTAAAAAATCCATAAAAATACCATAAAAACCATGAAAAGATTTAAAAACCCTAAAAAAAAAAAAAAAATCAGAAAAACCTAAAAACCTTAAATATATATATAATATTTTCAAAACCAAAATTTTCCTAAAAAATACCTAACATTTATTGAAAAAAAAACTCATAAAAATTATAAAATCCATAAAAACACTTAAAAATATAAAACACCTAGAAACCCATAAAATACTTAAAAACCACTAAAAAATCTAAAAATCGTTCAAACCCCTAAATGAATTTATAACTATAAAAAACATTAAGAACCCTAAAAAACTAAAAAATCCCCCAAAATCACAATAATTCCATAAAAAACTTTCCACCCCCTAAAAACCCTGTCACGCCTAAAAACCATAAAAAACATTAACACCCCAAACCCTAAATACCCTAAAACCCCTAAAACCCATAAAAATCTTAAAAATTCTCTACAAATACTTAAGAATTTAAAAACCAATAAAATCCATGAAGGATCCATGTAAACCATATACCCCTAAAAACATTAAAATCCATAAAATCCAAAAAAAACCCCTAAAAACAGACTAAAAACTAAAAATCCCCTAAAATCCATAAAAATGTCAAAAAAATGTAAAAAACACAAAAAAACCCCTTAATGACACTAAAAAATGAAGAAAAGACCTAAAAACGAAATAGTACATAGAAAACATGAAAAACCTAAATAACCTAAAATTTATGAAAAAACCTTAAATACACTCAAAATCCCTATGTAAACTAAAAACCCTAAAAACCATAATAATCCCTAAAATTCCCTAAAAACATAAAAACCCAAATACCATAAAAATCATACAACCCCTAAAAACAATTAAATCCTAAAAATCAATAAAAATTATAAAAACCAAGACATTAAAATCCTTTAAAACCCATAGAAACATTAAAATCCCTAAAAACATAAAACCCTAGAAAACATAAAAAACCCGAAAAAACCAAAAGACCCAAAAACCCAAAAAACAATAAAAAATAATGAAAAATCAAAAACCCTAGAAATCATTCAAAGACTAACAATGTGGAAGAAAAATGAAAATATTAAATAGCCCTAAAATAGTAGAAAATTTAAAAAACCCTAAAATCCAAGAACATGGGCACATATAGAGAAAAACATTGAGTCCCCTAAAAACTATTAAAACAACCCTAAAAACCATTAATAACTCTAGAAACCCATAAAATCTAAAAAAATCTCTAAAAATTTCAATACCTCATAAACCCTTAAAAATGTTAGAAACATTAAAAATGTCTAAAAACCTTAAAAACATTAAAAAAATAATAAAAAAATACTAAAACCCCAAACCCTTGGAAAACAGTAAAAACCCAAAAGTCTAAAACCCCTCAAAATCCATAAAACCTAAAACCCTTATCAACCATAAAAATCCTAAAAAATCTCTAATAATCCCAAAAAATGTTAAAAACCTAAGAACCCTATAACACTCCTAAAAAAACCACTAAAACACTTTAACACCCTATAACCCCTTAGAATCCCAGAAAACCCACTAAAATCTATAAAACTGCTTATAACCGTAAAAAGTTTAGAAACTCTAAAAACCATATAAACTCTAAAAACATAAAAGAAACATATAACGCCAAAAATCATAAAAAGTATAAAACCCTAAAAACCCATAAAAGAACTCAATATCCATAAAAAACCCTAAAAACAACAAAATCCATAAAATCCCTAAAAATTACTAAAAACATAAAACCCCATAGAACCATGACCACATTAAAATTCATAAAAACCTCAAAAAAATAGAAAAAATATATAAAACCCAAAAAAACACTAAAACCCCTAAAAACCCTTAAAGCCCCTAAAAACAGAAAAAACACTAAAAAACTTTACCAACTCAAAAATTTAGAAATAAAACACTTAAACCCCAATTTATCTTAAAACCATGATAAACCCTAAAAACCCTAAAAACCCTAACAACCCTAAAAACCCTAAAAACACTGATAATCCCTTAAACCACTAAAAAACAGTAAAAATCCCTAAAATTACTAAACAGACCATAAAAACCACAAAAATCCATGAAAATCCTTCAAAATGTAAAAACCAGAAAAAATCGTTAAAACATCTTTAAACAACAAACCACTAAAACATTAAAATCCCAAAAACCTAAAAATAAAAAAAATGTATAAAACCATAAATCCCTTAAAAAAGGAATGCTCAAAAAACCATACAAACCCTGGAAAATTTCAAAAACCATTAAAAACCCAAAAATTCATTAAAACCCATCTATCCCCTAAAACCCTCAAAAATCCTAAAAAACCCCAAAAAACCTAAAAAAATTCATAAAACCTTATAAGAAATAAAAACCCTAAAAACTATAAAACCATAAAATCCCTAAAAATTACAAAAACATTAAAACCACTAAAAAACCTGAAAAACACATGAGAACGATACAATCCTAAGCGATCACTAAAACCCTATAAAAACCACTCTAACCACTAAAATAGTAAAAACCAATAATATCTATAAAAACCTATATAACCATTAAAATATTTTAAAAAAACATTAAAAACCCATGAAACCCAAAAGGCATAAAAACCGTAAATACACAAAAGACCCTAAAAATCATGAAAACCCCTTAAAACTCTAAAATACCCTGAAATCCAAAAAACACTCAAAATCCCTAAAAAGCACTAAGAACCATAAAAATCCAAAAAATCATTGAAAACATAAACACCCCAAAAAACCTTGAAAACCCCCTAAAACATATAAAACCCCAAAAAAACATAAGAACCTTAAAAAAACATAAAAACACTAAAATCAATGAAAACCTTTCAGTCCCTTGAAATATTTTTTAAAATGTAATCAGCTCAAAAAAAATGTTAAACCCCTAAATAAACTCAAAAAACCCAAAAACCAAAAAATCCCCCAAAATCCCTAAAAACCCTAAACCCCCTCGAAAACCCTTAAAAACCATCTAATAAATAAAACCCATAAAAATCACTAAAATACTAAAAATCCTTAACAAATCCATAAAAATGAAAAAAACCCATAAACCCATAAAAACCCATAAGTAGATGTTAAAACCCAACAAATCCATATAAAACCCAAAATACACTTAAAACCTTTTTAACCATAAAAAATGTTGAAAAATGTAAACCCCTAAAAAATAAAAAGAATATATAAAAAACCAAGATGACCTTAAAACCCACAATGAACCCTAAAAACCCTAAAAAATCTCTAAAATCCTAAAACCCACCAAAATCCATAAAAACCCTAAAAAATAAAATAAAATCCTTGGAAATTAAAAAAACCTAAAAACCATGGAAATCATATGAAAATTATTAAACTTCCTAGAAATATAAAAAACATTAATGGCCATTAAAAATCCTAAATAACCTCAAAAACTATAAAAAAACATAAAACCCTCTAAAAATGTTAAAAATGCTAAAGAACCATAAAAATCCTAAAAAACTCCAAGGAACCTTAAAACCCCCAAAAGAATTTAAACTACTGAAAACTATAAAATCCTTGAGGACCCATAAAAACCTTCAAATATATAAAGACCCTAAAACACTAAAATATATAAAAATTCAAAAAAAAAATCTCTGATAAAGTAAAATCATAAACCACCCCAAAACCCCTGAAAACCATAAAAAAATATTATAACCTTAAAAACCCCTAAAAAATTAAAACCTTAAAACCCATTAAAACTCTATAAACCCTTAAAACACTTAAAAACATTAAAAACTCTAAAAATATATAAAAACATAACAAACCCTAAGAACATAAATAGTCTATCAAACCCCCGAAAACCTATAAAATCCTCAAAATATCTAAAACGCTTAAAAACCATCACACCCAAAAAAATTATAAAAAAGTACTAAAAATCCTAAAATGTAAAATCCCATAAAATCACTGAAAAATTTCTTTCAGAATAATAAATACCCTAAAAGACCTTAACCCTCCCCCCCTAAAACCCATAAAAACCATACAAACCCACGAAAAACTCTAAAAACCCTTTCAAACACTAGAAAAACTAAAAAATTTAAAATACTATAAAAACCCATAAATATCCTAAAAACTCAAAAAAAAATCCGACAAAACTTGAATACCCCTTAAAACCACGAAAACCTATAAAATCACTCAAAATCATTAAAACCCTTAAAAACCCTAAAAACCATAAAAATCCAAAACATCACTAAAAATCCTTAAAACATATAAAACCCTAATACACTATATAAGATCTAAAAACCATAAAACCCTTCAAAACAAAGAAACCCATAAAAACCCATAAAAACGCTAAAAAACCCTAAAATGCACAAACCCTCAAAACCCATAAAAAATGTAAAAATTCTATAAAAAACCTTGAAAACTCTAACAAACTCAAAAAAAAAAACAAAAGGACGTTGAAAAACACTAAAAATATTGAAAACCCATAAAAACCCACATAAATTCCTAAACACCCTAGACACCCTAAAACCCATAAAATTCCTAAAAAATTGGTAATAATCCCTAAAAACTTAAAAAAACCTTGAAAACTATGAAAAAACCCCTAAAAACCATAAAACCATTAAAATTCATAAAATACCCTAAAACCCATAATAATGATAAAACCACTAAAAATCTATAACTCTTCAAAACCCTAATACCAATAAAACACTAAAAATACATTATACACTAAAAACTCAAAAAATACTTAAAACCCGAAAATACCAAAAAAACATTGAAAAACCCTAAAAACCTTGAAAACACAAAACCCCCAAAATACCTAAAACCCCAAAAAACCTAAAAACCATAAAAATCAAAAAGAATCCCAAAACAAACCCTGAAATCCCTGAAATCCCTCTAAAAACCATACAACCATAAAAACCCATAAAAACCTACAACCACTAAAAAATCAAAATCCCCATAAAATTTTAAAAAATCATAATGAACAGAAAATGATAAAAAAATCATAAAACTAAAAACCCAAAAGACCCTAAAACCCTTAAAAAACACATAAAATAATTAAAAACCCAAAAATACCATAAAAACCCTCAAAATACATGAAAACTCTAAAAACCATAAAACTAAAAAATCCTTATAAAACAAAATAAAATGTAAAAAAATAGAAAACCATGAAAAATCCCCTAAAACCATAAAAATCTCTAAAACCATTAAACAGATAAAACCCTCCTTAAAAAACCCAAAACCCACTAAAAATATTATCAACCCATTAGCTTCTAAAAAAGGTTTGAAAACTATAAAAAATATAATAACATGAGAAAAAGTTAACCCCCCCCCCCCAAAAAAACCAAAAATACCCAAAAAAACCATAAAAATGCTAAATACCTGAAAACCCCTAAAACCACTCAAAATCCCTTAAAACACTAAAAACACTAAAAACACTAAAAACCATAAAAATCCAAAAAAATACATGAATAGATAAAAAAACCCTAAAAAAATTGAAAACCTCATGAATACAATAAAAACCCCTAAAACATTAAAAACCATAAAACCCTATAAACCCACTATCAACTCCAAACCCACTTAAAACACCTAAAAATATTTAAAAATTCATAAAATCACATAAATCCCTAAAACCCTAAAAAAACCTATAACCCAAAAGACCCAAAAAACACATAAATACAAAAAACCATAAAATCCTCACAACCATAAAAACCCTCAATATCCCTAAAAACCCCTAAAACACTAAAAACCATAAAAATCCTTAAAAATTCATAAAAACTCATGGAAAACGTAAAAAATAACGAAAAATAGTTAAAAACCACTTAAAAATAATTATAACCCCTAAAACACATAAAAAATTCAAAATCCCCATAAAAATGACACTAAAAATAATAAAATCCATTTAAAAAAATAAAAATATTAAAAACTATAAAAACTGTTTAGAACCCAATAAAACTAAAAACATGAAATTAAATAAGACCCCAAAATATTGAAAACCTTGATAAATATAAAAACAATTAAACCCCCTAAAAATGGTAAATATGTTAAAAAACTATAAAAATATGTAAAAACCCTAAAAACTAAAAAAATAGAAAAAAACCTTATAAACCATTAAAAGCTAAAATGATATTAAAACCCCTAAAAGTCCATAGAACCCAAAATATACACTAAAAAATATAAAATCACTAAAAATATTAAAAAATATAGAAAATAATTAAAACACCTAAAAATTCATGAAAAATCATAAAACCCCAAAAAATACACAAAAACCCTAAAAACCCGTCAAACCTAAAAAACTGTAAAAAAACCCTAAAACCATCAAAATTTCTAAAACCCATAAAAACCCTAAAACACATAAAAATCCTGAAACCCCTAAAATATAGGGAAAAATATAAAACTATATGAACACTAAAACCCATAAGAACCCATGAATATTTTTACAAACATTGGAACCTATAAAAACCTTAACAAACTAATAAAAAATATATAACCCCTTAAAACCCCAATTTTTTTTAATAAAACTATAAAAATATTAAAAACCATAAAAAACATAAAAAATGACAAAAAAAACCCAAAAAGACACTAAAAACCATGAAACCACCTAAAAACTTTAAATACACTAAAAACCGTCATAATCCCTAAAAACCTAAAAACCCATAAAACCATAAAAATCATAAATAATCCTTAAAAAGCAATGAAAATTTAAAAAACACTAAAAATCCTAAAAATCCCTTGATAACCATAAATCCCCCTAGAAACCTTAAAAACCACTAAACCCAATAAAAACCATAAAGACCCACTAATAACTCAAAAGACACTAAAAAAAATTAAAAAAAATTATAAACCCTCTAAAAACAATTAAAATCCTAAAAACTAATAAGAAACCCTAAAAACCAAATAAAGTACCTAAAAGACCAAAAAACCATAAAAACCATGAAAACCCCTAAATACCTAAAAATACATCAAAACTCTAAAAACACAATAAAACCAGGAAAATCCTAAAAACCCATAAATATATAAAAACCCCTAAAAAACTTAAAACCTCTAAATTCGATATAAATTCCTAAAAACCATAAAGAAATTAAATACGCTCAAAATCTCTAAAACCCAAAAAACAAAAAAAACCAAAAAATCCAACCAAATCCCTTGAAATACCTTTATATTTAAAATCCCAAAAAGACCCACAAAACCATCTAAAACTATTAAAGCCCTGAAAAACCTTCAAACCCATAACATTCTATAAAACCCACTAAAAACCCTAAAAACCCTAAAACCCCCTAAAAAGGGAAAAACAATAAAACCATAAAAAACTCAGAAAAAAAACATTATAACCCAAAAAGATAATAAAATACCTGTAGGCCCCTAAAAATGATGAAAACTATTAAAAATCCCCGAAAACTCCAAAAAACATGGAAAATCACAAAAAAAAAATCTAAAAAAGATTAAAATTTTATAAAATCCAAAAATATCCTTGAAAAGTCAAAAAAAAAACAAAAAACCCTTAAAACCCCCTTATAACTAAATAATCCTTAAAAACTAAGAAATACCCAAAATACCCAAAGAAACACAAAAACCCACTAAAAAAATCTAAAAACCCATTAAATATCTAAAAACATAAAAAATGAATAACCCTTAAATCCTAAAAAATCAAAAATACCGCTAAAAACAAATAAATACACTATAAACCCAATAAACCCTAAAAACCATAAAACCCCCTAAAAACACCTAAAACCGCTCACATTACGAAAAAATACAATAAACCCGAAAAACCATAAATATCCTAAAAATTCCATAAAAATCCTTGAAAATTGAAAAACACTAAAAAAATTGAAAAACCCTAGAAAACCATAAATCACGAAAATGAAAAAATACCCTAAAATCATTGAAAACCCTTCATTCCCTTGAAATATTTTTGAAAATGTAGTTAGCTCAAACAAATGTTAAACCCTAAATAAACTCAAAAAACCCAATAACCCAAAAATCCCCAAAAATCCATAAAAACCCTAAACCCCCATGAAAACCCTTAAGACCCATCAAATATTGAAAACCCAAAAAAATCCTAAAAATCCTAAAAATCCTTAACAAATTCATAAAAATGAAAAAACCCATAAACCCCTAAAACCCGTTAAAACCCATAAGTATATGTTAAAACCCAACAAATCCATATAAAACAAAAAAAAACTTAAAACCTTTTTAACCATAAATAATGTTGAAAAATGTAAACCCCTAAAAAATAAAAAGAATATCTAAAAAACCAAGATGACCTTAAAACCCACAATGAACCCTAAAAACCCCAAAAAATCTCTAAAATACTAAAAACCCCACAAAATCTATAAAAACCCTAAAAAATCAAAAAATTCCTTGGAAATGTAAAAAAACCTAAAAACCATGAAAATCATATGAAAATTATTAAACTTCCTAGAAATATAAAAAACATTAATGGCCAATAAAAATCTTAAACAACCTCAAAAACTCTAAAAACCCTTAAAACACTCTAAAATTGTTAAAAACGCTAAAGAAACATAAATATCCTAAAAAAACTCCAAGGAACCTTTAAAACCCCAAAAGAATCTAAACTACTAAAAACTATAAAATCCTTGAGAACCCATTAAAACCCTAAAATATATAAGAACCCTAAAACCCTAAAATATATAAAAATTCAAAAATAATCTCAGATAATGTAAAATCATAAACCACCCTGAAAACCCCTGAAAACCATAAAAAATATAAAAACCTTATAAACCCCTAAAACATATAAAACCTTAAAACCCACTAAAACTCTATAAACACTTAAAACACTTAAAAACATTAAAAACTATAAAAATATATAAAAACATAACAAACCCTAAAAAAAATAAATAGTCTATCAAACCCCAGAAAATCCCTAAAATCTTGAAAATATCTAAATGGCA
Source organism: Viscum album (assembly GCA_963277665.1). Classification (NCBI taxonomy): domain Eukaryota; kingdom Viridiplantae; phylum Streptophyta; class Magnoliopsida; order Santalales; family Viscaceae; genus Viscum; species Viscum album. The sequence continues at coordinate 1,009,462,340 of OY728141.1, read as the reverse complement.
TTAAAACCATCACACCCAAAAAAATTATAAAAAAGAACTAAAAACCCTAAAAATGTAAAATCCCATAAAATGACTAAAAAAACTCCTTCATAATAATTAATACCCTAAAGGACCTAACCCCCTCCTAAAACCCATAAAAACCTTACAAACCCACAAAAAAATCTAAAAACCCTTTCAACCACTAGAAACATTAAAAATGTTAAAATACTCTAAAAACCCGTAAATATCCTAAAAACTTAAAAAAAATCCTGCAAAACTTGAATACCCCTAAATACCAAGAAAACCCATAAAATCCATGAAAAATCCCTAAAACCCTTAAAAACCCTAAAAACCATAAAAATCCAAAATGTCACTAAAAATCCTTAAAACATAGAAAACTCTATTACACTATAAAATATCTAAAAACCATAAAAACCATCAAAACAAAGAAACCCATAAAACCTCATAAAAACTCTAAAAACACTTAAAATGCACAAAACCTTCAAAACCCCTAAAAATGTAAAAATTCTATAAAAAACATCGAAAACTCTAACAAACTCAAAAAACCAAAAGGACGTTGAAAAACCCTAAAAATCATGAAAACCCATAAAAACCCACAAAAAAATCCTAAACATCCTAAACACCCTAAAACCCATAAAAATCCTAAAAAATTGGTAATAATCCCTAAAAACATAAAAAACCTTGAAAACTAGGAAAACCCCCTAAAAACCATAAACCCAATAAAATTCATGAAATACCCTAAAACCCATAATAACGATAAAACCACTAACAATCTAAAATATATCAAAACCCTAAAACAATTAAAACACTAAAAATCCATTATACTCTAAAAACTAAAAAAATCCTTAATACCCTAAAAACATTGAAATACCCTAAAATCCTTGAAATAAATAAAACCCCCAAAATACAAAACACCCCAAAAAACCTAAAAATCATAAAAATCCAAAATATTCCCTAAAAACATATAAAACCCTAAAATCCCTAAAATCACTGTAAAAACCATAAAACCCTAAAACCCATAAAAACCTAAAAACCACGAAATACTCAAAATCCACTTAAAAATTTAATAAATCATAATGAACACAAAATAATAAAAAATCATAAAACTAAAAAACCAAACAGACCCTAAAAACCATGAAAAACACATAAAACCAATAAAACCCCAAAAATACCATAAAAACCCTCAAAATACCTTAAAACTCTAAAAACTGTAAAACTAAAAAACCCTTAAAAACAATAAAAATGTAAAAAAATAGAAACCCATAAAAAATACCCTAAAACCATAAAAATATCTAAAACCATTAAACAGCTAAAACCCTCCATAAAAATCCAAAAACCCACTAAAAATATTATCAACCCATTAGATTCCAAAAATGGTTTGAAAACTATAAAAAATATAAAAACATGAGAAAAATTTAACCCCCCCCCCTAAAAACCAAAAATACCCAAAAACCCCTAAAAATTTAAAAACCTAAAAACCCCTAAAACCACTGAAAATCCCTTAAAACACAAAAAACACTAAAAACCATAAAAATCCAAAAATAAATCCATGAAAACATAAAAAATCCCTAAAAAACTTGAAAACCCCATGAAAACCATAAAACCCCCTAAAACATTAAAAACCATAAAACCCATGAAACCTTAAAAACCCACTATCAACTCCAAACCCCATTAAGCACCTAAAAATATTTAAAAACCCCTAAAATCCATTAAAACCCTAAAACCACAAAACCCCCTATAACCCAAAAGACCCAAAAAAACACATTAAAACTAAAAACCCTAAAAACCTCACAACCATAAAAACATTCAATATCCCTAAAACCCCTAAAACACAAAAAACAATAAAAATCCTTAAAATTTCATAAAAACTCATGGAAAACGTATAAAATAACAAAAAATAGTTAAAACCCCTTAAAAATAGTTATAACTCCTAAAAGAAATAAAAAATTCAAAACCCCCATAAAAATAACACTAAAAATAATAAAAACCATTTAAAACAATAAAAATGTTAAAAACTATAAAAACTGTTTAAAACCTTAAAAAACTAAAAACATGAAAATAAAAAAGACCGAAAAATATTGAAAACCTTTAAAAAATCTAAAAACAATTAAAACCAAACAAAATCCCTATTAACCTAACAACCCTAAAAACTATAATAATTCCAAAAAACCTTAAAAATCCCAAAAAAATGTAAAAAACCCAAAAATCCCTGAAAACCCATGAAAACTGAAAGACAAAAAAACCCTAAAACCTCACAAAAATACAAAAACCCGTAAACCCCCTAAAAATGTTTAAAATGTTATAAAACAATAAAAATATGTAAAAACCCTAAAAACTAAAAAAATAGAAAAAAGAATCTTAAAACCATTACAAGCTGAAATAATGTTAAAATCCCAAAAACTCCATAGAACCCAAAAAATCTACTAAAAAATATAAAATCACTAAAAATATTCAAAATATAGAAAATAATAAAAACACCTAAAAATTCATGAAAATTCACAAAACCCTAAAAATACCCAAAAACCCTGAAAACCCGTCAAACCTTAAAAACCCTAAAAAAACCAAAAACCCTCAAAACTTCTAAAACCCTATAAAACCCTAAAAGACATAAAAATCCTAAAACCCGTAAAATATAGAGAAACAAATAAAACACTAGGAACCCTAAAACCCATAAGAACCCATGAAAATCCTTAAAAACATTGGAACCTATAAAAACCATAACAAACTAATAAAAAATATATAACCCCTTAAAACCCCCAATTTTTTAATAAATCTCAAAAAATATTAAAAACCATAAAAAACAAAAAAAATGACCCAAAACCCAAAAAGACAATAAAAACCTTGAAACCCCCTAAAAACCTGAAATACACTAAAACCGTCAAAATCCCTAAAAAAACCTAAAAACCCATAAAACCCTAAAAATAATAAATAATCCTTAAAAATCCAAGAAAATTTAAAAAACACTAAAAGTACTAAAAAGCCCATGATAACCATAAAACCCCCTAGAAACCTTAAAAAACCTAAAACCCATAACAACCATAAAGTCCCACTAATAACTAAAAAAACCTAAAAACAATTAAAAACATTAAAACACCTCTAAAAACAATTAAAACGATAAAAAATTATAAGAAACCCTAAAAACCAAATAAAGTACCTAAAATACCTAAAAACCATAAAAACCATGAAAACCCCTAAATACCTAGAAAAACATCAAAACACTAAAAACACAAAAACCCAAGAAAATCCTAAAAACCCATAAATATATGAAACCCCTAAAAACATTTAAAACCTCTTAATTAAATAGAAATCCTTAAAAACCATAAAGAAACTAAATACCCTCAAAATCTCTAAATCTCAAAAATCCAAAAAAACCAAAAAATACAAAATAATCCCAAAAAATACCTTTAAATTTAAAAACCCAAAAAAACCCACAAAACCCTCTAAAATCATTAAAGCCCTGAAAAACCTTAAAACCAAACTCTACAACCCCTTAAACCCCCCTAAAAAGGGTAGAAAATAATAAAACCATAAAAAACTCAAAAAAAAAACATTATAACTCCAAAAGATAATAAAATACCTGTAGGGCCCTAAAAATGATGAAAACCACTGAACACCCCTTAAAACTCCTAAATACATAGAAAATCAAAAAAAAACTCTAAAAATTATTAAAATTTTATAAAATCCCCAAAATATCCCTGAAAACTCAAAAAACCCAAAAAACCCCCTAAAAACATAATAATCCTTAAAAACTAAAAAAATACACAAAATACCCAAAGAAACACAAAAAACCACTAAAAAATCTAAAAAACCATTAATCCTTTAAAAAAAATGATTGACCCTTAAAACCTAAAAAAATCAAAAATACCCCTTAAAACCCAAAAATACACTAAAATCCCAAAAAAACCCTAAAAATCATAAAACCCCCTAAAAACACCTAAAACCTCTCACATTACGAAAATATAAAATAAACCCTATAAACCATAAAAATAATAAAAATTCTGTAAAAATCCTTGAAATTTGAAAAACACTAAAAAATTTGAAAAAACCAGAGATAAACATAAATCATAAAAATGAATAAATACCCAAAACCCACTAAAAAATATATAAAAACATAATACCCCTAAAAACCCCTAAAAACACAAAAATATCATAAAAATAATAAAATCCATTAAACCCATAAAGAACTTTGAAAACACCAAAAACTCAAATAATCCTTAAAAACACAAAAAATGACTAAGAACCATAAAAATCATAAAAGCATAAAAATCCCTGAAAACATAAAAACCCTAAAAACCTGAAAAAACCCTAAAAACCAGAAAAAATTGTTAGAAACCATGAAAACCCTCAAATCACACTACAGAATCTAAACCCCCTTAAATACCATTAAATGAAAAAAACTCTAAAACCCATTAAATCCCTTGAAAACACAAAACAAACCCAAAAAACTGAAAACACACAAAAAACCCTAAAAAACCTTGAATGCACTAAAAATCCCTAAAAAAATCCTAAACACCTCTAAATCCCTAAAATGCTAAAACCCCTATAATTTATATGATTTTTTAAAATCCCTAAAAATCCTTGAAAATATAATAAACACTAAAAATCATTAAAAACATTAAAAACCATAAAAGCCCAAAAATCCATAAAAACCATAATAACCAATAAAACCCCAAAACCCTCACCAAAAACTCTAAAAACCCCTTAAACTCCCAAAAACTATTAACATACTCAAAAAACATTAAACCACATAAGAACTCAAAAAAACCCTAAATCCCATGAAATCCCAAAAAACCCTCAGAAACCCTAAAAACTGTCAAAATCTATAATAACCGTAACATACCCTAAACCCCATAAAATCATAATAAAGCCCTAAAAATCCATTAAAACATAAAAAAATTATAAATACCCTAATAAACTTTGGAAATAATAAAAAATCATAAAAACCTTCAAAATCTTAAAACCCCATAAAATCCCTAAAATCCCACTAAAATCATTTAAAACCCTTAAAGACACTAAAAATGTTAAGAAACATTAAAAACCATAAAAAACATAAAAAATCAAAACAAAAAAAATCCAAATAGTCTCTAAAACATTAAAAACCTTAAATACCCTAGAACGCCCCAAGAAACCATCAAAATCCGTAAAACCCTTAACACCCCAAAAACATTGAAAATCATAAACATCCCTAAAAATCCCTAATATATATATATATATATATATATATATATATATATATAAACCTAGAAAGCCCCCTAAAACAGATAAATATCTATAAAACCATTAAAATCCTTAAAAACAAATGAAAACCCTAAAAACCACTAAAACCTCCCAAACCCTTTAAAACCCATAAAATTTAAAAACATTCAAAACACCATAAAATATAGAAAAGTCAAAAAAGCTCATAAACCAAAAAAAATGCAAAAAACGGTAAGAACCCTTAAACCTGTATAAACCCATGAAAACCCCTAAATGTACAAAAAATCTCCAAAACCCTAAAAACATAAAAATTCAAATAAACCTCTAAAAATTATAGAAAACATTAAAATCCCTAAAAACCCTGAAAATCCCTTAAAACATAAAAGAATATAAAACACTTAAAAACCCTTAAAACCCCATAAAAACCCCAAAAACCACTGAAATATTTAAAAAACATAAGAATCTTAAAACATTAAAATCAATAGAAACTCTAAAAAACATTAAAAACAGTAAAAAATCAAAAAAATTATAACACCAAAAACTCCATAATAATTGAAAACACCCAAAACTCTAAAACCTTGAAAACCCCTCAAAATCCAATAAACCCCAAGAAACAAAAAAAAACAATAAAAATACAAAAAATTCCATAAAATCTCCTAAAACGAATTCAACCCCAAAAACCCAAAGAACCTTAAAAACACTAAAAACCTTAAACACCCCCCAAACACTAAAAAATCAATCAAAACTATAAAACTTCATTAAACCCATAAAAAATTAAAAAACTATTAAAAAAATAAATCCCCTAAAAAGTAAAAAAATACCTTAAATCCAAAACGACCGTAAATACCCTAAAAGACCCTAAAAACCAGAAAAATACTAAAACCCCTAAAAACACTCAAATACTTCAAAATACCAAAAAACCTAAAAATAGCTAAAAAGTTTAAAAATAATAAGAATCCAAAAAAATTCCTAGAAAAGTAAAATACCCTAAAAACATGAAAACCATAAAATACCTAAAAATCATAAAAACATTAAAAACCATATGTAATCATGAAAAACTCTAAAAACAGATAAAATCAGTATAAATTTTAAAATATTTAAAAAATATTTAAAACCTGGAAAACTAAAAATACTCTAAAAAAAGTCATAAAAATCATCAAACCCCAAAAAACCAAAAAATCATAAAAAATGTAAAAAAATCCACAAAAATCCTTGGAAACCCAAAAACCCCTAAAAACACTAAAAACCCACCTAAAAACCATAAAAACTATAAAACTTTTTGAAAACCCATAAAAACCCAAAAAACCAACTAAAAACTATAAAATGTCTCTAAACCCATAAAATGTTAAAGAAATTGTAAAATAGATTTAAAACACTATGAAATTAAAAAAACACTAAAATCCCCCAAAAAAACATAAAACGACAAAAAATAACATGAAACCCCAAAAAACAATGAAACACCCTGAAAACCTTTTAATCCCTAAAAACCATAAAACACTAAAATCCATAAAAATATGAAAACTTCCTTTAAATTCATAAAAATTTAAAAAATCCCTATAAATAGAAAAAACCCTAAAAATTTTAAATAACAAAACCCCATAAAAACCCTAAAAGCACCTAAAAACTATAAAAAACCATAATATCCCTAAATATGTTAAAATGGTATAAAAACCATAAAAATCCTAAACAACTCATAAAACTCCAAAAGCCAAAAAAAAACCAAAAAACACAAAAAATAATAAAACCCCTAAAAACCTTGAAAATCCTTAAAAATCCTCAAAATCATGAATACCCGTAAAAAACATAAAACCCATAAAATATAAATAATTCATTAAAAATCCCTGAACAAATAATAATCTATAAAAACTATTTAAAAACACTAAAAACCATAAAATCATATGAAACCCATTAAATCCCTAAAAACCAACAAAACATTAAAAACTAATAGAATTATTAAAATCCATAAAACACCTAAAAACATTAAAACATATTAAAAAACATTAAAATCTTAGAAAAAATTATAAAATCCCAAACATTCCCTAAAAGGCCTAAAAATCTCAAAATCCCTACAACCCTAGAAACCCTAAAAACCCTTAAAATATAAAAATGACATAAATCCCTAAAACACAAAAAATACTAAAAACCATTAAACCCCCCTAAAAACAATTAAATCCATAAATTTATTAAAAACCCGAAAAATCAATAAAACCCCTAAAACCACTAAAAAGTCTAAAACCCTTAAAATATCTAGATAAATTAAAATACTCTAAAAACCATAAAAAAACCCCAAAAACTCCAAAAATGACCCCAAAATCATGAAAACCACTAAAAAGAAAAACCCATTAAAATCCCAAAAAATATCTAAAATCACAAAAAACCAAAAAACCCAAAACCATAAAAATCATAAAAAACCTTAAAATCGCTAAAAACATAAAAAAATTAAAATCCCTTAAAAACCCCCACAGACCGATAATAATTCCTAAAAACCATAAAACCCCTAAAAATCCATAAAAACCAGAAAAACACTAAAAACTAAAAAAACCATTAAAACCCATAAAAATATTTAAAAAATATAAAAACCTTCGAACCCATAAAAAACCCCAAAAATGATAAAAACTCAATAATAACAAAAAACCCAAAACATATAAAATCCATAAAAATGATGAAAATTGCTAAAAACCATAAAATTTATAAAATAACTAAAAACTGTAAAAACCACTAAAAACCTAAAAAATCATTAAAAATACCTAAAAAAGGTAAAAAAAATCCTAAATACTTTGAATCCCCCTATCACCATAAAACTATTAAAATCCTAAACCCCCCTAAAACCCTATAAAAACACTTTAAGAAACAACTACAACTCTAAGAACCTTTATAACAATTAAAAATATTAAAAAATCCAGAAACCCTTAAAACCCCAAAAAACTCAAAAGATACCCAAATTACCAGAAGCCCCTAAAAACACATAAAATAATAAAAAACCCATTAAAACGACGAAATACTGTTGAATCCCCCAAAAATCCCTAAAATAATTAAATTCCCATGAATTTATAAAAATCATAAAAAACTCTAAAAAAACAGAAAACGAAAAAACCCTAAAACAATAAAAAAACCATTGAAACCCATAGAAACACTTAAAAACCATTAAAAACCCAAAAAATATTAAAACCCATAACAACTGTAAAACCAATAAAAACTCTAAAAACCCTAAAATTCGTAATAATGTAAAAACCTCTAAAAACCTTAAAAACAATAAAAATAAAAAAACCACTAAAACGGAACAACTACATAAAAACCCTAAAAACCCTAAAAACCCTAAAAGAAACATAAAACCCCATAAAAAGTATAAAACCATTCAAATTCCCTGAAAATAAAAAAATCCATTAAAATCCAAAAAAATTATAAAATCTATAAAAAAAACCCCAAAAAACCCGTAGAAAACACATGAAATCCATAAAAACCCTAAAACCATAAATATCCATAAGAACCCTAAAAATCATTAAAAACCCACTAAAACTCGAAAAACATGAAAACCATAAAATTCAAAAGCCTCTAAAAACCCTTAAAACCAGCAAAAACTGGAAAAAAACACATGAATCCAAAATATTTAATGAAAATATTAAAAATATAAAACTCCACAAATCCCAAAAATCAATAAATCCCCCCAAAATCCTTAGAAATAAAAAAACAAAAAATCCATAAAATTTGAAAAAAAAGAAATAAAATATCTGACAACTTAAAACCCCTAAACCCCCTAAAAACCCCTAAAAACAAAAAAAAACCCTGAAAAACTATAAAAATCCTTAAGAACCAATAATAACCTAAATAACCAAAAAAACATTAAAAACTTTTAAAAACCCTAAAAATGGTTTAAAAACTCTAAAAACCTTCAAAACCCTAAAACCCCAAAAAAATCCTCAAAACCCAAAATACCAAAAAAAACCTAAAATCCCTACAACCCCAAAAAACCTAAAAACATTAAAAACCCTTAAACCCTTAATAATCATAAAAATTATAAAAATCATAAAACCTTAAAAATATATAAAAACATAAAAACCCAGAAAAAACCTCAAAACCCCTGAAAACCTTAAAACCTTAATAAACCATAAAAATAGAAAAACAAAAAAACCATAAAAACAAGATAAAAACTAAAAAACTTCTAAAAACACTAATAGACATTAAATCCCCAAAAAACTAATATAATGCAAAAAACATAAAAAACCTAAAAATTCAAATTATACCAAAACCCAAGAAGACCTTAAAACCCTAAAAATTTCTAAAACCCCTAAAAACCCTATAACCCCTAAAACATTAAAAAAATCTAAATAAAATAAAAAACCTAATAAATTACTAAAATCACATAAAATTTAAAAACACTAAAAATTCATAAATCCCCATAAAAACCATAAAATATTCTAAAACACATTAAAACCCAAAAACCCATAAAACCATAAACTACTAAAAACTATATAAACTCACAAACCCAAAAAAATGATAGAAAAACTAAAAAACATAAAACCAAAAATATCCAAACCCCCCTAATGACCAAAAAAAGACCTTATAAACCCTGGGAGCCCCAAAAACATCATAAAAAACAAAAAACACTAAAAAATCTAAAAATCCATGAATATCCATAAAAACCATAAAAAAAATAAAAAATGACTAAAAATTATGAAAACATAAAAACCCCTAAAACCTTTAAAAACCCATGAAAACCATAAAACCACTAAAACCCCATAAAACCCATTAAATCCCACTGAAAATTGTAAAAATCCTTAAAAACCAAAAAAATGAAAATAATCTAAATCATTAAAACACTAAGAAACTAAAAGAATCACTAAAAACACAAAAAATGCTAAAATCGTGAAAAACACTAAAATCTCGTAAAACCTGAAAACCCCTAAAACCCCTTAAAATCACCAAAACCCTATTGAACCCTAAAAACTACAGAAATTATAATAATTCGTAAAAGTACCTGAAAATGTAAAACACCCAAAAATACTTTAAAACACCCAAAAATCTTAAAAACCACTAAAAAACATAAAAACCCTAAAACCACTCATGACTCTAAAACTCGTAAAACCCCTAAAGATATCAAAAATGTTAAAACGCTTTAAAATCATAAAGATCCTAATATCTTAGAAAACCAACTAAAACCCCAAAAAGACAATAAAAACCCTAAAACCCACTAAAAACAATGAGAAAACTCAAAACCCTCAAATTCGTTAAAATCTAAAAATCCCTAAATATCCAAAAATTCTAAAAAATCTATAAAATTCATTGAATAAATAAAAACCCCAAAAACTATGAAAACCCATTAGAAACCATAAAATCTTCTAAAACCATAAATCCCCATAAAACCCCAGAAAAAACCTAAACCCATTAATAATATAAAAACCATTAAAACACAGAAAAACATTGAAAAACAATAAAAAACTTTAGAAACCTAAAAAACACAAAAATCCATCGAAGCCCAAATGATGTTAAAACCTTGAAAACCTTTAAAAATATCTAAACCCTTCAAAAACCCCAAAACCCTAAATAACCATAAAACCCATAAATATTATAAAAAATTCTTAAAATTCCATGATAATGTAAAAACCCCTAAAACGTTAAAGACCCCTAAAAAATTAAACATCCTTAAATACCTAAAACCATATAAAATATCATAAAAACTAAAAAACCCAAAAAGAATCTAAAAAACCTAAAAACTACAAAACCCCATATAATCACTAAACCCCCTCAAAATCCCTAAAAAACCCTAAACCCCCCCCCCCCAAAAAAACCCTTAAAACCCATCAAATAACTAAAACCCGTTAAAATTATTAAAATCCTAAAAATCCTTAACAAATACATATAAATGAAAAAACACATAAACCCATAAAATCCATAAAAACCCATAAGTAGATGTTAAAACCCAAAAAATCTATATAAAACACAAAAAACACTTAAAACCTTTTTAACCATAAAAATTGTTGAAAAATGTAAACCCCTAAAAAATCAAAAGATTATCTAAAAAACCAAGATGACCTTAAAACCGACAATGAACACTAGAAACACTAAAAATCACTAAAAACCAAAAATAAATCTCTAAAATCCTAAAAACCCCCCAAAATCCATAAAAACCCTAAAAATCAAAAAATGGATTGGAAATTTAAAAAACCTAAAAACCATGAAAATCATATGAAAATTATTAAACTTCCTAGAAATATAAAAAACATTAATGGCCAATAAAAATCCTAAATAACCTCAAAAACTCTAAAAACCCATAAAACCCTCTAAAAATGTTAAAAACACTAAAGAACCATAAAAATCCTAAAAAACTCGAAGGAACCTTAAAAACCCCTAAAGAATATAAAATACTAAAAACTATAAAATTCTTGAGACCCCATAAAAACCCTCAAATATATAAGAACCCTAAAACCCTAAAATATATAAAAATTAAAAAAAAATCTCTGATAAAGTAAAATCATAAACCACCCCATAAACCCCTGAAAACCATAAAAAAATATAAGAACCTTAAAAACACCTAAAGAATATAAAACCTTAAAACCCACTAAAACTCTATAAACACTTAAAACACTTAAAAACATTAAAAACTATAAAAATATATAAAAATATAACTAACTCTAGAACATAAATAGTCTATCAAACGCTAGAAAATCCCTAAAATGCTCAAAATATCTAAAACGCATAAAAACCATCACACCCAAAAAAATTATAAAAAAGAACTAAAACCCTAAAAATTTAAAATCCCATAAAATCACCGAAAATGTTCCTTCAGAATAATAAATAACCAAAAAAACCTTAACCCCTCCCCCCCTCCTAAAACCCATAAAAACCTTAAAAACCCACAAAAACTATAAAAACACTTTCAACCACTAGAAACATTAAAAATGTTAAAATACTCTAAAAACTCGTAAATATCCTAAAAAATCAAAAAAAAATCTTGCAATACTTGAATGCCCCTTAAAACCTAGAAAACCCATAAAATACCTCAAAATCCCTAAAACCCTTAAAAACCATAAAAACAATAAAAAACTAAAACGTCACTAAAAATCCATAAAACATAGAAAACCCTAATACACTATAAAAGATCTAAAAACCATAAAACCTATCAAAACAATGATACCCTTAAAACCCCATAAAAACCCTAAAAACCCCTAAAATGCACAAAACCCTCAAAACCCCTATAATGTAAAAATTCTACAAAAAACTATGAAAACTCTAACAAACTCAAAAAACCCGAAGGACGTTGAAAAACACTAAAAATCTTGAAACACCATAAAACCCACAAAAATTCCTAAACATCCTAGACACCTTAAAACCCTTAAAAATCATAAAAAATTGGTAATAATCCCTAAAAACATAAAAAACCCATGAAAACTATAAAAAACCCCCTAAAAACCATAAAAACAATAAATTTCATAAAATTCCCTAAAACCCATAATAACGATAAAAACACTAAAAATCTAAAACACTTCAAAACCCTAAAGCAATTAAAACACTAAAAATTCATTATACTCTAAAAACTCAAAAAATCCTTAAAACCCCAAAATACCATAAAAAAAGCAAAAACCCTAAAAACCTTGAAAACACTAAAACTCCCAAAATACCTTAAACACCAAAAAACCTAAAAACCATAAAAATCCAAAAAAAATCCCAAAAAACATATAAAACCATAAAATCCATGAAATCCCCGTAAAAAAAATAAAACCCTCATAACACATAAAAACCTAAAAACCACTAAAAACTCAAAATCCCCTTAAAAATTTAAAAAAACATAATGAACATAAAATGATAAAAAAATCATAAAACTAAAAACCCAAAAGACCCTAAAAACCCAAAAAAAACACGTAAAACCAATAAAACCGCAAAAATACCATAAAAACCCTCAAAATACCTGAAAACTCTAAAAACCGTAAAACTAAAATATCCTTAAAAACACTAAAATGTAAAAAAATAGAAAACCATGAAATATCCCATAAAACCATAAAAATCTCTAAAACCATTAAACATCTAAAACCCTCTTAAAAAATCCAAAAAACCACTAAAAATATTATCAACCCATTAGATTCCAAAAATGGTTTGAAAACTATTAAAAATATAGAAACATGAGAAAAAGTTAACCCCTCCCCCCCTAAAAACCAAAAATACCAAACATCCCCTAAAAATGCTAAAAACCTAAAAACCCCTAAAACCACTCAAAATCCCTTAAAACACTAAAAACACTAAAAACCATAAAAATCCAAAAAAATCCATGAAAACATAAAAAACCCTAAAAAACATGAAAACCCCATGAAAACCATAAAAACATTAAAAATTAAAAACCATAAAACCCATGAAACTCTAAAAACCCACTATCAACTCCAAACCCCTTTAAACGCCTAAAGATATTTAAAAACTCCTAAAATCCTTTAAAACCCTAAAACCCCAAAACATCCTTTAACCCAAAAGACCTAAAAACACATAAAAACTAAAAACCCTAAAAACCTCACAACCATAAAAACCCTCAATATCCCTAAAAACCCCTAAAACACAAAAAACCATAAAAATCCTTAAAATTCATAATAACTCATGCAAAACGTAAAAAATAACAAAAAAGAGTTAAAAACCCCTTAAAAATAATTATAACCCCTAAAACACATAAAAAATTCAAAAAACAATAAAAATAACACTAAAAATAATAAAATCCATTTAAAATAATAAAAATGTTAAAAACAATAAAAACTATTTAAAACCCTAGAAAACTAAAAACATGAAATTAAAAAAGACCCAAAAATATTGAAAAACTTGAAAAAATATAAAAACAATTAAAACCCAAAAAAATCCCTATTAACCTAACAACCCAAAAAACTATAATAATTACAAAAAACCCTAAAAATCCTAAAATATGTAAAAAACCCTAAAATCCCTGAAAACCCTAGAAAACTGAAAGACACCAAAAAACCTTAAAACCTCACAAAAATACAAAAACCCGTAAACCCTCTAAAAATTTTAAATATGTTATAAAACTATACAAATATGTAAAAACCGTAAAAACTAAAAAAATAGAAAATAATCATAAAACCACTAAAAGGTGAAATAACATTAAAACCCCTGAAACTCCATAGAACACAAAAAATCCACTAAATAATATAAAATCACTAAGAATATTCAAAAATACAGAAAATATTTAAAACACCTAAAAATTCATGAAAAATCATAAAACCCCAAAAAATACCCAAAAAGCCTGAAAACCCGTCAAACCTAAACAACCCTAAAAACCCTAAAACAATCAAAATTTCCGGAACCCATAAAAACCCTAAAACGAATAAAAATTCTAAAACCCCTAAAATATAGGGAAACAAATAAAACTTTAATAACCCTAAAACCCATAAGAAACCATGAAAATCCATAAAAACATTGGAACCTAAAAAAATATTAACAAACTAATAAAAAATATATAACCCCTTAAAACCCCAAATTTTTTAATAAAACACTAAAAATATTAAAATCCCTAAAAACACAAAAAATGACCCAAAACCCAAAAAGACACTAAAAACCTTGAAACCCCCTAAAAACTTGAAATACACTAAAAACCGTCAAAATTCTTTAAAAACCTAAAAATGCAAAATACCCTAAAAATCATAAATAATACATAAAAATCCATGAAAATGTAAAAAACACGAAAAATCCTAAAAAGATCTTGATAACCATAAAACCCCCTAGAAACCTTAAAAACCCCTAAAACCCATAAAAACCATAAAGACCCACTAATAACTCAAAAACCCTAAAAATAATTAAAAACATTAAAAAACCTATAAAACAATTAAAACCCTAAAAACTAATTAGAAACCCTAAAAACCAAATAAAGTACCTTAAAGACCTAAAAACCATGAAAACCCCAAAATAACTAAAAATACATCAAAACACTAAAAACACAAAAAACCAAGAAAACCCTAAAAACCCATAAATATATAAAAACACCTAACAACATTTAAAACCTCTGAATTCAATAGAAATCCCTAAAAACCATAAAGAAACTAAATACCCTCAAAATCACTAAAACCCAAAAAACAAAAAAATCCAAAAAATCGAAAAAAAATCCGTAAAAATACATTTAAATTTAAAAACCCAAAAAAACCCACAAAACCCTCTAAAACCATTAAAGCCCTAAAAAACCTTAAAACCCATAACATTCTATAAAACCCACTAGAAACTCTACAAACCCTTAAACCCCCTAAAAGGGTAAAAAATAATAAAACCACAAAAAAACTCAAAAAAAACATTATAACCCAAAAAGATAATAAAATACTTGTAGGCCCCTAAAAATGATGAAAACCGCTGAAAACCCCTAAAAACTCCTAAAATCATGGAAAATAACAAAAAAAATCTAAAAATGATTAAAATTTAATAAAATTCCAAAATATCCCTGAAAACTCAAAAAACCCAAAAAACCCAAAAAAACCCCCCTAAAAACATAATAATCCTTAAAAACTAAAAAAATGCCCAAAATACCCAAAGAAACACAAAAACCCACTAAAAAAATCTAAAAACCCATTAAACCTCTAAAAACAAAAAAAAATTAATTACCCTTAAAACCTAAAAAAATCAAAGATACCCCAAAAATCCAAAAATACACTAAAAACCCAAAAACCCCTAAAAACCATAAAACCCCCTAAAAACACCTAAAACAAATCACATTACGAAAAAATACAATAAACCCTATAAATCAGAAAAATCCTAAACATTCTTTAAAAATCCTTGAAAATTGAAAAACACTAAAAAATAGAAAAACGCTAGAGAACCATAAATCATTAAAATTTATAAATACCCTAAAACCCACTAAAAACTATATGAAAACATAATACCCCTAAAAACCCCTAAAACACAAAAAGATCGTAAAAATAATAAAATCCATTAAACCCATAAAGAACTTTGAAAACACCAAAAACTCAAAGAATCCTTAAAAACCCAAAAAATGACTAAGAACCATAAAAATCCTAAAAGCCTAAAAATCCCTGAAAACATAAAAACCTTAAAAACCTGAAAAACCCCTAAAAACCAAAAAACTATTAGAAACCATCAAAACCCTCATATCACACTAAAATGTATATGATTCCTTTAAATCCCTAAAAATCCTTGAAAATGTAATAAACACTAAAAATCATTAAAAACACTAAAAACCATAAAAGCCCAAAAATCCATAAAAACCATAATAACCCATAAAACCCCAAAAACCTCACCAAAAACTTGAAAAACCCCTTAAACACACAAAAACTATTAAAATACTCAAAAAACATTAAACCACATAATAACTCAAAAAACCCTAAATCCCATGAAATCCATAAAAACCCTAAAAACCCCTAAAAACAGTCAAAATCTATAATAACCGTAACATACCCTAAACCCATAAAATCGTAGTAAAGACCTAAAAATCCATTAAAACATAAAAAAAATCATAAAGACCCTAATAACCCTTGGAAATCATAAAAAATCATAAAAACCATCAAAACCTTAAAACACCATAAAATCTATAAAATCCCACTAAAAACATTTAAAACCCTTAATGCCACTAAAAATGATAAGAAACTTTAAAAACCATAAAAACCGTAAAAAATCAAAACAAAAATAAAAAACCAAAAAGTCTCTAAAACATTAAAAACCTTAAAAACCCTAGAACCCCCAAAAAACCCTCAAAATCCTTAAAACCCTTAAAACCCAAAAAACATTAAAAATGATAAACATCCTTAAAAATACCTAAAATGTATATATATATAAGCCCCGAAAACCCCCTAAAACTGATAAATATCTATAAAACCATTAAAATTCTTCAAAACCCTAAAAACCACTAAAACCTCCCAAACCCTTTAAAACCCATAAAATTTTAAAAAATTAAAAAACACTATAAAATATAGAAAAGTGAAAAAAACTAAAAAACCAAAAAAGGCACAAAACGGTAAAAACCCTTAAACCTGTATAAACCCATAAAAACCCCTAAATGTACGAAAAATCACAAAAACCCTAAAAAACATAAAAATCCAAATAAACCAATAAAAATTCTAGAAAACATAAAAATCCCTCAAAAACCTGAAAACCCCTTAAAACATAAAAGAATATAAAACACTTAAAAACCCTTAAAACCCCATAAAAACCCCAAAAACCACTAAAATATCTAAAAAAACATAAGAATCTGAAAACATTAAAATCATTAGAAACTCTAAAAAATATTAAAATCTCTAAAAACTGAAAAAAAAACAATAACCCCAAAGAATCCATAAAAATTGAAAACACCCAAAACTCTAAAACCTTGAAAACCCCACAAAATCCATAAAACCCCAAGAATCAAAAAAATAATACAAAAATTTCCATATAATCCCTTAAAACGAATTCAACCCAAAAAACCCTAAGAACCTTAAATACACTAAAAACCTTAAACACCCCCAAACACTAAAAATCAGTCAAAACTATAAAACTTATTTAAACACATAAAAATTTAAAAAACTCTTAAAAAAATAAATCCCCTAAAAAGTAAAAAAAATACCTTAAATCCAAAAGGACCCTAAATACCATAAGAACCAGAAAAATACTGAAACCCCTAAAAACACTCAAATACTTGAAAATACCAAAAAACCTAAAAATACCTAAAAAGTTTAAAAATAATAAGAATATGAAAAAATGCCTAGAAAAATAAAATACCCTAAAAACTTGAAAACCATAAAATACCTAAAAATCATAAAAACATTAAAAACCTTATGTAATCATGAAAAACACTAAAAACTCAAAAAATCACTAAAATGTTTAAAATCTATAAAAAATATTTAAACCCTCGAAAACTAAAAATACTATAAAAACAAAAAAATCATAAAAATCATCAAACCCCAAAAAACCAAAAAATAATAAAAAATGTAAAAAAATCCACAAAAATCCTTGAACGCCCAAAAACCCCTAAAACACTAAAAACTCACCTAAATACCATAAAAACGATAAAACTTTTTGAAACCCATAAAAACCCTAAAAACCCACTAAAAACTATAAAATGTCTATGAACCCCTAAAATGTAAAAAAAATTATAAAATATCTTTAAAACACTATGAAATTAAAAAAACCCTAAAATCCCCAAAAAACCATAAACCCGCAAAAAATAACATAAAACCCCAAAAAAACAATGAAACACCCTAAAAACCTCTTAATCCCTAAAAACCATAAAACACCAAAATCCATAAAAATATGAAAACTGCCTTTAAATTCATTAATATTTAAAAAACCCCTACAAATAGAACAAACCCAAAAAATTTTAAAAAACAAAACCCCATAAAAACCCTAAAACCAGCTAAAAAGTATAAAAATCCATAATACCCCAAAATATGTTAAAATGGTATAAAAACCATAAAAATCCTAAAAAACTTATAAAACTCCTAAAACCAAAAAAATCAAAAAGCACAAAAAATAATAAAAACCCTAAAATCCATGAAAATCCCTAAAATTCTTCAATATCTAGAAAACCCGTAAAATCCTAAAACCCATAAAATCAAAATAATTCATTTAAAATCCCTAAAAAAATAAATAAATATAAAAACTATTTAAAAACACTAAAAACCATAAAATCATATGAAATCCATTAAATCCCTAAAAACCAAAAAAAACATTAAAAACTAATAGAATTTTTAAAAGCCTTAAAACACCTAAAAACATTAAAATATATTAAAAAAATTAAAATCTTAAAAAAATCATAAAATCCTAAACATGCCCTAAAAGGCCTAAAAGCCCTCAAAATCCCTAAAACCCTAGAAACCCTAAAAACCCTTAAAATATAAAAATGTCCTAAAATCCCTAAAACCCTAAAAATCCTAAAAACCATAAACCCCCCTAAAAACAATAAAATCCATAAATTTATTAAAAACCCTAAAAATCAATAAAACCTCTAAAACCAGAATAAATTCTAAACCCCTTAAAATCTCTAAATAAATTAAAAAACTCTAAAACCATAAAAAACAAAAAAAAACCAAAATCCCAAAAATGACACCAAAATCATGAAAATTGCTAAAAATGGAAACCCCATTAAAATCTCTAAAAATATCTAAAATCTAAAAAAACCAAAAAACCCAAAACCATAAAAATTATAAAAAACCCTTAAAATTGCAAAAAACATAAAAAAATTCAAAATCCCTTAAAACCCCCCCACAGATCCATAATAATTCCTAAAAAACATAAAACCCCTAAAAATCCATAAAAACCAAAAAAACACTAAAAACACTAAAAACCATTAAAACCAAATTTTTTTAAAAAAATATAAAAACCATCGAACCCATAAAAACCCAAAAAATGATAAAATCCCAAAAATAACTAAAAACCAAAAACCTCTAAAATAACTAAAAATGATGAAAATTGCTAAAACCTCTAAAATCCATAAAATAACTAAAAACTATAAAAACCATTAAAAACCTAAAAAATCATTAAAAATAGCTAAAAAAAGTAAAAAACCCTAAATACCTTGAACCCCGCTATCACCATAAGACCCTTAAAATCCTAAACCCCCCTAAAACCCTATAAAAACACTTAAAAACAACTACAACTCAAAGAACCCTTATAACACCTATAAATATTAAAAAATCCAGAAACCCATAAAGCCCCAAAAAACTCAAATGATCCCCAAATAACCAAAAGACCCAAAAAAAAACTTAAAATAATCAAAAACCCATTAAAACATCGAAATACTATTGAAACCACCAAAATCCCCAAAATAATTAAATTCCCATGAATTCATAAAAATATTAAAAAACTCTAAAAAAACAAAAAACGAAAAAACCTTAAAACCAAAAAAACCGTTGAAACCCACAGAAACACTTAAAAACCATTAAAAACCCAAAAAATATTAAAACCCATAACAACCCTAAATCCAATAAAAACACTAAAAACCCTAAAATTCCTAATAATGTAAAACCCTTTAAAAACCTTAAAAATAATGAAAAATTGAAAAACTAGTAAAACTGAACAAGTACATAAAAACCCTAAAAACCCTAATAACCTAAAAAAACCTAAAAACCTATAAAAAGTATAAAACCATTCAAAATCCCTAAAAATAAAAAAATCCATAAAAATCCAAAAAAAAAATATAAAATCTATAAAAATATAAAACCCCAAAAAACCCTTATAACACACAAGAAATCTATAAAAACCCTAAAACCATAAATATCTATAAGAACCCTAAAAATAACTAAAAAATAGAAAACCATAAAATGAAAAAGCCTCTAAAAATCCTTAAAACCAGTAAAAACTAAAAAAAACATATGAAACCAAAATATTATATAAAAAATATTAAAAATGTAAAACTCCACAAATCCGAAAATTCAATAAATCCCCCCCAAATCCTTAGAAATAAAAAAACAAAAAATCTAAAAAATTTGAAAAAAATAAATAAAATATCTGACAACATAAAAACCCTAAACCCCCTAAAAACCCCTAAAAACCAAAAAAACCCTTAAAAACTATAAAAAAACGTAAGAACCAATAAAAACCTAAATAACCAAAAAAACAATAATTTTTTTTAAAAACCCTAAAAATGGATTAAAAGGTCTAAAAACATTCAAAACCCTAAAAACACAAAAAAATCCTTAGATCCCAAAATTCCAAAAAAAACCCTAAAATCCCTACATCCCTAAAAAACCTAAAAACACTAAAAACCCATAAAATACTTAATAATCAAAAACATTATAAAAATCATAAAACCATAAAGATAAATAAAACATAAAAACCCTGAAAAACGTCAAAACCCCCTAAAAAACATAAATCCTTAATAAACCATAAAAATAGAAAAACAAAAAAAAAACAAAAAAACAAGATAAAAACTAAAAAACTTCTAAAAACACTAATAAAACTTAAATCCAAACATACTAATATAATGAAAAAAACATAAAAAACCAAAAAAATTAAAATTATCCCAAAAACCCAAGAAATCCCTAAAACCCTGAAATTTTCTAAAACCCCTAAAAACCCTAAACCCCTAAAACATTAAGAACACTAAAGAAAATAAAAAACCTAATAAATTACAAAAATCACAAAAAATTTAAAAACACTAAAAAATCATAAAACCCCATAAAAAACATAAAATATTCTAAAACACTTTAAAACCCTAAAACCCATAAAACCATAAACTTCTAAAAACTATATAAACTCATAAACCCATAAAAATGTTAGAAACACTAAAAAACTAAAAACCAAAAAAATCCAACCCCCCTAATAACCAAAAAAAGACCTTATAAAACCTGGGAACCCAAAAACATCATAAAACACAAAAAAACACTAAAAACTATAAAAATCCTTGAATATCCATAAAAATCATAAAAATTATAAAAAAGGACTAAAAATTATGAAAATATAAAAACCCCTAAAACCTTTAAAAACCCATAAAAACCATAAAACCACTAAAACCCCATAAAAACCCGTAAAATACCACTGAAAACTATAAAAATTCTTAAAACCCCTTAAAAATGAAAATACTCTAAATCATCAATACCCTATGAAACTAAAAAAATCACTAAAAACACAAAATACACTAAAATTGTGAAAAACACTGAAATCCGGTAAAACCTGAAAACCCCTAAAACCCCTTAAAATCACTAAAACCCTAAAGAACCCTAAAAACTACAGAAATTATAATAATCCCTAAAAGTACCTGAAAATGTAAAACACCCAAAAATCTTAAAAACCACTAAAAAACATAAAAATCCTAAAACCACTAACGACTCTAAAAACTCGTAAAACCCCTAAAGATATTAAAAATGTTAAAACACTCTAAAAAACATAAAGATCATAAAATATTAAAAAACCACATAAAACCCCAAAAAGATAGTAAATACCCGAAAACCCACTAAAAACAATGAGAAAACTCAAAACCCTCAAATTCGTTAAAATCCAAAAATCCCTAAATATAAAAAAATTCTAAAAAATCTATAAAAATATTTGAAAACATAAAAACCCCAAAACCTTGAAAAATCATTAGAAACCATAAAATCTTCTAAAACAATAAATACCCCTAAAACCACATAAAAACCTAAACCCTTTAAAAATATAAAAACCATTAAAACACATAAAAAAATTGAAAAACAATAAAAACCATTAGAAACCTAAAAAACTCAAAAATCCATCAAAGCCCAAATGATGTTAAAACCGTGAAAACCTTTAAAAACCTATAAACCCTTCAAAAACCCCAAAACCCTAAATAACCATAAAAACCATAAATATTATCAAAAATCCATAAAATTAGATGATAATGTAAAAAACCCTAAAACCTTAAAGACCCCTAAAAACATAAACACCCCTAAAAACCTAAAACCATATAAAATATCATAAAAACTAAAACCCCCCAAAAAGAATCTAAAAAACCTAAAAAACACAAAATCCCTAATAATCACTAAAACCCCTCAAAATCCCTAAAAAAATTCCTAAAAATGAAAAAACCATAAAACCCCTATACATTCCTAGAAAACCCTATAAAAACCCTAAAAACATAGGAAAACTAGTAGGGTTTCGAGTGGTCCTCAAATATCTCCTTGGTGGAGTTCTTATCGGCGAAGACACAACGATTCGGCGGTGGATGGCTATGGTGATGTTGTGCGGATCCAAGGTGGTAGGTCTTTCTAGGTTTCTTCAGCAGTTTCATATTTATCAAGAGACAAATTTGCCTAATTCTTCAAGCACTAGATCCACATATCATGGTTTTTGAAACGGTGTGATTTGGACTCAATTTTTCTAGAGGTCATTTCTCAGCAGCTTTTTCGCCAACATGTCTTCTTTCCATCGTGGAGAGTAGTGGTCTTAGTTGGATCAGATCTGGTGATGGCACATCACCTTCCATTTCACAATTTTCGGTGGAGCTTGGAGGCAGGTTCTGGTTTCTAGGTGTCCCTCCCCTCTTCGTCTTGTGAAGCATATATAGGTTTGTGTTGTGATATGGCGTAATAGGTTCATGCAGCAAATGAAGGTTCGTGTTTGATCTGGTTCTGTGGCTTCGTCTTCATTTCACATAGTAGATGTAGGTTTTGGTTAGAAATTTTTGAAATTAAAGTTTCTAGTTGTTTCATGTTTTCACTTTGTCTTATTTATTGGTTATGGAAAGATTTTTTTTGAGTTCTAATGCTGGTTGATGAAATTGATGAGAAGTTATGGGTGTGTTCTAGGAATGTTGTGTGATTATTGGGTTTTTTGAGGGGTTGTTTGGATCTTGGTTCAGAACATGGGGTTCAAGGTGCTACAGAATGGTTTCAGGTGTGGGTGCTAGTGGTCATGTGTTTCTAGCTGTGCTGATGGGTGCGAAATACTGGGTGATGATTGGATAAGAGTTGTTTGATGCTAGAAACCGTGGTGTTGGATGTTGGTTTCTACTTGGCTGTGAAGTGGTGAGGATTTTTTCTATGGTATTGGTGCTGCTAGTTAGATCTATTTTGCGAGGATCAACTTGATGATAGAAACTATGTTGTTGCATGGTGGTTGATATTTGGCTGGGAAGTGCTGAAGGTGTTGTTTTTACGTTATTATTGAGCTTGGTTATGGTGCTAATGGTGACCCCACCTTGTAGGTTTTCATGGACATGAGTTGTTTGACCATGCCCTATTTTGTGTGTTTTAAGATTGGGGGGGGGGGTTCTTTGGGGTATTTAGGGTTTTTGGTTGCGGGTCATTCGACTCCACCACTCCGTTGTTTACATGGTCTTTTATCAATTAAATTTTGTGTTGAAAGGAATAGCCTGGTCATGAGCCTTATTTTCCCTAAAAACCTTAGAATCCTAAAAACCCAAAAAAACCTAAAAGACCATTGAAAATTCAAAATACTCTAAAGCCTATAATAATATTAAAAAAAACATCAAAACCATTAAAAACCCTAAAAACTCAAAACACACCCTAAAACCCAAGATGACCATAAAAACCCTTAAAATCCTATAGACCCTAAAAACCCTAAAACCCTCAAATTAATAAAAAACATTAAAAATATCCTAAAATCCCTAAACACATAAAAAACACTAAATCTTGGAAACCCCCTAAAAACCAAAAAAAACCCCCAAAACCTATAAATACCCAAAAACCCCAAAAAGCCCACTACAACTCTAAAAATCATGGAAACCCATAATACATTAAAAATGTTAATAAACTCTTAAAACCCTTAAAAACCCAAAAAAACCAAAATACCCTAAATTACCCTAAATCTCTAAAAAACACTAAAACCCTAATAACCATAAAAAATAAAAAAAATCATAAAAAATCCCTGAAAAAATCTAAAAACACAAAATCCCTAAACACCCTAAAAATACATGAAAAACATAAAAAACCCATCAAAACCCTAATAGTCCTCTTAATAAAAAACAAAAAGAGCCTTAAAAATCCTAAAAACCACTAAAAACTCTTAAAACACTTAAAACTATAAAAATGTTACAAAAATAAAAATATTATAAACCATAAAAACATAAAAAATAAAAAGGGCCATAAAACCAATAAAAAACCTTAAAACCCTTAAAAACATGGAAACACCTTAAAAACCTCGAAATACCTAAAACACCTAGAAACCCATAAAAAACATAAAAACATAAAAGAATCCCTAAAATCCATCCAAATATAAAAACACCTAAAAACTCATAAAAAATCATGAAAACCATAAAAACCACCAAAAACATTAAAAAACCATTAAAACCTTAAAATCCAAAAAACATTAAAACCCGTTAAAAACATAAATTTTAAAAAATGTTAAAAAACACTATGAAACTATAAAACCACTAAACAATAAAAAAATCCCCCTATATAAAAAATACCCCTAAATAAAAACATAACAACAAACACTAGATAACTCATAAACCCATCAAAATCCATAAAAACCATAAGAAACCCTAAAACCCATAAAAATCATATGAAATGCCAAAAATCCTTAAAAATGTAAAAAACTATACATGACCTAAAAACCACTAAAAATAAGAACCCATTAACCCATAAAAATTCCAAAATACCTTAAAAATAATTGAAAACTCTAAAAACCCATAAAACCACAAAAATGTTAAAAAAGATTAAAAATATTAAAAACTGTAAAAACGTATAAAAACCCGAAAAAACTAAAAATACCCTAAAACACTTAATAATACAAAACCCATAAAGATAATTAAAATTTCTAAAACCCCTCCAATTCCCTAAAAAATCATAAAAACCATAAAAATTCTAATAATCTTTTAAAATCCTTGAAAAAGTAAAAAACCCTAAAAACAATGAATACCAAAAAACCCCCTAAAACCATTAAAAACCTTAAAATCTCAAAACCCATAAATTCAATAAAATATACTAAAATCTCTAAAAACCCATAAAACTCTAAAAACCACAAAAAAAAACAAAAAACCCAAAATGACCCTAAAAACCCAAAAAACCCTTAAAACCAATATAAATCCTTCAAAACCCTAAAAACCAAATAAACATTAGAAAACCCTAAAAACCATGAAAAAAACTATAAAACAAAAATACTCTAAAAACCCATAAAACCCCACAAAATTTTTTAAATCATAAAACACAAAAAACTATAAAATACATTAAAACCCTAGATAACCAAATAGAGAATAAAAACCTGAAATCCCTTAAAAAACACTACAAATTTGTAAAACCCCACAAAATTCCTAAAAATTATAAAAAATGAAAAACCCGTAAAAATAAAAAAATATCCATAAAAATCCTTCAAAATATAAAAACCCCTAAAAACCCAAAAAACCCCAGAAAACTATAAAACCACCAAAAAACAAAAAAATTTATAAAACCCCAAAAATATCACTAAGTAAATGTTAAACATTAAAAATTATAAAAAAACGTTAAAATCTCTAAATATGCATAAAAACCATAAAACTCAAATGAAACTGAAAAAAAAAATACCTAAAAAACCTTCAAAAAACTAAAAGCACGAAAAAACCTAGACACCACAAAAACCCCTAAAAATTAATAAAAACTATAAAAACCCCAAAAAATCATAAAAGAAATCATAAAAATTACAGAAAAATAAAAAACTCTAAAAACCATGGAAACCCTTAAAAATAAAAAACCCCATGAAAACCTCAAAAACCCGAAAATCCAATAAAATCCCAAAAAACAAATAACTCTAAAAACCCATAATACCCATAGAAAAATTATAAAATCATTAAAAACTCCCATAAAACATAAAACTATTAAAAACTAAAATAAATTATAAACCCAAAAGGCATTAAAACTCTAAAAATCCTAAAACCCCTAAACCCATTGAAAACCCCCAAAACCCCCAAACCCCTCAAAATCCCAAAAAACCAAAAAAACATAAAACCAAAAAAACGCCTAAAAATACATAAATGTCTTAAAAATGTAAAAACCTTATAAACCCTGAAAACCCCTGGGAACCATAAAACACCTAAAACTTGTAAAAACACTAGAAACCCATAAAACCCTAAAAACCCACTACAAACCCTAAAAATACCCAAAACCCTGAAAATAATTATAAAAACTAAAAAATCGCAAAACGCCAAAAAACTCAAAAGAAACACCTAAAACCCAAAATATCATAAAAATATTTTAAACCCCGAAAAACACATAAAAATCCCTTAAAACTCCTAGAAACACTCAAAATCCATAAAACCCCTAAAAACCATAAATAACATAAACACACCCAAAAAATTTCTAAATATTTAAAAATCTCCAAAACCCCTCAGAAACTCTAAAAACCATAAAACCTTTGAAAACCATAAAAACCCTAATAAACAATAAAATCTTAAATCTAATAAAGACTTTTAAAACTCCTAAAACACCTAAAAATGTTAAAAAACTTTAAAAGCACTAATAATTTAAAATAAACAAAAATTGTAACAGACACTAATGACCTTGATAACCGTTACAAATTACTAAAAACCCTTAAATCCCTCAAATACATAAATACCCTAATAAACCGTGTAGATAATTAAAATCCTAAAAAGGACTTCAAAATCATTAAAAAGGTAAAAACCCTCAACACCCTAAAAACCCTGAAAAACCATAAAATCCATAGAAAAATCCAAAATCACCATAAAAACCATAAATACTACTAAAAACAATGAAATACCATAAACCCATAAAATTTTTTAAAACTCTAAAAAAATCATAAAATTCAAAAAAACAAAAAAAATCATAAATCCAAAAAAAAAACAAAAAATCCTTGAAAAAAGATAAAAACCTAAAAAACACCTTAAACCCTCAAAATCCCTTAAAATCTAAAAACATTGAAAAAAACCCATAAAAATTCTAACAAAAAATAATAATACCATAAGATGATAAAAATTTAAAAACGCAAAAGATCCATTAAAACAATAAAACACCTAAAAACAACAAAAACCCAAAATTCCATTAACCCTTAAAACCTTTAAAAATTCAAAAAAACCCCCAAAACCCCAAAATAATCCTAAAACTCTAAACGACCAAAAAATCACAAAAACCCCTAAAATTTCATATAACCTAAAAAACATTAAATACCATGAAAATTCTGAATAAACCCTAAAAATCATAGAAATTTTAAAAAACTCTAATAACCATGAAAACCTTCAAAAACCATAAAAATACTTGAAGACCTCAAGAACCCAATAATTCATAAAACCCTAAAACATACCTAAAATATATATCCCCTATAACAAAAAAATATAAAAACTAAAAACCCATAAAACCCTAATAAATAAATAAAACCAAGAAAACCCCAAATGACCCTAAAAACCCTAAAAACACCTATATACCCTAACAATAAGTAAAAAATATCATAATCCCTACAACCCTAAACACACCTCAAAACCATAAAATCATAAAAATTCCAAAAAAATATTTAAATATGTAAAACCCCCTAAAATCCATTAAAAACTTTGAAACCATAAAACCCATAAAAACAGTAAAAAATCCAAAACCCCAAAACCCCTCTAAAAAAATATAAAAACACATAAACACCTAAATTGATAAATAAATCTAAAAAACATAAAACAAAAAAAAAACTAAAAAAAATAAAAAAATCCCCAAAAAATCCTTAAAATCTGGAAAAACACTAATAACCCTAAAAACCCTTAAACAACTAACTTCCCTAAAACCATATAAATGATAAAAATACTCATAAATCATAAAAAAAATACCTAAAAAGTTAAACTGCCCAAATACACAGAAAAACCCTTGAAACCCATAAAAGTCTATAAAACCATAAAAACCCAAGAAACCCATTATTACCATAAAACCAAATTAAAACTCTAAAATACATTTAAAACCCTAAAAAATAAAAAAAATCCTCAAAACCCCAAATTTCCCAAAACCCCTTAAAATTGTTAAAAATCCTAAAATCAATGAAATCTCCTAAAATACCTCAAAATACATTAAAAAAAACCCTAAAAACTATAAAAACCTTAGAAATCCCTAAAAATCACTGAAATTTTTAAAAAACTCTAAAAACCCAGAAAATTCCAAGAAAACCATAAAACTAATAAAACCCTTAAAAACCTGAAACCCTTTAAAACTCTAACATCCATTTAATATTTTAAAAACCCTTCAAACCCCTAAACATGTTAAATAACTCTAAAAACAACAAATAACCATAATAAATAAAAAAATCATGAGACCCCAAGAAAACATAGAACCCTGAACAATTATAAAAGCACTAAAACCCCATAAAAACCCAAATAACCCCCACAAAATCTCTAAAACACTAGAAAAACTACAAACCTTAAAATAAAACAAATAAATAAAAATATCTAAATATGTAAAAATACATAAAAATCCTAAATACCATAAAACCCCCTAAAATCCTTTAACAACCCAAAAACCCCTTACAACCCTAAAAACCCCAAAAAGTCTTTAAAACCCCTCAAACCCATGAATGGTTAAAAACCTTTTATAAACATAAAAACCTTAAAAATCTAAAAAAATGAGAACCCAAGAAATCATAAAAATCAAAAAAAGCCCTAAAAACCCTGAAAAATACGTAACACACTGAAACCCCTAAAAACCATAAAATCCTTAAAAAGTACTAAAATCCTTAAAAAGAGAAAAAACCTTCTAACCCAAAAATACTGTGGAAACGCATTAAAACTGATAAAAACATAAAAATCCCTGAATCCACAAAGAATCACTAATGCCACTAAAAACTGTAAAATCAATAAAACTCTTAAAGACGTTAGAAGGTATTAGAAGAAAATAAAAACCCCAAAAAATTCTTGAAACCCATAAATCCCTCAAAATCTCTAAAAACCATGTAAAACCATAAAAACCATGAAATTCATAAAAAAGATATAAAAATCCATAAAAAATTTAAAACCCCTAAAACCAATAAAATTTTCTAAAATCCATAAAACCCCTTAAAAATGATTTAAATTTCAAAACAACCCATATAAAATATAAAAACCCCTCTAAAATTACAAAACCCCTTGAACCAAAAAATGTTTGAAAATATTAAAAACAATTAAACACAAAACAAACTGAAAACCTCGAAAAAAACCCAAAAGACCCAAAAAAACATAAAAACTCAAAAAATACTAAAAACCATTAAAAAATCTAACCCCCATTATCCATAAAAACCATAAAAAGCATAAAAATACATATAAATCCCTAAAAATACATACAATGTAAAAACCTTGAAAACCATAAAACCACTAAAAATAATTAAAACCCCAAAAACCAAAAATCACATAAAAACCAATAGAAACTACAAAATCCCTAAAAACTAAAAAAACCAACACCCACAAAAAATAATAAAAACACTAAAATACCCTAAAATCATTGAAAACCCATAAAAACCCTCAAAATCCCTAAAAACCATAAAAACCTAAAACAAATTAAAATCCTTAAAAATTCCAAAAACTAAATAAAAATATAAAAACACTAAAAACCCTAAAAACTATAAAAAATCATATTAAAACCTAAAAAATATCAAAACCCCTAAAATTCTATAAAACCATAAATCCCACTAAAACAATAAAACCCTTAAAACCCATAAAAATTTTAAGAGACTAAAAAAACATTAAAACCCTAAAAACAAATAAAAATACTATGAATACAAAAGACCCTAAATTCACTGAAAAACCATAAATACCCTAAAACCCCAAAACCCTTACTAACCCTCAAAATAAAAAAACCCCCAAAACCCTTAAAATGATAAAATACTATAATTTCCCCAAAAAGAGATAAAAATTTTAGAACACCTAAAACTTTGAAAACTCCCTTAAAACCATAAAACCCTAAAATCATTAGAAACCCCTAAAATCCCTAAAATACCACTAAAAAATCCAAAAACCAATAAAACCCTTAAAAATATTAAAAACACCAAAAGAAAATCAAAACCCGTAAAATGTATAAAAACCAAAAAACACAAAAAAACCCTAAAATCCTTAAAACACCTTAAAACCCATACACCGCCCCCAAACCCTCAAAATCCATAAAACCCATGAGAAATACTAAAATACAAAAAAAATCCTAGAAAATCCCTTAAAATTTCTAAAAACAAATAATCCCCAAAAAATCCTGAATAACACCTGAAAACCACAAAACCACTTAAATCCCAAAAAAAATAAAAACCCATAAAACCCTAAACCCAATAAAAACTATAAAACACATTAAAACTAAAAAAACATCAAAAAACAATAAAACCCTATTAAAAACTCTAAATATAAAAAAACAAAAAACCGAAAAGACCCTAAAAATAGTTAAACCCAAATAACCCTCAATATCCCTAAACCCCCCAAGGAACTCTAAATAATATAAAAATATTAAAAAATAACTAAAATGTAAAAATACCTAAAAAACCCCTAAAAACAATAAAACCCCCTATACCCTAAAAAACCCTAAAACCATTAAAAACCCAAAGAACCCACTAAAGACCCCAAAACAATTAAAAACCCTAAAAATGCTAAAAACACTAAAACCCCATAAAATAAAATAAACTAAAATCTATAAAAACCTTTTAAACCCTTAAAAATGTTAAAAAAATTCAAATAACCTTAAAACCAAGATAAAACTCAAAAAAATCAAGAAATAAAAAAACCTGATAAGCCCTAAAACCCTAAGAAAATGAAAAACCCAAAAACCTCTCAATATACATTAAAACACTAAAAACCCTAAAACCCATAAAAATACTAAAAAATCCCTATAAATCCCTGAAAATGTAAAAAACCCAAGTAAACCTTAAATACAAATTGAAAACCATAAAATATACATAAAAAATTTAATACCACATCAAAACTCTAAAACCCACTAAAAATCTAAAAACCTTTAATCAACTAAAATGTTAAAAATCTAAAAAAGTTAAAACATGTAAATAACTTGAAAACCCCCAAAACCCCAAAACGAATCTAAAAACCAAAAATACCCCTAAAAATCAAAGAAAAACCCTAAAACCCTGAAAAGCTTGAGAACCCTAAAAATTTCTAAAAGTAATAAAAACCCTTAAAATAATAAAAATACTAAAGAAGCACAAAAAAATTCCTTAAAACATAATAACCCAAAGATCACTAAAAACTCTGATGAACTTTAAACCTTAAAGACATTAAAAAAATTAAAAACAATAAAAATCTTAAAACCACTAAAATTAAGAAAACCCTAAAACCTAAAAGACACTAAAAATCATAAAAAACCCAAAAACCTAAAATTACAGAAAAAATTAAAAACCATCAAAATTTATAAACATCCTAAATACATAAGAAACCATAAAAATCCTCAATAAGACATAAAAATACATGAAATCCTAAACAACCCCCAAAACCCAGAGCAACCCCTTAAAACCATAAAACCCCCTAAAAACCGCTAAAACCCTAAAAACAATGAAAACCCTAAAAATCAATAAAAAAATCTAAAAATTAATAAAAGTCAAAAAAATATTAAAAAACTCTATAAATCATTAAAAACTCTATAAAA
Source organism: Viscum album (assembly GCA_963277665.1). Lineage (NCBI taxonomy): Eukaryota > Viridiplantae > Streptophyta > Magnoliopsida > Santalales > Viscaceae > Viscum > Viscum album. Next base: position 1,009,430,271 of record OY728141.1, on the reverse strand, counting down.
CTCAACCGAAGCCTAAAAATCCAAAAAGACAACAGATACCATAAAACCCCTAAAAACCTTGAAAACCCCAAAAATATAGTCAATATTTTTAAAAACCCTAAAGATGTGAAAAATCATAAAAATCATAAAAGATACCTAAAAATCCCTGAAAATGTAAAAATCCCTAAAACCCTGAAAAACCCCTTGAAAACCATAAAAACTCCTACAACCAAAAAAACCCAAAGCACCTAAAAAAACTAAAAAAAACTCAAAAACCCACTAAACTCCTTTAACAATTAAAAAACTCAAACAACCTTAAAAAACCTAAAAAAATCAGAAAAAACCATAAAAATAAAAGGATAATAAAAACCTGAAAAAACAGAAAACCCCTAAAAACCATAAAAAATAACCCCAAAATACCAAAAAACCCTAAAAGAACAAAAAAATCCTAAAAACCATAAAAATAAGTTAAAATTTAAAAAAACCCTAAAACCCCTACAACATTAAGACCCCAAAAAACCCAAAAACCCCCTAAAAACTATAAAAAACCCTTGAACCCCTAATGACATTAAAAAAAACTTAATGTATTTAAAGACACTAAAAACTCCAAAAATCCATAAAACCCCAAGCGGCCCAAAAAACCATAAAACCCCAAAAAATCCCAAATACCCCCAAAAAACACTAAAAACCTAAAAAACTCGAAAATTATTATCATTTGAAAAAAGGCCTAAAATTAATAGAAAACTTAAAAACCCGAAACCCCACTAAAACCATATAATCCCTTAAAATAGTAGAAACCCAAAACACCCAAAAAACCCCTAAAACAACTAAAAAATCCATGAACCATTAAAACCCATAAAAACGTCAAAAACTTTCTACAACTCTTAAATACCATTAAAACCCCTAAATCACAAAATAAACCTAAAGCCCCAAAATACCCTAGAAACCTTGAAAACTCCTCAAAATTATAAAAACCCTTGAAACACCATAAAAAACTTCAAAATACCAAAAAATGACAAAGAAATCCAAAAAACAGTTCAAATACAAAAAATCCATTAAAACACATGGAAATAAATAACCCCCTAAAATCCCTAAAAACCCATTGAAACCCATAAATAACCCTAAAACCATAAGACCCCATAAAAACCATAAAAACATCTAAAAACTCTAAAAATACTTAAAACAAAAAAAATATTATAAATATTATTAAATATTAAAAAAATGAAAAACCTAAAAAACCCTCTAAACCCCCAAAAAACTCTAAAACCCATGAAAAATACTAAAACACTAGAAATCCAAAAAAAAACAACAAAAACCCAAAAAAACCTAAAACCCAGAATACATTAAAAATCTTTAAAATCCCCTAAAAATCTAAGTAAACATAAAACCCACAAAAATTCGTTTAAACCCATTGAAAACTATAATAAACATAAAACATTTAAATCCCCTAAAAACCAAAAAATCTATAAAAACATAATAAAAACTACAAAAACCCATAAAACCACTGAATTTTTTAAACTACAATAATTATTTAAAGGATTAAAAACTCAAAAAACCCAAAACACAAAAAAACCTAAAACCCTTAAAAACCCTGAAACCCTAAAAACCTCAATAACCCCTAAAACCCTCAAAATCCCTAAAAACGCAAAAATGACGAAAAACCATTAAAATATTTAAAAATCCATAACATTTCCAAAAAATAGAAAAAACCCAGAAAAAATTATAAAAACCTTAAAAACATAAAAAAATATAAAAAATAATAAAACCGTAAAACCATAAAACCAAATAAATCCTTAAAAAACCTTTAAACCCATTAAAAAATTAAAAAATTATAAATACCAAAAAAACCCTAAAAATATAAAAAACCCTAAATCCCAAAAAAAGAACCTAAAATAATAAAAACCCTAAAAAATACAAGAAAACAAGTAAAACCCCTCAATGTCACTAAAAAACCTGAAAACCTTAAAATATATTAAAATCCTTAAAATCCCAAAAAAACCCTGAAATCCTATAAACCATAAAAACCCCCAGAAAACCATCAAACCACAACAAAAACATCAAAATCCCTAAAACCTTATAAAACCCTAAAACCACTAATTATTCTAAAAACCATTAACAACCCTATAAACTTTAAAAACTCTAGAAAACCTAAAAAAATAGAAAAATAAAAATACCCTAAAACTCCAAAAGACACTAAAATCCCCAAAAACACCCAAAATCACTAAGAGGCACTGATAAACCCTAAAAATAATCTAATTACCAAAAAAACCCCTTAAAACCATAAATATAATAAAAAATCCATAAAATTATCTGAAAATGTAAAACCCCCTTGAACGTTGAAAACCCCTGAAAACAATAAAAACCCCTAAAATTCAGAATACCCCTAAAGACCCTTAAAAACACAAAAACTGCACTAAAAAACTCTACAAAATTATTAAACCCATAAAAAAGTATAAAAACTCTAAAACCCCTCAAAAGCACTAAAAACTCAAAAAAAACTCTAAAAACCCAAAAGACCCTAGAAGCATTGGAAAACCATAAAACAAAAAAAATCCTAAAAAACCAAAAACCCCATCAAAATCCCTAAAATATTTAAAAACCATTAAGACTATAAAAATCCTAATAATTCCCTAAAATCCTATGATAATGTAAAAACCCCTAAAAACATTTAAAAACATTGAAAACCCAAAAAACCAAAGCAAAAAACTATAAAACACCTAAATCTAGAAAATGTTAACAAAATCTAAAAAACGATAATACCACTAAAAACTCAAAAAACAAAAAAATACCATAGAACACCGAAAACCTATAAAATCCCTAAAAACCACTGAAATCCCATAAAAATCATAAAAACCCCTAACAACACTAAAATCCTAAAAAATCCTAGAAACCCCTAAAAACCATAAAAATTCTAAAACTACCTAAAATTTCCAAAAATGGAAGAAAATACTAGAAACCCTAAAAACACCTGAAAATGATAAAACCCACTAAAAACCATAAGACACCTAAAAACCCAATAAAAACCCATAAACCCAAATTAACCTATAAAAAAACTTAAAACACCTAAAAATTTTAAAAATATAAAAATCCATAAAACCCAAAAAAACTCAAAAAACCCTTCAACCCAAAAAAACCAAAAATACCCTAGAATCTCTAAAATCACTAAAAACCCAAAAAATTCTGAAGACACATAAAAATCCTGAAAACCCAAAAACCATAAAAACATAAATAACACTTAAAAACATTGAAATTGAAAAAAAAACCCAAAACACCATAAAAATATCTGAAAAACGTAAAAACCCAAAAAATGTTCAAACCCTAAAAATCATTAAAACCATGAAAAACTCTTAAAACACTAAAAAACCTTAAATCCTTTAAGAACCCTAAAAAGTCATAAAACCAAAAAAAAAAAAACCTGAAAAATCAAAGTATCCATTAAACCCTACAACCTTTAAAACCCCCTAAAAATAAAAAAACACCACAACATCCATTAAATCACTCAAAACCCAAAAAAATCATAAAAACCAATAAATATCTATAATTACCCATGAAAACATAAAAAAACTAAAAACCTAAAAATCTTATAAAAACCATAAAAACACATAAAAACCATAAAAACACTAAAACCCAAAAAACCCCTTAAAACCCTTAAAACCCCTAAAACCTACAAAATCCATAAAGAGACTAAAATTTCTACAAACTAGAAAATTCATAAAAATCACTAAAAATCCTTGAAAATGTAATAAACCTTAAAATTCCGGAACACCCATGAAATCCATAAAACCCCTTGAAACAATAAAAACATTAAAACCCCAAAAAACAATAATAACCCCACTTAAAAACCTTAAAAACCCCTAAAACCTCCTAAAATGATAAAAACACTAAAAAGTATTAACCCCTTAAAACTCAAGAAAACCCATAAACCCTTATAAACGCACTAAGGTTATTGAAAACCCCTAAAACTCTTAAAAACCCTAAAATAAGTAAAATTCCTAAAAACAAAAAAAATCCTAAAATGTCCATAAAATCTCTAAAAACGTTAAAGAAAAATCTGCAGCATATTTTTCTTAATTGTCGATTGGCTGTTGGTCTTTGGAAGTATTTGCAGGGAATTTTCCAACTGAAAATATGCATGGACAACATGTTGTCTGCTCTTTTCAGCAGTGTTGTCAGCGTGCAATGTAGTCAACAGGTTTCCATCCTGCTTCTTGCTGCTGCTGCGGCCCTTGTCGCTTTTGTGTGGGCAGCCTGGAATAAAGTGGTTTTTTATAATGCTCCATGCTGCCTCTGAACTGGTGTGGTGGAGATCCACAAAGCCATCCTCATGGAGTCTCATATCTAAGATGGTACAATGGATAATGATGTTAATGATCTTATTATGTTGAGAACTCTCGAGTTTCTTGAAGATGCATGAAACCAATGGACTTTAAATTCATTTTGTGGATTCCACCAATCTCAGAATGAATAAAAGTCAATGTGGAGGGTGCTGCCCTCACTGCGCCTGGTCTCTCCAGTTATGGTGGTATTTTCTAGACGTACAGAGGTTTTGTTAAAGGATGATTTTATCACATAATTTGGAATGGGTGTGAAGATGAAGCGGAACTTTGGACCATGATTAAGGCTGTCTAGTTTGCAGTTCAATTTGGGTGGAAGCAGCTATGGATTGAATCTGACTCGATGTTGGTGGTGGAAGCCCTCAAAAGAAAAACAGGGAAAATCCCATGGAGACTCCTCCCACAATGTGTTGAGTGTCTGAAGATTTCTCAGGGTATGAACATTATGTTCACACATGCATGCAGGGAAGCAAACAAGGTGCAGACATGCTCTCTAAGAAAGCAATTGAGGATGGATGTTCCATGTGGTCATTTGTAGAACCAGATTTTTGTACTCCCCTTGTGGACTCAGACATGAATTTTGATTTGCACACTCGGTTGTACAGACCCTCCCTGTAAAGCCTTGTACTTTATTTTTTTCATTATAAATTTTGTGCGGCTGAGATGCGCCTGGCCCCGAACTCGCTTTTCCTAAAAACGTTAACATCCATAAAAACCCTTAAAAAACATAACAACCTGTATAAACCTTAAAACCCCCTATAAAATCATAAAACCAACTAAAAACTCTAAAACCCTTAAAACAAAAAAACATTAATAAAATATAAAATCCACTAAGAATAACTAAACAACTAAAAATTCACTAAAACACTAAAAAACAATAAAATTGATAACCCTAAAAAACCCAAAAAAACCTCTAAAAACCCATAAACTTCTTAAAAATCCCTAAAACCCTAAAAACATTAAATACTATAAAATTCCGAAAAACTCCCAAAAAATTCTAAAAAAGATAAAAAACCATAAAACCCTAAAAAACCATGAAAACCATAAGACTCCTAAAACCCATAAAAACCCTAACAACCATAAAAACCTTAATACACCATAAAAAGATTGAACCCCTAAAACCACTAAAATCGCAAAAAACACTCAAAACCCATAAAAATGTTAAATAAAGTCTATAAAGAACCTTAAACTCCTAAAAACCCAAAAACCCCACAAAAATTTGACAAAAACAAAAAAAAACCTAAAAATCCAGAAATCCCTAAAAAACCCTTAAACCTTAAAAACTATTAAATACCTAAAACCCTTAAAAACCATACGAATAATAAAATCACAAAAAATCCAAAAAAACACATAAAAACATAACAAACCCTAAAAAAACATAAAAACCCTGAAACCATAAAACCACTAAAACAACATAAAACCCTAAAATTAAACTAAAAACTCTAAACCCCTTAAAACCAATAAAAATTTAAAAACATAAAAAAAAACCTTAAAGATAGGAAAAAACTAAGAAACCCATAAAAAACCTACCATAAAACCCATATAACCTCTAAAAATGAATAATGACCAAAAAACCATAAAAATACCTTTAAAATAAAAAAACCATTAAAACCCTATGAAAACCATAAAAACCATTAAAAACATTAAAACCCATAAAACCCCAAAACATTAAAAATTCTAAAACCCTTAAAACCCCAAAAATGTTAAAAAGTCTAAAAAAATATAAAACCCTAAAATTTAAAAAAAACACAGAATCCTAAAAATCAGTAAAATTCCATGAATACTCTAAATTCCCTAAAAATTGAAAAAAAAACCCCAAAGAACCCATAATATCTTAAAAAAGCCAAAAAAAAATCCATGAAATGTTAAAAACTCCCCACAAACACTGAAAAATCCCTAAAAAATGAAAAAACCCCTAAAAACAAATTAAAACTCTTAAAACCCTTTAAACCCCTAAAAATGATAAAAATTTAAAAAACCATTAAAATCATAAAAAACTCAAAAAACCCTAAAAACCAAAAAAATTCTAAAAACCCATGAATACCCCAAACAACCCTAAAAATCCCAAATACCCCTAAAAACCACGAAAATACCTAAAAACCTTAAAAAATCCTAAAAAACATAAGAATCATAAAAATCCCAAGAAATCCCTATAAACATAAAAAACGCTAAACACCTAAGACCCCATAAAAACCCATAAAATTTGCTAAAACCCAGAAAAAACCTTAATAACCATAAATCCATTAAAAACTTTAAAATCACATACAATGCAAAAAAATCATTTAAAGAATCTAAAAAAATATACAACCTATCAAATAAATAAATAAATATCCCAAGACAACTAAAATTCTTAAAAAAAATTGAAAATTTCTAAAAAATCTAAAACCCCAGAAAAACCATAAACACCCTCAAAATATATAAAAACCCTAAACCATCAAAAACAGTAAAAATAATAAAAATTACTAAAAACCCTAAAACACAAAAAAACATAAAATCTCTTGAAAACCTCTTAAAAACCATAAAACCCCTAAAATCCATGAAACCCCCTAAAACCCCTAAATTCCCACAAAAAGCAATAAAAAACAAGAATAACCAAAAAAATTAATAACTATTAAAAACATAAAATCCCATAAAAACTCAATAAAAACATAAAACCCAAAAACATCTAAAACCCCTAAAAACACAAAAAACCCTCAAAAAATACAAAAAATCAATAGAAATCTTAAAAAACTAAAAAATAATAAAAATAAAAAAAAAAGATCTCTAAAAATATACTAAGAACTAAGACCCTAAACCCCCCTAAAAACTATAAAAACCCTAGAAACCTTAAAATCCCATAAAATTCACCAATAACCCAAAACAACTAAAAAAGATAAAACCATTACAAATCCCTAAACCCCTTTAGAGCCCTAAAAACTCAAAATAGTAATCTAAGACCCCAAAAAATACACTAAAAAAGACCAAATCCTTAAAAACCATAAAAACCGTGAAAACCAAAAAAAACCCCACAAAATCCATAAAATCGAAAAACCCTAAAAAATTGTGAAAATCATAAAAATACTTTCAAAATCCCTCGAAATGTAAAAAAACTCAAACCCTGAAAAATCCATGAAAATAATAAAAACCTCTAATAACATTAAAAACTCCCAATACCCCATAAATCCCCAAGAAACTAATAAAATTTATTAAATAATCCTTAAACCCGCATAAATGATAAAAAAATTCTCAAAACCATAAACCCCTAACAACTCAAAAAAACCCTAAAACTGAAAAAAGGCCAAAAAATAATTGGAAAAATTAAATACACTAACAACCCCTAAACCCCTCAAAATCCCCAAAACCCCTGAAAACCCCAAAAACCATAAAAATATAAAAATCACAAAAAATATTTGAAATCATAAGAAAATATAAACTCTAAAAACCACTAAAAACCATAAAACCCCCTAAAACCATAAAAATAATAAAAACACATAAAGACACTAAAAACAATAAAACTATAAAAACCCTTAAAAACCTAAAATAATTAAAAAAATCTTCCATAAAACCCTAAAAAACTAACAAATCCCATAAAAAACCAAAGGACCCTAAAATCCATGAAAAACTCAAAAAACCCACAAAAATAAGAAACACAATAAAATCATTCTAAATCACTAATGACCATAAAAACCATATAATTCCTAAAAACCCCTAAAAATTCTGGAAAACATAAATAAACACTAAAATCCCTTAGAAATAATAAAATCTATAAACCCATAAAATTCATAAAAACACATAAAAACTCTAAAACCCATAAAAACTATAAAAACACTTTAAACCCCTAAAAAATTAAGAATACTTAAATATCATCAAACCATAAAAAACTTAAAAATCCTAAAGACCCTAAAAACCCTAAAAACCCGAAAAATCTTGGAAATCCATAAAAACATTTAAAATTCACACAACCCTAAGACCATTAAAATCCATAAAAATACTAAAAAACCCATAAAATATCTTAAAACGTTAAAAACCTAAAATCACTAAAAAACCCATGAAACATATAAAATCATTAAAAACCCTAAAACACCATAAAAACTATACAACCCCCAAAAAACACTAAAACCCATTAAAATCCCAAAAAAAAATCTAAAAATTTTAAAATACATTTAAAATACTAAAAAACTCATAAAAAACCCTAAATCCAAAAAACCATAAAAACTAAAAACTATAAATCCATATAACCCCTAGAAAACCATAAAACCCTTTAAAATCCCTAAAGACCCTTAAAACCCCTAAATACCATAAAAATCATATTAAATTCCTAAAATCCTTGAAAACATAAAATCCCTAAAACTCATGAAAATTTAGAGATGTGCTTGAATACCATAATAAGCACAAAAACCCCCAAAACCCCAAAACCCCCAAAAACCTGTAAAACCCCTACAATGTTTAAAAACTATAAAAAACCATAAATTCTAAAAAAATATAAAAACTCCTACATACATAAAAACCAATAAAAACCAAAACACCAAAAAAACATGAAAAGCATTACAAACCTAATAATCTTTAAAACTCAGAAAAATTTTAACGGCCATAAATATACTAAAAATGCATTAAAAATACCAAAAATCATAAAAAAAAAAAATAAAACTATGAAAAAATTTCTAAAATTCACAAAAACCCTTAAATGCCTTAAAAACCCCAAAACCCAAAAAAACAATGAAAACCAACTATAACTTAAAAAACCCTTTAAAACACTGAAAATGTTAAAAAAATATAAAACCCCTTAAACCCCTAAAATAATCAAAAAAACCCTTACAAACTCAACAATACCCTAAAAACCATAAAAACTACGATAACCTATAAACCCATAAAACTGTAAAAATCTAAAAAAATACAACAAAAATCCGTTAAAACATAAAAAACCATAAAAACTCTAAACCCCTGAAATCCATAATAAACCCCAAAACACCATAAAACTCCAAAATATTAATAAAATCACTAAATACTACTAAAAACTAAAAAAACAATAAAATTCCAAAAAACATTAAAAACATCTAAAACCCCATATAGCCCTAAAAATATAAAAAACCCATAAAAAACCATAAAAACTAAAACCCTAAAAGGACCCTAAAAACCTTGAAAACCCCCAAACCCCTCAAAATACCTAAAAACCATAAAATACCCTAAAACACTTTTAATTACAAAAAATCCCAAGAAATCCTTGAAAATATCAAAAAAACCATAAAAACCTAAAAAATCAAAAAACATAAAAATGCATAAAACCTAAAAGAAACCTAAAAGCACTTAAAACCCTTAAAAACAACTAAAAGATTTAAAAATTTTAAAACCCTTAAAAACATTTAAAACAACTCTAAAAATATAAAAATACCTTTAATAATAAAAAAACCATAAAAACCAAAACGACCAAAAAAACGTTGAAACCCTTTAAAAACACTAAACCCTGTGAAAAAAACCCTAATAACATAAAAATCTCTCAAAACCATAAAAATCATAAAAATCCTTAAAATGAATAAAAATCCCTAAAAATTCTAAAAATAGTAAAAACCCTAAAAATCACCATAAACAAAAAAACCATTAATACAGTAAAACACAAAGACCTCATAAAACCCCTAAAAACCACTGAAAATATTGAAAACATTTAAAACCCTAAAAATAGTAAAAAAATATTTAGAAACGAAAGGAAATTCTAAAAACCCCACAAATACTTGAAAATATATAAAATCTCAACACACCATGATATCCCCCAAAATACAAAAAACTCTAAAAACCCTAAAAAACTCAAAATTCCTAAAAAAACAAAACCCATAAAAACTATAAAACTACACAAAAATCTATAAAAATTCATGGAAATGATAAAAACCTGAAAACCCCCTCATAATCACAAAATCCCTTAAAAATATAAAACCCCCTAAAAGCTCATAAAATCGCTAATACCCACTAAATATAGAGGCTGATTTCAATTTGATGTGCCCGTAAGGGGCTCTCATCTGAGGGTTCTCCTCTCGCCGTCGCGATCTTCATCACTACGGATGGTGCGGCGTTCCTCATCGATCTCATCAGGTTTTGGTGGAGGCTCTTTGTAGTAGTGGCATTAGGCGGCTTCGCGATCTCCTCTCGTTGAGAGGCACTATGGGCTTCTGCGGCTGTTTCTTCAGATCGGTGGGTGTAAGACCGGATCATCATCTTCATACTCTTCGTAGCGCTCCGAGTTCTGTTCGGCAGTTTTTTTTGTCCTTTGGTGAGTTTCTCCTCGTTTGAAGGTCGCTCTCATGCCATGGCAGTTTGGTGTTCTTCCTCTTCTCTAGTGAGTGAGTTAGGGTTTCACTGTGCCTGATGCGGCTGGTGTGCTCGGTGGCGGCATGATTTGTTGGTTTCCTGTTTGGTGTGATTTTGGGGTGTTTTTTTCTTCTTCTTTTCTTGTTCCTCTGCGGGGTTTTGATCCGTAGTTATTTGCTGTTCACGCATCTTCGTGAGCATGGGTTGAATCTGTTCCTCAATGTTTCAAGGATGATTTTTTTGAGTGCGTGGTTGGTTTTCGACTGTGGTTATGGTTTTCTTCGATTGCTCCGAATGCTATGTGGCTTGCGTTGTTGATGTGTTTCCATATCGATGAATGGTTTGAAATCTAGAGATGTAGATGGAAGTTGAAGGTCCGTGAAGATAGTGGCAGGTCCGGCTTGTCTCGCCGGTGACCTAGCCGGAGGTGGCGTTGGGATTCATGACGACTCGCATCTCGAGATTGATGCGGATAGGAACGAAGACGCGTCTGCCAAGGTGACGCAGCAATCAAGTGTTTCTATTTTCGAGGTCGGCGCATGAGGTCTCAGGTCGCGTGCCGGGGCTCATGGCTCATGGTGATGATGGTGGTGGAGATGAATTTTTAATTTTTAATTTGAAATCTGAATGTTTATGTTTGAATTTTGAGGGTTTGTTTTGTTACCAGTTCTCCTTAAACCGGCTTTGATAAATACAAAAAAAAATGATTTGCTGGCTAAAACCCACTAAAAACTCTAAAAACCATTGAAACCACAGAATCATTATAAACAATGAAAAATAATCAAAACACTAAAAAACTCAAAGAATCCATAAAAACTGAAAATATAATATGAACTCTAAAAACCATAAATTCCATAAAACTAGATGAAACTCGAAATCCCATAAAACCATTGAAAACTATAAAAACTATTAAACCCTCTGAAATGTTAAAAAAATCAAAAAACCCTAAACCCCTTAAAAATTCTAAAAATCCCAAAAAGAGAAAAAATACCCAAAAATCCCTAATAACTGTAAAATAACCCTAAATAATATTAAACCCCCAATAAATCACTAAAAACTCTAAAAACATAAAAATCATAAAAATAATAAAAAATTCCCCAAAAATCCCTAAAAATGAAACAAACCCCTAAAAACTATAAAAACCGATGAAAACAATAAAAGCCCCTAAAACCAATAAAATCCAAAGAAACTATAATATCAAATTACCCTAAACCCCTAAAAAATATTAAAACACTCTAAAAACCTTAAAAATGAAAAAAAAATGAAAAATCACAAAAAGAACCTCAAAACCATGAAAACCATAAAATAATAAAAAACTAATAACCCCTAAAACTCTCAAAATACCAAAAAACCCTAAAATCCCAAAAAACCCAAAAAAATCCTATAAAATACACAGAAATCCAAGAAAACATAAAAACCCCAAAACCCAAAAAAAACCCATGGAAATTGCAAAACCCATTAAAATACATAAAACCACGATAAAATAACTAATCCCCACGAAAAATTATAAATCCATTAAAACCCATAAAAAATTAATTTTTTTTATCAAACTATAAAAATATTAAAAACCCTAAAAACATAAAAAAACCATCAAAACATAAAATGCCCCAAAAAACCCTTAAAACCCCTAAATACTCAGAAAACCCTAAAACACAACAAAATTCCAAAAAACTCTAAAAACCCAAAAAATCATAGAACACTAAAAATTCCTAAAATTCCCTGACAATGTAAAAATACTAAAAACCCTAAAAACTACTTTAATACAATAAAAATACCTTAAAACCATAAGCCAATAAATCCCAAAAAACATAAATAACTCGCTCGAAACTCTAAAAACTATAAAAATAGTAACAACTCTAAAAACCCTAAAAAGAATAAAAACGCATAAAACCCTTAAAACACAAAAGACATTAAAACCCCTAAAAACACTAAAAACCATAAAAGACCTTGAAAATCCCCCAAAATTCCAAAAAACCCTAAAAATTATAAAAATACTAAAAAGCCTTCAAATTTCCAAAAATATAAAATAACATAAAAAACATAAAAACCCTAAAAACAATAAATTTCCACAAAAGCCCTTATAAATCCTAAAAACACTAAAATCCCATAAAAATCTATTATAACTCCTAAAATGTTAACAAAATCTAAAAACCTTTAAAAACCCAAAAAACAAAAAAAAACTAAAACCCAAAAGATAATAAAAACATGAATTTTCTAAAAACCCTCAAATCACTAAGAACATAAAAACCCTTAAAACCTATAAAAATTTGAATTATTCCCTAAATATTTAAGAAAACATAAAAAAAATCTTGAAACCCCCCTAAAAACCATAAAACCCCTAAAAACCTAAAAACCACTTGAACATTATAAATACACTAAAACAAAAAGATATAAAAAACATCTAAACCCTTGGAATGTTAAAAAAAATAAAAAAACCTTAAAACCCCAAAAAAATATAAAAAAAATAAAAACCAAAAAACCCCTAAATAACCCGAAAAATCTAAAAACCCTGAAAACCCCTAAAACCCCTCAAATTACATAAAACTGCTAAAAACAATATAAATATTAAAATATAAAATAACCCAAAAATCCCTAAGAACATAAAAATCCTAAAAACCTTAATATCACATGAAAACCATAAACTCCCGCAAAAACATTAAAATCCAAAAAAGAAAAATAAAATCATAAAAACTACTAAATACTCTAAAACACTTAAAACATTTAAAATATTACAAAACACTAAAAAACAATTAAAAAATAAAAACTCAAAAAAATTAGAATACATCAAAAACAAAAAAACCATAACCCCCTAAATACCATAAACCCTAAAAATACCTAAATAATAAAAAACCCTAAAAATATGAAAAACCCATAAAAATAAAAAAAATCCAATTTAACAAAAAAACTCTATAAAAGAAAAAGAAAATCCTAAGACCAATTAAAAAATAGAAATCCCCTTAAAACCCTTAAAAACATTATAATACTTTATAAAACCCATAAAACATTAAAAACTAAAAAAATCTAAAACCCAAAAAGAACCAAAAAACAAGGAAAATCGAAAAGAATCCTTGAAAACCCAAGAACACTCTCAAAATCCCTAAAAACCTAAAATCACTAAAGGCCATAAATCCCACTAAAAACCCTAAAACTCTAAAAACCCATAAAACCCTAGAAATCCATCAAAAAAAGTTAAAATGAAAAAATCCCTTAAAATAATTAAAAATGTTGAAAACTCTAGAAAACCTAAAAAACTAAAATATCATGAAATGCCTAAAAACCCTCAAAATCCATAAAACCCAAAAAAAAATCCCAAAAAATCCTTAAAAATACTTAAAAACCCATTAAAAACCTAAAAATAAAAAAACCTAAAAAGACCCTTGAAAATCATAAATCCCCTAGAAACCGCAAAAAACCTTAAAAACTCATAACAACCCTAAAACCCGTACAAATTCAAAAGACCCTTAAAACCCCTAAAACCATTATAAAACTAAAAAACCATAAATATCCTAAAAATGAAATAAAAATTCATAAAACAAAAAATATAAAACCATGAAAAACATAAAATCCCCATAAATCATTACAAACCCAAAAACCATAAAAAAAAATTAAAAACTCAAAAAAAACCCTTAAAAGATTTTTTTTAAACTCTAAAAAGTCATAAAATCCCTAAAAACAATATGAAATCCCAAAAAACAAAAAAAACCAAAACATCCTTAGAATACCTAAAAACACTAAAAAATGAAATACCATAAACCCCTCAAAAGCTCTAAAACCCCCAAAAACCCCAAAAAACACAAAATCCATACAAATCCATAATATTCACTAAAAATCCTTAGAAATGTAAAAAAGATTATAAACCATTAAAACCATTAAAAACAAATAACAACCCCTAAAACTATTAGAAACTCTAAAATCACATAACAGCCGTAAAACCCCACTAAAAACAGCTAAAACCATAAAAACATTAAAAATTTAAAAAACTAAAAATCTAAAAAAAACTAAGAAAACCCTAAAACCCTAAAACACTCGAAAATCCATAAAAACAAAAAGAACTATAAAAACCAAGAAAACCCATAAAATCCCTCAAATCACAAAACAACCTAAAACTATAAAAATCATAAAAACCAATAAAATTCTTGGAAGATGTCAAAAACCATATAACATAAAAGAACTAAGAAATTACAGAAAAACAGAAAACCATAAAAACCATAAAAACCATAAACACTTCAAAAATCCATGAAAACACCTAAAAACCCAAAAACACTAAAAACCCTAAAAACCCTAAAAACCATAAATATGACAAAACACTTAATTATTAATAATGATGTAAAAAATCCTTATACCATTGAAAACTATACAACCCTAAAAAACTAAAATCCTCTAAAATCCAATAAAAAAAACTCATAAAACTATAAAAAAAACTTTAATCCCCTAAAACGTTAACAAACACTAAAAAACCATTAAACCTCAAAAAATCATAAAAGAAATAAAAATAAAAAAAATACCCAAAACCCTTAAAAATTTTAAAATCCATAAAAACCCTAAAAAACACTAAAACCCCTCAAAATCCATAATAATTGTACTACCCTAAAAACATAAAAATAAAATAAAAATCCCTAAAAAATTAAAAAAAACCCTAAAAATTAATAAAAATCCAAAAATCCCAAAACACCATAAAACCCTTAATCCCTAAAAAACCCATAAACTCTAAAAATCTGTAAAAACACCAAAAAACCCGAAAACTCTAAAAATCCTAAAGAATCCATTAATATTCATGAATACTAAATAACCCCAAATACTCTTAAAACCTCCTAAAAATTATAAAAACATGTTAAAACCATAAAACCCCATAAAACCCCTAAAATAAACGAAAAAATATTAAAAACCATAAAACACCAAAAAATTTAGAAACATTAAAAACTTGAAACCTATAAAAACTCAAAAAAACCTAGGTCCCCAAGAAAACCTCATAAAACCATTAGAACCATAAACACTAAAGAACTTCGAAACCCATAAATACCATAATAATATCAAAAAATCCCAAAAGAATATAATTTTCCAACCCCCCCCCCCTAAAATCATAGAAAATGTAAAAGTCCCAAAAGACACTGAAAACCACTAATAACCATAACCTTGAAAAACCTCAAAATCATTTAAAACCCTTAAACCAACTAAGAAACCTAACACTCTTAAAATATTTAAAAATGTTATAAAACTCTAAAACCATTAGAAACTAAAAAAATAAAAAAAATAGATTGAATAACAAGAATCCATAAAAACAATAAAACCCAACAAAAACCATAAAATCCCTAATTTTTTTAAAAATTCCCAAAATCCCAAAAAACCATAAAATTCATAAAATTCTAAAAAACCAAAAAATCCAAAAAATCATAAAAACACTAAAAAGAAAGAAAACCATAAAACCACTAAAAATTAAAAAAACCATAAAACCCCATAAACCACTAAAAACCACTAAAAACTCTAAAAACCCATACACGCCATAAAAAAATAAAAAAACTGTAAAAAAAATAAACCCAAAAAAACTCAAAAAACCCCTAAAAATCCAAAAGATACTAAAAACCTTAAAATCCTAAATACCAGGAAAACCCTAAAATCCTCAAAATTCCTAAATTCCTAAACAACCTAATAATAATAAAAATCACAAAAATCCCTTAAAAGTTCCTCAAATAAAATAACAAATCAGAAATCCCTAAACATCCTAAAAAACTAAAAAATCCAAAAACCTCTAAAGACCCCTAAAAAACATTATAATTCTCTAAGTAGCATAAAACCCCTAAAAACTCAAAACAATAGAAAACAAAAAAGAGCCTAAAAACCCAAAAAGACCATAAACACCCTCAAAATCCATAAAAACTCAAAAAATATAAATATTATAAAAAATTTTCAAAACAGATAAATATCCATATGAATTTAAAATCCCTTAAGAACTCTGAATACCACATGATAAACATGAAATCCTTAAATCATATAAACCCCTAAAATCCTCTAAAAATAATAAAAACTATAAAATTACATTAACACCCCTAAAAACCACTAAAAACCCTAAAATTCTGAAAGACCCGAAGACCAGTGAAAAACCCTAAGCCCCTCAAATTCCTTAAAAACCATAAAAACCCTAAAAACCTAAAAAACCTAAAAAATACATAAAAATTAAAAACAAAATTAAAAACACTAAAAACCCAAAACCTCGCTAAAAAGATTAGAACCATTAAAACACCATAAAACCAATAAATACCCACTAAAACATTTAAAATCATAAGAATCCCTAAAAAAGTTTAAAACACTAAAATCCCTTAATCCCATTAAGAACAAAAATCCCAAAACCCTAAAAACAAAACAGACCCCCTAAAAACCCATAAACCCATAAAAAACTCAAAAAATACTATGAAATCCTAAAACCTATAAAAATAAAAAAACCCTAAAAATACCTGAAAATGTAAATTCTCCAAAAAACATGAAAAACATAAAAACCCACAAAAAATAATAAAATCCAAAAATCCAAAAATCTAAAAACCACTGAAAAAGTAAAAAACCCTTAAAACCCTTAAATATTTTTAAAAAATATAAAAAACATTGAAACCCAAAAGAACTCAAAAAACTCTAAAGACCCAAAAAGACCCTAAAACCCCTAAAAACCCTAAAACCCCATTAAACCCCTGAAATGCCTAACCTTATAAATCCATAAAAATCCCTAAAAATGTCAAAACCCCATGAAACCAAGAAAAACCATTCAAAAAAACAAAACTACTAAAAACCATAACAACATTAATCCCAATAAAATCAATAAAAACACTAAAAACCATTAAATTCCCTTAAATGTTAAAAAAATTAAAAACATTAAAAACCTGAAAAAACTAAAAAATATCCTACTACTCCAAAAACCATAAAAACCTTGAAAATCCATAAAAACCTAAAAGAACATGAAAATCCCTAAAAATAATCCAAATCCCTAAAAAACTTAAAACCAATTAAAAATCTAAAAAACATCATAAGAATACAAAAAATGTAAAAAAAACACTAAGAATCATGAAAACCAATTAAAAAACATAAAACAATTACAAGTTAAAAACCACTAATACCCAACAGAAATCAATAAATCGCGTAAATATTATAAAAACTCTTAAGACCCGAAAAAAATTTAAAAATAATCTAGAAAACGTTAAATTCCCTAAAAACTAAAAAACCATAAACAAAACATAAAAAGCTAGACAACCCATGAAAAACTGAAAAACCCCTTAAAATATCTAAAATCCCTTAAAATCCATAATCTAATAAGAATCGTAAAAAATCCATAAAAATACCAAATAACATAAAAAAATTTAAATCCCTAAAAAACTAGTGAATACAATAAAAACCCATGAAAATCATAAAAATATTAAATACCAATAAAAAACTAATAACTCCAAAAACTGTTAAACCCCTAAAACATTAAAAAAACTAAAAAACATAAAACCTTAAACTCCCCCCCCATATAAACAATAAAAATAATGAAACCCCCTTGAAACCCTTAAAACATTTAAAAAACCTAAA
This sequence comes from Viscum album, assembly GCA_963277665.1. Classification (NCBI taxonomy): domain Eukaryota; kingdom Viridiplantae; phylum Streptophyta; class Magnoliopsida; order Santalales; family Viscaceae; genus Viscum; species Viscum album. The sequence goes on along the minus strand of OY728141.1, from coordinate 1,009,412,131 downwards.
AACCTAAAAATCCTTAAAAACTATAAAAATCCTCAAAAATTCAAAAAAATCCCAAAAATGTAAAAAACTGTAAAAACCATGAAAAATCCCCCTGAAAATCATAATCCCAAAAAACCATACAAACCCTATAACCCCATAAAAACCCTAAAAACTTATAAAGACCCTAAAACCACTAAAAACTCCAAAACCATTAAACCCCTAAAAATTAAGGAAACAAAAAAAAACATAAAACCCTGAAAGTTCTCGAAAAACTTTTACAAGCATAGAATACAGTAAAACCCAAAAAACCTTGAAAACCCCTAAAACTATCAAAATATATAAAAACACTGAAAAATCCCATAAAACAATAAAAAACCCTAAAACCTTAAAAAATTCTAAAAGCCTATAATAACCCAAAAAATCTATGAACACAATTTATCCCCTAGAAATTTTAAAAACTATAATACCTTCTAAACCACTAAAATATAAAAATCTCTGAAAATCCTAGAAAACCCATAAAAATCATAAAAACCATAAAAAACGCTAAAAAATCCTAAAAAATAACTAAAAACCATGAATATTTGAACAAACTTAAGAACGGTGAAAAAACCCTCGAAACCATAAAACCCACTAAAAACCTCCAAAACCCTAAAAACCAATAAATATAATAAATAAATATAAAAACTCTAAAAAACATTAAACCCATTAAAATGTACTAATAATCCCAATAAATTATAAATTATATAAAATGTAAAAAAATTGTTTAAACCCTAAAAAACCCATGAAAACCCTAAAATACATGAAAAACACTAAACCATTGAAATCATTAAAAACCCTAAAATACCATAAAAACATTTAAATACTAAAAGATCCTTAAAATTATCTAAAAAATATAAAATCCCTAAAAACCCTAAAAAACCCTTCAAAACTACAAAACCCATAAAATTTTTGTAGAACCCTAAAAATAACTAATACCAATAAATACCATTAAAATCCATAAAAATGTTAAAAATTATTAAATTTTTAAAAAAACATTCAAAACCCCCAAAAAACCAAAAAAACCTCAAAATCCGTAAAACAATTAAAATCATTAATACCCCTAAGAAACTGTAAACGTCATAAAAAAACCCAAATCCCTAAAAATTCCTGAAAATGTAAAAAATAGTAAAAACCCAAAAAAATCCCATAACACTATAAAACCCATTAAAAAACATAAAAATAGAAATAATCCATAAAAACCCAATAAACCCAACTAAAAACTCTAAAACCCATAAACCCTGAAAAAAATTTAAAAACTCCAAAAACACCATAAAATCCCAAAATATAAAAAATCCATAATACACCAAAGGGACAATAAATCTCTAAATGCCCCTAAAACCCCAAAAAATCCCAAACACCCCAAAAACCCTCATATTTAAAAAAACTACATAAAAAGAAAAAAAACAAAAATATAAAAAAGGACATGAAAATTCATGAAAACATAAAAAACCCCCCAAAACCTCGAATACCCTCTGAAAATCATAAATAGTTTAAAAATAATAAAATTTCTAAAACCAATAAAAAATAAAAATCCACTGAAAACTATAAAACCATAAAAACCATTTAAAAAGATAAAAACAAAAAAATCTCTAAAAACTTAAAAAATATCAAAAAACTCTTAAAACCTAAAAGGCCATAAAACCCTCGAAAAACCCAAAAAAATCTAGAAACCATCAAAATACAAAAAATCACTAAAAACTATTTAAAACCTAAAAATTATTAAAAACCCTCAAAACGAATAAATAATAAATACCATGAAGGCTCCCTAAAATCCATAAAACCCCCTAAAAACCATAACAACCATAAAACCCCTAAAAAGTCACTAAAAACTTAGAAAACCCATAAAATCTAAAAAAACATAAAAAAAGTTACAAAAAACATCTCAACCTAAAAACCAGAAAATAAATTCTAAAAACCCTAAAAGACTCGAAAACCCCTAAAATAGAAAAAAATCCCTAAAAACCATAAAAACCCCTATAATCTATCAAAATTCCTAATACCCAAAAAACCTAAAAAGATAAAAAAACCATATAAATCCATAAATATATAAAAAACAATAAGAAATCCTTGAGATCCATAATAACCCAAACAATGAATTAAAACCATAAAAACCATAAAACTCTAAAAAACCACTAAAATTTTTAAAGCACTAAAAACCCCTCAAAAAATTTAAATATATAAAAAATCATTAAAACCTTAAAACACAAAAAAAAACCCCTAAAAACCCAAAACACCATAAAACCCATGAAAACCCATAAAATCCCAAAAAACACTTAAAACCCATAAAATCCCCCAAATTATATAAAACACCTAAAAACACTAAGGAAAAAAAATTATAAAAATCCAAAAAAATCCTTCAAAATTTAAAAAACTCTAAATACTCTAAAAACCCCATGAGAACCATAAAATTTGCTAAAAATCTTATAAAAACCTATAATCCCATGAAAACCCTAAAACTACTAAAAACATTAAATACCCTTAAATACCCTAAAAACTATATAACTCTAAAATACATTGATGCCCTAAAAAGGAAAAATATAACCCTAAAACGCCAGAAATACCCTAAAACTCCCTGAAAAACACAAAAACCCCAAAACCAAAAACCCCCCAAACCATCAAAATCCTAAAAATCACAAAATACAATGAATACATAAGAAATCCAACACCCCTAAAACACATGAAAATAATAAAAATCACTAAAAACAATAAAACCCCCCAAAACCCAATAAGAAATCTAAAACCCACTAAATATATAAAAACACATAAAACCCATAAAATTGAAAAAAAACTATAAAAACCCATAAAACCACTAAAAAATACAAAATCCAATAAAAACCCAAAAAGAACCAAAAAATTCTACAAAACCTACAAACCCTAAAAATTATAAGAAAACCAAAACACCCAAAATTCCCTCAGAGTCCCTAAAAACCTAAAAACCCATAAAATCATAAAAAATCCATAAAAATCTCTAAAAAATTAAAAATTAATGAATACCCCTTAAATACCATAAAACCACTAAAAGCATAAAAAACCAAAAACCCATAAATGAACTAAAACCACTAAAAACTCTAAAACACTAAAAAACATTAAAAAACATTGAAAACGGTAAAACTAAAAAAACTCAGAAAAAGATAAATCCCAAATAACACTAAAAACCCAAAAAGACAGTAAAACCTTGAAAAAACCCTAAAAACCATAAACCCTAAGAAACCTAAAAACCCATAAAAACATTAAAATCCCTAAGAACTCTATGTAACCCTAAAACCATAAAAATGAAAAAATATCCCTTAAAATCAATGGAAACATAAAAAACCATAAAAACAAGAAAAAATCTCTAAAAACATAGAAAACCTAAAACCCCATAAAATCCCTAAAACCCACTAAAACTCTAAAAACCATTAAACCCCTAAATTTACAAAAAACCCCTAAAAGACCCTAATAATAGTAAATATAAATAAAATCCCCTAAACATCCCAAAAAACATTCAAAACATCTAAAAAAATTAAAACCTTATGAAACATAAAAATATTAAAAATATAATAAAATCCCAAAAAACATAACAAAACCTAAATACCCTGAAAACCCATTAAAGATCATATAAACCACTAAATCCTTATATAATCCTAAATCTCTATAAAAACCCCAACAACCTAGTAAAACACTAAAACCCCTAAAACTCTCTAAACCATTAAAAACTCAAAAAACCATAAAACCACAAAAACTAAAAAAATCTAAACACATAAAAGATGCAAAAAACACTCTAAACCCCTAAAAACACTGAAAATCCTAAAATCACCTAAAACCCACCTAATCTCTAAAACCCATAAAACCCCCTCAAACCCATAAAAATCTTAAAAAATCCCCAAAAATACTTAAAAACAAAAAAACCCCAGAAAAACCATTAAAAAAACCATAGAAAACCTATAACCCCATCAAACCCTACAAACCACTAAAATTTCTAAAACCCCATAAAACCCTTAAATGATTTATAATGTTAAAAAAACTCTATAAAAATAAAAACCCTATAAATTTCAAAAATCCTCTAAAACCCCAAAATAACCTAAATCCTAAAAACAGTAAAACCTCTAAAACACCCTTAAAACTCCAAAAACATATTAAATTCCCTAAAAGCCTAAAAAACTTTAAAACCGTAAAAATCCTAAAAAGCCCTCACAATCCAATAAAAGTTAAAAAACCTTTAAATCCCTAAAAAATCCTAGAAAAACATTATAAAACCCCAAAAATCATTAAAATCTATTGAAAACCATAAAATATCTAAACCCCCCTAAAAACTCAAAAAATCTTTTAAACCACTAAAAATATTAAAAAAGTTTAAACACCTTAAAAAATGAAAAAAATGAAAACTCAAAAAAAACCTAAAACTCTAAACACCCTAAAAACCAATAGAACCCTTAAAAACACTCATAATACCTAAGAACTGTAAAACTCAATAAAACCATAAAATTTAAAAAAAAACTCATATAAATCATTAAATACTTAAAAAATACTAAAACCCTAAAAATCATGAAAACCCTTAAAAACCATAAAAACAATAAAAAATCATAAAAACATTAAAACCACAAAGAATATCTTAAAAACTATAACTCTCATAAAAACATTTAAAAACACAAAAAAAATTAAAATCAATAATAACTCAAATAAAACACTAAAACCCCATCTATATTAAAATCCTAGAAAACATTATAAACTCTAAAAACCATGAAAACCACCAAAACCCCTCAAAATCCATATAAACCCAGAAAAACCCCTATTAACCCTAAAAATACAAAGAAATACTTGAAAATCCTAGAAAATAAAATAAATATAAAACAAAAAACTCCAGAAAACAATAAAAACATTGCTAACAATTATAAACCCTAAAAACACATGCAAAAACTAAAATCCAATAAAAATATAAAAACACTAAAACCCGTAAAAAATTTAAAGAACATTAAAATACCTTAAAACCCAAAAAACAAAAAAAAAATAAAAAACATATAAATAACCTAAATACACTAAAAACACTAAACCCCCTAAAACCCCTAAAATCCCTAAAGACTCTTCAAATCCCAAAAAAACCCTAAATATATAAAAATAATAAAAATACTAATAATCGCTACAAATCAGGGAAAATTAGGAAACCCTAATACCCGAAAACCATAAAAACCCTAAAAACTATAAAAACACTAAAACCTTATAAAAATGTAAAAACCCCTTGAAAACATTAAAAACCTATAAAACCCCTAAAAAGATAAAAAAAATTAAAAACCCATAAAACCCCAAAAAACTCAAAAAAACCATAAACCACAAAAAACCCCTTAAAACCCTCAAAACAACTAAAAAATAAAAACCAATAAAGACCCCAAAATCCAGAAAAACTGTAATGACCCCAAAAATTCATGAAAATCCAAAAAAACCCTATAAATCACAAGAAAGGTAAAAAACCCAAGAAACCCTAAAAACCCCTGAAAACCTTAAAACCCCGAAAATGTTTCAAAATCCACAAAAAATAAATTAGATATATTAAAACCACTATAACCCCTAAATCCCCTTTAAAACCACTAAAATTGTTACAAACCCTTAAAACCCTTATATACCCAAGAAAAATCAAAAGAACCCTAAAAACCTAAAAACACCATAAAAATCCCGAAAACCCCTATAAACCATAAAATCCATAAATCCCAAAGACCATAAAATCTCAAAAGGAATAAAAATAATAAATAAAATAAAATTCCATGTAAACATAAAATACAATAAAACCCATAGAAACCACATAAATACCATAAGAACTACTGAATACCTTACAAACCATAAAAACCCTTAAAAAATTAATAATTCTAAAACCCCTAAGAGTTCTTAAAATTATACAAAACAATAAAAACTCTAAAAATCATATTAATTTATGAAATCTCCAAAGAACCCTAAAACAATAAAAGTCACAAAACACCTTGAAAACCCGTAAAAACCTTAGAAACTAAAACCCTAAAAACCCTAAAAAACCAAAAAAAACTAAAAAATATAAAATTTATAAAAAACCCTAAAAATCCTTGAAAATATTAAAAATAATAAAATTCCTTAAAACCTCCATGAAAACTATAAAACACCTAAAACTATAAAAATAATAAAATCCCATAAAACCCTAAAACCCCACTAAAAACTCTAAAACCCTTTTAAACCCATAAATTTGTTAAAAACTCTAAAAATACCTAAAAATACCTAAAAAACATAAAAAATCCACAAAATATCAAAAAAGAGCCAAATGAACCTGAAAAACTCTAAAGAAACATAAGACCCCTAAAACCCCTCAAAATACTAAAAACCTTTGAAATTTTAAAAACTATAAAAATACCTAAAAATCAGAAAAAAAAATCATAAAAACTTAAAGACACTTAAAAAACATGAAAACCGCTGAGAACCCTGATTAACCCTTAAAAAAATTAACACCAATAAAAAAACCCTAAAACCACTAAAACTCTCAAAACTCTTAAAACCCATAAAAACATTACCAAAGGTTGAAAGACTCAAAAAAGCCTTAAAAACCGTAAAACTAAAAAACCATAAAAACAAAAAATATCCCAAAATTATTCAAAATAATAAAAAACCATGAAAACCACTAAAACCACTAAAAATTAATAAAACCATTAAAATCCTTAAGAACATAAAAATCTATAAAATCCATAAAATCCATAAAAATATCTTAAAACAAAATAAATCATAAAACCCCTAAAAATCCATGAACCCCTATAAAACCACAAATAATCAATAAAAACCTATGAATCCCACAAAAAACACTAAAAAACCTTAGAACTTCAAAATACATTTGAAAAACTAAAAACATTATAGCCGCTAAAAACTCAAAAAAACCTAAAAGGCCAAAAGACCCTAAAAACCATTAAAACCCCTAAAAATCTAAAAAACCTTTAAATCCATAAAAATCCATAAAACCCTAAAAACCATAAAAATACTAAAGTGGGATAAAAATCCATAGAATTAAAAATATCCCTAAAACAAAAAAAACCCATAAAACCCCTAAAAACTAAAAAACCCTTAAACCCCTAAAAAGTAAAATAAAATTAAAAACAAACATTGAAGCATAATTATCTCAAAAACCCAAAAAACCAAAAAAGACCATCATCCCTGAAAAACCCAAAAACTCTAAAAAATTGAAAACCCTAAAATCACTCAAAATCTATAAAAACCCTAAAAACCATAAAAATCATTTAACGACCTAAAATCTTTTAAAACATAAAAAACCCCAAAAAATCATTAGAATCTTTTGAAAGCTATAAACACCCCTAAAAACCTTAAACCCCCATGAAAACCCCAAAAAGATAGAAAAAACACTAAACACCCTTAAACCTGCTAAAAATCGAAAAAAACTATAAAATCCTTTAAAATCCTAAAAAACTGAAAAATACACTAAATACCCAATAGACCCTAAAAATCCTAAAAAACAATAAAAACCCTAAAACCATTAAAACCCCTAAAATGACTAAAAATCGATAAAAACCATAAAAACCTTATATATTCTAAAAAATCCTTAAAATCCTCGAATATTTAAAAAACCCTAAAAACATAGACAAACCCCTAGAAAATAAAAACACCAAAAAACTCTTCTAAAGAATAAAAAAAATAAAAACTATGAAAATACTCAAACCCCATAGAAATGGTAAAATCGTTAAAAACTATAAAAACTTTTGAAACCCTAAAAACTAAAATAAATCCCTAAAACCCAAAATCTTTTTAAAATCCTTGAAAAACGATGAAAACACTAAAATTCCCTGAAAACAATTAAAAATCCTTAAAATCCATAAAATCCAAAAACCATAGAAAACATAAAAAACCTAAAAAACCCCTAAAAACCTGGAAAATGTAAAAAAAACTAAAATTGATGAAACCCATGAAAACCAAAAAAATCCTTTTAAAACCATTAAAAAATATGATAAACCCATGAAACCACTAAAAACACTAAAAAATTTGAGAACCCTTAAAATCCCGAAAAATAATAATAAATATAAAAAACCATTAAAACCCAAAAACCCTATAAAATCATAACAATAAAAAAATTAACCCAATCACCATCAAAACCTTTAAACACCCTATTAAACCATAAAAACAATCAAAATCCTAAAAAACCAAAAACCCAAAAAAACATAAAAATAATTAAATTTCCCTATAAAACCTGTAAAACATAAAAAAATTATTAAACCCCCCCCCCCACTCCTAAATACACTAAAAAACCCTTGAAACCATTAAAACACTAGAACACTAAAAACCCAATTAAAATTCCAAAATCCCTTAAAACCACTAAAAACATAATAAAATGTTATATGCTCACAAACTGTTTAACCCCTAAAAAACTAAGATAACAATAAAACCCCGAAATTACCCTAAAACCCCTAAAACCACTAACAAACCCTGAAAATCCCATTAAAATCCATAAAAACCAAAAAAATTATAAAAGGAAAAAATCCTAGAAAATCCACAAAAATCATAGAAAATGTTAAAAATTTTAAAATATTATGAAAACCCCCAAAAACCATAAAAACCATAAAACCCATAAAAACCCATAGAACTATAAATAATACAAACAAATTATAAAACATTAAGACCATAATAAACCCAAAATCCAAATAAAACAAAAAATACCATATAACCTTGAATATCCCTAAAAACCCTAAAAACATTGATAACGCTTAAAAAAATTCAAAAACACTAAAAACCCAAAAAACATAAAAATTCCCTAAAAATACATGAAAATGTAGTTAACCCTAAAAACCGCTAAAAACCATTGAAATCCATAAAACTGCTTAAAATTTTAAAAAAACTTTAAAATACCATAAAACCCAAAAAAATAAAAAATAAAAAAAACAAGAACCCCTAAATAGGTGGAAAATGCATAAAACATTAAACACCCAAAAAACAAAAAAAAAGTAAAATATCAAAAAGACTCTAAAAACCTTAAAAACCCCTAATAATTAAAATACCCATAATATTCTTAAAAACCCTAAAACCATATAAATCCAAAAATTTTCAAAAAATCCCTAAAATTATAAAAAACCCTAAAATACTTAGAGAACCATAAAATCCATAAAAACCAATAAACCCCCTTAAAACACATAAAATACATAAAAAGAACTAAAAACACTATGAACCCTTAAAGACCAAAAAATGTAAAAAAAATTCAAAGGCCATAAAAAACATAAAAACTCCAAAATAAAACTAAAACCTCCGAACACCCTGAATGAGCTGAAAAACTATAAAAACCTTGAAAACACTAAAAAATTGTCCTCATTCCAAAAACCCCCAAAATACAAAAAAAATCTAAATACCCTAAAAATCCTAAAAATTAAAAAACCCTAATTTTTTTAAAAAACAATAAAATCTATGATGAAGCCCTAAAAACACTAAATACATCTAAAAATCATAAAACTATACATACCCATAAAAATTGAAAAATCAATAAAAAATTTAAAGACCCTTAAAAACCCTTAAAATGTAAAAAATGTTTAAAACTCAAAAAATTCCTTAAAACCCTAAAAAACTAAAAATAAACATAAAACCCGAAATGACCCTAAGAACCCTGAAAACCCTAAAAACCTAAAAACCCAAAAGAACCCCCAAAGAACCCTCAAAATTCCCAAAAACCATAAAAACACTAAAAAGGATAAAAATCCTAAAAATCACTAAAAACCATAAAAACATAAAACTCCATAAAATACATAACATATCCTAAAAAATATTGAAACCCTTAAAACCATAAAAGCATAAAAAACCATTAAACCCCAAAAACCCCTAAAAACCAAGAACACCCAAAAAAATATCAAAACCACGAATAACCATAAAACACTTCAAAATCCCTAAAAACCCTAAATCACACAAATATTTAAAAACCATAAAAATTTATGAATACCTAAAAACCCTAAAACCACTGAAAACCCCCAGAAAACCATAAAACCCCTAAAACCATAAAAATCCACAATAACCATAAAACCCCACTAGAAACTATATAAAACACAAAACCACTAAAAATGATAAATAATAGAAAAAACTCAAAGAAACAATAAATCACCTTAAAGACTGCTCAAAACCCTAAAAACCCAATGTCCCTAAAAAAATAAAACCCTAAAATACCATAAAAACCCTACAAACACTTGAAACTATCATAATCACAAAAAAAGCACTAAAATATGTACAAATCCAAAAAAAATATTTATAAATACCTAAAAACATAAAAAACATTAAAATATTGAAAACCTCCAAAATGCCAAAAAAATCCCCTAAAAACCTTAAAGACCGCTAAAACCCCATAAAATATTAAAAAAACACTAAATACCCTAAAACCCTTAAAATCCCTAAAAAAGTTAAAAAACACTAAAAAAACTTAAAATTCAAAAAAACACAAAAAACACAAAAAACACGTAAAAACCCAAAATATCCAAAAATAAATAAAAACCCTAAAATCCCCTAATGAAAATAAAAAACCATGAAAACAATAAAAGGCATAAAACCCTAAAAATATTAGAAAATATCTCAAAATTTTTTGAATACATTGAAACCAAGAAAAAACCCATTGAGGACCATAAAAACCTCTAAAAAACTTAAAACCCCCTGAAAACCAATAGAAACCCTAAAAATTACTAAAAACTATAAAAACCCTTTGAACGAATAAAAACAATAAGAACACTAAAAACCTCAAAATCCAAAAAAAACCTAAAACCCCTAAAACCCCAAAAATAACATAAAATATATTAAACCCGTAAAACATAAAAACATAGGAAAACCACTCAAAATTACTAAAATCCCAAAAGTACTAAAAAACACAAAAATCCTTAAAATTTTATAAAAATCTCAAAAAACATAAAAACCCTAAAAAATTTAACAAACCACTAGAATAACAAAACCACTAAAAACCATCAAAACCTTAAATCTAATAAAAACCATCTACCACTGAAAAATATAAAACCATTAAAACCCTTAAAAATGTTAAAAAACTCTAAAAAAACATCAAACCCTAAAAAAATAACGAAACCACTAAAAAAATAACCTAAAAACTATAAAAATTCTAAAACCCAAAAAATGCAAAACCCTAAATAGAATCAAAATCCCGAAAACCACAAAAAAACCCCAAAACCCATAGAAATTTTAAAAATCCCAAAAAATCTCAAGAAAACTAAAGAAACACAAAAACCCTGAAAACCCACAGAAAACCATAGAACCCCTAAAACAATGAAAACCCCTGAAACTAATAAAAACCCTTAAAAATAATTCAAAATTCTAAAAACTGTTAAAATCCAAAAAAAAGTAAAAAAAACTAATACCCTTAAAAATCAATAAAACTAACACCCTAAATGGTCAAAAGAACTTGGAAAATACCCAAAACCCTAAATACCTTAGAAACCTATGCAGACCTATAAATCTTCTAGAAATCCATAAAGACCCTAAAAGATCCTAAAACACATAAAAATCAAAAAAATCTCTAAAATTCAAGAAAACATAAAAAATCTTAAAACCCTAAAAAACCATTGAAAACCATAAAACCCCGAAAAAATTAAAAACCCTAAAAACCATAAAACCACTAAAAATTGTAAAATCAATTTAACCCCCTAAAGTGTTACAATACATTAAAAACACTAAAACCAATAAAAACTGTATAAAAACTCAAAAAACCCATAAAACCCAAAAAAACACTAAAACCCCTGAAACCACCAAAACACCCACAAAAACCCTAAAACACCTATGAACCATTAAAATATCTAAAAATCCTCAAAAACTATAAAAAAATAAATATCTCTAAAAATCCCTAAAAATCCATCAAAACATAAAAATCCTTAAAAATAATAAAAAAGCTTGGAAAACTATAAAAACCCATAAAAACCCATAAAACCATAAAACCACTGAAAACCCTAAAAACCAAAACAAACAATTAAAAACATTAATACCCATAAAAACTATAAGAAATCAAAAAACCATAAAAACCCTAAATACTCAAAAAAATCACTACCCCCCCCCCAAAATACCTAAAACCCCTAAAAACATGAAAAATCCTATAATCCAACAAAATACATAAACCCCTAAAAATCCTTAAAACCGTAAATATCATAAAATATCCCTGAAAATAACTAAACAAGTAAAATACCCTAAAAACCTTCAATGACCTTTGATAACCAAAAAACACCCAAAAAACTATACGAAACCTAAAAAATCCATCAAAACCCTAAAACTCTACTAAAAACTCTAAAAACTCTAAAAACCTCTAAAAACCATGAAAACATTAAAAAACTCTAAAAAACCTTAAAATATCTAAAAAAATATAAAAACATCTAAAAAACAAAAAAATCAAAATAACTAAAATGGCTAAAAACCACTAAAAACCAGATATATAATAATAATCCCAAATAACTCAAATACTACAGAAATCCTAAAACCCAAAAAAAGCCCAAGCACCATAAAAACCCCTAAAAACATTTATAAACTATAAAACTAATAGAAAAAAACTAGAAACACCCATAAAAAATAAAAATTGTTAAAATCACTTAAAAACCATAAAATCCTAAAAACAATTAAAAAATAGGAAACCCCAAAATAAAATTAAAAACATGAAACACCAAACACTATAAAATCATAAAAGGCCCTAAATTCCATTAAAATTTAAAAAACAATAAACTCTTAATCCCATAAAAACCACACAACCCCTAAAAACCATAAGAACCCTAAAAAATCATTAAACCCCTAAAATCCTCTAAAAATCTAAAATGCATTAAAATCACTAAAAATTATAAAAACACTAAAAACCATAAAACCCTAAAAAACACAAAAAACCCATAAAAATACATGAAGTCCCTTAAACCCTGAAAATCCTAAAAAACCTATGAAACCCTAAAAAAACCAAAAATCCAAAAATCCCCAAAACCATAAATAAACCCTAAAAACTGTATAAACTTAAAATAAATCACACAAAATTCTTGGAAATGTAAAAACCCTAAAATACCATAAAACCATAAAAAACCCTAATACGAATAAAACACTTAAAATCTACAAAAAATTATAAATCCACTTAAAATATTTAAACATTTTTAAAAAATCTAAAACTAGATAACATTTATGAAACTCATAAAACCCCTAAAAACAAAAAAGACAATAAAATCCTTAAAACCCCTAGAAACTATAAAAACTCCTCAAAATCCAAAAAACCATCAAAATCATCAAAACACTAAAAACCTTAAAAACTATTAAAAACCTAAAATCATTCATAAAAATACCTGAAAAACCCCAAAAAAACCTTGAAATCCATATAAACCCTTAAAACATTAAAGACCCTAAAACCCTATAAAAACCCTAAAAATGATAATAACTCTAAAATCCATTAAACCCCATAATAAAGTTCAAAAACACTACAAACTATAATAAACATAAAAATTCAAAAAAAAACTCAAAAACCCTAAAACACCTAGATGATCCTAGAAACCAAGAAAACCCCTAAAACCATAAAACCCTAAAACCCTGAAATCCTTGGAAAACCCTCAGAATCAATGAAATCCCAAAAAAATCCTAAAAACCATGAAAAAACCCCATAAATTCACTGAAAATGTAAGAAACCCTAAACCCCTAGAAACCCCCCCCCCTAAAAATCATTAAACCGATAAATACATTAAAACCCCTAAAACCCCTAAAAACCCTAAAAACACACAGAAAAATTCAAAAATAACCCTTAAACCATAAAAAATATAAAAAACTCTAAAAACATAAAAACATTAAAAAACACAAAAAGACCTAAAAACCATAAAATACCTTAAAAACCCTAAAAATTATAAAATAACTATAAATCCTAAATACACAGAAAACCCTAGAATGAAAAAAAAATCAAAATATGCCTAAAAACATAAAAACCAAATATTCCTAAAAATTCGCCAAAATTTATTCAAAACATAAAAAACCTTAAAATCACTGAGAAGCCTCTAAAAATAAAAAAACACCAAAAACCCATTAAAACCATAAAAACCCACTAAAAATTCTAAAAACCCTTTCAACCCATTAAAACATTAAAAGCTGTAAAACTCTAAAAATCATAAAATCACTAACAAACTGAGAAAAACCCAAAACCCCAAAATACCCTAAGACCTTGAAAAAAATTTAAAAACGTAAATTTTTTTAAAAAAACCCAAAAAATCAATAAAAACTCTAAAATACATAAAAATAATAAAATATCCATAAAAATTCAATAGAACCTAAATACCTTAAAAACTCATAAAAATATCCAAAACCCCAAAAAACCATAAAATAAATAAAATCATAAAATCCCAAAAACTCCCTAAAAACCATAAAACCACTAAAAACATTAAAATCCTTAAATCCCATTAAAATTATAAAAAATGATAACAAACTATAAAAACCATAAAAACTAAAAGAAAACCTAAAAACCCAAAAACACACTAAAAACCCTAAAACCCCTATAAAATCCTAAAAACCCATAGAATCCATGAAAATCCTAAAAACTCATAAAAACATCAAAATACTAAAAAAGTCTTAAAATACCTATAAAGATAAAAAACCATAAAAACACAGAAAATACCCAAAGTCATAAAACCTATAAAAAACATAATAAACCTTAAATAACATTAAAACCATAAAAAAACCTTAAACCCCCTAAAAACATTAAATAAATCTAAAAACCCATAAAACCCTTAAAAACTCAAAAAGAACCCCTAAAATAAAAAAAACACCCTAAAAAACCATGCCCCCCAAACCCAAATAATTACCAAAATCCTTAAAAACCAAATAAAATTAAAACACATAAATACCATAAACCCTAATAAAAACCCAAATACCCTTAAAAACCATAAAAACATAAAAAAATTAAAAAAACACTAAAATTAACAAAACCCGAAAACCCCAAAATTAACATAAAAACTCTAAAACCCCTAAAAAAATAAAAAAATAAAAAACCCTAAAACTATAAAAAACTATAAAAAAAATAAATCCTTAATATCACTTAAAATGCATAAAATGTAACAAATCCAAAAACCTCAGAGACACCTCAAAACCGAAAAACCCATAGAAGCACCTAAAAACCCTAGAAACCCACTAAAAATCTAAAAAAAATTAAAACCATAAAAATATTTAAAATTATATTAAATCTTATAATGCCTAAAAAGCAAAAAAAATCCCCAAAAACCCAAAAGACCCTAAAACCCTAAAACACCCTAAAAACACTAAAAATACAGAAAACTCCAAAAACCATCAATATCATTAAAAACCCTATAAAACATAAAAATCATTAAAATCCCACAAAATCTCTAAAAATAAAAAAAACTCTGAAAATCATAAAACCCCTTTAAAACTATAAAACCCCTAAAAACCACAAAATCGATAAAAACCAATAGAACACTAAACCACTTAAACCCCTAAAAATGTTAGAAAATATTAAAATATATAATAAACTTTAAAAGCCGTAAAAACTCAAAAAAAACACAAAAAAATCCAAAATGATAGAAATGAACTTATGACCCTTGAAACCCTTAAAGACCATAAAACCCCATCAAAATTCATAAAAATATCAAAAAAACCTAAAATAATTTAAAAATTCCCAAAAGCCCTAAAAGTTCCAGAAAACATAAAACCCCCTAAAATCCCTAAAAACCTTGAAAACTATAAAATCCCTAAAAACATGAACACCCCTAAATACACATAAAATTTTTAAATCCTAGTGAAAATACTAAAAACTCATTAAACCCCTAAAGATGTCATAAAATAAAAAAATCTATAAAATCCCTAAAAACTCAAAAACCCCAAAAAACCAAAAAGGGCCCTATAAACCCTAGAAAACACTAAACACCCTAAAAACCCCTAAAAACCCTAAAAAACCATAAAAATGTTAAAATAACCTAAAAACCATAAAAATACTAAAAACCCAAAAGATTCATGAAAACCTAATAACCCATGAAAACCATACAAACACTTAAAAACCAAAAAAACGCAAACAAGCAATAAAAATATGAATTCCACAAAAATCTATATAAACCCTTAAAACCACTAATAATGTTAAAAACTCTAAACACATTAAAAACCCTAAAAATAGAAGAAAAAACCATAAAAACACAAAAATAATATATAAAACCCTAAAACCCCTCAAAGACAAAAAAATACTCTGAAATCCCATTAGAATCCTAAAAATATCTAAAAACTCTACAAACCATGAAACCCATAAAAATCCTAAAATTTCCCTAAATATCTTTGAAAACATAAAAAACCTTGAAAATAATGAAGACCTTTTGAAAACCCTAAAAACACATAAAAACCATTAAAAACCATTAAAACCCTATAAATGACTAAAAACACTTAAAACCCATAAAAATGTTTAAAAACACTAAAAACATTAAAAACCATTAAAAATATAAATCCCTGAAACCCCAAAATACCCTAAATCATTAAAAATCCTAGAATACTATTAAACCCCTCAAATTTCCTAGAAACCTTAAAAACCCCAAAAAATATAAAATTACAAAATATCCCTAAAATCACAGAAAACATACAAAAAAACCAAAAAGATCAAGGAATTAATAAAACCCCCAAAACATTTATAACTACAAAAATTCATAAAACCCTTATAACCCACTAAATATGCTAAAAACCTTCAAACCCCCTAAAAATGTTAAAAAAACTCTATAAAACATTGAAATAGCTAAAAACTTGAAAAAACCCTAAACCACCCTAAAATACCCTAAAACCCTAAAAAACAATAGAAAATATAAATAACCCCTTAAATCCCGTGAAAACCCTCAAAATATCTAAAAAAAATGAATCACCATTAAACCATAAAAATTTGAAGAAATTCTTAAAAATCCCTAAAACTGTAAAAAACTGTAAACCCCTGAAAAACATAAAATTAATCAAAATCCCATGAAAATACCTAGAACCCAAAAAACCCAAAAAATCTAATAAAATCTCTAAAAGACCTATAAAACACAGAAAATTTGAAAAAACTCTGATAATAATAAAAACACTAAAAAAGAAAAAAACCCTAAAAACACAAAAATCCCTTAAAACCTCAAGAAACACAAAATATCCAGAAAATCCAATTTACCAAAAAAAATCCCTAAAACAATAAAAAACAATAAACCATAAAAGTCCAATAAATCCATAAAAATACCTTAAAATGTAAAAAAAACATAAAAACCAGGAAAACCCTTTGAAAATCATAAACACCCCAAAAACGCTAATAACACAAAAAACCCCACAAACCCACTATAAACTAAAAAAACCTTTAAAACCCTTAAAAAATAAAAAATGTTAAAAAAATTATAAACTATAAAACACCAAAAATGTAAAAAATGCCTAACAACACACAATGTTTTTAAAAACCATGAAAACCACAAAAATCCCTAAAATGTTAGAAAAATACAATGAACCCTCAATGTCAAAAAAACCCTGAAAACATTAAAAACCATAAAATCCAAAAAATTCCATAAAAATCAATGAAAATTCAAAAAAACCAAAAACCCCTAATAACCCTTGAATATCATTAAAACCATATAAATCATAAGAAAACATAAAAAGCCACAAAACCCAGAAAATTAATTAAATCTCTGAAAACCCTTATAAAACCTAAAAATGATAAAATTTTTAAAAACCTTTAAACCCCTAAAAACTAAATAATACCCTAAAACCCAAAAGACCCAAAAACACTAAAAATTTCTAAAAACCCAAAAAACCCATAAAATACCTGAAAACCTTCAAAATCAGTAAAATCTTAAAAACCTAAAACACATAAAATAATAAAAAATAAATAAAAATCAATGAAAATATAAAAAACCTAAAAATTATGGAAACCCCAAAAAAAACATAACACCCAACAGAAACGTAATAACCCTAAACCCCATAAAAACCCCAAAACCACTATAAACTCTATAAACCCCTAAAACATAGAAAAACCCTAAAGGGCCATACAAACCTTTGGAAAACCATAAATCCACTCAAAATAACTAAAATCCCTAAAAACATAAAAATTGTAAATAAGACCTAAAAACCTTGAAAATATAAAAACCCTAAAACCCTAAAAACATTTAAACCCATAAATACCCTAAAACCATTAAAACCCTTAAAAATAATTTTTTTTAGAAAACTATTAAACCCCATAAAAATATAAGCTTTGGCATGGTGGTGTGGGTTCAACGGCGCTCTTCCGAGCTTCTTCACGGCGGTGCTTCGATGGCATGTGGTTCAGGGTTTTTCTTCCCTAGATATCAGGATCCTAGATCTAGAAGATGGATCTTTTAGGAGTTGACTTGCTAGCGGGTTTTCCATGGAACCATGTCGATCTAGATCTACGTTGCGGTTTAGGTGGAGGTATGGTGCAGGAGTTGTTGAGTTGTCCTCGGCAGGTAGTGGCGTCTTCGACAAGTGGTTTGGCAATTTCTGGAATGGAGGTTTATAGCACCTTCGAAGGATATGGTCCAGATCTGTCATGATCTGCTCGATTGTAGAGGTTTCAAGAACAGATATACCCTATCGTGGTGGAATGATGTTGTTACAGGTCCGTACTACACTCTAGAGCGATTTTGTCTGTGTTTTGCGCATCTGTTGTCTCATTCTGGATCCCTGGATCCGCTTTTGCTTCATGCTACTGATGCTGGTTTTGGTCGAAATGCCTGGTCTTGTTTGATTTTATGGCTTGTGGTGATGACTGGTCTAGGTGGGATCCTTGATGTGCTGTGGTTTTTGGATTTGAGGAATGGTGTTTGGATATGGTTGTTGTTCATTGGAGGCTGCTAGAATGTTGCCTAGATGGGGGATGATGATTTTGGTCTGGTGCTAATGGATTATGTTTTTTCTTGCTGTGGATGTGGTGAATGGATTATTCCCTGATAGTCCTGCCTGATGGGCTGGCTGTAGGATGAGGTTGCTCTCCCCAATGGTGTCTCCTTGACTCGAATTCCCACCCCTGCTCTGGCTGACCTTCCCAATGTATCGGACCCCACTTTGGTTTGGTATGATGGTATTTGTGGCAGCATTGGGATGGTACTAGTGGTAGCATCCTTTTTCAAGGACATACTGCGGTGGAGTGGCAGGGGCATATCGAGGTGGAGTGGCATTGATGACTACTGGTTGCTGGCTGCTGACTGCTGGAAGATGATGATGGTTGCTGTTGACTGTAGTGTTTTCTTTTGTGGTTTGATGCTGCTACTGGTGATTGGTTGTGATGTCAGATCTGGTGTTGTTGGTTGCAGGGGATGGTAAGATTGGACGTGCTGTCTCTACCGCGTGGCTGTAATATTTGGTATTGGTGTTGGATCTGGTGTTGTTGGTTTCTAGAAGGGATGTTCGAATTGTTCTACCCTGGATGTGGTTGGTTTTTCCCCTGACTGCTGTTGGTTGCAATTTTTTTGGCTAAGCTTTGTTGAAGATGGAAAACTGCTGGTTTTTGGTGTGCTTTGGTATGATGGTTATTGTATGAAAGTGAACTCTGGTTGCTGGCTCTTGTGTAATTCTGGTGTTAATGGTTATGTGCAGCTGGTGATGGCTCGTTTTGGTGAGGAGGTTCTAGATACTGGTGTATGTGAGGTTGGAAGCTGGTTATTTCTTGGTAGTGAGCTGCTGGATACTGGATGCTACTGGATGGTGGTGATGGTTGCTGCTTGGACCTATGTGTGCTTGTTTGTTTTTCTTTTTTTTTCTTTTTTGGCGTGGGATGTAAGGGGTTTTCGGGTGTGGGTCGTTTGAACCCTCCCCTCCTGTGTCTGATGTGTCTCTTTTTTTCATTCTAATAAATTTGGGGGGGCAGGAATAGCCCAACCCTCTCATCTTATTTTCCCATAAATATCTAAAGAACTTAAAAGACATTGAAACTCTAAAAGGCCCTAAAAACCCCAAAAAATCTATAAAACCTTGAAAACCCCTCAAAATCCATAAAAAACTAAAACCCCTTAAAACCCATAAAAATCCTAAAAACCCATAAAAATATCTGAAAATGTAAAATCCTAAAAAACATTTAAGTATCTATGAAAAAAATAAATGACATAAATTCCATAAAAATCATAAAAACTAATAAACCCCCAAAAAACTAATAAAAACTCTAAAACCCTCAAAATCACTAAAGAGATTTAAAACATAAAACAGCATTAAAATCCCTAAAAAACTCAAAAAACCGTAAAACCAAAAATACCCAAAAAACCTTGAAAATCCCTAAAACCTTTAAGAATCCCAAAAAAACTTAAAAACCCCTCAAATCCATAAAAATACTAACACCACTAAAACCATAATAATCATAAAAAGGCCAAAAAATATCTGAAAATCTAAAAGACCCTAATAACCCTGAAAAAACCTTGAAAATAATTAAACCACCAAAATCCCTAAAAACCAATCCCCACTAATAACTATAAAAACTTTTAAACCCTAAAAAATGATAAAAACTCTAAAAATCATTAAAAAGATTAAAAACTAAAAAAAATCTAGAAAAAAAAGAACCTTAAAACCCAAAAAACAGTAAAACCCCTAAAAACACTAAAGGAACCTAAAACCATTAAAATTCCTAAAATCCCTAAAAACCCTAAAATCCATCAAAATTCTGGAAATCCCTTAAAATCCACAAAAATTTTAAAATCCCTAAAAATCCTCAATATCAAAAAAATCCATTATATCACCAAAAACCCTAAACCCCACTAAAATCCCAAAAAATACTAAAAAATCAAAAACCACTTAAAACCGCTGAAAATATTTATCTCTAAAAATCCATAAAATCCATAAAAATTCAACAATACCCTAAAAACCCCATAAAACCCTAAAAACCTCTGAATTTAAAAATCCGTTAAGAACCTTAAAACCCCTAGAACCCACAAAATCCCTAAAAACATTTTAAACGAAAAAATCATAAAAAATATAAATATCCATGAAAACATGGAAACGAAAAACCCCTTAAATACCATGATATCCATAAAACTCCTAAAACCATAAAATCCCTAATACCCCTAAAATTACTAAAACCCACTAAAATAATAAAACTCCTTTAAACTGCTAAAATTTTTACAAATTGTATAAAATCTCTAAAAACTATAAAAAACCATTAAAAAACTAAAAAACCACAAAAAACCCCAAAACAATATGAAACCCCTAAAACCCACTAAAATCCCTAAAAACACTTAAATCCTATAAAACCCCATAAAATCACTAAAAACCAAGAAAACCATAAAAATATAAGAAATCCATAAAAAGATCTAAAAATGAAAAAAACCCTTCAGAACCCTAAAAACCCCATGAGAACCAAAGAAACCCCTAAAATATTTAAAAAACGTAAAATACCATGAAATCCCTAAAACCCACTATAAATATTAAAACCCTTAAATCCCCAAAAACATTTTGAAACTACAAAAACCATTAAATACATAAAAAATAAAAAAATTCCTAAGACACATAAAGACCATAAGAACCATGAAAAACACTAAAAATCCTAAAAATATGAAAACCCCAAAAGAAGATAATAGTCCGTAAAATCCCTAAAAATCCAAAAAAAACATTGAAAAAATAAAAACCCTAAAAAACCATAAAACCAACCAAAAATATAAAACCCCTTAAAACCCTAAAAATGATAAAAAAAACTCTAAAATCCCTAAAAAATGAAAAAAAACCCCAACATACCATAAAAGACCCTAAAAATTCAAATGACCCTAAAATTTATAAAAACCCTAAAATATATAAAATACCCTCAAATCCGAAAAAAATATAAAATACAAAAAAAAAACTATAAAATCCTTAAAAATGCCTAAAAACCACTGAAAATGTAAAAAAACATGAAAACCCCTTAAAAACAACAAAAAATGACAAAAACATTAAAAAACCGAAAACCCCAAAAAAATGTGACCACTAAAAAAATCTAGAACCCCTCATAAAATTTTAAAAAATAACAAACAATCAAACCCGTAAAAATGTAGAAAAGAAACCTATATATAAAATAACCCAAAAAACAACCAAAAAACCCTAAAAAACTAAAAAACTTGAAAAAAAAACAAATAACGATAAAACCCATAAAAATGAAAATAACCAGAAACCCGAAATAACCCTAGAAACCAAAAAATACACAAAAATACCCTAAATCACTAAAAACTACTGAATATAACCTAAAAACCATTAAAACCCTTAAAATCCATAAAAACCCTCAAAATTCCTAAAAATTCTAAGTAACCCTAAAACCATAAAAATCAAAAACCCCTAAAAATATATGAAAAAACAAAAAACCCACTAAAAAATCTAAAAAACATTAAAACCATAAAAATATTTAAAAATATATCAAAACCATATAATTCCTAAAAAACAAAAAAAATCCCCAAAAAACCAAAAGACCCTAAAACCCTAGAACACCCTAAAAACACTAAAAATACAGAAAACCCCAAAAACCATCAATATCCCTAAAAACCCTATAAAACATAAAAATCATTAAAATCCCACAAAATATCTAAAAATAAAAAAAATCTGAAAATCATAAAACCCCTTTAAAACTATAAAACCCCAAAAAACCACAAAATCGATAAAAACCAATAAAACACTAAACCATTTAAACCCCTAAATATGTTTGAAAATATTAAATAATATAATAAACCTTAAAAGCCCTAAAAACTCAAAAAACACCCAAAATCCAAAATGATACAAATCAATTTAAAACCCTTGATAACCCTAAAGACCATAAAACCCCATTAAAATTCATAAAAATAAGAAAAAAACATAAAAAAATTAATTCCCAAAAGCCCTAAAAATTCCAGAAAACATAAAACCCCCTAAAATCCATAAAAAACTTGAAAACTATAAAATCTCTAATAACATGAACACAAATAAATACCAATAAAAATTTTAAATCCTAGTAAAAATACTAAAAACTCATTAAACCCCTAAAGATGTCAAAAGACTATAAAAATCCATAAAATCCCTAAAAACTCAAAAACCCCAAAAAACCAAAAAGGACCCTATAAACCATAGAAAACACTAAAAACCCTAAAAACCCATAAAAATGTTAAAATAACCTAAAAACCATAAAAATAAAAAAACCCAAAAGATTCATGAAAACCTATTAACCCATGAAAACCATACAAACACTTAAAAACCATAAAAACACAAACAACCAATAAAAATCTGAATTCCACCAAAAACTATATAAACCCTTAAAACCACTAATAATGTTAAAAACTCTAAACACATTAAAAACCCTAAAAATAGAAGAAAAAAACCATAAAAACACAAAAATACTATATAAAACCCTAAAAACCCTCAAAGACAAAAAATACTCTGAAATCAAATAAGAATCATGAAAATATCTAAAAAAACTACAAACCATGAAAACCATAAAAATCCTAAAATATCCCTAAATATCTTTGAAAACATAAAAACCCTTGAAAATAATGAAGAACTTTTGAAAACCCTAAAAACACATAAAAACCATTAAAACCTATTAAAACCCTATAAACGACTAAAAACACTTAAATCCCATAAAAATGTTTACAAAAAACTAAAAACATTAAAACCCATTAAAAATATAAATCCCTAAAACCCCCAAATAACCTAAATAACTAAAAATCCTAGAAAACTCTAAAACCCCTCAAATTTTCTGGAAACCTTAAAAACCCCAAAAAATATAAAATTACAAAATATAATTAAAATCACATAAAACATACAAAAAAACCAAAAAGATCAAGTAATTCATAAAACCCCCAAAACATTTATAACTACAAAAATTCATAAAACCCCTATAACCCACTAAAAATTCTAAAAACCATCAAACCCAATAAAAATGTTAAAAAACTCTATAAAACATTGAAATAGCTAAAAACTAGAAAAACCCATAAACCACCCTAAAATACCCTAAAACCCTAAAAAATTATAGAAAGTATAAATAAACCCTTAAATCCCATGAGAAACCTAAATATATCTAAAAAAATTAAATCCCCATTAAACCTTAAAAATTTGAATAAATTCTTAAAAATCCCTAAAACTGTAAAAAACTGTAAACCCCTGAAGAACATAAAATTAATCTAAATCCCTTGAAAATACATAGAACCCAAAAAACCCCTAAAACCCAATAAAATCTCTAAAAGCCCTGGAAAACACAAAAAAATTGAAAAAACTCTGATAATAATGAAAACACTAAAAAAGAAAAACCCCTAAAAACACAAAAGACCTTAAAACCCCAAGAAACACAAAATATCTTGAAAATCCAAATTACCAAAACAAATCCCTAAAACCATAAAAAAACATAAACCATAAATGTCCAAGAAATCCAAAAAAATACCTTAAAATGTAAAAAAACATAAAAACCAGGAAAGCCCTTTGAAAATCATAAACACCCTTAAAACCTTAATAACCCAAAAAACCCCACAAACCCACTAAAAACTAAAAAAACCTTTAAAACCCTTAAAAAATAAAAATTGTTAAAAAAATTTATAAGCCATAAAACACCAAAAATGTACAAAAAACCTAACAACACACAATGTTTTTAAAAACCCTGAAAACCTCAAAAATCCCTAAAATGTAAGAAAAATACAATGAAAACTCAATGTCAAAAAACCCTGAAAACTTTAAAAACCATAAAATCCCAAAAAGGCCATAAAAATCCATGAAAATTTAAAAAAAAACCAAAAACCCCTAAAAACCATTGAATACCATAAAAACCATATAAATCATAAGAAAACAGAAAAAGCCACAAAACCCTGAAAAATAATTAAATCTCTGAAAACCCTTATAACACTTAAAAATGTTAAAATTTTTAAAAACTTTTAAACCCCTAAAAACTAAATAAAACCCTAAAACCCAAAAGACCCAAAAACACTAAAAATCTCTAAAACCCCAAAAAAACCATAAAATACCTGAACACCCTCAAAATCAGTAAAATCTTAAAAACCTAAAAAACATAAAATAGTCAAAAATCAATAAAAATCAATGAAAATATAAAAAACCTAAAAATTATGGAAACCCCAAAAAAACATAACACCCAACAGAAACGTTATAACCCTAAAACCCATAAAAACTCCAAAACCACTATAAACTCTATAAACCCCTAAAACATAGAAAAACCCTAAAGGGCCATACAAACCTTTGGAAAACCATAAAACCACTCAAAATAACTAAAATCCCTAAAAAAATAAAAATTGTAAATAAGCCCTAAAATCCTTGAAAATATAAAAACCCTTAAAACCCTAAAACCCTAAAAACATTGAAACCCATAAATACCCTAAAAACCATTAAAACACTTAAAACAAATTTTTTTTAGAAAACTATTAAACCCTATAAAAATATAAGGTCGGGCATGGTGGTGTGGGTTCAGCGGTGCTCTTCCGAGCTTCTTCACGACGGTGCTTCGATGGCATGTGGTTCTGGGTTATGCTTCCCTAGATATCAGGATCTTGGATCTAGAAGACGGCTCTTTCAGGAGTTGACTTGCTGGCGGGTTTTCCATGGCACCATGTCGATCTATCTCTACGTTGCGGTTGAGGTGGAGGTATGGTGCATGAGTTGTGGAGTATTCCTTGGTGGTTGGTGGTGTCTTCGACAAGTGGTTCGGAGATTTATGGAATTGAGGTTTGTAGCACCTTAGAAGGATATGGTCTAGATCTGTCATGATCTTCTCGATTGTAACGGTTTCAAGAACAGATATACCCTCTCCTGGTGGAATGATGCTGTTACAGGTCTATACTACGCTCTAGAGCGATTTTGTATGTGTTTTGCACATCTGTTGTCTCGTTCTCGCTCCCTAGATCTTCTTTTGCTTCATGCTACTGATGTTGGTTTTGGTCGAAATGCCTGGTCTTGTTTGATTTGCTGTCTTGTGGTGATGACTGGTCTGGGTGGGATCCATCGTGTGCTGTGGTTTATGGATTTGAGGAATGGTGTTTGGATGTGGTTGTTGTGCATTGGAGGCTGCTAGAATGTTTCCTAGATGGGGGGTTATGCTTTTGGTCTGGTGTTGATGGATTATGTTGTTGCTTGCTGTGGATGTGGTGAATGGATTATTCGCTGCCGGTCCTGCCTGATGGGTTGGTTGTATGATGAGGTTTCTCTCCCCAATGGTGTCTCCTTGACTCGAATGCCCACTGCTGCTCTGGCTGCCCTTCCCAATGTATCGAACCCCACTTTGGTATGGTATGATGGTGTTTGTGGCAGCATTGGGATGGTACTGGTGGTAGCTTCCTTTGTCAGGGACATACTGCGACAGAGTGGAAGGGCATATCGAGGTGGAGTGGCATTGATGACTGCTGGTTGCTGGCTGCTGACTGTTGTAAGATGATGATGGATGCTATTGATTGTAGTGTTTTATTTTGTGGTTTGATGCTTCTACTGGTGATTGGTTGTGAAGTTAGATCTGGTGTTGTTGGTTTCAGGTGATGGTAAGATTTGACGTGTTGTCTCTACTGCGTGGCTGTGATATTTGGTATTGGGGCTGGATCTGGTGTTGTTGGTTTCTAGAAGGGCTGTTTGATTTGGTCTGCCCTGGATGTGGTTGGTTTTTCCCCTGACTATTGTTGGGTGCCATTTGTTTGGCTGAGCGATGTTGAATATGGAAAACTGCTAGTTTTTGGTGTGCTTTGGTATGATGGTTGTTGTATGAAAGTGAACTCTGGTTGCTGGCTCTTGTGTAATTCTGGTGGTGATGGTTATGTGCTGCTGGTGATGGCTCGTTTTGGTGAGGAGGTGCTAGATGCTGGTGTATGTGAGGTTGGAAGCTGGTTATTTCTTGGTAGTGAGCTGCTGGATACTGGATGCTACTGGATGGTGGTGATGGTTGCTGCTTGGACCTATGTGTGCTTGTTTGTTTTTCTTTTTTTTTCTTTTTTGGCTTGGGATGTAAGGGGTTTTCGGGTGTGGGTCGTTTGAACCCTCCCCTCATGTGTCTGATGTGTCTCTTTTTTTCATTCTAATAAATTTGGGGGGGCAGGAATAGCCCAACCCTCTCATCTTATTTTCCCATAAATATCTAAAGAACTTAAAAGACATTGAAACTCTAAAAGGCCCTAAAAACCCCAAAAAATCTATAAAACCTTGAAAACCCCTCAAAATCCATAAAAAACTAAAACCCCTTAAAACCCATACAAATCCTAAAAACCCATAAAAATATCTGAAAATGTAAAATCCTAAAAAACATTTAAGTATCTATGAAAAAAATAAATGACATAAATTCCATAAAAATCATAAAAACTAATAAACCCCCAAAAAACTAATAAAAACTCTAAAACCCTCAAAATCACTAAAGAGATTTAAAACATAAAACAGCATTAAAATCCCTAAAAAACTCAAAAAACCGTAAAACCAAAAATACCCAAAAAACCTTGAAAATCCCTAAAACCTTTAAGAATCCCAAAAAAACTTAAAAACCCCTCAAATCCATAAAAATACTAACACCACTAAAACCATAATAATCATAAAAAGGCCAAAAAATATCTGAAAATCTAAAAGACCCGAATAACCCTGAAAAAACCTTGAAAATAATTAAACCACCAAAATCCCTAAAAAACCAATCCCCACTAATAACTATAAAAACTTTTAAACCCTAAAAAATGATAAAAACTCTAAAAATCATTAAAAAGATTAAAAACTAAAAAAAATCTAGAAAAAAAAGAACCTTAAAACCCAAAAAACAGTAAAACCCCTAAAAACACTAAAGGAACCTAAAACCATTAAAATTCCTAAAATCCCTAAAAACCCTAAAATCCATCAAAATTCTGGAAATCCCTTAAAATCCACAAAAATTTTAAAATCCCTAAAAATCCTCAATATCAAAAAAATCCATTATATCACCAAAAACCCTAAACCCCACTAAAATCCCAAAAAATACTAAAAAATAAAAAACCACTTAAAACCGCTGAAAATATTTATCTCTAAAAATCCATAAAATCCATAAAAATTCAACAATACCCTAAAAACCCCATAAAACCCTAAAAACCAATGAATTTCAAAATCCGTTAAGAACCTTGAAAACCCCTAGAACCCACAAAATCCCTAAAAACATTTTAAACGAAAAAATCATAAAAAATATAAATATCCATGAAAACATGGAAACGAAAAACCCCCTAAAATACCATGATATCCATAAAACTCCTAAAACCATAAAATCCCTAATACCCCTAAAATTACTAAAACCCACTAAAACAATAAAACTCCTTTAAACTGCTAAAATTTTTACAAATTGTATAAAATCTCTAAAAACTATAAAAAACCATTAAAAAACTAAAAAACCACAAAAAACCCCAAAATAATATGAAACCCCTAAAACCCACTAAAATCCCTAAAAACACTTAAATCCTCTAAAACCCCATAAAATCACTAAAAACCAAGAAAACCATAAAAATATAAGAAATCCATAAAAAGATCTAAAAATGAAAAAAACCCTTCAGAACCCTAAAAACCCCATGAGAACCAAAGAAACCCCTAAAATATTTAAAAAACGTAAAATACCATGAAATCCCTAAAACCCACTAAAAATATTAAAACCCTTAAATCCCCAAAAACATTTTGAAACTACAAAAACCATTAAATACATAAAAAATAAAAAAATTCCTAAGACACATAAAGACCATAAGAACCATGAAAAACACTAAAAATCCTAAAAATATGAAAACCCCAAAAGAAGATAATAGTCCGTAAAATCCCTAAAAATCCAAAAAAAACATTGAAAAAATAAAAACCCTAAAAAACCATAAAACCAACCAAAAATATAAAACCCCTTAAAACCCTAAAAATGATAAAAAAAACTCTAAAATCCCTAAAAAATGAAAAAAAACCCCAACATACCATAAAAGACCCTAAAAATTCAAATGACCCTAAAATTTATAAAAACCCTAAAATATATAAAATACCCTCAAATCCGAAAAAAATATAAAATACAAAAAAAACTATAAAATCCTTAAAAATGCCTAAAAACCACTGAAAATGTAAAAAAACATGAAAACCCCTTAAAAACAACAAAAAATGACAAAAACATTAAAAAACCGAAAACCCCAAAAAAATGTGACCACTAAAAAAATCTAGAACCCCTCATAAAATTTTAAAAAATAACAAACAATCAAACCCGTAAAAATGTAGAAAAGAAACCTATATATAAAATAACCCAAAAAACAACCAAAATACCCTAAAAAACTAAAAAACTTGAAAAAAAAACAAATAACGATAAAACCCATAAAAAATGAAAATAACCAGAAACCCCAAATAACCCTAGAAACCCAAAAATACACAAAAATACCCTAAATCACTAAAAACTACTGAATATAACCTAAAAACCATTAAAACCCTTAAAATCCATAAAAACCCTCAAAATTCCTAAAAATTCTAAGTAACCCTAAAACCATAAAAATCAAAAACCCCTAAAAATATATGAAAAAACAAAAAAACCCACTAAAAAATCTAAAAACCATTAAAACCATAAAAATATTTAAAAATATATCAAACCCATATAATTCCTAAAAAACAAAAAAAAATCCCCAAAAAACCAAAAGACCCTAAAACCCTAGAACACCCTAAAAACACTAAAAATACAGAAAACCCCAAAAACCATCAATATCCCTAAAAACCCTATAAAACATAAAAATCATTAAAATCCCACAAAATCTCTAAAAATAAAAAAAATCTGAAAATCATAAAACCCCTTTAAAACTATAAAACCCCAAAAAACCACAAAATCGATAAAAACCAATAAAACACTAAACCATTTAAACCCCTAAATATGTTAGAAAATATTAAATAATATAATAAACCTTAAAAGCCCTAAATACTCAAAAAACACCCAAAATCCAAAATGATACAAATCAATTTAAAACCCTTGAAAACCCTAAAGACCATAAAACCCCATTAAAATTCATAAAAATAAGAAAAAAACATAAATAAATTAAAAATTCCCAAAAGCCCTAAAAATTCCAGAAAACATAAAACCCCCTAAAATCCATAAAAAACATGAAAACTATAAAATCTCTAAAAACATGAACACAAATAAATACCAATAAAAATTTTAAATCCTAGTAAAAATAATAAAAACTCATTAAACCCCTAAAGATGTCAAAAGACTATAAAAATCAATAAATCCCTAAAAACTCAAAAACCCCAAAAAACCAAAAAGGACCCTATAAACCATAGAAAACACTAAAAACCCTAAAAACCCATAAATATGTTAAAATAACCTAAAAACCATAAAAATAAAAAACCCAAAAGATTCATGAAAACCTATTAACCCATGAAAACCATACAAACACTTAAAAACCATAAAAACATAAACAACCAATAAAAATCTGAATTCCACCAAAAACTATATAAACCCTTAAAACCACTAATAATGTTAAAAACTCTAAACACATTAAAAACCCTAAAAATAGAAGAAAAAAACCATAAAAACACAAAAATACTATATAAAACCCTAAAAACCCTCAAAGACAAAAAATACTCTGAAATCAAATAAGAATCATGAAAATATCTAAAAAAAAACTACAAACCATGAAAACCATAAAAATCCTAAAATATCCCTAAATATATTTGAAAACATAAAAACCCTTGAAAATAATGAAGAACTTTTGAAAACCCTAAAAACACATAAAAACCATTAAAACCTATTAAAACCCTATAAACGACTAAAAACACTTAAATCCCATAAAAATGTTTACAAAAAACTAAAAACATTAAAACCCATTAAAAATATAAATCCCTAAAACCCCCAAATACCCTAAATAACTAAAAATCCTAGAAAACTCTAAAACCCCTCAAATTTTCTGGAAAACTTAAAAACCCCAAAAAATATAAAATTACAAAATATAATTAAAATCACATAAAACATACAAAAAAACCAAAAAGATCAAGTAATTCATAAAACCCCCAAAACATTTATAACTACAAAAATTCATAAAACCCCTATAACCCACTAAAAATTCTAAAAACCATCAAACCCAATAAAAATGTTAAAAAACTCTATAAAACATTGAAATAGCTAAAAACTAGAAAAACCCATAAACCACCCTAAAATACCCTAAAACCCTAAAAAATTATAGAAAGTATAAATAAACCCTTAAATTCCATGAGAAACCTAAAAATATCTAAAAAAATTAAATCCCCATTAAACCTTAAAAATTTGAATAAATTCTTAAAAATCCCTAAAACTGTAAAAAACTGTAAACCCCTGAAAAGCATAAAATTAATCTAAATCCCTTGAAAATACCTAGAACCCAAAAAACCCCTAAAACCCAATAAAATCTCTAAAAGCCCTGGAAAACACAAAAAAAATTGAAAAAACTCTGATAATAATGAAAACACTAAAAAAGAAAAACCCCTAAAAACACAAAAGACCTTAAAACCCCAAGAAACACAAAATATCTTAAAAATCCAAATTACCAAAACAAATCCCTAAAACCATAAAAAAACATAAACCATAAATGTCCAAGAAATCCAAAAAAATACCTTAAAATGTAAAAAAAACATAAAAACCAGGAAAGCCCTTTGAAAATCATAAACACCCTTAAAACCTTAATAACCCAAAAAACCCCACAAACCCACTAAAAACTAAAAAAACCTTTAAAACCCTTAAAAAATAAAAATTGTTAAAAAAATTTATAAGCCATAAAACACCAAAAATGTACAAAAAACCTAACAACACACAATGTTTTTAAAAACCCTGAAAACCTCAAAAATCCCTAAAATGTAAGAAAAATACAATGAACCCTCAATGTCAAAAAACCCTGAAAACTTTAAAAACCATAAAATCCAAAAAAGGCCATAAAAATCCATGAAAATTTAAAAAAAACCAAAAACCCCTAAAAACCATTGAATACCATAAAAACCATATAAATCATAAGAAAACAGAAAAAGCCACAAAACCCTGAAAAATAATTAAATCTCTGAAAACCCTTATAACACTTAAAAATGTTAAAATTTTTAAAAACTTTTCAACCCCTAAAAACTAAATAAAACCCTAAAACCCAAAAGACCCAAAAACACTAAAAATCTCTAAAACCCCAAAAAAACCATAAAATACCTGAACACCCTCAAAATCAGTAAAATCATAAAAACCTAAAAAACATAAAATAGTCAAAAATCAATAAAAATCAATGAAAATATAAAAAACCTAAAAATTATGGAAACCCCAAAAAAACATAACACCCAACAGAAACGTTATAACCCTAAAACCCATAAAAACCCCAAAACCACTATAAACTCTATAAACCCCTAAAACATAGAAAAACCCTAAAGGGCCATACAAACCTTTGGAAAACCATAAAACCACTCAAAATAACTAAAATCCCTAAAAAAATAAAAATTGTAAATAAGCCCTAAAATCCTTGAAAATATAAAAACCCTTAAAACCCTAAAACCCTAAAAACATTGAAACCCATAAATACCCTAAAAACCATTAAAACACTTAAAACAAATTTTTTTTAGAAAACTATTAAACCCTAGAAAAATATAAGCTCGGGCATGGTGGTGTGGGTTCAGCGGTGCTCTTCCGAGCTTCTTCACGACGGTGCTTCGATGGCATGTGGTTCTGGGTTATGCTTCCCTAGATATCAGGATCTTGGATCTAGAAGACGGCTCTTTCAGGAGTTGACTTGCTGGCGGGTTTTCCATGGCACCATGTCGATCTATCTCTACGTTGCGGTTGAGGTGGAGGTATGGTGCATGAGTTGTGGAGTATTCCTTGGTGGTTGGTGGTGTCTTCGACAAGTGGTTCGGCGATTTATGGAATTGAGGTTTGTAGCACCTTAGAAGGATATGGTCCAGATCTGTCATGATCTTCTCGATTGTAGCGGTTTCAAGAACAGATATACCC
Source organism: Viscum album (assembly GCA_963277665.1). Taxonomy (NCBI): domain Eukaryota; kingdom Viridiplantae; phylum Streptophyta; class Magnoliopsida; order Santalales; family Viscaceae; genus Viscum; species Viscum album. The sequence goes on along the minus strand of OY728141.1, from coordinate 1,009,379,343 downwards.
TCTCGTGGTGGAATGATGCTGTTACAGGTCTGTACTACGCTCTAGAGCGATTTTCTATGTGTTTTGCACATCTGTTGTCTCGTTCTGGCTCCCTAGATCTTCTTTTGCTTCATGCTACTGATGTTGGTTTTGGTCGAAATGCCTGGTCTTGTTTGATTTGCTGTCTTGTGGTGATGACTGGTCTGGGTGGGATCCTTCGTGTGCTGTGGTTTATGGATTTGAGGAATGGTGTTTGGATGTGGTTGTTGTGCATTGGAGGCTGCTAGAATGTTTCCTAGATAGGGGGTTATGCTTTTGGTCTGGTGTTGATGGATTATGTTGTTGCTTGCTGTGGATGTGGTGAATGGATTATTCGCTGCCGGTCCTGCCTGATGGGTTGGTTGTATGATGAGGTTTCTCTCCCCAATGGTGTCTCCTTGACTCGAATGCCCACTGCTGCTCTGGCTGCCCTTCCCAATGTATCGAACCCCACTTTGGTATGGTATGATGGTGTTTGTGGCAGCATTGGGATGGTACTGGTGGTAGCTTCCTTTGTCAGGGACATACTGCGACAGAGTGGAAGGGCATATCGAGGTGGAGTGGCATTGATGACTGCTGGTTGCTGGCTGCTGACTGTTGTAAGATGATGATGGATGCTATTGATTGTAGTGTTTTATTTTGTGGTTTGATGCTTCTACTGGTGATTGGTTGTGAAGTTAGATCTGGTGTTGTTGGTTTCAGGTGATGGTAAGATTTGACGTGTTGTCTCTACTGCGTGGCTGTGATATTTGGTATTGGTGCTGGATCTGGTGTTGTTGGTTTCTAGAAGGGCTGTTTGATTTGGTCTGCCCTGGATGTGGTTGGTTTTTCCCCTGACTATTGTTGGGTGCCATTTGTTTGGCTGAGCGATGTTGAATATGGAAAACTGCTAGTTTTTGGTGTGCTTTGGTATGATGGTTGTTGTATGAAAGTGAACTCTGGTTGCTGGCTCTTGTGTAATTCTGGTGGTGATGGTTATGTGCTGCTGGTGATGGCTCGTTTTGGTGAGGAGGTGCTAGATGCTGGTGTATGTGAGGTTGGAAGCTGGTTATTTCATGGTAGTGAGCTGCTGGATACTGGATGCTACTGGATGTTGGAGATGGTTGCTTCTTGGACCTGGGTGTGCTTGTTTGGTTTTATTTTTTTTTCATTTTTGGCGTGGGTTGTAAGGGGTTTTCGGTTGTGGGTAATTTGACCCCTCCTCTCCTATGTCTGATGTTTCTCTTTTTTCATTCTAATAAATTTGGGGGGGCCAGGAATATCCCAACCCTCGCATCTTCTTTTCCCATAAAAATATAAAGAACTTAAAAAATATTGAAACTCTAAAAGGCCCTAAAAACCCCAAAAAAACTATAAAACCTTGAAAAACCCTCAAAATCCATAAAAACCTAAAACCCCTTAAAACACATAAAAATCCTAAAAACCCATAAAAATCTCTGAAAATGTAAAATCCCAAAAAACATTTAAGTATCTATGAAAAAAATAAAAGACATAAATTCCATAAAAATCATAAAAACCAATAAACCCCCAAAAAACTAATAAAAACTCTAAAACCCTCAAAATCACTAAAGAGATTTTAAACAAAAAACAACATTAAAATCCCTAAAAAACTGAAAAAACCGTAAAACCAAAAATACCCAAAAAAACCTTGAAAATCCCTAAAACTTTTAAAAATCCCAAAAAACCTTAAAAACCCCTCAAATCCATAAAAATACTAAAACCACTAAAACCATAATAATCATAAAAAGGCCAAAAAATATCTGAAAATCTAAAAGACCCTAATAAACCTGAAAACACAGTAAAAATAATAAAACCACCAAAATCCCTAAAAAACCAACACCCACTAATAACTATAAAAACTTTTAAACCCTAAAAAATGATAAAAACACTAAAAATCATTAAAAAGCTTAAAAACTAAAAAAAATCTAGAAAAAAAAGGACCTTAAAATCCTTAAAAGCACTAAAGTAACCTAAAACCATTAAAATTTTTAAAATCCCTAAAAACCCTAAAATCCATCAATATTCTAGAAATCCCTTAAAATCCAAAAAAAATTTAAAATCCCTAAAAATACTCAATATCAAGAAAATCCATTATATCACAAAAAAACCCTAAACCCCACTAAAATCCCAAAAAATACTAAATACTTTAAAACCACTTAAAACCACTGAAAATATTTATCTCTAAAAATCCATAAAAACCATAAAAATTCAACGATACCCTAAAAACCCCCAAAACCCTAAAAACCTATGAATTTCCAAATCCTTTAAGAACCTTGAAAACCCCTAGAACCCACAAAATACCTAAAAACATTTTAAACGAAAAAATCATAAAAAATATAAAAATCCATGAAAAAATGGAAACCAAAAAACCCCTAAAATCCCATGATATCAATAAAACTCCTAAAACCATCAAAATCTCTAATACCCCTAAAATTACTAAAACCCACTAAAATAATAAAACTCTTTTAAACTGCTAAAAATGTTACAATATGTATAAAATCTCTAAAAACTATAAAAAACACTAAAAACTAAAAAACCACAAAAAACCCCAAAACAACATGAAACTCCTAAAACCCCCTAAAAACCCTAAAAATACTTAAATCCTCTAAAAACCCATAAAATCCCTAAAAACCAAGAAAACGATAAAAATATAAAAAATCCATAAAAATATCTAAAAATGAAAAAAAAACCTTCAAAACCCCAAAAACCCCATGAGAACCAAAGAAACCCCTAAAATATTTAACAAAACATAAAATCCAATGAAATACCTAAAACCCACTAAAAATATTAAAACCCTTAAATCCCCAAAAACATTTTGAAACTCCAAAAACCATTAAATACATAAAAAATAAAAAATTTCCTAAGACACATAAAGACCATAAGAACCATGAAAAACACTAAAAATCCTTAAAATATGAAAACCCCAAAAGAAGCTCATAGTCCCTAAAACCCCTAAAAATACAAAAAAAACATTGAAAAAATAAAGAACCAAAAAAAATCCCTAAAACACATGAAAACCATTAAAACCACTAAAAAAATAAAACCCCAAAAAAACCATAAAACCAACTAAAAAGATAAAAACCCTTAAAACCCTAAAAATGATAAAAAAATCTCTAAAAACCCTAAAAAATAAAAAAAATCCCCTACATACAATAAAAGACCCTAAAAATTCAAATGACTCTAAAATTTATAAAAACCCTGAAATATATAAAATACCCTCAAAATCCCTAAAAATATAAAAAACACAAAAAAACTATAAAATCCTTAAAAATGCCAAAAAACCACAGAAAATGTAAAATAACATGAAAACCCCTTAAAACCAAAAAAACGACAAAAACATTAAAAAAACCGAAAACCCCAAAAAAATCTAACCACTAAAAAATCAAGAACCCCTCATAAAGTTTTAAAAAATAACAAATCATCAAACCCCTAAAAATGTATAAAAGAAACCTATACATAAAATAATCCAAAAAACAAACAAAAAACCCTAAAAACCTTACATACATGAAAAAAACCAAATAACCATAAAACCCATAAAAAATGAAATTATCCACAAACCCCAAATAACCCTAGAAACCCAAAAATACCCAAAAATACCCTAAAACACTAAAAACTATTGAATATAACCTAAAAACCATTAAAACCCTTAGAATCCATAAAACCCCTCAAAATTCCTAAAAAATCTAAGTAACCCTAAAACCATAAAAATCCAAAATCCCCTAAAAATCTATGAAAAAATAATAAAAACCACAAATTCCCTAAAAACCATGAAAAAACCTAAAAATTCTAGAAACCCTAAGACCTATAAAAACCTTCATAACCCACTAAAAAACTAAAACCCTTCAAACCACTTAATGGCCCAAAAACCCTAAAAACCCAAAAGACCCTAAAAAGCCTAAAATTCCATAAAATCCCTAAAAACACCTAAAAACATTCAAAATACATAATCATCTAAAACCATAAAACAATTAGAATACTAAAATCCAATAAAACCATAAAAACAAAAAAAAACTTAAATCCATAAAAACCACTTGAAAATAAAAAACCACTAAAACATTAAAAATAAAAAACCCTATAAAAACCCTACAAATACACTTAAACTATAAAACCCCATGAAACCCATGTAGCATTAATAACTCGAAAAACCTTAAAAACAATAAAAAACTCAAAAAAAACATAAAACCCTAAATGTTGATAAAAAAACTAAAAACCCCTAAAAATCCTAAAAAAATTTGAAAACCCCTAAAAACCTTAATAATCCCTAAATACCCTAAAAACCATATAAAAAAATAACTAAAATTATTTTAAAATGTAAAATCCTCAAAAAAACATTAAAATGACCCTAAAAACCAAAAAACCCAGAAAAACCCAGAAAAACCCTAAAAATAACTAAAAATTATAAAGACCCTTAAAACCCCTAAAATTATTTAATACATCAAAAAACTCTAAAAAACCACAAACCCCCTTAAAATCATAAAAACAACTAAAAATCAAAAATGACCCTAAAACCCTAAAAACTCCTAAACACCTTAAAATCCCTAAAACCCCTTAAAATACCAAAAAACATAAAAATCATAAAAAACAAAAAAAATATAACAAAAATCATCTAAAATTTAAAAAACCATAAAAATCCTAAAAACCTCAGATAAAAATAAAAAAACCCCAAAATAATTTTGTTTCGTAGTTTCTTTGAAACATGTGTTCTAATTTTAAGAATAACTACATCCAGGCGATTTCCATTGGATTTATTCATGGAACCATAAACTCCCAACAGTTCTTAATCCAAAAGAGGCTTTCTTTCCAGAGGCAGGAAGTCATTAAGTTTGAACTATATGATCCTTAAGAATGTGAATTGGTTGAGAGTATGGGAGGTCATACTCATCACAACCTTTTGGGGAGAATTATTTTCTACTCTAGGACTCTCTTTATAAATTTATGATATTTTCCCGAATCTTTATTAATTAACCATGTATAACATAAGTTTACCTTCTAATTTTCAATCACTTATTAACATATGCATAATTTATAATTATTTGTATGTGTTCAAGGTAATTCATTAATGGCTATATTCACATGTATTCTAGGTTCTCCATTAATGGTATCCTCTAACATACTATTTAGAGATTCTTTTAATCATCGTTATGATGATATGGGTTTTGAAGCTACTAAGTGGGGAACTCTGGAATTTATTATTGTCCAGGAAAAATAAGGGTTGTTTTAATATTGGGAACATACTGATAAAATGGGCTACCTATGTATCCTTGTGAAAAGAATCAAAACCCTTTTAGTTTTGATCCACTTAACAAGACACATCATTAATTTTTGGGTAATGTGATAAGGATCTAGTCATACAGTTTAATGTCATGTGGTATGGACATCCAAGCAAAAGGTTATTAGTCAAAGTTTGGTGTGGGATATATGATGAAGTAGCCTAAGGAACATGGAGAGGATATGGGTTTCCAAGTAATATTAGACCCCATTGGGAATATGTCCCAAAGAGAAAAGGGTTGATTTAATGTGTTGGGTTTGAACCTCAATGAGGATTCCTATGTAACCCATGGGTATGGGAATCAAATCCCACATAGTTAGATGAGTCTCATTGGAGAGTATATCCCTTTGAGAGAAATTGGTTTGTACATACTTCCTGAAATGGATTCATTTATTATTTGGGGGTTTGATTTGGGTCTTATTCCTAAGTAGGATGCCTAGATTAAAGGAATTAGGGTTGGATTCCTGAAGAGGATATCCAATGAGCTTGATCCTTGATAAAGAATTCCCATTTATCATTGTTTTAATAGGAATCAGAGTTCTCATAATTAAAGAGTTGTGAAAATATTGTGACCATGGAAAATCTCTAAGCCCGCATGATTCATGCTCGGTTTGAGAAACAAGAGGATGTCAAAGATTCAAAAATGGAACCCACATGTTTCCTCCCCTACTAGTGGAAGAGGGAGCACCTACGACGGCTAGGGTAGATGAGGTCGAGGAAACTTGGGAAGAGGGAAAGGCGATGAGACCTCCCTCTGTTCTCTTTACATTGGACATGAGTCCAATTAAAGGAAGGAGGGATGATGTTTAGGGACTAAAACCAAGATGGATTCCCTAAATTTAATCCTGTTATTAGAGGGAGACTTCCAATACAATGAAATTTATCTATAACCACACCTATAAGGCCAAGAGTTTAAGAACCCATGGATACACCCATAAAATAGCCACATCTTTGAGGCTGAATACCCCCAACACATTCATTTATTCTTCCTCCTGCTTGATCCATCCTCCAAGAAACCCCTCAATTTCCCAACACCCTCCGCGATGCCTCCTCGTCGCAACCCTTCTCCTTGAGTAAAGTTTCTCTGAGCAGCCTCCCTACCAACTATCTTCCTTCCCAACATACCTCCCCCAAAACACACCCCTGACACTAAGGTTTATACAACTGATGCCCTCCCCGATAACCATCAACACCCACGATTCCGCCTCGCTACGACCGTCCACCCCACGCCCCTCCACTTCAAGAAAAGCTTCTTTGAGTGCCCTCTACACCTATTCCATTCATTTCTAATGGCTCCCCCCCACAACCATTAACACCTCAATGCTAAGGTTAACCCCCCTGATGCCCTATCATCATGGTATTTGAAAATTTCTTTGATTTCCTCTATTATTTCTTGATTGTGGAGCTAATACTGGATGCTGAATCTTTGATTTCTTCTATTATTTCTTGAATCTGAAGTTAATAATATATGTGGAGTGAAATAAGAAGCTGTGATAGATGGTCTTGTTCTTTTTCAATTAATGACTTTGTTTTATATTATGTGTTTTCATTCTAAACACCATAATTTCTATGTGACACAACCAAAATTCCAAAATATTCAAATGAATTGTTATCAACTTGCTTAAGGTAGTCCTATAATCCTTAATTTATCATCCTAGACTGTTTTAACTCGATTTCAGCCACCCCTTAGGGTGAATCACATTTAATGTCCCATAAGATATATAATTGAATTTAAATTGAACCTCAAATTGATGTCTATTGAATTGGATCCTATTATTGTATTGTACTATGAATCTAAAAAAGTTAAAATGTTAAGAATACATTCATAGGCCCTTGTTCATGTTTTATATATATTGAATTTTCATTATAATTTAAATTCCCAAATGGAATCAGGTTAATTTCAAAATGTTATGGGTTCCACTCTCTATAACAATCCAGCATGACATGGAAAGGCTGATACAAGTGTTATGACAAGAAACACCATGTATTCAATCACCGATATTTTGAAATAAAATGAATTAACAATATAATTTCATTTCATTGTAGGCGAAATATGGATTAAAAGGTAGAATGAATTAGATTATATCACATAGAGAGTGGTCTAAAATTATGACACACATGACACTTGGGTTCCTTATATGGAATATTGAGGATAGTCTCATAGGGAAGTTCATTACATTATGCATTGAGTCAAACTTGGGTTTCCTATATGGATACCAAATACAGGCTTAGGATGCGATGAAATTATACCATGCATTGAAGATACAGTAATTCTTATTAGGATTAAAATATATGTACTTGTATTGGTATGAGTTTAATGTACAGTAAATAAAATTGTGGTTGCGTAATTTAAATTCCTTAGATTGGAAAAAATTTAAAATTAAATTAATTTGAAGGTGTGTATTCCAGTTCAAAAAACATACTTGGATTTGTTCAGTGATTAGCATTCATGGAAAACATTCTAATTTCCGTAATTAATTTCTAAATTACATGGGTGTTATTTATCCATTATGTAAGTATTAAAATATATGAGCCTAGTTTCCGAGACAATTTTACAAGTTTATAATAATTAATAAATTTTCATACATATTCCAATTGAGGCTAAAGTATGTTTTTTAGATGGATGTTCTATGGGGAACCTTGAACGAAATGGTTTATTTCTTTTTCTACTTTATTATTTTTAATTGTACACCGGTCATTGTATATTCATATATTATACTTTCTTATACACCGTTGATGGTGGGCTAGTGAGTTTATCTCACACCCTGGTCTTGCTGAAAATTTCATCCCGGATAGACTTTAAGGATATAGACATGGAAAAGGGGAAACATCAAGAATGGGTTCTTGATTTTATATAATATGATGGAGTATGGGAGAAGATAACCAGACCAATACTCACAATGCTATTTGAGATAGATTTTGATCGATTTCTACATTGTTGTATAACAAGTTGCATTTCCCATACTGCTTTAGTTCCCTTATATTCCCTAATCCTTTATATCATACAGTTAGTTTGTATTTTTTATATGATACTAGATATGAGTTTTTTTATTGTTTATGATGTTATTCCACTATTTAGTATATTTATTATGGATATTATGCTTCATCAGTTGTTTATACATCTGATCGTCTCTTTTATAAGTTATTTCCACCATGTATGGGGGGGTGTGTAGTGGTGGTGCAGGTGGGGGGGGGGGGGGTAGGGGAGTGGGGGGTTGGGTGGGTGGGGGAAGTGTGGGTGGGGGTGCCTGGGGGTGTTCATGGAGAAGTGGGTGGGGGTGTAGTGTTAGTGCAGGGGGAGGTGGGGGTAGTGCAAGAGGGTATGGAGGTGGGGTGGGGTCTGGTGTAGGAGGGGATTGGGGCTGGGGGATGGGGCTGCTGCAGGTGGGGAGGGGGGATGGGGTGTAGGAGGGGCTGGGGCTGGGGGCTGGTGTAGGTGGAGGGGGGGGGGGGGGGGCTGGGGGGGTGCAACTCATCTCGACCAGCTTTTTCATTCATGTAACCAACTCATCTCCCTTATACTCAATAGTTTAAAATTCATTTGATTTATTTCCCTTATCGTTAGAATCAACCTAGTGAATATTCACTTTGGAATACATTACATTCGAATTTATCAACTTGGCTACCCCACCTTCTGAGGTTGATCTTCCATCAATGGTTCTATTATTTTCCATTCTTCCTTTTCACATTCTATAAATAATTCTCATCATAAATTTTATTATAGTTTATTTTGAATAATGATAGATGGATATTGTTAGGTTAGTGTGTTAGGGATCATTAGTTACCCACAAAATAGTTAGTCAAGGTTTGGTTCTTGGTGTTTTTTTTAATTATAGAATATTATGGTCATCAAGTTGTGGTAAGAGACCTGTTACCTTTCTCAAATTTTAATATAAAAGTGTTAAATTATCATGATTCAATCCTTTGGGTAATAGTGTAGTTAACCTATTGAATATAAGAACATATGAATCTAAAGGAATAATGAAATTTTTGTTTGGGTCTGTAATTAATTTTTGTTTTGTACCTATTAATGCCTAGTGTTTTTTAAGAAATTATGTTATCTTTTTATTATGGTTGTTTTTGTTCTTAGCTTGTTTTTTTCTATAAATTTGATAAAAAAAATGTAAGTATGGAACTTTTCATGAGATTATTAAATAAAGTGGCATGTAATATGATATCTAATCTTCCTTATTTCTAATATAATATTGAATTCATATTAAACACAAGTTTAGGTTATTTCAAATCTATTAATATCTGATAAGTTATATGTTACCTATTTCTCAAAATTTGTGCATAATAAATTTTCTAATTCAATAATGGAGGTTCAAGTGGGGGATGTTGGGGTGAAGGGTGAAGGGGGTAGTGGGGGTGATGGTTGGGAGTAGTGGGGGTGAAGGTTGGGGGTGAAGGGGGAAGTGTATAGGGGTATTGGGGGTTAATGGGGCTGGGGGTAGTGTTCTGGGAGGGGCAAGGGGTGTGGGGGGTTCAAATGAGTTAGAGTGAAGGGTGGGGGAATTGGGGGTGCAGGTGGGGGGGAAGTGGGGGTTCATTTGGGGGACAATGGTGGGGCAGGTGTGGGTGGACATGGGAAAGTTGGTACAATTGGGGGTGGGGGATTCTATATTTTAGTAATAAGATAATGGTCATATATATTAATATTAATTATTTTTATGGAAAGGACTATAACCTCTAGTTGATGAAAATAGAATTATGTCACATTTAAAAATACCTGTATTTTCTACTAAATGGTTTCAATCCAAAAAATATATAGCATTTTTAATGGGAGTAGCTCACTTTTTAAGTCACATTGACTGGTGAGGATTTCATTGGAATGGAATGTTTTATTCAATATTAGTGAGATGAAAATAAAAACCAAACTATTGTTTTTTTAAAGCATGTATGGAAATCCAATATGATTAAACAAGGTGTTTATGATATAAAAGTTGTTCGACTCGAGACTAATTGAAGTAAGTCCAGCCATAGTGCATGTTAAAAACAATAACATGATTAAGAGTTGGATAAATTCAATCAAAGTCACTTTCATGGATGATGTTTGGAAATTAATTTTTCTTTAATTAACATCATTTATATATAATAAGTCACTCTAGCTCATTTCTTATTCCACTATTTTATTATAGGTGGTTTCTTATGATGAGACCTTTTCTATCCACCCCCATCAAATACATTGATTTTTAAATCAGATTTGGGTAAGGTTTATTCCGTTTATATTCATTGGCCCAATTTTAATTATGTTTTTTTTATTTTTGGGTTCCTTATATTTTTTTAGTGCATTTTGGATTTTGTTGAGGTGGATTCGAGTCATAGTTGACAAATGATTACATGTGTATTCATAGGTAGGCATATACATATATAGGTTACATCTTTATATATATTCACTCATGGTAGTATGAATATATATATTGGGGATAGGTGTGCTTATATCTAGATATGAAAAATGCATACATGTGTAAGTGTAAATGGGTATATGCAAGTATAAACATATATCTAAGGAACCCCTTGTGTATATTTGGCCGTAAAAATAAGTACATAGGGGCCAGGTTTCCTTATATATATGTTAATTTTCATATGCGTGCAAGAGGAAAAAATAATATTTGAGTTATTGTCATCAAAAGAAACATTCCTTGAGGTTGAGGTAGGTTCTCCCTGCCTAATCCTTTAATTAAAATTCTATAATTACCTGTTTTTTTAAAACAAATTCCATTATTGCTTTATTTTTTTAAAAAAATTTCTAACCACTAACTTTGTCAAGGAATAATATGAATAAGGTTTTTATGAATTTTTACATTTTTAGGTATTTTTAGGGGTTTTTTGGATTTTTTTGGGTTTTAGGGTTTTTATGTGTTTTAGTGATTTTGAGGGTTTTTTGGGTTTTTTGGGTTTTTAGTGGTTTTAAGGGTATTTAGGGTATTTTACCACTCATCCTAGTAAAATATACAAGTGGGTTTAAATATTTTTCAGTAATTTCCCAATGAATAGAATATTCCTTACGAATGACTATCCTCAAGTCCCTAGTAGTCCTACCAACCCCAGGAAAATTAGTGGGAAGAGATGAAGTGGCCCCTGTTATTCTTAAGACACCCCTTGCACCTACATCATCTCACAGACCTACACTGAATCATTCAAGGACTCTTGTATGTTACTAGAAACCTCTACCTTTCTAATATGAGTGGAGGAGACCTAGTAAAAATCAATTTGAGGAATAAAAGAATAAAATATACTCATTATGAGATGACCAAGTTCATGGCTACTTTATAGCATCCATGAATTGAAATTTTCTCCATCTACTAGAGCCAAAGAGGGCTGATGAAGTCGATATTGATGACCATCCAAATTATTGTCTCTTCCATCGGATATCGGGACATACCATCCAATAATTCTTCGTCTTTAAATACCTCCTTCAATGAATGATAGATTATCGGAAAGACAAACTAGGTACTTCTCCCGAACATGTGGAATATGTTTCCACCATTGACCCATATGAATGAGAGGATTTGAAAACAAATGGTTAGAAAAAGGGAGAAGAATTTTTATTGTTTTATGACCTTAAAAACACTCAACCGAGCTCATGGAATACTCCAAGAATAGTTGATGAAACCAATTGTGCCCCTAATAGATCCTAATTTAATGCAGCTGACATCCTCAACCCCATAATCTTCCAAGAGTTTAATATCCAAGAAGAAGATTGAAAAAAAGTCAGATAGAATGTGCAAGAAGATGAACCCATAACTAGTCAAATTTAACTTTGAACCTCTCAAATTTTATTCCACCAGATCACAAATAACAAGCACTGCCCCACCAAAAAGTACCACTAGAAGAAGTCAATCAGGAAAAATCAGCATCATTTGAGGAGCTGATATTTGGCTCAATTAATATCATTAAACTAGTGGATGAATTGTTTTATGAAGAGTTTGGATATGAACCTAAGTTCCTTGAACCCAATCAGGGGATTCGAGGAAGAGACTGTAGAAGGAGGGAATACCAAGGATGATTTATTCCTATAAGAAATCAAATTTATGGCCACATCGTGGCTTAAACCATCAATATTGCAGAAAATATTAGAAGATCCCTTCATCAGACCCAATAGGAATAAAAGAATTCCCCTATCCTCACTAGAAGCCACATTTGTCCAATAATTTAGGAATATATATGAAAAAATGAACAAAGGTATAATCACCCATGGTGTGCGGGAAGACCTGATCGACCAAAAACAGAAAGCACAGAAGCACCATCAGCTCCTGTCCCGAGGGCCAAACCATCCTCATCAAATGATCAAGACCCTAAAGAACCTATGAAAGAGAACCCCCATGTCAGGAAGATTCATCCCTTAGGGAAGAAGTACTATATTTTGAAACAATTAGATTCATTACCATTCAATCTATTTATTCAAGATTCACTAAACTTGTCAATAGATCTCATGGAAAAACTTATAGAAGTTTTTCTAAGTCCCTAGATGTTCTATGTTGAAGTGACCACCACTAAAGTCTATTAGACCAAGACCGATCCTTCATAATGTCTTGTTTTCAACTCCTTCACCAATAGAGATGAAGATTCCATTATTTAGGGACACATCAAACCCCTATATGTGTCGAACCCGATAAATGGTAAAGATGTCAGAAAAGGTATTTATTATTAATGGATCTGGAGTTAATATCATCCCAATATGAACCATTCATTGGTTGGGATGTAATGAAGAAAAATTTACAACCTACACCACAACTCTATTGGTATATGAAAAAATTTAACACAATCCACTAGGCCAAATCAAACTAAAATATTTTTTTGGACACCTCGTAGTTGACTCATAATTTCTGGTGGTTTGAAAAAAAACAGCCTTCATTGTCCTGCTAGGAAGGCCCTAGTTGCATCAGAACATGGTGATTCCACCATCATACCATTATTTCCTCAAATATTTCATTAATGAATATAATGGAACATTTTATTCCTATAATGACCCATTCAAATATTATGAGTTATAATATATCAAGTTAGGATTATATGAGCTGGAGTGGAAGTGACCCCTATTCAATGGTATTGATTGGTTCACTGCTCCAAATGGATTGGAAATGGTTCATGACAACCCTTTTAAGTATCTTAGTGAGAAATACATACCATCCATTAATCAAGTTGAGTACAGGAATCCCATTTCATAAATGTATTCATCATTCCTCAGTATTTCATTCATGGCCACTGAGACTAGTAGTGCATAAATATCTATTGTCCACCAATATAGTGATGAATGATAGAATGTAAATGCCCTAAATCGACCCTTAGATCTATAAATAATCCCTAACTCCCCCACTATTTAATGGCTCAGACCCTCATGGACCATTAATTTTTTATATTCGTGTGCTTGGGGTGACCTGGATTCCATGGGTGAATTAGGAGGGTGTCAGTTTCACTGGTGGGGTGTCATGGTGGGGTCGCCTATCGGTGCCACTGATCAGTCTTGCCAATCAGCGTCGCACCCAAACGGTGCGACAAAGGGTTGTCTGGGATTCCATTCCCAGTCTCCCAGTAACCTCCCTTTTTAATTCGTAAGACCTATTTTCAAGAGATTTAGGGATGTTTTCAAGACCATAAATGATATTTAAATCCCCAAGAGTGGGGTGACCCTCGACTTACCCAAACCATGTTCCCATGTTACATGTTTTCTCTATTTAAGGGATATATATCAAATCACAGCCGTATTCTGGTCAATCTACACCATATCTTAGGATAATTATTAAATATTAATTAATTCTATTGTTTTCAACCTCCCAACTTCTTGGTTAAACCATGATGTACTTTTTATGTTCTTTGATATTCCATATCTCATAACTCCAGGATCGGGCCTTTTATTGCGCCAAGATCTTATTTTTCCTTGGTCCCCTTCTTTTCCTTGGTGAGCTTGGATTCTCTCTTTCAGAGAAAAATCATGCTCCCATGATAGTGCCCTTCCCAATAAGCCTTAGTGGAGTTTTTCCTACTGCTCTCACAACCACAGTTCTCGATGCGAGGAGGAAATGTCGATCCTTGATCATTCAAGTGTGGGGGTTTCCTTTATCTCTCATTTCCTGTGCATCATGTCGGGAAGATATAATGATGATCCCTTAGGATGTAGATGAAACAGACCTTAATAAAGATAATAAACAAACATTTAATGAATAAAGGGGTGTTCATGATGATGATGATGTTTCTTTATTCTTTTTACCTTCATTTTTAATGTTGTGAGTTGTATGGGCTTATGTCCATTGATAATCGTGATTTTTGGTGGTCTTTTCTTATTCATTAATGAATCTATATTTTTCTGGATAAATGTGTGATTGATTGGATATTACATGAAAATTTGTTAATCATGTAAACATGGTTGATTAAATGGATTCCCAAAGAATAAGAATACTTGTGTCATCACCACGGTTAACCAAACAAAAAAACTAACATAATGAATGGTGTTGGATAAATCTGAAAACTTATTTTCTCTGTTCTAGTGATGTGCATGATTAACCTATATAATTAATAGTGGGGTGATGTTTATGGGGATGGAATATTCTGGTTGAGTATTTTTTGGCCTGTGAATCTGATCTCGTTTGGACAAGACATGTTGGTGGTTGGTTTGGTTCTAGTAATTTAAGGGATATCACAGATCCCTTTTGTTGTTGTGATGTTATAATAGAACCGAGTGTGAATGATTAAATGTATGATTGGATTTTTTCTTTCAGTTGTTGTTTGGGATTTTGTATATGCCTATTAGTTTCCTAGTAGTGAAGGAATGTTTTAAATAGAATCACATGAACTTGATAATGAGAATGGGTATAATGGGGGAATTGTTTAGAAATAAATGGGTTGTTCTCTAGTTATGGTTGTTATGAATTGGTGCATGTAGGGATAACGGTGAGAGTGGTTGTATATAGGATTTTTTTTCCATGGAACCCTTCGGTTGGGATGACTGTTTGAGTACCTATATGTATAATATTTAGTTCATGTGTTTCTTATATGCACCACTCTCATGTTAATCTCTTAATGCTGAACACCCCCATTTCACGGGGGAGGGTTTTTTTCCCAACATTATTATGAGTGTTTGGTTATTACCTCCTTTATTATCTCTCTCCTAGGTATCCCAAGTCTCTTGGGGTAGGATTTGATGGCCTATGGTTCATTATGTACCAAGAATCTTAGGTCAGGGTGTGTTGTGGTTGTTAGACCTGGTGTGTGCGAATAGTTTTGTTTCCTTAGTGTCCTTAGGATGAGGCCCAGGTGTCTTCGGGCATGGCAGTGGTTGTTCTAGACCTGGTTTCTTTAGGCATGGTGGTGGTTATTTTGGTCTAGGTGTCTACAGTCGTAGTTATGTGTGGTTGTTGTGGCCCAGGTGTCTGTGGGTGGGATGTGTGGTTGTAGTGGCCCATAAGGTTATTTTTAGGGTGGAAGTGGGACTATAATGAAACTTATGGGGGATGTATGATGCATAGGATCTCCTAAATTACCAGAGGTAATGCGATGTAGGGTACACAAATATCGATGTGTTATTAATATTACTTAACAAGAATTGCGTTATTTGGGGAGTGTTTTTTGGGGAGGATGGGTAGATAGTTTCCTTGATAGGTTCTTTAGTTATCTCTATTTCTCACGGGTCATTATAATGCATCCTTAATTGTTCATGAGAGCTTTTGGTCGTCCCAACTGAGTATACCTATATACTCACCCTATGTATATTAAACTGCTTTCAAGTTTCTATAAGGAATTTGAGGAAAATGTCGGACCTTACTAGCTTGGGATATAATTGTTTTTGTTGCTATTTTTCTTTCTTTTGGTATTTTTTCATCAGATTTTTCTTGTACCTTGTATTAGTTTATTTTGAACATGCATATGGGAATGGATTTTTTGATTTACTTTTACTTTCAATTTTTTTGGAGTTGTTTGGGACTTACTGTATTATTTCTTGATATTATTAAATAAAATGGGTAATTCCTTCCATTTTACATGAGATTCTATACCCTTGGTTCTAGTCACCACTTCAAAACCTACTGAAGGCGGGACTCAGGGCTCATTATATCTCCATCAACTTGAAGAAGGAAGGGTCTAGTAGTTTTTTATCCCATTCTTCATATTGGGGATGGGGGGTCATGACACACTAATCTAGAAGATAAAGAATACTATTGCCATTAACTCACTCCATCCTCTACAAAAAATTATATCCTATTAATCAGGTCAGAAGAAGTGACCTCAACCTTCAAATTCTAAAATTGCGACTCTTATATTAAATCCAAAGAGACCATATCAAGAATTGTTTCTCCGTAAGAATAATAATATGATGAATATTATGATTATAATGAGGGAGAGTAAGAGTAATAATACCTTAGGTATTCCCCCCCCAGCATTCGAGGAGGTTTTCTCTACCACCATTGATGATCTCATGGAAATAAACTTCGGTACCAAAGAAGATCTGTGACACACTCTAATTTGTGTGGCCATATATTCTGAAGACCAAGAGTTATAAACCTCTTTCCTAATGAAGAATAAATATGGTTTCTCTTGTAAATACAAAGAAATTATGATCCTCAATCCTAAGGTGTCCACTCACCACTTGGGCCTACCAAAAGACCACAGTGGCACAAGAAAGTTTTCATGAGGACACAACCATAACATGCTACCAATATAGTGGCTGAATTTGACAAGATAGTCAGATAAAAAATTATTTGGGAAGTCTAATATCCCATATGAATGACCAATATTGTTCCTATAAAAGAGAAGAATTAGAAAATTAGAGTCTATATCAATTTCGGGGATCTCAATTTGCACTGCCCAAAATATGACTTCCTAGTCCCAATCTAAGAATTTTTGATTAATAATACTACCAGATTTATGGCTCCTTTTTTTCATGGATGACTATTCATGATACATCAAAATCTGAATGTCCTGATAAGATGAAGAAACTTTCACCTTTAGGGCCCCTAGGGAATATTTTTCTACAAGGTAATACCCTTTAGTATGAAAAACACTAGATCAAAATATCAGTGTGACATGCATAGAATATTAAATCCTTTCCTGGAAAAGATAGATGAATTATATGTTGATTACTTGGTGGTTAAATCATTAAAAAATTCAGACCACCAGTCAAATCATAAAGTAGTCTTAAAAAATTTGACAACACAACCTAGAAATAAACACCTTAAAATATGCTTTCGGTGTTACCTCAAGGAATTTCCTCAACATTTCCATATGCCATCATGGAATCGATGTAGACCCCAAGGATATGAAGTTCATCCTTGATATGTCACCTCCTCACAACCTATCCAAGTTTATGGGGAATCAAGGACACTTGGCCTACATTCGGAAGATCATAACCACTGTTACAGGAAAAAGTTTTCCCTTCACTAGATTGATGAAAAAGGGTTTTTTTCTATCAATGGACTAATTATTGTTAGGAATATTTTGACAGTATTAAGATATACCACTTAAGACCTCCAGTTTTAATGTCTCCTATCAAAGGAAGGCAACTCATACTGTATTTGAAAGCTTTAGAGTGGTCTCTTGGCACCTTCTTTGCATAGAAGAATTATGTCGGTAGAAGAAATTGCCTATATTGTCTCAGACAGACTATGATTAATACTAAGACCCATTAATTCTAATATCAATAATTTTTGTCACTAATATTCATATTCCAGATACTACGACACTACATGTAGCACCATGAGGTCCATTTTGTTTCCCATAGAAACCAGATCAAGTACATCCTCAGCTATCCAATGTTGATTTGATGTCTGTCATAGTGAGCGGTCATCCTGAAGTAGTTCAATTTAGGGTTCATACCTCAAAATTTTGTCAAAGTACAAGTGTTAGAATATTTTATGGTAGAACACCCCTCAAAAGAAATGACTCCATTAGATGTTGAACTACATGAGGATGAGGTTTTCTTTTTTCAAGAGGACTCCCACAAATGGGAGAATCATTTTGATGGTGCATCTAAAAGCCTGACAGGAAAAAGGTTGGTGGACCCATGCTCAACAAAGTGGGGATGGGATTTGTACTCATATCTATAAAAAGTAATCCATATCTTACTCTTTCCTTCTATCATAGGAGTTAATAAAAAATTAAGAAAAATATTAGGCTCTCATTTCAGGCCTAGATATTTCACTTCATTTAAAAGAAAAACATTTTAAGATAAAAGGTGATTTAGAACTGGGAATCATGAAAGTAAATGGTGATTATGCTATCAAAAAGTAAGAGCTAATCCCTGTGTTTCACTACATCTGAGGAATAAGGGATGAATTACCATTAGATCCAACATTAACTCATGCCCCTCGGTTACAAAATTTATAGGCTAATGGATTAAAAAATTCAACCATAACTTTGGATGATCCAAACTAGGAAGAAATAGTCATTAGTATTTCCCATCATTATATGTTCTTAATATTTGTTCAAAAAAACATAGAATAAATCAAAGATATTGGTCTTGTCCCTAAGTTGTATGGTCCTACCACTAGCTAGATGACTCTCATTGAGGATTAACATCAAAATGGATAACTCCTACTAGACATGATTGGAAGAGATCATATCCATAGATGAGAAGTTAATTTTCTTCTATATGATGGTACAAATCAAAAAAATGGCATCTATAAGAGAATCCTTGATGGGATCCTTCTCATATGCATTGAAAGAGAAGATATGACTACCATAATGAAATATGTACACACAACATCTTGTGGTATGAATCAATCAGGATCTTGGATTTCCCTCCATATTTAGAGGATTGGATACTATTATCCCATTGGGGTGCAGGATTGTACTCAATTCACCAAGAATTGTCATTTATATCAAGTCCTTTCCAATTTAATCCAACAACCCCAAGAGTTAATTTACATAGAAAAGTAATTCTATCCATTTTCCATATGGTTATTGGACTTTGTGGGATCATATCCTCCCATTATGGAAAATATATTAAAGTATTTTCTCAAATTAACCGACTTCTTTTCCAATTGAAAAGAATTTATACCCTTCAAATAGGTCAGGACAACAAGCATTGTCAACATTTTGAATGAAAAAATAATCAACATATATGGTGTCCCTAAAAAATACTAGTAGACAATGACACCAATTTATAATAAAATAACTTTTAGAAATTATATTAGAATTATTTAATCAAGATCAACCATTCATTCCACTACCATTTAGTGGCCAATAGATAGATAGAGGCCTTCAACAAGATCCTATCCAATATACACTAGATGATGGTAGACAAGGACAATAAATAATGGCCGGAAAATCTCCTCTATGATTTGTGGTATTTTCAGACCATTACATGAACTACCACTCATGAAACCCCATACTCATTGGTGTACGGGATACAGGCAGTTCTACCCATCTAAGTTCAATTACCCTTGCTCCATGATTCCATTTTTATCATTTATCCATAGATGGGAAATACCAAAATGACTGGATTATTTAGAGTGAATGGATGAGAAAATATTTTACACCTCTTACAATTTTAATATTTAACATAACCGGATTATATTATCTATCAACAAAAAGTTTCACCTTTGGTCTTTACTTGAAGGATAATTGATGTTGGTCCTCAAAACTCAGATGATACTCAGAAAGAAACCTCTAAAATTGGATCCAAAATGGGAGGTGTCATATTTCATACATAAGGTCTACTCCCATGGAGCATATTTTTTAATTTTAATGGATAGTCATATTTTAAAATCTCTTGTAAATGAAGGGTTATTGAAGAAATATTTCATGTATTTAAAATGCACATCCTGATTACATGATATTAAAATGCAGGATAAAAATTCGTCACCGTATGACATTAAACTAAATAGAATACATTTTACTCATTATATGATTTTAAACTTCATGGAATATGTCCCGATCACACAATGATAATATATGCATATGGTCCATACCCCTTGACCTTAAACAATGAGTTCTCTTCCTAACCACATGAAATTATTCTGTACGGATATCATTGTTCCAATCAATGATTCATCACACATGAGTTGGATCTGGGTGAGAGAAGTATGAAATTCACCTTTTACTCTATTTATCGGTTTGACCCTGATGCACCGGATTTGTGTACACATTTTCATATACTCTATTGAAAAATAAGATCAGGTTTTCAGAAATTACCTACTACTTAGTAGAAAAAAATGTTGATTTTGGTGATCTTGTTAATTTTCAGAATATTTATGGTTGAATGCACAAAACGGAGGAGAACAGAGAAAAACATTCCAACTACACAGCATGTACTTATATACATGTCATGTACATTCATGTTCAGACATTGGTTGACTTGGAAAAATACATTCCCAAGTAACCAGAAGGTGGTACATACCGTGTTCACAATATTCATGTCGTGTAAGACATTTTAGAAGAATTTTGTGGCTAAGAAGAGTCTACACGCCCATGTGGCTGGCTGAAGGAGACACGTCGTGTGCCATTTCTACACACGATGTATACATTTCTAGAAGTTGTTGGTGGCTGAATTTTGAGACTAAACACCATGTATGGAAGTTCTACACATTGTGTACATTCACCTACCAGGTGATGTCATGTTCCAAGACAATGGCGGCATGTTAGGCCGCCTACCAGCGGAGAAAATTGAGGCAAAAACATGTTGACAATAGTACAGGGCGTGTACTTTTTCCACACACTGTGTACTTAATTTTTCTATAAAATGAGGCCTTGGCCTCTGGACTTAGAGGGTGGTGTGGAGAGAAATTATATATAAAATGTTGAAGGCTTCAAGGATTCACGCTCTGTCGTTGTACTACCACCATTCTTCCATCTACCGAAGAATCCTTCCTTTTTCAAAGTTCCAAACATGATTTCATCAGGAATCAATATTTTTGTGTTCATCATTTTCAATATGTGTAACTAAACACCCAGTGTGTTGGGGTTGTGGAAGCTGATGAGTTATAATTTGAATTAAGTTGCTCTGAATGTGTTTTTTAATAATATCTTCTTATTATTCTTCAATAACTTCATATTATAACCGGAAATTTTATAACGGACCAAGGGATGAATTTTCATGGATTCAAAAGAAGAATAATTATGACTAACTCCATGACCATTGGAAGTTTCTTGTCGGCTCAAAATGGACTAAGCCAACAAAATATCTATTAAACACTAACTATCAGACCAAGGAGTTAGTATCTTCAGCTCTAAATATAATGTTTATCTGACCAAGGAAACATTTTTACAAATTAAACCCAGAGAGTTGGGTTATTGTGAACAATAAAACCTCATAAGAAACATTATTTAATAATCAAATTATCAAAAATCCAAAAACACAATGCATTTCTGTCTTTATTTGCATCAAAATCAGATTTTCCCATATTAACTATCATTCCAAAAATTAATTTGTTATAAGAAGATTAACAACCAATCGTTCTTTTTGTACCCAAAAAAACAACAGAAATCGACTCTAAATTCAGAAAACTTCACTTAAAACAAAAATACAAACAAAGTTAAGCAAGTTAAAATAACATCTTTGTTCCCTATGGATCCACCCTATACCGGTGCTATACTTGTTAAGGGTAAAAATAATTTGGGACACCGAAAACATACCTTCAGTGAAATGACTCGCCAACTTTTGGCGCCATTTCCGGGGATCTCAGGGTTAATTTTATCCTTGTTTTAATTAAATTTTTATCAAATTTTAGTGAAAATAAAAATCAGAAATTCACAAAAATATCTTTTCTAATCAATTTTTTTTCTTTTTCCTCATTTATGCTTGGTGTTTTGTTTGGTTTTGTGAAGGTCATTAGGTGTATGAGAAGCCACCTCACACTTTCCATGAACACTGAGTCATAAGGGTTTTTCCCAACTGACCCAGAGATCGAACATATGTTGTTGAGGTACCAACGAGAACTAAAGGGTGAACACAACCAAACCAGTCCACTGGCACAGAACGAGGAAGGCAATCCGGCTGTTGTCCAAGGAGCAAGATAGTAGTTAGGACCAGATGATAACCGGAACCAGCAGGCTCCACTTGCTTTAGGATATGGCCCACATCAGCTCCAACAATTACAACCAGAGAGATGTCATATTTCAACCAAGTTTAGGGGAGATACTATACCCCTTAGGACCAATAATTTATGTCAGTTCCCCTTCCTCACCAGCCACCTCCACGCCGTACACTCATGGAGTATGGTTTTCCATCCATCCACGGAGCTGATATGAGAATTGTTCGACCTCTGGGGCAAGGCCAACATTTTAAGATCAAGCCTGCTATCATGCAGCTGATCCAGAACACTGTTCAATTCGGCGGCCTGCCCAGCAAGGATCCCAATTCTCATCTCTCTAATTTTCGGGAGGTCTGCGGCACATTCTGCTACCACGGAGTGTCTACTGATGTTATCTATATTGGCATTTCCCCTTCTCTATAAGGGATAAGGAGAAATATTGGATTAAAGGATTTCCACAACGATCCATCCTCATCTGGGAGGAGCTAGCCCAGTAATTCCTATCCAAATACATCCCACCCTCAAAGACGGTGACACTACGCAACGAGATCCACAATTTCTAGCAGCATGACACTGAATCATTGTACGAATCCAGGGAGCACTTCAAGGAGATGTTGGGAAAGTGCCCACACCATGGACATCTACTTTGGATGCTTGTCTAAACCTTATAAGGAAGGTTGAAAACTAATACCATGTCTATGGTGGATGTTGCTGCTGGAGGAACGGTAATGAGGAAGTCCCCCGAAGAAATATTTGAACTAATAGAAGATATGTATGCCAAAATCTTCCAGTGTCATTCTGAATGGGGAACAAAGAAATGAGGTATGAATAACATAGATTAAACTACCATGCTAGCTGCCTTGTTGGATGCTGTTTCCAAGAAGATCGACACGCTCAATCTGAAGGGCACATCCCAAGTACATGCGGCGAACCATCTGGCATGCAGTGAATGTGGTGATAACCACATAATGGGAGAGCTTTCATGTTCTGATGGAGGCCCATCGACAAGCGAGGTAAGTTATGTTGCACAAAACTGAGGGCCCAACCAGTACTAGCAGTACCAGAACCCAGCATGGTTTGATCAGCAAAACACAGGCTGGGGAAAAAACAGCAAAATCCATCACCCCAGCGACTTCCCGGCTACAACCAGCCTCCCTATTCGAACCAATACTAGAGATGGTAACTGCCACAACAGAGATCTTATCAGAATAAAGGGTTTCAGAACCCTCACCCACAGCAGCCGCGATATCCACCACCTCCACCAGCTCAACAACTTCCTCAGGTGGATAACACCTAAAGGTTATAGGATCTTATGACCAAATTCATATCTACTATAAAAACCAGGTTCCAAAATCAGGATGCATCAATTAGAGGCCTAGAAAACCAAATTGGTCTATTGGAAAACCAACTCTCAGGAAGGAAACCTGATACTCTACCGGGAAATATAGAGAAGAACCCAAGGGAGGAAGCTCATGCTATCATAATTCGCTGTGGAAAAGAGCTCCAATAGCACCAAACAGCATAGCCAGATATATCCACACCCCCTGATGATAATGAAGGTACCAATACTAACCCATCCTCATCCAAAATCCCACAGAAGGAGGCTTCACAAAATAGATATAAGGAGTCAATCCTTTTGTACCTACCTTACCATTCCCAGAGACATTTAAACAGAGAAAGCTGGAACACCATTTCAGAAAATTCATGGACATGTTCAAGAAGATTCACAAAAATATCCCATTTGCAAATGCACTGATGCAGATGCCTACTTATTCCAAATTCATGAAGTAAATACTCTCTAATAGAATAAATAAGGAGGATCTGGGCACCATTTCCCACAAAAAAGAGTGTTCTACAGTTATCCAACACTCAATTCCTCCCAAACTCCGGGATCTAGGTAGTTTCACTATTCCCTATACCATAGGACCATGCGAGTTTGGGAAGTCTCTCTATGACTTGGGGGATAGCATGAACCCCATGCCCCATGGAGTTTTCCAGAAGCTCAGGCTCCATGTTTTGAAGCCTACCCGAGTAACCCTTCATCTTGCTGATTGATCCATCAGACATCTGAAGGGATTACTGGAGGACATCCTAGTCAGAGTGGGTAGATTGATTCTCCGCACTAATTCATCCTCCTCGACATGGGGGATGACCAGGAGGCACCTCTTATACTTGGAAGACCTTTCCTAGCCACTGGGAAGGAACTCATCGACGTACACCAAGGGGAGTTTATTTTCTGGGTAGGATATGAGAGAGTCTCCTACAATGTCCTCAAAGCCATCAAGCAGGCATCATCTCCTGATCATGAGGACTGTTCTACGATAACTACCGTGGATGATCGCTTAGTGGATGATCTGTATGTTCCTTGATTTCAGATAACATTATAATTCCAGAAATTCCCATTGGAGAAGATCCAGAGAACATGCAATTCCTAGAAGATCAGGTCAGCTACTATTGGGACCATTATTTACCATAAATATCAGGTAAGAAACGGTATGTAGGTCGATCCAATGACATAAAACAAAGGTGCTTCCTTGGAGGCGACCCAAAGAATACATGCCATGTAACACCTATACACACGGCGTGTACTTTTTTCATTTCATTTTATCTAGATATTATAAATCTATAGATTAACTAATAAATTACTAGGGAGGATATCATTGTCGATGGTAACGTCACTGGAGTTTATCCGGGCCATCCCCTGTTCAAGTCCTCTCAGCCTACCTTCGGCATGTGATTCCTCCTTTTCCTTTTTATATTTTCTTACAAGGAATGTGCAGTAAATTTCATATATATATATATATATATTATCTTATAAGAATACCCATGGTGGGGATGAATCGGTTGGCCAAGATCGTAACCTGGTTCCAAAAGACCCAGGTTCAAATCCTAACAACTGCCCCATTTCCATAATTTACCCTTTTAATAAAACCACATGATGTGTCTTTAGATATACGACATTTTTGCCATATTTTTCATTACTAAATTTAAAATTTTTACATATAAAGTAATTCATGTGGATGAAGTTGGCAGATTGGCAATGTCTCGTCCCTGGTTTCAAAAGACTTGGGTTCAAACTCGGCTAATCTCCCCTGTTCATCCCCTTCTTGTATAATTAAAAACTACCCACCGTGCATTTTCTTTCTTCCCATATGTATAGACTATATATATTAAATGTATATAAATAATAAATATGGGCAGAAGTATATACTTCCCTCCAGTGGTTGAGGGCTTCCATTCGGAAGGGCCGATCGACGGTTCGAACCTCACCCCAAGCACCTGACCAAAGGTTGTACTTCTCTTTTTACAATTTTTAAACACACGACTTGTATTTTCCCACTACATTACATGTATAGTTTTATTTTTAAATTCTGAATATATTTCTATATATATATCCATTTTTATTATTTTTAATTATTAATATTAATTATTATATAATTTACTATAATAATTATATATATATATAATAATTGAAAAACAATTCAAGGTACACAGTGTGTAGTCCAGATGTACACACCGTGTACCTCGGATATATAAGCAGCAGCCACCAATCTTCATGTCGTGTCGTGCGGCACTTCCCCAATTCTCGTTTCTTCTCCCGAACGACACCCGACCTCCTCACATCCAGATCCATCGATTTGGTTCGTTTCAGGTTCTGATTCTTCTTGCATTGTGATCATTGGTTAGAGTACGCCCTTCTACACTCACTATTTCAAGTTATTAGAAACATTTAGGGTGTTTTGGGATCTCCTTACTGTTTGGATTATGTGATACATGTCCAGAACACATGCTGTGTACTTTTGTACATGGACACACACAAAATGCTTCTCAATTTGAATATAAACGGTGTGTATGTTTGGTACACACCGTGTACCTTCCCCCAGCTTGCCCGAGTACCCTTTTCACATGGCCTAACACAGCATTTTCATCTACATGGCATGTGTGTTCGGTACACGCTGTGTATTTCATTTATTTTGGACCCTCCATGTGTAGAACTTAACACGACCTCACACCCCATGTTTATCTACATAGCGTGTGTGTTCGGTACACGTCGTGTCTACCATTTCCTTTTTCCATCCCGTGCCTAGCCCTCCACAGAGCCATGTTCTTCTACTCATATACACGCCCTGTCGGAATCGTACATGGCCTGTCCTGTATGATTTGAATTTTTAATAAATGTGTCCATGTCTCTGCTCATACAATACCATGTATACATTGCATATACACGGCATGTATACTCAGCACACTCCATTTACCCTTACATAGTATATCTTCTGCTCCCTCAACATGTTTATCCAGAGAAAACGGGATGATACCTAGCTTCCACTACACGCCATGTACTTTTATTTTTTTTGATTTCTCATATTTTATTTGATTTATTTTCTTTTCTTTTTATTTTTTTTGGTTTTTCTTTCTCTTTTAGGTCGTGGAAGATCGAGATCCTTCCCGTGGGAAGTGGACCACCTCTTCCACTGAGGGTGAGAGTCCCATTTATCATCGGATTCGGCTCTGGTCTGTGATGCAGCCTGACCCTGCTGCTCCGGTATACGATCTCCCTCCGTTGGCCATCCTTACACCACCCACTTCCTCAGTAGAGGATATTTATTGTAGCGCTATGACTCCACCACCCCATACCGAGCTTCTGAGCACCAACGTTTTATCTCCACTAAATGTCACACTTCCTGTGCCCCCTTAGATAGCTTCTGGTCCCACAACAACTGCTTCATCCAGCGGGGCTACATCTACTTCAGCAGATCCACCCCTAGTTACAGCTCCTACTACTGCACCTCCACCTGTGTCGGGACCTACTGGTGTTCCCTACCCCTACATGGTGTTCCGAGTCGTCGATCTGGAACATGACAGGGTTCAACGTTTCTCTCACCATCTGATTCGGTTGAGTGGCTTCTACCTCGACAGCAGCATCCCACAATACCTACTCATTTGGGGTGAGTTAGAGGATCCCCTTGGACACACTCCACTGCTCGCGGTTTTCTAGGTCAACACTCCGATATTCCATGATTTATTTTTTGAGTTCACTGCCTCGTTCGAGTTCGATGGAGCTGAATAACGAGAGACACCTGGTGATGCAGTACCCATGGTTCGGTTCATCCTGGACGGCCGACACTTTTCCCTCACCATGACTGAGTTCGGCTGAGGGTGCAGTTTCTACCCCCATCCTATCACCCCACCCCCTTTTTCTACCTTGACCATGCCCGAGTGCTCTGATCTCGTGGCGTTGTGGCGGGAGATTATTGGGCCTGACCACTGTTACACCCCTACCTCGCAGAAGAGTACCCTCATCATCGACCCCATCCTTCGTTTTACCCACCAGTGATTTAGTGCCATTATTTTCCCCCGCCATGAGGATATGGGGCTCGTGACTGGTCGTGACATAGATCTCCTTACTTGTGTCATCCGGAGGGACTACCCGAACCTCACTTACCTAGCCGCCTCCTATATTCATGATATGTTTACCGGCAATTAGGGCATTCGGAACGGTGGGTTTTATGCCACTCACCTTGACCACCATCTCGAGGTCTTTGAGACTTCTCTTCCTCATGAATTGTTAGGTTCACCCCAACAGATGGACTATCTCATGATTATTCCCATGGGATTGGTCCAGAAGCAGGGGGTGCCTACGTCATTACCTAGGCTCCAGCCCGCCCACCTGCTGACCCTCTTGCACCACCCGCCAATACCCCACCTCCTCCTTCCCCACCCCCACCAGCTTCCCCACCACACCCCCTTCTACTGGCCCCCAACTCTTCTAGCCTTCCTTCTTCTATACCACCACCTACCCCACCTGCCATGGCACCCTTGGTCAGTCTCTCCCTTTCACTCTGCCTCGATACAATGGAGCAACAGTTCGTTCGTATAGCCAGCCACGAGGACCGCTTAGAGAAGATGTTGGGTCTTATTCTTCAGCATCTTTCTATTCCCCTTCCCTCACCACCTGCCTATACCTCGGTTCGTAGGCCTTATTTTGTAGCTCCATCACTTTTTACTTCACTAGCCACATATTCCGTTCTACTATCTACTGTGGGCCGAGCTGCTACTATTGTTTTCTTCCACCACTATTGCCAGTCTAGGGAGTGCTGTAGAGCCTCATATTCTGAGTCCAGCACCCACAGCTCCTACTTCTTCAGAATCCCTTCCAGATGCAGAGTCCGAGCCTCCTACTTCAATGGCTCCTGATCCCTCTCTACGGGATGGTTCTGTACTGGATGATTCCTCTTCTAAGGAGACCGCCCGACTAGTTTTGGGACATGTGATTTTCATTATATATATTTTTGTGATATCTTTTTCCTATGTTTGTTATGCATTCTTGCATTGTTCTCTTTCTTCTACCCTCACATGTACTCTGGGAGATCTTTTTCCTAGACATGAGGAGAGTATTCTGTATCCACTAATTACTTTTCATTATTAAGTTTACTTCTTTCCTTACTTCCCCTGAGTCTGGTCCACTATTGTTTCATCACCTTCCCTTGTTCCGCTTTTTGGGCACTTGGTGGACCACGTTCCGTTTTAAGTATGGGGGGTGTCTATTGACCTCTTAAGTCATTTCCCTTTTCAGATTCTAGGATACATCATTATTGGAAGATATATTTTAATATGGTAGGACAATTTTTGTTAATAATATTTTTAAATAATAAGCTAAAAGTGATAAATTTTAAAAAATAGTATGTTAATTTTAGTTATTAAGTGTTTTAAAATAATATTTGTTATAATTTAAATTCTAACTTGTAATCCCTGGAGAATTACATCAATTAGACTAATCAATTATTTGCAAGTCATGACCTGATTGTCTCTTTATTTGTTTTTCCCACTCTTGATAGGTAATCTAAACCCTTTTGTCATATTCATTATAATACCCTATTTCTTGTGAGATTCTTATAATATACATAAATACCATAATTTTCATGTTTTATTTTCAAAACATGATGAATATTTGAGTTACACTAAAGTTATTGAGTCATTATATTGTTTAAACCCATTTGTCTTAAGACCTACCCTACATCTTATATTCGTGAAGCCCCTATAGACCATGAATATCCTTTATAATATGCCACATTACAAGAATATTTTCCTTCCTACCATAATTATTTTATGATTTTTCAGGATTATTTATTTGAGCTCAAAAGAAGCGATTGGACACTCATGGCATAATTTCCTGAATTGTCAAGAAATTAAGTATGGGGGAGAGCCTCTTGATCATCTGGGAAAAAAAGGGTTCCAAACCTCTATTCATGGACTTTCTGAGTGGTTCCCTTTTTTAAAAAAAATCATACAAAAAAGGGACCTTATACTCACTTGTTGGATTGTGAACACTACCTACTCAACTAAGGGAATGGTGGTGATGAGATTCTATGATAAAGCTTGTGGAGGGCGTTTTTAAAATGAGATTAATTTTTTAATATCATGCATTATTATTTATAGAATTTAGCCTCCTCCTTCAAGCCTCAGAGTTATTTTCACATCTTTACCTACCAAACTTTAGCCACAAAAACATTTGATCCTTATTGAATACCCCTCATGATTTTTTTAAATCAAATTTTCTAATGCGGGGAACTAGATTTCTTGAAAACCAATGGATAGAGTTTATATATCTTTGAATGAGAATAACTTTTCTTAAAATTATCTTAAGGTTGAGAATTTTACTTTTGAGGTAAATCAACATGTGGATTGCTTATTTTTGAAAGGTTGAAACATGTGTTAAAAGAGGATGAATGTAGTTAAATTAATTATATATGAGGTATGATTAGGATATTTCCTGTATTGAAAATGTTTTGTATTCTTTTAAAAAATTTCTCTTATTACTTATTAATTAAATTTATGATTAACTTGATTTCTTCTTTATAATATAGTCTCATTTAATTATATGTTGAGATTTTCTTGAGGGAAAGGAAATGACTAAGTATGGAGGAGTTTGATTCACCCGATTTGTGCATACATTTTCATATAATCTATTCAAAAATAAGAACAAGTTTTCAGAAAGTACCTACTACTTAGTGGAAAAAACATTGATTTTGTTGATCTTGTTCATTTTCAAAATATTTATGGCCAAAGTCATAAAACAGAGGAGAACCGAGAGAAAATTTACAACTACACTGCGTGTACTTATATACACGCCCTGTACATTCATGTTCAGACATGGGTTGACCAGGAAAAATACATACCCAAGTAACCAGAAGACGGTACACGCCGTGTTCATAATATACACACCATGTAATACATTCTAGAAATAGTTGGTGGCCGAGAAGAGTCTACATGCCCATGTGGATGGCTGAAGGAGACACGCCATGTGCCATTTCATCACACTGTGTATACATTTCTAGAAGCGGTTGGTGGCCAAATTTTGAGACTACATGCCATGTATGGCAGTGGTACATGCCATGAACATTCACCTACCAGGAGGCATTGTGCTCCAAGTCAAAGACAACATGTTAGGCTACCTACCAGCGGAGAAAATGGAGGCGAAATCATGTTGACAAATGTACACGATGTGTACTTTTTCCACACTCCATGAACTTATTTTT
The DNA here is from genome assembly GCA_963277665.1 of Viscum album. Lineage (NCBI taxonomy): Eukaryota > Viridiplantae > Streptophyta > Magnoliopsida > Santalales > Viscaceae > Viscum > Viscum album. The sequence goes on along the minus strand of OY728141.1, from coordinate 1,009,348,555 downwards.
TCTATAAAAGGAGGCATTGGCCTCCAGAATTTGAGGGTGGTGTGGAGAAAAATTATAGAGGGAAGGTTGAAGGCTCGAAGGATTCATGATCTGTCGTCGTACTTCCACCATTCTAACATCTACAAAAGAATCATTTATTTTTCAATGTTCCAAGCATGATTTCATCAGGTATCAATAGTTTTGTGTTCATCATTTTGAATATGTGTAACTAAACACCCAGTGTGTTGGGGTTGTGGAATCTGATGAGTTGTAATTTGAATTAAGTTGCTTTGAATGTGTTTGATTTAATAATCTCTTCTTAATCCTATGAAATCACTTCATATTATCACTATAAATTCTGTACCGGACCATGGGCAGAATTTTTAGGGATTCAACAGAAGAATAACGACGAATAACTACATGACCATTAGAAGTGTCCTTCAGCTCAAAATGGACTATGCCAAATAATTATTTGTTAAAGTCTAACTACTAGACCAAGGAGTTAGTATCTTCAGCTCTAAATATAATGTTTACCAGAAAAAGGAAATTTTATTACAAATTAAACATAGAGAGTTGGATTATTATGAACATCAAAACCTCATAAGAAACATGATTTAATAATCAACTTATCACAAATACATAACCCCAATGAATTTCTATCTTTATATGCATCAAAATCAGATTTTCCCATATTCACTTTTATTCCAGAAATTAATTTGTTAAATGAAACTTAGAAACCAATTGTTATTTTTCTACCCAAACAACCACCAGAAATCAACTCCAAATTCAGAAAACTTCACTTAAAAAAATAAATACTACATTAAGAAAGATAAAATAACCACTTAGTTCCTTGTGGATCGACCCCTTACTGGTTCTATACATGTTAAGGTTAAATATAATTTGGGACATAGAAAACATACCTTCGGTGAAACGACTCACCAGGCCTGCTTGGAAGGTTACCATTAAGAACTATTAATGGCTTGATTCTTAACCCATAGGATATGTAGTGATGCCCATATCTCAAAATCTTGGTACAACTGTAATAAAGGATCAAAGTTTCCACTCCATGTGTATGATTGAGATATACATAGGGCATTGTTACAGAGCTATATATGAATTGGTTCCCATTTTGTGGGATATGTAGTGATTCCCAGACACTGTGTCATGGGCCTAGCCACTATAAAAAAATTCCCCCCTCCTTGTGCATGGACCAAACCAGTGTAGTGAGGTTTTTTCACATAACTACATATGAATTGATTCTCATTTACAATGAGATGTGTAGAGACATATCAATCCGATATGATGGTCCATACACCACATGATATATGAATTACTCTGATCTACCCTCATCTGCCTCTATGGATTCATAGAAACCCATGTTATTCCTTGTTTCTCACACCGAGCATAGTTTATGTGAACATAGGAATCACAAGTGAGGGATCCCCCACATGAACAAAGAGTAAAGAAACATTATAGGACCATGATCTCAAAATAGTGGTTAAACATGCCCCTCCCTGCGCATGGGTCAGACCTGTGCAAGGAAAACATATCTAGAACTACATGTGGTTTGATTATTATTATCATAGGATACATAGTGACAACTTGATTCTATATCCTAGCCCAGACGTTATCATAAAAATATATATAAAATTCACATTCCATGTGTATGGGTCAGACATTCATAAGGAATTTTATATAACTATGTTCGGACTGATTCTCATCCCAAAAAGTGATGTAGTGGATTCCAGATCTCCAAATCAAGGCCCTGCTGAAACAAAAGATCTAAAGTAAATTTCCCTATCTCCTGCACACAAATGAAAATCTATATAAAAGATTCTGAAACATGGATACTATAGAAAATATATATCAATGAATCAGTTACCCTTAAACAAGAGTCAGATCTACATGGGTTAGTTTATACGTCAAGAATAATTATATCCTGGATATTTATTTCATGTTTATATACATCCTTTCCATTTACCAAACATCACTATTTGAGAAATTTTGGATCTTCATAAACCTCCCTGAACATTAGAAATGGATGGACAGTTTCCTAAGGACACCATTTCTTGACTATGGATAATATTACTCAGAGGCTCTACATAAGTTTCCCACAAAAAAAGACCTATAAACTAAAGGAAAATTAATCCTCAGGATAGACTTTTCCTATTTTCGGATGATCACTGGCTTCCAAGCCTCGTATCACTCCTCCGAACCCAAAAATTACTGGAACTATGTTTTACAATTTTTCCCCTTCACATCCATATTACACTAGAGTATTTATGCCTGATTACTCTCCACTCACACATGGTTTCAATGAAAACTCATCTAAAAAATATGACATTAAAATGTGCTCCCAATGTCTTCTTCACATGATGTTATACTACATAGCCTAAATTTCCTTCTTACATAATATTAAACATCATAACACCATAGTGTTCTCATATGAGAAGAACTTTCCTCTGACATTGGTCACCTACCATTCCATGTAACATAACTACATATGTGTTGATTTGTATCTACACATGATTTGTAGAGACACCTAGATATCACATCGGGTTCAGCCACCTCCCCCATCAAAAACAAATTTTCCCCTCCCTATGTATGAGTCAAACCTACAAATGGAACCTCAAGAACAATGTATGTATTTATTTCTTCCCAAGAAGGATACATAGTGATATGTGGACTCTCATCCTAGTCCAAACACCCCAAAAGTAAAATATTCCCCTTGTGAATGGGCTAGACCTTCATAGGGTGATATATATAGAGAACTACATATGACCTGGTTTCCATCTCATGGGGTACATAGTGACACCTATATCATATGACCTGGGCCCATCCATGGAAGAAAATAAAAATTTCCCATACTCTGTAAACAAAACATGTCAATGCGGGGAACTCACAAACATTCCCTATTTATAGGACCATTTCAAGAATATGCACATTTACCTTCTTTTATGATAGGTCATCTATATCCTTTCCACATAATGATAAATTATATGGAAATATTCTTAATCAATTGATGTTAAAATACATGATAAAATGTCCTTATTGTATGATGTTTAACCACACAACATCACAATGCTCTTATATAAGAGGACAGTGCCTCCCGTAATGGTCACCTACCATACTATCCTCAAGAACTACATACACCTTGATTCGTATCCAAATAGGATACATAGAGACACCTGTATTTTTATCCTTGTCCTTCCACCTCAAATATTAAATTCTCCTATCCTTTGTTCCACCATACCTAGGTGGAGGATCAAGACTTTTCCATACCTTGTTTCTCACATCGAGAACAACTCATGTGGACTTGGGGACCTCATCAAGGGATTCCCCACAAAGCCATGGTAGAATAAAATATTACCCATATAAATGAGTTATATATATGTAAGGAATTCACAACGCCATGGGTAATTGTGGTTTGAATATACTTTACATGTCCAGACACAGCCTGTCCATTTATTAAACTTCATGCCCCAGGAAATTTTATATCTACATAAACCCCCAAGGCTATCAGAAATGGATAGTGAAAGTCTTGTTGAAACCTTTGGTTGACTATGGACAATATGCCCTAGAAGATCTTCATATATTTCCCAAAAAATGGCCTATTAACCAAAGGAAAATTTATCCTTGGGAGAGGCTTTCCCTACCTCTATACGCCCCAATGGATTTCAAGCCCCTTACCATTTCTCTTGATCCAAGAACCCCCAGAATCATGGTTTATGATCTCTTTTCCCCTCATGTATTAGGAATGTCAGTAAATCTAAGCCCATTTATCCTATAGTTAATTAGGGATTCTATATCAACATCCCAACCACATGACATCAAAATAACATGATGGTTAATACCCAATGTTCATATTTGGGGCCAAGCCACTAAAAATATTAAAAATATCACTCCCTGATATATGAGTCATACAAATGTGGGAAATTTCTAGAGTTAGAAAAGTATATTCCACCATATTCATGTGCCTAAAATAAATCCTCATATGAAGATCCAATGGGATCCCCACCTCATTGGTGAGCTTGTATACAAGACAAAAATATCTCCCTCATATTTGTTAACTAGATCCACATACTGAGGGACCTTAAGTGAACTATTTCTCTCTTTATTCTTATCATCATAGGATATATAGTGACACCTAAATCACATAATTCTAGTCTATCCATGAAAAAAATTCCCCTCCTTTCCTATGTATGTGTCAGGCCTATGTAGGGAACCTCCTCTCACCCAAATAGGGACAATGTCTCTAGCTATTGTTGGGAAATTTCCGATTGAAATTACCCATTTTTTATGGACTCCCTTTTCGAAAAACATACATTGTGACCATAAAGGTAAAAATCCCCATAACCATCCCTATCCATAAAAAATTTGAGGATAGTGTCTTGAGGAATCCTTTTTTTTATTATGTACAATATGACCTGGTGGCTCTACATAAGTTTCCCACAAAAAAGGAATTTTAACCAAAGGAAAATTCATCCTCAAGATAGGATTTTTCTACCTCTGTGTGCCCCTATTTAATTTATGTACCACCTCACTCCATTGTTTTTAAAACCCCCTCGATTACAATTTACATACCCCCCCTTTATGACTAAAATGGTTTAACATTCTTGGCCAGACTACCGTGAAAAGGAAAATTTATTTATCCCATTGTCATAATAGAACAACTTTAAATCATAAGTCTTAAATTTCATAATTCCATGATATTAAAATACACCATTATTTAACCCTCGTTTACAAAAGAGAAATAAAAGTAAGACTAGTCTCTCAATCAAGATCATGATTGATATAAATTCCCTCATACTTTTCAGACACCACTCCTTTGACAAGTCACCCCTGCTGGTCTTCAAAAATTTAAATTCCTATAAAATTACATAACTATCAAAATTTGATGATCAGTTTTCTAAGGACACCATTGTTTATCTTTTCACATTATCCTCTTGTGGCTGTACATAAGGTGCCCATGAAAAAGTCCAATCAATCGACGAAAAAGTTGTCTTTAGGTGTGGATTTTACTACTTCTATTTTCCCCAATGCCTCCCATTCCCCAAATCATATCTCTCATTCATAAATCACAAATCAAGTTCAAGAAAAATTCATCATAAATGTTTGAAAAATATTAGGACATTCTCAGCTAATAATTTGTATTGTGTTCCATGCACCATAATTGATGGTGAAATATGTTTGTACTAAAACCTCAGTAATATTAGTCCAGGTTTGCAGGAATCTAAAAAAACTACGAAAAAAGTCACAAAAACTCACCAGGATGAAAACCCTTAAAGGGAACATTGTAAAAAAGTCAATTATTAGCTTGCTAAACCTATACTTTGTATGATTTTTTCAAAATATCTAGCAGTCAATAATAAAAAAAGGCATAATTATTGTTAGGATGAAAACCCAAAAAGGATATCCTAAGAAAAATATATGTTATACCTACTGATCCCACATCATAAAAGGTATTAGTAAAAAATATGTGGATAATAGAAAATAAAAAAAATTGTAGGGTTTTTTAAATAACCTGAGAATCAATCAAAACAAATCTCACTGAGTCCCTCGACTTAGGAAAAAATTAAGGATTTATATGATGTTTCATTCAAATAAGAACCAATTCAACTTCAAAATAGCCTCCTCTTTTCCCCAATGGGAACCCATTCCAGTGGGGTCGGTTTGGGTACTGAAAATTTTAAAGTGGAAATTCGAATAACCCAATTGATTTGTAAAAGTAAGTAAAATATCTTAATGAAATAATTAAAGGAAGAAATTTTGAAGGAGAAAAAAGGAAAAGGTAAAATGTAAGTTTATGGAGAATAAAACCTTTTTATACCACTAATCTACGTAGTGACATGCTTCATAAGAGGTACATGAACTATGATGTTAGTGGGAGAATAGTGGTAGGTCTATATCCCTACAAATGAAATCTTCTATGAAAATGAGGAAGAAATATTTACCCCACACATGAAATCCCCTAAAAACACAAATGGTTCATGGGCGAGGGGAGGCCATTGGATCCCCATGAATGAAATGAATTCCTTTATAGGATTTAGGTAGTGATCCTCAATACCACTGATGGTGACCTCATGCCCCATTGATTAAGTCATCTGTGGGATATGTTTCTTTTATGGGCTTCTATAAAAGAAGGATCGCTTCCTCAACATAGCCGAACAGATAAAGCAGTAAACATTCCCCACATCTATATAAATATATTGGTAGGAGGACTTTTTGGGGGAGGTCAGATGTTTGGTTCATCGAATATAGAATGGAGGAAAATAGAATCACAAAAGGCAGTCTCTTTTGATACCCCATGCAGGTAATAAACGCCACATATCATTAAGGAGGAAAAAAACTAAAACTAATTGGTAGTTTTAGAACTAAAAAACCTTCATAGGCATATTACCCAAGAGGTGATGAACAAATTACACTTTTTCAACAAGGATTCCCACATAAAAAAGTGTTATGCAGGTAAAACCCAACCCCAGGTAATGAATCACTATTCGAATATAACTCAGTCACACAAAGCATCATGCTATGTGGATGGAATGTAACACCCCGAGCTTCCACGATACGCCTCTCATTGAATAATGCAATAGCTTGCATTGTACGCAACTTCGAGTTCTAAAACACCGCGACTAATCAAAGTAGCCGTTATGAATATTAATAACCACTTTTTAAAATTATAGAAATTTTATATTTCAAATGGACTTCATTTTTGTATTCGTAATATCGAAATTATCCTAAGTTGATTTTTTTTTTAACTTTCTGAGAACTTCCAATTTTTTATGAATAGTGAAAAATACTTAAAACAACTTTTTTAATCAAAATAATTAATTGTGATAAATTATACTATTTAGTGGTTTTAAAGTATAATTAAAACATATTTTTACCATTTTATCCAATGGTGGTCATTAGAATTAATTTAACATTGAAAATGGACATAAACAATTGCCAATCTTTTGATATAAATTGTTTCCTAAAAACACGCTATTTGTTCTGACAGCGGGAATTAATTATAAAATTAATTAATGCAACTTATATGTTTGGAATTTTGTAAAATAGGCATCATTTTTGAATTCGGAATATCAATTATAGTTTAGGGTGAAATTTTGGTACTTTTCGGATAACTTTTGTATTTTGATTACTAAATTTTAATTAAAAACAAATTTTTTAATCAAAATAATTAATATTGATAAATTATGAATTTGAGTGGTTTTAAAGTATATTTAGAATATATTTTTACCATTCAATTTAATGTTTGTCATTGGACATAATTTTACAATTAAACCGAACATAAACAAGTGCCAATCTTTTGATAGTTATTATCTCTTAAAAACACGCTTTTTGTTTTGACAGCGGGAATTAATTTTAAATTAATTTCTGCCACTTCTGTGTTTTGAATTTAGAAAAATGGATTCCATATTTGGAATCAGGATGTTCAAATTGTGTAAATAGGTAACTTTTATTTTTAGACATTTTGAATAATTACTGCGGTAAATATTTTATTTACCATGGTTAAGGGTAAATCCGGTAAATAAGGGTTAAAAAATAATATTATAATAATACTAAATTACTCTAAAACGTGTCTTAACCCTATTGGTTGATAAATGGTCGACCATGGGCATATTTGGGTCTATTTTGGGACCCCATGGATCCACTTGTAAGTGATAATGACACATTATATTAATAAAGTTAAAATAAATATAAAAATGGCATAAGCTTACATCTTTTAGAAGAACAATTTTTACATAGGGTTATACATGTTGGATTTTCGATTGTAAATATTCATTAGAAATCTAACACGATTTCCTACATAATGATATTTTATTTATAATTTTTAGACATTGAATAATTTGTTTTATTTATGACACAATGATGATGCAGTAATTACTATATTAGTGAAGAATTAAAATAATCGATATTATAAATACCAAAATAATTATAATATGAAACTTTTAATGAATTAAACTAATTTTATATGATAATATGATATATTAGGATTGATTTAATTGACTTTTTTCGAAGTAATCAATCTGTTATGAGTTTCACAAAAATCAACTATTGAATAGTGTCAAAATTGACATAAAAGAGTTCTTAAAACAAATATTATATTATTAATTGATATTAAATTCCTAAAAATCTATGGTTCGGCCAAGAGACTTATATTATGATAGGTTAATCATTAATGGACCACTTGGGGGTCGCTTGGATGTATATAGTAAGTTTATTAACCATATTATATAAAAATACAAAGAGACATTGTAAAAGTGAAACTAATTAACTTAGAGTTAATACTTAAAGATAAGGTTAATATAAGTACCCAAACCTGTCTAAATTCTATTGGATGAGTTGTTTTCGACCTATCCCCACCTCATCCTTTGAATAGTCAACTTTGGAGCCTTTGGAAACCGAATATGAATTTATTATAAATTAATATTTCTAGCTTTTCCAAAGGTGCCCCTCACCCCTCTTATAAAAGGGCACTCCTCCTTATCTTTTCCGCACACCTCTCAAGCCACTTGGCTCGTCCAAACTCTGCCCAAATAAGCTCCCCACATCCCTCTCCTCCTCCTTGAAGCTTCCCCTTAGGCAGAAATCATTTCAAGAAGTCCTTTGGTTCCAACCAAAGTGAGTTACCTAAATTAAAGGTAACGATTTCTCTTAAATTATTTTCATTTATTTTGCTTCTTCAACCCCCAAACTCTTTTTATTTCCCTTCTTTTGTAACAACACCAGTATCCTCAATATACTAGGATGTTGTTATAAGAAGTATTCAGACTACACATACACACAACTCCATCTAATGGATGATGAACATAATGTTTCTGTGGATGGCAAACTAACGCCTCACGAAACGATGATTGTTCAAATACATCTTACCACCTCTCATGGTGGCCATTATGATGGCACTGTAATTAAATATGATATTAATGATATATATTTTATATATAAGCTTCTGTAATTCCATTTTATTTCATACCATTATTCGTTTCATGTTGTATATACATACGATAATTTCATTTGAGGAAGTGTGGACTACCGCCCCCTTAAAATGATATGACTCGTTCATACCACACATGGAACGTATAAAGGATGGTGTTAATGAACTTAAGTAACATATATAAAATATTATATTATACTGGAATAGTAATATACCTATGTATCATTTGGATTCGATTCTTTTAAAATAAAAATTAAATGGAAGTAGCGTTCGTGCGTACGTACGGACTACCGTCTCCACGAACGCGATGAGATTCATTCTCCATCGTAACCATTAAAGTATAATTATCATTTGATGATTTAAAAATGATGTTTAAGGACTTTATATCATTCTGGATATGAATAATATACAACCTATCCTTTACAAACATGTCTTACGTAACAAAACATATGAAAGAAAACAAGTAAGTTAACACCCAAAACAACGATAATACTAAGATATTATTAACAAATCAATGTTAAAAGATCATATATGATATCATATTAATATATATGATTCTTGTATAATTTAATAACAATTATTTCACCATTATACAGGAGGTTAACCTACCCCAACCAAGGAAAAGTACAAGGTAAGGGTTATTTCACAATCTCTTCATTATCCGAGGTTGTTTATACGTAATAATCTACTGGGATATCTTTATCATCCACATCCATGTTTCTTAAAAATGTATTTCAAAACATTTTTTATGGGTTAAAGTCATTTATACCCTTGTTTGACTTTTATAAGAGGTTTATAAAGGAATCTTTCCGTCGTTTTCAAAACAAGGTCCTTTTTAACCTTTTCGACTGAGTTGAGGTAAGAATGTTCTTTTTAACTTATACGGCGGGTGCGGTTATTTTCCGCCGTTATAAAATCGTCGAAGCTTTCCATACAAGCTTATAAGAATATTTTCAAAGAAAATTTTTTATTTTATATGGATCTTAAATGATTTCAAAATAAAAGGAGATACTTCTTTAAAAAGAATTTTGATTTCATCTATGTCAACATCCTTTGATGGATTTTAAGATTATTTGAAGTTGATTTATTATGATACAAAACTTCTATATTGTATTGAAGTTTTTGTGATATGTTTGACTGTGGATGTGCTATTTTTATACCATTCATAGTTTATGGTGAAATTATTGACATTTCGTATGCTAGTTTTAATACGAATGTTTATGTTATGTTTAAACCTTTTCATATGGGAATGCATTGGACTTAATAAGTGACGGGTGGAGCCCGCTATAGCTCCTCGATGCATCGGTAGGTCTCATGAGACAAACTAGTGTCTTGGCACAAGGCCTTGACAAAACCTTATTTGTAGTCTTGGCACGAGGCCTTGGCTATGTGGTTATGATAGTCTGGCATTATGCATTCCAACATTATGAAAGTGGTTATTGATATTGCATGTGATTATTCGATTAGTAGAATATCCATGTGAATAAGTAAATGGCATTATTTCATTTTTATTTTTTCCATACTATGTTGAAGTTCAATTTTAAAAGGCTTTTGTTTTAGTAATTCATTGCCTTAAATGTTTATTCTTATTATGAATGTTCCGCTATATTGTTATCCTTACTGGGCATTTGAGCTCACCCCTTTTCTATGTTTTATTTTTCCCAGGTAGTGAAGATGTAAATTATAAATGACTTGCAGGGATATTATGAGGGGTTAATAGTGTGGATATGAAGACTTTGTTGTTGTAGTAGTTTTTCACTTTGAAATGTAATGTAAAACTTTATGATTATATCTAGTGTTTCCAAGGCTACTAAACCAATCGGTCTTTCGGGATTTGATCTTTCTTGTGATCATGCCAATGTTATGTAAGTAATGCACCGACTCTGGGTAACTGGGGTCGGGGCGTTACAGTTGGTATCAGAGGAAGTTTAGTACAAACCTTGGAAGCTAGATTTAGATAAACTCTGATTAGAGCACGTAGACCTAAGATGAACTTTGAGGATTAGTATAGAAGAACTTCCTAGAATTTTGGTATTGTAGAGATTTTGTGAGTTTTCCGAGCAATACATCCCTGTCTGGATATGAGCAGGTAGAGGCGGCTCTGGCACAGATGTACCTAGGGGTAAAACCCGAAAACACCGCTTTGAGTTAGACTCGAACGGGAACTGGTGCACGACAACGGGCCTTGCTGCACTCTTGGTTACGACACTCCCGGGGGATATGCTTAGGATAACTCTCATTCTCTTTACAAATCATTATGAAGGGTTTATGAGTATATACTTCCTCAAAGAAAACATTTTTATGATTATGGATTATATCCATAAATAGTTCAATTTATGTTAAGTGTTTTATAAGCATGGGATTATGTATTTTGATTCATAAACTTATCTAGTTTATGCCATTGTTTAGAAATGGCGCCTAGTGGAAGAAATGGAAACCATATCAATACACGCACTCCATGTAGGGATTTCCCTCCTACTCGAGATAATTATAGTGGGGATGGTGATGCAACTGGTGCCGATCAGCTAATCACCATACTGGGAAAACTTACTCAGGTTATAATAATAACCTTACCCGTATGGAGCACCCTGATCCGCAGCGTGGAGGATCAATGTTAGACCGATTCATGAGGCAACAACCACCAACTTTCAATGGGAGTACAAATCCCTTAGTAGCTGAGCAATGGATAAATTCCCTAGAGAAAATATTTCATTCTTTGGGGAGCAGTGAAAGGGAGAAAGTTATCATGGCAGTTTACCGCCTCACTGGAGATGCTGATCAATGGTGGTCATTGATTCAAAACACAAAGGAAGATGATGACGTATCGAATATGGAATGGAGGGAGTTCAAAGAGCTTTTCTTAGAAACATACTTTCCTCGTGACCATCGAGCAGATATGGAAAGGCAATTTCTGAGTCTGAGGCAGAAGGAGGATGAGAATGTCGCAATGTATGAGGCTAACTTTACAAGGTTAGCGAGGCATGCTGCCGATTATATACGTAACCCAAGGAGTAATATTGATCGTTTCTTTGATGGGTTAAAACCATTTCTCCGTCGAGCTTTGGTGTCACAATCCTTCTCATCATACGAAGATATTGTCTCGTGTGCTATCAAGACAGAAAAGGAATTCTCTAAGTCTTATGACAACAAAGTAAAGCAAGAGAAGAAGAGAACGGTGGAACAAGAGACTGATAAAGGGAAAAAGGGAAAGAAGGAATTTCCATTATGTCATAATTGTGGGAAGAATCACCCTGGTACTTGCCTAAAAGGAATGGGAGTTTGTTATAAATGTGGAGAAAAGGGTCACCAGGCTCGTGATTGCAAGGGAAAGAAAGAGGCTATCAAAGTGGAATGCTACAATTATAGAGAAATGGGTCATTATGCAAATGAATGTCCTAAGTGTCAGGGAAACTTACCTCAGAAAAGGCCAAGGGATCAAGGACAATCTTATGCTGTGGCTACAGTTGAAGCGGAATAATTAATGTATTGGTGCTTTTGGACTCAAGGATTATATTCTGGTTATAAGAATAATGTGATATATATATGGATTGTACTGCAGTACTTGTTGATTTCAGTAAGGTTTTAATATGATGAAGGTAATTATATTTTTAGTATGTGACAATAAGAGAAACTTTACTTCGTTTGGGGAATCTGATAAATTGATTTTGGAATTAAGAATCCTTTTAGGGAAAGTCTGGACAGAGGTATTTTGGATAACTAGAAAGGTTGGAGTGGATTAAGTTGATCTTTGGATAGTATTGTTTAAGGTTAAAAAATTTATGAAGATTATTTTTGGAATATTATAATACTATAGTTTTAGGAAAAGGACAACCTGTAGGGTGGGGCATAACCCGTCGCGTCGGACAAAGTTGCAGGAATCGAACCCACAACCAAAGTGCGACAGGCCTTTATTTCCTACCACTAGCCTACAGGGAGTCCCTGGTTATTACAAAATAGTTTTCCTATTCTAAATGGTTTGTGGTAAAAATTTATTAATGAATGTCTACATGATAAGTAAGTATATTTCCTCACATTCTTAGTGAATCTCTTAAATAATTTCCTCACCTCTATGAAAGGTTACTTAAAACAAAAACGTTGTCGATTAACTTTTCCAACTGGGGATTCAATGAATGTTTAACCAATCACAAGTTTGTGATTTTCTTATTGTTAACTTTCTCCTAATCTTGTTTTCTAGAACTCTACATCAGACCATGCTAGTTTGTTTTTCCTCCATATCCATATTTTCATAGAACCCTAGTATGGGCTATCTCGGATGACCTTTGTACTTCTCTTTCTTTCTTTTAATGTTATATTTTTATTAATCTTATTTCCGATGTGGGTTTTCCACAAAGGTATTTTCTATTTACAACCTTTTATTTTCAAAGAAAAATTTCAAATTGCGAGGACGCAATTTATTGAAGGAGGGGAGAATGTAACACCCCGAGCTTCCACGATACGCCTCTCATTGAATAATGCAATAGCTTGCATTGTACGCAACTTCGAGTTCTAAAACACCGCGACTAATCAAAGTAGCCGTTATGAATAGTAATAACCACTTTTTAAAATTATAGAAATTTTATATTTCAAATGGACTTCATTTTTGTATTCGTAATATCGAAATTATCCTAAGTTGAATTTTTTTTTAACTTTCTGAGAACTTCCAATTTTTTATGAATAGTGAAAAATACTTAAAACAACTTTTTTAATCAAAATAATTAGTTGTGATAAATTATACTATTTAGTGATTTTAAAGTATAATTAGAACATATTTTTACCATTTTATCCAATGGTGGTCATTAGAATTAATTTAACATTGAAAATGGACATAAACAATTGCCAATCTTTTGATATAAATTGTTTCCTAAAAACACGCTATTTGTTCTGACAGCGGGAATTAATTATAAAATTAATTAATGCAACTTATATGTTTGGAATTTTGTAAAATAGGCATCATTTTTGAATTCGGAATATCAATTATAGTTTAGGGTGAAATTTTGGTACTTTTCGGATAACTTTTGTATTTTGATTACTAAATTTTAATTAAAAACAACTTTTTTAATCAAAATAATTAATATTGATAAATTATGAATTTGAGTGGTTTTAAAGTATATTTAGAATATATTTTTACCATTCAATTTAATGTTTGTCATTGGACATAATTTTACAATTAAACCGAACATAAACAAGTGTCAATCTTTTGATAGTTATTATCTCTTAAAAACACGCTTTTTGTTTTGACAGCGGGAATTAATTTTAAATTAATTTCTGCCACTTCTGTGTTTTGAATTTAGAAAAATGGATTCCATATTTGGAATCAGGATGTTCAAATTGTGTAAATAGGTAACTTTTATTTTTAGACATTTTGAATAATTACTGCGGTAAATATTTTATTTACCATGGTTAAGGGTAAATCCGGTAAATAAGGGTTAAAAAATAATATTATAATAATACTAAATTACTCTAAAACGTGTCTTAACCCTTTTGGTTGATAAATGGTCGACCATGGGCATATTGGGGTCTATTTTGGGACCCCATGGATCCACTTGTAAGTGATAATGACACATTATATTAATAAAGTTAAAATAAAAATAAAAATGGCATAAGCTTACATCTTTTAGAAGAACAATTTTTACATAGGGTTATACATGTTGGATTTTCGATTGTAAATATTCATTAGAAATCTAACACGATTTCCTACATAATGATATTTTATTTATAATTTTTAGACATTGAATAATTTGTTTTATTTATGACACAATGATGATGCAGTAATTACTATAATAGTGAAAATTTAAAATAATTGATATTATAAATACCAAAATAATTATAATATGAAACTTTTAATGAATTAAACTAATTTTATATGATAATATGATATATTAGGATTGATTTAATTGACTTTGTTCGAAGTAATCAATCTGTTATGAGTTTCACAAAAATCAACTATTGAATAGTGTCAAAATTGACATAAAAGAGTTCTTAAAACAAATATTATATTATTAATTGATATTAAATTCCTAAAAATCTAAGGTTCGGCCAAGAGACTTATATTATGATAGGTTAATCATTAATGGACCACTTGGGGGTCGCTTGAATGTATATAGTAAGTTTATTAACCATATTATATAAAAATACAAAGAGACATTGTAAAAGTGAAACTAATTAACTTAGAGTTAATACTTAAAGATAAGGTTAATATAAGTACCCAAACCTGTCTAAATTCTATTGGATGACTTGTTTTCGACCTATCCCCACCTCATACTTTGAATAGTCAACTTTGGAGCCTTTGGAAACCGAATATGAATTTATTATAAATTAATATTTCTAGCTTTTCCAAAGGTTCCCCTCACCCCTCTTATAAAAGGGCACTCCTCCTTATCTTTTCCGCACACCTCTCAAGCCACTTGGCTCGTCCAAACTCTGCCCAAATAAGCTCCCCACATCCCTCTCCTCCTCCTTGAAGCTTCCCCTTAGGCAGAAATCATTTCAAGAAGTCCTTTGGTTCCAACCAAAGTGAGTTACCTAAATTAAAGGTAACGATTTCTCTTAAATTATTTTCATTTATTTTGCTTCTTCAACCCCCAAACTATTTTTATTTCCCTTATTTTGTAACAACACCAGTATCCTCAATATACTAGGATGTTGTTATAAGAAGTATTCAGACTACACATACACACAACTCAATCTAATGGATGATGAACATAATGTTTCTGTGGATGGCAAACTAACGCCTCACGAAACGATGATTGTTCAAATACATCTTACCACCTCTCATGGTGGCCATTATGATTGCACTGTAATTAAATATGATATTAATGATATATATTTTATATATAAGCTTCTGTAATTCCATTTTATTTCATACCATTATTCGTTTCATGTTGTATATACATACGATAATTTCATTTGAGGTAGTGCGGACTACCGCCCCCTTAAAATGATATGACTCGTTCATACCACACATGGAACGTATAAAGGATGGTGTTAATGAACTTAAGTAACATATATAAAATATTATATTATACTGGAATAGTAATATACCTATGTATCATTTGGATTCGATTCTTTTAAAATAAAAATTAAATGGAAGTAGCGTTCGTGCGTACGTACGGACTACCGTCTCCACGAACGCGATGAGATTCATTCTCCATCGTAACCATTAAAGTATAATTATCATTTGATGATTTAAAAATGATGTTTAAGGACTTTATATCATTCTGGATATGAATAATATACAACCTATCCTTTACAAACATGTCTTACATAACAAAACATATGAAAGAAAACAAGTAAGTTAACACCCGAAACAACGATAATACTAAGATATTATTAACAAATCAATGTTAAAAGATCATATATGATATCATATTAATATATATGATTCTTGTATAATTTAATAACAATTATTTCACCATTATACAGGAGGTTAACCTACCCCAACCAAGGAAAAGTACAAGGTAAGGGTTATTTCACAATCTCTTCATTATCCGAGGTTGTTTATACGTAATAATCTACTGGGATATCTTTATCATCCACATCCATGTTTCTTAAAAATGTATTTCAAAACATTTTTTATGGGTTAAAGTCATTTATACCCTTGTTTGACTTTTTATAAGAGGTTTATAAAGGAATCTTTCCGTCGTTTTCAAAACAAGGTCCTTTTTAACCTTTTTGACTGAATTGAGGTAAGAATGTTCTTTTTAACTTATACGGCGGGTGCGGTTATTTTCCGCCGTTATAAAATCGTCGAAGCTTTCCATACAAGCTTATAAGAAAATTTTCAAAGAAAATTTTTTATTTTATATGGATCTTAAATGATTTCAAAATAAAAGGAGATACTTCTTTAAAAAGAATTTTGATTTCATCTATGTCAACATCCTTTGATGGATTTTAAGATTATTTGAAGTTGATTTATTATGATACAAAACTTCTATATTGTATTGAAGTTTTTGTGATATGTTTGACTGTGGATGTGCTATTTTTATACCATTCATAGTTTATGGTGAAATTATTGACATTTCGTATGCTAGTTTTAATACGAATGTTTATGTTATGTTTAAACCTTTTCATATGGGAATGCATTGGACTTAATAAGTGACGGGTGGAGCCCGCTATAGCTCCTCGATGCACCGGTAGGTCTCATGAGACAAACTAGTGTCTTGGCACAAGGCCTTGACAAAACCTTATTTGTAGTCTTGGCACGAGGCCTTGGCTATGTGGTTATGATAGTCTGGCATTATGCATTCCAACATTATGAAAGTGGTTATTGATATTGCATGTGATTATTCGATTAGTAGAATATCCATGTGAATAAGTAAATGGCATTATTTCATTTTTATTTTTTCCATACTATGTTGAAGTTCAATTTTAAAAGGCTTTTGTTTTAGTAATTCATTGCCTTAAATGTTTAAGCTTATTATGAATGTTCCGCTATATTGTTATCCATACTAGGCATTTGAGCTCACCCCTTTTCTATGTTTTATTTTTCCCAGGTAGTGAAGAAGTAAATTATGAATGACTTGCAGGGATATTATGAGGGGTTAATAGTGTGGATATGAAGACTTTGTTGTTGTAGTAGTTTTTCACTTTGAAATGTAATTTAAAACTTTATGATTATATCTAGTGTTTCCAAGGCTACTAAACCAATCGGTCTTTCGGGATTTGATCTTTCTTGTGATCATGCCAATGTTATGTAAGTAATGCACCGACTCTGGGTAACTGGGGTCAGGGCGTTACATGGAACCTGGCTTCAGATATAAAATCACTCCGTTGATCAAACCTAGGCCCATATTCCATCATGGTATGTGGAAGATCCCCATAAAAACATATAAATACAATATGTGAAGGAAACCCCATCTTGTGTAAGGATATTCTATGCGTATGGGAGTATCCAAGGGAGTTATAACCTCCAGTTAATATCATTTCCTTCAATTTCCATTGTATTATTGGTTTTCCCTCCACAAACCAGTCGAATGGAATCAGGGAAAAGCCTCCCCCAAATCCACCTGGAATTTATGATGAGACCATCAGGTGAATCATTAGGCCCCTGTGATTTTACTTACCCATGGTCAGTGGAGTAACATAGGTAATCCCCACAATATGAAGGACCACCATAATATCCCTATGTTTACAATCCGATGGTAAATATGGTTCCCACCTTGGGATACTGTCATGAACCTCCCCATTAATGGGATCAAGGTAAACCCATACACATTCCCTTAAATGAGGGAAAGTGTTGATAATTCTTCCCTTTTCCCTAAAACCAAATTCATGGAACTCCCACTAAGGTAACCCCCAAACCTTTATTATAGGAGGTGGCACTCTTGCTGCTCTTCACCTTTGTCTGGGATGCATCTTGGTAGGTCTCCAAATGTGACTATCATAGATATAAATACAAGATAGGGTAAAGGATCACTCAAAGACCCTATATATCCCCCTTCGGGCTCCAATACAATCTATCACCAGATGAGGTGGGGTGTTCGATCTTTAGATCCATTGCCTCCTCTTGTTTATCACACCAAGAATGAATCACATGGTCTTATAGTTTGGTGGTGATCATGATATCCATATGATCCCAATGAAATGGTATATGTTCATAAATGTAAGCCCCAATTAAATATTCTCAAATTAGAATCTCCTATGCATAATACCAAATCATTCTCCCTTAATGGGCCTCCAAAAAAGTGTAATACCCAACTCAAACTGAACTAGGAGGAATTTGATTCCCAACTATCTGGGATACGTAGGAAGCCTCCCTAAGGTCGAAGATCGACACCCATATCACCATAATAGTTTTTGGGCTACATCCCCAGTGGGGTCATATTCACCTAGGATACCATATCTCTTCTGGGTATCTCATACTATCTCTTCATAAGTCCCAAAATATATTTACCAAGAAACCCTTCACCTAGATATCATTACTGAATGACATTAAACTTCATGGTTGGGTCCTTGTCACACAACCTTAAAAGGTGATGTTTCCATTAAAGTGACACTGAACTACATAGGTTATAATTCCTCACATTTGGATACGTAGGAGGTTCGTCTTATGGGTTCGATCCAAACATTGAAATTGCTCCCATCCCCCTGGATGACGATGAATTTCGGAGTGCCATCCCATTTGACTTAAAACCAGAATTTGCGGAGTGATGAAAAAAATAATCTCTAACTTATCCACAAAAGGGAAAAATTTATAGAGAACCACAGATACATACAGATCCTTCCATTGAAGGGGAACCTCAGATACATATAGATGATTCTGAACCCATGTGTAATTATGATCAACTACTTCTATAGGGGTAAACCATGGTCAAATATTTGGTAATTAACCAAGGATTCACAATCATATAAAAAATAGAGTAAATCTATAAGAGGGTCCTAGAATAGGCAATAGTTTCTCAAAAAAGGCTGAGATGAGATCAAGTTCTCATCCTCTCAACCAATATGATTTATTAAGTGTCATTCCCCAAATCATCCAATAAACACTTGCCTTTGGAATACAAGTCCATGAATCATGGATGTGGGAGTTTTTGGTTGTTTTAGGCTCTACGAAAAAACCTATTGGAAACCATTCGAAGATACTATGCCGAATATAGATCAATTTTACAAAACCCAATCCCTATAATCGATCATCAGGCCATAACATTTTCATTAAAAATAGGATTTTCCAAGGTTTTTAGGGTCTTTTAGGGTTTATAGTGTTTTTTGATTTTTAGGGGTTTTAAAATTTTATATTTTTTAAATGTTTTTAACATTTTTATAAGTTTAATGTTTTTTTTATATTTTTAGTGGTTTTTATTCTTTTAGTAGTTTTTAAGGATTAATATGGTTTTAGGGGGTTTAATTGGTTTTAAGGGCTTTTTGGGTTTTTAGGTATTTTTACATTTTCATGAGTTTTTATGGAATTTTATTATTATTATTGGTTATAGGGTTTTTAGGGGTTTAAGGGTTATTTTCATTTTTAGTGTTTTTTAATGTTTTATGGTTTTTCTGGGATTTCAGGGATTTTAGGGTCTTTTTGGTTTGTAGAGTTTTTATTTGTTTTAGGGTTTTATGGTTTTTTAGAGTTTTTAAATTTTTTAAGGGTCTTATGTTCTCTTATATTTTTTAGTTTTTTACGGATTTTATGGATTTCTAGGGTTTATTATGTGTTTTTGGGGACTTTTTGGTCTTAATTTGTTTTTTCAAAGTATTTTATAATTTTTACATTTTCATGGATTTTTAGTATTTTTTAGGATTTGGATTGGTTTTATGGATTTGATGGTTTTATGGGATTTTTGGGATTATAAGTTTTTTAGGGGTTTCCATGGTTTTTACGGTCTTTTTTGTATTTAGGGTTTTTTATTTTTTTAGGGTTTTAAGAGGTTGAGAGTTTTTTAGTTGTTTTTAGGAGTTTTATGGGTTTTAAGGTTATTTAAGGTGATCTGGGGTTTGACGGTTTTTAGGGGGTTTTGGTGTTTTAGGCTTTTTTATGTTTTTAATAATTTTTATAATTTTTTAGGATTTTTATGGTTTTATGATTTTTTAGTGTCATTAATGATTTTAAGGGATTTTAGAGTTTTTATGGGTTTTTATGTTTTTAGGTTTTTAGGGGATTTTGATGTTTAGGGGGTTTTGTATTTTATAGTGGTTTTATTATTTTAAGATACTTTTTAGCATTTTAATTAATTTTAATGTGTTTTTGGATTTTTTGGTCATTTTTAGGGGTTTTATAGTGTTTTATTTTTTGTAGATATTTAGGGGTTTTTTATAGATTTCAAGGGGTGTTTAGTGTTTTTTGTGTATTTGATGTTTTTTAGGATTTTTATGGTTTTTATAGATTTTAGATTTCTTTGTTATTTTTAGGGTTTTAGCTTTTTTCACAGTTTTTAGGGTTTTAAGGGTTTTCAATGTTTTTTTAGGAATTTTGAAGTTTTAGGTTGTTTTAATTTTTTGGTTTTTAATGTTTTTTACTCTTTTTTATGTTTTTAACATTTTCAGATCTTTTAAGGGTTTTTAGAGTTTTTAGTTGTTTTCATGATTTTAAATTTTTAATGGGTTTTTATAGTTTTCAAGTGTTTTTCTGGTTTTTCTGGTTTTTTATATTTTTAGGAAATTTTAGGATTTGTATGGTTTGGGGGGGTTAATTTAACGTTTTAGGGGTTTTTAGGTATTTAATATGGTTTTTTTCATGTTTTGTTTTTTTCATGAATTTTAGGTTATTTTTGTTTTTTAGGGTTCTTTTGAGTTTTTAGGGATTTGAAGGTTTTTAATGTTCTTTAAAAAATGTAGGGATGTATATGTATTTTATAGTTTTTAGTGTTTTTAGAGTTTTTATGGGTGTTTATGTTTTTAAGGTTTTAAAGGGTTTTTTTGGATTTTAGGGTTATCTGGGTTTTTTACTTTTTCATTTATTTTAGGTATTTTTTAGGATTTTTATGGTTTTCAGAGGTTTTATGACTTTTATGGATTTTGAGGGTTTTGGGGTATTTTAGGTTTTTTGGGTTTTTTGGGTTTTCATTATTTTATGTCTTATTTGGTTTTTATTTTTTTTTTTGATTTTTTAAGGGGTTTGAGGGCCATTTAATAGTTTTCAATGTTTTTAAGGGTTTGAAGGTTTTTTAGTGTTTTTAGTGGGTTTTTGTTTTTAATAATTTCAAGTGTTTTTATGGTTTTAGTTGTTGTTATGGTTTTTAGATTTTTCCATGGTTTTTAGGTTTTTTTTATGTTTTTTGGAATATTTTATTATTTTTTATACATTTTTTAGTTTTTAGGGTTTTTCATGGTTTTTATGGATTTTGAGGGGTTTTTGGGTTTTCAAGGTTTTTACGGTTTTTAGGGGTTTATTGGGTTTAATTAGATTTTAGGGTTTTATGAGTTGGCTATTAATGTTTTTCAAGTTTTTTTAAAAAAATTTTATGGGTTTTATGTTTTATTTAAATTTTTAGTGGGTTTTAGGGGTATTATGTGTTTTGAGTGAGTTTTATGGGTATTATTGTTTTTAAGGGGTTTTCAGTGTTTTAAGGTTTTTAAATTTTTGAGGGATTTTTATTGTTTTTATTATTTTTATGGATTTTTCAATTTTATAGGGATTTTGATGTTTTTTATTATTTTTTATATTTTTTAGGGTTTTATGGTCTTTTGGGTTTTTAGGTTTTCTTTTTTGCATTTTTTGGATTTGTGGGGTTTTAGTGTTTTTTTAAAAAATTTATGGTTTTGAAGGTTTTTTAGAGGATTTGATGTTTTTTTTGGTTTTTATAGGGTTTTAGTTTTTTATGGATTTATGGGTTTTATGGTTGTAATGGGTTTTAAGGGGGTTTTTTCAATTTTTACATTTTCAGTGATTTTTATTTATTTTTTTGGGATTTTTATGAGTCTTTTGGTTTTTTTGTATTTTGGTATTTCAAGGGTTTTAGGATTTTCAGGGTTTTTAGGTTTTAATATGGGTTTTTTGGGTATTTTGGGTTTCTAGGGGTTTTTGAGTTTTTATGGGGTTTTATGTTGTTTTGGAGTTTTTTTTACAAAAATAGGGTTTTAAGTGTTTTTAGAGTTTTTAGTGGGTTTTATTGTTTGTACAGGTTTTATGGCTTTTTACGGTTTTTAGGTGTTTTATGATTTTTAGGGGATTTTTAGGGTTTCTATGTTTTCATGTATTTTTTGGATTTTTTTTTGGATTTTTATGTTTTTTGGGGTGTTAGTGTTTTTATGGATTTGGAGGTTATTTTTCATTTTAAGGGTTTTCATATTTTCAAGGACTTTTTTTGTTTTGAAGGTTTTTTTAAAAATTTTGGTGATTGCATAGTTTTTTGGAGTTTTATATCATTTTTATGTTTTTATGGGTTTTAGGAGTTGTTAGCGTTTTTAGTGAAATTTTAGGGGTTTATTAGTTTTTCGGGTTTTTAGGGTTTTAAGAGTTTTTATTTACCAAGGGATTTATTTTTTTTTTGTGTTTTTTGGAATTTCTATGGGTTTTTATAATTTTTATGGTTTTAGGGTTTTTTGGGATTTTATGGTTTTTGATGGTTTGATGTGTTTTTTAGGTTTTTATAGTTTTTATGGGTTTTCAGTGCTATTGGGTCTATTTGGGTTTTAGGGTTTTTCTATGTACTTATGGTTTTAAACACTCTGAAAAACATAGCTAAAAAACCCTAAAAATCCAAAAAAATCACGAAATCCCCCCAAAACGAGAATAATCTAGAAAACATCACTAAAAATCCCATAAAACATAAAAATCAAAAAACCCATGAAAACTATAAAACCCTTAAAAACATTAAAAAACCATAACAACCCATAAAAACCCTAAAAACCTAATAAAAACTCTAAAACCACTTATAAACCCTAAAAATGTTAAGAATCTTAAAAATACATAAAAACCAAAAAACCTATATAAAACCCTAAAAACAAAAAATGACCCTAAAAACCCTTAAAACCGTGAAAACCCCCAAATCCCCTCAAAATTCCTAAAAACCATACAATGTCCTAAAAAATCCCTAAACATAAAAGAAAACATAAAAACTTCAAAAATTCTGGAAACACCATAAAAACCATAAAAAACCATATCACATTAAAATCCCTAAAAACCAATAAATACCCTAAAAACCACAAAAAACTATAAAAACCATTAAAACACTAAAAATGAAAAAATAAACTCTAGAAACCATAAACCCCTTTAAAAAGTCCCTAAAAACCAATAAAATCCCAAAGAAACAATAAAAACACTGCAAATGCCTAAACACCCCCAAAATCTCTACCACCCTAAAATGCCTAAAAACCATAAAAATCATAAAAAATCCCTAAAAATCACTGAAAAGGTAAAAAATTGTTAAACCTATGAAAATACATTGAAAATATTTAAAACCCTCAAAACCCCTAAAAACCACTTAAAACTCAAATATACCAAAAATACCCTTAAAACTCCTGAAAACCGTAAAACCCTAAAATCCTTGGAAAAAATCCCTAAAACCCATTAAAAACCCTATAAAACCCAAATCCCTAAAAACCCATGAAAACCCTAAAAACCCAGATAACCATAAAAATCTCTAAAATCCATAAAAACACAAAAAACCATAAAAATCAGTTAAATTTAAAAAACCCTCAAAACCCTAAAAAACCTCTGCAAACCATAAAACCCCTAAAAGCCATTAAAACCCCAAAAAACCAAAAAAAAACCCTAAATACCCACTAAATTTTATAAAAACCCTTAAAACACCTAAAAATGCTAAAAACATATAAATACCACTAAAAACCCAAAAAAAACCCAAAAACACCTAAAACCATAAAACCTTGAAAAATCCTAAAAACTCTCAATATCCTCCCTAGACCCTATAAACCTTGAAATCAATAATAATACTAAATAACCCTAAACACCCCAAAAAATTTAACCAACCCTAATTCCCCTAAAAACCATAAAAACCACAAAAGCCTTAGAAACCACAAAACCCTATAAAAACCCTAAAAACCACTAAAAGCTATAAAAATAGTTAAATCCCATAAACATAAAAAAATCTATGAAACATTAAAAATAGTAAAATACAAAATAAACAAAACCAAAATCACTAGAAACCAAAAGAACACTGGAAAAAAATAAAAACACCTCAAAACCCTAAAAACCCTAAAACCAGAAAAACCATAAAAATCTAAAAAATCCCAAAACAACTGAAAAAATAAAAACCCTAAAAACCGTAACCCCCCCAAAACCCATAAAACCCATAAAATATAAAATACACTAAAAACACATCAACACTATAAAAACATTAAAAACTCTAAAAACCCTTTAACCCCATAAAAATGTTAAATAATTTAAAAAAACCATAAAAACAAAGCGACCCTAAAATAGAAAAAGAACCTAAACACTTTAAAATACCATAAAACCTTGAAAACACCTAAATATACCTAGAAACCATAAATACCATAATAATCCCAAAAACCCTAAAAATACCATAAAACATAAAAACTCTAAAAACCATGGAAACCATTATGCCCCTAAAAAAGTTAAAAAGAACGCTAACAACCCATCAAAACACTAAACAACCAATAAAAAATCTAAAACCCCTTCAAATCACTATAAATGTAAAAAACTCTAACAAATATTAAAACCCCAAAAACTGTACAAAACCCTAAAAACAAAAAAGACCCTAAAACCCCTCAAAATCACTAAAAAAATATAAATAACCTAAAAACCATTAAAATCCATAAAAATCCTTAAAAAACCATGAAAATTTAAAAAACTCTAGAAATCTTGAAAACCCCATAAAACCATAAAACCCAAAAGAGCCATTAAACCCCTAAAATCCCATAGAATCCATAAAACCCATAAAAATCCTAAAAAAACACTTAAAATCATTGATGTCATTAAAATCCTAAAAACCATTAGAAAACCTGAATGCAAAAAACAAACCCTAAAAAACATTTAAAACCCTAAAAACCATATAAACTATTAAAAACTCTAAATCCTTCAAAACCCCTAAAATGTTAAAAACTCTAAAAAACTATAAAAAACCCTAAAAACTCAAAAAAAAACTAAAAAACAATAAAAAATGTAAAAAAACTAAAACCCCTAAAAATCCCCAAAATCCCTCAAAATACCTAAAAACCATAAACCCATAAAAATCCAAAAAAGTGCCGAAAAATCCCTTCAAACGTAAAAAACCCTAATACTATGAAAAACCCTTGAAAATAATAAAATCATAAAAAACATAAAAAACCATAAAACTATGAAATCCAAAAATAAATAAATAACCCATAAAACCCCAAAAAATGTTGAAAATTTATAAAAAAATAAAAAACCATAAGAAACATAGAAATACGCAAAAACTATAAAATCTATAAAACCCTTAAAATCCTAAAAACCTAAGAAACCCTTAAAAACCATAAAAACCCAAAAAAATCTTTTAAAACCCTAAAAACCAAAACACCCATAAAAATCCTAAAAAAGACCTAATAATCCATGAGAAGGATAGAAAACCGTAAAACCCTTAAAACCCCCTAAAAACTAAAAACTCCTAAAAGTGTTTAAAAAACTATAAATACCCATAAAACCCCAAAAAACCAACTAAATAATCTAAAAATCCATTGAACACCAACAAATGTTAAAAAACAATAAAACCCCTTTAAAACCCAAAAATTCCAAGAAAACCCAAAAGCCAAAAAAACTATAAAACCCTAAAAACATAAAATCCCAAGAAAACCTAAAAACCATAAAAGGAATAAAAATACTAAAAAACCATAAAAATCCATGAAAACATAAAAACCATAAAAACATGAAAAACCTGTAAACATGATAAAAAAACTTAAATATTTAGAAAACCATAAAAACTCATATAACCCTAAAAACCACTAAAAACTATTAAAACCCTTTAAACCATTAAAATGTAAAAAATAATAACAAACTTAAAGGCCCTGAAAAACTCAATAAAATAGAAGAAACCCAAAAATAATAATATATTAAAAACCTTAGAAACACTAAAAAACCCTAAAAACCCATAAACCCACTCAAAATACCTAAAAACCCTAAAGACCCAGAAACCATACAAAAAACTAAAAAATACCTAAAAATAAATGAAAACATAAAACACACATAAAACCCTTAAAAACCAATAAATACCATAAATCACCTATAGACCTAAGAAAATCCTAAAAACCATAAAAACTATAAAAACACAAAAAATGATAAATGCCTTTAAAACCATAAAATCATTAAAAACACTAATTAACATAAAACCCTGAAAAAACAAAAAAACCCAAAAATTTCAAAACATAAACATAAAAGTCCTAAAAACCCTAAAACACCTAAAAATAATAAAAAGCCTTAAAACCCTACAAAATCTCTAAATTCAATAAGAACTCAAAAATAAAAAAAAATAAAAGTCCGTACAATTAATTTAAAATATAAAAACCCATAAAAACACAAAAAACCCCTCGACAACCATAAAAACAATAAAACCACTAAAAACTCTAAAGTCCCTTAAAATAAATAAAAACATTAGAAACCATAAAATAATAAAAAAAACCCTAAATCCCAAAAAACATAAAAACCCTAAAAATATTAAAAATACTAAAAATCCCTAAACACTATCAGAATCCCTAAAAACCATAAAAACATAGAAAACATTAGAAATACTAAAATGTCACTAAAAATTCCTAAAAATGTAAAAACACTAAAACCCTAAAAACACTAAAAAAATAAAAATCAATAAAAACTTTGAAAATTCCAAAAAACCTATAAAAACACCCAAAACCACTGAAAAATCTAAAAACCATTAAAACCCCCAAAAATTAAAAAATCATGAGGCCCTAAAAAACCATAAAATTAAAAAAATATCTAAAAACCCAAAAAAACCATACGAAACCCTAAAATCCTTAAAAAATGAAAACCCAAAAAACCCACAAATTCCTTAAAAACTGTAAAAAAAACCCCGAAAAAAATAAAATTCATAAAAAATCAATGAAAATATATATACTACTCGAAAACTTAATACCCCCTCAAAACAATAAAAATCACACAAAATAATAAAAAACCATAAAACACTAAAAAACCAATAACAACTCAAAAATTCATTAAAACACCTAAAAATGTTAAAAACAATAAAAACCTAAAACCCCAAAAAAACACAAAAAAAGATATAAAAACCTCAAATAACATAAGAACCCTAAAAACAACAGAACCACTCAAAATATCAATAAACGAAAATAGCCCCTAAATCCATAAAAATACTAAAAAGTTCATAAAAACCCTAAAAAGGTCAAAAACCCCTCAAAACCCTAAAAGTCCCAAAAAACCAAAAAAAAACACCTAAAACCCCTATAAAACCTTGAAAAATCATACAAACTATCAGTATCCCTAAATCATAAAAACCATAAAAATAATAATAATCAAAAAATCCATGAATAATTCATTAAAATGTAAAAAACCCTAATACCCTTGAATAACATAAAACCCACTAAATACCATAAAAACATTAAATGCATAAAAACAGCAGAAAACCACTAAAACTATAAAAACCCTTAAATACTATAAAAACATTAAATACTAAAAAAACCTTCAAGCCCATAAAAATTACAAAAATCCTAAAAACCCAATGGCCCTAAAAACCTTAAAAACCATAAAAACATTGAAAAACAATAAAAAAACCCTCAAAATCCCTAAAAACTCAAAAAAACCCTAAAAACTATAAAAATTCATAAAATTCCCTAAAAATACTTGAAGATATACAAAACCCTAAAAACACTAACCCACCCCCCCCCCAAAAAAAATACATAAAACACATAAAAACATAAAAAACTCTACAAACCCATCAAAACCTAAAAACAAGTAAAAGCTCTAAGAACCCTTAAACCCTCTAAAATGGTAAAAAACAAAAAAACCATTCAAACCTCTAAAAACTATAAAAACACTAAAAATCCAAAAAGATCCTAAACACTCTAAAAACACTAAAAACCATGGAAAACCCTAAAAATCCCAAAAAATCCCTAAAACCACCAAAAACTAGAATAATCTATAAAACATCGCTGAGAATCCCATAAAACATAAAAACCCAAAAAACCTTGAAAACTGTAAATCCCTTAAAAACATTAAAAACCATAACAACCCATAAAAATCCTAAAAAACCAATAAAAATTTTAAAACCACTTATAAAACCTAAAAATGTTAAGAACATTAAGAAAACATAAAAACCCAAAAAACTGTATAAAACCCTAAAAACATAAAATGATCCTTAAAACCCTTAAAACCGTGAAAACACCCAAAACCCCTCAAAATACCTAAAAACCTTAAATGGCATAAAAAATCCTAAAAAATCTGTAAACATAAAAGAAAAAATAAAAACTCTAAAAATTCAGAAAACCCCATAAAAACCATAAAACCCTTAACACATTAAAATCCTTAAAAAGAAATAAATACCCTAAAACCACCAAAAACTATAAAAACCATTAAAATAATAAAAATAAAAAAACTCTAAAAACCATAAAACCCCTTAAAAACTAAAAAATCCCTAAAAACACATAAAAACCCAAAGAAACCATAAATATACCACAAATTCTAAAAAACCCCCAAAATATCAACAACCCTAAAATGCCTAAAAACCATAAAAATCATAAAAAATTAATAAAAATCAATGAAAAGGTGAAACACTATAAAACCTATGAAAATCCCATGAAAAAAATAAAAACCCCTAAAAACCATAAAACCCTTAAACTCCCTGAAAAACTATGAAATCGATTAGAACCCATTAAAACATTACAAACTCTAGAAAGACATAAAAATAAAAATAAAACTAAAAAATAAAATATAAACACAAAAAGACCCAAGAACCCAGAAATAACCTAAAAATGTTAATAATAACCAAAATCTCTAAAAACTATAAAACCCCTAAAACCCATAAAAATGTATGAAAATCCTAAAAAATCAAACAAAATATAAAAAAACCTAATACCCTAAAAAACCTCTGATTATTATAAAAATCCCTAATAACCTAAAAACCCCTAAAAACCCATAAAAATCCACTAAAAAGTCTCAAAACCCTATAACCCTTAAAAACATGAAAAAATCTAAAAACCCATAGAAACCCTAAAAAACTATAAAAATTCCTAAAACTCCAAAAGACCCAAAAACCCATAAAAACCCCTACAAATAATAAAAACTCTAAAACCAATAAAAACCTTCAAATCACTCTAACCCTAAAACCCTAAAAATCCTAAAAACCATAAAAATACTAAAATATTCCAAAAAAATACATAAAACTATAAAAACCTCTTAAAACCCTAAACACCATAAAAACCATAAAATCCCAAAACACCATAAAACCATAAACCCCCTAAAATTATTAAAAATACACTAAAAACTCTACAAACCCATAAAACACATAAAAAAGTAAAATAACTCTAAAAACCATAAAACCCAAAAAAACTGAAATAAACATGAACAAACAAAAAGACCAAAAATCCAAAAAACCCAAAAAATCAAAAAAATCTTAAAAACATGAAAAAACCCTAAAACACTGTAAACACAAAAAAATCCAAAAAATCCAAAAATATCCATAAAAGCCCGGAAAATGTAAAATATAATAAAAACCTTGAAAACCATTGGAAAACCATAAAGACTCCTAAAAACCTCAAAAAACCCAAAAACCCCCCATTTAACCCCAAAATCCACTAAAACACTAAGAACCCTTAAACCCCTAAAAATGTAAAAAACTCTTAAAAACAATAAAACCCTAAAAAGCTAAACAATAACCATAAAACCCAAAAATATACTAAAACACTAAAAAACATGAAAAAACCTAAAACCCTCAAAATCCCTAAAACTCATACTAACCATAAAAATCCTATAAATCCATAAAAATGACTAGAAATTTAAAAACCCCTAAAAACAATGAAAACCCCTGAAAATCATAAAGTCCCATAAAAACAGTCAAAACCCTAAAAACCATAAAAATGATAAACCCCACTAAAAACTCCAAAAACTACTAAAACCCATAAAAATGTTAAAATACACAAATAACCCCTTAAAACCCCTGAAAAACTAAAAAAAATCCCCTAAAAACACAAAAGACCCTAAAACCCGTAAAATCCACCAAAAACCATAAAAACCTGAAAACCCATAAAAAATCCTCAAAATCACTAAAAACCCAGAAATCTTAAAAACCATAAAAATCATAAAAAATCCATAAAAATCCCTAAAACCCTTAAAACCCCCAAAACCATTAAAACACTAGAAACCCATAAAACCCACAAAAAACTCTAAAACCCCTTAAATGGACAATTTTATTAACTCTAAACAATCATAAAACCCTAAAAAATCCAGAAATAACTATAAAAATTCCATAAATAACCTAAAAACTCTAAACACCACTCAAAATTAAAAAAACCGTGAAAATCCCTATACATTAAAAATCCTAAAATCCCAAAAAACCCTAAAAGCAATAAAAACCTAAAAAACTCCTAAAAATATCTAAAATAGTAAAAAAACCATAAAACCCTAAAAAACCACTAAAACCCATAAAGCCCCTAAAAACTATAAAAACACATAAAAACCAATAAACCAATTAAAACTCAAAAAACACTTAAGACCCCTAAAAACATTAAAATCACAAAAAACTGTGAAAAACTAAAAAACCCAAAAAAATCTACAAACCCGAAAGACCAAAAAAACCCTAAAACCTTAAAAACCAAAAAAATCTGAAAATCATAAAAAACCCTAAAGAACATAAAAATTATAAAATTATCTATAAACCCTTAAAAACATAAAAAACCTAAATACCATAAAAACTGATAAATACCATAAAAAACCAAAAAAACATTAAAAACCCAACCCCCCCCCCCCCCCAAAAAAACAACACTAAAACCCCTATAAACACCAAAAACATAAAAACAATAAAAAATTTTAAAAATAAAAGAAACTAAAATAAATCCAAAACATAAATATAGAACATAAAAACAATAAACCCCTAAAAACCCTAAAAAACCTTGAAAACCCACAGAATACCTAAAACACAAAAAAAATATAACCATAAAAATTATAAGAAACACATAAAAATCCCTAAAAATTTAAAAAAACCCTTAAAACCCCAATAAACCCATTGAAAACCAAAAAAACTCCTAAAAACATTAAAAACCTTAAAAACCCATAAAACACCAAAAAATACAACAAAAATAATAAATCCCTTAAAAACCATAAAAAATAAACAAACTCTAAAAACCCTTTAAACCCCTAAAAACTCAAAAAAACATAAAACCAAAAAGGAACCCTAAAAACACAAAACAAACATAAAAACTCAACAAAAAATTGAAAAAACAAAAAAAAAATCAAAATCTATAAAAACCCTAAAAACCATAAAAACGATGAAAATTTTTAATTCTCCTTATAAACCCTAAGAACATAATATACGAAAAACCCTCAAAACCCCAATAAACCATAAAAACCATTAATACATTAAAAAATACAAAGAGAAATGAAAATATCTAAAAACTCGAAAAACCCTTAAAACACCCAAAATTGTTATGAAACTCAAAAAACCTGAAATCCTCTAAAAATTTAAAAAAACCAAATCCCCCAAAAAACCAAAAAACCAAAAAACCCCAAAAAACCAAAAACACCAAGAAATCCCTATAAACACACAAAATCCCTAAAATCCCTAAAAACTTAAGTTATATTAAAATACTAAAATATACTTAAAATACATGAAAATGTAAAACCCCCCCAAAAAATCCCTGAAAACCCAAAAAAAACATAAAACCTCAAAACATTAAAAAATCCTAAAAACCCATAAAAAACTAAAAAATCTAAAACCTCTTAAAACCTTAAAAACATATAAAAAACATAAAACCCTAGAAAAAAAATCCCTAAAAACAAAAAAAATTAAATACCCTACAAACCATAAAAACCCTAAAAATCCCTAAAAATACCCAAAAACTGTCAAACCCCTAAAAAATAAAAGAACAAATAAACTATAGAATCACTAAAAATTCCATAAAAACTGAAAAATGAAAAGATTCCTAAAAACCATGAAATTCCCCTAAATTCTATAACACCCCTAAAAACCATAAAAAACCCTAAAACCCATAAAAACCCTAAACCCGCTAAAAAGTCTAAAAACCCTTACAGCCTCTAAAATTTTAAAAAATTCTAAAAAACATTAAAAAACCTATAAAATCAAAGAAAATCCTAAAAACCTAGAAAATCAATAAAAACATAAAAACATAAAAACCTTAAAAACCATAAAACCCCTGAAAATTCCTAAAAACCATTAATATTCCTAAAAACATTAAAAAATATAAAACCATAAAAATCCGAAAAATTCTATAAAAGTATTTGAAAATGAAAAAAACCAAAAATTCCTAAAAAACAGCTAAAAATCCATAAAACCCTTAAAAACATTTAAAACTCCTAAAACCCCACAAAAAACTAAAAACCACTAAAATATCTAAAAACCCTTAAAACCTCTATAATTGTTAAAAACTAAAAAATCATTAAAACATTGAAACATTCAAAAAACCCTAAAAAACTAAACTACTCTAGAAACCTGATAACGTTAAAAACCATAAAAACATTAAAAACCCAAAAACCCCTCAAGACCAATAAAAATAGAAAAAACCTAAAAACCATAAAATCATAAAAGGCATTAAAAATCTATGAAAATATAAAATCCCATAAATACCATGAAAACCCCAAAAAATCCATAAAACCACCTAAAACCATACAAACCCAGAAACCCTTTAAAACCCTAAAAACGTAAGAAAACTCTAAAAAACCTTAAAAACCCTAAAACGATAAAAAAACATTATAAAAAATTATAAACCCTAAAAAATAATTAAAAAAAAATATGAAAAACTCAAAACCCTAAAACTCCTAAAACCCCTAAAAACCTTTACGAACCTTAAAAATATTAAAAAAACATAACCCATAATAATTCTTAACTTCCTTCAAATCTAAAAATAAAAAATAAAAAATACCCCTTGAATACCTAAAACTCCCCTAAAAACCATTGAAAACTTTAAATACCCATAAAAACCTAAAAACCACTAATAACATTAAAACCCCTTAAAATCCTCAAAAAATTTTAAAACATAGAAGACTATAAAAATTATAAAAACTAAAAAAACCCAAAAAGACACTAAAACCCCTAAAAACCACTAAAAGTACTACAAAACACTAAATAACCCTAAAACCCTCAAAATCCATAAAACCCCTAAAAAACCTAAAACAATAAAATTCCTAAAATCCATAAAAGTCACTGAAAACATAAAAACCCCTAAAAGTGTGTTCCAAGTGCAATATCAAGGGGCCATCAACACTGATGAAGACAGCTTCAAACTGGAGATCCAATATGAGAATAAACCCTGGTTTTGTCTCTACTGCCATCTCTTTGGCCATCTCATTTATGACTGTCATCATTTAATAGTGTGTTCTAAGTGCAATCTCAAGGGGCACTCTGCTGAGTCCTACACTAGGAAGCTGGACGCTAGAGCGGGGGTGAAGGCTCCTCAAGCATCTGATCCCTCCCAGCATATCTCTGAGGCTGTTAGTTGTCCTGTGGAGCTGCCTTCACCATGGAGGGTGTCAGAGGCTGACCCTCTTCCAAGAGACCCCCTCCCACTTGCAGGGAGTTTCTTCTGGGTCCAAATCCCTAGATGAACGACTGGCAGTCACAGACTCTACTGAGGACTCTCCTAGTCTGCATACAGTCTTGGTTGCGCCCGACCAATCCTCTAAGACTACTATTGGTCAAGTAATAGCTGAGCCTGTTCAGCCTCTCCCTGATCCTTCTATGGTGGAGGGTCTTGCCTGCTATAAGGATTTTTCCCCTCCATTGCTGGTGGTGGATGATGGGTTGGCCCCTGTAGGGTCCCCTGTCCCTTCAGGGCCTGAGAAGGTCCCCACACCCCTAGTTCTCACATCACAATCTGGTGATTTCTTCATACCTGTGTCCCCCAGAAAGGCTGCACGACTAGACATAGTGAAAGGTGCCTCCCTGATGCCACTATGTCCTACTAACAGGTTCACCCCTCTCAGAGGTAGGTTCCGGGATGATGAGGTTGATGATCAGAATGATAAGGAGGTAGAAGGTTCCTCCAAGCCCATTCACCTAGTCTCATCACATGTGATTGGATCTCAACCTCTTTATGATCTGGGACTCAAATACCGGGCTGCAAAAGTTGATCCTTCACCTAAGAAGAACCATGTGGGAAGGCCCAAGATGAAAGCGAAGAAATCAAAGGCGAAGGATGGGACTTTGAATGTTTTCACCACCCCGGTGAACGAGGAGACTTCTGCTTAATCTAATACAGATACTCTTCTGGAATTGCCAGGGGATTGGGAATCCTCCCACTGCCTCAGTCCTTAGTCATTTCTTCACTTCTCAGAGGCCTATGGTTCTTGGTATTGCTGAGCTAATGATCCCGTTTGATAATTAGAAGAGCTTCAACTAGGGCGATATTGGTTACTCATGTGTGGCAAGGACTGCTAATGAGAATGGTCTTGACACCCTTTGGGTGCTTAAGCATGATGACATTCAGTTTACATCAGTTGAGGTGTGCCCTCAAGTCATCACCTTATCTGTCATGTAAAACTATTCCCCTATCTCTCTATATTTTTTGTATGCCTCCTACTTCTACATGAGGAGACGAGACTTATGGGAACAACTGACTACGCCCATGGGATCATTCAGAGAAACTGGATTGTGATTGGGGATTTCAACACTGTTTTGCATCCGGATGAGAGGATTGGCTCCAATTTCTCTCTCCCAGCTGTTGTGGACTTTTCCTCTTGTCTTAATGCCTATGATCTCACAGAGGTCCCTATTTCTGAAGCCTCCTTCACTTGGGGGCATTCTACTGTGAATGGCGGTTAGGCCATCCAGCTGAATAGGTGCTTCTATAAGATTAATGATGTGGTCCCGCCCTTTTATGTCTCGGGATTTACCGTTCCCATGTTACACTGGGACCACAATCCATTGATTTTTGATTTCTCCATGGGTGTCCCAAGATCCTCACCCTTGCCTTTTAAGTTCATTAATGCATGGATTACAATTCCTGGTTGTAGGTAAATTGTTCTCAGTGGCTGGGATGAATATTTTTGGGGCAATCATTACTGTAGCGTGGTTTTGAGGCTTAAAAAAATCAAAGCCTTTCATAAAGACTAGAGCAAGGGATGATTTTCCAGTCTGGATAATGACATCCGAGATGTTGAGAATCAACTTTCTATCCACCAAGAATCCAACCTTCTCCTTCCACTTCCCTCTTGTGAAGATATTCTTCTCCATTCCAAACTTGATGATCTTCTGGATCTCAAGTAAAAGTTGTCCAAGAAGCAATTTAGTGTAAGATGGCTCAAGGATAGAGATCTAAAATCAAAATTATTCAACCATTTTCATAGGGAGAAAAAAATCCAAAAACTACCTCAAGGATATCCGCATTTCAGGATGTACCTTCACTTTGGAGGATGATATTTATGCTTCTATTGTTAATCATTTTCAAGGTATTTATTCGGATTATGGTATGGAGTACACCCTCCCCTTGATGGACTCCATCCTTCTATGTGTTGATGAGAATCAGAACCGAGCTCTAATGATCCTGCCCCTTGTGGAGGAGGTTAGGGCTGCACTGTTCTCTCTAAACATTGACAGCAAAACAGGACCGGATAGCTTAACCAACTAGTTCATCATGTTCTACAGGGACATCCTGCATGAGGGCATCATCACTGATTTTTGGGAATTATTTCTCTCTATTATTTTCCTACATGGGGTAAACTCTAAATTCATTACTCTGATTCCAAAAAGGGACAATTCCATTGACATTGGTGACTTTCGACCAGTGTCCATTGGAAACACTGTCCTAAAAATTATCAGTTAGATGCTTATCATGTGAATTGGGAAGTTCTTGGGGGATATCCTTACCCCTTATCAGTTTGGGTTCTTCTTGGAGAGGAACATCCTGGACTGCCTATTCACGGCCTCAGAGAGCCTCAAAGTTATGAACAATCAGTCCAAACAGGGAAAATTTGTGCTTAGGATTGAAATCTATGTTGCCTTTGACACCATCAAGTGGAGCTTTATCTCCTGGTCCTGTCTATGTATGTCTTCTTGAGCAGTTTTATTAAGATTATCATGTCCACTATTAGCAGTAGGTGGGTCTCTGTTGTTCTGAATGGTACTCCTAAGGGGTTCTTCCCCTGCTCCCGTGGTGTCAGATAGGGTGATCCTCTCTCAGGAATCCTCTTTGCGATTGTGGAGGACTACTAAAGTAGGTGCTCATTGAAATTTTCCAAGATGGCCTTTTCAATCCTATTCGGGCAGGGAGGGAACTTCATGTGCCATCTCATCTGCTGTATGTAGATGATATTCTCTTGTTTGGGCAGGCTGATAAATGGACCTTGGACTCTATCCAGATGATCTTCCAGCACTATCAATATGTGTCAGGGTAATCCATCACATGGAGAAAGTCTTTGATTTTCATTGGGTAGGGGATCCCACGGTCCTGGAAGATCTCCATTTCCATGACCCTTGGTGTCAAGAGAGTGTCATAACCTTTCGATTACTTGGGAGTTCCCATATTTTGAGGACATGTCAAACGGTGTTACCTTTAGAATATTGCCTCCAAAATAACTCATCAGTTGGTGAAATGGAATGAGGAATCACTCTCGCAAGCCAGAAGGGTCTTCCATATCAACTCAGTGATTACCTGTATGTTCACTTATGCTTTTCCATTTACAAGTGTTCGGTTAATCTCATCAAGGATATGCAAGAAAAGATCAGGGACTTTGCCTAAACGGGGTGTATAACTCAAAGGAAATTTGTTACCGTGGCCTGTAAGGATTGCACAAAGCCAATTGAGTTGGGTGGGATTGGTATTAAATACATCAGACATCACAATGATGCTCTACTTGCTAAATATACTTGGGGTTTGCTTAGTCCTATTGACCGGGGTTTGGGATTCACTCCGGAAAGATTTGTGCTTAAGCTCTCTGATGGATATGAAGGGTACTTCCTCTCTTCTTTTTGGCCAGACATTCGGGCCTCATACAAGGCCATTGTCTCTCATTATAAATGGTTTGTTTCAAAGCAATTAGACCTGAATGCTTGATCCACGCCTTGGCATGACAGGCCCCTGGAAAGACGTCATCAGTCCTCCTCCTGGCCTGAGGAGCCTATCCATTGTGGATTTCATCCCGAGGCTGGAACAGTTTGAGACTCTTCTCTCGACTACAGTCTCACTCCAAATCCTGTGGTACCATTTCATCGGCTCTGATATCCTGATATGGAAACCCAATCTGGTTGGGCGACTTACTTCCAAGGAATACTATCGGTATAACTGTGCCAGGGGATCCCCTTTGTCGGCCTAGCTCTCTAAGTTTAAGAGGAATATTATTCCTCCTACTAACCATCTTCTTCTATGGAAAATCTGGAAGAATTGGCTACCCATGAAGAGTCAATTGTAGAGCTGGTCTCAACCTTGCCTCTGTGTGTTTCCTTTGCCTTGGTGTTAAAGAAAATGTCCAACACACCTTCCTTCAATGCAGATTCAGTGTTGATCTTTTGGGATATTTGCATCGGACTTTTGGGTTCTCAGTTGGCCTGGACAAGCCCCTTCTTGAGCTCCTGGCGGACCTGCCTAACTGGGATTACAACAAGAAAGTCTGCCACCTTTTGCAGGCTGCGGTTTAAGCCACCATCTCCATTATTTGGATCGCTCGGAACACGGTCGCCTTCGATAAGAAATGGCTTTCCTTCTATGGTGGTGTTGTGGCGATCCACAGGGCTGTCAATGGATGCTTTTAGCACTTTATTGCTGATGGGTGTGCTCTTGAAGCTGAATTATGGGCCATGATAAAGGCGATTGAGTATGCTGTCAGGTTCGGGTGAAGTTTCCTGTGGCTTGAGTCTGATTCCATGCTTGTTGTGAGTGCTCTTAAAAACAGATCTAGGTGCGTCCCCTGGAGGCTCCTTACCCCATGGATAGACTACCTTTCCATGTGCCAAAGGCTGAATCTCACTGTGACACATGCCTACCGGGAGGCCAATGTGGTTGCCGATGCTCTCTCCAAGAAGGCTATTGTGGAGAAGTGTTCGATGTGGTCCTTTGTTATCGCGCCCCACTACTCTTCTTTTGTCGTGTCCGACATGAAGGGTTACGTGCACACCCGGTTATGTAACCCCCCCATTGTAGCACTATGTTTTTCCCATTCCTATTTTGTTAATTTTTTGGGGGCCATGCTTGCCTGGTCCCGAGCCTTCCTTGGCCTAAAAACCTTAAAATACCATAAAAACATAAAACACTAAAAAACCACTAAAACTATAAAAAATTATAAAAACCCTAAAAAAATTAAAAAAAATATAAAATTTTTTAAATCCTTATGAAACTAAAAAAATATAAAAAACCTCAAAAAGCAAAAGTCACTTAAAATCCCTAAAACTCAAAAAACCATAAAAATCCTAAAATTCCCTAAACATCACTAAAAATGTAAAAAATATAAATACAATGAAAACCCATTGAAAACCATAAAACCCCCTCTAAAACATGAAAAATATTAAAATCCTATAAAAACCTAAAAGGCAATTAAAACCCCAAAAACCCACAAAACCCATAAAATGGTAAAAACTCTAAAAATAATAAAACACTAAAAAACTCAAAAAAATCCCTAAAAACCCAAAAAAACCCTAAAAACCTTGAAAACCATAAAAAGAACAAAAAAACATTAAACCCCCCCCCCACCCATAAAAGTCCCTAAAATAATTAAAAATAGTACATACCATAAAAAAACATAAAAAAACCCTAAAATCCATGAAAACATACAAAACCATAAAACTCTTAAAACCACTGATAACCATAAAAACCCCTAACACCCATAAAAATATAAAAATTGATAAAACCCCAAAAAACTAGTAAAATTCTAAAAAACCATATAAACCATAAAACATTTAAAAATCAAAAAAACCATAAGAATATTAAAAACTCAAAAAACCTTAAAACGCTCCAAAAACCCAAAAAACACTAAAAACTCTAAAACCATGATAAAACCTTGAAAATACCCAAATCCCTAAATAATATTTAGACCTAAAAAACCATAAAAATACTAAAAATTAACTAAAATTTCTGAAAATATAAAAAACTCTTTAAAACTACTGAAAACCATAAAACCCCTAAAACCAATAAAAATCTCTAAAATCCATAAAATCCTAGAATTTACTAAAAACAATAAAAACCATAAGATCCCTAAAATAATGAAAAACCAAAAAAATTTAAAAACCCTAAAAAAACTCAATAAAACTATAAAAACCACAAAAACCCATAAACTATTTAAACCCCCAAAACCCTAAAAACCCTAATAAGCTCTAAAAATCTTTGAAATCACTAAAAATCCAAAAAACAAAAAAATCCAAAAGAATAATAAAAATCTATAAAATCATTAAATATAGTAAAAAACCCTAAAACCCTAAAAATCCCTTGAAACCAAAAAAATTCATAAAAACAAAAAAATCCCACAAAACCTTAAAAAACTAAAATATCATAAAAACCATTAAAACAAAAAAACAACTCAAAAAATCATAAAGAACACCTAAAATGTTAAAAAAACACAAAATAACCTTAAATTAAGAAAAAACTAACCCCTCCTCCAAACCCCCCCTAAAACTCCTAAAAGCCCAAAAAAATCTCAAATAACCCTAAAACCCAAAAAATACCTAAAAACCCGAAAACCCATAAAAATAATAAAAAATATCTAAAATCCCTAAAAATTTAGAAAACCAGAAAAACTATGAAAAAAACATAAAAACCATAAAAACCTATAAAAACAATAAAAACCCTTGAAAATCCATAATATTACTAAAAATCCCTAAAAAATATCATATTCATTAAAATCCCAAAATACATTAAAACTCTAAAAACCCAAAAAACATTAAAAAATAGAAAGCCTCAAGAAAACCTAAAACCCTAAACCCTATAAAAACTTGATAACCCTAAAAAACCCATCAAAAATAATTAATACCCCTAAAAACCCCAACATATCATAAAAATAAAAAAAATCGTAAAAATATTTGAAAACATAAAAACTTCTAAAAACCGTGAAAGGCACTTGAAAATTATAAAAACCTCTAAAAACTGTAAAAACCCATAAAACCCTAAACTCTCTAGAAACCCCAAAAAACCCCAAAAAACCCCTAATATTCTAAAAATGATAAAAACCTAAAAAACTATAAAAAATCAAAAAACCATAAAAACACAAAAGCATGATAAAACCATGAATACCCTAAAACCGCCTTTAAACCCTTAAAATCCCTAAAAAGCATAAAAAATCATAAAAACCATAACAACCATAAAAATCATTAAAAATTAAAAAACATTGAAAACACTAAAAATGTTAAAAACTCTAAAAACCCAAAAAAATCAAAAAAATTAAAAAACCTTAAAACCTAAAAAGACAATAAATAATATAAAAAATGAAAAATCCCTTAAAATGTTAAAATGACATAAAATCCTCAATAACCCTAAAACCCCCAAAAAACATATAAATACTAAAAAGAACTAAAATTCTATTAAAACATAAGAAAACCTAAAACTCTTAAACAAATAATAACCCATAGACACCTTAAAAAACCCTAAATCCAAAAAAAACCCTAAACACCGATAAAAACACTAAAATATCTTTAAACCCCAAAAAACCTAAAAAATCCCAAAAACCCATAAAAACCCTAAAAACCCATAAAACCAAGAAAACCCCTTAAAAACATCAAAATTTGTAGAAAACTTAAAACCCCTAAAACCCAGAATTTTTTTACAAATCCCTAAAAAAGAAAATAACACTAAAAACCCAAACAACCCCCTAAAACCCTTAAAAATCCTCTAAAAACCATAAAAATCCTAAAACCCCAAAAACTGAAAAACCCAAATAAAAACTTTAAAAACCCTTAAAACGTTCAAAACTCCATAAATCATTAAAACCATAAAAACTCAGAAAAACCTTCAAAACCAAAAAAATATCATAAAAATAATTAAAATAATTAAAATCCTAAAAACTATTAATATCTTTAAAAACATAAAATATCCTAAAACACTGAAATCCATAAACACCCATAAACCCTAAAAAACTCATAATAATTTATTAATACCCAAAAATCTCCTAAAAACTCTAAAAACACTTAAACACCTAAAGATGTTGAAAATATAAAAAACCCTTTAAACCTATAAAAAATTTAAATAATTCCTAAAAACCCAAAAAAAACTGAAAAAACCATAAAACCCCTAAAAACCTAAAAAACTCTAAAAACCATTAAAACCTAAAAAATCATCAGAATACACAAAACCCATAAAAACGCCAAAATATATAAAAATAAAAAACCCATTGTTATCCCTAAAAATGTCAAAAATACTAAAAACCCTTTAAACAACTTTAAAATCGTAAAACCCCCTAAAAACCATAAAACCCTTAAAAACCATAAAACATAAAAAACCCAGTAAATACTCTAAAAGCCCTTAGAAATCTGAAAAAAAATTAAAAACTATAAAAAAAATAAATCTATAAAAAACAAAATAGACCAAAAAGCCCAGAAAACCTATAAATCCCTAAAACCCCTCAAAACTATAAAAACCCAAAAAGCCCTTAAAACACCTAAAAACCCACAAAATCCCTAAAAATCATAAACAACCACCTAAAGGATATAAATAATACAAAATAATTAATTATTCTTGAAGACGTAAAATCCCTAAAACCCACAAAAAACACTTAAAACTAAAAAAGAAATCCTAAAAACATTTAAAACCATAAACCCCAATAAGAACCCTATAAACTATTAAAAACACTTAAACCCACAAAACCCC
Source organism: Viscum album (assembly GCA_963277665.1). Classification (NCBI taxonomy): domain Eukaryota; kingdom Viridiplantae; phylum Streptophyta; class Magnoliopsida; order Santalales; family Viscaceae; genus Viscum; species Viscum album. The sequence continues at coordinate 1,009,306,353 of OY728141.1, read as the reverse complement.
TAAAAATTTAAAAATTATAAAGGACCTTAAAAACTCTGAAAAATAAAAAAAACTAAAAAAAGAATAAAAACCCTAAAAAACATCGAATATCCCTAAAATCATTCAAAATACCTAAAACCATAAAGCCACTAAATCCCATAAAATTCATATAAATTCTCTAAAAACCCTAAAAACATAAAAAACCATTAAAATCTGAAAAAAACATGAAACACATAAAAACCACAAGGACATTTAAAAACCCTAAAAACCCTAAAAACCATAAAATCCACAAAATCAATAAACACACATAAAACCCCTTAAAACGTCGGAAATTTTTTAAAAATATTTAAAACACTTAAAAATTAGAAAAACACCAAAAAACCTAAAAAAATAAAAACATAAATGCCCTAAAAACATTGAAAACCCAGAAAACCTAAAAAATAATTAAAAACCTAAAAAATATTCCTAAAAATACCTAAAAATACATGAAGAGGGTAAGAATCCCTTAAACCCTGAAAACCCCATGAAAACCCAAATCACCCTAAACACATTAAAAACCCCAAATACCTACAAAAATCCTAAACCCAACTAAATACTCTAAAAATTATGTAGACCTTAATAAATGTAAAAAACGCTAAAACTCCTTTAAACCCCAAAATAACCAAAAAATCCTTGAAAATCTAAAAACCCTAAAAACCATAAAATACTAAAAATTCCTAAGAACAATGAAAAAAACCTAAAACAATGAAAACCCCTTGAAAAAGATAAAAAATCTAAAACCTTTAATTAACCCTAAAAACCCATAAAACTCAAAAAAACACTAAAAACTATAAAACCCCATAAAATGTTAAATGAACTAAAAACTATAGACCATGAAAAAAACAAAAAAACCCAAAACACTAAAAAAATTCATGAAAATAATAAAAACTATAAAAATTCTAAAAAACTCTGAAAACCCCTAAAACCTCTTAAAATCCCTAAAAACACTAATTATACAAGAACCCAAAAAATTCGAAAAAAATCCATAAAATTACATGGAAACATAAAAAACCTAAAAAAACATGAAAACCCACTGAAAGAAATAAAACCCCTATCAACCTTTAAAAATTATAAAACCCATAACACCAAAATCAATCACTACAAACTCTAAAAGCCCTCAAAAACCCTAAAATCATTAAAAAAACTAAAAACCATAATATCCCTGAAAAACTAATAGAATCCTAAAAATTGAAAAAAATCATAAAATCCCTCAGAACCATAAAACCCCTAAAACCCCTAAAAATCATGAAAATCACTAAACCCCAGAAAACCCCTAAAACCCCATATGAACCCAAATATTAATAAAAATCCTAAAAAATTCCTATCAATATTTGAAAATGTAAAAACACTAAAAAACCCCTAAAACCATAAGAAACCCTAAACCACTTAAAACTATAAAAACCCTTAAAACAACTAAAAACATTAAGGCCCATTAAAAATGAAAAAAAATCTTAAACTTAGAAAAACTTTAAAAACCCTAAAAAACCTAAAAATAATAAAAAACTCTAAAAACAATCAAATCCTTAAAAACCATAAAAATCCCAAAAAAAGAATAAAAATCCTAAAAATTCACTAAAAATAATGTAAAACCCATAAAAATGCGGACCCCCCTCCAATATAAAAACCCATAAAACCATGAAATCACCTAAAAAACATATAAAAAACCCAAATCCCACAAAAAATAGTAAAACCCCTTAACCCCCCCCCCCTCCAAATTAAAAACTCTTAAAACCATCAAAACCCTAAAAACATAAAAACCTAAAACCCACAAAAACTTTCACAAAAATAAAAACTCTAAAACCCCAATAACTAGGAAAACCCTAAAACCCCACCAAATTCTAAAAACTATAAAAAACCATAAGAACCATAAAAATCCTTAAAAATATCAAAAAATTTATAAATCCATAATTACCATTAAAACACCATAACAATCATAAAAACTTAGAAAAATATTAAAACCCATAAAACACTAAAAAACCAATAACAACTCCCAAATTCGTTAAAACACCTTAAAACATTAAAAACACTAAAAACCTAAAAACCCAAAAAACAAAAATGAGCATAAAACCCCAAAATAAATATTAAAAACCTAAAAACCCCCAATCCTATCAAAATTCATAAAAACCATAAAGTACCCTAAAACCCAGAAAAATACTAAAAATCCTTAAAAATAGATAAAAATATAAAAAGCCTTAAAACCCTAAAAACCACCTGAAAATATTAAAAACCCTGAAAAACCATTATAACCAAAAACCCCCTAAACACCCAAAAATCTACTAAAAAATATTACAACCCTTAATTACAAGAAAATGACAAAAATTATAAAAACACTCAAAAACCATAAAAACACTAAAAATCTAAAAATCGAAAAAACCCAAAAAAACACAAAATACCCTAAAATCCCTAAAATCCATAAAAATCCCTAAAATCCATAAAAATCCCTAAAACCTCAAATAAAACCCTAAAAATGTAAAAACACCTATAACAATAAAACCCATAAAAATTATAAAAAAAATCTAAAAATATTAAAAACACATAAAAAAATCACAAAAAACTATAATACACATTGAAAAACATAAAAACCCGTAAAAACATACAAAAACATTGAATCCCATAAAAACATGAAAAACCCAAGAATTAAAAAAAACCTAAAAACCTTTAAAACCCCTAACAAACTATGACATCCCATAAAATTCCTCAATATCACTAAAATCTTAAAACCCATAAAACCCTAAAACTCCTAAAAAATATCTAAAAATACATAAAAATGTAAAAATCCCTAAAAACCCTGAAAATACATCAAAAACAATAAAAACCCTAAAAACATTTAAAAACCCTACAATCCCATAAAAAACAAATAAAAACTATAAAAATACTTAAAACCGATTTTTTTTTTTCCAAAAAGCCCAAAAACCCCTAAAATCAAAAAAGAACCCTAACACCCCCAAAATACCCAAATAAACACCAAAAATCCAAATATACTAAAAACCCTAAAACCCCATAAAAACCATAAAATAATAAATTTCCTAATGTGATTATAAATATTAAAAATATCATTCAAATCTTTAAAAACATAAAAACCATAAAATCATGAAAACCCCATGATAACCATAAAAACCCATAAAAATAATATAAACCATAACAACCCAACCACCCATAAAAACCCACTAAGAATTATTAAATACCTTAAAACCCCTAAAAAGATTATTAAAATATATAAACCCTTTAAAACCCTAAAAACACAAAAAAACCATAACCACGAAAAAAACATAAAAACCCTAAAAACAATGAAAAAGAATAAAACCCTAAAATCCCCAAAAACTCTAAAAACCCCTAAAAACCATGAAAGTCATAAAAATTACTAAAAATTACCAAGTAAAACATAAATCCATAAAACCCCCAAAAACTGATAAAATCCCCAAAAAACATTAGAAAACCCAAAAACCCCATAAAAATCGTAAAAAGTACTAAAAATCTAAAAAACCATAAACACCCTAAAAATGTTAATAGCTCTAAATAATATTTAAAACCATAAAAAATAAAAAAAACCCCCACTAAAAACACCAAAACCCATAAAAACCAAAAAACCAAAAAACTCCTACAAAACCCATAAAAACCTGTAAAACTTCCAAAATCCCCCAAAACCCAAAAAAACCTAGAAACTAGAAAAATTCTAAAAACCCTAAAATCCCTAAAAATGTAAAAACCCTAAAACCCTAAAAAAACAGAAAAGATATATGAAATACTCAAAATATAAAAAACCATAAAAACCAATAAAAATTATAAAACCACTAAGATACTTAAAACCATTTAAACCCCTAAAAATAATAAAAACATTAAAAACATTAAAACCTTTAAAAACCCAAAAAAACCCTCAAACCTAAAAAACCATAAAACCCCTAAAACCTCTAAAACTTCTTACAACCTTGGAAAACCCCTAAAAAACCTCAAAATCCATAAAAACACTAAAAACCTAATAAACATAAAAAACCTAAAAAGGCCCTAAAGTCCATAAAAATGTTAAAAATACTAAAAATACTAAAACCCCCTTAAAACTATAAAAACACCTAAAAACCTAAAAACCACTAAATCTCCATAGGAAATTAAAAAACACTAAAAAATATACAAACCATTTAAACCCTTAATAATTAAATGAAACTCAAGATTTCATAAAAATATGAAAAACTCAAAAAAAAATTCCCTAAAACCTTAGAAAAATCATTAAAACCCAAAATACCCCAAACCCTAAAAAACCATGAAAAACCCTAAAATCCCTAAAATTATTTAATAACCCTCATAAACTCTAAAAACTATAATAATATGAAAAATACCTAAAAATACCTGAAAATGTTAAAAAACCCTAAAATTCTTAAAAAACCATGGAAACCGCTAAAAACCCCCCAAAAACATTGAAATCCCCTAAAACCCATAAAACCGTAGAACCCACAAAAAAAATATAAATACCCATTTAAACCCCTAAAAATGTTAAAAACTCAAAAAAACCTTAAAAACTTGAAAAACTCAAAAAATCCCCCTAATCCATACAAACCCTAAAAAACCTAAACCTCTCAAAATCCATAAAAACCCTAAAAATCATAAAAAGATAAAAAATCCCTAAAAATCCATGATAACGTGAAAAAACCTATAACCCCCTAAAAACATAAATACCCCAAAAAATCATCAAAAACCCACAAAACCATAATAAAACACTATGAAACTAAAAAAAATTTAAACCCATAATATTTTAAAATATATAAAATGCCTTAAAACATTAAAACTAAAAATTAAAAAACCACTAAAAATCAAAAAAGACCATAATAACCATAAATACCCAAAAAACCAAAAACTCAAAAATCCCTATATAACCCCTAAAACCCACAAAAAATTAGAAAACCCTTAAAACCATAATAGCATTAAAAACTCTAAAAAACTTAAAAACTTGAAAAAACATAAAAAAACACTGAAGACACAAGAAACCATAAAACCCTAAAAACCCTAATAAAATAAAATTCCGTGAAAATTCCTAAAAATCCCAAAAACCATAAAAATGTAAGTAATAAGTAAAAATACCTGAAAACAAAAAAACCCTAAAACCATGAAAACCCCTTAAAAACATTAAAATGCATAAAAAATTTAAAAAAACATTAAAACCCATAAAAATCCTATGAAAAATTAAAAAATATAAGAACCCTTTAAACCCCTAAAACTTTTAAATAACTAAAAACACTTAAATCTTTAAAAACTCAATTAAAACCGAAAACCCATAGAAACACTAAAAACCTATAAAACTGTAAAACCACTCAAAATACATAAAACACTAACAACCTTAAAAACCCTAAAAACCCTAAAAACCCTAAAAACCATAAAAATCCTAAAAATTCCCTGAAAAAAACAATGAAAATGTAAGAACCCATTAAAATCCTAAAAATGCCCATAAAACAAAAAACACCATAAAAACCATGAAAACCCTAAAACCCATAAAACCCTATAAATATCTAAAATATTTTAAACCCCATAAAAATTCAAAAAGATAAAAAAACTCTATAAAAAAATAAAACCCCTTAAAACCCAAGAAAAATAAAACTCCCAAAAAAACATGAAAAATATAAAATAACAAAAAATTATAAAAAAACTATAAAAACCCATAAAAAAATCAAAATCCATAAAAATCTTTAAAACCATAAAAAACCTTGAAAAAATCACATCAAATCCTTGAAAATGTGAAAACCCTAAAATCCACCCAAAAATCCCTAAAAACCATAAAACCCCTAAAACCTTAAAAACACAAAAAACTCTTAAAACCCATTAAAACCAATAAAAAATCTAAAACCCATTAAATTATATAAAATCATTTAAAAAGTCTATAAACACTTTAAAACACTAAAAACCTAAAAAAACCATGAAACTCTAAAAAAACTGAAAACCCTATGTTGACACTACTTGAGAAATTAACTAAAAGAACTATGAAGAGAACTCCAAATCATTAAAATCCTCATGAAAGGTTAGAAAAGTACAAAGTAAAATCAAACAATACTCCCCAAAGAGCTTCACGACGAAGTAGCTTCACAGATCTGCACGACCGACTTGCACGACTATCCTGTGCGGCCGACCTCTACGGTGGAGCCCCATGCCAGATGTGTGTGCAGAATATTATACATGCACTCCACGGAGCACCTACGTGGAGGTGTTTGCAATGTACCTGCACAGTGGAGCCCCGCGCCAGACCACTATGCTAGAAGATGTTTGGGGAACCTCTGCAGAATACCTCCATGATGAAGCTACATAAATTACCTACGCGGGCAACATCTCTTAGACCAAGCCCATATAGGCCTATAAATAGAGCCCTTGGGATCACTATTTTGGGACTTAAAAAAATTGAAAGACTCTCTGAAGCTCCCATTGAGTAGCTCTTTCGCCTAGAACCCTAAAATTGTTTCAGGTAGCTCTGTAAACCATGAGAGAAGAGATTATTAAATGAGATAGGTATGGTTTGAGGTTCTTCCCATTATTCAGTCATCATCCACACCTGCGCGTTGTACCTGCACGTCGCACCTACTTGGTATACCTGCGTGCCATACCTCAGTGGTATACCTACACATTTCATCTACACGGGGTAACTATGCAGCTTACTTGCACGAGGTACCTACACAACCAAATCAATAACCCATTTTAAAATCCATTCATGGAAGGGTATCTCTTTCCGTGGTTCCTTTATCTAAAAGGGGTAAGTTGAAGCCTCCGCTAAAACCTCCTATCTTCTGAAAACTTTAGTAATGGTACATCAGCGTGTCTCTTATTTGGGTTTGTATTTCCACAGTCATAGGTTTCCCAAATTTGTTCCACAAGGGGGATAGGGTTCATGGGATGTTTGTGGGTTTCTATATCCACAGTCACATGGAATTTTCTCCCAGAAACAATGTTGGGATGTTCCTGGTTTAGAGGAGGGTTGGATCTCAGGACTCTCCTTTCTCAAAGAGATGACCCAGGATCTGAGGTTTTTGGTAGGGAAGATATTTTTCACCTATTTTTTCCCATGGAATCATAGGAGAAGTCCCCCTCCTCTACCAAGACCAATTTCAGGGAATCCATCCAGGGATAATCCCTTCACCTTCACCCCTTCCACCTTACATTGGACCCTTGTCCAATGTAAATAGAATAAAGGGAAGGTTTATAACCTCGCCCTGTTCCACGGTCAACGCTCCCTCTTTCATCAACCTGGAGAAAAAATTTGAAAGTCTGAAGTGTCGTTGTTTAATATTTCACATCCTCTTGTTTCTCACACCGAGAATGACTAATGTTGGATTATAGATACATGATGGTTTCAACATGTGCAAAAACACTCAAAAGAAGAAACTACGACAAATCTGATTCTTGTTCAAACCAGGATATGTTGGAAGCTTTTTCAGAGCTTGAGATCACCGGATATCCTCCTCAGGAATCCAACCCTAATTACCCAAATTTGGGCATCTTCCATAGGAAATAATCCCCTAATTCAATTCTCAAATCATTAAGGCATCTTTTTCAGAAAGTAAGACTAAAATCATCTGTCTTAGAGGACTATACTCTCCTATGAGACTTATCAAACTACCTGGGCTTTGATTCCCATACATATGGGATACATAGGAATCCTCCTTTAGGTTCAAACCCAACACTTATAATAAACCCTATTCCCTTTAGGAAATATTCCCAATAGGGTTTGATCTTACTGGGAAACCCATATACATTCCAAGTTCCTTGGGCTGCTTATCATAAGCCCCACACTAAGTTTCAATTAAGCACCTTCTGCTTAGAGGTCCTTATCACATGACCTTAAAAGGTATGATGTGTCCTATTAAGCATCACTTAACTACAAGGGTTTAAATTCCTTTTACAAGTATATGTAGGTTGACCATTTTACAGGCACAATCCAAAGATTAAAACAAAACTTCGTCTACATGGATGATAATAAATTCCATAGTGCCCCACTCAGTGGCTTAAAACCAGTATAATCACAATGATAATTAAAAGAATCTATAATCATTATATTAAAGGATTTAATTGATGGAAAACCTTGAATACATACAGATATTTCCATTAATAAAGAACCTTGAATACATACTGATGAGTCTAGAGTTTTAGACATTTTAATAAGTGATTAGAAATTCCAAGGGATACTTGTGATATACTTGGTGAATTAATTTGGATTCATGAAAATATTTTAATTTTACATAGAGAGTCCCGGAGTAGGAAATTATTTCCCCTAAAAGGGTGTGATGAGTTCGAACTCCCATCCTCTTGACCAATGTAAATTCTTAAGTATCGTAAAGTTCAAAACATAATTAATGCCAACCTTTGGAAATCATATCCTCTTTGGATAAAGAAATGTTAGAAGTTTTTTGTTCCATGAATAAATCCAATGGAAACCGCCTGGGAATAATGATTCTTAAATCTAGAACACATGTTTCAAGGAACTACGAAACAAAAATAGTGAACTCGATGTGAATCCTTAACCAAGTTAATAATGTTACCCACATATTAGACCCCTATCAATTGATAAAGGAAATCCATACAAAGGAATTAATCATGCATGTGTATATCTAAAAATATGTTGTTTTAATTATTCTTTTTGTTGTACTCGGTTTTTCATAGAATTCTCTTCAATCTAAAAAAATGGATTTCTCCATGAAAAAATAATTAAACTTCTCGACTACTGCTCAAAATGGATCTCCATCCACGGGAAGGACATTATAAACAACCCAAAATCTTCAAAGTTAGGTCTCTAATGTGCTGGTGAAGGAATATCTCAAGTACAGTAAATGCCAACTTTGGAGGCTGCTCGACAGTCCCTTCGGGTCAACAATAATCCTCGATCATCTAGCCAATGATGACTGATTATCAAGAAGCAGATGGTGCCAACTACTGTCTCCAACCATTTTGGTTCCTTATCCCTGGAATGCAACAACCAGTCCCTCCCATAATATAGGGAGGCAGATCAAGAGGTCACTCAAGGCCTAAATTCAAGAATGCAGGAGTCCTTCCTAGCGACTCCCACCAGCAATGGCCACCAGAATAATGCCGTAGTGAACACCAAACCTGATGGGGGTGTTGCCTATAGACGTTCGGCCCCAGTAACTCAGACCCAAGCATGCAAGAAGAATTTCTAGGGACAACGTCAAGTCAACAGGGAGCAGTTTCTCACCTTTTCCTCTTTTAGAGAAGTCCATAAACCTACTTTCATGGAAAACTAAGAGTAGGAACATACACCCATCTTTCCTAATTTTGTTGCTCATCAGGCTTGTCTGATAGTAACTCAACAATCCCACCAGATAAAACCGGTGGAATATTGTGAACAGGCACATACACCTGCTTACAAGTTATCATCCAGTTAGTAGGCTCGTCTAACTGCATTTAAAGAGGCCCTCCAATCTAATATGGTGGAAACTGGTAAACAGAAACACCCACCTGTTTAAAATCACCAATTCTATCAGAAATCTCATCTGTCATTATTTAAGGAAGTACGTCAACCATACTTGATGGAAAATAGAAAGAAGTCACATACACCTGCCAATGTTCATCAAGCCTGCCAATAGTCTCATTTGGGAGCACCCAAAGAATTTAGTCAGAAAGATCCAAGAAACATTTGGGGCAGACCCAACTCTCTACCCCCAAGTGTGAGTACAGTAAATACCCATTGATAGGAAAAGGAGGATAGGAGAAGGAACATACACTTACTCTAGATATGAAATGGATGTATATTCTCATTCCGACTGCTAAACTCACCAAACACATATTATCAATGGTGAAAGGGATGACGCATATCCATGCCCATATTCTGGAAACATTCTAGGATATTTTAACAATTAATTCAGTGGTATCAGGGGAACAGACACATAAATATATCCCAACACATGGGATGACAAGTCGGCATGCCATCCTTGAGAAGACACACACCTCTATTCTAGTCTAGGAGGGTCATGGGGAATATTCCCCCATATTATACAGACAAAAGAATTGGAAACATACACCATTTCCAATTGGAGTTAAACAGTCCATTCTGGTAACTACTCTAAGGCAGGCACATAAACCTGCCCATCATAACCACTTCTCCCAATAAGTGGCCCCAACTAATTATAAGAGAACATCTAAAAATAAGTCTCACTAAACACCATTGTAAAATCAATAGTCAAGCTGTTATTTAGATCCCCTTAATACTAGAGTTCTTAAAGCCCTTAGACATTTATCTGTTGCTGCTCAAGATCCTACCCTCTCATTACCAAATTTTGGGATTGATAGTTTTAATTATGAAGTTTCTCATCAGAGACTTCATCATGAAGGATTGCTTCATAAAAATTCGGTCAATTCAGATGAGATGCACGACAACCCTCTATGTGGCCCGGAGACCAAGGAGAAAGAAGATTTATCCCTTTCTATAATCCACCATAGTGATCCTCCCCATGATGGAATTCACTATGAAAGTACTCTCCGTAGTAGTATCCCTCATTATCAAAATGATTTCATAATTGAAAATGTAGCAACAATAAATCCCTCTTATCTTGAGGCACTTGCAAACACAAGGCTAGTCATGTCTGATGCCTTGTCATTTAGAGGTGAAGCACTTTCTCAGTCAGAAGAAATATTAAGGTAACATTCATTCTCTGAACCTCCCTTAGTTCATTTATATTATAATACAGAGCATCCACTTTGTTCAGACCAAGTGGAGAAACCTATAGTGAAAGATGATGAAGGCATGTTAAACATGAGGAAATTATTAGCTAAAGGAGAAATGCCAGTCATGTTTTGGACTTCAGCAAATTCTTAGTATGATGTTCTAGAATTGATGATAGAATATTGAATTCATGATATTCGTCTCATCATATGGAAAACTCTTCATCATTTTAAAACCAATGTATTACCATATGATGAACATCAAAATCATGTAAAGGTAATAGAAGGGTTGCAGCACCAAATTGACTTGGCATCTCTCTTAGTTTTCCAATATCCAATGGATGAAAAACAGCTGCTAACCCTTCAGTGTGCATGTCTCAATGCTCTAAAGAGACTACTCCAGTTAATTTCGGATTCCCCATCTACTGTTCACATCAGAGTATGGGATGCATAAGGAGCATTGCATTTCACTGCACTCCAAAATCAGAAAAGTCTTCCAAAATTGGTTTCATGTAATGTTATTACCCATGACTGGACCTAATCAATAGGTTTTGTATGTAATCAAATGTATGCTAAAGAATAGGCCTCAACCTGTTTTCTTTAGAATCAGGCCCAAAGAAAAGAAGTTATTGATCTACTTTTACATAAAGCATCTGAGAATCATGAATAGGCATCCGGGTTTAGAAGATGTCAGGTGTCAGAGGATGCTAATGTCTGAAATGACACAATGATCTTTTGAAATGGGTGATTTAAGTTATTATCGGATGGTGCACCCAACTAATTTCTGATCCAAAATCCAAAAAATCAGAAGAGCAGTTGCACAAATTTCATCTATAGCAGTTCAAGAGTCACCCCAGCCTTCTAGGCTAGGTTCTCATTTAATTCTACCTTAAAATTCATTAAAAAATGTTCAAAGATTTGAAGAAAAAGAATATGATCAACCCTATCTTGCAAGGATGGAGGCTTTTTAACATCTACAATCCCCTCCTCAACTGAAGTCAGTTTTCTCCCGATTAGGGAAGAAGTCCTAAGGAAGGCGTACAAAATAACTTTCCAAGGATTCTCTTCATGTTATTTTCTACTAAACAATTCTAGGGAATTCTTCATATAGGAGATATAAGTCTTGTGAAAGAAAAAAATGGAGACAATCTAGTAGAAAAACTGATATAATTCCATCAATGCATTATGAATTAGTGATTGTTATTAATAACATTGTAGAAGATCCTCCAAGAAACAAGTTCAGTTCAGGGGAATTATAAGATGAAGTTCTTGTCAATAATACAGTACATGCTGAGGAAAATCAAGAAGGTGTTTGTACTCGAAATCAGAGGATTACCCAGAATTTAGGTATGTCTTCAAATAACAAAATTCCCCCTCTCCGAATGTAATCTTACAAGGGGAAAGGAAAAAAGTCAGATCGCATCTCACTTTTCCACCGGAGAAGGTCAATATCTTTCAATCTAAGAGAGATTTTCACAGTAAGAAGAGGAAATGAGAGAGTTGAAAATAGTTAAAACAATGTTACTTGGAAGCATCATTTCTACTAGACATACTCCCCAGGAAAATCCTCAACTTGAAAATCCTATAGGACCTCCTCAGCAAAGGGGATTTTTAGTAACTACAAATGTGGATAAATAATTTCCTCCATTGGGTACACAATCAAGACATGATCGTATATATCCTGATAGACCTGTTCTTGTGGGTTATCCAAGGAAGATATCAGCACCAACATCAGTGGTCTTACCAGTAGTTGCACCAGCTCAAGCTCCAGTTGCTATACCTGCACAAAATCTAGCTCATCTGGATATTTTCCAAATGATTATAAAGACCAGATTTTTTCTAGTATACAAGTTTGAAATCTCAATCAATTATTGGGTGGGAAGATCTCTATCAAAAATTCCTTCTTCAATTTAGCTCAACACTACCAAAGACAACATTTTTTGATCTTACCAATTGTAAAAAATGGAGAATGATATATTTACACATTTAATTGCTCGATGGAAGGGATTAATATATTCCTTATGTTTAGCACTACCTCAAGAAGAATTTCTTCCAATCTATGTGGAAAATCTGTGTGATGAATTATGCACACCATTGATCCCCGTGAAATACACAGGAGGGTTTTGAGACCTTACTTCAATCGCTCAGTAGATAGAAGAATCTATTATATAAACTAAGGATAAAAATCATGTGATTACATTAGTTCCAGGAAGGAAAATAGGAAAGGTAGAAGCTCCTATAGTCACACTCAAATAGGAACTTGTACCTGCTTCTACTTCAAGAACCTGATCATACCAAAAGGATCCACCTCCTGAGTATCAATAGCAACAACCACCTCGTCAAGATGATCAATGGTATTAAAGCCGAAAATAGTTTGAGGAATTAAGGAATACAATTTATTCATTCAAGTACAAAGAAGTTCCCGTTTAATTCATCTCGGCTTAGAAAATAATTTGGTTCAGTTTCCAAGACCGAAGAAGTCAAATAAAGACAGAGATGAAGATTGTCTGAATTATTGTCCCTTTCATCAAATATTGGGACACCCCATTTAGGAGTGCTTTATTTTTGGAGAAATTCTTCAAAAGATGGTAGACTCTAGACAAGTGAAATTTAAAAGTTCATCAGGACAAGTAGAATGTGTTACTGCTACCAATCTAGAGGAAGATGAAGAATGAAAAGAAGATTATAGTAAAAGTGTGAAAAAATATGATGATTGGATGATCAAGAAAAAAATCAACCAGACTCATGCTATTTTATAAACATAGTTGAAACGATTAATTGTGCCTTCTACCATTTTTTTCACAATAAAAACATCTTCATCAAAAGGCTATTCCTCAAAGAAGCAATGTGATGATAAAAACAAAGAGAATTCAGAAGAAGACGAGCTATCGTCAGGGCCGAATATGTCCTTAACACTAGAAGATATTATTCAATATGATTCAAAACCACAGGCACCACCCTGCCAAACAACACAACCTGAAGTAACCTATCAGGCAGAATCCTCATAAGATAAAGAATTAATCTTTTGTTCTGTTAATTTTATCCATTTAATGGATCCTTATTCCAATGGTGATTCTGATATTAGTCAGCTAGAATTCCTTGTACCTAATTGGGGAACTAACGTAAGAGGCCGTGGTTGAGGATATAGGGGAAGAAATGGGAATTACAAGAACCACCTTTTTAACTCTACCCCTGCTCAAAGCATATATGTGGCAGAAACTCATGGAAGATCCCTTTTGTGAGCTCAACAAGAACAAATATTTTCTTCCATGAAAAACATGTTTAGTTCTGGAATAATTATTCTGAAATATTGATTAAAAGCCATATTTTATTCTTCTTAGAAGATGAATAGACTTAGCCAGTCTAATTTACCAAATCTAGCAGTATTTATATCTTCTGATTCAACACAAAGTACATCTACAACAGAAGCATCAACTTCCAATTCTCCTGAAAAACCACATCTCCATGCTGGGAAACACACACCTTTGGATCAAAATTATGATGTTTTGAATGAATTTGCCTAGGTACTGGCCATGTTGTCAATTATGGATTCTTGGAATCTATCAAAAGATCTTCAAGAGGCACTTCTTGATGCTTTGTCATGTCCTCAAGAGTTTGAAACTGATGTTGTTGCTGTTGAGGTTTATAGTATAGAAACTGATTCTGTAGAATTTCATGAAGTCATATCTTTCATGGATGAAGATGAAGACCATGTGGTACATGGGAATATCAGACCTTTTTATCTGTCTGGAAAGGTCAATGACATAGATATCTGACGACCCTTCATTGATAAGGGATCCAAGTTCAACCTTAGTTCTATTCGTACACCTCATTGATTGGGCATGACTGAATCTGATCTATTTGTTTTGACTTTAATTTTTCAAGGATATGAAAAGATTGATCAAGAACCTCTGGGTGAAATTACACTCAAAAATCAGTTTGGATATCTTGTTTCTAATTCAAGTTTCATGATTGTTCGTCAGGGCACAGCCTTAAATATTCTTCTTGGTAGGCCTTGGTTGCATCAACGTACAACCATACCTTCATCATACCATCAATGTCTAAAATAATATTTCAATGGTCAAACTGGGACACTATATGGTGACAAGGCTCCATTAAAAACATGTGAATCTCAATACATTGAGGAAGAGATTTATCAAACAAAAGGAATAATGCCCATGACCAATAAGATAGCCATAGTGAATGCTCCAAATGGATTGGAAAAGATCCCAGCAAATCCATTCATGCATTTGAGTACATATTATGTGTTACCCATCAGTAAAATTGAAAGGGTAGAACCAAATCGATACACTCATATAGTAATTCCCATAATTTCAATTTTAGTGAGTGTTCTTGATAACATGGGAGATATTAATGATACACCAAGTGATGATGGAAGCTTGAATGGAGATATTTTCATTTCATCTGCTGCACTACAACGAGCCTCTACTTCGTTAATCAGAATATATGAAATTGTAGCAATGTTAGAGGAATCAAAAGTTGTTGATTCTCAATCCATCAATCCCTCTTTACCATAGGAAGACCCTTCTTCATCTGTAGGGTCAGATATGGTGGCTTCTTCTTCGGGATGTTCAAATACTGAATCCTACCTTAACTCTGGGAGTATTTCCTTATCATCAACTATGCAAGTGGAAACAAAAGAGGTAACACATAAAGAGGAAGCAGAAGAAGATCTCAGGGATGCTCCTCTATGATTTGAATAAGGTGTCTATACCAACATGGATTAACTCAGATAAATAAATCTGGGAATAGATGAATATCCATGCAAAACTCTAATTAGTGTGGTCATGACCTATGAAGAGAAAGAGGTGTATTCTTCCTTTCTAAAACAACATCGAGATATATTTTCTTGGAATTATATGGAGATTATATGTCTTAATCCTGATGTAGCCACCCATCATTTGGGTTTTCCAAAGGAACATCATGGATTCAAGAAATCACCAAGAAGGACACACCCAACTCATGCCTCTAAAATTGAAGTTGAAGTTGATAAACATATAAAGGATAACTTTTTCGAGGAAGTTATGTATCCCAAATGGATAGCCAATATTGTCCCAGTGAAGAAGAATAATGTTCAAATTAGAGTCTGTATTGATTTTAGAGATCTTAACCAGCACTGTCCTAATGTGGATTTTCCAGTCCTGATTACAGAACTTCTAATTAATGCAATGACTGGCTATAAAGCACTTTCATTTATGGATGGATACTCTGGGTATAATGAAATTCATATGGCCCCAGAGGATGAAAAATCGACAACCAATGGAGCCCCTCAAGGTGTGTTTTTCTATTGTTAAATTCCCTTTGGCTTAAAGAATGAAGGCGCAACATACCAACGTGCCATACACCATATCTTCAAAACCTTCTTAGGGAAATCGGTTGAATGTTATACGGATGATTTGGTATTCAAATCCAGACAACGTTCCAATCATTTTTCTAATTTGGAAACCATATTCAATAATCATCGAGAACACAGTTTGAAGATGAACCCCTTGAAATGTGCTTTCAGGGAAACCTCAGGAAAGTTTCGTGGCTTCGTTATACGCCATCATGGTATCGAACTTGATCCTGCGAATAAAAAATCAATCCTTTTTATGTCAACTCCTAGAAATTTGAAATAATTAAGACGACTTTAAGGAAACTTGGCCTATATTCAGCGCATTGTCACCAATTTGGAGGGGAAAGTGTTTACCCTTCACCAAATTAATGAAGAAGGGAGTTACCTACCAATGGACTGAAGAGTGCCAAGAAGCATTGGATACCCACAAGAAATATCTCTTGAGCCCACCAATATTGATGCCTCATGTTGAAGGAAGACCACTCATTATCTATGTGACAACATTAGAGCAGTCACTAGGTGCCTTTCTCACCCAAAAGAATGATTATGGGGATGAAAATATCCTTTATTAACTCAGTCACACTATGGTTGTTTCAATAACTCGTTATTCAAATATTGATAAGTGCTTCTTGGAATTAATAATTACAGTTCATAAATTGAGACACTACCTGCAACATCATGAGGTCCAATTGGAATCTCTTAATAACCTGCTCAAATTTATCCTCAGCCGTCTTATGCTTATAGGGTGTTTAGCACGGTGGGTGGTTATTTAGTAATAGTTTGATATCCAGTTTATGCCTCAAAAGGCAATAAAGGGCCAAGCTCTGGAACATTTCCATGTTGAGCACCTGTCTGTGAAAGATACAATGTTTAATACTGAACTTCCTGATGAAGTGGCCTTCTCTATTCATGATAATTCCCAAACATGGAAAATTAATTTTGATGGTGCTTCCAGATGTCCAACAGGAAAAATACTGGAAACCCCTAAACATCACAAGTTTGGATTACGAATTGTCCTCATTTCCCCAGAAAAGGCAGTATTACCTTATTCTTTTCTATTATTTGAAGGCGGTACCAATAATGAAGCAGAATACTAGGCTCTCATCGTAGGTTTGGAATTGGCCCTTCATGTGAAAATTGATTATTTAAAGGTAAAAGGTGATTCAGAATTGGTAATCAAACAAATAAATGGGGAATATTCTATCAAAAAAGAAGACTTAATCCCTTTGTGTGATTACATTAGAGAGTTAATGGATGAATTTCCCTCAGAGCAGACATTTTCATATGTCCCACGATCACAAAATTCCCAAGAAGATTCACTGGCTAATGCAGCTATAACCATGAAATATCCAAATCGGGATGAAACAATTATCAGCATAACCCATCGTCGTGTGGTATTACCTATTTTTTCAAACCAAAATGGAGAAAATCAATGCAATTTTCCCTATTTCTAAACCACATTGTCATACTATGGAATGTAGAACATACATCATGGAATATCATTATAATGGGGTACTACCACCAAATAGGGCTGAGAAAGAGCAGATCCGGTGACGAGCGGCCAATTTTACTGTTTATGATAGTCCATATAACTAAAAGATTCCTTACAAGAGAGGCTTTGATGGAATTCTATTCAAAAGTATAGATAGAGAAGAGACTTCAACTTTCATGAAATAAGTACATTCAGGAGCTTGTGGTGCCCACCAATCTTGGCACAAACTCTCCGATCAGATCTGAAGGCCTGGATACTTTTGGCCTTCAATAATGCAGGATTGTACGGATTTCACTAAAAAATGTCATCCTTATCAAGTTCCTGAAAACTTCATTCATCAATACCCAGATTTTTACATACAACTATATAATCATGGTTGTTTTCCACATGGATAATGGATGTAGTAGGGCCTTAACCTCCAGCCACAACTAAATAGTTCAAGTAGATTCTCACTGTTACTAACTTCATCTCTAAATGGGCTGAGGAAATACCTCTCAAGGAAGTTGGAGCCAAAATCATCGTTATTCTTTTCAAAACTAATATCATCAACAGATTTGGCATCCCTCATACTATGTTGATGGATATTGGTACCAATTTTTGTTCTGATGAAGTAAAAATGTTATATCAAGAACATAATATCAAGTCTAACCGCTCATCTCGCTATGATGCAGTGGCTAATGGACAGATAGAGGCTTTCAACAAGAATCTATCAAATATACTCTAGAATATGTAGATAAAGATAATAAATCACAGCCAGATAAAATTTGGAATGCTTTGTGGGATTATCATACAACTACCCATACTACTACCCAAGAAACTCCTTATTCATTGGTATATGGAACTGAAGCAGTTTTTCCAATTGAAATACAATTTCCTTCACTTAGAGTTACAATATATGATCAGTTGTCTATAGATGAAAGATCTAAATAATAGTTCAATGAGTTGGAATGATTAGATTAGAAAAGATTGCATACTTTGCATCATCTAGAAATATATCTGAACAAAATATCATGATATTTTAATAATAAAGTTTTCCTTCATTCATTCCTTCAAGGAGAATTGGTATTGGTCCTTAGAAATCTAATGATACAAAGAAAGAAACCTCCAAAAAATGAACCACAATAGTGAGGACCTTATTCCATACCTATGGACTATTCAAATGGATATTTTGCTTTAATCTCAATGGATTAAGATCTTATTACATCTCCAACTAATGAATTATTTTTGAATAAATACAATGTGTAATTACCACCTTCGTCCCCACTGCAAGACTTTAAATTGATCATTACAATTTCCTTGTTGCAAGACATAAAACTGAACAACCCCCATGTCCTAGATGAAAGTCATTAAACTACATAAAAATTATAAGCATCCATGATACCTGAAGTTAAAGTGTGTATCATCTTCATCCTTATTGTATGACATTAAACTTAATGATATCATTTGTACAACTAATGTTTTCATTATTTGTCATTAGAAGCTTCCATAAGAAAACTTCATTGACATCATCACTACTCCTTAGTAATACATGAGTCCCACTCATTCCTATATAAGAGTCAGATCTATATAGATACCATCGTTTCATGAACTATGTATGGATTGATTCTCATTTTTCAATGGGATACGTAGAGACGCCTGAATCTCCAATTTTGGGCCAAGCCACAATCCCAAAATCTTCATATTTTCTTTTTTATCTTCATGTATATGAATCAGATCTATATAAAGCATTTCCTTATAACATATGATTTGGTCCTTATACCATTTTATATTTTTTAGGATTTACCGTTCTCTTAAAATGTGTTAAAAAACCCCCCATTCTTCATGTAAAACTCTATTAGCATGAGGAATAATTGTTTCAGGAACTACGTATGACTTGATTCTCATTTTTTAATGAGATACATAGAGATTCCTAGATATCTAATCTTGGGCCTAGCGACACGAAAACCTACCCATTATTTATATATATATAAATCAAATCTGCATAGGGAATGTTTTAAGAACTATGTATGACTTGATTCATTCCCCCAATAAGACATATAATGACACTTGGGTTTTATCCCTTAATCCAGTTAAAATATGTCTTTCCTTTCATATCGTTTAATTTCCATCCTTACCTCAACATGTTAAACTGCATGGATATATAATTCCCCTATTCTTCATTTTCATCACCTTTGCATTATAAAAGAAACCCTAACTGGTCCTTGTTTCTCGCACTAAGCATACCTCACGTGGGCTTAGAAATTGTCTAAATGGATTCTTTATATAAGGTGTTTTAATTTCATATGGGGTTAATAAAGTCCTCACTACATGAATTAAAACTACATAGTACAATTTCATCACGACATGACTTAAAATTTCACGGTACAATGTCTCACCACCTCACGTAAAACTACACAGTACAATATCCACACTGCATGACTTAAAACTGCATAGTACAATGTCCACACTGCATGACTAAAAACTACACGGTACAATGTCCTCACTCCATGACTTAAAACTACACAGTACAATGTCCGCACTACATGACTTAAAAATGTATAGTACAATGTCCCCACTACATGACTTAAAATTGTACATTATTATATTCATTCAAAGGAATCAAATAAAGTCTCCATTTTACATATGATTCATATCTATGTAAAGGACATCAAACTCATGGTCAATATTGATTCAAATATTTCTCATAAACATTGCACATAAAGCCTCATCCACTTTTCACACTCTTAATCTTGAATATTTATATATTCTCAAAATCTTCCTTACGGTTTCTGGTGATGGAGTTTCTAATATTTAATACATATTTTTCTTGACAATGCATCATGTTCCCTTAAGTGGCCTTGCATAAGTTGCCTATATAACTGTAATGTCATCCAAAATATGTCATTATTTGGATATGAAACATATTCTCAGTTGGATATGCATAATACAGCCCCCATAACTGGTTTTTTCATGTTATTATAACTTCGTTCTTAGTTATAGTATCGTTTCCCCATTAATCTTTGATGACAATATACATGAATCTGTATTTTAAAATAGTCATTCAAGTATATTTGTCCCATTATCTTTCCAAAAATCTGAAAATCTTTTAGATTTTGTTTTACACATTTCCCTCACCATGTGTTTGATGAACAATGAAATAACCTTGAAATCTCTTGGCCACATGTTATATATATTGTTTCTATTTCTGGTCCCAGTTGTATGACCTAAAACTAAAGACACCATATCTTCTACATTTGGGTTAGACTTTCGTAAAAGTCTTATTCCTCCGATTATCTGGATATCTTGATTAGAAATACCCTTCCCATATTCATGTACCTTCCTCCATAAAACAAACTCTATGCTTCGAAAAATCTGAATCTCTATAAACATTCTTCAACTTTTAGCAATATAACATCAAACTTCAGAGACCTCTTTTTCCCGACTATATAACATGTGCCCTTAGGTGTCTGTGCATAAGTTTCCTACATAACAGGCATGTCAGTCAAAAGATGCCATTATTTGGCTATGTAGAATATGACTCAGTTGTCCCTACAAAATATATCCCCCATAACGGGTTTTTCAAGTAATGGTAACTTCATTATTAGAAAAGACCACCTCTAATACTTTTACCCATTTTCCTATATCATTCCTAGGTTCCATAAATTCCTAAATCACTGTTTATAGTTTTCCCTTACATACTTGAATATGATAGTATGTTTCCAAACAAATTATCAAGAAATTGGGAGAGTTTTATCATACCTTTGGATCGAGCTAAAGACTTTAAATTAAATCCACATAATGTCCTCACTGCATGACTTAAAATACACCATACAATGTCTTCACTGCATGACTTAAAATTGAAAACCACAATGTCCACACTGTATGACATAAAAATGCATAGTACTATATCAAAAATCTCCCCTTTTCTGATAAATTTTTAACCATTACTCACACACGAAATTTTTATAAAAATTGGTTTCTTATTCATGACTTATGTTGGTCTAAAATATCATTTTTAATTATTAAAATTCATTTCCTTGGAAAAATCACCTAATATGGTCTTAAGTCGATAAAATTTTATTTTCCCCAATCTATCAGTAGAAAATGTTAAATTCCTAAAGATCTCTTTTGCTTGAATTTGTAGCATGTGACCTTAGGCAGCCTTGCATATGTTGCCTACATAGCAGGATTTTCAGTCAAAAGATACCATTATTTGGCTATGCAGTATATGCACCATTTTTCCCTGCATAACACAACCCCCATAATGTGTTTGTAAAATAATGTTAACTTCATTCCTGGAAAAGATACCCCTTATGTTGATACAGGTTTTTAGATTTGTTGACCATAAATTTATGACTCAAGATTCCCCTTGGAAATGTTTAATGAATATTAAAGCAATTCATAGCCACTAATTATTGTTTGGAATCTAATTCCAAATTTATGGTCAAAGATAGTCAACCATAAATACTAACCCTTTATAGTCCAACATGCATGACTCTAAACTGCCAGTAATAAAATACTCGATACTCATTAAATTGAGAACCTGCAAAGGGAACTCTAAAAAATATTCGAGTCCCAACTCACTAAACATATATCTTTGTATGATTAAGATAATATTGAGCAATAAAAAAATAGGTCAAAAGATACAAAATTTGTGGGGTTATCTATATAACCCTAAAAAGTCAAATTATTCTCATTAAATCTCTCGGATTAATAAGAAAATTTTGACCACTTCATTCGTATTGTTAAAATAATGACTGTTTAACATAAAATAATCATTATAATCATTTACCATTAATATTACAATATTGAAAAACAGGAATGAATATTTGTTATTATTGAGAATAAATTTTTTTTCATTCATATAAAAATAGGGGGCCATCCATCAAATGGAGCCTCTCTATCATGTCTTGGAATAAACACTCAACATGACTTCTCATTTATTGGACCGCTTCATAAGCTCTATCAACTACCTGTTGAAGTTGAGATATGTGAGAATCTCCAGCCTCCACTGCTAGACGAAGTGATTCCTAAGAAGTTGAAATTCCAGTAATCCTCTCTAATTGGGTTTCTCCAATTCTCTAACACAACTGCTCAAGCTTGTTATGAACAACATCCCGTTGCTATTGAAGATATAACTACTCCTTCATGGCTTCTTTGATTTGTTGGATAATCTGGAGTGATTTCTTATTATGATTTTCCTCCGCCTCAATTACTAACGTTTGAAATCCCTCAATATTGATGCATCGTTTAGCCTCTTCAAAATCTTATCACATCTTATAATCCTACCCTCATTGGCGAATAGTCTCTTTCATGGCATTGTAGACTGGCTGATAATTAAATCCATCAAATCCCAATACGTATAATAATGATGAGAATTTTGAAAAATGGGACAACAACTCATCTTAAGTCTTTTTTGAAATTATGCTCTAGATATGGCTCCATGTATTCTTATGTTCCATATTGAGAGAATATTGCACCTATAAGTCTGAATCTGAGTCACTACCATGAGGTAAAATGTACACTGGAAATAGGTCTCTTAAAGAGTTTCCTAGTTCTTCTTATCTTCTGATAGTATAAGTTTCAACTTCTGATCTAGAAACTGATAATCCTAAATTATAAAATCAAGTTCATTATTAGTTTCAAATGGAGTAAAAAAATATGATTCAAAAAACTAATTATATTTACCCAATAATAAGTCAGCTACTTGATTGGATTCATTCCCTGTATTCTTAGCTTCAGTGTTTTGAGAAGATGTTTCTTGAGAGGGGGAACTTCCTTGAATTTTCTCAGTTATGAAATTTGAAATAAATAGAACATATCTTGATTAAGGATCTTATTTAGGTATTTATCCAGCCCCAGCAGATGTATAAATTGGAACACCCTATTGTAGAAAAGCATTTGCAACATTTTCTGTAGATATAGCTGCATAAGGTGAACTTTGATGTAAATAATCAAGTTGAAGATAAAGTATGTATATAAAATAAAACAATAGTGACTTACGTCCTTTAAATTTTTCATGAAAATCTCCAGACTCCTTTATGGAACATGGAATATCAATATTTGGATTAAGGGTGTCCATCATTTCAATGTATACAGCCGGAAAGTTTACAGAATCCTCACTATTTAAGGTATCCAACAAACATTGGTTGATGCCTAAATTGGCTCTGCTAACATTTTTTTCCATTTTCTCTTCAATTAGTATGCCATCATCAGGTCTTTATAGGTTTGGTTTAACATCAACATTTGTCTTATATTTCCCTGGATCTTCATTCCTTTCTTCTGAAGCAATAGGAATATAAGTGTTGATTACTTCAGGATCCTTTGACAAAAGAAACTGATGAATGTATTTAATCTTTCCATGAATTTTGTTTCTCTCAAAATAGACAAAGTAGTTATAGCTTAATATTTTGATGATTTATCTACTAAAATTGCATATTTTTTAGCATGAACCTTGGATTCCCCTAGGGCTTCTTTTTCTGGTCTTGAGGAATCAGCTCTTAATCCCTTGAGAGTGGAGAGAGATATAGATCCTACAAGAGGATAAAATGTGGTTACATGAATATATTGAGAAAGTTTTATGCCCTAAGGATCTCATAAATACTTACTCCTTAAATGAACACTTCAAATAAATCTCATTGCTCTCTTGATTTTTGTGTTCAAAAGCTTGGGGAGAGATTGAAACACTCCACTTAGCTAGAGAAACTTGATGTAATTGTTGAGGATTATTAGTTGCCATTACCCCTGTCCTGATTATTGCTCCTAGAGAAAGTCCTGGCGACCTGGGAGGATCATTTGTTACATCGTTAGGTGAGCCTATAGGAGCATACTGAGGTGATTCAGGAATTGGTCTAGATCTTCCTTCTCTACATTCATGCTGCACAAATATATGTTTTCATCAAGATTAATTATGATAAATGGTAAATCTGAGTTGAGACATAATAAAAATGGAAATACATTCTCAGTATTCACATAAATATCCCACTCCGCCTCAGAGTTTATAATTACCCCTTCACAGGCTCCTAAGTCCAACATAGAAGATACTCATTTAGAGGATGGGATTTTTTCATCAGTTGCATATATACAAGCCTCCAACTCCTCAATATACTTCTATTCTTCATCCAGGTTATTTTCCAGATTGCGATCAGAAGGTTCCTTGATGTCACCAATATCTCACATTCGAATTCCATGCTAGAGAAATTCCCAGGAATCCCTAATATCATAGTTTACACTCTCCCAATGATGAATGGATGAAGTTAGCACATAATTAAATCTTGTTACGTTTTACTGTGGAGGAGATTCACCACCTTATTATTGGAGAACTTCTTCAGGCCTACATTCTTCAAAAAGTTCAACAGATGGAATAGGAATATCTATTTGATGGTGGCGACAGGATCACCTTGGTGTTGGAGGTTTTTCTTCTCTATATCTGGTCATCCTAGTATATTTCCTATGAAGACGTTTTGAGGGCTCTGAAACCTCTGAAACTTCAGTATCATCTCTGGAATTGGACTTCATACCATGATTTCTACGTGAAAAAATCATTGTGTCCACCACTTGATATATTTCTTTCATCAAATCCCCTTGAGGATATGAAGAGGCCCATGATTTTTCATTCCTAGCTTCCAATACAATCGATACATCTGATGGAGGTAGCATAATTAACAGTTTGGATACCTCTAAAGCTGTTAGGATCCATAACTATCGCGCTACCATTGGGTGTTTCTCCTGTCTGACATACGTAGGTTGAAAAGTATTTGATTGTTGAAAGAAGATTAATTGATAAATAAACCTATAGGGAACATAATCCTCGTAGATAATTTCACCATCAATCCTGGTTGACAATACACCATCCCTGAATTCCATCATATAAGATCTCAGCTCATAATTCTTTTCTTTAACATCATCAATAAATGTTCCAACTGGTGGGTTACCAAAAGGAAAGAATCTGAATTATAATAATATATTCAATACCTTCAGAATCTCATAAGGTCTCAAGTTTAAAGGCATAATACTAGAAACGTTCTATAAAAATTGGGTGAATCGACCATTGGGAACTCTTATTTAATGCAACCCTGAGTATGAAAAAAATGTGCTATAATCCAGCCCCACAACACCTGTAATGGCCCTGAAATACAAAATTGAGCCTTCCCATTGTACAAATGCAACATGAGATAGTAAATTATTTCAAATATAGGGGTTTCTATCCCAATAAATATCCCCTCTACCAATTTGGCTACAATGATGAATTTCCCTGATCTTACACCACCTTCGGATTCACAGATTGGAAGGAAATAAAGAATTATCCACATGTAAAAGAAGTAAACTAAGCATACTTTTGCATCAATATCAAGTTTGAATTTATATCCCCAGTGCTTATAATTGCCTCTTTCTAGCATATGCCAATATGTGCCTGAACTACCATAGTTATCTACAGAAGGACAGACAGTAGGATGTACACAGGTTGGACCTTCCTCTGTTGTTGGTTCTAAGAAGGCTTCTATCCACACTCTAGCATGAATATCTTTCTTTTCATTAGGTAAATTCTTCACTATATTAAGTAATTAATGATCTAGTGGTGGTGTTCTAGATGCATTACCCCAAGTTGTAGTAGGTGGAATGAATTCATCATACATTTCCCAATGAATGGGAACTCTAGATTTTTTGTAAATGTCCTAGAGACTAAATCCAACTTCACCATGCGTCAAATGAAAGGAATTTGTTTATGGACTCCATCGACTCAGTAATTTTGGAATGAATTAATTTTTATAAACATAAGTTTTCCCCATCTAGAAAACTTTTTATATATGAACGTCTGATAACTCTTTTATAAATTCTGCACAAGTCTAACGTACCCAGAATGCCCACATCCACTCGGGTATTACACCCCCTCAAGAACGAAGGTCACAATCTCATTCCCAACAATTAAATTGATCTGTTTAAGAAGCCCAAAATGTGGAATCATAACAATGTTGTCTTAGATCTAAAACATGATCTTTCATAATGGGAGTACAACCACAGTGATGAAGGATGCAGCTAATAGGGACTGTTTCTTCTTGTATTGGAACCCCCTTGCACTAATATTCATGCAGTTACAGTTGGAGTATTTAATAATACAATTCCTTGGAAAGTAATTATTAATAGATGGAAAATGGGCATCTTGCAAAATCCCATGCCCGTATAAGGGTAAATAAGGACTTTGTGCATAGTCATGTTGGTACGGAATTATAACCTTCCATAGCCCAGGAAGAATACTCTCAAAAATGTCATAATAGTCTGGTCCGATGATCTTCTTCATTTCATTTTGAAGACCCTTAGATTCTTCAGTACGAGTCATCAAATGAGTCATTATTTCATGAAAAAGAATTACCAAACATCTAGGTTAGAATTTTAAATAGGAAATAAATTTTTTTGAAAAGGACACTGTTCGCGTAGGTCCTTCGATGAGGCCTATCGCATAGGTCCTTCGACAAGGCCTGTCACATAGGTCATTCGATGAGCTTCGTTGTGTAGGTCCTTATCCAAGTATCCTAGTGAAAACCCATCGATTGAGTCCTTTTGTGTAGCTCCATCACGTAATTAATTTTACCTTGAAAAAGTTTTAATGAAATTATGCAAGAGCTCAACGCAATATGATTTGCGCGAATGAGCTACACAATGAGAGCTACAAAATTTTGGAGAAAGAACAGATGAAGAAAAAAATCATGAAGGGTGAGGCCTCTTTATAGGAAATTGAATACCTACATGTCCGGACTGTGTGCAACCCCTTCACACCATACCTCCCAGAAGCCGCTGCGTAGTAAACACGCACTGTTCGACAACATTAACCTCAGGACTAGACCATCTTTGTATGTTTCAGATCTAATTCTGAGGAGGGGATTTTGTTGACACTACTTGAGAAATTAACCAATATGACTATGAAGATAACTCTATATCATTCAAATCCTCAAGAAAGGTTCGAAATTTAAAAAGAAAAATCAAACAATACTCCCCAAAAGAGCTTCGCGACGGTGTAGCTTCATGGATATATGTGGAAGACCTGTGCAGTTGTACTGCATGGATGACCTATGCGGATGACCTCCATGGTGGATCCACACACCAAACATGTCCACAGATGATTGTACAAGCCCGCCATGGAGCACCTGTGTGGCGGGGCTGCGTGATATACCTGCACGACAGATCCCTGTGTCAGACCTCTATACTAGAAGATGTTTGGGGCACCTTTACAGAATACCTCTGCAGCGATGCTGCGCGAAATACCTGAATGGGAAGCATCTCTTCGACCAATCCCATTCGGGCCTATAAATATAGCCCTTGGGCTCACCATTTCAAGACTAAAAAAAGAAAAATACACTCTGAAGCTCCCATTTCATAGCTCTTTCACCTAGATCCCTAAAATTGTCTGAGGTAGCTCTCTAAACCACGAGAGATGACATAATTAAATTAGATAGGAATGTTTTGAATTTCTTCACATTCTTCAGTCATCATCCACACCTGCTCTTTGTATATACACGCCGCACCTGCGCAGTATACCAGCGCACCATACCTCCTTGATATACCTACCCGTTACATCTACGCAGGGTACCTACGTGGCATACTTGTGTGAGGGACCTACGTGACCAAATAAATGACCATTTTAAAAGACATTCATGGCAGGGTATTTTTCTCCTTGGTACCCTTATCTAAAAGGGGTTAAGTTGAAGCCTTCACCAAAACCTCCTAACTTCTCAAACCTTTGGGAATGAAACATCAGCGTGTCTCCTATTTGGGTTTGTATTTCCACAGTCAGTGGTTTATCACATTTGTTTCATTATGGGTTTGTGGTTTATGGGATGTTTGTGGGGTTTTATATCTATAGTCACATAGAATTTTCTCCCAAAAACAGTGTTGGGAAGTTCTCGGTTTGGATGAGGGTTGGATCCTTGGCCTCTCATTTCACAAAGAGATGACTCGGGATCTCAAGGTTCTGGTAGGAAAGGTATGGTTCACCTATTTCTTTTCCACAAGAGCATAAGAGAAGTATCCCTCCTTTACTAGGAACAATTTCAGGGCAGCCATCCTGGTATACGCCCCTCACCTTCACCCCTTCCGCCTTACATTGGACCCTTGTCCAATGTAAATAGAACATAGGGATGTTTCGTCGCCTCACACTTTTCCATGGTCAACACGCCCTCTTCCATCAGTATGGATGAAAAATTTAAATGTGTGAAGTGTCATTATTTAATCTTTCACATCCTCTTGTTTCGCACACCGAGCATGACTCACATGGGCTTAAAGATACGCGATGGTTGCAACATGTGAAAAAACACACAAAAGATGGAACTACAAGAACACTAATTCTAGTTCAAACCAGGATATGTAGGAATCTCTTTTAGAGCCCGAGATCACCGGATATCCTCCTTAGGAATCCAACCCTAATTCCGCCAATTTGGGAATCCTCCTTAGGAAATAATCCAAAAATTCAATTCTCAAATCATCAAGGCATACATTTCATGAAGTAAGCCCAAAATCATCTATCTCAGAGGACCATAATCTTCTATGAGACTTATCAAACTATGTGGGCTTTGATTCCCATCCATATGGGATATGGAGGAATCCTTCTTGAGGTTCAAACCCAACACTTTATATGAACCCTATTCTCTTTGGGCCGTATTCACAACATGGTATGATCTTACTTGGAAACCCATATCCCTTCCAAGTTCCTTGGGTTGCTTCAGCTTAAGTCCCACACTAATTTTCAATTAAGCACCTTCCACTTAGAGGTCCTTATCAAATGACCTTAAAATTTTGATGTGTTCTATTAAGCGGCACCAAACTATGAGGGTTCTGATTCCATTCACAATGATATGTAGGTAGCCTATTTTATGGGAAAGTTCCAATGATCAAAAGAAACTTTCATCTACCACGATGATAATAAATTTCAGAGTGCCCCATCGAGTGGCTTAAAACCAGTATCATCACAACGATGAGGAAAATAATCTATATTCAGTATATTAAAGGATACCATTGATGGAAAACCTCAAATATATACAAATATTTCCATTAATGAAGAATCTTCAATACATACTGAGGAGTCTAAATATTTACTCACGTTAATAAATGATTATAAATTCCAAGGGATACTTATGATATACTTGACGAATTAATAAGGATTCATGAAAATATTTTATTTTTACAAAGAGAGAACTAGAGTAGACAATAATTCCCCCCAAAGGGTGTGATGAGTCCAACCTCCCATCCTCTCGACCAATGTACGTTCTTAAGTATCATAAAGTTCAAAACATAACTAACGCCTGCATTTTGAAAGCAGGTCCTCTTTGGATAAAGAACTATTGGATGATTCTGGTTCCATGAATAAATCCAATGGAAACCGCCTGGGAACAGTGATTCTTAAATCTAGAACACACATTTCAAGGAACTAATAAACACCCTAATACCCCTCAAAGTCTCCAAACCCCCTAAAAACCCTAGAAACATAGGGATACTAAGAAATCCATAAAATATGTTAAAACAGAAAATCCTTAAAATGAATATGAAAACCATAAAAACCCTAAAAACCCCTGAAAAATATAAAAACCCTAAAAACCCACTTAAAACTCTAAAAACCCTTAAAAAAAATAAAAAATTAAAGAACAATAAAAAATATTAAGAACTAAAAAAATCCTAAAAACATAAAAAAACATAAAAAACCAAAAAATACTGAAAACCCTAAAAACAATGAAAACCCTAAAAACCCTCAAATTCCCAAAAACCCCAAAAACCCCTAAAAACATGAAAATTATAAAAAATTCCCTAAAAATAATTGAAAAAATAAAAAACCCTAAAAATCCCCAAAAAACCCATTAAAACCATAATGACCCCAAAAAACCAAAAAACCCCCAAAGAACCATAAAACCCCTAAAACAGCTAAAAATATAAAAAAACCTAAAACTGGAGAGATATTAAAAACTTTAAAAAAACATAAAATAATAAAAAACTAAAAAAATTCCCTAACAACCTAAAAAAACAATAACATCCATAAAAACCCTAAAATCCAAAAAAAACCAAAAAATCTTAAAAACCATAAAAACCATAAAAATTATAAAAAATATTAAAACTGCAAAAAGACATAAAAAACCCTAAAACCAATGAAAATCACAAATCCCCTAAAAACCATTTAATCCCCCAAAAACCCATAAAATAACTAAAACCACTAAAAACTCTTAAAACCCTTAAAAACTATAAAAACATTAAAAACATAAAAATCCATAAAATAATAAATAATAAAAAACAAAAAATCCCTAAAAACAATAAAATCCCTAAAAAACATTGAAACCCCTAAGAACCCAAAGAACCCTAAAAATCCCTAAAAATCCAAAAAACCCCCCAAAACCATAAAAAATATATATAAATCCATGAGACCATATGAATCCATAAAATTAATGAAAATCCTATGAAAAAAATAAGATACCTAAAAACCATGAAAAACCTAAAACCCTATAAAAACCATAAAATCCCAAAAAATTTTAAAAACCCCTTAAACCCCTAAAAACTATTAAAACTATTAAAACATTATATGCCCTGAAAACTCAAAAAAAATCCTAAAAATCAACAAAACCTAAACCCCAAAAAAACCGTGAAAAAACCCTAAAACCCCTAAAAATTCCATAAACATCATTGAAAACTTAAAAAACCCTAAAACCCCTAAAAACACCTAAAAACCATAAAACCCCTAAAAACAACCAAAAACTCTAAAACCTACTAAAACTCTTAAAAAACTAGAAAACTATAAAACATATTAAAAACCTAAAAAAATCAAAAAAACTCTAATAACCCAAAACAACAATAAAAACCCAAAAAAAATACAATAAATAATACCAACCCTACAAACACTAAAATTCCAAAAAAATTGATAAAACCCCTAAGAACACTAAAAACCCATAAAAATATTAAAATTCCAAGAAAATGTAAAAATCCCTAAATAAAATATTAAGGATGATACAGTTTTACATATATATTCTTTGTAATCCTTCTTAGATTTTTATCTACTTGGGTTTGAATTAATTATGGATTTACATGCTAGTGATAGCACTTTTAGTGAACCTTTTTATAAATTTTGACCGAGACTTAGTTGGGAAAATGTCTATTTACATGATATATTCTTATTTCAAATTGGTAATATTTCCATTACCAATTTCTCTATCCATTTAATTTTACTAACTGATACAATTTATAGTAGGATAATTAGAAATTTTGGTTTCACAAAAACATTAAGTGTTCTTAAGAATAATTTTTAATGGGCTAAGATGTTTCGAGATGTTAATTTTTTTTGGGAAATTGCTTTGTCTACCACAAATCCAAATCTCAACTAAACACACAGAGATTATATGTCCCTCTACCAATCCCAAAAACCCCTTGGGAGGATAAATCAATGGAATTTATAATGGGGTTACCATGGAACAAGTGGGGGATAAATTCAATTTTTGTTATGGTGGATCATTTTTCCAAAATGAATGTTTTTATTCCTTGTCATAGAATAGGTGATAATAATTACATTGCATTTATTTTATTTCAATAATTAGTTGAAATACATGGAATTCCTATGATGATTATGTTAAATAGAGTCGTAAAATTCCTCAGTTAATTTTAGAATACCTCATGGAGATTACTGAGTACAAAGTTACTATTCAACACTAATTTCCATTTGTAAAATGATGGGAAAATAGAGGTGGTAAATCATCCACTATCATAAATTTTACTAATTTTTTTAGGAATAATCTCAAGAATTGGGAGGAGTTCCTAGAACATGTGGAATTATCATATAACTGGGCTGATAATTCCACTACTCAAAATTATCAATATAAAATTGCATATATAAATGACCCAATTTCCCCTATTGGTCTAGTCCCTTTTCCTATGAAAGAATCAACTAATATGTATGCGAAAGGGAATTTATAATTCATCAATAATCTTCATGAAAATGAGAGGAAAAATATATTGTGATGGACTTACAAATAATATCATCATTTAAAAAAGGTTCATAATAAATTTTTGTTCGAGCCTAGTAGACTATTCTAGATATATATACAGGAGGATAGATTTCCCGACAAGCATAAAAGAAAACTCATGTCATCAGAAGATAGACTTTTATGAGTGCTCAAGAAGATTAAAAATAATTATTACAAGATATAATTTTCAGGTGAGTATGGTGTAAGATCCACATTCAATGTTTCTAATATTTCTCCTTTTTTGGTGTAGAGGATAATATGTCAAGGATGAATATGTTTCCTGAGGGGTATGATCATGAGAACCCTATCAAATACCCCATGTCAAATATCAAAGTGGGGGATTTTGACTTTCAATGCCCAAATACATGAGGAAAATTAAAGAGGTTGAATTCTACAATGGGTGCCCATATCGCTTCAATAAAGTTCCAATGGATATAACATTGCATGGATGGAGAAAATGGGATTATTATCTCACTTATTCATACCCAAAGATGATGTTTTAAGCTATCCCAAAAGTTTTAACTGATTTGGATGCCTTTAACACATGGAGATTTTAGAATGGAATCTTTGGACTCTAAAGTCAAATCTTGTGGGCTAGGTACTCAAAGTCAAATATGGAAGTTTATGGGTGGAAATAAACGTGCTAATTTTCTAAAAATTCAATGTTAGACTTTAACTTTTTTATATTAAGGGGACAAGGTAGGAATAGGATTGTTGAATTTATGGTATTTATCCCTTGACCATTGTTGTCACCCCTCTCTTATAAATGGCCACCCCATGGAATGGTATTCTCATGGAAGTTTACATTAGTGAAACTCCAAGAGTCTATTCTCTCCATTGAGATGATCATTAATTTCATCCATTTCCATTGGGTATCCTTTATTTTCAATCTATAAGTAATATTTGTTATCCATAATTACATAGCCACCAATTAGATCCCTCAACCCATGTTGGTTTTTTTGTGGATTAGGTAACACTCCCACCACCCTTGAGTGTGTTGTCTAAGTTGATGGTCATGCTCCATTGAGTGTTGGTTGACTACTTCCTTACACTATCTATACCCATCATCTGTTACATATCCCTGAACCTATCCTACATCCACCCCCAAACATCATGAATATCAATCCACCCAAGCATCTTGTATCAAAATCACTAATATATCTAAAAACCCATAAAACCCATTAAACCCCTAAAATCATTAAAAACTATGGAAAACTATAAAACCACTAAAAAATGAAATTTATTGTAAAACCAAAAAAGAGCATAAAATCCCTGAAAACCCCAAAACCCCTGAAAACCCTTAACGGACCCTAAAACCCCCCAAAATCCCTAAAAACTCAAAAACCCATAGAATTCATAAAAAATAAATGAAAATTCATGAAAACCTAAATACCCTAAAACCCTGAAAACCCCCTAAAAACCATAAAACCTTTAAACACATAAAAATCCATAAAAACTAATATGTTCCATAAAAACACACTCAAAACTCTACAGTCAATTTAAACCCCTAATAAAGTAAAAAAAAAACTCTAGAAAACATTAAAACACTAAAAACTCAAAAAACCTTAAAAACCCAAAAAACTAGATACCCCTAAATAGAATATTAAGCCTATAAATCTCTGAAAACCTTTAAAGACATGAAAAATACATAATACCCCTAAAAACTAAAAAAACAAAAACAAACATAAAAAATAGCTAAAAATACCTAACAAATTAAAAAACCCCCAAAACCCTGAATGAGACCTGAAATCTATGAAACCCCAAAAAACCTTAAAAACCATAAAACCCATAACAACCCTACAAACCACTAAAAACCATAAAAAACCCTAAAAAACCTAAAAATAGTAAAATTCTTAAAAACATTAAAAACTAAAAATAGCCCTAAAAACCCAAAAAAAACCCAAAAACCCATCCAAATCGTTAAAAATCCCAAAAATCCTAAAAATTTTGGGAAAAATCAATGAATACATAAAAAACCTAAAACCCTATAAAACCCTTGAAATCCATAAAACCCCCTAAAACCCTAAACCCCATAAAAACACTAAAAACCATTAAAATCTTTAAACCCCCTTAAAACCTATAATAAAGTTAAAAACATGGAAAAAAATTAAAATACCAAAAACCTTAAAAAACCCTAAAACCAGAAAAAACCTTAAAACATAAAAACTCAAAAGAAACACTAAAATATCTAAAAAAATAAAAAACTCAAAAAACCCAAAAAACCTAAAAACACTAGAACCCAAAAAACCAAAAAACCCCTGAAAATCTTAAAGTCTTTAAAATCCATAAAAACTGGATACCAGTAAAAATCGTTAAAAATCCCTCAAAATACCTGAAAATATAAAATTCCCTAAAACTTTGAAAACCTCTGGAAATCAATAAAACACCTCAAAAAATTAAATTAAAATAAAACCCCAAAAAAACAATGAAAAACTCTAAAAAATCGTAAAACTGATTTAAATATTAAATAAACTCTAAAAAACATAAAAGCCCTAAAAAGCCAAAAGAACCCGATTACCCGAAAAGACCCTAAAAACACTGAAATCCACTAAATACCCCAAAACCCCTCAAATTACCTAAAAACCATAAGAATACCTAAAAAATATAAAAATAATAAAATATCCTTAAAAATATCAGAAAATGTAAAATCCCTAAAAACCATGACAAACTAATGAAAAACATAAAAACCCATCAAAACATTAAAAAACCAAAAAAATCCAAAAAACCCAATAAAAATTATAAAAAAACTTTTAGGCCCTAAAAACTACCAAAAATTATAAAAAATATTAAAACCATAAAAACTAAAAAACTCTAAATACCCAAGAATACATAAAATCCCTAATAAATAATAAAACCCATAAAATAAAAAACCACTCGAAATCCCTAAAAACAAAAAAACACTAATCACCATAAAAATAATAAAAATACCCTAGAAATCAATAAAAATATAAAACCCCTAAAAACAATTAAAACCCCTAAAATCCATATAAATTCCTAAAACCCCATAAAACCACTAAAAACTCTACAAACCCTTTAAACCCCTAAAATGTAAAATAACTCAATGAAATCATAAAAAAACTAAAAAACTCAAAAAACCAAAAAACCCAAGAAGACCATAAAAACCCTAAGAATCCCTAAAAACCAAAAAAACACTAAAAATTAATAAAATACTTTCAAAATCCTAAAAATACCCAGAAATGTTAAAACCCCTAAAAACCAAAAACCCCAGGAAAACCATAAAACCCCTAAAAACATTAAAAAATCCCATAAAAACCTCAAACCACTAAATGCTCTATAAACCTATAATTCCCCTTAAAACGTTGAAATTTTTTAAATAATTAGACACCCTAAAAAATAAAAAAACCCTAAAACCCCCAAAAAACCATAAATCCCTGAAAAACAATAAAACCCTAAAAACCATGAAAACCATAAAGACCATAAAACCCCACATAATCACTAAAACCATAAAATTTCCAAATCCCCTAAAAAAGTTCATATAATCCTTGAAAATGTACGAAACACCAAAATCCATGAAAAACATTTAAAAAATATAAAACCCCTTAAATCCATTAAAAACCCTAGACCCCTAAAAACCCCTAAAAAATATAAAAACCATTAAAATCCCTAATTTGTTTTAAAAACAATAAAAACCATAAAACCCCTAAAAACATGAAAAACCCATAAAACACCAAAAAACCAAAAAAAAAACTAAATCCCAAAAAACCCTAAAACCCTAAAACCCTAAAACCCTAAACCCCACAGAATCCCTAAAAACCAGAAATAACCTAAAACCCCTAAAAATAATAAAAATCTCAAAAAATATCAGAAAACATAAAAAACCCAAACAACATTGAATAAACACTAAATCCCCTAAAACCCCCTAAAAATTTATAAATTCAAAGCCCCATAAATCCCCTATGAACTAACTAAAACTCTATAAAACCATAAAACCACTAAAAACATTAAAACCCCATAAAAACAATAAACCCCTAAAAATTCCACATGAATCCCTAAAACTCTAAGAACCCAAAAAAACGTAAAATCCCCGGAAATCCATAAAATTCCCTAAAAAATAAAAACCCTACACACACATAAAATCGTAGAAAATATAAGAAACTATATAAACCCTGAAAACCCCTAAAAACGATAAAAAACTATTATAAAACCTAAAAACCCAAAAGAACTAAAAAACCATAAAACCCCAATGAGACTATAAAAACCCTAAAAACACCTAAAACCATAAAAAAACTAGGAAAACCTAAAAAACCCTCAAAATTCATAAAACCACTAAAATGATAAATACCATTAAAATACTAAAAAATGCCTAAAATCACAAAAAAATGTAAGCAAAACTAAAAACCATGAAAACCCCTAAAAACCACAAAACTCCTAAAAACCTAAAAATCCCTAAAAACCCAAATAAAACCCTAAAACCTTACTAAAACTCTAAAAACCATTAACCACATAAAAATGAAAAAAAAATCTAAACAACCTCACAAATCGTGAAAACTAAAAACCCATAAAATCCTAAATAATACTATAAAACCCCTAAATCCCCTAAAACCCCATGAAAACATATAAAACCCTAAAACCCTCAAAATTCCCAAAATCATAAAATAACCTAAAAAACATTAAAATCTTTAAAATCCATTAAATATGTATAAAAATGCAAACAAAAAACAAAATTCCCAAATAAAATTGAAAAAATAAAGACCCTTAAAAACCATTAAAAACCCTAAAAACTTATTCAACTCAAAAAAACTAAAAAAATATAAAAATACATAAAACCTCTAAAAATGTTAAAGCTCTAAATACATTAAAAACATTAAACTTCAATAAAAACACTAAAATTTCAAAAGGCCCAAAAACCCTAGAAAAAACCTAATTATCCTAAAATCCATGAAAAATCCTAAACCCTATAAAATCCCTAAAAATACTTTAAATCACCAGAAGAATAAAAAACACAAAAAAATACCTATAAATCCATGGAGACTTTAAAAAACCCTAAAAACCAACGTAAAACCATAAAAACACCTAAAACCCTTAAAACCCTTATAAACCCTAAAGCACATTAAAACCAAAAAATTACACTAAAACTCTAAAAACCCTTAAAACCACTAAAAATGATAAAAACACTAAAAAACCTTAAATCCTTGAAAATCCATAGAAAACCCAAAAACACTAAAACCCATGAAACCCCAAAAGCCCTCAAAATACCTAAAAAACCTAAAAACCCATAAAACACATAGAAATATAAAAAATACCTAAAAAAAGAAAAACATGAAAACAACTAAAAACCTAAAATACATTGAAACCCATATGAACCCCTTAAAATATTTAAAAACCAAAAACCAATAAAAACCCTAAAATATCATAAAAAATCTAAAACCCTTAAAACCTATAGAAACATTTAAAACCTCTAAAATAAATGAAAACACTAAAATACCATAAAACCCTAAAAAACACTTAAAACCCCTAAGAAACCCCAAAATACCTAAAACCAAAAAATGGAATAAAAATCCTAAGAACCCCTAAAAATCATTGAAAATGTAAAAACCCTAGAAACCCTTAAAACCCTCTAAAAAACACTTAAAATCAAAAAAATCGCTAAAAACCAAAAAAACACATAAAACCCTAAAAACTCTAAAAACGCTTTAAACCCCTACTAAAATTATGAAACTATGAAAAACCATAAAACCCACAAAAAACTCAAAAAATCCCAAAAAAATGAAAAATATACTAAAACCCTAAAAACCCCTAAAAACCTTAAAAACCATAAAAACCCCAGAAAACCCTAAAACCAATCAAAATCCCTAAAACCCATTAAAAACACTAAAAACCACAAAAATACTAAAAATCCCAAAAAATATCTAAAAATGTAAAAACTATAAAAACCTTAAAAAGTCATCGTGAACCATAAAATCCGCTAAAAACCATAAAAAACATCTAAAACCCCAAAAAACCCATAAAAAGACATAAAACATTTAAAAATAAACAAAAAACTCAAAAAACCATTAAACCCCCTTAAAATGTTAAAAATATTTTTAAAACATTAAAACCCTTAAAACCTCGAATGACCCTAAACCACCTCAAAATCCAAAAAAACCCAAAAACCCTAAAAATCATATGAAATTCCTAAAAACCCATGAAAATGTTAAAAAACATAAAAAACCAGAAAAAACCCTTAAGAA
Source organism: Viscum album (assembly GCA_963277665.1). Lineage (NCBI taxonomy): Eukaryota > Viridiplantae > Streptophyta > Magnoliopsida > Santalales > Viscaceae > Viscum > Viscum album. The sequence goes on along the minus strand of OY728141.1, from coordinate 1,009,267,686 downwards.
CCATAAAACCCATAAAAAACCTATTACCCTAAATACCACTAAATAATCTAAAAAACCAAACCAAAATAAATGTTAAAAAACTCTTAAACTGTAAAAAAACCGAAAAGATAAAAAACCATGAAAACCCAAAAAAAAATTAACCCCAAAAATAACCTAGAAGCACAAAAAACCATAAAAACCCATAAAAACATTCAAAATCTATAAAAACCATCAGAACACTGAAAATCATAAAATTTCTAAAAATCATTAAAAATCTAGAAAAATGTAAAAAAAACAAAAACCCTGAAAAATTCCTAAAAACCATAAAAACTTATAAAATCTATAAAAACATAAAGAATCATAAAAACAATAAAAACTACTAAAACTATAAATACAATAAAACCCATAAAATTTTTAAAAAATAATAAAAAATCTTAAAATATTAAAAACACAGAATAACCTAAAAACAAAAAAACCATAAAACCTTAAAAACTCTAACAAACCCAAATACCCTCAAAATCCCTAAAAATCCTAAAAACCAAAAAAACCATAAATATCCAAAAAATACTTAAAATCATGAAATACATAAAAAAAATAAAAAACCCTAAAAACCTAAGGAAACTATGAAACCCCTTAAACCCATAGAAACCATAAAACCTCCTAAACCCCCTAAACCCATTAAAAATTATAAAAAACGTTAAAACTTCAAGAAAAGCTAAAAATTAAAAAAAACATAAAAGACCTTAAAAACATAAAAAAATATTAAAAACCCAAAAGAACCTGAATTGCCTAAATTCCCAAAATACCATGAAACCCCTAAAAACCCTAAAACCCCTAAAAATATTTACAAAACCATAAAAATATTTTGAAATACCTTAAATCCATGAAATCCCTAAAATTGTAAAATTAATAAAATATATAAAAAACCATTAAAGAAAAAAACCAATAAAAACCTTTAAACCCAATAAAATACATAAATACAATAAAAACACTAAATACACTAAAAACCCAAGAAACCCAAAAAAATTAAAAAACTCTAAAAAATCTAAAATCATTAAGATATCAAAAAAACCTAAAACCCGAAAAGACCCTAAAAACCCTAAAACACCTAAAAATAGTAAAACCCCATAAAAATACAAAAAACCCCTCAAAATCCATAAAAACACTTAAAATTCCCAAACCCGTAAAAATAATTAAAATCCATGAAAATTTAAAAAACCATAGAAACACCGAAAACGCTGGAAAATTAATCAAGCCCTAAAAAACTTTTAAAATGATAAAACCCGTAAAACCCTAAAACTACTAAAAACTATAAATACCCTTAAAACCAATAAAATATTAAAAATATCTAAAACCCATAAACCCTAAAAAAACCCTAAACCCCCAAAAACCCTGAAAACCCCTAAACCCCCCCTAAACTATTAAAACCCATAAAAACCCCTATATACCCTAAAAATTATAAAAACCCACTAAAAATACATAAAAAGGTAAAAAAATCCTAAAAAATACCTCTAATGATCATAAAACTCCAAAAAATCCTAAAAACCCATAAAAAATAAAAAACACTAAAAATAATAAAAAACCCTTTAAACCAATAATTTTTTTTAGAAACTACTAAGAACATTAAAACCCTTGATACACTCAAAAAACTCTAAAACCCCAAAATTCACTAAATACATTGAAAAACCCTAAAACCATAAAGACACATAAAACACTTAGAAACCCTCAAAATCCAAAAAACCCCTAAAAACATAACAATTCATAAAAAGAGATACACATCCAGGAAAACAAAAAAAACTCTAAAACCATGAAAAACCCATGAGAACAACAAAAAACTTCAAAACCATTAAAATAAAATAAAAACACTAAAAATTGTAAAAACATAAAATCATAAAAAACATTTTAAACCCCTAAAATTTAAAAAATCTATAAAAAACAAAAAAAAACCATAAAACCATAAAAATCCTAAATATTCCCTAAATATTCCGAAAAACCTAGAATCCCTAAAACCACTTAAAACAAAAAAAACACGAAAAACCACTAAAAATCATAAAAAACAATAAAAACTAATAAAATCACTAAAAATAACTATAAAATATAAAAACAATTTAAACCTATAAAATGTTAAAAATTCTAAAACCCCTTTAAAACCCTAAACAAACTTCAAAACCCAAAAAACCCCAAAAGACCATAAAGGCCCTAAAAACCCCTAAGAACTCTAAAACCCCCCAAAAACCCAAAAATACTTCAAAATTCAAAAAAAAATTAAAAACCCCTTTAACCATAGAAATCCTAAAATAGCCCTAAAAATCGCTGAAATGTTAAAAAACCAAAAAACATTAAAAAACCCCTCAAAACCATAGCTAACCTTAACAACATTAAAAACTCATAAATAACCAAAAAAACACATCAAATACCACAAAAACTCTAAGAACTTTTAAAACCCTTAAACAAATTAAAAAATCTATAAAACCATACAAACCATAAAAAATAAAAAAATTAACCTAAAAATAAAAAGACCCTAAAAACCATGAAAATACCTAAAAACCTTAAATCCCTCACAAACCTTAAAAAACATCAAAATATATAAGAACCCTAAAAAACCTAAAGACATTAAAATACTAAATTTTTTTTAAAATCACTAAAAATACCAAAAAAATGAAAACCCCTAAGAAGCACAAAACCCCTAAAAAATATAAAAGCCTCAAAAAACCCCCAAAAACACTCTAAAAACTCTAAAACACCTTAAACCCCTAAGGAATTTAAAATTTATAAAAATATTTAAATCCCTAAAATATAGAAGAAACCATAAAATCCAAAAAGACACTTAAACATAGAAAAACCATAAAGACTCAAAAAATTCCATAAAATTCTTAAAACCCTCAAAATTTATAAAAACCCTAAAAACCATACAAATACTAAAAAATCACTAAAAATGCTTGAAAACATCAAAAACCCTAGAAACCCTTTAAAACCCCAAACTGCAAAAAAAAAAACTCTAAAACACTAAACAAACAATAATTTTTTAAAAGAATCTATGAAACCATTAGAACTCTAAAAATATAAAAAATACCTCCCTGAAAACCATGTAAAACCCTAAAAACATGAAAATCCAGAAAATCCATAAATCTCCAGAAAACCATTAAAATCATTGAAACAATAAAAATAATAAAAATCCTAAAAATCTCTAAAAATACCGAAAAATTTAAAAAAGCACCAAAACCTATAAAACTCTTGAAAACCCCAAAAATATTAAAGACCCCTAAAATCCCATTAAAACCTTAAAACATTATAAAAACACTAAGACCCCTTAAAACCCAAAAAACGAAAAAAACTCGAATAAACCTTAAAAACAATTAAAACTCAGAAAACCCTAAAAACACAACAGAACTATTGCACACCCCATAAAACCCTAGTAAACCATGAAAACCCTTAAAAATAATTGAAAACACAAAAAACATATATAGATCCCAAATTTTTTTGAGAAAATTATAAAAATGTAAAAAAACCCAAACACCCTGAAAGCCCCATAAAAACCATAAATACTCTGGAAAACCACAAAACACCCAAAAATCCCCCCGAAAAACTATAGAACAGAAAACCCACTAAGAATGTTAAAAACTCTCTTAAAATGCTAAAAACATCAAAAAAATCCTACAAAAAAATAGAAACCCTCGAAACCCAAACCCCTAAAAAATCATAAAACACATAAAAATTCCAAGAAACCCTAAGAACCCTAAAAACCATAGAAATCCTTAAAAATATCGAGAAATTACTAAAAACATAAAAACCCTAAAAACCCTGAAAACCACCTAATAACCATAAAAACCCCTAAAAACCCTAAAAACCCTAAAATCACATAAAAATTATAAAAACCACTTAAAAATATAAAAATCTATAAAAACACTAAAAATATTTAAAAACAATAAAATAACATAAAACCCGAAAAACTAAAAAAACCAAATCAAAAGACCTGAAATATGCTAAAAATCCTAAAACCTAGAAAAACCCTAAAAACCCTCAGAATCTCTAAAAACCCAATAAATCCCTAAAACCCATAAAATCCTAAAAATTCCCTAAAAATACCTAAAAATGTAAAAACCCCTAAAAACACATAAAACCTTATGAAAAATATAAAACCCCTAAAAACATTAAAATCCCTATAAACCCATAATACCCTAGAACCACTAAAAAGTATAAAAATATTTTAAACCCATAAAATATTAAAATCTACAAAAAACCACAAAACCCCTAAAAAATAAAAAAACCATTAAATCCAAAAGACCATTAAACCATAAGAACCCTAAAACCCCTGAAAAAACCTAAAACCCCTCAAAATACCTAAAAATTATAAAAACTGAAAAACCCATAAATATATAAACTGTAATGGGATGGAAATCTATGATGTAGTTCTCACAGTTACTTTATAGCTCTATAAGGGGATATCGTTTCAAAAATTCTATGAATTTTTGTAGAGACATCAAGATCGAGATTATAGTGGGGAGAAACCTCAATATCCCTATTTTGAAGGCAGGGGAATCATGAGCAAGGAAGGATATCTCCAATTCATCCTTAAAGGATTCAATGACTAAAGACAATGGAAATAAAAATACATGTTTCTCTATTTAATAAGGATCTTTAGATCATATTATCAATAGGGGATTGAATACCCTCATTCTTTCCATCTAGGATGTAATTGTGGATCAGTTTAAGCTTTGAATGTTTTCTATTATTGTTAGGGTTGTATTACCATCAGGATTACATCCATAGTGGGTTGATTATCTTTGTCAATATGTTTTAGAGACTTAGGACTTTGATAACAGAAGATGCATTTTAATCAACCATAGTTTTTTTTCATCGTTGCTTTATATGTGAGGTTCTGAAAATAAGGGCATGGGGTGTGGCTCGATTTCTCTTAAACCATATATTATTTTCATCAAATATTAAATCCAAATTTTATTATTCTTTCTATTATAAATAACAATGGGAAATATTGGATTTGGGTCTTCTGGTTGAAATGGATTCTTTGGTACCCAATGATTTTGTTCAATGCCGCCTGAGTGATTGAAGTACCCATCAAAATAGATAAGGATGTCGAGGAGGCCTAGTTCAGGTAATTTTCATGAATCCTTGTAGAGGTAGATATATGTTATATACTGAATTATAGTGTTTTTATTTCAATATAAAATGATGATATTGTTCTCAAAATCAAATATGATAAGTAACACTATTTTTTTGTTGGATGAATGATAATTGGGTATTTGAAAAATAAGTGTCGTAGGGAGATGATATGTTCTTCATGTTCTTTGAATTTTTATTGTGTCGATTTATGTAAAAAACAATACAAGGGAAATATGCCTACTGTATCATTTAGTAATGGTAACGTTGGCCACAAGGGAGGTATTATTTTTAATGATGAGGGAAAATATTGTAATTTTTGTGTAGGGGAGGCTCTTTTGGGTGATGTTATGGACATGCAGGGGGATTCACCTGACCACTGTGCTAGAAATCATGAAGGTGAGGTGAATGAAGAGCTTCATCCTATTGAACATGATACTCATGTGGCTACTCAGTGTATGGTATTAAATTATAATAATACAACATCTCAAAATTTGGGGAAGGGATGAATAAAACTAAGGGAATCTGATTTTTTAGGATAGTTTCTCAACAAATATAATGCTCAACAAAATTATTAATATATTCTGGAGATCTAGAATATATTCAATTCTTCAAAAATATTTGATAAGTGGTGAACGTTATTGATGATGAAAGGTTGAGTGATAGAACTCCCCTTAAGGGTTCAGGTAGGGCACATGCCACATTTAAGGGTGATATCATTAATGGAATGAAAAAGGAGATTGAAATTGAGGGTGTCACTTTTACTCATATAAAGAAAAGGAAGTGGAAGGACTATTCCATCCTTCCAAGGACCAGGCCTTCGAGAACTTCCTCAAATATTCCAAGAAGTACCAATAAAAAAACCCTAAAGTTCTTCAATCATGGTAATTCACAATATTAGTTTGAAAATGTTGAAGATTATGATTTTGAAAATAATTCATTATATTATGATCTTCATCTCTATTTTTTAATCGATGACACAAATCCCCATTGTCTAACCTGTTCTACTTCCTTGTCAAATTTTTTTATTTTAGATATAATAAATGGCTATAAGTTGTTTCTTCTGGATTGAATTTTTTGGTATAAATATCCTAATAAATACCTTAAAATCCCTAAAAATGTAAAAAACCCACAAAACCATGAAAATCGTCAAAAAGCCATAAAAACCCCTAAACCAATAAAAATTCTAAAAACCCATAAAAATAATAAAAACACAAAAAACCCTTAACCCCTAAGAAATTAAAATTCTATAAGTAACCATAAATCCCGTAAAAATATCAAAAAAAACCCCATACCCCAAAAAACACTAAAAACCCTAGAAAAACCTAAAATCCTATGAAAACTCATAGAACCATCAAAATCCCAAAAAACCTAACAATGATAAAATCCATAAAAAACCTAAATATCCCTAAAAATCAAAAAAATTAAAAAACCGTAAAAACATAAAATATACAGAAAAAACATAAAACCCATAAAACCTTAAAAACCACAAAACCAATAAAAAACTCTAAATACCCTTTAAAACCCTTAAAATATTAAATAAATCTTAAATATTTAAAAAATAATAAAACCCAATAAAAACACTAAAACCCAAAAATATTCCAACACCCCTAAAAAATGAAAAACCCTGAATGCCCCTAAAAACCTTCAGAATCCATAAAAACCCCAAAAAACACTAAAAATCCTAAAAATCTTAAAAAACATAATAATCCGTGAAAATAATAGAAACCTAGAAAACCCCTTAAAACCCATAAAAACACTAAAAACCATTTAAAACCCTCAAAGTCCATAGAATCCCTAAAAATAGACATTTACTCATAAAACTATGAAAACCCCTAAAAATATTTAAAAACTATAAAAATCCTTAATACCATAAAAATTAAAAAAAACCCAAAAATAACCTAGAATCCCAAAAGTACCCAATAACCTTAATACCCATGAAAACCACTAAAACCCAAAAAATACCTCAAAACCCTAAAAATCACTCAAAACCATAAAAATTCAAAAATGATCCCAAATTCCTTGAAAGCATAAAACCCGCGAAAAACCTTGGAAACCCCAAAAAAACATAAAAACCATAAACACCGATAAAACCAATAAAAACCCTAAAAACACTAAAAACTCAAAAAACCCAAACAATATTAAAAAATATAAAAACCCATAAAATCCCTAAAAAATAAAAAACTCTAAAACCCAAAAAAATCCATAAAATACTGAAAAACACAAAAAACCAACCCCGTTGGAAACTCCTTAAACCCCTCAAAATCCATAAAATACAAAAAAAATAAAAATACTAAAAATACTAAAAATCCCAAAAAAACATTGAAAATGAAAAAACCTCTGAAAACAACATAAAAATCATAAAAACTCATAATCCCACAAACACCCCTAGAACCCAATATAAACCCTGAAAAACTAAAAATTATAAAACCCGTAAAACCCCTAAATATGTTATAAGAATATATAAAATAATTAAAACCCTAAAAAACACAAAAAATCAATAAAAATACAAAATAACATAAATACCCTAAAAACCCTAAAAACAAAAAATAATAAAAATCCTAAAAGGCCCTAAAAAACCTAAAAATGTAAAAAACCCTAGTAACTTGGAAAAAAATACATAAACCCCATAAGCACTTGAAAACCCTTACTATACCTTAAATCCACCCAAAACCCATATAATGTGACTGAAAAACATAAATATCCTTAAAACCCCAAAAAATGTTGACAAAATCTAAAAAAAGATAAAACTCTAAAAACTCAAAATTACCCTAAAAATCCAAAAGGCCCTGAATACCTGAAAAAACCATAAAAAACCTAATAAAACCTTTTCAAACCGTAAATCCTTAAAAATTTATAAAACCCAAGAGAACCAAAGAACCATTAAAATCTTGAAAATTACTCAAAAATCCCTGAAAACAGAAAAACCCATAAAAACAATAAAAACCACTAAAATCTCTAAAAACATGTATAAACCATAACAATAAATAAAAACCATAAAAACACTATAACCACTTAAGAAAATAAACCTCTTAAATGCCCAAAAACCGATATAAATGTTTAAAAAATCAAGAAAAAAAATTAAAACCTTAAAAAAACTCAGAAAAACCTAAAAACCCAAACACACAAAAAATACCATGAAAATCCTAAAAATCATATAAACCATAAAACCCTTCAAAAACAGTAACCCCCCCCCCCCCCACCATATACCTAAAAACCAAAAAAATTAAAAATTTTAGAAAACCTAAAAAATCTTTAAAAACCACTAAAACCCAATAAAGTCCCTCAAAATATTTAAATACCCTAAAACACAAAAAACCCCTAAAACCACATAAAAATCCTAAGAAACCACTAAAAATTATAAAAACCCTAAAAACACATAAACACGTTATAAACATTAATGATCCTAAGAAACCCAAAAAAACTAAAAAATGCCTAATAACCCAAAAAGATTATTAACCCTTTGAAAACACATAAAACCCCAAAATCCCTGAAAAACCATAAATCCCTTAAAATCCCTAAAACCCAAAAACCCAAAAACAACATTCAAATCATAAAAATTACCTAAAAATCCCTAAACATGAAAAAAAATCCTTAAATCCCTGAAACACATGAAAACCATAAAACCCCTAAAAACTGTAAAAACACAAAAAACCACTAAAAACACTAAAAACCCAGAAAACCCGCTTAAAAAGTTAAAAAACTCTAAAACCACTTAAAACCCTAGAAACATAAAAATACGCAAAAAAAAATAAATGACTCTAAAACTCATGAAAACCCCAAAAACCACAAAAAAACATGATAAAGCCTAAAACCCTCAGAATCTGAGAAAACCTTATAAACACTGAAAATTATAAAAAACATAAAAAAGTCAAAAAAATCACTGAAAATGTAAACACACTCTAAAACCCAAAAACTCTTTTATAATCATAAAACTCCTAATTTTTTTTAAAATCTATAAAAACCCCTAAAAACCCTTAAATCCAATAAAATGATAAATACTCCAAAAAACCGTAAAACCCAAAAAAACATAAAAAATCATAAAACTCGAAAATGCCGGGAAAACCCAAAAAAACATGATAAACAAAAAAACCCCTCAAAATCCCTAAAACACTAAAAATACTAAAAACTCTAAAACCCCAATAAAACCCAAAAAACACTAAAAAACTGAAAATCCAAAAAAAATATATAATAAACCTCAAGAACATTAAAAATCCTAAAACCCCTAAAAATATGAGAAAAGGTAAAAACCATTAAAATCTATGAAAACATTGTGAAAAAAACCATATACCACAAAAAACCCATAAACACCCTAAAAACACTAAAAATATAAAAATTAGTAGAACCCCTAAAAATTCTCAAACATATAAAAGAAATAAAAACAGTAAAAATTATAAAAACATAAAAAACTCAAAAAGACCCTAAAACCTAGAAAATGCATAAACCCCTAAAATCCCAAATAACAATAAATAAATAAAAAACCTAAAAACTGAAAAAATTATTGAAAATGTGAAAACCCTTAAAAACATAGAAAAAACCAAAAATCCCTTAAAACAATTAAAAAAACTTTCAAACCACAAAAACATTTAAAAATATTAAAACCACTAAATACTATAAAAACCCATAAAAACCCAAAAATTGTTAAAAAACTCTAAAAACAACTTAATACTCACAAAAAACTAAAAAAATCATAAAACACAAAATACACTAAAAACACTTAAAATCACAAAAAACCTAAAACCCCTGAAAACCCTATAATAGTAAAAATCCCAAAAATTCCTAAAAACCCATAAAAACAACAAGAATCATAAAAAATCACTAAAACCCCTACCAATTTTAAATTACCTAAAACGAAAAAAATCCATAAAACTCTAAAACACCTAAAATTCATTAAAACCCTAAAACACACTACAAAATAAAAAAACCCTTTGAACCCACTAAAAATGTTAGAATCTCTAAAAATCCTTAAGAAACCTAAAAACATAAAAAAAACCATAAACCTAAAAAATATTAAAACCCCTAAAAATAATAAACACAGTAAATACCCTGAAAACCCCTGAAACCCTCAAAATTCATAAAACCTCTAAAAACATGAAAAATGATAAAAATCCTAAAAAGGCCTAAAATTATCAGGAAACATAAAAGCACCTAAAAATCTTGAAAACCCTCTAAATAATAAAACCACCTAAAAACATAAAGATCCAAAAAATCATTAAACCAATAAAAATCTAAAAATCCTTAAAACCAATAAAACATTATAAAACTAAAAAAAACCTTAAATCCCAAAATAAATACATAAAACCTAAAAAAGAAAAATTCGAAAAAAACCCTGAAAACCCCTAAAATCCATAAAATCCCTAAACACTATAAAATCCCTAAAACCCCTAAAAACTGTAAAACCATAAAAATCCTTAAAAATCACTAAAAATCCCCAAAAAATTAAAAAAACCTAAAAACCCTTGAAAACCAAAAAACGAATAAAAACATAAAAAAACTAAAAACCTAAAATAGCCACTAGAAACTGTAAAAACTCATAGACCCCCTGAAAATGTTAAAAAATCTAAATAACATTAAAAAACCTAAAAATTCAAAACACCAAAAGGACCCTCTAATCCCTGAAAACCATATAAACCCTAAAACCCCCACAAAAACCCTAAAAACAATCAAAATACATAAATACCCTAAAAACCCCTAAACCTACCAAAAACATAAAAATCACTAATAATTCCTTAAAATATAAAAAATAAAAACCATTAAAATACCATTAAAACCCATAGAAACCAATAAAAGCCTTACAAATAGTAAAAACCATAAATCCCAAAAAACACTAAGTACTCTAAAAACCCTAAAATCATGAAAAAAAATTAAAAAATATATAAAATAGATTAAAAACCCTAAAAAATAAAAAAACCACTAAAAACGCAAAAAATACCTAAAAATATAAAAACCCTTAAAAACATGATAATTGTAAAAATTCACTAAAAACTTTAAAATTCCTTAAAACCCCTAAAAAAATTAAAAAATCTAAAAAACCATCAAAATCCCTAAAAATTAAAAAACACTGAAAAACCTAAAAACCGTAAAAACTATTGAAACCCCTAAAAACCTTAAAAAAAACCTAAACCCCTCAAAATCCATAAAAATATTGAAAACCATAAGAATCCTAAAAAATCACTAAAAAAACCTAAAAACATAACAATCCATAAAAACCCTAAAAAACCACTAAAAACAATAAAAACCACTAAAACCATTAAACCCCTAAAATACTAAAACCCTATAACCCCCAATAAAAAAATTTAAAAACCCTTAAAACCCATAAATATGTTTGAAAACTCCGAAAACAGTAAAAAATTAAAAAAACAATAAACCCCCAAAAAAGACCCCCAAAAACCACGAGAAACCCAAAAAATCATAAAAAAGCATGAAAACTCTACAAAAAATATATTTACCTAAAAATCATAAAACCCATAAAATCCATAATAATCCTAAAAAAGCCTTAAAATTCCCTAAACGTTTTAAAAACCCAAAAACATTAAAGAACCCTTTAAAACCAAAAAAACCAAAAAAAACCATAAAAACCCATCAAATACCTAAAAACGTTAAAAATATAGAAACCCTTAAGACCACTAAAAATGATAAAAACTATAAAAGAACTTAAAAACCCCAAAAAACTCATAAAAAGAGCTAAAAACAAAAAAATAAAAGACCTAAATAACCCTAATAAACATGAAAAATCCTAAAAAATAAAAATAAATCGATAAAAAATAAACAAAACCCTAAAACTATAAAATTCAAAAAATCCCCTAAAAATAATTGAAAACATAAAAAACAATAAAATTCATAAAATTACCCTTAAAATAATAAAACCCTTAAAATCCTAAAAACCTTTAAACCCCCCAAAAAACACTAAAAACTCAAAAAAACTGTAAACCACTTAAAAGTTAAAAATCTCTGAAGAACATTAAGAAACATAAAAAAACCAAAAACACAAAAAGACTATAAACCCCTTGAAAAATAATAAAAACACTAAAAACAGATAAACCCCCACAAAATCCACAAAATCCATAAAACCCCTAAAACCCATAAAAATCATAAAAAAGAAAAAAAATCAAAAAATTGTATATAAAACATTAAAAAACTAGAACACTACCCAAAAAACATAAAAACCCTAAAACCTATAGTATCCCATGAAACCCTAAATAATAACTGAAAACACTAAAAACCCTTAAAACCCCTAAAAATGTTAAAAACACTAAAAACCCATAAAACCCTAAAATCTCAAAAAACACTAAAAACTCATAAAGACCCTAAAGACCCTTAAACACCAAATCCCACCCCTCAAAAAATCCATAAAATCCATAAAACATTAAAAATACCTAAAAATACTAAAAGACACAAAATTCTACAAAATCTTAAAATACATAAAAAATTAAAACACCTTAACCACCTTGAAACACCCACGAAAACCCTAAAACCCCCTAAAAACAATAAAAACAATAAAACCCCATAAATATCAAAAACCAACTAAATAAATATAAAAACACTTTAAACCATGGATTTTTAATAAACATGTCAAAAAAACAATAAAAAGAATAAAAAAACACAGACAAAACACTAAAAATACAAATGTACCCTAAAGCCCCAAAACCCCTAAAACCCTAAAAACACTAAAACCTAGAAAACCCCTAAAAACACTCAAAATACCTAAAAAAATTAAAACCCCCTTAAAACCATAAAATACCTAAAAATTCCATAAGAATCCTTGAAAATGTAAGAAACCCTAAAAATCATGAAAACCCTTGAAATCCATAAAAATCCCTCAAACCACAAAATCCTTAAAATCCCATAAAAACCGTAAAAATACAATAATCTATAAAACCCTCAAAACCCCTAAAAAGGATAAAAAAACTCATAGAAAACATAAAAACCCAAAAAATTAAAAATACCATAAAACCCCAAAGAGACCATAAAAACCCTCAAAACTGCTAAAAACCCTAAAAAACTATGAAAACACCAAAAACTACAAAATTAAAAAAAACTGAAAAATGATAAATGCCATAAAATACTAAGAAATCCTAAAAATCCCAAAAATGTAAACAACCCTAAAAACAATTAAAACCCATGAAAACCATAAAAACATAAAAACCCTAATAGCCTAAAAATACCATAAAAACAATAAAAACCCAGGAAAACAAGTAAAACCCCCAAAACCCTCAAAATACCTAAAATCATAAAAAACATAAAAACTATTAAAATCCAAAAAAACTAAAAGTTTACTTAAAAACATAAAAAAACTAAATACCCTGAAAAAAATTGAAAACTATAAAGACCCCTAAATACATTATAAAACCTAAAAATTCATAAAACCCTAAAACACACTAAAAATATAAAACCCATAAAAACCCTAAAAATGTTAAAACTATAAAATACCTTAAAATCATAAAAACTAAAAAAAAACACTAAAACCCCAAAACCCTGAAAAAAACCCAATATAGACTAAAATACATGAAAAATCCTTAAACCAATAAAAATCCCTAAAAATGAAAAAAATAACAATAAGTATAAAAATACTAAGAAGGCCTAAAAATCAATGAAAATTTTAAAAAATCTAAAAAATCTAAAAAACCTCTTAAAACCATAAAACCCCTAAAAACATTAAAAACCATAAAATCCCTAAAGGACATTAAAACCCTAAAAATTCACTAAAAACTCTAAAAACCCTTAAAACCTCTAAAAATGATAAAAACACTAAAAGAACATAAAAACCCTGAAAGACCCTAAAAACCCTAAAAACACTAAGAAACCGAAGAACCCATAAACCCTTAAAATACCTAAAAACCCTAAAACCCATTAACACATAAAAATTCTAAAAAATACCTAAAAATACCCAAAAACGTAAAAACGCCTTAAAAATTTATAACCCTAAAATACATTGAAACCCCTAAAAAGATTAAAAAACCAACCACCAATATAAACCCTAAAATCCCACTAAAAATATAAAAACCCTCTAAACCCCTACAATCATTAGAAACATCAAAAATAACTTAACCTTGTAAATTAAAAAAACCCATAAAAACCCACAAACACCACAAAAACAAGAAACCCCCTAGAACCCAAAAAAACATGAAAAAACCCTAAGAATCCTCAAAATCTTTAAAGCCCTAAAAAGGAAAAAATCCTAAAAACCCCTAAAATTCCATTAAAATGTAAATAACGCTAAAAATGCTGAAAACCCCAAAAAAACATAAAACCACTAAAAAATAAAAAAAATTAAAACCCAAAGAAAAACACAGAAAACCACTAAAAACTAAAAAAACCCCTTTAAACTGTTAAAAATGTTAAGAAACTATAAAAACTTCAAAACCCTAAAAAATTCAACAAACCAAAAAAAAATCCAAAAAACACTAAAACCCTGAAAAACCCTATAAACCCTAAAACCCTAGAATACCCTAAAACAAATAAAAATCCATAAAAACGATTAAAAACACTAAAAAAATCATAAAAATAAATAAAACTCTCAATAAATGTAAGAAACACTAAAAAGCCTAAAAAGACACTAAAAATCATAAAATCCCATATTACCCATAAAAACACCAAAAACTCTATATAGCCCCTAAAACCTATATAAACACTAAAAAGAAATTAAAAACTATAAAAACCATTAAACCAAATTAAAATGATAAAAATATTTAGAAAACATTAAAACCATTAAAAACCGTGAAAAACCCTAAACTACCTCAAAATCCATAAAACCCCTAAAAACCATAAATATAATAAAAAATTCAAAAAAATCCCTCAAAATGTTAAAAAAATATAAAACCCCTTAAAACCCTTAAAACGTTAAAAAACCTTAAAAACCCTAAAAAATAATTAATACTATAAAAAGCATAATCCCTTAAAAATGTTTAATAAACAAAAAAAATGTTAAATCCTAATTGTTCAAAAAAACCTAAACACCCAAAAATCATTATTGCCCTAAAATAACTAAAAATCACAATAAAACCATGAAAAACTTAAAAACCTTAAAAATCTATAAAAACCAACAAATCACTACAAAAATACAAAAAATGATTAAAAATCCCTAAAAATGTAAAAAAAACTACAAATCCATGAAAACACTGAAAAGAAAAAACTCCTAAAATCCTTAAAAACATAAAAAAACATTAAAACCATTAGAAACTCTAAAAACATTAAAACCCATAAAAATAAAAAAAACTAAAAACATTAAAATGCTAAAAACTAAAAACTCCCTATAAACCCAAAAAAAACTATAAAACCCTAAACTCTTTGAAGAAACCCAAATACCCAAAATTCCCTAAAATTACTAACAAAACCTAAAAACCATAAATATTCAAAAAATAATTAAAATCTTGAAAAAAATAAAAATACTAACAAAACCTGAAAACCTAAGGATACTATTAGAGCCCCTTAAAACATAATAAACCATAAAACCCCCTAAAACCACTAAAACCCAGAAAAAATTCTAAAACCCATTAAAAGTCCAAGAAATGCTAAAAAATCCGACATAATCATAAAAACCCAAAAAACTCATAAAAAATATTAAAATCCCAAAAGGCCCTAAAACCCCTAAAAATCATGAAACCCCTAAAAACCCTAAATCCCTAAAACCCCTTAAAATATTTAAAAACCATATAAATATTTTGAAAAATTTAAAATCCATAAAATCCCTAAAATCATAAAAATAATAAAAACTATAAAAACCCCTTAAAACCAAAAAAACCACTAAAAATATTTAAGACCTAATAAAACCTATAAAATCACTAAAAAACAAAAAAACTAAAAACCCTAAAAACCAAAAAAAATTTAAAAAAATTTAAAAAACCTTAAATCACTAAAAACTCAAAAAATCATAAAACCCAAAAGGAACCTAAAACCCTAAACCACCTAAAAAAATAAAACACCCAAAAAAATTAAAACCCCCTCAAAATTCTTAAAAAAATCATAAAATCCCTAAACCTATAAAAATACTTAACAACCCTAAAAATCCATGTGAATTTAAGTAACCCTACAATCATAGAAAACACTGGAAAATAATAAAACCCCTAAAAACATTTAAAACCCTAAAACGAATAAAAACCCAAAAACCACTAAAAATTTTAAAAACCTTTAAAACCCCTAAAAGGTTAAAAATATATAAAGCCCATAAAACCCTAAAAAAGTAAAAAAAAAAACCCTAAACAACTAAAACCCATGAAAACCCCAAAAAACCGTTAAAACCACTAATACCCATAAAAACCCTAAAAACCATAAATAATCTAAAAACCCACTAAAATCCCAGAAAAGGTAAAAATCATAAAATTTACCCACAAAAGCAGTAAAACCAATAAAAACCTTAAAACCCCAAAAATTTTAAAAACCACTAAAATTTGAAAAAAAAAACCTTCAGTCCCATAAAATTATTAAAAACTCTAACAAACATTAAAACCACTAATTTACTCAAAAAAACTATAAAAACCCAAAATACCATGAATACAATGAAAACCCCTAAAACCCTAAAAACCCTAAAAACGCTGAGAAATTATGAAAATTCAAAAAACCCCTAAAAACATAACAATCAATAAAATTAGCTACACATACTTGAAAATATAAAAAACTCTAGAACCCTGAAAAACCTATGAAAACAATAAAAAAACATCCAAACCATCAAAATCCCATAAAAACACTAAAAATTAGTAAGAACTCTAAAACCACTTAAACCATTAAAAATGTAATAAAACTATGAAAAAACATAAAACACATATATACTAAAAAACGTAAATCCCCAAAAAGATGATAAGATCCATAAAAAACCTAAAAACTATAAAACCATAAAAAACCTAAAAATTCCCTAAAAATTCCAAAAAAAACATAAAAACCCAAAAACCACTGAAAACCCCAGAAAACACTAAAAACCACTAAATTCATTAAAAATTCTAAAACCTAATAAAATAACTAAAAACATTTAAAAAATATAAAACCCATTTAAATCCCTAAAACAATAAAAAAATATAAAACCACTTTAAAACCCAAAATAAGCTCCAAAAACCCCAAAAGACCTTAAAGGTCCTAAAAATGCCTAAAACCCCAAAAATTCCCCGATAACCCAAAAATTTCTCAAAATCTCTAAAAACATTAAAATCCCTAAAAACCATAAGAATCCTAAAATAGCCCTAAAATCCCTAAAATGTAAAAAAAACCCTGAAAACTCCCAAAATCATAGAAAACCAAAACAACATTAAAAACTACTAAAAACCACAAAACTCCTGAAATCCACTAAAAATTAAAACAATAATTAACACCCATAAAAACTTTAAAACCTTTAATAACCGTATAGACCATAAAAAACATAAAAAAACGATAAAACCCAAAAGACACTAAAAACCCTGAAAACCCCTAAAACACTAAAATCCCCGATAAGACCTAAAACCCTATAAAATTTCTAGGAACCCTAAAAACCTTAAAACCATTAAAATAATAAAAATTTCTAAAAATCTCTGAAGATACAAAAAAACCATGAAGACCACTGAAAACCCAAAATCCCCTAAAAACCTTAAAATCCCACAAAACCCTAAAAATGCTGTAAAAACTCTAAAACCCCAATAAAAATTAAAAACTAAAAAACATTTAAAACCTTAAAAAATAGAAAAAACCATAAAAACCCAAAATGGAACTAAATCTTTGAAAACCCTTAAAAACTCTAAAAATCCTGAAAAACCCTAAAATCCTCAAAATCCAAATAAACCCCATAAAACCCTAAAAATCGTAACAATACGAAAAATATATTAAATTTCTTGAAAACTTGAAAACCCTATATTCCATGAAAACCATAAAAATACAAAAAAACTAAAAAAAACCCTAGAAATCCATTAAAACCCCAAACAACATAAAACTCTAAAAACACATAAGAAAACTTATGTTTTTAAAAAAAATCTAAAAAACCATTAAAACAATAAAAATACTAAAAAATACCTACATAAGAACCCTAAAATCCCCTAAAAACAAAAAAAACATGAAAATAAATAAAAATCCTAAAACTTTTTAAAACCCCGGAAACCCTAAAGGTAATAAAAATCCTAAAAAATCCCTAAAAATCTAGAAAAACATAAGAAACCACCCAAAACCATAAAACTCTTGAAAACCCTAAAAACCCCTAAAAACATTTGAAACCCCTAAAATACTATAAAATCCTAAAAATCACTAAAAACTCTAAAACCCCTTAAACCCCTTAAAAAACTAAAAAACTCTACTAAACCTTAAAAACCATAAAACTTAAAAAAACCCAAAAAATTACTAGAAGCCCAATAAAACTCTAAATTTTTTTGAAAACCCCTAAAAATAACTAAAATCAAAAAATCATATAGATCCTAAAAATTCCATTCAAACTCATAAAAAATGTAAAAAACCCTAAAAACCCGGAAACCCCCCTAAAAACAATAAATAGTACTAAAAAATATAAAACACCCTAAAAACCTAAAACCCCACCAAAAAACTCTAGTACAGTAAAACCCAAAATAACATTAAAAAAGATCCATTAAAACCATAAAAAACATCAAAAAATACTACAAACTAAAAAACAATAGAAACCCTCCAAACCCTAAAATACCCTGAAAAATCATAAAATGCCTCAAAATCCCATGAAACCCTTAAAAACCATAACACCATAATAATAATTTAAAATCCCAAAAAAATATGGAAAAAATAAAAAACCCTAGAAATAATAAAAACCCCTAAACAACCATAAAAACTGTAAAAACCTTAAAACCCCTAAAAACACATAAACATTATAAAACACACCTAAAAATTTGAAAACCCATAAACCCATAAAAATATTTAAAAACACAAAAATACCATAAAACCCATAAAACACAAAATGCACCCAAAAAAAATACCCTAAAACCCCTAAAAATCCTAAAATTGAGAAAAAACCTAAAAACCTCAAAATTCTTAAAACCCAAAAAATCCCCAAAAACCATAAAATCCTTAAAATTCTCTAAAAATCAATAAAAACGTAAAATCCCCCAAAAACCCATAAACCCTCTGAAAAGCATAAAAACCATAAAAACCTTAAAACCCCTAAAAACCCATAACACCCCGGAATAACTAAAAAATATGAAAATCCTTAAGACACAAAAAATGTTAAAAAACTAAAAAAACCATAAAAACCCTAAAAAATCAAAAAAACCTTAAAACCCAAAAGACTCTCAAACCCAAAGAACAATAAAACCCCTAAAAACCCTCAAACTACCTAATAATTGTAAAAATTAAGAAAATAATAAAAATATAAAGTTTGATGGGATGGAACTCAGGGTGGATCTCCAAGAGTGACTTCATGGGACACTTAGGGATTCAAAGATTCCATGGGATTTCATAGCAACATCGAGATTGAGCTTATGGTGGTGATAAACCAGGATAACCCTATTATGAAGGTAAGGGAATCATGGGAGGTGAAGTCTATCTCTACATCATCTATGATGGATTGAATGACTAAAGTAAATGGAAATCGAAAAACATTTTTCTATCTTGAATAAGGATCCTCATATTGTATTATCAAAAGGGGGTTGACTACACAAATTCTTTCCTACTAGGAAGTGATAACAGATCAGATGAAGCTTTGTATTTTTTCAATTATTAATAAGGTTTTCTTCCCTACAGTATTACATCTATAGTAGGTGAATGATATTCATCAACATGTTTTGGAGACCTAGTTCTTTGATGATAGAAGATATATTCTAATGAGCTACAGTTTTGTCATCGTCACTTTATATCTGAGGATCTGAAAAAGTGGGCATGGTGTGTGGCATGATTTCTCTTAAACCAGTTATTATTTGCATCCAATATTATGATTGCAATTTTAATCTTATTTATTTTATAATCAACAAAAATAAATATTGGATTTGGGTCTTTGGGTTGAATTGGATTATTTGGTACCCAATGATTTTGTTCAATACCACCTCAGTGATTAGAGTACTGATCAAAATGGACACAGATACCGAGGAGGCTCGGTTCAGATACTTTGCATTGATCCTTTTCGAGGTAGTTATATAATCTATATTAAATTATAGAGTTTTTATTTTTACATATAATTATCATACTGGTCTCAAAATCAAGAATGATAAGTTTTAGATTTTTTTGTGGGATGAAAGATTATATGGAATTTGAAGAAGAAGTGATGCAGGGAGATGATATGTTCTTCATGATCTTTTAAATTTCATTGTGCTACTTTATATAGGAAACAAGGCAAGGGAAATAAACCTAGTGTAGCATTCAGAAATGGTAATGTTACTGAAAATGGAGAAATTATTTTTAATGATAAGGGGAAATCATGGGATTCTCGTGTAATGGAAGATTCTTTGGTTACTGGCATGGATATGAAGGGGGCTTCACCTGACCACAATGCTAAAAATCATGAAGGTGTGGTGAATGATGATTTTAATCCTACTGATAAATCTACTCATGAGGCTACTCTGTGTGTTATATTAAAAGATACTAATGTGTTGCCTCATACTACGGGTAAAGGATGCATATAGCTAGTGGAATCTCATCTTTTAGGATAGAATCTCAACAAATTTGATGCTAAAAAACATTCAAATTACAATAAAGTTATCCAAAATATATTCAATTCTTCGAGAATATTTGATAGAAGATGAACGTTACTGATGATGAAAGGTTGAATAATAAACTCCTCTTAAGGATTCAGGTAGTAGAGATGACACATTTAAGCATGCTATCATAAATGGAAAGAAAAATCTTATTGACAGTGAAGGTTTCACTCCTTCTTATACAAAGATAAGGAAGTGGAAGGACTATTCCATCCTACCAAGGACTGTGCCTACCAGAACATCCTCAAAAATTCCAAGAATGACCAATATAAGGACCCAAAAGTTCTTCAATCAATATAATTCTCAATCTGAGTGGGAAACTATTGATGATTATTATTATGAAAATTATCTATTATATTAGGATATTTATCACTATTGTTTACTAGATGATGGAAATCCCCATTGTTTAACCCCATCCACTTCATTGTAAAATTTTTATTCTTGTTTTAACAAATGGCCATAATATTTCCCTTATGGCTTGAATTTTTTGGTATAAATATCCTATGAAATCCAATAAAGTCCTTGAAAATGTAAAAATCCCTCAAAACCATGAAACACCCCAAAAAACCATAAAATCCCCCTAAAACCATAAATATACTAAAAACCAATAAACATGACTAAAATCACTAAAACAACATAACCCCTAAAAACATTAAAAAGCTCTAAGAAACCCAAAACCCTTAAAAATCTCAAAACAAAACCCGAACCCCAAACCACCAAAAGACACGAAAAACCATAAAATACCATAAAAACCTTAAAAACCTCTAAAAACCATAAAACCCCCAAAATCCCAAAAAACCCTAAAAATGATAAAAACCATTAAATTCCAAAATATCCCAAGAAAACTAAGAAAAAGTAAAATAACCAAACAACCGCGAAATAAAAAGGAAAAACATAAAACCCCTAAATCCGTAAAAATAAATAAAATCCCAAAAGAACATAAAAAACACTGAAAAACCATTAATCTCCTTAAAATGGAATAAAAATTAAAACCCATAAAAAATCAAAAAATATCAATGCAAAAAAAAAAACTAAAACAAAAAAATACTCTAACACCCCTAAAAAACTAAAAAACCCTAAAAACCTTGAAATCCCATAAAACCACAAAAATCCCTAAAAACCCAACAAAACCCTGAAAACCTAAAAATCCGAAAAATCCCTAAAAATCCATGAATGTAATAAAAACCTTGAAAATCCATTAAAACCCTAAAAACACTAAAATCCCTTTAAAACCCTAAAAGTCTAGAGAATCCCTAAAAAACCACAAAAACTCATAAAACCATTAAAACCCCTAAAAATTTACCCTATAAAAATCCTTAAAAAACTTAAAAAAATTAAAAAAAAACATAAAACCCATAAAATCTAAAAAACATTAAAAATACCTCATACCATAAAAATCCAAAAAAGTCCAAACAATCCCTAAAAATATTAAAAACCCTAAAACCCTGAAAAAAATAGAAAAAATAGAAACCATAAAAAAATATAAAACCAAAAAACCCAAAAAAACACGAAATATCATAAAAATATTAAAAATAATTAAAAATAATTAAAATCACTAAAATATAAAAACCCTAAAACCCAAATGACCATAAAAACGCTGAAAAACCGAAAAAACCGACCCCCCCCCCCTCGAAAATAACCCTAAAACACCTCAAAATCTATAAAATCCTAGAAAACATAATAATTCTAAAATTCAAAAAAATACTTGAAAATGTAAAAACCAATGAAAACACCCTAAAAACCATAAAAAATCCTAATCCCATAAAAAATCTATAACCCTATATAAACCCTAAAACCACTAAATATTATAATCCCTTAAAACCACTAAATATATTAAATAATATTAATATCCCTTAAAACCCTATGAAACTCAAAAAACCATTAAAAATCCAAAAGAACATCATTAACATAAAAAACCATAAAAAAATAAAAATAATAAAAAACATAAAAGTCCCTAAAAACAAGTAAATGTAATAGACCCTAAAAACCTAGAAAAATAATTACTTAAACCCCATAAACCCTTGAAAAACTATAAAATCCCCTAAATCCACTTAAAAACCCTAAATTGTGATAAAAAACATTAAAACCCATTAAATTCCCAAAAAATGTTGAAAAACTCTAAAAAATGATAAAACTCTAGAAACTCAAAATAACTATAAAAATCCAAAAGAAACTTAATACCTGGAAAAACCATGAAAACTCTAATAAAACCTTATAAAACCAAAAAAACCCTAAAAATCCATAAATCACAAAAAAACAAATGAACCATAAAAATCCTAAAAATTCCATAAAAATCCTTGAAAACATAAAAACCGATAAAAACACTTAAAACCCATAAAAACCCTAAAAACCATAAAATCCATAAAAATAAATAAAAAACCACAAAACCATAAAAACCACTAAAACTCTAAAACCTTTAAACCCCTTAAAAATTATATAAATATTCAAAAAAATTAAAATAATATTAAAACCTTAAAAAACTCGAAAAAAACTAAAACCCCCAAAACAACCAACGTTCCATGAAAATACTAAAAAACTATAAAACCCTTTAAAACCCCTAAAACCCCCCAAATCCTTAAAAACTATAAAAACAATAAAAAAATTGAAAAACCTAAAAAATATTTAAAAATCCCTAAAAACCATTAAAACACCTAAAAATATTTAAAAACCCAAAAACACAAAAAAACTACATCCCCATTAAAATCCTAAGAAACAACTAAAAACACTAAAAACCCTAAACACCCATAAAAATGTTAAAAACTCTAAATATCCTTAGAAACCCTAAATAACTCAAAAACCCCCTAATGGCCTAAAAAGACTCTAAAACCCCTGAAAACACATAAAACCCCAAAACCTCTGAAAACCCATAAAATCCATTAAAATCCCTAAACCCAAAAAACCCAAAAAACCATTAAAATTATAAATAATACCTAAAATACCTCAAAATGTAAAATATATTTAATGCCATGAAACTCCTAAAAATCATAAAACCCCCTAAAACCGTTAAAATTCAAAAAACCACTAAATATTCTAAATCCCTAAAGACCCCTAAAAAAGTTAGAAAAATCTAAAAACCCTTAAAACCATAAAAAAATTAGAAATACACAAAAAAAAATAAAAGACTCTAAACCCCATGAAAACCCCTAAAAACCCAAAAAAAACTTGAGAACACCTAAAAACCCTGAGAAAACATAAAAATAATCATAAACCCTAAAAATCATAAAAATCATTAAAAAAAGAAAAAATCCTTGATAATTTTAAAAACCTAGAACCCCTTGAAAAGCATAAAACCCTTAAAAATGATTAAAAACTACAAAAATGCATAAAAACCCTACCAACCAACTATAAACACTAAAACCCATAAAACTAGTAAAAATGATAAAAAAAACTCTAAAAAACCTTAAAACACAAAAACATAAACACCCATAAAACCTTAAAATCCCCTAAAACCACTAAAAACAAGAAAACCACCAAAAATCATCAAAATCCATAAAACCACTATAAATTCCTAAAAACAATAAAAATCATATAAAATTCCTAAAAATCTCTAAAAACATTAAAACCTACGAAAAACTATGAATACCATAAAAACCCCTAAAACCAATAAAAACCCTAAAACCTCAAAAACTCAAAAAATACATAGAACCCATGAAACATTAGAAAACTATAAAAAACATTAAATCCATAGAAAACATAATAATCATATAAAAATGAAAAAAAATCATAAACCCCTAAAAACCCTGAACACACTGAGATCTATGAAAAGAACTAAAAACCCTAAAAGTACATAAAGTCATAAAAACCCTCAAAACCATAAATATCATAAACTAGCCCTAAAAATCGATAAAAACATAAACAACCCCTAAAAACCTTAAAACCCCAAAAAACCATAAAATACCCTAATAATCTTAAAACCCCATAAAACCCCAAAAAAATATAAAACATCCTAAAACCATATAAAATGTTAAAATCACTAAAAACCATAGAAACACTAAAACTATAAAAAAATCAAAAAATATCCAAAATACCCTAAAATCCCTAAAAGCCACTAAAAACCCAAAACCCCCCAAAAACCCTTGAAATCCCCAAAAAACACTCAAAATCCCTAAATATAAAAAACCCCTAAAACCTATATAAATTCAAAAAAAGTACTAAAAAATCCATGAAAATATAAAAAGCCATAAAACACCTGAAAAGACCATGAAGACCATAAAAACCCTAATACCCATAAAACCATAAAAACAACTAAAAGCTCTAAAAACCTATAAAACCCCTAAAACAATTAAGAAACTCTAAAAACCATTAAATCCCTTCAAACTCAAAAAACCCCAAAAACCCAAAAAAACCAAAAAACTTAGAAAACCCTTAAAACCCCTAAAAACATGAAAATATCAGAAAAACCCCAAAAATATATAAAACCCCTAAAAATCATAAAATCTAAAAACATAATTAAAAATACTTGAAAATGAAAAAAATCGTAAAAACCGTAAAAAACACTAAATAACATAAACACACATAAAATTTTAAAAACACCTAAAACACCGTAATAACCCTGTAAAACCACAAGAAATACAAAAAACCATAAAACCACTAAAAGAGTTAAAAAAAATAAAATAACCTTAAAACCCTTAGAATTAAAAAACCCTAAAAACACTAAAAGACCCTAACACTCTATAAAACCATAAAAACTGTCAATACCCCCCAAAACATACAAAACACATTAAACCCTAAAATATATAAAAACCATAAAACTACAAAAATTCCCTAAAAATCCTTGAAAACATAAAAACCCAAAAACCCTATAAAACCCTAAAAACACTAAAAACCCATAAGACCCATAAAAATATAAAAAAATATACATGACTAAAAATCATAAAAAAAAACAAAAAAACCCCTAAAACTCAAAAATTACATAAAATTTTGAAAAATCCATAAA
Organism: Viscum album; assembly: GCA_963277665.1. Classification (NCBI taxonomy): domain Eukaryota; kingdom Viridiplantae; phylum Streptophyta; class Magnoliopsida; order Santalales; family Viscaceae; genus Viscum; species Viscum album. The sequence goes on along the minus strand of OY728141.1, from coordinate 1,009,242,054 downwards.
AACCATAAGATTAATGAAACCCCCTAAAAACCCTCAAAATCCCAAAAATCCCTAAGAAATCCAAAAAACCGTAAAAATAAAAAAATCCCTAAAAGTCATTGAAAACGTAAAGAGACACTAAAAACAATGAAAAATCATAAAATCCATAAAAACACCCAAAAAACTCAAATAAACCCAAAACCCATAAAATCCAAAAAAATAAAAACAAACATAGAAATCCCTTGACACCCCAAAAAATGATAAAAAAAACTCTAAAAAATGTAAAACCCTAATAAAATAAAAAACCCCCATAAACCCAAAAACCATTAAATCCTTAAAAACCATAAAACCCCTAAAAACACTAAAAACTCTTGAAATCCCTAATAATGTAAAAAACACTAAAAAATAAAAATTGAAAAAACGATCCGTAAAACACCTAGATTTTTTTTTGTTTTTAGGGTTTTTATTATTTATATGGTTTTTTAAAGTTATAAGGTTTTTGAGTGGTTTTAGGGTTTTAAATGGGTTTTATGGTTCATTATTTGTTTTTATGGTCTCTTAATGTTATTAAGAGTTTTATGGTTTTCAGGGGGTCTTCATGGTTTTTAGGGTCTTTCTCCTTTTAGGTATTTTTGGTATTTTTTAGGATTTTTATGGTATTTAGAATTTATTATGGGTTTTATGGGTTTTGAGGATTTTTAGGGTTTTTAGGGATTTTTAGGGTTTTAGGGACTTTTGAGTTTTTGGGTTTTTTTAGATTTATTGGGTTTTAATTATTTTTTATAATTTTTTTTAACATTTTTATCATTTTAGGGGTTTTAATTATTTTATAGTTTTTAGTGGTTTCTATTTTATATGAGTTTTAATGGTTTTTATTGTTGTATGTGTTTTATGGATTTATGGGTTGTAAGGGTTTTTACATTTTCAGGTATTTTTAGGGTTTTTGGGTTTTTGGGTTTTTGGGATTTTTTTAGAGTTATGGATTTTCATGTTTTTTAGGGTTTTTACGTTTGTTCAATTTATAGGGTAGTTTTTGGTTTTTATAGTTTTTTGGAGCTTTTTATGGTCTTTTAAATATTTTAACATTTTTAAGGGCTTTATGGGTTTTTAATGTTTTTGTGGTTTTCAGTGTTTTTATGGGTTTTTATTGTTTTCAAGGGGGTTTTGGATTTTTTTTATATTTTAAAGGATTTTTGGGGGTTTTCTAGTATTTTTTTGGGTTTTAGCGGTTTTTATGAATTTTTCTATTTTTTTGGGGGGGGGGGGTTTAGGGTTTTCTAGAGTTTTTTGGGTTTTTATGGTTTTAATGGTATTTTTGGGATTTCAATGGGGTATGAAGTTTTTAGTTTTTTATGTGTTTTTATTGATTTATCATTATCAAGAGTTTTAAGGAATTTAGAGTTTTTATTGGGTTTATATGGTTTTAATGGTCTTTTTGGGATTTCAATGGGGTTTGGAGTTTTTAGGTTTTTTATTTGTTTTTATTGATTTAACATTTTCAGAAGTTTTAAGGATTTTTAGAGTTTATTGGGGTTTTATGGTTTTTATGGGGTTCTAGGATTTCTAGGGGTATTATGGTTTTCAAAGAGTTTTATAGGTTTTTAGCGGTTTTTATGTTTTCTGGGACTATTTGGATTTTTTGTATATTTTTTTTAGGGGTTTCAATTGTTTTTAGGTTTGGGATGGTACTTACATTTTTATGGTTTTTAGGGGGGTTTTCATGGTTTTATGGTTTTTTGGGTTTTTATGGTTTTTTGAGTTTTTAGGGTCATTTTATTTTTTATGGTTTTTTGGGATTCTTTGTATTTTTTAATGTTTTTAGGTGTTTTAATTGTTTTTAGAGTTTGTGGTTGTTTTTTTTGGTTTTTAGGTTTTTATGGATTTTTATGGTTTTTATTGGTTTATAATGTTTTTGAGGGTTTTTATGGTTTGGTGGGGTTATCTACATTTTCATTCCCTTTCATGCTATTAGGTTTTTAGGGTCTTTTGGGGGTGTTTGTGGTTTTTAGAGTTTTTAGAGTTATATGGTTTTTAGATGTTTTTAATGGTTTATGGTTTTATGGTTTTTTATTATTTTTAGTAATTTTTAGGATTTTTATGCGGTTTTAGGGTTCTTATGGTGATTAGGGGTTTTATGGTTTTTAGTTGTTTTTAGGGTTTTTATGTCTTTTTAGGTTTGTAGGGATTTTAGATTTTTATAGGATTTTTACGGTATTTAGGTTTTTGGGATATTGAATGATTTTTAGGGTATTTAGTGGTTTTAGGGGTTTTAGGGTCTTTTAGGTTTTTGTGGTTTTTGTGAGTTTCTAGTTTTTTAGTGTTTTTAATGCTTTTAAATTTTTATGGGTTTTAGGTGTTTTTCGATTTTTTAGTGGCTTTTGATGGTATTAATAGGGATTTAGTGTTATTTACGGATTTTTATGGATTTCTATGGTATTCATGCATATTATACGTTTTTAAATTTTTTTAAATTTTTATGACTTTTAATGATTTTATGGTTTTTAGTATTTTTGGGGATTTTGTTGATTTTTAGGGTTTTGGAGTGTTTTAGGGGTTTAGATATTTTTATGGTATTTATGGTCATTTGGGTTTTCGTGTTTTTTTGGGTTTTTTGGTTTTTCTGAGTTTTTTAACAATTTTTGGGCCTCTTTGGGGTTTTAGTGTTTTTAGTGGTTTTCTAGGTTTTTATGGGGTTTTGGGGTTTTTGAATGTTTTTAGAGGATTTAATGGTTTTCAGTTGTCTTCCAGGTGTTTTAGGGTTTTCTTATGATTTCAGGGTTTTTAGGGTTTTCTAATATTATATGGTGTTTTTGGGTTTTTTGGGATTTTGATGGTTTTGTGGGTTTTTCTGGTTTTTTAGGTTTTTAGGGTTTTCGGAGTTTTTAAGGTCTTGTATCACCTCCAAGGAAATGCAGGTGCACAGTTGTGGAAAATAAAAAATTTTATGATGGGTGAAAACCACTTGTCCATTATTCTAAAACATTCAAATTTCCATCTTTGATTCAGCTCGATCCGCATTGTCATCCTTTAAGGGGGGATTGGATTGAACCCACAAGTATTTGGAAATTTATCCCTTATGTATTGAGAAAGAGGTTCCATAGTTAAATGGTCCTAGAGGGTGATTTCATGGGGTTAAGTACATGTGCAATCGATCCTCTTAGGATATAACTTCCTGAGATGGTATCTATTAGGTTTATTTGTCTCGCCAAAAACACCCAAAGACCATAGTATCTTGGATTCATGGACCTAATTTCCAAAGGTAGGCGCTTGTTGGATGATGATTTGTCCAATGAAACTTAATGACTCCATTGATCGAGGGGATGGGAGGTCGGGATCATCACACCCTCTTTTAGGGGAATTATTTCCTATTCTGGGACTCTCTTATAGATTTCAGTCATGTTCACTTGTTTGTGAATCCTTGGTTCATTCCCAAAGTGTGTGTCCACATGCTACCCTTTGTTTTAGAGGTCTTCACAAGCATACGTTGATTTGATTGTACGGAGGCAATGATGACTTAATCCATGCAATAAGGTTCTTTAGAGTTTATTGTCATCCAAAGGGGATAGAAGGTGACATTATGTTGGGATCAGACCCATAATATGTTATTACTATGTATCCTCAAGAAGGGAATCAGAGCCCACATCGTTTTGGATTGGTTGGGGCTGACACATCAAATTTTCCCATTTTAGGGGAAATAGTTGGGTGAACCCTTTTGGATGGGAACCTTTTTGAGCTCGGGCCTTCAAGAAGGCATCCTAGTTTGACCAGGAATCATAGTTCTCGTAGTTCAAATTTGGTTTGGTTGTGTAGATGTTTTTATCATCACAAGTCTCTAAGCCCATGTGAGTCATAGTCAGTGTGATAAATAAGAGGATGTGAGAGAACCAACCAACCACACACCACCTCTTCCTCTGATGGGATAGGGATGGATTACTACAGATTAGGCTAGGGCAACGGTGGGTGAGGGAGCAAGGAAATGAACCCTTCATTGTGGGATGACATTGGAGGTCATAAATCTCAGACCTCTAAAGATTAGGGACTTACCTCAGTGGGAATTCCCCAGAACATGTTCTAGGAAATGGGAGGAATGTCGCCTCTTGTCAAAAAGAAAAGGTAAAATGATTCCTTCAACTTATCATCGTTCCTCAATGAATGTAAAATAAAGTGATCACCCTAATCCCTAGAATGCGGTGGTGCACATCAGTGTCCTATGGTTGGGCTCTTGGTTACCATGGGAATTGAGACTTACAGACATCCCTAGAGTCTGAACTATTATAAGGAGATCCTACTTGACTCTTCTTAACATAGGTATATAGACTCAAAGGGATGCACTGATGAGCCGGATGATATGATCATAGGGGTTTGGTGGCTTTGGAGGAGGCTTTGGCCTTATACTGGGGGACTGGTTCACATAGGGGATAGGGAGGACTGGACGGTAATGGAGGGGCAAGATTGTAAATGGAGGGAAGAACGCCTAAAAATTCCCCATTCTAAAAATTGTTTTCTTATGAGAGATGGGGGGATCTCTACATACCATTGTGGTATGAAGATAGAGGTGTTGTTTTCATACCAAAACAGTACGTGGGCTTGGAAATGGACCACCACGCACCACAGTGGTACATAGTCCTGGATGTGGTTTTCCACTCTGTTTTGGGTCCCATCCATGTAATGATGTAGTACATAGTGTCAGGTTCACCATTAATAGTAATACACTATGCATAACACCATTTTGAAGGAGGTTCCTAGAACCTGTCATCTGTAGTGACTTCATCCGTGAGGAATGGGGGATCATGATTACACCAATTAGGTCAGCTGTTTTCTAATTATTATTATTAAGTTCCTTTATTTTATGGTTTTCTGTTAGTTATACCTCTAGAAATGTGGTTTTCAATTTGGAATTCACCAATGATTCTATACTAAATCTAGAATCCTCTCCAATTGTTCCTTCAAACCACTAGGGTCTCCTCTGTGCTTTCTTCGTCCATGCATTATCAATTCCTTTTGTGATTTTTTATAGAGTATTAAGGAAATCATATCTATGGGCATGCAACACCATTTTCAGAAGCCCGTGAAGAGAATATCTTTATCTCTGAAAGACTCAGACAACCGAGGTTTGCAGAGGCTATGCTTCACGATTCATGGTTCGTGTAACTCTTCCAATTTTCTTCGGCTGTAAACTAAGGATTTCAAGAGATGGTATGTGGATGTCCTTTTCATGCTTTATTTCCCCAACGATGTGGTTTGCAGCATCCTGGGTTCACCGGCCATTTCTCCACAGGCCAGCACCTCACAAGTCATTTTGTGTACTAGTGGTTCACAGTTCATGCAGTCCATGAACCCTTCCGGGTGATGGTACATGAGTCACATAAAACTATTTGAGCAAATAAATTACTTCAAGTATCTTCTGAAGTTTACAATTCAATATGAGCCCATTACTAGACTTGTAGAAATTATTTATTCCTTCTCAAAAGTGATTGTGGGAGTATTTTATTCCCTTTTAGAATTTTTTAGGACCCTACAAATGCACTAATAAGAATAGGGTCTATTCAGAATGAAAAAAGAGAATATTATGATGTAGAAGCAATCATGAACTAAATTTGTTCTTTTTAGAACAGATAGGTCTGGTAGGAGGGGACCACACCTATATATAGGGCCCCATGTCATTTTCCTTTTACCATTTCTCCTAGCGAAAAGTGATCTCTAATCTCACTTATATTTCTATTAATTCGTGTACCACCTCTTTTGAAAAATATGTAATCAAGAACTACTTTATATGTTTCTCAAAATGAACACTTTACAATTCCATCTACCCAAAAACTGGATTTTGTGTTTCGCGAACTACATGTGGAATTTAAAACTAAAATCCATACCTATGCGTAAGAGAACTCTATGTGGTTTTCTTATCCCACACAATGAACCTGGACTGACAAACTGAACTTCTAATTATTAATAATCATAACATAAACATTGAAACAAAAACATTGAATATAAACATGGTGAGTCCATGGTTCAAAATTTATTCTTTATGTGAACCCTTCTGTTCACTAGCCAACACACTGTAGGCCAGCAACTCGTGGGTCTCTCTTATACCGTGGCTATTTTTTGTTAAATTCCTCCACATACTGCAACAGTATGAGAGGATTGCTTCCGCATATCATGCAATATGTGGGAAATGGTTTCTGCATACTTCTTCTAGGAACAGTATTAAAAGACCCATGAAGACACTTTTTATGTCCTTTATCCATTTTTTATGGCCATTATCCATCAATTTTCATTGGACTAACATTTATTAGGATTTTGGATCTTTTTGTGCAGGCTGCAATGGCTCTTCTATAGACTTTGACGAAATAGACCAAGATGAGGACAACCATGGTTGTGGATAGCTAGGACCATCTTTGATCCTACATTGTTCCTCATGAAAACATCATAAAAGATCTCCTCATGCCAGAGCTCCTAGCTTACCCAGTGTCTGTTCAATTTCCACTTTATGGTTTTGGTCTTCTTGATGATGTTCCTCTTCCATTGGATGACCTGAATACTCCTTTTCATTCTTCTAGAAGCACCACAAGGTATGACCAGGAAAATAATTCCTCAATATGAGAGGTCATGGATACCCCAATTTTTGAAAATATGTTTATATTATAATTATCATCCTAGACTCTGGGTGATCGCATGTGTCGTAACACTACCTCGAGACTAGTCACCTGAGATTACCCATCTATTATCAACATTTCCTGAGAAAACCCTAATGGTGGTTGGAGCACCAAATGGGACCTGTAAGGAAGAGGATGATTCTATTACGAATGGACCTAGGAATTCTGGGAATATCTAACCTATTTATAGTCCCTTGACCAGTTGGATTCTATGAACTTATATCATGCATCCTGGGATTCTCAATTCACAGCTTTATCTTGGGCGAGATCCTTCCTGAACAGCTAAGCCACTGTTGTTCAAGAACCAACACCTTCCATTTCTCACATGGGGAGGTGGGAATTAGCTTATGGGACATCCACCAGCTCAGAGGACTCCCTATCCTTGGAGATATGTATGACAAGTTTCTCCGAGCATCCACTACTTGGGATAATACCGAGCATATCCTCATTCACAAGGAGCATACTTGTTAAGGCCGAGGGAGTACTTGTTAGGTGTGTATAGGTTCATTTCTATGGGTTAAGGTGCCTAAACCGAGATCTCTCCATAGTCAAAATCATCCAGCATGTCAGTCTAGACAGATTCCAAGGTCATATTATGCTACCCTCTAAGTAGGAAAATATACTACTTGTTGGTATGAGCTTCAACTGGATGTTCCACCTATGCTTAGATTATTAGGTTTCTTTTCCATGATTTTGAGTGGATGGCTCTTCCCATACCACGATGTATATATCGGGGTCAGGGTTTACACTCTAACGATGGTAGGTATGCAGGTAGAGGGTTGACCAATTAATATGGCCACTCTTACTCAATCCCGACTTTATGGTTGTTGGGATAGATATAAGAAGGTAGACCTTGACAAAATCTCACTGGACCATTACTATTCATATATGGTTGGATTGAAGAACACTTCCCTTACTATGAGTATCGACACACTGTGAGGGTTCCCACCTCCAAATTTCAACCTACCCTTCTCAACATTTCTACTGTTTTTCCCTAGACTTTTATGATTAATGATGTAGTTAGGCTGTTGAATGATTCTTCTTGCTTCCCATTTGCACCGCACTCTACCCCCCATGGGTCACTAAGAGGTGACATGGGCAGTTATTCAGAGTAACTCTCATACATTATCTCACTTTGAGATGATATGCTCACTGTTCGCATAGATTGAGTGTATATTTTTGAGCCATACCTCCCTTACTTGGTCTTTAGTAAATTTGGGTGCCTTCAAAAAACTACACTTCTTCTTGTTGTTCAGTTAAGAGGAGAACCTCATCTTTTAATTCTTCACCAGTTACGGATTATGATGATGCGGGAAGGTGCCACTATGGAGGTTATCATACACAATACATTGGGATCCTCTTTTCTATAGCTAGAATATGCCCAAATGTGGGGGGGGGGATATTACCCTAATGGGGTATTGAGAAGACCAGTTCGACGAGTCCAAAAACCTCTAACCATCCTTCGACCCGCCTTGACCTTGACAATCATGCCATATATTCCTTATCCTATGGAGAGTGTGATGACTACATCTTCTATTCCTATCCATGCAGCAACCATGATGGCTACACCATATGTTCATTACCATATGGTGAGGGGACACTTGGTCTGCTATCAAATGCATTTGGAAGGGGCTTTATTGGTGCGAAATATCACAATGGGGAGTGATTCATACTACTCCTCTCTTATGGGTACTTCCCATAACCCTAATGAGGATGGCCCTAGTAGAGTATCACCGGATACCCAAGAAGTCATGGATAGTCCCCCGCATCCGGCTCCAGTGGTCGAACTATCTAAGGCTAAGGGGATCCCCAAATCTTGGGTAACCTAACTTAGGTCCCTTCCCACTCCTATAATGAATCTTCATGCCCATAGACCCATTTTTATAGGGGAGGATCAAGTCCATGGTTCTAATGGGAGGCATTAGACAGTTCAGAAGTAGGAATGGCTTTAGTTATGCACCCTTGTCATGGAAAGACCTCTGGGTAGCTTTATCGACAGTAAAGACAACTTCTAGTGGTTATTTATCGAGCTGGGTTCTGTTGGCTTTGATTACTGGCATCTTCATTTTCTTATATACCATATCATCATAGACCGAGAAGACCTCGATTCTTGTGAGGATAAACTTTACAAGTTCAATTCTTCCCATCATTAGGTAATGAACTTCTGAGATGTTTTACAGGAACTTGATCATCTAAGGGATTAAGAGGTGAATGATCATGATTTGGTGATCACCCAAGAAGAAGATATGTGAGAATTTGAAGATCCTAGAGCAAGGTTAAAGGCTCATATGGCCTCTTTGTGTACCAATTATGATGTTATCCAAAAGAAAATGTGGGAACATACAACCATTATTGAAACATGCATCCAACGATAAAGAATAAAGAGGATGCGAGAGCCTCTATAGAATAAACTCTTGATGGCCCAAGACATTCACTTGACATTTTTATAGAAAGGGAGAGACGAGCCTCATTGTAACTTTCCCTAAATCACGATTTGTTCTAATTTTTCCAATATACTATGGAGATACTTTGAACTGCGGATGTCCCACTATTTTCTTTTTGAACTCAATGAAACTAATTTTCCTTCAAATGCTTCTTCTTTTCCTTTTCCTATCATATCAATTGATCGTAATCAATCATTTAAATATCATTTCAATTAGGTATTAATTATAAATAGTGATTCGAAATTAGTAAATTGAAATAATCAAATTGGGATAACTTTTTCCTAAGCTTCGGGACTCAGTGATTGTAGATTGACTATTGCTGAGGTTTTATGGGAAACCTAATGAACTTTTGCATCTTTTACATTATCACCCTAATTATTTATTAAGCTCATTTGACATGGGATTAGTAGGTATAACATGAATTTTTATTTGTCTTTCCTTTGTGGGTTTTCTCCCTAACAATCATTACAAATCTTTTGAGTATTTGATATCTCAACATTTTTTTTCTTTTTTCTAAACCATATATAGTATAAGTTTAATTAACTGATACTTGAATTTTTTCTAGAGGTTCTATTTGTGGGTTTTTACTCTGGAGAGTATTGCATCTCTTTCGCCAGCGGTATATAGCCCTATGAATCAGACTTATTACTGATGTTTTATATCAAGAAACATTGACCAAACATAATGGGGTAGGGGACCCAATTTGGGATTTATTAGTAGAGAATGCCCTAATAACTTTTAGACATGAATTTTGTATTTTTCTTGACCCTGAATTCATGAGTTTCGGAAATTTATGAGCCTTGAGGTCTATTTTAGGGGTACGAAGGTAGGAATGGACTCTCCTAAGAATGAAGTTTCCTTTGATTGAAGAAAATCTTGTAAGCATCATATGCAGATCCACCGAGGCATGAAGTCTATTGTCAAAAAAAGGTGTTCATTGGACACTTTCTATCTATATCTAAAGTCCATGAAGGAGTACAACATTTTGAATTTGTTTTGGGTTGTGGGCAACAATGGGTGTCCTATTTGAGGGATGATGTACAAAAATATTAGGGACGTTCATTTTGGATTTGGATAGGAATCTTCTCCCACACCATTCTTACTTGTGTAATAGAGAGCTGGTGACTGGCCAGTTCAATTAGAAATATTTTTTTTTCTGTTTGGGAATTTGAAAAGGGGAGGATATATAATTCGTTATCTAGAGGGTTTTTTCCAAACCCATTTGAGAATACAAAAACTGGAAGGGACTCTCCTGGGGACTAATTTTCCTTTAATTGATGTTTGTTTTGTATTCGGCATATGCAGAGCCACCTGGGAATGATGTGTATAGTCAAAAAAATATGTCTATAGGACACTGGCCATCCATCTCTGATGGTCATGAAGGGTTATAGAGATTGAGACCATTATGGATAGGACATATAACATCTTAATAATGGATGAACCTAAGCATGAAAAGGGACATTTATTTGTGTGAACTTGTCTGGGAAACCCAGAATTAATTGCGGCATATTTTTATATGTGAATCAACTTAATGCATATGGATGGGTTATATTTATTTTTTTGAAGCCTCAAGAGATACCAGAGGTGAATTTGGGCAGAATTTTCTGATATATCCAGGACATGGGCCAAAAGGAGAATGTAAACCATAACTCTAAGGGTTCTTGAATTAAGAGGGATTCCACGAGGCATGGAAGCCATTGGTCATACAGATATAGAAGAATAATCTCTTGAGGATTAATTTTCCTTTGATTGACATCCGTATTGTAGGCATCATATTCAAATCCACCAGGGCATGATGTGTATAGTCAAAAAAGATGTCTGCATGACATTTTCCTTCCATATCTGATGGCCATGGAAGATTATGGGGATTCAAGACCACTCAATGCACAATGTTTTAGGTATAGTAGGAGTTTATCCTAATATAATAAAATCATTTGGGATGTCGTTCACTCCTGGGATCAGGTATCCCTTAAATAGATCCGACTTATTATTAGGGTGAGTCATTCATCCCATCCTTGAAGTACCCTATAGTTTAACGTCATATGACTAGGACGTAATTTTTATTATGGGGAAGGAAACCGTGACATTCCTTTTAGGGTCTTGCTACTAGAACCAATTTCTTAGACTGATTTTCCATAATTTCATTGGGGATCACTCACTAATATCCTTAAGCTCACGTGAGATATTCTTGGAGTGAGAAACAAGGGATTATGAGGATTTTGGATCAACACTTAAGAATAGAGAAATAAACAATAGAGAGAACATTAGGCCTAAAACAATGCTATGTAGTTTAACGTCATGAAACAAGAACATTTATGGCCTTGCATTTTAGCATCATGCAGTGAAAAATTTATGTTGTGAAGTTTATAGTCATGTAGCTATGACATTATGCAGTCAGTTTCGAGTCATGCAGCAAGGACATTATGTTGTGTAGTTTAGAATCATGTAGCGAGGGAATTATGTTGTCACAAAGACCATAAATAGATTTGAGATAATTGTGGTTGTGATATTCTGGCATTCTATAGGCATGAGTGATGATAGAAGGTGTAAAATATAGTCCAGGGGGTGGAAAATGGATCAGGAGGAATGACATGGGGCTTGGAATCCATTGTGTGTATAGATGTAGGAGAGGAATCTCCTGAAGACGAATCTTCCTTTTGGTTACGATTGTTTTATAGGCATCTTATGTAGAGCCACCAGGGTACTATGTTTATAGTCAAACAATGGGGTCCACAAGACACATGCCTTCTACCTTAGATGGCCATGAAGGTTTATGTGGATCTAAGATTTCTCTTATTATGGAGTTTGAAAAATGGGAAGGATATGTCTGGGAACATATGAAATACTCAGACTATGATTAGTCATGAACTACAGAAGCATGCACATAGATCTGACTCTTATGTATGGGGGAAGTATAATCTTTTGACTCCTCGTGAGTGGGGGGATGTGCATTATTTCTTAACATTGATAATCAGGTGGCATGTGACTCTTGAGAAATCTTGTAGTTTATTATCATGTGGTTATGACCTCTCATGGATTCCCCCATACAAGTCTGACCTCCACATAGGGGAAGGGGAGTTTTTTCATTGGAGGCTGAACCGAGATGTCGAATCTTGGTGTCACTATATATCCTATAAGGGAAGGAATCACGCCATACATATTTCTGAGTGTTCCTTTCAATGGTTTGTTCCACGTGTAGGGACATGAGATGGATTTTTTTGTTGGTGGTTGGACCGAGACACCAAATCTAGGCATTACTATGTATCCTGCAAGGCCAAGAATCAAGCCACATGTAGTTTTGAATGTTTTCTGTACCGATCTAGCCCAGACATAGGAGTAGGGGAATTTTGGTTTCATCCGCTATAGGTACCAAATCTACCATATTCCATTTTAGTTTGTTCACAAAAGGGAACCCTTACCACCAATCATAATCTCACATGATTTATACTTGATGTGAGAAACAAGGAGTGACAAGGGTTTCCCTTGTAAATATTGGGAGATAGAGGATGTAATAGATGAATTTTTTTGTGGGGGCTAGGAAAATATTGAGGGTTGAGGATTCACTATGTATCCCACTAATGAACAATAATTAAGACATACTTAGTTATTTTGGGACTATGCAATTTACTGTTATGCGACTAGGATGATTTACGTTATGTAGTTAACATCTTGCAACTTGGATGATATGATGTGTAGTTTAGAGTCGTGCAGTGAGGACGTTAGCATCCCATTTTTATGTCGTGTTGTCGGGATGAGTTCCATACAGTTTAATGTCATGTGTATAGGACTATAAATCATAATTTAATGTTGTAGAGTTTAGAACAGGGCATGGGTGTCATTGTTATGTGAATTAATTCTTTAGAAACCTTGAATTTGTGGGAGCCATGATGAGTTTCCCGTCCATTGATATCAAGGAATATGATCTATTGGAATAGAATCTATGTATAACATATGGTCCCTCCCACTTTAGATCAAGGTTTGGGTGCTTCTTCTTGAGTATCATTGGGGTTCTAAGGACCAACACCATCTCTCCTTCAAGAAAAGACTGAAGGAAAACCTTTTTTGAAAACTCATGGAATCCAATTTTGGTAGACTTACAAATGGTGAAAAGTGTGAAGCCTTTTCTCGTCAAGCATCTCCAATTCATCAAACCATCTCTGGGATTTCTCAACTGTGGATAGTTGAATGAAAATGGACACACAGATTGATAGAAACAAAATTTCTATAGGCAAAACTACCTTTTCCCCATATACTAATGAGTACGAGGTTACTTGGGTGGCAGTGTGGGTCATGGTTTAGTAAGCCCATAATGAATGAAGGAGCTTGTATGGCCACAGTTTCATATCCTTATCCACCATATTTTGGAGTATGTTAGATGAAGTCTTGTTGAAATCCTCTATCTTCCCATTGGATACTATATGGTAGCAGAGTTAATGGTTGGCTTTGATTCCATACTCCTAGTATTACTTATCGAACACATCATAGAAGAATTTGGTGCTATTTTCTATTAGTATTGTATGAGGGACACTAAATATGGGAATTATGTTTTCCTTTATAAATACAACTATACTTTTCGCCCCGAATTCTTTAAGGGGAATGGATTCGACCCATTTCAAAAAGAATTCAGTTTCTATGGGAATGTAGTTAAACTATCTGGTTATAGAATGGTGATATATCCCCACAACATCCATCCCCTAGGAAGAAAATGGCCAAGAGTACATAGCTATGTGAAGTAGATCTAGGGTTGATAAATAAAATTAGCAAGGACTTGTAAGTAATTTCACTTGTTAGTGAATATAGAACAATCATGTATCATAGTGGTCCAATAGTATCCAAGCCTTTGAATTTGTTGGGACAGCTTGGTTACGAACTGGTGTTCTCCATAGGCTCTGAAATACACTTTTTTCATGAAAGCAGTAGTCTCATCCATATCAATGAACCTGACAAGGACCCCATCAAGGACTCATTTATAGAGAACCGTTTCTTGGTTTATGCCATTGTATAAGACAAAGTTAACTACCTGCCTCCAGATTTGTTCTCTTCCAGCCATATCGGGTGGGAGTTCTCCCCTCCAGAGGTAATTTTCAATGGGTTTAATCCAGCTAGTGGTGTGACCATAAGGTTCAAAAATGGGAGTAATATCAGTGATTTCCTTCATATTGTTCTGGATAAATGGAAAGACAATCCGAAAGTGGGAAATTATAATAACTATTTCATCTCGGTCTGGATCATCTAGGGCTGTGGCTGTATTTTCCAATGCATTGGCTCGAGCATTTTGGGATTACGGGAAATAGGTTACCATTGGTTCTGATATGAATTCTACCATCAGTTCTCGAACATGGTTCATCAAGAGGGCCAAGACTTCTTTCTCAATGGCATAGTCACCATTGAACTGATTATTTACCATCTCTAAATCACCTTTTATCTTCAGGTGTTTGGATCATAGATGAAGTGATAGGTCTAGACCAACAATGAGGGCCTGGTATTCTACTTCCCTGGTAGTACATCCCTTCGACATCAGGAACGAGTAAGTGAAGACGAACATCTCAGGGTATATGAGTATAACTCCAATAAATCCTTTTTTGATCTTGAGATCCCCTATCCTTTTCCCTGTCAAGCTTCTAAAACCATTATCGAAGTATATTTCCCATTCTTGGGGGCCTTCTTTGTTGGAGAACACATAATTATCCAAATATTAAGTATCAAACAGGGTTATTTCTTTTAAGGGGTGCTCTTCCTGGAAGTCTGCTAATGCCTGTCCTTTAACGGCCTTCTAGGGCATGTACCATAGGTCAAACTGTTATAGGATGACTGCCCACCGTGATAGGCATCCATTTAGCATGGGACTACTGAGTATATACTTGAGTGGGATGTATTGGGAGATAAAATGGACCTCATGGTGTTGCATGTAATTACTGAATTTCTGAATCATTAAGATTATGACTAGGTAGTTATTTTTGATTCTTGAATATTGACTCTCAACATCGATCATCATTCGGCTGAGGTAATAGAGACTGTTCTTGCTTCTGGTATCATTCTTCTATGCATGGAAAGCACCAATGACTATTCCCAGGTAGTTATGTACGAAATGTGTGGTCTCCCCTAAATTGAAGGCATCAATACTGGTGGTTTTAGGAGATATCTTTTGAGATTGTCGAAAGCTTCTTGATTATAGTTATCCCACTCATACATAACCCTTTTCTTCATTAACATAGTGAAAGGTAATCATTTACCTTCAAGGATGGCTATGAAGCACCAAATGCAGACCATGTTTTCTTGGAGACCTCTCAACATAGTGAGGTTGTGAGGTGGATACAAGCCAAGAATGGATTTTTCCTTCTCAAGGTTGACTTCGATGCTGTGATGGTGTATGACGATGTCGAGGAATTTCCCTAAGGAAATGCTGAAGTAACACTTTATGTGATTCATCTTTAAACTGGGATTTCACATATTATTGAAGACAATTTCAATATCGGTCACATGGTTTGAGCGATGTCATGATTTAACCTTCATATTATTGACATAGCACTAGAAAAATTTTCCTGATAAGGGATTCAAAATACAGTGCATATAGTGATGATATGTAGAACAAACATTTTTTTGACTAAAGGGAATCACCTTATAATAGAACACTCCATGAGGGGCCCTAAAAGCATTATATTCTTCATCTCCTTAGGCCATTCAGATATAGTTGTATCCACAATAGCCATCTATAAAAAATTGGGCCTCATATTTGGCAGTCACATCGATCAACAATTATATGATTGAGACCAAGAAATCATCTTTTGGGCTACGACGATTAAGGTCCCTAAAGTCGATGCACACTCTATTGTCTATTCTTCATTTTGATAGGGGCTATGTTCACCAGCCAGATCAGATATTGGACTTCCCAGATGATGTTGTCTTTGATCATCTTGACAACTTCAGCCTATATTTTGGTAGATTGTGTCGGGTGGGTCCTTCTAGATTCGCGATTATAGCCATAATGATCTTCTAGCAATCCCAGATAGTGAATGGAAACCTCGGGATTGAGGCCTATCATTTTTTTGTAGTTCCAATAAACCACATATCGATTATTCTTCAGAAAAGAGGTATATGCCTCTTTCTCCTTCTAAGGCATAGCCATACTATTTAGAGTGGGTGATGAGTCATCTTCAGTGTCAAGGTTTATCTACCTAAGTTCATTGATTGTGGGGGAGACACATTCTTCAAATGTAGGAGGGGAATCTAGGAGGTCTTCTTATTATTCATATTTTTCTTCTTCTTCATTCTCTTTATCATGTTCTTCCTCTTCTTATGGAGAGAGTATTTTTAAGATGAAAATTCTGGTGTTGGGAGTGATATCATTTTTTCCTTAGTGAGTTAGGTGGGAACGATTTGGGGTCCTGAGGATGGGCCGAGAGCATATTTGTTAGGGATTTCCTTGACATCTTAGGATTCATCCTGATCTTCAGTGTCTTTGGACTTGGAGGTCATAACTAAAACCATGCATATGATTGAGTCTATATCCGAGCATGAAATTTTTCATTCATCTTTGTTGGTTGGAAAAACATACTCTTCCCCAAGCTGTTTGAGGAGATCTACGGGATCCATTTCCAATCCATTTGGGGAAGTGATCCAGTCAACATCGTCAGCCAATGAATTATTTGCTTTTGGTTTGTAGAACCCTACATTGATGTAATGTGACTCATAGGATTAAAATTGGGATTTATCTGCATGAAATGTCACATTTTTTTCATTAGTGTAATATTTGATGCACTAATTGTATGATGACAGAATCATAGTGAGCTGATGGAGCTAAGGCCTCCCTAACTATACATTGAAGGTCGTACTTTACTGATCTACCAGAAACTTGGAATTAGAAATGAGGTCTCCAATCCATTTTTTAATATTGATTCATCCCAACGGCTTCTTATCTCTTTTTTCATATCCTACCAGAGTTGTGGTGTAGGGTATTAAACTGTCTTCATCATAGCCCAGTAGAAAAAGTTTTCACAGTGGGAGGAGGTTGACTCCATAACTTTTGTTAATGAAAATCCTCTGGACATAAATTCCATGTTTCTAGATGAACACATATATGGGTTTGATGTTCCCCTATATAATGGAATCTTCATCCTTATCTGCGATGGAGATGACGACATGACATTATTCGGGATTGGTCTTTGTCTGATAGAATTCATCCACTACTAATTTGGAATTTAATTCTTGGGGACTTAGTAAGGCTTTGATAAGTGCCTCCCTAAGGTCTTTAGATAGACTTAAGGCATCCAGGATCGATAGCTTCTCTGGTACTTAGACTACCTACTTTTGAATATCATATTTCTCCTCTAAAGGTTAGAGATTTCTGATGTGGGGTTCTCTTTCATAGACACTTTAGGTTCTTGATCATGGGATGTAGATAGTATGAGCTATGTGATCGGAGTTGGTCGAGCTGAGGCTCTTTCCGTGTTTAGATGATCTGGTCTTTCTGTATGCCTTGGGCGATTGGATACCAGTTCTTCCTCTAATAGGTACTCCATGATGACTTGGATCAGATTTATTCTAGTGCGGGTATAGAAAAATTATAGTTCCCATTGTGTTTGTTAGAGGGTAATTTAACTAGTTTCCAAAATTTTAATGGTTTCATTTAATGTGTGGATATGAATTTGACTCCTTCCACAGTCATGCCTTCCAAAAAACCCTCGACCTCTGCGGCCTCTTCCTCTATCTCTCTGGTT
Source organism: Viscum album (assembly GCA_963277665.1). Lineage (NCBI taxonomy): Eukaryota > Viridiplantae > Streptophyta > Magnoliopsida > Santalales > Viscaceae > Viscum > Viscum album. The sequence continues at coordinate 1,009,224,261 of OY728141.1, read as the reverse complement.
GTACAATGTGAATTCAGGATCAAGTCTATAGTCTCCTTTAAATAAGGGGTCCATCAAGTGAATGCAGTTAATGGGGTTGAAGATCAGTTCTTGATCCGTTAATATTTCTATCTGATTGTCTTCTACTAATGATACCATTTTGTAGAGTTGTTCCCATTGTAATATTTGGAGGGGAGGTGGAAATTGTCCCAAGATTGTTGGTATGAAGTCTGAAAGTTTCAATACTAGCTTTGGCTTTGGTTTCATTCCATCTTCTTGGACCTAATTTTTTCACTTCATTCCTTTATAGGACTGTAGGGTTAAGGATGATGGTTTTGTTTCATCATGAGCTATTGGGGGCATGTTCATATGATTCAATTGCGCCTGGAGGATTCCATGATCTCGCTTTACTATTTTTCGAGACATCCAACCGTCAAATTTTACCTCCTTTTTACTAGTGACTATTATCCATTCCTCATTTTTTCTTCGGTCTATGGTGGAGACATACACCACTTGTGATGGTGATGTATCCAACATGATTTTCCTAGAATACCATATCTTTTGTTGAAGATCCTGTAAGATTAATTCCTATTAGATGGTGGGAACCATTATATGGTGATAGGGAAAATAATTTGGATGGTCATCAAGACCCACTTCATAGGCTCACTTTGGCTTCAATAGGCGGAGAAAGTTGAAATTCATGGCATCTAGGAAGTATCCGCATACTTGGTGATCTCAGAATGAGTAGAATTTATTTCTTTTCTCCTTGAACTAATTTTTTTTATCACCCCTTTACTCATCTCACCATAGTGGGGGTGGATTTTGGCATCCAGGGGGTCCTGCATGGTTCGTTGGAGGCCTTGAAACTGTAGTTGGTGTTGGGGGTGGATTAAGCATGACATAAACTGCTTCTGCTTTTCCTGATCTTTTTTATGTCGTCGATGGGGCCACTCGGGACTTGAGATTGGTCCGCTGTAAGGAGTATTCTATCTTTTAAGAAAAGGGAGACAAATATTAGAACCCACTTGTGTACATTACTGGGATGAGAGGTGTTCACACATCATCATAGAGTTTATCAATGTACACAGCGAGCATTTCATCCGGCGGAGTGGTCAGTTCAGGTAATAAGTCAGACCTTTCCATCTAGAAATAAATTATGAAACTATTTAATTCTATCACTATTTTTAATTAATGAGACCTCTAACTGTTTTCTTGGTCAATGTTGAACAGAAATAGAAGAGAAACTATCCTCAGAGGTCCTCCAAGCCTGTGATTGATTTAGCTGGCAAGCTACTATACATTATGAAGGCCGAACCCTGCAGGGTTAACATGAATCACCTATGTTTTACCACTTATTACTACTATGGAGTGCCCATATTGGGATCAAAATAAGAGGCATTGTGCATAACGTGATGTCCCTGGTCTCCTGAGCCATTAAACACTAAGAACGCGGGGTTTCTGATGTTCAATGGTGTCAGAACGTTGCTCACCCAATTAGGGTAGGGTTTACATTCTAGTTGTATCATAGCGCACTGCCCCTCCATGGAATCTAGTCAATATATTTATTGATCAATGATATTAAAGAGTCATTGATGTATATCCTTCCAGACTTAAGCATAGGAAGGTGCAGTAGGGGACAAATATGGACGTGCTAGTGCTATTGAAATTTTGGGTGGGTACCCAGCCGGGGGTATCCTTTATGGGATTTCCTGAATATACTATGGTTTCCATACAAATGGAGGGAAGTATTGATTCCCTTATGATGTCGAATTTAAGTAGGTTTATGGTCCAAGTGCTGGATTGGATGGGAATTAGAGATTGAATTCATTTACCAGGATGAGCTCTTGTTGTAGGGTAACCTCTTCTATGAACACTTGTTTATGTTCTATAGGGAGGACACATCTGAAAAGATAGCTCCAATGACGCATCTAAACATTAATTAACATGATATCTTTCATTTCTTTCTCCGACTTGGAGAATCATTCCTTGAGGGTGATTGAAACATTCATAGGGGGAGGAGGAGGTGGATCATATATGACCTAAGATTTATTCTTCTTCTTGTTAGTGTTTCATGATAGAGGTAATGATATATTAACAAAAGTGACACCCAAATTTTGGGCCACTCTCTGGTTTCGGGTATGCACTCCATCAGGCTCAGTGAGGGATTCCTCTAGGATGGAACCATATTATCTTCCGTCAAATACCTTTATATCACTTCCTGTGAGCTCAGTGGAGTTATTGTTTACGACATTCAGTAAAGAATAATGCATTGAGGGTGGTGTAGTCGGTGTCGAATGGTAGGAAAGCTTTTTTGCATCATTCTTTGTACTTTTTCCTTCCATTTTGAGTTAATATTCAGGTTTCTTGGTGAAGATTGACCCGAAGGGAGCACTAGTCTGACCCCATAATGTGCCTCAATCTAGGAGGGTATAACCCACGAGACCTATTGAAATGGGTGACCTATCTATTCATCAATCTTCCCATAGGGGAGAAGAAAAAACCCTGCTATGTGGGAACTTGAGTTAAAAATGCCCCCAGTCCGGTAGGCTGGGGTTGCTTCTTTTCTTTCATTAATGCACTACAGTTTGGATTTTTTTGGAATTATGGGGGAATTTTGAGTTAAAAATTCCCCAGACCTATAGGCTAGGGATGTTCCCATATTTCAGTGGTAGCTGCCGCTATTGCCAACTTTTTTATTTCACGCACTCCTGTGTGAATGTGATCCGAGTATGGAATTGGACCTGTATATGATTTATGAGGTTTTCAAGATATGAACACTACTTTCTGGTTGAATTACCTTAGGTGAGAAGCCATCTGGATTCTATCAGTTACCTGGCACCAAAGCTTTTCTATGCCATGATCTCGTCAGTCCTAATGCTTTTGAGACTTACTCTGGGTTGGTTTTGTTGATTATTCCATCTTTCTTGAGAAGAGATTTAATTTTATTGTTGCCTTTGGGTAATGACATTACAAGATTCCATTTCCAATGAGGTCTGTTTGACTATATGTGGGGTAATGTTTAGATATCCATGTTCTCCTCATCCCTGAATATGAACTCCAGTCTGGGCATCGCCAATGAGGCAATGCAACTTGTTCAGTGCATAGTGGAAATCCAGTTCAAGTTTTTTCATTTTCCATTCTGATTGTGGCTGTTGTAAAGAAGAGACAGCTTCGAGTTCTATTGGATGATGAAGCTATCCTAACATGTTGACTTGGTTTTCATACCCTTTGTAGGGTAAGAACTTTTATTTTAGCTAGTGAAGAGTCATCCAGAAACTAAGTCTAATGTCATGAATAAATTCCCTAGACAACTCCCTTGGTATTTTGAAGTGAGAAGTGTTCATAGGATAATACATCACTGGTATGTTATCCTTAGCTAGTTGTCTCCTCACAATACACATATCGTGTTGTTGTTCTTTTTGGGACCCCTCTACTTTATATGACCTTATTGAATACTTCTTAATAATTTCATTCCATGAAGTCGGGCTAGTGGGACCCTAATTGATATGTGAATGACACAGGGGTGGCTTATAAGATGAGCATGGCCACGTACCATCCTTTGGTTGAGAAAGGATATCACTCATCATGGACAGAGTTCCAGATATATCTAACTCTATATTTTCGAGTGCCTCAACATATGAGGACTTTCTCACATTTTTTCAGAAAAGGGGAGGTCCTTCTTTCTAGTATGAATTTTTATTGTGGGGGGGGGGGGACCATAAAAGTAGGTTCTCTAATAGTTCGGGATACCATTTAATCTTGATTCCTAACCGAGGGGAGTGTCCCTATGTCGTATACCCAGGGGAGGGCCTTTAGGGAAGTCTACAGTGAGGGGAGGACCACTTTTCTACTTGACGTCACTGAATGGAGGACCTTCTCAACAACTATCATTACGGGGAGGGCCTTCGCAATGACTATCATCATGGTGGGGACTACCATCATGAATCAACATCTGACTATAGGGATAAGCATATATGCATTATATACCCTAGGGAGGACCATCATGGAAGACGGAAGAAAGGGAAGGAACTTCTTGTTGTGAGATCTTCAAGTCAAGAAGAGGGATACGCTGACATGAATTAGGAGATAAGCTCTAATGATCGATCATTATTGTCCCATAGAGTAAGCCCATATGGGTTCTCTAGGGAGGGCCTTCAGTGTTTCTAGTGGAAACATTACGGTGAGGGCCTTCGCAACTGATACATCCACTTCCATAATATTGTAATAGACTGACATGGTCTTGAGACATTATTGATATATGTTCAAAGGAATCAAAACCCTCATCTTCTAACCAAGCAGGATCATGTATGTTCTCTTAATTTTCTAGCTTCCTTTGGAAAATTTATTTTTTGGGTGCTCTCTTGTGGGTAATCGGGGGTCGCCTGCTGTTGGTAATGGCCTTCGTATATGAGTCCCTATTTTTTTGGTCCCGTGATACCACTGGGATATGACGATGGGAATATTGAGTTTTGGAAGGGATATAGGCCTTCCCTGGAGTAACCACCATCTTGGACCAGAATTCCCCAGTTGGAAAGAGTATTTTTTTCCAAATCCATTTTTTCATGTATCGCGGGATATTTTTGTCGACCCTCTATAACTAGAGTATGGATTCATAAATCCTCTGGAGTGAATAACACATTTTTCAATTAAGTCATTACGATTTAGGAAACTGGGTTGTGGGCCATGTTTCTCACCTTTTTTTCTAAAGCAATGATATCTTGGAATTTTTGTAGGATATTTTCTGGAATAGATGTTTGATCTTCCATCATTTTCAGGATTTTATAAGATACATCTTTGGATGGAAAGTGTATGAAGGCCCATTCTATTGTTGGAGCAGGAGTTTGTGACTGCTCTGGTTCTCTATTGGTTGCTAATAGATACTGACATTTCTCCAATGCTGGGATAGAATTATGAGTATTTTATAGGTTTTCTTCTCAGATTTACACTTTATTTGACTTGTGGGATGCATATTCATGAGTGGGGATTTTTATCTACTCACTTTATATTGTATTTTTCTCATAGGATTTTTATGCATCCACAAGAATTTGAATCTTGTCATATTTTCTTGATGCCCTATTTGGATGGTATGCTTGAAATGCATCAGTAGGTATTTTTGTTCTCATGTAACTAGTTGTCATATTATTTGGATGACGGGCTTCTTATGCATTGGTAGATAACAGCATCTGCCTATAATTTGATGCTCTGTCTAAACGGTGGGACTGACAAACATTAGAAGTAACTTTCACGTGCTCGTATTATCACCCCTATTTTTGTGGTGGTCTTGAGTAGAGGGGGAATAGTTGTATTTCTGTCTGTTGGATGCCACCATGTTTCTGTGAAGGATTTTCTCCTCAGGAACCAGGGTGATATCCTATTTCTAATTATATATTTTCTTCCCTTAGCATGATTCTTGAGGGGACTGGGTCTTTTGGACTTTAGCAGTTTCCCTCAGCATAAGGTTCTATACAGTGTGAGGAGACATGGTCACCCAGTGTCAGCAGTGACGCTCTATGGAAAGGTCCTATGACTAGGACCCAAGTTCAGTTGAAATGATGTTATAGACATAAAATTTATCATACTCCCTAAGACAAGGGACACACTCATTTTCATGTTCTAGGGATATTCTCCCGAAATAGTTTGAGTTGACCATCGGGCCGCCTAGTATTGGGGCGCTGGTCACAGCTGAGGAAGTGAACGAAAAGATTTTGCAGACTGGAGGGAATGTCATGAGACCTCCACTATGGGGAGAGTACCATTTTAGTGGAACAATTTTATAAGGGTGTTGGATACCCAGCATTGAAGATGCTGGGTAGGCAAGGGGGTCCTATTCATTATCAAGGCCCAGGCCACCTATGGGATCACTGAGGTGCGTGTCTGCATCGGACTTTGAGATGTCATTTGGATTGAAGGTTTCCCTATGGGATACCACAATATATATATGAAATATACAAACAGAAAAACCACATAAAAGTATCATTTTCTAGAACATATACAAATTTAATGATTCATATGGTCCTCCTTCCCTCTTTTGTTTGTTGTGAGGTAAAGAGGCTTGAGTGGGTTAAGACTATTACCTAATTTAAGGATTCATATTGGGTTAAACATTTCTGTTTTACATTCTAGGTGACATGGGTGCAAGATTAGGGAAAATGAAAAATGGACTGACGGGTGACAAGCACTTGTCAATTATTATAGAAACATTCACATCACCATCTTTGTTTCAACCCAATCCTCATCATCATCCTTTATGGGGGATTGGTTTGACCTTATGAGGACTGGACAGTTTATCTATTTTGTATTGAGAAGTAGGTTCCATAGTCAAATGGTCCCAATGGGTGATTTCATGGGGTTATGTACTTGTGCAATTTGTTCTCTTAGGATATAACTTCCTCAGATGGTCTCCAACCAGATTATTTATGGATCTAGAAACACCCAATGACCCTTGTATCCAGGATTCATGAACCTTATTTCTTAATTTAGACACTCTTTGGATAATGATTTGGCCAAACGAACATAAGGACTCCATTGTTCAAGATGATGGGAGGTCAGTCTCATCACACCCTTTGTGGGGGGGGGGGGTTATTGCCTATTTCGGGGCTATTTTATAGATTAAATTGATGTTTGTATGTTCATGTATATTTGGTTCATTCATAAAAAGTGTTTCCATGGGCTACCCCTGGATTAAGGGATCATTATAGGCATACATGGATTTGAAGCTACGGAGGCAATGCTGAATTATGTCATGAAATAAGGCACTCTGATGTTTATCGTTATCTTGGGGGACAAAAGGTGACTTAATTTAGGGATCAGACCCATAATACGGGCTTTCTATGTATCCTAGGGAGAGAAATCAGAGCCCATGTAGTTCGAGATAGGTTGGGGGTTATGGATTAGAGCTTCCCATTTGAGGGGATATGGATAGTTTAACCCTTTTAGAAGGGAAACCTTTTAAGATCGAGCCTTCAAGAAAGCATCATATGTATCATGGTTTGACTAGAAATTAGTGTTTTCTTAGTTAACATTTGGTTTGGTTGTGTGGAAGTTGTAATAATCAAAAATATATAAGCCCATGTCAGTCATACTCTGTGTGTAAAACAAAAGGCTGTGAGAGATCCAACTGACCACAGACCTCCTCTCCCACTGATGGGAGAGGGTGGGCCTATGAAGTAAGAGACCAGGGTGAAGGTGGGTGTGGGTGTGGAGCAACAAACCCTTTAATGTCGGATGACATTGGATGTTATGAGGCTCATCCCTCAGAATATTGGGGACTTACCTCTGCGGGACTTCCCCAGAACCCGTTCTGGGAAAGGGTAGAAATGTCGCCTCCTATCAAAAGGAAAAGTAAACATGATTCCTTCGACTGATCAAAATTAATACTTGAATGAAAATTAATGTGATCACCCTTAATCCCTAGAACATGGATGTTCATGTCAGTATCCCAGGGTTGGGATCCAGGTTACCATGGGAATGTAGACTTACAGACATCCCTGGAGTCCAAAACGTTATGGGGAGAGCCTTCGTGACTCTTCTTACCATGGGTATGTAGACTTAATGGGGTGGGATGATGTGCTTGATGATCTAATCACATGGGTCGGGTGGATTTGGAGAAGGCTTTGGCATGATACAGGGGACAGGTTTGCACATGGGATATGGAGAACCAGTTGGTAACAGATAGGTGAGATTTTAACCGGATGGAAGAACACCCAAAGACTCCCAATTCCATGTAATTTTGTCTCATGTGGGATTTGGGGAGCTCCACATACTATAGTGGTATGCAAGTAGAGGTGTCGTCCACATACCAAAATAGTATGTGGTCTTGGGAATGGATCACCATGCACGACAGTGGTACATGGTCCTAGATGCTATCCTCTACTCTACTTCTGGTCTAATCCACATACTGATGCAGTACGAGGTGTCGGTTTCCAATAAAATAGTAATACAGAAAGAGGAACACCATTTTGAAGGAGGTTCCAGGAACCTGTCATTCACGGGGAGTTAATCCATGATGAATGGTTTTTGCGATTACACTAATTAGGCCTGTAGTTTTCTAATTACTATTATGTTCCTTCGTTTTATGGTTCATGGATGTCATGAGTTTCTATGTTCGCGAGACGGTATGTGGATGGACTTTGAGTGCTTGATTTCCCCAGCGATGAGGTTCATGACTTTCTAGGTTTTCTAGCCATTTCTCCATGGTCCAGCGCCTCTTGGGTCATTCCATGTACTAGTGGTTTGTGATTCATGTGGTCCATGAACCCTTCCCGGTGATGGAATGTGGGTCACTTAAAACTCTTTGAAAAAATTCAATTCCTTAAAGTTTTTTCATATGTTCTAAATTCAATTTGAGTCCATTCAATTTACTAGACTTATAGGAATGCTTTCTTCCTTCTGTAAAGTGATTGTGTGGGTATTTCATTCCCTTTGTGAGTTTTTAGGACCCTTCAGGTCTATTTGGTGGTTTAGGGGTATTTTTTAACCTTTTTTGGTTTTAGGTATTTTTAGAGTTTTTATTGTTTTTAGGGGTCTAAATTGATTTTAGTGTTTTTAGTTTTTTAGTGGTTTGGGGGTTTTTATGGGGTTTAAGGGTTTCTATGGTTTTAGGGGTTTTTATGTTTTAAGGTTGTTTTCTTGATTTTTTTTGTATTTAGAAATTTTTATGTTTTTTTTTATGTTTTTTATATTCTATTTTTGTTTTTTACGGTTTTTTGGAGTTTTCAAGTTTTTATGGTCTTTTGGGTTTTAGGGTTTTTTTTGATTTATTATGGTTTATAAGGTTTTTATAGGGTTTTAATGTTTTGAACATTTTTATGGGTTTATGGGGTTTCAGAATTTTCCATGGTTTTCATAGGTTTTTATGGGGATTTAGATTTTTATGGGTTTTATGGTTAACATGTGTTTTGTATGGTTTTTAGGGTTTTTTTGTTTTCATGGATTATATATATTTTTAGGTTTTTGGGTTTTAGGGTTTTTAAGTGATTTTGCGGGGTTTTATGGGTTTTTAGGGATTTTAGGGTCTTTTGTTCTTTTGTATTTTTTTATTTTGTAGGGTTTTTAATTTTTTAAAGATTTTAATTTTTTTAGGGTTTTGAGGGGTTTTATAGTTTTATTGGGTTTTGGGGTTTTGATAGGGTTTTTTGGTTACTAATATTTTTAGGATTTTTTTTAGGGTTTTCTAGGGGGTTTCATGGGTTTTTATTGTTTTTTTATCTTTTCTACTATTTTAAAGGACTTTTTAGGATTTTTATATTTTAGTGGGTTTTATAGGGTTTTTAAGTATTTTCAAGGTTTGTAGGAGTATTTGGGATTTTAATTTTTTCATGGGTTTTAGGATCTTTTATGTTCTTATGTTTTTTTGAAATTTTATGTTTTTAAAGGGTTTTTTAGATTTTTCTAACATTTTTAACGTTTTTAGGTATTATAATTGGTTTTAGAAGATTTAGTGGTTTTATGGATTCCATGGCTATTATGGTTTTTAATACTTTTAGGATTTTTATGGTTTTTAGTGGGTTTTCAAGGTTTTTAGGGGGTTTTACATTTTCAAGAATATTCATGTAATTTTTAGGATTTTTATGGGATTTCATGGTTTTTATGATTTTTATGTATTTTTATGGCTTAATGGGTTTCTTAATGTTTAAAAAAAATTTGGGTTTTTATGGGTTTTTCAGATTGAAGTTTTTTTTGAGTTTTTAGTGGTATAAATTTTTTTTAGTTTTTCGGGGTTTAACAGTTATTTAAATATTTTAAATGTTTTTATGTGCCTAAAATGTTTTTAGAGTTTTTAGTTGGTTATTAGGTTTTTATAGAGTTTTAGAGTTTTCTATGATTTTTGTGGGTTTTACAGTTTTCAGGGGTTTTAAGGGTTTTGTAGTTAATTTGCATTTTTAAGGATTTTATGGATTTTTTAGGTTTGTTAGGTTTTTTGGTATTTTGAGGGTTTTGTGGTTTTTTAAGATTTTTGTTGTTTTAAAGGTTTTTAATATTTTTTAATGTATTTGGGTTTTTTTAGTTCTTGAAATTTTTTGGGTTTTAAGTGTTTCATAGATTTTAGTTTTTGTTTATCTTTTTATGCTTTTATAGGGATTTTTAATGTTTTTTAGTTTGTTTTATGGTTTTAGGGGTTTTTATAGTATTCATAGGTTGTACATATTTTTTACTTTTTCATAGATTTATAATGATTTTTACGATTTTTATGGAATTTTGGGGTTTTTATGGTTTTTAGGGATTTTGAGGGGTTTCGACGGGGGGGGGGGGGGGGTTCATTGTGTTTCTATGGTTTTAAGGGGTTTTATCATCTTCTTCGATTTTAGGGGGGGGAGTTTTTAGGGTTTTATGGGATTTTAGATTTTTAATGTTTTTAATGATTTTAAGGATTCTAATAGTTTTTATTGATTATTTAGATTGTTTAAGGTTTTATGGTTTTTTTGTAGTTTTTATGGGTTTTTATGAGTTTTATGGATTTGTAAGGTTTAAAGGGTTTTTATGTTTTTAGGTACTTTTAGGTAATTTTTAAAATTTTATGGTTTTATGGGTTTATACTAGTATTAGAGATTTTATGTGTTGTCATGTGTTTTCTGGGATTTTAGGATTTTTCAGGATTTTATGGTTCTTTTTGGGGTTTTAGGGATTTTGTGGAGTTTTTATGGGTTTCATGGTTTTTAGTGTTTCTAAACAGTTTTAGGGGTTTTAATTTTTTTTAGTATTAGGGTTTTAATGTGTTTGTAAAGGTTTTTATGGTTTTTTTTGTTTGTGGTGGTTTTCAATGCTTTATGTTTTTTATTTTTTAGGTATTTTTTGGTATTTTTATAATTTTATGCTTTTTATGATTTTTGGGATTTTTGGGATTATAGGGTTTTTGGGGGGGTTTTATGATTTTTAAGGTTGTTTTGGGGTTTTAGGATCTTTTTTAGTTTTTAGGGTTTTTTTTTAGTTTTTTTTGGTTTTTAAAATTTTTATTGTTTTTTAACTCTTCAAGAAAATTTAATGGATTTTAATGTTTTTAGATTTTTTTAGTGTTTTTTTGTTTTTAGGGTTTTCATATGTTTTTAGGGGTTTATATGGTTTTCTAGGTTTTCAAATTTTTTACTTTGTTTTGGGATTTTTTGTATTTTTATGGTTTTAGTGTTTTTGGTATTTTAATGATATTTTTGGTATTTAAGGGTTTTCTTGGTTTCTAGGGTTCTTAGGGTTTTTTGGGTTTTTTAGGTTTTTAGGTATTTATTGTTTTTTGTGTTTTTAGGGGTTCTAAATTTTTTAGAGTTTTTTTTAACATTTATAGGGGTCTTAAGAAATTTTAGTTTTTTTAGTGGTTTTTATGGTTTTTGTTGTTTATGTTGTTTTTTATTTTTTTAATGGTTCTTTTGGTATTCAGGGTTTTTGTAGGGTTTTTATGTTTTCAAGGATATTTAGTTTTTTTAGTCTTTTATGTTTTGATATTTTTTTAGTGTTTTTATGTATTTTTAAGGTTTTTATGGTTTTATTGGTTTTTAAGGTTTTTATGGTTTTTATATTTTTGTGGTTTTTTGTGTTTTTTTGAGTTTTTATTATTTATAATGAATTTTTGAGTTTTTTTATCTTTTTAGGGGTCTAATGGGTTTTTATTGTTTTAGTGGGGTTTTAGGGGCTGTTATTGGTTTTTAGGGGTTTTATGGTTTTTATGGGTTTAATGGGTTTTCTAGGGTTTTTAGGGATTTTTTTTGTTTTTTTTTGTATTTTGTAGGTATTTTTTAGTATTTTAATGGTTTTTAGGTTTTTATGTGTTCTTAGTGATTTTAACGGTTTTTGGGATTTTTGGGAATTTTGGGGGTTTTATGGGTTTTTTGAGTTTTTTATGGTATTAAGGTTATTTGGAGTTTTTATATAATTTTAGGGTTTTTATGTTTTTAGTGGATTTTTGGGGTTATATGGGATTTTAGGGGATTTATAGGGTTTTATGGGTTTTATGGTTTTGATGGACTTTTGGGGTTTTTTCATTTTCTGGGATTTTTAGGACAATTTTGGGGTTTTTATAGTTTTTAGGTTTTTTATTGTTTTTTTGAGATTTTTTAGTTTTTTGTGGTTTTCATTTTTTAGGGTTTTAGAGTTTTATTTTTTTTGGTTTTAGGGTTTTGTTTGATTTTGTAGCCGTTTTAATATTTTTTAGAGTTTTAAAAAAATTTATGGTTTTTTAGGGTTTTTAGTGGTTTTTAGGGTTTTCATGGGGTTTTCATGGGTTTTATGGTCTTCAGAGGGGTTTTAGGGATTTTTGCTATTTTTATGGTTTTAAGGGGTTTTAGGGATTTTGAGGGTTTTCAAGGTTTTTAGGTTGTTTATATTTTTCTGTTTTTAGGGGTTTCTTGAGTTTTTTTGGGTTTTAATGTTTTTTTATCATTTTATATGTTTTATAGGTTTTTATAGTTTTAGTGGGTTCTAGGGTTTTTTGGGGTTTTAAGGTTTTTAAGGTTTTTAGCAATTTATGGTTTTCAAGGGTTTTTTAGTTTTCTATGCTTTATTAAATTTCTAGGTATTTATATATATTTTTGTATTTTGAGGGGTTTTAGTTTTTTTCATAATTTTTATTGTTTTTAGGGTATTTAGAGATTTTAGGGTCTATTGGGGTTTTAGGTTTTTTTCTGTTTTTTTGGGTATTAAGATTTTTAGAGTTTTTTTAACATTATTTGTTTTATTAATATTTTTTTATTTTTTAATGGTTTTAGGGGTTTTATTGGTTTCACTACTAGAATTTAGAGTTTTCCCAATGGTTTTATACTAACGGTTTAAATAAACTGTTGGTATAGTGTGTAGAAGGTAACCTTTGCCAGTGGTTTGAACAAACTGTTGGCAATGTGTAAACTAATTTCATATTTACCAATGGTTTTCCAAAACCGTTGGGAAATCATGATTTTATTTAACAATTACCAACAGTTTTGTAAAACCGTTGGTAAAGATAGTCTTTCCCAACACTTTTTAATAACCATTGGGAATGATTTCCCCCAAATACAGAACACCCGAGCCCCCACTCCGCCCGATTACAGGCAGACCCTAATCGAGCAACTCCTGAATTCTTCTCGGCTGCGAGACTCCTTCCAGCCAATATCAATCTTCAATCAAAAAAAATTTTATTTCACACTTCAAATTAGTAAGTGTTACCCTAGTTTTAGCATTATTCCTCTTTTTTTTGGTGTTGGATGTTTTGATTTAGGCTAAATTAGGGTTGCTGTCTACGGAACCCTTGGATTTGTTTTCTGTTTTTTTCTACATTTCAAACATGGTAAAGGGTTTTTTTAGTGAGGTGATATGGTACTATTGGTGGAATTTAGTTTAGTTTAAAATTGAATTTTGATTTGGATGAATTTTTGTTTCAATTTTGGGTGGGGGAGGGTGTTCAGATGGGGTGGGAGAGGATGTTGAGGGCTATCCGAGTGGGGTGGGGGAGGGGCTGTCTAGGTAGGGTGGGGGTAGGGTAGTTTGGGGTGGGGGAGGGTGTGCAGGTGGGGTGGAGGAGGGGTTGTCTAGGTAGGGTGGGGGGATGTGTTGATCAAGTGGGGTGACGGTAGGGCTGTCCACGTGGGGGGGGGGGTGGGTTTTCCAAGTGGGGTGGGGGTAGTGCTGACCACGTGGGGTGGGGGTGGGGCTCTCCAAGTGGGGTGGGGTGGGAGGTTGGGTTGTCCATGTGGGATGGGGGTAGGGTTGTCCATGTGGGGTGGGTGGGGTGGGGGTAGGGTTGTCCAAGTGGGATGGGGGTTGGGGTGTCGAAGTGGGGGGGGGGGGGGGCTGGGTTGTCCAAGTGGGGTGGGGGTATGGATGTCCAAGTGGGGTGGGGGGGGGGGGATGGGTTGTCCAAGTGGGGTGGGGGTAGGGTTGTCCAAGTGGGTTAGGGGGGGGGGGGGTGGGTTGGGTTGTCTAAGTGGGGTGGGGGTAGGGCTGTCCAAGTTGGGTGTGGGGGGGGGGGGGGGCTAGGTTGTCCAACTGGGGTGGGGGTATGGATGTCCAATTGGGGGGTGGGGCTGTGTTGTCCATGTGGGGTGGGGGTAGGGCTATCCATGTGGGGGGGGGGGGGGGGGGGCTATCCAAGTGGGGTGGGGGTAGGGCTCTCCAAGTGGGGTGGGGGTGGGGCTGGGCTGTCCATGTGGGGTGGGGGTGGGGGGGGGGGGCTGGGTTGTCCAAGTGGGGTGGGGTTAGGGATGTCCAAGTGGGGTGGGGGGGGGGATGGGTTGTCCAAGTGGGGTGGGGGTAGGGTTGTCCATGTGGGGTGAGGGGGGGGGGCTGGGTTGTCAATGTGGGGTGGGGTAGGGCTATCCAAGTGGGGTTTGGGGGGGGGGGGGGCTCGATTGTACAAGTGGGGTGGGGGTAGGGCTGTCCAAGTGGGGTGGGGGGGGGGGGGGGGTTGTCCAAGTGGTGTGGGGGTAGGGTTGTCCAAGTGGGGTGGGGGTAGGGCTGTCCAAGTGGAGTGGGGGGGGGGGGCTGGGTTGTCTATGTGGGGTGGGGGTAGGGTTTTCCAAGTGGGGTGGGGAGGGTGTGCATGTGGTTGAAGCTCATAACAATAAACTCTCTATAAATTATACAAGTATGAAAATGTATAGTGACATTCGTGATCATTTTTTGGTGGGATAACATAAAAAGTGTTTGATGTTTTTAGTAATTTTTTTGAAAATATGGGTTATTATGGAGTCATTGATAAAATAATAATATTGGATTGTTATTCTCATGGATGAGTAACAATGATGAAATTCCATTGGTTCGATTCGATGATGAGACAGAGCACATTTATTGATTATTGTGGATTTCGAGTAATCAATATGACTTGCACCCATATGTGTTGGCATCAATGGTTAAACAAGTTTTTTTCGAAATGAACAACATTTTAAGTGAAAACAATAACTGCAATATGGAAAATCAACCAAACACTTTAAAAATCTGTTGATACTTTAGGAAAACGATCCATGGATCGTATGTAATGTGTACGAGTCAACCCTGCCTCAATTCGAGGCACGGTGTGGCCGGTATCACTCCAAGTGTATGTATTATGTTTAAAATGGACATCATTTTTTGTAAAAACAACTGGTATATGAAAATCAGAAAAAAAAAATTTGGAATCTGTTGAAACATTTGGAAAAAGATCCATGGGACATTTGTGATGTGTACAAGTCAACCCCGCATCAATCCGATGCATGTTGTGGCCGATAGCACCCTAACTGTGTCTCTTTTGTTTAAAATGGACGGGATTTTAAGTGACAAGAACAACTGACATACGGAAAACTAACCAAATGCATTAGGAATGTGTTAATTCTGTAGGAAAACGATACATGGGTCATATGTGACGTGTATGAGTCAACCCCGCCTCAATATGAGACCCGGTGTCATCGGCACCACTCAAAGTGTCTGTCTTTTATTTCAAAAGGACATCATTTTAAGTGAAAACAACAACTGACATAAGGAAAACTAACCAAACGCATTCGGATTCTGTTGAAACATTATTACAACGATCCATGGGACATTTTTGACGTGTACGAGTCAACCCCGCATTAATCTAAGGCACGGTGTGGCTGGTAGCACCCTAACTGTGTCTCTTTTGTTTAAAATGGACGTCATTTTAAGGGAAAAGAAGAACTGACATATAGAAAACCGACCAAACACATTCATAATGTGTTTATGCTCTAGGAAAACGATCCATGGTTCATATTTGGCGTGTATGAGTCAAACCCACATCAATCTGAGGCTCGGTGTGGCTGGCACCACTCCAAGTGACTCTCTTTTGTTTCAAAAGGACATCATTTTAAGTGAAAACAATAGCTGACATACCAAAAACTGACCAAACGCATTCGGATTCCGTTGAATGTTTAGGAAAATGATCCATGGGACATTTGTGATGTGTAAAATCCAACACCACATCAATCCGAGGCACTGTGGGGCCGGCAGCATGCTAATTGTGTCTCTTTTGTTTAAAATGGACGAGATTTTAAGTGAAAAGAAAAACTAACATATGGAATACTGACCAAACACATTCGGAATGTGTTGATGCTGTAGGAAAACGATCCATGGGTCATATGTGACGTGTACGAGTAAACCCTGCCTCAATAAATGGCTTGGTTTGGCTGGCACCACTCAAAGTGTGTCTCTTTGGTTTCAAAAGGACATCATTTTAAGTGAAAACAACAACTGACATATGGAAAACTGACCAAACACATTCGGATTCCATTGAAAATTTAGTACAACGATCCATGGGAAATTTTTGACATGAACAAGTCAACCCCGCATCAATCCGAGGCACGGTGTGGCTGGTATCACCCTAACTGTGTCTCTTATGTTTAAAATGGATGGGATTTTAAGTGAAAAGAACAACTGACATACAGAAAACCAACCAAACACATTCAGAATGTGTTGATGCTATAGGAAAATGATCCATGGGTCATATTTGACGTGTATGAGTCAACCCCACGTCAATATGATGCCTGATGTGGCCGACACCACTCAAAGTGTTTCTCTTTTGTTTCAAAAAGACATCATTTTCAGTGAAAACAATAGCTGACCTACGGAAAACCAACCAAATGAATTTGTATTCCGTTGAAACATTAGAAAAATAATCCATGGGTCATATGTGACATGTATGAGTCAACCCCACCTCAATCTGAGGCACAGTGTGGCCGACACCAATCAAATTTTCTCTCTTGTTTAAAATGGACATCATTTTAAGTGAAAAGAACAACTAACATACAGAAAACTGACCAAACACATTCGGATTCTGTTGAAACATTAGGAAAAAGATCCATGGCTCATTTGTGATATGTATGTGTCAACACTGCCTCAATATGAGGGGCAGTGTTACCGGCACCACTCAAAGTTTCTCTCTTTTGTTTAAAATGGACATCATATTAAGTGAAACCAACAACTGACATACGAAAAACCGATCAAATGCATTTGTATTCTGTTGAAACTTTATTAAAATGATCAACGAGTCATATTTGACATGTACGAGTAAACCTTGACTATATCTGAGGCTCGGTGTGGCCATCACAACATAATGTGTCTTAGTTTTATTTGAAATGGACAACAATTTAAGTGAAAATTACAGATGTCATATGGAAAACTAATCAAACACATTCGGGTTCTATTGAAACATTAGGAAAATGATCCATTAGTCATTTGTGACATGTAAGAGTCAACCCCACCTCAATCCGAGGTGGGGTGTGGCCGAAACCACTCAAAGTTTCTCTCTTTTGTGACTGACCAAATGCTTTTGGAATATGTTGACACTTTAGGATAACGATCCATGGGTCATATGTGACGTGTACGAGTCAACCCCACCTCAATCCGAGACACGTTGCGACCGATATCACTCTAAGTGTATGTATAATGTATAATATGGTTATCATTTTTAGTAAATACCAGTTGTATGTATTCTTAATTGTGTAAAACACATTACTTATGCAATTTTTTTAATAATATATTGATAATTGATAATTAAATTATGTATGTATTCAATTAGGAATTGAATTCCGGATTTGATATATAATTTTCATCGATGTTTTAAATTGAATTCTAAATCAATTATGTATGTTTATAATTACGTTATGAATTATGATTTAATTTTGGATTTGTATAGTTCCAGGGTGCAATGTTAAATGTGTATACATTATATGTTAAATAATTGTAAAGGAGAGGTAATGGAGAATTACAGCACAATAGACAGAATTATAGCATGCGGAAATGGGATTGCAGACCCTACTGTGCAAATTTCAGGCTGCTGTGCAATTTACAGAGCATAGCCTATGACAACGGTTTCAAACCATTGGCATAAATTTTGTAGGATGTTTTTACCAACGATTCTATAAGAACCGTTGGTAAAAACCCTTTCCCAACGGTTTAAAAACCATTGGAAAAGGTTCTTAGAACATGTTTTACCAACGGTTTGGTTGAACCGTTATCAGAACTTATACCAACGGTTCAACCAAACTGTGGGTATAAGAGAATGTAACTAACCTATCCCAACGGTTCAACATAAACTGTTGGGAAATTTTTTTCCCAATGACTTACTTCCCTACGGTTGGCAGAACAGTTGGTATAAGATATACCAACGGCTCTACAGCCTATCCTAATGGTTCCGAACCGTTGGGAGATATACTATTTCTAGTCGTGTTTATAGGGTTTTATATGGTATTAGGTTGGGGGGGGGGGGTTCGGGGTTTTAGCGTTTTTATATTTTCATGGGTTTTTAGTGTTTTTTTATGATTTTATAGTTTTTAGGGTTTCTAGTGTTTTTCAGGATTTGAGGGGTTTTCAAGATTTTTTGGGGTTTTAGTTTTTTCCGTGTTTTAGTTCCATTTCATTTTTTAGATTTTTTTCAATATTTTAGGTGTTTATTTTTTTATAGATTTTAACGCTTTTAGGCGATTATTGGGATTTTATAATTTTTCATGGGTTTTAGAGTTTTTATCATTTTTTGTATTTTTTATAGAGTATTTATGGTTTTTAGGGGTTTTAAAGGTTTTGTGAGTTTTTAAACATTTTTTTGGTTTTTATTGGGCATTGTTTTGGATTTTTTCTGTATTTTGGGTTTTATATGGATTTTGATAGTTTTAGAGGGTTTTCATGGTTTTTTAGGGTTTTAGAGTTTTATTGGTTTTTTTGGATTTAATGTTTTTTTATTTTTATAGGGGTTTATGGGTTATTAGTGTTTTTAAATTTTTTAAGGGTTTTAAGTGGTTTTAGAGATTTTAGTGGGGTTTTAGGGTTTATGGGCTTTTAGTGTTTCTATGGTTTTTATGGGTTTTTATGGATTTCAGGGGTTTTCATAGTTTTTGGGGTATTTTACACATGTAGGAACATTTAGGGATTTTTAATATTTTTCTATATTTTAGGGTTTTTGGAGTTATATGGATTTTGAAGGTTTATAAGGTCTTTATAGTTTTTTAGGATTTTTAGGGGTTTCATTGTTTTAGCATCTTTATGGGTTATTTTTTTCTTAATTATTTAGGATTTTCTAGGTTTTCGATATTTTGTAAATTTTTTTAGGGATTTAATTTGTTTTTAGAGTTTTTAGTGGCTATTTTGGGTATTTAGGTGTTTTTATGGTTTTCTATTGTATTTAGGGTTTTATAGGTTTAAGGGGTTTTTCATGGTTTGCAGAGTTTTTCACTGTTTTTAGGGTCTTTTTAGTTATAATGGTTTTTGGTGTTTCTAATGGATTTTAAGGGTTCTAGAGTTTTTTAATCTTTTTATGGGTTTTAAGAGTTTTTAGAGTTTTTAGTGGTTTTTAGGTTTTTATGGTTTTTTGGGGATTTAAGGGGTTTTATGGGATTTTATGGTTTTACTGTGTTTTCAATGATTTTAATGTTTTTTAAATTTTTTAATGGTTTAATGGATTTTTTAGGATTTTTAGGATTTTTTTATTTTTTATGTTTTTTGGTGATTTTTTGGTTTTTTTGGGTTTTAGAGTTTTTAGGGGTTTATAGGTCTTTTAGAGTTGTTAAAATTTTTAGAAATATTATGTTTTTTAGTTTATTTAGAGGTTTTTTATGGTTTTTATGGTTTTTATGGTTTTTATGGTTTCAAGTTATTTAAGAGCTTTTATGGTTTTCATGGGTATTTATAGATTTTTACATTTTTTGGGATTTTTATTAATTTTTTTTGTTATTATGGTTTTCAAGATTTTTAGAGTTTCTAGGTATTTTGAGTGTTTTTATGGTTTTTAATGGTTTTTAGGGGTTTTATGGATTTTAAGGATTTTTTGTTGATTTTTGGTTTTTATAGTTTTTTCAGTTTTTTAGGGTTTTCAGTTTTTTTTATTTTTTAATGGTTTTATGGGGATTTGATGTTTTCACAAGGTTTTAGGGGTTTTATATGGTATAAGGGTTTTTATGTTTTTGGGGGTTTTATGGTTTTCATTAGGTTTTAGGTATTTTTTACATTTTTAGGGATTTTTTTGGTTTTTTAGATTTTTATTGTTTTTAGGTTTTTAGATTTTTAGTGATTTTGAGGGTTTCATGGGGTTTTAGGGTTATTATAATTTTTTAGGCTTATTTAGGATTATTAAGATTTTTTAGTTTTTTTGGGTCTTTTTGTTTTTATATATATTTTTTTGAGTTTTATGAGTTTTGAAGTTTTTTAAGAGGGTTTTAATGTTTTTGGTGGTTTAAATGGTTTTTTGTATTTTTAGTGTTTTTAGTGTTTTTATGGTTTTAGGGGTTTTGAGGTTTTATCGATATTTATGGGTTTTCGGGATTTTTCATGTTTTTTAGTGTTTATTACATTATCTATGATTTTTTGGGGGGGTTTTAGTATTATTGTTCCTTTCAGGGTTTCTTACGATAATCATGGTTTTTTAGCAGGTTTAGGGGTTTTAGGGGTTTTAATGGTTTTTAGGGTGTTTTGGTTGTTTTTTTTTCATTTTTTTAGATTTTTTTAACATTTTATGTGATTTTGTTTATTAGTGGGTTTATGGGTTATAATTGGTTTTTTTTGGGATTATAATGGTTTTTATGGGTATTTAAGGTTTTCATTTTTGTTCTATGTTTTCGGATTTTTTAATATTTTCTAGGATTTTTATTGATATTTTATGAATTTTTAAATTTTTAGAGGTTTTAATGGTTTTTATGTGTTTTAAGGATTTCTAGGGGTTTTTTTGGGTTTCAGGGTTTTTAGGGTTTTTAGGGTTTTTTTAGATTGAAACTTTTTTTCATGATTTTTACATTTTTTTAAATTTTTTTAGATTTTTTAAGGCTTTGTTGAGTTTTATGTGGTTTTATAGGGGTTTATGGGGGTTTAGGTATTTTTAAGGTTTTTAGTGGTTTCTATGGTTTTCTGGGGTGTTCAGTTTTTTTAGTGTTTTTTACGTGATGATAGATTTTTGGGGATTTTTAGCATTTTTATGGTTTTTTATAATTTTAGGGTTCTTATGTATTTTGAGGTTATTTATGGGTATTTATGGTATTTATAGGGTTTCAATGTTTTTTTGTCTATTTTGGTTTTTAGGGTTCTTTAGAGTTTTATCTGTTTTTTACATTTTTATAGTTTCTTATGTTTTTAACATTTTCATGGGTTTAATATTTTTAAAATTTTATTTGTTAATTTTAAGGTTTTTATGGGGTATTTGGTTTTTTATGGTTTTTAGTTGTTTTAATGGTTTTCAATGGTGTTTCTGGGTTTCTAAGGGTTTTCAATTTTTAGAGATTTTATGTATTTTTTATGATTTATTTGGTTTTTAGGGTTTTAGGGGTTTTAGGGGTTTTCAAACTGTTTATCCTTTTAGGGGATTTTAGGGTTTTAGGGTATTTTTGTATATTTATGACATTTTATGTTTTTAGGGGTTCTAAAGGATCATAGACATTTTTTAAATTTTTAGTGGAGTTAAGGGTTTTTAGTGTTTTGATTATTTCTTTAGGTTACCATGAGTGTTTATGGATTTAGGGGTTTTATGGTTTTCAGGGCTTTTCATGGTTTTTTGGGTTTTTACATTTTCATGGATTTTTAGGGATTTTATAGAATATTAATGTCTTACAATTTTATTTTTTGACTTTGTGGTTTTTATGGGTTTTCATGGTTTTTTTGGACTTTTTTTGGATATTTAGTGTTTTTACAATATTTTGGGGGGTTTACGGTTTTTTTGAGTTTTTTGGGGGTTTAAGGGGTTTTAGAGTTTTTTTAACATTTTTTCTTTTTCCAATGTTTTTATTATCTTTTAGGGTTTTGGGTTTTTTTCTATATTTTTGGTTTTTATGGATTTTTATTTTTTTGAATGTTTTTAACATTTTTAGGGTCATTAAGGATTTTTATAGTTTTTTTGGGTTTTTAGTGTCTTTACAAATTTTTAGGTTTTTAAATGTTTTTAAAAGTTTTATTGATTTTAGTGGGTTTTCATTGGTTTTAAAGTTATTTCAAATTTTAGGGATTTTTAGGTATTTTTTTATATTTTATATGGTTTTTTATTATTTTTAGAGATCTTGAAAGTTTTTAGGGGTTTTAAGTGTTTTTAGGGGTTTTCATGGTTTTAGGGTATTTTGGGTTTTAAGATTTTTTTATTATTTTTAAGTGTTTTAATATTTTTATCATTTTTTATTATTTTAGGGGATTAAAGGGTATTTTATATTTTATGACGTTTTAGTGTTTTTCATGATTTTTATGGTTTTTAGAGATTTTATGGGTTTTATTATTTATTAGGGGGTTGGTATTTTTTTACATTTTCAAGGTTTTTTATGACCTTATTTTGAATTTTTATGTTTTGTAGAGTATTTATGGTTTTATGGATTTTTATTGTTTATTTTCCTGGTATTTCCATGTGGTTTCAGGGGTATTCAGGTCTTTTCATGTTCTTTTTTTTTTCAATTTTGGTATTTTTAGTTTTTAGGGGTTTAAGGTATTTTATGTTTTTTAACATATTTTAACATTTAAAGAGGTTTTATGTTTTTTAAAAGTCTTTTGCAGGGTTTTATGATTTTATTAGTTTTAGGGTTTTTAAGGGTTTTATGGGTTTTAGGGTATTATTGTTTTTTACATTTTTAGAAATTTTTTGGGATTTTATAGGATTTAATTGTTTTTATGGTTTAATGTTTTTGGGAATTTTTTGGGATTTTTTGGGGTTTTCATGGGTTTTTAGGGTCGTTAGATTTATTTTAGGTTTTATAGATATTTTTTTCATTTTTATGGGGTTTTAAATTTTTTAATGTTCTTTAAATTTTTAGGGGTTTTAATGGCCTCAGCCCTTTCCAGTCTCCTTGCTCTCAATGCCCGAGATGCCCCCTATTTGAGTTTGAGTAAGGTGGTATATCATAAAGCGATAGGGTAGGGCGCCTTATTGAAAACTAAAGTCAAGAAAAATAAAGGGTTAGATCCAGAATAGATGTTGAAGAAAGCCTTACTTTACTCCTTTCACAAAAACTGGATGAGGGTTGGGTGGAACAACCTTTATTCAATCAGTTCCCTGCCAATCGAAGACCTTTTAGAATGGAAGCTGCCTGGTTCTCTCATGAAGTGTTTGGTAATTGAGTCCGGTGGGTCTGGGAACAAGAGTATCAGGGTTAATAAGCCTTTTGGGGGATTTACGGTTTTCAACGGTTTCTCAGGGGATTTAGGATTTATTACCTTTTTTCTGGGTTTTTTTGGTTTTTTAGGATTTTTATGGTTTTTTTGGATTTTGAGAATTTTGGGGGGTTTTAAGGTCTTTTCGTGTGTTTTATTGTTTTTGGTAATTTTTTGATTTAATTAGTTTT
The DNA here is from genome assembly GCA_963277665.1 of Viscum album. Lineage (NCBI taxonomy): Eukaryota > Viridiplantae > Streptophyta > Magnoliopsida > Santalales > Viscaceae > Viscum > Viscum album. The sequence goes on along the minus strand of OY728141.1, from coordinate 1,009,201,102 downwards.
ATAGGTTTAAGGGCATTTAAGGTTTTTTTAAATTTTATAACTTTTTTGGGATTTTAAGGGTGTTTTGAGATTTTAGTTTGGTTTTATTGTTTTTATTCGTTTTTAGGGTGTTTTATGGTTTTCAGGGGTTTTATTTTTAGGGGTTTTTAGGGGGTTTTACATTTTTGTGTTTTTGTAATATTTTTATGATTTTTAGGGATTTTTGTTTTTTAGGTATTTTGAGTTGTTTTATTAATTTTGAGGTTTTTATTGTTTTTATGGATTTAGGGGTTTTGTGGTATTTTATTATTTTTAGAAATTTTTTGAGTTTTTAGTTTTTTAAGGATATTTAGATTTTTTTAAAAAATATTTTGGTTATTTAATATTTTTTATAGTTTTTAGTGGCATTATTGGGATATTTAGGGGTTTTATGGTTTTCATGGATATTTAGGGTTTTTATGATTTTAGATATTTTTTGGGAACTTCTAGGACATTTATGGCTTCTAAGGGTTAAATGGTTTTTGGAATTTTGATGGTTTTAGTTGTTTTAAGAGGTTTCAAGTTTTTTATGGTCTTTTAGGGTTTTCTTTTGTGTTTTTAGGGGTTTTAGTAGTTCTCTAACTTATTTGAAATTTTTAGGGATTTTAATGGATTTTATTATTTTTAGTGGTTTTTGGGTTTTATGGGTTATTAGGTTTTTTTATATTTTTAGGATTTTATATAGTGTTCAAAAGGTTTTTAGGGCCATTACGTTTTCTACATTTTAATTATTCTTTTGGATTTTTTTGGATATTTATGGTTTTAGTGATTTTATAGTATTTAGGGTTTTTGAGGGGTTTTAGGATTTTTTAGGGCTTTTAGGGTTTTCGGGTTTTTATTAGGTTTGAGGTTTCATTTTTTGGGGTTTTTGGAGTTTTTAGGGTTTTTATACTTTTTAGGAGTTTAAATGTTTTTTGAGGGATTAACCAGAGTTTTTCCTCGGTTTTATTGTTTTATGGGGGTTTTGGGTGTTTTATGGTTCTATGGGTTTTTATAGTTACTCAGGTTTTTAAGGGTTTTTAGGGGTTTTTATTTTTTCTGGGGTTTTTGTATTTTATGGATTTTTATGGTTTTAGGTTTTTAGGGTTTTTAGTGATTTGGATGGTTTTTACAGTATTTTAGGGTTTTAGTGTTTTTAAGAATTTTTGGTGATTTTTGTGTTATTAGTGGATTTTTTGGTTTTTAGGGGTTTTTATGTTTTTATATTTTTTAACATTATATGTTTTTAAGGGTTTTTAGAGTTTTTAATGGAGTTTTATGGTTTTTATGGGTATGATGTGTTTTTAATATTTTTAGGTGTATTTATGGTTTTTAAGGATTTTCAGTATTTTTAAGGTTTTTTATTTTTTCAGGGATTTTAGTGGTTTTTTATTATTTTTAAGATTATTAGGAGTTTTAAGGATTTTAATAGTTTTTAGTGGTTTTCAGGATTTTTTTCTGTCTTTTTGGGTTTGTATGGGTTTTTTGAGTTTTTTTGGGTTTTTAAGGTTTTTATAGTTTTTAAATATGTTTTCACGTTTTTAGAGGCCTTAAGGAATATTATATATTTTAGTGGATTTTATGGTTTTTTGTTTTTTTGATCATTTTAATTTTTTTTAGATTTTTTATGGTTTCAAATATATTTTCATGGTTTTTTTGGTTTTTATGTTTTCGAAGATTTTTAGTTATTTTTTACAGTTTTTATGTTTTTAGGGTTTTTATGGTTTTTAGGTATTTTGATGGGGTTTATGCGTTTTCTAGGTTTTTAGGGGTTTTGGGGGTTTTGGGGGTTTTTAGTAACTTTTGAGTGTTTTTAGAATTTTTAATGCTTTTAGTGTTGTTATGTTTTTAAAGGTTTTAAGGGTTTTAGAGTTTTATATGGGTTTTTAGGGCGTTTTTACATTATAAGGTATTTTTTGGTAATTTAATAGGATTTTAATGGTTTTTGTGTTTTTAGGGTTTTTATGGGTTTTTAGAGATATTTAGGGGTTTTCATGGTTTTTAGGGTTTTCAAGATGTTTACGGTGTTTTGGGGTTGTATGATTTTTTTAATATTTTAGGAGTTTTACTATTTTTAGTGTTTTTAAACATTTTTAAAATTTTTAGGCGTTTTAATCAATTTTAGAGTTTTCAGTTGTTTTTTGTGGTTTTATTGGTTTTATTATTTTTATTGTTTTTAGGGGTTTTATGGTTCTCAGTGGGTTTTTAGGATTTTATGTTTTTTACATTTTCTTGGATTTTTAGGGTATTTTTATGGTTTTTATGGGTTTTAAGGATTATGACGGGTTTCGTGGTTTTAAAAGAGTTTTGGGATTTTCATTTTTTTATGGTCTTTCTTGGTTTTTTGGTTTTTTTGATTTTTTAAGGGTTTTTTTGGTTTCGTTGTGTTTTATGTTTTAAGGGGTTTAATGGTTTTTTTAAATTTTAGTGGTTTTTATGGTTTTTAGGGGTTTTTAGTTAGTTTTATGATTTTAGGGGTGTTTATAGTTTGGGGGGGGTTAGGGTTTATCAGGGCTTTCAAATTTCAGAAATTTTTAGGGGTTTTTTACTAGTTTTATTATTTTAGGGTTTTAGGGTTTTTTATAGATTATGATGTTTTTTCTGGGTTTTTAGGGATTTTTAGGGGGTTTTTGGTTTTTTGGGTTTTTAGGTTCCTTTTCAGGTTTTATGGGTTTTAAGGTTTTTAAGCGTTTTCTACCATTTTTAGGGTTTTAACTGGTTTCTAGAGTTTTTAGTGGTTTTTACGGTTTTAAATGGTTTTATGGGTTTCTTGGATTTTAAATTGTTTTAATTTTTTTACTTTTTCAAGGATTTGTTTCCTTTTTTTTTTGATTTTAGGATTTTTAGGGATTTGATGGTTTTAAGGTGTCTTCATGTTTTTTATGGTTTTAAGTGTTTTCTACGCCTTTTGGGTATTTACAGGTTTTAATGTTTTTAGGGTTTTAAGTTTTTTAGAGTTTTTGAACATTTTAGGGGTTTTAAGAGTTTTTAGTGTTCTTAGAGGTTTTTAGAATTTTTCTACGGTTTTGGGTTTTTAAGGGGTGTTTTTATTTTTTTTGGTTTTCATGTTTTTTTCTATGTTTTTAGTAATTTTACATTTTTTTGAAATTTTTAAGGATTTTTATAGTTTTGGGGGTTTGGGGTATTAAGGTATTATGAGGTTTTTTTGGGGTTTTTATGAGTTTTGATGTTTTTTGTGGTTTTTTGGATTTTCATGTGTTTTTGGACTTTTTATGGGTTTTTAGAGTTTTTAACATATTTAGGTGGTTTAATGGTTATTTCAGTTTTTAGGGAGTTTTAGGGGTTTTTATGGGATTTATGGTTTTTAATAAATTTAGATTTTATATTTTTTTAATGGTTTTAAGTGTATTTTGGTTCTTTACATTTCCAACTATTTTTTGGGATTTTTATGAATTTATTGTTTTTATGGATTTTTAGGGGTTTTCTGGTTTTCAAGGATTTTTTTTGGGTTTTAAGGGTTTTCAGTTTTTTTATATTCTTTTGGTTTTTAGAGTTTTGGAGTTTTTAAGGGCTTTTAGGTTTTTAGGGGTTTTTACTCATTTCTAGAGGTCTAAGGGGTTTTTAGTGTTTTTGGTCGGTTTTTATGGGTTTTTGTTGATTTTATGGTTTTTTATGGTTCTTAGAGGTTACCATCCATGGTTTTGAAGGGGTTTTCATGTTTTTTAGGATTTTAATTTTTTCTAGAAATCTTTTTGGATTTTTTCATATTTTTATATGTTTTTGATTTTTTAGGGATTTTGAGGAGTTTTAGGGGTTGCGAGTTTGATTAGGTATTTTATATTTTTCATGGGTTCATGGGTTTTTCTTGGTTACAAGGATTTTTTTAGTCTTTACGTGTTTTATGATTTTTTAGGGTTTTAAAATTATCATGGGTTTTTAATGTTATTTACATTTTTAGGTTTTTTATGGGTTTTTAGGTTTTTACGGTTTCAGTGGTTTGGATGGTATTCAAAAGGTTTTCATGGTATTTAGGATTTTTTATTTTCTTCAAGAATATTTAGGGGTTTTAAGGGTTTTTATGTTCTTTTTAGGATTTTTAGGGTTTTTGGAATTTTGAGGGTTTTTAGGGGTTTTTAGGGGTTTTAGGGGTTTTAATGGTTTTTGGGTATTTTTGAGTTTTGATGTGTTTTTTTAGTTTTATGGCTTCTTTAGGTTTTTACTGTTATAATGTTTTTAGCAGTTTTAACAGAGTTTAGTGTTTTTAGAACTATTTAGGGATTTATTGGTTTTGAATGTTTTTAGAGGTTTTTATGGTTTTCAGGGGGTTTTCAAATTTTTAGGATATTTTATGTTTTCAAGGATTTTTTAGTATTTTTATGTTATTGAGGAATTTTCGGAGTTTTATGGATTTTGAGGGGTTTTTGGGGTTTTAGGATTATTTAGGGATCTTAAGGGGTTTTAGGGTCTTTTGGGGTTTTTAGTGTTTTTTAGTCTTTTTAATGTTTTTTTGAGTTTTTTATTGTTTTAGGGGTTTAATAGTTTTCAGAATTTATAATGTTTTATAGGGTTTTTATGGAATTTTATGAACTCTTAAGGTGTTTAAGGGTTTTATATTGTTTTGCATTTCTCCATGTTTTTAGGGGTTTTCACATTCTCAAGGATTTTTAGGGATTTTTAGGATCTTTTTGGATTTTAGGGTATTTTAGGGTTTTAAGGGGTTTTAGGGGTTTTGTGTGTTTTTTAGTTTTTAGGTGAATTCATGGTTTTTATAATCAATTTATGTTTTTAGTGCGTTTTTTAATTTTTATGGGTTTTCATGGTTTTTTAGATTTTTTTAATGGTTAACAATGTTTTTAGGGTTATAATAGTTTTTAGTGGGTTTTATCATCTTTATGGGTTTTTAGGGGTTTTTAGGATTTTAGGGGTTTTATTGTTTTTTAAATTTTTCATGGTTTTTGGGTTTTTTTTTCTAGGGTTTTAGGGAATTTCAATTATTGTTATGGGTTTTAAGGTTTTATTGGGATTTTAGTGATTTTGAGGGTTTTAGGGGTTTTAGGTTTGTAAGATTTTTTCAAGGTTATTTTGGTGTTTTGGTGGTATTATGGTTTTTTTTGAGTTTTTAGGGGTATTATTGGTTTTCAGATCTTTTTAATTTTTTTAGTTGTATTAAGGGTTTTTAGAATTTAATGATTTTATAGTTATAGGGTTTTTTTACGATTTTTATTGTTTTTAGCAGTTTTGAGGGATTCCTAGGGTTTTCAGGTTATTTATGATGTTTTTATTTGTTTAGTTATTTTTAAGGATATTTTTTATGTTTTTCATGGTTTTAGGGATTTTTAGTTTTATGTAATTTATGGGTCTTTAGGGGGTTTCTTTGGTTTTTATGGGTATTAGGGTCTTTTGGAACATTAAGGTTTTTTTGAGTTTTTTAGGGTTTTCAAGTTTTCCAATGTTTTTAATATTTTTAGCAGTTTAATTGTTTTTAAATATTTTTGTTTCTTTTTATGGTATTTAGGGTTTTTAGGGTTTTAAATTTTTTTTTGGAATTTTATGGTTTTCAAGGGGTTTCATTGTTCTTTATGCTTTTTTGGAGATTTTTATGGATATTTATGATTTTTATGGTTTTTAGGTTTTTGAGGGTTTTTAGGGATTTTGAGGGGTTTGGAGGATTTCACAGTTTTAATGGTTTTTATGTTTTTTCAGTGTTTTATAGTCTATTATCTTTATTAGGTTTTTTTATTTTTTAATGGTTTTTAATATTTTGAAAGATTTTTTTAACATTCAAAGGGTTTTATGTGTTTTTAGATTTTTTCGTGGTTTTTAGGATTTTTAGGATTTTCTATGGTTTTTAGTTGTTTTTATATTTTTTAGAGTTTTTTCATGTTTTTTATTGTTTTTTATATTTTCCTATAATTTTAGAACTTTTTCATTATATCTATTTATTTTATGGTTTTTAGGCATTTTAGGCAGTTTGAAGGGATTAGAGATTTTAAGGGTTTTTTTACAGTTTTTAGGGGTTTTCATGGTTTAAAAGGCCTTTTTGGATTTTTCGGTTTTTTGGTTCTGTTTGTGGTTTTTATCAATTGTAAGAGTTTTGAGATATTTTAGAGGGTTTTAGGGTTTTATGGGATTTTAGATATTTTAATGGGTTTTAGGGGTTTTTTTGGGGTTTTAGGGTTTTTAGTTATCTTTACTTTTTCAGGGTTTGGGGGGGGGGTTACTATTTTTATTATTTTTATGGATTTTTGTGTTTTATAGTTTTCGAGATTATTTAAGGGGTTTTCAAGGTTTAAGGATCTTTAGGGATTTTATTATTTTTTAGTTTTCTTGTTTTTTAGTGGATTTAGAGTTTTTTACATTTTTTGAGGTTTAAAGGGATCTTAGATATTTTAGTGGCTTCATGGGTTTTTTTTATGGTTTTAATGTTTTTAGGGATTTTTATGGTTTTGGGGGGATAAAAGTATTTTTATGGGTTTTGATGTTTTTAGGGATTTTTATATATTTTTTTGGTTTCTATGGTATTGATGGGTTTCAGGATTGTTTATGGTTTTTAGGAGTTTTATGGTTTTCATGGTTTCTTAGGGTTTTTTTGATTCTCAGTGATTTTTATTGGGTTTTTATAATGTTTATGGGTTTTATAGTTTTTATGGATTTTGATGGTATATTGAGGTTTCCAGGGTTTTTTAGAGTTTTCATGGGTTGTTAGGGTTTTTAGGGTCTTTTAGGGTTTTTAGGGATTTTTTAATTTTTAGGGATTTTATGTTTTTTTAGTGTTTTAAAATATATTTTGGGTGTCAATAGTTTTTAGAGTTTTTAATTTTTTTTGGGGATTTTATGGGGTTTAAGGATTTTTTTTATAATTTTTATGGGATTTTTTAATTTTAAGGGAAATTTAATGGGTTTAGAGGGTTTTTATTATGTTTTTTTTGTGTTTTTTACTCCTTTTGGATATTTATGTTTTTTGGGGGTTTTAGGGTTTTAGGGATTTTGAGTGGTTTTAGGGGTTTTCAGGGTTTTTATGGTTTTTCTATGTTTTCTGTTTTTTTTTATTTTTTTATAATTTTATGGGGTTTTATAGTTTTTTATCATATTTAATGGTTTAAAGGGTTTTCAGTGTATTAGTGGTTCTGGTTTTTATTTGGGTTTATTGTGGTTTTGTGGGGTTTTATGGTTTTCATGGGGTTTTCAAGGATATTAGAGGTTTTTTATGTTTTCTTGGTTTATTAGGGCCTCTTTAGGAATTTTATACTTTTAGGTTTTTTATGGTTTTTTTTCAATTTTGATTGTTTTTTGGGGGTGTCATGTTTTTTAGTGCTATTAGGAAGTCTTAGGGTTTTTTTGAGTGTTTTAGGGTTTAATGGTTTTTATAGGTTTTTAACAATTTTAGGGGTGTAAGTGTTTTTAGAGTTTTTAGTGGTTTTAGGGGTTTTTAGGGGGTTTTGGGTTGTTTTCCATTTTCATAGAATTGTAGGGCTTTTTTATAATTGGTATAGTTTTTAAGAGTTTTGTGGGTTCTTCTAGAATTTGTGGGTTTTATGGTTTTTTAGAGTTTTTAGGGTTTTCACAGGTTTTTGGGTCTTTTGGGGTATTATGGGTTTTCAGGGTTTTTAGGGGTTTAAAGAGTTTATATGATTTTTATTGTTTTTAGGGGTTTAAAGGGGTTTTTGTTGTTTTTATCCACTTTTAGTGTTTTTATAGGGTTTTTGGGTTTTCATGGGCTTTCATGGATGTTATATTGTTTATGTTTTAAAAATATTCAATGGATTTTAGGATTTTTATGATTTTTATGGTTTTGAGGGATTTTGAGGGGTTAACGGTATTTCTGGGATTTTCTGATTTTTATTGGTTTTTGGTTGTTTTAGGATTTTTTGGGGTTTTAAGGTTTCTTTAATTTTTAGAGGTTTTATTGATTTTTATAGTATTTAGGTGTTTTAATGGTTTTTATAGTTTTAGTGGTTTTTGGGTTTTTAATATTTTTTTTTGGGTTTTTATTGTTTTTCGGGTTTTTTATGGTTTCTAGGTGTTTTGAGGGGTTTTTTATTTTTAGGGAATTTTAGTGTTTTTTTAATTTATTATGATTTATAGGTTTTTTGGCGTTTTAGAGATTTTTAGGGGTTTTAGGGTGTTTTAGGGTTTTTAGTGATTTTTTAAAATTTCTATGTTTTTAAAGTCTTTTGTGTTTTAGGTTTTTTTATATTTTTAGAGATTTTATGGCTTTTAAGAGTTTTTAATTGTTTTTGGGGTTTTAAGGGTTTTTAATTGTTCTAGTGTTTTTATAGTTTTTATTTGTTCTTCGAATTTTTATTGTGTTTAGGGGTTATTATGTTTTAAGGTGTTTTCATGGTTTTGGGTTTTTTATGTCGTTAGGGATTCTCAAGTATTTTTGTGGTTTTTTTTGATATTTTTAGTGTTATTCATGATTTATAGGGTTTTTTGGGATTTTTAGGGAATTTTGGGGTTTTTATATGTTTTGGGTATTTTTTGGTATTTAGTGTTTTTTTGGGTTGATAGTTTTTTTAGATATTTTTAATATTTTCAAGAGTTTTAAGGGTTTTTCGGGTTTTAGTGGGTTTTTAGGGGTTTTATAGATTATCATAAAATTTTTGGGATTTTTAGGATTTATATTATTTTTTGGGGTTTTTGGATTTTGAGGGAACTTTGGAGGATTTCAGGGTCTTTTGTGGGTTTTCATGTTTTTTATAGTGTTTTGGATATTTAGGAATTTTTTAGGTTCTTTACGGGTTATCAGGTTTTTTATATTTTTTAATAGTTTTAGTGGTTTTGAGGGGCTTTAGAGTTTTTTTGGTTTTATAGGGGTTTTATTGAGTTTTAGGATTGTTATGGTTTTCGATTTTTTTATTTTTTAGAGATTTTAAGGGTTTTTAGGATTTTTTATGTTTTCATGTATTTTTATGGATTTTATGGATTTTTATTATTTTTAGGTATTTTCACGTTTCTAGGTCATTTTGACTGGTATTAGGTTTTTCTTAGTTTTTAGTGTTTTTTTCATTTTAAGTGTTTATGGTTTTTTTTGGATTTTATGGGGGTTTTAGTTTTTTTTTCATTTTATGTTTTTAAATTTTTTTAATATTTTTTGATGTTTTAGGGTTTTAAATGTCTTTATCGGTTTAAGGTTTTTATGGGGTTGTAGGTTTTTATGGTGTTTCATGGGTTCTTTTTGGGTTTATAATGATTTTTTAAAATTTTGAGTGATTTTTACAGATTTTTTAGGATTTTTATTATTTTATGGGTTTTAGAGTATTTTTTAGAATTTAAATGTTTTTATTGGGGTTTTTATGTTTTTATGATTTATCTTGGTTTTAGGGTCTTTATGGGTTTTTGAGGGATTTTTTTTAGTTTTGTAGGGATTTTATTGTTTTTTTTATTTTGAATGTTTTTAATTGTTTTAACAGTTTTTTAGTTTTTAGTAGATTTGTGGTTTTTATGGGGTTTTCAGGTTTCTTATGCTTATTGGGGGTTTTATGGTTTTCATGGGATTTTTAGGGTTTTATTTTTTTATGATTTATAGTATTCTTTGTGTTTTTTAGTATTTTTTTGGTAATTAAGGTGTTTATGGACTTTTAGGTTTTTAGTGTTTTTTATGGTTTGAGGGGTTTTCATGGTTTTTAAGGTCTTCTGTGTTTTTAAGCATCTTTTTTTAGTGTCTTATTGTGTTTTTAGGGTTTTTTATGGATTTTATATTTTTGAAGGGGTTTTAATGTTTTTAGTGGTTTAAAGGGGTTTTAGATTTTTTATTGGTTTTGAGGGTTTGTATTGGGATTTGGATGGGTTTTAAGGGGTTTTGATTTTTTAATAATTTTTTGGGATTATTTTCCTTTTTGGTTGTTTGCAGCCTTTTTCATTTTTTCTAGATTATAGGATTTTTTAGAGTTTTTAACATATTTAACGTTTTAGGGGTTTGAAGTTTTTTAAAAAATTAAGATATTTCGGGTTTTTGTGGTTATATGGTTTCTAATCATTTAGTTGTTTTTATGGATTTCATGGATTTTGGGTCATTTTATGGTTTTCCCATCTTCAAATATTTTTAAAGATTTTTTAGGGTTCTATAATATTCTTGGGTTTTTAGAATTTTTAAGGATTTGGGTGGTATTTATCAATTTTTTTTTAGTTTTTTAGGGTTTTCTTGGTTTTTAGGGATTTTTGGATGTTTTATGGTTTTTTAGTTTTTTTGGGATTTAATGGCTTTTAGAGATTTTAATGTTGTATAGGTTTTATGTGTTTCTAGATTTTTTTATTTTATTAGGGTTTTATGTGTTTTTAGGGTTTTAATTTTTTTCAGGGTTTTATTGCATTCAAGAGTTTTCTTAAGGTTTTTAGGGTTTTTAACATTTTCATGCATATTTAGGGATTTTTTGAGGATTTTTTATGGTTTTTAGGATTTTTAGAGTTTTTTGGGATGTTATAGTTTAATGGTTTTCATGATTTTATGATTATTTTTGGGTTTTCAGGGTTTTTAAGAATTTTTTTAGTTTTTAGTGGTTTCAAGGGGTTTTAGAGTTTTTAATGTTTTAATGGGTTTTAATGATTTTTAGGGTTTTCAAAAGTTTTAGGGCATTTGGGGGTATTTTGGGGTTTTAAAGATTTTAAGGGTTTTTATGGTTTTCAATTGTTTAAGAATTTTTACGTTTTAAGGGGTGTTAGGAACTTTTTAGGTTTTTATCATTTTAGGGGTTTTATGGTGTTTTGGTATTTTTTGGGTTTTTATTATTTTTCGAGGTTTGTAGGGTTTTTGGGTTTTTATGGTCTTTCTACATCTCTAGGGTTTTTTTGAGTTTTTTAGAGTTATTATGTTTTTTAATATTTTTTAAAATGTTTGAGGGTTTTATGGGGTTTTAGATATTTCAATGTGTTTTAAGGTTTTTATAGGTTTTTAAGACTATTAATATTTTTATGGGATTTTATGGGTTTCCTGGGTTTTAGGGTTTTTACGGTTTCAAGGATTTTGGGGACCATTCAGTATTTTTATTGTTTTTTGGATTTTTAAGGGATTATATAGATTTTGAATATATTTAGTGTTTTTCATGGTTTTCAGGATCTTTAGGGTTTTTAGGGTTTCTAGCATATTTTGGGGGTTTAAATATTTTTTTACTTATTTAGATGATTTAAGGTTTTTTAGATTTTTTAAATTTTTTAATTTTTTTATGTGTTTTAATGGTTTTTAAAGTTTTTGTGGATTTTTAGTGTTTTAGGGGTTTTTAGGAGTTTAATGGTTTTAAGGGGTTTTTTTTTTGATTTTTACTTTATCATGTATTTATAGGAATTTTGGGATTTTTATGGTTTCTAGTGTTTTTTCGGATTTCCAAGGATTTTTTGGGGATATATATTTTTTCTGAATTTTAGGGGTTTTAAGGGGTTTTAGGGTTGTTTTGGGTACTTTGGGTTTTATAATTTTTAGATTTTTAGGGATTTTAAGATTGGAAGGGTTTTTATCATTTTTACAGGTTTTATGGTTTTCTATTATTTAAGTGGTTTTTAGGTTTTTTATATGTTTTCAATTTTTATTAATTTTTTGGGGGGTTTTTTGGTTTTCATGGGTTTTAGGGTTTTGGTTTTTTACATTTTCAGGGATTTTTAATAATTTTTATGATTTTTATTATATTTTCAATTTTTAGGGTTTTTAAGGATTTAAAATTTTTTAAGGTTTTCATTGTTTTTAGGGTTTTATTAGGGTATTAGGGTCTTTTTTAGGGTTTTTTAGTGTTTATTTTTTATTACAATTTTTATAATTTTTAACATTTTAGGGTTTTAAATGGACTTAGTGTTTTTTTGGGGTCCTAACGGTTTTTAGGTTTTTAGGGATTTTATGTGTTTTACAGTTTTCAGGGTTTTTCAAGTTTTTTAGGGTTTTCTATGTTTTTATGTATTATTATTATTTTTTATGGATTTTATGGAATTTATAGTATTTTTTGTGTTTTAGGGATTTTAAGTGGTTTTAGGGATTTCATTGATTTTTGGATTTCTATGATTTTTTTTGAGTTTTTAGGGGTTTAAATAGTTTTTTATAGTTTTTTTTATGTTCTTAGTTGTTTTAACTGTTTTTAGAATTTTTTATAGTTTTTAGGGTTTTAAGGGTTTATAATATTTTAATGGTTTTTATGGATTGTAATATTTTTCATGTGTTTTCAAGGTTGTAGGGATTTTTATATATTTATGAATTTTTAAGTATTTTATCGGATTTTTGTTGGATTTTAATTATTTCTTATCATTTATTTAAATTTTTAGGGTTTTTAGCTTTAAATTTATTTTTAGGGGTTTTGGGGTTTCTATGGGTTTTTATAGTATTTTGGGTTTTTAGGGTTCTTTTCATTTCTTTGGTGTTTTAAGGGTTTTCAGAGTATTTAATCATTTTTAATGATTTTAGGTTATTTAAAGGTATATGTAGTTTTGATTTGATTTTTAGTATTTTTATTAGTTTTTATGATTTTTTAATGTTTTTAAGGGTTTTATGGAATTCACAGGGTTTTCATGGTTTTAGGGTTTTTTATGTTTTTAGGTATTTATAGGGCCTCATTTGGATGGTTATGATTTTTAGGATTTTTTTTTCATTTTTATGAATTTTGTGGGCTTTTACGGGTGTTAGTGTTTTTAGGGTTTGTAGGGGTTTTAGGGTTTGTAGGGTCTTTTGAGTTTTTTAGGGGTTTAACCGGTTTTTAGGATTTTAGGGATTTTTTTGGTTTTCATTGGTCATTCAGGGTTTTTTGGGTTCTTTAAATTTTCACACATTTTTAGGGACTCTTAGGATTATCATGGATTGAATGGGTTTTAGAGTTTTTAGGGATTATGAGGGGTTTTCGGGGTTTAATATTTTTATGGGTTTTGAGGGTTATTTGGGGGGTGTTAGTGTCTTTTACAGGTTTTTTGGATTTTTGGGTTTTTATAATATTTTTGGATCATTAGAAGTTTTTTTATTTTTAGGGGTTTTCAGGATTTTTCGAATTTTTAAATGGTTTTAGGGGGTTTAGAGTTTTTAGTGGATTAATAGATTTTCTATGGTTTTGTAGGATTTCTAAGGGTTTTAAGTTTTCTTATGGTTTTCAGGGGGTGTTCAGGGTTTCAAGGGTTTTTTAATTTCTCATTCATTTTAAGTGATTTTTAACTATTTTTATGGTTCTTAGGTGTTCATATAGTTTTTATATATTTTTTGGGTTCTAGGGTTTTCAACGTTTGTAGTGTTTTCATGGGTTTTCAGGGGTTTTGGGGTGTTTTTTTGGTTTTTTGAGTTTTCTTGGGTATTTAATTTTATTTATAGTTTTCTAACAGTTTATAATTTTTTGGGGTTTTAAGAATTTTTAGTGTATTTTAGAGTATTTATTGGAATTTTGAGTTTTTTTTTGTTTTAGGGGGTTTCATGGGTTTCATTTTTTAGGGAATTTAGTTTTTTCATGTTTTGAGGTATTATTTTTGGGAATTTTAGGATATTTATGGTTTTAGAGTTTTTTTAGATTTTATGATTTTTCGGGTATTAGTGTTTTTAGTGTTTTTAGGTTTTCCTAAAGTTTTTAAGGACTTTTGGAGTTTTAGGGTTTTTTTGAGTTTTTTAGAGGTTTTAAGATTTTTTTTAAAGTTTTTTATTTTTTTAGGGTTTTAAAACATAATTGAGTTTTTAGTGATTTTTTAGGGTTTTAATGATTTTATTATTTTTATGGGTTTTTATAGTTTTCAGGGGGTTATGTGGTTTTTATTGTCTTTTATGTTTTTTGGGATTTTTATGGGTTTTTATTATTTTTATGGTTTTAGGTTTTTGTAGTGTTTTTATATATTTTGATGGTTTTAGGGGTTTTAGTGGTTTTAAGATTTTTTAGTGTTTTGGGGTCTTTTGTATTTTAAGGGTTTTTGGGTTTTTAGGGTCATTGGGGTTTTAGGGTTTTTCTTGAGTCATTAGGTTTTTTATTATTTTAAGGGATTTTTAAATATTTTTAGTCGATTTATGTGTTTTTAGAATTTTTAGTGGATTTTTAGGGGTTTTAGGGGTTTTAATGGTTTTTAGTGGTTTCTATGTTTTCACGGATTTTTAGGGTTTTCTGGGTTTTTGGTTATTAGAGATTTTTTGGGGTTTTTAGAATTTTGTGTGTTTTAGAGATTTTTATTGGTTTTATATATTTGGATCATTTATATGGATCTTCATGGTTTTTAGGGTGTTCAGGGTTTTTAGGGACTTTTGGGTTTTAGGTGTTTTTTCAGTTTTTTCTACTTTTTAGGGGTTTTAGAGTTTCATTAATGTTTATAATGATTTTAAGGGTTAAAAGGGTATATAAATTTTTAGTTATTTTTTGGGTTCAATGTGGTTTTAAAGGTTTTTAAGGTTTTTAGAGGCTTTTAGGGATTTTTTTGGATTTTTAAGGTTTTATGGTATTTTTTGGGATTTTGATGGGTTTCAAGGGTTTTTGGAGGATTTTTAGGGATTTTTTTTAGGATTTTTAGGGTTTTGAAAAGTTTTTAGGATTGTAGGGATTTGGATGAGTATCGGGGTTTTTTATCATGTTTATGGTTTTCTATGGTTTTTGGGTTTTAAGGATATTTATGTGTTTTTATGTTTTTTTTAATTTTTAAGGGGTTTTAAGTGATTTTCATGTTTTATGAAAATTTTTGGAGGTTTTTGGCTTTTTAGAGTTTTTTTGATTTTATGGGTTTTTATGGGCTTGGAGATTTTTTATGGATTTAAGGGATTTTCATGGTTTTTAAATTTTTTATGTTTTCAAGGATATTTATGGATTTTTAGGACTTTTCTTATTTTTTAGGGTTATTTATAGTTTTTTTTGGATTTTTAGGGTTTTATGGTTTTAATGTGTTTTATAACATTTCAATGGTTTTCATAATATTTTTAGGGTTTTAGGATTTTGTTTATTTTTAGTCGTTCTGAGGGTTTTATATTTTTTTAAACGATTTAATGTGTTTTAAGAGTTTTAGTGTTTTTATTGGGTTCTAAGGGGTGTTTAGGTTTTTTGTGTGTTAATTATTTTAGGGTTTTTATAGTTTTCAGGGTTTTCAATTTTTTTACATTATAAGGAATTAATAAGAAATTCTATAGGATTGTTATAGTTTTTTAGGTTTTTTGTGTTTTTGTGGGTTTTAAGGGGTTGTTTGGGTTTTTAGGGTTTCATGGGTTTACGGTTATTAGGGAAATTCTATGTTTTAGGTTATTTATTTAGTTTTTTTTAGTTTTTATGGGTTTTTATATTTTTTATGATTTAAAAGGATTTAGTGGATTTTAGATTTTACAGTGTTTTTTTTATTTTCCTGATTTTATAAGAATATTTTGGTTTCAGTGGTTTTTTTGTGTTTTAGGGGTTTTGGGATTTTTATGTTTTCAGTGAATTTTGTTCCTTTTTACAATTTTTATGGTTTTTAGGAATTATTAGTGATTATCTGAAATTTTATAATTTTAGGGGTTTTCAAGGGTTTTCAGGGTCTAGGATTTTAGGGTTTTATATTATTTTTGGGTTTTTAGGATTTTATTATTTTTTTATGGTTTTAATGGTTTTTTATAATTTTTTTGACATTTTTAACATTTTTAGTGATTTAAAGGGTTACTAATGTTTTTAGTGGGATATTAGAATTTTTAGGGATTTTTAAGGTTTTTAGGGGTTTTATGGTTTTCAGAGTTTTCAGTGGTTTTAGTTTTTTTTATGTTTTCAAGCTTTTATAATGATTTTTAGGGTTTTTATGGGTTTTAGGGTTTTTATTATTTTTATTGATTTTGAGGGATTTAGGGTTTTTCCGGATTTTTAGGGTATTTAGTGGTTTTCATGGTGTTTAGAAATTTTTCTATTTTAGGGGTATTTTGGTTTTTATGGCTTTTATGAATTTTATAGTTTTTAATGTTTTCAAGGGTTTAAGGTTTTCTTTAGTTTTTATTGGGTTTTAAATTTTTTATTTTTTAGGGTTTTTTTGAAGGTTTTTAAAGGTTTTATGGTTTTCCTGGGTTTTATGGTTGGAAGTATTTTTTTACATTTTCTTGGATTTTTATGACTTTTTAATATTTTTATTGTTTTTATGTTATTAGGGTTATTATATATTTTTATGTTTTTAATGGTTATATTGCGGTTTAGTGGTCATTTTTAGTTTTAGTGTTTTTTTATTTTTTAGTTTTTTAGGGTTTTTAGAATTTTTAAACTCCTTAGGTATTTTATTGGATTTATAAATTTTATTGGTTTTAAGGGGATTTATGGATTTTTAGTGATTTTAGGTGATTGTATTGTTTTCAAGGGTTTTCATGGTTTTTCGTGTTTCAACATTTTTAGAGATTTTAGGGATTTTTTTAGAATTTTTCTGGTTTTTAAGGTTTTTATGGTTTTTGATGGATTTTTTTGGTTTCCTTGTTATTATTGGTTTTTTTATAATTTTACAGGTTTTAAATTATTTTATTGTTTCAAACAATTTTAGTGGTTTTTAGGGTTTTTAAATATTTTAGTGTGTTTTTATGGTTTTATTGGTTATTTATATTTTTATTATTTTTTGGGGTTTTAGGGTTTTTTTCATGGTTTTATGGTTTTTTAATAATTTTTCATGGATTTTGGGGGATTTATTAGAAATTTAATGATTTTTAAAGTCTTTGAGGGTTTTTATAGAATTTGTTTATTTTTCGGGTTTTAGGGTTTTTAGGGTTTTCATGAGTTTTTAGGGCATTTACAGTTAGTTTTTAATTTTATAGTGTTTTTCAGTTTTTTTATTTTTGAAGGTTTTTGAGAGTTTCTTAATATTTTTTGTGGATTTAAGGGGTTTTAGAGAATTTTTTGGATTTTTAGTGTATTTATTTATTTTAAAAATGTGAGGTAAATACACTTTATTAAAATGAAAACACAAAAAATGGATGAGAAAAGGAATTTCGATATAGAAAACACAATTCCCTCAATCAATGATAGAATTTTTTTAAAAAAATCAATAATCAATATCATGAGGATTATAATCATCATAATCCAAATCAAGTTCATCCTCCAAAGGGATGAACGAATTACCTCGATCCTTTATCCCACTTAACATGGATCTAGTCATCATGGTGGGCTTCAGATGTGATTAGTCCTTCCTTGGTCTTGACTTCATCATTGGGGTTGATGATAAGAATTCATTGTCAATTGCCTTGAATTTTTTAGCAGCATCCTGATTTGATCATTTCTTTGAAAATTCATCATTCTCTATGTCAGTCCATTTTCCACCAATATTCATTGTTCTCCACTGCATATTAAGTTCATAAATGATTTGTGATCTTACGTCTGTAGATTTATAAGAATCCATGTCATGATTGGTAATCAAATCACCATTCATTACCTGAGTCCCAGCTTCAATAGTCTGAATGGAATCAATCTCCCCTCCCTGAAGTGAGATTTTCATTAAATATGGATCGAGTATCTACTCACCATGAACATAGAATCCCATGAAAGTGGCCACAAGACCATCATGGTGAACAACTCCCAACATCCCCACATCATGGGAGCAACCCTCATGCTGGTTACCAGCCTATACTTGTACTGATAGACCAAAATAATTTCTCGTTGTTGGAAGATTTTTCCCATCCAGTTGGTCAGCAGATTACTGCAACTCCTCAGCAAGGCAGTGATCCTCATGTTGATTCAACTACGCATCATGAACCTACCCCGTTCCACCAAGAACATAACCTCCAATGGTTCCAGATACTAGAGGGATTTGTCCATCTTTTCATTTTATTTCTTGGAGTTTCTTACATACTGTCT
Organism: Viscum album; assembly: GCA_963277665.1. Lineage (NCBI taxonomy): Eukaryota > Viridiplantae > Streptophyta > Magnoliopsida > Santalales > Viscaceae > Viscum > Viscum album. Next base: position 1,009,183,436 of record OY728141.1, on the reverse strand, counting down.
AGTTATGACCCTTGGTAGAGAAAAAAGAACAAATAGAATTCTGAAGACAATTATTATTTACATGTACAATATATTGACAATCCAAAAAAATGAGGTATTTTTCATACTTAATCTGAAAACTAATCCCATACTCTAATGTATAAAGTACAAATTTTTCATCCAAGTCTAAATTTAGGTCAATTTCAGCAAACATTCTAGAAAATTAACCAAGCTTGGCCATTTCAATAGCTCTATCCATCTTTATGGGTACACCCACAGCCGAAGCAATATTAAACAATATACTAGGACACCTTAATATCTATTTGAATCCAATAATTTGAATCCATAACTGAACCATAGTGTTATCTAGATAAAACATGTTTAAATGGAGATCCCTTTCTTGAATGGTAACCATGCCCAGTTTCAAGGAGATGAAGCCATACACCCAAGCCCTATGTTTTTATCTCATTCATGAAAAGAATGTGAAAATATCCTTCCCCAATTTGAATATGTATTTATTTTGAGAATCCCCAGACCACATAGAGTCTATATGAGAGTTATTTCACCCTCAATGGATTATCCCCAACCGAAAAATCAAATGAGAAAGTATAAAAAATAGGAAAATCATAACCCTATCCAAAATATCATCCTCATTTTCTTTGGCATGAAAAATATTACCTTTCTGGATGATTCTTTCAGGTGTGAAAGCTTTCAAAGATTCAAAATTTCTGTTAGCACCGTCATCCTTCACTATCCTCCCACAAGAATCATGTATTTATGGGGCCACTGATTGACTTTTGAGAGGATGAAACCCCAAAAAAGAAGATCCAATTCCAAATCGAGTGGAAAATCCTTACTCGATGAAAACCCTAGGTGCATCCATCATCACGGTGAGTGCTCCAAAACTCTCCTCACATCCTCCTAATAAATTATTTCATTGTAGTGTATTTATTGGTTTTTAAGGTTTTATAGTTTTTAAGGATTTTATGGATTTTTTGGTTCTTCATGGTGATGAATTTTTTATGTTTTCAGCTATTTTAGGGATTTTTTAGGATTTTAAATGGGTTTAGGGGGTTTTATTGTTCTTAGGGATTATGACTGTTTTTATAGTTTTTAAGGTTTTAGGTTTCTAGGAGTTTTAAGGATTTTTAAATTATTTTCTGTTTTAGGGTTTTTTGAGTTTGTTAGGTTTTAAATATTTATTTGAGTTTTTTAACGTTTTTAGGGATTTTAAGGGTTTTAGTGATTTTAGTTATTTAAGGGCTGCTATGGGTTTTTTATGGATTTTTGGGATTTTTGGTTTTTCATTAATTTTACTATATTTTTGGTGGTTTTATATTTTTAGGAATTTCTAGGGTCCTTTAGTATTTTTATGGGTTGTAGGGATTTTAGGGATTTTTTTTTATTTTTAGGGGTTTTTGGGTTTTTCAGGGTTTCAAGGAATTTAATTCTTTTTATGTTTTTAGGGGTTTGAAGGTCATTTTTTGTTTTTATGATTTTTTGTGATATTTATGGGTTTTATGTTTTTTTAGCATTTTTTTAAAAATATTAATGTTTTTAGATGTTTTAAGATTTTTTAAAGTTTTCATCAAGGTTTTAGGTTTTTATTAGTTTTATGGTATTTATGGTATTTATGGTTTTTTGGGGCTTTTCATAGTTTTTAGTATTTTTTATTTTTTAGGTATTTTAATGAACATTTAGTATTTTTAGGGGTTTTATGATTTATTTTGGGTTTTTAGGGATTCTGAGTTTCATTTCGGGTTTTCTAGTTGTTTTTATAGGATTTTTAGGATTTTTTCGGGTCTTTAAGGTTTTTAGGCTTTTTTGAGTTTTTATGGTTTATAATGTTTTTAAAGATCTTTATCATTTTTTGGGATTTAAAATATTTTAGTGTTTTGACGGTTTTTATGGGGATTGTCATGGTTATGAAAAATTTTTATGTTTTCATGGATATTTTGGAATTTTTAAAATTTTATGGGTTTTAGGGTTTTTTATTGTTATATGGTATTTTAGGATTTTACGATTTTTAGGTGTTTTAAGGTTTTTCAGGGATTTTATAAGCTTTTTTTAGTGGGATTTATATATTTTATGGATTTTCCATGTTTTTGATTTTTTTAACTTTTTTGGGGTTTAATGTTTTTCATATTTTTAGTGGGTTTTGGTGCTTTATTAATTTTTATGGATTTAAGTTTTTCAGAGGTTATATGGTTTTAAGGATATTTTCAGTGTTTTTAGGTTTTTTATAGTTTTATTTATTTTAGTGTTTTTTAGGATTTTTATGGTTTTAGGGATTTTTTGGTTTTTAGGGGTTTTAGGGATTTTGAGTCATTTTAGGATTTTATAGGGTTTTTAGGGTTTATATGGTTACTTTATGGTATTTTTTGGGTTTTCAAGGTTTCTTGAGTTTTTATATTATTTTTATGTGTATTTTGAGTTTTTTAAAATTTGTGGTGGTTTTAATAGTTTTTAATGTTTTAGTATTTTTTGTGTTTTTATGGGTTTTTAGGTTTTTATTCTTTTAAGGGGTTTATGGTTTTTATGTATTTTCTACGGTGTTAGGGTTATTTTTGTTTTTACAGATATTTTGTTCTTTTCTAAAACTATTATAGTTTTTAGGGTTTTTCAGGAGGTTTTGAGGACTTTTAGGGTTTTTAGGGTATTTAGGGGTTTTAGGGTTTTGAGGTGTTTCCAAGATTTTATGGTCATTTTTTAGTGTTTTTTCAGTTTTTAGGGTATTAGGTTTTTTTGATTTTTTATTGTTTTCATGAAATTTTATGGGGTTTTAAGGGATTTTAGTGGTTTTTTGGGTTTTAGGGGTTTTTATGCTTTAACAGGTTTTTTAGGGACCAATGTCCTTTTTTTTGTTTCCATATATTTTTAGGGATTTTTAAGTATTTTCATGGTTTTTATTTTTTTATGGTTTTTACAGATTTTGAGGGTTCTAAGGGGTTTTCATCAGTTTTAGTGTTTTATGGTTTTTAATGGTTTTTTGGAACTTAATGTTTTTAGGTATTCATGCTTTTTATAGTTTTTTTCAATTTTATGGTTTTTAATGGTTTTTTGAGTTTTAGTGGGTTTTAAGATTTTATAGGTTTTTAGGGGTTTTCAAGATTTATAAGGGGTTTATGGTTTTCTGGTGTTTTCAGGGTATTTATTGTCTTTTACATCTCCATTTATTTTTTTGGTAGTTTTTGAAATTTTATGGTTTTTAGAGGTTTTAGTGTTTTTTGAAATTTTGAGGGTTTTTTTGGATTTTTAGTTTTTTATAGGGTTTTCAAGTTTTTTGGGGAATTTTGGTGTTTTTTTATTTTTTTTAGGGTTTTAAATGTTTTTTATATTTTTTAATGTTCTTCACATTTTTAGGGGTTTAAATGGTTTTTAACGTTTTAACTTGATTTATAGGGTTTTTACATGTATTTAACGTTTTTTGGTTTTTTTACATTTTTAGGGATATTCAGGGATTTTTTAGAATTTTTATAGTTTTTAGGTTTTTAAATTTTATAGTGATTTCGAATAGTTTTATGGGTCTTAGAGTTTTAGGGGTTTTGGATGTTTTTAGTGGTTTTCAGGGTTTTGGGGTTTTAGGTGTTTTTATAGTTTTTAGTGGCTTTTATGGTTTTTAATTTTTTTTTTTATGTTTTTAGGGTTTTTATGGTTTTAGGAGTTTTATTTTTATTTTTATGCTTTAAGTGATTTATATGAATTTTTAGGATTTTAATTGTGTTTAGGGTTTTTTGGGTTTTTATGGATTTGGAATATATTTAGGGGGTTCATGGGTTTTTATGGGTTATAGGGGTTTTCAAGGATTTTATGGTCATTTGGTGTTTTAGGGGATTTTTTTGTGGTTTTTTATTTTTGTATTTTTTCATGTGTTTAATGGTTTTAATGATTTATAGAGTTTTTAGTTAAATATTGGGTTTATATTATTTAAGTAGTTTTATGGTTATTAGGGGTTTTATGGGTTATTGGTGTTTTTTAGGGTTTCAGGTTTTCATGGTTTTTTGGAATTTTTAGGTATTATTTAATATTTTATGGTTTTTGGGGGTTTTTGTTTTTAGGGATATTGAGAGATTTTATAGGTTTTCAAAGATTTGTAGGGTATTTTTTGGTTTTTTAAATTTTTATAGATTTTTTAGTTTTAGGTGTTTAAGTGTTTTAATGTTTTTAAATTTTTTAGGGGTTCTATGGATTTTTTTTAAAAAAATTAGTAGTTTTAGGCTTTTTATCAAATTTAGGGATTTCAAGGTTTTTAGGTGTTTATTTTTTTCAAAAACTTTTCAGTGGTTTTAGGGGTTTTTATGTTTCAAAGAATTTGTTGGGATTTTTGTTGGATTTTTATAGTTTTTAGGGGTTTTATGGATTATAGACATTTTTAGGATTTTCATGGGATTTGGGGTTTTTTAGTATTTTAAAGACTTTTGTGATTTAATGGTTTTTTGATCTATTTAGGGTTTTTTGGTTTTTTATAGTTTTTAACAATTTCTAATATATCTAGGTGTATTTAGGGGTTTTAGAATTTTTAGTGGGATTTTGAGGCTTTTATGGGCGCTTATGGTTTTTACAGGTTTTAATGTTTATAGTATTTTTAGTGTTTTTTCTGTCTTTTATGTTTTCGGGGATTTTTATGGTTCTTATGATTTTGATGGTTTTTAGGGGTTTTTGTATTTTTAGTGATTTTGACATTTTTACAGGTTTTCTGGGATTTAGGGTTTTAGTGTGTTTTGAGTGTTTTGGGTTTTTTTGGGGGTTCTTTAAGATTTTAGGGTTTTTAAGGATTTTTTTGGATTTTTTTGGATTTATTTAGCGTTTTCAGGGGTTTTAAGGGTTTTTAGTCTTTTTCGTGGTTTTTAGTGTTTTTAGGTGTTTTTAAAGATTTTTATGGGTTTTAGGGTTTTTTATGGATTTCATGTGGCTTTCTGGATTGTTAGGGGTTTTAAAAATTTTCAAATATTTTTATTTAATTTTTAATATGTTAATGGTTTTTAAGACTTTTTGTGGAGTTTAGGGATTTTGAGGGGTTTTAGGGGTTTTTATGGTTCTTTAGTTTTTTAGAGGATTTTATGGGTTTTACTGCCTTTTTGAGTTTTTATGTTTTTCTTGTGTTTTAAATATTTTTTAGAGTTTTTTTTCATTTTTTAACATTTTATGGGTCTTAAGGGTTTTTATAATTTTTAGTGTTTTAGTGTTTTTTTGGGTATTTTGGTTTTTAAAATTTTTATGGGTTTTTATGTTTTTTATGGGGTTTTCATGGTTTTTATGTGTTTTTACATATTCGGGGATTTTTATGTGTTTTTATGATTTTTATGGTTTTTAGTGTCATTATTGTATTTTGATATTTTGAATGTTTTAAGGGTTTTTTGGGGTTTTTTGGTTTTTTCGGGTCTTGGGGGGAGAGTTTTTTAATGTTTTTAGGGATTTTGTATTTTATGGGTTTTATTATTTTCTTAATGTTTTTACGGGTTTGTGGTTTTTATATGGGTTTTATGGTGTTTTATGTTTTTATAGATTTTTAGTAATTCTTTAGTAATTTTATCATTTATTGTTATCTTACACTTTTTAGTGATTTCGAGGGTTTTAGGTTTTTGGGGGATTTATGGTTTTTAGAGATTTTAATGTTTTTAAGGCCTTGCTCGATTTTAGGGGTTTTATGGTTTTTTGGATTTTTGAGGTTTCATAGAGTCTTTTAAGGTTTTGAGGGGGATTAATGTTTTTTAGAGTTTTTATTGTTTTAAGGGTTTTATTGTTATTTATGTTTTTTATGGGTTTTCAAGATTTTTATGGTTTTCAAGGATTTTTTATGGTTTTATGGTTTTTTACAATTTCAAAGATTTATTATCGTCTTTTAGGTCTTTTACTAATTTTAGAATGGTTTTTTTTCGTTTTTTAGGGATTTTGATGCTTTTTAGTGGTTTTCATGTTTTTTAGTGTTTTTTTGGTGTTTTTCATGTTTTTGGACCTTTTTTTTGGTTTTTTTGTTCTTTTTGAGTTTTTAGGTGTTTTAAGGTTTTTAGAGTTTTTTAACTTTTTTCACAGTTTTAATGTTTTTAAAGGGTTTTAGTGTGTTTTAGGGTTTTATGGGGTTTTAGAGTCTTTATGGGTTTTTAGAGGTTTCAAGGTTTGAAGAGGTATTAATAATTTTCAGGGGACCTTTTGTGTTTTTGAGATTCATATGTTTTCAATGATTTTTATGTCTTTTAAGAATTTTAATAGTTTTTATGTTTTTTGGGTATTTAGATATTTTTAGGGTTTTTAGGGGTTTTCATATTTTTTTAATGATTTATGGTGTTTGGGGTTTTAGTGTCTCTTTTGATTTTAGGGATTATTTTGTGTTTTTATGATTTTTATTGTATTAATATTTTTTTTATGTTTATACAGTTTTAATGATTTTTTATAATTTTCAGTGGGGTTTTAGGATTTTCAAGGATTTTGAGGGTTTTTTGGGTTATTTAGGGTTTTTGGATTTTTAGTGTTTTATAGGGTTTTTAGGTTTTATTTGACGGTTTTATGGGTTTTTTGACTTTTTTTAGAATTTTTTACATTGTTAAAAGATTTAATATTTCATTGGTTTTTAGTGGTTTTAGGGGATTTTTGGTTTTTTTAGGGTTTTATATGATTTTCAGGGGTTTTATGATTTTTAATGGTTTCTCATGATTTTTAGGGTTTTTTAAATTTTCATGGATTTTTTGTCTTTATTAGGATTTTATGTTTTTAGGAGGTTTAGGGTTTTAAAGAAAATGTTTGGGTTTTTAGTGTTTTAAGAGGTTTTTAAGGTTTTTAAGTGTTTTAATTTATTAAGGGGTTTTAGGGTTTTAAGGTTTTTTGAGTATCTTTCTGTTTTAAAAGGCTTTTAGATTTATTTAATGTTTTTTGGAGTTTGGAGGGTTTTATAGAGTTTTTATTGGATTTATTCTTTTAATGGGGTTTTTGGAAGAATCAAGGATTTTAGGGTATTTTTTTGTGATTTTAGAGTTTTTAAGGATTTTTATGGATTTTAAGTTTTCAATGATTTTTAAAGATTTTTAATGATTTTATGGTTTCAGGGGTTTATATGAATTCTAAGATTTTGATGGGTTTTATGGAATTTACTTTTTTAGTGTTTTTATGGTATTTTAGGGTTTTAGGTTTTTAAGATTATAGAGTTTTAAAGGGTTTTGAGAGTATTTTTGATTTTTTATGGGTTTGATGTTTTTTATATTTTTTAGTGGTTATTATGGTTTTTATGGGTTTTATGGTTTTTTTGGGTGTTCATGGGTCTCATGGGTTCCTTAATGTTTAATAGGTTTTTACATTTTAGAAATTTTTTGAGATTTTTTAGGATTTTTACGATTTTTAGGATTTTTAGGTTTTTTAGTGTATTTAGGAATATTTATAGTTTTTGTTATTCTTCATGTTTTTTTGAATTTTTAGGGTTTTTTATGTTTTGGGGTTTTCATGATTTATATGGATTTTATATGGTTTTTAGAATTTATGGCTTTCATGTTTTTTAGGTAATTTAATACTTTGTAGTGTTTTTTTGGGTTTTTAGGGTTTTAATGGTTTTTAGGGTTTTTATGGTTTTTAGTGGATTTATAGTTTTCTGGGGTTTTCATGTTTTTTATTGTTTTATACATTTTTATGGGTTTTACGGATTTTTAGGATTTTTATGGATTTATGGTTTTTTTATTTTGTTTGTTTTTTGGTGTTATTCAATTTTCAAAGTTTTAATTATTTATAGAGTATTTTTACTTATTTGGGGTTTATGGGTTTTTCCAGTTTTAAGTGGTTTTCAGGTTTTTAGGGATTTTTAGGTTATTTAACGTGTTTAGGGGGTTTTCTGGTTTTTTGGGGTTTTATGGGTTTTATGGTCATTTACATTTTCAAGGTATTTAGGGATTTTATGAGTTTTTATGGTTTTTAGGATTTTTTTTTTGGATTTTTAGGGAATTTGAGAGGTTTTAGGTTTTATATGGGTTTTAGTGGTTTTCTATGTTTTAGGTTACTTTTTGGGATTTAGGGTTTTTTGTGAGTGTTTTAGTGATTTTAATGATTTTTTAGTTTTTAATGTTTTTATGGAATTCAAGGGATTCTAAAAATTTTAAGGGGTTTTTGGGTTTTTATGGTTTTAGGGGTTTAAAGGTTTTTATTAGGTTTTTATTATTTTCAGGTGATTTTTACTGTGTTTATTTTTTTTTTGTTTTCGTGGATTTGTAGTTATTTTTTTGAATTTTATGGTTTTTAGGGTTTCTTATGGTTTTTAGGAATTTTTAGGGTTCTTGGGGGGTTTTTCATAGATTTATGGGGTTTTCAGATTTTTTTTATTTTCATATTTTTTAGGTATTGGGTTCTTATATTGTTTGGTTTTAAATGGATTATATATATATTTAATGTTTTTATGGGTTTTAAGTGTTTTTATAGTATTTAGTGATTTTATTTTGTTTATTGGGTATAAGTTTTTTAGTGGTTTGATGGTTTTCGTGGGTTTCTTGGTTTCTATGGTTTTTATATTCTCAAGGATTTTAGAGTATTTGTAGGAATTTTATGGTTTTCAGGTTTTTAGGGTTTTTATGGTTTTTTATGGTTTTTAGGGTTTTAGGGTTTTTATGTATTACATTTTTTATGAAGCTTCATGGTTTTTTTATTATTAGGGGTTTCAGCGTTTTTATTGTTTTTTGGGTTTTTAGCATTTAATAAAATAGGGTTATTATGGTTCTTTAGAGTTTCAAACATTTTTATGGGTTTTATGGTTTTTTTGTTTTTAATGGTAATTTAGGGGTTTTATGGGTTTTAGTTTTTTAATGTTTTTAGGGTTTTTATGTTTAGAAGGGGTAATCAGGGTTTTTAGGTTTTTTATGTTTTAAAGGATTTTTTGGGATTTATAATTTTTATCATTTTTAGTGTTTTTAGGGATTTTGATGTTATATAAGGTTTTTGGGTATTTTTATGTTTTTTGGTGGGTTTTAGGGTTGTTAGTGTCTTTCTAGGTTTTTATAGTTTTTTTAAAAAAATTACAATTTTAAAAAAATATGGTTTAAATGGTTTTTAGAGTTTTTAGTGGGTTTTCAAGGTTTTATGGGATTTAAAGTTTTCAATGTTATTAGTTTTTTATGGTTTTAGGGTGTGTTTCAAGGTGTTTTTTTTGGGTTTTTATGTTTTCAGGAATTTTTAAGTCCTTTTTATGGTTTTTATAGTTTTACATTTTAAGGGATTTTAAAGACATTGAGGGGTTTTTGGGGTTTTCTGGGTTATTTTATTATTTTAGAGGTTTTTTGGTTTTTTATCATCTTTTTGGGATTTTATGGTATTTTCATTTTTTAGGGTTTCAAGGAATTTTAGAGTATTTTAACATTTTTAATCGTTTTTATGGTTTTAAGGAATTTTGGAGTTTTTAGAGGTTTTTAGGGTCCTTATTGGTTTTTGGATTATTTGTCTTTTTAAGTGTTTTATTGTTTTCATGGGGTTTTCTTGGTCTTTAGGGTTTTTTACATTTTCTGGATTTTTTTTTGGAAATTTATGTTTTTCGGGTTTTTTACAGATTTTTTAGTTTTTATGTACCATGAGGGGTTTTAAGGGAATTTATAGATCATTTAGGGATTTCATGGGTTTTCATGCAGTTTAGGGACTTTTTTTGGAGGTTTTGGGTTTATTTTGAGTTTTTAGGGTTTTTAAGGTTTTTTTAGTTAATAATTTTTTTGTATTTTAAGGATTTTAATATTTTTAGGGGTTTTTATGGGTTTTTAAGGGTTTTCTGGTTTTTATGGGTAGCCAGGGTTTCCATTGGTTTTTATGGGATTAGGATTTTTTATGTTTTCATGGATTTTTAGTATTTTTTACATGTTTTTAGGGCCTTTTGAGATTTTTATTATCTTATTTTAGTTTTTAGGGTCCTTAAAGTTTTATTGTTTTCAAATTTGTTAGGGGTTTTATGTTTTTTTAGATATTATAGTGTGTTTTAAGGGGTTTTATTGGATTTTATGGTTTTTTGGGTGTTTAGGGATTTAAAGGTATTTAACGTTTTTAGGGTTTTTTAGGATTTTTACAGTTTTTAGGGGTTTTTAGAGTTTTTAGGGGTTTGGAGGGGTTTTAGTTCATTTTAGTGGTTTTGGGGTTTTAATACTTTTTTTTCTTTTTAGAGCCTTTTTTGGTTTTTAGGGTTTTTTTGAGTTTTAGTGTGCTTGTATGATTTTTTAGAAATTTTTTATTCTTTTCTGTAGATCCAAGCATTTTAGTGATTTTAGTGGTTTTTAATGTTTTATGGATTTTAAAGGACATTAGGGAATTTTTATGCCATTAGGGCTATTTTTATGTTTTTAGATATTTTTGGTTATTTTTTTTGGATTTTTTTTGATTTTCAAGGTTTTTGGGTTTTTAGGGATTTTGATGGTTTTAAGGGGTTTTGATAGGATTTTTAGGGATGTTAGTGTTTTCAAGGCTTTTATGGTCTATTTTATTTTAGGGTATTTTTTAGTTTTTAGGATATTTATTTTTTTTATACTTTTTAAAATTTTTATGTGTTTTAAGGGTTTTTAGAGTTTTTATTTTTTAGGGTTTTTAATTTATTTTTTGGGTTTTCAATGTTTTTAGGGGGGTTTTATAGTTTTCAGGGGGTTTTATAGGGTTTTATGGTGTTTTTACCTTTTCTGGGGTATTTATGGATTTATTATGATTTTTATAATTTTTACGGTTTTAAGGATTTATATGATATTTGACTGTTTTCATGTGTTTTTAAGGGGTTTAAGGGTTTTTAATGGATTTTTCTGGCTTTTGGGTTTTTTTGTAGTTTTTAAGGATTTAATGGTTTTTTATATTTTTAAAATTTTCATGGGGATTATGTGTTTTGGAGTTTTTAGTTGGATTTTAGGGTTTTATGGTTTTTTATGTTTTTATGGTTTTTATTGGTTTTTACAGTTTCCAAAGGGTTTTTATGGTTTTTAAGTATTTTCACATTGTTAATATTTTTTTTGGATTTTTTAGAATTTTAATGGTTTTAGTGATTTTTTAGCATTTTAGGAATTTATTGGGATTATGGGAGTTTTCAGGGGTTTTTAGTGTATTTTGTTTTTTACGGTTTTATGGTGTTTTTTAGTTTTTAGGTCATTTTGAAATTTTGAGGAATTTTAAGGGTTTTTTTAGAGTTTATAACATTTTTTAACATTTTTAGGGGTTTAAAGGGTTGTTAATGATTTTAGTGGTCTCTTAGGGTTTTAGGGGTTTTATGGTTTTTAATGTTTTTAGCTGATTTTATGGTTTTCATGACATTTTTCTAGTGTATTGGGTTTTTATATGTTTTAAGTGATTTCTAAGGATTTTTAGGTTATTTAATATTTTTATTAGTTTTTAGGTATTTTATTGATTTTTAGGGTTTTATGGTTTTTTAGGGTTATATAGATTTTAGGGTTTTTCATAGTCTTTTTGGGGTTTTAGTGTTTTTGTAGGTTTTACAGTTTTAAGGATTTTTTTAAAAGAATTAATTTTTTAAGTTCATTAAGGTAAGGATGGATTGGGGCCCGGCTATTCCTCCCTCCCCCCAAAAAAAATTATTAGAAAAAAGACGTTGCAGGCAATGCAGTGGAGGGGTCAACCAACCCACACCCAAAAACTCAGGACACCCCCACAAAATCCAAAAAGTCTCCAAAAAAACCAAAAGACACACGAAACAAATAAGGTAGAAAAACTGAAGCATATCTAGCAGCGTCTCATAGCCAAACTTCAACCAACATATCTCAGCACCATTTTCATCAACCAACACCACCTTGCCAAGCATATCCACTGCCAGCATCATAGAACCTCCAACATCAGAGTCATAAATATCACATTCTTTACCTCGCAGCGAAGCAACAACCATCACCAAACACCAGCATCTTTCAACACATCCCAGCCAAGCATTATCTATCACCCAGGACATCAGCAACATCGAAACATCAACACTAGAATCCCCATCCTCTACATCAGCCAACACCACCATATTAGGAATATTCATCACCAGCAGTACAAAGCACCCAACATGAGAAATAGAAACATCATCCTCATCAAATATATTCCAAGTAACAACCAACATACCAGCAACCCTCACCCAGCAACACAACTAGGGGAATAGAATCTCCAGCATCCAAGACAAGAACCAATCTGTAGCCCAGACACCCCTTCCATCAGCCTAGAAACTGCCAAGAACAACCATCACACAACACTTCAAAACAAAACCAGCAAAAAACACCAGTGTCGACCCAAATCCAAACCATCCACCACCACAAAGGAGTAACCATCACCAGTCAACAAAACTATAGACCATCATCCGCATCAATTTACAACCAAACCCGCCAAAAAATAGAGGATCAAAGCCCAACATAGCCTCCATGATACAACATAACTTAACAAACCCATCAGCAATAGTGTGAAACAGATCTGAAAGAGAGAAACCATAAATACAAACTTTTATCTTCTACAGTGCCTCCAACAACCTCTGAGAAGATCTGAAATCCCACATCACAGTATCGAACATCAATCCACTAGAACCTTCACAAAATCAAAAAACCCACCACGAATCACCCATCCACATATTACTATTATAGAGCCTCACCATGCCTTGACTTCACTCAAGCCATAGGAAACCGAGAAATGAAAGATGATGTGACAGAACTTGTAACTTTACCGCCAGCCATTGACCATCAGATCTGATACCCACACGACAGGACCAAGCACACCACCCGAAAATTTACAATACACTCTCTGAAACCGCCATCTTCCATCGTGAATCCCATAGAACTAGCAAAGCTCGCTGGATTTCAGATCATCCCGACGAGACGATTGAAGCACTAATGACCGAGAGTGACAGAACATCTCACCACAACACTACCAAAACCTATCATCGTAGAAACCAATCCACTAGGTAGAAGCCCTTACACTATTCCTTGTTCAAAGAACCCTAGTGGAGAAATGAAATCCACCCAAAACCCTAGCCATTGCCACCACAGACAAATACCCCATACCATGACCAACTCACGATGCTCAAACCAAGGGAGAGTGAACAGAGAGAGTCGGCTGAAGAAGAGTAGAAGATTGCCAGATCGAATCTTCCATGGAGGATCCAAGGAGGAATCCCTTTAATGAGTAGTGCCAAGAGGGAGATCCTAGGAGAGAGCAGTTAAATTTTTTCTCTTAAGTTCATCAAGGGTTTTAAGAGTTTTTTGTGGGTTTTTGGATTTTTTGGAGTTTTTAGGGTTTTTATGGATTGAAGAGGTTTTTATGATTTTAAAGTAATTTTCATGGTTATTATGAGTTTTATGATTTTCAAGGATTTTAAGGGTTTTTTTATTTCTTATATATTTTAACATTATTAGGTGTTTAAATTGTGTTAATATTTTTTAGTAAAATTTGAGGTGTTTTATTAGTGTTTAAGGGTTTTATAATTTTTATGGGTTTTTATGATTTTTAATGTTTTTTTTTCAGAATTGATTACATTTTCATCATTTTTATTTATATTTTTAGTGTTTTATGGTTTTAGGGGGGTTTAAAAAATTTAATGGTTTTAAGGGGTTTTAGAGGTTTTTAGGGATTAAGGGGTTTTTAGAGTTTTTATGGTCATTTTGGGTTTTTTGGATTTTTTTTAGTTTTTAGGAATTAAAATATTTGGTAGAGTTTTTAATGTTTTTATGGGTATTGCGGGTTTTTATTGTTTTAATGGTTTTTATGGTTTTTATTGAGATTTAGTGTTTCTAACGTTGTTAGGGGGTTTTATGGTTTTTAAAGGTATTTTAGTTTTTCAAGGGTTGTTACAATTTCATGTATTTTTTGGGTTTTTAATGGTATTTATGCTGTTTAGGATTTTTGGGTTTTTATCATTTTTAGGGTTTTTTGGTTTTTTATGTTTTTTGGGTATTTTTGAGTATTTAGGGTTTTTTATTTTTTGGGGGGTTTTATGGTTATTATAGTTTTTAATTATTTTTAATGATTTTAGGGGTTTAAAGGGTTTTTATAGATTTTAGTTGGTTTTTAGGATTTTTTTTTCGTTTTTAGTGTTATTTATGGTTTTTGGGTTTTCAAAGGATTTTCTTGGTTATTGGGTTTTTTATATTTTCATACATTTTTATGAAATTTTATTATTTTTATGATTTTTAACGTTTTTAGGGATTTTGAGGTTTTTAGGATTTTTTAGGTGTGTTATTGTTTTTACGATATTCAGGATTTTATGGTCTTTATGATTTATGGTTTTTTAAGGGATTTTAAGGTTTTTTAGAGTTTTTAACGTTTTAGTGGTATATAGTGGTTTTACAGTTTTTAGTGGTTTTCCGGTTTTCATGGGGTTTTAGATTTTTTTAATTTTTTAGGTTTTTTTGGGTTTTAGTGTTTTTCAGGGTTTTAGGGTGATTTATGTTTTAATGTATTTATAGGGATGTTTTTATTATTTCTCGGTTTAAGGTTATTTGATTTTTGTTGAGATTTTGTCGGTTTTTAGGTGTTTTTAGGGGTTTTATGTTTTTTAACGTTTTTACATTTTAATAGAAATTTTGGTATTTTTAATATTTTTTTTATAGATTTTAGTATTTTTTATGGATTTTAAGGATTATAAGGGGTTTTGGGGTTTTTTTTGGGTTTTAGGGGTTTTCAAGGTTTTTAGGGTCATTTATGATTTTAGGGTTTTCTTGATTTTTTATTTTTTAAAAGAATTTTTTAAATTTTTAATGTTTTTAAGGTCTTTAGGTGTTTTAAGTGTTTTAAGTTTTTTGTGGTTTTTTTATTTTTGTGGAGTTTTAGGGTTTTTTTATGTTTTTAATATTTTTATGGTTTCTAGGGGTTTCATGGTTTTTAGGATTTCTAAGATTTTTAGAGATTTTATAAGATTTTATTTTTATTTTTATATTCTTTAGGTATATTCATGGGTTTTATGGTCATTTAGGGTTTTAGTATTTTCAAAGTATTTTAGGGATAAAAATGTTTTCATAGTTTTTAATGTTTTCAATTTTTTTTGTTTTTATGGGTTTTTAGGTGTGTTAGTGGTTTTTAACATTTTCGTGGGGTTTGAAGGTTCTTTTATGTTTTCACGATTTCCATGGATACTAGTGGTTTTTATGGTACTTATTGTTTTTATTTTTTTCGGTATTTTTAGAGATTTTATAATAATTTTTTTATTTTTATGGTTTTTGGGATTTTTTGTGAGTTTGAGGGTTTTTAGGGGTTTTAATGGATTTCTAGTGTTTTGAGGAATTTAGGGATTTAGATTATTTTGGGTTTTAGTGTGTTATTTTTTGAGTTTTTAGGGTTTTAAGGGTTTTAAGATATTTTTAACATATTTTACATTTTTGTGGTTTAAAGGGGCTTTAAAGTTTTTAGTGGACCTTTGGTTTTTATGGGGGTTTAAGGTTTTAGGTATTTTTATTATTTCAAAATATTTTTCATGATTTGAGGGGATTTTATGTTTTTATTGAATTTTAGTTCTTTTTAAGGATTTTTAGGGTTTCTTGGGTTTCTTGGGTTATTGTGGATTTTCAAGGATTTTAGAGTATTTTATGGTTATATGTTTTTTAAGTGGTTTTTTGTTTTGAGGGATTTATTTATTTTTTAGGGGTTTTACTGTTATAGGTTTTTAATATTTTATGGAATTTATGGGTTTTTAGAGTTTTTAATGGTTATTTGGGATTTTTTAGGGTTTAGCGGTTTTATTTTTTCATTTTTTTATGGATTTCTTAGTTATTTTCAGTGTTTTAGACTTATTTGGGATTTTAAGGGGTTTAGGGTTTTTGTGTCTTTTTGGGTTTTTAGGGGTTTTTTTTTATTTTTTTAGGGTTTTATGGGTTTTGATAGTTTCTAAATATTTTTTAATGTTTTTAGGTGTTTTAAGGATTTTTAGAGTTAATATTATTATTTTTTGTTCTTTTCCTTTTTATGGTTTTTAGAGGTTTTCTTGGTTTTCATGGGTTTTCGGGATTTTAGTGCATTTTATGTTTTTAGGGATTATTAGGGATTTTTTATATTTTATATAATTTTTTGGGTTCATAGCAATTTTTAATGTCTTTTAGGGAATTATGAGTTTTTATGGTTTTTATGGGTTTTTTGGGGATATTGGAACTATTTATTGTTTTAGGGGGTTTTCAGTTATTTAGGGGTTTAAAGGGGTTTTATTTTTTTATATTTTTTTGGGGTTTTAAGTTTTTTTTAGTTTTATGTGGTTTTTATTGGCTTTTGGATTTTATTGGTTTCAGTGGGTTTTTAAGGGTTTTTAGGGGTTTTATGTTTTTATTGGATTCTTATGGATGTTTATTATTTTTACGGTTTTCATGGTTTTCTAGGGTTTTTCAGGGTTTTAGGGTGTTATATTTATTTTATGCGTTTTTGAGTTTTTTAGGGTTTTTTAGTGTTTTAATGGGTTTTTAGATTTTTTTAGCATTTATGACAATTTAAGTTTAATGTATTTAAATGTTTTTAATGTTTTTCTATGGTTTTTTGGGTTTTTATGGTTCCTAAGGGTTTTTTAGGGGTTTTAGGGTTTTTCACTTTTTTAAGGATTTATAATGATTTTCATGATTTTTAGGGTTTTTAGTGTTTTTTTGATTTCAAGGGGTTCAAGTGTTTTTATGAATTTTTGGGTTTTTTGGGGTTTTATGTTTTTTGTGGTCTTTATGGGTGTTTAAGATTTTTTTTAGTTTTTAAGGGGTTTCAATGTGTCTTATAGTTTTTTATGTTTTAAATGATTTATGGGTTTTATAGTTTTTATTTTTTTGGGTTTTAGGAGGGTTTGGGTTTTTTATTCTTTTTGGGGTTTTATGTTTTCATTGGTTTTTTGAAGGTTTTTATGTTTTTTTTTGAATTGTTTGGGGGGGTTTTAGGCTATTTATTTTATTTTTATGACTTCGGGTTTTTTATGTTATTAGGTATTCTGAGGGTTTTAGGGGTTTCCAGGGTTATTTAGGGTTTTTTTTGATTTTTTGGGTCCTTTTGTGTTTTTTGGGCTTTAAGGTTTTTAAAATATTTATAATGTTTTTACGGGTTTCCAGGGTTTTAGGGGTTTTGTGGGGTTTAATGTTTTCATGGGGGTTTTATTCTTTTCACGAGATTTTCATGGTTTTTAGGGTTTTAGTGATTTTGATGGTTTTGGAGGGGTTTCAAAGTTTTTGGGGATTCTTGGGTTCTTAGGGGGCCTTGTAGGTTTTTAGGGTTTTTTATTTTTTTAGGGTTTTATGGTTTTTAATTTTTTTTAATTTCATTAGGTGTTTTAAGAGTTTATAAAGATTTATTGGTTTTAGGGTTTTTAGGTGTTTTTTTTGTCTTTTGTTTACATTTTAGAGGTTTTATGGTTTTCTGGGGTTTTTAGGGTTTTTACATTATTATGGATTTTTTGTTATTTTTTAGGATTTTAATAGTTTTTATTATTTCTTAAGGTTTTTTGGGTTTTTAATGGTTTCAAGGATTTTAGGTTTTTAGGGGTTTTCAGTGTTTTAGGGACTTTTTTGGGGTTTTTGGTGTTTTTAGTGTTTTTTATGGTCTTAAAGGGTTTTAGATTTTTTTATCATTTTATGAGGTTTGAGGGTTCTTATATTTTTAGTGGGGTTTTTGGGTTTTTATAGGTTTTAAGGTTTTTATGGTTATTAGGGGTTTTTATGTTTTTTTAGTGTTTTTCAAGGTTTTTATATTTTTAGTGGTTTTCAGGATTTTAAAGGATTTTTATTGTTTTAATTGATTTTGAGGGAAATTATGGTTTCTTTGGGGGGTTTTAGGGTTTTAGGGGTTTTCATGATTTTTAGGGTCATTTGGGTTTTTAGGGGGGTTTTGGAGTTGTTTATGGTTTTTTCTATTTTTGGGTTTTTGTGTATTTTACAGGTTTAAAGGGTTTTTTGGGGTTTTATTGTGTTTTTATGATTTTCTCTGGTTTTCAGGGGTTTTAAGGTTTTTCGGGGATTTTATGGTTTTCAAGGGGTTTTCATTGTTTTTTGGTTTTTATGTTTTTAAGGGAATTATGTGTATTTTTTTGGTATCTTAGGATTCTTTTGAGTTTGTAAGGGTCTTATGGTTTTTGTATTTTTTTTTATATTTTTACGGGGTTTAAGTGTTTCTAATGTTTTTAGTGGGATTTTAGAGGTTTTTTTTGTTTTTTTTTTGTTTTTAAGGTTTTTAAGGGTTTTGATGGTTTCTGGGTATTTAGGGTTTTTTGTTTTTGAGAATTTTTAGGGATTTTTTGGTTTATTATGATTTTTAGGGTTTTTTTTTATTTTGATCGGTTTTAGGGTTTTTAAGGGTTTTTATGGTTTTTTTGGGTTTTAGGGTATTTTTGGGATTTTTTTTGTTATTTTATATTTAGGTGTTTTTTGCTTGGGATAGTTTTTAAGGTTTTAGTGATTTTATGGTTTTTAGTTTTTTTAGTTGTGTTTTTGGATATTATGGGGTTTTACGGTTTTTGAAGTATTTTAGAGGTTTTTATGGTTTTTGGAGGTTTTTCAAGTTTTTTTAATATTTTTTTTCATTTTCATGGATTTTAGGTATTTTGTAGGATTTTTATGTTTTTTATGGATTCAAGGGTTTTTAGGGATTTTGAGGATTTTCAGGGGTTTTCAATGATTTTTAGGGGTTTAAGGGGTTTTGGTGTTTTTTGGGACTTTTAGGGTTTTAGAGATTTTTTTTATGATTTTTAAGTTTTTTTATAGTTTTTAATTTTTTATGGGTTTTAAGGGTTTTTAAAGTTTTTTTGTGTTTTAGTTATTTTAGTGGTTTTAATGTTTTAATGGGTTTTTTGGTTTTATTGATTTAAGGGGGGGTTTTATGGTTTTTAGTGATTTTTATGTTCTCAAGGATTTTAGGACTTATTTAGGGGTTTTGTTGTTTCTATTGTTTCTTTGTGTTTTTAGGGATTTTGAGGGGTTTTAGGGTGTTTAGTGGTTTTTGGAATTTTTCGAGAATTTATTGTCTACATTTTTAGTGGTTCTAAGGTTTTTAAGATTTTTTTAATTTTTATAGGGATTTTAAGGGTTTTCGAAGTTTTTATTTATTTTTAGGATTTTTATTTGTTTTTTGAGTTTTCACAGTTTTTATAGGATTTTATGGTTTTAGGTGCATTTTAGGGTTTTTTGGTTTTTTATGTTTTCATGGGTTTTTAGGTCATTTTTAGCATTTTTATGGGTTTTTGGTTTTTTAGCGTTTTTAGGTATTTTGATGGTTTTAAGGTGTTTTGGGGTTGTAGGGGTTTTCATGGTTTTTAGGGTCTTTTGGGGGGTTTGGGGTTTTTTTATTTTTTAGGGGTTTTAAGGATGTTAATAGTTTCTAAATATTTTTAGGGGTTTAAAGGGTTTTTAGAATTTTTAGCGGTCTTTGGGTTTCTATGGGTATTTAGGGGTTTTAAGGTCTTTACAAGTTTTATGGTTTTAAGTGGTTTTGGTATTTTTTACATTTTTATGTATACATAAGTATTTTTTAGGTTTTTTGGGATGTTTTAGTGTTTTTTAGGGTTTTATGCATTTCTTAGTGTTTTTAGGGGTTTTATGGTCTTTTGGGATTTTAGTTGTTTTTTTGTGTTTTTTAGGGTTTCCATATTTTTTAATGTTTGTAATGTTTTTATAATTTTTAAGGGTTTTTATAATTTTTACTAAATTTTTTAGTTTTTATGGTTTTTTAGGGTTTTTAGGGTTTTTAGGGAATTTTATGGATTTTCAGGGGTATTCAGGGTGTTTTCATTATGAGGGATTTTTAGGGGGTTTTAATATTTTTATAGAAAATAAGGATATGGACCAAGCATGATTGCCCCCTTAAAAATTAATAAAAAATTAGAAAATTCATTACAAGGATGGTTTTAAATATGGGTGTGAAAATCACGCTTCATATTAGAGTCCACAAAGGTGGACAAAAAAAAATTGGGTGATAAAGGACCACATTGAGCTCCTTTAAACAATTTCTTTTTTAGATAAGACATCAATAACTGAGTTCAAATCCATATATCCATGTGTGACATTGAGAGTAAGAGTCTGACAAAGGATGAGACATTCAATTAACTTTGAGATGAGTCGCTATGGAACTCTCCTGGACATATTCTTAAGCACATCCCCCAGAATCATGGAGTCAAATTCTAGACATAGTAATGTCCACTAAAAAGGATCCGCAAATTTGATTACCTCCTTCATTTCCCAAAGCTAGGATTCGTATTCACATCAATCTATAATAAAGTGATAGAAACAACCTTTCACAAATCCCCTGTGTGTATGGAGTGCCCCACCATGCCCCAAGGGACTAGGTGCTCCCAATGATGAACCATCCACATTGATGTTGATCCAAGATATAATCATGGGGGTCCAATAAATAAAATTGAGAACGTGTGGTATTTTGGTCATACCAAATACTCCAAGAACACACAAAATTATGAGATCATTTAGATCATTATCCATTGAAACTATTTGTATACGAGATGTTGCGGGACCACATTACAGATAGTCACAAATATTGCATGAAATGAGAGACATTTAGTGTTGAAAAAAACTGAATTTCAGGTATCCCAGACATAGGAGACAACCATAGTAGTAGAAGTGAGAAGACGGTTGTGGATTGGCTCATTTAAATTCAGTTCAGTTAGGCTATGAAGTAGGTCAAAAAAGGGGGGTTTTAGGTTGATGCAATGCCCATAAAAATTCTGCAGGTATGTCTATAACTCAGAAGCAATAGTGCACAGTTGGAAAATGTGATGAATAGTTTCATCAGCCCAAATACAGGAGTAGAAGGCCAAAACCAAGGGGAAACTAGCATTATTTAGCTTCTCCTATAGGAGTAGAATATTTTCCCAAATCCTCCACAATAGAAAATGATGTTCTTCTAGAATAAAAAGCTTCTTAAATTTAGAGATCCACATTTGGGGATCAATTACCCATGTACATTAATGCCGATAAAAATATATTTTATTAAACTTCCCAAAAAGATTCAATTTCCATATAAAAATGTTAACCTCAACAAACATGTACCTCTAAGTCATTAAGATGATATCAGATGGAAGTATTTGATCAAACTTCTCAATTCTTTGATGGAGAGAATCAATAGACAGTTTTCATAAGTGAGGAGGAGGCGTCCTAGAATCAAGAAGTGCCCTTTCGATCTTTGTGGTGGACCAAAAATTCAAATTCGAATGATTAGAAACCACCCATTTTTAATGAGTTGTAATGTACTTATTAGAGGATCTAATAGTTTAGCAGATAGAGGAAGGTATATACCAAATAGAACCAACAAAAATATTTTGCATAAACCTCCTCCTAATTAACTCCAGGCCTTCATCATGTGAGATGAACAAGCTCCAAGTGAAATTTCCAACAAGATCATAATTGAATCTTCTTAAATCCTTATGTCCATCCCCCTAGATCAATAAGATCAGTGCATTATTTCCAAGCCATATAAACAAGATTTTTTAACTTGTAACACCCATACAAGAGAGGTTCTTGATCTGAACCTATTTCCTTTTCACAAGATTAACCCACCATCAATAAATGGAAAGAGCATGGAAAACATGGAGGTGATGAGAGAGTTGATAAAGAAGACCATTTCTACTAGATATAAACACTTCCACTTCCCCATGGATAGTATTTGGATGATTTTAATTAATATAATCTCAAGATGGAAGCTCTTAAACCGCCCCCAAAAAATAGAAACATCCAAACAATGAATGGGAATTGAACCACTCTTCACGTAAAGATATCTAGCAATACAATGTTTTCGGGAGATTGAGACCCACTAACAAAGACAATAGATTACTTATTCCAACTAATGGATTTCCCAGACACACTATAATAGTAATGTAATATTGTTCTGATTGAAGAAAAGGTTTTTTTATTGGATTTCCCAAAGAGGAGGATAACATCAGCTTAAAAAATGTTGGAGGGCACATGAAGGTCTCTCTATGCCTTAATCGTTTTATATAGGACATCCTACAGAAGTTAAGTTATTCACCAGTGCAAATAATATTCAGATACCACAAAAATGAGACATGATAGAGGTTTCCCTTAACTAACACTATGAGAGCATTGAAGGAACACTTTTGGGGATCTATTGATAAGGGTGGTATCCCTGAAACTATTCAAAATGGGGTAAACCAGTTTGATTAAGGTGATGGAGAAACCATATTTCCCAAGGAAATTAAAGATAAAAATCTACTGAATTGTTTCAATGTCCTTCAAGATAACCATATTCATGGAAAACATCACATGCCAAATTTATTTCATGATGATGTTAATGCCTTCAAAGGCTGTGAAGACATAGTTTGGATACACATCCTAGGGACAAACCCAAATTGTTTAGGTGTGATAATATCTCACACAATCTTCCCAATACTAATGACCAAAATGTTTCTGATAATTTAGGTAATGGTGATCCTAATGGAAAATGGAAAAAAAATTCCCTAAGTCAATAGTATTATCCTTCTTTGGGATAAAATCAATAATGATAGAGTTAGTTCCATGGAACAATTAACTGGAGAAAATTATTATCTTCCTATAATGGTGACCTCCATGTGGATAATATCCCAAAAGTAAATAAAAAACGTGTTACTGAAACCATTCATGACCGCAACACTATCCATGTTCAAAGAGAACAAATCAACCCTGACCTATGCTTCAAAGGGAGCATCCGTTAAGGACTTATCATGTTTCTCATCAATACATGAAATAATGGGGTTAAATAGAGGATCATAATAATCCTTATCATCATCAATATACAAATTCTTAAAATACTCTACCATATCATTAAAAATATCCTCTACATAAGTGAATTTCGAATCCTTAATACAGATAGCATTTGATATTTTCTTATCTTTCGTTTCCTTCTGAATTTGGTGGAAGAATTTAGAATTAATATCCTCTTATTTGTGACACTTTACATTGAATTGGTTCTTATGTAGCCTCTCCTAAAGGGATAAAAGACCATCCATCATGTAATTCAGGTGAATCACTTCCTAAGAAGGCATGTGCAATTGCTGATTGGTAATTTTCCATTTGGAAAGCTGTGATTCAGAATCATTAATATCCTAATCAGTATTGGAAAAAAAATATTTCTCCACTCCTTAAAAAGGTAATTAATATTCCTGAATTTGGAATCCACAATAATGTAAGGGATTCTATAGAAGATACAATTCCATCCCTTGGTAACTACTACCCTGGATCCATAAATTGATATACATGCATTATTGAATTTAAAATGCATATGGGATAACCTTATGACACAGTACCAGAGATCCACAACAAGGGATTTGTGATCCATGTTAAACATGGGAAGAGTAAACCCATAGACATAAGTGAGGATGCTCTTGTCACTCATCTGATAAAACTACATTTCGATCTTACTAGCCTATTTTCAATTTATGATAAACCTTACCTATGTGAAAGAAGATCTAGTAATAGGAACTTTATTGATATTACATTGATCCAGGAATTGAGAAAATTTATTTTCAAAACTTCAGGAAAAGTTGGGTATGATCTTCTCATGTGGTCTCAAGACAATATTATAGTCTTAAATATGTATATAGTTTTGATCTATGAGCTTATTTAATTGATCCATATTTCTCCAAAGGGACCTCCCCCTAGTGTACATGCACGATGCATACACAAAGGAAAAATTTAAAGTAGAATCCTTGAAAGATATTTTGAGACCACCCCTAAAATGAAATAACTTGAATTTCATCATGCTTTAGAACCTATATGTTTTTTGGGACACACCCTTTTCTATTGTGAGAGACAATGGAATATCCAAGACCGACCAATTTAATCCCTTTTAGATTTTGAAATGAATCATGGGTTTAGCATTCCCAATAATCATTGGCCTATTTGAGAGGAGAAAATACATATGTTTAGAGGCCATGGGAGAATTAACAACCGCGTGAAAATTCCAGAACATGATCCTCTATAATTAAATGATATGTTTCACCTAGCATGAGGAAAATTCATTTTATTATATTTAGAGGATGAGTAGCTTACCTTCCATTTTCTTTCTTTCCATTATTTTTAGGATTTCTTACAAGATTATTATTAGGATTGGAACTAGTGGATTCCTCCTATAATAAAAACTAATATTAGTGAGAGGATGATCCCCAACCAATTTAAAACCAACAATTTCCTCCATCCAATCACCAAAATCTAGAAGTTGGTCCTCAACATCATCATACCAAAAATTTCCTACGAGTGGATTTAATCTGTTCAATGGAAATATCCCCTCATTTGATGCAACCTATTTGGATTCATATATGAATATTTTCCTGAAGAAATCACTCTAAAAGAGTTAGCATTCAAACCAGTCATATGTTATTCATCGGGTGTGATCAGGTGTTTCCTAGGATGATTGGAGTTAGATGCTATGCATGTAGATACCAAAAGTGAATCGGATTCAGGGAAAAGGTTGGAACCTTGAATGAGGTCGACTTGGGATTATTATTCCACAACATTAGGGGTCATGGAGTGACATTACCCTCATAGTGTTTTATTAGGGAAGTAGAAACATGTGGAGCATGTGGTGTAGCATTAGAAACTAAGGTAGTAGTGTCGGTAGTGACAATTTCCTAGGGAGATGCCTGAGTGGTTGGGTCTTGATGAGCCATAATTGGTGTGGTTTCATTAGAGGTATTACCTGCATGCTGGATAGGATCCCCATCATGATCAGTAACTCCCTATAAGTGGGGGGAGTGTTTATGGACAAAAGGTGTCTCCCACTTCATCAAAATTGGGAAGGCCAGTAGGAAAGGGGCACTCTGAAAAGTTGTATAGATATTCTAATGGCTCATGAAGTCTAGTAGAAGAGGGAATTAGTGTAGTAGAAATGGTGGGAGCATGCATGTGAAGGTGTTTGGTCATATTCCCCGAAAAAAAAGTAAAAACATGGTAGGTCCATGGGGAGGATCCTCCACATTGCCCTACTTATGTGAGGGGTTAAGGGATACGCCCCTTAATGACATTAGATCCATCCTTAGAGGAGTGGGGGCCCAGTGAGGTGGGGCTTCAACAACCATAGAGCTTGCATTAACCTTACCCTCACCTATCCCATGGTTCTTACTATAAAGACTAAAACCATGCCACTATACATTATAGATAGAGAATGTCTTCATTACTCTTCATTCTGTAAGAATGTGACCAATGAAATTGAAGTTATGACCTAATTTATGCCTTCCTTTATATTGAATATCAAAGGTATGACTCTCCTCAAGGGTAGTAAGAATGACCTCCTCAATTACGATGATAGCCATATCCACCTCCACAAGGACCCTAGAATAATGTACATACCTTGGGTTCTTTGTATCCTTATTAATATGGATATAGAATCCAACCATGTATGAAATATCCCAAATAATCCAAGGGTTATAGTAGATCCAATTAAGCCTGCAGATATAGATACATACCTACGTGAATGTGTTTTTAACACTAGAGGGATAAAAATTATTATCCTAATCATGGATTAGGAGGAGACCTGGATTTAAGTTAAGTGATCCAATGTTGTAGGCCCTCCATTTCCAATCATATGAGGGTATGACTATATGGTAGTAACCCCTTCCCATAGTCATCATCTTCTAATTTCAAAACCCCTAAATCTCAGCAATTCACTTGTTATGATTTCCAAATCACTTGATCTTTACCCCCTTCAAGGTTAGTAGTCTTGAAATAATAGAAAATTAGAATAAGCTGATTTCTTTTCCACTACCTCATGATTTTCAGATATATGAACCACACACCATTTCCTAATCACATGACCAGGGGAAGGAGCACCAAAATCTATGAAAGAAAGAGAGGATGCAAATATAACCACCTCTACAAAGTTAATCCTCATATATGATGCACCTTCAGAATCATAGGGACTATAATTATTTGAAACACTAGGTTTACGAAAATGGAAATGCTCCTTTTATTCCTCCAAAACTGGAAAAGAATGTTCAGATCATCAATATTTTCATCAGGGGAATCAATAGTTGGGGTTAAGTGTGATCCTTTGAATCACCTAGTACCCATAATTTCTCCATATTAGAGTATTTTTTCTTTAATTAATATTTTTTTGATTTTTAGTGTTTTTAGGGTTTTAAGGGATTTCCATGTTTTAATGAGTTTTAGGGGTTTTCAGGTTTTTATGGGATTTTTCAATTTTAGGGTTTTTTTTATTTTGTTGGGATTTTTAATGATTTTTTATAGTTCTTTGATGTTTCAATGTTTTTAAAGATTTTTAGAATTTTTAGAGGATATTAGTGTTTTTATCGGTTTTTAGTGTTTTATTGTTTTTTGGGGTTTTAGGGTTTTAGGGCTTTTTCAGGGTTTTTAGGGATTTTACATTTTCAAATAATTTAGGCCTTTCTTAGTATTTTTTTAAAGTATTTTTTACTATTTTTAGTGTTTTTAATAGTTTTATGCCCTTTTGGGTTTTTAGGGTTTTAAGTTTATTTTATATTTTTTTAATGTTTTTATCTGTTTTATGGGTGTTGAGAGTTTTTAGAGGGTTTTAGGGTTTTTAAGTAGTTGTCGAGTTTTAATGATTTTAGGGGTGTTATGGTTTTAAGGGGTTTTCAGGGTATTTTAGGTTTTTTTTGTTTATAAGGATTTTTTAGTTATTTTTAGGATTTTTTGTTGCTTTAGGGGTTTTTGAGATTTTGAGAGTTTTTAGTTTTCTTACGGTTTAAGGGATTTTACTATTTTTATACTCTTTAGGGTTTTTATGTATCTTTAA
This sequence comes from Viscum album, assembly GCA_963277665.1. NCBI lineage: Eukaryota > Viridiplantae > Streptophyta > Magnoliopsida > Santalales > Viscaceae > Viscum > Viscum album. The sequence continues at coordinate 1,009,156,838 of OY728141.1, read as the reverse complement.
TTTTTATGGTTTTAAGGTTTTTTGGATTGATTTACATTTTGAGGGGTTTTGAGGATTTTTAGAGTTTTTAGTGGTTTTTATGGGTTTAAGGGTTTCAAAACTTTTAAGTTGGTTTTTTGGTTTTTATGGGGTTTTAATAATTTATGTGGGATTTTATGCTTTCTAGGATTTTTGGGGTTTTATTGGGTTTTTTGTGGTTTTTAGGGTTTGTAGTGATTTTGAGGGGTTTTAAGGATTTCATAGTTTTTAGGGTTTAAATGGTTTTAGGGTCTTTTGGGTTTTTAGGGTTTTTTGAATTTTTAGGGGTTTTTTTAATATTTTTAAATGTTTTATGGTTTAAACAGTTTTTTTATTTTTTAATGGGTTTTGGGTTTTGGGATTAATATGGTTTTACAGGTCCTTATGCTTTTGAGGGTTTTTTGGGTTTATTACATTTTTAGGGATTTGAAGTTACTTTTATTGATTTCTATTTTTAGGGTTTTATGTTTTTTATGAATTTTGGGTTATTTAGGGGTTTTCTGGGGATTTTATTAATATTACAATTTTTCATGGTTTTTAGCTGATTTTAGTGTCTTATGTGGTTTTATGATTTTTTATGATGTTTATAAATTTTAAGGGTTTTTATAGTTTTTATTATTTTTAGGGATTTTAATGACTTTTAGAGTTTAGAGTATCATTTTATATTTTTTATGCATTTCTATGTTTTTTTGAAATTTTAGGGGTATTTCATGCTCTTAGTGGGGTTTTTTGAGTTTTTAGGGTTTTATATATTTTTTTAATTTTGTGAATTTTTTACAGATTTGAATTGTTTTTAGGGTTTTATGGTGTTTTAGGGTTTTTAATGGTTTTAGCATCTTTTCTAGTTTGTAAGGTTTTTTTAGTTATTTAGTACATTAAAAGATTTTAGAGTTATTTACATTTTTAGAGGGTTTATGGGTTTTAGAGTTTTAGAGGATTTTAGGTTATTTATTTGGGGATGGATTTTATGTGTTTTATGGTTTTAAGTGGGTTTTCAATGATTTTAGGGTTTTCAAATTTTTAAGGGTTTTTAAAGAATTTTAGGATTTTTAATGTTTTTAAGGTTTCTAGTAATTTGGGGGGGGGGGGGGTTTAATAATTTTTATAGGTTTTAGGTTTTTAGGCTTTTCAGTGTTTGTCGTATCTTTTGGGTTTGTATGGGATTTTTGAATTTTTTATGGTTTTAAGGATTTTAATTGATATAAATATTTGCAATGTTTCTAGGGGTTTTTAGAGGTTTTAGTGGGTTTTATTATTTTTATGGTGTTTTATGGTTTTTTTGGTTTTTTGGGGTTTTATGTTTTTAAGGGTTTTTATGGTTTTTTATGGTTTTGGATAATTTGATGGTTTTAGGGATTATCATGGTGTTTAAGGGATTTAGGAATTTTAGAGACATTTTGGGGTTTTATGGTTTTTTTCGTGTTTTTTGGGGATTATATGTTTTTCAAAATTTTAAATATTTTTATGGGTTTTAAGGATTTTTATAATTTATATTTTCTTTTTTATGTTTTTATGGTTTTATTAAATTTTATGGTTTTCATGGATTTTATTGATTTTTACATTTTTAGATATTTTAGGGATTTTTTTTATTTTAATAGTTTTTATGTTTTTTGGGATTTTATAGATTTTGTGGGGTTTATAGTTTTTTGTATTTTTTGGGGTTATATGTGTCTTTAGGGTCATTTGTGTTTTTAGAGATTTTTAAGTTTTTTAGGGGTTTAATTGTTATTTATATTTTTAGGGGTTTTAATGGGTTTTAGTTGTTTTAGTTTTTTTTTGTGGTTTTAGGGGTTTTAGGGATCTAAATTGGTTTTAAGGAATTTCATTATTTCATGGGTTTTCAAAGGATTTTTACGTTTTTATGGATTATTCCAAATTTTTATCGTTTTAGTATTTTTTATGTTATTAGGGATTGTATTCGTTTTTATGGGTTTGTAGGGTTTTACGGATTTTAGGGTTTTTTGGGTATTTTACGGCTCTTTGGGTTTTCGGGGAGTTTTTTTGGTTTTAAGGTGTTTTAATGTTTTTCAAATTTATTTGGGGTTTTAAATGATTTTATAGTATTTAGTAGCATTAGGGTTTCTATGTGTTTTTAGTATTTTTAGGGTTTTTAGTGGTTGTTTGGTTTTTAGAAGGATTTCAAGGATTTTAGGGTTTTTATGTTTCAGGAATTCTCATGGATTATTTTGTGTATTTTTATGGTTTTTATGATATTTATAATTTTTTTTTTCAGATTTTTAGGATATTTCAATTTTTTTATGATTTTTAGGTCTTTTAATTAGTTTTAGGGTCTTTGGGATTTTATTTTTTAGGTTTTGAAGTGTTTTAGTGTTTTTTAACATTTTAGGATTTTTCAGGGTTTTTAGAGTTTTTGGTGTGTATTTAGGGTTTTATCGGTGTTCAGGGTTATTAATTATTTTTAGAAATTTTTATGGGTTTCAAGGGTTTTTTATGTTTTTATAGTGGTTGTTCATTTTCAGGGATTTGTAGTGATTGTTTATTATTTTTATGGTTTTAGGGATTTTTGTGATTTTGGGGGTTTTGGGGGGGTTTTAAGGTCTTTTATAAGGTTTTAGGGTTTTCTCAAGGTTTAAATTGTCTTTTCGGATCTTTAGGTTATTTTTAGTTTTTAGGGTTTTTCAGGGTTTTATAGTTTTTGATATTTGTAGGGGTTTATTGATTTTTTGTGTTTTTAGTTGTTTTATTGGGGTTTTAGATGCTTTTTGGGGTTTTGAGGATTCTAAATGTTTTTATGGTTTTCATGGATTTTTGGTTTTTTTTAGTTTGTAGTGATTTTTGGGGGATTTTATATATTTTTATGGTATTTTTTTGGTTTTTTGGGATTTTGATGGATTTTGGGATTTTGGGTTTTTTAAGGCCTTAAGGGGTTTTCAGGGTTTAGGGTATTTTTTGGGTTTTATATTGTTTTGATTTTTTAAAGGTTTTTAAGGGTTTTTAGAGTTTATAAAATTATTTTGGGGAATTAATGGTTTTAATGATTTTTTAGTTGTTTTTATCAAGTCTTAAGGGTTTAATGGTTTTTAGGGGATTTCTGGGGTTTTAGTGATTTTTTGTGTTTTTATGGTCTTTAATCTATTTGTGGATTTGTAGAGATTTTTTTGGATTTTTATGATTTGTTTTGGTTTAAAAGATTATTAGGAATTTTTTAGATTTTTTATTTTTTTAGAGTATTTAAGATTTTTAGGATTTTGAGGGATTTAGTAGTATTTTGGTTTTCTTATTATTTTATGGATTTTTAGGGTTTTAGGGACATTTTTTGGGTTTTACGGTTCTTTTTTGAGTTTTTTAGGGTTTTAAAAGTTTCTTAATTTTTTATTGTTTTAATGGGGTTTAAATGTTTTTTTAGTTTTTAGTGTGGTTTTAGGGTTTTTATGAGTATAAGGGGTTTTTATGGTTTTTATGGGGCATTTTTGTGTTTTAGGTGTTTTTTTGGGTTTTTTTATATTTTTAGTGATTTGTAAAGCTTTATTTGGGTTTTTGTAATTATGTGGGGTTTTGGGTTCTTAGGGGTTTTTAGGGTTATTTGGCGTTTTTATGTTCATTTGTATTTTTATGGTTTTTAGAGTTTTTTAGGGGTTTAATAAAAATTAGAGATTTTTTCCTTTTTATGGTTTAAAGGGTTTTTAGAATTTTATTAGGTTTTTAGAGGTTTTATGTGTTTTTAGGGGTTTAAAAGTTCTTAGGGGTGTTTATGGTTTTCAAGGGGTTTTCAGTGTTTTTGGTTTTTATGGGCTTTAAGGGCTTTAAGTTTATTTTTGGTTTCATATGGATTTAAGTGTATTTTATGGTTCTCAAGGTTTTTAATATTGCATCTATTTTTGGGGATTTTTAGAGATTTATTATGATTTCAGTGGTATTAGGGTATTTTATAGGTTTTTTTAATTTTAGCGGTATTAGGGTTTTTATGTATTTATAGAGTATTTACATGTTATCAGGGTTTTTAGGGACCTTTGGTGGTTTTTGGGTATTTTTTGAGTTTTTTATTTTTTATAATTTTTTAAAAATTTTAATGTTTTAGGAGTTTTATGGTTTTTTAGAATTTTTAGTGGGTTTTTAGGGAATTCATGGTTTTTTCGGTTTTTCATTGGGTTTTCATAATTTTTAAGGTTTTTTTACTTTCAAGGATTATTAAGTATTCTTTTATTTTTTAGGGTTTTATGATTTTTAAAGATTTTAAGAGTTTTTATGTATTTTTTGGGTTTTTGGATTTTTTGGGAGTTTTACGGTCTTTTTATTTTTTATTGGGTTTTTGTAGTTGTTAAGGTTTTTATTGTTTTTAATGGTTTTATGGTTTTTAGGAATTTTAATATTTTTATAATGAATTTATGGGTTTTATTACTTTATAGGGGTTTTAGGGTTTTTATGATTTTTAATATTATTTGGGATTTTTTTGGGATTTTTGTATTATATTTTTTAATGGTTATTTCACACAAATATGTTTTATGCATGTTTAGGTTGATTTTAAAGGGTTAGTTGGTGTGAAATTGAGTATATCAAGTGTACTAACTTTGAATGGTCTCTAATGGGTCTATTCGTAGAGCCAGAAATAGCCAACAACTCACATATACAAAATTCATGGACATTCTTTCCTATGGAAGGAGTTTATTGGATGATTTGGACAATGAAACTTGTGAACACACATTGGATGAAGAGGGTGGGAACTCAATATTATCACACCATTGGGGGGGGGGATTTCCTATTACGGGGCTCTATTGTAGATTAATGTCATGTTCATATGTTTGTGAATCCTTGGTTCATTCCCAACCATGTGTCCACAAATTATCCTTAGGAAATGACTGACCATAACAAAGCATTGATTCAGAATCATCTGTATGTATCAGAGGTTCTCCATCAATGGGGAAATTTTTATGTATCATAGGTTCCCCATCGATGTTACCCATTTATGGATAGATTGGGGATTATTTGATCATTAACTAAGACAACAATATTTTAAGCTACATGGGATAGGTCCAGGGAGTTTATCATCTTCTAGGGGGACAAGATCTTAGGTGATGTTGGGATTGAACCCATAGAATGGGCTTTCTATGTATACTCATGAGACAAATAAGAACACACATAATTTAGTTTTTCTTAAATTAACACATCACCTTTTAAGGTCATGTGAAAAGGACATGTCCATGAAGTTTAATGTTATATGATAAGAACATCCAAGTGAAAGGTATCCAAGTTTGGAATGGTATGATTCTTACACTAAGGCGGCCTTAGATCCTCGAAAGATATTTAGTCCCCCGGGAGAATATGAGCCTACTAAGGATATGTCTCAGAGAACATTAGTGTGGATTTGAGTGTCGGGTTTGGATATCTATGATGATACCTACATTTCCCAAATTGTTAGGGAATCAAATCCCTCATAGTTCATTTTGAAAGGGACTTACACCTTATAGGAGTCCCATTAAAGGGGGTACGATTGTTGATTATTCATAGAAGATGCCCACTTGAAAGGACTTGATTGGGCCTTATACTAAATAGTTGGCCCATTTATATTGTAGTTGTGGCTTACATCTATGAAGAAGGCCCATTTGACTTGTTTTTGGGATCGTGATGATGTCATGATCACCACCCACCTTTATACCCACATGATTCATTCCTAGAGTGAGAAACAAGAGGAGGTAGTGGATCTGAAGATTACGCATCCCACCCCATCTTCTGATGGATGATTCTACATGCCAAATGGAGAGATAGATGAGACCTTGGTTATTTCCATTTCCTCTCTTGTTTTGATATCCTGGATAGCCGTTTTTGGTGACCTATCTGGATATATTTTGGGTCTTAGGGAAGAGGGGAAAGAGAAAAACATCCCATAAGAAAGTATATGGGCTTACCCTATGAGGTGTGCCTATTTTGTTGGGGATTACTCCTAGGAGGATTCCCATTTTAGTTCTTGGAAGTAATCTCATTACCATTTCATGAGACATATTTTGATTAATGCAGAAGGAATATCATGTTTTCCATATAGATATACTACAATTTAATTTCATGTAGCATATATGATGGAACTACAGTTTAATGTAATGTTTCAGGGACTATGGCCATACAGTTTCATGTTATGTGGTCAGGATGAGTTCCATATAGTTTAACATCATGTGGACTAGAAAAATTTGGTCTTGCAGTTTAAGCTCATTTGGAGAGGACCACCTATTATATAAATGATGATAAAATAGAGGATAATCAGGTTTGTATGCTCTGACATACCTTGAACAAAAGAGAAAAGGAATGTGTAAACCATGAATTTGTGGACTATCGGACCTAGAGGAAATGATACGAAGCATTAAATCCATTGGGGAATATAGAGGTAGGAAACTCTTCTCCTGGAGATGAATTTTTTTCTATATGAAATTTATTTTGTGGAGAACATATGTAGAACCAACTAGGGCATATTGTTCATAGTCAAGAAAAGATGTCTTCAAGATAGTAACTTTACATTTTTTATGGCTGGAGTGGTTTGCGAATATCTAAAATAGCTCGGGACATATATTTTGAGGAATGAAACAGATGTATCTAGACATGTAATAAATATTTAGACCATGATTTTCCATGGATTTCTTGATGAACCTATCATAGGAGGTAGGTGAGGGGTTTTATAATTCACATGGGTAGTTGATCGACTCTTGGTATTGATGGGAAGAATGTTAGGGTGGAATTAGGGTCTAATTGAAAATTTCATTGAGGGTTTTTAGGTGTTTTCTAGGTATTTATGGTTTTTTTTTTGTTTTTAAGGATTTGGGTATTTTAGTAATTTTATGGTTTTTTGGGATTTTTTATATATTTAGGGGTTTTCTATGTTTCATAGGGTCATTTAGGTATTTACGTTTTTTTGAGTTTTTTATGGTTTTCAATATATTTTAGAGTTTTTAATATTTTCCAAGGTTAAATGGTTTTTATAGTTTTTAGTAATTATTTAGGGTTCTTGGGTTTAATGAATTTTTAAGGTATTTAGGGGGTTTTATGTTTTTAGAGGTTATTTAGAGTTTTCATGGTTCGATATGTTTTTAGATATTTTTTGAATTTTTTTTGGATTTTTATGGTTTTAAGGATTTTTTATGGTTTTTAGGGTTTTGAGAGTTTTTTTTGATTTTCAAGGATATTATGGTTTTAGATGTATTATGGTTTTTTTATTTTTATGGTTTTTCGGAGTTTTTTATGTTTGTTATATTTTATAATGTTTTTAATGTTTTTATGGGTTTAATAGTTTTTATGGTTTTTTGTGGGATTAAGAGTTTTTATGGGGTTTTAGGGGTTTTTATGGTTTTTTGAGGTTTTTTGGGGGGTTTAAAGGGTTTTTATGTATTCATGGATTTTAGTATTTTTTTTTGTATTTTTATGGTTTTTATGGGTTTTTGGGATTTTGAATGGTTTTAGGGTTTTTAGGGTTTTAGGGTTTTTAGGCTTTTTAGGGGTTTTTTCGGTATTAATGAATTTTTAGGGTTTTGAAGGGTTTTAAAGGGTTTTTTAAATTTTTTTATTGTTATGAGGATTTATAAAGGGGTGTTTAGTGTTTTGATTTGGTTTTAGTGGGTTTATGTGTTTTTATTTTTTTTATGGATTTATGGGTTTTATGGTTTCTAGGGATTTCTCAGGGTTTTTATGGATTTTTACATTTTCAAGTATTTTTAGTGATTTTTTATGATTTATTTTATCTTAGGTTTCTTTATCATTTTTAGGGATTTTAAGGGGGGGGGGTTGGGTTTCTATGGATTTTAGGGTTTTCTGAGTTTTTTGGTCTTTTTTGTGTTTTTATTAGTTGTTTAGGGGTTTTAATGTTTTCATATTTTTTAATGTTTTTTGTGGTTTTAATTGTTTTTAGAGATTTTTGGAATTTTTGGGTTATTTGGGGGTGTTTAGGGTTTTTATGGGTTTAGGTGTTTTTATGGATTTTTGGGGTTGTTTCAGGTTTTTATGGGATTTTATGTCTTCATATATTTTTTGGGTTTTAATAATTGTTATGGTTTTTATAGATTTTTAGGGATTTTATTATATTTTTTGGATTTTTTGGGGTTTTATGTTTTTTCAATATTTTTTGTTATTTTTAGATTTTAGGGTTTTTTTAGTTTTTAGGGTTTTTAGTGTTTTTTTATCATTTTTTGGTTATGAGATTTTTTTATTGGGTTTTAGGGTTTTATGGGTTTTATGGGGTTTTTATAGTTTTCATTGGTTTTTTAGATTTTTTACATTTTCAGAGATTTGTAATTCTTTTGTAAAATTTAATTTTTTTTATTAGTGGTTTTTATGAATTCTGATGGGTTTAGGGTTTTATATGTTGTTAGGTTATTTTTCATTTTATAGGTTTTTGAGTTTTTTTAGGTTTAATTTTTCATATTATTTTAAAAAAATTTATGGTTTTTAGGGGTTTATTGACTTTTTAGTGGATTTATAGTGTTGTTATGTTGTTTTAAGGTTTTTTAAATTTTTTAGGGTTTTTATGATTTCAATGGGTATTGAAGTATTTTAGTGTTATTTAGGTTTTCAAAGATGTTTAAGGATTTTTATATTTAATAATATTTAAAGTGTTTCTTATTTTTTTAGTTTTTAAGGGTTTTAGGGTTTTTAGTTTTTTCATGATTTATAGTGGTTTTCAGGGTTTTATGGGGTTTTTGGGTTTTTAGGGTTTTTTTGAGTTTTTTAGGGTTTTTAATTTTTTTTAATGATTATGGGTGTTAATAATTTTGGAATTTTTTATGGAGATTTTGGGATTTTAGGGTTTTTATCTTATTTTTATGTTATTTAGTATTTTTATGGATTATTAGTTATTTTTAGGGTTTTTATGATTTTTAGGGGTTTTAGGGGTTTCCAGGGTTTTAGCATCTTTTTCCATTTTATGGGTTTTTTCTAGAACATAGGTTTTTTTGTTTTTATATAGTTAATTAATGATTTATGGATTTATAGGGTTTTTAGAGATTTTAGTGTTTTTTGTGGTTTTTATGTTTTTAGGGGTTCTTATGGTTTTAAGTGGTTTTTTCATGGTTTTATAATTTTTTCTGTTTTTATTGACTTTTAAGGATTTTTTAGTGTTTTGATGTTTTAAAGGTTTTTTTAAATTTTTTACTGATTTTGAGTGATTTTATGGATTTTTAGTGTTTTAGGGGTTCTATGGATTTTTTTGGAGGGTTTATTGTTGTTTTTAGGGTTTTTTGAGGTTTTGAGAGTTTTTTGAGTTTTTATGGGTTTTTATCCTCTTTTAAGGATTCTTATAGGTTTTTATGGTTTTAGAGGTTTTCATTGGTTTTAGTGTTTTTTAGGTTTTCAAGGAATTTATGGGTTTCTATTAATTTTCAGGTTTTAAGGGGTTTTAGGGATTTTATGTGTTTTTAGAGTTTTAAGGACTCCAACAATTTTACAGGTTATCATTTTTTAGGGTTTTTAATGGTTTTTAGTGTTTTTTGTGTCTTTTTGGGTTTTTTTGATTTTTTAGTTTTTAAAGGTTTTTTAGAGTGTTTAACGTTTTTAGGGGTTTATAGGGGTTTATATGGGTTTTATTAATTTTATATTGATTTGGGTTTTTTGTGTTTTTATTGGGGTTTTGGAGGGTTTTAGGGGTTTCATGGGTTTCATGTGTTTTTAGGCTTTTTAGTATTTTTTATTTTTTCATTAATATTTAGGTATATTTTTTGGAATTTTTGTTATTGAGTATTTTTTGAGGTTTTTGGGATTTTGAGGGTTTTTATTTTTTTTTCTTCAATTTTATTGTTTTTAACGATTTTCAGGGTTTATTTAATATTTTTAGGGTTTTAAGGGTTCTTAGTGTTTTTATAAGTTTTTAGGGTTTTTTATGATTTTAGGGATATTTTCGGTTTTTTGGAGTTTTTTATGGTTTTTTAGTTTATTTCATTTCCCATGATTTTTAGATATTTTTAAGGACTTTTATAGTTTTTAGGGTTTTTTTAGGATTTTTAATGATTTTATGGGTTTTTAGAGTTTTTATATGTTTTTAATGTTTTTAGGGGTTTTCATTACTTTTTTGGGTTTTATGGATTTTTAAGGGGTTTTGAGATCTTTATATAGTTTAATTTTTTTAGTGTTTTTTATTTATTTCAGTGTATAAATACAAACTTGTATCTTCTACAGTGCCTCTAACAACCTCTGAGAAGATCTGAAATCCCACATCACAGTATCTAACATCAATCCACTAGAACCGTCACAATATTAAAAAACCCACCAACAATCACCCATCCACAGATTACTATTATAGAGCCTCACCACGCCTTGACTTCACTCAAGCCATAGGAAACCGAGAAATGAAATATGATGTGACAGAACTTGTAACTTTACCGCCAGCCACTGACCATCAGATCTGATTGCCCACACGACAAGACCAAGCACACCACCCGAAAATTGACAATACACTCTCTCAAACCGCCATCTTCCATCGTGAATACCACAGAACTAGCAAAGCTCGCTGGATTTCAGATCATCCCGATGAGACGATTGAAGCACCAATGACCAAGAGAGACAGAAAATCTCACTGCACCACTTCCAAAACCTTTCATCGTAGAAACCTATCCACTAGGTAGAATCCCTTACACTATTCTTTGCTCAAAGAACCCAGTGGAGAAAGGAAATCCACCCAAAACCCTATCCATTTCCACTACAGACAAATACCCCATACCATGACCAACTCACGATGCTCAAACCAAGGGAGAGTGAACGAGAGAGAGTCGGCTGAAGAAGAGTAGAAGATCGCCGGATCAAATCTGCCATGGAGTATCCAAGGAGGAATCCCTTGAATGAGTAGCGCCAAGAGGGAGATCCTAGGAGAGAGCAGTTAAATTTTTTCTCTTAAGTTCATCAAGGGTTTTCAGAGTTTTTTGTGGGTTTTTGGATTTTTTGGAGTTTTTAGGGTTTTATGGTTTTAAGAGGTTTTTATGATTTTAATATAATTTTCATTGTTATTATGAGTTTTATGATTTTCATGGATTTTAAGGGATTTATTATTTCTTATAGTTTTTAACATTATTAGGTTTTTAAATTGGGTTAATATTTTTTAGTAAAATTTGAGGTGTTTTATTGGTGTTTAAGGGATTTATAATTTTTTTGGGTTTTTATGATTTTTAATGTTTTTTTTTCAGAATTGATTACATTTTCATCAATTTTATTTAATTTTTTAGTGTTTTATGGTTTTAGGGGGGTTTACAAAATTTAATGGTTTTAAGGGGTTTTAGAGTTTTTAGGGATTTAGGGGTTTTTAGAGTTTTTACGGTCATTTTGGGTTATTTGGATTTTTTTTGTTTTTAGGAATTAAAATGTTCTGTAGAGTTTTTAATGTTTTTATGGGTATTGTGGGATTTTATTGTTTTAATGGTTTTTAGGGTTTTTATTGAGGTTTAGTGTTTCTAACGCTGTTAGGGGGTTTTATGGTTTTTAAAGGTATTTTAGTTTTTCAAGGGTTGTTACAATTTCATGTATTTTTTTGGGGTTTTAATGGTATTTATGCTGTTTAGGGTTTTTGGGTTTTTATCATTTTTAGGGTTTTTTGGGTTTTTCAGTTTTTTTGGGTATTTTTGAGTATTTAGGGTTTTTTATTTTTTGGGGGGTTTTATGGTTATTAGAGTTTTTAATGATTTTTAATGATTTTAGGGGTTTAAAGGGTTTTTAGAGATTTTAGTTGGTTTTTTGGATTATTTTTGTTTTTAGTGTTATTTATGGTTTTTGGGTTATCAAAGGATTTTCTTGGTTATAGGGTTTTTTATGTTTTCATACATTATTAGGGTGTTTTATTATTTTTATGATTTTTAAGGTTTTTAGGGATTTTGAGGGTATTAGGATTTTTTAGGTGTGTTATGGTTTTTACGATATTCACGATTTTATGGTCTTTAGGATTTAGGGTTTTTTATGGTATTTTAAAGTTTTTTTGAGTTTTTAACGTTTTAGTGGTTTATAGTGGTTTTACAGTTTTTAGTGGTTTTACGGTTTTCATGGGGTTTTAGGTTTTTTTAATGATTTAGGTTTTTTTTGGGATTTAGTGGTTTTCAGGGTTTTTAGGGTGATTTATGTTTTCATGGATTTGTAGGGATGTTTTTATTATTTCTTGGTTTAAGGTTATTTGATTTTTTTTGTGATTTTGTCGGTTTTTAGGTGTTTTTAGGGGTTTTATTTTATTTAATGTTTTTACATTTTAAAAGAAATTTAGGGCTTTTTAATATTTTTTATAGATTTTAGTATTTTTTATGGATTTTTGGGATTATAAGGGTTTTTTGGGTTTTTTGTGTTTTTAGGGGTTTTCAAGGTTTTTAGGGTCATTTATGATTTTAGGGTTTTCTTGGTTTTTTATTGTTTAAAAGATTTTTTTAAATTTTTAATGTTTTTAAGGACTTTAGGTGTTTTAAGTGTTTTTGAGTTTTTAGTGGTTTTTTTTATTTTTGTGGGTTTTTAGGGTTTTTTTATGTTTTTAATATTTTTATGGTTTCTAGGGGTTTCATGGTTTTTAGGATTTCTAATATTTTTAAATATTTTATAAGATTTTTTTTTATTTTTATAGTTTTTAGGGATATTCATGGGTTTTCTGGTCATTTAGGGTTTTAGTATTTTCATAGTATTTTTGGGTTAAAAATGTTTTCATAGTTTTTTAATGTTTCCAATTTTTTTTGGTTTTTATGGGTTTTTAGGTGTGTTAGTGGTTTTTAACATTTTCATGGGGTTTGAGGGTTCTTTTATGTTTTCACGATTTCTATGGATTCTAGTGGTTTTTATGGTATTTATTGTTTTTATTTTTTCTGGTATTTTTAGAGATTTTATAATAATTTTTTTATTTTTATGGTTTTTGAGATTTTTTGTGATTTTGAGGGTTTTTAGGGGTTTTCATGGATTTCTAGTGTTTTGAGGAATTTAAGTATTTAGATTATTTTGGGTTTTAGTGTGTTATTTTTTGATTTTTTAGGGGTTTAAGGGTTTTAAGATATTTTTCACATTTTTTACATTTTTGTTGTTTAAAGGGGTTTTAGAGTTTTTAGTGGACCTTTTGTTTTTATGGGGTTTTAAGGTTTTAGGTATTTTTATTATTTCAAAAGAATTTTCATGATTTGAGGGGTTTTTATGTTTTTATTGATTTTTTGGTCTTTTTAAGGATTTTTTCGGTATTTAGGGTTTCTTGGGTTATTATGGATTTTTAGGGATTTTAGAGTATTTTATGGTTATATGTTATTTTAGTGTTTTTTTGTTTTGAGGGATTTATTTATTTTTTAGGGGTTTTACTGTTATAGGTTTTTAATATTTTATGGAATTTACGGGCTTTTAGAGTTTTTAATGGTTATTTGGGATTTTTTAGTGTTTAGTGGTTTTATTTTTTCATTTTTTTTATGGATTTTTTAGTTATTTTCAGTGTTTTAGACTTATATGGGATTTTAAGGGGTTTAAGGTTTTTGTATTATTTTGTGTTTTTTGGGTTTTTTAGTTTTTAAGGTTTTATGGGTTTTGATAGTTTCTAAATATTTTTTAATGATTTTAAGTGTTTTAAGGATTTTTAGATTTATTATTATTATTTTTTGTTCTTAGCATTTTTATGGTTTTTAGAGATTTTCTTGGTTTTCATGGGTTTTCGGGATTTTAGTGCATTTTATGTTTTTAGGGATTATTAGGGATTTTTTATATTTTATATAATTTTTTGGGTTCATAGCAATTTTTAATGTCTTTTAGGGAATTCTGAGTTTTTATGGTTTTTATGGGCTTTTAGGGGTTTTTGGAACTATTTAGAGTTTTAGGGGGTTTTTAGTTATTTATGGGTTTAAAGGGGTTTTATTTTCTATAGATTTTTTTGGGGTTTTAAGGTTTTTTTGAGTTTTATGTGGTTTTTATTGGCTTTTGGGTTTTAATGGTTTCAGTGGGTTTTTAAGGGGTTTTAGGGGTTTTATGTTTTTGTTGGGTTCTTATGGATTTTAATTATTTTTACGGTTTTCATGGTTTTCTAGGGTTTTTCAGGGTTTTAGGGTGTTATAGTAATTTTATGTGTTTTTGAGTTTTTAGGGTTTTTTAGTGTTTTAATGGGTTTTTATAGTTTTTTAGAATTTATGACATTTTATGTTTAATTGATTTAAATGTTTTTAATGTTTTTCTATGGTTTTTTGGGTTTTTATGGTTCCTAAGGGTTTTTTAGGGGTTTTAGGGTTTTTCACATTTTCAAGGATTTATAATGATTTTCATGATTTTTATGGTTTTTAGTGTTTTTTTGATTTCGAGGGGTTCAAGTGTTTTTATGGTTTTTGGGTTTTTGGGGTTTTATGTTTTTTGTGGTCTTTATGGGTGTTTAAGATTTTTTTAGTTTTGAAGGGGTTTCAATGTGTCTTAGAGTTTTTTATGTTTTCAACGATTTATGGGTTTTATAGTTTTTATTTTTTTGGGTTTTAGGAGGGTTTGGGGTTTTTATACTTTTTTGGTGTTTTATGTTTTCATTGGTTTTTTGAAGGTTTTTAGGTTTTTTTAATTGTTTGGGGAGGTTTTAGGCTATTTATTTTATTTTTATGTCTTTGGGTTTTTTATGTTATTAGGTATTCTATAGGTTTTAGGGGTTTCCAGGTTTATTTAGGGTTTTTTTGATTTTTTGGGTCCTTTTGTGTTTTTTGGGCTTTATGGTTTTTAAAATATTTATAATGTTTTTAGGGGTTTCCAGGGTTTTAGGGGTTTTGTGGGTTTTCATGTTTTCATGTGGGTTTTATTCTTTTCACGAGATTTTGATGGTTTTTAGGGTTTTAGTGATTTTGATGGTTTTGGAGGGGATTCAAAGTTTATGGGGATTCTTGGGTTCTTAGGGGGCCTTATAGGTTTTTAGGGGTTTTTAGGGTTTTATGGTTATTAATTTTTTTTTAATTTCATTAGGTGTTTTAAGAGTTTATAAAGATTTATTGTTTTTAGGGTTTTTATGTGTTTTTTTGTCTTTTTTTTACTTTTTAGAGGTTTTATGGTTTTCTGGGGTTTTTAGGGTTTTTACATTATTATGGATTTTTAGTTATTTTTTAGGATTTTTATAGTTTTTATTATTTCTTAAGGTTTTTTTGGGTTTTTAAGGGATTCAAGGTTTTTAGGTTTTTAGGGGTTTTCAGGGTTTTAGGGTCTTTATTGGGGTTTTAGGGGTTTTTAGTGTTTTTTAGGGTCTTAAAGTGTTTTAGAGTTTTTTATCATTTTATGAGGTTTGAGGGTTCTTATATTTTTAGTGGGGTTTTTTGGTTTTTATAGGTTTTATGGTTTTTATGGTTATTAGGGGTTTTTATGGTTTTCTAGTGTTTTTCAAGGTTTTTACATTTTTAGGGGTTTTCGTGATTTTAAAGGATTTTTATTTTTTTATTGATTTTGAGGGCTATTATGGTTTCTTGGGGGGGGGGGTTTAGGGTTTTAGGGGTTTTTATGATTTTTAGGGTCATTTGGCTTTTTATGGGGGTTTTGGAGTGGTTTATGGTTTTTTCTATTTTTTGTGTTTTTTTTTTGTATTTTATAGGTTTAAAGGGTTTTTTGGGGTTTTAGTGTGTTTTTATGATTTTTTTTGTTTTCAGGGGTTTTAAGGTTTTTCGGGGATTTTATGGTTTTCAAGGGGTTTTCATTGTTTTTCGGTTTTTATGTTTTTAAGGGAATTATGTGTATTTTTTTGGTATCTTAGGGTTCTTTTGCGTTTGTAAGGGTCTTATGGTTTCTGTATTTTTTTTAATATTTTTACGGGGTTTAAGTGTTTCTAATATTTTTAGTGGGATTTTAGAGGGTTTTTTTGTTTTTTTGGTTTTTAAAATTTTTAGGGGTTTTGATGGTTTCTGGGTATTTAGGGTTTTTTGTTTTTGAGGTTTTTTAGGGATTTTTTTGTTTATTATTATTTTTAGGGTTTTTTTATTTTGATCGATTTTAGGGGTTTTAAGGGGTTTTATGGTTTTTCTGGGTTTTAGGGTATTTTTGGGATTTTTTTTATTATTTTATTTTTATGTGTTTTTTAATTTGGATAGTTTTTAAGGTTTTAGTGATTTTATGGTTTTTAGTTTTTTAGTTGGGTTTTTGGATATTATGGGGTTTTAGGGTTTTTGAATTATTTTAGAGGTTTTTATGGTTTTTGGCGTTTTTTCAAGTTTTTTTAATATTTTTATTCATTTTCAGGGATTTTAGGTATTTTGTAGGAATTTTATGTTTTTTATGGATTCAAGGGTTTTTAGGGATTTTGCGGATTTTCAGGGGTTTTCAATGATTTTTAGAGGTTTAAGGGGTTTGGTGTTTTTTTGGGTCTTCTAGGGTTTTAGAGATTTTTTAATGATTTTTAAGGTTTTTTATAGTATTTAATGTTTTAAGGGTTTTAAGGGTTTATAGAGTTTTTTCGTTTTTTAGTTATTTTAGGGGTTTTAATGTTTTAATGGGTTTTTGGGTTTTCAGTGATTTCAGGGGGGTTTTTGGGTTTTTAGTGATTTTTATGTTCTCAAGGATTTTCGGACTTTTTAGGGGTTTTGTTGTTTCTATTGTTTCTTTGTGTTTTTAGGGATTTTGAGGGGTTTTAGGGTGTTTAGTGGTTTTTGCGATTTTCGAGAATTTATTGTCTACATTTATAGTGCTTGTAAGGTTTTTTAAATTTTTTAATGTTTTTAGGGGTTTTAAGGGTTTTCGAAGTTTTTATTTATTTTTAGGATTTTTATTTGTTTTTAGAGTTTTCAGAGTTTTTATAGGATTTTATGGTTTTAGGTGTATTTTAGGGTTTTTTGGTTTTTTATGTTTTCATGGATTTTTAGGTCATTTTTAGGATTTTTATGGGTTTTTGGTTTTTTAGTGTTTTTAGGTATTTTGATGGTTTTATGGTGTTTGGGGGTTTTAGGGGTTTTCATGGTTTTTAGGGTCTTTTGGGGGGTTTGGGGTTTTTGTATTTTTAGGGGTTTTATGTATGTTAATAGTTTTTAAATATTTGTAGGAGTTTAAAGGGTTTTTAGTGTTTTTAGCAGTCTTTGGGTTTCTATGGGTATTTAGGGGTTTTAAGGTCGTTACAAGTTTTATGGTTTTAAGTGGTTTTGGTATTTTTTACATTTTTATGTATACATAAGTATTTTTTAGGTTTTTTGGGATTTTTTAGTGTTTTTTAGGGTTTTATGCATTTCTCAGTGTTTTTAGGGGTTTTATGGTCTTTTAGTATTTTAGTTGTTTTTTTGAGTTTTTTAGGGTTTCCATATTTTTTAATGTTTGTAATGTTTTTATAATTTTTAAGGGTTTTTATAATTTTTACTGAATTTTTTAGTTTTTATGGTTTTTTAGGGTTTTTAGGGTTTTTAGGGAATTTTATGGTTTTTCAGGGGTATTCAGGGTGTTTTCATTTTGAGGGATTTTTAGGGGGTTTTAATATTTTTATAGAAAATAAGGATATGGAACAAGCGTGCCTGCCCACGTAAAATTTAATAAAAAATTAGAAAATCCATTACAAGGATGGTTTATAAAAATGGGTGTGAAAATCAACCTTCATATTAGAGTCCACAAATGTGGACAAAAAAAGATTGGGTGATAAAGGACCACATCAAGATCCTTTAAACAATTTCTTTTTTAGATAAGACATCAAAAACTGAGTTCAAATCCCTATATCCATGTGTGACATTGAGAGTAAGAGTCTGACAAAGGATGAGACATTCAATTAACTATGAGATGAGTCTCTATGGAACTCTCGTGGACCTATTCTTAAGCACATCCCCTAGAATCATAGAGTCAAATTCTAGACATAGTAATTTCAACTATAAAGGATCCTCAAATTTGACAACCTCCGTCATTTCCCAAATCTAGGCTTTGTATGCACATCAATATATAATAAAGTGATAGAAACAACCTTTCACAAATCCCTTATGTGTATGGAGTGCCCCACCACGCCCCAAGGGACTAGGTTCTCCCAAAGATGAACCATCCACATTGATGTTGATCCAAAATATAATCATGGGGGTCCAATAAATAAAACAGAGAACGTGAGGTATTTTGGTCATACCAAAAACTCCAAGCACACACAAAATTATGAGATCATTGAGATCATTATCCATTGAAACTATTTGTATATGAGATGTTTCTGGAGCACATTACGGATAGTCACAAATCTAGCATGAAATGAGAGACATTTAATGTTGAAAACAACTGAATTTCAGGAATCCCAGACATAGGACACAACCATATTAGTAGAAGTGAGAAGAAGGTTGTGGATTGGCTCATTGAAATTCAGTTCAGTTAGGCTATGAAGTAGGTCAAAAAGGGGGTTTTTTAAGTTGATGCAATGCCCATAAAAATTATGCAGGTATGTCTATAACTCAGAAGCAATAGTGCACTGTAGGAAAATGTGATGAATAGTTTCATCAGCCAAAAATACATGAGTAGAAGGCCAAAACCAAGGGGAAACCAGCATTATTTAGCTTCTCCTATTAGAGCTATATATTTTTCCAAATCCTCCACAATATAAAATGATGTGCTTCTAGAATAAAAAGCTTCTTAAATTTAGATATCCAAGTTTGGGGATCAATTACCCATGTACATTAATGCCGATAAAAATGTATTTTATTAAACTTCCCAAAAAGATTCAATTTACATATAAAAATATTAACCTCAACAAACATGTACCTATAAATCATTAAGATTATATCAGATGGAAGTATTTAATCAAACTTCTGAATTCATTGATGGAGAGAATCAATAGACATTTTTCTTAAGTGAGGAGGAGGCATCTCAGAATCAAGAAGGGCCCTTTCAATCTTAGTGGTGGACCAACAATTCAAATTCGAATGATTAAAAACCACGCATTTTGAATGAGTTGTAATGTACTTATTAGAGGATCTAATAGTTTAGTAGTAGAGGAAGGTATATAACAAATAGAACCATCAAAAATATTTTGCATAAACCTCCTCCTAATTAACTCCATGCCTTCATCATGTGAGATGAACAAGCTCCAAGTGAAATTTCCAACATGATCATCATTGAATCTTCTTAAATCCTTAATGTCCATCCCCCTAGAGCAATAGGATCAGTGCATTATTTCCAAGCCATATAAACAAGATTTTTTAACTTGTAAAACCCATCAAAGAGAGGTTCTTGATCTGAACCTATTTCCTTTTTACAAGATTAACCCACCATCAATAAATGGAAAGAGCGTGGAAAACATGGAGGTGATGAGAGAGTTGATAAAGAAGACCATTTCATCTTGATATAAACACTTCCATTTCCCCATGGATAGTATTTGGATGATTTTAATTAATATAATCTCAAGATGGAAGCTCTTAAACCGCCCCCAAAAAATAGGGACATCCAAACAATGAATGGAAATTGAACCACTCTTCACGCAAAGATATCTAGAAATACAATGTTTTTGGGAGATTGAGACCCACCAACAAAGACAATAGATTACTTATTCCAACTAACGGATTTCCCAGACACACTATAATAGTAATAAAATATTTTTCTGATTGAAGAATAGGTTTTCTTATTGGATTTCCCAAAGTGGAGGATAACGTCAGCTTAAAAAATATTGGAGGGCACATGAAGGTCTCTCTATGCCTTAATCGTTTTATATAGGCCATCCTGCAGAAGTTAAGTGATTCACCAGTGAAAATAATAATCAGATACCACAAAAATGAGACATGATAGAGGTTTCCCTTAACTAACACTATGAGAGCATTGACGGAACACTTTTTGGGATCTATTGATAAGGGTGGTATCCCTGATACAATTCAAAATGGTGTAAACCAGTTTGATTAAGGTGATGGAGAAACCATATTTCCCAAGGAAATTAATGATAAAACTCTACTGAATTATTCCAATGTCCTTCGAAATATCCATATTCATGGAAAACATCACATGCCTAATTTATGTCACGATGATGTTAATGCCTTCAAAGCTGTGAATACATAGTTTGGATACACATCCTAGGGACAAACCCAAATTGATTAGGTGTGATAATATCTTGCAAAATCTTCCCAATACTAATGACCAAAATGTTACTAATAATTTAGGGAATAGTGTTCCTAATGGAAAATGGAAAAAAAATTCCCTAAGTCAATAGTATTATCCTTCTTTGGGATAAAATCAATAATGTTGGAGTTAGGCCATGCAAGAATAAACTGGAGAAAATTATAATCCGCCTATAATGGTGACCTCCATGTGGATAATATCACAGAAGGAAATAAAAAACGTGTTACTGAAACCATTCATGACCGCAACTCTATCCATGTTCAAAGAGAACAAATCAACCCTGACCTATTCTTCAAAGGGAGCATCTGTTAAGGACTTATCATGTTTCTCATCAATACATGAAATAATGGGGTTAAATAGAGGATCATAATAATCCTTATCATCATCAATATACAAAGCCTTAAAATACTCCACCATATCGTTGGAAATATCCTCTACATAAGTGAATTTCGAATCCTTAATAAAGATGGCATTTGATATTTTTTTATCTTTTGTTTCCTTATTAATATGGTAGAAGAATTTAGAATTAATATCCTCTTATTTGAGACACTTAACATTGAATTTGTTCTTGTTGAGCCTCTCCTAAAGGGACAAAAGACCATCCATCTTGTAATTCAGCTGAATCTCTTCCTAAGAAGGCATGTGCAACTGCTGATTCATAATTTTCCATTTGGAAAGCTATGATTCAGAAGCCTTAATATCCTAATCTTTATTGGAAAAAAATTATTGCTCCATTCTTTAAAAATTTAATTAATATTCTTGAATTTGGAATCCATAATAATGTAAGGGATTCTATGGAAGGTACAATTCCATCCCTTGGTAAATACTACCCTAGATCCATAAATGGATATCCATGCATTATTGAATTTAAAATGCATAGGGGATAACCTTATGACACACTACCAGAGATCCACAACACGGGATTTGTGATCCATGTTAAATATGGGAAGAGTAAACCCATAGACATAAGTGAGGATGCTCATGTCACTCATCTGATAAAAATACATTTCGATCTTACTATCCTATTTTCAATTTATGATAAACCTTACTTATGTGAAAGAAGATCTAGTAATAGGAACTTTATTGAGATTACATTAATCCAGGAATTGAGAAAATTTATTTTCAAAACTTCAGGAAAAGTTGGGTATGATCTTCTCACGAGGTCTCAATATAATATTATAGTCTTCAATAAGTATATAGTTTTGATCTATGAGCTTATTTAATTGATCCATATTTCTCCAAAGGGACCTTCTCCTAGTGTACATGCACGATGCATACACAGAGAACAAATTTAAAGTAGAATCCTTGAAAGATATATTTAGACCACCCCTCAAATGAAATAACTTGAATGTCATCATGCTTTAGAACCTTTATGTTTTTTGGTACACACCCTTTGCTATTGTGATAGACAATAGAATATCCAAGAATGACCAATTTAACCCCTTTTAGTTTTCGAAATGAATCATGGGTTTAGCATTCCCAATAATCATTGGCCTATTTGAGAGGAGAAAATACATAAGTGTAGAGGCCATGGGAGAATTAACAACCCCGTGAAAATTCCAGAACATGATCCTCTATAATTAAATGATATGTTTCCCCTATCATGAGGAAAATTCATTTTATTATATTCAGAGGATGAGTAGCTTACCTTCCATTTTCATTCTTTCCATTATTTTTAGGATTTCTTACAAGATTATTATTAGTATTAGAACTAGTGGATTCATCCTATAATAAAAACTAATATTAGTTAGAGGATGATCCTCAACCAATTTAGAACCAACAATTTCCTCCATCCAATCATCAAAATCTAGAAGCTGGTCCTCAACATCATCATACAAAAACTGCCTATGAGTGGATTGAATCTGTTCAATGGAAATATCCCCTCATTTGATGCAACAAATTTGGATTCCTATATGAATATTTTCCTGAAGAAATCACTCTAAAACAGTTAGCACTCAAACCAGTCATATGTGATTCATTGGGTGTGATCAGGTGTTTCCTAGGATGACTGGAGTTAGATGTTATGCATGTAGATACCAAAAGTGAATCAGATTCATGGAAAAGGATGGAAACTTGAATGAGGTAGACTTGGGATTATTATTCCACAACATTAGGGGTTAGAGAAGTGACATTACCCTCATCGTGTTTTATTAGGGAAGTAGAAACATGTGGAGCATGTGGTGTAGCATTAGAAACTAAGGTAGTAGTGTCAGTAGTGACAATTTCCTAGGGAGATACCTGAGTGGTTGGATCTTGATGAGCCACAATTGGTGTGGTTTCATTAGAGGTATTACCTATATGCTAGATAGGATCCCCATCATGAACAGCAACTACCTACAAGTGTGGGGAGTGTTTATGGACAAAAGGTGTCTCCCACTTCATCAACATTGGGAAGGCCAGTAGGAAAGGGGCACTCTGAAAAGTTGTGTAGATATTCTAATGGCTCATGAAGTCTAGTAGAAGAGGTAATTAGTGCAGCAGCAATGGTGGGAGCATGAATGTGAAGTTGTTTGGTCATATTCCCCGAAAAAAAGGTAAAAACATGGTAGGTCCATGGGGAGGAGCCTCCACATCACCCTACTTATGTGAGGGTTTATAGATACTCCCATTAATGACATTAGATCCATCCTTAGAGGAGTGGGGGCCCAGTGAGGTGGGGCTTCAACAACCCTAGAGCTTTCATTAACCTTACCCTCACATATCCCATGGTTCTTACTATAAAGACTAAAACCATGCCCCTATACATTATAGATTGAGAATTTCTTCATTACTCTTCATTCTGTAAGAATGTGACCAATGAAATTGCAGTTATGACATAATTTATGCCTTTCTTCATATTGAATTTCCAAGGTATGACTATCCTCAAGGGTAGTAAGAATGACCTCCTCAATTAGGGTGATAGCCATATCCACCTCCACAAGGACCCTAGAATAATGTACATACCTTGGGTTCATTGTATCCTTATTAATATGGATAGAGAATCCAACCAAGTATGAAATATCCCAAAGAATCCAAGGGTTATAGTAGATCCAATTAAGCATGCAGATATAGATACATACCTGTGTCAATGTGTTTTTAACACTAGAGGGATAAAAATTATTATCCTAATCATGGATTAGGAGGAGACCTGGATTTAGGTAAAGTGATCCAATGTTGTAGGCCCTCCATTTCCAAACATCTGAGGGTAAGACTATATGGTAGTAACCCCTTCCCATATTCATCATCTTCTAATTTCTAAACCCCTAAATCTCAGCAATTAACTTGTTATGATTTCCAAATCACTAGATCTTTACCCCCTCCAAGGTTAGTAGTCTTGAAATAATAGAAAATTGGAATAAGCTGATTTCTTTTCCTCTACCTCATGATTTTCAGATATATGAACCACACACCATTTCCTAATCACATGACCAGGGGAAGGAGCACCAAAATCTATGAAAGAAAGTGAGGATGCTAATATAACCACCTCTACAAAGTTAATCCTCAGATATGATGCACCTTCAGAATCATTGGGACCAGAATTCTTTGAAACACTAGGTTTACAAAAATGTAAATGCTCCTTTTATTCCTTCAAAACCGGGAAAAATGTTTAGATCATCAATATTTTCATCAGGGGAATCAATAGTTGGGGTTAAGTGTGATCATTTAAATCACCTAGTACCCATAATTTCTCTATATTAGAGTATTTTTTCTTTAATTAATATTTTTATGATTTTTAGTGTTTTTAGGGTTTTAAGGGATTTCCATGTTTTAATGAGTTTTAGGGGTTTTCAGGTTTTTATGGGCTTTTTCAATTTTAGGGTTTTTTTATTTTGTTGGGATTTTTAATGATTTTTTATAGTTCTTTGATTTTTCAACATTTTTATAGATTTTTAGAATTTTTAGAGGATATTAGTATTTTTATTGGTTTTTTGTTTTTTATTGTTTTTTGGAGTTTTAGGGTTTTAGGGCTTTTTCAGGGTTTTTAGGGATTTTACATTTTCAAATATTTTAGGCCTTTCTTAGTATTTTTTTTGTTTTTAATTTTTTTTACTATTTTTAGTGTTTTTAAGAGTTTTAGGCCCTATTGGGTTTTTAGGGTTTTATGTTTTTTTAGTATTTTTTAATGTTTTTATCTGTTTTATGGGTGTTGAGAGTTTTTAGAGGGTTTTAGGGTTTTTATATAGTTTTCGGGTTTTAAGGATTTTAGGGGGTTTATGGTTTTAAGGGGTTTTCAGAGTATTTTAGGTTTTTTTGTTTATAAGGATTTTTTGGTTATCTTTAGGATTTTTTTGTTTCTTTAGGGGTTTTTGAGATTTTGAGAGTATTTAGTTTTCTTACGGTTTAAGGGATTTTACTATTTTTATACTCTTTTGGGTTTTTATTTATCATTAATTTTTATGGTTTTAAGGTTTTTTGGAGTGATTTACATTTTGAGGGGTTTTGAGGATTTTTAGAGTTTTTAGTGGTTTTTATGGGATTAAGGGTTTCAAAAATTTTAAGTTGGTTTTTTTGGTTTTTATCGGGTTTTAACAATTTATGTGGGATTTTATGTTTTCTGGGATTTTTGGGGTTTTATTGGGTTTTCTGTGGTTTTTAGGGTTTATAGTGATTTGGAGGGGTTTTATGGATTTCATAGTTTTTAGGGTTTAAATGGTTTTAGGGTCGTTTGGGTTTTTAGGGTTTTTTGAATTTTTAGGGGTTTTTTTAATATTTTTTAATGTTTTATGGTTTAAACAGTTTTTTGATTTTTTAATGGGTTTTGGGTTTGGGGATTAATATGGTTTTATGGGTCCTTATGGTTTTGAGTGTTTTTGGGTTTATTACATTTTTAGGGATTTGAAGTTACTTTTATTGATATCTATTTTTAGGGTTTTAAGTGTTTTTATGAATTTAGGGTTATTTAGGGGTTTTTTGGGGATTTTATTGATATTATGGTTTTTCATGGTTTTTAGCTGATTTTAGTGTCTTATGTTGTTTTATGATTTTTTTGTGATGTTTATAAAATTTAAGGGTTTTTATAGTTTTTATTATTTTTAGGGATTTTAATAACTTTTTGAGTTTAGTGTATTTTTTTAGATTATTTATGCATTTCTAAAGTTTTTTGAAATTTTAGGGGTATTTCATGCTCTTAATGGGGTTTTTTGAGTTTTTAGGGTTTTATATATTTTTTTAATTTTTTGAAATTTTTACGGATTTGCATTGTTTTTAGGTTTTTATGGTGTTTTAGGGTTTTTAATGGTTTTTAACATCTTTTCTAGTTTGTATGGTTTTTTTAGTTTTTTAGGACATTAAAAGACTTTAGAGTTTTATACATTTTTAGAGGGTTTATGGGTTTTTATAGTTTTAGAGGGTTTTAGGTTATTTATTTGGGGGGTGGTTTTTATGTGTTTATGGTTTTAAGTGGGTTTTCAATGATTTTAGGGTTTTCACATTTTTAAGGGGTTTTAAAGAATTTTAGGATTTTTAATGTTTTGAGGGTTTCTAGGAATTTGGAGGGGTTTTAAGAATTTTTAGAGGTTTTAGGTTTGTAGGGTTTTTAGTGTTTGTCGTATCTTTTGGGTTTGTATGGGATTTTTGATTTTTTATGGTTTTAAGGTTTTTAATTGATATAAAAATTTGTAATGTTTTTAGGTGTTTTTAGAGGTTTTTATGGGTTATATTATTTTTATGGTGTTATATGGTTTTTTGGTTTTTTTGGGGTTTTATGTTTTTATGGGTTTTTATAGTTTTTTATGGTTTTTGGATAATTTGATGGTTTTAGGGATTTTCATGGTTTTTAAGGGCTTTAGGTATTTTAGGGACATTTTAGGGTTTTATGGTTTTTTCATGTTTTTTGGGGATTATATGTTTTTCAAAATTTTAAATATTTTTATGGGTTTTAATGATTTTTATAATTTTTATTTACATTTTTAGGTTTTTATGGTTTTATTAAATTTTATGGTTTTCATGTATTTTATTGTTTTTTAGATTTTTATATATTTTAGGGAATTTTTTTGATTTTAATAGTTTTTAGGTTTTTAGGGATTTTATCGATTTTATGGGGTTTATAGTTTTTTGTATTTTTTGGGGATATCTGTGTTTTTAGGGTCATTTGTGTTTTTAGGGATTTTTTAGTTTTTTAGGGGTTTAATGGTTATTTATATTTGTAGGGGTTTAAATGGGTTTTAGTTCTTTTAGTTTTTTTGTGGTTTTAAGGGTTTTAGGGATCTTAATTAGTTTTAAGGAATTTTATTATTTCATGGGTTTTCAATGGTTTTTTACGTTTTTATGGATTATTCAAAAATTTTATCATTTTAGTATTTTTAAATTTATTAGGGATTTTATTCGTTTTAGGAGTTTTTAATGTTTTTGAAATTTATTTGGGGTTTTAAATGTTTTTATAGTTTTCAGTGGCCTTAGGTTATTTATGTGTTTTTAGTATTTTTATGGTTTTTAGTGGTTGTATGGTTTTCAGAAGGTTTTCAAGGATTTTAGGGTTTTTATGTTTCAGGAATTCTCATGGATTATTTTTTGTATTTTTATGGTTTTTATGATATTTATAATTTTCTGTTTTTTTTAGGTTTTTAGGATATTTAAATGTTTTTATGGAATTTATGACTTTTAATGAGTTTTAGGGTCTTTGGGTTTTTATTTTTAAGGTTTTGAAGTGTTTTAGTGTTTTCTAACATTTTAGGAGTTTTCAGGGGTTTTAGAGTTTTTGTTGTGTATTTAGGGTCTTATCGGTTTTCTGGGTTATTAATTATTTTTAGAAATTTTTATGAGTTTCAAGGGTTTTTTATGTTTTTATAGTGGTTCTTCATTTTCAGGGATTTTTAGTGTTTGTTTAGTATTTTTATGATTTTTAGGGATTTTAGTGATTTTGGGGGTTTTGGGGGGGTTTTATGGACTTTTATAAGGTTTTAGGGGTTTTTCAAGGTTTAAATTGTCTTTTCAGATCTTTAGGTTATTTTTAGTATTTAGGGTTTTTCAGGGTTTTTATAGTTTTTTAGATTTTTAGGGGTTTATTGAAATTTTGTTTTTTGGTATTTTTATTGGGGTTTTAGATGCTTTTGGGGTTTTTAGGATTCTAAATGTTTTTATGGATTTCATGGATTTTAGAGTTTTTTAGTTTGTAGTGATTTTTGGGGGATTTTATATATTTTTATGGTATTTTTTTGGTTTTTTGTGATTTTGATGGATTTTGGGATTTTGGGTTTTTTAAGGCCTTAAGGGGTTTTCAGGGTTTAGGGTATTTTTTGGGATTTATAGTTTTTTGTGTTTTTTAAGGTTTTTAAGGGTTTTTATATTTTATAAAATTATTATGTTGAATTAATGGTTTTAATGATTTTTTAGTTGTTTTTATCAGGTCTTAAGGGTTTTATGGTTTTTAGGGGATTTTTGGGGTTTTAGGGGTTTTTTGTGTTTTTATGGTCTTTAATCTATCTGTGGATTTGTATAGATTTTTTTGGATTTTTATTATTTGTTTTGGTTTCAATGATTATTAGGAATTTTTTATATTTTTTAATTTTTTAGAGTATTTAGGATATTTAGGATTTTGAGGGATTTAGTAGTTTTTTGGGTTTCTTATTATTTTAGGGATTTTTAGGATTTTAGGGACTTTTTTGAGTTTTACGGTTCTTTTTTGAGTTTTTTAGGGTTTTAGAAGTTTCTA
Organism: Viscum album; assembly: GCA_963277665.1. Taxonomy (NCBI): domain Eukaryota; kingdom Viridiplantae; phylum Streptophyta; class Magnoliopsida; order Santalales; family Viscaceae; genus Viscum; species Viscum album. The sequence continues at coordinate 1,009,129,279 of OY728141.1, read as the reverse complement.
ATTTTTTTATTTTTTTAATGGTGTTTAAGTGTTTTTTTTAGTTTTTAGTGTGGTTTTAGGGTTTTTATGTGTTTAAGGGGTTTTTATGGTTTTTAAGGGGCATTTTTGCGTTTTAGGGGTTTTTCGACTTTTTTTTATATTTTTAGTGATTTGTAAAGATTTATTTGGGTTTTTTTGATTTTGAGGGGTTTTGGGTTCTTAGGGTTTTTTAGGGTTATTTGGCATTTTTATGTTCATTTGTATTTTTATGGTTTTTTAGAGTTTTTTAGGGGTTTAATAAAAATTAGAGATTTTTTTATGGTTTTAAAGGGTTTTTAGAAGTCTTATGTGTTTTTAGGGGTTTAAAAGATCTTAGGGGTCTTTATGGTTTTCAGGGGGTTTTCTGTGAATTTGATTTTTATGGGCTTTAAGGGCTTTAAGTGTATTTTTTGTTTCATAGGGCTTTTGAGTTTGTATGAGGTTTATGGTTTCTAGAGTTTTTTATCATTTTTTGGGGGTTTTGATATTTTTAGTGTTTTAATGGGGTTTTTCGGTTTTAATGGTTTTAGGCGTATTTATGTTTTAGGGTAATTAGGGTTTATTATGTTTTTAAGGATTTATTGGGATTTATTTTTGGAATTTTTATGATTTTTTGGTTAATAGGAATTTTTATGGTTTTTTTGGATTTTGATGGTTTTATGGTTATTTAGGGGTTTTAGTGGTTTTCAGGGTTTTAGAGAAATTTTGGGTTTTTTGGTTTCTTTATTTTGTTTTTAGGGTTTTTTAGGTTTATTGGGTTTTTTAACAATTTATGGGTTTATTGGGTTATTAGTTTTTTTATAGGGGTTTAGGGGTTTTATTAGTTATTAGGGGTTTTGAAGGTTTTTTGAGGTATTCAGGGTCTTCAGTGGGTTTTTAGGGTGTTTAGGATTTTTTCCATTTTATATATTTTTAAGTATTTTTTAGGATTTTTATATTTTTTAGGTATTTTAGGGGATTTAGGGGTTTTAAGGGTTTGCAACGTTTTTAAGGTCTTATAGAGTTTTATGGTATTTAAAAAAATTAATGGTTTATGGTTTTTTATATTTTTCAAATGTTTTAGGGGTTTTAAGGGTTCTAGATTTTTTAGATGTTTTTATGTATTTTATAGGTTCTATGGATTTTATGGGTTTTAGGGTTTTTATGTTTTTCAAGGGGTTTTCAGGGTTTTATGGTTATTTATGTTTTCAAAAAATTTATGGTTTTTTAGGATTTTTTATTATTTTAGTGTTTTTAGTGTTTTTATGGATTTTTTAGGGGTTTTATGGGGGGGTTTGGGTACTTAGGGTTTTTAGGATTTTTAGGATTTTTAGGGTCATTAGGGTCTTTCTTTGTTTTTAATGTTTTTTTTTGAGTTTTTAGGGTGTTTAATGTTTTTTATTTTTTTAACCTTTTTGGTGTTTTAAGGGGTTTTAGAGTTTTTAGCGGTTTTAGGGTTTTAGGTGTTTATAGATTTTTTGAGTTTTTAAACGTTTTTATGTTTTTCATGTGTACTTTAGGGTTCTAGGGTTTTTCCCTTTTAAAGGATTTATGGGGAATAGTTTATTTCTTTTTGGTTTTTTGGGGTTTTTAATATTTTTTTAGTATTTTGAGGGTTTTTAAAATCTTTCAATGTTTTTATTGTTTTTTGTGGTTTTTAGGGTCTGGGGGGAGTTAGATTTTTTGGTTTTAACAATTCTTACAGTTTTTTTTAAAAATTTAAGGGGGTTCTAGTGGTTTTAGGGTTTTATTTATGGGTTTCATCTTTCTATAGGTTTTTAGAGGTTTTTTGGTCTTTAGAGTTTTTTATGGTTTTTTTGGTTTTTATTGTTTTTTACACGTTAATATATTTTTTGAGATTTCTTTTTTCATTTTTAGATTTTGGGGTGTTATAGGTTTTTAGGGAATCTGAGGGTTTTTCGGGGTTATCATGGTTTTTTGGTGTTTTAGGACTTTTGGGATTTTATGGGGTTTTTTTGAGTTTTTATGGTTTTCTATTTTTTACATTTTCAATGTTTTTATAAGTGTAAGGGGATTTTAGATTTTTTACTAACATTTTTGGTTTTTAAAGGTTTTTAAGGTTTTTGAAGGTTTTTAGGGAATTTAATGGTTTTTAGGGGTTTTGAGCTTTTATCAATTTCACATATTTTTTGGGATTTTAAATATTTTTATGGATTTTATATTTTTTAAGGATTTTAGTGATTTTTAAACAATTTAGGAGGTTTTATGGTTTAAATGGGATTTAGTGGTTGTTAGGTTTTTATGGTCTTTTCCCTTTTTAGCGGTTTTTTCTTTTTTTAGGATTTTAATTTTTTTAGAGTTTCTTAATATTTTAGGGGTTCTAAGGTTTACAAGATTTTTTAGTGGATTTAGGGTTTGAATGGGTTTTAATGGGGTTTTAAGTATTTTTGGTCATTTTAGGCAAGGAAGATGCGAGGGTCGGGCTATTCCTGGCCCCCCAAATTTATTAGCAAGAAAAAAAGTGACAGAGTAGACAAGGGAGGGAAGGGGTCAAACGACCCACACCTAAAAACCCCTAACAACACACGCAAAAAAAAAGAAAAAAAAGACAGTAGAAAAAACACACAACCAAGCAGCCACCACCACCATCCAGCATCAACCAGCATCCAGAAGCACACAGGTACCAACCGACCAGCATCCAAGCTCAAAAAATCTAGCATCCAACACCTCCCAGCCAAACAACAACCAACAACCAGCAACCAGATTCATAGAGCCACATCCCTTCCGCAGTTCCCAGCTAAACAGTAACCCGACACCAGCAGTACACCTTCCAGCACCCGACAACTTTCCACAAAGGAGACTCACAGCCAACAACATAAAACCACAAACACCAAAACCACTAGCCTCCACAACTTCCAGCACCTCCATGCCATTCAGATTCCTAACCAACAACACAGAACCAAAGACAACAAACAAAAAACACCAGCATTTTCCAGCACACCCATTTCCAGAGCCACCGCCAGCCAAGGCAAGAACCAGAACATCACCACGTCTCAGCCATGAAACAACCAACCATCCATTAATTCGCACCCAGCAGCAAAACCAGTGGAAATAACTCACCAGCAGACAAGAGAAGGACCATTCCATAGCATAACCAGACAACCGCAAGCAATACCACATTATAAAGCAGAACTTATGTCTTGCAACAAGCACATGATTCAGCAGCAACAATAAAGCACAACCAAACCAAGCATCATCACTACAGCGGCTACCAGGAACACACAAATCACCTCCAATGTCTAACATAGGATCCAACACGTAACAAAAATCCAGCAGATCGACAGAAGCATGAAAGGAAGCAAGACAAAAACAAACTTTGCCTCCCCGATCGAGGACCGTCACTATCACATCCACGGATCTTGAAACCCTAAATGTAGATTGTGGGGTTTTTTTGGATTTTTATTCTTCATAGGGTTTTTTTATGATTTTGGGGAGATTTTGGGGTTTTTTTGGGTTTTAAGATTTTTTTATTGTTTTTATGTGTTTTTAAGGTTTTTAGGGACTTTTTGGATTGTTAAGATGTTTATCATTTTTATTAATTTTAAGGGTTTTTATAGTATTTTTTGTGTTTTAGGGTTTTTATAGGGATTCATTGTTTTAATGTATTTTGGGGTTTTTATGGTTTTAAGTGGGTTTTAAGGTTTTTTAGGGTTTTTAAGTTTTCAGGGAATTTTGGGGGGTTTTATGATTTTTATTGTTTTTAGAGATTTTTAAGGTTTTTAGAAATTTTGATGTTTTTATATTTTGGGGGGGTCTTAGGGGTATTCATTGGTTTTAGGATATTTTTTGTTTATATTTTTTTGGGTTTTTTATTTTTTGTGGTTTTTTAGATTTTTTTATATTTTTAGTGGTTTTAAGGGTTTGTAGACTTTTAGTGGTGTTTTGGATTTTTATGTGATTGAGGGTTTTAAAGTTTTTTAGGGGTTTTCTAGTTTTCTGGTGGATTTTAGGGTTTTATGGTTTTTTATATTTTCCGGGATTTTTAGTGGTTTTTTTGATTTTAGTAGTTTTTAGGGTATTAATGATTTTGAGGGATTTTGGGGTTTTTAAGGTTTTATGTGTTTTAGTGTTTTTAGGGTATTAGGTTATTTTATGTTTTATAGGGTTTTAAAGGTTTTTTATATTTTTCTAATGATATATGGGTTTTATGGGATTTTACAGTTTCTAAACTTGTTTTAGAGTTTTTATTTGTTTTTGAAATTTTTAAGGTTTCAATCGGTTGTTATGGTTTTTAGGGTTTTTAGGCACTATTAAATTTTCTATGATTTTTTGGGATTTTTTATGAATTTTATGGTTATTAGGTTTTAAGGGTTTTTATGGATTACGATCGTATTTAGGGGGTTTTAGGGGTTTTAAATGTTTTTTGGGGGTTTCCAGGTTTTTAGAGTCTTTTGGGAATTTAGATTTATTTAGTTTTTATATTTATTAGAGTTTTTTAATCTTTCTAGGGAAAGGAAGGCTCGAGACCAGGCTAACCTGCCCCCCCAAAATTTATAACATGAAGAGAAAACAACAGAGTAATACAAGGAGGGGTTACATAACTAGTTGTGCAACTCACCCTTCAAGCCAGAATTCATAAGGAAAGAGCAAGAAGGCATGGCAGCAAAGGACCACAATGAACTCCTCTCCACAATGTCCTGTTTGGAAAGAGCATCCGCAATCCCATTTGTCTTTAGATAGGCGTGTGTCACAGTAAGGTTCGGCCTTTGACACAGGGTGAGGCACTCCATCGATTGAGGGAGGATCCTCTAGGGAACGCCCCTAGATCTGTTTTTAAAGGAATTCACCGCCAGCATGGAATGAGATTCAAGCCAGATTAAGCTCCATCCAAAACTGACAGCATACTTAATCACCTTCATCATATCCCACATTTCTTCTTCAAGGGCGCACATATCACTGATGAAGTGATGAAAACATCCTTTGACGAAGCCCTGATAGGTGTGAAATATTCCACCACATCCAGCAGGACCCGACACACCTAGGGCTGCACCATCCACATTAAACATTATCCAAGAGGGGAGTAGGGGGATCCAGTGGATGAACATGGGAACCATTGGCTTTTCGGTCCTGCCAGAGATGCCAAGAAGCCGAAGAATAATGAGTTTCTCTAACATCATTCACCATTGACCCTGTCTGGATGCGGGATGCTACGTAGACAACCTTATGAATCATCACCATGCGGCCATGGATGAAGATCCACTTCATGTTGAAGGAACCCACATTCTGAGCGGTCCATATATAAGAGAGGGTGGATGAAACAGAAACCAACAAGAGGTTTCGTACCTGTTCACTATAATCCCAGCTAGTCAAGTCACTCAGGAGCTCAAAGAGAGGCCTGTCAAGGCAAGCTGGGAGCCCAAAAATCTGCTTCAAGTATCTCTAAAGCGCTGCACCAAATCTTCATTAGAGAAAGGTGTGCTGAATGGTCTCTTCCATGTATAGGTAGAGGAATCATATAGATGCATGTTTGTGCCTAGATTTCTAGTTTAAGTGGTTTTATATTTTTAATAGTTTTAATGGTTTTTATTGGTTTTTAGGATTTCTCAGGTCTTCTGGGGGTTTATTCTTTTAAGTGGATTTTTATAGTTTATAGGGGTTTTTAAAGATTTTTGTCACTTTTTTAGGATTTTAATAGTTTTTAGGGGTGTTATTGATTTAAGAGGTTTTTGGATTTTTCGTGTTATTAGGTTCTTTTCAAGTGTTTTTGATATTTTGAGTTTTTTAGGAATTTTATGGTTTTTAGATTGCATTACATTTTTAGATATTTTAAATGTTTTTAGAGTTTTTGGGGGTTTTTTAAGGTTTTTATGCTTTTAGTGTTTTTAGGATTTTTAAGGTGTTTATGGGTTTTATTTTGTTTTCATGGAATTTTCAAGTACTTTAGTGTTTTTACATTTTTAGTGAATTTTACGTATTTTTATTATTTTTATGGTTTTTATGGGTTTTATGAATTTTGATGGGTTTTAGGAGTTTTCATGGTTTTTTAGGTTTTTAAGGGTTTTAAGTGTTTTTAGGATCTTTTGTGTTCTTATGGAGCATTTGAGATTTATAGGGTTTTTATTCTTTTTATAGTTTCTTAATTTTTGTATAGGTATCAAGGGTTTATTAGGTTTTAGTGGGTTTTTTAGTTTTTATGGGCATTTAGGGTTTTAATATTTTTAGGGGTTTTTAGGGTTTTATGGTTTTTAAGGTTTTTTTTTGGAATTTGAGGGATTTATTTGTTTTCCTGGTTTTTAGATTTTTTTGGTTTTTAGGGTCTTTTGGGGTTTTATGTTTTTTTTGAGTATTTTTTGTGTTAAAATGTTTTTTTTAGTTTTCTAATTTTTTATGGATTTTAATGGTTTTAGTGTTTTTAGTAGTTTTTAGGGTTTTTATTACTTTTTACAGTTTATAAGCATTTTATGGTTTCCTTATGTTTTAGATTTTTTTACATTGTCAAATATTTTTTGATATTTTATAGGATTATTATGGTTTTAGGATTTTTAGGGAATTTGTGGGGTTTAGGTTTCTGTTAGTTTTTAGGGTTTTTGGGTTTTTGGTGTTTTGAGGTCTTTTGGGTTTTTGGGTTATTTTGAGTTTTAGGGGTTTTATGGTTTTATAGGGTTTTTAGGGGGCTTATGGGGTATTAATGGATTGTAGGGGTTTTAGGGGATTTAGGATTTTTTGAGGCTTTTATAATTTCTAGGGGGTTTTGGGTTTTTTATATATTTAGGGATTTTTTGGGTTTTATTATTATATTTATGGTTTTTAGAGGTATCTAGAGTTTTTAGGGGTTTTTGGGGTTTTAGGGATTTTTTGGATTTTTAGGGGGTTTCAGGGTTTTTTCAGATTGCAAGGGTTTTTGGGATTTTAGGGTGTTTTCAGCTTTTAGCATTTTTCGGGGGTTTTTTGGGGTTTTAATGTTTTTTAGAGTTTTTAATTTTTTTGAGTTCAAAAGGGTATTTATATTTTTTATTGGTTTTAGGGGTTTTATGTGTTTTTTAAGGTTTTTAGGGGTTATTTAGTTTTCAGGGGGTTTTCATGGATTTTAGGGGTTTTTATGTTTTTTATGATTCTCTGGTATTTTAATAGATTTTTATAGTTTTTGGGGTTTTAGGGTTTTTAGGGAGTTTTAGTGATTTCATGGGATTTAGGTGTTTTTAGGAGTTTTAGGGATTTTTGTGTTTTTATTTTTGTAGGGTTTGATGGAATTTTTGGATTTTTTTATCATATTTAGGTGTTTTATGGTTTTATAGTTTTTTGGGTCTATTTTTAGGATTTTATGTTTTTCTTGGATTTTTATGATTTTTGGTATTTTTTTTGGTTTTCAAGGAGGTTTTAGGGTTTTTATGGTATTCTTATATTTTTAGTTATTTTTAGGTAGTTTTAATATTTTTATAGTTTTTTGATTTTTTAGGGATTTCGAGGTCTTTGGGGGTACCTAGGGACTTTTAGGGCTTTTTAGGGGGTGTTTTCAAGGTGTTTACAGTCTTTTTGGATCATCAGAGGTTTTTTTTAAGTTTTTTGGGGTTTTCAATCTTTTTTGTTTTTTTACATTTGAGTGGTTTTATGTATTTTTAGTGTCTTTAGTGGTTTTATAGGGTTTTTGGGATTTTAAGGGTTTTAGGGTGTTTATGGTTTCTAAATGTTTTTATGGTTTTTAAGGGATTTTATGGTTATTAGGGATTTCTGTATTTTTAGAGATTTTTAGATATTATATGGAATTTTATGGTTTTTAGTAATTATTATGATTTTTAAATATTTTGATGAATTTAGGGGTTGTTTTGTTTTTTAGGTTTGTCAGCTTTTCAGGGTTTTAGTGTCAAGTTTGGGTTTTTATTATGTTTTTTAGTGTGTTTAGGTTTTTAAGGGTTTTTAATTTTTTTTGTTTTTATGAGTGTTAAGGGTTTTAGTAATTTTTAATGGTTTCATGGGTTTTTAGTGATTTTAATGTTTGTAGGGGATTTTATTGGTTTTATAGGTTTTCAAGGTTCTTTAAATTTTGATTGATTTTTATGGATTATTTTGAATTAGTATTGTTTTTTGGGTTTCAATGATTTTTAAGGAATTTGTTGGATTTTTATGCCTTTTAGGGGTTTTAGGGACTATGAGGGGTTTTTTGGGGTTTTAGGGTTTTATATGTTTTTAGGATTTTTAGTGTTTTTAAGATTTTGTGGTCTTTTGTGTTTTTAGGGTTATGGTGAGATTTTTAGATATTTAATGGTTTTTAGAGTTTTTTATCGTATTTATGGAGCTTAAGGGTTCATAGAGTTTTTAGTGGGGCTTTTCGGATTTTATGGTCTTTAGGGGTTTTTATGGTTTTCAGTAGGTTTTATGGTTTTCAAGTTGTTTTTAGGGGTTTTTACATCTGTTGGTTTTTGTGGTTTTTGTAATTTTTATTGTTTTTGGGGATTTTTAGGGGTGTTAGGGGTTTTTAGGGTTTGGGGGGTGGGGTTAGGGTCATATGGGGTTTTAGTGTTTTTTTGGAGTTTTTAGGAGTTTTAATTTTTTTAATAGATTTTTTGTGGTTTTAGGGTTTTAAATAGATTTAATAGTTTTTAGTTGGTTTTCTGGTTTTTATAGGTTTCTAGGGATTTCGAGGTTTATAAGGGTCTTTGTGGTTTTAGGGTTTTTTTTAGTGTTTTAGTGTTTTAGTGTTTTTATGTTTTAAGGGATTTAAGTGTATTTTTTGTTTCTTAGGGTTTTTAGTTTTTTTAAGGGTTTACGATTTTTAGAGTTTTTTAATGTTTTTAGGGGATTTAAGTGTTTTTAATGTTCTTAGTGGTTTTAGGGTTTTTGTGGGTTTTAGGGTTTTATGGTCTTTAGGGGTTTTGATGGTTTTCAATGTATTTAGGATTTTTTTAGTTTTAAAGGATTTTTATTGATCTTTTGGATTTTTGGTTATTTGGATTTTTAGAGGTATTTTGGATTTTGAGTGTGTTTATTGTTTTTAGGGGTTTATTGATTTTTAGGGGTTTTAAGTATTTGTGGTTTTGTGTTTTATTTTATGGTTTTTAGGGTTTTTAGACTTTAATGTTTTTTAACTTTTTAGGTGATTTATGTTTTTAATGTTTTTAGAGTGGTTTAGGGTTTTTAGGGGTTTTTAGGGATTTTTAGGGGTTTTAGAGGATTTATGGTTTTAATGGTTTTTGTAGGGTTTTCTAGATTTTTTATATTTTTCCTCGATTTTTTGTGACTTTTTATGATTTTTTTGGTTTTTAGGGATTTTATGGATTTTATGTTTTTTAGGGACTTTGAGGGGTTTTAGTATATTTCATGATTTTTAGTGTTTTTAAGGGCTCTAAGGGTTCTTCAGGTATTTTGGGGTTTTATAGTTTTTTTTATGTTTTAGGGGTTTTATGGGTATTTAATGTTTTTAATGTTTTTGCGGTTTTAAGGGTCTTATATTTTCTATTTTTTAGGGATTTTTGGTTTTTTTCATTTTCATATGGTTTTTATATTTTTCAGGGTTTTCATGAATTTATCCAGGGTTTTTGTGTTTCTACATTTTTAACAATTTTTTTAGTATTTTTATTGATTGTATATTTTTTAGTGTTTTATAATTTTTGAGGGGTTTTAGGGGGTTTTATGAATTTTATGTTTTTTAGGGATATTTTTATTTGTAGTTTTTTGGATATTTTTTTTGGGTTTTAAGGTTTTTTGTATTTTCTAGCGTTTTTAGGTGATTTAAGTGATTTTATAGTTTTTATTCGTTTTTAGTATTTTCCTGGGTTTTAGGGATTTTAATGTTTTTAGTGGATTATATGGTTTTATGCGTATTTTAGGGTTTTAGTGTTTTTTAACAATTTTAGGGATTTTTAGTTTTTTTATGTGTTTTAGGGTTTTAAAGTGTTTTTATGGAATTCAGGATTTTTAGGGACTCTTAGGGTATTAAGTGCTTTTATAACTTTTCATGATTTTTAGGGTTTTTGGTGGGGTTAGAGTATATTTTCTATTTTTTGGGGGTTTTATGTCTTTTCAGTGTTTTTTAATGTTTTAGGGGTTTTCAGGGTTTTTAGAGTTTTTACTATTTTTGGGTTTCTATGGGTTTTAATGGGTTTTAAGTTCTTTATGTGTGTTTATGGTTTTCATGTTTTGTTATATGTTCATGTAATTTTAGTTTATTTGTATGTTATTTTGGTTTTAGTGTGTTTTTGGTTTTTAGGGAATTTGAGGGTTTTTAGGGGTTTTTAGAGTTTTTAGGGGTTTTAGGGTATATTTCCATTTTTGGGGTTTTTTTAGTTTTTTAGGGTTTTCCTATTTCTCATATAGTTTTTAGCATTTTTCAAAATTTTATGCTTTTTAGAAATTTTACTAACTTCTTTGGTTTTTATGGGTTTTTGGGGGTTTTCTGTTTTTTGTGGAATTTTTTGATTTTTATAGGGATTTGATGTTTTTTTTCATTTTTAATGATTTTTTAGTCTTTTTAATATTTTTATTGTACTTATAGTTTTTTTTATTTTTGTTAGTTTTAATATTTTTAGGCCTTTCATGGTTTTAATGGGTTTTATGGGTTTTTAGGGATTTTATGGTCTTTTATGTTTTTAGGGTTTTTTTATTTCTTTTGGATTTTGAAATAATTTTTTATAGTTTTTTAATGTAATAGGGGTTTTAATGATTTTAGACTTTTTATTGTATTTTAGGGATAAAATGGGGTTTTAGGGTTCTTGGGTTTTTTTTTGTGATTTTTAGGGGGTTTTAGGGTTTTAGGGTTTTTTAAGCTTTCTCTGATTTTTAGAGTTTTATGATTTTTATGGTTTTATGGGATTTCATAGAGTTTTTTGTTTTAGTGTTTTTCAGTTTTTTTAGTGTTTTTAGGTGTTTTCATAGTTTATAGGGCCTTTTTAGAGTTTTAGGGATGTGTTTTGTTTTTTAATGTCTTCTGGTTTTTTAGAGTTTTTTCATTTTTAGCTGTTTTAAGGGGTTTTAGAGTTTTAGTGGGTTAAGGTTTTTTATTGGGTTTCAATGTTTTTAATGGATTTGGAAGGTTTTATAATGTTATGTGGGTGGTCAGGGGGTTTTTTTTTTACAATTTTAGGGATTTTTTGTGATTTTTGGATTTTTATGGTTTTAGGGGTATTGTGGTTTTTTGAGATTTTGATATTTTTACTATTTTTAGTGGTTTTCAGTGGTTTTATGGTCTTTGTATTTTTTTTTTGTTTTTTGTAATGTTTTTATGGTTTTTATAGGTTTTTTCATTTTTAGTGTTTTTAAGGGGTTTTGGAGTATTTAGTGGCCTTTTGGGATTTTATGGGTCTATGGGTTTTAAATATGTTTAGGTAATTAATGGTTTTTGAAGGGTTTTCTATGTTTTTATGGGTTTTTATGTTTTCAGGGATTTTAATGTGTTTTTTATTTCCATTGTTATTTTTTGGATTTTTAGTGATTTTCAGGGGTTTTCGGTTTTTAGGGGTTTTTAGTGTTTTTTGGGTTTTTTGGATCTTTTTTGGTCTTTAGTACTTTTTGAGTTTTTTTAGTGGTGTAAGGTTTTTTCTATTTTTTTAATGATTTAGGGGTTTTAAGTGGTTTTAGAGTTTTTAATGGGTTATTGGTTTTTTTTTTGTTTTTTTGGTTTTTAATGTTTTAGGGGGTTTTATTATTTTAATATTTTTTAGGGTTTATAACATTTTTATGGATTTTAAGGGTTTTTTTAGTTTTTTTAATGTTATTAGGGATTTAAGGGTTTTTATAAATTTTGATGGTATTTATGGGTTTTCAAGGGGTTTTTTTTTGTTTTTAGGGGTGTTCATGATTTTTAGGGTGTTTTGGGTTTTTGGGTTTTTTTAGTTTTTAAGGGTTGAATGGTTTTTTAGAGCTTTTTAGATTTTTTATGGTTTTAATGGGTTTTAGATTTTGTAATTGTTTTAGGGTTGTTTCTTCAAAATTTAGTGTGGTGTGAAATGGTTTTCCTCATCGGGCTAATATTTCCACTTTTCCCACAAAATCCCAATGGTTCCCCCATCTATAATTGGGTAGAGACCTACTATCCAATTGCTGATGGTCATCTGGGTTTTCAGGTCCAGGGACACTTAGGGACTCACATTAGTCAATAGAATTGGAGGATGGGCTCATTTCACCTTTTGGTGTGAATTATTTCCTACTCTAGGAATCTCTTATAGATTTATGATAAGATTGTAGATCCCTTCCTAATCCCAATATAGGACCGGTTACCCTAAAAATATTGTTTTTTGGTTAATTCATTTAGTAGACAAAGAAAGTGAGTCTCATTAATTGACCCATCTATAGGTATTCGAGGTTCTTCATCAATTTCCCTAATGAAGAATAGATGCTTTATGTGCCATAACTGTATAACCAAGTGCTTTGGAATATAATTCCATGTGAGGAGGTAGTTAATAATATGAATAAGTATTGAGGCATTAGGAGGCATCCTATGTATTCTGGATACTATAGGAATCAAAAACCACATAGTTTTTTGATTATCTTGATGATTCCCCAAGGTATATGTACTTATATTAGGGGTATTCATTATGGATTCCTAAAGAGGTGTTCATTCACATATCCCTAATACCACATGTGATATGCTCAATTTGAGAAATAAGAGGAATAGATGATCAACCTCATGGTGTATATGAATGGGACATCTTTTATGGGATAGTCATTGGGGTGTTTGGTATCAAGCTCGGGACTTGAGAAGGCATCCTACATATCCTATGTTTGGAAGGAATCAGAGTCATCGTAGTTCAGTTTATGTTTGGACTTACACACTGAGGTTTCCCTATGCCATTGTGGAGGTTTATATGAAATATGATATGATCATTGAAACCCCCTAAGCCCAATTGAGCCATGCTAGTTTGTGGAAAACAAGTGAGATAAAGTAATCAATTTCATTGCTTCGAAAAAGGGACTCATATATTGGATCGTCTAAATATGATCAATATGGAGCTCAAACCATGGGGATATGTGGCCTACATATCCTAAATATGGAACGAATCATAGTTTTCATAGTTCTCTTTATGTCAAGGCTTACATACTGAGGCATCCCTACTAATTCTGCCTTATATGCTGAGGAAAGACGATGTTATCAATCCCTATAATTCCCTATTGACATGACCTTGATCTTTAGAGGGGATTTCATGACCTCGTTTACATTCCTTGAGAGCCATCGCATGACTTAACTGACTTGTTGGGGGAAGGGGGTATCACCCAACCCAGTCGGCCAACCGTGGGAGTCGCTGCATGATCCATATAGTTTCCCCTAGAGGCCATCACAAGTTCTGGCTGACATGACTTAGTGTCACTTGTGAGAGTCAGATAGACACATTTTGAGGGTTTCACAAGAGTCAGTATGACAAAACTTAAGGGAAGTCTCATATATTGGATAAACCCCTTGGGAGGCATCACAACCCTATATATTTTGCCCAAAGAGCGTTGTGGTCCTCAGCTGGCTTGCCTTGAGGGTGTCGCAAGATCTTGGACAACAATTCCTATAGGCTTCTATGAGACACTGATGACAACAGTGAATGTCTTTAAATGAGTCAGGATATATGTCTATAGAACATCACATGTCCTAGGTGTTGGACATAAATGGTTCACAAGATCAATGTTGTGCCTGTCAGGGAAGCATGTGACTTGTTATGATGTTTTTGGACTATTTCGTGTGGTCCAAATGACGTGATAAAGGAGTGTCATGATATATGAGTGATATGTCCTAGTGTCATCATGTGTCTTTTAATGAAATATGTGAAGCACATAAGGGGAGATAAGCATGTCCTTCACATAAGCCTTATGACTTTGATCTTGGTTATATCCCTTATACTGTGAATTTCATGGTTTTTTCAGTGTCAATTTGTTATGAGTGTCACATGATCTGATAGTCTAGTGGGATGTTCTTCACATAAAATACTCTATATCCTTATCATGATCTTATTAATGATCACTTGACGTGCTTTATTAAAAGCTCATGACTACTCCAACTGCTCACTAGTATACAACCTGATGGATGGTTTTCCGGTCGTGTGGTCAGTTGCTATGAGAATGTTGTTTTGATTCATGGGGATTTTCTTCTTGAGAGTTCCCTTTGTATAGTAGTTAGACGATTTTTTTGTACTGGGGTTGGAGATTTTATGCCTCTCCACCCTGGATACTTTCTAGTTTGTGTAGCATATCTAGTATGAGTCCATGATGGAGTCAGTGAAAGGGATTGGCACAACATGGTTTCCCCACCCTCAACCAAGGACCACTCTGAGCGTTTCACCTACTTTTCAGCGATCACGAGTCTTCTCCATCAACCCTTCCTTTATTGAATAGTTTTAAATTTTTGAAAACTCGTTTGATCATTTGGATGTGTCTAAGTACTTCTATGTTTTCATATTGACATGTCTAGGAACCTTGGCAAGATCCAGGTGCCTTTTGGAAGACACCTACAAGACTTTAGGTGACTTATTTGGGATCTTCCGTGAAACTAAGATGGGTTTTTATGGGTTTCATGGGGCCATGTGGTAGGTGCATCGCATTCCCTTCAGTGAACTTGAAAAACTCCCACCTCTTACCTTTCTATATTCTTTGTTTTATATGAAAAAGTTTTGGAGTCAAGATATATTTCATGAGTGATTTAAAGGGTATTATTATATATTTTTTAGTGATGCGTTGCACGACCAATATGGGTCATATGGGGGTGCACAAGAATTTTGTGGATTAATGTATTTGTTTTTCTTTAGAGTTTCATCGATTTTTCTAGATATTCCCATGGATTTCCATGCGGTAGGCTAAAAAACATAAGGGCTTTCATGATATAATGATGAAATAACAACGAGTACTCATGGATTTTTAAGGGTGCATCGCAAGTCATTTGATGACCGTAAACCCTTCTTGTGGGACATCAAGGGCACGTCATATGTTATTTATGAACCATGAAACCCTATCTTCTCCTCCTCTTTATCTCCTTCATTTTATACAATAATGGTTCAGGGGTTATAAGAGTTTTCCTAGATATCACTAAGGGGTTTTATTCTACTCGATGATGATTTTATGCATTCGCATTACGGCCACTGGGGATATCCATATTTGGAATGGCATTCTATTTATTTTGAAAATATTTCAAAGGTTTAATTGGGAACTATAAAATGAAAACCCATGCAACCCAAGGGCGGTCATTCGACTGTCATCATTTGTCCATCAATTTTTTTGGAGGGCCTTCACAAGAGCAAGAATGTTCATTGAAGGGGGATCCATGATACATACTGAGGGTTATTCTCTATGCTTGGATACTTCTCATGACCTTAAAATGGCCATGTGATCATGAGTAATTTATTGGATCATGTGATCTGTGAGTATCAACCATCCTATTATTATTTTTCTTTTGTGGGGAAAAATACCCACATTCAGGTATTTATTCTTTTTTGATTTTTGTAATGCTTATTTGGTAGGCATCAACAAATTCCCTCACAAGGAGTGAAATCCGAGTGGACAAGTAATATATTATGAAAAAAACTAATACAAATTATAATCATTAACAATGTTAAAAAATAGTTCTTCAGGTAAAATTTATTATTCTATGAAATGCCCTATATATAGGTGGTGGAGGAAGATTCAATCCACTGGATGTCTACTCTCAAGAGCGCTCCCATTTTTTCTCCTATCATGAGACTTTGATGTGAACCCTATCTGCAAGCCTTCTCCACAAGTCCATTTTTTGATGGTCTTCTGCATGACTACTTTAGACACGCCACTTTGGTAATTTCTCAAACTTCAACTGTGAGGGTTTTAGTTTTCTTGAAGACATCACAAGATCTGCTACACTAATCATTCAACCATTTTCAGACTCATGTTACCATGTTCAGGTAATGTGATCGCAAGTCCCATGTAGGTTCATTCAGTTCGCATGATTCCTTTCATGGGGTTATGTGACCTGTGATTCCTTTGGGGTTAGGAAATTCAGGAAATCTTTATCGGATCATGTGATACTTCTAATGTTTCTAGTTTTATACCATGATTTTATGGTGTTTATTTTATTATCCTAACATGTGCCACTTTATTATTTTTAGATCGCTTCTAGTTCCCACCATCCTACTGATAGGGTTTTGGCTACTCTTCCCTTCATTCATGGGTAAAGGAATTAATATCTGTATGAGAACATAAGTGGGCCCCAAAGACATTGGTAGAACCTACTAAAGCTACCTATTCGGAAAAGAAAAATTGGAGTGAATCTATGAATGATGCTACCAAACATAAGATGTAGGATGCTTCTCACCGTGATGCAATTAATGGTGGAAAATCCCAAACTAATCATCCCCAGTCTGAAATTGAACATCTTTAGACAAAACTATAAATGTTTCAGTACACGCTCCAGATACAGGAGATGACCATGATGGATAAATAAAGACTCTTAGACACAGAAAATAAATATAGATATGATGTCATTGCCAGAGAAGAGGAGCTGTAATGTGATTCGGAGGTACATAATAAACCTATCGATTAATTGTGCCAATCTGTGGCCTTATTAGAATGAAGACTTACTGATCTTAAAGGATTGACTTAGAAAATTAAATTATTATTGTATAATTTTTCAACAACATTTGGGATTGTACATTTATAGGAGAGGCTTCAGCTTGTGTATATCCCTTCTTTTATATGGTTTCACTAAATAGGTTTGTTGATATATACAATACATCATCTATTTTCTTATTATTGATCTGATATTATGAGAATCACAAATGATACCCATCCCTTTATTTATATTGAATGAACTTGACTACCAAGAATTGAAAGTTGAAATTATAATATATTTCTATGAGAAAAGACCGTGAATTCCCACCCACAGAAGATTCCATTTTTACAATATCTTTCATCCATCATGGGATCACCTAACATGCAGAAGGTCCAATGGGTAGAATATACACCTTGAAGGGAGAGTTATCCATCTTTATTTAATTCAATAGGCTTAATTTTTCTAAGGCCATATGAAGAGCCTTACAAGATTCCATTGGCTCGACTATTGTCATGATTTAGTGTTGGGACTTTTATATAGTACATTATATCACATTAGTTTAAGGTATTTCATCTTGGACCTAATATCTCATTAGTTTAAGGTTTTTTATCTCTGACATGATATCACTTTAGTTTAAGGCCATTTACTTCAGACCTGATATTGCTTTATCATAAGGTCTTTTATCTCAGATACGATATTGATTTAGTTTAAGGACTTTTAGCTTGGACATCATATTAATTTTGTTTAAGGCCTTTTAGCTCAGAAATAATATTACTTTAGTTTAGGGACATTTAGATTGGACCTGATATTGCTTTAGTTTAAATTATTTTAGTTAGACCTTATATTTATTTAGATTATGGTCTTTTAGCTTAGACCTTATTTTTCTTTAGTTTATTGTATTTTAACTCAGACTTGATATCGCTTTAGTGTAAGGACTTCTAGATCAAACCTTATATTTATTTAGTTTATGTTCATTTATCTCTAACATTATATTACATTATTTTAATGTATTATAGCTCGAACATTTCATACTATCGTGGGATATAGTGCAAACATTCTGGGAGTGACCTAAAAAAATCTGAAGTGGTATGTTTTTTTAATGGTGTTGCAATGGATCATGAGGATTAGAATTGATTTTTTTTGTAGAGTGACACATTTGGTTGATGGATATAGGCACATATAAAGGATCCATGGGAATGTATGCATATTCAAGAATAGGTTTTCTTGAAGTCAGGTATCTATTCCAAGTTCTATGGAGAATTTATTGAGGTAATATTGCTGGGGACAAAATACTAGAGATAATTGGTCTACCTGAATAGTTGGGGTATGGATGATGTAAATCATAACCTGAAAGAGAGAGTCTATGAATATGATATGGTGCAGACATATTGAGAATGTACCAAGACATTTTGGGATTCCAAGTTCCATTGTGTTGTTTCTAGTGCTCATAAGGATTGAAGCTCCATTCTGGAAAGGAGAATATGACTCTGGTTTTTGAACTAAGGCCCTTATGCATCAGAATAATGCAAATTGAAAAATGATACCAACTTCTTTCTAATGGATATAGAATATTTGTTAAGACACAAACACCTAGGTGATAAAGTTATGTATGAGGAGAAGGCTATTCAAGAAGGGTTATGGAACCTGGGAAAATAGCTCTTACATCATAATAATCTATCCCTATGCCATGTGGATTCGAAGAACATGTTGTGTGATACCAAAGTTCGATAATGGAGTGATGTATTCTAGCATTGAGGAAAGGTACAAAAAATGGTGGTGTAACATCAAGGATATCAGATCCACTTGGATAGTTTGGTATGAGGATTTTAATTCACGACCTGGAGTGCTTGAGTTAGGGGATGATATGGGATAGTCATAGGGAGTAGTTTAGATAGGCTGGGGTGTTGAGTGCTACTATGATGATGTTATGGCTCATGAGAATCAGAATTTAATTTTTCAGAGTAGTGTATTTGTTTGAAGGTAATAGGAACATATGGAGGAGACATAGTCATGTATGAATAGTCATGAAAGTGTCCTTGAAGCTGGATATCTTTTCCATGGTCCATGGAAGGTTATAGTGATTTGATATACTTCATGTCATGAAGTAGGATCTGTGGAGAGTGTAAAATCCATGGTAAAAGTACTTTAAAAAAATCTCCACCTCCTAACAAACATATTATCAAGGCGAGGAGATGTGAAAAATTATTTCTCTAATTTTTTCTTGGACTAGGGTTCCAACAATCATAGATTGGTTTTTACAGGGGTTACAGGACGGACCACATGAGTAGTATATCTTATTTATTTACACCCTTATTTTTTTCTAAACTCTAGAGATGAATATTTTAGCAGTTAGATACATGAATTTTTATCAATATTCCCATTGAGGGTTTTCAACCTAATATGTTTTGTGTCTCTTTCACTAGTAGTTTATAGTCTTTTGATTTGGACTATCATGTGCTAGAATTTAAGGTCTTATAGTTTTGAGAAAAACATAGGCAGATTAATGTCATGAATGACTTGGGCCTAATGTAGAGGATAATACACAAGAGCCTAATTATGATAACCATGGATCAAAGTACTCCAATATCTTCCCAAGAATGTGATAGAAACCTTTTAAATCATGTATTGAGTTTCTCTAATCATGAGTAATGATGTGGGATTAACATAATAGGAGTGGTTCAGACATAATGAGGTGTTGAGTAATGTCGTGATGGTGTCAGGGCTCATGAGATTTGGAATGTACTTTTTCTCAAAGTGGCTCATTTGTTTGGTGGCTATAGGTGCATATGCAGGAGCCAAGGGTATGTATTAATAGTCAAGAAAATGGACCTTGAAGATGGATATCATTTCTAAGATCCATGGAAGGTTATGGTGATTTGATACACTTTGGATCATGATGTTTGATTCCTGAGTTAGGTGTGATTTAGAAGATGTTGGAAGAACTTTGTTCTCTGGTTTTCTGAATTAAGTCTCTTGTGGTTCTTTAATAAGGGGGTTGGGGAAATTAATGATTCTGTACCTAACATACCATCATGTAGAGGGGATGAAACTCAATGTGGTTTAACTTCATTAATTAAGGATGGAATTCCTTATAGTTTACCATTATGTAGTAAGGACATACTTCCATGCAGTTTAACATCATGCGATATGGTTGTAGTTCCATGAGATTTAACGTCCTGTAGTAAGGATGTGGGAAAAAACATGAATATGGGAGGATGTTACTACTAGGCCGAAATATAGGGACTTGGGGCGTTACTATGTATCTCATGAGGATTAGAATTGAGCCACATGTAGATCATGAAGAGGAAATACTCTACAGAGGTCTGAACTATACATAGATGTGGGAATTTTTCCTATTAACCATTGTCATTGGACCTATGGTTTGAGATCTATGAATCACTATGTATCCCAAGATTTCAGGAATTAAGCAACACATAGTTCTTAAAGTTACATGTTGTTTAATGTCATATGGTGAGGAAGAAGGGGGATTGATGTGAATTGGTGGAAACATCACCATTGAGCCCAAAACTAGAACCATGGGTTTCAATACATATCTCATGAGGTAATGAGAATCAAACCACATGTAGTTCTTGAAAAACAATACATTTTAACACCATGAAGTAGCGGCGGGAGCCTACCATAGCAGATATTCCATGTTCATGTGGGGAATCCTTCATTATGATTTCTAATCCCACATGATCTATTCTCGATGTGGGAAACAAGGAATGAAAAGGGCCCCTTTCAAGACATGGGTATTTTTCAATGTGCAGTTGATAGACCAAGATATAGGATCATGGAATACCTATCTATCTCATAGGAAATGAGAATCAAGATGTACATAGCTCTTCGAATAGTCCTTCAGTTTGATGTCATATGGTTGGGGTGTAAGTGTCTTGACATCAATGGAAATGGTATCACAGATCTGTGCAGTTTTATGACATGCAGTAAGAACAATGACTGTGAAGTTTAATGTCATGTGGTGATGACTCATGTTATGCCTTATGCGGTCTTGAATTCAGGATCGTGATGGAATTATTGTGTACCTATTCCCTTGCTTGTGAGGGTGATTCCCTACCATGATTCCTAAGCTCATGTGAGATATGCTCAGTGTGAGAAACAAGGAAAACATTAGTTTCCCTACAATGAAGAGATAGAAGAGGGTACAATAAGGGAATTTTATATCATATATTGGCTTCACCAAGATTCAAGATCAAGGAATACCTACATATCTCAATATGATGAAAATCTAGGCGTACATATTTCTAGACGAACCATGCAGTTTAACTTCATGCGGAAATGATGTTGACGATGCAGTTTAACATCGTGTGGTGAGGATGATGGATTTTTCAACATGAATGGGAATTGTAGATCCGTGAGGCTTTATGTCATATAGTGAGGATAAAAGGGGCTATGGAGTTTAATGTCATACTAATAGGACTAACTCCATACAATTAAACATCATGTGTTCAAAATATGCCTATAAAATTTAATATCATTTAGTTAGGATGATTGATGGGGATTAATCTGATGTGGATTCCCTTTTTCTGATAGTTATGCAAAATATTTCTTAAGAAATATTGCATTGGTGGGAATTTTGACGCACTCTCCATCCACTGTTTCTAGTAAATAGGCTACATTATGATACAAAATTTATATTATATAGGGTCCTTCCCACTTGGCCTCCAGCTTTGGGGGGTTCTTTCCCAGAATCATTGGGTTTCTGATAGCCAGAACCAGTTCTCCCAGAAATAATGAGCGAAGGAAAACCTTTTTTTGATGTCTCATGCTATATGATTCTAATGAATATCCTTTTTTACAGTGTGCACAACCTTTTCTCATCTATTCATTAAAACTCATCCAATCTATATTGATATTGTTCATCATTTGAGATCTATATAAAAATAGGTATCTGGAGTGAGGGAAACTTGAATTTTATGTATAAATCTGACTTAGTCCGACACACTAGTGAATATGGAGTTTCTTGTGTAGAAGTATGTGTGGTGGTATGGTAGGACCATAAATCACGGATGAGTTTATTTTTACAAGACTTCATATCCCTGTTCAGAATAATCTTAATTATATTCAATATAGTCTTATTGAAGGCCTCTATATATCTAGTTTTCGTTTCATGATAGTGGAACAAGTGATTGGACTTGATGTTGTACTCCTGTTAAAGCTTCTCCAACTATGTGGAATATAATTTGGTGTTGTTGTCTATAAATATTGTGTGAGGGACTCCAAAAATTGTGATGATATGGGACTTCACTACTTTGACGATATTATTCATCCAAAGTTCTTTGAGGTGTATAGCCATATCCCATTTTGAAAAATATTGGTAGCAGTTAGGATGTAATTGAACTGCTTGGCTATGGTCGGGGGATATAGCCCCACAATATCCATCCCCAAAAAAAATGGATAGGAATATTTATTTGTATACAACAAATTTTGGGGCTGATAAATGAAGTATTCATGGATCTTGCATGATGGAAATTTCCAAGAACATTATATGTCGTCTTGTATCATGGTTCTCTAGTAATACCCCAACCTCTTGATTTGGTGAGAGAGCTTGGTCCTAGATTGATGGGTGCCACAAGAGCCTGCATGGATTTCCTCCATGACTATGAGAATTTCTCATTATGCTATGCACCCAAGGATAATTACATCAAAGATACATTTTTAGAGAAATTTTTTCTCATTTGGACCATCTTGTAGGGTGATGTTTTCATCCTGGTGCTGAATCTTATCTTTTGTAGAAAGATTTATTGGGAGAGTCCCATCTCGGAGATAGCTGATTATAGGCTTCATCCACTCAGAGGAGTTCACTGGTTCATCACACACTTAGACCATGTTGACCAGATTGATCTCTTGCATATCACATACAATGATTGATGACACCATTATTTAATATGTATTATGGATGGTTTCGTCCTCTTGATCAGGTTTATCTAGAACAGTGGTTGTATTATCCAGCGCATTGGCATGATCATTCTATGATTTGGGAACATAATATAGTGTGGCCCCAAAGTTGAATTCTTCCATTAATCCCATAACATAGACAATGAGGGTGGGGGGGGGGCAGTTCTTCCTTTTTGATAGAATATTCTCCATTGACTAGATATATCACTATCTTTGAATCCCATTTTTTTTAGGTATGCTATTTGCAGTTACAAGGATAGTCCAAGAAAGTGATGGTAACTTGGTATTCTTCCTCATTTTCTGTGCATCCTTCAAATAGTGAGAAATATTAGGTTAGAGCTGCCTTGTCTAGAGAGACAAATACAGTTCCCAGACCAACCTAGTTGAGCTTTGGGTTCTCCATTATTGTTCTAACAGGACTTCGGGAGGCCCCATCAAAGTACATATCTCATATTTAGGGAGTGCCATGGGAATAAAAGACCTCTTCATTTGGGATCTTGGTTTATTCGGATGTATTTTATGAGGTTGGATGTTCTGCGAGGAAATCAGCCAGATATTTCCCTTTTGATGACTTCTGTGATACAAACTGGATATCATATTACTAAAGAATTACCACCCATTGAGCCAAATGCCCATTTAGCATTAGAAGAATAAGGATGAACTTGACCAAATCAACATGGGAGACTAATTGGAATTTAAGATTGCGTAAGTAATGATTTATCCTTATCTATATAAGTATGAGTTTGAGGTAGTTCTTCTCAACATTTATGTATTAAGTATTAGTACCAAGCATCATTCAAACGAGGTAATAAAAACTATTCTCTCTTCCCACATCATTATTTTTTTACAAGGAGGTAACCCAATGAGAATTCCATCATCGACACATATAACATGATTGGCCTTCCTTCAAATAGATGAATCTGGACTATTGGGTGCATCAGGTTTTTCTTGAGATATTAAAAGGCTTTTTGGAAATCATCATCACATTGGTTGGTTATTATCTTCTTAATTATCCAAGTAAAGGGGAGAGCTTTACTAACTAAGTAATAAATGAACTACATAATACAGGGGAGGTGACATTGGAGTCCCCTTAGTTCTTTGAGATTCTTAGGGGTGGCATTGCTAAGATAGAACTAATATTTTTCTGGTGAAACTCATTGCCACGGTAGCATACCAAAAATCCAAGTAACATTCCTGATGTTACTACAAAGGTTAATTTTAGCATATTCATCTTTAGAATACGATGTTATAGATATTCGAAAATTCTCTAAAGGTCTGTGAAGTGATTACATCACCGTCAATATTTAACTACTAGGTCATTGAAATAACATCTAGTAAACTTTCCCAAAAATGTATTAAAGATATGGTGCATGGCGTGTTGATATGTGATTCTATAATTCTTCAATCCAAAGGGCATGACATAATAATAAAATATCCCTTGAGGTGCTCTGAAGGCAGTGGATTCCTAATCCTTGGGGGATATCTTTATCTGATTGTACCCTAAGTACCAATCTAGGAAATAATGGGATTAAAATCCACTAGTTTCGTCGATCATGAGTTTTTTGATTGAAAATCACAAGTCATCCATTGGGAAATTCCTACTAAGGTCTATAAAATAAATACAAACACTAATTTTCCTATTATTTTTCTTGATAAGGATTACATTGGTAATCCATTTCAGGTATTGAACATATCATAAAAATTAGGATTCAATCAACATGTCATCTTCCAACTCTATATTGGTGGCATGAGAGGGGTGTGTTATCATAGACACCTACTTAATGTCTTGATTCTCTTCTGTTATCCCAAGATAATGTATAGGTACATCTATATTTAGTCTTGGTAATTCTATAGAGTTTTATAAGAACACATATCGTTATTTCATTAGAAATGAAATGTACATATCATTCTCTTAAAGGGGTATGGAAGCAATAATCACTGTAGGTAGTAGATCTTCCTCTATTTCCAAGTTTTTCTGCCTAAGTTCATCAGTGGTAATGGAGACACCTTCCATGAAAATCGGAGGAGAGTTCCTCATGTCAGCCTTATCGTTGTCTAACATTGAGCCTATGTAGTTATTCTCAGATGGAGATAAAAATATAAGGGAATTGAAATTTATATTAGAAATATAAAGGCCATGAGTAAAGACATTATCATCCCCTGTTGACTAATTAAATATAAAGATATGATGGGGATGATGGTCTTTAACGCTATCACTAAGGATAGTAAGGGTTTGGACCACTGAGAATATACATCTGATCTCAACCATATTTAGTGGTAGTATATAGTCGTTATCGAGCATGCTCTAGGGATTCATAGGGGAGGTCCCTGGATCATTTAGAGTGGTAACTTGTATATCATCATCCATTATTGGTTTTTTTCCTCCATTTTTATAAAACTCTACTTCAGAATATTTGTCCCTACATGTATCAAAGGGATCACAATCACCATGTATTATGCCAAAATTTTTATTAATGGGGGTACTTAAGAAATAAATGTAATGTTGAAGGTGTCTCTATGTGGCTATGAATCCAGGGCCTTTCAATTAGAACATTATATGTAGTGTATTGCTGGATTTCCATAAAAATGGAATTTGATGTAAGATCCCCAAATTGGGTTGTGAGATTAATTTTCCTAAGAGGTCTTTGATCGTGTTTATCATACCCTTGTATGGATAGCTTAGTGGGATATAGATCATCTTTTCCATTTCCCAAATGTCATAGGTTTTAGACTAGGATAATATTGACCGCAACACCAATATTAATTGGGACCCTCTGAAAACTTAAATTATTGAGTCTTCATGAGACATATAGGGTCCCGATGTGCCCCTGTAGTAAAGCTTTCAGATCATGAAAAGTGAATGAGATGAATACATTAAATTTGGGTGGCATGGTCTCCACCAGATAATTCTCGGCTGTAGAGACATCTATCTTGAACTCTTGTGGGATCTAAAGTTCTTCAATATGCTCCTCCCTAAGTTATTTTGAATGATAGAGTGCATCAAGGATATATATCTTGGAGGGTAATGATTCTAGATATGTTAGAACGTCGTACTTTTGTTCCAAAGGTCATTATTTCCTAATATGGGGATTCTCCTAGACATGTATATGAGGATTCGAGGTTCTTAGGGAGGATGAATCTAGTGCTTGTGTGTAGGTCATGGGAGAATCCTCTTCCATTAGTTCAGGTCATCCTAACCTTCCATTTTGTCTAGGATAATCAGTTTGAGCTCTTGTTAGGAGGTTATGTAAGGCAATTGGGTAAAGATGATTGTTTGAGGATTCTAAGACACCCCCATCCCCTTTTGGTCCGGATGAAGATATTTCCCATGCATCTCAACTGAATATGTATTTTCCATAGAGGTGTGACTAGAATATTATGTCCATACCCATCCATGGTGTCCTCTATATCCCTGACATCAGCACATGAGACCACCCATTCCCCAGTTATGCGTGAGAAACTCCTGCAATAGGGAAAATAAGCATTGGATAAGGGGTCTAAAAACATTAGTGCATTGAAAAAACATAACATGAGTTCTTAATTTCATAAGGATTCCATTCTTGGGGTGTTTCCCATGTTGAAAATTTCACAAGTTAGAAATTATTGAAAGTTAACGCTTACTTTGGAAGAGAAAATGACTCTTCATATTCTGTTTCATCCTACCTCTAGTTGTCATGCCCACATTGGGAAGATACATTTGATGTCTCTTACTTGAGTGGGGGATATATTGTTGGTTTTTGAAACTATTCTCTTAGAGTGGAGTGGATTCGATCAACAATTTTTTGAACCATACATTTGCTGAACTTTCACGCATGTCTGGATGATACATTCTCCCAATCAACCTCTTCTTTAGGTTGGACCATGGTTATGAAATCCACATGATTTGGGGAATTATCTAACACCAATTTTCTCGAATCAATAATTCTTTAAAGGATTTATTTGATGATGAAAATATTATAAATATTATGAACCAACATTCTATGTAAAGTAAAATAATTAGGCTAGTTAGTGAGGTTGACCTCGTGTCCTTCCAACATTGTGGAAGTGTGATCAAGTTATTATATATGGATAACAAATAAATAACTGGGTACAGGTTCATATCAGAAGGAGTAAACCCTAATTATTATTTCTTCAAATCCTAGATTACCCAAATTATTCTATGCATCTTTCTGAGGGAGATTTAGTGGTTATCACCTCTCGATAGAAGGTTCTAGGAAGTTTAATGCTTACAATGGAATTTGGATAGGTTCCACTGCTAGCTTGAGAGTTATAGATGAAACATCCGTTATGGATAACATTTTTACTTCTGTTATGGGCATGAGTCGTGATTTGGATCGGGTCCACTAAATGGCCTCCTCCAAACATTTGGCTATTCAGAAAATTCATAGAATCTACATAGACATATCATTAGAATTAGGGGTGTTTTCAACTCATACCTATTATTTTTTCCATAGAATTCCAATAGTTTATCTTGTGATGTATGGATGATGAGTTAATAGGTCAAATCCTTCCACCTTCCTATGAAATCAGACACTATATCATTTTCATGTTGTTCAAATTTTTTCAGGTCGATGATTATTATCTTCGATATAGTAGAACTAAACTGATAAAAGGAATTGATGAAGGAGGTCTTCCCATACTAACATATATTCTACTGGAATACTGATATACCAAATAAAGGTTATCACAATTAGGGTTTGTATGAAACACCTCATCTTAGATACCTCCTATTGATCTTGAGGACCCATCATCAGCCTGCATTGGGACACAAAGTGTGTGAATGATATTCAGGGTCGCCTACACCATCAAATTTAGAGAAGGTAGGGTTTTTGATGTTTTTGGAGGGAGGTTATCATCAACCCATTTGGATTATGGATTTCATTCAGGTTTCAAAGACACGCGTCTCCCTTCCATGGATTTCATTCGAATAGCAGGAAACTTGAGGATGTTAAAGAGTTCCTGGGAAACTATTTCCTTTGTTGTCTCCCATCTGGGGGGAGATAGTGGGGGTTGAATAGGTGGTCTCAATTTCATCTCCCTCTTATTTTTTAATTATCCCATGATATAATGGTTATTATAGTGGGGGGGAGGCTGTAGATGCAACAGAAGGAAGTCATGATCATTTTTGACTTCCTCATGAATGTGTGATGATTACCTAGAACTAGAGACAATATTATATTAATAATTCATCCTTACTAGAAGATTATCTTTGGGTGGAAGAAAACCTGTCTCTTCTTGGATCTAAAAACCTATGGGAATATTTCCCTTGATTAACTCCTAATTATGATTTTTAACAGATTGTATTTTTCTCTTACACTGTGAAAATAATTCATCTAGGGAAGGAACCTCGCTTTTCCTAGGATGTGGTGGTAATCTTCCTTTTGGAAGTATTCCTTTAGGGAGGTGGAAACTCAATATTTGGAATTTCTGTGTTTTGAATCCATCTCTGGTCCTTGGTGTGTTCTGTTTCATTCTATGCATTCATGTCACCCTCCTCACAAAGTACATTTTCCATGTCTCGATCCTTTTTATTTGAAATGTGTTCAATATTTTCCATGTTAATACTGAATACATTCACTGAGGCATATCATGAAATGGTGTTCAATCCATTTCATTCGACTCAATAAGATGACTCTCCATTATCCTCTTTAGGGTTATTATTTGATCCCTTGGCCATATTAGGCCATTTTGGCTTGTGAACCTTCTAGGGTCTTATTATCCTCACCATACATTCCTCCCATTTTTGTATATGAATAGTGAACTTGGAGGAGTTTTCAGTTGGGGTTGTCAAATGAGCCCTGACCAATAGGGGTTTTTCATGCGGTAAGAGGGGTTGGTGGAATGCTGATCATTTATTGATTACTCAAAACATAGAGAGAAATTATTCCCTCTACAGTGGTGATGATGAGGAAAATTCCCTATCCCTATGGGTTGGGAGTCATTCAGGACTGCAGTTGGAAATTATTTGTCCAATATTTGAGGATCGAATGGCTCCGGTCAAGGATTTTAAATCTCTTGAGATGGAAATGTAGGTAAAAATCCCCCCAACCTAGAATGGTGGGGTTGTTTTATGATCATCAATGATGTATCTAGGGTCCTCTCTGGGGACAATGAACCTAGGGATGGTGATTGAGATATAAAAATATGATGTGTCCCAAATCCTCCTAGGAATTGATGGTCTAAGTGGTTGAGGTGGTGTTATATATTCTCCGAGTCTGTCGACCAATGTATGCTCTTAGATGGATGATACTACAACTACAATCATGGCCTTATTGATGTGGTACAATTGTACTCATGTAGGAACTATGTGAAATGGAGACCCGTGATAAGAACTATTTCCTATAGGATGTTTTCTGGGTGATTTCAAATTTGTTCACCATGTTTGAAACATCTTCTTATTGTTTTGAGGGGCCTAGTTTGATGTTGTGTTGGCTAACCACCCTATCCGTCCGTAATGTCAAGGCATTGTTGGAGTGGAGGTATTCTATTATAGTAACCAACTGAACCAATCATTTCTTTGTCCCCTTATCTCACCAAAGTATATAAAATTGAATGATGTTATCTCTAAGGGAATCTATTGTTCCAATGGAGCTATAAAGCGTAATTATACATACATCTCTCATCATCAAATATGGATGCAGGATGTGGCTTCAAAGATCAACTGCCTAAGAGTTGTGATGTAATGGAGGAAAGCATATTGTATATTTTCACTATGTTTTTCATGTTTTGGACCCCATTCCATGAAAATAACAACAATGTCTAGCTGAAAATAGATTATATTGATCATTTAAAGGTTACACTCATTTCATATATATGAGCGATGTTGATCCTTCGATTTCTAATGATTGGGCCAAATATTATGGCATAGATAAGGCATGCACTCCTTTTTTAACTCATTCGGGATATCATAGTCAATGTTTTAGAGGGGACAGAACATGATGGGTTGTTTTTCTAGATAATTATATCTATATATTAATTTTTTACTCCTCCACATCAGACATAAACAACTCCATCAAGTCCGATCATAGAATATGGTTATGATGGTTTCCTACTGACGGTTGTGGGGTGCTGCTAGATGTTGATGGATAACCATATACAATTGACCCCAATGATTCAAACACCTATCTCTATGAAGGCGGAAGATTTACGAACAACTCTCCATATAGAGGTCTCTGGGTAAGGGAAGGAATAACTTATCCATGGGGGATATGATTGTGTAGAGGTTGACCATGATGGATGTCAGGATTAAAGTCCCTGTGATCCATTTCCAGATTTCTAGGAGGAGGACTATCATGGTAATGAATGACTTATTCTTATGTTTCGATGGATGAGTCAGAAAACCATTTTGGTGTTGATAATATTCCTTGAAAAACCTCAAAGGCAGTAGAATTGAGCAGATTAGGGATATGTGCCATGTTCTACATCGCAGTCAAAATATGAAGCCCTGCCTTTTGGAGTTGTACATGGGTATATACCTACTGTGTGATGGAATCTTGAACATGTATATAACCATATAATTTGGCATGGGGTATGAGCCTACTACTAAGAAGATTCCAAAATATGCCGATGAGTTGTCTCATTACTCAAGGTAATGTGAGACTATCAAGAGGCATTTTCCATTCTAACATGGTGAGCCTCAGTCACGATGGGAATATGAGCCCAATATAGTGACTTTGGAATATGCCATCAATATTTCATATTAGGAATATGATCCTACCCTATGGTGTGTTTCACACTCACTTGGTTGGAACTAATTGTATCATGAATATGGGTATGGTCCACATATGGGTTCCCTAGCAGAATATATTGAGGGACCTCTAGAATTAGATAAGTAATATGAATCTCCTCCTATATTGCCTTGGAATTATGCGGGCACAATTGATCATCAGCAGATGTAGGAATATGTTCCTTGTTTATGTGATCTGTTGAAGTATACCAGGTAGAGTCACCAATAGAAATATGAGCATGTCCCATGGCTTGTTCCATTCTCACTTGGTCATCCTCATCCAGGATAAGGATATATGCCTAATCCTGGGCCTTTAGAGTATTATTTCAAAATTAATCGACAAGAATGTTCCCCTATCCTGAGATGTGTTCCACTATCACTTGATAAGACTCAGTTCGAATGGGTACATGAGCCTGATGAGATGAATTAACCTTCATCGAAGTATGTGATAATCCTCCCAAGTAGGAGAAAGTGTGTTATCTTGCTCTATTATATCCACTTGTTTGTAATGATTAGAGTGTTTCACTTTCCTAGATATAGGGATATAGGTACACCCCTATCCCTTAATCTAAAAATGTTCCAAAATATTCTTGTGGATTTTTTAGTTGTTACTAAAATATAATGGCATGTTAGAAAAGTGTTTTCAGGTATACATGCCTTCACATTTAATGTCTCCATGATGAATAGGAAGATGTATTCTATTGGATCTGGGATATGCTCCCACTTCCATCCTCCTTGTGCCACAGAAGTATGCTAATGGGATTCAAATATGGGGGGTGGAAATATGATCATCCCCCATGATTTCTGTGGGAATATTCTTGCAAACCTATTTTTAGAGAGTAGGGATATGAGCCTACTGCTTGGTTCCTTCCTTAGTATGCAGGTAGTCATCATCGGTAGGAGTGGGAATATTCACCCTATCATAGATATTCTATGCACTTATCATCTAAAGAGTATTACTTAAAGCTCATGCATGGGTGTTAGAGGATGTCATGTGATGGATGGTACCCTCAACAATTGACTAAGGGGTAACCGTTGTATCGTGTCAGTGACGATGGCTAACAGGTTCCCTCTAAGGAAGATCTTGAATCTGAAGGTAGATATATTTGGCTTCCCACTCCACCTTCATTATATTTGGAAGGTGGTGGTTATCAAACTCTAGGTATAATCTCGCAAAACTATTTTTCATGGTGATGAGACCCACAAGTTTAGCAGAATCCTTCCCCGGGTGATGTGGACTCCCTGGTCCTCATGTCCAGAGAACTTCACAAGTAGCCTCTATGGCTAGGATGGTACCATATTAGTGTTACTCTTGAACCATCGTATTCACCACCTTCCATTTGAGTTGTCGTGTAGGTGAAATTGTTTTTTGAGCTGTTTATGTTGTAGTGAAAGATGATTGTATAAAATGAATATTGGATGATGACAACATCATCTCAATTTGGGCAGCTGAAGTAGTATCTATAATTAAAAATATGATAAAGAACAAAATTACCGATTAGTACAGTATCATAGGAATAATATTCTCAATTATAAATGCATGTTTAACTCATTTTTTTATTTATTACAGATTCCGTCATTCTACTCATTTGGAGTTATCAAATCAAGGATGGACTTATGAGAACCCTAGTTTCAGAGGATCATTTGTAAGGTTATACTGGTATTATTTCTTTTTTATAGGGTTTGAAAAACATAGTGTCGTTACTCATTTTATCTCAATCATTCTATTGTTACATAGATTCATATTTATTTATCATTTTGTTTGCATATAGGGAAAACCGAAATGGCTTGATAGGTAATAACGAATCATTTTATCATTGGAGTGATTGATGTATGGTTGACCTTTTTCTGTTTCATCTATATTTATTAGAGTGAAATGGGTTTTCTCATCAATATACCATTTTATCTTTCCCCAAAAGCTCCAAATGGTTCTCACATCTATTGTTGTACATCATTTCTTTCCAAATACTAATAATAATCTGGGTTTTTAGGCCCATCGACTCTTGGGGACTCTCATTGGTCGAGAGGATATGAGTTTGATATCATCTCAACCTTTTTGGGTGAATTATTTTCTACTATGGGACTCTCTTATAGATTTAAGATATGTTCATAGATTTCTTCCTAATTTTGATAGGGGACGGGTTACCCTGAAATAATGGGTTATCAGTTAATTCTACCAGTATATGAGGAAATAGAATCTCATTAATGGACCCATGTGTATGTATCCAAGGTTTTTAATCCATTTACCTAGTGTATAATAGATACTTTATGTGGTGTAACCATAAATCTAGGTGCTTTATAATGTTCTACAATGCTAAGAGGTGGTTAGTATTCTGATGAGGGGATTAAGTCTTTACGAGGAATTCTATATATCCTGGATATTACAGGAATCAAAACCCACATAGTTCGTTGATTCATTTGGGGTTTTCCTTAAGGTATATTCCCTTATATTAGGTGTATTCATTCATGATGCCGAATGGGGTGTTCATTCACATATTAGAAAGCCCACATGAGAAATGCTCAGTGTGATAAACAAGAGGAATATATGATCAGCCACATGGAGTATATTAATGGGAATTATGTACTTAGTCAATCCTTAGGGTGTTTGGTATGAATATCGGGCCATGATAAGGAATCATACGTATCCTGAGTATAGGAGGAATCAGAGTCTTCATAGTTCAGTTTATGTTGGTGCATACACACTAAGGCTTCTCGGTACCATTTTAGTGGTTTATAGGGCAGATTATAGGATCATTTTGAATCCCTAATCCCATGTGAGACATGATTGTTTGTGGGAAACAAGGGATATCAATTAATTAATGTCATTTTTCTGAGCAATGGACTCATATGTTGGTCCCAATATGGATGATCAATATGGAGATCGATACTCAGGGATATGTGGTCAACATATCCTGAATACGGAAGGAATCAGAGTTGTCATAGTTCCCTCTTTGTAGGGGCCTACACATTAAGTTTAGCCTACTGAATGGGGATTAAAAACTAAGTATAGATGATATTATCAAGCCTTGATATGATCTATTGATATGCACTTCTTCATTGGAGGGTATCACATGACCCTGTTGACTTTCCATTAGATCCATTTCATGGCATAATTGAATTGTTTGGGGGGGGGGTTTCAAAACCCAATTGTCCTTCCTTGGAGCCATCGTATGATCCATATGGTTTCTTCCATAGGCCATCACATGTCCTGACTAAAAAAATTAGGGTCACTCATGAGAGTTGGATTGAAACATAAGGAGGGTGTCATAATAGTTAGTATGAAATGACTCAAGGGACAACACATATCATAGCGAACACCCCTGGGAGGGATTACAATACCAAGATAATATGCACGAAGAGCATCGTGAACCTCAATTAGCTTTCCAAGAGGGTGCTGCGAGAGGCTGGTTTTCATGCCCATAGGATTTCACGAGACTCAGCTGTCATGAGAGAACACCATTATATGAGTCTGGAAATGTGTCCAGAGGATGTCGCAAGTCCTCAGTGATAGACCCAGAGCATTCATAAGATCAAAGTGGCATCAGCGGGGGAACCATTGACTTTTTCCAATGCATTTGGAGTATTTTTCTTGATCTGAAAAAACATGTAGAATGAGTGTCATGAGATCTGTGAGACATTTCCTAGTGCTATCACATGGATATTAATGAAAAATGTGAAGCACATGAGGGGCGGTGATCATTTACTTTTCTTAAGCGTTATGACATTGATTTGGGTTCTAACCCTTGTATTTTGAATTACATGGTATTGTTTAGTGTTAGTTTATCTAGAGTCTAGCGTGATCTGATAGGCTTATGGGATATTCTTCACGTAACCTACTATATATCCTTCACGTGAACTTATGAATGATCACATGATGTTTTTTATTCCTAGATAATGACTACTCCAGCTGCTCGATGGTGTATTACCAGATGGAATGTTTTCCAGTCATGTGGTCAATTGCTCTGAGAAAGATGTTTTGATGCTTGGGATGTTGCTACTCGAGAGTTTCCTTCATGTAGTAGGAAGTCCAATTTTGTGCTAGGATGGGGGATTTATAGCCCTCTTTACCCCAATACTCACTTATTTGTGTGGAAAATATGGCATGAGTCTAGGATACATTCAGGAAAGGGGCCTAGTGACACATAGTTTCTTGAGTCTCCACTGTGTACTGCTTTGATGGATTCACCTGATATTCAGTGATCTTGAGTCCTATCCATCAATATGTCCTTTATCAAGCTATTTCTAACTTTGAAGACTTTTTTGACCATGTGTATGTCTTAATGGACTTATATATTGTCATGTTGGCATAAATAAGAACCTTCATAAGATCCAGTTTCCTGTTGGAAGACACTGGCGCAACCTTAGGTAACATTTATGGGATCTTATATGAATCCAAGATGGGTTATCTGGGGGTTTCATGGGGTTGTGTTGTCAGTGTTTCACATGCCATTCAGTGAAAGTGAACAACTACCTCATCCTCATTTTCTATCTCCTTTTTTATGTGACAAAATATGGGAGTCATGCAGGATTTCAAGAGCGTTTTAGATAATATTTGTTCTATTTTTTGTGACATATCTTGTGACCAATATGAGTCCTATGGGGGGTGTGTGAGCATTTTATGGAAAATATATCTATTTTCATTTAGAGTTTCGTAGAGTTATCTGGATATTCCTATAAATTTCCATGTAGTGATATTTATAAACCGAATGGATTTTGTGAGATGAGGCAGACATGACATTGATACCTCATGGTGTCTCATGGATTCCTAGGGGTGAATTTATTATTATTTTGTTACTAAGAAACCTTCTCTCTAGCTCCACTTTATCAAATTTATTTTATGAGGAAAAGGTTGGGAGGTCTTGAAAATTTTTATGAGCAGTGTCTAGTATTTTTACTCAATTAATGGATGATGTATCACTTGACCTATATGGGTTGTGTGTAGAGTGCACAATCTTGTAGTGGACAAGTCTATGTTTATCCTCTAAGAATTGAAGGGGATTCCTAGATATACATGAGTAATTATCTCTAGTAGGTATGTCATTGAGGACTTGTGTAACCTCATGGGTTGTTGAGGGTGTGTCACATTTCCTTTAGAGACCATGGACCCCTCTTTCATCCCCCTATTTATCTCCTTCCTATTATCCCAAAATGGTTTAGTGTTTATTCCTGTATTTATAGATATCACCAAGATAATTTATTCTTCTCGATAATGATTTGGAACATGAGTTTTACAACCACTAGGGATCTCCATCTATGTAAAATTTTCTCTTTATTTTTGAAGTATTTAAGATGGGTTTTAAGGCACATGCCAATGACAAACCATGCTTGTTGGGGGTTCTCATTAAGCTATCATCTTGAATCCATTGATTATATAGAGGGACTTTGGATGAATGAGAAGGTTAATTGAAGGGGGATCCACCAGAAATGTCGCTGGTTATGAACTATGTGTGGAGACATCACATGAACTTGAATTGTTCAAGCGATCGAGAGTCCTTTTGAGGATCATTTGATCCGAGTGTCTCATCCATAATCTTATACTATTTCATTTGATGGGAAAGTAATACCCATAATAATGTATTTATTCCATTGTGATTGTGTTGATTCTTATTTGTCAATAAGGATTTTATGGGTTTATATGGTTTTTAGGTATTTAGGGATTTTGATTCTATTAAGGGGATTTTAAAAGTTTTTAGGGTTTTTATTATTTTCTATTATTTTTGTATTTTATTTTATTTTATATATTTTGGAGGGTTTAATGGATTTTAGTGATGTCAAGGGATTTTAGGGGTTTTCAGGGTTATTGGGGTCTTTTTTAGTTTTTAGGATTTTTTGAGGATTATTTGTATTTTTACGGTTTTTAGTTTTTTTCTAAAAAATTTAGCAGTTTTCAGGGTTTTTATATTTTCATTGGTTTTTTAGGGTTCTTATATTTTTAGGGGTTTTATGGTTTTTAGGGGTTTTATGTTTTCTAGTGGGATTTGAAGAATTTTAGGGTTGTTACGTTTTCATGGATTTTTAGAGATTTTGTTCGGTTTTTATGTTTTTTAGGATTTTTAGGGGTTTTATGGAGTTTGAGGGTTTTTATGGGTTTTCATGGATTTTTAGGATTTTATTGGTTTTCAAGGTTTTTATGGTGATATGTATTTTAGGGTTTTTTTTTGTTTTTTAGGGTTTTATGGTTTTTTATATTTTTTTATGATTTTTAGGGGTTTCAAGGGTATTAGAGTTTTTAGTGGGTTTATGGTTTTATGGGCGTTTCTGGTTTTTACGATTTTTAAGTGTTTTTATATTTATCATGTTGTTTTAGGGTTTTTATGGTTTTCCAAATATTTTTAGGGTTTTTGGGTTTTCATGGTGTTTAGGGTTTTTAGGGGTTTTAGGGTCATTTTGGATTTTATCGTTTTTATGAGTTTTTTGGGGATTAAATGTTTTTCATATTTTTTAAAAAAATTTATGGGTTTAATGGATTTTTAGTGTTTTCTTGTTTTTAGGGGTTTTAAAATTTTTTAAGGTTTTAGGGGTTTTACGGTTTTCTTGAATTTTCGTGATTTTTACCATTTTAAAATATTTCATGCATTTTTTAGGATTTTTATGGTTTATGATTTTTATGGATTTTGTGTGTCTTTTGTTTTTTCAAGTATTTTATATTTTTTAGGGTTTTTAGGGTCTTTTCAGTTTTTATGATTTTTAGAGTTTTTATGGTTTTAATGGTTTTTAGAGTTTTTATTTGTTTTAAGAGATTTTAGTAGTTTTAGTGGTTTTTTGGGTTTTTAGTGGTTTTAATGGTTTTTAGGGATATTTATGATTTGTTGGTTTCTTTACAATATTTATGTTTTATGATTTTTTGGGGATTTTTATGAATTTTTTGGATTTTAAGGTTTTTAGGGTTTCAACGATTTTGTGGTTTTTATGGGGCTTCATGGTTTTTATAGATTTTATGGTTTTTTGGCTTTTTAGGGGGTTTTTGGGTTGTTACGTGGTTTTTTTATTATTTTGGTTTTTATGGTTTTTAATAGATTTTAACAAATTTAGGGTATTAATAGTGTTTAGAGTTTTTTTGTGTTTTTATGGTTTTTATGTGTTATATGGGGTTTCAAGGATTTTAGTGGTTTTATGGTTTTCATGGGGTTTCAAGGTTTTTAGGTGTTTTTTTGTGTTATAGACTCTCATGGATTTTTTAGTGTTTTTATGATTTTTTTGTATTTTTTGTGTTTTTGGTGTTTTTTTGGGGTTTTAAGGATTTTAGAGTTCTTCATGATTTTTAGGGTCTTTTGGTTTTTATTTAATTAGGATTTAAATGTTTTATAGATTATTTAATATTTTTAGGTGCTTTAAAGGGTTTAGTGTTTTCAATTTATTTTTTGTGGTTATTTATGATTTTTTATAGTTTTTAGTGATTTTAGGGATTTGAGTAAATTTTGAATTTTTAGGGTTTTTTGTGATTTAATTTTTTTATGGTTTTAAGGTTATTTTGGGTATTCTGGGTGTTTTTGAGTTCTTTATGATTTTTAAGGTTTTTATAGTGTTTTAACATTTTCAGGTGTTTTAAGGGTTTTTATGATTTTATTGGTTTTGGGGTTTTAGGATTTCTAAGGGTTTTTAGGGGTATTATGGTTTGCAAGGTTTTTCAATGTATTTTTTGAATATGGGGTTTATTACGTTTTTAGGGATTTTTTGTCCTTTTTTAGATTTTTATGGTTTTTAGGGTTTTATGGTTTTATTTATTTTAACGGTTTTATAGTCTTTTATATTTTTTAAGGAATTTTGGGATTTTAGTGTTTTAGGTACTTTTTATTCGGCATTTATTGTTTTTTTTTATTTTTTATGGGTGTTATGGTTTTTTTGAATTTTTATATTTTTGAGGTTTTAATGGGTTTTGGAGTTTTTATAGTGTTTTAGTGTTTTTATAGGACTCTGGGTTTTAATGGTTTTATGGGTTTTTATGGTTTTTATGTTTTTTAGTTTTTTATGGATTTTTACATTTTCCTAGATTTTATTGTTTTTTGGGATTTTAATGATTTTTAGGTATCTTAATGATTCATGGATGTTGAGGGTTTTTAGGGTTTTCTTACTTTTATGTTTTTTAGAGTTGTTTTAAGATTTTTTGGTTTAAACAGTTTTTAGAGTTTTTAGTAGGTTTAATGGGATTTTATGAGTTTCTTGGTTTTTAATGTATTTTTTGGTTTTTATGATGTTCATTGATTTTCAGGGTTTTTGGGTTTTTGGGGTTATTTAGGTTTTTAGGGATTTTTGGGCCATTTCAAATATTTATGGGTTTTATAGTGTTTTAGGCGTTTTTAGTATTTTTTGTGCTTTTAAGGGTTTTCCTGTTTTGTTAGGGTTTTACGGGCATTTCAAATTTTTTTGGTCTTTTGGGTTTTAAGGTTTTTTGAGTTTGTGATGGATTTTAAGGATTTTTAGTTTTTCTTCAGGTTTATTATGGGTTATATTGTTTAATTTTATTTGTGGGTTTTTACAGTTTTATGGTGTTTTAGGGTTTTTAAGTATTTTAGGTTTTTTATGTTCTTATGGGTTTTCAGGGTTTTTAGGGGTTTCTACGTTTTCATGGAATTTTAGTGATTTTATAGGTTTTTTATTTTTTGAGGGGTTTTATGATTTTTAGTTATTTTGTGGGGTTTTTAGGTTTTGGGGGTTTTCAAGGTTTTTAGGTTAATATTTGGTTTTTACGATATTTTGAGGTTTTTAGGGTTTTATTTTTTTAGGGATTTCGAAATTTTAAGGGATTTTAAGAGTTATATGATTTATAGTTATTTTTATGGTTTTTTGTTTTTTAAGGAATTTAGGGTGTTTAATGGTTTCAAGTAGTTTTCATTATTTTTAGGGTTTTTTACATTTGAAGGTATTTTTAGGGCTCTTTTAGGATTTTTATTGTTTTATGTGTTTTTAAGGATTTTAGGGTTTTTTAAATTTTAAGGGGTTTTAATATTTTTAAAATTTATTTAATGATTTTTTGGGATTTAAGGGGTTTCAGTGGATTTTAGTGTTATTGGGGTTCTTTAAGGTTTTGAGTGTTTTTATGGTTTTCTGGTGTTTTTAATGGTTTTATGTTTTTTACATTTTTTGGGAGTTTTAGGATTTTTAGCAGTTTTCAAATTTTGAGGGTTTTGGTTGTTTAAGGGAATTTAGTTTCTCTTTGGGTCTACGGTTTTTTTTAGTTTTTAGGGGTTTTAAGAGTTTTTATAGTTTTTTATTTTTAGGTTTTTAAGGGTATTTAGGGTTTTTAGTGGGGTTTTAGAGTTTTTTTGGGGTTTAGGGGTTTTAGGATTTTTTTTGGTTTTCATTGTTTTTTTGGTTTTTTAGTATTTTTAAACATTTTTATCTATTTTCTATGAATATTTAGGATTTTAATACTTTTTAGGTTTTATATTATTTTTATGGATTTTGAGGGTTTTTAGAAACTTTTTTGGGTTTTTTGGGTTTTTTAGATTTTTAAGGTTTTTAGTGTCTTTTTGTGATTTTAAGTTTGTCATTTTGAGTTTTTTGGGTTTCTATGATTATTTAGAGTTTTTAACCTTTTTACAGTTTTAATTAGTTTTTTCTGTTTTTAGTGGAATTTTAGGGTTTTATGGGGTTTTATGGTCTTTTAATGTTTTCAGGGGCCTTTATAAATTTAGGATATTTTGATGATATTTAATTTATTACTTTTTCATAAATTCTTAGGGCTATTTTATGATTTTTATTGTTTTTAGCATTTTTAGGGCTTTTAGGGTTTTTATTATTTTGAATGTTCTTAAGAGTTTTCAAGATTTTTTAGGGTATGTAAGGTTTTTAGGGGTTTTAGGATCTCATTGAAGTTTATTTAATTTTTTTTGTTTTATGGATTGTTAGATTTTTTTTACCTTTTTTTTGGGTTTGAGGGGTTTTTATATTTTTCAGTGGGTTTGAGGATTTTAGGATTTATTAGGTGTTTTATGGGAATTATATTTTTCATTGGGGTTTTAGGGGTTTTATGGATTTCTATGTTTTTAGGGATTTATTGGTATTTTTAGAACATTTTTATGGTTCTTAGTGTTTTAGGGTTTTTATTTATTTTTAGATATTTTATTGTTTGTCAGGGGTTTTTATGGTTTTTATAGTCTTTCTATGATTTTAGAGTCCTCTGGGGTTTTTGTGGTTTTTAGGGTTTTAAGGTTTTTAGTGTTTTTAACGTTTTTTGGTGGTTTATGAGATTTTAGATTTTTTAGTGGTGGGTTTTTGGTTTTTTTGTATGTTTTTGGGTTTTTAAGGGTTTTATTGGTTTTTATGGATTCTAGGGTGTTTTTAGGGTTTTGGGGTTTTTACGTTTTCTGGGATTTTTATTGTTTTTTATGATTTGAATGGTTTTTAGGGATTTTGAGGAATTATTATGGCTTTTAGTTTTCTTAGGGTTTTCTAGTATTTTTCAGGGTCTTTTGGGTTATTAGTAGTTTTTTGACATTTATTAGTTTTTTAGATTTTTTTGGGTTTTTTATCATTTTTCGCTATTTTAATGATGTTATAGTTTCTAGTGGGGTTTTAGGGACTTTTTGGGTTTTAGGTGTTTTAAGTTTTTTAGGGGTTTCTATAGTTTTTAGTGGATTTTCTATGATTTTATGGATATTTTGTTCGTTTTTATCATTTTTATGGTTTAATGTTTTTTTTGTTTTTTGGGATTTTGAGGGTTTTTTCGGGGTTTTCAGGGCTTTATAGGGTTTTAGGGTTTATTTTCTGTTTTTAGGGATTTAATGTTTTTTTGGGTTTTAAACATTTTCATAGGTTTTAAGAGTTTTTAGATTTTTTAGAGCATTTCAGGGTTTTTTGGTTTTTTGGGTTTTTAAAGTATTTTAGGTGTTTTTATGGTATTCATAAATTTTTAAAGATTTTTAGGATTTTTATGTTTTTAATGTGTTTTTAGGGGTTTTTAGGGGTTTTTATGATATTTAGTATTTTTGGGGGTTTAGAGTTTTAGTAATTTAGAGGTTCTGAAGGGTTTTCAGAGTTTTATTCGAGGGTATAGCGATGTTTAGGATGTTCAGGCTCTTTTGGGGGTTTTACAATTTTTAAGGCATTTTACTGGTTTTAGAGTTTTTATCATTTTTATATATTGTATGGGTTTTAATGGATTTTCTTTTGTATTTAAGGTTATATGGATTTTAAGGTTCTTTAAGTTTTTTAGTGATTTTACGATTTTCAAGGGCTTTTCTGGATTTTTTTAACATTTTAAAGGATTATTTGGGTTTTTTGGGTATTTATGGATTTTAATGTTTTTAGGGTTTATATAGATTTTGAGGGATCTTATGTATTTTGTGGGGTTTTTGGGATTTTGAGGGGTTTTAGGTTTTTAAATGATTTTTTGGGTATGTTTTCTTTAGCGTATTTAGGGTCTTTTTTTATTTTTACATATTTTGAATGTTTTTGGGTTTTTTGGTGTTTGTTAATTTTTTAACATTTTAAGGGCTTTAATGAGTTTTTTGAGTTTTTAGTTTCTTTTATGGGTTTTAGGATTTTTTAGGGTATCATATGGTTTTTTGGGATTTAATGGGTTTTAGGGGGTTGTAGGGGTTTTTAGGGTTTTCTATGTTTTATTTTATGTTTATGAAATTTTTTAGGTTTTTCATTTTTTTTGTAGGGTTTTTATGGTTTTTAGGGATTTTATTGGGTGTTTATCGTTCTTAGGGGTGTTAAGGTTTTTTGCGATTTTTAGGTTTTAGGGTCTTTTGGGTTTTTAGGGTTTTTTTGATGTTTTAGGGGTTTTATGGTTTTAGTGTTTTTTATGTAATAGGAGTGTTAATTGTTATTAGAGTTTTTAGAGATTTTTTGGTTTTTGGGGTTTTATTGGTTTTTTGGGTTTTTTGGGTTTTCAGTTGTTTTTATGGTTTTTAGGGGTTTTCAAGGTTTTTATTTTTATTTATGTTTGGAGGGATTTTTATGTAATTCTTATGATTTTAATGGATTTAGGGTTTTTTGGGATTTGGGGGTGGTGGTTTTTTATGGGTTCTAGGGTGTTTAGGAATTTTTTAGGATTTTAAAGTCTATTTTGGTGTTTTATAGGGTTTTTGTTATTATTTTATTTTATTTTATTTAATAATTTTTAATGTTTTTAGTGGGTTTTAAGGATTTTTTTGTTTTTTGTGTGTTATTAGGGTTTTCAAGGGTTTTTATTTTTTAAATGAATTTTTATGGTTTTCAGAAGGTTTTTAGGGTTGTAGGGTATTTTATGTTTTCTTGCATTCTTAAGTATATTTAAGTAATTTTATGTTATTTAGGATGTTTTAGGTTTTTAGGAGTTGTGAGGGTTTTACAGTATTCAACATTTTATTCGCATTTTTAAGGATTTTTGGTATTTTTAGGGTTTTCAGTTTCTTATTGTATTATTAGGGGTTTTATGGTTTTTAGAGTTTTTTTTACCATTTTAAGGGGTATTTAGGATGGGTGTTTATTGTTATTTGAGGGGTTTCAGTTTTTTATATTTTTTTCTGTTTTATGGTTAGCGTGGTATTTTGATGATTTTTAGGGTTTTTTATGTTTTTAGGTATTTTAGGGATTTTTTATGTTTTTAGGGTTTTTTGGATTTTTATGGGTTTTGAGGATTTTGAGGTGCTTAGGGTTTTTTATATTATTAGGGATTCCGGGGTTTTGAGGTCCTTTTCCAGTTTCAATAATTTTGGTGTCATATTAGGGTTTTCATGTTTTTTAAAGTTTTTTAACTTTTTATGGGGTTTAAGTGTATTAGTGTTTTATTTATTTTTATGGGGTTTTTGTATCATTATTATTCGTAAGGGGTTTATGGTATTTATAGGGTTTTATAATTTTCTATTTTTAGGGATTTATAGGGGGTTTTATGATTTTTTATGTTTTTAGGGTTTTTATAGGTTCTGTGAGTTTTAGGGATTTTTCAGAGTTTTTTATTTCAGTTTTAAGAATTTTTATGTTTTTTAGGAATTTAATGGTTTTTAGAGTTTTTATCAATTTTTTTAGTTTTAAATGGATTTAGCGTCTTTAAGGATTTACGGGGTTTTATCGGTATTAATTTTTTTATGGGTTTTGGGGATATTTTTGTTTTCCTGGTTTTTTATTTTATATGGTTTTTAGAGATTTTGGGGGTTTTTAGGGATTGATGGGTTATTAGGGATTTTATGGTCTTTAGGGATATAAGTGATTTTTTGGGTTTTAAAGGTTTTTTAATTTTTTTATTTTTTTGTTGTTTTATGGGATTTAATATTTTTTAGATTTTTGGTTGTTTTAATTATTTTTATTTGGGTTTAGGGGTTTTTTATTATTTCTAGGGGTTTTTTAGTTTTCAGAGGTTTTGAAGGGTTTTTATGTAATTATGGATTTTTGTGTATTTTTAGGATTTTATGTTTCTTAGGGGGTTTATGTAATTTTAGGGGTTTTAGGAGTTTTCGGGGGTTTTAGGGGTTTTAGGGTTTTTAGGGGTTTGAAGGGGTTTTTAGGCTTCTAGGGGTTTTACGGATTTTTTTAGATTTTAGGGGTTTGAATGTTTTTAGTGTTTAAATGTATTTTAGAGATTTTAATGGGGTTTTATAGGTTTTTATAGAGTTTTAGGTTTTTTATGCTTTAAGAGGATTTTTTTGGTTTTAGGGGTTTCTATGTTTTTTCGATTATGTTTTCAGTTTTAGATTTTTAGGGATTTTTGGGATTTTTATATTTTATAGGGGTTTCATGGATTTTAAGGGTTTCTACAGGTTTTCAGGGTACTTTTTAAAATTTTGGGTTGTTTTTAGGGTTTTAGGTT
Source organism: Viscum album (assembly GCA_963277665.1). NCBI lineage: Eukaryota > Viridiplantae > Streptophyta > Magnoliopsida > Santalales > Viscaceae > Viscum > Viscum album. The sequence continues at coordinate 1,009,085,458 of OY728141.1, read as the reverse complement.
CTTTTGGGGTTTTAAAGTTTTAGGGGTATTTTTTGTTTTTTAGGTTTTTTTAGGTTTTTTCGAGTTTTTTAATATTTTAAGAGATTTAAAGGTCTCTTAGATTTTTCCTTGGTTTTATTTTATTTTAGAGTTTTTATTTTTTAGGGGTTTTATAGTTTTCAATGTTTTTTCTTGGTTTTAGGGTTTTTAATTTTCTAGGGATTTTTATATTTTTTAGGATTTTCAGGGATTTTAGTGTATTTTAGAATTTTTATGGATCATGAGGGGTTTTGATTTGTATTTGGTGGTGCCTCTATGATCACTCATGTGATGGTTTTTTGGTTTTATCATCTTTATCTTCTTTCTTGGGTGGTTTTTCTGTTATGAAGAAGGCTGTATTGAAAACCTTTCTCTCCCATCTACTGCTCTGGCCAAACAATAATCTACACCTCTCCATGTAAGATATGTAGTGGTGGATGCAATGAGTTGTTGGGATCTGTGGTTTGGTGGTTAATGGTTTTTAGGCACTTCCTGATTCATCTTTCTGCCTCATCGATGATGCGTGCTTGGATCCCATAGCCGCTCCTTCCCTAATCTGATTACTTGATCCTCTAGGACTCTCCAATGCGGATCAAGTGCTGTGGTATGAAGAGATTTTGGGTGTGTGGTATGGAGGATGGTGGCGCTCCAAGAGAGAGCCTTTTGATGATGGTTTAGATAAGTTGACACCATCTTTATCACAATGTTGTTTCAGATCGTAGGTTTTTTTGAGTTTCTTCATCTCCCATCAGTGAAGGTCTGTAGGATTTTTTTTGTACAATGACAATTCTGGATGATTATAGTTTGAAATTTTGTCGAATTGTGTTGGTTTTTGGGTGTCATTTCATGCTGTGGTGGTAGATGTGGACGTTATTCTATGGTGGAATGATGATTTTAGTGGGATTTGATGATGTTTATTCTCCATTAATGGTGGTTTGATGATGTGGTGTGACATCAGCCAGTTGTCATCGACGACTAGAGACAATGAATGTGAGATTTGTATGGGGGTGCCACTCAAGGTGGATCTCTCTTCTATATCACATGGATCAAGGTGTTTAGGTGGTGATGGGTCCATAAATTAGGGTTTTGAATTTAAAATTTAGATTGTTGGATGTCTCATTATTTTCTAATTTTTTATTTGGGTGGTTTTTTTTATATTTCGTGGTATGTGAGGTTACCACATATCCACATAGTGGATATGAAAATAATAAAAAAATGGATTTGGAGGAGGGTTTTTTGGTTTGTTAGGTTATTTTTCAATTTTTATGGATTTTATGCTTTTTTAAATTTTTTAATGTTTTTATGTTTTATAAGTGGTTTTAATGTTTTTTATGGTTTATTGATTTTTTATTGGTTTTAGTATTTATTTAGGTTATTAGGGGTTTTTCTGGTTTTACGCGGGGGGGGGGGGGGGTAGTGTTTTTATGGGTCCCTACATTTTAAGGTATTTTTAGAGATTTTTTAAATATTTTTATTGTTATTAGGGGGTTTATGGTTTGTAGGTATATTGACCGGTTTAGGGTTTTTTTTGTTTTAGGGCCTTTTTTGGTTTTTCTATTTTTGTGTTTTTAGGGATTTTATGGTTTTCTTTAGTTTTTTAACATTTTTAGGGGTATCAAATTATTTTAGAATTTTTAGTGGGTTTTTGAGATCGATATGGGGTTTTAGAGGTTTTTAGGGATTTTTTTGGATTTTTTGGGGTTTTTTGGTTTTTTGGTTTTTAGGGGTTTGGATGTCTTTAGTGATTTTTTTGGGTTTGGTGTGTTTTATGGTTTTTATGTCCCTTTTTATTTTTTATTGGTTTTAGTTTATTAATGTTTTTAGGTTTTTTAATGTGTTTAAGAATGTTAGGGGTTTCTTGGGTTTTAATATTTTTAATTATTTTTTAGCGGTTTTATAGTTTCTTATGATTTTTAGGGGTTTTATGGTTTTTTTAGGGGGTTGGGGTGTTAGGATTTGTTACCATTTTAGGGATTTTAATATTTTTATGGTTTTTATGGGGATTTATTTTTTAATAGGGTTTTTAGGATTTTTTGGGAATGTTTTGATTTTTCAGGGTTTTTTTGGGGTTTTCTACGTATTTAGGGTCTTTTAGGAATTTAATATTATTTTTGAGTTTTATAGGTGTTTAATGGATTTGTATAGTTTTTTTGAAACATTAGGGGATTAAAGGGGTTTTTGAGTTTTTAGTGGTTTTTTTGTTTTTATGGGTTTTAGGGATTTTGAGGTATTTATGGGGTTTTATGTTTTTATGGTGATTTTCAAGGATGTTAGGGTTTTTATTCATTCAAATATTTTTAGGGGTTTAAGGATTTTTATGGTTTTATGGGTTTTATAATTTTTATGGATTCAGATGGGGTTTTAGATTTTTTGAGGGGTTTTAAGGTTTTTATGGTCTTCTGTGATCTTAGGGGGGTTTTTTGAGTTTTTTGCGCTTTTAAGGTTTTTATAATTATTTAATGATTATAGGGTTTTTATGAGTTTTTAGAGGGATTTATTCTTTTTATGGGTTTTCTTGGGTTTTTTGGATTTTATACATTTATATGGGTTTTAAAGCATTTTCAGTGTTTTCAGGGTTTTATGTTTTTAGGGATTTGTAAGGAATATTTTTTTAATTTTATTATTTTACAGTTTTTAGGGATTTTGAGGGGTTTCCAAGGGTTTTATATAATTTCTATGTCCTTTTGGGGATTCATTTTTTTTGGGGGTTTATAAATTTTTAACAGTTTTAATGTTTTTAGGGGTTTTATGTGGTTTTATTGTCTTTAGTGGGTTTTTTTGGCTTTTATGGATTTTTAGGGTTTTTAATTTTTTCAGTGTTGTTTATGGTTTTTAAAGATTTTCCAATATTTTTTGGTTTTCTTCATTTTTTCGGATTGTTACGGTTATTTGAAGATTTTTATAGTTTTTAGGGTTTTTTGGGTTTTTATAGATTTTGAGGGTTTTTATGGGTTTTAGGGGTTTTAGGGACTTTTAGGGATTTTATATTTTTTGAGGTTTATAAGGTATTTTATTATATCTTTATGGTTTTTATGTTTTTTTAAGTGTTTTAATGATTTTTGGGGCTTTCAAGGCTTTTATATTTTTTGAGGTTTATAAGGTATTTTTTTTATATCTTTATGGTTTTTATGTTTTTTTGAGTGTTTTATGATTTCCGGGTTTTAGGAGGTTTTATGATTTTTGGTGTTTTTGCTTCTTTTTTTGGATTTTGATGGTTTTTAAGGATTTTGGGGTCTTAATGGATTCCAGTGGATTTTCATGGGTTTTTACATATTTTGGTATTTTTAGGGATCTTTTGGATTTTTATGGGTTTTAGGGTTTTTGGGTTATTTTGGATTTTGAAGGGTTTTAGGGGTTTTCAATGTTTTTTTGGTTTCTAGGATTTTATAGGGGTTTTAGGGTCTTTTAGGTTTTTAGAGGATTTTAGGGGTTTTATGTATTTAAATTTTTTTCATGTTTTTTGAAGTTTTAGATTTTTTTTGTTTTATTTTTTTTATAGGGATTTAGGGTCTTTTAAGGTTTAATGTGGTTATATGGTTTTTATGGGGTTTTAGTGTTTTTTTCCCTTTTAAGGAATTTTTTTCAGAATTTTTTTGGATTTTTATGATTTTTAGGATTTTTAAGGATTTTTAGATATTTTATGGGTTTTTAGGGTTTTATAGGGGTTTTAATACCTTTTTAATGGGATTTAAGTTATTTATGGATTTTTTTTGATTTTTTGAGTTTTCATGTGTTTAAAGGTTTCATAGAGTTTTTTAACATTTCTAGTGGTTTTGAAAGTTTTTAGTATTTTAGTGATTTTTTTGGATTTTTATGGTTTTTATGATTTTTAGGGTTTCTTATTGTTTTCAGGTGTGTTTAATGTTTTTATGGGTTATTATTTTTTTAGTTATTTTAGGTGTTTCTTAGGTTTTTATGGATTTCTGTTTTTTAGTGTTTTATTGATTTTGAGAGTTTAAGGGATTTATTGGTTTTTAGTGTCTTTTGGATCTTTTGGGTTTTAAGGGTTTCATGATTTTTTAGATTTTTAACATATTTTGGGTTATAAGGGTTTATAGATTTTTTGGGTTTTAGTATTTTATGGGTTTTTAGGGTTTCTTATGGTTTTATAGTTTTCCGGTGTTTTTCATAGTTTTTAGTTCTTTTTGTTTTTAGGGAATATTAGGGATTTTTTTTTATTTTTTATGTTTTTAGTGGTTTTATGGTTTTTAAGGATTTTGAGGGGTTTATGTTTTTTCATGGGTTTTAGGGGTTATCATGATTTCTATGTTCCATTTTAGCTATTTTAATTGACTTTTTAGTTTTTTAAATGTTTTTGATAGTATTTTATCTTTTTAGTTGGTTTTAGAGTTTTTTGTGTTATTAGTGGTCTTTATGGTTTTTATGGGTTTTAAATATTTTTAGGATTTTTAGTGGGTTTTATTATTTTAAAGAATTATTTAGGGTTTTAGGGGTTTTTTCGGTTTTTCTAGTTTTTTATGGATTTTTTTAGGATTTTTATGGGTTTTTCATTTTTACAGATTTTTTGGGTTTTAGGGGATTTTTGGTTTTAGGGGTTTTTTGAGTTTTTAATGTTTTTATTGTTTTTATAATTTTTATGGGTTTTAAAGGGGTTAGGTGTTTTTAGTGGGTTTTAGGGTTTTCATGTGTTTTTAGGGTTTTTTACAATTAGGCGTTTTATGGTTTTTATGCGGTTTTTCATAGTTTTAGGGATTTTCATGTTTTTAGGGATTTATATGAATTATATAGGTTTTATGATTCTTAAGGGTTTTAAGAAATTTTGTTATTTTGAGCGATTTAAGGAATTTTTTCAGGTGTTTTGGAATTTTAGCGGTTTTCAGCGTACTTTGGGTCCTTTTGGGTTTCTAGATTTTATTTTTATTTTTTTGGGTTTTCTATTTATCGTTGTGTTTTTTAACATTTTTAGGGCGTTTTAATGTTTTTATAGTTTTTTTTTTGTTTTGGTTTTTATGGGTTTTATAGTATTTAGGGATTTTTATGGTTTTTATGGGTTTTTTCAATGTTTTTTTGGTTTATTACATTTTAAGGTATTTTTAGGAAATTATAAATTAATTTAGGGTGTTTAGGGATTTTGAGAAGATTTAGGGGGTGTCTTGGATTTTTAGGGATTTAGGGTTTTTAGGGCCATTTTGGGTTTTTACGTTTATTTTTGTTTTTATGGGTTTTTTAATGTTTTGAACATTTTAAGGGGTTTAACATTTGTTGTTGGATTTTTGGTTATTATGGGTATCTTTTTGGTTTTTATGGTTTTTTGGGGTTTTCTGAATTTTAGGGGTTTGATAGTGTCTTTATGGTTTTTTTACAGTGTTTAAGGATTTTTGGAAATTTCTAGGAATATTAATTTTTTTGGCGTTTTTGGGAATTTGAAGGGTTTTAGGACTTTTTGGGGTTTTTGTAATTTTAATGTTTTTTCATTATTTCAAATGTCATTTTGGGTTTTTTTGGTTTTTTATTTTCCAATAGATTTTAAGATTTGTTAAATTTTTTAATGTTTTGGGGGGTTAATTATTTTCATAATTTTCAGTGTACTTTTTGTGTTTTATGGGTTATTAGGGTTATTAATGTGTTGAGGGGTTTTTATGGGTTTAAGGGGGTTTTCTTGGTTTTTAGGGTTGTTTATTTTTTAGGGATTTTTAGGGATTTTTAGGATTTTTATGGGTATAGGGTTTTAAGGGGTTTGGGGGCTTTTTATGGGTATTAGGGGTTTTTAGGTTTTTTTGGATTTGTTTGGGGTTTTAGTTTCTTAAGGGTCTTTTGAGATTTTCTTTATTTTTTTAGTATTTTTTGGGTTTTAAGGTATTTTTTTTTTACTTTTTTAACATTAAATTGGGTTTTAAGGGTTTTTAGAGTATTTAGTGTGGTCTTTGGGTTTTTGATGGAGTTTTAGGTTTTTTAATGTTTTTAGTGGTTTGATGGTTTTCAGGGGTTTTCCTGTATTTTAAGGATTTTATCTTTTCATGATTTATGAGGTTTTTTTTGGATGTTTATGTTTTTAGAGGTTTTAGGGTTTTTAGGGGTTTAGAATTTTTATGTTCTTTATGCTGTTTTAGGGGTTTTTGAGTTCTTATGATTTTTATAGTTTTTTTAATGTTTGGAGGGGTTTTAAGGGTTTTTATATTTTTAGTTGTTTTAGGGTTTTATGTGTTTTAGGGGTTATTGTTGTTTTTTTGTGTTTTTACAGTTTTAAGTGGGTTTTATGAGTTTTTAGGGTTTTTTTACATCTTCCTTGATTTTTAGGTAATTGTATCGTTTTTTTTTTGTTTTTTGGGTGTTTTGGGATTTTATTAATTTTGAGGGGTTTTAGGGATTTTCCGGGTTTTTAGCATTTTTAAGGTGATTAGGTTATTTTGGGTCTTATTGGGTTCATAGGGTTTTACAAGTTTTATCAGTTTTTTAGTTTGTTTAGAATTTGTTTAAATTTTTAGGGGTTTAAGGGATTTCTATGTATTTAGTGGGTTTTATGGAGATATAGGTTTTTAATATTTTTAATGGTTTTTAGGGGTTTTAAGGTTATATAGGGTTTTCAAGGGTTTAAGGATTTGTATGTGTTTATGCGTTTTGGTGATTTTTATGTTTTTTATCGCTATGAGGGGTTTTAGGAAATTTGGTGGTGTTTATGGGTTTTTATTTTTTATGACTATTTTTAGGGGTTTTTATAGTTTTTAGGATCTTTTTTGTTTTTAGGGGTTTTTTGGATTTTTATAGGGGTTTAAAGGTTTGCAGTGTTTTTAAGTTTTTAGTTGTTTTTTGTGTTTTAGAGTTTTTATTTTTAGGGGGTTTTCATGTTTTTAGGGGTTTTTAGGTTTTTAAGGGATTCTATAGTTTTAGGGATTTTAGAGATTTTTATGATTTTGATGGTATTTTGAAATTTTAGGGTTTTGATACATTTTGAGGGTTTTTATGGGTTTACATGGTTTTTAGCGTTTTTAGGGGTTTTCATGTTTTTTGGGGGGTTTTGTGTGTTTTATTGATTTTTAGAGTTTATATAATTTAATATTTTTTAGGGGATTTATGGGTTTTTTGGTTTTTAAAGATTTTAGGGGGATTTTAGATTTTTAGGGGTCTGATGGTTTCGTGTGTATTTCATGGTATTAAGGGTTTGTTAAATTTAAAATGATTTTTAGATAATTTTTAGGTTTTTATGGGTTTTTTGGGTATTTAGGGATTTTGGGGGTATTTATGGTTTTCATTATTTTTACTATTTTGAGGGGTTCTCAGGGGTTTTGGTTCTTTTTGGTTCTTAGATGGTTTTTTAGTTTTTTAGGTTTTTAGTTTTTTTGAGTTTTTGAACATTTTTAGTGTTATTAAGGGGTTTTTGAGTTTTTAGTTGGTTTTAAGGGTCTCTATGTTTTTATGGTTTTAGGGGATTTATCTATTTTAAATGTTTTAAAGGCACTTTACATTTTCTGGTATTTTTAGAGATTTTTTAACATATCATTATCTTTTTAGGGTTTTTAGGGGTTTTCATGGGTTTTAGGGTCATTTAGGGTTTTATGGTGGGGTTTTTATGGTTTTTTGCGATTTTAACATTTTTAGGAGTTTTAAGGGTTTTTAGAGTTTTATTGGTTTTTTAGGGGTTTTAGTGGGTTTTAGCGTTTTTATAAATTTTATGTTTTTTTTACTTTTTTAGGTTGTTTTCATGGTTTTCTAGTGTTATTTACATTTTCAGGTTTTTTTGGGTATTTTATCTGATATTAATTTTTTTTATCATTTTTTATGGTTATAAAGGATTTTAAGGGTTTTTAAACATTTTCACAGTTTTATGGTTCTTATATTTCTTCAGGGTTTTAGAGTCTATTTGTGCATTAAGAGGTGTTTTTATTTTTAAATGGTTTTATGGATTTTTTTTTGTTTTCTATGATTTTAGGGGATTAAGGGTTTCTATAGTTTTTAGTGGTTTTGGGGTATAAATGGTTTTTATGGTTTTTATGATTTTATGAATTTTTATAATTTTCTGGGGGTTTAATGCCCTTTTTTACTTATTTTTTTATGCATGTTTAGGTTTTTTAATTATTTTTATGAATTTTAGGGGTTTTAGGGAGTTTTAGAGGTTTTGCGGTGTTTTATTTTTAGGGTTTTTTTGAGTTTTACGATATTTTTGGGGTTTTAGGGTTTCTCAGTTATATAGGGTCATTAACGATTTTTATAGTTTCTAATGTTTTTAGAGGGTTAAATGGGTTAAATTGTTTTTGTAGGCTTTTATGGATTTATGGAATTTAATATATTATTTTGGTTTTTATGGGTTTTAATGGTTTTTATGATTTTTTTAGGGTTATAATTTTTTTATGTTTTCAAGAAGGTTTTCGTTTTTTTAATTATTTTTATGGTTTTTAGGGTTTTAGGAATTTTGAGGGTTTTTGGGTTTTTCAGGATTTGTTTTCGGTTTTTTGGGTTTTTTAATGTTTTTATTGTTTTTAGGGTTTTTTATTTTTTAGGTGTTTTAATTTTTTTTATATTATTTAGAATTTTTAAGTGTTTTGAAAGTTTTTATAGTTTTTAATGGTTTTTTGGAATTTTATAGGTATTTATGGGTTTTTATGTTTTTTGGTCATTTTATGGTTTTCAAAATTTTTTAAGGGTTTTTAATATTTTTTTTGGTTTTTAGGGATATTTAGGGATTTTCAGTATTTTTAATGGTTTTAGGGATTTTTTGAATTTTTAAGGATTTTGAGCATTTTTAGAAGATTTTTTGGTTTCTATGGATTTTTGGGTTTTTTAGGGGTTTTAGGGACTTTTTTAGGTTGTCGGGCATTTATAAAGTTTTTAGTGTTTCAAAGAGTTTTAATGTTTTTTAACGTTTTATGTGTTTAAAGGTTTTTATAATTTTTAATGTGTTTTTAAGGGGTTTTTGGGTATATTATGGTTTTAGGGGTTTCGTGGGTTTTAGTGTCTTTCGGGTTTTTTCTTCAATTACAATTTTTTTTGGATTTTTAAAATTTTAATAGTTTAATTTTTTCTGGGTTTTTATGGATTTGGAGGGTTTTTTTTGTTTCTTCATGCGTTTTAGGGTTTTTAGGGTCATTAATGTTTATATGTTATTTTGGGTTTTATGGGTTTATAGTTTTTATGAGGTTTAACGTTTCTTTAGAGTTCTATAACATTTTTAGTGGTTTTAATGGTTGTTAGAGTTTTTATTTATTTATAGTGTTTTTAGTATTTTATGGGTTTTAGGTATTTTTATGATATTAAGGGTATTTAGTATTTTTTTTCCTTTTTTGGTATTCTTTTTTATTTTCTTAGTATTTTTTGGGTTTTTAGGATTTTTATGGTTTTTAGGGATTTTGAGGGGATTTCAATATTTTTTAGGGTTTTTTAAGGTTTTCAGGTTTTTTGTGTCCCTTGGGTTTTTAAGTAATTTTTTTGTAGGGTATCAAATGTTTTTTATATTTTTTTTAAAGATTTATGTTATTTAGGGGTTTTATTGTTTATACTGGGTTTATAGGGTTTTAAGGGTTTTAGGGTTTTTTTATAGTTTTTAGTGGTTTTCCATGTTTTTCATTATTTTTTACATTTTTAAGAATTCGTGGGATTTTTTAGGATTTTTATAGTTTTTGGTTTTTTAGGGATTTTATTGATTTTGTGGGTTTTAGTGGTTTTTATTTTTTCGGGAGTTTTAAGGTTTTATGGTTTTTTTGGGATTGTTAGTTTTTTTTTAGTTTTTTAGGGTTTTATGGTTTTTAGATTTTTCTAAACATTTTTTTAGGGATCATGGGATTTTAGAGTTTTTAGTTGGTTTCAGGGATTATTTGGGGTTTTATGTTTTTTTTTGTGTTTTATGGATTTCAGTTTTTTTTTGGTTTTTAGAGGTTTTTACATTTTTATGTATTTTAGGACTTTTTCAAATGTTTAGGAATTTTAGTTTTTTTAAGGATTTTAAGGAGTTTTAAGATTTTAAATTTTTTAAGGGTCTTAATGGGTTTTAAAGTTAATTGTAGTTTTATTAGGTTATTTGTGGTTTTTTATTTTTCAAAGGTTTTAATTTTTTTAGTGGTTTTTAACTTTTTTTGTTTTTTAAGGGGTTTAAGATTTATTGGGATTTTGGGCTTTTATGGGTTTTAAAATTTTTTTAGGGGGTTTTTTGGTATTCAGTGTATTTTATGGTTTTTAGGGTTTTCTACATTTCTGAGGATTTTTATTTCTTTTTAGGTATTTTTAATGTTTTTAATGTTTTTAGGGTTTCTAGGGGTTTTTAAGGTTTTTAGGGGTTTTTTGGATTTCATGTGTTTTTTGGTGTTTTTTGGGTTTTATTGGTTTTTGGAAATTTTTATGGTTTTTAAGGATTTTTGGAGTTTTTTAAAAAATTTAGGGGCACCATGTGTTTTTATAGATTTTTTGGGTTTTTACGGTTTTATGAGTTTTAGGATTTTTGATGTCTTTTGGTGGGTTTTATATTTTTCAAGGGTTTTTTAAGGTTTTGGGGTTTTTTACATTTTAAGGGATTTTAGTGGTTTTTAGTATTTTTATGGTTTTTATGGTATTTTAGGTTTTCTTAGGATTTTGAGGGGTTTTAGGGGATTTAGGGTTTTCAAGTTTTTTAGTGTTTTTAGGGGTTTTATGAATTTTTTGATTTCATTGAGTTTTTTTGTGTTTTTTAGGATTTAGGTTTTTAATGATTTAAACAATATTTTGGTTTAAAGGATAATTAGTGTTTTTAATGGTTTTAGGGTTATTATTAGTTTTTTGGTTTTGTTAAGGTTTTTAGGGGTTTCTGGTTCTCAAGGTTTTTAATAATGTTTCTATTTTGGGGGATTTTTAGAGATTTATTATGATTTCAGTGGTATTAAGGTATTTTATAGGTTTTTTTAATTTTAGCAGTATTAGGGTTTTTATGTATTTATTGAGTATTTACGTGTTATCAGGGTTTTTAGGGACTTTTGGGGGTTTTTGGGTATTTTTTGAGTTTTTTATTTTTTAATATTTTTTAAAAATTTTAATGTTTTAGGAGTTTTAAGGTTTTTTAGAATTTGTAGTTGGTTTTTAGTGAATTCATGGGGTTTTTCTATTTTTCATTGGTTTTTTAGAATTTTTAAGGTTTTTGTATTTTCAAGGATTATTAGGTATTCTTTTATTTTTTAGGGTTTTATGATTTTTAAAGATTTTAAGAGTTTTTATGTATTTTTAGGGTTTTTGGAATTTTTGGGAGTTTTAGGGTCTTTTTATTTTTTATTGGGTTTTTGTAGTTGTTAAGGTTTTTAAAGTTTTTAATGGTTTTATGGTTTTTATGAATTTTAATAGTTTTATAATGAATTTATGGGTTTTATTACTTTATAGGGGGTTTAGGGTTTTAAGATTTTTAATATTATTTGGGATTTTTTTGGGATTTTTGTATTATATTTTTTAATGGTTATTTAACACAAAGATGTGTTATGCGTGTTTAGGTTGATTGTAAAGGGTTAGTTGGTGTGAAATTGATTATATCAACTGTAATAACTTTGAATGATCTCTAAAGGGTCTATTCGTAGAGCCAGAAATAGCCAACAACTCACATATACAAAATTCATGGACATTCTTTCCTATAGAAGGAGTTCATTGGATGATTTGGACAATGAAACTTGTGAACACACATTGGATGAAGAGGGTTGGAACTCAATATTATCACACCATTTGGGGCGGGGATTTCCTATTACGGTGCTCTATTGTAGATTTATGTCATGTTCATATGTTTGGGAATCCTTGGTTCATTCCCAACCATGTGTCCACAAATTATCCTTAGGAAATGACTGACCATAACAAAGCATTGATTCAGAATCATCTGTATGTATCAGAGGTTCTCCATCAATGGGGAAATTTTTATGTATCATAGGTTCCCTGTCGATGTTACCCATTTATGGATAGATTGGGGATTATTTGATCATTAACTAAGACAACAATATTTTAAGCTACATGGGATAGCTCCAGGGAGTTTATCATCTTCTAGGGGGACAAGATCTTAGGTGATGTTGGGATTGAACCCATAGAATGGGCTTTCTATGTATACTCATTAGCCAAATAAGAAAAGACATAATTTAGTGTTGCTTAAATGAACACATCACCTTTTAAGGTCATGTGAAAAGGACATGTCCATGAAGTTTAATGTTATATGATAAGAACATCCAAGTGAAAGGTATCCATGTCTGGAATGGTGTGATTATTACACTGAGGCGGCCTTAGATCCTCAAAAGATATGTAGTCCCCTGGGAGAATATGAACCTACTAAGGATATGTCTCAGAGAACATTAGTGTGGATTTGAGTGTCGCGTTTGGATATCTATGATGATACCTACATTTCCCAAATTTTTTGGGAATAAAATCCCTCGTAGTTAATTTTTAAAGGTACTTACACTTTATAGGAGGCCCATTAAAGGGGGTACGATTGGTGATTATTCTTAGAAGATGCCCACTTGAAAGAACTTGATTGGGCCTTATACTAAATAGTTGGCCCATTTATATTGTAGTTGTGGCTTACATCTATGAAGAAGTCCCATTTGACTTGTTTTTGGGATCGCGATGATGTCATGATCACCACCCACCTTTATGCCCACATGAGTCATTCCTAGTGTGAGAAACAAGAGGAGGTAGTGGATCTGAAGATTACACATCCCACCCCATCTTCTGATGGATGATTCTACATGCCAATGGGAGAGATAGATGGGACCTTGGTTATTTCCATTTCCTCTCTTGTTTTGATATCCTAGATAGCCATTTTTGGTGACCTATCTGGATATATTTTGGGTCTTAGGGAAGAGGGGAAAGAGAAAAACATCCCGTAAGAAATGATAGGGGCTTACCCCATGAGGAGTGCCTCTTTGGTTGGGGATTACTCCTAGGAGGATGCCCATTTGAGTTCTTGGAAGTAATCTCATAACCATTTCATGATACATATTTTGATTAATACAGAAGGAATATCATGTTTGTCACATAGATATACTACAATTTAATGTCATGTAGCATATATGATGGAACTATAGTTTAATGTAATTTTTCAGGGACTATGTCCATACAGTTTCATGTTATGTGGTCAGGATGAGTTCCATATATATTAACATCATGTGGCTAGAAAAATTTGGTCTTGCAGTTTAAGCTCATTTGGAGAGGACCACCTGTTATATTAATGATGACAAACTAGAGGATAATCAGGTTTGTACGCTTTGACATACCTTGAAAGAAAGGGAAAAGGAATGTGTAAACCATGAATTTGTGGATTATCGGACCTAGAAGAAATGATACGAAGCATTAAATCCATTGGGGAATATAGAGGTAGGAAACCCTTCTCCTGGAGATGAATTTTTTTCTAGATGAAAAGCATTTTGTGGCGAACATATGTAGAACCAACTAGGGAATATTGTTCATAGTCAAGAAAAGATGTCTTCAGGATAGTAACTTTACATTTTTTTGGCCGGAGAGGTTTTTGAATATCTAAAATAGCCCGGGATATAGATTTTGAGGAATGAAACAGATGTATTTGGACATGTAATAAATATTTAGACCATGATTTTCCATTGAGTTCTAGATGAACCTATCATAGGAGGTAGGTGAGGGGTTTTATAATTCTCATGGGTAGTTGATTGACTCATAGTATTGATGGGAAGAATGATAGGGTGGAATTAGTGTGTAATAGTAAATTTCATTGAGGGTTTTTAGGTGTTTCTAGGTATTTATGGTTTTTTTGTTTTTAAAGATTTGGGTATTTTAGTAATTTTATGGTTTTTTGGGATTATATATATATTTAGGGGTTTTCTATGTTTCATATGGTCATTTAGGTATTTAGGTTTTTTTGAGTTTTTTATGGTTTTCAATATATTTTAGAGTTTTTAATATTTTTTAGGGTTAAATGGTTTTTATAATTTTTAGTAATTATTTAGGGTTCTTGGGTTTAATGAATTTCTAAGGTATTTAGGGGGTTTTATGGTTTTAGAAATTATTTAGAGTTTTCATGGTTCGATATGTTTTTAGATATTTTTTGAAAAATTTTAGGATTTTTTATGGTTTTAAGGATTTTTTATGGTTTTTAGGATGTTGAGAGTATTTTTTTATTTTCAAGGATATTATGGTTTTAGAGGTATTATGGTTTATTTATTTTTATGGTTTTTTGGAGTTTTTTATGTTTGTTATATTTTATAATGTTTTTAATGTTTTTATGGGTTTAATAGTTTTTATGGTCTTTTGTGGGATTAAGAGTTTTTATGGGGTTTTAGGGGTTTTTATGGTTTTTGAGGTTTATTGGGGGGTTTAAAGGGTTTTTATGTATTCATGGATTTTAGGATTTTTTTGGATTTTTATGGTTTTTATTGTTTTTTGAAATTTTGAATGGTTTTATGGTTTTTAGGGTTTTAGTGTTTTTAGGCTTTTTAGGGGTTTTTTGGGTATTAATGTATTTTTAGGGTTTTGAAGTGTTTTAAAGGGTTTTTTATATTTTTTTAATATTATGAGGATTTATAAAGGGGTGTTTAGTGTTTTAATTTGGTTTTAGTGGGTTTATGTGTTTTTAGTTTTTTTACGGATTTATGGGTTTTATGGTTTCTAGGGATTTCTAAGGGTTTTTATGGATTTTTACATTTTCAAGGATTTTTAGTGATTTTTTATGATTTTTTTTATTTTAGGATTCTTTATCATTTTTATGGATTTTAAGGGGGGGGGGTTGGGTTATTATGGATTTTAGGGTTTCTTGGTTTTTTGGGTCTTTTTTTATTAGTTGTTAAGGGGTTTTAATGTAATTCATATATTTTAATGTTTTTTATGCTTTTAATAGTTTTTAGAGATTTTAGGAATATTTGGGTTATTTGGGGGTGTTTAGGGTTTTTATGGGTTTAGCTGTTTTTATGGATTTTAGGGGTTGTTTCAGGTTTTTAGGGGATTTTATATCTTTATATATTTTTTCGGTTTTAATAATTGTTATGGTTTTTATAGATTTTTAGGGGTTTTATTAGCTTTTTTGGATTTTTTGGGGTTTTATGTTTTTTCAATGTTTTTTTGTTATTTTTGGATTTTAGGGTTTTTTTAGTTTTAGGGTTTTTACTATTTTTTATCAATTTTTGGTTATGAGATTTTTTTATTGGGTTTTAGGGTTTTTTGGGTTTTTTGGGGTTTTTATAGTTTTCATTGGTTTTTTGGATTTTTTACATTTTCAGAGATTTGTAAGGATTTTGTAATATTTTATTTTTTTTATTAGTGGTTTTTATGAATTCTGATGGGTTTAGGGTTTTATATGTTGTTAGGTTATTTTTCATTTTATAGTTATTTGAGTTTTTTTAGGTTTAATTTTTCATAGTATTTTTTAAATTTTATGGTTTTTAAGGGTTTATTGACTTTTTTGTGGATTTATAGGGTTTTTTTGGGGTTTTCAGGTTTTTAAAATTTTTTAGGGTTTTTATGTTTTCAATGGGTATTCAAGTATTTTAGTGTTATTTAGGTTTTCATAGATGTTTAAGGATTTTTATATTTAATAATGTTTAAAGTGTTTCTTATTTGTTTAGTTTTTAAGGGTTTTAGGGTTTTTAGTTTTTTCATGATTTATAGTGGTTTTCAGGGATTTATGGGGTTTTTGGGTTTTTAGGGTTTTTTTGAGTTTTTTAGGGTTTTTATTTTTTTTAATGATTATGGGTGTTAATAATTTTGCAATTTTTTATTGAGATTTTTGGGATTTTAGGGTTTTTATCGTATTTTTATGTTTTTTAGTGTTTTTATGGATTATTAGCTATTTTTAGCATTTTTACGATTTTTAGTGGTTTTAGGGGTTTCCCGGGTTTTAGCATCTTTTTCAATTTTATGGGTTTTTCTATAACATAGGTTTTTTTATATAGTTAATTAATGCTTTATGGATTTAAATGGTTTTTATACATTTTAGTGTTTTTTTGGGGTTTTTATGTTTTTATGGGTTCTTATGGTTTTAAGTGGTTTTTTCATGGTTTTATAATTTTTTTTGTTTTTATTGACTTTTAGGGATTTTTTTGTGTTTTGATGTTTTAATAGTTTTTTTACATTTTTTACTGATTTTGAGTGATTTTATGGATTTTTAGTGTTTTAGGGGTTCTATGCATTTTTTAGGGTTTATTGTAGTTTTTAGGGTTGTTTTGAGGTTTTGAGAGTTTTTTGAGTTTTCATGGGTTTTTAGCCTCTTTTAAGGATTCTTATAGGTATTTATGGTTTTAGAGGTTTTCATTGTTTTTAGTGTTTTTTAGGTTTTCAAGGAATTTATGGGTTTCTATTAATTTTATGGTTTTAAGGGGTTTTAGGGATTTTTAGGGTTTTTAGAGTTTTAAGGACTCCAACAATTTTACGGGTTATCATTTTTTAGGGTTATTAATGGTTTTTAGTGTTTTTGTGTCTTTTTGGGTTTTTTTGATTTTTTAGTTTTTAAAGGTTTTTTAGAGTGTTTAACGTTTTTAGGATCTTTTAGGGGTTTATATGGGTTTTATTTATTTTATATTGATTTGGGACTTTGGGTTTTTATTGGGTTTTTGGGGGGTTTTAGTGGTTTCATGGGTTTCAAGTGTTTTTAGGCTTTTTAGTATTTTTTATTTTTTCATGAATATATAGGTATATTTTTTTGAATTTTTGTTATTGAGTATTTTTTTTGGGTTTTATGGATTTTGAGGGTTTTTATGTTTTTTTCTTCAATTTTATTGTTTTTAACGATTTTTAGGGTTTATTTAATATTTTTAGGTTTTTAAGGGTTCTTAGTGTTTTTATAAGTTTTTAGGGGTTTTTATGATTTTAGGGATGTTTTCGGTTTTTTGGAGTTTTTTATGGTTTTTTTATATTATTTCATTTCCCAAGATTTTCAGATATTTTTAAGGCCTTTTATGGTTTTTAGTGTTTTTTAGGATTTTTAAAGATTTTATGTGTTTTTAGAGTTTTTATAGGTTTTTAGTGTTTTTAGGGGTTTTCATTACTTTTTTGGGTTTTATGGATTTTTAAGGGGTTTTGAGATCTTTATATAGTTTAATTTTTTTAGTGTTTTTTATTTGTTTCAGTGTATAAACTGTTTTTTGATATTTTTATTGTTTTCTAGGGTTTATATTAATTATTAGAATTTTTATAGGGTTTAGGGGTTTTACAGTTTTGGGGTTTTTAGGGATTCATTATTTTCATGGATTTTTATGTATTTTATATGATTTGAATAGTTTTTAGTATTTTTATGGTTTTATGGATTATGTGGGTTTTTAGAGTTTTCAGTGGGTTTAAAGATTTTATGGATTTTTTAGGTTTTGAAATTTTTTTAGGGGTTTTCATGGTTTTCAGGGTTTTTTTATGGATTTTAGGGTTTTTATGTTTTCAGTGATTTTTAGTTATTTTTAAGGATTTTTAGTATTTTTTGAGTTTTTTGGGATTTTATAGATTTTTAGGGTTTTAGGAGTGTTTATGGTTGTTATAGTTTTTAGGTTTTTTGGGACTTTTGGGATTTTATGGTTTTTTCATTATTTTAATATTTTAGGTTTTTTAACATTTTTTGGGTTTAAAGGGTTTTTGGGGATTTTAGTTGAAATTTATGGGTTTTTAGGTGTTTTAACAATTTCATGGATTTTTAGAGATTTTTTTTTGAATTCCTGTGGTTTTTATGGTTTTTTTGGATTTTGAATGTTTTAATTATTTTTCAAGGGTGTTTATGATAATCATGTTTTTTAGGAAAGGAAGATTCAAGGGTCGGGCTATTCCCGCCCCCCCCCCAGATTTATTAGTAAAGAAAAGGAGACACAGTAGACAGGGGGGAGGGGTCAAACGACCCACACCCAAAAACCCCTTACACCACATGAAAAAAAAAGAAAAATAAAAAGGACACCCAAAATGAGAAAAGAAAGATAAACAAAATCAAAACCAACAGCATCTCCCAGCCAACCCCCAACCAGCATCCAGCACAGGGTCTACTATCCATCTCCACCATCATCATCATAATCTGCACCAGGGGGTCTCCCTCAGCACCATAGCCAGAGGCCGAATCAGTGTCTACTGACTCCCATTCCGAAGAATCATACTGCTTCCAAAAGTTGGTGTAGTATTCCCTTAACTTCACCTGCTCCAAATTCAACTGCTTTTTAGCAGACTGCCCCGCCTTACCAGAGGAGTTCTTCGAAGCCTTGCTGGAAGCCCTCATAGAAACCGTTCCTGGAATAGAGGAGTAGTCCTTCCTTGGCCTCCTTACTTTCAGAGCAGCGGTGAAAAGATCACCATGATTCCCCTGGACATGTATAACAGAGTCCCCCTGGTTGAGAAAGTAAGAGGCGGGAGGTGGTAAACACTCCCTGGACAGGCCCCCAGCAAAATTCTCGTTCCCAGCGAGTATGGCCTTGTCCTTTAAAATCTGGGCCATGTTGGATTTGATCCGAGAGCCATCATCCGAGCCACACTCCAAAAGCATCAAGGATTCCATTCCCTCCCACCAAAGATAAGGCTGCAAAGCCTGGTCTTTCAAAGAAAATGTTTGGAGTTCTCATCCACATTGTCCCTAATCATCCCATCTTTAACAAATTTAACATCATTTACTCCAAAGGAAATGAGCACCTCTGAAGCATCCACTATGATCAGAATAGGTTCTTCTGAAGTGTTCATCAAAAACCTAGTGAGGATACCCCCATTACCCTCAAACTGGGCAGCATTCACACCATTCTCAGTCTTCAGATCGGCCCTCTCCTTATGCTCTCATTCACCGGCATTATCAAAGCTCCCAAAAGTGCTCAAAATCATCTCAGCTTCACTGGAAAAGTGATCCACACTCCCTCACCCCTGCCGAGTAGTAGGCACATTATCCAGCACCTGAAAAGGAGACATTGCGCTCCCAGCATCAGCCACCAGAGGGTTCTGGGACATGCTCCCTCCACCATGCCCAGCAGCATCGGCCTGCACCTTATTCTGTATCTTTTCGGTAGACATCTCGCCCCCCCCACTGTCCAGGGGCCCCTGCACCTCATCCTCAAGCTCCAGCCTAGGAGAGGCCTCCATTCCAAGAGAATTTCCAGCATTCAGAAACTTCATATCACTCTTCAAGCGCTTGCAGATATCATGTACCTTGGGTTTCAGTTGGCACTGGATGGCCATTTTCCCAAGCGCAACCGGAGGACTAGCATGCAGAATCTGTGAGTTCAGTGGTCCAAAACCCAAACTAGGAGCGGATTCCACCTCCTCTACAAGAGTCCTCTCACTCCCAGTTGAAAAAATCGTAGCAACCTCTTTAGCATAGACCTCGACCCGAGCCTGACCCCCTCCATCAACCTGCATCAAAACATCCCCAACCACGATAGCCTCCTGTTACTCAGAAGCAGCATGGCTCGTAGGGTATTCAGCCGCACGAGTATCTGGATCCAAAACTCCTATATTGGGTGAGCCCCCAACCACTATGTTAGCAAATGATGATGGATACACAACATGCGGCCCAAGAACAAAGGGGAAGCTTCCACGTTGGCACACAGATGCAGTGTGGCCTAACTTGCAGCAAGTTGAGCAGAAATTTTTAGGGGTTTTATGGTTTAATGGGGTCTTCAAGTTCTTTTGGGGTTTTTAAAATTTCAGTGATTTTTATGTTTTTTATTTTACTTAATTATTATTAAGTGTTTTAGGGTTTTAGTGTTATTATAGGTTTTTAGGGTTTTTAGGGTCCTTTTTTTGTTGATTTTTTTAATATTTTTTTGATTTTATGGTTTTTTATAATATTTATTATTTTCAGGGGTTTTAATGGTTTTTTTATTTTTTAGTGTGTTCTTAGGCGGTTTTATGGGGTTATATGGTTTTTAGGGGCCTTATGGTTTTCATGGTTTTACGGGTTTTTTTATATTTTAGGGAATTTCAGGTTTTTTAGGAATTTCCGTTTTTTAGTGTTTTTTTAGGGAATTATGATTTTGAAGGTTTTTAGGGTTTCATGTGTTTTTTAGTGTTTTAGTGTTTTTATGGGTTTTAGGGCCTTTTCTGTTTTTAGTGTTTAGTTCTGAGTTTTTTTAAGGTTTTTGGAGTATTTTAACTTTTTAGGATTTAAAGGGTTTTTTGAGTTTTTAGTTGGTTTTTAGGTTTTTATGGTTTTTTAGAGATTTTTATTTGATTTAGGGGTTTTTAAGGTTTTGAAGTGTTTTCTGGGTTTTTTGGTTTATTATGTTTTCAAATAGTTATAGGTATTTTATATTATTTTATGGGTTTTATGGGTTTTTAGGTATTTTTATGGTTTTAGGTGTTTTAGGGTTGTTGTGTTTTTTTTGGTTTTCATGGTTTTTTTATATTTTAATGTTTTTGTGGTTTTTAGTAATTTTTAACATTTTTTGGGCTTTTATGGGGTATTAGAGTTTTAAATTTTTGTAGGGTTTTAAGGGGTTTTTATGGGGTTTTTATGTTTTTAGGTGTTTTAGTGGTTTTCATGGGGTTTTTCAATTTTTAAGATTACATGGGTTTTTTTTATAGTTTTTAGGTATTTTGAGTGTTTTATGGGATTAAATAATATATTTTTAGGTGTTTTTATGGATTTTAGGGTCTTTTGGGTTTCTAGGGTTTTTTTTTGTCTTTTATGGATTTTAATGTTTTTTAAATTTTTTTAAGATTTATACGGGTTTTGAGGCGTTCTAGTAGTGTTTTGGGTTTTTAAATATTTTTAGTGTTTCTTAATATTTTTATGGGTTTTATGTTTTTAGGGGGTTTCCAGATTTTTAGTGTGTTTTTTATTTTTTGGTATATTTACAGTTTTTTAAAAATTTACCTCTTTCAAAGGGTTTTAATGTTTATATGAATTTTGAGGGTCTTAAGGGGTTATTATAGTTTTTAGAGTTTTTAGGGTTTTGGAGTGTTTTTAGGGATTTTTATGGTATTTTTGGTATTTTGGGTTTTTTATGTTTTTAGTGTTTTACATCTTTTTTGAGATTTTTAAATATTTTCGTGGTTTTATGTTTTATAGTGTTTTATTGGCTTTTATATTTTTTTTAGTTTTTTTTTCAATTTTATGATATTTTAGTGTAGTTCTTGTTTTTCATATTTATTTCAATTTTTTTACATTTCTAGGCATTTTAGTGATTTCTAGGATATTTATGTTTTTAGGGGTTTTTGATTATTTTAGGTATTTTGAGGGATTTGGGGTTTATCATCGTTTCTATGGTTTTTATGGATTATTTGGGTTTTTTAGAGTTTTTTGAGTTTTATTATGGATTTAATGTTTTTTATATTTCTGTTAATGTTTTTAGGGGGTTAAAAATAATTTATAGATTTTATTGATTTCATAGGGTTTTTATGGGTTTTTAGTGGGTTTTATGGTTTTTAGTGGATTTAATGGTTTTCAAGGTTTTTCAATATTTTAATAATTTTTTATGTTTTTAGGGATTTTTAGTTCTCTTTTAGAGTTTATATGGTTTTTAGGGTTTTTAGGGGTTTTAGGTTTTTAGGATTTTTTGGGTTTTAGGCTTTTTTTCATGGCTTTTATGGTCTTTTTGGTTTTTTAGGTTTTCTATTTCATAAGGGTTTAATGGTTTTTTATATTTTTTATCATTTTTAGGGGTTTTAAAGGTTTTTATAGTTTTTGGTGGTTTGGGGTTTTTATGGGTTTTTAGTGAATCTATGGTTTTTAAGGGTTTTTTGGTTTTTAGTGGTTTTTTTGGTTTTTTGGTTTTTCGTGGTTTTTTGGGTTTTTAGGTTTTTTTTCATTTTTAGTTACATTTGTCTCTTTTTTATGACTTTTATGGTTTTCAGTGTTTTTATGGATTTTAATGATTTTGAGGGTTATTATGGTTTTTATGTTTTTTTGGGTTTTTAGTGGTTTTCAGGATTTTGAGGGTGGTAGGTTTCTTTTGGTGTTTATGTTTTTTTATTTTTTTATTTTTTTATGGTATTTAGGTTTTTCAAACATTTTTAGTGGTTTAAAAAGATTTTATAGATTTTAGTGGTTTTGTGGTTTTTTATTAGTATTATGGGTTTTGAGGTTTTTAGCAGTTTTTAGGTGTTTTCATGGTTTTTAGGGTATTTTACATTTTTAGTGTTTTTTGGGGGGGTGGGGGGTTATTTTAGGTTTTTAAGTGCTTTTCATGTTTTTTTGGGTATTTAGAATTTTGTTCATTGATTTTATGGTGTTTTGGGTTTTTAGGGGTTTTTAAGCCTTTAGTGTTTTTAATTGTTTTTATAGTTTTTACAATTTTTTTGGGGTTTTAAGGGTTTTTAGCATTTTTAGCATTTTTATTGATTTAATTGGTTTTTCAGGGTTTTAGTGGATTTTTTGGTTTTCAGAGGGTTTTTTTAAATATTTATAGTTTTTATGTTATTTTTTTGATTTTTATGATTTTTAGGGATTTTAGGATTTTATGTTTTTATAGTTTATAGTGTTTTACATGGTCTTTATGTTTTTAGGATTTTTATGGTTCTAGATTATTTTGGGATTTTAGTGTTTCCCTTCAGTTTTGATGTTTAGTATGGTTTTTCAGATTTTTAAATATTTTTAGGCATTCACGAGATTTTATAGTGTTTACTTGTTTTAATTGTTTTATGGATTTTTATGTTTTTACGGGTTTTATGGGTTTTTGGTGTTTTCTGATGTTTTTTTATATTTTCAATAATTTTATGGATTTTTTAGGATTTTATGGTTTTTAAGGATTTTAGTAGTTTTAGGGAATTCAAAGGTTTTAGAGGTTTTCTAGGTTTTTTGGTGGGTTTTGGGTTTGTATTGGTTTTTTGAGCGATTAATGGTTTTTAAAGTTTTTTATACCTTTTAAATTTTTATGGGTGTTAACAGTTTTCATAGATTTTAGGGGTTCATAGGGATTTCATGGCTTTTTGGGGTTTTAAGGTATTCAAGGTTTTTATGGTTTTATGGTTTTAGGGGCTTTTTGTTTTTTAGGGATTTTTAGTTTCATGGATTTAAATCAGTTTTTTATGGTTTTTAGGGTTTCAAGGGTCTTTTGGGATTTTCCTCTTTTTAGGGTTTTAGGGTTTTCGTGGGTTTTAAGGTTTTATGGGGTTTGGGGGTCTATAGTTTTTTGAGTTTTTATGGGTATTATGGTTTTCTGGATTATGTTAACACTTTTAGGGATTTAAATGGGTTTTATTGAATTATGTGGGTTTTTAGGGTTTTATGGGATTTTAAGGTTTTTTTATGGTGTTTAGGGGTTTTTATGTTTTTAATGGGATTTTAGTTTAGTCTATATTTTTAGGAATTTTTGGTGTTTCTTTGGATTTGTTATGGGTTTTAGAGGTGTTTGGGGTTTTAGTGATTTTGAGGATTTTTAGGGGATGGTAAATTGGATTTTTGTGGTGTTTAGTGTTTTGGGGGGTATTTTTAGGTTTTGGTGGTTTTTGAGTTCTTTAAGGGTTTTCTAGATTTTCAGAGTTTATTAATGTTTTATGTGTTTAAAGTGGTTTTATAATTTTTAGTGGGTTTTATGGGGTTTATGTGTTTATGATTTACGAAGTATTTATGGGTTTTAGGGTTTTCAGGGTTTTTAGGTTTTTTTATGTTTTTAGGGATTTTAGGACTTTTTATGAAATTTATTGTTTTTAGTGTTTTAAGTGTTATTATTTATTTTCATGGATTTTAGTGTTCTTCATGGTTTTTAGAGGTTTTGAGGTTTTTTTTAGGTTTTGGATTTTTTGTATTTTAAGGGGTTTTTAGTTTTTTTAGGATTTACATTTTTTAAAAATATTTTATAGTTTTTAGGGGTTTTAATGGTTTTTAGAGCCTTTAGTGATTTTTAGG
The DNA here is from genome assembly GCA_963277665.1 of Viscum album. NCBI lineage: Eukaryota > Viridiplantae > Streptophyta > Magnoliopsida > Santalales > Viscaceae > Viscum > Viscum album. The sequence continues at coordinate 1,009,061,796 of OY728141.1, read as the reverse complement.
TTTTTATGGGTTTTATAATTTTAAATTTTTTTGTAGTTTTATGTTTTATGAGGGTTTTAAGAATTTTTATATATTCAGTGATTTTAGGTATTTTTTTGGTTTTAAGTGATATTGAGTGTTTTTCAGGATTATAAGGGGATTTTTGGTTTATAGTGTTTTTAGGGGTTTTATGTTTTTATTATTATTGTTTTTGGATTTTTTTGGTTTCAATGTTTATTTAATGTTTTTAATGTTTTTAGGGGTTTCTCTGGTTTTTATAATTTTATTGAGTTTTTAGGGTTTTTATGAATTTTTATGTTTATTTATGGTTATTTGGGGGTTTTAGGGTTTATTAGGTTTTTAGGTTTTTTTTTTGAGTTTTTAGGATTTTAATGGGTTTTTTAAGTTTTTAAATAATTTAGGATTTTTTAGAGGTTTTAGAATTTTGTTTTCTATTTTTAGGGGGTTTATTGTTTTTAGGGGAAATAAATGTTTTTATGGGGTTTATGGTTTTCTATTTTTTAGGGTTTTCCTTTTGTTTTCAAGCATTTATAGGGTTTTTGAGGATTTTTATTATTTTATTGTTTTATATGATTTTTAGGGTTTTTAGGGATTTTGAGATTTTTAGAATTTTAAAGGATTTTAGGGTTTTTCAGAGTTTATAGGGTCTTTTGGGGTTTTATAGTTTTTATTTGAGTTTTTAGGGGTTTTATGTTCTTTTAATGTTTTGAATGTTTTTGAGGATTTAAATGTTTTTATTTTTTTGAGTGTTTTTTTGGTTTTTTGTATTTTTGGGGGTTTTATGGTTTTAGGGTTTTTTATTGTCTTCAGGGGTTTATCAAGGTATTTGGGAATTTTTATGAATTTTTAGGTTTTTTGTTATCTTTATATATTTAGGGTTTTATAGATTCTACAAATTTTGAGGGTATTTAATGTTTCCGAGGATTTTTTGGGTTTTAGGATTTTTCCAGGTTATTAGGATGTTTTCTTTTTTCTATGGGTTTGTTTTTTAGGTATTTAGAGTTTTTATAGTTTTTATCATTTTGAGGGGTTTCAGAAACCTCATAGTTTTTAGGGTTTATTTCGTTTTTAGTGGTTTTTATAGTTTTTAGAGGGTTTTAGCGTTTTAGGATTCTTTTCATTTTCTCAAATTTTTAGGGATTTTTATTGGTTTTTTATTATTTTAATTTACTTTATTGTTATTTTGTTTTTAGAGATTCTAAGGGGTTTTACGAGTTTTCAGTGTTTTTTGTAATTTTTTGGATTTTGGGTTTTTTTAGTTTTTAAGGTTTTTAAGGTTTTATTTTTTTTAAAATTTTTGAGGTTTGAATGGATTTTTATAGTTTTAAGTATTTTTAGGTGTTTTATGTGACTTTTTATTTTTTATTATTTTTATGGGGTTTATGGTTTTTATTGGGGTTTTTAGGGTTTTAGGTTATTTTATTTTTCCATAGATTTTATGGATTTTTTAAGGATTTTTATGCTTTTTAGGCTTTCTATGATTGTTAGTGATTTTAAGGTTTTTAGAGGTTTTCAATTTTTTATGATTTTTATGGGTTTTTCAAGGAAGTAATGATTTTTTGGGTTTTTATGATTTTTATGGTTATATATTTTTTTTTTTTTTTTTTCTTTTTTATGGTTTTTAGTGATTTTGAGTGTTTTTAGGGGGTTTAATGGTTATTATGATTTTTAGGGGTTTTTGGGTTTTGATGGGTTTTTCTGTATTCAGGGATATTTAAGGATTTTTTTCTTATGGTTTTTATGGGTTTTAGGGGTTTTTAGGATTTTTTTGGTTTCTAGGGTTTTTAGGGATATTTAGTGGTTTCGGGTCTTTAGTAATTTTCTTTATGAATTTTTTGGTATTTCTATTTTTAGGGTCTTTTGGGATTTTAATTGTTTTTTGTCTGAGTTTTTAGTGTTTTAATTATTTTTTATATTTTTTTAATGTTATTTTTGAATTAACGGGTTTTAGTGTTTTTATTGGGTTTTAGAGAATTTGTGGATTTTTAGGGTTTCAATGGTTTTTTGGGATATTTATAATTTTTAGGTGGTTTTCAATGTTTTAAGGGTTTTTTACAGTTCAAGTATTTTTAGGGATTTTTAGGTTTTTGATAGTTCTTAGGGGTTTTAGGGATTTTTAATGGGTTTTAGTTTTTTTTGTTTCATGGGTTTTTAGATGTTTTCAGGATTTTTAGGGTCTTTCTTGATTTTATGGTTTTTTTGAGTTCTTTTGGGTTTGAAGTATTTTTAGATTTTTCAAAATTTTAGTTTTTTTAAGTGTTGTTAGTGTTTTGTGGGTTTTTTGGGGTTTTTTGGGGTTTTATTTATTTAGGGGTTTTATGGTTTTTTAGGGTTTTGGGGTTTTTTTGTGTTTTCACAGATTTTTAGGGATCTTTTATTTTTGTTACATTTAGGTTTTTTCAGACTTTTAGGGATTTTGAGGGTTTCAAGGGCTTTTAGGATTTTTTTTGTTATTTATAAAGGGTTTTATGGTTTTTAGGGTATTTGGAGATTTTATGGTTTTTCTAGTTATTAGTGGTTTTATTTTTTAGTGTTTTATTTCAAATTAGAGTTTCAAATTTTTTTTTGTTTTTATGATTATATAGTGTTTTGGGGTATTTTAGGTTTTAGAGGTTTTTATGGTTTTTTGTCGTATTTTTAGGGGTGTTATGGTTTTTCACATATTTACAGATTTTATTGATTTTTTATGTTTTTTATGATTTTAAGGATTTTATGGATTTTGAGGGTTTTTAAGGATTTTAGGGATTTTGAGGGTGTTTTGGTTTTCATGGATTCTTAGGGGGTTTTGGGTTTTTCATGGTTTTTATTGTCTTTTGAGGTTTTGGAGTTTTTTATTTTTTTAGTTGTAAAGTTTTTTAGATTATATTATTGTTTTTAAGGGTCTAAAGGGGTTTTATAGATTTTATCATTTTTACGGGTTTTATGGGTTTTTAGGGTTTTATGATTTTTTATGTTTTCAGTGGGTTTTTACGCTTTTTAGGGGTTTTTATGTTTTCATGGATTTTTAGATCTTTATATGATTTTAGGGTTTTTAGATTATTTAGGGTTTTTAGGAAATTTGATGGGTTTGATGGTTTTTCTAGGTTGTTTTGGTTTGTAGGGGTTTTCAGGGTCTTTTTTGGTTTTTTGGGATTTTTTTGATTTATTTAGTATTTAGAAGGATTTTTTTAGTTTTCTAACGATTTTTAGTGGTTAAAACGGGTTTTCTAGTTTTTAGTGGGTTTTTAGGATTTTTAAGGGCTTTAGGGGTTTTTAGTGATCTTGAGGGTTTTGGGTTTTTTTTTTTGGTTTTTATGGAATTTTTGGATTTTACGGGTTTTTTGAGTGTTTTCAAGGAATTTTATTAATTTTTTAATGTTTTTAAGTGTTTCAAAGTGTTTTAGGGTTTTTATTGGGTTTTAGTGTTTTATGGGTTTTTACTAGATTTCATGATTTTAGGGTTTTTTTGGTTTTTTTGGGGGTTTAATAATTTTTATGGTTCTTTAAGCTTTTAGAAATTTTTAGGGATTTTTAGGATATTTATGGTTTTTTCTGGTTTTTATAGTTTTTAAGTGGTTTTATAGTTGTTAATGTTTTAGGAAATTTTTGGTGATTTTATGTGATTTTTAGGGTTTTTATGGGTTTTAGGATTTTTAAAGGTCTTTAGGGGTTTTAATAGGTTATAGGGAGTTTTATGATTTTTTAGGCTTTTTTGTTTTCTTTTATTTTTAGATAATTTTAATTTTTGAATTTTTTTATGGGTTTTAGTGATTTTATGGAATTTAATGGTTTTAGAGGGTTTATGAGTTTTTTTAGTGTTTTTCATGGTATTTAGTGTCTTTTGGGTTTTAAGGGGATTTTTAGTTTTTAAAGGTTTTAGGTTTTTAGAGAATTTTTAACTTTGGGTGGGGGGGGGGGTAAAGGGGTTTTATAGTATTTAGTGGTTTTTATGGTTTTATGTGTTCTTTGTGTTTTTAGGGTTGTTTAGTATTTTTAAGGGATTTATGTTTTTAGGTAGTTTTTACAATTTTTATGGGTTTCAATGTTTTTTAGGGTTTTTGATTTTTTTTTGGAATTTAGGGTTTTATGGATTTTTTGTGGTTTTACATTTTTTTAGTTTTTAGGTGCATTATTGTTTTCAAGGGTTTTTTTAGGGTTTTAGGGTTTTAAAATTTTCATGCATTTAGTTGATTTTTTACTAATTTAAGGTCTTTTTGGTTTTTAGGGATTTTGAAGGTTTTTGAGGGTTTTTAGAATTTTTAGGGCTTCAAAAGTCTTTATGTTGTTTTTGGATTTCTATGTTTTTCTTTGAGTTTTTAAAATTTTTAGGTTTTAAAGTGTTTTTTAGTTTTTTTGTGGGGTTTTTGGGCTTTTGGGATTTGAGTGGTTTTATGGTTTTTAGGGTTTTTTAGGGTTTTCATGGGGTTTTAGAGTTTTATATGTGTTAATTATTTTTAGGGTTCTTTCGTATATTTATGGTTTTTATTGTTTTTAATGTTTTTTTGGATGTTGAGGGTTTTCAATGTTATTTGTGAATTTTTAATGGTTTTAGGGTTTTTTTGGTTTTTGGGTTTTTATGGTTTTTTTGGATTTTGAATGTTTTAATTATTTTTAAAGGGTGTTTATGATAATCATGTGTTTTAGGCAAGGAAGATTCGAGGGTCGGGCTATTCCCCCCCCCCCCAGATTTATTAGTAAAGAAAAGGAGACACAATAGACAGGGGGGGGAGGGGTCAAACGACCCACACCCGAAAACCCCTTACACCACATGTAAAAAAAGAAAAATAAAAAGGACACCCAAAATGAGAAAAGAAATATAAAAAAAATAAAAACCAACAGCATCTCCCAGCCAACCTGCAACTAGCATCCAGCACAGGGTCTACCAGCCATCTCCACCATCATCATCATAATCTGCACCAGGGGGGTCTCCCTCAGCACCATAGCCAGAGGCCGCATCAGTGTCTTCTGACTCCCATTCCGAAGAATCATACTGCTTCCAAAAGTTGGTGTTGTATTCCCTTAACTTCACCTGCTCCAAATTCAACTGCTTTTTAGCAGACCGCCCCCCCTTAACAGAGGAGTTCTTCGAAGCCTTGCTGGAAGCCCTCATAGAAACCGTTCTTGGAATAGAGGAGTAGTCCTTCCTTGGCCTCCTTACATTCAGAGCAGCGGTGCAAAGATCACCATGATTCCCCTGTAAAGGTATAACAGAGTCCTCCTGGTTGAGAAAGCAAGAGGTGGGAGGTGGAAAACACTCCCTGGACAGGCCCCCAAAAAATTCTCTTTCCCAGTGAGTATGGCCTTGTCCTTTAAAATCTAGGCCATGTTGGATTTGATCCTAGAGACATCATCCGAGCCACTCTCCCAGAGCATCGAGGATTCCATTCCCTCCCGCCAAAGAGAAGACTGCAAAGCCTGGTCTTTCAAACCAAAAGTTTGGAGGTCTCATCCACATTGTCCCTAATCATCCCATCTTCAACAAATTTAACATCATTTGCTCCGAAGGGAATGAGCACCTCTGAAGCATCCACTGTGATCGGAATATGTTCTTCTGAAGCGTTCATCAAAGACCTGGTGGTGATACCCCCATTACCCTCAAACTGGGCAGCATTCACACCATTCTCAGTCTTCAGATCGTCCCTCGCCTTATTCTCTCATTCACCGGCATTATCAAAGCTCCCAAAAGTGCTCAAAATCATCTCGGCTTCACTAGAAAAGTGCTCCACACTCCCTCCCCCCTACCCAGTAGTAGGAACATTATCCAGCACCTGAAAAGGAGACTTTGCGCTCCCAGCATCAGCCACCAGAGGGTTCTGGGACACGCACCCTCCACCATGCCCAGCAGCATCGGCCTGCACCTTATTCTATATCTTTTCGGTAGACATCTCGCCTCCCACATTGTCCAGGGGCCCCTGCACCTCATCCTCAAGCTCCATCCCAGGAGAGGCCCCCATGCCTAGTGAATTTCCAGCATTCAGAATCTTTGTATCACTCCTCAAGCGCTTACAGATATCATTTACCTTGGGTTTCGGTTAGCACTGGATGGCCATTTTCCCAAGTGCAACCGAAGGACTAGCATGCAGAATCTGTGAGTTCAGTGGTCCAGAACCCAAACTAGGAGCGGATTCCACCTCCTCAGCAAGTGTCCTCTCACTCCCAGTTGAAAAATCCGTAGCAACCTCCTTAGCATAGACCTCGACAAAATCCTGACCCCCTCCATCAACCTGCATCAAAACATCCCCAACCACGATAGCCTCTTGTTACTCAGAAGCAACATGGCTCGTAGGGTATTCAGCCACACGAGTATCTGGAGCCAAAACTCTTATATTGGGTGATCCCCCAGCCACTATGTTAGAAAATGATGATGAAGCAACAACATACGGCCCAAGCACCAAGGGGCCGCTTCCACGTTGGCACACAGATGCAGTGTGGCCTAACTTGCAGCAAGTCGAGCAGAAATTTTTAGGGGTTTTATGGTTTAATGGGGTCTTCAAGTTCTTTTGGGTTTTTTAAAATTTCAGTGATTTTTATGTTTTTATTGTACTTAATTATTATTAAGTGTTTTAGGGGTTTTAGGGTTATTAGAGGGTTTTAGGGTTTTTAGGGTCCTTTTTTTGTTTAATTTTTATATATTTCTTTGATTTTATGGTTTTTTATAATTTTTATGTTATCAGGGGTTTTAATGGTTTTTTTTATTTTTCAGTGTGTTCTTAGGCGGTTTTATTGGGTTATATGGTTTTTAGGGGCTTTATTGGTTTCATGGTTTTAAGGGTATTTTTATATTTTAGGGAATTTCAGGTTTTTTAGGAATTTATGTTTTTTACAGTTTTTTAGGGATTTATGATTTTGAAGGTTTTTAAGGGTTTCATGTGTTTTTTAGTGTTTTAGTGTTTTTACTGTTTTTAGGGCCTTTTTTATTTGTGGTGTTTAGTTTTGAGTTTTGTTAAGGTTTTTGGAATATTTTAACTTTTTAGGATTTAAAGGGTTTTTTGAGTATTTAGTTGGTTTTTAGGTTTTTATGGGGTTTTAGATATTTTTATTTGATTTAGATGTTTTTAAGGTTTTTAAGGGTTTTCTGGGCTTTTTGGTTTATTATGTTTTCAAATTGTTGTAGGGATTTTATATTATTTTATGGGTTTTATGGGTTTTTAGGTATTTTTATGGTTTTAGGTTTTTTAGGGTTGTTGTGGTTTCTTTTGGTTTTCATGGTTTTTTTAGATTATAATGTAATTGTGGTTTTTAGTATTTTTTAACATTTTTTGGGATTTTATGGGGTATTAGAGTTTTTAAAATTTTTTAGGGTTTTAAGGGGTTTTATGGGGTTTTTATGTTTTTACGTCTCTTAGTGGTTTTCATGGGGTTTTTCAATTTTTAAGATTACTTGGGTTTTTTATAATTTTTAGGTATTTTGAGTGTTTAATGGGATTAAATAATATATTTTTAGGTGTTTTATGGATTTTAGGTTCTTTTGGGTTTCTAGGGCTTTTTTTGTTTTTTATGGATTTTAATGTTTTTTTAATTTTTTAACATTTATACGGGTTTTGAGGGGTTCTAGTAGTGTTTTGGGTTTTTAAATATTTTTAGTGTTTCTTAATATTTTTATGGGTTTTATGTTTTTTAGGGGGTTTCCAGATTTTTAGTGTGTTTTTTATTTTTTGGTATATTTATAGTTTTTTGAAAATTTACCTCTTTCAGGGGGTTTTAGGGTTTGTATGGATTTTCTGGGTCTTAAGGGTTTATTATAGTTTTTAGAGTTTTTATGGTTTTGGAGTGTTTTTAGGGATTTTTTATGGTATTTTGGGTATTTTGGGTTTTTTACGTTTTTAGTGTTTTACAACTTTTTTGAGATTTTTATCTTTTTTCGTTGTTTTATGTTTTTTAGAGTTTTATTGGCTTTTATATTTTTTTATAGTTTTTTTCAATTTTAAATATTTTAGTTTAGTTCTTGTTTTTCTTATTTATTTCAATTTTTTTTACATTTCTAGGGATTTTAGTGATTTCTAGGATATTTATGTTTTTAGGGGTTTTTGATTGTTTTAGGTATTTTGAGGGTTTTGGGGTTTATCATTGTTTCTATGGTTTTTATGGATTATTTGGGTATTTTTAGATTTTTTTGAGTTTTTTATTGATTTAATGTTTTTTATATTTCTGTTAATGTTTTTAGGGGGTTAAAAATAATTCATAGATTTTATTGATTTCTTAGGGTTTTTATGGGTTTTTAGTGGGTTTTATGGTTTTTAGTGGATTTAATGGTTTTCAAGGTTTTTTAATAATTTAATACTTTTTTATGTTTTTAGGGATTTTTAGTGCTCTTTTAGAGTTTATATGGTTTTTAGGGTTTTTAGGGGGTTTAGGTTTTTAGGGTTTTTTTGGGTTTTTGGCTTTTTTTCATGGCTTTTATGGTCTTTTTGGTTTTTAGGTTTTCTATTTCATAAGTGTTTTAAGGGTTTCTTATATTGTTTATCATATTTAGGGGTTTTAAAGGTTTTTATATTTTTTGGTGGTTTGGGGTTTTAATGGGTTTTTAGTGAATTTATGGTTTTTAAGGGTTTTTTCGTTTTTAGTGGTTTTTTGGGTTTTCGTGGTTTTTTGGGTTTTTAGGTTTTTTTTCATTTTTAGTTACATTTTTCTCTTTCTTATGACTTTTATGGTTTTCAGGGTTTTTATGGATTTTAATGATTTTGAGGGTTTTTATGGTTTTTATGTTTTTTTGGGTTTTTAGTGGTTTTCAGGATTTTGAGGGTGGTATGTTTCTTTTGGTGTTTATGTTTTTTTTATTTTTTTATTATTTTTATGGTATTTAGGGTTTTCAAACATTTTTAGTTGTTTAAAGGGATTTTAATGATTTTAGTGGTTTTGTGGTTTTTTATTGTTATTATGGGTTTTGAGGTTTTTAGCATTTTTTAGGTGTTTTCATGTTTTTTAGGGTTTTTTACATTTTTAGTGATTTTAGGGGGGTTATTTTAGGTTTTTAAGTGATTTTCATGTTTTTTTGGGTATTTAGAATTTTGTTCATTGATTTTATGGTGTTTTGGGTTTTTAGGGGTTTTTAAGCCTTTAGTGTTTTTAATTGTTTTTATAGTTTTTATAATTTTTTTGGGGTTTTAAGGGTTTTTATCATTTTTAGCGTTTTTATTGATTTAATTTGTTTTTCAAGGTTTTAGTGGATTTTTTGGTTTTCAAAGGGGGTTTTAAATTTTTAGTGTTTTAATGTTATTTTTTTGATTTTTTTGATTTTTAGGGATTTTATGTTTTTATGTTTTTATAGTTTATAGTGTTTTACATGGTATTTATGTTTTTAGGATTTTTATGGTTCTAGATTATTTTGGGATTTTAGTGTTTCCCTTCAGTTTTGATGAATAGTATGGTTTTCTTATTTTTAAATATTTTTAGGCATTCACGGGATTTTATAGTTTTTACTTGATTTAATTGTTTTATGGATTTTTATATTTTTACGGGTTTTATGGGTTTTTGGGGTTTTATGATGTTTTTTTAATATTTTCAATAATTTTATGGATTTTGTAGGATTTTATGGTTTTTAAGGATTTTAGTAGTTTTAGGGAATTCAAGGGTTTTAGAGGTTTTCTAGGTTTTTTGGGGGGTTTTGGGTTTGTATTGGTTTTTTGAGCGATTAATGGTTTTTAAAGGTTTTTATAGTTTTCAAATTTTTATGGGTGTTAACAGTTTTTATAGATTTTAGGGGTTCCTAGGGATTTCATGTCTTGTTGGGGTTTTAAGGTATTCAAGGTTTTTATGGATTTATGGTTTTAGGGGCCTTTTGTTTTTTAGGGATTTTTAGTTTCATGGATTTAAATCAGTTTTTTATGGTTTTTAGGGTTTCAAGGGTTTTTTGGGATTTTTCTGTTTTTTAGGCTTTTATGGTTTTCATGGGTTTTAAGGTTTTATGGGGTTTTGGGGGTCTAGAGTTTTTTTAGTTTTTATGGGTATTATGGTTTTCTGGATTATGTTAACACTTTTAGGGATTTAAATGGGTTTCATTGAATTATGTGGGTTTTAAGGTTCTACGGGGTTTTAAGGTTTTTTTATGGTGTTTAGGGGTTTTTATGTTTTTAAGGGGATTTTAGTTTATTCTATATTTTTAGGAATTTTTAGTTTTTCTTTGGATTTGTTATGGGTTTTAGAGGTGTTTGGGGTTTTAGTGATTTTTAGGATTTTTAGGGGATGGTAAATGGGATTTTTGTGGTGTTTAGTGCTTTGGGGGGTATTTTTAGGTTTTTGTGGTTTTTGAGTTCTTTAAGGGTTTTCTAGATTTTTAGAGTTTATTAATGTTTTATGTGTTTAAATGGGTTTTATAATTTTTAGTGGGTTTTATGGGGTTTATGGGTTTATGATTTACGAAGTATTTATGGGATTTAGGGTTTTCAGGGTTTTTATGTTTTTTTATGTTTTTAGGGATTTTAGGACTTTTTATGATATTTATTGTTTTTAGGGTTTTAAGTGTTATTATTTATTTTCAGGGATTTTAGTGTTCTTCATGGTTTTTAGATGTTTTGAGGTTTTTTTTGGGTTTTGGATTTTTTGTATTTTAAGGGGTTTTTAGTTTTTTTAGGATTTAAATTTTTTAAAAATATTTTATAGTTTTTAGGTGTTTTAATGGTTTTTAGAGCCTTTAGTAGTTTTTAGGTTTTTATGGGTTTTATAGTTTTAAATTTTTTTGGGGTTTTATGTTTTTTTGGGGGTTTTAAATTTTTTTGGGGTTTTATGTTTTTTTTGGGGTTTTAGGTTTTTTGGGTTTTAGGTTTATTTCAGTTTTTATTAGGTTTTAAGGGTGTTTTCTTTTTTTTTTCTTTTTTATTGTTTTCAATTTTTTTGTGTTTTTATGTTTTCAGGGATTTTGAGGTTTTTTATATTTTTTTGGGGGTTTAGTGTTTGTTTTGGATTTTATGGATTTTGAGGCGTTTTAGGGTATTAAGGGTTTCAAAGGGATTTGGGTTTTTTAAGGATTTTACTATCATTTTGTGGTTTAAGGATTTTTTATGATTTATTTTAGGGTTTTAATCAGTTTTTAGAGTTTCTATTTTTTAGGGGATCTAAGGGTTTTAGAGTTTTTTAATGGGGGTTTAGGTTTTTTATGGGTTTTTATGGTTTTTAGGGGATTATGGTTTTCATAGGTTTTCTAGTTTTAGGGTTTTTTACTTCGTCATGTATTTTTAGGGATTATTATTATATTTTTTAGGGGGTTTAGGGTTTTAAAATTTTTAGGGATTTTTAGGGCATTAGGGGATTCATTTTTTCTTTATTTTTAGGGCTTTTGTAGGTTTTTAGGGTCTTTTGGTTTTTTTATTTTTTATGGGATTTATGGTTTTTAGTGTTTTTTGAGGTTTTAAGGATTTTTAGAGTTTTTAGTGGTCTTAGGGTTTTATGCGCTTTTAGTGAATCTATGGTTTTTGGTATTTTTATTGTTTTTATTGGTATTTTGGGGTTTTTTGGATTTTTACTTTTGCATGTATTTTAATGGATTTTTTAGTATGATTATGGGTTTTTGGGATTTTAGGGATTTTGATGGTTTTTAGGGGACATTAGTATTTTTAGAGGTTTTATGTTCGTTGGGGAATATAGGGAATTTTTTAGTTTTTTTGGGGTTTTAGAGTTTCTTATCATTTTATTATTTTTAGGGGTTTTAGTGTTTTAAGTCATTTTATAGTGTTTTTATGGGTTTTTTTGGTTTTATATTTTTTAAGGGTTTTTATAGGGTTTTTGGTTTTATGTTTTTTAGAAGTTTTATGGTTTTCTGAGGGTTTTATGATTTTTATGTTTTCATGGATTTTTTTGGATTTTTAGGATTTTTTTTCCTTATGGTTTTTTGGTTTTTTAGAGATTTTGTGAGGATTTAGAGTTCTTCTATGTTTCATAGGGTTTTTTTGTGTTTTCATAGCATTCAAGGTCTGATGGGTTTTTTTCTTTTTTTCTTTATTTAAGGGTTTTAAATATTTTTAGAGTTATTTAACGTTTTTAGGGTTTTTAGAGTTTAGTGGTTTTTGGGTTTTTTGGGTTTTTTGGTGTTTTATGGGATTTTAGGGAATTTTTATGGTTATTAGGGGTTCTATATTTTTTTGGTTTATTTCAGGGTCATTAAGTATTTATATCTTATCAAAGATCTATGTATTTTTATTTTTATGGTTATTTGGTTTTTTTCGATTTAAGTTAATTTTACAGTTGTTAGGGGTTTTTAGTGTTTTTTTGGATTTTTAGGTGTTTTCAGGGGTTTACGATCTTTTGGGTTTTTAGTAATTTTTTATGTTTTTAATATTTTTCATGGGTTCTAGATATCTTATCTTTTTTAATGGGTGTTAATTAATTCGGTATATTTTAAGGGTTATTATGGGTTTTAGAGGGGTTTAAGGTTTTTAGAGGTTTTTATGGTTTTTAGGGGTTTTTTTAGGGTTTTTTGGATTTTTTTCAATGATTTTTAGTGAAATTTTAAGATATTGGGTTTTTTTATTTTTAGGGGTTTGAAGGATTTTTATTTTATTTATTGTTCTCATTGATTTTATGTTTTTTAGGTTTTATGTTTTTTAGCATTTTTTTATATTTGTTGGGTTTTTTAGTCTTGAGTGTTTTTAAATATTTTAACACATTTGAAGGTTCTTAGTGTTTTTTTATTATTTAAGGGTATTAATGGGGGTTTTCAGCCTTTTATGGGTTTTATGGTTTTCATTGGGTTTTCATGGTTTTTAGGGTTTTTATGTTTTCACATTATTTTAGGTATTTTTTTAGATTTTTATGGTTTTTAGTGTCTTTGGGGGCTTTTAGGGGTTTATAGGGTTTTTTATGGTTTTATCGGGGTTTTAGTGTCTTTTTGGGTTTTAGGGTTTGTTTCTTTTTTTAATTATTTTATGTTTTCTATATTTGTTTTAACTTTTTTGGGTACTAATTGTTTTTAGAGTATTTATAGGATTTTTAGGGTTTTAATAGGTTTTAGGTTTTTTATAGTTTTTAGATGTTTTAGGGTCTTCAGGTGTTCTTCATGGATTTTAGGGTTTTTAAAAAATTTAGGTATTTTTCAATATATTTTAGGTTCTTTATATTTTTAGGGTTCTTTAGTGTTTTTAGTAATTTTGATGGTTTTAGGGGTATTAGAGTTTTTAGGAGGTTTTAGGTTTTTTTGCTTCTTTTTGGTATTTTAGGGTTTTCGTATTATTTTAGTGTTTAAAAGAATTTTTAAAGTATTTTTTTCATTTTTTGTGGTTTTAAGGGTTCTGAGAATTTTTAGTGGTTTTATGGGGGTTTATGGGATTTGAGTTTTTATATGGGTTTTAGGGTTTTAATGTGTTTTAGGGGGTTTCCAAGTGTTTAAGGGGTCTTAACATCATCAAGTATTTTAGGATTTTTTAGGGTCATTATGTTTTTTGGTATTTTAAGGATTTAGGTATTTTTAGGGGTTTTAGTGCTTTCATTTTTTAATAAGTATTTCAAATTATTCATTATTTTTAGGTTTTTGGGTGTTTTAAGAGTTTTTTAGTTTTTTATAGAATTTTATTTTATATTTTTAAATATTTTTGGAGGTTATTAGTGTTATTTTAGTTTTTATTGTCTTAGGGAATTTTCTGTGTTTTTATTTGGTATTACTGTTTAAATTTTTTTTTTGTGTTTTTTATTGTTTTAGAGTTTTTAGGGTTCTTTGGTGTTTTTATGTTTTTGGGATTTTTTCTTATATTTAAAAAAATGTATGATTTGTATATTTTTTAGGGAATTTGAGGGTTTTTGGGTTTCTTTGAGATTTTTTAGGATTTTTAGTGTTTTATATGTTTTTTTCTTATGGTTTTTTTTGAGTTTGTATGGTTTAAGGGTTTTATAGTTTTTTAATTTTTATGTTTTTTTAGGGTTTTTAGTGTGTTCAGTTATTTTTTGGGTTTTTATGTTTATTTTGGTTTTTATGGTTTTTATGGTTTTTAGGTGTTATTTAGTATTTTTATGGGTTTTCAGTTTTTTATGGATTTTTTTAATTTTTTAGGTTTTTTTTAATTTTTAGTGTTTTTAGGGATTTTTAGGATTTTTAGGGATTTTGAGTGTTTTTGTGTCTTTAGTGTTTTTAGGTTTTTTGGGTGTTTGGGTATTTTGGGGTTTTTTTATGGATTTGAAGGCTTTTTCGAGTTTTCTATCCTTCTTAGGGGTCTTAAGGGAGTTTTAGTGTTTTTAGTGGTCTTGGGATTTTGTGGGTTTTAAGGTTTTTAACAGTTTTATGGTCTTCAAGGGTTTTCATGGTTTTTTGGGATTTTTATAGTTCATATATTTTTAGGTATTTTTAGGTTTTTAGGGTTTTTAGCTTTTTAGTGTTCTTTTTGGTATAGGATTTTTTGAGTTTTTTTGGGTTTTAATAGATTTTTAGGGGTTTTTTGGGTTTAAAGGGATATTATTATTTTTAAGAGTTATTCTGGGTTTTTTTTTGTGTTTTGTTCATTTTCAAGGATTTTTAGTAATATTTCAGTATTTTTTAGGGATTAAGTGTTTTTTATATATTTTATTGATTTTGACCTTTTTTTAGGCTTAACAAGTGTATTATATGAGTTTTTTGGTTTTTTCAGGGTTTTTAAAATATTTTTTTTGGTTTTAATGAATTTTTTGATTTTTTCATTGGATTAAGGGTTTTTAGAGTTTTTGAAAATTTTTAAGGGTTTTAAGTGTTTTTAGATTTTTAGTGGTCTATAATGTTTTTATGGTGTTTAGGGGGTTTTGAGGCTTTTAGGTTTTTTTGGTTATCAGGTATTTCTTCAGGTTTTTAGGTTTCTTCACGTTTCAAGGATATTTAGTGCTTTTAGTATTTTTTTATCAGTTTATAGTTTTTTGGGTTTTTAGGAATTTTGGGGGTCTTTATGGGGTTTCATAGTTTTTTGGGTTTCTATGTTATTTTTGGGTTTTAGGTGTTTTTTATATTTTACGGTTTTAATGTATTCAGCATATTTTAATGTTTTTATAGGTATTTAGAGGATTTAATGTCTTTTTCATGTTATTTGGGTTATTATTATTTCTTATTGTTTTTATGGTTATAAGTGAGTTTTTCAAGGTTTTTTGGTTTTTAATATTTTTAGTGATTTCAATGTATTTCTTAATATTTTAATGGTTTTTAGATATTTTTATGGGATTATGGTTTTAGGGTTCATTTGGGGGGGGGGGTTCGTGTGTTATTTTTTTATAGGGGTTTTGGGAGTTTTTATGATTTTTAATGGTTTGAGAGGTTTTACGTTTTAAGGGGTTATAAGGAGTTTTATGGTTTTAGTGGTCATTTATGACTTTTATGGTTTGGGATTATATGTATTTAGGGATTTTCTAGTTTCAATATTTTTCTGGATTTTTTTGGGTTTTTTACATTTTAGTGATATTTACACCCTTTTACGTTTTTTTTAGTTTATAAAAAATTTTGGTTTATAGATATTTTAGTGGTTTTAGGGGGTTTTATGGTTTTTTTTTTGTTTTTAAGGGGTTTTGGTTGTGTTTATTTAGGTTTTTATTGTTATAAAGATTAATTTAATGTTTTTAGGGATTTTAAGGGATTTTATAGTTTTTGGTGGTTTTTCAAGGGTTTATATGGATTTTATTTGATTTTAATGTTTTTAGGGGTTTTATGGTTTTTATGGGTTTTTTGGGTTTTTAGGGTTTTTAATGTATTTACGTATTTTTTGGGTTTTTTAAGATTTTTATGGTTTTTACGGATTTTATGGATTTTGAGGGATTTTAGGGGTCCTCAAGAATTTTAGGGATTTTATAGTTTTTCATGGTTTTTATTTCCCTTTTGGGTTTTAGGGGGGTTTTTTTTTATTTTTGTAGAATTCTTAATGTTTTTATAGTTTTTAAAAAAAATTGGGGTTTTAATGGTTGTCAGAGTTCATAGTGGATTTTAGTATCTATATGGGGTTTAGTTTTTTAAGGTTTCTAGGTGGTGTTATGATTATCATGGGTCTTTTAGGGTTTTTAAGGTTTCTTACATTTGTAGAGATTTTAAGTGAATTTTTAGATTTTTATAGTTTTTAAGGTTTTATGGTTTTTTGGAGATTTTATTGTTTTATAGGGGTTTAAGGGGCATTTTGTGTGATTTTTTGTTTTTTTTTTTGGTTTGAAGTTCTTTCTGTGTTTTTTAGGGGAATAAATATTTTTTATAGTTTCATACCATTTTTTGGTGTCTAAATGGTTTTCAGAGTTTTTAGTGGTTTTTGTTATCTTTATGACTGAAAATAATTTTTATTAATAAGAAAACACTTTTACGGGAAAAGTGAGAACCCGAAGGGTCCAGCAATACACCCAAACAACCCCAAACAAAAACAGGAAAAAACAGGATCTACGCCATTCAAGCAATAGCAACAACCACCATCCCCATGAAGGATACTCGGTGATCCAATGCAAGAATGGTCCTTCCCGATGTTGTCATCCCTACAAAACAGCCATGTCCCAAATGGCCTACAAAGATGATGAAAGAGAGCTCTAGCCCAACGAAGATGTCCTGCGATGTACCATTAATAAACCACACAACATCGATAATCAAACATTCCAGACCGAAGACACCCCAACCCAGATATAAAGACCACCCAATTAACTAGGAGCATTAAAGATAAAACTACGTTTACTAGAGTCCATGTCCCGAAATAATTTCCAAGATAAAGAAGAAACTTGTATGCTTGGTGAGTCATATGTTTTAGGTATTTTATGTTTTAAGGTATTTTTTGTGATTTTTTAGTATTTTAATGTTTTTTGGTATTTTTATTGTTTTTAGGGAATTTAAGGGTTTCTAGGGTTTTTAAGGGTATATGATCTTTTTTATTTTAAGGGCTTTTCAAGGTTTTAGGGGTTGTACAGTTTTTATATGTTTTTTTAATGTTTTTTGTGATTTAAAATCTTTTTAGAGTATTTATTAGGTTTTCTAGGGGTTTGGGGGTTTTTATGGGGGGGTGTTATGGTTTTTAGGGATTTTATGGGTTTTAAGATATTTTAAGGGTTTTTATGTTTTTACGTTCTCATGGATTTTTATGTATTTTTATGTATTTTATGGTTGTTAGGGATTTTTTTTAGGTTTTTTGTAGTTTTTTTTTGGATTTTAATTTTTTTAATGGGTTTCTAGGGTTTTTTCAAGTCATTTTATGTTTTTTGGATTTTTTTTGTGTTTTTAAGGTCTCTCTAGGTTTTAGAGTTTTAAAAATTCTTTAGGGGTTTTAAGGGGTTTTAGAATTTTTAGTGGGTTTTTAGGGTTTTATGTGGTTTTATTGGGTTTTTCGGTGTTTTAAGGTTTTATGGGGTTGTATGGTTTCCCAAGGTTTTCTAGGTTTCAAGGGTTTTTTACATTTTCATGGATTTTCAATTTTTTATTGGATTCCTTTATTTTTATAGTAGTTGGTGTTTTTAAAAAAAATTGAGGGTTTTATGATTTTTAGGTTTTTTAGAATTTTTTATGTTTTTAGGGGGTTTTAATTTTTTGGGTTTTTAAAGTTTTTTGATTTTTTTAGGTTCTTAAGGTTTTTAGATTTTTTTATCTTTTTATAGGTTTTATGGATTTTTAGTATTTTTTAGCTTTTTACGGTTATATGGGTTTTTAGTATTCTTTTTAAAATTTTATGGTTTTCAAGTTGTTTTCATGGTTTTTAGGGTTTTTATGTTTTTAGGGGTTTTATGGATTTTTTTTGGATTTTTATGTTTTTTAGTGATTTTGAGGGTTCTTGAGGGTTATTAGGTTTTTCTTGGTATATTAGGGGTTCTAGGTGTTTTTTAGGTTTTTAGGATATTTTGGGTTTTTATGGATTTTTATAATTTTTATGGTATTTAATGTTTTTAGAGACTTATTTATCATTTTTATGGTTTTATGGGTTTTAGTGTTTTTAGTGGGTTATTAATAGTTTTTTTTTCTATTTTTTGTGTTTTAACTAATTTTTTTGTTTTTACAATTTTTGGGGGTTCTCGTGGGTTTTAGGAATTTTCACTATTTTAGGGATTTTGGGGGATTTATAAGAATTTTAATGGTTTTTAAGTTTTTTTTTATTTTTTGTGATTTTGATGGTTTTATAGTTTTGAGGGTTTTAAGGTTTTTTAGTTCTTCAAGGTTTTAAAAGCATTTTAGGGTTTTTTTTTAAATTTTCTATTTTTTTTTGTTTTCATAGAGTTTGTTAACATTTTTTTGGGTTTTCAGGGTTTTTATATATTTTTGTGGTTTTAGGGGTTTATGGGTTTTTTAAGGGTTTTAGGGTTTTTATGGAATTCAGGGTTTTTCAGGTTTTTTTAGGTTTTCATGAATTTTTGAGAATTTTCCAGATTTATTCAATTTTAATTGGTTTTTAGGTTTTTTTTATATTGATGGGGTTAGGGGTTTCAGGGTTTTAGGGGGTATTAGGTTTTCTCAATGTTTCCCATGGCTTTGGATTTTTTTGGCTATTTAGTGTTTTTTTGAGTTATTTAGGTGTTTAAGTTTATAAATAAAATTAATAACTTTTTGTATTTAATGAGTTTTAGATTATTTATTTATTTTTTATTGTTTTTATTGGGTTTTAAGATTTTTAATTTTTCTGGGGTTTCTATGATTTTCAAGGGTTTTCAGGGGTTTTTTACAGTTTTTTATGTTTGCATTTATTTTTAAGTATGTCTTTTAAGAGTTTGAGGATTTTATGGCATCTTAGTTTTTTTAGAGTTTTTTGAGTTTTTTTTGTTTTAAATATTTTATAGGTTTTTAGAGTTTTAGTGTTTTTATGGGATTTTAGGGTTTTAGTTTTTAAAGGGGTTTTATAGTTTTCTTGGTGTTTTTTTTTGTTTTTTAGGGTTTTACACTTTCAGATATTTTAGGGGATTTTATGATTATTTGGGGTTTTTAGGTTTTTAGGAATTTTTAGTGTTTTTTGGGGTTTTAATGGTTTTTAGGGGTTTTGAGGTTTTTAGTGTTTTTTGGGGGTTTTAGTGGTTTTTTGAGTTTTTTATTGGTTTCAAGGTTTATAGACATTTTTATCCTTTTGAGTTTGCAAGAGTTTTGATTTATTTTAGTGTTTTTAGGGTATTTAATGGTTTTTAAGGTCTTATTAATTTAATTATTTTTATGGGGTTTATGGTTTTTATGGGTATTTATTTTTTAGGGTTTTTAAGTCATTTTAAGATTTTTATGGGTTTTAGTGTTTTTAGGGATTTTTAGGGATCTAATGTTTTCAAGGTTTTTAGGGTTTTTAATAGTTTTTAGGGTTTTTATGATCTTTTTGGAGTTTATACTTTTTTGGTTTCTTATGGTTTTTTTTAAATATTGAACATTTTTGTGGTTTTAGTGATTTTAGTGTTTTTAATGGTTTAAGGGTTTTATCTGCTTTTACGGGGTTTTAATGATATTTTTTTGTGGATTTATGGTTTTGATGGGGTTTTTTAGGGTTTTAGGGTTTTAAGTTTTTATGTATTTTGATGTATTTTATATATATTTTATGGTTTTATGTATTATTTTAGTTTTTAGGGTTTTGAATGGATTTTTTGGGTTTTTAGGGGTTTTAGGGTTTCTAGGTTTTTTTCAGGTTTTTTAGGGTCTTTTGGGTTTTTGGGGATTTCTTAGTTTTTTAGGGTGTTTATATTTTTTATTGTTTCTATAATTTTTTTGGGATTAAAGGGTTTATAGATTTTTTAGTGGTTTTTAGGTTTTTCCTGGATTTTTTGTTTTTCGAGGGTTTTATGGGTTTTATGGTTTTCAGGAATCTCTCATGATTTTTTGGGTTCTTAACGTATTTAAATATTTTTATAGGTTTTTAATTATTTTTAGGGTTATTAAGGTGTTTATGTGTTTTAGGTATTTTGAGGGTTTTTAGGGTTTTTTAATTTTTTATAGGTTTAATATTTTTTTGTGTTTTGGGGCTTTAGGGGTTTTTTTATATTTAGGTGTTTTGTGGTTTTCAAATTTTTTTAATGTTTTAAAGGGTTTAATTGGTTTTTTAGTTGTTAGTGATTTTAGGGGTTTTTAAAGATTTATGGTTTTCAGGGAGTTTTAGGGGTTTTAGGGTTTTTACATTTTCAAGTATTTTTAGAGATTTGTTAATATTTTGTGGTTTTAAGGTCTTTATGTACTTTTGTGTTTTAATGTTTATTCAGGTTTTTTAAGAATTTTATATTTTTTAGGTATTTTATGGTCATTTTAGGTTTTTATTTTTATATTTTTTTGTTTTTTTGTTGTTTAATGTATTGTAGAGTTTTTTAAATATTTTTAAGGTTTTTATGGGTGTTTTAGACAAAAATGTTGTGCCCGATGATTGATTATGAGGATTGATTTTTCAACAATCTCATTCATGTTGGGTTCACTTTTTTTGTTTCGCTTGAAGTTATTATTACCATGAACAAAAATTTTCTGATGGGGACTGAGTTGTATATACTTTTTATGGTTTTGTCAGGGTTTTAGTGTCTTTTTGGGTTTTAGGGTTTGTTTCTTTTTTAATTATTTTATGTTTTCTATATTTGTTTTAACTTTTTTGGGTACTAATTGTTTTTAGAGTATTTATAGGATTTTTAGGGTTTTAATAGGTTTTTAGGTTTTTTATAGTTTTTAGATGTTTTAGGGTCTTCAGGTGTTCTTCATGGATTTCAGGGTTTCTAAAAAATTTAGGTATTTTTCAATATATTTTAGGTTCTTTATATTTTTAGGGTTCTTTAGTGTTTTTAGTAATTTTGATGGTTTTAGGGGTATTAGAGTTTTTAGGAGGTTTTAGGTTTTTTTGCTTTTTTTTGGTATTTTAGGGTTTTCGTATTATTTTAGTGTTTAAAAGAATTTTTAAAGTATTTTTTGCATTTTTTGTGGTATTAAGGGTTCTGAGAATTTTTAGTGGTTTTATGGGGGTTTATGGGATTTGAGTTTTTATATGGGTTTTAGGGTTTTAATGTGTTTTAGGGGGTTTCCAAGTGTTTAAGGGGTCTTAACATCATCAAGTATTTTAGGATTTTTTAGGGTCATTATGTTTTTTGGTATATTAAGGATTTAGGTATTTTTAGGGGTTTTAGTGCTTTCATTGTGTAATAAGTATTTCAAATTATTCATTATTTTTAGGTTTTTGGGTGTTTTAAGAGTTTTTTAGTTTTTTATAGAATTTTTTTTATATTTTTAAATATTTTTGGAGGTTATTAGTGTTATTTTAGTTTTTATTGTCTTAGGGAATTTTCTGTGTTTTTATTTGGTATTACTGTTTAATTTTTTTTTGTTTTTTATTGTTTTAGAGTTTTTAGGGTTCTTTGGTGTTTTTATGTTTTTGGGCTTTTTTCTTATATTTTAAAAAAATTATGATTTGTATATTTTTTAGGGAATTTGAGGGTTTTGGGGTTTCTTTGGGATTTTTTAGAATTTTTAGTGTTTTATATGTTTTTTTCTTATGGTTTTTTTGAGTTTGTATGGTTTAAAGGTTTTATAGTTTTTTAATTTTTATGATTTTTTAGGGTTTTTAGTGTGTTCAGTTATTTTTTGGGTTTTTATGTTTATTTTGGTTTTTATGGTTTTTATGGTTTTTAGGTGTTATTTAGTATTTTTATGGGTTTTCAGTTTTCTATGGATTTTTTCAATTTTTTAGGGTTTTTTTTAATTTTTAGTGTTTTTAGGGATTTTTAGGATTTTTAGGGATTTTGAGTGTTTTTGTGTCTTTAGTGTTTTTAGGTTTTTTGGGTGTTTGGGTATTTCGGGGTTTTGTTTTTTATGGATTTGAAGGCTTTTTCGAGTTTTCTATCCTTCTTAGGGGTCTTAAGGGAGTTTTAGTGTTTTTAGTGGTCTTGGGATTTTGTGGGTTTTAAGGTTTTTAACAGTTTTATGGTCTTCAAGGGTTTTCATGGTTTTTTGGGATTTTTATAGTTCATATATTTTTAGGTATTTTTAGGTTTTTAGGGTTTTTAGCTTTTTAGTGTTCTTTTTGGTATAGGATTTTTTGAGTTTTTTTGTGTTTTATGGCTTTTAATGTTTTAAATTTTCTTAGCGTTTTCAATATTTTTTAGTATTTTTAGTGATTTTTTGGGTTTTATTACATTTTTAAGGGTTTTTTGGGTTTAAAGGGATATTATTATTTTTAAGAGTTCTTCTGGGTTTTTTTTGTGTTTTGTACATTTTCAAGGATTTTTAGTAATATTTCAGTATTTTTTAGGGATTAACTGTTTTTTATATATTTTATTGATTTTGACCTTTTTTTAGGCTTAACAAGTGTATTATATGGGTTTTTTGGTTTTTTCAGGGTTTTTAAAATATTTTTTTGGTTTTAATGATTTTTTTGATTTTTTCATTGGATTAAGGGTTTTTAGAGTTTTTGAAAATTTTTAAGGGTTTTAAGTGTTTTTAGATTTTTAGTGGTCTATAATGTTTTTATGGTGTTTAGGGGGTTTTGAGGCCTTTAGGTTTTTTTGGTTATCAGGTATTTCTTCAGGTTTTTAGGTTTCTTCACATTTCAAGGATATTTAGTGCTTTTTAGTATTTTTTTATCAGTTTATAGTTTTTTTGGTTTTTAGGAATTTTGGGGGTCTTTATGGGGTTTCATAGTTTTTAGGGTTTCTATGTTATTTTTCGGTTTTAGGTGTTTTTTATATTTTACGGTTTTAATGTATTCAGCAGATTTTAATGTTTTTATAGGTATTTAGAGGTTTTAATGTCTTTTTCATGTTATTTGGGTTATTATTATTTCTTATTGTTTTTATGGTTATAAGTGAGTTTTTCAAGGTTTTTTGGTTTTTAATATTTTTTGGGATTTCAATGTATTTCTTAATATTTTAATGGTTTTTAGATATTTTTATGGGATTATGGTTTTAGGGTTCATTTGGGGGGGGGGGGTTCGTGTGTTATTTTTTTATAGGGGTTTTGGGAGTTTTTATGTTTTTTAATGGTTTGAGAGGTTTTACGTTTTAAGGGGTTATAAGGAGTTTTATGGTTTTAGTGGTCATTTATGACTTTTATGGTTTGGGTTTATATGTATTTAAGGATTTTCTAGTTTCAATATTTTTCTGGATTTTTTTGGGTTTTTTACATTTTAGTGATATTTACACCCTTTTACGTTTTTTATAGTTTATAAAAATTTTTGGTTTATAGAGATTTTAGTGGTTTTAGGGGGTTTTATGGTTTTTTTTTTGTTTTTAAGGGGTTTTGGTTGTGTTTATTTAGGTTTTTATTGTTATAAAGATTAATTTAATGTTTTTAGGGATTTTAAGGGATTTTATGGTTTTTGGTGGTTTTTCAAGGGTTTATATGGATTTTATGTGATTTTAATGTTTTTAGGGGTTTTATGGTTTTTATGGGGTTTTTTTGGTTTTTAGGGTTTTTAATGTATTTACGTATTTTTTGGGTTTTTTAAGATTTTTTTGGTTTTTACGGATTTTATGGATTTTGAGGGATTTTAGGGGTCCTCAAGAATTTTAGGAATATTATAGTTTTTCATGGTTTTTATTTCCCTTTTGGGTTTTAGGGGTTTTTTTATTTTTGTAGAATTCCTAATGTTTTTATAGTTTTTAAAAAAAATTGGGGTTTTAATGGTTGTCAGAGTTCATAGTGGATTTTAGTATCTATATGGGTTTTAGTTTTTTAAGGTTTCTAGGTGGTGTTATGGTTATCATGGGTCTTTTAGGGTTTTTAAGGTTTCTTACATTTGTAGAGATTTTAAGTGAATTTTTAGATTTTTATAGTTTTTAAGGTTTTATGGTTTTTTGGAGATTTTATTGTTTTATAGGTGTTTAAGGGGCATTTTGTGTGATTTTTTGTTTTTTTTTTGGTTTGAAGTTCTTTCTGTGTTTTTTAGGGGAATAAATATTTTTTATAGTTTCATACCATTTTTTGGTGTCTAAATGGTTTTCAGTGGTTTTTGTGGTTTTTGTTATCTTTATGACTGAAAATAATTTTTATTAATAAGAAAACACTTTTACGGGAAAAGTGAGAAACCGAAGGGTCCAGCAATACACCCAAACAACCCCAAACAAAATCAGGAAAAAACAGGATCTACGCCATTCAAGCAATAGCAACAACCACCATCCCCATGAAGGATACTCGGTGATCCAATGAAAGAATGGTCCTTCCCGATGTTGTCATCCCTACAAAACAGCCATGTCCCAAATGGCCTACAAAGATGATGAAAGAGAGCTCTAGCCCAACGAAGATGTCCTGCGATGTACCATTAATAAACCGCACAACACCGATAATCAAACATTCCAGACCGAAGACACCCCAACCCAGATATGAAGACCACCCAATTAACTAAGAGCATTAAAGATAAAACTACGTTTACTAGAGTCCATGTCCCGAAATAATTTCCAAGATAAAGAAGAAACTTTTATGCTTGGTGAGTCATATGTTTTAGGTTTGTTATGTTTTAAGGTCTTTTTTGCGATTTTTTAGTATTTTAATGTTTTTTGGTATTTTTATTGTTTTTAGGGAATTTAAGGGTTTCTAGGGTTTTTAAGGGTATATGATCTTTTTTTATTTTAAGGGCTTTTCAAGGTTTTAGGGGTTGTACAGTTTTTATATGTTTTTTTAATTTTTTTTGTGATTTAAAATCTTTTTAAGTATTTATTAGGTTTTCTAGAGGTTTGGGGGTTTTTATGGGGGGGTGTTATGGTTTTTAGGGATTTTATGGTTTTTAAGATATTTTAAGGGTTTTTATGTTTTTACGTTCTCATGGATTTTTATGTATTTTTATGTATTTTATGGTTCTTAGGGATTTTTTTTAGGTTTTTTGTAGTTTTTTTTGGATTTTAATTTTTTTAATGGGTTTCTAGGGTTTTTTCAAGTCATTTTATGTTTTTTGGATTTTTTTTTTGTGTTTTTAAGGTCTCTCTAGGTTTTAGAGTTTTAAAAATTCTTTAGGGGTTTTAAGGGGTTTTAGAATTTTTAGTGGGTTTTTAGGGTTTTATGTGGTTTTATTGGGTTTTTCGGTGTTTTAAGGTTTTATAGGGTTGTATGGTTTTCCATGGTTTTCTAGGTTTTAAGGGTTTTTTACATTTTCATGGATTTTCAATTTTGTATTGGATTCCTTTATTTTTATAGTATTTGGTGTTTTTAAAAAATTTGAGGGTTTTATGATTTTTATATTTTTTAGAATTTTTTATGTTTTTAGGGGGTTTTAATTTTTTGGGTTTTTAAAGTTTTTTGATTTTTTTAGGTTCTTAAGGTTTTTAGATTTTTTTTATCTTTTTATAGGTTTTATGGTTTTTTAGTATTTTTTAGCTTTTTAGGGTTATATGGGTTTTTAGTATTCATTTTAAAATTTTATGGTTTTCAAGTGGTTTTCATGGTTTTTAGGGTTTTTATGTTTTTAGGGTTTTTATGGATTTTTTTGGATTTTTATGTTTTTTAGTGATTTTGAGGGTTCTCGAGGGTTATTAGGTTTTTCTTAGTATATTAGGGGTTCTAGGTGTTTTTTAGGTTTTTAGGATATTTTGGGTTTTTATGGATTTTTATAATTTTTATGGTATTTAATGTTTTTAGAGACTTATATATCATTTTTATGGTTTTATGGGTTTTAGTGTTTTTAGTGGGTTATTAATAGTTTTTTTTTCTATTTCTTGTGTTTTTACTACTTTTTTTGTTTTTACAATTTTTGGGGGTTCTCGTGGGTTTTAAGAATTTTCACTATTTTAGGGATTTTGGGGGATTTATAAGAATTTTAATGGTTTTTAAGTTTTTTTTATTTTTTGTGATTTTGATGGTTTTATAGTTTTTAGGGTTTTAAGGTTTTTTAGTTCTTCAAGGTTTTAAAAGCATTTTAGGGTTTTTTTTTTAAATTTTCTATTTTTTTATGTTTTCATAGAGTTTGTTAACATTTTTTTGGGTTTTCAGGGTTTTTATAGATTTTTGTGGTTTTCGGGGTTTATGGGTTTTTTAAGGGTTTTAGGGTTTTTATGGAATTCAGGGTTTTTCACGTTTTTTTAGGTTTTCAAGAATTTTTGAGAATATTCCAGATTTATTCAATTTTAATTGGTTTTTAGGTTTTTTTTATATTGATGGGGTTAGGGGTTTCAGGGTTTTAGGGGGTATTAGGTTTTTTCAATGTTTCCCATGGCTTTGGGGTTTTTTGGCTATTTAGTGTTTTTTTGAGTTATTTAGGTGTTTAAGTTTCTAAAAAAAATTAATAATTTTTTTTATTTAATGAGTTTTAGATTATTTATTTATTTTTTATGGTTTTTATTGGGTTTTAAGATTTTTAATTTTTCTGGGGTTTCTATGATTTTCAAGGGTTTTCAGGGGTTTTTTACTGTTTTGTATGTTTGCATTTATTTTTACGTATGTCTTTTAAGAGTTTGAGGATTTTATGGCATCATAGTTTTTTTAGAGTTTTTTTAGTTTTTTTTGTTTTAAATATTTTATGGGTTTTTAGAGTTTTAGTGTTTTTATGGGATTTTAGGGTTTTAGTTTTTAAAGGGGTTTTATAGTTTTCTTGGTGTTTTTTTTGTTTTTTAGGGTTTTACACTTTCAGATATTTTAGGGGATTTTATGATTATTTGGGTTTTTTAGGTTTTTAGGAATTTTAAGTGTTTTTTGGGGTTTTAATGGTTTTTAGGGGTTTTGAGGTTTTTAGTGTTTTTTGGGGGTTTTAGTGGTTTTTTGAGTTTTTTATTGGTTTCAAGATTTATAGACATTTTTATCCTTTTGAGTTTTCAAGAGTTTTGATTTATTTTAGTGTTTTTCGGGTATTTAATGGTTTTTAAGGTCTTATTAATTTAATTATTTTTATGGGGTTTATGGTTTTTATGGGTATTTATTTTTTTAGGGTTTTTAAGTCATTTTAAGATTTTTATGGGTTTTAGTGTTTTTAGGGATTTTTAGGGATCTAATTTTTTCAAGGTTTTTTAGGGTTTTTAATAGTTTTTAGGGTTTTTATGATCTTTTTGGAGTTTATACTTTTTTAGTTTCTTATGGTTTTTTTAAATATTGAACATTTTTGTGATTTTAGTGATTTTAGTGATTTTAGTGTTTTTAATGGTTTAAGGGTTTTATCTGCTTTTACGGGGTTTTAATGATATTTTTTTGTGGATTTATGGTTTTGATGGGGTTTTTTAGGGTTTTAGGGTTTTAAGTTTTTAGGTATTTTGATGGATTTTATATATATTTTATGGTTTTATGTATTGTTTTAGTTTTTTAGGGTTTTGAATGGTTTTTTTGGGTTTTTAGGGGTTTTAGGGTTTCTAGGTTTTTTTCAGGGTTTTTAGGGTCTTTTGGGTTTTTGGGGATTTCTTAGTTTTTTAGGGTGTTTATATTTTTTATTGTTTCTATAATTTTTTTTGGGATTAAAGGTTTTATAGATTTTTTAGTGGTTTATAGGTTTTTCATGGATTTTTTGTTTTTCGAGGGTTTTATGGGTTTTATGGTTTTCAGGAATCTCTCATGATTTTTTGGGTTCTTAAAGTATTTAAATATTTTTATAGGTTTTTAATTATTTGTAGGGTTATTAAGGTGTTTATGTGTTTTAGGTATTTTGAGGGTTTTTAGGGTTTTTTAATTTTTTATAGGTTTAATATTTTTTTGTGTTTTGGGGCTTTAGGGGTTTTTTTATATTTAGGTGTTTTGTGGTTTTCAATTTTTTTTAATGTTTTAAAGGGTTTAATAGGTTTTTTGAGTTGTTAGTGATTTTAGGGGTTTTTAAAGATTTATGGTTTTCAGGGAGTTTTAGGGGTTTTAGGGTTTTTACATTTTCAAGTATTTTTAGAGATTTGTTAATATTTTGTGGTTTTAAGGTCTTTATGCACTTTTTTGTTTTAATGTTTATTCAGGTTTTTTAAGAAGTTTATATTTTTTAGGTATTTTATGGTCATTTTAGGTTTTTATTTTTATATTTTTTTGTTTTTTTGTTGTTTAATGTATTGTAGAGTTTTTTAAATATTTTTAAGGTTTTTATGGGTGTTTTAGACAAAAATGTTGTGCCCGATGATTGATTATGAGGATTGATTTTTCAACAATCTCATTCATGTTGGGTTCACTTTTTTTGTTTCGCTTGAAGTTATTATTACCATGAACAAAAATTTTCTGATGGGGACTGAGTTGTATATACTTTTTATCTTCTAAAGTAGGTTCCACAGTTAATTCATGTATGTTAGATTTTCTATTTTGTTTCCAATGATCACATGATTATTCCTGGTTGGGTTGATGGAAGGGGTTTTACATGTGTGTAATCGCTTATGTCGAGTATAATATATTCGATTGGTCTCAAATTGGATTATTTGTGGATCAAGAAACACCCAACGACTCAAACATGCATGATTCATGGATATTTTATCCAGAGAAAGATGTTCATTGGAGTATATGGTAAATGAAACTTAAGAACTCACATTGGCTGAGAGAATGGGAACTATGGATCATCACACCTTTTTGGGGGGAACTATTTTCTGTTCTAGGATTCACTTTTAGAATTTAGTCATGTTCAAATGTTCTTGAATCCTTGGTTCATTCCAAATAAAGTGTCTATAGATTACCCCTATGTCATAATCAATGATAAAAACGCATGGGTTTAGAATCTTCTATAAGTATTTCAGGTTCTCTATAAATTTCACCCCCTTATGGATATATCATAGATTCCTTATCCATTTACTGATACAACACTAGTTTAATCCTTATGACAAGGCACTATGAAGTGGATCATCATCCAGGAGGGTTGAAAATTATTTCAATATTGGGATCAAACCCATAATATTAGTTTCCTGTGTATCATCGTGAATAGAATTAGAACCCATGTAGTTCAGTGCCACTTAACTGGACACGTCACCTTTTAAGGTCGTGTGATGAGGACTCATACATGCGTTTTAATGTCATGTGACCAGGATGTCGAGAAGGAAGGTTCTTAGTCTAGATTTGATGTTAAATTTACATAGAGGAGGCCTGAGGAACCCAGAGGAGGTGTGGTCTTCTGGGTGGACATGACCCTAATGAGGGTGTGCTCATGGAAAATTAGAGTGGATCTAGGAGGTGGTTTTTGGCCTCAATTAGGCTTCCTAAGCATCCTAAGCTATTTAGAATCAAATCCGATATAGTTTATAGTTAGGGTTTACTCATGGAATATTCCCATTAAGGGGGCATGATTGGGACCTATGCATTGGATCTTCCCAATATAAGAGTATTTATCTGGAATATATTTGATGTGGGTCTTATGCATGGGATATTAAAATTTCATTTATGGTTCGGGATTACCTCTATATCGAAGGCTCATTTAGAGGAATGTGATTGGGGATTATACCATATGGGATGCCCATTTATAATTGAGGATTTGAAAGGGATATTCCCATTTTATTTATTGTTGGGGATACATATGTGGAGAAGGCCCATTTGGGATTTGGGGTCATATGTATTTCATTATCATAACTAATATCTAATCCTACATGAGTCATGATCGGTGATAGAAACTAGAGGAAGTAGTAGATTTGATGATCGCACAACCCTCCCCATCTACTGATGGATGGTGATGACACCCAAAGCATGGAGAAGGGGGTTTTGAGTGTTCCCATTTCCTTTCTGGGTTTCATATCTAGGATAGTCATGTATAGATATCTATTAAAAATCATTATAGTATAAGGTGGGTAGAAGCAAGAGAACCTCCTTTGGGAAGAAATGATATAGGATTACCTCGGGTGGGGTGAACTTTTATGTGCTTGGAACTCATCTGATGATTATTGAATGTGGAATCAAATGTTTCTCATATAGGATATACTGTAGTTTAAAGTCATATATCTCAGATGATGGAAACACATTTTAATGTCATGTTACAGGGCAAACATGGGCTCTTGCAGTTTTAGGTCATATGATGAAGACCACTTTCCATATGAACCATTATTTACTTGATGATAATAGGTTCAAGATGTTCTGACATGCCTCAAGAATGAGAGGTAAAGAAATTTTAAACCATGATTCTTGGTATTCTTGGATCAGGAAAATGATATGGGGAAAGGAAGCCATTTGGACATATAGAGGTTGCAAAGTCCTCTCATGAAGAAATTTTTTTATCTAGTTGACAAGTCTTTTGTGGGAAAATCATTCAAAGACAACAGAGGCATATTTTTAATTGTCATGAAAAGGTTTCCTTAGAATACTAACGTTCTATTTCTGATGGTTGAGAAGTTTTATGAAGATACAAAGTTGCCTAGGGCAAAGAGTTTGATGAATTGAAAGGACGTATTATGATATGTAAGAAATATTAATATCATGATTTTTCATTGAGTTCTAAATAATCCTAGAATAGGTGGAAGTTTATGGGTTTTCAAGAGTTTCATGAGGAGTAGGTCAACTAAAGGTATTTAAGGGATAGATTTTGGGGTAGCACAATGGCGCAATAGAGAATGTCAGGGACGTAGCTAGAAAATTTCACGGGAAACTCTCTATTTTTCATGGGGGTTAGTAATGTTAGTGAAGGGTCCAAACCAGATGGCCAATACCATAGCTCGACAATATTCATGATTTTGGGTGTGGGGGCACAATCCCCGTGGTATGGACTGGTGGGCATAAACATTTTTTCTATATAGGGATAGCCAGGTAGAAGCTGGCCAGCTAGGGGAGTTCTCAAAGTGTCATTTGGGAAGGATATGGATGCATAGAAATTGGTTCCATAGGATCATCCATGAAACATTTTTGATAATGTTTCATTCCTGAGGCATCTCCCATGAAGGAGTATCTGTGGAGGTTTATCCACAATGGGTATGTCCGTTAAGAATTTTTATTAGTTTGTGGGGTCATAAAATGTTGCATCAATATCATAAATGAAACATACTCTATATGGAATCTTCTAAAGAGTGTCTTCCACATATGATTCATGGTATTTAGTCTATTAATTTTCACCCACATATAGTTTTTGGGATGGATTCCGCAAAATGATTCAGGTGAGGGAGTTATTTCTCTTGCACCCTCTATATTTCATTCCATGATTCATCCACTTTTTGATCTCCTTCTCATTTTAGTCCCCCTTAGTTTCATTTTATAGAGGAATGGAGAGACCATATGAAATCTTATTTGTTCATCCATGATGGGCCTGGGTAATTCTAATACAGAAGACTATGGGGGACATATTCATTAGTGGGTGTTTTTTATTTGGCATTGGGGATGACACCACATCCCATGAACTACTTAGTTCATAGTAGATCTTATTTTCTGGGGAGTAAATTACTTCATACCTCCCTTAAAATGTATATGGTTTTATTTTTTTTTTGTGTTGTCGCCACATCCCCATCCCCAAAAAATTTAGATTATGGGTGCTTCACGAAGTAGCGGATCACCCTACAAAGCATTGATCCACATAGGTACTTGTTCTTTATGGGGTCACTTGTTCTTTTGAATAATATTCATTAATATTCTTCAGGATTATAGATATATGATTTTTATAGTTTGATGAAACTGTCTTCATCTTGAATGTGTAATTTTCAAGGAACAACAAATCCCCCCCCCGCATAGAATGGGCTCCAATTGGGAAAAAGAAGAGGCTATTCTAATGTATAAGTAGTCCTGGTTTGAATGTTAGTCATATAATGCTCTAAATTTTTTCTGATCCAAGATACAAAGTTAGAATAACTTGACTATTTTTATTGTTATACGGAATAACCTATAATCATTGTGTATTTTCTTCTATTACCCAATTTTTTCCTAAGTCCATTGTTGTGTGGTCTTAGCGGTCATAAATTGACTTTTTAATAAGCCTCACTTGGATATTTTTTGACCATACAAGATTTGAGTCTATTTTTTTTATCAAATGTATCTTTATTTTTCCTAATACATGATAATAATCAGTTTGGTGAGTTGGTTCTCTGTTTTTTGTCAAGGGTTCCCTTTGCGGGTTTTCATCCTGGTGAGTTTTATGTATCTTTTCGTGGGATGTTTATAGTCTTGAAAACCTTAACTAACATCACTGATTTTTTAGGTAAAACACCTTTGATCATTAATGATGTTTTAGGTTTAAAATCTTTGAACATTATAAATGTTTTAGGTTAAACAACATTTACGATTACTTTCAGAGTTAGGGAACTAATTTGATTTCATTGACCGAGGATATCCTAATATTTTTTAGACATGAATGACAAATTTTTCTTGAACCTAACTTTGTGGTTTATGTATATAATACATGGGTAATGTAATCCATGGGGTTTATAGAGGTAGGAAAATTCTCCTAGGAGTTTGAATTTTTATTTGGTTGATAGACCTTTTTTCGGGGCAACATATGGAGAGCCATTGAGGCATATTGTTCATAGTCAAACAATTGTGTCCTTAGAAAACATACCATCCATTTCTGAGGACTGGGTAATTTTATAGAAATTTGGATATTTATTTCTTTTCTTTTTTAATATCACAGAGGGTAGTCTATTAAGGTAATAATGTCTGAAAATAATACGGGAATATATATGGGATTTATATTAGAAACCGCTCCCACACAAATTTGATTTGTTTTAAGGAGGGATGAAGTATGGTTTATTTTAACAATCATACAACTGAGAATTTTGAGACCTATTATTTGAAGCCTTTTTTACTTTGACCAAGAGGGTAAATGATTTTTCCTTTTCAAGGTATTCTAACAATAAAAATTCTATTATCTTCCTGCATGAAATAAGGAAAGTGATGTAAACATTACTATGAGGGGTTTTTGAAACTGGAGAGTGATGTGGGATGTAAACATCATAGGGGTGTATGGAGGTAGGAAAATCCTATCTCAAGGATGAATTTTCCTTTAGTGATAGAATTTTTTTTGTGGGAAACTTATGCTGAGCCACCAGGGTATATTGTGTATAATAAAAAAAGGTGTCCTCAAGACACTATCCTTCCATTTCTAATGGCCAAAGATGATTATAAACATTCATACATTTCTAGAAACTGAGTATGGTTTGAGAAAATGGATTTCCTGATCATGAATGGGGAATTTAAAGACTAAATTTCCTATGAATAGTTAGATACATTCTCTCCATACATGTGTGGGGAGGTTCCCTGCACACCTGTGACAAATGCACAATAAAGGAGGGGATAATTTTGTTTTTTTCCTGGACAGGAGATATAAGATTCATGTGTCACTCTGTATCTTATGATAATAATAATAATTAATTAAATAGTTATTTTAATTATAATATATGTATAGTTTTGGTCTATATGTGGGGAGAGGGGCATTTTTTCTACATTTGTTTATTTTGGGGGTGGCTGAGCCAGATATCTATCATTTAGGCATCACTATGTATCTTGAATGTATAGGAATCAATCCAAATTTATTTATTAGTGTACCTTATAGTTTTTTTGTTATTTTATTAGAAATTTGATCCATGTATATTAATGTCATGAAGTGCGGAAAATGGAAATATAGTTTAGTTTCAGGTTCCAGGGAAACAATTTTATAGAAACCATGAGTCAATAGGAGAAAATGGTAGCATAGTTTAGTTTCATGTTATAGGAAAAATTTTCATAGAAATCAATAGTAAATAGAAGAAAATTAGTTTGGGATATTCTAACATACTCCAAACATTAAGGAAAATGAAGGTATAAACCATGGTTCTGGGGGTTTTCGAATCAAGAGAAATAATACCGGCAATGGAAGTATTTGGGGAGTATAGAGGTAGGAAAAGCCTCTCCTATGGAAGAATTTGTCTTTGGGTAACATGATTTTTTGGGGGAAACATATGTAGATATCCTAGGGAATATTGTGCATAGTAAACCAAATTATCCCTCAATACACACACTTCCCATTTCTGATGGTTAGTGAGGTTTATGGGGATCTAAATTTTCCTGGGGAATAGTGATTGATAAATGGAAAGGGTAGGCCTTAGTATGTGAGAAATATCTAGATCATGATTTTCTATGAAATGTGATATCCCCTACATATATATGACTCACACGTAGAGGAAAATTTGTATTTATTTGGAAAAATACCAAAATAAGGCATTTCAACTCACAATTTCTTACATAAAGTCATATATAGGTGTAAGGACATTTTTCATTTCTTTTTTATATGGCTAGGAATATAATAAATGGGCCTAGGAGTCACTACTTATCTCACTGGAATGAGAATCAAGACATGCATAGTTATTTATATCTCATTCATTTTAACATAATGTGTTAAGGACTTTGGGTTCCCCAATGTAATGATAAAAAACCCTAATATTACTATTAATGTCATGCCACCAGGACCAACTATTATGGATTTATTTTCCATGGTTTTCCTAGTAATCCCATGATGAGGTCTATAATCCCATGTGGGCTATTCTCAGTGTGAAAAAAAGTATATAAAAGGTTTAATTCACCACATGGGAACAGTGTAAGAATGGCTATGAGAATTTTATATCTAGGTTGACTGGACCCGAATGAATATCCAGATATTTCTATGTAACATGTATGAACATAAATCAACATGTATGTCATCCTAAAACATAACATGGTGGGTGATCGATGTTGGTGGTCAATGTATTCTCGAAGAAAACTATAATACTGTGAAGTTTAACATCATACATCAAGGAAATCTTATCATTCAATTTGACATCATAAAGTTAGGAAACATTCTGTATAGTTTAGCATCATGAATAAAAGACATAGATTTCATGAATTTTATCATCATGTAGTGTGGAAATAGATGACCCAACATTAAATTGGTGGAATGTTATTATTCTTGAAATGGTCTTACACATAAGTATTAATAAGGATTCTCCTTCTTTGACTTAGTTTTCATGCAGTAGAGGGAAAATTTTTCTGCATTCTTATGTTGGGCCCAGGTCATAGGATCCGGGCATCACTATGTATCCCATGGGATGAGAATCTATACACATATAGTTTTATATATAAATTACCCTATGTAGGTCTATCCCATATACAAGGGGAGAATATTTCACTTTTGGGGTGGCTGTACTAGGATAAAAGTCCAAGAATCACTATGTATCTTGCTTGGGAAGGAATAAATCCATACATAGTTCTAAGAAATATCCCTATGTAGATTTGACTCTTACACAGAGAAAAGAGGTATTTTTAACTGTTCTTTTTTGGGGTGGTTAGAACAGGGTGTAAAATATAGGAATATCTATATATCATGTGTGGATATGAATCAAGCTATACATTATTTTGTAACGGGGAACAGTGGGTGAAAAATGTTGTGGGAAATATCCATTCAGTTAAGAATACTACTGTTTTATATAGTTTATCGTCAAGAAGTAAGGACATGACAGCATTTTTTAATGTCATATTGTAGGTATAATAGTTTCCATATATATATATCTAGATCATAATTATGGGGGAATTTAGATTCCTTTGTCGCATCCATTAATGTGGATCATAAAGTTGAGATCTCCTACATATATCTTATATTTGAGTATAGGAGATGAAAAAATTTTGTTTTTTACCTATGGATGGGGCTAGGAAACATTGCTTAGATGTCTCTACATACCTCAACCAAATGAGAATAAAGCCACACATAGTCTTTGATGTTTCTAGTGTAGGTATGAATCATAAATTGGGAAGTGGTTTTTTTTTTGGGTGTTGTGGCTAGACATGTATGTGAAATCTAGGAATATCTACATATCATGTGTGGATAGGAATCAAGTTGTACATAGTTAATTAATATGGCATTGTGGGTGACCGATGTTAGGGTAAATGTCTTATCAATGGAGAACGTTGTGATGATATGCAGTTTAGCTTTATATAGTGAGGAATTTTGTAATGTAGTTTAATGTCATATGACTACAACAATTTTTCCATGATGTTTAACATCATTGGGTTAGGACGTTTATCCTGAAGTTTAACATCACGAGATCAGCATAGTTTTTCCATTCATTTTAACTTCATTTGGTAAGTACATTTATCTTATAGTTTAATGTTATGCGATCAAGATAGTTTGGCCATGAATTTCAATGTCAAGAGGTAAGGATGTTTATCTTGAAGATTAATTTCATGTGATCAAGATGGTTTATCCATTTTTTTAGCATCACGTTACAAGGACATTTATACACCATTTTAACGTCATGCGATCAGAACTGTTTTTTCATCCTGTTTAATATCTGGTGGTAAGTATGTTTATCCTATAGTTTAATGTCATGTGATCAATATGATTTTCCCATGTAGTTTAGCATAATGCAGTAAGAACATTTATCTTGTAGTTTAATGTAATGCGATTTGGATGGTTTGGTCATGTAGTCTAACATCATGCCAAAAGGATGTTGATCCTGTAGTTTAATATCATGTGATAAAGATAGTCTGTACATAAAGTTAAACATCATGCGGTAAGGAATTTTATCTTGTATTTAGACATCATACGATCATGAAAAATACTCATTTGGATATATTAAATATTTCATCAAGAATCACTCATTGGTAGGAGCTGTATTGATTTTTCCATCCATTGAAATGAAGGAAGAAGCTACATTGTTATAGAATTTGTGTATGACATTTGGTCCTTCTCATTTTGGATCCAATTTTTAAGGTTTCTTTCTAAGTATCATCGGATTTATAAGGACCAACATCATTTATCATTTGATTAAAGAGTAAAGGTATACTTTTTTATGAAGGCCTAGGAAATCCTATTTTGGTACGCCTCCAAGTTTTGTAAAGTATGCGACCTATTTTCATTATGTCACTCCAGTTCATCCTTCCATTTCTAGGATTTTTCATCAGGGGATAATTGATTATAAATGGTAACATGGGATTGAGGGTAACTGGACATTGACGGGTATGACTACCTCTATCTCATATACTAATGAAAATAGAGTTTCTTGAGTGGTGGTACAATTCAAGGTCTGGAGTAAATCTTACATCTACTTTGGTAAAACATTTCCCCTAGGGAGGAAAACTAACACCACCAATATTTTTGGGGTTAAGGAGGGAACCTTAACTTTTCCTTACCTTGGTGTCCCCATTTTCAGGGGTAGACCAAAGGCTAATCAATTCTCCTCCATCACAGACCAAACTCTTCGTCTACTTTCCTCCTGGAAAGGTAAAAAACATTCAATGGATGGGAGAATTTGCCTTGTTAAATCCTCCATTTTCTCTAAAATCATTTATTCTATGATGATTTATAAATGGCTGAAGAGTCTTATCAAGAGCATCAATGTGGCTATTAAGAAATTTGTTTGGACGGGGAGTTCCTTGGAGAGAAAATTGATTAGAGTTCCTTGGGATAATTGTTTCAAACCTATTGAAAAATGCAGTATTGGAATTAAAAATCATTCTTATTTTAATGATTCTCTTCAAGCTAAACTCACATGGAACCTCATTCATAACAAATCTTCCCCTACAGAGTTTATCAAGGCCCGCTTTCTCCATAAGCTTAAAAATAATCATGCGAACATTCTCACATCCTCTATATGGCCTTCCATTAAAAAAACTTTCAAGTCCATAATAGCAAACTCTAGATTAATGGTCAATGGAAACTTGGATCTTAATTTTTGGTTTGATAATTGGACTGGTTCTCCCTTGATCTCTTTGATTGATAGTAACCAGCCTCCTCCCCACACTAATGATTCTATTAAAAATGTCTTGGAAATGAAAAATTCCTATCTTCCAGATAATTTTAGCAAGATTATAGATAATTATCCCTTCACTAACATGGATGATTTTATTATTTGGGAACTGGTGCATAATGGAATACTAAATTCTAAAAGTTTTCATAATCACTTGTTCAATAATGTAGAGAACAATTTTACCTGGTTAAAAAGCTTCAACAAAGCCTGGTTAAAACCCTCTACATTCACGGTAGTTTGGCGGATTGATCATGATAAAATCCCTACGAATACCTACCTTCAATTGTTTAGGATCAATCTATGCTCCAAATTCCGCATTTGTAATCAACATAGAGAGGATTTAAACCACCGTTTTATTTTTTGTGACATGGAATCCGCACTTTGGAATTATATATTTGAAATCTTTGAGTGCAGATGGTCGCTTTGTAGTTCCATTAGCTTGTATATACAATGATATTTGGAAGTTGCAGATTCTACGCAAATCAAAAATCTCTTCATCACAGCGGTTCTGGAACTTATACATGTAATCTTGTATGGTAGAAACACTTGTATTTTTTGTAATATCTCAATCAAGATTAATGCAGGGAAAACCAGAATCCTCATGGCCATGCGTGAGGCAGATTCAATTCAAAAAGATCATTGCAACAACTCTGTTCGTGACTTTGGGATTCTCAGACGCATTGGGGTGGATGGGAAATACCCTTTTCTGAAGGAAACCCTTGAAGTGTTTTGGTGACCCCCACCTCCAGGATGGATTAAAGTCAATGTGGATAGAGCCTCCAAAGGCAACCGTGGCCTAGAGGGTTGTGGGGCCATCTTCAGAAATCACCTAGTCAAGGAGTTTGGATGCTTCTATGGCTCTTGTTGTACTGCTTCATCCATGGAAGCTGAGATGATGAGCATGATTCATGCGACTTCTTTTTCCATGCTTCATAATTGGAGAAATATCTGGATAGAGAATGACTCTACTACTATTATTCAGGACATTTGGAATGGTTCCATTCACTTGTCCTGGATGCTCACCTCGCGTT
Source organism: Viscum album (assembly GCA_963277665.1). Lineage (NCBI taxonomy): Eukaryota > Viridiplantae > Streptophyta > Magnoliopsida > Santalales > Viscaceae > Viscum > Viscum album. The sequence goes on along the minus strand of OY728141.1, from coordinate 1,009,023,442 downwards.
GGATTAATTGCCTGGAATGTCTTTGAGGGATCAACGTCATCGCCACTCATACTTATCGTGAATCTAACAAGATCGTCGATGGTCTTGCACACATAGGTGTTACTCACGAGATGCATTGGATTGATGTTCTCCCTCCAGAGTTGATCTGGATCTTTGTCAGGGATGTTAGAAAAATTCCTTATTTCAGACTTCTCTAACCTTTTTTAATTTTCAATAAAAATTTAGTGTTTTGGTATTTGACTAGAACACGACTTCTTTAAAAAAAACATATTGACAAGTCTATAGGATATGGTCTAGAATTTATGTCTGATCGTCCATCATTTATGATATGTGTTGAGAGAAATATGTTTCTAGAACAAGAATAAATTCAGATTCTGATGATGGAGTAAGAGATTGTTCCTACTCTGGTCCTCCATATTTTTTCACTGTATGCTAACAATTATCTAATGTGGGGGAATATGGATGACTCTACAACTTTTTTATAGCTGAGATACTCTATCTTTTTTCTCTATTTTCCACTATATTTTACTAGTGGGACTCATATTCATGAGTATGGATTTTCATATATTCCATTTTCGCAATATTTTTCTGATTGTATTGGAATTAATATACAAGGGTTTTACTCATCTAATATTTGGTTCCCACTGTATTTGACTGGTGGGGTTCATATTCATGAGCATTAATTTTCTTATTCATGTAATTTTCCATCATATTTTCAGGGAAGGATTGGAGATCATTAGCTATAATTTTTTCATGCTCGTATTGTGCCATTGTATTTTAATGGTGGGATTCATTGGAGTGAGTCAGGATATATGTCCCTTGGTAGGATGCTTCCATATTTACTTGGTAGGATTATTTAGTAGGAATGAGGGTAATGACTTGTTACTTGTAATCTGATCGTCACCTGTGGTGGGCTTCTTGAGGGATCAATGTCTATTGGACATTAACAATGACACTCAGAGAGGTATCCTATTCAAAGTGAGGTTACTAGGCCACATAGAATTGGAAGAAAAGTATTCCGATTGTGACCCTTGAGTGGGACCCATGTGTATTAGGGATGAATTCATTAGTGAAGACATGATCAACCTCCCTAGGATAAAGGAGGTAATCATTATCCTGTCTTAGGGACATGCTCAAAAAATTATTGGAGGCTTCTAATGGTTCCACTTGGTGCTCGACCGCCGGTCACTGATGGGTGGGTGGTTAATGGACTTTCATCGATTGTAGGACATGTCTTCCTACCTCTAACATTGGGAGAGTACCATTCTGATGGTACTCCAAAATCAACACATTTTATACCTATATTTGGAAATTCTGGGTATACAAGAGAGTCCTCTACTTCGTGGAGGGCCCAATGGGTGCAATGGTTTTCATGAATGTCTGTGATAACTTTTTGGATTCCATTGGATTGAAGGAAGATTTAAAGAATTCCTACTACATATTTCACAAGTGAAGATTATAAAACCTCATAAAAGTATATTTTCATGAACAAAATCATAATTTATGATCTTCCTTGGCACTTTTCCCTTTTGGATGCTATGGGTGGGGGTGCTAAAATTGTAACACCTCCACCTTGGTTTAGGATTCATGGCATGTTCACCATTTTTGTTTTTGATTAAAAATTTTCACCCAATAATTTATTGTAAGGATTGATATTTGTGAAATCTCATTCACATAGGGTTCACCAGTTTTTCACAAAAATATGTTATTACCATGAACAAAAATGGTCTGAAGGGGACTTGGCATTATATCCTTTTTATGTTGTGATGGAGGGGCCAAAATTCAGTTACTTATGTCATGTTTTCTTTTTTTTTCAACGAACATGTGATTATGTATAGTTGGATTTATTTTTAAGAGTTTACTGGGGTTAAGTATCTTATGTTGTGTATAATATCTTCGAATGGTCACCAAAAAGTTTATTTGTGGTTCCATAAAAACCCAACTTCTCTCACATCAATGATTCATGGACCTGCTTTCAAAGGTAGGTGTTTGTTGAATGATTTGGACAAGGACCCTTAAGAACTAACATTGGTCGAGAGGATGGGAACTAGGGCTTGTCACACCCTTTTGGGAGAACTATTTCTATTCTTGGACTCTCTTATAGATTTATGTCATGTTCATATATTCATGTATCCTTGGTTTATTCCCAATAACAAGTCAGTAGATTACCCCAAGGTTGCAATCAATGATTGAATATTCATGGGCTTGGTCGAGAGGATGTGATCTTTGTTTCATCACAGCCATTATATTATTTTAGTGTTCTTATCGATTTTTATGGATTTTATGTATTTTCATGATTTTTAAGGGTTTTTGGATTTTTAGGGTTTTTATTGTTTTTCAGTTTTTATGGAATTTTACACTTTTATGGTATTTAGTGTTTTTTAATGTTTTTAGGGGTTTAAAATCTTTTCAAAATTTATTTTTGGTTTTTAGGGTTTTTCTTGGATTTTTAAATTTTGATAAGGGTTTTTCATGATTTTAATAGGGGTTCCATGGTTTTTTGGGATTTTAAAATTTTTATTGATTTTTAGGGATTATATAGGGTTTCATAGTTCATATGGTTTTAAAGGATTTTGAGGTTTTTATGAGATTTCAAGGTTTTTTAGAGTTTTAGGGTTTTAATGTTCTTAGGGTCCTTTTAGGTTTTTAGGATTTTTTTTATTTTTTTATGGTTTTAAAGGTTTTTAGAGATTTTAAAATTTTTAGGGGTTTTAAGGGGTTTTAGAGTTTTTAGTTATTTTTTATATATTTAATGGAGTTTAGTGTTTATTATAATTTTAGGAGATTTTAGGGTTTTAATAGGGTTTTTTAGGGTTTTTGGTTTTTTATAATTTTATGTATTTTTAATTATTTTTTAGTATTTTTATGAGTCAATCTGATTTTAGTGATATTTGATAATATTTATGTGTTTTTTGTTTTTTAGGGGTTTTTTGAGGTTTTTTGAGGTTTTTAGGGCTCCTATGGCCAATTTTAAGTCATTTTTTATATTTTTAGGGTTTTATTTATTTTAGAGTATTTTAACGTTTTTTAGAGTTTTCTATGGTTTTTAGGGGTTTCATGGGTTTTTGGGTTTTCAGGGGTTTTAGGGTTTTTTATACATTCATGTATTTTTTTAAAAATGTTTATGATTTTATGTGTTTTTTGGATTTTTAGTGGTTTTATATATTTTGAGGGTTTTAGAGCATTAGGGTTTTTTGGGATTTTAGGGTATTTTAAGGGTTTTATGGTTATTTTGCGTTTTAGGTTTTTTTAAGTTTTTCTTGTTTTTAAGGTTTTTATGGTTTTTTAATATTTTTAGGGGTTTAATGATTTTTAATATATTTATTGGTTTTTTGGGTTTTTAAATATTTTTAGTGGTTTCTATGGTTTTAATGGGTTTTTATAGTTTTTAGTGATTTTTAATTTTTTTTAGGATTTATAAGGAATTTTTAGGATATTTATGGGTTTTAGGGTGTTAGGGGTTTTAGGGGTTTCGATGGTTTTAGTGTTTTTATAGATTTTTAATGTTTATGGTCTTTTGGGGGTTTAGGTTTTTTATGATTTTTGTGGGTTGGATGGTTTTTATTATTTTCCTATATTTTTAATGGTATTAAGGGTTTTTATAGTTTCAAGTCATTTTGAGATTTTTTATAATTTCTTAAAGGTTTTAAGGTTTTATGGGTTATTTTTTTTTGTTGGGTTTTATTGTTTTATTTCTTGTATTTTTAGGGGTTTTTTGGGGGTTTTTGGGTTTTAAGGTTTTTTTGGGTTTTTTAGGGTTTTTATGATTTTTAGGGGTTTTCAAGGTTTTTTGGGCCACTTTGGGTTTTAGGGTTTTTTTTGAGTTTTTTAGGGTTTTATGGTTTTTAGAGTTGTTATCATTTTTTAAATTTTTTAAATAGTTTTATGGGGTTTTAGAGTTTTTAGTTGTTTTTTAATTATCTATAGGTTTGAGGGGTTTAAAGGTTTTTAGGGTGTTTTTTGGGTTTTAGGGTGTTTTAATGGTTTTTACGAATTCTTATGTTTTCAAGGATTTTTATGGTTTTTTTTATTTTTATCTTTTTTAGGATTTTTAATATTTTTATGGATTTGAAGGATTATTTGTTGATTTCAATTTTTTAGGGTTTTTGGGTTTTTAATGGGTTTTAGGTTCATTTTGGGTTTTTGGGTTTTTTATTTTTTATGGATATTATGGTTTTTTAGTGTTTATTATTTTTAGGCTTTATAGGGTTTTTTATAGTTAATATTGATTTTTAAAGTTTTTATTTATTTTTAGTAGATTTATGATTTTAGGGCTTTTTTATGGTTTTCATAGTTTTAGGGGTTTATTTATTTTCAGAGATATTTGAAGATTCTTTATTTTTTTATATTTTTAGTTTTTTTATGGTTTTTATGGTTTTTAGGGATTTTGAGAGTGTTTTGGGTTCTGTTAGTGTTTTAAGTGTTTTTAAGTTATTTATGGTATTTAGGGTGTTTTGAGTTTTTTGGGTTTTATTCGTTTGTTAGGGGTTTTAATGTTTTTAGAGTTTTTTAATGTTTTAGGGGTTTTAAGGGGTTTTATAGATTTAAGTGGGTTTCAAGGGTTTTTTTTAGATTTTTAGGTTTTTTATGTTTTTTGGGGGTTTATGGTTTTTAGTATTTTTGATGGGTATTTACAATTTTTTTATGTTCTCATGGATTTTTTATGTTTTTAATGGTTTTAGGTTTTTAAAGGGTTTTTAGTATTTTTATGGATTTTCACAGTTTTTAGGTTTTTATGTGTTTTTATGGTTTTTTGAGTTTTTTGGGGTTTGTTAGGTTTTTGGCGTCTTTTAACATTTTTATGGGTTTAATGTATTTTTAGAGAATTTAATTATTTTGGGGGTTTATGGATTTTTTTCTCAGTTTTTATGGTTTTTAATGTTTCTATTAGTTTTTCAATTTTTCAATAGGTTTTCCTATTTTTTTGTGTTTTTAGGTTTTTAAATATTTTTAGGTATTTTTATAATTTTAAATATTTTTTGGGGGTTTTTGGGTTTTTAGGAATTTTTATGGATTTTTAGGGATTCTTTATTTTTGGGGGTATATGGTTCTTTATGAATTTCTTATGGTTTTTATTGGTTCTTTATGTGTTAATTTTTTTTAGATTTTTAAAGGGTTTTTATGTTTTTACTGGGGTTTTAGTGTTTTTAGGGGTTTTATGAGGTGTTTAGGGTTTTTTTAATGTTTTTGTGTTTTTATTGTTTTCTTTTTTTAGGGTTTTATGGTTTTTTATATTTTTATGTATTTTAAGGGTTTTAAAGAGTATTTCTAATTTATTTATGGTTTTTATTGGTTTTTGGTATTTCGATTGTTTTAGGGGTTTTATGGATTTTTATAGTTTTAAGGGTTTTCATGGGTTTTCAGGTCATTTGGATTTTTATGTTTTTTTAGTTTTATAGGGATTTTATGCTTTTTATAGTTTTTCTAATGTAAATTTTTAGGGGTTTTAGATATTTTATTGGTTTTAGTGTTTTTAGGGGTTTGAGAGTTTTTATGATTTTTTTGGGGTTTTCTGGTTTTTAGGGGTTTTATGTTTTTAAGGTTTTTTTATGTTTTTAAGTATTTTTAGGGATTTTAAAGAATTTTCATGGTTCTTTTGTTCTTTAAATTTTTAGGTATTTTTTGGGTTTTAGAAATTTTTATTTGTTTTAGGGTTTTAGGGATTTTCATGGTTTTCATGGACATTTGGGCTTTTATAGTTTTGTGGTTTTTTGGGTTTCTATGGTTTTTATGTGTTTTATGGGTTTTAGAGATTTAGTGGTTTTAGGTATTTTATGGTTTTTAGTGTTTTTGAGATTTTCTTTGGTATTTTATGGTTTTCTGGGTTTTTTCTAGGTTTTTTGGATTCTTTAGGTTTTCCATGATTTTTAGGGCTTTTATGATTTTTTGGATATTATGGTTTTTGGTATTTTGAGGGTTTTTGGGATTTTAATGTTTTTAGTGCTTTTGGGGTTTTTGGGAGTTTTAGGGTCCTTTTTTTGTTATTATGGATTTATTGAGTTTTTTAATGTTTTTAAGATTATTTAGAGTTTTTTATTGTTTTTAGAAGCATAGTGGGTTTTTAGAGTGTTTAGTTGTTTTTATGATTTTATGGGTTTTTAGGGTTTTTAAGGATTCTAGTGGTTCAAATGTTTTTAAAGGGTTTCCCATGGTTTTCACAATTTTCAAGATTTCTTGGATAATTAGGTATTTTAAAAAAAATTATGGATTTTTAGGGATTTTTAGGATTTGTATGGGCTTTTATGGATTGAAGGGTTTTTAAGGTTTTTATTATTTTAGAGTATTTTTTTGGAATTTGTGTTTCTTTTTAGTTTTTTACAGTTTTATGGTATCTTAAAATTTTAACATTTTTAATTATTTTATGGTTTTAATAGATTTTAGATTATTTGGTGGTTTAAGGGTTTTTATGGGGCTTTATAGTTTTTATGTTTTTAGGAGTATTTTTTGTTTTCAGGGGTTTTCTACTTTTTAGCGATTGTTATAATTTTAGGGTTTTTTATGATTTTTTTTTGTTATAGTTTTGTTAGGATTTTTAGGTTTTTCATGATTTTTATGGTTTTTACGGTTTTAGGGTATCTTTAGGTTTAAGTAGTTTTTGAGATTTTACGGCATTGTAGAGTTTTTGACATTTTAGGGGTTTTATGGGTTTTTAATTATTTCAAATGTTTTAGGGTTTTATTCGTTTTTAGAGTTTTTTATGGTTTTGGGGGCATTTATGGTTTTTAGGGGTTTTCAGGGATTTTTGGGGTTTGTTTCATTTGGAGAAATTTTTTGTATTTTTATTGTTTTTTGGGATTTTATTGGTTTTAGATATTTTGAGGGTTTTAAAGAATTTTTGGGTTTTTATTGTATTTATGGTATTTAGGTTTTTGGGGAATTTTTGTATTTTAACTATTTTTTAGTTTTTATTGGTTTGAACTTTTTTATATTTTTCAAATTTTTAGGGGTTTTAAGTGTTTTGATGTTTTTATTCATTTTTTCGGGTTTTTTGGTTTTTATTGTTTTGTGGTTTTTTTTGGTTTTTAGGTGGTTTTCATTGTTTTTATGGATTTTTATATTTTCATGAATTTTTAAGTCCTTGAAGGATTTTTTTTTCTTTTTTGGGTTATTAGGGATTTTGGTATTTTGAGGGATTTTTTTAGGGGGTTTAAGGTTTTATTTGTCTTTTACTGTTTTTTAAATTTTTTGGGGGGTTTTAATTTTTTATTGAGTATTTTAAAATTTTTAGAGATTTTAATAGTTTTTGTAGATTTAGTAGTTTTTAGGTCTTTTTGGGGGTTTTAGGGTATTTTAATTTTTTTGTGGTTTTGTGGTTTTTAGGGGGTTTTCAAGGATTTTATGGTTTTTAGGATCTTACGGATTTTTAGGGAATTTTTAGGAATATAGGGTTTATGGGTTTTAGGATTTTATGGGATTTTAGTGGTTTTCATTGTTTTCTAGGGTTTTCGGGGGCTTTCAGAATTTTTATTGATTTTTGGGGTTTTAGGAGTTTTTTTAGGGCTTTTATAGGTTTTTAGAGTTTTTTAAGATTTTTAAGGATTTTATGGGTTGTCATATTTTTTAGTGTTTTTTATGTTTTTATAGGTTTTTTTGGGGGTTTTAGGGTTTTTACATTTTTTATGGTTTTTATGGGTTTTCAAGGTTTTTATGGGGGTTTTCATTTTTTTATTTTTTTGCGCTTATTTAATATTTTAATAGTTTATATGGTTTTTATGGTTTGTAGAGATTTTTATGGTTTTTATGCTTTCAGGTTTATATGATTTTTAGGGATTGAGGGTCATTTTGGATTTTTAGGTTTTTTATACTTTTGTTTGGTTCTTATGTTTTTTAGAGTTTTAATGTTTTAGAGGTTTAAAAGGATATTAGAGTTTTTACTTTTTTAAGCTTTTTATGAGGTTTAGGGGTTTTTAAGTTAATTATGAATTTTTATAGTTTGGGGGGGTTTATCTTGGTTTTTATCATTTTTTACATTTTCATGGATTTTTAAAGCCTTTTAGAATTTTTATGGTCTCAACGATATTTAGTGTTTTTTATTCTAAGGGGATTTATTTTTTAGGGTTTTCATAGGTTTTTAGGGTTTCTATGTTCTTTTTGGGTTTTTATGGTGTTTTGAATTTTTATGGTTTTTAAGGATTTTAGAGTTTTTTATTTTTATAGGTTTTGAGGGGTTATAGTGTTTTTAGATGTTTTAAGGGTTTTTATTGGGTTTTACGTTTCCTTGAGGGGTTTCAGTGGTTTTTTGGTTTTCGAGGGGTTTTTAGGGTTTTAAGGGGTTTTTTACATTTTTACGGATTTTTAAGGTTCTTTTAGGATTTTTATGGTTTTATGGTTTTATGGTTTTTAGAGATTTTGAGGTATTTTATTGTTTTCAAGTATTTCTATGGTTTTTAATGGGTTTTTTTGTTTTAGGGCCTTTTGGGTTTTTAGGTTTTGTGGACTATTTTAGCATTTGAAATGTGTTTTTATATTTTTTATCGTTTTTAGGGGTTTAAAGGGTTTTTAGTTTTTTGTGGTTTTTATGTGTTTATGATTATTTTGGTTTTTATGGTTTTTTAGTGAATTCTATGGTTCTAAAAGGGTTTACATTGTTTTTATTTTTCTTTTTTTTTGGATTTTAATTATTTTTTGGATTTCTATGGTTTTTTAGGAGTTTTGGGTTTTAGGTATTTTGAGGGGTTTTATTGTTTTTTAGGTTTTTTTGTGTATTTAGGGGTTTTCAGAGTTTTTCGGGTCAATTTTTGTTTCTATATTTCTTATTTATTTTTTAGGATTTTATGAGTTTTAGAATTTATTAACCTTTTAGGGGATTTAAGGGTAATTTTTTCTTTTTGTGTGATTTTAGGTGTTTTTATTGTTTTTAGTGGTTTTAAGGTGTTATGGATTTTTATGGTTTTTGGGGTTTTTGGGATTTTCATGTTTTTTAGGTTTTTCATGTTTTTAGGATTTTTAAGGGCTTTTAGGGTCTTTTGGGGTTTTATGGTTTTTTATTTTTTATGGTTTTAAAGGTTTTTAGGGGTTTATGGGGTCTTAGAGTTTTTAGTGGATTTCAAGGTTTTAATGAGTTTTGGGTTTTTATGGTTTTTAAGGGTTTTAGGGTTTTCGTACATTTTACATGGTTTCTTATATTTTTCAGGGTTTTAATAGCTTTATTTGGATTTTTATGGTTTTTATTGTCTTTAGGGTTTTAAGTGTTTTAATGGAGTTCGTGGGTTTTTGGGATTTTAATGGTTTTTGTGGATTTTATCGTTTATTTGATGTTTTAGGGGTGTTTTGGATGTTTAGGGTTTTTAGATTATGTATTGTCTTTTAACATATTTAAATATTTTAAGTATATTTTGAGTTTTTAGTTGTTTTTGGGTTTAATGAGTTTTTTGGGGTTTTAAGGTTTTTAGTGGGTTTTATGGGTTTCAAAGGTTTTTTGAATTTTTTAGGGTTATTACATTTTCCAGTATTTTTAGGAATTTTTGGAATATTTATGGTTTTTAGGGATTTTTTGGGTTTTAGGGATTTTGAGAGTTTTATGTTTTTTCATGAATTATAGGATTTTATAGATCTTTAGAGTTTTTAGGGTCTTTTGGGGTTTTACGTTTTTTTATAGTTTTTTGAGTTTTTAAGGGTTTTTTGTGATTTTTTATCCTTTTTAGGTGATCAATTGTTTTTTTATAGTTTTAGTGGTTTTTCGGGTTTTTATGGGTTTTTAATTTACCAGTGGTTTTTATGGTTTTCATGATTTTTCATGAATTTTTGGGGTTTTTATATTTTTATGGATTTTTTGGAATTTTTTATGATTTTAAGGTTTTTAGGGTTTTTATGGATTTTGAGGGTTTTAGGGTTTTTCTTGATTTTTTAAGGTTTTTAGAGTTTTAAGTGTTTTAGTGTATTTTTTGGTTTTTTTTGGGTTTTGGGATTTTTTTGGGGTTTGAATGGTTTTTCCAGTATTGTAACATTTTTAGGGTGTTAATGGTTTTTTTGTGTTTTAGTTGTTTTTAGGTTTTTTTTGGGTTTTAGAATTTTTTATTGGTTTTAGGGGTTTTTATTTTTTTCAAATGTTTTTCCCTGATTTTTAGGTTTTTTAAATTTTCATTGTTTTTAGGGATTTTTTTTATTTTAGGGGGTTTATGGGTTTGTATGTTTTTTAGAGATTTTTATGGAATTTATGGGTTTTTAGTGTTTCTTAGGGTTTTTTTGGGTTTTTAGGATTTTTATGTGTTTTACGGTGTTAAGGTGTTTTCTATGTTTTTTATGGTTTTTAGAATTTTTAATGTTATATGGGTTTTAATGGTTTTTAGTGTTTTTAGAGGATTTTTTGGATTTTTTTTGTTTTTATGGGTTTTCTAGTTTTTTATATTTTTCATGTGGTTTTAGGGTTTTTGATTATTTCAAAGAATTGGTGTATTTTTAGGATATTTATGGTTTTTAGTGTTTTAAGGTATTTTAATGGTTTTTATGTTTTTTTTTATTTTTTTAGGGTTTTCTGGGGTTTTAGGGTCTTTTGGGGGTTTAGAGTTTTTTTAATTTCTAATGTTTTTTTTGAGTTTTTAAAAAATCATAGTGGTTTTAAGTGTTGTAATAGTTTTTAGTGGCTTTATAGATCTTAATGGGTGTTTTGGTTTTTTATGGTTTTAGGGGGTTTTACATTTCTCTGGAAGTTTTCACGGGTTTTTACATTCTCATTGATTTTTTCGGATTTTTGATATTTTATTGATTTTAGAGGATTTAAGGGATTTTTAGGGAATATTAGTGGTTTTTAGGGGTTTAAGGCTATTTCAATGCTTTTGGAAATTTTTGGATTTTCATGTTTTTTAGGTTTTTTTGGGTTTTTTGAATTTTTATTGTTTTAAAGGATTTTAGTTTTTTTTAACATTTTCAATGTTTATATGGGTTATAATGGGTCTTTATTAGGTTTTAGGGATTTTATGGTTTTTAGGGTTTTATGGTTTTTATGTATTTAGGTGTTTTTTTGGTTTTTGGGTACTTTACATTTCAACTATTCCTAGGGATTTTTTAGGATTTTTATGGTTTTTAGGGTTTTTAGGGTTTTAGGGAAATTTTTAGGTTTTATAAATTTTATGGGTTTTTAGGGTTTTTATGGGGTTTATTGGTTTTTGGGCCTTTTTAATATTTTTTGTATTTTTTTAGTTTTCAAGGATTTTTATGATTTTTAGAGTTTTTTAACATTTTTTTGGATTTAAGGGGTTTCAGAGTTTTTGTGTGTTTTAGGGGATTTAGGGTTTTTAGGTGTTTTTATGATTTTCAAGGATTTGTAGAGGATTAAGGTCTTTTAAATTTTCTATGATTTTAGTGATGTTTTAGTATTTTTTATACTTTTTAGTTTTTTTAGTTTTCTTGGAGTTTGTAGGGTTTTTTACGAATTTTTGGGTTTTTAGAAGTTTTTTGGGGTTTTCGGGGGTTTTAGGGAATTTTTGGAGTTCTAGGGTTTTTGAGTGTTTTTGGTTTTTATTGTTTTTTAATGTTTTAGGGGTTTTAATGATATTTATGGGTTTTAGTGGTTTTAGGGGTTTTATGGGTTTCATGGGTTTTTATGGTTTTAGGGTTTTATGGTTTTAAGGGGCCCTCTATGTTTCTATGGGTTTTTACATTTTTAATGATATTTACAGTTTTTTTATTTTAGTATTTATTTTTATTATTTTTAGGGTTTTATGGATTTTGGCAGTTTTTTATAATTTTTAGTATTTTTAGGTTTTATCAGCGTTTTATAGACTTTTTTGGTTTTTAGGGAATTTTCTTTTACTTTTTCCATTTTTATGTATTTAGAGTTTTTTAATGTTTTTAGAAGTTTTAAGGTTTTTAGTGTGTTTTTTGGGTTTTATGGTTTTGTTTTTTTAGGTTTTAGTGGGTTTTATTGTTTTAGGAGGTTTTCTTTGATTGTAGGGTTTTTACATTTTAATGGATTTTTAGTGATTTTTAGGATTTTTATGGATTTTATGTTTTTTTTAACATTTTAGGGATTTTGAGGGGGTTTTGATGTTTTTATGGCTTTTAGGCTCTTTTGGATGTTTTAAGGGTTTTAGTGAAATTTTTATGGATTTTATAATTTTTTCATGTTCTTTTAAAAAATATTTGGGGTTTTAATGGTTTTAAGGGTTTTTAGAGTTTTTATAAGTGTTTTTACTGATATTTTATGGGGTTTTATGTTTTTATATATTTTTAGTGCATTTAGTGTTTTCCATGTTATCAAGGATATTTAGAGATTTAATGTATTTTTATAGGTTTTTTTGTTTTTTGTGGTTTTTGGGATTTTGAGGTTTTTAAGGGTTTTTAGTGTTTTTAGGTGTTTTTTAGGATTTTAGGTTCTTTTGGGTTTTATGGTTTTTTGGAGTTTATAAGGTATTAATGTTTTTTAACGTTTTTAGGCGTTTAAATGGTTTTTAGTGTTTTTAGTGGTTTTTAGGGTTTTTATGGGGTCTTAGACTTTTCTATTGGTTTTAGGAGTTTTTATGGTTTTTAATGGTTTTCATGGTTTTTCATGGTTTTTGGGGTTTTTCATTTTTAGGTATTTTTAAGAATTTTTTGGAGTCTTAGGGTTTTTATTTTTTTACGTTTTTAGGGATTTTGAGGTGTTTTAGGGTTTTCAAGGGTTTAGGGTTTTAAGGTCTTTATATTTTTTATATTTCTCTAGAGATTGTTTGGATTTTTATTGGTTTTTTAACATTTTTAAGGGTTTTAATTATTATTATCTTTTTTAGTGGTTTTAGTGTTTTATTGGGTTTTTAGGGGTTTTATGGATTTTAAGGCTTTTTTTGTTTTTTTTAGGGGGAGGGTTAGGGTTTCTCTAGTTTTTTTTTATTTTAAGATATATATATATCTATAGGGGTTTTATGATATTTATGGTTTTTATGGTGTTTGGGGGGTTTTGTGTATTTTTAGGGAATTAGTATTTTTTTAGGGTTCTTTAGGGTTTTAGGATTTTATGGGTTTTTATCGTCTTTTGGGGGTTTAGGGATTTTTTAATTTTTAAGGTTTTTAGAGTTTTTAATGTTTTTAGGGGTTTTTAGGGAACATAGATTTTTTAGTGGGTTGTATGGTTCTATGGTTTTTTAGTGTTTTTAAGTATTATTATGCAGTTTTATGGTTTTTAGGGGATTTTATGTTTTTTAGTGTTTTTTATGTTTTTAGGGATTTTTAGGGATTTTTAGGATTTTGTTTGTTTTTAATGTTTTTTGGGTTTTAAATTATTTTAAGGGTTTTAGTGGTTTTCTATATTTTTTTTCTAATTTTTATGGTTTTAGAGATTTTAGGTTTTTTATGTATTTACCGGTTTTTTGAGATCTTTTAGGGTTATTAAGGTTTTTAGAATTTTTATCATTTTTTGGGGTTTTAAGGGGTTATAGAGTTTTTAGTCGGTTTTAAGGGGTTTTACAATTTCTAAGGATTTTAGTGTCTTTATGGATTTATAGGGGTTTATTGGGTTTTTCTTTTTTATGTTTTCATGAAATTTTTGGGTTTTATAGAATTTTTGGGTTTTTATTTTTTTAGGGATATTTTGTGTTTTAAGGGTTTTTTCATGTCTTTTAGGGATTATTGGGTCTTTCATGATTTTTTGGTGTTTTTTTTTGGGATTTTGGGTTTTGTTAGTTTTTACTATCATTAAGGTCATTTATAGTTTTTAATCATTTTTTGGGGTTTAAAAGATTTTTATAGTTTTAGTTGGGTTTTAGGGTTTTTAGGGTTTTGATGGTTTTCAAGGGTTTTATGGGTGTTTAATGGTTTTTATGATTTTTGGTATTCTTAATGTATTTCAGACTTTTATGGGTTTTAGGGGTTTTTAGGGTTTTTAGGGATTTGAGGGTTTTTTGGGGTTTCCACAGTTTTTATGGGGTTTAGGGGTTCCAAGGTTTTTATTTTTGGGGGGTTTAAGGTTTTTTTTTAGTTTTTAAGGGTTCTAATGGTTTTTTAAAGTTTTTAAAATTTTTAGGGGTTTAAAAAGTTTTTATAATATTTAGTGGTTTTTGGGTTTTATAGGGTTTTAGGGTTTTTGCGGTTTTTAAGGGTGTTACAATTTTCAGGGTTTATTAAGGGTTTTTATGGTTTTTATCTTTTTAACTATTTTTAGGGTTTCTTTGGAATTTTTATTGTTTTTAGGGGTTTTTAGGTTTTTATGGGTTTTGAGAGTTTTTAGGGGGTTTAATTTTTTATGGATATTGGATTTTTCTAGGGAATTCAAGTACGTTTTGGGATTTTTTGGTATTTTTGTGTTTTTATGGTTTAAAACATATTATAGAGTTTTTAATTTTTTATGGATTTTAATGGGTTTTAGAGTTTTTTAGTTTTCATGATTTTTTTGGGGTTTTAGGGTTTTTAATGTTTTCAAGGTATTTATGGTTTTATGGGGTTTTTAGTGTTTTTATGATATTTTTTATTTCAAGGGAATTTGTTCAGTTTTTATGTTTTTTATTATTTTTAGGGGTTTTAAGGATTTTGAGGGACTTTATGGTTATTTATGGTTATTTAGTGTTTCTAGTGGTTTTCAACAATTTTGTGGTCTATTTGGTTTTTTAGGTTTTTTCAGTTTCTTAGGGGTTTTATGGTATTTTATTGTTCTTTAACGATTTTAAAATTTTGAAGGATTTTTAGAGTTTTTAGTGGTTTTGGGTTTTAAATTTTTTGGTATTTTACGTTTTTAGATGTTTTTATGGTCATTAGGGGTTTTCATGATTTATAGGTTTTTTCATGTTTTGAGGGATTTCTCAGGATATTTTTTATTTTATGATTTTTATGGTTTTATAGTTTTATGTATTTTGGGGGATTTAGGGTTTTCAGAAGGTTTTTAGGGTTTTTATTTGTTTTCAGGGTTTTTAGGGTCTCTTGGGTTATTAATTTTTTTTAGTTTTTATGGATTTTAAGAGTTTTTATAGTTTTTTATTTCACGGTTATTAATTGTTTTATAGTTTTTTAGTTTTTTAGGTTATTATGGTTTTATTTTGGTTTTTAAATATTTTATGGTTTTAATGGATTTCTAGGGGTTTTAGGGTGTTCAGAGGGTTTTCCATTTTAAAGAATTTTTTTCTGTCTTTTATAGGATTTTTAAAATTTTTTGGGGTTTTAGTTTTATTATTCATTTTGAAGGGTTTAGGGTTTTTAGGTTTTTAGGTTTTTTAAGGTTTTGGGGTTTTAGAAACATTGGGGTTTTTAGGGATTTTTTTATTTTTATGGTTTTCTGAGTTTTTTTTCGTTTATAGGGGTTTTAATGGATTTTTAATTTTTAGTGGATTTTTAGAGTTTAATGGGTTTTTTGAGATTTTTATGTTTTTGGGGTTTTAGGATTTTTTAAATTTTCAAAGATATTTATGGATTTATAGTGATTTTTTTTAGGGATTTTAGTATTTTGTGGGATTATATGACTTTTTAGAGATTTTTAGGGTCTTTTAGGTTTTCAGGGGGTTAGGTTTTTTGGGTTTTTAGATTTTTTAACATTTATTATTTTTTGGGGGTTTTAAGGGTTCTAAGAAATTTTGTTTCCTTTTATAGTTTTTAAATGTTTTTATGGTTTTTTATGGTTTTAGGGGTTTCCATCTTTCTTAATATTTTTTTCATTTTCAGGGATTTTAAGTATTTTTTTATTCTTATTTTTAAATTTGTTTTTTTTTGTATTTTAGAGAATTTGAGTGTTTTTAGGGGTTTTCAGTGTTTATAAGTTTTCTATAGTGTTTTGGGTTTTTTTATCTCTAAAATTTTTTATGGGTTTTTAGAATTTTGATAAAAATAATCATTTTTTAAGGGGTTTTAGATTTTTTTAATTGGTTTTTAGGTTTTTATAGGTTTTTATGGTTTTTATGATTTTTTGGGGTTTTATGGTTTTTAAGGATTTTAATTAGGTTTTTTTTTCTTTATTTTTTTTTATTCCTTTTTTTATTTTTATGATTTTATATTTTTTAAGGGATTTTGAGGGTTTTTTGGGTTTTTAGGGTTTTAAGGTTTTTTAGATTTTAGTTTTCTTGGGTTTTTTCAGTTTTTTGGGGTTTTAAGGTTTCTTAGAGTTTTTTAAATTTTTAGGGTTTTTTTGGTTTTTTAGAGTTTTGTTGTGGTTTTTAGGGTTTTTATGGGGTTTTATGATTTTTTAGGGATTTCAAGGGGTTTTATGGTTTTTCGGGGTTTTCTTTGTTTTTTTGGTCTATTTACCTTTTTAAGGATTTTTTGGGCATTTTATTACTTTTATAGTTTTTTGGATTTTTTATGGTTTTTATGGTTTTTGATGGATTTTCAGGATTTTATAGAGTTTTTATGAATTTTCTCAGTTTTTAGGGCCTTTCATTGTTTTAGGGGTATTTTTGAGTTTTTTTAAGGTTTAAAAATTTTTATAGTTATTTAACATTTTTTCAGTATTAAGGGTTTTTATAATTTTAGTGTGTTCTTTTGTTTTATGGGTTTTATGGGTTTTTAAGGGTTTTATTTGTTTTATGGTCTTCAATTATTTTATTGTTTTTAGGGGTCTTAATATTTTTAAGAATTTTTAGGGATTTTTTGATTTTTTGACTTTGAGATGTTTTAGGAATTTTAAGGTTTTTTAGGGTATTCCCTTATTTTTATGGCTTTTAGGGTTTTCCATGGTTTTTTTGGGTTTTTTTTAATTTTTAGTGGTTTATTATTTTTAGAGTTTTTAACATTTTTAGTGGTTTTAAGGGTTTTTATATTTTTAGTGGTTTAAGGGTTTTTTACATTTTCAATGATTTTTAGGGATTTTTTAGGATTCTTATGGAATTTAGGGTTTTTATAGATATTGAGTGATTTTATGGGTTTTTAATGATTTTAGGGTTTTATGGATTTTTATGGTTTTTAGGATCTCTGGGTTTTTGGGTTTTTAGATATTTTCGGGGTATGTAGGGATTTTAGAGTTTTTTTTACATTTTTAGCGTTTTATGTTTTTTTATAGTTTTCAGTATTTTATTTGGGTTTTTATGGATTTTTAGGGTTTTAAGCGTTTAGTGGTTTTCTGGTGGTTTTCAATGCTTTTAGGGTTTTTTTACATTTTCAGGGACTTTTATGGATCTTTTAGGATTTACTGTCTTGAGGGTTTTTAGGGTTATTAATTATTTTTAGGGTTTATAGGGGATTTCATTTATTTGGGGGGTTTTATGGGTTTTACCAATTTTTGTGTTTTTAGGGGTTTTCTTGAGTTTTTGAGGTTTTTAATGTTTTTAAACATTTTATAGGGATTAAGGACTATTATCTTTTTTGGGGGGTTTTTTAGGTTTTTAAGGATTTTAGCGGGGGGGGGGGTTTAAAATTTCATGGGGTTTTTATTTTTTATGATATTTTTATATTTTTTTTGGGATTTTTTGGTTTTTTGGGTTTTTAAGATTTTAATAGATTGTTCAGATTTTTAGGGGTTTTCAATTTTTTTATTTTTTTAGGTTTTATAGGTATTTTTGTTTTTTTGGGGTTTTAGGGGGGTTTTGAGATTTTAAGGTGTTTAGTGGTTTATTTTATTTTGTAATATTTTTTTGGTATTTAAGAGGTTTAACAGTGTTTAGTGTGTTTTTTGGATTTTATGGTTTTTTATAGTCTTAAGTTTTTATGGGGATTTCAATGATTTTTTGGGGTTTTTTACATTTTTAGATATTTTTGGGGATTTCTTAGGATTCTTATTGTATTTAGGATTTTAGGTATTTTGAGGGTTTTAGGGTGTTTCATGTTGTTTTTGGGGTTTTCGGGTTTTAGGGCATGTTTTAGTTTTGAAGGGTTTTTTGAGTTTTTATGGATTTTAAGGTTTTTCATATTTGTAATGTTTTTAGGGTTTTAAGGGGTTTTTGAGTTTTAGTGCATTTTTTGGTTTTATTGTTGGTTTTTTGGGGTTATGGTTTTTACAAATTATTATGGTTTTTTTGGTGGTTTAGGGTATTTATATTTTTTAGTGTTTTTATGTTTTCTATTATTTTTAGGGATTTTTTTGGATATTTATTGTTCTTAGGGGTTTTTAGGCTTATATGGTATTTATGTTTTTATTGTTTTTCTGTGTTTTTAGTGGTTTTTTGGAATTTAGGTTCTTTTGGTTTTTAGGGTTTTTAAGAGTTTACTTGGGTTTGTAAGGTCTTTAAGGGTTTTTAACATTTTTTAAGCTAAAATGGGTTTTTATAGTTTTTAGTGGTTTAGGATTTTTATTTGATTTAAGGGGATTTATGTTTTTATTAGTTTTTATGGTTTTTAGAGTTTTTTTAGGGTTTTTTACGTTTTTATGTATTTTTAGGTATTTTTTAGGGTTTTTATGATTTTACGGGTTTTTAGGGTTGTCAGTGAATTTGAGTGTTTTTTGGGTTTGTAGGGGTTTTAGTGTTTAACAGATTTTCTAAGGCTGTAGACTTTTTTGGGATTTTGTTTTCTTATCTTTTAGTGTTTTAAAGGTTGTTTGTAGTTTTTTTAATGTTTTTAGGTGGTTAAAGGGTTTTTAGAGTTTTTAGTGGTTTTAGGGTTTTATGGGTTTTCATGGTTTTTAGGTTTTTAGGTTTTTACGGGTTTTATGTTTTTCAAGGGTTTTAGGGTTTGTAGGTTTTTTTACATTTTCATTTATTTTAGGGATTTTTGAATAATTTTATGGTTTTTATGGTTTTGTAGGGTTTTTAAGAACTTTTAGACTTTTTAGGGGGTTACATGGTTTTTAGGGTATTTAGGGGTTTAATGGTTCTTTTTAGGTTTTCAATATTTTTTTAATTATTATAGGTTTTATGGGATTTTAGAATTTTTTAACAATTTTTTGGGGTTTTAAGGGTTTTTGGAGTTTTTTAGGGTTTTTAAGTGTTTTTAAGGATTTTAGTGGTTTTTATGTTATTTAAGGGTTTTCATGGTTTTTAGGATTCATTGAACTTTTAGGTTTATATGTATTTTGAGGGGGTTTCATGGTTCTTTTAGGGTTTTTAGGTCTTCTTAGGTTTTTATGTTTTTTATGGTTTTAGTTTTTTTTATATTTTATGGTTTTAATGGGTTTTTTTAGTATTTTAACATTTTAAGGGGTTTCAATGGGTTTTAAATTTTTTTGTGTTTTTATGTTTTTATGGGTTTTGGGTTTTTAAGGATTTTAATGAGATTTTATTTTCATGTTGTTCAAGGTTTTTATGGGTTTTTATGTTTTTATGGAATTTTTTATCTTTTTTTAATTCTATGGTTCTTAGTATTTTTTTAGTGTTTTAATGTATTTAGTGGGTTACTTTAATGTTTTCATGGATGTATATTTTTTTATTTTTTTCAGGGTTTTTATGGTCTTTTGTGGGGATTAGGTATTTTTTGAGTTTTTTAGGTTTTTATGGGATTTAAGGTTTTTAGAGTTTTTATTGAGTTTTTCTTATTTTTATGGGGTTTTATGGTAATTTTTTATAGTTTTAATGGTTTTTATGGTGTTCAATTGTTTTTTGGATTTCAAGGATTTTTAACTATTTCTTGTATTTTTTAAGAATTATATTAGTTTTATAATTTTTAGGGTTTTTAGGGATTTCGAGGGTTTTAAGGGTTTTAAGGGTTTTTATGGTTTTAAATGTTTTCATGATTTTTAGTAGATTTTGGGTTTTGAGATTTTTTAAGTGTTTAGAGTATTTTATATGAGTTTTACGATTTTAAAGGGTTTAGATTTTTAAGTGGGTTTTAAAATTTTTATGGTGTTTTATAGGGCTTTTTATCATTTTGAGGGGGTTTTCAGGTTTTTTATTTTATTTAAATTTTTTATATATTTTTAAATATTTGTTGGTATTTTGTGGGTTTTTATGGTTTATGGGTTTTTTGGGGGTTTTAGGTGTTTTTGGGGTTTTTAGGTTCTTGTTGGGGTTTTTTTGTGTTTTTGGGTTTTTTGGGTTTTTAAGGTTGTTTAGAGTTTTTTACATTTTTAGGGTGTCAAATGTTTTTAGAGTTTTTAGCAGATTTTATGGACATTATTGGTTTTTAGGGGTTTTAATGGTTTTTATGTGTTTTTAATGTTTTTCAGGGTTTTCCAGGGGTTTTAGGGTTTTTTATGTATTCAGGGATTTTAAGGGTTTATAGGATTTTTAAGGTTTTTATGGTTTTTGGGGTTTTATGAATATTAAGAGATTTTATGGGGTTTAAGGATTTTTAGGGGTTTTAGTTGTTTTTCAGGTTTTCAGGTTCTTCTTGGGGTTTTATGGTTCTTTTAGTTTTTTGGGATGTTAAATTTTTTTTATAGAAATTATCATTTATAGGGGTTTTAGGGGTGTTTGAATGTTTATGTGGGTTTTAAGGTTTTTAGGGGTTTTTAGGTTTTTTTCTTTTTTCGGGATTTTTTTAGTGTTTTTTGGTTTTTTGGGATTTTATCCTTTTTAGTTATTTTAGGGGTTTTATGTGTTTTCAAGCTTTTTTATGGTTTTAGGGTTTTTCAATGTTTTTTGGTCTTTTGGGGTTTTAGATATTTTTTGAGTTTCTCAGGGGTTTTATGGTTTTTAGAGTTTTTTAACATTTTAAATGTTTAAAGTGATTTTATATTTTTAGTTTTTTAGGATTTTTATAGATTTTTAGTGTATTTATTATTTTTAGGGGTTTTATAGTTTTGGGGGGTTCTCCATGTTTTACTGGTTCTTCCATTTTCAGGGATTTTTAGGAATGTTTATGATTTTTATGGTATTATGGTAAGTAAAGTGTGGAGTCTGGCCAATTCTATCCCCCCAAATTTTTTAGAAAAAATAGTAGTAGACAAGGAACCAAGCATAAAAGGGAGGGGAGGGGTCAACCTACCCACACCTAAAAATCCTTAACAATCCCAAACCCATAAATGCCCAAAACCCAAAAAACACACAAAATCCATCCAAAGATGACATCATTAATCATCTCCAATAACATCTCCCAACCAATCAGAAACCAGAATCTCGCAACACATATTCCATCATCCATCATCCATCATCTTCCGTATCAGCATCTCCTTCAACACTTTCCAGGGCAAGGGTATTCCTCCCATCCAAGTAGTAAAAAACATCCAATAGCTCGAATTCCAGAATCCAGCACCACCTAAATAGACGTATCTTAGCATACCACTTCTCATATTCCAGCAACCAGCATCACATAACCAATCATCCAGAGCCTCCCAAACAATCATCTCGAGCATAACAGTCACAACCAATAAGCAGCCCCACCATCAATTCACAACTAATTCATCCACACACCCCAATAAGCACTCAAACAATGCAGCAACACCACCTCTTGCACCACCGAAATAAGTAGTAAACAACAACCAGCAACCCATTATCCAGAATCCATCCCCTTCAATCCAATCATGATCTAGCATCCAGCAATTTTCTTCCAACATTTCACAACTAGCAGCACCACCAGTTTTACAGGACCAGTTGCCCTCTCACCAAGGACCATTCTACAAGACCCAAATTTCCTTAGGCAGAACCATGACTAATCTTCTCCTCCAGCCACCTATAAATCACACACCATGAATAGATAACATCCAACACCTCACATAATAACCATCAACCAGCACCAAAATAATCCCACCCCAATCCATGAAATAGCTACCACCGCCCAAAAAAGAACCCAGAACGCAATACTTATCTAGACCCAAATCAACATCATACAATAAAAATGAGTCCCAAAAATAAATTTGCATCTACGTTGAGATCAAAATTGAGTAATTTGAGCCATCTCCTAACGACCCGAGCCAAACCAAGTCTACTTCTCACTTCACAGCATCTAGGATCACCAATGCTGAGACTTTCCACCACAAAAAAACATCACTACTTGGAATACCCAAGAGCACTAAAAAACACTAGACTCATTGGATCTGAAGAACACTGAAATATCCCACCGCACAACATCCAGAAACATGAAGGTCGAGCCTCTCTACTCTGCTTCTTGGAAAAGAGTAAGTTGTCGACGAAACTGGGAATCACCTGCTGTCATGAATCCGAAGGTCACCGCCGAAGCCCATCATTTTCGATGGGACAAAGATTTTCAACGCGGAAACCCAAGGCACTCAGATCTACCATGCTCCTCCATGGACCACCTCACAATGAAAAGACTAGAACTGAGCAGCTCCACCATGGTAGTGAAAATTTACACTAAGAAAATACCTGATCCAGCCCACTCCTCCATGGAACTGCAACACTGCATGCTGGGTATACCATATCTAACTCAGTTATCAAAGGTTGAAGCCTACATCTGAAGTCGACACCCGAGAAATCCATACTTCAAGAGCACCACCAATCCCTAAGAGACACACCACCAAAGAAATAAGAAATTCTGTGAATTCTAGCGACTATTAATCCATAGCATCTAGGAAATAAACTCTATATTGGATGAGGCACACTGCGATAAGAAGAGTTGGGAATCCTGAGCGCGAGAGGATCCAGGAGAGACAGTAGCCATCCTCTTTATGGTTTTATGGGTTTTAGTGTTTTAGGGATATTTAGGGTTTTCATGTGTATTATTGAATTTCTGGGTTTAGGGTTGTTTTGGAGTTTTAATGGTTTTTTGAGTTTTTAGGGGTTTCAATATTTTTCAGAGTTTTTCCCATTTTTAATGTTTTTTATGATTTTATTGGGATATAGAGTTTTATGTGGGTTTTATAGTTTTTATGGGTTTTAAGGGTTTTAAGGTTTTATGTGATTTAATGTTTTTAGGGAATTTACTCATTTTAAGGTTTTTATATTTTCATGAATTTTGAAGGATTTTTAAATATTTTTATCGGTTTTATGTTTTTTAGGATTTTTTGGATTTTGATGTTAGGTTTTTCCAGAGGTTTTCAAAGGTTTTCACGGGCTTAATATATTTTTTGGTTTTAATGTTTTTTAATTTTTTAATGTTTTAGTGTTTTTTTAAAATATTTATGGTTTTATGTGTTTTTAGAGATTTTAGTGTTTAACGACCAATGATTTTGAAATGAACAAAAATAAAAATGAATGTTAACTTTTCATTTACTAGATGAGAATTTATAATGTCCATACATTAGAAACCTAATTCCAATAGTTTAAACCATTCAATATGATGTTTTTGGGTTTGGTTGAAGACATGAGGGATCCCTTAGAAGTCTCATTGAGTTTCATAAGTATCGGGGTCTGAAAACTCATTTTTTAGGGACTCCACATGGTGTATGGTTTTTCTGAAATAGTACAAACCTCTACATAAAATATTCATCCTTATAAAGGTGGACATAGGTTTTACCCACAGACTACGCACATTTTACCAAACTGTGTGCATATCCCACATGATTAGTGGTAAGAGGAAATACCTTAGCTCTATTCATCGAATAGTTGGCACAGGGTTTTCAAACCATGTGGCCAACCCATGTGGGGTGCCCCTTGTGTCTAGTAGAGGGAATACAACTGGCACATGGTTTGGAAAATAGTGTGTCCCAAGACATTCATGCTGACATGTTTTAAAAATTTAATTGAATTGAATTAAATTAAAATGAAATTAAAACAAATCCTTAACTCCACATTACTCCCTCTCACTCATGCAATATAATACCCCTCCTTATCCCATTTCTTGAGACCCCCTCCCCAACTCTCCTTGTTTATTCATTTTCACCTGAGTTTACATATGTTTCTAGTCTGATTCTTCAAGGTAATCTCTCTCTCCCTTCATTCTGATTCCTTATGTTTTTCATCTCTTCATAATCTGGTGAGGTTTGGCTACACCCTATGTGGTGGCTAACCTTGTTTTCATTTTTTTCTTATGATGTTATTGTATAGGAAGGGTCACTTGGGACTCCTTCATGCATGTTTCAACAACCACCACCATAGGTGATGTGGTTTGATTTTTTTTCTTCACCGTCATCGATTTGGGGTAATGTTTCCATAGTTCTACATTGTATCACAATTTCTTTTTCGGATTTTGTAATTTTTAAAGTGCTGGTAATTTTCTTTTGGTACATTGGTCCTTGCCGCATTTTTTTGAGTTCCTAGTATTGTCTATAGTGTGTTTCTTCATCCTCGGGGTGGGTTCATCTTGTTGTCATTTCTTTAAGAGAATTTGAAGACTATGAAGGCTTACACTCATATACGTAGGTATATGTGTGTGTTTGTGTCTATATATATATATATTCCTTGTACATATTCTATCATAGAGAGGTGAATATGAACATTAGATTTAGGGGTATATATATATATAGGAATTTATGGGTCTTCAAGTGTGTAATGATCACTAACATTGTCATGTTTTGAGTGTTCGAATTGGTTCCTATTTCATGTTGTGTCACTTTCCTTACCCTTTGAATTTTAAGAGTAATTTATGTGATTCTTTAAAAAAGTTTTAGTATGATTTCATTATATGGATTGAACTATAAACATTTAATGAAATGGATAAATATAATAAATCATTTATTCCATAAACAAAGTACCGATTTTATTATAAACCCCCTCCAATGGAGGTGTGCGATCTTTTAAATTGAAAAGTATTGATAATTATTTATATCATTCTTAGTATTTCTTTGAGATTTTCATATTCCTATTTTTATTGCTTGTTTTTTGGAAAGTTATATTTTCCCCCCTTTGGATAATATGAACATAATTGTCATCAATGGTTAGTTTAAATGATATTTCATGAGTATTCATATGCTTTCTTACCAATATATCTTCTATTTTCCCCTTTGAGTCTTATTAATGAATTTTCCATGTTTAGGAAAAGTGAATGGTTATGGTAAATGGACTGTATAGGAGGGCTTATGTAATATAGTATCATTCTTTATATATATATATATAACATGCTACCTTCTATTGACCTTGATCATCATAAAGGGTTTTGGCATGTTTTGGTTTAAACAATGGAACTTTTTTAAAGGGAATGACTAAATCATATTGGGTTATTATGTTAAAGTGGATCAAATTGTTTTAAATTGAAATTACCAAGGGATAGTGAGGCCATGCCTTTTTTTATTCTTTGTTAAATGATTCATGTGAAATTTAATTTTTTATTTGGAAATTTAACTTGGTATTCAACTTCATTAGAGGTATTACCCCACGTATTATATTATAATTGTGATAGTGGTTATAATGGGATAGATAAATGAAAAGCATGAGAGGTTCTGTCTCTAAGACTGAATCATAAATTAGATTATATTTATTTTATAAATGAATTGATAATTATATGGAATAGAAGTTTTCTTCCCCCATGTCATTTATAATTACTCCTTTTAAATAGGTTGTGATATGATGATAAGGGTTCTAATGAGCATGGCGACTCACACTCCCTTATATTTGTGTTGGGCATGGAGACCCTCACTAGTGCTTTGATATGAGTGATGGGATTTTGAGTTACATGTTTTTTCTTAGAGTGTTCTAATGGAATTCACACTCACCATACTGAGTGACAAGCTTGGTGACCCCCACTCTATCGAGATTTAGGGATTACTACCCCTTGAGTAGAGCTTTTCAGCTCATAGAATAGTGTTGGAAGCCTGTATGTTTTGTCCCAATCCAATCAATATGTATATATATACACATATGTATCTATATATATATTTATGTATCTATATATACTATATATATAGTGACATGATTATACTCCTATTCCAGCTACAAAATAAAGCAGGTGTAGCCATCATGGGTCCTTTAGGAACCTCAATGGGTGGTTAGTTAATTATTCAGTTCTGTTTATTATATCACAATACCAGCATATTTTTTAATTTATATTTCACTATATGGGTGGGGATAGACACCATTTTTGTTAGCCTAATGAGATTTATATCTCAGACCCTGCTCAGACTGCCTTTGTATCAGGGTATTTGAGTATACCTTCTTGTTTGTAGGACCTTGGAACTTGCTCGTTGGTTTTTTCATGTACCTAGGAGTTGGAGTAAAGGACTGAGCATGATCTCAAGATGCTCATGGATTTCAAGTTTTGGTTTGTAGTTATTTTCATTACTTGAGTCCTATAATGTTCTGAATTGTAATTTATGTTGTATATTTACTATATCCAATTATGATTCATCAATTGTAAATGTATACTTTTTATAAATTGACGTTGACCAAAAAAAATTCAGTTATGATAATATTACATTATTCTACTGCACTTTTATAATTTATTTATGACCTCTCATATTATCAGAAATTAATAATCTATTACAATATTGTGATACTCTGATTAATAAAGTATATACTCTCCACTGAACCACCTTAACACCCTCATTTCTATTCGATATCTTATAGTGTATGAGGACACACTCTTTTATCCACGTGGCCCATAAATATAGCTATTGTATTAGTGTTCAGTCGGGCCAGGACGTTACAATGTGGTTTTCTTACCTTTTTGGAGCTGGTAAAAATGATACTAGGGATATGTTGATGCTTATTTAATAACTATTTTGGGGACTGATCACCCCACATATAAGAAATGACCAAGTGTCTAGGGCTGGGATTGATGTTCATGTTTTTTTTCATTACAGTTGATATGATTTCACCTCGAATTATTTGTGGTTTTCCACTACTAAATATTTATGAAATTTTATGAAATTTAATTATTGGCCTAGTATGGAAATGATGAGGCACTTCATGTATCATAGTAGGCACATAGTAATTAATATTTACTTCATATTCCATGCCATATAGTTTCATTATTAAGAATCTTTCTGAATTGATCATGTTCCTCGAATTATATTCCATACTTTTTATTAAATTACATTAATATTATATTACAAGGTAGGATTTTAAATAACATACATAGATTTTACATTCATAGTTAAATGTTTATCATGCCTTCTTTTATAATGTGTTGAGACATTTATATTCCATGCATTGGTTCTTAATAGAATTATTCTCTATGTTAGATATTTTTAATGACATGTTTCACTTTATTTTAAAAATGTAATTGGTTTCATGGGATATGATAAATGGTTTTGAATAAATGGGAACTAGTTTTTATTTTTAAGGTGTATGGGAACATTACAAATTGGAGAAAGGTAAACTATTTATTAAATCCATATTTTGAGGTTTATACATGTTTAGAACTGTTGTTAAAATTTAAAGTTTGTGAAATATTAAAATATTATATGATATGATTTTAAATTAAATGGGACCCAAATTCCAAACTATAAAGCGTATGGGCACTTTATAGTTTGGTAGGTGGCCACCCATGTAACTGGAATTTTGAATATGATCATGTTAAATTATAAAATGGATATGGATTCAATTAATGTGGGATAATTTTAAATCCATAATGTTTATGGGAAAAACATGAATTGGGAAATGGAAAAACTTGTAATATAATAACTATTTATATATGAACATTTTATGTTTGAAATGGTTAAAATGTAATGGTTTTTTAATTTCTAATCTGAAATGAAATTGGATACCTTTTAAAATGTGCAACTAGACCCATGTAGGTTAGTTGTGATGTGTAACTTATAAGATAACTCATTTGGGAGTTTAAAAACATTTATATTTTAGAAACTACTATTCATTTTCTTTCTAGAGGAGCTAGGTTGGTTCTATAGGACCTTCATAGGTCTCCTTGTCTGTTAAAAAGGATTTTAGATGCTAAATTTTATATTTATGATGCGACGCTAAAAATGTTTACTATTTTAAAAAGAATTTTTATAATACATGAATTTTTTCCCTTAGGTAATTAGCTAAATCAAGTAAATTGTGTTTTTATTTTATGAAATGGTACTTGATGTTTTCAATTAAATATTTTAATTACTAAATATTAAATGTAAATAAATGTAAATTGCATTGAAATGAATCTTTAGTTGGTGTAATTTGCTTTAAACCCTCATGTATGGGTAGTTTGATCTTTTGATGGGTTCCTTTGCAACAAAACTATATGTATTTTATATAGGATTCCTCTTTATTAGTAATTTCTACTTAGATAAGATTTTGAGCCTAGTGACTTTTTTTATTTGGCATGACTTCATTATGGGTCGATACATTCTACTCTTATAACGGGATAGCATGTGGTAGGTATCACCCTTAGAACATAAGATCATTTCTAATGATATCATATTTAGGACATTTTGTACCATAAGGGTTTTGTTTTCACTTGTAGGACTTTTAGTTTGCAGTGACACCCTTGTTCGGATGGGTGGACATGGTTTCTTTGGCCTTTTTATGGTCATGAGTAGTGAGTAATGCTTGTTTTCATTTAGTTAGACATGCATCGGGCATGGTAACCCACTTTAGGGGTGTTTAGGGATTTTGTAAGATTTTTATCGGTTTAAAGAGGTTTTAAGGATTTTATGTATTTTTTAGATTTTAAAGGTTTTTAGGGTATTTATGGGTTTTTAGGGTTATTTTGGGTTTTGGGTTTCCTGAGTTATTTAGAATTTTTAATGTTTTTAGGAGATTTTTTACATTTTTAAGGGTTTTGAGGATTTTGAGTGTTTTTAGAGTTTTTAATGGTTTAATGGAATTTTATGGATTTTAGGTATTTTTTTATTTTTTAGGGGTTATTATGGTTTTCATGGGAGTATTTAGGGAGTTTAGGCTTTTTATATTTCCATATATTTTAAGGGATTTTATGATAATTATAGATTTTAGTGGTTTTTAGGGTTTTTATTGATTTTGAGGGGGTTTAAAGGGTCTTCATTGTTTTTTAGTGTTTCTATTGTTTTTAGGGTTTTATGCCATTTTTGAATTTTTGAATTTTTTTGTGTTTTTTATATTTTATGGGTTTTAAAGTTTTTTATTATTTTTTTGGGTTTTAAGGGTTTTAAGGGTTTTAAAAGTTTTTAGTGATTTTTAGGGTTTTCTTGCAGTTTTAGGGTTTTGTATGGTTAAGGGTTTTATGGTTTTTAAGGGGTTATTATAGTTTTTAGGGGTTTAAGGTTTTTTATATTTTGGGGGATTTTTATAGCTTTTTAGCATTTTTAGGATTTTTATTGTTTTTAGGGATTTTGATGGGTTTTATAGTTTTAGGGTTTTCAGGGATTTTTTGGGTTTTTAGTTTATTTATAGTTTATATATTTTTACGTATTTTATGATTTTTTTGGATTTTTTAAACTTTTTATGGATTTTAGAGTTTTTTAATCATTTCTATGGATTTTAAGTGTTTTTAGAGATTTTAATGGTTTTAAGGGTTTTTATAGGTTTTAGTGTTTTTAATGATTTTTAGGGTTTTTTTCTTTTAAGAGATTTTTAGTGTTCATAGTTTTTTTTTATTTTTAGGGATATTTACTGTGTTTTTAGGATTTTATGGTTTTATGGGGTTTTAAGGGTTTTAGGAATTTTCAATTTATTTAGGATCATTTTGGGGTTGGTACAGTTCTTTTGTGTTTTTTTATTTTTTTAGGTGTTTAAAGGGGTTTTAGAGTTTTTTTGGGGTTTAAGGTTTTACTGGGTTTTAGGATTTTTTATGGTTCATAGTGGTTTTATGGTTTTCAGGGATTTTTAAGGTTTTTAGGGGTTTTACATTTTCTAGGAGTTTAGAGAATTTTTTACTTTTATGATGTTAAGGTATTTAGGAATTTATAGGGTTTTTTAGTATTTTTTGGGATTTATGGGTTTTATCATTCTTTTTCATTTTTAGGGTTTTATAGAGTTTTTAGGGGTGTTAAGGTTTTTTATATTATATTAAACAATTTTAGGGGTTTTATGGGTTTTATAGTTTTTTTATATTTTACAGTTTTCAAAGATTTTCATGATTTTTTATGTTTTTAGGGGGTTTTGTAGTTTTATGGGGTTTTTAGGGTTTTAGGTATTTTTATGTTTTCATGGATTTTAAGGGAATATTTATGATTTATATGGTTTTAGGGTTTTTATGGATTTTGTGGATTTTATATATTCAGAGTTTTTTTGGTTTTTTCAGGGGTTTCATGGAATTTTTGGGGTTTTAAGGGTTTTTTTTATTTTTATAGGTTTTATGGGGTTTTTGAGTTTTTAATATTTTTTTAGTTTTAATGGGGTTTAAAGATTTATTGTGTTTTATGATCTCTTTTGGTTTTTTATGGATTCTAATGTTTTATGATATTTTTATGGATTTTTAGGGTTTTTATGGGTTTCGTTGATTTTTATGGTTTTTAGGAATTTTGAAGGGTGTTAGTGTTTTTCAGGGTTTTTATGGTCTTTTTGGTATTGATGTTTTTTATGAATTTTTAGGGTTTTTTTGTTTTTTTTATATTTTTTAATGTTTTAGGGGGTTAAGGTTTTTTTAAAAAAAATTAGTGGTTTTGAGTTTTTTATGTGTTTTAGATTTTTATGGGATTAATGGACTTTTATGGTTTTTAAGGTATTTTCAATGTTTTTAAGGATTTTACATTTTCAGTAATTTTTAGGGAATTTTTAGTATTTTTAATGATTTTTATAGTTTTATGTTTTTCAGGTATTTTGAGGGGGGGCTATATATTCATTATTTTATCATCTTTTGGGGTCTTTGGGTATTTAGGGTATTTGTGGTTTTTTTAGTTTTTAGGGAGTTTAGGTTTTTAACATTTTTACTAGTTCTCAGGGTTTTTTAGAGTTTTTTAGGGTTTTTATGTTTTTATGGTTTTAGGGGTTTTATGTTTTTAACGGGTTTTATGGTTTTTAGGGTGTTTTAGGGTTTTATGGTTTTTTATTTTTTTAGTGATTTTTATGGATTTTTATATATTTTTTAGGATTTTATGGTTTGTATAGATTTTAAGGGTTTTAGGTGTTTAAATGGTTTTCATGGTTTTTAAGATCTTATAGGTTTTTGAATTTCATCATGTTTGAAGGGGTTTAAAGGTATTTTAGATTTTTTTAATGTCTTCTGGGGTTTTAGGTGTTTTTAGAGTTTTTTAGTTTTTTGGGTGTTATGGGTTTATAGGTTTTTAGTTATTTATATGGTTTTTTGGGTTTTAGGGGTTTTAGGGGTTCTTTACATTATAAATTATTTTTATGGTTTTTAAGGATTATTATGGTTTTTAGGGGTTTAGGTATTTTGATGGTTTTTAGTTTTTTTATGCGTTTTTTAAGGTTTTTCAATGTTTATGGGTCTTTTTGGATTTTTAGAGTTTTTTTGGGTTTTTAGGGTTTTATGGTTTTATAGTTTTTTAATTTTTTAAAGTGTTTAAAGGTTCCTTAATATTTTAGAAATTGTTTTGGGGTGTTATGGGTTTTTTGGGTATGAAAAGTTTTAGGGGTTTTCATTGTTTTAGGGGGTTGTCAATGTTTTGAGTGTTTTTTAAATTTTCATGGATTTTTAGAGATTTTTATGATTTTTATGGATTTTAAGTTTTTAGGGATATTGGTATTATTAGGGTTTTCAGGTTTTTCTTGGGTTTTAAGGGTTTTTTTTGGTCTTTTGGATTTTCATAGTATTTTTGAGTTTTTAATGGTTTTTAATGTTTTAGTTTTTTTTTGGATTTTTTAGGGGATTTTAGTGTTTATTAGGGGTTTTTAGTCAGTTTTGGGAAATTATTGTATTTAAAGGGTTTTAGGTGTTTTGTGGATTTTAGGCCATTACGTGGGTTTTAGGGGTTTTTATGATTTTTTGGATTATAGGTATTTTTTGGATTTTTATTGTTTTTATAGTTTTTATGGGTCTCAAGGTTTTTAGGGTTTTTAGTGTTTTTAGGGTTGTCTAGGATTTAGGGTCCTTTTTATTTTTTGGTTTTTTGACAATTTAATGTATTTATATTTTTTATAGTTTTTCAAAATATATTTGGGTTTAAATGTTTTAGATTTTTTATTTATTTTAGGGTTCTTATGTGGTTTTAGGAGTTTTTATGGTTTTTAGGATTTTTACGGTCTTTATGGGGTTTTCAAGGTTAATAGTATTTTTTACATTTTCAAGTATTTTTTCGAATTTTTTTAATTTTTATGGTCATTACATTTTGTTAATGTTTTTAGGGATTTTGAGGATTTTGGGGGGTTTTCAAGGTTTTTAAGGTTTTTTATGTTTTGGGGGGGGGTTTTTTTGCCTTTTTAGTGTTTTAATGTTTTTAAAGATTTTTAACATTTATAGGATTTAATGGTTTTTATATTTTTTAGTGGTTTAATGGTTTTCATAGGTTTTAAGAGTTTTATGTTTTTAGGGGTTTCATAGTTTTCTGGGGTTTTCAGGGTTTTGGGGTTTTTTACTTTTTCAAGTATTTTTAATAAATTTTTATTTATTTTATGGTTTTTAGTGTTTTTCTTGGTTTTTAGGGATTTTAAGTGTTTTAGAGTTTTTGAGAGTTTTTTTAGGGTTTTTAGGTTATTTAAAAAATTTAGGGTCTTTTTTGGTTTTAAGGTTATCATTGATTTTTTTAGGGGTTTTAGGGTATTTTTTAATATTTTTTGGGGGTTTATCAATATTTTTTATTTTTATTATTTTTTAATATTTTTATGTGTTTTTTGTGTCTTTATGGTTTTAAGGTGTTTTTTTTGGGATTATTCTGGGTTTTTAGATTTTTTTTTCAATTTTAGGGATTTTTAGTTATTTTAGGATTTTTATTATATTTTAGGATTTTGATGGTTTTGGGAGTTTTCATGGTTTAGGTTTTTTTGGGGGTTTTGTGGGTTAATTTTTTTTAGAGTTCACTATGGTTTTTATGGTATGTTATAGTATTTTATCATTTTTTGTGTTTTGAGGTTTTTTAGAGATTCATTTTGTTTTTAGAGTTTTTATGGGGTTTTAAAGAGTTTATTTTTTTAATGGTTTTCTAATGGTTATATATTTTTTTTGGGTTTTTTATGTTTTTCAGGGATTTTTATTATTGTTTTTAGGATTTATATGGGTTTTTTTTGTTTTTTATTGATGTTAGGGATTTTGAGAGATATTACGACTTTCAGGGTTTATGGTTTCTAGGGTTTTTCGGGGTTTTAGGGTTTCTCGAGTTTTTTTAGGCATTTACAGTTTTTAAATTTTTTAACATTTCAGGGGTTTTTTAGGGTTTTTAGAGTTTCTGGTGGGTTTTGGGTTTTTGGGGTTTCCAAGGGGTTTTAGGGGTTTTATGGGATTTAAGAGATTTTTTGGGTTTTTATGTTTTTTATATTTTACAAGATTTTTATTGATTTTTAGAATTTTTAGGATTTTTTGGATTTTTTGGATTTTTATAGATTTTATAGTTTTTATGGATTTTAGGTATTTTGATAGTTTTTAGGGTTTTTCTGGGGGTCTAATGTTCTTCAGGGTATTTAGGGACTTTTGGGTTTTCAATGATAATTGAGATTAAAGGGTTTTTAAGGGTTTTTTTTTGTGTTTTAACATTTTTAGGGGTCTAAATGAATTTTATATATTTTAGTGGGTTTTAGGGTTTTTATGTGTTTTTATGTTTTAATGGTTTTTTGGAGTTTTTTTGGTTTTAAGGGGGTTTTAAGAGGTTTATGGGTTTTTCATTTTTTGGATTGTTTAGGGATTTTATGGTTTTTAGTGTTTTTATGTATTATGAAGGGTTTTAGAGATTTTCATGTTTTTTGTGTTTTTATGGTTTTTAAGGATTTTTTTGTTTTTTGGGGGGTTTTAAGGTTTCATTGAGTTTTTAGGGTTTTATAGTTTTTATTATTTTATGAAATTTTTATGGGTTTTAAGGGTGTATAGATGTTTTAATAGTTTTTAGGTTTTTATGGGGTTTCTGGTTTTTATGGTTTTTAGCGATATTTGTGGTGTTCATAGGGTTTTTAGGTTATTTAATGATTTTAACATTTATAGGAATTTTTTTTTATTTTTTAGAATTTTTATGGTTTTTAGAGTATTTTGGTGTTTTTAGGGATTTTGACGATTTTAACAGTTTTTAGGGATTTTTAGGGTTTTCATGGTATATTAGTTTTTTAGATTTTTTTAGTTTTTATGGTTTTTATATTTTTTTTAATGTTTTAATGGTTTTAAGGGTTTTGGTGTTTTTATCAGGTATTTGGGGGTTTTATAGGTTTTATGGGTTTAATGGTCTTTACTGATTTTTATGGCATTCAGGGATTTTTGAATGTTTTTGGGGTTTTTACATTATCAAAATTTTTCGAGATTTTTAGGATTTTTATGGTTTTTATAGTTTTTAGTGTTTTGGGGGATTTCATGATTTTTTAGGTTTTTAAGGGATTTTTGGGGTTTTATGTGGTTTTGGGGGTTTTGGGGGGTTTAGGGGTTTTTTTTGAGTTTTATAGTGTTTAATGTGTTTTTATTGTTTTAATGTTTTAAGGGTTTTAAGGGTTTTTATATTTTTAGTGGTTTTTATGGTCTTTATTATTTTTTGGGATTTTGATAATTTTTAGATTTTTTCATCGATTTTAGGGTTTATAATGGTTTTTGGGTGCATAGGGATTTTTTTGAGCTTTATAGGGTTAAAGTTGTTTTTAGAGTTGTAAGGTTTTTAGGGTTTTGAAGGGTTTTTTTATTTTTATTAGGTTTTTAGGGGTTATATGGGTTTTTTGGTTTATTTATATTTAATATATGTTTTAATTGTTTTAGTGGTTTTTCTTGGGATTTATAGTTTTTTATGTTTTCTAATATATAAAGGGATTTTATAGAAATATTATGTTTTTAAGTATTTTGAGGGATTTTAGGGGATTTAGTTGTTTTTAATTTTTTATGGGTATTCATGGATTTAGGGTTTTTTTGTTTTTGGGGTTTATTTCAGTATTTTAGGTTTTTTATATTTTTTATCATTTTAATGCATTTTAATGATTTTAGAGTTTTTAATCGATTTTAGTGTTTTTATTGGTTTTTATGGTTTTTATGGGTTCTATGGTTTTTAAGGGTTTTAAGGGCTCTATGGGTTTTGAGGTTTATTCAGGGTTTTTATAGTTTTTTATTTTTTAGGGTTTTTTGGAATTTTTTATGTTTTTTATGTTTTTATGGTTTTTATGGTTTTTGGGTTTTTGGGATTTTAAGGGGTTTGGGTTTTATTAGAGTTTTTGGGTGTTCATGTTTGTTGATCTTTTAGGGTATTATATTATTTTGGGATGTTGGGTTTTAATGGGTTTTTAGTGTTTTTTTATGTTTATAGGGGATTAAAGTTTTCTTAGATTTTGTACTATGATTTTTGGTTTTTTTGGGGTTTTAATGGTTTTTTGGGGGTTTTATGGTTTTCAAGTGTTTTAAGGGTTTTCATGTGTTTTTATTTTTTTAGAGATTTTTATTGATTTTTTATGATTTTTATGATTTTTTAGGTTTTTTAGGGTTTTTAGGGATTTTGATGGTTTGGGGGGGGGGGTTAGGGTTTTTTTGGGTTTTAGAGCTTTTCAGGGTTTTTATGGAATATTTGGGTTTTTATTGTTTTATGTGTTTTTAGGGGTCTAATAGTTTTCAAGAGATATTTAATGTTTTTAAGGTGTTTAAGGGTTTTTAGTAGTTTTTAATGTTTTTATGGGTTTTGGTGTTTTTTTTCTGTTTTTAGGGGGTTTTGTGGTTTTCAAGTAGTTTTGATGGTTTTTAGGGATTTATATGTTATCAGGGATTTTTAGGTTTTTTTTGTTTTTAGGGTTTTTTGGTATTTTTGGGATCCTAAGGGTGTTTAGGGTTTTCATGGCTTTTTGGGGTTTCTTGTGTTTTTTG
This sequence comes from Viscum album, assembly GCA_963277665.1. Lineage (NCBI taxonomy): Eukaryota > Viridiplantae > Streptophyta > Magnoliopsida > Santalales > Viscaceae > Viscum > Viscum album. The sequence goes on along the minus strand of OY728141.1, from coordinate 1,008,988,126 downwards.
GGCCATTTTGGGTTTTATTGAGTTTTTTTGGTTTTTAAGGTTTTTTGAGTTTTTTTACATTATAGGGGGTTTAAGGGCTTTTGAGTTTTATGTACTTTTTGTGAATTTTAATGGTTTCTTATGGTATAAAGGGTTTTTGTGATTTTTGGTGGTTTTTAGGGGTTTTTAGATTTTCCTGGATTTTTTTAGAATTTTTTAGGATTTTTTATTATTTTCGGGTTTTATGGTTATTATTGATTTTTTGGGTTTTTAGGGGGTTTTAGGGTTTTTTGAGTGTTTTAATGTGTCTAGGGTTTTTCAGGGTTTTTTGTGTTTTTAGGATTATTTTTAATTTTTAGGGGTTTTATGCTTTTTATAGTTATTTATAATTTTTTGGAGTTCTGAGAATGTTAAGGGTTTTTAGAGTCTTATAGTATTTTTAAGGTTTTTATGCGTTTTAGGATTTTTATGAGTTTTATTGGTTTTTATGGGTTTCAGAGGGGATTTATGGTTTTAATCTTTTTATATTTGCATGGGGTTTAGGCTATTTTTAGGATTTTATAGATTTTAGAGTTTTTAAAGTTTTTTAGGAGTTTTGAGGGATTTAGGTTTTTTTCAAGGTTTTGTAGTGTTTTATAGGTTTTTAAGGTTCTTAGGGTCTTTTGGGTTTATAGGGATTTTTTGTGTTTATAATGAGTTTTAATTTTTTTTTATAGATTTTCATATTTTTATAGTAATTAAGGGTTTTTAGTGTTTTCAGCGGTTTTATATTTCTTTTTCATTTTAGGATTTTTTTTAATATATGTGGGATTTTTAGGGTTTTATAGGGTTTTAATGGTTTTAGGGATTTTAATGTTTTCAGTGTTTTCTTTTGGATTTTTAAATATTTTTGTTGTTTTAAGGTTTTTAATGGTTTTTAGATATTTTTAGGGTTTTTCATTGATTTTAGGGACTTTTGGGGACTTTTTTGTGTTTTTGAATTTTTAATGGTTTTAAAATTTTTTAAATTGTTAACCAACTTGAGGGGATTGATGGGTTTTTAGAGTTTTTAGTTAATAGGGTGTTTATGCTTTTTTTGTATTTTATTTGGTTTTGAGGTTTTTTATGGGTTTTTAGGTTTTAAGATATTTTTACGGAGTTTTAGGATTTTTATAGTTTTTTGGATTTTTAGGGATTTTAGGAATTTAATTTTTTTGGGGTTTTTAGGGGTTTTATGTTTTTTTATTTTTAAGGGTTTTAATGTTTTTTAGTGTTTTAAAGTTTTATGGTTTTTACAAAAAAAATATTTATAGTTGTTTTTATATATTTTAATCAATTTAATAATTTCTTTATTTTTCTGGTGTTTTTCATGGGATTTAGAGTCATTTAAATTTTCTAAGTTTTTTATAAATTTTTTAGGATTTTTATGTTTTATTGGGTTTTTAGGTGTTTTATGGATTTTGAGGGGTTTTAGTTTTTTATAGATTTTAATGTTTTCCATGGTTTTTTGGGACTTTTTGGGTTTTTATTAGTTTTTTTGAGTTTTTAGGGTTTTTATGGTTTCTAGATGTATTTAAAAATTTTAGTGTTTTTTTGGTTTTTAGAGTTTTTTTGGGGTTTTAGGGTTTTAATGTGTTTTAGGGTTTTTAAGGATATTGGATTTTTATGGTTTGGGGAATATTATTAGGCTTTTTGGTTTTTAACATTTTCTTGGATTTTTTTTTCAGTTTTACGGAATTTGAATTTTTTTTTGGGTTTTTATGGTGTTTTATAGTTTTTAGGTTTTTTCAGGGTTTTATGTGCTTTTTAGATCTTACTGTGTTTTTTGAGTTTTTAGGGTATTTAATGTATTTTTAGAGTTTTCAATGTTTCATTGTTTTTTAAAAAATTGATTAATTAGTGGGTTTTAATGGTTTTTATATAGTTTTATGACTGTTTAAGGTTTTAGGTCATTTTATGATTTTTAGGAGGTTTTTGTGATTTTTAGGGTTTTTACATTTGTAGGGATTTTTGGGATTTTTTTGGATTTTAATGTATTAGGAGAATTTAGTGTTTTTAAGGATTTTGGTGGTTTTAGGGGTTCTCAACATTTTTAGTCTCTTTGGGGGTTTCAAGACTCTTTGGGTATTTGGGGTTTTAATGTTTTTTAGGATTTTATAGGATTTTTAGGATTTTATAGTTTTTAAATGTTTTTATGTGTTTAAAGGGTTTGTATAGTTTTAGTGGAATTTATTGGTTTTATGGGTTTTTATAGTCTTATGGTTTTTAGGTGTTTTCTAGTTTCATGGGGTTTTCTATTTTTTTAGGATTTTCTAGGTTTTCATGGATTTTTAGGGGTATTTTTATGATTTTTTAAATTTTATGTTTTTGTAGGATATTTTTGTGTTTTATTTTTTAGGGGTTTTTAAGGGTGTTTACGGGTTTTGGTGTCTTTCAATGTTTTTAGGTCTTTTGGGTTTTTCTTTTTTTTAGGTTTTTAGGGTTTTAAGGGTTTTTTATATTTTTAAACATTTTTAGTGGTTTTAATGGTTTATTGTGTTTTTAGTAGTTTTTATTGTTTTTATGATTTTTTAGTGTTTCTTTAGTATTTGGGGGTGTTATCGTTTGAAGGGGGTTTTCATGGGTTTCGGGTTGTTACATTTTCAGGTACTTTTAGGTCTTTTTTTAGATTTTTATGGTTTTTAAGGGGTTTAGGTTTTTAAGGGTTTTTAGGATTTTTAGTGGGTTTTAGGTTTTTTAGATGTTTTAAGGATTATTTTCAGATTCTGAGGTTATATGGGTTTTAAGTGTTTTTTAGGGTTTTTTGAGTTTTTTATTTTTTTTATGAGGTTTAAGGTTTTTTATAGTTTTTGATTTTTTTAGTAGTTTTACCCATTTTGAGAGTTTTTATTACCCTTTAATTTTTTTGGGTTTTAGGGTTTTAATGGATTTTAGGAATTTTATAGGTTTTAGAGGATTTAAAGTATTTCTGGGTTTTTGTGTTTTCAAGGATTTTTTGAATTTTTTAGGATTTTTATGACTTCTATAGGTTTGCTTATTTTTAATTTTTTATAGTTTTTAATAATTTTGAAGGGTTTTATGTTTTTTTAGGGTTTCTAAGGGATTTAATGGTTTTCTGGGTTTTAATGGGTTCTTTAATTTTTAGGGATTTTTTTCATGTTTTTAGGGTTTTATGGTTTTTTGAAGTTTTACAGATTTTCATGGGTTTTAAGGGTTTTATAGTTTTATGCGATTCTAAATTTTCTTGGGTTTTTTCTGGTTTTCATGGATCATTAACGATCTTTAAGGGTTTTTTTTTTGTTTTTTGGTAATTTTAGGTCCTTTTATAAATTTTTATAGTTTTTAGGTTTTTTTGGATTTTTGGGATTTTAATTGTTTTTATGGGTTTTTAGGGTTTTTAATTTTTTGGTTTTTTATTGTTTAATGTTTTTAATGGTTTTTATATTTTTTTGTGGTTTTAGGGTTTTTCTTTATTTTTATGGTTTTAATGATTTTTTAGGGTTTTGGGGGGGTTTTCAATGATTTTAGGTTATTTCTAAATTCATAGGGTTTTGGGGGATCTTTTAGGATTTCTAGGGTTTTATGGTTATTTGGGATTTTTAGAATTTTTATCATTTTATTAGGTTTTTAAGGTCTTTTTGGTTTTTTATGGTTTTTTTAATTTCTAGGGTTTTAAAGGTTTTTAATATTTTTTTAAACATTTTATAGGATTCAAGGGTTATTAGAGATTTTAGTAGTTTCTATTATTTTTAGTTATTTTTATAGTTTTTATGGTTTTTATTGGTTTTATCGTTTTCATCCACTTTTCAGGGTTTTTATGGGTTTTAATGTTTTTAGGGATTTTAAGGTCCTTTTTAGGATTTGTATGGTTTTTAGGGTGTAAGTTTTTATAGAAATTATGAGGGGTTTTAAGGTTTTTAGGGTTTTAGGGGTTTTCAGGTATTTAAGGGTTTTTTTGATAAATATGGTTTTGTTATTTTTAGTGTTTTTAAGAATTTTATAACTTTTCAGTGTTTTTAGGGTTTTTAGTTACTTCTATAATTTTATAGCATTTATGGTTTATTATTTTTTTAGGGGTTTTAATGATTTTTGTGGGTTTTAAGGGTTTCTATGGTTTTATACATTTTAAGGTATTTTTATTTATTTTTTAGGATTTTTATGATTTTTTGGGTTTTTTTATTTTTATTCTTTTTTTGGGTTTTTTTATATTTATGGTTTTCAGGATTTTTAATTTTATTTAGGGTTTTAGGGGTTTTATTGTTTTCGGGATATTTTGGCTTTTTTGATTTTTTTATGGTTTTAATTTTTTTATATTTTTTTTATAGTTTTTAGGGGTTTAAAAGTTTTCTTAAATTTTTAGATGTTTTATAGTTTTGAGGGTTTTTAGATTTTTAAATATTTAAAGGGTTTTTTTTGTTTTTTTAGGTTTTAGGGATTATTACGTTTTTAGGGATTTTAGTGGTTTTTTTAGTAATTTTATGTTTTCAGGGGTTTTATGGGGTTTTAAGGGATTTGAATGTTTTAGGGGTTCTTTGGGTTTTATATTTTCTAGGGGGTTTTAAGGTTTTTAGGGTCTTTTAGGGTTTTCAAGGGTTTTTTATTTTTATAAGGTTTAAAATTTTTTATAGTTTTTAATTTTTTTAGTGGTTTTAAGTTTTTTATTGTTTTAGTGGTTTTTGAGTTTTTATGGTTTTTTAGGGTTTCTATTGGTTTTATGGTTTTTAGGGGTTTTATGGTTTTTAGGCTTTTTTCAAAGCTATTAGAATTTTTTACATTTTTTGTGATTTTTATGCAGTTTTTAGGATTTTTATTGTTTTTACGGTTTTTATGGTATTTAGGGATTTGAATTGTTTTTGGGGTTTCCGTTTTTTTAGGGTTTTTAAGATTTTTAGTGGATTTTATAGTGTCTTTGGTTTTTCTATTGTTTGTTTATTTTTTAGTGTTTTAAAGATTTTTTTTAATATTTTTAGTGTTTTAAAGGGGTTTGGGGTATTTTTTGGTTTTTAGGGTTTTTATGCATTTTTATGGTTTTTAGAGTTTTGGGGGGGGGGGGTTATGGTTTGTATGGATTTGAGTATTTTTTTACTTTTTCAAGGTTTTTTGGTGATATTTTTGTATTTTTATGGTTTTTAGTGTTTTTAGGGGCTTTAGGATTTTAAGGATTTTCAGTGTCATTTCAGTTTTTCTGGGTTTTAGGATCTTTTTGGGGTTTTGAGTGTTTTTTTAGTTTTTTAGTGTTTTATGGTTTTTTTTGGTTTTGTAACGTTTTTAGGGGTTTTATGGTAATTTAAATTTTTAATATGTTTTTTTGGTGTTTTTGGTGTTTTATGGTTTTTACGGTTTCTAGGGGTTTTTATGATTTTCTAGGGGTGTTCAAGTTTTTTAGGATTTTTTACATTTTTAGGGATATTTATGCATTTTTTTGGAATTTTATAGTTATTTGTTCCTTTTAGGGATTTAGAGATTTTGAGGGGTTTTAGGGATTTTCATTTTTATGTTTTTTATGGTTTTAGGGTCTTTTGGGGTCTTTATGTTATTTGAGATTTTTAGGCTTTTAATGTTATTTATTGTTATTATTGTTTTATGGGTTTTTGTTGTTTTAATATTTTTAATGGGTTTTTAATGTTTTCTAGGTTTTAAGGTTATTTATGGTTTTTAGGGGTTTTATGGTTTCCAATGGTTTTATTGTGTTTTTATGGTTTTTTACATTTTCATGGATTTTTAAGAAAAAAATTAATATATTTATGGAATTTAGGATTTTTTAGGTCTCTTAGGGATTTTGAAGGATTTTAGGGGGTTTAAGGGCGTTTTGTGGGTTTTCAACGTTTTTATGTTCCTTTGAGTGTTTTAGGGATTTTTGAGACTTTCTAGGGGTGTAAGGTTTAATAGTGTTTTTAACATTTTTAGATGTTTTATGGGGGTTTGTTGTTTCTAGAGGGTTTTGGGGTTTTAGGGATTTTAGGTGTTTTTATAATTTTGGAAGGATTTTCTATGTTTTAGGTTTTTTTTCGTATTTAAGGATTTTAAGGGATTTTTTTTAGATTTTTATGGTTTTATGGTTTTTGGGTTTTTTATGGATATTAGAGATTTTGATGTTTTTTATGATTTTCAGGGTATTTTAGTGTTTTTAGGGGTTTTAAAGGATTTATAGTCTCTTATGGTTTTTATGGTTTTTTTGGGTTGTTAGGTTTTAAATGGTTTATGGGAGTTTTTTTAACTTTTTAGGCATTTTAGACTATTTATTTGGTTTTTGTTTTTTATGGGTTTAAGTGATTTTTAATGATTTTACGGGTTTATGGTTTTGAGTACTTTTCTATGTTTTTTATATTTTTATGTTTTCAAGGGTTTTAGGGGGGTTTTAAATATTTTTATGGAATTTATTGTTTTTAGGGTTATAAGGGATTTTGAGGGGTTAGAGCTTTTAGTGGTTTTTAGGGTGTTTTCAGTCATTAGGGTTTTTTTAGTTTTTATGATTTTTATGGGATTTTAGAGATTTTAAACATTTTTAATAGCTTAAGTGTTTATAAAGTTTTTATTGTACTTTTATGTTTTTATGGGTTTTAAGGTTTTTATGGTTTTATAAGTTTTATGTATTTAAGGGGGTTTTAGGGCTTTTAAGGTTGTTTACATTTTACTAATTTTTTAGTGATTTTTATATTTATAATTTTTAGGTTTTTAGGGTTTTTAGTGTTGTTGATGGTTTTATGGGTTTTTTGTATTTTTAGGTATTTTAGGGTATTTTAGGGTTTTTATTGGATTTAATATTTTTTAGAAATTGTTTTATGGTTTTTTGAGTTTTTTTGGTGTTTTATAGTTTTTGGAGTATTTAATGTTTTGGGGGGAATTAAGCAATTTTAGAGTTTTTAGTGGGTTTTTATAGATTTATAAAGATTTTTAGCTTTTTAGGGGGTTTTCAACATTTTTATGAGTTTTTTTGTTTTCAGGGATTTTTAGATATTTTTTTTGATTTTTACAGTTTTTTAGTGTTTTAGGGATTGTAAGGGTTTCATGGTTTTTCTCAGATTTTAGGGTTTTGGGGTTTTGAGGGTGTTGTTTATATATTTATTTTTATTAAGGTTTTTTATATTTGTTTATAATTTTTAGGGTTTTAAAGATTTTAGATATTTTCAAATGGTTATTAGAGGTTTCAGGGGGTTTAATTTTTTTTTCTGGTTTTCTTATATATTTCAAGGTTTTAGGGATCTTGATTCTTTCTATTATTTTTAGGGATTTTATATTATTTTTAATGTTTTTATTAATTTTGTGTTTTTAGGGGTTTTCAATGTTTTTAGGGTTTTTAGGGGTTTTCAAGATCTTTTGCGGGTTTTAGGGTTTTTAAGGAATTTTAGATTTTTACAATGTTTTTAGGGGTTTTATGGGTTTTAAAAGTTTCTAGTGGTTTTAGGGGATTTATAGGTTTTTAGGGTTTTTAATGTTTCTATGGTATTTTATGGATTTCGGGTGTTGTGTAGTTTTTTTGGGTTTTTTTTGGGTTTTTTACTTTTTTAGGTATTTTTAGGCCTTTTTAAGGGATTTTATGATTTTTAGGGTTTTTAGTGTTTTTTGGTATAATGGATTTTAGAGTTTTTTAAACATTTTATCGGTTTTAAGATTTTTTAGGTTTTTAGTGGTTATTTAAGGGTTTTATGGGGTTTTATTTTTTTTCATGTTTTTAAGTGGTTTTAATTTTTATCATAGGGGTTTCAAGGTTTTTATGGTTTTTTCAATTATTAGGATTTTTAGGGGTTTTAAGGAATTTTATGGGTTTTAGGGTTTTTTAGGATTTTTGGAGATTTTAATAAGATTTATGGGGTTCAAGAGTTTTTTGTTTTTTCCTAGATTTTATATTATTTTATAGGTTTTATATTTTTTTTTGAGTTATTATGGTTTTGAAATATGCTTTATATATTTTTTACATTATTAGTGGTTTAAAGTGTTTTTAGTTATTTTTTTGTGTCTTTATGGTTTTTTGCAGAATTTTAGTTTTAGGGGTTTTTTAGAGTTTCTGGTGTGTTTCACTTTTTCAGGGATTTTTAAAGATTTTTAATATTTATATGTTTTTAGTGTTTTTAGGGGTTTTCAGGGTTTTTATTGGTTTTAGAGGGTTTAATGTATTTTTTTGTTTACAGGGTATTTTTGTAGTTTTTTAGGATTTTATATTTTTTAAATGTTTTTATAGTTTTTAATGGTTTATAGAGTTTTTAGTGGTTTTGATGGTTTTATGGGTTTTTTGTGTTTTTATGGTTTTATGGGTATCTATGATTTAAGTGGTTTTCTATATTTTAGTATTTTTATGTATTTTAAGATTTTAGGGATTTTTTCAGGTTTTTAGGGTTTTTTTGTTTTTTGTTTTTAGGATTTTTGTTGTTTTTATTTTTTAGGGGTTTTAGTGGTTTTTTTAGTTTTTTGTATTTTTATAGTTTTTTAGGGTTTTCTGTTTTTAGAGTTTTTATTGTTTTTTGGGGGTTTAAGGGTTTTTAGAGTTTTAAATGGTTTATTATTTTTATGGGTGTTAGGGAATTTTATTTTTTTATGGGGTTTTATGGGTTTCATGGGATTTTTAGGCTTTTAGGATTTTCAATGGTTTCAGGTATTTTGAGGGTGATATATAGGTTTTTATATGGTTTTTAAGAATTTTCTGTATTTTACGGAATTTGAGGTGTTTTAGGGGTTTTAGGGGTTTTATGGGGTTTCAGGGTTTTTAAGATGTTTTTGGATATTTAGTCTTTATTTTGATTTTAGGGGGTTCAAGTTTTTCAATGTTTTTAAAGTTTTAATGTTTATTAGAATATTTAGTTATTTTATGATTTTTATGGTGTTTTAGGGGTTTTTAATGTTTTATGGTTTTTTATAATTTTTAGTGGATGTTTAGGGTTTTTATGCTTCAAGGATTTTAAAAAAATCGTATTTTTATTTTTTTAGGGTTTTTTAGGTTTTTGGGTTTTTGTGGTTTTTTTAGGTTTTTTATGGATTTTTAGGGTCCTTAGTGGTTTTTAGGGATTAATATTTTTTAATTATTTTGAGTTTTTTTTATTTTTTAGGTATTTTAATCTTTTTTAGTGTTTTTTATTGTTTTAGTGTTTTGAAGTTTCTTTATACGATTTTAGTGGTTGTAGGGTATTTTACATTTTAGGGGTTTTATTATTTGTGGGGGGGTAAGGGTTTTTAACATTTTGAAGTATTTTTTTTAGATTTTTTTAAGAATTTTAAGCATTTTTAGGCTTTTAAGGGTTTTACGGATTTTGAGGGTATTTAGATTATTTATGATTTTTTTTTGTTTTTATAGTATTTTAGTGTTTTTAAGGTCTTTTGGGATTTTAGGACTCTTTTAGTTTTTAGGGTTTTAACTGTTTTTAATTTTTTTTAAATTTTTTATGGGTTTTAAGGGTTTTAAGTGTTTTTAGTGGTCTTTAATTTTTTATAGTTTTTTAGGGTTTTTAAGGATTTTAGGGGTTTTTATGGTTTTCAGGGAGTTTCAGGATATTTTTTGGGTTTTTATGTTTTCGTGCATTTTAAGGAGATTTTTTATTTTTATGATTTTAAGGGGTTTTGTGATATTGAGGGGGTTTTAGTGTTTCTTGGGTTTGTTGGATTTTATGTATTTTCATGATTTTAAGGTTATTTTTGGGTTTTTTAGTTTTTAGGGGATTTTTTCTAGTTTACATGTTTTAGGGTGTTTAAATGGGTTAACAGTTTTTATGGGTTTTTTTGTTTTTTATGGTTTTTATGGTTTTCATATGATTCTCAGGTTTTTTTAGTATTTTTTACATTTTAAAGTATTTTTAAGGTATTTTTAATATTTTAAGGATTTTTAAGGTTTTCTAGATTTTTGAGGGTGTTTAGGGTTTTTAGGGTTATTATAGTGTTACTATTTTTTGGGGGTTTTAGGGTTTTTTAGATTATTTTTGGTTTTAACCTTTTTAAAGTTTGTTAACATTTTTAGAGTATTTAAGGGTTTTTATATTTTTTAGTATGTTTTATGATTTTTATGGGTTTTGGGGGGATTAAAATATTTTTATGGGTTTTTATGGGTTTCTATGGGTTAACAAGGTTTTTAGGGTTTTTATGTTTTCATGGAATTTTTAAAATTTCAAGTTTCTAAGTGTTTTTAGGGTTGTTTAGAAAATTTGAGGGGTTTTTTGGGTTTTTTGGGTTTTTAATGTTTTTTGGGATTTTTCAATTTTTTAGGGTTTTTTAGGTTTTAGTAATTTTTAGGAGATTAAATGGTGTTTATAGTTTTTAGTGGTTTTTGGGTATTATGGTGGTTTCGCATAATTAATATTTTTAGAGGTTTTATTTTTTTTTGGGTTTTTTCTAGGTTTTTATGTATTTTTACGCATTGAGATGTTTTTTAGGGTTTTTTCTATTTTTATGTTTTTTAGGGATCTATAGGGGTTTTCAATCTTTTCAAGTATTTTCTAGGTTTTATGGTTTTTCAGTGCTTTTAGGGTCTTTAGGTCTTTTTGGTTTTTATAGATTTTAGGTTTCATGTGTTTTTTTAATATTTTTTGGGTTTTGATGGTTTTTAGGGAACTTAGTAGGGTTTTAGGGTTTTAATTTTATTAGGGGTTTTTATTGTTTTCATAGGTTTTTAGGGTTTTTTGGATTTTTATGTTTTCTGGGATTTTATGGATTTTTTAGTATTTATATGGTTTTTAATTTTTTTGAGGTGTTCTAAGGATTCTGAGGATTTTCTTATTTTTTGGGGTTTTATGTTTTTTAGGGTTATTTGGGCCTTTTTAAATTTTTATTGTTTCTTAATTTTTTAAGGATTTTTTAGGTTTTATAGTTTTTTTAAAAAATTAGTATTTATATTTTTTTATAGTTTTATTGATTTCTTGGGTTCTTATTGAATTTTATGTTTTTTAATGTTATAGGTGTTTTCATTCTTTTTAGATGTTTTTTGGGTTTTAACAGTTTTAGGGATTATTTGGGTTTTTTGGATTTTTTGAGTTTTAGAGGGTTTTTAGGGACTTTGAGGTTTTATTTGGGCAAGGTACATGCGAGAACCAGGCTACTCCTGCCCCCCCCCCCAATTTATTAATGTAAAACAAAGCAAACAAGGGTGGGGCGAAGCCAAACAGCCCACTCCCAAAAATCCCTAGACCCCCCATGACAATAAAACCCCAAAAGACCCAAAAAACAGAAAAGAGAGCAGCAGAAACTATTGGTGAACGTTTCTATCCCTATATGGGTCCCCCTCAGCACCCTAGCCCGAAGAAGCATCTGAATCCATCAACTCCCATTCAGATAATTCATATCTCTTTAAGAAGTCTGTGTAATACTCTCTGAGATGCCTCTGCTCTATATTCAGCTGTGTCTTGATAGACCGACCTCCCTTCCCAGAGGCAACCTCCTTCACTTTGCAAGAGGCTCTCATGGTCAATGTTTTTGGCAGAGCTGAATATTCCTTCCTTGGATACCTCTTTCAGGGATCCAAGGAGGCCCCTACGTGTTTTTTTCATTACCATATAGAATAGCCACATCCAGTGAGGCCCTCTCCTTAATGATCATATTCATATTTTGAGCCATCCTTCCACGGTCCTCCTGGAAAAAATCTTGGTCAGGAATGAGGGAGGCTTCCAGATTTGGGGAACAGAAAGCAAGAACAAGTTCCTTAGAAGCCAGGAAAAAAGGGACCACAGTAGCCAAGGCCAGCTGCAAGTTCCATTCATCCCTTGGAACCTTCTATTGTGTGGCAGCACCCCAATGATTGAGGACATCACCCATACCAGGTCCCTCCCCCTCCCCACACACCATCCTTGTCGCCAATGTTCTCCCCTGAACAACTGCCTCCTCCAACTTATCCACTGTCCCCTGCTCCTCCACCCTCTCTTGCACAGTCATGTGATAGTCACTACCAGTAGTTCCCACAAACACCACATCATGTGTACGTAAACTCATTCCAAACAAACTGCAACTAGCCACACCCTCAAGACCAGCCTCCCCCACTGCCATATTAGACACCACTGGGAAGACCACTTCGTGTTCAGCCAAAAACCTCTGCTCAGCCATATCCCCATGTACAGCACCTTCCACCACTGTTTTCATGGATTTTTAGTTTTTTTGGGCTTTTTAGAGTCTTTTTTATTTTTACGGTTTTTTTAGTTTTTATGTTTTAATTGTTTTTTTAGAGTCTCTTACTGTTTTTTGGGTTTTAAGGGTTTAAGGTTTTTTTGTGTTTTTTTAAGTTTTGAATATTTTTATGAGTTTTTTTGGGATTTAAAATGATTTTAAGGGTTTTCATGGTTTTTATCGGTATTTTAGGGTATTTAAGGTTTTTTTTACATTTTTAGGAATTTTTAGGGATTTTTTAGGACTTTTATGGTTTTTAGGAATTTTGGGGTTTTATGAGATTTTGAGGATTTTTATGGATGTTCAGGGGGTTTGGGTTTTTTGGGTTTTTTTGGATTTTTGTAGGTTTTTTTAGTTTTTTAGGGTTATTAAATTTTTTATATTTTTATCCTTTTAGGGTTTTAAGTGTCTTTATAATTGTTAGTGGTTTTATGGATTTTATAACATTTTGGGTTTTCTTTGGTTTTTAGGGGTTTTATGGTTTTCATGCGATTTTCATCATTTTTAAGGACTTTTACGTTTTCATGGATTTTTAGGTATTTTATGAATTTTTTGATTTTAGGGTTTTTAGGATTTTTAGGAATTTTGGTGGTTTTAGGGGTTTTAATGGTTTTAGGGTCTTTTTGGTTTTGTATGTGTTTTCATTGTTTTTTAGATATTTTAATATTTTTTTCGATTTTCAAACATTTTTAGGGGTTTTAATTTTTTTATATTTTTAGTGGGATTTTAGGGATTTATTGAGATTTTTATGTTTTTAATTGGTTTTATGGTTTTGAGGGGGTTGTTTATAGTTTTTAGGGTTTGTTACATTTTTTGGGATTTTTAGGTTTTTTTCAAATTTTGACGATTTTTAGTAGTTTGAGGGATTTTGAGAGTTTTAATGATATTTCAGGGTTTTAAAGTTTTTCATGGGGTTTAGAGTTCTTTGTTGGTATTTTGTGGTTTTTTTGAGTTTTTAGGGTATTTAATGTTTTTTAGTGTTTCATAATGTTTTTAGGGGTTTTAACAGTTTAATATATATTAGTGGTGTTTTTAGGTTTTTATGGGGTTTTATAGTATTTGGGGTTTTTTTGACTTTCGGGGGGTTTCACGTTTCTTTGGGTTTTTTACATTTTCATGGATTTTTATGGATTTTTTATGATATATTTTATTTTTATGTATTGTTATTATTTTAAAGGATTTTGAGGGGGGTTTTGGGTTTGTAGGGTTTAAAGGGGGTTTTAACCATTTGAGAGATATTTTTAGTGTTTAGGGGGTTTCTGATTTTTTATTGTTTTTAATGTTTTTTATATTTTTTTAACGTTTTTAGGGCATGGAAGATGCAACGGTCTGACTATTTCCGACCCCCCCAAGTTTATTAAAGAACAGACATATTAGACAAATGAGGGGAGGGGTCAATTGACCCACGCCCTAAAACCATTTACAACCCCAAACCCAAACCACCCCAAGAAGAAAGACCAAAAAACACACCAATCCAAACAAATAAGAGAAACAAAGAAGACCCCAACATCACCTCCCAACCGATCAGCAACAAGCATCCGTCAGTACCAAATCCAGCAATCATCAACTATCATCCAACAACACCAAAACCATCTTCAACAATTAACCAATCCAACTTTAGCACCACAAAGTCACAACCATCAACCTCTATCAGCCCCAAGTCAAACACCATCACATCAGTACTCATGAAGTAGCGACATCTTCCAGTAGTTGGCGGCCAAAAATCAGCAATGACCACCACCAAAGAACTCCCTCCACAACAGATATCCAACAGAAAACGAACAGCAGTACTAGAAAATAGAAAAGAAGCAGGACCCCATGCCTCCCCCCTCAAGGCCACCAGAGCTAACCCCAAGTAGATCAGAGCACACTAGAACCCAATGTCTCGTAGGATTCAACCGTGTCCTGCAATGATATGCCCAAAGAAGGCGATAAACACAGAAGCTGTAACGAGATCCCGAGGATGGGGGAGCGCCAAAATGGACACCAGGAATTCTACGCCTGACACCAAGATCTCAAAACCACAATAACCCCTAGATATAGAACAGAAGACACCGAATCGGAAGAGCCGATGCTGACTGATGCCAGAAAAGAATCCTGAAGCTACAAGAGATGGGGTCAGTGTTGCACGATCCATAGACAGAACAAAACATTCCAAAGCTGAAGCTAGATATCAAAGCTACAAAGCGCGAAGAGTCCACCAGTGGGACAAAATCAAAGCCGTGACACACGGGAGAAACCTCCATCGATGTTGAACTAGAAGGGTGCCACAACCACTAAGGTCGGACCATTCTTGAGGGGGAAGGAGGAAAAAACAAAGGAGATCCCTAGAGATGCAAGGTTAGAGAAGAGTCTACGCTCTGAGGCCTCTTCTTTTTTCACGTTTTTAGGGGTTTTAATTTTTTTAGAGTTTTAAGTGGGTTTTAGTGTTTTTATGGGTTCTTAGGGTTTTAAAAGGTTTTTTGTGTTTTTAGGGTCTTATAGTGTTTTTCAGGGTTTTAGGGTTTGTTCCTTTTTCTATGATTTTTATGTATTTTCAATTATTTTTATGGTTTTTTAAGGATTTTTATGGTTTGGGGGTTTTTAGGAAATTTTTTTTATTTCTTGGTTCATTTTATATTTTTAATTTTCTTTCAGTTTTAGGTTTTTTTTAATGTTTTTTAGAGTTTTTTTACATATCTATGGGTTTCAAAGTTTTTATATTTTGTAGTGGATTTTACTGGTTTTATGTTTTTTTAAGGTTTTTAAGGGTGTTAGGGTTTTAGGTGTTTTATAAATATTTTTATGTTTTTAGATATTTCTTGATATTTTATAGGGTTTTTTTGCGTTTTTAGTGTTTTTATGGGTTTAAAGGTTTTTGGTGTTTTTAGGGGCTTTTGGGTTTTTAGGGTTTTTAGTGTTTTTAATATTTTTTATGGTTTTTAAAAATTATATTGGTTTTAATGGTTTATAGAGTTTTTAGTAGTTTTTATAGGTTTTGGGAGTATTTAAGGTTTTTTAGAATTTTTGGGGTTTTTGGGGGTATTTTTATGTATTTAAGGGTTTTCACATTTTTAGGGTTTTTAAAATTTTTAGGATTTTATCATTCTTAGGGTTTTTATGGTTTTCAGTGTTTTTTAGGGTTTTATAGATTTTTAGGGTCTCTTTGAGTTTTTATGGTCATTTTGAGTATTTTAGATTTTTATACAATTTAGAGTTTTTAATGTTTTTATGGGGTTTAAGGGTTGTTAATGTTTTTTAATTTTTATTACTATTTTTATGTGTTTTTATTGTTTCAAAAGTTTATTATTATTTTTGATGGTCATCAGTGTTTTCATGATTTTTAGGAATTTTTACATTTTCCATAATTTTTAGTTCTTTTTAGGATTTTTATGGTTTTAGGTTTTTATGGTTTTAGGGATATTGAGAGGTTTTAGTGGGTTTCACGGTTTTTCGGGGATTTGGGTTTTTTAATTTTAATTGTTTTTAATGTTTTTTAGTTTTTTTATCATTTTTAGTGGTTTTAAGTGGATTTATAGTTTTATATTGTTTTTAGGGGTTTTATGGATTTATTGGGTTTTTAATGTTTTCAGGGGTTTAAATCCTTTCATGTGGTCTTTTATTTTAATGGGTTTCTATAATTTTAAGGGTTTTAGAGGCTTCTAGGGGTTTTAGAGATTTTTATGGGTTTTATGGTTTTCCTTGATTTTTTGGGGTTTTTCATGTTTTCCTTGTTTTTTTGTGTATTTTAGGTTTTTAGGGGTTATTTAAGTTTTTAATGGTTTTATGGTTTTTAGTGTTTTTTAACATGTTATGGTTTTATGGATTCATTGTGTTTTTAGTCCACTTTTTGGGTTTTAATCGATTTTTAAGGTTTTATGGTTTTCAAGGTTTTTTATGGGTTTCAATGGTTTTCATGGCTTTTATATTTTTTTAAATTTTAAGGTTTTTTGGGGATTTCATAGTATTTTTAATGTTTTTAGATATTTTTAGGGGATTTTTTATTTTCAGGTTTTTTTAGGGGTTTTAGGGTTTTTGGGGGTTTTAGGGGTTTGTTTGAGTTTTAGCGTTTTAGGTTTTTTAGATTTCTTTAATGTTATATGGGTTTGAAGGGGGTTTTGTGTTTTTAATGGTATTTAATATTTTTTTTTTTGTTTTCTTATATGTTTTCATTTTTAGGATTTTTTGGGTTTTATATTTTTAGTGCTTTTTATGATTTATAGGGTTTTTCAATGTTTTTAGGGTTTTTTGGGTTTTAGGGTCTTTAGGGTATATTTTGGGTTTTTAGGATTTTTTTAGTTAAATGGGGATTTTTAATGCTTTTTAGATTTTTAACTTTTTTAGAGGTTTTAGGGTTTTTTGAGCTTTTCGTGGTTTTTTATATTTTTATGGGTTTTATTATTTTTAATGCTTTTATGGGTTTTTATTCTTTTTAGGGGATTTTCATCATTTTTAGGTTTTTTCAACTTTCAAGGATTTTTAAGGATTTTTTAATATTTAAATAGTTTTTAGGGGTTTTATGATTATGATTTTTTTTGTAATTTTTTAAAAAAATTAGGGTTGTAGAGGTTTTCAGGGTTTTTAATTTCATTTTGGGTTTTTATTTTTTATTTTGTTCTTTTTTAGTTTTTTTAATGTTTTTATAGTTTTTAAAAATTTTAGTGGTTTTGAGGGTTTCAGATTTTTTTAGTGGGATTTAATGTTTTTATGTGTTTTTAGAGTTTTTATGGTTTTTGTGGGTTTTTATAGTTTTCAGGTGCTTTTCAGGGTTTTTAGGTTCTTTTACATATTTATTGATTTTTATGGATTTTCTAGATTTTTATAGTTTTTAGTGTTTTTTTGGGTTTAAGGGTTTTTTTGGTTTTTTGGTGCTTTATTCTTTTTTGAGTTTTTAGGATTTTTAAGGTTATATTAATTATTTAATGTTTTTCGGGGTTTGATTGCTTTTTAGAGTTTTTAGTGGGTTTAAAGGTTTTAATTTTCTTTTATGTGGTTTTAATGAATCGATGGTCTTTTATAGATTTTATACATTTTTCCAGTTTTTTAGATTATTTTTATATTTTAATTATTTTTATGAATTTTATATTATTTGTATGATTTTTAGGGTTTGCAAAGTTTTTAGGTATTTTGTTGGTTTTTTGATTTTTTAGGGGGTTTCAATGTTCTTATGGGATTTTTTAGATTTTTAGGGATTTTCAGAGTTTTTTGGGGTTTTATGGTGTTTTACATTTTTTATTGTTTTAGGGTTTTGAGTGATTATATTTTTTAGTGGCTATAAAGGTATTATGTCCCCTTTAGGGTCTTTAGGGATTTTTATATTTTCAAGGATTTTTATTGTTTTAAATATTTTTATGGTTTTTATAGGTTTTAGGGTTTTAGGAATTCTAAGGGGGTTTAGGGGTTTTCCATGATTTTTAGGAATTTTAGGGGATTTCATGTCTTTAGTGTCTTTTTGTGACTTTTTGGGTTTTTTATATTTTGAAGGGCTTTTTGTGCTTTATCATTTTTAGGAGTTAAAAGGGTTTTTATATTTTAGTGTGTTTATTTGTGATATATGGGTTTTTAGTTTGTAAATATTTTTTGGTTATTTTGGTTTTCATGTCCTTTTCATGATGATTAGGGGTTTTACCTTTTTCATAGATTTTATGAGTTTTTGGGATTTATAAGTTTTTTTGGAGTTCTTAGGGTTCTTAGGTATACTGAGGGTTTTATGGTTTTTATATCATTTTCGGGTATTTGGTTTTTTTTTGCGTTTTAGGGATTTATTGAAATTTTTAGGGGTTTTTAGATTTTTAGATTTTTTAACATTTTAATGGATTTTAATGGTTTCTATTGTTTTTAGCGATTTTATGGTTTTTTATAAATTTTTAGGATTATTTATTTTTTTTAATTGGGTTTTATGTTTTTCCATGGTTTTTTGGGGTTTTGATGGTTTTTTACATTTTTAGGATTTTTTAATGAATAGTATGTTTTTTATTATTTTAGGATTTTATATGGTTTTTATGGATTTTGTGGAATTTTAGGTGTTTTCAAGGCTTTTAGGTTTTTTGGTGGTTTTGGGGGTTTTTTGTATTTTTTTTGGGTTCTTTAAGGTTTTTATAGTTTTTTAAAAAAAATGGGGTTTTAAAGGTTTTATAGTTTTTAGGGGTTTTGGGTTTTTGGGTTTTTAATGTTTTACAGGGTTCATGGTTTTTATTTTTTTTAGGGGATTTAATGTTTTCATGGATTTCTTAGAATTTTTATGGGTTATAGGTTTGTTTATTTTTTTTTGGATTTTGAAGGGTTTTCGTGGTTTTTGGGTTTTTTGGGGCCTTTTATCGTTTTTTGGGTCTCTTGAGTATTTTTGAGTTTTTTGGGGTTTTTTTTTTGATAATTTTATAAATTTTCAAAACTTTTTAGGTTTTTTAGATTATTTAGTGGGATTTTAGGGGTTTTATTGGTTTTTATGGGGTTTTATGTTTTTTATCGGTATTAAGGGTTTTAATCGTTTTTCATGGTTTTAACAGTTTTTTATGATTTTAGAGATTCTTATAGAGTTTTTAGGTTTTCTATGGTTTTAGGGTTTTCTAGTATTTTAGGGAATTTATGGTTTTTAGTTTTCTTCATGGAATTGTAGAGTTTTTAGGTTTTTAATGTTTTTTTCATTTTTTAGGTATTTATTAGTGTTATTTTAGTTTTAATGGGATTCTAGATTTTTTTAATTTTTTTTATGTTTAAAGGTTTTTTTTAATTTTAGTTGTTTTTTAGGGTCTTGTGGGGTTTTGGGGGTTTTAAACTTTTTAGTGGTTTTTCTAGATTTCATGTGGTTTTTACGGTTTTTAGGGTATTTTATGATTTCAAAAGATTTTAAGTATTTTTTATTATTTTTGTGGTTTTCAAGTGTTTTAGGACCTTTATAAATTTTGAGTGTTTTTAGAGTTTTTTTGGATTTTAGATTTTATTTGGGTTTTTAGTGTCTTTTTGGATTTTTAGGATTTTATTTTAGTTTTTACTGGTTTTATGGTTTTTTTGATAGATTTTAATTGTTTAAGGGGTTTACAGGATTGTTAGAGTTTTTAGTGGTTTTAGGGTTTTTATGGGTTTTTTAGGTTTTTATGTTTTTTAAGATTTTTATTTTGGTTCTGTGGGGGTGGTCAATGTTTTTAGGGGTTTTAGGGTTTCAAGGATATTTTAAAATTTTATTGTTTTTTAGATTTTCATCATTTTTTGGACTTTGAGTGGTTTTAGGGGCTTTAATGTTTTTAGTGTTTTTTGGGGTTTTCAGGGTTTTAGGGTATTTTGGTGGTTGTATGGGTTTTTATTGGGTTTTTATGTTTTTATGGTTTTTTTGGGTTTTAGAGTTTTTAATGTTGTTAGGGGTTTAAAGAGTTTATAGAGTTTTTAGTGGGTTTTTAGTTTTTTATGGTTTTTATGGATTTAATGGTTTCGAAGGGGGTTTATTGGTTTTAAGGGGGTTTTAAGAATTATTTTGTTTTAGGTATTTTTAGGGATTTATAGGGATTTTTTAGGATTTTATGTTTTTAAATTGTTTTAGGGTTTTTAAGGATTTTGAGGGGTTTTAGATTTGTTCATGGTTTTTTTGGATTTTTTGGGGTTTTAGAGATTTTATGGTTTTTATAGGATTTTTTAATTTTTAATGGTTTTATGGTATTTTTTTTAATTTTTAACATTGTTATTAGTTGTACGTGTTTTCATATTTTTTGTGTTTTTTTGTTTTTAGGGTTATTTAAGGTTTTAATGGGTTTTAGGGTTCTTATGGATTTTTTGTTGTCTTATGGTTTCTCTTACGTTTTGAAGTATTTTTAATGATTTTTTAGTTTTTTATTGTTTTTAGGGTTTTTTTATTTTTTATTTGGATTTTGAGGGTTTTTTTATTTAGGGGATTGAGGGGTTCTGAGGGGTTTTGTGGGATTTCTAGGGTTTTTTGTGTTTTTGGGTTTGTTTAGTTTTTAGGGTTTTATGATTTTTAGTGTTTTTTAATGTTTTAATGGTTTAACGTTTTTAGTGATTTTTAGGGATTAATGGGTTTTTAAGGATTTTATGGTTTTAGGATTCTTTATGGTCTTCAGGGTTTTTTAGGTTTGTTGGTATTTTTTACCTTTTCACCAATTTGTAGGTTTTTTATGATTTTTATTGTTTTTAATAATTTCTATCTTTTAGGGATTTTTCGGGTTTTTACTGTTTATATGGTTTTTCATTGTTTTTAAGTTCTTTTAAATTTTTAGTGTTTTTTGAGCATTTTAGGGTTTTAAGGGATTTTATATTTAAAACATTTTTATCGGTTTAAAGAATTTAATGACATTTTTATGGGTTTTAGGTTTTTTATGGGTTTTTAGTGTTTTTATGATTTTTTCAAGTATTTAGGTTTTTCTGTTTTTAGGGGGTTTTCATGTATTTTTATATTTTTATGTTTTGAATGATTTTTTGATATTTTATTTGTGTATTTGTATGGTTTTCTTTTTTTTCGGGTTTTTTGTGTTTTTAGAGTTAATGGGGTTTTTTTACCATTTTAGATTTTTTATGTTTTTTTGGGTTATTAAGGGTATTAATGAGTTTTTTATCGGTTTAGAATTTTTTTGGGATTTTAAGGTTTTATGGGTATTTGGGGTTTTCAAGGGTTTTAGGGTTTTATGGTTTTTAGGTTTTACATTTTTTTGTTTTTTAGGGTTTTTACATTTTTTGGGATTTTTATGGATTTTTAGGGTTTTTATGGTACCTAGTGTTTTGAGGTATTTTTAGGATTTTTTAGGATTTTTAGGGGTTTTAGGGGTTTTCATGTTTTAAGGTCTTTTGGGATTTTTTTTCTATTTTTTAAGGTTTTAATATATTTAGAGTTTTTATTGTTTTCCAGGGTATTATGGGGTTTTTTATTTTTATTAGTTTTTATGGTTTAATGATTTTTTATGGTATTTTAATGTCTTTAGGTGTTTTAATGTTTTTTAGGGGGGGGGGGTTAGGGGTTTTATGTTTTCTTAAATTTTTTTGGATTATTAGGGTTTTTTATGATTTCTATTGTCAATAGTGTTTTAAGGGTTTTATTGGATTTTGAAGGGACCTGTGGGTTTTTATGGGTTTTAGATGATTTTAAGTTTTATCTATACTTTTATGGTCTTTTGGGTTTTTTATGTTTTTTTGGTTCTTTTGGGTTATTACATTTTTTAGATATTTTAACATTATAAGGGTTTGAATGGGATTTTAGAGATATTAGTGGTATTTTGAGTTTTCATGGGATTTTAGGTGTTTTTATGGTTTTAGATTTTTGTATAGTTTTCAGGGGTGTTATGTGGTTTTTACATTTTCAGTGATTTTTAGGGATTTTTTAGGATTTTTATAGTTTTAAGGTTTTTAGGGTTTTTCTGGATTTTAAGGGTTTTATGGTTTTTTCTAGGGTTTTAGAGGTTTTAGGGGTTTTTTTTGTATATTTATGTTTTTTGGGTTTTTTAGGTTTTTTAGGTTTTTTATAGTTATTTAATGATTTTATAGGTTTTAAGTGTTTAGTTTTTTTTTGTATTTAGGATTTCTACAGGTTTAAAGTGGATTTCATGTTTTTAGGGATTTTATGGTTTTGATGTGTTTTCTAGAAAAATAGTGATTTTTTATTATTTTTATTGTTTTTCGGGTTTCTTGAGATTTTGACAGGTTTTTGTGGGATTTTTATAGTATTTATGGGGTTTCATGAATTTTTGGGTGTTTTAGGGGTTTTCATGGTTTTTTGGGACTTTTTGGCTTATATGGGTTTTTTAGTTTGTTTGTGTTCCAAGGTTTCAGAGATTTTATAATTTTTTCAAGGTTTTTAAGGGTTTGAAGAGTTTTTAGTAGTTTTTAGGGTTTTTAGGGATTTTTAGGCTTTTTATTGTTTTTATATGGGTTTTAGGGTTTCTCGGGTTATTCATGTTTTTTGGGTCTTTCTAGGTTTTTATGGCGATTTTTTAGGGTTTTTAGTGGTTTTTAATGTTTTTAGGGATTTTAATGGTTTTTATTGTTTTTTGCTATTATAGGGGTTTATAGATTTATTTAGGTTTTTATAGGTTTTATGCTTTTTTAATATTTCTAGGTTTTAGGAGTTTTTTTCCTTTTTAGGGGGTTTTACGGTTTTCAGGGGTTTTTAAAGATTTTAAGGGTTTTGAAGTTTTCATGTATTCTTTGGGATTATTTTTGGAATTTTATTATTTTTAGGTTTTTTGTGGGTTTTAGGGATTTTTAGGGTTTTTTTGGTTTTCAGGGTTTTCTAGGGGGTTTAGGGATTTCTAATAATTTCTGGGTTTTTTGGGATTTTTTTATTCTTTATGGGTTTTATGGTTTTTTGAGTTTTTAATGTTTTTATGGGGTATAATGGTTTTTTGAATTTTTAGTGGTTTTTAGGGTTTTTATTCATTTTATTTCTTTTAAATATTTGTAAGGGTGTTTATGGATTTTAGGGTTTTTATGGGTTTTGGGATTTTAAACTTGTAGGGCAAGGAAGATGCGAGGGTCGGGCTATTCCCCCCCCCCCCCCAATTTATTAGAAATAAAAATGAGACACAACAAACAAGGGAGGGGAGGGGTCAAACGACCCACACTCAAAAACCCCTTACAACCCAAGACGCAAAAGACCCCAAAAAAAGTCAAAAGACAAAACAGAAAAAACACACAAAGCCAAGAAACCACCATCATCATCCGACATCAACCAGCATCCAGCAGCTCACAGCTAACCAACGACCAGTACTCAAACCCAACCAGCAGTCAACATCCAGCAGAAGCACGATCATAAACCACAGCTTCAGCAACTTCCATCTCAACAACAACCAACATCCAGCATCATAATTTAAATCATCCAATGCATTCCAACATCTAGCAGCACCACATCCAGTCATCACAGCAACACAGCAGCAACAACACATCCAAACCAACTACCCCCAGTAGCCCACACCAAAACTGACATCACAACCAATCACTAGCAGCAGCCAAAAACCACAGCACGAGCATCGCAAACAGACGCAACCATCATCACCTCCGAGCAAACAACAAACATCAACTCCATTCACACTATTTCCAGCAACACACTTGTCCTCCCCATGAGGATCCACTTCCAGTAAAACAGGACCGCCAGCGTCAAGAGACAAGAAGAAAAAACCAACGAGCAGCAGCACCAAAACACCATCGTCAGCCCCAAATGTATCACTGCCTCCATGCCAATCGGCTCCAATAGACTTGTAGCTCAAAAAGAAACAACCATAACATCCTAACCCATCATCAGATAGGGAGTCGCAGATGAGAAACCAGCAGTCATGGTCTTCGAACCAAACAACTTTTAGCATTCCACACCTCATAGCGTAGCAAACCGCATACCACCAGTAAATGCACAAAAATCACCAAACCCAACTCAGCAAGCCCAGAAACTAGAATCCTTTCATAACCGAAATCACAATGAAGCAAGAGGAGAACATGTAATGCCAAAAGGTCCGACTAACGTAAGCATCAACGAACTAGAGAAAATATAAAGTTGAGATGCTAAGTTGAGCATGTATCTGCAGCTGCTTCGCGGACCAACAAAAGGATCGAACCGGGGGAAAGAACAAACCAACTTTTGCAACGCGAGATCGAGAAGGGCCCGACCGGTGCCGCCAGACCAGATCATCACAACATCCGTAGAAATGAAGCACCATCTGAGAAGAACCTGAATGCCGAAGCAGCCAGCGCTGTCGTTGAGCCCATTGACTGCGTTGACCCCCTGAAGAAACCCTAGATCTGAAAAAACAACCCTGATCCGTGGCTGCTGGAAGATGACGACCCAAACAAGATCAAGCTGATCTTAAGTAATCGCAACCACCATAGCCATCGGAGGCCGGACACTCTAAAAACAGTGTAGAGCCTTGTTAATGTCCAAAACCAACAACCAGGAAGCTCGGGGGTGGTGAATCTGTCAAGGCGTGAAATCCACCACCGTCATGAGGCTGAAGATCACATCCAAGGCATGCCATCTCCGAGAGCTGGGAAAAACAGGGATCCAGTGCTGAAGATATGATCGGTATCTAGGAGAAAACCTCGAGGAAGCGTCAAGCGAGAGAAAATCCCAGGGGAGTGCGCCGCCATCTCTCCTTCCCGTTTTTAGCGGTCTAAGGTTTTAATAAATTAGGGTTTATAAGGATTTTAGGATTTTTATGGTTTTAGGGTTTCTTGTGTTTTTAGGAGTTTTAGGATTTTTCATGGTTTATAAAGGTTTTAGTGATTGGGGGTTTTATAATTTTTCTTAATTTTTAGGGTATTTTGGGTTTTAAGGGTTTTTTTATTTTTTTTTAATGAATTTAAGTTTTTTTAGTGTTTGTTAAAAAATTTATTGGTTTCAAGTGTACTTATATTTTTTACGGGTTTTGGGTTTGATTGATTTTATGGGTTTTAGGGGTATTGTGTTTTTATGGTTTTAGGGTTTTAAGGGTCTTTTTTTATTATTTTATGAGATTTTTAAGGGTTTATGGTTTTTTTGAATTTTATATCATTTTTAGAGGTTTTAATGGTTTTCATAATTTTTTAGGGATTTACAGGTTTTATAATTTTTTAATTTTGTTAGATGTTT
The DNA here is from genome assembly GCA_963277665.1 of Viscum album. Classification (NCBI taxonomy): domain Eukaryota; kingdom Viridiplantae; phylum Streptophyta; class Magnoliopsida; order Santalales; family Viscaceae; genus Viscum; species Viscum album. Next base: position 1,008,963,561 of record OY728141.1, on the reverse strand, counting down.
CATGGGATTTCAGTGATTTTTATGGTCTTTAGGGTTTTAATTTTTCAAGAATTTTTAGGGGTTTTTTTGGTTTTTATGGGTCTTAGGATTAGTAATTTTTGACGTATTTAGGGGTTTTCAGGGTATTTAGGATATTTATGGTTTTTCAGGGTTTTAGGGTCTTTTGGGATTTAGGGTTTTTTTACATCATAAGTATTTTAAGGATTTTAAAAAATTAATGTTTTCAAGTGGTTCAACTAGTTTTGGAGTTTTTTTTAGATTTTTATGATTATAAATTGGTTATTAGTATTGATAAGGGTTTTATAGGCTTTATGGTTTTATGGGGAAATTCAGATTTTAGGGGTTTTTTAAATTTTTAGGTATTTCTAGGGATTTTTAAGGATTCTTTATGAATTTTAGGATTTTTATGAATTTTATGGGTTTTTAGGGTTTTTAGGGTTTTTCATAGTTTTTAGATTTATTTCTGGGTTTTAGGGTCTTTTGGGGTTTTTTGATATTTTTTATGGGTTTTATGTTTATTGGTTGTTTTTTGACATTTGTGGGGTTTTATGTGTTTTTTATAGTTTCTAATAGTTTTTAGGGTTTTATCAGTTTTAGAGTCTACCGATTTTATGGTTATTAGAAGTTTTCATGGTTTTTATGGTTTTTTACATTTTCAAATATTTTTAGGGTTTCTTATGATTTTAATGGTTTTGGGGTTTTATATTTTTTTAGGCATTTTCATGGGTTTTCAATCTTTTCTATGGGTTTTAAGGACTTTTAGGGTTTTAGGGTCTTTTGGGGTTTATTTTTTATTTCATTTCTTTAGGTTTTTAATGTTTTTTAGATTTTATTTTATCATTTTAGGGTTTTAGGGAGTTTTTATAGTTTTTAGAGGGTTTTAGTGTTTTATTGATTATAAGGTTTTCTAAGGTTTTATGGGGTTTTATAGATTTTAGGGTATTTTCAATGTATTTAGGGGTATGAAATTTTTTGGTAGTTTTAATTATTTTTATGGATTTTTGTGGTTTTTAGGTTTTTTAGGGATTTAAGGATTTTTATAATTTTTAGTGTGTTTTGTGGTTTTTTTGATTTTGAGGGGTTTTTTGGGTTTTTTAGGTATATTTTTGATTTTAGGGGTTTTTTTAGTTTGTAGAGTTTTTAATAATTTACATTGTTTTTATAATTTTTAGGGGTATTAAGAGTTTTTATAGTTTTTAGTGGTTTTACGGTTTTACGGTTTTGAGGGGTTTTTTTGGTTTCATGTTTTTAGTGTTTTTAAGGATTTTTATTGTTTGTATGGTTTTTAGAGATTTTGAGTGTTTTTAGGGGTGTTCAGGGTTTTTGGGTTTTTTAGTATTTTTATGGTTTTAAGGGTCTTTGTGTTTTTTAGAAGACTTTTAGAGTTTTAAATAGTTTTTAGTGTTTTTAGTTTTTTTATCATTTTTAGTGGTTTTAAGGGGTTTTAGAGTTTTTGGTGGGTTTATGGTTTTATTGGGCTTTTTGGGTTTTTATGGTTTTTTGGGAGTTTTGGTTTTCAAAAGGTTTTTTTTGGGTTTCTAGGGTTTTTTCATGTGTTTAGGTATTTTTAGTGATTTTAGTATTTTTCTGGTTTTTAGGGATTTATGGATTATTAGGGATATTTGGGGTTTTGGGGTTTTGGAGTTTTTAGTGTTTTTTGGGTTTTAAAGGTAATTTTGTGTTTTTTGGGGGGTTTTATGTGTTTTTAGAGTGTTTTGGGGGTTTAGTTTTTTTAAAGTTTTTAGTGGGTTATATGGGTTTTATAGGATTTTAATTTCTTAAGGTATTTAGGGGTTTTATCATTTTTGTTGACTTCTTAAGGATTTTTTTGTTTTTTTAATATTCATGGATTGTTTTTGGATTTTTTTTGTAGATTTTAATGGGGTTTATGTGTTTTTAGGATTTTTAGGGGTTTTAGTGTTTTAAAGGTTTTTAGGGTTTTTACTGATTTTCTGGGTTTTAAGGTCTTAAGAGTTTATAGGGGTTTTTGAGTTTTTTTGGGGGTTTTATGGTTTTTACTGTTTTATATCATTTTTATGGGTTTTATTGGGGTTTAAGGGTGTTTATAAGTTTTATGGTTTTTAGAGTTTTTAGTTATTATTTTTGGGTTATTTGGGGTTCTAACAATTTTAAGGGTTTTATTGTTTTTAGGGGGTTTTCAAGGGTTTTTCAAGGGGGTTTATGGGTTTTCAGTGTTTTTTATTTTTTATTCATTTTTATGGATTAATTTAGGATCTTTATTTTTTCATGGGTTGTATTATTTTTAGGGTTTTTTTATTTTTAGGGTTTTCCAATTTTTTTGGGGGTTATCTAGGATAATAGGGTCGTTTTGGGATTTTAGGGTTTTGAGTTTTTCAAAGATTCAAGTGTTCTATAGTTTTTTTATCATTTTTAGGGATTTTAAGGGGTTTTATAGTTTTATTGGTTTTTATGTATTTTATGGGTTTTTATTTTTTTAATGGTTTTATATGTTTTTATGTATTTTCGATTTTTTTAAATTTTTAAGGGTATTTAAATTTTTATGTATTTTTAGTGATTTTTTGATTTTTTATTGATTTTAGTGTATTTAAGGGTTTTATTGATTATGAGTAGTTTTGATGGTTTTCATTGTTTTAAATGATGTTTTGGGATTTTCAACGTTTTTTGAAACTTTTTATTTTTTAGGCATTTTTTGTGTTTTTTTAATTTATAGTTTTTAATGTATTTTGGTGTTTTAAGGGGTTTCAGATTTCCAATTGCTTTTGGAGGTTTTATGGGGATTTAGGGTTTTTAATGTTTTTAGTTGATTTTATGGGTTTCATGGTTTTAAGTGTTTTCTATTTTTTCAAGGTTTATTAGGGATTTTATGAATTTTTATGGTTTTTAAATTTTTTAGGGGTTTTTGTTATTTCGAAGGTTTTACAGGGATTTTGGGTTTTTAGGTTTTTAGGGGTTTCTATAGTTTCTAGGGTCTTTTGTGGTTCTATATTTTTGTTATTTTTAGTGTTTTTAAGGATTTATTTGAGCTTTTAACTTATTTAGGGGTTTAAGACTTTTTAAAGTATTTAGCGGTTTGTAGGTTTTATAAGGTTTTCTAGTTTCTATAGTCTTTAGGGGATTTTTGGTTTTTAAGGGGTTTTGGGTTTTTTATGTTTTTATGTATTTTTATGGATTTTTTTTCTTCTATTTTTATGTTTTTGTGTTCTTCTTAGGGTTTTTACGTAATTTAAGGGATTTTACGGATTTTTAAGGTTTCATAGGGTTTTAGGGTTCTTTTGGGGATTTAAGGATTATTGGGGAATTTTGGAGGGGGTGGGTTCGGAGTTTTTCTTGTTTTTTGAGGGTTTTTGAGTTTTTAATGTTTTAGGGGGTTCAAGGATTTTTATTTTTTTTGTTTGTTAATTTTTTTAAATTAGTTTTAGGAATTATTTTATTTTTTTTAAGGTTTTATTATTTGTAGGGAGTTTTAGGGTTTTTTATTGTTTTCAATGGTTTTTAGTGGTTTTTAGTATTTTTAGGGTTTTTAGGGTTTTTAATTTTTTTAAGTATATTAAGATTTTTTGGGGGTTTTTTTAATAGTTTTTAGGGTTTTTATCAGTTTTTTACGGTTTTTTGGGTTTTTATTGTTTTAAAGGTTTTTTATTTTTTGGATGTTAAAGTTTTTTTATATTTTTTTTAAATTTAGAGTGGCTTAAAGTGTTTCTAGTTTTTTGGGTGTTCTTAGGATTTTTATGGGTTTTATGATTTTTATGGTTTTAGGGGTTTTATTATTTTTTGTGGTTTTTTAATATTTTTAAAAAAATTTATGTTTTCATGGATTTTTTGGCTTTTTAAAGATTTTTTGGTTTGTATGGTTTTTAGGGTTTTTATAAATATTCATATTTTTATAGTTTTTAGTGTTTTTAGGGGTTTTTAGGGTTTTGTGTTTTTTTATGTTTTTTTTCTTTTTAATCTTTTTTTGGATTTTAAGGATTTTAGAGTTTTTAACATTTTTATGCGATTAATAGTTTTTTATAGTTTCTAGAGTGTTTTTATAGTTTAATGTGGTTTTTATGGGTTTTATGGTTTATTCATTATTTTAGGGGTTTTTATGTTTTGGGGATTTTTAATAATTTTTTGTATATTTTTGTGTTTTGTGATTTTTTATGGTTTTCATGGGTTTCATTGGGTTTTTATGGATTTACAAGGTTTTTGGAGTCCTTTGGGTTTTAAGGGTTTCTTTTAGTTTTTTAGGGGTTTAGAAATTTTTTATTTTTATAGTTGTCTTTTGGGGTTTAAAGGGTTTATAGAGTTTTTTTGATTTTTAATGTTTTATGGGTTTTTAGATTTTTAGGGATTTTATAGTTTTTCTGGTTTTCATGTTTCTTAAGGATTTTTACATTTTCAAGTATTTTTATGGATTTTTTTAGTAATTTAATGGGTTTTAGGGATTCTGGGGATTTTGAGAGTTTTTAAGGTTATTCAAGGGTTTTTATGGTGTTTACTCTTTCTCATTGGTTTTAGGGTCTTTCGATTTGTAGTGGTTTTTAGGAGTTTTTAGTGGTTTTAATGTTTTTTGAGATTTTATCATTTAATGGGTTTAAGTATTTTTAGTTTAATCAATGGTTTTTAGGGTTTTTATGGGTTCTTATGGTTTTTTAGGTTTTTAGGGGTTTTCAAGGTTGTTAGGGTTTTTTACATTTTCTAGGATTTTTAGGGACTTTTTAGTTTTTTTTTTATTTTTAATGTTTTTAGTGATTTTGAGGGGTTTTATGGGTTTTATGGGATTTAGGGTATTAGTGTTTTTCTGGGTTTTAAGGTCTTTTAGGGTTTTAGGAATTTTTGAGTATTTAGGGGTTTTAGGGTTCTAGAGTTTTTATTTACTTTTTAAAGAATTATATGGGGCTTTTGAATTTTTATTTGTTCGTAGGGGTTTTTTGATGCTTTAGGGTTTTCTTATGGTTTTATGTTTTTTATGGTTTTCGTGGTTTTTTTGGTTTTTAGAGTTCTTTACATTTGGGTGGATTTATTTGATTTTTTATAGTTTTATGGATTTTTGGATTTTTAGGGGTTTTAGTTATTTTGGGAGTATTTAGGGGTTTTCAATGATTTTAATAATTTTAGGGATTTTAGGATTTTTAAGGCCTTTAAGTTTTATGTTTTTTTACTTTTTAGGGTATCTTATGTTTTGTTTTTATTAGGGATTTTAATGGTTTTAAGGTGTTATATTGGTTTTTATGGTTTTTTATGTCTTCAGTAATTTTAAGGTATTTTTTAGGATTTTTATGGTTTATAAGGCTTTTAGGTATTTTAGAGATTTTTATGGGTTTCAAGTGTTTTTATGGATTTGAGGGGATTTGTGGATTTATTAGGTTTCTTATGGAATTTTTAGTTTTCTATGGTCATTTGGGTTTTTAGGGTTTTTTGTGTTTTCATTATTTTTTTGTTTTTTTAGAGTTAGTGACAATTTCCTTGATTTTAAGGGTTTTGATGTTTTTAGTGGCCTTTAATGATTTTATGGGTTTTAAAGTTAATTTTTGTTTATAGTTGTTTTTATGGTTTCCAGGGATTTTTCTGGGTTTTAAGGGATTTTAGATTTTTTGGGATTTATTATTTTTATTGGTTTTTATGGTTTTTATCGTTTTTAGTTATTTTAATGGTTTTTAGGTTTTCATGGTTTTTAGGGATTTTCATGAATTTTCATGAATTTTTAAGGGATTTAATATTTTTCAATCTTTTGTAATATTGTTAGGGGTTTTATGTGTTTTTAATGTTTTAGTGGTTTTAAGGGTTTTAGGGTTTATTATGGATTTCAAGGGGGTTTTAGGTTATTTGGGGTTTTAATGTTATTATGTATTTTTAAGGATTTTTATTCTTTTTATGGTTTTTAGATTTTTTAAGGTTAGTAGGTAATTTATGGGTTTTAGGGTTTTTAATGGTGTTTAGGGTTTTTTAGGGGTTTTCCCTTTTTCAGTTTTTAGGGTTTTTATGTTTTTAATATTTTTAGTGTTTTTATGGTTTTTAGTGTTTTTTAGAAAAATTATGGATTTTAATGGTTTATTAAGTTTTTAGTGGGTGTTTTGAGTTTTATGGATTTTATATGTTTTTAATTTTTTATGATTTTCATGGTTTTCAGGGGTTTTCAGTCTTTTTAGTGGTTTTAACATTTTCTAGGATATTTCGAATTTTTAGGATTTTTAGCGGTTTTAGGGTTTTTAGGGTTTTTAATGGGTTTAGGGGTTTTATAAATTTTTACAATTTTTCGGTTTATTACTATTTTTTGGGTATTGTAGTTTTTTTGAGTTTTTTATTGATTATAATGTTTTTTAGAGTTTTTAAGAATTTTTAGAAGCGTTAAGGGGTTTTGAGAGTTTTAAATGGTTTTGGGGTTTTATGAGTATTTAGGTTTTCTATGATTTTAGGGGTTTTTTGTTTTTGAGTGGTTTTTAATTGTTTTTTGGGATTTTCACATTTTTAATAGATTATTATGGATTGTTTTATGTTTTTATGGTTTTATTATTTTGTCATTTTTTAGATATTTTGAGGTTACTTAGTGTTTTCATAATTTTTTTGAATTTTTTGGTTTCCAAGGTTTTTAAGGTATTTTAAGTTTATATGAATTTTTTAATTTTAGTGTATTTGTGTTTTTTATTGTTTTTTGTTTTTCTAGGGTTCTTAGAATTTTTTTTTTGGTTTTTAATGTTTTTATGGTGTTTTTGGATTTTTAGGATTTTTTTTGGTTTCATTAGTTTTTATTGGTTATTAGGGATTTTAAGGGTTTTTATTCTTGTAAGGAATTTTTTTGTTTTTATCACATTTTTTGGTTTTTACGGTTTTTAGGGTTTTTAGGTAATTTTAGGGGCTAAAGGGGTTCGTAATTTTTTTAAGGTATTTTGGGTTTTTTAGGTTTTTAGGGTCTTTTGGTTTTTAAGTGTTTTTTGAGTTTTTATAGTTCTATGGATTTTAAGAGTTTTTTTACCATTTTATGGGATTAAGGGTTTTTTATATTTTTGGTTAATTTTTAATGTTTTTTGGGGGTTTTAGGGTTTTTATGGTTTTAGGGTATTTTATGCATTTCAGTGTTTTTAGGATTCTTTATTTTTTGGGATTTTATTCTTTTTTAGGATTTTTATGGTTTTAATTAAATTTTTGGAGTGTCTGGGATTTTGATTGTGTATATGGTTTTGTAGGGTTTTTAGGGGTTTTGACGGGTTTTAGGGTATTTCTGTATTTTTAAGGTTCTTTTATGTGTTTTTGGTTTTTTAAGGTTTTTATATTTTTTTAATGTTTTTAAGGGTTTAATGGTTTTTTGTGTTTTTAGTGGTTTTACATTTTTTTAGGTTTTTGGGGGGATTTAGGGTTTTTTTGGGTTTTTTGGGTTTTTAAATATTAAGGTATTTTCATTGATTTTTTAATAATTTTATGTATTTTAGGCTTTTGAATAGTTTTTAGGGATTATGATGGTTTTAAGGTTTTTTAGGTTTTTAGATATTTTTGTGTTTTTTGGGTTTTTGGGGTTTTTTTGAGTTTTTAGGGTTTTCATGTTTTTAGAGATTTTTAATGTTATTAGGGTTTTTATGTGTTTTTATATTTTTTTAGTGGAATTAAGGTTTTTTAAAGGATTATAGTGTTTTTATGGTATTTAGGGGGTTTGGGGGTTATTAATGTTTTTTACATTTTCAAGTATTTTTAGGTATTTTAAAATTTCTCTAGTTTATTTGGGTTTTATTATTGTTTAGTATTTTTATTGATTATAGGGTATTTATGGTTTAAAGGGTTTTATGGTTTTATAATATTTTTGGGTTTTATGGTTTTTTCTATCTTTTTATGTTTTTTTGTGGTTTTTAGAGTTTTTTTAAACTATTTAGGGGTTTTAATAATTTATAGGGTTATTGGTGGTTGATAATGTTTTTATTGTATTCTTGGGGTTTTAATGGTTTTAGAGGGTTTTGTGGGTTTCTAGGGGTTTTCAGGGATTTTTTTATTTTTGATGTTTTTAGGGTTTTTAATGGTTCTTTATGATTTTTATGGAATTTATTATTTTAATATTTTAGTCAGTTTTTGGGGTTTTGGTACTTTTGTAGATATTTTATGTGTTTTTATGTGTTTTTAATGTATTATAGTTTTTCAAGGTTTTAATGGAGTTTTGGGGTTTTTAGGGAATTCTTTGGATTTTTATGGTTTTTATTATTTTTAGGGAATTTTTAGGGTTTTGGGTTTTATGTGCTATAGAGTATTTTGGGGTTTTGGGGGTTTTTTATTTTTTAGGGGTTTTAAAGTTTTTTTTGACTTTTTTAACACTTTAATGTGTTTCCATGTATTTATATAGTTGTTAGTGTTTTTTTGGGTTTTTTGGGACTTTGAGGGTTTGGAGGGGGGTTCCAGGGTTTTATAAGTTTTTGGAGTTTTATGTTATTTTTGGATGTTGGTTTTTTTAGTTTTTAGGGTTTTTATGGATTTAATTTTTTTTTAAAAAAATTAGGGGTTTATGGCGATTTTAGTGTTTTTAGTATTTTTTTGGTTTTATTGGTTTATAATGTTTTAAGGGGTTTTATAGTTTTGAAGTATTTTTAGGATATTTAGGGTTTTTTTTGTTTTTAGGGACTTGGAGGGCCTTTTAAGATTTTTATGGTTTTTAGTGGTTTTTGGGTTTTAGTATTTTAATGATTTCTAGGGTTTTAGGTTCTTCTGGGGTTTAAGAGTTTCTTTTTAGTTTTTTAGGTTTTTATCATTTTATGAGTATTTTTGACATTTTTAGAGGGTTTAAGGTGTTTTAGGGTTAGTGATTTATGGATTTTGTTGGTTTTTAGGGTTTTAAGAGTTTTATTGGTTTTTATGGTTTTAAGGGGGTTTTTTACGGTTTTTAGGTTTTTTATTTTTTCATGGATTTTTATGGAATTTCTGATTTTCATTTGTATTTGGATTTTTTAGGGTTTTAGTGATTTTGAGTGGTTTTAGAGGATTTCATGGTTTTTATAGGTTTTTAGGGGTTTTAAAAAACTTCATGTTTTATAATGTCTTTTTTATTCTTAGTTTTGTTTTTTATTTTTAGGGTTTTTAGGTTTTTTATGTGTGTTTTAACATTTTTAGGGCAAGGAAGGCTCGGGTCCAGGCTAATCCTGGGACCCCCCAAAATTTTATTAAAGAAAAGACACAGACACTACAGACAAGGGAGGGGAGGGATCAACCGATCCACACCCAAAATCCCTTACGACCTCATCCCAAAGGCCACAGAAAGAGAGGAAGAAAAGAAAAAGAAAAAAGAAACAAGTCAAATGGGTCAAAAGGAAAAGCACACAAGGGGAGGATTAGTCAACATCGCCACCAAAACCCTCCAGCTCCGCACCTCAAAACCCCATTCCCACACCAAAGCCAACGGCCACATCAGCAAAGCTGAAATTCGACTCAGCACCCATGTCCGTTGAGTCCCATCCAGACTCAAAATCCTCTTGCATTCCATGCCTGGATAGCAGCTTCATCCTAGCCTTCTCTTGCTCTGCAGAAATTGAAAGCCGCTCTCGATTATTCACCTTTAGATTTATTCATATAGCTCGTGAAGAGGCCCTAGTTTCCATGGGATGTGGGAGTGCAGAGTAATCCTTCCTCTGTCTTCGTCTCGGAGGGGCAGAAGTGGATCCAGCTGAAACACCCGCCTTCGAACAAGCTTCACTATCACTAACAGCCGATGTGGTCTTTACTTTCTTACAGTCTGTCCCAGGAGTTTCAGCACATCTTTTCTCCTTTGGCCAGGCCATAGCAGTAGTTATCTGGTGATCAGCCTCAGAAAACATCTCCCCGAGCCTCTCAGCTTCATCCTCAAGCGAGAACCTTTCCCGTTCAACCCACACCATCTCGTGCAGCTGCACACAAAAAGCTGCAGCAGAGGGGACACCATGAAGGACCATATCCCTCTACAGGTCCATGGCACCAGTATCACCAGCATTTCCCTACATAGGGCTAAGCTGTCCACTGGGAGGATCCTCAGCACCACTTGTGTTGTCAGAGGGAGGAGATAACACATGTCCCATGTCCAATCCCCCCATGCCTGGACATCCAGACAGGACTAGATGGGAATCACGCCAGTTCATGTGTGGCCCCGTGGGGATCCAGGTCTCTTCACCCACCATATTCCTTTCCTCAGATGAAGACAAGCTCCACTCATCTCCAGTCCTCGGGCCCTGAGCAACCACTGCCTCCTTCACGACATCCACCACCCGCACATCCTCCCTGGCAGGCTCAGCCAAGACTACAACCTTCAAGCCAACTATATCATCACATTCCAGACCCAGAGCACAGGCCTCCACTACATTTTCTTCCTCGACTCCGATCACTACAGCCTTCCCTAAATCAGTCTGCCTCCTAGGGGACTCACCATACTCGTGGACACCATTAGCAGAAGCCCGGTTATCCCTCTCATCCAGCATCACTTCCTCCTCCTCATCATTCCCCGAAACACCAGCACCTCCAGTCAGACTCACAACAAAACCACCCGAGTCCATTAGGGCCACCTTTAAGTCACTTCCAGCCAGTAAAGCAGACGAGCAAGGAACATCAGAATTCATAGGTTGGGAGGAAGCCACCCCTTTTTCCCCTTTAACTCCACTAGAGGGAGGGTAATCTTACTAGAAGACATGCGATCCAGAGAACCACCACCCCTGATAGTGCCAGAGCAGCCTCCAGAGTGATCAGTGTGCCCAAAACTCCAACAAGATGAGCAGAAAACTGGCCATTTCTCAAAGTTGACAGGCTGTCTCCACCTACGTTCTTCCCCCACTGCAATCCAAACAGCATCCACTAGAGAATTCGAAGCATCAATTTAAACAAAATCCCTTGGTGCAACCGGATGACAAAGGGCCCTAGTCCTACTATCCACACATAGGAACCTCCCCACCAAATTCCCAAGCATCAATATAATAGAGATAATTTGAAAGGAAAGGGGAAGCTCGGGAAATCTCACCCAGGTAGCAGTAATCGGGGAGCTATGCTTCTGATGAAAATCAAAGCTCCACCGAAAGAGGGAGAAACAAGCACCATTTCATGACCGAGGAGCTACTGACCAGGCTAAGACCAGGTCTTCCTTTGTGGAAAAGCGAATCATGATGTGGGGTCTATCGATCAAGCCCACATTCGCCCAATCCCTAAGATTCCAGAAAGCCGAAACAAACCTATCAAAAGTGGAAACCGGGGGTCATCGCATCAGGATTCCTTCAACCAGAGTCAAGTGATGCAGGTCCGAAGCTTCAGTAAACTCCTGAAACGAGATTTGAAGCTGCAGACAACCTTTGAAAAACTCTGTATCCTTCGGGTAGAGCACCATTCTCAGGAAATAGGGTAACGAGTCACCAGAGGAGAGCGAATAGAAGTCCTCCAAGAGAGGATCCTCACCCGTAGAGAGGGGGGGAGGTGCTTCATTTTCCATCGTCATCAACCTAGGAGGAAACTGCCATCACAAGGGAGCCGGACCGCCAGAATTTCCAGATTCGCCAGAGCCGCCATCCTTAACATTTTTAGGTGTTTTATGGGTTGTTAGAGTATTTAGTGATTTTTGGTTTTTTGTGTTTTATGATTTTTAGGGTTTCTTTTCATTTTAAGTTTTTTTTGGGTTTTTTGGTTTTTTGGTACATTTTAGAAATTTTATGATTTTTAGGGATTTTAATGGTTTTTAAGGATTTTGAGGTAGTTTCAATGTTTTTATGGGTATGTTGGCATTTGAGGTGTTTTCCGAGTTTTAAGGTTCTTTTTTGGTTTTAACGGCTTTTAGAGTTTTTTGGGTTTTTTGGTTTTTATTATTTTTTTTATTTTTAGGGTTTTTTACTTTTTCATGGGTTTTAATTATTTTTAGAGTTATTACTTAGTTCTATTGGTTTTAAGGGGTGTAATAGTGTTTACGGTTATAATGTTTTTTAGGTGTTTTTAGTATTTTTATAGTTTTCCCAGATTTTTTGGGATTTTTGTTTTCATGTATTTTTACGATTTTATAATTTTTAGGGTTTTTTGTCTTTTTTTGGTATTTTCGGATATTTTGTAGTTTTTTTGGGTTTTATTATGATTTTAGGGGGTTTAAGGGGTTAACAGTTGTTTTGGGTTTTTACGGGGTTTTTTGAGTTTTTTAGGGGTTTTATGGGTTTTTAGAATTTTTAATGATTTTCTAGGGTTTAAGGGGTTTTAGAGTTTTTTGTGATTTTTAGGGGTTTTATGGGATTCTATTGTTTTTATGTTTTCTAGTGGTTTTTATAGTCTCCATATATTTTGATTTGTTTTTAGATTTTTTAGGTTTTCATTGATTTTTAGAGTTTTTTTAGTATTTTTATTTTTTAGGTGTTTTAAGTGAATTATATGGTTTTTAGGTTTTTTAGGTTTTCAATGATTTTAAGTTATTTTGAAGGATTGTTTTTATTTTATTTAGGGTTTTTAGGTATTTTTATAGTCTTCAAGGTTTTTAAGGGTTTTAGCGGTTTTAGGGTCTTTGGTTTTTATGGATATTTTTAGTTTTTCAAGGTTTTCTAATTTTTATCGCATTTTTTTAGTTTTGGGTTATTTATTATTTTAGGGGATTCAAGGATTTTCATAATGTTTTCATATTTTTAGGGGTTATAAGATTTTTTAGCATTTTTAGTGATCTTATTGATTCATGGTTTTAAGGTTTTCTAATGTTTTGAGTGATTTTTATGGTTTTCAAGGTTTTTTGGTATTTATTAGGATTTTTATGGGTTTGAGGTATTTTAGTATTTTTTAAGGTTTTATGGTATTAAGGGGTTTTTAGTGTCTTTTGGTGTTTTAGTGTTTTTTAGTTTTTAGGTATTTTATGATTTTTAGAGTTTTTTTATATTTTTAGGGGGTTTAAGGGTTTTTGGTTTGTTTAGTGGTTTTTTAGTGGTTTTAGGGGTTTTAGGGTTTTTATAGTTTTTAGGTTTTTTTGTTATTTAGGGGTGGGGTTAGGGGTTTTAAAGTATTTTATGTTTCTTTTTTAGGGTTATTTATTATTTTTTATTACATGGTATTTTTAGTGTTTTTAGTGATTTTTATTACTTTTAGGGGTTTTAGGATATTTTTGAGTTTTAGGTTTTTTCATGGTTTTAGGGTCCTTTTTTATTTTAGGGTTTTTTGAGTTTTTAGGGTTTTAAAAGTTTTTTAGTGTTTTTAATGTATTATCTATTTTATGGGTTTTTAGCGTTTCTTTGGGTACTTGGGTTTTTATGTGTGTTTAGGCCTCTTAATGTTTTTAGGGGGTATCTTGTTTTCTAGGGGGAGGGGGTTCAAGTTTTTTATGGTTTTTTATCTTTTTGAGAGTTTTAAGGTAGTTTTAATAACATTTATGTTTTTAGGATATTTAAGGTTTTTAGGGATTTTGAGGGGTTGTATGGGATTTTAGGGTTTTTTACAGTTATTTAAAGGTTTCAAGAGCCTTTTGGGTTTTATGGTTTTCTGTGTTTATAAGGATATTTTATTTTTTTAGCCTTTTTTGGTTTTTATGGATTTTAGGTTTTTTATTGTTTTTAGTGTATTTAGGTTTTCCATATATTTTGTGTGTTTTAATATTTTTTCATAGTTTTTAAGGGTTTTATGGGTTTTAGTGATTATTAGGTCTTTTGGTTTTTCTAAAGTTTTTTTTATGTTTTTTGGTGTTTTATGGTTTTCTAGAGTTTTTAACATTTTTTGGCTTTTAAAATGATTTTATACTTTTTAGTGGCTTTTAGTGTTTTTATTCTTTTTTAGGTTTTTTATGATTTTTTGGGGATTTATGGTTTTGAAGGGATTTTCATGGTTTTTATGGTTTTTAAATTTTTAAGGATTTTTAGGGTTTTTTTTTGTTTTTTAGTGTTTTTAGTGATTTAGAGATTATAATTGTTTTTTGGTGTTTTTAGGGTTTTCAAGTTGTTCATGTTTTTTAGGGCCTTCATTAATTTATAAGGTTTTTAATGTTTTTAGTGTTTTTATCCTTTTTAGGGGGTTTTCTGGGTTTTAGAGTTTTCTGGGATTTTTTATTGTTTTACGGGGTTTTATGGATTTTTAAATAATTTATGATTTTTAATGATATTGTGGGGATTTCATGGATTTTTATGTTTTTAGGGATTTTTAAGACTTTTTTAGTGTTTTTATGGATTTTTAGGTTTTATGGTTATAGGGATTTTGTGTGGGTTTAGGGTTTTTAGGGTTTTTAGGGGGTTTTAGGGTTTTATGGTCTTTTAAGTTTTTTGGGGTTTTTTTTATATTTTTAGATTTTCTATGGTTTCTTATGGATTTAATTTTTTTATGGGTTTTTATTGGTTTTTAGAGTTTTCAGTGGTTTTTAGGGTGTTCTGTGGGTTTTATTGTTTTTATGGTTTTTTTGGGATTTTGGGGTTCTCAAGTATTTTACGGTTTTTTATGTTTTCATTGATTTTTAGGGATTTTTTAGGATTTTTATGGTTTTTATTATTTTTTTGAGATTTTAGGGATCTTATGATTTTATAGGATTTTTAGGGGGTTTGGGGTTTTTTGGGGTTTTCGGGATTCTTATGTTTTTAGGGTCTTTTGGGGTTTTGGGGTTTTTTAGATTTTTTGATTATTTAATATTTTTCATATTTTTTTACATATTTAGTATTTCTATGGGTTTCTAGAGGTTTTAGTGGGTTTTATGGTTTATATAGTTTTTTAGTGTTTTTATAGTTTTCAAGGGCTTTTATGGTTTTCAAGGGTTATTCAAGGGTTATAGGGTTTTATGTGATTTGGTATTTTTGGGACCTTTTTGGATGTTATGTTTTTTTGGTTTTTTTAGTTTTTAATGGATTTCGGGGGTTTTAGGATTTTCTTAGGTTTTTAGTAGTTCTATATTTTTTCATGGATTTAGGGTATTTTGGTTTTTTAGTGTTTTTAGGTGTTTAGGTGTTTTAATTGTTTTAATTGTATTTTAATATGGTTTTTAAATGTTTTGAGAGTTTTTAGTGGTTTTTTTGGGTATTTATGGATTTTTTGAATTTTTTATGATTTTTAGAGGTTTTAATGGTTTTCAAATTTGATTTAATTTTTTAAATATTTTATATGTTTTTCTGGATTTTTAAATATATTTTTGGATTTTTTAGGTTTTAGGTTTTTATGGGTTTTTACATATTTTTAGGTTTTTTCTGTTTTTCTTTTTTTAAGGTTTTTAGGGGTTTTGAAGGTTTCTACGGTCTTTTGGGGTTTTATGGAATTTTTTAATTTTTTATGGTTTAATGTATCTTAATTATTTTAATGTTTTTAGGGGTTTGAATATTTTTTTAGACATTTTAGTGGGTTTTAAGGTATTATGGTTTTTGAGGTTTTTTATGCTTTAAAGGGTATTATGCTTTTAGATTTTTTTTTCAGGGGTTATAGTGTTTTTAACAATTTCATGGTTTTTTTTGTATTTTTATGGTTTTTAGGGTTTTTATGGTTCTTTTGGGTTTTAGGTGTTTTTACGGGTTTTTAGGTTTTTTCAGGGGTTTTAAGGGTTTTATAGTCCTTTTAGGTTGTTTGGTTTTTAATAGTCTTTTTTATTTTAATGGTTTTATGATTTTTTTAACATTTCTAAGGGTTTTAAGGGTTTCTATTGATTTAGTCGGTTTTATGGTTTTATGGGTTTTTAAGGGATTAAGGTTTTAAGGTGTTCTTAAATTTATCGATGGGTTTTGGGGTCTTTAGTAGTTACATCAGTTTTTTGGGATTTTGGGGGTTTTTTAGGAATTTTTTAGTAGTTTTAGGGTCTTATGGATTTCGATGGCTTGCAGGGTTTTAAGGTTGTTTTGGGGTTTTAGGGTTTTTTTGAGTTTTTTAGGGTTTTAAGGTATTCTAGTGTTTTTTATGTTATTAGGAGTTTTAGAGATTAGTATTTTTTGGGAGTTTTATGGGGTCTTTAGGGGTTTTTATGGTTTTCAGGGGGTGTTCATGGTTTTTATGTTTTAGGTGTTTTTATAAATTTTATAAGGATTTTTTAGATTTTTATAATTTTTATCATTTTAGGGATTCTGAGGTTTTTAGGGGATTTCAGGATTTAAAGGGTTTTAGGGTAATTCAGGGATTTTAGAGAATTTTGGTTTTTATAGATTTTAATGAATTTTTAGGTTTTTATGTTTTTTATTTTATAAATTTTTTATGGTTTTTAAGAGTGTTTTCTGTTTTAGTGTGGATTTAATGTTTTTATGTGTTTTTTAGGTTTTTTTATGTATTTTATGATTTTCATTGTTTTTATGGAATTAAGTTGTTTTTAGGGATTTTAAAATATTTCTTTGGTCTATTGGGTTTTTGGGGTTTTAGGAATTTTATGGTTTGTATTGTTTTTAAGTGTATATTTATAGTTTCTAGGGTTTTTAGTTCATTTTGGATTTTTTAGGTTTTTTTAGTATTTTATGTTTTTTAAGGTCTTTAGAGTTTTTTATGTTTTTAGGGGATTATGGGGTTTTTGATTGTTTAGTTGGGTTTAGAATTTTTATGTATTTTGAGAGATTTTTATGGTTTTAGGGGTTTTATTGTTCTTAGGGGCTTTTTAGATTATTATGATTTTTTAGGAATTTAGGGGTTTACGGATTTATTATGACTTTTAATATTTTTATGGTTTTCTGGGTTTTTAATGAATTTAGAATTGTTTGTGGATTTTTGGTCTTTTTGATATTTTTTTTAAATTTTTTATGATTCTTCAGGTCTTTTATTGTTCTGTAATGTTTATCATCTAAAGGGTTTTTAGAGTTTTTTGGTTTTATGGTTTTTATAGAATTTCATCATTTTTAGGTTTTGGGGGGGTATTATAGATTTAGGGTTTTTTCAGGGTTTAAGGGTTCTTTATGTTTTCAAGGATTTTAATGGATTTTTTGGTTTTTATGTTTTTAGGGGTGTTATGGATTTTTAGGGTTTTTAGTGTTTTTAGTGATTTTTAGGTTTTAGTGTTTTTAGGTTGTTAAGGGTCATTTTGGGTTTCTAGGGATTATATATTTTTTTAACATTTTTCTGGTTATAAATTTTTTTAGAGATTTTAATGAGTTTGATGTTATTATGGGGTTTTTATATTTTTAGGTATTTTTATGGTTTTAATGGTATTTTTATGGTTTTTATGATTTTTACATTTTATGGGAATTTAGGGATTTTTTTGGATTGTTATGGTTGTTAGAAGTATTTATTGTCTTTAGGGGCTTTCAGGGGTTTTTAGGGATTTTATTTTCTTTTTGGGTATTAATGATATATTTTAAATTTTTTTGGTTTTTAAGGTTTTTATATTTATTATCATTTTAGGGTTTTTAAGGGGTTTTAGAGTTTTTAGTTATTTTTTCAGGTTTTTATGGGGATTTAATGTTTTCTAATGGTTTTAGGTGTTTTTATTGGGTTTAGGAGTTTTTTAGAGTATATTATGGTTTTCAGTGGTTTTCTCATTTTTATGGTATTTCTAGGTTTTTAGGGGGGTTTTTTAATTTTATAGGGTATTTATACATTTTTAGATATTTTATCATTTTTACTGGTTTAATATTTTTCGTAGTTTTTAGTATTTTTTAGTGTTTTTATGGGTTTTTAGGGTTTTACGGTTTTAGGGGGTTTTATGTTTTTAAGGGTTTTGGGGGTTTTTATTTCTTTTTAAATTTTTCAGTATCATATGGGATTATTTTGTATTTATATGGGATTTAATGTTTTTTAGGTTTTTTAGAGATTTTGTGGGTTTTTAGGGTTTTCAAGGTTTTTAGGGTTCTTAGGATGTTTTAAGGTTTTTAGGGTCTTTAAGTGCTTTTTAGGTTTTTTTAAATTTTAGGTTTTTAAAGTATTTTAGAGTTTTTTTAAATTTTTAGGGGTTCTATGGGTTTTTGGATTTTTTTTGGTTTTTAGGGTATTTATGAGGTTTTAGCGGTTTTTAATGTTTTTATGAATTATTATTATTTTATATGTTATTTAGGGTTTTTAGTGTTTTTTATGTTTTTAGGTATTTTTAGGGATTTCTATGATTTTTATTGTTTATAGGGTTTTAAAATTTTTTATTTATTTTGAATAATTTAGGGTTGTTCAAGGTTTATTTGGGGTTTTAGGGATTTATGGGGGTTATAGGGCCTTTTAGGGCTATTATAGTTTTTTTTGAGTTTATAGGTTTTTAATGGTTTTTAGAGTATTTTAACATTTTCATGCGTTTTATGGGTTTAAGAGTATTCAATAGTGTTTTATGGATTTGTGGGTTTTTTTTGGAGGGGTATGTTTTTAGAGGATTTTTATGGTTTTAGAGTTTTTTATATTTTCAAAGATTTTTAGTGATTTTAAGGATTTTTATGGTGTTAGGGTTTTCTAAAGTTTTTAGGGATTTTGATGAGGTTTAGGGATTTTTTTGGTTATTTTA
The DNA here is from genome assembly GCA_963277665.1 of Viscum album. Taxonomy (NCBI): domain Eukaryota; kingdom Viridiplantae; phylum Streptophyta; class Magnoliopsida; order Santalales; family Viscaceae; genus Viscum; species Viscum album. Next base: position 1,008,945,299 of record OY728141.1, on the reverse strand, counting down.
GGGGTTTTATGGTTTTTATGGTTTTTTGGGTGTTATGTTTTTAGGGGATTTAATGTTTTTAATGATTTTAAATGTTTTTTGAGTTTTATGGATTTTTAATGTTTTTAATGGTTTTTATGATTTTAGGTTTTGTTAAGGTTTTTATAGGATTTTTTTCATGGGTTATCAAGGTTTTATGGTATTTATATATCTATGTATTTTTAGTTGTTTTAGTATTTTTATAATTTTTTGGGTTTATTTGTATTTTTAGGGATTTTTAGGGGTTTTAGTTGTTTATAGAGTTTTCTAGGGTTTTTAGGGGTTTTAGGGATTTTATGGTATTTTTAGTTTTTACGGCTGTTAATGTTTTTATAGTATTATAATCTTTTTGGGGTTTTAAGGGTTATTAGTTTTTTGGTGATTTTTTGGTTTTTTGGGTTTTAGGGTTTTTAAAAGGTTTTAGGTGGGATTATGGTTTTTTGGGGTATTTCAACATTTTTTGGGTTTTTTTGTTTTTTGGGATTTTCAATCCCAACTTAGAAATTTTATGGTTTTTTGGGTTTTTTAGGGTTTTTAGAGATTTTAATTGTTTTTTAAGCTTTTTATGGTTGTTTATAGTTATTAAACATTTTATGGGGTTTTAAGGGGTTTTAGTGTTTTTCACAATTTTTAAACTTTTATTGGGTTTTTACTGTGTTTTAGGTTTTTATTGGTTTTATGGTTTTTAGGGGTATTTCATGGATATGTGGTATTCTATATTTTCATGGATTTTTTGGCGATTCTATGGTATTCGGGTTTTTTTAGGGATTTAGGGATTTTTAGGTTTTTCAGTGTTTTTCTTTGTTTTAGGGTATTTGGGGTTTTAGGATATCGTGGGGATTTACGTATTTTTATTTTTTTGGGTTTTAATGTTTTTTATATCATTTTAATGTTTTCAAAGGTTTAATGTGGTTTTAGAACTTTTTGTGGTTTTATGGTTTTTTTAGCAATTTAGGGTTGTATGGTTTTTAGGTGGTGTTTTGGGTTTTTGGGGTTTTTTAAATTTTCATGTATTTTTAGGGATTTTTAGGATTTTTATGATTGTTAGGGTTTTTCATGATTTTGAAGGATTTAAGTGGGTTTCAAGGGTTTTTAGGGGTTCATGTGTTTTTATAGATTTTACATGTTTCTATAGTTTTTAATGTTTTTAGGGATTTTAAGGGGTTTTAGAGGATTTACTGGATTTTGGGGGTTTTATGGTATTTAGGATTTTTTAGGTTTTTAGGGGATTTTAGGGTTTTCAATGGTTTCACAGGTTTTTTACATTTTCAGAAATTTTTTAGGATTTTAGGTGTTTTAGTGGTTTTAGGGTTTTATGGACTTTGAGGGGTTTTAGGTTTTTTTTCTGTTGTTTGGGATTTTAGGGGTTTTAAAGGTTTTATGGTCTTTTTTGTTTTATTAGTTTTTTTAGTTTTTATTATTTTTTATTTTTTTTAGTTTTTATCATTTTTGGTGGTTTAAGTGTTTTTTGAGTTTTAGTCGTTTTTAATGATTTATGGGTTTTTACAGTTTTTCATGATTTCTAGAGGTTTGTGTTTTTCAATGGATTTTTAGGGTTTTTTATTTTTTCTGGGATTTTAGGGAATTTTTTGGATTTTTATCCTTTTTAGGTTTCTTAGGTACATTTGGATTTTGTAGGTTTTATTAGGGTTTGTAAGGGTTTTGGGGGTTTTATAGTTTTTAGCGTGTTTTTTCATTTTTGGGAATTTTTTGAGTTTTGGGGGTTTTATGTTTTTAGAGATTTTAACATTTTTAGGTGCTTTATGTGATTTAGAGTTTTCAGTGGTTTTTGAGTTTTTTATTGGGTTTTAGGATTTTTATGGCTTTTATGGGTTTTATGCATTTTAGGGTGGTTTTAGGGTCTCTAGGTACTTTTTCATTTTTAAATATTTTTAGCGGTTGTTTATGTTTTTTATGGTTTTTATAGTTTTTGAGGGGTTTTATGGATTTTGGGGTTAGGGATTTTCAATTTTTTTAGTGTTTTTAGGGTTATTTGTTTTTTTAGGTTTTTTTCTGAGTTTTTAGATATTTTATGGTTTTTTTTAGTTTTTTAACGTTTTTGGGGGTATAAATGGTTATTATAATTTTTAGTGGTTTTGATAGATTTTATTGGTTTTGATGATTTTTTAAGGATTTTAGGGGTTTTTATAGTTTTTAGGGGGTTTTCATGGTTTTTAGGGGTTTTTTATTTTTTTAGTGATTTTTAAGGATTTTGTTTTCGGATATTTTTATGGTTTTTATGTTTTTACATTTTTTAGAGTTTCTAACATTTTAGGGGGTTCAAAGGGTTTTTAGATTTTTTGTGTGTTTTAAAGTTATTTAGGGTTTTTTCTTTTTTAGGGAAGAAGAGGTGTGAGGCCAGGCTATTCTCGACCCCCTCAGAAATTATTATGAAAAAAGACACAGCAGACAAGGGAGGGGAGGGGTCAATCAAACAACACCCAAAAACCCTTACAACCCAAGACACAAAAGACCCCAAGAAAACAAAAATCAAAAAGACAAAAAAAACAAACAAAGCCAAACAAAAAAGAAGCTTCAGAACCACCAGAATCATCATCCATCACTTCTTTGTCAGAAATATTCACCACCAGCATCACAGAACCACCAACGTCATCACCTTCACCACCACGCAACAAAACATAAACCAACACCAAGCACCAGAATCTTTTATCACATTCCATCCAAGTAGCAGCCATCACCCAACAACTTAAGAACCAGAAATCATCACCTTCTATCCGGTCAACTTCAAGCATTTCACAACAAGTATCATAACCAAAAACATACATCCAGTGACACTCAAAATCTCAAAAATCCAGCACACACAACAATTCACAACCAGACCCGCCATAACAAAGAAAACCATAGTCCAACATCATATCCAGAACGTGACACAGATTAGCAAGCCCAAGATCACCAAACACCGGTCCATCTTGCGTATCAGATCCATCATCCATCACAAGCACCATCTCACAACCAAACCATCCATACACAAAACCAAGAGTACCACTTTGGTACTCCAAAAAATCACAGACTAACAAATAAACCCGATCATAGCACACCTTAACCCATCCCGCATCAACAGCCTGAAACAAAAACAAAGGTGATGAACCAGGAAAACAGACCAGCATCTTCAAATCACATCTTGACTAGAATATTGGAGAGCCCGCACCGTAGACAAACTAATGAAAATCCTTCCAAAACTAGAATCCTCCGTCGCAAAACCAAACATTGTTGGAGTGTTTTTAGGTACTTTTAGTGTTTTAGAGTTGGTGTTCTAGGTTTTTATGGTCTTTTTTGGGTTTGGGGGTTATTGACCTTTTAGGGTATTGATTTTTTTAGAGGTTTTTAATATTTTTAATTGTTTTAAGGGTTTTAAAAAATTTTAGTTTATGGGTTTTATGGGTTTCATGGGGTTTTTAATGTTTTAAAGGTTTTTTGTTTTCATGAGTATTTCAGTCTTTTATGGTTTTTTTCATTTTAGGGTTTTTAGGGATTTTTATGATTTTTATGGTTTTTAGGTTTTTTAGGGATTTAATGGATTCTTAGTTTTTAAGGGGATTTTATGGTTTTTTAGGGTTTTTAGGGAATTTTTAGCTTTTATGGTCTTTTGGGATGTTAGGGATTTTTGATTTTTTAGGGGTTTAATAGTTTTTCAGAGTTTTGTAAAATTTTGATGGGATTTAATGTTTTTTAGATTTTTTAGAGGTTTAAGGTATTTTTTGGGTTTAAATGTTTTTTATAGATTTTAAGGTTTCTATAGTTTTTAGTTCTTTTTCATAGATTTTAGGATTATAATGTTTTTAGGGATGTTTAGGTCCTTTTTAAGAATTTTATTTTCTAGGGATCTTTTAGGAGTTTGAATGTTTTAGAAGTTTTGTTGGGTTTTTGGTGTTTTTAGGGGTTTCTACGTGTTTTTAGCATATCCAAAGGTTTTTTGGGTTTTTTTTTTGAGTTTTTTGGGTTTTATGGCTTTTTTGAGTATTTTATGGGTTTTAGGGTTTTTAGTGTTTTAGAGGGTTTTATGGTTTTAGGGGGTTTTATGGTTTTTTATGGTTTTTATGGGTTTTATGGTTTTCAAGGGTTTTTAAAGGGTTTTATGGTTTTTTATATTTTCAAGGAATTTTAGGGGTTTTTTCTATTTTATGGTTTTATGGTTTTTGCAGATTTTATGGTTTTTAGGTTTTTAGGTTTTTTAGGTTATTTAAGGGTTATAGTGTTTTTCATGGTTTTTGGGGGGTTTGGGTGTGTTGAGTTTTTTATTTTTTTATTTTTTTTATATTTTTTTACATTTTTAAGTGTTTTAAGGGTTTTAGGGTTGTTACAGTTTTTAGTGGGTTTTTGTTTTCAGGAGGTCTTCAAGGTTTCTTTGGATTTAATGTTTTCATGTCCTTTTAGGGATTTAGGTATTTTATAATATTTAGGGTTTTAGGTATTTTGATGAGTTCTAGGTTTTTTAGGGTGGTTATAGTTTTTTGGGGGGTTTAAGAGTTGTTTTGGTTTTTTGGGGGGTTTTGATTTTGGGAATTGTTAGGGTTTTTAATGATTTTAGTGTTTTTTAATGTTTATAGGGTTTTACAATTTTCTGTCATGGTGTGTTACCAAATAAACTAAGTTAGAGTGTATTAATTTGGTTAACCTAGGTTGTCTCTAGAGAGGAGTGCACAAAAAATTATGTTTTTCACATAAATTAAATAAAGATGAAGAGGTTCTTTTTGAAATTTTTTGAGTTGATAAATAAAGCAAGAAATTGAAAAGAAATGTTTAACACTAATGGATGAAGAGAGTTATGGGGTCACGGTAGGATCACCTTTTCAAATTCATCATAGTAATAAATATCATATTCCCTCTCTTTCTTTTGAATGAAAAATTAAAGACTCCTCAATCAAGTTATCAATCAAACTTGGTTAAAGAAATAAATGAGACTCATTCCTATGTGCGTGGAAGTTGATAAACAATCCTTAAACAACTAAGGAAAATCCCAATCTGGAATTTTTTATCCTTATAACTCTATAAATAGTTTACTATATCTACGCACATTCCAATGATCGCTGGACACTCCCCACCTAACACAATATTCTCGATCGAGAAAAATTGCACTAGGTGGAGGGAGATTAAAAGTCTTTTACCAAAGTTATTAACAATGAATACACCAAACTCAAAACATGACCTCATTAAGAGAATTTGGAAACACTGAGAATAGATTTCATTCAAAACAAAAATAGGGTTTTACATTTAAGCACAATACTCCAATATTACAAATGTGAAACTCCCCCTTCCCGGATCACTCAAAGGATTTACCCCTCCATGTGAAGGGTATTAGAGTTGATAGGGGAAGAAGAGATCATGATAAAATAAATAAAATAGAAAATAGAAAATAAAATTAACTTTAAGAACTCAATCCTCCAGTACAGCTCTTCTTTCTCCTTCTTCAACCACTTTGAATGGAAGTGAACATTCATATTTAAAGACTTTTGGAGTTGATAATTTCCCACCAAATTTATTCCACGGAATGTTGGAGTCCAATTTCCATAAATTAATGGAATAATATCGGGATAGAGTATTAATAAATGCTGTTCCCCTATCACTTGTTCATGCTTCCTCAAAATCTCAACGAATTTAGACAAGTGGAACAAATGTTAACCTTGAATTACCGATGAAATCGTTTTTTTTTTCGAGGCGACTCTTCAACTTTCTCTCTTTGTACCCATTAAATAGATGCTTAAATGACCGAATTTCTTCATAAACATTATTGTGAAAATGATGCACTGATTCATATTTATTTTCCATCTAGAATCACCTCATTTGAACATATGTATCTCATGATATACTTCATTAATTATGGTGGGGTCCATTTTGTTGGCCAGAACATTTTTTTCCAATTGTTTAATTTTTATGGCTCATTGTGTGCTGAATTGGATCAAGGTCCAGAATAAAAATTTGAATCCCACTAGCATATAAATCCTATAAAAATTAATCATACAATTTTGATCAAAAAATTAAAAGCTATGCTCGAAATACAGAAGCTACACAAAACTGCTAAATTTCAAGAATTAACCATTTTCCACAATTAAGCCCATAATTCACCAAAATAATAAAATGATACAAATCATATCAAATTGATTAATTAGAATGGGTTAAATCATTGAAAAAATATTAAAAATAATGAAAATATTATCTCTATCAATTCCGCCATACTTATCACTTAGACTCCCAGACAAGTCAAAATCATAATCAAATCAAAGAAAATTAAAAACACATGCCATTGAGATTGACCAATTCCACACCAAGAAAAAAAAGATGTCATTCCTCATACATAACCATTATTAAAAGTTCTCAAATCATATCATTCAATATTTTTTTCCACTTCATTTCTACTTCCATTCACACAAGACATCTACCTCACATGAGTTTTCTCTTATCTCACAAATATCAATTTTCAACAAAGTTTTTCTAATCCAATACAATGTAAGGGTAAACATAGGTTTTAAAAACTCCTATTTCTACACCAAATGTGAGTCAAGTACATGTGGTTGTTATGAGGACATTTTAGGGTTGTTCTATAGATTTCTGTTGGTAGTTTTTTTATGGAAAAAAATTTCAGGCCAAATGAGGAGGGTTTGGCTCTTTTTGAAGAAAAATTGAACAATTCTAATTTTCACTTAATTATGGCATTCTCCTCCTTCCCCTTAGTAGAAATTAAGCTTCATCATCATGAAATATCCAGAAATCTTCAAATAGATCATCATTTCATCAGCAAAAATTTCAATCCTCTTAAACATTATTTTTCTTGAAATCTCTAGAAAAGGCACAACTTTCTTCTTCCATTAGAATCTCCAGAAAGGCAAAACATTCATGTCTAAAAGTTCTAGAAAAGGTATAACTTTCAATAAAATGATTTTTCATCAGTACACACATCTCATCAGAATTTGATTTTCCACCCAATGTTTTACCAAATGAGGTATCACAACCCAAGATAGCTTCCCCCACACTTATGTTCAACTAGACCATGAAAATTCACTTAAAGAGTAGGGTGGATTGGGAACATTGGATTATAATGTGGTTAACCTAACATGATGTTCATGGATTCTATGGTCTACGAGGATTAAAAGTACAAGGTAGGCCAAAATAAAAGGGATTATCTGGAAAATGGTCTTTCAAACCAATGAAATGCCTCAATCATTTAAAACACATGTACCCCCAAACCCTCAAGTTTTAAAAGGAATAACTCAAATTCTGGTTATGACAAGCATGGAATGAATGTCTCAATAATTTAGGTGAATGAAACGTATATGAAAAAATGGTTTAGCAGCCTCATAGGAAAGTGATTTCAAATATAAAGACAGTGAGATGGGGCATGGGATTCAAAAATTGGAGTACTTTTCATGAAATTCCCTAAGAATTGAACTTGAAACAAAGTCATTTTTAGCATTCATTAATGATTAGTTTAATATAAGAAATTGGTTCACTCAATGTAATGGGTTTCAAAAATGGCAATGATAATAATTCCTGCTCAAAATTTTCAAAAACACACTAAAAAATGAAAAAAAACACACAAAAAATTTAATACACACAATTTTATTTTTTATTTTTTTAAACAAAAAATTAAAATCCAAAACTACAAATGTTCCCTCCCCCACACTGAAATGATGTAGTGTCCTCAATGAATTCAACTAGATTTAACCTGTATGGACATTTTAAAATGAATCACAACAGCAAGAAAGTGTGAAGAAGAGGTACAACCTAACATATTGGTAATGCAACATTGAGTTATGCTCGTAAGTGTTTCACACTAAAAACCTACAATAAAAAGAAAAAAAGAAAACATAAGAAATTTATTGAAAGAAATGAACCAAAAAAACTGATGGTGGGTGAATTTTATTTGTGATGAACTAAAAAAATTCTTCTTTACATCATTCACTTCATCCTTTTTGTGGAGGACACCATGGGTATATTATACCAAATACACCCCTAGGAAAATTAAATACAAATTTCTTGGTAGGGGTAAGAAAAATAATGAGTCATCATCATTCTTGGATTCTAATTTCACATCCTTCTCTTCATTCTCCAGTGATTTCTATAGGTATGCTACATTATTATAAAAATCAAAGGTAAATTCAAAGTTTAATTCAATTTGAACAAAATTAAAGCAAAAAGGATAAATATAAAATTACTCTATTTCAAAGTAACCATTTTTTACTCTTTTTCCTCAGGAAAATACATGTGAATATCATCTTGGACTCCCTCTAATAAACAATCAACATGTTTGAGGAGCTCTAATTCTTCCTCTTTAAGTGCATCTCCTTGTTGTTCCCCATTCTCCAATATAATACATGAGTTTTCCAAGTCTAAAAAACAAGGGGAGGTGATACTCAATTCATTTTCAGTAAAATTAGAAGAAAATTAGTTAGGAAAATATCATCTCCTTGAGTTTTCTTAGCTTTAATTGCTTCTTCCATGGGAAGTGCCTCTTGAAGTTGAATTTCACCTTCTTGAGGTAGGTAGTCAAACACTTCAATATTCTCTTCAAATTCAACCATGTTGGGGGTTTCTTCCTTTAATGATGATGGATCTAATACATTATAGAGAACATGGTGATCAAGTAGTTACTCACACTACTAGAAACCATCTAGACCTTGTTGATCTCCCATACATACTTTATAAAGAAAATCTTCTTCATTAATCTTCTTCAGAAATGTTTGAGAAGGGACAAATTGATATTATTTTAATTCCATCATGGTCTCCCCAGGTTCATTCACATCAAAGATGACTAGGGAATCCACTTCCATTAATGGCTAAAGTTTAGTTTTGGGTTTCTCTTGGGATGAGTGAACATATTCAATTAGCCATACCATTTTTCTCTCTAGGTTATGTATTTCTTTCCGAATTCCTTGCAACTAGTCTTTTGATTGAATTTCCTCTTCTTGTTGAACCTCGACAATTTCATGACAAAATTCTGGAAAATACTCATGGAGTTCAACTAATTCTCTAGAAAATCCCTCCAATACTGAGTATTCAAGGTCTGCTTTAAGGTCTTGAATGAGATCCTTGAATTCATCCTCCTTGTTGATTTGGATTCGAGCTCCCCTGATCTGTTTAGAAAAGATAGAAACACTATCCTCTATAGACCAAGGTGAGTCAATAATTTATTCTTTCACTCGTGGATAATTGTTCCATGAATTAAATAAATAATCATTTGAGAGAATCATGGAAAAAGATTTTTTTATCTTTTTTTATTTGAAAAGAGACAATTTTTTACAAATGGATTGTTGGCACAGCCCCCGGCAACGGTGCTATGTTTTGACACCTGCCTATCGTGGGGTGTGACAAAAACAAATAGAAACAAAGTAAAAATGTATTAGGTTAACCTAGGTTGTATCCAGAGAGGAGTGAACAAAAATTATGTTTGTCACATAAATTAATGAAAGAAGAAGAGGATGTTTTTGAAATTGTTTGAGTTGAAAAATAAAGCTTGAAATTGAAAATAATGGTTGAACACTAATGGATGAAGAGAGTGATGGGGTCAGGGTAGGATCACCTTTGCAATGTCATCATATTAATAAAGATCATATTCCCTCTCATCCTTTTGAATGACAAATTAAAGACTCCTCAATCAAGTTATTAATAATCCTTGGTTAAATAAACAAATGAGACTCACTCCTATGTGTGTGGACGTTCATAAACAATCCCTAAACAACTAAGGCAAGTCCCGATCTAGAATTTTTTATCCTTAGTTCTCTATAAAAAATTTTCTAGTTACACACACGTTCCAACGATCGTTGGACACTCCCCACCTAACACAATATGCTCGATTGAGACAAATTGCACTAGGAGGAGGGAGATTAAAATTCTTTAACCAAAGATATTAACAACTAATACACCAAACTCAAAGCACGATCGCATTAAGATAATTGGGAAACATTGATAATAGATGTCATTCAAAACAAATATAGGGTTTTAAATTTAATCAAAATACTCCAACATTACAAACGTGAAACTCAGGAAAAATAATACATAAATTATGTTCCCATATATCTTGTTTATGCTTCCTCAAAATCTCAGGGAATTTGGACAAGTGTAACAATAGTTATCCTTGAATTACTAATGACATTTTTTTCTGCCCGAGGTGACTCTTCAACTTTCTCTCTTTGTCCGCATTCAATAGATGCTTAAGTGACCTAATTTCTTCATGAAATTTATTTTGAAAATGACGCACATAGTTCTCTTTATTTTTCAGATTGAATCACTTCATTTGGACATGTTTACCTCGAGATATACTTCATTAATTATGGTGGTGTCCATTCTGTCAGCCAGAACATTTTTTTCCAATTGTTTAATTTTTCTGGCCCATTGTTTGCCGAATTTGATCAAGGTCCAGAAGAAAAAGTTGAATAACACTAGCATAGAAAGTCTATAAAAAATGAATCATACAATTTTTATAAAAATTTTAAAAGAAATGCCTAAAATACAGAAGCTACACAAAACTACTAAATTTCTAGAATTAACCAATTTCCACAATTCAGCTCATAATTCACCAAAACAATAAAATGATACAAATCACCTAAAATTGATTAATTAGAAGGGGTTAAATCATTGAAAAACATGTGAAAAATAATGAAAATATGATCACTATCAATTCCCCCATACATAGTACATGTACTCCCAGAAAAGTCCAAATCAAAATCAAATCAAAGAAAAATTTAAAACACATGCCATTGAGATCCATTAATTCCACACCAAGAAATAAAAGATATCATGCCTCATCCATAACCATTATTAAATGGCCGAATATCGGGATGGAGTCTTCATAAATGTTGTTCCAATTTGTCTTGTGCATCTTTCCTCAAAATCTCAGAGAAGTTGGAGAAGTGGTACAAACGTTATCCTCGAATTACTAATTACATCTTTTTCTACCTGATCTGACTCTTCAACTTTCTCTATTTGTCCACTTTCAATAGATTCTTAAATGACCGAATTTATTCATGAATTTTTTGAACATGATGCACGGGGTCCTATTTATTTTCCATCTTTAATAACCTCATTTGGACATGTGTATATCGAGATATACTTCATTAATTATGGTGGGGTCCATTCTCTCGTCCAGAAAACATATTCCAATTGTTTAATTTTTACGGCCCATTGTGTGCAGAATTGGATCAAGGTCCAGCAGACAATGTTGAACCCTAGGATTATAGAAATCTTAAAAAAATGGAATCATACAACCTGGATTTCAAATTTAAAATATATTACCAAAATACAGAATCTAAACAAAACTGCTAAATTTCCAGAATTAACCAATTTCCACAATTAAGCACATAATTCACAAAAACACTAAAATGATACAAATCAGCTCAAATTGATTAATTGGAAGGGGTTAAATAATTTAAACACATATGAAAAATAATTAAAATATTATCTCTATCAGGTTTGTTAAATATTTTTAGATTTTTTAGCATGTTTTAAGGTTTTTATGGGTGTCTTGAGTTTTTTTGGGTTTTATGATTTTCAGGGGACCTTCAAATTTTTTAAGATTTTTATGTTTTTTGGGTATTTTTTGGATTTTTTAGGATTTTTATGGTTTGTTTGTGTTTTTTGGGTATTTTTGGGTTTTTATTGATTTTGTAGGTTTGTATGGTTTCTAAGGGTTTTTTTTATTATTTATAGGGTTTTTATAGCATTTTGGGGTTTAGGGTTTATGGTGTTTTTAGACCTTTAAATTTTTTCTATAGTTTTTTAATGTTTTTAGTGGTTTTAACGGTTTTTATAGTTTTTAGTTTTTTTTAGTGTTTGAATAGATTTTTATGGGTTTTAAGTGTTTTTATTGGTTTCTTGTGTTTTTTAGGTTTTATAAGTTATCTATATTTTAATGGATTATTAGGGATTTTTTATTATTTTTATCAATTTTATGGTTTTTTAGATATTTATGTATTTTGAGTGGTTTTGGGGTGTTTTATTATTTTTAAGGATTTTAGGGGTTTACAGGGTATTTAGGGTCTTTTAGTGTTTTGTGGTTTTTTTATATTTTTAGATTCTTATGGTTTTATGGATTTATATTATAATTTTTATCACTTTTTGGGTTTTTAGAGTTTTTAGTGGGTTTTTATGGATTTCATGGGTTTTTTGGTGTTTTTATTATTTTATGGGGTTTTATGTTTTTCCGTGGTTTTGAGTGTTATTAAGGATTTTCATTTTCAGTGATTTTTCAGAATTTTATAGAATTTTTATTGTTTTTATTGATTTTTTTGGATTTTATTGATTTTAAGTGTTTTTAGGGTTTTTAGGTTTTTAAGGGTTTTTATGTTTTTTCATGTTTTTAGGGGTTTTCATTTATTTTAGTGTTTTTAGTGTTTTTAGTGTTTTTATGATTTTTTATTTTTTTAGGGGTGTTAGGGTTTTGATAGTATTTTATAATTTTTAGGGGTTTTAAAGTCATTAGTGGTTTTTAGGGGTTTGGTGGGTTTTCATAGTTTTTAAGGTTTCTAGGGTTTATTAGTTTTAAAGTGTTTTCTAGGGATTTTAGGGGATTTTACATTTTCAAGGATTTTAGGGCCAATTTAGGAATTTGGGGTTTTTAAGAATTTTGAGGGTTTCTAGGAATTTTATATTTTTTAGGGTTTTTTGGGTTTTTAGGGTTTTTATAGTTTTGGGGGTTTTAGTGTTTTTTTAGTTTTTTAGTGGTTTTATGTTTTTAAATAGTTTTAACATTTTACGCATATTAAGAATTTTCTAATTTTTCTGTTGTTTTAGGGTTTTGGAAGGTTTTTAAGGCAAAATAGGTTCGGGACTAGGAAATCGTAGCCCCCAAACTTAATTAAAATTAAAAAGGAAACTACATGATAGGCCTGAAAGAGTGAGTATGAACATCACCCTTCTGATCTGAGTCCAGGAATGGAATACAATAATGTGGGGCCATAATGGACCACATTGAGGAGCTCTCCACAATCGCCTGTTCGGAGAGGGCGTGAAAAACTGAGTTAGCTTTCCTGTAGGCATGTGAGACATTGAGGTCCAAGTTCCGAGACAGCTCAAGGCATTCGATCTAGTGTTGAAAGAGTCTCCAGGGTACATCCCTGGAGCGTCCGTTTAACGCAACAACTGCAAGCATCAAGTCAAACTCAATCCAAAGCGGTGACCAGTTGAACTGGCATGAAAATTTCAAAGCCTTTATGATCACCCACAACTCCTCTTCATAAGAACAGTCATCCCCAAGAAAATGAAAGAAGCCTCCCTTCAAGAAGCCTCGTGGGGTGAGAAAAACACCCCCACACCCCGATGGCCCAGGACTGCCAAGTGTCACGCCATCAACGTTGACCTTTATCCATGACGGTAGTGGCGGGATCCATCTAATAAATTTCAATACTAGAAACTTTTGGCTCCTGCTAGCCACACCAAGAGAACGCAGTATAGTGAGGTCCTCAACGTCATTAAACATCGTACCTGCCTAAAGTCGCGAGGCACTGTGAATAGCCTTGTGTATCGACACCACCCCTCCCTGCAATGAGTGTGGCTGCGGATTGAAAGCTGCTGCGTTCCGAGCAGCCCCAATATAATGAATGGTAGCAGCCGCCCCGTCCAACAGAAGGGTCAGGATCTAGTCACTCCAGTGCAGGTCAACCAGCCCACGTAGGAAGTCACAAATCCACCCATGTGAATAGCAGGTCAGCCCAAAGATCTGTGAAAGGTAGCTCCACAGCTCCATTACAAAAGTACAATGAAAAAAATGTGGCCACAAATCTCTCCACCTCTCCTGCATAAGAAGCAAACAGAAGTGATTTTCCATCTAGCAATTTTAGGCTGATCATGTTTTGGGAGTTTGTTTCACCAAATATTCCAAAGGAGAATAATGTGGGATGGAGGAATGAAGGACGTTCTGAATTTAGTCAGCCATAACTACCAGACCAGGCCTGGTGGACACTTTAGCCGGTAGTAATCACGGGTGTTAACTTTTTCGAGCATGTTGGGCATCCAGATAAGAGTATCAGTGTCAGTAAAAGTATATCGCGAACACTATAGAGGGTTTTCAAGGTATTAGGGGTTTTTATTTTTTATGGGATATTTTGAACATTTTAATTATTTTTTCTTTTTCGTGTTATTTACTATTTTTAGTGATTTTTAGTGGTATTAGTAATTTTCATGGTTTTTTAAGGTTTTTAGGATTTTATGGTGTTTTGGGGTTTTTGTGTTTTTTTGATTTTTTTTGGTGTTTTATAGGTTTTTTGAGTCTTTAAAACATTTTAGGGTTTTAAATAATTATAAGAGTTTTTAGTGTGTTTTAGGGTTTTGGGATTGTAGGTTTTTTATGGTTTTAAAAGGTTTTTAGAGATTTTTGGGGTTTTGTGGGTTTTAGGTTATTTATGTCTTTATGTAATTTAGGTATTTTATTATTATTATTTATTTTAGGGGTATTTTGGTTTTTTAAGGATTTTAAGTGGTTTTAGGGGCATTCAAGGTTTTTATAGACTTTTGGGGTTTTATGGTTTTTTTTTGAATTTTTTAGAATTTTTATTGATTTTTTCATTTTTAATGTTTTTATGGGTTTAAAGGTTTTATAGAATTTTTTTAGGGTTTTATAGTTTTCTATGTTTTTTTGGGGGTTTTTTGGTTTTTTAGTAGTTTTAGAGGTTTTATGGTTTCTAGGGGATTTTCATTAGTTTTATGGATTTTTTATTTTTATGATTTTTTGGGTGTGTTTGGGTTTTATTGATTTTGAGGGGTTATAGGTTTTTTCATGGATTTTAATGTTTTTATGGGTTTTTAGGATTTTTGGGTCTTTATTAGATTTTCAGTTTTTTGGGTTTTTATGGTTTTTAATTAGTTTTAACATTTTTAGAAGATTTATGGTTTATTAGAGTTTTATTGGGGTGTTAGAGTTTTTAAGTGATTTTGGGGGGTTTAAGGTTTTTAGGTTTTTTTTTATAGTTTTTAGGGATTTTTTAGGATTAGAGGATTTTATCATTTTTAGATATTTTTTTAGATTATTAGTTATTATTATTTTTAGGGTTTTTAGTCAATTTTATGGGTTTAGGTTTTTTCACAATTTTAGGATTTTAGGGATTTTTAGGTTTGTAGCGTCTTTCAGGTTTTTAGTTTTTTTATTTGTAGGGGTTTTTAGGTTTTTAGAATATTTTATTGTTTTGAAGGGTTTTAAGTGGTTTTAGAATTTCAAATGAGTTTTTAGTGTTTTTTGGGTTTTTAGTGTTTTTTAAGGATTTTTTGGTTTTATGGTTTTTAGTTGATTTTAGGGTTTTATGGTTCTTATTATTTCATGGTTTTCAGAAATTTTTAGGGGTTTTATGGTTTTAGGGTTTTTAGGATATTTACATATTTTGAAGTTTTTCAAGGTTTTTACGATGTTTTTATGTTTTTATGGTTTTCTGAGTTTTTACTGCTTTTAAGGTTTTTTAAGTTTTAAAAATTTTAATTGGTTTTAATTTTTTTTAGTGTTAAGTGGTTTTTAGGGTTTTTATGAGTTTTTAGATTTTTTGAAGGTTTATAGATATATTTATTGTTTTCAATTGGGTTTCAGGTTTTTTTTGTTTTTTACATTTTTATGGATTTTTAAGGCTTCTTTAGGGTTCTTAAGGTTTTTATCATTTTTGGGTTTTTTTGGGAATTTGATATGCATTAGAGGTTTTCAAGGATTAATTGTTTTACAATGTTTTCAATATATTTTACTGTTTTTTTAGTTTTTTTGAATTTTTTTAGATTGTTGGTGTTTTTTAGAGTTTTTTAACATTTTTAATGGTTTTAAGGGTTTTAGAGATTTCAGTGGGTTTTAGGGTTTTTAGGATATTTTTTGGGTTTCAGTTATTTTTATGGTCTTTGAGGGTTTTTTTATGAATTTTATGATTTTTTATATTTTTTGGTATTTTTGGTATTTTTAGGAATTTTTGGGATTTTTATGTTTATTGGGGTTTTTAGGTATTTTGAAAAAAAAATCTAGTTTTTAAAGGGTTTAGCACCTTTTATGGATTTTGGGGTATTTTAGGGGTTTTAGGTGTTTTCTATGGTTTTTTGGTTCATAAGGTTTTGTACATTTTTTTATCATTTTTAGTGGTTAAAAGGGTTTTTAGTGGGTTTTAGGGTTCATATGGGGTTTTAGAGTTTTTATGTATTTTAGTGGATTTTATGGTTTTGAAGGTCATTTTGGGGTTTTAAGGGTCTTTTACATTTTTATTTAATTTTAGGGATTTTTATGTTTTTTAAGTTTTTATGGTTTTTATGGATTTTGAGTGGTTTAGGAGTTTCTAGGGTTTTTAAATTTTTATGGGTTTTTGGGTTGTTATGGTGTGTTTGGGTTTTTCGGGTTTTTAATGAATTTTTATGATTTTAAGGGTTTAGAGTTTATAATATTTTAGTGGGATTAAAGAATTTTAGTATTTTTACTAGTTTCTAGGTTTTTTATGGTTTTTACGGATTTGAATGTTTTTCGGGGTTTTATGGTTTTCAGGTGTTTTTTAGGGATTTTAGTTTTTTTTATGTTTTCATGGATTTTTAATATTTTTTTATGATTTTTATGGTTTTTAGGGTTTTTATGGATTTTGAGTTGTTTTTGGGTTTTTATGGTGTTTTAGGATTTTTAAGGGTTTTCTTGGTTTTAAGGACTTTTCTTTTTTTGGGGTATTTTGAGTTTTTATAGGTTTTACGAGTTTATTGAGTTTTTAACACATTTATGGGTTTAAAGGGTATTTAAATTTCTTAGTGGTTTTTAGGGTTTATAGGGGTCTTTGGGAGTTTTACAGTTTTTTAGGATTTTAGGGGGTTTTATATTTTTCAGGGGTTTTTCAAGGTTTTCTAAATTCTTATGGATTTTTTTGGGATTTTATAGGATATTTATGAATTTTATGGATTTTAGGGATTTTGAGGGTTTTTATGGGGTTTTGGATTTTTAATGAATTTTTAGGGTTTTTAGGGTCTTGTGGGTTTTTAGGTTATTTTTTAGTTTTTTTGGGTTTTAATATTTTTAGATTTTTTAAAATGTTTTTAGAGGTTTTAAGGGTTTTTAAAGTATATTTTTATTTTATAATTTTGTGGGTTTTGTTGTTTTATATTTTTAAGTTGTTTTTTGGTTTCCAAGAGGGTTTTACGGTTTTTAGAGTTTTTTGTGTCTTCAAGGATTTTTAGTATTTTTATGGTGTTTAGGGATTTTGAGGGTTTTTAGAGTTTATTAGGGTTTTAGGGTTTCTAGGGTTTTGAGTGTTTTAGGTTATTTTCTAGTTTTTTCGATTTTTTTTTTAATTTTTTTTACAGAATTTATGTTTTTTTAATGTTTTTAGATGGTTTAAGTGTTTTTAGAGTTTTTAGAGGTATTATGGGTTTCATAGTTTTAAGGAATTTAAGTCTTTTAGGGGTTTTATGGATTAGAGGGGGTTTTATGGGTTTTAAGAGGATTTTATTTTATGGGTATTTTTAGGGATTTTCTAGGATTTTTATGGATTTTAGTGTTTTATGGTTTTTGGGATTTTGAGGATTTTAGGATTTGTAGGGGTTTGGGGGGTTTAAGGGATTAGGGTCTTTTTGGGTTTTAGGGGATTTTTTTGAGTTTTTATGGGTTTTAAGGGGTTTATGGGATTTTACTGTTCATTAAAAAATTTAGGTGTTTTAAGGGTTTTTAGAGTTCTTAGTGGGGTTTTGGGATATTTATGAGTTTTTAGGGGTTTTGAGGTTTTAGGTGTTTTGATGGGTTTTAGTATTTTTAGGGTTTTTAGAGGGTTTTAAATTTTCAATGGTTTTTAGGGTTTTTAGGATCTTTATGGTTTTTAGTTTTTTTAGTTTTTTAGGGATTTTGAAGGGTTTGGGGGGTTTGGGTTTTTTTGGGGTTTTACGAACCTTTTAGTGTTTTGTTTTTTTTTTGGAGTTTTTAGGGTTTTAGGGTTTTTGAATGGTTTTTAAGGATTTATCAGTTTTGGGGTTTTTTTATTATTTAGTAGTTTTTCGGGTTTTAGGGTTTTTAATGGTTTTATGGGTTTTTATGGTTTTCAGGGTGTTTTCAATGTTTTTATAATTTTTATTTTTAAGGGATTTTTAGGTATTTTCAGGATTTTTGTACATTTTAGCGTTTTTAGGGTTTTTTGTATTTTGAGGGGTTTTATCTATCTTAAGTGTTTTATAGGGGTTTTAGGGGTTTTTAGAGTTTTTGTTGGCTTTTTGGGATTTTAGGGTTTTTGAGTTTTTAGGGGTTTAAGGTTTATTACTGTTTTTTAACATTTTTAGGGATTTTAATAGTTTTTAGTAGTTTTAGGTTTTTATGGGTATTTCGGGGGTTTTGATGTTTTTAATGTCTTTTTAGGGTTTTTAGTGTTTTTTAGGGTTTAATTTGTTTACTTTTGTAGGTATTTTTTAGGATTATTATGGTTTTTAGAGGTTTTAGGGTTTTTATGGATTTTGAGGGCTTTTAGGGTTTATCAAGGTTTTTTGGTTTTATGGGGTTTTGGGGTTTTTATATAGTTTTTTTCTTAATTTTTTGGTTTTTTCAGTTTGTTTTGGGTTCAAAATGTGTTTTATAGTTTTTAAATTTTTCTATGGTTCATAATTGTTTTTATAGTTTTTAGTGGTTTTTGGGGTTTTTGGTTGTTATGATTTTTTAAGGTTTGAAGCAGTTTAATATTTTTCATGGGGGTTTTATCATTTTTAGGGGTTTTTTTATGTTTTCGGGGATTTTTAAGGAATTTTTTGGGAATTTATGTTTTTAGGGTTTTATAGTGTTTTAAGTGACTTTTAGGGTTTTTAAGGGTTTTCAAGGTCATTAAGGTTTCTTGGGTGTTTTTGGTTTTTTGGGTTTTCAGGGGGATTTTTTTATGTTTTTAGGGTTTCAAGGGTTTTTATATTTTTTTAATTTTATAACGATTTTAATGATTTTTAGATTTTTTATGTTATTTGTTTTTATTGGTTTTTAGGGTTTTTAATTTTTTTAGTGGTTTTTATGGTTTTCAGGGTTTTTAAGTTTTTTTATATTTATACGTAATTATAGGGATTTTAGTATTTTAATGTTTTTTGGTTTTTAGGGTTTTGTTGATATTGATGTTTTTAGGGGGTTTTAGGGGTTTTTATGGGTTTTAGGGTTTTTTAGGGTTTTTAATGTCTTTTAAATTTTAATGGTTATTATAATTTTTTTGTGTTTTAAGAAAAATATAGAGTTTTTAACATTTTTAAGGGTATTAAGGGATTTTATATTTTTTTGGTTTCATGGTGTTTAGGGTTTTTTTAGGTTTGTAGGGGTTATAAGGGTTTTCATGGTTTTTAGGGTCTTTTGGGGTTTACGGTTTTTTGGGGGGTTTAGGGGATTTTATGGGTTTTGAAGGTTTTTATTTTGTTTTAATGTTTTTCAATGTTTTACAGTTTTTTATTGTGTTATGTGGGATTTTAGGACTTTATGTGTTTTTAGGGTTTTCTGTTTCTTTAGGATTTTTAGGGTTTTTAAGGTTTTTATGGATTTTAGGGTTTTTATGGGTTTAGGGTGTTTTAGGGTTTATAGGGTGTTTTAAATTTTCATGTATTTTTAGGGTTTCTTTACTATTTTTATATATTTTTGTGGATTTTAGGGTCGTTTGTGATTTTTGGGATTTTCAAGGTTTTTATGGTATTTAATATTTTTTTGTTTTTTTTTAATTTTTAGTGGTTCAGAGGTTTTTCAGTTTTTTAAACATTTTCAGAGGTTTAAAGGGTTTTTAGATTTTTAGTGTTTTTTTTGTTTTTATTGGTTTGTTTGGTTTTTATTGTTTTTATGGGTTTTAGGGTTTTTTTATGGTTTTCAATGTTCTTTCAAGTGTTTTTGGGTTTTTTACATTTTCAACTTGTTTTGGGGTTTTTATAAATTTTATGCTTTTATGGGTTTTCAGAATTTTTATGGATTTGTGGGGTTTCTGGAGTTTTCGGGTTTTATGGGTTTTATGGGGTTTTTAGGGTTTTCATGGTATTTTAGAGTTTTTGATTTTTTTTAGTTTTTTATGGATTTTAATGTTTTTAATAGTTTTATAATGTTTTCTAGGATATAACGTCATTTTATAGTCTTTATTATTTTAATTTTTTTGTGGGTTTTTAAAGGATTTTAGTTTTTTTATGGTTTTTGGGGGTGTTCAAGGTTCATAGGGAATCATAAATTTTTAGTGATTTTTTTTGATTTTGTCGAATTTCTATGGTTTCTAGGGATTTTTGGGGGTTATGGATTTTTGGGATTTTATTGGTTTTCATGGGGTTTTTTTTGGTCTTTGGGTTTTTCCTGTTTTTTTTGGTTTGTTACAATTTTAGGGGGGGTTTTAGTTTTTTAGGTTTTTATGATTTATAATGTTTTTAGGAGGTTAAAGGGGTTTTAGTGTTTTTAATCTGTTTTTTAGGTTTTTAGGGTTATTTATAGTTTTTATGGAGTTTTGTGATTTTTACTGGTTTTTTCAGTGTTTTTATAGATTTCTACATTTTCAATTATTTTTAGTAAATTTTTATAATTTTGTGGTTTTTAGGGTTTTTTCATTTTTAAGGTATTTAGGTTCTTTTTTATTTTTAGGGATTTTTTTGATTTTTTTAGGTTTATTAGGTTTTTGAGTTTTTCAATGTTTTTAATGTTTTTTGGGGTTTTAAGGGTTATTGAATTTTTAGTGGGTTTTATGGTATTTATAGGTTTTAAATTTTTTTACTGGTGATTATTATTTTCATAGTATTTTTATGGGTTTTAGGGGTTAATATGTTTTCAAGGATTTTTAGTTTTCTTTTGGTATTTTTAGGATTTTTTAGTATTTTTGGGATTTTGAGGGTATTTAGGGGTTTTTAGTGTTTTTAGGGGTTTTAGGGTTTTTCTGGGTTTTAGGGTCTTATAGTTTATTATGGTTTTTTTGAATTTTTATGTTTTTTAAGGGTTTAAGAGTTTTTTAATGTTTTTATTGGTTAATGGGTATTTTTAGAGTATTTAGTAGTGTAATGGGGTTTTTTGGGTTTTTTAAGGTTTTTAGGGGATTTATTGAGTTCAATGGATTTTCAAAGTTTAATGATTATTTTATGTTTTTTGGGATTTTAGGGACTTGTAAGATTTTTATGGTTTTTAGGGTTTCTACGTTTTTTTGGGTTTTTGAGGGGTTTTATGTTTCTAAGGGGGGTTTTGGGTTTCTAGGGGTTTTCATGTTTTTTTAGTTCTTTTGGGGTTTTAGGGTTTATTTGTATTTCTAGTTTTTTAAGAGTCTTTATATTTTTTTGTCATTTTTTTTTAATTTTAAGTGATTTCATAGTTTTTAGTTTCTTTTTTGTGGTTTTAGGAGTTTTTATTGTTTTTAGGGGTCTTTAGGGTTTTTAGGGGTTTTTCAGGGTTCTTATAGAATTTCATGTTTTTAGGGTTTTTTATGGAATATTCAAATTTTCATATGTTTTTGGAGTGTTCAATATATTTTTTTGTGTTTTTGGGGATTTTCAAGGTTTTTAGGGACTTTTTGGGGGTTTTAAGGGTTTTCAAGGTTCATTATATTTTTTTATCATTTCTATGGGTTTAATGGGGTTTTAGAGGTTTCAACAGCTTTTTAGAGTTTTTATAGTTGGATAATTTTTTTAAGGTTATTCAATTTTTTTATGGTTTTTTGGGTTTTTCTAAATTTTTAGGGGTTTTTACGTTTTCTGGTATTTTTAGAGATTTTTATGGTTTTTATGGTTTTAGGGTTTTTTTGGATTTTTATTAAACTTGGGGGTTTTAGGGGTTTTATGGGTTTTTAGGTTTTTTATGGTTTTCAAAGATCTCATGGTATTTTTGGGGTTTTAGGTGTTTTTTTGGAATTTTTTAGGGTTTTATAGTTTTAGTGGTTTCTATCATTTTTAAACATTTTTGGTGGTTTAATGGTTTTTTAGATATTTTTGTGGGTTGTAGGGTTTTTATGGGGTTTAGGGTTTTTATGTTTTTAGGGGTTTTATTGTTTTCAAGATTCTTTCTACGTTTTTTGGGGTTTTTTAATTTTGAGGGATTTTTAGGGTGTTTCTGGATTTTTATGTTTTTTAGGTCTTTTAGGTTTTTAGGTATTTTGAGTATGCTTAGGGTTATTTGTGATTTTAGGAACTTTTTGGTTTCTTTGTTTTTTGATTATTTAGGTAGTTATGGAGTTTTAAGAGTTTTTAAATTTTTTGGGGGGTTTTTAAGGTGTTTAAGAGTTTTTATAGGGTTCTTGGGGTTTTATGAGATTTTAGATCATTTAAATATTTTTATTGTTTTTTATAGTTTCAATGGGGTTTAAAGGGTTTTAGTGGTTTTTTTAGGTTTTCACTGATTTTTTTGGGATTTTAATGATTATTATAGTTTTTGGGGGGTGTTCAGGTTTTTTTGGCCTTTTATGCATTTTTATGGGGTGTTGAGTTTTTAGGGTTTTTATTGTTATTTAGAGTTTTAAACATTTTGAAATTTTTTTATGGATTTTTAAATGTTTTAATGTATTTAGTGTGTTTTTAGTGATTTTCTAGGTTTTTAGGATTTTTTAAGAAGTTTAGGGGTTTTATGGTTTTCATAGGGTTTTCAGGGTTTTTAGGGATTTTAAGTTTTCAAGGATTTTTAGTGATTTTTTATAATTTTTAGGGTTTTTTGGAGTTTGGGTTTTAGGTTTTTTAGTTATTTTTAAGGTTTTTTGGGGTTTTAGAGTTTTTTTTTATTTTTTTACGGGTTTAAGGTTTTTTATAGTTTTGTAACATTTTTAGAGGTTTAAAGGGTTTTTAGAGTTTTTAGTGTTTTTCTGGGTTTTTTGGGATTTTATTGTTTTTAGGGGGTTTATGGTTTTCAGTTATTTCTCAGGGTTTTAGGGTTTTTTACATTTTTAGGTTTTTTAATGGATTTTTTTTGGATTTTTTTGAATTTTAGTGTTTTTATGTTTTTTAGATTTTTTTTGAATTTTGAGGGGTGTTAGGGTTTTTTTCAAGTTTTTAAGGGGTTTTAAGGTTGTTTATGTTATTTATAGTATATTTGGGTATTTATGGATTTTTGAGTTTTTAGTGGTTTTATTTTTTATAGAGTCATTTAACTTTTTTTGAGTTTAAAGGGGTTTTGGAATTTGTAGTGTTTTTTATGTGCTTTAGGGGTTTTATTGTTTTCAGAATTTTAATTTTTTGAGGGGTTTTTAATATTTTTTTGGGTTCTATACATTTTATGGGATTTATAGGGATTTTTTAGAATATTAATGGTTTTATGGTTTTTAGGGTTTTCAAGAGATTTAGGGGATTTAGGGATTTCTGGTTTTTTAGGGTTTTTCGGGGTTTTCTATATTTTTTGGGTCTTTTAGGGAATAGAAGGTATAGGAACAGTATATTCCTACCTCCCCAAAATTTATTATTAAAAAAAAAAAGGAAGGGGAATGGTCAAACAACCCATACCCAAAAAAGAAAAATTTCAACAGGACAACCACATCAACAAAACCAAAAGCATCACCTTCATCACCTCCCATCCCAGAAGAAACTGGCATCCAGTAGCTCATTTTCCAAAACAACACCTTCTAACCAATCATCTCCTAGAAATTTGCACCCAGTAGCACAACCATCAATACAGGACCACCAACACCCACTCCCAGCACCATTCTGCAGCATGTAGAAACCTTTCAGATAGCACCCAATACCTCTGTAGGGTTCTGAAAAATCCTCATAAGGGAAGGAAAATACTCCCTCAAAATTAGTGGACGAATCTACCCAATCTTTATCAAAAATTTAAGAAAAAAATGAAAAATGTTCGGAAGAAATGGTAATGGACATAACTAGTCCTCATACCGGTTCATCATCAGTGGTACACGGCCGGTTCGGAAAACTTCCCTCTTGTGGATGTCGTTGTTCATGAAACGGAGGCGGAGATACTATGCAAGTACGAACCAAATGGCTACCTAGTGAGGCCAGACAGGTCCGCAGTCATGAGAGGTGCAAGCCACGAATCAGGTGGACCGGTCCCCCGCCCATCACGCGCTGTTCGCAAAATATAGGCGGAGCCCTGTGCGGTCGAGAAGCACCCCCGTGACCAAGTTAGTTCATGAGAGAGGTGCATTCAATATCCCCTGCGATCCTCGGGTTGACTAAGTCATTTGTAGGATGGGTTCTCGATCATCGACCTCCTCAAAAGGTGCTGCAAGACCATAGATACGACCCTTTCCTCCCCCCTCTATAAAAGTTCATCAAGGGGAGAAGAACAAGATTAGCTTTTTGAAGATCATATTCTTGGCGATCGACTTTTTGAAAGAAGTCTTCGGACTTTGGGAGAAGAAATAGGATTTCAGGAGCATAGGATTTCACATACTATGATGTTCTGATTCTCGAACTAGCTATTGGTATAAACTATGGATGGATTGTTAAGAACTGAAGAACACATAAATAAATTGGTAAACCGTTAACCTAAAATTGATGAACCGCAAACCATGTACCCTATGCAGATGAACTCCCCGAGAACCAAGGAGCATATGCCCCTTCTTCGATCCAACATGCCGCTTAGCACCCTCCTACGTGGGTGATGCCTTGACTAGAATTACCCTTGTCCGCCTACGCTCGAGCGAACTCCGGTGCCACGTAAAAATTTGGTATGTAGAACAAACAAAAATTTGGATACGACTCTGGTATGTGGGATGCCTCTCCGTCCACATTCCACACTTGTACGCAGAGGGCCACTCCATCCACATAGTACTTACATACTCGAAGGGCGCCACTCCTCATATGGCTATGTGGTTTTCCAAGGCCTTCGGTGTTTCCATCCCCTGAGTCAGATAACGCCCTTTCAATTCATTCCAATCCTCTAGAATCTTGTCAGTATCCTATCCATCGGCACCAGGCCAAGGACTCTCCCAAATCCACTTGATCGGCATGATGAAACCTTCAGGTGCATCATCACTCCCTCCCCAATTCACATTCCCATGGTAGGCAGAGACAAAGGGGTTACCCCATCCCTTGAATGGACATCCAAAGAATTCCTAGGTTCACATACCCATGGTAGTCCATAGTCCGAGCCTGGGAGCCCCTTTGTTCCTCTCCACTCTTCAGGATCTAGGGATGCCGCTTTCTTTTCCATTCAATGAGTTCCATTAGTGAGCACTTATCCCCTCCTTTGAGGAGAGTAATAGCGCATCCCTCCTATTGTAAACCATATATCATCCTCTCTAGACAACAATAGTCGTTACCCTTTCATCCAGGAAGGTTCATTACTTTGTTCCCTCCACTTTCATACCACGACCTCTGCCCATGCGACTTCTACCTTCGTTCCCTCCTCGACACCAGGGGGAATGAAATTCTCACGGTCTCGGACCTCTCCCTATGTTGTTATCTTTATCATCTCCCCTATGTAATAAAAAAGTGTGTGGCTTTCTGAATCTTTCACATTATCTTGTTTATCACACTAATAATGACACATATAGTCTTAGATATTTGAGATTTTCACGAAATTGTACAACGACAGTGGAAGAATGAACTACACGGATTTTGATCCCTGACTCCTAATAATTGTACGTAGGAAACCTCCCTAAGGATCCATACCAACTTGGACCACCAACCAAATGTAAAGCCCCAACCATCCCCCAACATGTGCTTCCAATCACACCCTCGACAAGAAACTATCTCATGTAATCCCCAACCTTCCAGAACTACGTACACATTGATTCCCAACCAACCGGGATATGTTGGAAACCTCTCTGAGGCACTAGCCCATCATTCAAGTCTGATACCCATATATCCTTATCTGACTGTGTCCTCATACCCCTAACAGAACCATAAATGGGCCCAAGAAATCATTTCCCTCAGTTCCTCTCATCCGCTTCGGCATAAGTCCCACACCAACCTTGATTAGGCACATGTCGCCTAGACATCCATTCCACGTGATGTTAAATTGTATGGTTGGGTCCTTTTCACACAACCTTAAATGGTGATGTGTCCCATTAAGTGGAACCGAACTACGTGGATTCTGATTCCTCTCACAAGTATATATAGGAAGCTCGTATTACGGGTTTGATCCAGACACTTCAGTCATTCTATGTCCTTCCTAGATGACAATAAACTCCAGAGCACACAATTATAAGGCTTGAGACTAGTTTTGTCTGAACAAACTCAAACTTCCCCAAAATCTCTAATCTAATGAGGGATGGTAAACATTGGATGTAGATAGTTCTAAATCCATATGTATACTTGTGACTTGCAACCTAGGGGTAATCCCTGGATACTATTCTTGGGGAGAAACCAATGATTAACTAAAATATGAACATGTCTTATATCTATAAGAGAGTCTCATAATAGGAAATAATCCCCCCGCCCTAAAATGGTGCGATCAGCCCAACTTCCAATCCTCTCAACCAATGTGAGTTATTTAGTGTCGTTGGACATATCACCCAATGAGGTCCTTCCATTGGAATTCACTTCCATGGATCATTGTATGCAAGAATAGTTGGGAGTTTCTAGCTCCGAGAATAAACTCGTTGGTGGCCAGGTGAAGCCAAAAAGATAGGTAAGCTGATAGAAATGATTAAACAGCACTACCTCCCATTAATCATACATGGGAACCGATCACGTCCCCTTGAAAAAATAAAAATGGTGAACCCAATGTTAATCTTTAAACAGGATGATAGATTTACCCTAATCTGAAACACTCTATAACAATAAATGGATTACTAAAATCTAATGGGCCATTTTGTTTTTTCTCTAACCAAAACAAAAATGGACCCAGCCGTGAGCCTTCAACTCAGGTGGTAAAATAATCCCACTTTGTACCGCCTTTCATGCTCAAAAAGAGATCCATGTAAGGTCATTAATTAGGCATGAGATTATGAGATGCTACATAGATAGGTTTTTCTATTTGTATTTTCCAAATATTTTATAGGTACATAGAATAACTTCGATCAATCCAGTGGAGTCTCCAAAGAATTCACAGACACGCATGATGATCAACACATAGACCGGGCCTCTGAAATGGTAGAGGACCCTATAGCCCACCCAACATCTTCAATGTTGGGTCTCAGACGCATTGATCTGAGAGTACCACCTGAACGGTACTCTCTAAAATGTGGAGGTTGCTATGTACACCCTCTAGTCGGCTAAGTCACGTCGGCCACCTTCCCAGCATCGACCAAGGGAGTATATCTAGGTGGACCATATAGTCGTCTTGAACAGTTTTGGGAGCCTGTCCCCAGAACAAACAATGAATACCTCCCTTATTTTAGGGAGGTGGATGTGGTCGATACCTATGACTTCATCCCTGCCAGAAGGGGGTTCCGATCCAAGGCCCCCACCATAAGACTTCACTGAAACTACACTATGACCCCATATCCTCACCTTGAAGAGGATAACACCTTGAGGATCCACACCCATGCTCCCCGATATATGGACCCTCAAACCGCCAGACTGGGGCAGCAAACATACAACCGGGAATATATCATGACCCTCATTCTTAAGGAAGAAATATTGAGCTTAGACACAAATACATATCATGGTTAGGACCATGCACCTATCTACTCTTCCAAATCCATCCATCCCATCGTGGTGGCAACAAACGAGTAGGTGTGCATCCCCACCGAGCCTCATCAATCTCATCACCCATATAGGAGGACACCTACCTAGAAAACACCTCTCCCTGCATGGGATCATGAAGCCCACCAACCAGACGTAGCGGCTATCTAGTGCCTGTAGGACCGGCTACTCACAGATGCTCCTGATGCCCGCCATCCCGAGATGGTGGTGATCAATAGGCATAAATGTCTTCCTGCCAACAGATTATACTGACTCGATATGGTAGGACACCAACATATGCAGGGCCAATTACCTACAGATGCAATTAAAGTTTGTCATCCCAATGTGGAGGCAAATGGAAATGTATGCCAGTATATCCCAACACAGGGGCATGCTCGTTCACCGACCTCGACACTAGAGAATTTTCAGTATCCACTGACCACTGGAGGACCAATGTAAGAAATTCCTACTCCGACAGCAGAATGGGACCTCATACCCATTAAATCCAAGGATTTCTCTCTACATATCTAGGAAATGATAGAGGAGCAGGTATCGATCCCATATCATATCATGCATATTTGCTAGAATGTAATTGAATCGGTGACAATAGTAAGGACTCGGGGTTGTGATATCATCTACCCAATTGAGGTGACTCATCTAAGAGATGAGATATCCACCTCAGAGTAGATATGTATCCTTGCTTCTACCCTGGAGTATCATCGGCAATATCATGTGATACACAGGCAATTGGGTCGAGCATACTCACTCATTCCAACTGGGGACACCCATCCATCATGGTGGATTCTCTAGGGTATGCATTTATCCCTACCAAAACTCAATATGTTCATTGGTGTATCCCAACAGAATCAAATGACCCAATTAGATATGGACCCAGAGGTGAGGGCCGTTATCAATAGCAAAAGGTCCCTACTGCTGGCAAGAGAGTGCCTTGAACGTGCCAAAGGCCCCTGGAAAATAAATAGTTAGTATATGACTACACTCTACTAAAAGTTGGGGTTCTCAATGCTTCCAAAAACGTCTCAAAGGCATAGAATATTTCTAACCCATTACTATACTATGGGAGCAACAATAGTAGTTAAGAAGGTCCTTCCCACAATGTCGGTACCAGCAGCTTTGAAAGTCCTCCCCAGAGCACCCATGAGGGCCTCCCTCATGGGAATATATAATAATCAATCACAATAGTTCCTATTTTGATGAGAGTCATAGTAGCCCTCCTTGTGACCATAATATTGAGAATCAAGAAGGTCCTCCACTTTTTGTGGTTCTCCATGATGTTCCTCTCTAGGGTATATGCTGAAACACATTCTATGCATTGTGACCATAGATTATAGTGGTAGTAATTTCCATCATAATGACAACTGTGGAGGTTCTTTCCATAGTGTTGTCTCACACAACAAGGAGGTCATCACCTTGCCGTGTCCTGCCTTGAAGGTCCTATCCAAGGGTTACATTGCAATGATATTTCACACAGATAGATATTAGATTATGGTGGTTGTACTCACCACTGTAATAGTGGAGTTCCTCGCTGTAGAGACGTCAAGAAATGAGAAGTAACTCCCCTTATTGTGGTACATCATGAAGGCCCTACCTAGGGTGTTCCCCGTGGATATTCTCCCTGTGAATGATGTGATGGTAGCCCTCACCATCACGGAATCTATGATAGTAATCCTCTCCATCATGGCTGCCATTGCGAAGGTCCTCCCCGCAATGGCCTTAAGCAACGATAAGGTCCTCCCCCTATAGCAGTGTTTCCTAGAGTCCCTCCCCAGGATGCACACTGAACATCAAACCATGATGGTCATCCTCACCATGATGGAAATTATTGCGAAGGCCCTCCCCATTACGACACTATGCAACCAGAAGGTCTTCCCCTTGCTACAGTTCTCCATGAAGGTCCTCCCCAGGGTACGCACTGCAAAATTCCTCTATGTAGTAATTCATTAGGTGGTAATGGAACTCCTATCCATTATGGCATGGATAGGGAGGTCCTCCCTGAAAAGATGTTAAGCAATGAGAAGGCCCTCCCCTTATTGCAGTATATTTTTTAGGCCCTCCCAAGGGTGTACCCCACTAGTTTTCTCCCTACAACAGCAATGATGGTATCCCTCTCCACAATGATATCCATTGGGAAGGACCTCCCCGAAATGGCCTTGAACACCATGAATGTCCTCCCATTTCTAGAGTCCACTTCGAAGGTCCTCCCCAGGGTATACAATGTGGAATTATTTTTGGCAGCCAGACTTTAGGTTGTGAGGGTAGTCCTCACCAATGCAAC
This sequence comes from Viscum album, assembly GCA_963277665.1. NCBI lineage: Eukaryota > Viridiplantae > Streptophyta > Magnoliopsida > Santalales > Viscaceae > Viscum > Viscum album. The sequence goes on along the minus strand of OY728141.1, from coordinate 1,008,915,577 downwards.
ACCAACTATAGAGGTCCTCCCTGTGTTGACATATCTTATCGATAGGAGGGTCCTCCCCCTACAAAATAATGTATAGAAAATACCTCCTATACTAAGGCACTTAGAAGGAGGGAATCGAGCATGTCAGAATCCAAGTTAACTATCAATGACATCATTCTTCAATCGGGAGATGATTCGGGACCACGTTCATCCTCTAAACCACCCCATAACTACCCACATAATGATTCAATCCCTATCAGCCCTAATATCTCAGACCATACTGTCAATGAGTGTATTAGCTGGGATGATCAAGTAGTGGAATCCCTAGTGGAGGCACATGCTGATGTGTTGCACCAGAGGAAACTGCTGGCTAGGGATGCTATACTGGTAATATTTTGTCCAAAGACCACCTCTCATTTTGACATACCTAGAGAGTTGTTAGAAGGAAGCGTACATGAAATTTTCTCCAATATCTGGAAAACCCTTCACTGATTGAAATTAAACTTCCTACCATATAAAGGGTATGTGGATCATTTCAATATAATAGGAGAGCTCCTGCATCACATTGACATGGAATCCTTTCCATCAGTGTGACAACTATGATCAGAGAGTCGAAAAAGGGACCTTGAGTTAAATGGCCTCCATGCACGACACAGATTGCATCACCTTATTGATGACGCTCTGATGAGAGTTAATATATGAGGATGGGGAGGAAATGGGGCTCTGTATTTCAATCCGCTTCCCATATATCAGAACTTGTTCGATGTAAGGTCTTGTAATGCCATGACATGAATATGGTAACAAAATGAATTCCATGTTTGGAAGAGGTGACACACCCGACAGAAAGATCCTTGAGTAAGTCTCAAAAGCGTCAGGCCCGACGAGAGAGAGTCATTCATGAACTCCTAAATCAGGCTACCAAAAACATTTGGCAGGATTCTCTCTAAAGAAAATTCAATCATAGATCAGTGTTTTCCATCCCAGAGAGCATTAATTCATAGGTGAACTTGACACCAGGTCTATCTCACCCTTGAATGGGATCACGTGAGATCAGGTAGTAATCGATAGTAGAAACAACTATCAAAATTTGGGACCAACCCCAACCTGAACGGATAGGGTAATTTTTAACAATAAATGCCTCCGTAAGACCAACAAAAATGGGAAGATTCACAGCGCCCAAGGAACGGAGCCAACCCCAAACCCTAGGGTTAGGGGCATTTTTACCTCAACAACAACCTCTCCCATGGGAATTAGTATTCTCTCATATGGGAAAGATGGTCAGAAGAGTAGGTTCATGTCATGTCCCATCCTTTGAAACATTATACCTTCAAAGAGGGAGGCATGCAATAAGGATGCACCAATGATCCTTCCACACCACCCTCCATTAAGAGACCTGAAGACAATCTAGGGATAGAAGGGGGAAAACTAGTATGAGGCATTGGAGGTCCTCTTACTACTTGGAAGATGACGCCTCCTCCACCTCTGATTACGCATATGTCAACATCGTGGATGTTAACCCCACATATGACACCAAAGATGATGAAAATCCAGATGGATCGGGAGAAGATGGTTTCATTCAGGCTGTGACTCACAATGATCTATTAGGCATGCACACCGAGAACCTGAGATTCATCCTAAACCTGGCCACTCCAGAAAATACTCCTCCATTTCCCCCATGAGTCACCAATAGAGATAGGAATAAAGGCCAGGTTGTCCAAAACCCACCTCCTTCACTCAACACAAATGATCCTCCCATGCTCAAAGAGAGGTTCACTCGGCAGGAGGAGGAAATGAAGGAATTAAGGCGGATTAACACTGAGCTACTCCAGAGGAATTTTTCGGATAAATACGTTCCCCAAGATGAGTCACAACACGCACTTCCAGCAAGTGCACCTCAATAACAACAGATTTCCCTAGAAAACGAAACAAAGTCAGGGCCTTGGCTCAGTCTGGCAGTTGTCCCGTCCAACTACCTGAACATGGATTCAGAAGCATACCAAGACTTCCCTCTACTCAAGAAGCAACCGGAGTGAGTACATCTAAATTCTTCGAAGGTACCCCCGATGGAATATGTGACTTAGGTACCAATCAATAAAACACATCATGTAGTACCCTAGGATATACCCATTCAGAATTAGGACCAATAGAATGTAATCCTAGGTCTCGCCAAGACCATCAAATCACTGACAGCTCGATTGGAAGAAATGGTTGGTCAGCGCACTTTGATACAGCCAGAGTGAAACCCTTATCCAGAATGGGTGAGAAGCATGCCACCTCCCCCAAATTTTGGGTGCCATTTATTCCTTATATTCAATGGATCAAGTGACCCATAATAGCATTTGATGCACTAATCATCTTATTGTGACCCTATGATGAGAACTTCAGAACAAAAAAAGTAGTGAAACTCAGATGCTTCGTGCGAACATTACATGGTTCGGCCTTTATCGGATATACAATTTTTCTAGCTCAGTCAATAAAAGGATGGGAGGATCTTCGACAGTAATTTCTATTACACTTCAACTCAACATTTCCCAAGGTGATGCTTAACAACCTCATGAATTGCAAACAGATGGAGAATGATAGGGTCTCAGACTTCATCACTAGATGGAAGGGTCTGACCTACTCCCAGAACAGGCCACTACCCCATGATGAGATGCTTGATATATGCATAGAAAACCTCTGAGATGAGCTGCAAACACCACTCATTCCAGTAAAATGATCCACCAGATTCTAGGATTTCTCTACTATAGCCCATAAAATAAAAGACTCATTGCAGCGAAAAAACCTCAAGTACCGAATAGCCTCACTGGCTCATGTAAAGAGAGCAGGTAGAGCTGAAACATCCTCTATCATGCTTAAGACATCCCCCACACCTACTCCACCACTTAGGCCTCCACTGAATTTCCAATGGCCTCCTATGTATCAACGACCATCTCTACCCCTTTTAGATGATCAAAGAGGACCTAGGCGAAACCAATTTGAGGAATTAAGGAATAGAGTTTACTCATTCCGAGAGGACCAAGTATGCGACTATTTCCTAGCTTCCATGAATTTCAACTTTCTCTACTTACAAGAGAACATAAATCTTGAATAATTTGGCCTCTACAACTAACAAAATTATTGTCCCTACCATCGGATGTTGGGAAACAATATTTAGGAATGCTTCATCTTTAAAGACCTCCAAAAAAGGATGGTGGAATTGGGGTAGGTCTAGCTAGGACTGCTTTGACACACGAAGAATATGTTTCTTCCACTGATCTAGATGAGGGGAAGGAGTTTCATAAATTCATTAGTAAAAGGGAGTATAAATTTGATGGTCGGATGATTCGGAAGATGGTCAACCGAGCTCATGGCATACTCCGAGCTCAATTTTAGAAACTGGTTGTGCCACCAATAGCTCCTAAGGAAACACAACATCCATACATGGCCTCAAAAAATTCCAAAAACCATTCATCTAGGTAAAATCCAAGAGGGAAGAATCATGTACAAGAGGCACAGTCTGTGATAGGGCCAAACCAAGCCTTGACACTTTCGGATTTCATGCCCTCAAACTTGCCACAACCAGCACCAACCTTCCAAATGACACCATCAGAGGTATCCAACCAGGATAATCTGTCATAGAAGGAAGAACTAATCTTCGGTTCCATAAACTTCATCCATTTAATGGAGCCATTATTTGCTGAAGAGTATGGTTATGAACCCGAGTTCTCAAAACCTGATTAGGGGACTGGTAGGATGAATCACATAAGTACAGGATATCAAAGTAGATGTAGTTTTGGCCCGAACCAACCCTACATTTATAACATGGACCCAACCATTAATATTGTGGAAACTCGTGGGAAATCCCTTCAATGGACCCAGCAGGGGTGAGAATATTCCCATGCCTCCATGATCAGTCACTCTGGCCCCATTATTCTGTGGTACCCATCAGTGGAGTAAAAGTATCTAGTTTCCCGGGGCACTCAAGTAAACTAACCATGTCAATTCCCCAGAATGTAGGAGTACCACCAACTCTTTCTACTGCCACTGGTCCCCCCACATCTCATGCTCCAACCCATAAAGTGCCCGTCAAAGAGATCCAACAAATAGAGAAGTGCCGACCTCTAGGGAAAAAGTATGATATTCTAAAACAGCTAGCCTTAGTACCAGCCAAGCTATGAATCCTGGATTCCATGAGATTGTCACTAGACCTTAGGGAGGCACTCATAGATTCCCTACACATCCCCCCAAAATTTCAAGTCGATGTTGTTACTGTTGAGATATATCGAATAGTAACTAGCCTTACTAAATGTAATGTAGTGATTTTCTTCACCGATCAGGATGAAGATATCACCATGCAAGGATACATACAACCACTATATGTGTCTGGAATGCTGAATGATGTTGATGTTCGAAAATTAATCATTGACAATGGATTTGGATTCAACCTTCTCCCACTGTGAAAACGTCATAGGTTGGGCTACAATAAGTAAAATATGACACCCTCATCAAAAACTCTCTTAGGTTATGAAAAGAGTGAACAGAATTCAGTGGAATAAATTAAGATAAAAACCCATTTTGGCGACCTTGTGGACCACTCAAAGTTCATGTTGGTTCGATAAAGCACAACATTCAATGCTCTATTAGAAAGGCTCTGGTTGAATCAATACATGGACATTCCTTTCTAATACCACCAGTGTATCAAATATTTCATCAATGGATAAGGTGAGACATTTCACACTGATAAGGCCCCTTTAGAGCTCACAGGGTCACATTACATTGATTCTGGACATTACGATCAAAAGGGGAAGACACCTGCAATCGATGGTATAAATTGGGTCCCCAAACCAAAAAGTATGGAAATGGTTCCTGATGACCCACTCAAGTAGCTCAGTGAAGAGTATGTGCTTCCCATCAACTATTTTGAGAGCATAGATCTGATTTCGGATGCGTATTCAGCTATTCTCATGATCTTATTTATGATAGTCGACTCTGATAATGCATAAGCAACTACTAATGCTCAATCTGAGGAAAAATGCATGAGTATGAGTTCCCACACCCCACACATGGAATCTCAATATATATCTACAACACTCTATGAAGTGGAAGAAGGAAAAGACACTTGCCACCCTCATGATTTCCCTCTTTATAGATTTCCTCACAACCAATTGAGTTAGAGGAATTCACTTCCGCCACAGAGCACCCATGTGACATCAAGCCTCTATGTTCTAGAGATCCCACATAAAGATATCTCTCTCCATTATAATGTGAACATGAGGAGGATTTTGGGGAAGAATAGGAAGAGGATCTTAGAGATTCCCCTCTTGCATTTGAAGAGGGTATATCTACCACTATTAATGAACTCAGGGAAATAAACCTTGGTACTGAAGAAGACCTGATACCCACTCTCATTAATACAGCTATGTCTTATGAGGAACAAGAGGTATATAACTCCTTCTTGAAGAAGAATCATGATTTTTTTCATAGAATTAAATTGAAATTCTAGGACTCGATCCTGATGTGGAGACACACTTACTTGTCCTGCCAGAAGATCATCGAGGCTATAAGCAAGCTGCTAGAAGGACGTGCCCCACACATGCGGCCAAGATAGAGACTTTAGTTGAAAAGAATATCAAAGAATACTTCATTAAAGAGGTCCAATATCTCATCTGGTTGGCCAATATATCCCCCTTCAAAAATAAGAATGGACAAATCCGCGTCTGCATTTATTTTAGAGATCTAAATCGGCATAGCCCGAAAGATGATTTCTCGGTCCTGATCACCAAACTATTGAACAATGTGATGGCTGAATATGAGGCTCTCTCCTACATAGATGGTTATTATGGATATAATAAAATCATAATGGAAAATATAGTCCAAGAATATGCAGAATCCACTACCTTCAGGGACCCCCAAGGAGTATTTTTTTACTAGTTCATGCCCTTTGGTCTGAAAAATGTTGGCGCCACATATCTATGTTCCATGCATAGCATTTTCAAGACATTCCTAGGGAAGTTAGTCAAATGATATGTTGATGAATTGGTGGTAAAATTAAGACAACACTCAGATCACCTTTCAGACCTTGAAACCATCTTTAGAAAACTTTGACAACACAACCTAAAGATGAACCCCTTGAAATGCACCTTCGGGGTTACTTTAGGGAATTTTCGTGGATTCATCATACACCATCGTAGCATCAAAATCAACCCTAAGAATAAAAGGATATCATTTTTCTTCCACCTTCCCACAACCTCACTGAGCTAAGAAGACTCCAAGGAAACTTGGACTATACTAGGCATTTTATAGCCAACCTTGTAGGAAATTTTCTACTCTTTACCTATTTGAGGAAGAAGGGAGTTACATACCAATGGAAAGATTATTTCCAAGAGGCATTCTATAGCCTCAAGTAGTACCTCTTGAGTCAACTGGTTCTCTTGATGAAGGTTTAAGGATGGCCACTTATTCTGTACCTAACCACCTTAGAATGGTCTCTAGGAGCCTTCCTCATTCAGAAGAATGACCTCAGAAGTGAAAAAAACCTTTATTATCTCAGTTGAACCATGATTGATGTTGAGACCTGGTATTCAAATATTGAGAAGATCTATTTGTCGTTGGTCTTTGCGGTCCAGAATTTGAGACATTATCTGTAGTATCAGGAAGTCCATCTGATCTCCCGTAGTAATCCACTGAAGTACATACTCATCCATCCAATGATAACCGGACGCCTATCCTGATGTGTATTCAACCAGAAACAATTTGACATCTGGTTTGTGCCTCAAAATCTTTCAAGGTCCAAGCATTGGAAGATTTTAGGGCAGAGCATCCCTCAATAGAGACCGCCTCATCCGACGTCGTACTCCCTGATGAAGACGTCTTATTTGTGAAAAAGGATTCCCAAACATGGTAAATGTACTTTGAAGGCGCGTCCAAAAGCCTGATGGGTAAATTAATGGATGACCCCAAGTTTAGAAATGTGGGGCTGGGAATTATACTCATGCCCCAGAGCATGAATTTTTTACATATTCTTTCCCCTTGTTAGAAGGATGTACAAATAATGAGTCAGAATACTAGGTCCTCATTGCAGGTCTAGATCTCGCACTCAAAGTGCAAGTGCAGCATTATAAAGTAAAAGGTGACTCGAAACTAGTCATCAAGAAATTCAATAGTGACTATGCAATTAAGAAGGAGGAGTTTATCCCCTTGTTTGAACATGTCTGAGTGTTAATGGAGGTGTTCCCCATAGAACCAACAGTGGCCTATATTCCCCATTTTTAGAACACCCATGCCAATGTGTTAGCCAATGCAACCACAACCCTAGCTGACCTAGACCAAGATGAAATAGTTATCAGCATGCTCGCCATTCAATGGTCTTGTTGTTTGTTCAAAATAATGCAGAATAAATCAATGAAGTCAGTCCTATCCCTAATCCATATGCTTCTTATACCAGTTGTATGAACCCCATTGCAAACTACCTTCAAAGGGGAGAACTTCCATCCGAAAGGGATGGAAGAGAGAAAATATGGACAACGGTAGTCAATTTTTCCCTATATGGTAGCACAAACCAGAAAAAGGTCCTCTACAACATGGCCTTGATAGAGTCCTTTTTAGATTCATTTATTGATAAGAGACAGTTGTCCTCATTAATGATGTGCATGTCTGGGTGTGTAGAGAACATCAATTGGGATCCAAACTTTCTTTTTAGATTTGAATTCTTAGATACTATTGGCCCGCTATGGAATGAGATTGCGCGACCTTTATTACAAATTTTCACTCTTTCCATATTCATTCTATCTTTATTCCTCAGCCCCCAAAGAAACTTCACCACGCTAGGTACTCCTGGTCATTTTCCATCTAGGTAATAGACATTGTGGGACCATATCCTCCCTCCATGATCAATCAATTCAAATATATTATCATAGTGACCGACTTATTTTCCAAATGGGAAGAAGTTTCACCCCTTAATGAAGTCAGGGTAAGAAGAATTGTCAGCTTCATAAAATCCAATATCATCACCAGATTGTGTGTCCCAAATACAATACTAACATACAAGGACACCAACTTCTAGTCTGCTGAGTTTGAGAAACTATAGCAAGAATATGGTATGAAGACAAACCGTTCATCCCGCTACCATGCAGTGGCCAACAGATAGATAAAGGCCTTCAACAACGCCCTATATAACATAATCCATAAAATGGTAGAAATAGACAAGAAGCAATGGCCCAAAAACTCTTCCATGCCTTGTGGGATTATCAAACCACAACTCGCACCACTACCCATGCTACTCCATAGTCATTTGTATATGGAACAGAAGATGTTCTTTCCATTTAACTCCAATTTTTTTCACTCTTCATTTCCATTTGTGATCAACTGTCCAACGATGAGTAAAAGGAAAAGTGAATTGATGAATTGGAGTGACTGGATGAGAATTGGTTGCACACTTTTCACCACCTGGAAGCATATCAGAACTGGATTACACAAGCATTTAATAAAAGGTTCATCTTCGGTCATTCCTCAAAGGAGAATTGGTATTGGTCCTCCAGACTGCGATGATACCTGGAAAGGAGCCACCAAAGCTAGGTAAAGTTGGAAGGACCATATTTCGTACCTATGGTCTACTCTAATGGAGCATATTCGATAATATCCATGAATGGGCAGCTCAGCATCGCTCCTACAAAAGCGATATTCTTGATGAAATATTTCATGTAACAATAGGAGCAGTTTTTTGTCCAAGATGTTGGGCGTTATACGTCTATGCCCTGAATGTCCTTACAATATGACAATAATTGACATAGTAGAGTGTCATTACCACATGAAGTTAATCTTCATGGTAATTTTGCCCTATGAAATGACAATAAATTGTGTCGCGATGGTCCAAAATCTATGACCCTAAACTAAGAGCCAATAATCCTGGTATTGTGACCTCAAAATATCTATGGTTTCCCCCCATGAGGTGTGTGTTGGAGGATCCCATTCTCATCCATATCGGTTCTGCTATAAAATCATATCATGCGCCCCAGTTTGGAAGAAATTACTACAGGTCTGAGCGCTAGGACCCCATGCTAAGTGAAATAATGTCCTTACTGGAAAAAAAATAAACTACATATTAGACCACATGACATTAAACTACATGGTAATTCATCCCTACAACCTAAAAATAAACAGTGTCCTGCCGGTCTAAACACTATAACCCTAATCTAAGATAAATATGTCCTAGTTGAATGACTTTAAACTGCATAACGAGACAGTGTCTTCACTTGAGAAAAAATTGATCTCCCAACATTTGTTATCTACTATTCTATGTTCAAATAAATATGTGAGGCTTGATTCCTACACTTTCAGGATACATAGAAACATCGCGATTTCTGTATCCTGGCCCTACCACCATGAAATAATTCCCCCCTCATGCGTATGAGTCAAATTTTTGTAGAAATCCCCTTTGAATTACAAGGGATTTTAGAACTACATGTGGATTGATTCTTTCCCTCGCAAGATACGTACTGACATTCGGACAGTGTATCCTGGCCTAGCCCCCACCTTTAAAAGAATTCCTTTGGAACACTATTGTTCGAACCACGTGGCGAGAACCCCAGTTATTATTTGTTTCTCAAAATGAGTATTACTCACATGGGAATAGGAATTATGGTAAGGTTCCCTCACGTGAACAAAATATGAGTGATACATAGAGAACGCTTGGATTTTTTGGGGTTTTTTATTTTTTAGGGGTTTTTAGTGTTTTTTACGTTTTTATAGATTTCTATAATTTTTAGTATTTTTATACTTTTTAGGGGTTTTATGGATTTTAGTTATTTTTAGGGGTTTTAGTGTTTTTATGGAGTTTTAGGGTTTTTAGGGGGTTTAGGGCTTTTATGATCTTTTGGGGTTTTAGGGTTTTCTTGATTTTTATGGTTTTAATGATTTTTAGAGTTTTTTAATAATTTTTGGGTTTTAATGGTTTTTATATTTTTAGGGGGTTTTAGTGTTTTATGACTTCTTAGAGATTTTATGGGATTAGGGGTTAATAGTTTTCAAAGGGTTTTTTGGTTTTTTTGGTTTTTTTTGTTTCCAATATTTTTAGGTGTTTTTTGGATATTTACCTATTTTAGTTTTGTTATCAATTTTTATGGTTTTGAGGGTTTCATTATTTTTCAATGGGTTTAAGGGTTTTTATAGATTTTTATAGTTTTAGTGTTTTTTAGGTTTTTACTATTTGTTTTGTTTTCATGGGTTTTTACATTTTCAATGTTTTTATAGGTTTTTACAGTTTTTTAAGGTTATAGGGGTTTTTTAGGGTTTATAGAATATTTTTATATTGTTAGAGATTTAATAGGAGTTTATTGATTTTAGGGTTTTTTGGTTTTAATGTATTTTGAAGGTTTTTATGGGTTTTCAATGTATTTTAAAAAATTTAGGGTCTTTTTCTTTTTTAAGGATATCTTTGAGTTTTTATAGGTTTTCATTTTACTAAAAAATTTAACTTCATAGTGGTTTTAATGGATTTTAGAGTTTTTATGGGGTTTTTTGTTTTTATGGTGTTTTTTGGGTTTTTAATGTTCTAAGGGATTTTTATAGTTTTTAGGATATTTTCATGGTTTTATGGGTTTTTTCATATTGATGTATTTATATATATTTTTTAGGTTTTTGATGGTTTTAAGGGCGTTTAAGGTTTTTAGGGTATTTATGTGTTTTTAGTTTTTTTAATGTTTGAGAGGTCTTTATGGTTTTTAGGGGGGTTTCATGGGTTTTTGGGTTTTTTACATTTTCTGGTATATTTTTTTTCTTTTAGGATTTTATGGTTTTTATGATTTTTATGGTTTTTTTGCGATATTGAGGGTTTTTGGGTTTTCAATGTATTCTTGGGTTTTTAGGGGTTTCCAAGGTTTTAGGGACTTTTTGGGTTTTTTTGAGTTTTTTATTATTTTTATGTGTTTGAATGTTTTTTTAGATTTTTTAGTGTGTTTTTATTGTTTTTGGGGGGTTTTTTGGATTTTTAAGTTTCTTAGGGATTTTTATGTTTGTAAAGGGATTTATATGGTTTTAATGGGTTTTAAAATTTTCAGATATTTTTATGGATTTTTTAGGGTTTTTATGTTCTTTAGGTTTTTTTCATGATTTTAAGAGATTTTGAGGGTTTTTTGGGTGTTTAGGGGTTTTATGGTTTTTAGAGTTTTTAAATGTTTAAGGGGTTTTAGGTTATTTTAAAGTGTTTATTGTTTATTAATATTTTTATGGATTTTAGGGTTTTTTAGGGTTTTTGGGATTTGGGGGGGGGTAGGATATTTTAGGGGTCTTAGGGGATTTTATTTTTTTTGGTTTTAGCATCTTTTTAGTTTTTTGGATTTTTTTGAGTTGTTAGGGTTATTGAAATATTTTAGATTTTTTAATGTTTTGAAGGATTTTAATGATTTTTAGAGTTTTACTGTATTTATGGTTTCTATAGGTTTTATTAGTTTTATGGTTTTTAGGGGATAATATGATTTTTAACAGTTTTTCATGGTGTTTAAATTTTTTTACATTTCATGTACTTTATAGTTTTTTTATGATTTTATTGACATTAGGAGTTTTAAGTATTTTTATGGTTTTTAGGGGTATTCAAGGTTTTTAAGGATTTTAGGTTTATTAATGTTTTTTTGGGATTTTAGATTATTTTGGATTTTTTATGGGTTTTATGGTTTTTATATTTTTTAAATATTCCTAGGGTTTTAAGGTTTTTTTAAACTTCTTGGTGGGTTTTAGGGATATTTAAATTTTTATGGGTTTTCATGGTTTTCAAGGTTTTTTCAAGGTTTTTTTTTACATTTTTATTGATTTTTAGGTATTTTTAGGGTTTTTTAGGTTTCTATGGGGATTATATTTTTATGGGTTTTTAGGGTTTAATGGATTAAGGTTTTTTGAGGGTTTAATGTAATTTTAGTTTTATGGATTTTTTCCATGTTTTTTATTTTTTTTTAATATTTTTATAGTTTTTTTATGTTTTTAAGGGGTGTAAGGTTTTTTATAGTTTTTAGTGGTTTAGGGTAATTTTTTATGGTTTTTTATAGTTTTTAGGGTTTTTGGGTATTTTTTTTATAAATATTTTGTTGTTTTTACATATTTTTTATGATTTTTATGTTTTTTTATTTTTTAAGGGTTTTTTGTATTTTTATGTGTTTTAGGGGTTTTTAAGGTTTATAGAGTTTTTATGGTTTTTAGGGTTTTTAGGGTTTTTAGGGTTTTTAGAGACTTTTTAGGGTTTTTAGTGTTTTTCAAGTTCTTTTGGGTTTTTAAAGTCATTTATAGTTTTTAAGTTTTTAAGGGTTTTGACTAGGTTTTAAAAGATTTTTTTGAGATTTTTTTTAAGGTTTCTGTTGTATTTTTATTTTTTGTGGGTTTTTAGGTTTTTTAACATTACTAGTGATTTTTGAGATTTTCTAGCTTTTTTTTATTTTTAGGGATTTGTAAGTTTCTTATTGATTTTTATGGTTTTTAGGTTTTTTCTACATTTTTGGAGTTTTATGGGTTTTTATATTTTTTAATGATTTTAGGTGTTTAAGTGTTTTAGATTTTTATATGTTTTAATATTTTAGGATTTTTATGGTTATTAGGGGTATTTATTTTTTTAGTGATTTTTCAAGGATTTTTATAGTTTTTGGGATTTTTAGAGATTCATAGGATTTTATTGTTTTCATGGACTTTAGTTATTTTTAGGGTTCTTAGGGGATTTCAGGTTTTAAAAAAAATTATGGATTTTTGATTTTATTTTTATTTTTTGGGCTTTTAAGGTTCTTTCAATTTTTTTGTATTTTTAATTTTTTTCAGAGTTTTTAAAAAATTATTTGGTGTTTTAATGGGTTATCATGTTTTTAGGCGTTTTCATTTTTTAAGGTTTTTAGTGGTTTTTATGGTTATTATGGGTATTTATTTTTTAATAGTTTTCACGGTTTTTGAGTTGTTTACATTTTTTATATTATTTTTTTGGATTTTTATGGTTTTTAATGTTTTTTTGGGTTTTAAATATTTTTTAGGTTTTAGGGGTTTTAGGTTTTCAGGTGTTTTTTAAGGTTTTATGGATTTTTAGAGAGTTTAGTGTTTTTATTTGTTTTTAAGGGTTTAATTTCTCTAGTGTTTTTAATGTTTTTTGTGGCTTTAATGGTTTTTACTAGTTTTATTAGTTTTTTGGGTTTTATGGGTTTTTAGGGGGTTTTATTGTTTTTAGGGGTTTTATAGTCTTCAAGGGGTTTTTAGAGTTTTTTTGGATTTTTACATATTCTGTGATTTTAAATGATTTTTTGATATTCTCATGTTTTTTACTATATTTTAGGGTTTTTATAGATTTTGTGGAGTTCTAGAGATTTTCATTATTTTTTAGGATTGATAGGGGTTTTTCACAGTTTTAGTGAATTTTGGGGTTATTATAGTTTTTTTATTTTTATAAGTGTTTTGGTTTCTTATAGTTTTTTAAAAAAAATTGTGTTCTTTCAGTTTTTAGGGATTTTGGTGGGTTTAAATTTTTTTATGTGGTTTTAAGGTTTTTTGTGGTTTTATGGTTTTTGAATTTTTTCATGGATTTTAGTATTTTTATGTTTTCATCGATTTTTATGAACTTTTAGGATTTTTATGGTCTTTCGAGTCTATTATGATTTTTAGGAATTTTCTAATTTTTTTAGTTTTTTTCATGTTATTATAATTTTATGATTTTTAGAGATTTTTAGGGACCATTGTGTTTGTAAAATGGTTTTAGGTTTTTTTTATGGGTATTCTGTTATTTTAGAGTTTTTAACATTTTCATAGGTTTTAATGGTTTTATAGATTAGGTTAATTTTGATGAGTTTTTGGGTTTTTAAAATGCTTTATGGGGTTTTATAGTTTTCAGGGGGGTTTCATGGGTTTTAGGGTAATTATCATTTTCAAATATTTTTAGAGAATTTTTTAGAATTTTACAACTTTAAAGTTTTACAGGGTTTTTATAAACGTAAGGGGTTTTAGGGGTTTTCAGGGTTCTAATGGGTTTTAAGGTATGTATGGAATATTGAATTTTTAGGGGTATTTTCTTGATTTTTTAGGGGTTTTGATATTTTTATTAAAAAATAGGGTTTTTAGTAATTTAAGTTTTTTGAAGCCTTTTTATGGGTTTTCAGGGGAGGTTTAATGGTATTTATGGGTTTTATGGTTTTCAGGTGTTTTCCATGGTTTTAGGATATTTACATTTTTAGGGATTTTTAGGTATATTTTACTATTTTAGGGTATTTTGGGTTTTTAAATATTTTGAGGGTTTTTTGGGAGGTTTTTAGGGTTTTTATAGATTTTATTTGTCTTCATATTTAACAGGTTTTATGGGAATTTTTAAGAGTTTTAACTTTTTTTAGTGTTTTTATAATTTTTTATCATTTTTATGTGATTTAAGGGTTTTTATTATTTTTAGTGGTTTAGGTTTATTGTGGGATTTTACAGTTTTAAATGTTTTTGTGGGGGTTTTATAGTTTTCATGGATTTCCATTGTTTTTCTGTTGTTTTTTCATTTTTCATGGATTTTTTGTGGGTTTTTAATATTTTTATCATTTTTAGGGTTTTTAAGGCTTTTAGGGATTTTGAGGGGGGTTGGGGTTTTTATGGTTATTTTAGGGTTTTTGGGGGTTTTAGGGGTTTTATATTCTTTTAAATTTTTAGAGTTTTTTATGTTTTTAGGGGTGTTAATGTTTTTAAGAGTTTTTTAATATTTTTAGGGATTTTATGGGATTTTATAGTTTTCATATCTTTCAAGGGTTGTTATCGGTCTTTGGGGTTTTTAAAGGATTTTTGGGGTTCCACGTTTTAAAGAAATTCTCATTCTTTTTAATGTTTTTTACGTTTTCAGGTATTTTTAGGGATTTTTATTCTTTATGTTTTTTTAGTCATTTTAGGGTTTTTAGTGATTTTGAGGGGTTTTAGGGTCTTCTAGGTTTCATAGAATTTTTAGGGTATATAAGGTTCGTAGGGACTTAGTGGTTTTAAGATTTTTTTTAAATGGGTTTTAATTTTTTTTAGTGTTTTTTTTATCATTTTGGGGGTTCTAGAGTTTTAGCATTTTTCAAAAGAATCTATGGGTTTTGTGAGTTTTTAATTTTATAGGGATTTTATGTTTTTTCTATGGTTTTTCAAGGTTTTTATGATTTTTTAAATTTTCAATTATTTTCGATCTTTTTTGGATTTTATTGGTTTTAAGGTTTTTAATGAATCTTGATTGTTTTTAGGGTTTTTGAGTATTTTTACGGCTTTTTTGGTTTTTAGGGATTTTATGGTTTTTTTTTGTTTTTAGGGATTTTTAATAATTTTATGGTTTGATTACTTTTTAGATTTTTTAACTTCTTTAAGAGTTTAAAGGTATTTTTTGAGTTTTTAGTTGATTTTTGAGTTTCAGTTCGTTTTATATTTTCTTAATATTTGTGGGGGTTTTTATGCTTTTCTTGGTAGTTTAAGGTTTTTAGGGTTCTTTATGTTTAAGTATTTTATGGTAATTAGGGTTTTCGTTGTTTTTATGGAATTTTAGGGTTTTTAGGATTTTTCAATGTTTCTTAAGGGTTTATAGATTTTGGGGTCTTTAAGGTTTTATTGGGTTTTATGATTATTTATTTTTTATGGTTTATAATTTTTTTATATTTTTTAAACATTTTTAGGGGTTTTAAGGTTTTTATATTTTTAGTGGTTTTTGGGTTTTTGTGGTTTTTAGGGTCTTTTAAAGTTGTTAGGGTTTTATTTATAGTTTTTAGGGTGGTTTTAGTGTTTCTAAATTTTCATGGAATGTTTGGGATTTTTTTATTATTTTAATGGCTTTTAGGGTTTTTTTGGGTTTTATGGATTTTGAGGGATTGATGGGTATTCATGGGTTTTTAGGGGTTTTAGGGGTTTTCAAGGTTTGGGGTTGTTTTGTGTTTTCAGATATTTACTTAGGTTTTTAGTTTTTTAGGTTTCTTATATTTTTAACATTTTTATGGGTTTAAAGGGTTTTTATTGTTTTAGTGTGTTTCTAGGGGTTTTAACGGTATTATGTGTCTTAATCATTTTAGGTGTGTATATGGTTTCAGGTGGTTTTATGGTTTTCATGGGTTTTTTTTCTAGAGTTTATTTGGATTTTAAATTGTTTATGGTTTATATGTTTTTTATGGTTTTTGGGGATTTTGAGTGTTTTTCAGGAATTTCATGGTTTTAGGGTACTTCACATTTTTTAGAATCTTTTGTGGTTTTTGGGTTTATAATGATTTTAAAGGTATTTAGAGATATTAATGGGTTTTTAGGGTTTAAGGGGTTCTAGGGTTTTATTGGGATTTTATAGTTTTTAATTTTTTCTTAGGTATTTACTATTTTAAGGGGGTTTATTGTTTTTATGAATTTTTCATGGTTTTTATAGTTTTTTAATTTTCATGAATTTTAATGGGGTTTAGTATTTTAATGGTTTCTAGTGGGTCTTTTGGTTTTTTATGGATTTATAGGGCTTTTTTAAGGATTGAAGCGTGAGATGGAAACCCATCCCACACTTCTCATGAATTTATTAAAACAAAAAATAAGTACAATGTTTACATGAGGTGAAATAAGCTCACAACAGTAGAAAATTAACTAAAAGTGACATCAAACAATAAGAATAGACTCAAAGAAAAAGATATCACGATGAAATTGAGAATCTTCTACATACCAAGTGATCCATTCACCTTCATACACCTTGGAGAAGTGAAATGAATGTTTTCACTAGCATTGGACATGCTTGGGGATGGTCTGTTTCCCACAAAAATATAGGTTCCTTCACAAATTATTTTCTAGAAGACAAAAAATTAATCTCCCCACACCATGGAATCAGACTTATCATGTTCTATGTCACTCCCCCATTTGAATTATTTTTATAAAACTCAGTTATGATTTACAATGTCAATTTCAGATAAAAAAATATTCCTATAGGATTCCTTCACATGCGGGTGGGGGTTCCACAAAATAAGATTCTACCAATTTGACTTCCAAAAAAAATTATGTCTCATAATCCATTTTTAAGATGCATCTTTATAGGGTAATTGAGGTATACACAATCAAACATCATGATAGAAATCATCCAAAAAAATAGAGTGAGGCCTTTATTAAGGTTGAATTCCAAATGATAAATCTTCAAAAAGTGAAAAATAAAAGAATTCATTTCAATGGAATTTCTCAAAAATTAAATTCATGATTTTTCTTAAATTAATCAACCAACATGATGAACATTAACTTTTTGGTTTGGAGGTAATGGACTTCATTGATTTCACATTTTTTGTACATTTTTAAAACAAAATCATTTTTCTCAATCATCCAACATTCCAATTATTCTGAAACCTCCTCCTCAAACTGATATGCTTCCCTAATAGCTGGGTCGACATCTTCACTATATTCATTTTCACTCAAACTAATATCATCAAATGATATGGAAGGAATTTTAAAATCCTTGTGATGAGGGGGAATATTTTTCTTTACCACCATAGAGGCATTAATAGATCCAGTAATGACTGTTCTTTTGAGATTAGACTAATCAATTCATCTCTGAGTCTTCTTGGGATTTGGAATAACAAAAAATTATAAATTAATAAAAAAATTCTACATTTATTAGTATTAGATTTAAATTAGACATAGTCAATTTGACATTCATGATTATAGACATCATGTGAATATTCATTTGAATCAGAATGTACATTTTCAATATCCTCATGACAGTCATCATGGGATTTATTGTGGTCCTTCTGATCTCCCAAATTATTGGGGGAATCAGTAAATGAATCAAGTGTTGTGTTATCAAAAAAAATATGATTGGTTATTGTAATTAATGAATGTATCTCAGATTTCCTTGCTTGACCATTGTAAACTTCTTGAGTATTCTCCTAACATATTTCTCATCATCATCCTTTTTCCTCTAATGGGATCCTAAGTTCAAAAATGTACAGTAGTAGCTGTTTGACTTTTTTTTTCATTATCCCAGGTCAATAGTTTATTTTCATTTTTCAACCGAAGTCAATTTACATGCTCAAGGACATACTACACTAATTCAATAGTCTTTAAATTAATGAACAAGCATATGTCATGTGCTACAGCACTCGGAATGTTCTCATTTGTTACTTTCTAAAAGTTTCTATAACTACCATTCTGAATCTAGATTTTTTATGGGAGGTCTTGGGAGATTTCAATATCTGTACAAACTCTATCGACAGGGTGTCATGAAAGTGTTTTCATTACAAATTATATCTTTAAGGTATTACCAATGATACTGGAGATCGAAAATTAGGTAGCATTTTTAAACAAATAATGTAGTAACCCAGGGAAACCGATCTAGATTGGAACAATTCGTGAATCCTTAAAAGGGTTAAAATTAAGAGTCCATTTGAGAACTTTCATGGAATATCCCCCAAAGTCCCACAATCATCTCAAACAAAGTCTATAGTACTCCTCCTCTGATTATAGATTAAAATTAAATTGTAGGAATCCAAAAATTCAATGTGGAACCCCATAAAACCCAATGCATCGAGAGATTTCCAAAAAAATTCAAAGATGGACTATGCTTAATGAATTTCCCAAAAATCCTGATACAAAAATCTCAAGATATGAGGATTAACTTATTTGAAGAGAAATAAATCACCAGATATCCTCTATGCTGTAAATGCATTAGATCAATGCAAGAATAAGTGTCTACAATATTATCAATGAAAGAAAAATTTGTATTGGACACTCTTTCAGAAACAACATCAACGAAGGATCATGGATTCATATTCGTGTTTCTTCCTTTGTCACCTAAGAGTAGGATCTACATCATCCACAAGAATTACATCTCCCAAACATAAGGGTTTTTAGTGTTTATATGGGTTTTTAGGTTTTTCCACATTTTTTATTATCTTTTGGGTTTTAGGTTTCTTTTTAATATTTTTAGGGTTTTTATTGGTTTTTAGAGTTTTTAATGTTTTAAGGATATTAAGGGATTTTAAAATTTTTAGTCATTTTTAAGGTTTTATGGGGTTTTGGTGTTTTTATGGTTTCTTGGTGTAACTATGGGTTTTATGGGTTTTTCCATATTTTTAGTGTGTTTTTATTTTTCATGAATTTATATATATTGTTTAGGATTTTGTGGGTTTTAATTTTTTAGGTTTTTAGGGGTTTTTAGGGTTTTATAGTTTGTTAAGGGATTTTATGGTTTTATGTTATTTTAGAATTTTTATAGACATTATAGGTTTTTCGTCATTTTTTTATTTTTTATGTATTCTAAGGGATTTTAGGGTTTTATAGGTTTTATTATTTTTTAATTTTTAGGGGGTTTATGGTTTTCAAGGGCTTTTCATGGTTTTTTGTGGTTTTTTTAAAATTTTCATGTAATTTTAGGGCTTTTAATTATTTTTATGTTTTGTATGGTATTTAGGTATTTTTAGGGTTCTTAGGTTCTTTTTGGGTTTTTTGTGTTATTTGGGGTTTTCATGGTTTTTTATAATCTTTTTATGGTTTTAGGGTTTTTATTACTTTTAGGGGTTTTCATGTGTTTTACAGTTTTGATTAATTTTAAGGGTTTATGGGATTTTAGAGTTTTTATTGAATAGTTTTTAATGGATTTTTATTATTTTAAGTGTTTTTAGGGTTTTTATATTTTTTATATTTCCATGTATTTTATGGAATTTTTTAATATTTTTATGATTTTATGATTTTTGTAGGGTTTTAGTGATTTTTATGGGTTTAATATTTTTTTTTATAATTTTTAGATTTTTTAGAAGTTTTATGTTTTCTTAGAGTTTTTAGTAGTTTTAGTGGTTTTATAGGCTTTTAGAGATTTCAATATTTAAGTGGGAGTTTTGGTTTTATGGGGTTTTATGGGATTTTAGGGTTTCTTACATTTTTTGTGATTTTAGTGATTTTTTTGGATTATTATGGTTTTAGAGTTTTTATAATTTTAGGTATTTTGAGGGTTTCTGGCTTTTTCCTTTATTTTTCAGGGTCTTTAGAGTTTTTTAGTTTTTTATGTTTTTTTGGGTTTTTAGGGGTTTTAATTATTTTTATGGTTTTTAATTGATTTTATGGTTTTTTGGGGTTTTTTGGGTTGTATATGTTTTTAGTGATTTTTTTGAATTTTATTGGATTAAAATTATTTTTTAGATTTTAGGATTTTTATGGATTTTCAAGTGTTTTAGGGGTTTTATGATATTTTTGGTGATTTATTTGTTTTTTTAGTTTTTAGGGTTTTAATATATTTTAGAGTTTTTAAATATTTTTAGGGGTTTTAAAGGTGTTTCGAGTTTTTAGTTTTTTAGGGATTCTCTGCGTTTTAGGTTTTTTAATATTTTTAGGGATTTTGTTGATTCGGATGTTTTTAGGGTTTTAGGGTTTTTTACTTTTTTAAGGATTTTAGAGCTTTTTTGTATTTTTATTATATTTAGGGTTTTAGGGATTTTGAAAGTTTTTAGTTATTTTTAGGGGTTTTAGGGTATTAAAGATATTTTAATTTTTTTAAAACAATTTAGTGGTTTTAAGATTTTTAATATTTGTTTTGGGTTTTTAGTGTCTTTATATTGTTTTATTGTTGTTTATGTTATCAATAGTTTTTATTATTTTTAAGTGGGTGTTCAATGTTATAGTGCTTTTTAATTTTTTGGCATTATTACGGATCTTTTATCATTTTCATGGTTATTAGATTTTTTTATTATTTTTAGGGATATTTAGTTTTTATGGTTTTTATAGGAGTTTTAGTTTTGTATTTTTTTAGTGTTTTTATGGATTTTCAGTGTTTTAGTAGTTTTTTATGAGTTTTTAGGGTTTTGAGGGTTTTTAAATATTATTAGGGTTTTTTGGGGTTTTATGGATTTTTATAGATTTTAGTGATTTTTATTTTTTTCTGCGTTTTTGGGGGTTTTATGGATTTCAAGGGTTTTATAGTATTCAGGGGTTTTTTTGGGGTTTGGTATTTTTTACATTTTTAGGGATTTTAGTGATTTTTAACGAATTTTCTGGTTTTAAGGGTCTTATGTTTTTAGGGATTTTGATGGAATTTTATGGTTTTTAGCTGCTCTTAGGGGGTTTTGTGTCTTTTTGTGTTTTTTGGTGTTTTTTTCTTTTTAATTATTTTACCTCTTTTAGAGCTATTTAAAAATTTTGGGGGTTTTAAGTGTTTTAGATATTTAACTGGGTTTTAGGGTTTTATGGTGTTTTGTGTATTTTAATATTTTTAAAGGTTTTATAGATTCCATGGGTTTTTAAGGTTTTATTTATGATTTTTTTGTTTTCAAATACTTTGAGAGATTTTTAGGGTTTTTTATTATTTTTAGGTTTTTAGGGGTTTTTTGGGATTTTTAGGGGTTTTTAAGGTCATTGTGTATTTAAGGGGTTTTCAATGTTTTTAATGTTATTTGGGGATTTAGTGTTTTTTTAGTTTTTAAGGTTTTATATAGTTTTTAATATTTTTAGGTGTTTTTAGAATTTATAATTATTTATAAATTTTTTAGAGTTTTTAATTTTGTATAGGGCTTTTCATTATTTTTATGTTTTTTAAAAATTAAGGATTTTTAGGCCATTTGGGGATTTTATATTATTTATGGATTTTAGGAATTCTAAGGGTTTTGGGGTTTTTTTAGTTTTAAAAATTTTAAGGATTCTATTGTTTTTTGGGTTTTAGTGTTTTCTTTGAATTTTTTAGGGTTTATATTTTTAGTTTATATAACATTTTCAATGGTTTCATAGGGTTTTAGAGTTTTTTGTTGGTTTTTAGGGTTTTATGGGTTTTATGGATTTCATTGGTTTTCAAGGGTTTTATATTTTTTTTCGGTTTTCCGATATTTTTAGGGATTTTTTTTGTTTTCTATGATTTTTGTTGTTTTTGTTATTTACACAGTTTTAGGGGTTTTCCTGGTTTTTTGGGCTTTTAGGTTTTGATGGATTTTATGATTTTTTTGAATTTTAAGGATTGTTTTATTTTTTTAGTATTTTATGGTTTTATATAGTTTTTTAACATTTTCCCATATTTTAAGGTTTTTTTAGAGTTTATTGGGGGTTTATTTAGTTTTTATGAGGGCTTAGTGTGTTTTTTGGTTTACAATGTGTTTTCTGAGTTTTTAGATGTTTTTAAATTTGAAGGAATTTTTATGGATTTTGATGATTATTATGATTTTATGGTTTTTAGTTTTTTATGAATTTTTAAGGTTTTTATGAATTTTCTTGGTTTATTATGGTTTTTATGATTTTTAGGTTTTTTATGGTTTTGGGGTCTTTTTTTGTCTTTATGGTTTTATTTTGAGTTTTTAGGGGTTTAGGGGGTTTTAACAATTTTAGGGGTTTTAAGGGGTTTTAGGGTTTATTTTTTTTAGGGATTTTATGGGGTTTTATAATTTTTTTTGGTTTTTAGGGATTAAGGGTGTTTTTATGTTTTCATCTATTATTTATGGAATTTTTAGATTTTTTATGGTTTTATGGTTTTTTATTGATTTTAGGGACTTTCAAGTTTTTAAAGGGTTTTAATGGTATTAAGGGGTTTTAAGGGGTTTCAGGGGCTTTTTTGGTCTTTTGGGATTAGAGGGGGTTTTATTTTCTGTATGGTTTTTTATTGTTTTTAACGTTTTTGTGGATTTAAATAGTTTTTAGAGATTTTAGTGGTTTCTAGGGTTTTTATGTGTTTTTAATATTATAATTTTTTAGGTTTTTTATGATTGGTAGGGGGTTTTCGTGGTTTTTATGGGTTCTTATAGTTTCAATTAATTGTAGGCACTTTTAGGATTATTAAGTATTTACAATTTTTAGGTTTTTTGGGGATTTGGATGGTTTTTATGGGTTTTGAAAAGTTTTTTGAGTATATTAGGCCTTTTGGTGTTTTTTAGAGTTTTTTGAGGTTTAAAGGTTTTTTAGTGTCTTTTAACATTTTAGGGGTTTTAAGGGTTTTTTTAATTATTAGTGTTTTAGGTATTTATGGGGTTTTTAATGTTTTAAGTGGTTTTTATGGTTTTCTAATGGTTTTTAGGGGTTTTAGGGTTTCTTAAATTTTTTTAATTTTCAGGGATTTTTTATGATTATTATTGGTTTTGGTGTTTTTAGGGTTTTCGATAGTTTTTTATCTTTTTTCAATTTTTTGGATTGTTTTTATTTTTCATGGTTTTATTGACTTTTGTGTTTTTATGGATAGTTTTTGTTTTTATGGGTTTTATGTTTTCTTTATATTTTTGAATTATTGTAATGGTTTTAAGGTTTTAAAGGTTTTTATAGTTTTTAAAGTTTTTATTGGTTTTTATAGGGGGTTTTAAGGTTTTTAGGGTTTTATTGTTTTCACTTGGTTTTAGGTGTTTTTACCTTTTCAGGGAGTTTTAGGGATTTTTTAGATATTTTATGGTATTTAGTGTTTTTTAGGATTTTGAGGTGTTTTATGGTTTTTAGGGGTTTTTTGGAGTTTTTGGGGTTCTCAGGGTTTTTATTATTTTTTTACGCTTGTAGGGTTTTTTATGATTTTAGGAGTTTTCACATTTTTAATGGTTTTCTAACATTTTAGGTGTTTTATGGGTTTTTATTATTTTTCATGTGGTTTTTATTGTTTAAATAGATTTTAGAGGATTTATAGTTATTATGGGGTTTGTTTTTTTAGGACTTTTTACATTTTATCTGATTTTATGGAATATTTATAATTTTTATGGTTTTAGGGTTTTCTAGGGTTTTAGGGTTTTATAGGGTTTTTAGCATCTTTCCTGGTTTTTAGGGTTTTTAGGTAATTTTAGGTTTCTTGTATTTTTTATTTTTTATGGTTTTAATGGTTTTGTAGAGTTTTTTTAACATATTTTAAGGTTGTAAGTGTTTTTAGTGTTATTAGTGGGTTTTAGGTTCTTATCAGTTTTCATGTGTTTTAAAGGGTTTTATGGGTTATTATGGATTTTAGGGGATTTCTAGGGTTTTTTGTTTGTTTTTGTTTTTAGATATTTTAATGGATTTTTTATGATTTTTATGATTTTTTTTGGGGGGGGGGTTTAGAGTTTTAAGGGATTTTGAGGTTTTTATTGTTTTTTTGGGTTCTTAGGGTTATTTGTGTTTTTTGGGTTTTTGGAGTTTTTTTTTTCATTTATAGGTTTTTATGTTTTTAGTGGTTTTAAACATTGGTTTGGTTTTTAGGGAGTTTAGTGTTTTTAGTTTTTATAGGGGTTTTATGGGTTTTTTGATGTTTTATAGTTTTCAGGGGTTTTCAGGGTTTTAGGGTTTTAGTGTTTTTTACATTTTTTTGGGATTTTTAGTGATTGTTTGGTTTTTTATTATTTTTAGGGTTTATACTGTATTTATGAATTTTTGGGGTTTTAGGTGCTTTCATGATTATTAAATATTTCTAGGTATTTTAGGGGTTTTAAAGCCTTTTGGGGTTTTTAAGTGTTTTTGAGATTTTATTTGTTTTTCAGTTTTATTATAGTTTTTAATGTTTTTATGGTATAAGGGGATTTAGTGTTTTTAATTGTTTTAGATTTTTTGTGTTTTTAGGTGATTTTTTATTTTTTAGGGGTTTTTTATGGTTTTTATGGTTTTTTAAATTATTTGGTATTCTTAACAATTTTTAGGGTTTTTATGGTTTTTAGGGGGTTTAATGTGTCTAGTGATGTTGTGGGTTTTTAGAGTTTCGTGGGTTTTTAGGGGTTTCAGGGATCTTTATGATTTTTAGGGTCTTTTTTGTTTTTTGGGGTTTTTAAAATCTTTAGGGTTATTATGATTTTTAGAGTTTTTATCTTTTTTTTATACTTTTAGGGTTTTAAAGGGTTTTTAGAGTTTTTCATAGTTTTTAGTGTTTTTATGGGTTTTTAGGGTTTTGAAGGTTTTTAAGGTTTTTATGATTTTAATGTATTTTTCATAATTCTTATCATTTTTTATGTTTATTATGGATTTATGTGGATTTTTTAGGATATTATAGTATTTAGTTTTTTAGGGTTTATATTAATTTTGATGGGTTTTGGGGGTTTTATGTGTTTTTAAGGTCTTTAGTATTATTAAGGGTTTTAGGGTATTTTTAGGTAACTGATTGTTTTTGAGTTTTTATGTAATTAAAGTTGAATTTATAATTTTGTGATGTTTTAGGGGTTTTAAGGGCTTTTAGCATTTTGGTGTTGTTTATGGGTTTTAGGGTTTTTATGTTTTTTATGGTTTTAAGGTTTTTTATAGTTTTTAAGACTTTTTTAAGAATTTATGGTTTTTTATGTTTTTAGGGATTTTTAAGTATATTTTAGGAGTTGAAATTTTTTTATATAATTTACAATTTTTTTGTTTTTATGGATTATTAGGGTTTTCAGTGTATTTCTAGGGTTTATTTTTTTATTTTTAAGGGATCTTATGATTTTTTATAGTTCATTAATGTTTTTAACATTTTAGGGATTTTATGTTGTTTGACTGTTTTTAGTGATTTTGGGGGTTTAATAAGGTTTCAGGGTTTTTATGGTTTTAGGGGGTTTTATGTCTTTAAGGGTTTTCAATATTTATGGTTTTTTTACATTTTCTTATATTTTTAGGTATTTTTAGGGTTTTTATGAGTTTTATTATTTTTTGTTTTTAGGATTTCTTTGTGGTTTTAAGAGTTTTTCATGATTTTTAGGGATTTTCGGGATTTTCGGGTCCATTTTGGTATTTTAGGGGTTTTCAGTTTCTTATGGTTTTTCATTTTTTTAGAGTGTTTTAACATTTTTAGGTGTTCCAAGGGGTTTTAGAGATTTTATTGGTTTTTAGGGGTTTATGGGGTGTGGGGATTTTATAATGATTTTAGGAGTTGTTGTGTTTTAAAAGGGATTTTTAGGGTTTTTTATGTTTTCATATTTTAAAGTCTATTTTTGGTATTTTATAGTTTTAGGGTTTTTAGATTTATAGGGATTTAAGGATTTTTTAGTGTTTTTCAGGGTTTTAGGGTTTTTTGTTTTTTTATTATTTTATTAGGCTTTAGGTTTTTTTTATTTTTCAATTTTTTATAAATTATTTTAGATTTTTATATTATTTTTAGTGGTCTTTAGAGTTTTTAGTAGTTATAGGGTCTAAATGGGGTTTTAAGCTTTTTTTGGGTGTTTATGGGTTTAACGGTTTTAATTATTTTTTATGTTTTTAGGTATTTTTTGGCATTTTTTAGTTATTTTATTTGTTTTTTTGGGATTTAGTGTTTTATATATTTTGAGATTTTTTTGTGGGATTCAAGAGTTTTTAGGGTTTTCCGGTTTTTTCGTGCCTTTTGGGTTTTTTGGATTTGTTTTAGGGTTTTTAATGTTTTTTAGAGTTTTCAATCATTTTTTGGGGTTTTATATGGTTTTACAGTATTTAGTGGTTTTAGTGTTTTTATGTGTTTTAGGGATTTTAAGGTTTTTAGGGGTTTAATGGTTTTAATGCGTTTCATAGGGGTTTTAGGGTCTTTTCATTTTCCTGGAATTTTAGGGGTTTTCTTGAAGTTTCTATGTTTTTTGGGTTTGTAAGGGTTTTAAGGATTTTGATGGTTTTTATGGGTTTTCAAGGTTTTTAGTGGTTTCTTGGGTTTTTATGGGATTTTGGGGAATTTATGGTTTTTTTGTTTTTTAGGTTTTAATTGGTTTTTAGAGTTTTATAAAATTTTAGGGGTTTTAAGTGTTTTTAGAGATTTAAATGTTATGATTGGTTTTTAGGGTTTTAAAGGTGTTTTGGGGTTTTATGATTTTTGGGTTTTTATGGTTTTTATGCTTTGAGGGATTTTTAGGGATTTCTAGGTATTTTTTTAGTTATTAGTAGTTTTTAGTGTTTTTGGGGATTTTGAGGGGGTTTAGTGTTTTAAGGTTTTTTGGGGTTTTAGTGTTTTTTATTATTTTTAAGTCTTTTAGGGGTTTGTGTTTTCTTGTGTTTAGTTTTCTTAGGGTTTTTTGCGCTTTTTAGTTTTTTAGGATTTAGAAGGGTTTTTATTTATTTAGGGTTTTTAGGACAATGAGGATGCGGAGGTTAGGCTATTCCCAACCCCCCCCCCCCCCAAAAATATTAGATAAAAAGACACAGTAGAAGAGACAAAACAGACATGGGAGGGGCAGGGTCAAACAACCCACTCCCAAAAACCCTGGAAAAACCCACAAAACCCAGGAGAACAAAAAAAAACCCAAAAGACAGACAAAAAAACAGAAAAGGCAGAAACGAATGATCATCTCAAATAGCATCTCTCAACCAGACAACAACCAACATCACTCAGCACCAAATTCATCAACCATCACCTCCTTACCAAGCATATCAACCACCAACATCATAGAACCACCAGCATCAAAATCAAAGGTCTCAACTTTACTATTTCACCACGTAGCAGCAACTTCTAGTCAGTTTCCAGAAATTCACACCTAGTAGCAAATCCAGGAACACATCCACATCACCCACTGGCAAACATCCACACCGATTCACAACAAGGCCCGCAACACCATATGGGAATAAAGTTCAATGTAGAATACATGGCACAACACATCTTAACCAGCACTTCAACAACAACATGGGGGAAAACCAGCACCCATGTCTATAACCGAACCACAGTACCCAAAGCAGCATCCAGCACCACTCAAAAGAACAAAAAACCAGCATCCACAACAAATCTTGACCAAAAAAGTCACTATGCGGAAACCCACCAACCAAAAAAAGTGTCCAAAAGGCAAAAAAACATAATGATCCCATCAGTCTTAGTATGAGATAGATCCAAAAGAGACAATCCAGAAAAACGAACTTGCAAATTCTGCACAAAGTAGTGAAAAGCAAGACTCACCTTCTGAACAGATCTGAAAGTGTGAAACGCAACAAGGAATACCATTGTCCAAGAACAATCACAAGGTCGGGGTAGCCACCAAGATTCACCCATCCCTAGTTCACATCTGTAAGACTTCGCCTCACCTTGACATCTCCTAAGCCACTGATGAATCCCCATCCACCAAAAAGTTGCGGCTGTCCGTGCGGCTTCCAGAATCGCCGAAGCCAAGCCACACCGCCACAAGAGCCAACGCGAGATGAAAACTAAGATCAGAGACCTGCGCATCACTTGGATAAGACGATGCCAAAAGAGAAACCAACCGGATCTGAACCATGCCTCCAAGGAACACCACATTCTGATCAAACTATATCTGAGCAGCTTTACCAAGGATCTGCAGCACGAAAGTCCAAATCCGGACTACTTCTCCAAGAAACCATAAAGTCGCACACTAGAGAGGCTGGATATGACTAAATCATCCATCGATGACTTCTTCATCTGAGGATGACACCAGAAAATCGGCAAGAGAAACACAGATCCAAATCTAGAAGAAATGTACTGCGAGAGAAGGGAGCTGCAGCGCTGTGGAAACCAATGCATGAGAATCCACAACCATAAGGAAGGTGTCATCATTCCATGGAAGAAGCATCACAAGAGTAGGTGAGTGCGAGAGCATCATGGGGATTCAGTTTCCATCCTTCTAGGGTTTTTAAAGATTTATTCTTTTTTTATTCAATTTTACTTTTGGGATTATAATGGGGTTTTAGGGTTATTTAGGGTTTTTTGGGTTTTTTGTTTTCGTGAATTTTTACGGATTTTTATGAATTTTATGAGTTTTAGGGTTTTAGAGATTTTTGGGATTTTGAGCGGTTTATTGATTATAAGGGTTTGAGGGGATTTTAGGGATTTTCATATATTTTATGGACATTTAGAATTTTACAGTTTCTTTTGTTTTTAGGGGTTTTTATGTTTTTGAGTTTTTATGGGTATTAAGGGTTTTTAAGTTAATAAGGGATTTTATGGTTTGTAGAGATTTTTTATGGTTTTTAATGATTTTTTACATTTTCAGAGATTTTTAGGGATATTATGATTTTTATTATTTTTTGGGTTTTTTTATTTTTTGGGATTTTTATTCTTTTAGGGGTTTCTAGTGTATTTAATGTATTTTAGGGTCTTTTGAGGTTTTCATATTTTTTTTGAATTTTTTTAGGATTTTGTTTTTTTGGGTTGTAATGTTTTTAGAGGTCTTAAGAGTTTTTAAAGTTTTTAGTTGTTTTTTAGGGGTTTAATGGGATTTTAGTGTTTAAAGGTTCTTATTAATTTTTAACCTTTTCAAGGTATTTTTAGGGTTTTTATGGGTTTTTGTGTTTTCAAATATTTTTATGTATTTTTATTGGGTTTTTTTTATTTTTTATTTTTTTTTATTTTTTTTCCATTTATGGGTTTTAGGGTATTTATGGATTTAGGTATTTTATAATATTCAAGGTTTTTACGTTTGTTTAGGTTTTGGGGTTTTTAGGGATTTTTTATAATTTTTATAGTTTTTATGGTTTTAGGGGTTTTAAGTATTTTGAAGGGTTTTAGGGGTTCTTGAGGAATTATAGGGATTTTAGGGGTTTTAAAGGGATTTAGAGTCTTTTGGGTTTTTATGTTTTTTTTGAATATTTTAGGATTTTGATTTTTTATAGTTTTTTAATATTTTTATTTGATTTATGGGTTTTTAGAGTTTTTAGTATGTTTTTAGGGTTTTTTTGGGGTTTTTGAGTTTTTAAGGATCTCACAGGTTTAACATTTTTATGGGATTTTTTTTGGGTTTTAATGTGTTTTTCTATTTTTAGGTATTTAAATGGGTGTTTATGGTTTTTAGGAGTTTTAATGTTTTCATGTTTTTTAGTTATTTTCAGGATTTTTAGTCATTTTAAGGGTTATTAGGGTTTTTATAGTTTTCAGAGTTTTTAAAAAATTTTAGGGATTTTAAATATTTTTTTATGGTTTCTAGGTTTTTTAGCATTATAGTGATTTTGAGGGGTTTTAGGGGTTTTAGGGGTTTTTTTGGGTTTTTTTTATGGATTTTAGGTTCTTTTATGGTTTTTGTATTTTTTTTATTTTTTAGGGGCTTTGTATAGTATTAAGTGGTTTTTAGGAGTTTATGGTTTGTAGGGTTTTTAAGGGTTTATAGATTTTGAGGGTTATCATTGGTTTTCAGTGTTTTTTAGGGTTTTTTTCTAGGGGTTTTAGGATACCTTTTATTTGGGGTTTTTTTTTGAGTTTTTAAGGTTTTTAACATCATTTAGATGTTTTAAAAAAATTAGTTGTTTAAAAGGTTTTTTTAGTTTTTGTGATTTTTTAGGGTTTCTACGGGGTTTTCAGGGGGTTTTATGGTTTTTAATGGATTTATGGTTTTTATTGGGTTTTCATTGTTTTTGTAGTTTTTTCTATGTATCATAGATGCAGGGGATTTTATGATTTTTTTTGTTTTTAGGGGTTTTAGTGATTTTGTGGGTTTTTTGGGTTTTCAGGGTTTTTTCAGGGTTTTATTGTTTTAAGGTTATTTTTATTTCTATTGGTTTATAGGATTTTATGAGTTTTTTTTATGGTTTTATGGTTTTCACTGTTTTTTTGGGTTTTGGGATTTTGAGGGTTTTTCCTGTTTTTTAGGGTTTTAGGGGTTTTATGGTTTTTTTATGGGTTTCTTTCTATGTTTTTTTCGGTTTTATGTTTTCTAGATATTTTTTACATTTTTAGGGTATTTTAAGGGTTTTTAGAGTTTTTAGTGGGTTTTAGGTATTCAGGGGTTTTTAGGGTTTGTAATGTTTTCAGGGGTTTTAGGGGTTTTAGGGTTTTTTAAGGGTTTTCCAGGGTTTTCAGGGTTTTTAGGTTCTTTTAGTGTTTTTTGGGTCTTTTTTGGATTTTTAGGGTTCTAGTTTATTTTTATGGTTTTTAACATCTATTAGATTTTTTCATGTTTTAAGGTTTTTAATAGTTTTTATTGTGTCTTACAGAGTTTTATGGGTTTTAAGGTTTTTTAATTTTTGAGGGTTTTTAGGTATTTTTTGGATTTTTATTATTTATTAGTCTTTTTTTTTGTTATTATGGATTTTCATTGTTTTCAATTATTTTTAGGTTTCTATGGTTTTTAGGATTTTATGGTCTTTTGTGGTTTTATTGTATTTTTGTTTTTAGGGTTTTAAGGTATTTTGTAATTTTTTAACATATTTAGAGGTTTTAAGGATTTTTTAGTGTTTTAGGGTATTTAAAAGTTTTTAGGGGTTTTAATGTTTTCAGAGGTTTTTTCATGGTTTTCTATGTTTTTTGGGATTTTTGAGGCTTCTTAGTATTTTATAGATTTTATGGATATTAGGTATTTTGAGGGTTCTGAGGGTTTTTTTGAGTTTTTCCAGATTTTTAGGGTTTTTATAGATTTGTTATTATTTTGGGGTTTGGATGTTTTTTTGAGTTTTTTTGCGGTTTTTATATTTTTTTAGTGTTTTTTATGTTTTTTTGGGCATTAGGGATTTTAGAGTTTTTAATAGTATTTGGGTTTTTTTGGGTTTTAGTGATTTTAAGGTTCTTTTTGGTTTTTGTTTTTTTTTTCACTTGTTTTCATGGTTTTAAGAGTTTTTAGGTATTCAAGGATTTTTAGAGATTTCTATAATTTATATGGATTTTATGGTTTTAAGGTTTTTTAGGATGCTAGGGTTTTTATGTTTTAGGTTTTTAGGATGCTGGGGTTTTTAATTTTTTTTAGTTTTCTAAATATTTTTCATGGGTTTAATGGTTTTAGAGGTTTTAGTTGTTTTTTGGGGATTTTAATGTTTTGAGGGTTAGATGGTTTTTATGGGTTTTGGGTTTTCTAAATTTTCAACAAATTTTATGGATTTTTTAGGATTCTTATGATTTTTATTATTTTTAGAGTTTTTAGGGGTTTTGATTATTTTTTGGGTTTTTAGGGATTTTTAGTATTTTTAGGGATTTCAGCGTGTTTTTTTTTGTATTTTAAGGTTTTTAAGGTTTTTATTGTTTTTTATATTTTGGTGGGTTTTAGGGTTTTTAGTTGGTTGTAATGTGTTTACAGATATTAAGGGTTTTTTGGTATTTTGGGGTTTTATGTATTTCTAATTTTTTTCATGGTTTTAAATGTTTTTAGATTTTCATTTATTTTTAGGGTCTTTTTAGGTATTTGATGTTTTTTAGGGTTTTAAAGAATTTTTATGTTTTTAGTGTTTTTCATTCTATTAAATATTTTATGTTTTTAGGGATTTTTATGGTTCTTTTTTGGATATTTAGGTATTATTATATTTTTAATTTATTTTATAGTTTTTTAATGTGTTTAGGGGTTTTATGGATTTTTGGGTTTATAAAGGTTTTTTCAGAGTTTATTATTTTGAAGGGGATTTCATGGTTTTAATATATTTTACATTTTTAGGTATTTTAAGGTAATTTTTAGGAATTTTATGTTTTTACCGTTTTTAAGGTTTTATGGGTGTTGAGGTTCTTTAGGGTATTTATGTATTATTAGGGTTTTTAGTGTTTTTTTAGTTTTTTATGGGTTTTAATATTCTTTACAGTTATTTAATTTTTTTATATATTTTAAGGGTTTTTGGTGTTTTTAGTGGGTTTTAGTGTTTTTAAGGGGTTTTCATGGTTTTTAAGATTTTAGGTGTTTTTATGTGATTAAGGGGATTTTTGGGTTTTTAAGAATTTTTTTACATTTAGGTATTTTTTAGAATTTTTATGGTTTTTTTGTGGTTTTATGGGTTTTAGGGATTTTTGATGGTGTGTAGGGGTATTCACGATTTTTAGGGTTTTTCATATTATTTAGGATATATTTAGGTTTTTTGGGTTTTTTGGGTTTTTTGAGTTTTTAGGGTTTGTATAGTCTATATACTTTTTTCATCTTTTAATGAATTTAGTGGTTTTGAGGGTTTTTATAGTTTTTAGTGGGTTTTAGGTTTTTTATCTGATTTGAGAGGTTTCAAATGTTTGTCTTTATTTTTATAGTTTTCAAGGGGTTTAAGTGTTTTTATGGTTTTTTATATATTAGTTAATTTTAGGTATTTTAGGATTTTTACGGTTTTTAGGGTTATTTAGAGTTTTTTTGGGATTTTTTTTGGCATTTAGGGTTGTCTCGGTTTTTAGGGGATTGGGATTTTTAATGGTTTTTATCTTATTTTGGGGCTTGTAGGATTTTTTTTGGTTTTAGAGGGGTTTTGAGGTTTCTTAGAGTTTTTAACATTTTTAGGTGTTTTATGGGTTTTTAAAGTTCATATTGGGTTTTACGGTTTTTATGGGTCTTTAGGTTTTTAATGGTCTTTATGGGCAAGGAAGATGTGAGGGTCGGGCTATCCCCCCCCCCCCCCTCCAAATTTATTAGAATGAAAAAATCAACACAACAGACAAGGGAGGGAAGGGGTCGAATGACCCACACCCAAAAAACCCCATACAACCCAAGACACAAAGGACCCAAAAAAGAAATATCAAAAATGAAAAATAAAAAAATACACAAATCCAAGAAACCACCACCATCATCCAGCATTAACCATCATCCAACAGCTCACAGCTAACCAACGACCAGCATTCAAACTCAAACAGCAATCAACATCCAGCAACAACACGATCATAAACCACAGCTTCATCAACTCCCATCTCAGCAGCAATTAACATCCAACATCACAATTTCCATCATCCAGCGCATTCCAGCATCCAAAAGCACCACATCCAATCATCACAGCAATACAACAGCATCAACACATCCAAACCAACCATCCCCAACAACCAACAACACCAAAACTGACATCGCAACCAATCACAACCAGCAGCATGAAACCACATCACGAGCACCGCAACCAAACGCGACTATCATCACCTCCTAGCAAACAATGACCAGAAACTCCAAACACACCATTTCCAGTAACTACCATGTTAACAGGGACAGCAACGCCCACATCCAGCATACCACAGCAGACAGTACCCGAACCAAACCACAGTATCCAGCGCCCCAACATCAAGAACGAACACCAGTAGTAGTTATCATCTCATCCATCCACAGCCACAAAGTAGTAGAACAAAGCACATACCTGCATTTTAGACACAAGTGGAGATCCAGAGGCACCGAACCACACCAACGTGACCAGGTCCGCACCAGGAGAAGCCATAACATCCAGCCCACCCAGCCATGAGAACCAGATTCAGATCCACCTTTCTGCCACTGCAACCATGCCTCTCCACGCACAGGCACAATGTGGCAACAAGCCAGAGGGGACAAACCACCAAAGGGGAAAGATCTACAAATCTTTCTGCTGTTGGATCCCTCCTAGCCGCTGAATCATCTAAGGAAGCACCAGATCGGCAAGCTCGGCTCTGGTCCACGGTCATAGCCCAGCAAGGAAAACAACCACCATTAATATGACTGCGAAACCACTTACCACAAACCAAGTGGC
Source organism: Viscum album (assembly GCA_963277665.1). Lineage (NCBI taxonomy): Eukaryota > Viridiplantae > Streptophyta > Magnoliopsida > Santalales > Viscaceae > Viscum > Viscum album. The sequence continues at coordinate 1,008,881,521 of OY728141.1, read as the reverse complement.
CCAAGAAAACCGCGTAGCCTCCAAAAAAGCCAAATCCAGAGCACGCAGAAGCTAATCCCCGCCTGGATATGAGGCCAAACGCGCAAGCAGAGACATCTCCTGGGGAAGCCGAGACCACCGAAAGCTGGAAACCACCGCCACCTTGAGATCAAGAAGTTCCTCCAGAGCACGCCTTCACCATGAAACTGGAAAAGGCAAGTATCCATAGTTGAATCTCCATGGAGAATCCTGAGGAAACCCTAGGAGAAGGAACGAACGAGAGGGTGAGCCGGGGATTGCACCGCCATCAATGGTATTTGTGGGTTTTAAGGTTTTTTTTGGGGGTTTAGGGTTTTTTAAAAATTTCAATGATTTTTAGAGATATTTTTATGATTTTTATGGTTTTTTGGTTTTTTGGGTTTTTAGTGTGTTTAGGGTTTTTAGGGTCTTTGTGGGTTTTTTAGGTTTTTTAGTTTTTATGGTCTTTACTATTTTTAGAATTTTTTAACATATTTAAGTGATTTATGGATTTTTATAGTTTTTAGTGGTTTTAGGGTTTATATATGTTTTAGTTTTTTTAGTTTTTTATGAGGTTTTATAGTTATATGTGTTTTAAAGGGTTTTAGAGTCCTTTACATTTTCTGGGTTTTTAGTGATTTTTGGGATTTTTATGGCTTTAGGTTTTCAATGTATTTTCATGATTTTTAGTGTTTTCAAGGTTTTTGGGGTTTTTAGGGGTTTTTTGGGTTTTATGGTTTTTTGGGTTTTTTGGGATTCTTTAGAGATTTTAAGATATTTAATTTTTTTAAAACTTTTGGATCTTTTTAGGGTTTTAAAGGGTTTTTTATTTTTTTAGCTATCTTTAGAGTTTTATGGGGTTTTATAATTTCTTAAATTTTTAGGTATTTTTATGGTTTTCAAAGGGTTTTAGGGTTTTTATATTTGTCTATGTTTTCAGAGATTTTTTGGGTTTTTTAGGATTTTTATGGTTATTATGTTTTTTATGGTTTCTATGGTTTTATAGGGTTTTTTGGGTTTTTTATAGTTGTTTAAGGTTTTGAGGGTTTTTTGGTGTTTTTATGGATTTATTGGATTTTATGGTTTTTGTTTATTTATCATTTTGAATGTTATTTAAATTATTTTAACATTTTTAGGGGAATTTAGGGTTTTTATATTTTTATTTGTTTTAGGGGTTTTTTGGGGTTTTAGAGGATTTAAATGTTTTTAAAGATCTTTAGAGTTTTCATGGGTTCTTAGAGTTTTTAGGGATTGGTATGTTTTCAGGTATTTATATTTATTTTTTATTATTTTTATGGTTTTTTTTATTTTTTGGGGGTTTTAGGGGTTTTGAGGGTTTTAAAGGGTATTCTAGGCTTTTAGGGGTTTTATGGATTTTTTTGGGTTTTAGGGTCTTTATAGGTTTTTAGGGTATGACTAGGTTTTCAGTGGTTTTAATATTTATTAAATTTTTTATCAATTTTATGGGATTTCAGGGTTTTTAGAGTTTTAGTGTGGTTTTATGGTTTTTATGTGTTTTTAAGGGGTTTTGAGGTTGTTAGGGGGGTTTATGTTTTTTAGGGGTTTTTAAAATTTTAGGTATTTTTATGGATTTTGAATTTTTTTATGGTATATATGATTTTTTGTTGTTTAGAGGATTTTAAGTGGTTTTAATGGTTTTTATGGTTTTAGGGTATTTCATTGTTTTTAGTGACTTTTCGGGGGTTTTAAGGGTTTTTTTTTGTTTTTAAGGATTTTTAGACTTCTTAAATATATTTAAGGGTTTTAAGGGTTTCAATATTTTAGTGGGTTTTTAGTGTTTTTGTGGGGTTTTAAGGGGTTTTTGAGTTTTTATGGTTCTCATATATTTTTGGGGTTTTTAGTGTTTTTTATGTTTTCATTGATTTTTAGAATTTTTTGTATTTTTATGATTTCTATGGGGTTTTTTGGGGTTTTTAGAGAATTTTGGGATTTTGATGGGTGTTTAGTGTGTGTAGGGGTTTTTGAGGGTTTTTATCAATTTTTTGGTCTATTATTTTTTTAGGGTTTTTTGAGTTTGTAGGGTATTTATATTTTTTAGCATTTTTAACGTTTTAGGGTATTTAATGTTTTTAGAGCATTGTGTCGTTTTTGTGTTTTTTGGGGTTTTAGTTTTTTTAAGGTTTTAGGTGTTATTATGGTTTTAGGGTTTTTTAGGGATTTTCATGGACTTTTTCGGATTTTTATGGGTTTTAATTTTTAAAGGTTTTTAGGGATTTTGATTGTTTTATGATATTTCAGGGGATTTTAATATTTTTAGGATTTTTTGGGTTTTCATAGTGTTTATGGGTTTTTAGGGTTTTATAATTCTCTATGGTTTTTAAGGGTTTTTTGAGATTTAGGGTTTTTTATAGTTTATAATGGATTTTATGGCTTTCATGGGTTTTCATGTTTTTTAGGTTTTTTATGTTTTAATGGATTTTTAGATATTTTTAATAATTTTAATAATTTTATGATTTTTAGGTATTTCAGTGTTTTTAGGGTCTTTCAAGGTTTTTGAGGATTTTTTGGGTTTTTCAATATTTTAAAAGAATTTTGGGGTTTCAAGATTATTTAACATTTTTGGGATTTTAATGTTTTTTTGAGTTTTTGACCATTTTTAGAATTTTAAGGGGTTTTAGTGATTTTATAGGGGTTTATGGGTTTTTGGGGTTTTTGGGATTTTTATTGTTTTCAAGGGTTTTTATGGGTTTTTATAGTTTTTAATGTTTTTAGGGATTTTTAGTGTTTCTTAAGATTTTTAGGGTTTAATAGTATTTTAGGTTTTTATAAATTATGATGGTTTTAGGGGGTTTTGGGATTTTTTAGAGTTTTTATGAATTTTTAGAGTATTTAGACTTTTTTAGTGGATATATGTGTCTTTAAAATTGTTAATGGTTTTAGGGTTTTTTAGATTTTTTCAATGTTTTTATCATTTTTTGGTCTTTATTGGTTTTTTACTTTTAATTAGTTTTATGGTTTTTAGGGTATTTAAGTGTTTATAGAGTTTTTAGTTGGTTTTAGGGATTTTAAGTTTTTTAGAGTTCATTTTTTGGGGATTTTATGGTTTTTTGTTCGATTATGTTTTTATGGATTATTTAGTATTTTTATTATTTTTAGGTTTTTAGGTTTTTTAGGGGTTTAGAGTTTTATGTATTTTTAGGGTTTGGGTAATTTTTAGGGGTTTATAGTGTTTTTATTGGTTTTTAGGGTTTTTAGGATCTTTTGGCCTTTCTGGGTTACTTTGAGCCTTTAGGGTTTTTAACGTCTTTTAGAGTTATTTACATTTTTTATTGGTTTTATGGTTGTTTCTAGTTTTTAGTTTTCTTTATGATTCATAGGGGGTTTTGGGGTTTTTATGTTTTATAGGGGTTTTATGATTTTTAAGATTTTCTCAAGGAATTTTGGATTTTTATGTTTTCATGGATTTTAGGAATTTTTGGGGTGTTTATTATTTTTAAGGGTTTTAGTGATTTTGAAAGTCTTTATGGGTTTTCATGTTTTTTAAGAGTTTTAGAGTTTTGGGGGGTTTTTTGTTTTTTTAGTATTTTGATTTTTTTTCATGTTTTTAAGGTCTATTAGAGTATTTAAATGAATTTTGGTGTTTTTTATAATTTTAATACGTTTTTTGGGTTTTTATGGGGTTTAAAGGTTATTTACATTTTTAGGGGTTTTATGGATTTTAGGGGTTTTTCAATATTTTTATGGGGTTCTATATTTTCAGATACAATTAGGGATTTTTTTTTGTATTTTATAGTTTTTAGGGTTTTCTGTGCTTTTAGGGATTTTTAGGGTTTTTAGGGTTTTTCAAGTTTTTTAGGGTTTTTATTATTTTTCACTACATTATGGTTTTTTGGGGGATTTAGAGAATTTTCATTATTTTTAGGGTTATTAATATTTTTTTAGATATTTTTATGGTTTTTAGGGTTGTAAAAGGTTTTTATATCATTTATTGTGTTTTTGGGTTTTTATGGGTTTTATGGGTTTTAAAGGTTTTTATGGTTTTTAAAGGTTTTTAGAGGTTTTATGGTTTTTAGGGTTTTTTTACATTTTAGGAATTTATATGGATTTTTATGATTTTTACAGTTTTAGGGTTTTTTGGGATATTAAGGATTTTGACTGTGTTTAATGGTTTTCATCAGTTTTTAGGGTTTTTAGGGTCTTTTAGGTTTTTTTGTGTTTTTATAGGTTTTTAACATATTTTAAAGTTATTTAACATTTTTTGGGTTTTAAGGGTTTTATATTTTGTAGTTGTTTTTAAGGTTTTATGGGGTTTGGGGGTGTTTAATTTTTGTAGTTATTTTAATGGTTTTCTTTATGTTTGAAGGATTTTTATGATTTTTATGATTTAAGGTATTTTTTGGGATTTTTTAGGGATTTAAATAATGTTTAGGGGTTTTAGGGGTGTTAGGGATATTTAGTGTTTTGGGTGTTTTCAATGATTCTTATGAATGTTTTGGGGTTTTTTGGATTTTTATTATCATTTTTTGGGTTTTAGTGTTGTTTGTGTTTTTTCGTGTTTTTATATATTTGGTAGTTTTTTTAACATTTTTAAGGATTCTGAGGGGTTTTAGATTTTTTGTACATTTTAGTGTTCTAGAATATATTTAGAGTTTTACGTTTTATATATTTTCAAGGAATTTTCAGGGATTTTTTGTGTATTTCTTAGTGTTTTTATGGATTTATATGGATTTTTTTAGGATTTTATGATTTTGATATTTTTAAACATTAATAGTGGTATTAAGGGTTTTTAGAGTTTTTAGTGATTTTTAGGTTTTTTTGGGCTACAGGATTTTTTAGAATTCTAAGGGTTTTATGTTTTTCATTTTTTTTAGGTTTATATTATTTTAATTTTTTTGGGGATTTTAGGTATGTTTTAGGATTTTTTATTATTTTATAGTATTTTGAGGGTTTTTATAGGTATTCAGGGGTGTTTGGGGGTTTTATAATTTTCAAGGTTCTTTTTGGGTATTTAGGGTTTTTTTATTTTTTAATGGTGGTAATGTTTTTATAGTTTTTAATGTTTTTAGGTGGTTTAGTGGTATTTAATGTTTTTATTGGGTTTATTTGGTTTTTATTGGTTTTTAGAGGGTTTTCATGGTTTTAGTGGTTTTTATTGTTTTAGGGTTTTTTAGAGATTTTTAGGACTGTTGTTTTTTTGTGGTTTTTATGAATTTTGAGGGGTTTTAGTTGTCTTCAGGGTTTTTTTAGAATTTTAAGGGGTTTTCATGGTTTTTAAGGTCTTTTTCATATTTTAGATTTTTTAGTTATTAGGGTTTTAATGGTTTTTTAGAGATATTTACATTTTTAGGTGTTTAAAGGGTTTTTAGAGTTTTTATATGGGTTTATGGGTATTTATGGTTTTTAGGGGTTTTATGGTATTGAGGGGTTTTTAAAGGGTTATAGTTGTTTTATGTTTTCATAAATTATTTAGGGCCATTTTAGGTTTTTATAATTTTTATAGTTTATATTTTTTTGGTGGAATTTTAGGGTTTTAAAAGGTTTTCAGGGTTATCAGGATCTGCTAGGATTTTAGGGAATTTTTAGGATTTTTATGGTATTCAAGGATTTGAGGGTTTTTTATCTTTTTTCTGTTTTAAGTGTTTTTAGATATTTTTGTGGTTTTATGGGTTTTTATGGGTTTTTAGAATTGAAGAGTTTTTATGCTTTTTAGGTGGGTTTAAGGGTTTTATGGGTTTTTACATTTTCATGTATTTTTATGTTTTCCGGGATTTTTAGCGAGTTTTTTTGATGTTTTTTGTTTGAGAGTTTGTATGGATTTTATTTATTTTAATGGTTTTTAGGAGTTTTTGTGTTTTTTTGGTATTTATGGTTGAGTTTTTTTTATTTTACGGTTATTTTTTTTTTTTTTCATGTTTTAATGGGTTTTAAGAGTTTTTGGATTTCTTAATGGTTTTTAGGGTTTTATGGGTTCTTAGAGGTTTTGTGGTTTTAAGAGGTTTTACGGTTTTAGGTGGTTTTTGTGGTTTTTAGGGGGCTCTCAAGGTTTTAATGTTTTTTATGTTTTTAGGGATTTTTAGAATTTTTTAGAATTTTTTTTTGATTTCTGGGTTTTAGGGATTTTGAGAGTTTTTATGTGATTTTAGGGTTATTTTTGTTTTTTTGCATTTTCATAATTTTTAGGGACTTTTTGTATTTGTATGATTTTTTTGAGTTTTCTTGGTTTTTAATGTTTTTTAGAGTTTTAAAATATTTTACTGATTTTATGCATTTCAAGGTTTGTAGAGTTTTTAGTGATTTTATTGATTTGTTGGGTTTCTAAGTGATTTTTATGGGTTTTATGGGTTTATTTGTTTTTTAAGGGTTTAAGGGTTTATTACATTATCAAGGATTATTAGGGTGTTTTTAGTATATTTATGGAATTTAGGATTCTTTTTGGATTTTAGGTATTTTTAGGTTTTTTCACAGTTTTTAGAATTTTTAGGATTCTTTTATGTTTTTATAGTTATTTTATGTTTTTTGTGTTTTAAAGGTTTTTAAATTTTTTTTACATTTTACAAGGTTTATGGGTTTTAAGAGTTTTTAATGGATTTTTAGGGGTTTTATGGGTTTTGGGGTTTTAATGGTTTTTTAGGGTTTTATGGTTTTCAAGGGTTTCTATGGGTTTTTAGGGTTTTTTCTGTTTTGAGGTATTTTATGTCTTTTTAGGATTTTAATGTTTTTATGGTTTTTTTTTTGGGTTTTAGGGGTTTTGTGGGTTTTGGGGGGGATTTTAGGTTTTTTTTTGATTTAGAGGTTTGATGTTATTTTTGGGTTTCTAATTTTTTTTAGTTTTAGGGGTTTATCGGTTTTATAGAGTTTTATTACAAAATTTAGATGTTTTAACGATTTTCAGAGATTTTAGTGTGTTTTATGGTTTATGGGTTTATTGGGGTTTTAATGGTTTTTAAGAATTTGTATGGTTCTCATGGGTTTTCAGTTTTTTTATGGTTTTTTATGTTTTTAGAGATTTTTATGTCTTTTAATGTATTTTTATGGGTTTTTAGGTTTTTAGGGTTTTAAGAGATTTTGATGGTTTTTAGTGTTTTTCATATTTTTAGGGTTTTGTTGGGTATTTAATGTTTTTTTTTGGGTTTTTACGATTTTTAGAGGGTTTCAATGTTTTTAGGGGTTATAATAGTTTTTTGTGTCTTTTATTTTTTTATTTATTTTTAGGGTTTCGAGGAGTTGTATAGTCTTTAGGGTGTTTTCATGGGTTTTAGTGTTTTTTATGTTTATATGGATTCTTGATGATTTTTAGGGTTTTATGGTTTTAAGGGTGTTTTATGTTTCTAAATTTTTTTATGCGTGTTAGGGTATTTCATATTTTTTAGGGATTTTAGTGATCTTATTAATTTTCAAGGTGTTTTTTGATTTATAAGTTTTTTTAAAAAATTAGGGTTTTATGGTTTTTTACCGTATTTAAATAATTTTAATGTTTTTGGGGTTTTAAGGGTTTTTATTGTTTTGGTTATTTTTAGAGTATTTTAGGTTTTTAGGGGAGTTATGATTTCATGTATTTTTTATGGTTTGTAGGGGTTTTTTACATTTTAATGGATTTATATGGATTTTTTAGGATTTTATTGTTTTTAGGTTTTTACGGTTTATAGATATTTATAAGAGTGTTAGGTGGTTTTAGGTGTTTTATAGTGTTTAGTATTTTTAAAGGTTTTATGGTCTTTTGGTGTTTATGGTTTTATGGTTTTTAATTTTTTTTAACATTGTTTTGGTTTTTATCCTTTTTAGTCGTTTTTATGGGTTTTAGGGTTTTAGGGATTTTTTATTGTTTTAAGGGGGTTTAATGGTTTTTGAGGGTTTTATGGTTTTTATTGTTTTTAGGAATTTTTAGGGTTTCTTTAATATTTTTACATTTTTAGGGTTTTTATTGTTTTTAGGTATTTTGGGAGATTTTAGCAGTTTTCTTGATTTTAAAGAGTTTTTAGTATTTTTCAGGGTTCTTATGGTCTTTTGGGGTTTATGGTTTCTTTGACATTTTAGGCATCTTAAGGTATTTTAGAGGTTTTTAATGTTTGTCATTGTTTTTGGGTTTTTATGTGTTTTTATATTCTTTATTTGTTTGTAGGGTTTTTATAGGGTTTTAATGATTTTTTTGTTTTTAGTTGGTTTTATAGTTTTAAGGGTATTAAGTTATTTTAAGATTTTTTATGTTTTCATATATTTTTAAGGATTTTTAGTATTTTTATGGGTTTTTAGGTATTAAGTGTTTTGAGGGTGTTTTGGATTTTCATTTTTTTATGTTTTTTAGAGTTTTTAGGGATTTCAGGTTTCTTTTTGGTTTTTAGTTTATTTAGTTTTTATGGTTTATAAGGGTTTCATAGTTTTTAACATATTTAGAGGTTTGGGGGGGTTATATAATTTTTTTTCTCGTTTTATGGGGTTTTAAGGACTTTATGGTATTTAGGGGTTTATGGTTTTTAGTTGGTTTTTAGGTTTATTTATGTATCTTGGTATTTTTAGGTATATTTTGGATTTTTATTATTTTTAGTGTTTTTAGGGATTTTAAGGATTTTGAGGGTTTAAAGGTTTTTCAGTTTTTAGGGTCTTTTTGGTCTTTAGGGTTATTTTGTTATTTTAGGGGTTTTAAAAGTTTTTAATTTTTTTAGTATATTTAATGGTTATTGGTGTTTTAATGTCTTTTAGTGATTTCAGTGGTTTTTATGGATTTATGGTTTTTTAATGTTTTAGGGGTATTTATGGTTTTCAGGGGTTTACAGGGAGTTTAAATTCTTTATGTTTTTAGAAATTTTTAGGCATTTTTTTGTATTTTTATAGTTTTTAGGGTTTTAGAATTTAAGTATTTTGTGGGGTTTTTTTGGGTTTTAGAGTTTTTCATCATTTTTAGGGACTTTTCAGGTTTTTAGGGGTTTTTTTGACTTTTTAGCGGTTTAAATTTTTTTTGGGATTCTTTAACAATTTTATGGGTTTAAAGGGATTTTATAGTGTTTTTTTATTTTTTGGGGGTTTCTGGATTTTAAATGTTTTGAGCAGTTTTTTTGGTTTTCAAAGGTTTTTCAAGGTTTTTAATGGTTTTCTTAATTTTTATGGATTTTTTGTTTTAGGGTTTTTTTATGTTTTTTAGAGTTTTTATGGATTTCTGTGGTTTTCAGTTTTTTTTGGGTTTATTTATGTTTTTAGGAGATTTAAGTGTTTTAAAATTTTAAAGGATTTCTTAGGGTTTTTAGGATTTTAGGCATTTGTTTTACATTTTCAGGTACTTTTAGGGATTTTTAGGGATGTTATTATTTATAGGGGTTTTTGGGATATTTTTGGATTTTTAGGCTTTTATGATTTTTTAATTTTTTGGGGTAATAATTATTTTTTGAGTTTTTAAGGTTTTAAAGAAATTCTATAATTTTTAACATATTTATGTGTTTAAAGGGTCTTTAAATTTTTTTCTGGGTTTTACAGGTTGTAAGGTTATTTAAGGGCTATAATATTTTTATGTTGTTTCTATGGGTTTTAAATGTTTTTTGAGGTTTTTATGAGTTTTATGGTTTTTATGGGTTGTAGAGTTTTTATATTTTTATGTGTTTTTATGGTTTTAGGTGTTTTTAGCGTTTTTAGGTTTTATTAGAGTCTTTCAGTGTTTTAAAGGTTTTTCTTTTTTAGTAGTTTTTAGGGATTTTATGATTTTTATGGGTTTTAGGGTTTTTATGTATTTTGAGGGTATTTAGGGGTTTCATGGGGCTTTTATGGTTCTTTGGTGTTTTAGGTTTTGTTTAGTTTTATAGAGGTTTTAATTTTTTATATTTTTTAATATTTTTAGGGGGTTTAATGTGTTTTTTAGAGTTTTTAGTGATTTTTAGGTTTTTTATGGGTTTTTATGTTTTTATAATATTTTTTAAACAGTTTTTTAGTTTTATCATATATTTTTAGGGGATTTCTGGTTTTTTAGGGTTTCTTAATTTTTTTAATTTCCTTTTATTTTTAATTGGTTTTGAGTTTCTAGGTATTTTTATGGTTCTTAGGGTTTTTTGGTGTTTTAAATTTTTTGTGTTTCTAAGCCTTTTTAGGATTTTTTTATTTGAACTCATTTTATTTTTTTATATTTTTTTAAGGGTTTTGGTGTTTTTAGTTTTTTACATTTTTGGGATTTTTAGTGACTTTTTATTAATTTTGTGGTATTTTATGTTTTCATGGATTTTCAGGGTTTTTATGGGTTTTGAGGTTTTTTGGGGGTTTAGGTTTTTTTTCGTTTTCTTTAGGTTTTAATGGTTTTTAGTTTTTTTATTTTTTAGGGGATTAATGGATTTCTATATTTTTATTTCATTTTTAGAATTTTTGTTATTTTTTAATGGTTTTAGTGGGTTTTATGGTTCGTAGGGGGATTAGGGTTTCTTTGGGATTCTATAGTTTTTAAGGATTTAGGGGTTTTATGTGTATTTAAGTTTTTACTATTTTTATAGGATTTTTGTAGGGTTTAAGGATTTTCTAAATTATAATTGATTTTGTTGGATTTTTTAGGATTTTATGGTATTTAATATTTTTTATGGTTTTTTATGATTATATGGGCTTTAGGGTTTTTTGGTTTATCTAGGGATTATTAGGTTTTAAAGGTTTTTAGGGGTTTAAATTATTTTAATGTTTTTATGGTTTTCATAGGGTTTTTCTAGTTTTTAGGGTTTTTATGTCTTTAAGTATTTTAAGGTGTTTTTAGTATCTTTATAGTTTTTAGGATTTGTGTGATTTGAGTGGTTTTAAGGGGGTTTAGTGTTTTTTTTGGTTTTCAGTGTTTTTATAGAATTTTTATGGGTTTTAATATTTTATAGATTTTCATATTTTTTTAACATTTATAGTAATATAATGGTTTATATAGTTTTAGTGGGTTTTTTTTGTTTGTAGGGGTTTTTTAGTTTTTAGTGGTTTTTAGTGTTTTTAGTGTTTTTTAGGGTTTTTTAAAATTTTTCAATCTTTATGAATTTTAGGTGTTTTTAGGTTTTTATAGTTTCTTAGACTTTTTAGGGGTGTATGTGTTTTTATGGATTTCAAGGTCTATTTTTTGGATTTTTATAGTTTTTGGTTTTAAAGGGATATTCGGGAATTTTATGGGTTTTTTTGAGTTTTTAGATTTTTAAATGGTTGTTAGATTTTTTAGGGGGTTTTTGGGTTTTCTTATGTTTTAAGGGGTTTTATGGTATTTTTGGGTTTTTAGGTTATTTAGAGTTTTTTTTAATTTTTAAGGATTTATGTTGTTTGAGTTTGTATGCTTTTCTTAGGGGTTTTCAGGTTTTTTGGGGTTTTTACATTTTTAGGTATTTTTGTGGATATTTATGATTTTTATTGTTTTTATGGGTTTTTAGGGATTTTTACTATTTTAAGACATTTTATTATTTTCTTGTGGTTTGGGGGTTTTTGAGTTTTTTAGGGTTTTTAGGATTTTGGAGTTTTAAACATTTTTAGTGGTTTATAGGATTTTTTGAGTTTTTAGTGGGGTTTATTGGTTTTTTTGGGTTTAGGGGTTTTGAGGGTCTATGGGGTTTTTTATTTTTAGGGTTTACGGTTTTTAGGGGTTTTATGGTTTCTAGCGGTTCTTATAGTATTTATAATTCTTTTGGATTTTTAGGGGTTTTATGTGTTTTTATGTTTTTATGGTTTTCTTAGGATTTTTTTAGGTTTTTATGGTTCTTTTAAATTTTATTGATTTTTAGGGATTTTTTAGGATTTTTATAATTTTTTATACTTTTTAGAGATTTTGCGGTTTTAAGGATATTTATGGATTTTAGGGTTTTTATGGGGTTTTTGGGTTTTTTGTGTTTTTCGAGGTATTTTTTAGGTTTTAGGGCTTTTAAATCTTTTTATGTTTTTAATTTCTCTAAAGGTTTAAAGGGATTTTAGAGTTTTTAGTAGTTTTTAGGGTTTTTATTGGTTTTTTATTCTTTTAAGGGTTTTATGGTTTTTAAGGGTTTTGAGGGTTTTCTATCATTTAGAGTCTTTAGAGTTTTTGGTTTTTGGATGTTTTATGTGGTTCTCAGTTTTTACAGGTTTCATAGGGTTTTTCAAGGTTTTATGGGTTTTTTACATTTTTATAGTTATTAATGGGTTTTTTAGGATTTTTATGCTATTTAGTGTTTTTAGGGATTTTTAGGGTTCTATAGGGGGTCAGGGTTTTTAGGGTTTTTAGTGCTTTATTAGTTTTTTAGGGTTTTTATGTGTTTTTAATATTTTACATTTTCATAGGGGGTTTTCAGAGTTTTTATGGATTATTACATTGTCATGGGTTTTTAGGTATTTTTAGTATTTTTATGGTTTTTAAGGGTTTATAATGAATTTTAAGGGTTTATGGGTTTTTAGGAGGATTTAGCCTTTTGGGTTATTAGGGTTTGTTTTGCAGTTTTAGGGCATTTTTGAGTTTTTACAATTTTTTGGATTTTTTAGAGTTTTTAATATTTTTTCAGTTTAATTGTTTTAATGATTTCTTGGGTGATTTTTATGATTTTTAGGGGCCTTAAATGGTTTTTTGTTTTTCTGGGTATTAGGGTTGTCTAGGGGATTTAGGGTTTTTTTGTTCTTATGGGTTTTAAGAGTTTTATCCTTTTTTGGATTTCTTCAGGGTTTTCAAGGTATTTATGTTTTTTTGATTCTTGGTATTTTAGATATTTTTTTGAGATATTTATGGTTTTTAGTTTTTTAGGGATTTTGAGGGTTCTTATGTTTATAGGGGTTTGGGGTTTTTATAGTTTTTTGGATTTTTTATGGGTTTTTGGATTTTTTTTGTTTTTTTGAGTTTTTTTTGTGTTTTTATGTATTTTGTAGTTTTCTATCATTTTATTAGTTTAAATGGTTTGGGGTTTTTTTCATATTTAGTTTTTTAATCGTTTTTATTGGTTTTATGGTTTTTAAGGTTTTAATGTGTTTTAGGGATTTTAAGTGTTTTTATGTTTTTAGGTTTTCTTAGGAGGATTCTTTTTTTTCATAGTTTATGCAGGGTTTATGGTTTTTTTGGGGTTTTATGGTTTTATTAGGGTTTTTAGGATTTTCTTTATATTTTTAGTTTTTTAAATGTAGTTTAGATTTTTTTACATTTTTATGTTTTGAAAGGATTTTAAGTTTATTAGTAGTTTTTAGGGGGGTTTTAGGTTTTTGGGTTTTAATGGATTTTAGGGGTTTATGGGATTCAGGGTTTTAGGGTTTTCCAGTGTGTTTATCATTTTATAATTTTAATATTTTTTTATCATATTTATGTGTTTTTTGGTTTTTATGGTTTTACCAAGGTTTTTTAAATTTTTATGGATTTTTATAGGGGTTTTTGATTTTGATGTTTTTAGGGTTTTTAGAGATTTTGGGTGTTTTTATGGTTTTTATAATATTTATGATTATTAATATTTTTTAGGTGTTTGGTTTTTTTATTTTATTAGGATTTTTAGAGTTTTTTAGAGTTTTTATATTATTTAACATTTCAAGGATTATAATGATTTTTATACTTTTAAGTGATTTTATTAGGTTTTATGGGTTTAATGGTTTTTAGGAGATTTATTATTTTATGGTTTTGAGAGTTTTTAGGGTTTTAAGGTTTTTAGAAACATTAGGTTTTTAGAGTTTTTTTGTGTTTTTATGTTTTTTATGGTTTTCTTAGGGGTTTTCTGGGTTTTTAGGGATTTTTATGTTTTTAGGTATTATTAAGGAATTTTTATATTTTTATTTCTTAAGTGGTTTTTCGGTATTTCTAGTTTTTGGTTTTCTTACGATTTTGTATGTTTTTTAGGGTTTTAATATTTTTTAGAGTTTTTAAAATTTTTTTGGGTTTAAAGGAATTTTTAGTGTTTTAGTGGATTTTTAGGGTTTCCTTGGTTTTTTTGGAATTTTAAATTTTTTTATATTTTCAGGTGTTTTAACTATATATTTATGGTTTTTTATTTTTACTTTTTTGTAATTTTATGTTCTTTTTAGGTTTTTAATTTTTTTAGTGTTTTTTGGGTTTTGAGGGTTTTATGATTTTTTTTTTCCAGGTTTTTGAGGGTTTTATTGTTTTTTGTGTTTCTAGTTTATTTAAAATTTTAATGTTTTTTATGGTTTTTATAGTTTTTTAATGTTTTTATGGGTTTAAATGGTTTTATAGTTTTTAATGGGTTTTAGGGATATTATTGATTTTTAGGGTTTTTATGGGGTTTAGGCGTTTTTTGTGTTTTTATGGTTTGTAGGGATTTCAGGGTTTGTAGAATTATTATGTATTTTAGGGGTTTTAAGGTTTTTTATAATTTTAATGCTTTCGTAGTGTTATTATTATTATTTTTTAGTTTTTTTTCCTTCTGGGATATTTAAATGTTTTAGGATTTTATGGGGGTTTTCTGTTTTTTTTTTTGGATTTTTAGGGTTTTTTAGGATATTTAAGGGTTTTGAGGTTTTTGGGGGTTGTAGGGTATTTTTAGTTTTTAGGGTTTTAAGGTTTTCATAGTTTTTAGTTTTTTCAGCGTTTTAAAGGGGTTTTAGAGTTTTTAGTTTTTTTAGTGTTTTATGACTTGTATGGTTTTTATGTGTTTTTAGTTTTTCTTAGTGGTTTTCATGGATTTTTTATTTTATTACATTTATGGGATCTTTAGGGATTTTTTATTATTTTAATTGCGGTTTAAGGACTTTTTTGTTTTTTAGGGTTTTTACAAGTTTTTGGGTTTTCGGGTTTTTATCCTTTTTCTATTTTTTATTGGTTTTAATTATTTGTAGGTTTTTATTGATTTCTTCAGTGTTTTCAGTGTATTAGTTATTTTATGTTTTTATGTATTTTTATGCAATTTTTTTAATTTTATGGGTTGTTAGGGTTTAAATGCATTTTGATGGGTATTAGAGGATTTTGGGGTGTTTACGGGTTTTATGTTTTTTAAGGTCTGTTTGGTGTTTTAGTGGGGGTTATGTTTTTTTTTGGTGTTTTAAGGGATTTTAGGGTCTTTTAATATATTTAGAGGTTTAAAGAGGTTTTAGAGTTTTAAGCGGATGTTTTGGGTTTTATGGATTTTTACGGTTTTAGAGGTTTGTATGGTTGTTAGAGTTTTTAGGGGTTTTTACTATTTATTAGAATTTTGAGTGTATTTAGGTTTTTAGGGGTTTGAAGTTATTTCTATTTTTATTATTTTCATTAGTTTTCCAAGGTTTTTAGGGGGTTTTATGTTTTTAGGGTTTTGGGTATTCTTAAGATTATTATGGGTTCTTAGGGTTATTAGGGATTTTTAGGGTTTTTAACGTTTTCTATATTATAAGGGTTTTTTGATCTTTTTAATTTTTAATATTTTCTTAGGATTCTCAAGGATTTTAAGTATTTTTAAAATATTATATATTTTTAGGGAATTTTTATTATTTTTATGGTTTTAAGGGTTTAGGGATTTTCAAGGGTTTTAGGGTTTTTAAGGTTATGTTGAGTTTTAGGGGTCATTTGTGTTGTTTAGTGATTTTATGGTTTTTTATGTTTTTATAATATTTTTATGTGTTTAAAGGGTATTTACTATATTTAGTGGATTTTTAAGGGTTTTTTTGTTTTTTTGTAATTTTTAGGGTTTTTAGGTTTTTAGGGTTTTTATGATTTTATGTTTTTCTTATGGATTTTATGGATTTTAACATTTTTAGGGATTTTTAGGGAATTCTATGATTCTTAGGGTTTTTAGAGATTTAGGTATTCTGAGGGTTTTTATAATATTTTATGATTTTAATCAGTTTCTAGGTTTTAATGGTTTTAATTTTTTTTTAGGATTTTATGGTCTACTAAGGAATATTTGTGGGTTTTTCTGTTTTTTTATGATTTTAGGGATTTTTAGGGATTTTTGATATTTTTTGTGGTTTTAGGGATTTTATGAATTTTAGAGGGGTTTTTAAATTATTTTTGGGATTCTGATGTCTTTTAGAGTTATTTTAACTTTTCTAGGGGTCTAAAAGGGTTTTAGTGTTTTTGAGGGTTTTTTGGGTGTGTAAGATCCTGAAAATTTTTCCAAGGGAGGAAAATACCCCCCCGAATGCTTTACCGAAGGAAGAAAATACTCCTAAAAGTATAGAAAGGTGAAAAGACTCAAATTGAGTAGCAATGATCAGAAGAATCATGAAGGAATTCAGGATTTCAAGGTTTTTTAAGTTGCTCACGTACCGTCACCGGGAAAGGTATGTGGAGCAGCTTGACCTCAAACCGCTAGGTACACGGAACAATCCACGAACCACTGTCCCACGAGGTGTTGGCCAGTGAGAAAGGCTGAACATGAACCAACTCGGAAACAGATTCATATGCGTAAGGACCATCCGCGTATCATGTCGTGAACTCATCAATTCATAGATGAAGCGAACCAGCAGGGTTCTGCGAACCATTATCATGAACTAAAGACTCCAAAAAACTCGGTTGACAGAGTCTTCCATGGGATAGTATATTGCTTCAATGGGCCTCCACAAATGGTGCCTCATTCCCAATAGATATGATTGCTCTGATGCTCTATAAAAAGAGCACAGTAGAAGTATGGGGTAGAGAAGACATACATGGAGAGGATACAAACAAGGAGAAGGATGAACGATGGAAACATGAGGGAGACTCAGAAGTTGTACTCTGGCATCCATCTTGTTTCATCGGTGAAATCCAATGTGCGAACCACACCCTCTACAGGTACATCCAGTCGCGAACCTTAAAACATGGGAATTGAATTATAATAAAAGAAACGAAAACCTAACTGGTGAACCGCGATCCAAAGGCCTCTCATAGATGAACTCCCTGCAAACAATGATCCCCCTTACCCCCATTCAATATGGTTCTCCACATAGTGTACCGCTATGCAGGCTGAACCTAGTGTCGTGTACTGCATCAGTACGTGGATGGAACCCAAAGTGGTGTGAGAGGTTGTGTACCGCTATGGAGTGTGGTTGTCTATACCCATTCTTGCGTACCACAACATTACGCAGATGGACCCTCTGCCCGCATACCACTATGGTTTGCAGAGCCTCCCCCATCCCACATAGTAAACCAGAAAATAGAATGGGGTGTTTTCATGTATTGATTCAACTAGTTCCAACCTCCCCCCTCCACAAACGTCTAGTCCTGCATGATCCCTCTGCTAACCATTCCTCTGTCTTCTGGATAAAGCCTCATCCAAATCCACAAGACCTATATGATTAGAAAACTGGGTGAATTAGTGTGCCCCATTGATTCTACATACCGATGGTAAGAAGGGTCATGAAGGCTCTCACACAATGGTGCAGGAATAGGGAATTACTATGAGGCCACATTCCCATGGTAACCCAGATCCCAACCTTGGGACGCCGATGTGAACATCCTCGTTCTTGGGACTAAGGGTGATCACTCACTTTTCAATTCAATGAAGAATAGTGATCAGTTGAATGGGTTATGTTCACTCCCCCCTTTTGATGAGGAAGAAGCTCCTGCACTTCCCAGAACATGCTCTGGGGACCTTCCACTTAGGTAAGTCCCCGATCGTCTGGGGTTGTGCTATGTGACCTTCAATGTCATTCCATATTGAAGGGTTCATTACACCATTCCCTCGCCCACCATCAACCTGACCTCTTCTGTCGTGGACTCTCCTCCCCCACCAATAGGAGAGGAAGCACGCGTGTTGTTGAATATTTCAAATCCTATTTTTTCTCACACCGAGCAGGACTCGCGTGATCTTAGAGGTTTGCGGTGATTAAAACATCTACATAATCTGAACAACATAAAATCTGATTCCTGATCAAACCATGATATATAGGACGCCTTCCAGAAGGCACGATCTCAAAAGGGTTCCTTTCTGAAAGGGTCCACCCAACCATGTACCCTCCAATGGGAAGCTCCCACACATAATCCCCACACAATCCGAACTATGTGGGTTCGGATTCCTCTCCCTAGGATACATAAGAATCCATTGTTATAGTCCATATCACAACATCAAGTCCCCTTCCATCCCCCCTAAATGACAATAAACTCTCGAGCACCTTATTATGTGGCTCATGTCAGCATCTCCTCATAGCATCAAATATATGCATTCCTACGACTATCCTAAAAACCAGGGGTAGCCTGTGGACACACTATTTAGGAATGAACCAAGGATTCATGAACATATGAACATGACTTAAATCTATAATATATTCCCAAAACAGGTAGCAATCCTCCCCCAAAAGGGTGTGGTGAGCCTGACCTCCCATCCTCTTGACCAATGGAGTCCTTAAGTGCCACTGGACAAATCATCAGCCGACGTGAACCTCCCTTTGGAAATAAGGTCCATGAATCATGGATACCATTGAAATTGGGAATTATTGGCTCCATGAATTAACACATTAGAGACCATCAGAGGAAGTTATATCTAATAAGGACCAATTGCGCAAATGCTTGACCCCCACAAAATCACCCACTGGGACCAAAAGTTCCCAAATGATTAGTTCAACCTTCTTTAAAGGATAATGATTCTGAATGGGTTGTAACAAAAGGAATGGTGAATTAGATGAGAACACATCTCTATAGAAAAATGGATAGGTGATGATCATTATCAGGCCATTTCCGCACCACCCGTAAACGCGCCACCTCAGAGGCAGAACAAAAATGGTGAACTTGACATGAATCATTAACAAAGGTGGCAGTTATACCCAAATGATAAAAGACAAAAGGATACTGTATTTTTGAACATTTTTTTCATCCCGTTTTGCGCTAAACGTTCCACATCATAAGCAGAACAAAAATGGTGAACCTGACTTGAATTTTTAACCATGGTGGCAGTCTAACCCCACTCAGGCCCCTTCGACCCGCAACAAAAGAAAAGGGGAGGGGGGCCAAGATGAATAGAAAAATATGAATATGTTTAAAAGGAATGATTCTTTGAAGATTTTTCATTGTCTTTATGTCATATATGTATATTTTAGGTTCCCACAGAGTGACCTATGATCCAAATTACATCCCAAAGTCCCATACAGACATGCACATTAGTGATCCCACAGGCGGTTGGGGCCTCAACGAAGAGAAGGACCCCCTTGCCTACCCAGCGTCTTCAATGATGGGTATCCAACACACTAATCAGGGAATACTAGCAAAATGGTACTCTCCCCACACTGGAGGTCGCGAGAAAATCCCTCTAGTCTGCAAAGGTCCTCCATCCACCTCTTCAGTCGTTGTCGACTCCCCAACACAAGTTGGCCCCGATGGTTTTCTCAAACCATTTCAGGATCCTCTTTGCATAATGTGACGATGAGTACCTCTATTATCTTACGGAGGTAGATGAAGTCTATGCTGACTACATCATAATAATTGCAAAGGGGTCCTACCCATAGGACCCCATCGTAGAATGTCTCCTCCAACACCGAATGACCAGGCCTCCTCCCACAGAGGATGTCCTTATGATAAAGGAACCTATCAAAGTCTAGGTGACCTGGGCCACTCAGGCTTCCCGCCTTGGGTGGAGAATATATAACCAAAAATACTCTATCACTCTAATTCCTGAGGAGCATCTCTATCGTATTAAATTGGTGGTATTCAATGGAAATACATAAAAATACTCCCTCCCCTCCCAATCCCACTGTAGGAATAGGGTGGCACAATACGAGAACAAGCATGTTTCTTCAAATTCTCACTGGTCCCGAAGTGCAGACAGAGTAGAAAACTATAGGCAGAGGCAGATATCTATCGAGCGACAACAAACCCACCATCCAAATACTGCGGCACTCAGCAACACATAGTCACAAACACTAACTGATGCATTTCAAGCCTGCCTTCTAAATTTGGTAGAAACATTTTATACAAAGACACAAACACCTACTGACACATTTCAATCCCACCACCAAAATAGGGCGGCAACCAAATACGAGAAGAGTCAAATTTCTTTGGATGCAGACAAATCTCATGATATGAATACCGTGGCAAGCGGGCAGATGAAAATCCCCAATCATGAATATGAAGACCACTAGTAAAATATGGTGGCATCAAACTCCTACCCTGACATCAGAATGGGCCTTCATACCCATTCAAGCCAAAGATGTATCTTATAACATCCTGAAAATGATGTAATATCAGATGTTGACTCCACACTATATCCTACAAACATTCCAAGATATCATTGTATTAGTGGAAAATGCGAGAAATCAGGCCCATGACCAAGTTTCCTCGAACAGAATGACTCCCTAAAAAATGCGTTAGTCACTCTGGAGTAGATGCATCCCTAAACTAGTCTAAGAGGGTCTATAAAAATATCCCGTGATATATGGACAACAAGATCAGGAACAAATACTCATTCCAACTGGGGGTGCCGGTCCAATGTGGTGACTTCTCCAGGGCAGGCATATATCCCTGCCAAATATTAAGATGTTCATCGGTGTATCCTGATGACATCACATGACCCAACAAGAAATGGACCCATATATGAAGGCCATTACCAATATCATATGGACCCGGTTACCCACAAAAGAGCACCCATGATTGAAAAGTGCCAAAGGCACCTGGAAAATGAAGAGCACATACATGATCCTTCTCTGCTGGAATTTGGGGCTCTTGACCCTCTCAAACATATATCAACAATGTCTCAAGACCCTATAATTCCATTCACAAATTATGGAAGTGGCATTAATAGTTGTGAAGGTCCTCCCCGCAATATCGCTACCAATAGCTCTGAATGTCCTCCACAGAGCACCCACGGGGGCTCACTCCATGGTCCAATAATGATCAATCATAAGAGCCTATATCTTGATGCATCTCGGGGTAACCCTCCAGAAAACCTGAAGATCATACAGTAAGAAGTTCCTAACCTTTTTGTTGTCTGCCCTGATGGTCCTTCCCAGGGTAGATTCTATAGATATGATTCTCCCTGTAGTCAGATTTCAAGTCCTGAAAGTAGTCCTCTCTATGATGATAGTCATTGAAAAATCCCTCCCTGCAAAAAAAGATTATGTGAAAGTCATCCCCTCAATAACACTATGAAATGAGAAGGTCCTCCACTCATTAAAGTACATCCTGATGGCCCTCCCTAGGATATACAATGTAGAAATTATCAATACATCTAGCTATCAAGTTATGGTGGTAGTCCTCACCCTGATGACAGTCATTGTGATGTCCCTCCCTGCAACTACATTTGTTGTGAAGGTCCTCACCTCAGAAACACTGAGCAATGAGAAGGTCCTCCACTCATTTCAGTATATCTTGAAGGACCTTCCCAGGATATAAACCGTGGAAATTATCCCTGCATCTAGCTATCAAGTCATTATGGTAGTCATCGCCATGATGAAATTCATTGAGAAGGTCCTCCCCCCCCCCAATTTCATTTGTTGTGAAGGTCCTCCCCGCTATAACCCTGAGCAATGATAAGGTCCTCTTCTTATTGCAGCCTTCCCTAAAGGTTCTCCTCAGGGTATACACTATAAGGATTATTTCTATGATAGGGCATCAAGAAAAAATAGTATCCCTTTCCATTGCATCACCTATTGCAGAGGTCCACACCGCAATCAAAAATTTTGAAAGCCAGATGGTCCTCCCCTTTCCAGAACAAATATAAGAAATCCCTCCGATGTTGAGGTGATCAGAAAGGAGTCATACACATAAGGAACTCCATCTATAATGAGTGATATTCTTTCTCAACCAAAGGGTTTCATGGGGCCATGATCATCCTCTGATCCAACCTCGTGCCATACGCAGATCAATAAGGCTCCAACCCACCCAGTTTCATGGAACAAAATAATTGATAAAGTACCTAAACTGGGAAAATAAATTAAAGGATCCCTCGAATGAACAACACCATGATATGTTTCTTGGGAGAATAAAACTATCTAGGGATAATATATCATTGATTTATTGTCCTAAAACCACTTCTCACTTCCACATACTAGGAGAGTTGTCTAGTGGATGCATTCATGACATTATCGTCAACATATAGATGACTCTTCATCAGCTGAAAGTAAAATTTATACCCTATGAGGGGTATGTACACCATGTCAACACGATCGGGGAGCTTCTCCATATAATCAACCTAGAATCCCTCCCATTTGCAAGGCATCCAAAATCATAAATGTAGAAGAAAAACCATGAACTGGATTTCCTCCATGCACTGTAAAAGTTGTGTCACCTCATTGGAAACACCCCGGTTGGAGTTCAAATTCAGGGATGGGGAGAACGTGGAGCTCTACACTTCACCCCACATCTCGTTCATCATGACCCATTGGAAATGAAATACTTAAATGTCATCACCCAAAGGCAACAATCAAATGAACTTCCTACTCAGAAAATATAGGATACCCAACAAAAATCGGCCCAGAGTATGTCTTAAAAGTGTGAAGACAAAGGGATCAAGCCATCCAAAAGCTTCTGAATCAATCAACTAGGAACACCTAGTCGGCTTCCCACCCAGGGGAATCCAACTGGAAAGAAGTGGTCATATCTTCAAAAGACCATAGACTCTATGCAGGCCCAATTCCATACTCATATTACACCCACATAGGGTACGTGAAATTTAAAATGTGGAAATAGTAGCCTCTACCACTGCAATACAGGAACAACCCTAGCCTACCGGTCTGTGGGAATTTCTAAATAAAAATTCTTTTGTAAGACCATAAAATCAAGGCCATAATGTGTTAATGAAAAAATGCGAACAAACCCATTCCCCAAGGTTGGGGGCATTTTTACCTCAAATCCCCGCACGGGGGACGTCTGTATTCCACCATCTAGAAAGAACGATGAACAAAAGAGTTACCAGTTCCACCCCTTCTTGTGGTTCACACCCTTAGAGACAAATTCTTGTTACGTGGTCATACCAGGGATCTTTTTGGATCAATATTCTCCAAGAAACTGAAAGAATACCACAAAATGGAAGGACAAAGTCCAATAAATAGTGTAGAAAGCCTTCCTGCCATTATAAACTAGCTGCACCACCCCTAATGTGGTATGCCTCAGTGAACATGGTAAACGTCAACCCCATGGATCTCATAGGAAATGACATAGAGGTAGAGAATGCAAATAAAGATGGTTCCCCATAGAGGCATCCCACACTGAGCCTGATGGTGTGCATACTTGGAACCATAGAGCAACCCAAAATTTGGGCGCCCCCTTAGCCAATTCCTCACTACCTCCCCCGTGAAACTCCAACAAGGAGAAAAATAAATCCAAGGTTGTGTATGACCTACCTCCTCCTCCCCTTGAGAATGATTCCCTCACTCTCTATGAATGGTTCACCAAATAAGAGGAATAAATATAAGAGATCAGGAGAATTATTGTCGAGCTACATCGAGGAAGCTACCTTATAGGATGGGTTCCCCATACAGAACATCAACTGGTTATCCTAGAAGGGGTTCTCATTCCACACAAACTCATCTTGGTGAATGAATCCATGATCGGGGGACTGTTCAAACCATCCCCATAAGTATATCAAGACTCCATCCCCCATTTGGGATGGTAGTCTGAATATATCTAGGTAAACACATAGATGATACCCTCAGCTGGGTATCAACCCCAAATTCCTGTAGCGATGACACACCCAGTCTTTGCCACCAACAAACCAACTGAAGACCAAATCCGACAGGATATGCATCAAGGGATCATAAACACCGTCGAGCAGCTAACTGCTCGACTAGAAGACATAGAGGGGAGGAGCGCTCTGATACAACTAGAGTGCAAACTCTACCCCGAGTGGGTGAGTAATGTTCTACCACCACCAAACATCGGGAACCCTGTATTCCTGGTATTCAATTGCTCGGGGGGCCTAGAATAGTATTTGATGTGTTATGCCTCTTACTGTGACCCTGTGATGGGCACTCTAGAGTTTAAAGAATCCATAAAATTAAGGTGATTCATACGGACCCTACATGTATCGACTTTCATATGGTATACTAGCCTGTCATCCAATTAAATTACAGGTTGCGAGGACCTCCGATGATAGTTTCTATTCTAGTTCACATAAACACTACCTAATACAATGGTCAGTTATCTTATGAACTACAAACAGTGAGAGAACAAAAGATTCTCAGACTTCATTTTCATATGGAAAGGCCGGACATATTCCCTAAACTGGCCAATCCCCTAGGATGAGATGCTCACTATGTGCATCGATAAACTTCAAGATGAATTGTGAACACCACTCGTCCTAGTGAAGTACATGAGTGGGTTTAGATACTTCTCTACCATTTCCTGAAGTATAGAAGACTCATGGAAACATACCAAACTCTAGTCTTGAATGGCCCCCTCAGCCCCTAGGAAAAGAACAGAAAAAGATGAAGTGACATCTATCATGCTTAACCTACCCCATCACCAGCTCCAACTGCGAGGGCCCCACCAAACCATGAGGGACCCCCTAGTCACCAAAAAACACCACCACCTCAACTAGATCTGAAACATGGTTCAAATAAAAACCAGTTCAATGAAATAAAAAATAATGTCTACTCGTTTCAAGATGAATAGGTCTGTGGCTACTTTATAGCTACCAGGAATTTCAATCTACTCCAACTACCAGTGCCAAAGCAAGCCGATGAATTGGGTCTCAACAACCATCCAAATTATTGTCCATATCACTTGATACTAAGACAAAACATAGAGTAATGCCTTGTTTTCAATGATCTCCTACAAAATATGGTGGATTACACGCTAGTAATGTTGGGCCTGCCACTATCACAAGTGGCATGTGTTTCAACCTCAAACTCAAGAGAAGTAGTGGAATGAAAGGCAATCTCCAGTAAGATGGAGAAAATGTTTGACAATTGGATGGCCCAGAAGACCATTAACCCAGTCTATGGAATCCACCAGGTGGATTTGAATCAACCAACTATGCCCCCAAAAGCTCTCAATACAACACAACCATCTTCCTCAGCCCCATGATACTCTAAAGTCCAAAAGTGATGAAAGAAAGAGGAATAAGACGAGATGAAACCAAATCCAAAGTTAGTGTCGACACTTTTAGACATCATTACAATAGTCTTTGTATAATGGGAACCACCCCACCAAATGGTACAATTGGCACTGCCCAGCCAAATGGTACAACAGGCACCACCCCTCCAAATAGTACAATGGGAACCACCCCGCTAAATGTAACAATAGGAAATGGCCCGCTAAATGTCACCATCATAAAGAGATAGTCAAATAGAAACAATGTTGGATCAAGAACTTATAATTGACTCCATTAATGTAATTCAATTGATAAACCCCTTCTCAGATGAAGACTATGGCCACAAACCTGATTTTCCCACACCCAAATAGAGATCCAAAGGAAGAGGCCATAGAGGCTAGAGGTTTCTTGGAAGGAATGATAGTGTTAGGATTCAAATTCCCAGCCATGCCAAAATTAAAACCATTAACATCATGGAAACTCATGGAATGACCCACCAACAGACACAACAATAACTAGAATTCTCTTTTTTAACCTTACGATGAAATCCAAACCCATTTATCTTGGAATATTCATTAGGGGACGAACAAATACCGAACTGCCCATGATATAAAAGTAGACAAGTTCATCCAAATGTGGAAAAGACTACAGTTCCACCAGCCCCTATCATAGAGGCTGAATCATCCACTCCCAAATATCAAACCCCTAAAGTGTTTGTAAAAGAGAAACCCCGAACCGGGAAGTGACGACCTTTATAGAAGAAGTATGATATTTTAATGAATATGGAATCGGTACCAATAAATATATCAATCCTGGATGCATTGAACCTATACTCTGATCATAGGTTGGAACTCATCGAATCCTTTCTGTGTCCCAATGAGAGTGAGGTTGATGTAGCAGTAGCTGAAGTCTACCAGAGAGAGACTAGCCCTAAAAAATGTCATGTTATCATCTCCTTCACAGATAGGGATGAAGGCACCATCATGTAGGGGCACATAAAACCCTTATATGTTCCTGAAAAGATAAATGAAATTTATGTCCAGAGGATATTTATCAACAAAGGATCTACATTTAAACTCCTCCCACTGTGAACACTTCATCGATTGAGATATGATGAAGATAGATTGACACCCTGCACTACAACTCTACTGGGATACAACAAAACTGAGAAGAAACATTTAGGATGATTCAATCTTAAAACTTTTCTCAGAGAACTCATATTATATTTTGAGTTCCTGGTAGTGCATTAATGTTCAGCATTCAATGTTTTGTTAGGGAGGCCTTGGCTACATCAGCATGATACAATTCTGTCATCATACCATCAGTACATCAAATATTGTTCTAATGGAAAAAAATGGATGGTTCATGCTAATAAATTCACATTTGAATCATGTGAGTCACATTATATCGATGTAGGGTTCTATGAATTGGAAGGAAAACTTCTTTCGACTCACAACGTTGATTGGATCAATGCCCCGAATGGAATGGAGATGGCTCTCGAAGACCCCATCTAGCAACTCAGGGAAGAGTATGTACTACCCATCAACCTTGTTGAATGGAGAAGTACATGTCTGCCTGCAGATGCGATCATCTGCATGGTCCATGTTATGACCACCAAGTCCAAAGACACAAAAAAGTGGGCTGACTCCTATATTATCAGGAAAAGCTCTATCAAACATGCTCCTAGCCCATCCTCAGGACATCAAACTAACCTTGCCTCACACACTAAGGAAAAGGAAGATTTTTCCCCCAACATTAGAGAGTTAGACTCAAAAATCCTTTCTCCATCAGAAGAATAAGATGTGAAGATGATGAAAAAGAAGACGAATAGGAAGAAGAACTGAAATATTCCTCACATGCATTCGAATAAGGTGTCTCCACCACCATCGATGATCTTACGGAGATAAATCTGGGAACAAAAAATGACATGCAGCCCACTCTGATCAGTGAGGCCAGATATATCGAGGAACAAGAGGCATATACCTCCTTCCTAAAGAAGAATCAATATGTTTTTTTTCTATAATTACAAAGTGATGCTAGGCCTCGATCCTAAGGTCACCACCCATCATCTGAAATTACTAGAAGATCACTAGGGCTATAAATAGGCATCCAGAAGGACCCGCCTAACACATGAATCTAAAATAGAGGCAGATGTTGACAAGCTAATCAAAACCAACTCTGTACAGGATGTCCAATATCCGGTATGACTGGAAAACATAATTAATGTCAAAAAGAATAATGGGAAGATTAGAATCTATATTGACTTTAGGGGACTTAATCAGTATTGTCCAAAAGATGAATTCCTAGTACCAGTCACAAAAATTTTAGATTGATGCAATAGAAAAGTATGAAGCCCTCTCTTTCATGGATGGTTATTTTGAATACAATAAAATTTGGATAGCCCAAGAAGATAAATAATTTACTGCTTTTAGGGCCCCTCATGAACTGTTCTGTTACAATGGGATTCCCTTTAGACTAAATAATGTCAATGCCACATATCAGAGCGCTATGCATAATGTCTTTAGTCCCTTGTTGGGAAAGTTTGTTGAGTGTTATATCGATGATCTAGTGGTTAAATCACAACAACTCTTGAACCACCTGGATGATCTTGAAAATTTCTTCAACAAATTGAAACAACAGAGATTAAAGTTGAATCCCCTGAAGTGCGCCTTTGTTATTACCTCAAGAAATTCCTTGGCTTCTTTTTACGACATCGCATCATCAAAGTTGACACCAAGAAGACAAAAGTCATCCTTGGATTACCCCAACCTCTCAACCTCACCGAGTTGAGAGGTCTCCAAGGTCACATCTTCTAGATTTGGAACTTCATAGAAAACCTGGAAAGTAAATGTTTCCCTTTCACCTGGATCATGAAGAAAAGAGTTACATATGAGTGGTATAATTATTATCAAAAAGTGTTCGATGATATTAATGATATATCCTAAGATCTTTGGTGCTCATGCCACTAGTTGAGGGGAGGCCACTCATTTTATACGTAACTGCCCAGGAATGGTAATTAGGCACCTTCTTCCTCCACAACAATGATGCCGGCAGTGAGAAAAACATTTACCACATCAACAGGACAATGATCAATGTTGAAACTCTATATTAAATTATTGAAAAGATTTTATAAGAACTAATATTCACAGTTCAGAAGCTCAAGAATTACCTATATCACCATGAGGTCCACCTGGTCTCCCGTAATAACCTGCTCAAATATATCCTCTACCAACCCATTTTATATGGGTTCCTATCACGATGGGTGGACATCCTACAACAGTTTGAAAACTTGTATGTTCTCTAGAAGGCTATCAAATTCCAGGAAATAGCATACTTATTAACCAAGAACCACTTAGAATAAAAAACACCAATGGATTTTGAATATCCAGATGAAGAAGTATTTTCTATCCAGGAGGATCCCCAAAAATGGGAAATGTACTTCGATGGTGCTTCCCAAAGCCCAACGTGGAATAGGATAAAGGATCCCAAGCTCAACAAAGTGGGGCTGGGAGTTATACTCGTATCCCACAAAAGGAAATCATTCCATAATCTTTCCTACTTTAGGAAGAGTGAACAAATAGTGAAGCAGATTATCAAGACCTCACTGAAGGACTAGAATTGGAACTTCATGAGTAAGACACACACCTAAAAATAAAGGGTGATTCAGAACTGGTCATCAAAAAGGTCGATGGTGACAAAACTATAAAGAAAGAGGTATTGGTCCCCTTGATGAACCCTGTTCGAGCACTGATGGCAGAATTCCCATCAGAACCAACATTGACCTATGTCCCCTGGTCACAAAATGCTCAAGTCGATGCCTTGTAAAAACTAGCCAAAACCTTGGTTGATCCAGACTGGGATAAAACAGTAATTAGAATTTCTCACTGCTAGATGGGTTTTCCATTCATCCAGATAAATATAGAGAAAATTGATGAAATTATCTCTGTCTCTGAATCATATGTTCATACAACTAGTTGGATGATGTCCATTGAAAATTGCCTTCAGAATGGGGAACTACCACTAGATAGGGCTGAAGGAGAGAAGGTCCAATGATGGGCGTTAAAATTTTTTTTGTACAGTGGGGTAAACCAAGAAAAGGTACTATATAAATGAGGTCTTGAGGGAGTCCTTCTCAGGTGCATTGATGGAGAAAAAACTGCTTCTATCATGAATGAAGTGCACGTCGGATCTTGTGGAGCACACCAATTAGAAACCACGAACCCTCACCAAATATGAATTTTTTGGTATTACTGGCCCACCATAATACAATATTATGCCATATTCACCATGAAGTGACATTATATACAAGTTCATGCTAAGTTCATACATCTCCCATGGAGTAACTTCATAAAACTAAGTACCCCTAGCCATTCATTGCTTAAGGGATGGATGTTGTGGGACCATATCATCCCACTATATCCAGACAGTTCAAATTCATACTCATAGTGACCAAATTATTTTACAAATGGGACAAGCCATAACCCTTAAAGAAGTAGGGGAGAAAAACATTTTTAGATTTGTGAAGAACAAAATAATTACCAGATTTGGTGTCCCTTATACTATCCTAATGGATAACAAAACCTACTTCTTCTCTGCTGAGTTGGACATCCTATACTAGGACTATGGAATTGAATCTAACCATTCATCTTGTTACCACGCAGCGACCAATTTATAGATAGAGTATTTCAACAAGTCTCTCTCCAATATACTCCAAAATATGGTTGATAAGGATAAGAAATCGTGGTCAGATAAGCTTTTTCATGATTTGGGGGCTTACCGGACCACGACCCACATGACCACCCAGGAAAACCCATACTCTCTAGTATATGTGGAAGAAGTGGGTTTTCTTATCAAAATACATGTGCCATCACTCTGTGTGGCCATTTTTGATCAACTATACATGGATAATAAATCCCATAGATAGTTTGATGAATTGGGGAAGCTAGATGAGAAAAGGTTGCACACTCTATACTATTTGTAAATCTACCAAAATTGGATTGCATGAGCCTTCAACCAAAATATTCTCCTTCAATATTTCCTCAAAGGAGAAATAGTGTTGGTCCTCAAAACCATGATGACACTGGGGAAGAATCCCCCAAAGCATGAACCAAATTGGGAAGGACCATATGTCATACAAAGGGTCTATTCCAATGGAGCATACACCCTACTATTTACAAATTAACACCTCATCATGGCTCCTACAAATGCAAAGTTCTTGAAGAATTATTTTGCATAGTAATACTCTAATTCCATAGTCCAAGATCTATGACCCTAAACAATGAGTTATAAAACCCCCAATCCCATGATCCAAACTCTATAAACCTAAACTATTAGTCATCATTCCTTCCACATGACAATAAACTATAAGGAACCCTTCCCTAAAAAATGACAGTAAACTATGACTCATGTCCTCACTGTAGGATGTTAGACTACATGACACAAGATGTCCTAATCACATGATAACAAACTTCATAATCTCTTAGAGAACTATGTTTATCTTGATTCCTACCCTTGTATGATATGTAGTGATGCCTCGATCTTTGATCTTGGCCCAAACCCCCACCATAAAAAATGCCCGAATCATGCCCCCTATCTACCAATATTCGTAAGGGAAAACCCTTATCACTCTTTGTTTCTAACATTGAGCATAACTCCCATGATCTTAGGATTAGTGGTATAGATTCTCTTATGAAATCCATCTATGGGGTAACATCATAGGCCTGGAAACTATGATGGATAGAATGAAAATATCCCTACCCCGGGACCAATTCAAATCTATATTGGGTACGTACAGAACTACATATGTCTTGATTCCTTCCCTCGCAAGTTACGTAGTGACATCACGATCCTCAATATTTTCCCATCCCCACTATGAAATAAAAAAAATAAAATGCCCCAATAATATCCTCTACCTCCCAACACCTACCAAGGAAACCCTATGTCCAATTATTATTTCTCTCAATGAGTTTGACTCACATGAGCATATGACCAGTGGTAAGGATTATTCTACAAAAATATGTTATGGAGGAGTACGGTGGACCTGGAACCCCTAGAAAATGAAATGGAAATGTCCCTATATATGGAACAAGCCAGATCAGTACATGGGATGTTCAAAACTACATACGACTTGATTCCTTACCTTGAAGGATATGTAGTGATGCCTATATTTTCTATCCTGGAAAATCCATCATAAAAAATTCCCACAAATGTCTCTACGCATCGATGGAACATTTACATGGAGCACTCAAAATTAAGTACGACATGATTCTCTCCATTGCAGGATACGTAGTGGTTCCATGATTTGGCAACCTGGCCCAGACATGAAAAATAATCAATTTCCCCACATGCATAGGTCATACTTGTATAGGGAGTCTATGGAAGGTCCAATCGCATGACAATAATATCTGAAATTATTTGAGAGTTTTGTGTGTCCTAGTACTCGGTATTATGAGATTCCACACATTCCTCACAGTCATGAGAAGTCAAAAGATACTTCTTCCCCCTATACATATGAGTCAAACCTATGTGAAATCTCCATGTAGTTCATAGTTAATCATGATCTTCGTATTATCACATTCCCAGGCACATCATTACTATTTTTCACACTCTATGCCTCATAAAAACTTGGATCACCATAATCATGAAAGGCCATCAGTTATAGAAGGCCAGTGTCTTGCGGACACCTTTTCTTAATTATGCATATCATGCCCTGGTGGATATGAAAATGTTTCCCACCAAACATATCATCAATCAAAGGAAAATTCATCCCCAGGAGATTCCTCTTCTATCTTAGTACACCAAACAGCTTCCAAGCCCCATGTCATCCCTCCTGATTTAAGATTCCCCAAAGACCATGGTTTACACCATATATCATCTCTCACATTTATGGAAATTCATAACATCCTAAGTAAGATTAAATTAAAAATATTAAAGATGTTTATGATAGTATGATTTTCCTAACTACATGACTCTAAACTATATGGCATCACATCCTCACAACACAACGTTAAACTGTAAGGCCAAAATAATCTCTGATGTATGATGTTAACCTGCATAACAATGGTTTAAGCCCAAAAGTGCCTTCTAATGTTGAGTTTTCCATTCCTAAATAATGGCATGAAGTCCTCTAAATACCTTGTTTCTCACACTGATCATAGCTCACGTGAGCTTAGGGATTTCAGTGAGTGATCCACCGTGGAATTATGGAATAACAGTCCAGGAATTTCGTCCTTGTAGCATGACCCTAAATGGAATGTCCAGATTCCCTCCCCCGAGAGGAACCCCATGTACTGACCATGTGACGTTAAATAACCACATATCTCAAATATAGAGTGAATGTATCACCCTGCGTACGAGTCAGATATACGTAAGGGACACCCGATTACATGAGTAAATTGCAACCCAAATGTCCCCAATATGTCTGGATACACTCATGTCATACTTCAAACTCTAGCTCTGAGTGATCTTGAATCTACATATCCCTCCAAGTCCATATGGTATGGAAGGCCAGTTTCTTGTGGATACCTTTTCTTGACTATTCACATCATGACCTAGTGGCTCTACATATGTTTCCCACAAAAATGGCTATCAATCAAAAGAAAATTCATCCCCATGAGAATCCTGACCTATTTCAATACTCCCAATTGCTTCCAAGACTCATCCCATCCTTCATGATTCAAGGGACCTAAAATTCATGGTTCAACCTTCCCCCTATAGACTTATCCTAGATATATTGGAATAAACATGACCAATTCATCTATGGTTCCTTTTGAGGTTTATAAAGATATCACATCCATATATGTGATGTTTATCTTCATGTAAAAGAAGAGTACCCCCACTTTTTTAGGGGATTCCCCAATGACGTTCAGTAAAAATTCCCATTTATAATGCTCATGTACACCCCTCATTGAAGGTCAAAATTCATATTCAGAATGTAACCAATCTTAATAATCCTAAATGGTCATCAGGGATGGAAGACCAGTGTCCTAAGAACAACTTTTCTTAACAATTCACATCATTCCTCGGTGGATCTACATATATCTCCAACAAAAAATGGTTTTCAACCAAAAGAAAATTCCTCCCTTGGAGAGTCCTTTCTAGGTTTCTTATACTCAAATGGAATTCATGTCTGATCACACACTCGGATTTGGAAAACTCCTAGATGATGGCTTCTGTACCTCCTTTATTCCAAGTTTTTATGACATAGAAAATACTCTTAACAGAACTGTCCATTCACCATCTCTCCCTCACACAAGTAAGAAATGTGAGGGAACAATTGCCCACTAAAAGCAAATATTAATATTACTATTTTATCACACAACACTACTCAGGCTAGCTACCCATTATGGCTCCCAAAATCAAAATAAATTAAAAAATGTTGAAAATCCCACCAGACCATCTGAAATTGAAGGCCAGTGTCCTGTGAACACCTTGGATTGAATATGAACATCATTCCCCAGTGGCTCTACATATATCACCCATAAAAATGGCCGTTAATAAATGGAAAATTCATCCCTAGGAGATTCCTTTCCAACCTCTGTATTCCTATAGTGTCTCTTAAGCCTCATACATGTCTAGAATCCACAAATAAAGTGTCCAAAATATTTTCAATCCATGTCTGAAGGATATTAGAATATTCCTGACTGATGGTCCCGAATTGGGGCCCTTGCCTCATTATGTTTGGTAAGAGCTGTTAAACCTAAAAAATCAGTAATATGTTTGATTAGAAGGACTGTGAACTTCCAGTGAAAAAAATTTCATACATTCAAGAGATAAAATCCATAAAGGGAACCACTGGGTAAAACATTGAGCCATTAGAAAAGGCGTAATGCTTCTTAGGGAAAAAACCCACAAAGGGCGACCTAAGAAAAAGTCACGTTATATCCTTTAATCCCATACCAAGTAGGATTAGGAAAAAATATTTTTATATAAATAAATAGGCACAAAAGTTCATGGGGTTTTCCATTAACCCCCAATAATAGTCTAACTACCCTCGTTATGTCTCATGACTTAGAAAAAATAGATCCCGATTCGATTATTTCACTTTACTGATTTCATTTCATAGTTTTAAATTAATTCTTGATAGAAATAATATTGACATGATAGAAAAAGTTAAAGAGAGTGATATTTAAAATAAAAATCAATTCCATTGAGTTTAGAAAAAAATTGAGGAACATCCCCAATTCAGAGTCAACCCAACGTATAAAAAAGGGGAAGATTACATATAATGATTTGGGACAAAACTACAATAGGGATCAGTTTGCCTTGACCAAGTGGATGGAGAGTTATTACCATGGTCCATCGATAGTCGCCTCCAAAGAAGATCTTTTCTCCATTTCGGTCATGACTGGTGGACGCACCTACTCCATAACAACTTTAAGGTCATGCCCTTTTTTATGGATGACTTCATAGTTGGCACGCGAGGAGTCCAGTTGTTTTTTCAACCTTGCTGCGTGGGCTTCGCACTCCCACAACCCTTCCTCTTGGTTCCCCACTAAATCATAGTTCTTCGCCTCCTCACCTGTTATGTGATCCAATTCTTCCAAAATATCTCAGAAGGTCGCCACCTGGTGATGGAAAGAATTGAACTTGGTCGGCTTGTCCTCACAGGAGGCAGTGTCCTCTTAGGAAATGATGATTTTTTAAATAATGTGGTGTACGTTCTGATAATAAAATCCTTTGGAACCCATCTCAATGAACAAATGATGGCAATTGTCACCCTCGTCAGCAAAATTGGCCAGAGGTGTCTTCAAGCCAAGAAAACATAACTAGTTCCATTCCTCTTTTCACAATGCCTGGTGCCTTTCCACAACACCAATACATTGATCCTCTTTTTCTTTCATATTTAGGTAATTAGGAAGCGTCACCATAGTAGTGTGGAAGGGCCTAATGAAGGATACCCAATATGGGAGACTCTCTTTTCACTCAGATGGCCCAACAACTAGAGACAGATGCAGAAGACTAACCACAGCTTCTGGGATGATCAGTGATACTCGGATAGTGCCAGACTCATTAAGATCTTGGGAAATATCCACAAGAGAAGATTAGTCTGAATCACTTACCACTGAAATGGTTTCTACTCATAAAACCTCTCCCAGATGATTTTGGAGGTGGAACAAATTCCTTCTTACCACAAGAGAAGGAGTAGGAGGTGTATCCACCTTAGTTATTGTAGGGACAAAAGTAGAAGGTGTAACTGTTACACTTTTCATGGTAGAAGGAATGTATAGTGTTGTCATTTGGGAAAGGATGGGGTAGGGAATGGTCAACGGTTTCTGCACCCGCCAAATTGGTTCTTTCAACATCCTACTGGGGTAACAATTTTCCCATAATTGGGCATACTCCAGTGATAGAATGGTGGGCCCCATTATGTTAGGAATGATAATCTCCTTAGAAGCACCTTCATGCATCATCAAAATCCAGAATTGGATGAGAACCACGGGATTAGATTCTCACCTTAATTGAACAACCGAAAGCAGCATAGTCTTTTGAAGGCATCCAAATTTCCTGGAAAACTGGTAGGGGAGGTATGGATAAAAAATAACTACTTGTTCTACACGAGCAGTGAGCATCCCATCCCAAAGGTTGATGAGGTATGAGCATTCCTCCAAGTAACTACTTCTGTCACCTCTCAATGATCCATAGAGGGTAGGATGCAGTGAGAATGATAAATGAAAGGCATCGTTCAACTTCCCAACTGCATTGGTAACATGCGGAGTCCTGGGACAACTAACAGAAATGTTGAGAAGAGCAGAATGGAAGTAAGAATGGGGAACCCTTGCGGAATGTTTTTATTTATAACAAGGGAAGTGTTCCTCCATCCACCTGTACAGGGATTGGAACGGTATACTGTGACGATACGGAGGCCTACCTTCATGTATCTGCCCCAACAGTTCATAATGCTGGGCAACGGTGGGGTGTGCAAAATTAATGGGTCGACCCTCTACCAGTATGGCCACAATCATCAAAGTGAAGTACTGAACCTTGGTATATACGTCACAGGATGGGATGAACCATCCACTTAAAAAAATAGAAAGAAAACCTACCAGTCTAAAAGCATGTGAAACATCTGGTCGAAGCTCATATCCCCATATGGAATATCACCCTGCATCAAGGGTAGAACAATATGACCCTGGGTTTTGGCGGAACTATCGAGTGGGATGATTCCGACTGTGGTGAGCCCTTGTCTTATTTCAGTTTATCTTCCAGAAAAAAATTATCCACGCTTTGAATGGGATAAGGGAATGAGCCTATAGGGGATGATCTAGTGATCCCACTACCATTACCACTAAGCTTCTTGTCAAATGATACACGTGATCAGTGTCGTTCCATGGGGTGGATGTTGGTAGAAACTCTTCATAAATTTCTCTAAGTATAGGGAGTCCCCCGAGTTAGTAGATGTCCCATAGACTGATTCCCACCTCCCCATGCAGTAGGTGGAAGGTTTTGGTGCTTGAACACCAGCGGCTTAGCAATTCTAGAAGGATTTCACCTGGATAGAAGATTGAAAACTGAGAAACCGAGGCCACCTGGTATAATCCCTCAACCTCTAGTTGGTCATGGGACTCCAGAGAGGTCTAATGTACCCAGAATGCCCATGCACCCTCATCGTAGAAACATCTTCTAGAATAAAAATCCAACTTGGTGCTCCACCCACCACTAGGATTTTCTCAGGAGATGTTGATAATGGATGGGTATTCTTGAGAATCTAGTCTCGGGATTCCATATCAGCACTCAAAGTGGCCTTGAGTCCATACTGATCCTTGCATTATGAAGACATTCTACTAAATCAGAGTGGCTATGACTTCTCCTACTAGAGAAATGTTGGAACGACCATGACCTTGTGGTGCCTCTAATAAGATGACAGGGATTTCAGGGTCAAGAAATGGTAGAGGCACGTCGGTAGGAAGACCAAAACTGTAATGTGGAAACTGTATGGATAACCAGTAAGCTAAGAGATCGAGCATCAAGAAGTCCATCAAGAAGCCATCATGGGGAATGATGTGGTCTCGAAGATGATCATCTAAATTCCCCCACCATGTTTTCCCTTATCTTAATTTATTTTACAGTAGCCTGTGAATTAGC
Organism: Viscum album; assembly: GCA_963277665.1. NCBI lineage: Eukaryota > Viridiplantae > Streptophyta > Magnoliopsida > Santalales > Viscaceae > Viscum > Viscum album. The sequence continues at coordinate 1,008,844,688 of OY728141.1, read as the reverse complement.
CACTATAGCCTTCATGAAAGGTCCTTAAGTTAATGAGAAGTCAGTGCAATAAAAAACTGTTGGATAAAGGCTATAAAAAATGGATAAATCATTCAATACATGTCCCCATAAAGTTCCACATAGGGATTCTGGAAATGATACATGGTATCCACATCCCACCTACTGCATGATACATGGAATTAACCTTTCCTAAAACTACAATACACAACCACATTACACCGCGTACATCCATGGTATAAAAACTATCTATGAGGCGTTGTCCCACAGATCATTGGATGATGAACAGAAAGGTCCACAGAAATAGGATACCAAAACCTAGGCCTTGATTATGTTTTTATTTTAGAATGATGGATTAATGTTTATGTTTAGATTGTTAATATTTCTAAAAGTCTAATTTGCCAATCCAAGTGTAGTATGTGAACAAAGCACCCACATAGATCCTCCTACAAGGAATCAGGATTTTATGTTTTGAAATTCCAAAAAAACTATTTGGGAAATCCCAAAACGTGGTATGCAGACAGAAAAATTGTGAGGAGATCAGTCCACATAACATTCAAAGTTGTTCATGAATGGGACTTTCGCATGGATCATGGTATGCGGGAGTAGAGGAATCCGGGGAAAACAATATCACTTTTTTCCATGAGAAATGGTAAAGGAAAAATGAAATGGGCCCCTATACGTATGTGTGGTCCCCTCCTATCGATTCCATCCATTCTACTGAAAACCATTTCAGTTCAAGACCACTTATATATCATAACATTCCTATTTTCTATCCGAACAGACCCCATTCCAATGGGGGGAATTTTTAGGGTCCTAAAAATTACTCCAAGGGAAGAAAATACCCCCACAAACACTTTGTAGAAGGAATAAAGTACTACTACAAGACTAGAAAGATGAAAAGACTAAAATTAAGTTGCAATTTTTGATGAAATTTGAAAGAATTATTGTTTTCAAGGTTTTCTAAGTTGCTCACATATCATCATTGGGAAAGGTACGTGGAGTAGCTTTAACGCGAACTGCCAGCTCGTGAGGTGATGGCCAGCAAGCAAGGTAGAATGCAAACCAAGATTCCAACTGATTCATACGCATAAGGAACGTCCGTGTACCATGCCACAAACTCGTCAGTTTGTGGACAAAGTGAACTAACAGGATTACATGGACCATTATCCCAAATTAAAGACTCTGTAAACCCTGGTGGACTGAGTCTTCCACTAGTTATGATATTTCTTCAATGGGCCTCCTCAAATGGTGTCTTGTTCCCAATAGATACGATTGCTCAGTTTCTCTATAAAAAGAGCACAGTAGAAGTATGGGGGAGAGAAGATAGACGGGGAAAGGAGACATATAGGGAGAAGGACGGACAACAAAAACTTGAGGGAGACTCATAGGTTGTACTCCAGCTTCAGTCTTGTTTAATCAGCGAAGCCCATACCGTGAACCACACCCTCCACAGGTACCGCCAATCTCAAACCATAAAATGGGGGAATTGAATTATAATATTAATAGAACTACAGACATAACTATGGAAATGTGAACCAAAGGATTATCGCAGATGAACTCCCCACGAATGACGATCCCCAGAACCCCATCAATATGGTGCTCCACGTAGCGTACCACAATGTGAACTGAACTCAGTGTTGCGTACTATATTTGTACGAGGATAGAACCCAAAGCGGTGTAATGGGTTGGGTACCATTATGTTACGTGATTTTCTATACCCATGCTTGCATACCACAGTGATACGTAGACGATCCATCTTCCCACAGACCACTATGGTATGAGGAGCCTCCCAAATCCTACATATGAAACCAGTACGCAAAATGGGCTGTTTTTTGGTATTGTTTCCACGGGTTCCACCCTCACCCTTCCACTACCATCTGTTCCTTCGTGACCCCTCCACTAACCAGTCCTCTTGAATCAAGAAAAATCCTCCTCCAAATCCATCGGACCCATATGATCAGACTATCGGGTGCATCAGTGCACCCCATTGAGTCTACATATGCACGGTAAGAGAAGTCGCCAAGCCTCTCCCCAAAATTATGCGAGCTTCAGGAATGCCTGTGAAGCTACATTCCCATGGTAACCCAAAGCCCAAACATGGGACGCCGACATGAACCTTCCTATTATTGGGACTAAGGGTGATCACTCACTTTTCAATTCAATGAGAAATAATGATCCGTTGAAGGGGTTATGTTCGCTCCCCCTATTGTTGAGGATGAAACTCCTCCCCTTCCCATAACATGCTCTAGGGACCTCCCACTGAGGTAAGTCCCCAATCTTCCAGTGCTGGGCCGCATGACCATATATTTCATTTCACATTGAAGGGTTATTTGCACCACACCTACTCCCACAGTCACCCCATTCTCTTCCATCATGGGCTATCCCTCCCCAACCAACAGGGGAGGAAGCATGTGAATTGTTGAATCCTTAAAATCCTCTTGTATCTCACACCGATTATGACTCATGTGACCTTATAGGTATGCGATGATTACAACATCCACACAATATGAACTATGAGGACTTTGATTCCTAATAATACTAGGATACATAGGATGCCATCCAGAAAGCCCGAGCTCAAAATGGTTCCCATCCGAAAGGGTCCACCCAACCATGTACCCTCAAATGGGAAGCTCCCACACGTAAGCCCCACACAATCCGAACTACATGGATTTTGATTCCTCTCCCTAGGATACATAGGAAGCCCTTCTTATAGGCCCAATTCCAACATCAAGTCACCTTACTTCCCCCTTGGATGAATATAAACTCTAGAGTTCCTTTTTATATGGATCAAGTCAGCATCTCCTATGAATCATCAAATATATGCATTCTTACGATGATCCTGCAAACCTAGGGTAACCCGTAGACACACTCTTTGAGAATGAACCAAGGATTCACAAACATATAAACAATACTTAAATATATAAGAGTCCCATAAAAAGAAAAAAACCTCCCCCAAAAGGGTGTGGTGAGCCTAACCTCCCATCCTCATGACCAATAGAGTCCCTAAGTTTCGCTAGCCAAATCTTCAGCAAACGAGTGACTGTCTTTGGAAAATAGGTACAGGAATCATGGATACCATGGCTGTTGGGTGTTCTTGGATCCACGAATTAACCCTTTGGAGATGATCCGAGGATGTTACACCTGAGGAGGACTGATTGCATAGGTGCTTGACCCCCACGTAATCGATAGATGAGACTAACACACTACCACAAAACATGGTATTCCCGGCGCCACCCTTTATCGGTGCTAACGAAAAAGCGCTGATAAAGGTGGGTACCTATATCACCGCTAAAAAATGTTCCGATAAACATACCCTTTATCAGCACTTTTTTACTGTTGATAAAGGTACCCCCTTTAAAAGTGTTTTTTTAGCATTTTTAAAGGGTACCCCTTTATCAGCGCTTTTTTAGTAGCGCTGATAAGGGGGGTCTTTATCAGTGCTTTTAGAAAAAGTGCTGATAAAGGGTCTACTTCAAAAAAAATCATTAAAATATATATATATATTAATATTTAAATAATAGATATAGTTATATTGATATAAATATAAATTATATTTTTTAAATATAATTTTAAATATATTTTAGATAAGTATAAATATACAGTTACACTTAATATATAAGATATTTAGTGATAATGGATTATAAAAAAATTAAAAAGTATTTTTAATTAATAACTTTTTAATTATTATAGAGTGATAGTCATTTGAAAACAATTTGAAAACTAAAAAATAAAAAAAATAAAAAATAGATCCAAAATATGTTAAAAACGCAACTCGAACTTCAAACGGCCATAACATTTGATCCGGGTGTCCGTTTGAGCTCTACCACATATCAAATCAAAGCCTGTGATGAGGTCTACATACTTATTACCTAGGGGAACCCCAGTCAAGGTTTGTTTGAGGCCAAAAAAGGCCCAGAATGCCTAAAATCTAAATTTTTAGTAGGGGTACCCCTATTTTTTTAACATTTTGTGGATTTTCAGCCTCATTTAACGGTGTATTATTGGATTTTCATGGTAGGGACTGAATTTATTCCATGTTATTACATTAATATTTATATTATGCCTTTAAAATTTTATCATTTTTTATATTTAACTTCTATTTATATTCAAATATATAACTATATGTACATATTTTTTATATATTCACACCTAAAAATTTAATTATAAATATAAATAATAAAATATATTTACATATAAAATATATTAGCTTTATCTAAATAATAACTAATATAAATTTTATTTAAAATACAAATATATGAATATTTATATACCTATATATTAATCTAACTATATATATATATTAATATAACTACATATATATATTTATATACTTATAAATATATATATTAATATCACTATAAATATATATATATATATATATTAATATAACTATATATTTTTATTCATAAAAATATATATATATATATTAATATAAATATATATTACTATACGAATAAGTATAACTAAATATATATATATATATATATAAGTAGATATATCACTAATAGGAGAAAAAATCAATATGGGGGAGTGGAAAAGGCTTCAGGCGTGCAGGGGGAGGTCTCGAGATCAAATTCGTGTAGAGGTAGGGATGTGCGCACATGGGTGAATCTGGGGATAGCACTGATAAAAGGGTGGAAGATTGCGTGCGGGGTGCTGGAGAGGGGCGGAAAAGCGCTGTAAAAGGCGGGATCAAGTGTTATAAACCCCCCCAATTGGTAGGATTTTTTTTAATTTTTTTTGTTTTTAATTTTTTATTATTTTAACTTTTATCTATACTTTTTAAAAGAACTGATAAATGGGTTCTTTTATCAGTGCTAAAAATAAAGTGTTGATAAAAGACCCCTTTATCAGCGCTTTGTTTTAGCGTAGATAAACGACCCCTTTTATGAGTGCTTTCTTTGAGAACTGATAAAAGGGGTCCTTATCAGAGCTTTTTGGAGCGCTGATAAACAGGACCCCCCCACCCCTTTATCTTCACTGGAATTTATATCACTTTTCTAGCCCTGTTAAAATCCATTTTTAGCGCTAATAAAATATGTATTTGTAGTAGTGACAGTTTTAACAGGGATAGTTCTACCTTCATTAAAGGATAATGACGATGAATGGGTCATAATAAAAGGAATGGTGAATTCGACAAGAACCCATCTATATAGAAAAAGGGATGGGTCGTGATCCTTGTCGATCCATTTAGACACCTCCTGTAGATGTACCACCTTAGAGGAAAAATAGGATGTCTATGATTTTTATGGTTTTCTCTGGTTTTTCAGTTTTGTAAGGTATTTTTTTTTCAGTGCATTGAAGTATTTTTATATTTTAATGGGTTTTGACATTTTTAGGTTTAAAATGTTTTATCAGAGGTTTTTAGGGTAGTTATGATTTTTTACATTTTTAGTTTGTTTAGGGATTTTTTAGAATTTTAATGTTTTAAGAGTTTTTTAGGGGTTTTAAGGTTTTTAGCGTTTTGACAGTTTTTTAGGGTTTCTAGTAGGGGTTTGTGTTTTTAGTTTTTAATGTTTTTATAGTTTTTCTATAATTATTAGGGTTTTAAAGGGTTTTTAGAGTTTTGAGTTGGTTTTATGTGGTTTTATGGGTTTTTAGGTTTTTATGATTTTTAGGGGATTTATGGTTTTTAGGAATTTTTAGGTTTTTCAGGGTTTTATGGTTTGTAGTTTTTTTTAGGTTTTTTGGTGTTTTATTTGTTTTAGGTTTTTAAGGTTTTCTTAGAGATTTACGTGTTTATGTGGGTGTTTTATGTTTTTGGGGATTTTTATGTAGTTTTACAATATTGATGTTTTTAGGGTTTTTCATATTTACGATTTTTTGGTTTTCTAAGTGTTTTTAGAGTTAGGGGGTTTTTCATAAGAATTTTCAATGTGTTTTTGGATTTTTTACATTTTATGTTCTTTTTGATGGTTTTTTAAGATTTTTTTTATTTTTAGGGGTTTTATGGAATTTGACTGTTTTTATGGTTTGTAGGATTTCTCAAGTTTTTTAGTTTCTTATAGTTTTTTGTGGTCTTTAGTATTTTTAGATTTTAAAGGTTTTCATAGAAATTTTTAGGGGTTTTAGGGTATTTACGTTCTTCAGTTTTATGAGGGGTTTTTTGAATTTTCTATTTGTTTTTTGATGGTTTTAGTGGGTTTAAGGTATTTAGTGGTTTTTTTTGGCGTTTTTAGGTTTTTTTATGTTTCTTGTGGTTTTTCATATTTTTTATAGTTTTTAACATTTTTATGGGTTTAAAGAGTTTTAGTTTTTTCTAGTTTTTCATGTTTTATTTATTTTGTAGGATTTTTAAGGATTTCAAATATTTTAGGGTTTTTAGGGGTGTTTGGTTTTTTAGGTATTTTAGTGTTTTTAGGGTTTTTATGTTTTTAGCGGTTTTATGTGTTTCTGGGTTTTTGAAGGATTCTTAGGGTTTTCAGTGGTTTTAGGGTTTTTTATGATTTTTGGTATTTTATGGATTTTTAATGATTTTTTATGATCTTTTTGGGTTTATAGGTATTTATATAGTTCTTAGGGTATTTTGGGACTTTTTGTTTTTTGGGGGTATAAGGGTGTTTTTGAGTTTTTTTCACATTTTAAGGGTTTTTATAGTTTTTTAACATTTTTTGGTTTTAGAGGGTTTTCAAAGTTTTATTGATTTTTAGGGTTTTAAAAATTTTACTCTTTTTAGTTCTTAGGGGTTTTATGTGTTTTTAGGTCTTTATGGTTTTCTTAGTGGTTTAATATTTTTAGGGTTTTTGATGTTTTTTGGGATTTTTAGGGGATTTTTATATTTTTATTATTATTTATAGTTTTTATGGATTTTTGGTGTTTTTAGTGTTTTAGGTATTTTATGGCTTCGTTTTGGGTGTTTAGGTGTATTTCCCAGTTTTTTAGGAATTAAATTTTGTTGAATTTTCTATAGTTTTTATGGTTTTAAAAGGTTTTAGGGTTTTTAGTGGGTTTTAGTTTTTTATGGGTCTTTATGATTTTAGGGGGTTTTATGGGTTTTGGGGGTCTTTTAGGGGTTTGTATTATTTTCATAATTTTTTAGTTTTTATGGTTTTTATGTTTTTATAGGTTTTTATGGTTTACATAGGTGTTTTCATGGTTTATAGGGTGTTTTAAATTTTTTGGGATTTTTTATGATTTTATGGTTTTGAGGGTTTTAATGGTTCTGTATAGTTTTTAGGGGTTTATTAATATTTATTATTATTATTTCTTATTCTTTCTAGTTTTCATGGTTTTTAAGGTTTTTAAAAAAAATTTGGGGTTTAAATGGTTTTTTGAGTATTTATTGGTTATTTTGGTTATTTATTAGTTTTTATAGGTTTAAATATTTTTAGAGGTTTTTTGGGTATTTGTTTTTTAGGTTTTCTTGGGTTTTTTTTATTTTAGGGGATTTAATTATTTTTTTGATTTTATGGTTTTCATAGGATTTTTAGGGTTGTTAGGGTTTATAGGGATTTTTATGGTCATTTATGTTTTTTAGGTATTTTGTGGGTTTGAGGGATTTTTTGTGGTTTTAGGGTTTGAAGGTGTTTTGGAGTATTTATCTTTTTTAATTTTTTAATTTTTTTATATATTTTAGTGATTTTTAGGGTTTTATGGGGCTTTAAGGTTTTTATGGTTTTTAGGGGTTTCTGTTTTTAATATTTTTTGGTTTTTTATAGTTTTTAGCATTTTTAGGGGTTTATGGATTTTATATTTTTTTATGTTTTTAATACATTCATAAGGGGTTTTATGGGTTTTTATTTTTTTTATATTTTTTGGGATTTTATTTATTTTTCATGATTTTTATAATTTTTTAGGATCCTTATGTATTTTTAGTGTTTTAGTGGTTTTTTGTTTTTTGTATTTGATGGTATTTTTTTAGGGTTTTAAATTTTTTTAGAGTTTTAATCATTTTTAAGGGTTTAATGGTCTTTTATAGTTTTTAAGAGTTTTATTATTTTTATCTGTTTTTAGGGTTTTAATGTTTTTAGGGGTTTATGATTTTTGTGGTTTTTAAGGTTTTTAGAATTTTTTGGTTTTTAGGGATTTTGTGTGTTTTGAGGTTTCTAAGGTTTTCTTATAAGTTTACATAGATTTAGGGTTTTTTATATTTTTAGATATTTTTAGTGGTTTTCGGATTTTTAGGGGTATTATGGTTTTTAGGGATTTTTATGGTTTTTACTGGATTTTATGGTATATTTTTTTTTAATTTTAGTGTTTTTTTTGTTTTATGGTTTCATAAATTTTTATATTATTTTATTTTTTTTATATGTATTATTTTTTTAGTGTTTGTAGTGCTTTTGTACTATTTTTATGGGTTTTAGGGTTTTTAATATTTTTATGTGTTTTATGGGTTTTAGGTTTTTTATTATTTTTTATTTTTAAGTGTTTTAAGTATTTTTAGGGTTTTAAGGACATTTTATGGGTGTTTATAGTTTTTAGGGGTTTTACACTTTTAGGTATTTCTAGGGGTTTTTAAGGATTTATATGGGTTTTTAGGGTCTTATGGATTTTGAAGGTTTTAGGATTTTTAGGTGATTTATGGTTTTGTATGTTTTTTTTCGATTTTGGGGGTTTTCTTTTATGTTTTTAGTGTTTTAATAGTTTTTTAAACTTCTTCAATGTTTAAGGGGCTTAAAGGGTTTTTAGAGTTTTTACTAGTTTTTAGTGGTTTTCGGTGTTTTTAGGGGGTATTAAGGTTTTTTGTTGTTTTAGGGTCTATTTAGGGTTTTTTGTAATATTATAATTTTTAGGCTTTTAGGTTACTAATGTTTATTTAGTTTTTTATTGTTTTCTTATGATTTTTTAGGGTTTTTGGGGTTTTTATGTTTTTATGGGTCTTAGTGATCTTTTAGGAATTTATGAGTTTTTATTGATTTTAGGGATTTTGAGGGGGGTTTTTTGAGGTCTTTATGGGTTTTGGTGTTCTTTTGGGTTTTTTGGATTTTTAGTAGTTTTAAGGTTTTTACAATTTTCTTAAGGGTTTTAAGGCTCTCTATGGTTTTTATGTTTTAATTGTTTTAGGTATTTTTTTTGGATTTTTTATGGGGTTTTAAGGTTTTTTGGGATTTTAACGTTTTTTGGGAGTTTTAGAGTTTCTGTCGGTTATGTGTTTTTTTTTTGTTTTTTTATTATTTGAATTTTTTAGTATTTTATGGTTTTTTAGGGTGTTTAATAATTTTAGGGGTTTAATGGGTTTTTAGAATTTTTAGTGGAATTTTAGGGTTTTTATGTCATTAAGGGTTTGAAATATTTTTAAGGGTTTCTATGGTTTTTTGGGTTTTTTGGGTATTTTTTCTATTTCTAGGGTTTTAGAATTTGTTTATAGTTAGGGGTTTTTAGTTTTTTTAGGTTTTTTTGGTTTACTTAGTAATTTTTAGGGTTTTATGGTAATTAATGTTTTGATTAATTTTATGTCTTTTTTCGTATCTTTAAGGTTTTTAGGTTTCTTGAGATTTTGAGGGGGTTTAGGGTTTTTAAGGGGTTTAAGGTTTTTTTTATATTTATAGGTTTTATGGTTTTTTTAGATTTTTATGATTTTATGTATTTATAGGGTTTTTATAGGTTTCATGTTTTTAAGGGTGTTATGTGTTTTTAGGTATTTTAATAATTTAGGGGTTTTTATTGATCTTAGGGTTTTTAGGGTCATTTATGGTTATTAGGGTTTTAACATATTTTGGATTTTTGGGGGTTTGAAGTGTTTATTAGTTTTTAGGGTATTATTAGGTGTTTTTAATGTTTTTAGGAATGTTTATGCATTTATGGATTTTTATGGATTTTTTGAATTTTATGGATTTTAGAGTTTTTAGTGATTTTCATGTGGTTTAGTGTTTTTTTTGAGTTTTTAGAATTTTTTGACTTTTATCATTTTTAGTTTTTTCATGGTTTTAAATGTTTTTAGGTTTTTACAGTTTTATTAGGGGTTTTCATGGTTTTTTGTGTTCTTTACGTTTTATGGGTTTTTTGTGATTTTTCATATTTTTATGATTTTAATGTTTTTTTTAGTTTTTATGGATATTATTGTTTTCTGATTATTTGGGGGGTTTTGAGTATTTATAGGGTTTATGTTTTTTTATCATTTTACTATGTATTAATGGGTTTAATGTTTTTTGATATTTTTAGTGGTTTAGGGTTTTCTCGGGTTTTAGGATATTTTAAGGATTTTATGGGTTTTCATTATGTTGAGTGGATATTAGGTATTTGTTTGGAATTTTAGGGGTCACCAAATTTTTAGGGTTTTTAGGGCAAGGAAGGCTCAGGGACATGCTATTCCTGACTCCCCCCATATTTTATTAGAAAAAAGATACAAGGACACTAAAAACCAGGGAGGGGAGGGGTCAAATGAACCACACCCAAAACCCTTTACAACCCACACCAAAAAAGAAAAAATAAAAAGAGAAAAAAGACACGAAGCCAAAAAAAGAATATAAACCAACAAGACCCGAAGATCACCTCCCATCTAAATAGAAACTAGCACCCTACAACGTCAAAACCATCAGCAGCATCCCAGAATTAATACAAAAACAGCACATTCAGCACCTCCCATCCAAGTAGAAACCAGCATCCAGAAGCACAGATTCCATCATAGAAAACCTCCACACGAAGGAGAACCACCACAATCAACATATAAACTCTGTCACTAAAACCATAAATGTCAGCTTCCCCACTTCCCAGTCCCACCGCATCCATCATCCAAGATCTCAGACAACCAGCACCCCCTTCACCAACTTCTTGACAGGCAGCAACCATCACCCAGAAATTCCATTTCCAACAACAAGCTCCTCCAATCAAGTCAATATCTAGCAAATCAAATCTAGTGGAACCTCCAGCATTACAGGACGTCCATCCACCCAGAAGCCGCATACCAATAGTAGACAACATCCAAAACCTCAGAACAGAATTATAAACCATAGATTTTTAAGTGTTTTTACGTTTTATTGGTATTCATAGTGTTTTTCATGTTTTTTAAGGGGTTTTACATTTTTAGGGATTTATAGGGTTTTTTTTGTTTTTATGGTTTTTAAGATTTTTTTGGTTTTTATTGTTTTTATAGTTTTTAGGGTATTTTAGGTTTTTTGGGGGTTTATCATTTTTAGGTATTAAGGTTTTCTGATGGATATTCAATTTTTTTAATATTTTTATGATTTTAAAGAGTTTTAGGGATTTTTTTAGGATTTTAAGTTTTTTTCATTAAATTAGGGATTTTGGGGGGTTGTATAGGTTTTTATAATTTTAGGGTTTTTAGGGGTTTGAGGTTTTTTAGGTTTTTAGTGTTCATCAGGTTTTTTTTGGAGATTTCAGTGTTTTTTGGTTTTAAGGTTATATATTTTTTTGATTATTTTTGGGGTGTTTATGTCTATAGGGATTTTAGAGAATTTTTATGTTTTTTGTTGTTTTTAAGGATTTTAAGGACTTCGAGGGTTTTTTGTGTTTTTTTGGTATTTTAAATTCTTTATGGTTATTTAGTTTTTTTTGGATTTTTAGGGATTTTAAAGTGTTTATTGATGGGGTTTTAGGGTTTTTATGTGTGTTTATTGAATTTTAATGATTTTGTGGATTTTTGGGTATTTTGGGTTTCACAGGTGTTTTAGGTTTTTTAGAATTTTTGGGTTTTCTCAGGGTTTTAAGTGTATTTAGTCTTTTATGTTTTTATAGGATTTTTCATACTTTTATGTTATTCTAATTTTTATAAATTTTAAGGATATTTATGATTTTTATTATTATTAGGGGTTTGTTGGTTTTTCGGTTTTTAATTATTTAAGAGTTTTTTGGCTTTTAGGATATTTTGGGTTTTTCTGATTTATTGAATTTTCTATAGTTTTATTATTCTATATTTTTTTCTTATTTTTAGGGATTTAATGGGATTTTAGTGTTTTTAGGGAATTTTAGGGTTTTTATGGGTTTTATGGTTTTTAGAGTTTTAGGGTATTTATTAGGATTATGGAATTTTAGGTTTTTTGGTCTTTTTAGTGTTTTAAGAGTTTTATAGTTTGTAGGGGTTTTCTATGTTTTTAGGTTATTAATGTTTTCTTCTATTTTTCAACGTTTTTAGGGTTTTTTACATTTTTAGGGAATCTTTGGGCTTTTTAGGTTTTTTATTTATTTTGGGGTTTTCTAGATTTTAAATGTTTTGAGGTTTCTTAGGTTTTTTGGGTTTTATGGTATTTAATATTTTTTGTTATTAGGGGGTTTAAGTGTTTTTTGGTGTTCAAGGATTTCTTTGGGTTTTTCAAGGTTTTTCATATTTTTAACGTTTTTTAGGATTTTTAAGGCTTTTAAGGATTCTTATGGATTTTTAGGGGTTTTTTATTAGGATTTTTTGGGATTTAATGGGTTTTATAGTTTAAATTGTTTTTAGTGTTTTTTTACTATTTCATGGTTTGTTTTGTTCTTAAATTTTTTTGGGGTTTAATGGGTTTTTAGTTTTTTTATTGGATTTATGTTTTTTGGGGTTTTTAGTGATATATATTTTTTTTGTAGTTTTATTATTTATAGCAGTTTTTGTTGTTTTTAGGTGCTTAGGGGTTATTAGGGGTTTTAGCATTTTTTTGTTTTTAGGGGTTTTATGTGTTTTTTATGTTTTTATGGTTTTCTTTGGGGTTTTTAGGTGTTTCATGTTTTTTTAATTTTTAGGTATTTTTTGTGCCTTTTAGTATTTTTATGGATTTTTAGGTTTTCTCGTGATTTTGAGTGTTTTTGATGTTTTTAGGAATTTAGAGTTTTTTTGGTTTTTAGAGTTTAATGTGTTTTTATATTTTTATGGTTTTCTTATTATTTTAATTATTTATATGAATTTTTATGTTTTTTGGGATTTTACGGAAATTTGAATATTTTTATGGGTTTTTGGGTTTTTATGAATTTTAAGGAGTTTTATAGGAGGTTTAATTGTTTTACAATTTTTTGGGGTTTTGGTTATTTTTTGTTTATTTTTTTCAAGTTTTTATCTTTTTTATAAATTTTTAACGTTTTTAGGATTTAAAATGTATTTAGGATTTTAATTTTTTTTAAAATAGTTTTGTTTTTTGGATTTTTACGTGTTTTTGTTTTTTTTATGATTTTAAGTGGGGTTTATGATTTTTATGGTTTTTACGGTTTTCTGGTTTAATAGGGGTTCTAAGTGATTTTAGGTTTTTATGATCTTCATTTAGGTTTTTTTGTGGTTTTAAAGTTTTTTATATTTTTTGGTATTTTTGGTGCATCTTTCAAAATTATATGGGTTTTTATATTTGTTATGGATTATTTAGGGTTTTAGGTTTTTATGGTTTTTAGGGATTTTTAGGGGTTTTAGTGTTTTAGGTTTTTTGGGGGTTTAAATGTTTTTAGGTTTGTAAGGTTTAGTTATGGGGTTTCAAGGTTTTTAGTGTTTTTTTACATTTTTTGGGATTTTAGGTATTTTTTAGGATTTTCATGATTTTTTATAGTTAGGGTTTTTGAGGGGTTTTTAGGGTTTTATGGTTTTTTTTCGATTTCATGGTGATTTTCATTTTTTAGGGATTTATGGTTTTTTTATTTTTATTTATTTCTTTTAGTATTTTAAATGGTTTTAGAGGTTTTATTGGGTTTTAGAGATTTCATGGTTTATGGTTCTATGGTTTTTAGGGGGTTTTATGGTTTTATGGTTTTTAGGGTTTTTTATGGTTTTGAGGATTTTTAGTGTGCTTAGGTTTTTATACATTTTAATTTCTTATAGGTATTTATTTTTTTCTTTTCGTTTTATAGGTTTTATAAGATTTTTTACATTTTTTTCATATTATTAGGGACTTTTAGACTTTTTTTAGGGGTTTTAAGGATTTTTATGGGTTTTGCATTTTTAGGGGTTTGGGGTTTATATGGTTTGTTGGGTTGTTATTATTATTTAATGTTTTATTATTTTTATGATTTTTTAGAGTTTTTAAAAGTTTATAGTAGTATAAAATGAATTTAGTGTTTTTAGTGGTTTTAGGTTTTTATGGGTTTTTAGGAATTTTTAGGGATTTTTTGGTTTTAGGGTTTTTTTGGTTTTGAGGGATTGTTAGTATTTGTGGAGACTTTTTAGTGTCTTTAGTGTTTTTTTGTTTCATATGGGTTTTATGTAATTTTAAGGATTTTTTTTGTTTTTATAGATTTCTATGGGTTTTGATTTTGTTTAGGGATTTCAGGGATTTTGGGATTTTATGGGTTTTTTGGGTTTTTTGTTATTTTAGGGGATTTTAGTGTTTTTTAGGGTTTTTAACATTTTACGTTTTTAAGGTGTTTTAAATATTTTCAGGTTGTTATTGTTTTCTTAAGATATTTTAGAGTTTTTAGAAAAATTATATATTTTAACTGTTTATTAATATTTCTATGGTTTTTAGGTTTTTATGAATTTTGAGGTTTTTTTTAATTTTCATGGGTATTTTTTTTGTTTTATTATTTTTTTTGGGTTTTTGGTGATTTTTTTAATTTTTTTTAATCTTTTATTATTTTTATATTTTTTTAACATTTTATGGTATTATTGGGTTCTTATATTTTTTAGTGGTTTTTAGGATTTTATGTGTATTAAAATTTTAATGTTTTTAGATTTTTTAGGGTGTTCATTGTTTTTATGTTTTTTGGTTTTTTTAAGGATTTCTTAGGGGGTTTTAGTGTTTTTAGGGTTTCTTTCATTTTCCATATTTTTAGGGATTTTAAAGATATTAATTATTTTTTATGGTTTTTGGCGATATTAATGGATTTTAGTGGTTTTAACGTTTTATGGTTTTTTTTTGATCCAAGGGACATTAAGTGTTTTATTGTTTTTAGGTTTTTTAGTATTTTCTTTCATTTATTTGTTATTATGGATTTTAAATGTATTTAGGTTTTTATAGTTGTCTAAGGGATTTTCTAGGTTTTATGGTTTTTTATGTTTTTATATATTTTAGGTATTTTTTATGGTTTTCTAGTTTTTAATGGTTTTTAGAATATTTGGGGGATTTTAGGGTTTTTTAAGGATATTTTTGTTTTTATGGAAATTTTGGTTTTTATTGTTTATTTAGTTTTTTAGGGTTTTATAGTTTTCTGTTGTTTTTTAAAAAATTTAAGTGTTACAATAATTTTTGAAGTGTTTAAAGGTTTTAGAGTTTTATTGGATTTATATGGTTTTTATTATTTTAGGGGATGTTAAGGTTTTTAGTGGTTTTCGAGTTTTAGGTTCTTTTATGGTTTTTAGGGTTTTTAGCATTTTTATGTTTTTATTTGTTTCAAGTGTTTTTAGTTTTTCTTGGTTTTCATATTGTTTTTAGGGTTTCTAGAGTATTTATATTTTTTGGTATCTTGCTGGATTTTTTTGGATTTTTATGGTTTTTAATGATTTTATGGATTTTTGTGGTTTTTAGCATTTTTAGCATTTTTAGCATTTTTACGTGTTTTATGTTCATTTAGGGTTTATGTTTTTCATAAGGGTTTTTAGGGTTTTTCAGGTTTTTTACATTTGTAGAAATTTTTTTCCTTATTTATTATTTCTATTAGTTTTTAGTTTTTTTTATGGATTTATAAGGTTTTTAGGGGTTTCTAGATATTTTAGGTATTTTCTGGTTTTTCTGGGTTTTTTGGTTTTCTGGGGTTTTAATTGATTTAAGTTTTTTTAGAGTTATTAACATTGTTTGGCTATTAAAGGGTTTCTAGAGATTGTAGTGGTTTTTTGGGGGGTTTTGGGTTCTTAAGTGTTTTTATCATTTTTTGGGGTCTTATATTTTTCATTTTTATGGTTTTTGGGGTTTTACTCTTTTTAGGTTTTTTTGAATTTATAAGTGATTTTATGTTTTTTAGGTTTTCTTAGGGGTTTTCAATGATTTTTTATTTTTTTATGTTGTACGTGATTTTTAGGGAATATTATGATTTTTATGTTTATTTATGGAATTTTTTGTATTTTGAGTGGTTTTATGGTTTTTATGGTTTTTATGTTTTTTGGGTTTTAAGGGATTTTAGAGAATTTTTGGGTTTCTATTGTTTTTAATGTTGTTTAAAAATTTTTGGGGTTTAATGTGTATTTATAGTTTATAACATGTTTTATGGTTTTTATAGGGTTTTAATGTTTTTGGGGGGTTTTATGGTATTAGAGTTTTAGTATTTTAAGGTATATTAGTGTTTTTATGTTTTTAGGGGTTTTATGCATGTTTAGGTTTTAAAGGTTTTATTAGATTTTTTGGTCTTTTTACATTTAATGTATTTTTAGCTAATTGTTACGATTTTTTCAGTTTTTAGGGTTTTATAGGTTTTTGAGGGGTTTTAGGGTTTTGTAGAAGTTTATAAATTTTGGGTTTTATAAGGGTTTTGTGAGCTTCTTATGGGGTTTAAGGTTTTTTAGAGTTATTAATCATTTTTAGGGGTTTAAAGGGGTTTTAGGGTTTTCATTTTTTATATTATTTTTGGGGTTTTTGGGTTTTTGGTGGATTTAGGGGCCTTTGGGCATTTTTAGGGGTTATTAGAAATTTTAAGAGTTTTTAGGGTTTTATGGGATTTTAGGTATTTATGGTTTTCGATGGGATTTTAGCGGTTTCTAAATTTTTAGAGATTTATATGGATTTTTTAATATTTTTATGGATTTTTACTATTTTTAGGGATTTTGAGGTTTTTTAACATTTTTGATATTTTTGGTTTTTTGGTGCTTAGGGTTTTTTAGTTTTTTAGTTTTTTTTGTTTTATCAAGTTTTTTAGAGTTTTTAATGGTATAACGTTTTTTTAAAGTTTTTAGTGGCTTATTGGTTTAATACATTTTTATATTTTTTATTTTTTTTGGGTATTTTTGGTCTATTAGGGTTTTAGAACTTTTAGGGGCTTTAAGGAGTTTTTTATTTTTTAAAATTTTTTAGTTTTTGAGGGGTTTTTTTGTTTTTAGGTTTTTATGGTTTCATTTGGGGTTTATATGGAACTTATGGATTTTTAAATTTTTAGGGAATTTAAGGTTTTTTTGGATTTTTATTATTTTTTTTGGTTTTTAGGGATTTTGAGGGGTTTTTAGCATTTTAGGTGTTTTTAGGATTTTTTAGTGTTTTATAATTTTTTAGTTTCTTGAGGTTTTTAGGTTTTAAACGTTTTATTAGTGGTTTTTAATGTTTTTAGGGGTTTTCCATTTTTATATATTTTAGTGAATTTAGGAACATTAAGGATTTTTAGGGTTTTAGGGATTTTGAGGGGTTTTAGGGATTTAGAGGGGTTTTAGGGTTTTTATAGCTTTAGGGTTTTCATGGATTGTTTAATTTTTTAGGGTTTTATAATTTATTTAGGTATTTTTAAGGGATTTAGATATTTTTATCATTTTAATGTTTTTAAAGGGTTTTCTATTTTTTTTGGGGGAGTAAGAGTTTTTATTGGTGTTTAGGGATTTTATGTTTTTTAGGTGTTTTATGTTTTTAGTGGCTTATCAGGTTTTTTTAAACCTTTAATAATTTTTATGTTCTTTTTGGGTTTTTAGGTTTTTTATGTTTTTATGGGTCTTAGGGATATTTTAGGATTTTCTGATTTTTTAGGGATTTTATGGATTTTGAGGGGTTTTTTGGGTATTTAGGGGTTTTAATGTTTTCCAGGTTTTTTAGTATTTTAAGTTGTTTTTAGGATTTTATACTTTTCTTAGGGGTTTTAAGGTTTTAAGGTTTTTTTATGTTTTTAGAGTTATAGGGATTTTTTTGGATTTTTATGTGGTTTTAAGTTTTTTTGGGATTTTAACATTTTTTTGGGGGTTTTAGGGTTTTTATTGGTTATATGTTTTTTATTTTTTTTATTTTTTGATTTTTTTTGGATTTTATCGTTTTTTATATTTTTTTAATAATTTTAGGGGTTTAATGGTTTTTGGGAGTTTCAAGTGGGATTTTAGGGGTTTTATGTCTTTAAGGGTTTTACATATTTTTTGGGGTTTCTATGGTTTTTATGGATTTTTGGGTCTTTTTACAATTTTTAGGGATTTTATAACTTTTATATATTTACGGTATTTAGGTTTTTTTCATATTTTTTTGGTTTACTTAGTTTTTTTATGGTTTTAAGGTAATTAATGTTTTGAGTAATTTTATGACTTTTTTAGGATCTTTACTTGTTTTAGGTTTTTAGAGATGTTGAGGGGTTTTCAAGTTTTTAATGGGTTTATGGGTTTTTTTGTTTAGAGGGTTTTAAGGTTTTTATAGTTTTTTACGTTTTTATGGATTTATAGGGTTTTTATAGGTTTCATGTTTTTAAGGGTTTTATGGGTTTTTAGGGTATTTCAATATTTTAGGGGTTTTTATTGATCTCAGGGGTTTTAGGGTGATTTATGGTTATTAGGGTTTTAGCATATTTTGTTTTCTTTGGGGTTGAAATGTTTATTGGGTTTTAAGGTATTCTTAGGTGTTTTCATGCTTTCTAGAAATGTTTAGGTTTTAGGGAATTTTTAGGGATTTTACAATTTTTAGGGATTTTAGAGTTTTTAGGGATTTTCATAGGTTCTAGGGTTTTTTGGGGTTTTTATTTTTTTTGTCCCTTTTCATTTTTTAGGTTTTTCAGGGTTTTAAATGTTTTACGTTTTTTACAGTTTTCTTTGTGGTTTTCATGGTTTTTTGTGTTCTTTTCGTTTTAGGGGTTTTTAGCGATTTTTCATATTTTTATGGTTTTTAGGGATATTAAGAGTTTTTAGAGACATTATAGTTTTCTGGTTATTTGTAGTTTTTGAGTATTTATAGGGTTTAAGTTTTTTTATCATTTTACTATGTATTAATGGGTTTAATGTTTTTTGACATTTTTAATGGGTTTTTAGGGTTTTATGGGGTTATAGGATATTTTAAGGTTTTTATGGGGTTTCATAGTACTGAGTGGATATTAGGTATTTTTTGGAATTTTAGGGGGCTTCCGCATTATTAGGGGTTTTAGGGGATTTAATAAATTTTAGGTGTTTATATTTTTAAGGTTTTTTTTGGTTTTTTGGTTTTTATATTTTATTATGAATTATTTAGAATATTTATGTTTTTTAGGTTTTTAGGGATTTTGGGGTTTTTAGGTGTTTTAGGGTTTTTATTTTTTTCATGTTTTTTGTTCTTTTTAAGTGTTTTTAGGTTTTAATGTTATTATTTGTGTTTTTCTAGGTTTTTAATGGGTTTTATGTTTTTAGGGATTTTTTGGATTTTTTGGTTTTTATGGTTTTCATGTTTTTTAGGGTTTTTAGAGTTTTTAGCGTATTTTAGGGTTTCTTAGGGGTCTATAATTTTTAGGTATTAATGTTTTCTAAGGGTTTTCAGAGTTTTTAAGATTTTTATTCTTTTAGGTTGTTTTAGGGATTTTTTTAGAATTTCAAGGTTTTTTCATGGTTTTTGGGATTTTGGGGGGTTTTATTGGTTTTTATAATTTTAGGGTTTTTAGGGTTTTGAGGTTTTTTGTGATTTTAGAGTTCATAATTTTTTTTTGGGATTTTAGTGTTTTTTGGTTTTAAGGTTATATATCATTTTGATAGTTTTTAGGAATTTTTATGTCTATAGGGATTTTAGAGAATTTTTAGGATTTTTGTTGTTTTTAAGGATTTTAAGGTTATATATAATTTTATAGTGTTTAGGATGTTTTTATTGTTTTTTGGGATTTTAATTTTTTTATGGTAATTTATATTTTTTTAGATTTTATTAGGGTTTTTAAATTATTTAGAATGTTTCAACATTTTTATGAGTTTAAAGGTTTTTAAATATTTTGTGGGGTTTTAGGGTTTTTATGTGTGTTTATTGATTTTTAATGTTTTTGTGGATTTTAGGGTATTTAGGGTTTTATAATTGATTTTAGTTTTATAGTGTTTTTGGGTATTCTAGGGGGTTTAAGTGTATTTATTCTTTTTTGGTTTTCATAGGATTTTTCATAATTTTTGGTTATTCTAAATTTTATAATTTTTATTGATTTTTAGGATTTTTATTGCTCTTAGGGGTTTTTTTTGGGGGGGGGGGGTTTGTGGGTTTTTAGTTATTTAAGAGTTTTTTGGGTTTTAGGGTTTTTTGGGTTTTTACGATTTATTGAATTTTATAAGGTTCTATGGTTCACATATAGTTTTCCTGTTTTTAGGGATTTAAAGGTATTTTAGTGTTTTTAGTGAATTATAGGCTTTTTATCGGTTTTATGGTTTTTAAGGTTTTTACGGTTTTTTTGGTATTATTGGATTTTATGGTTTTTGTGGTCTTTTTAGTGTTTTGAGGTTTTATAGTTTTTATAGGTTTTCTATGTTTTTAAGTCTTTAATGTTTTCTTAGAGTTTTCTGAGTTTGTAGGATTTTTTTACATTTTTATGGATTTTTTTGGGATTTTTAGGATTTTTCTTTATTTTGGGGTTTTCAATATTTTAAGTGTTTATAGTTTTCTTAGGTTTTTTGGTGTTTTAGGGTTTTTAGTATTTTTAGGTTTCTAGGGGGTTTAAGTGTTTTTAGGTTTTAATGTTTTCATTCGGTTTTTCAAGGTTTTTCTGATTTTTAATGTTTTTTAGGATTTTTAGGGATTTTAAGGATTCTTATGGATTTTATCATTTTTTTATTTTTATTTTTTTTATTTAAGGGGATAAATAGTTTATAATGTTTTTTAGAATTTTTTTTGTTTTTTTTAATATTTTAATTTTTTGTATTTTTAATTTTTTTTGGGGTGTAATGGGTTTTTTGTTTTTTATTGGTATTAGGTTTTTTATGGGTTTTAAGTGATATATAATTTTTTTAGTCATTTATTTTTTATAACAGTTTTTATTATTTTTAAGAGTTTAGGGGTTTCTAGGGGTTTTAGTGTTATAGTGTTTTTGGTGGTTTTATGTGTTTTTTAGGTTTTTATGGTTTTCCATGCGGTTTTCTGGTGTTTTAGGATTTTTTTAATTTATAGGTATTTTTTGTTCCTTTTAGGATTTTTAGGTATTTTTAGGTTTTCTCTAGATTTTGAGTGTTTTTGATGTTTTTTGGGATTTAGAGTTTTTTGGGTTTTAATAGTTTATGTGTTTTTAGATTTTTATGGTTTTCTTAGGATTTTCATTATTTATAAGAGTTTTTATGTTTTTTTGGGACATTTAGGGAATTTTTCATATTTTTATGGGTTTTTGGGTTTTTATGGATTTTAACTGGTTTTATGGGAGTTTTAGATATTTTACGGTTTTTTGGGGTTTTGGTTATTCTTGTTGATTTTTTCAAGTTTTTATCGTTTTTAGAAATTTTTAACGTTTTCTGGATTTATAATTTTTTTAGACTTTTATTTTTTGTAGTTTTTATGTTTTTTGGGATTTTATGTGTTTTGGTGTTTTTATGATTTTAGGTGGGTTTTATGATTTTTATGGTTTTTCAGGTTTTGGGGTTTAATAGGGGTTTTGAGTGCTTTTAGGTTTTTATGGTCTTCATTGTATTTTTTTTGAGGTTTTAGAGTTTTTTATGTTTTTTTGGTATTTTTGGTGCATCTTTCAAATTTATATGGGTTTTTATATTTGTTATGGACTTTTTAGGTTTTTTAGGGTTTTAGGGGTTTTTAGGGGTTTAGTGTTTTAGGGTTTAGGGGGTTTAAGTGTTTTTAGGTTTTTAAGGTTTAGTTATGGGGATTCAATGTTTTTGGTGTTTTTTACATTTTTTGGGATTTTTAGGTATTTTTTAGGATTTTCATGGTTTTTTATAGTTTTTGGGATTTTGAGGGGTTTTTAGGGTTTTTAGGGTTTTTTTATTTTTTGGTGATTTAGATTTTTTCGGGTTTTAAGGATTATAGTGTTTTTTATTGTTTTTATGTTTTTAAAGGGTTTTAGAGGTTTTAGTTAATTTTAGAGATTTTTTGGTTTTACGGTTTTTATTTTTTAGGGGGTTTTATGGTTTTATATTTTTTAGTGTTTTTAGGATTTTTTTATGTTTTGTGGGTTTTTAGTCTGTTTAGGTTTTTTATTCATTTTAAATATTTAGAGGTTTTTAATGTTTTCTTTTGGGTTTTTAGGGTTTTTATGGGTTTTTAGATTTTTTCATATTATTAGGGACTTCTAGACTTTTTTGGGGGTTTAAGGGTTTTTAAGGGTTTTCCGTTTTTTTGGGGTTTGGGGTTTTAATGGTTTGTTGGGTTGTTATTTTTTTTTATTTTTTTTATTTTTATGATTTTTTAGAGTTTTTAAAATTTTAGGCGTTTAAAATGTCTTTATATTTTTAGTGGTTTTAGGGTTTTTATGGGGTTTTAGGCATTTTTATGGTTTTAGGGTTTTTTTGGTTTTTAGGGGATATTAGTATTTTTAGAGACTTTTTTGTGTTTTTAGCATCATTATTGTTTTATAGGGGTTTTAAGAAATTATGGGTTTTTTTGTTTTTCTTATGTTTTTATAGACTTTTATGGGTTTTAATTTTGTTTATGAATTTCAGTGATTTTTTTATTTTATGGGTTTTCGGGATTTTTGGGATCTTAGTGGATTTTAGGGTTTTCTAGGGTTTTAGAATTTTAGGTTTTTAAGGTGTTTTAATTTTTTCAGGGTATTAATGTTTTCTTAGGATCTTGTATTGATTCCAAAAATTTTAGGTATTTTTATTGTTTATTAAGATTTTTATGGTTTTTAGGTTTGTATGAATTTTGATGTTTTTTTCATTTTCATGGGTATTTTTTTGTTTTTATAATTTTTTTAGGTTTTTAGTAATTTTTTTAATTTTATAATGTTTTTGAATTTTTTTAACATTTTATGGGATTAATGGGTTTTTAGAGTTTTTACTGGTTTTTATGATTTTATGTGCTTTATAATTTTAAGGTTTCTAGTGGTTTTTTTGGTTATTATGGTGTTCGGTGTTTTTATGTATTTTTGGTTTTTTTTTTAAATATTTCTTAGGGGATTTTAGTGTTTTTAGGTTTTCTTTCATTTTATTTAATTTTTGGAATTTTTAGGATAGTAATGATTTTTTATGGTTTTTAGTGATTTTAAGGGGTTTTAGTGGTTTTAAGGTTTTATGGTTTTATGGTTTTTTTGTTTCTAGGGAGTTTAAGGGTATTTATGTTTTTAGGGTTTTTTAATATATTTTATCATTTTTTGGTTATTATGGGTTTTAAATGTTTTTAGGATATTACGGTTGTCTAAGGTATTTTCTAGGTTTTATGGTTTTTTATGTTTTTAGATATTTTAGGTGTTTTTTTATGATTTTATAGTTTCTAATGGTTTTTGGGAAATTTGAAGTTTTTTTGGGGGTTTTAATTGTTTTAATTTTTTTTACAGTTTCTAACATTGTTTGGGTATTAAAGGGTTTCTAGAGATTGTAGTGGTTTTTTGGGGTTTTGGGTTCTTAGGTGTTTTTAACATTTTTAGGGGTCTTATGTTTTTCGTATTTATGGTTTTTGGGGTTTTACCATTTTTAGGGTTTTAAGGATTTTTATGTGTTTTATGTTTTTAATGTTTTCTCTGGGGTTTTCAGTGATTTTTGGGTTTTTTACATTGTATAGGATTTTTAGGGCATTTTAGGATTTTTATGGTTATTTAGGATTTTTATGGATTTTGAGTGGTTTTAAGGTTTTTAAGGTTTTTATGTTTTTTGGGTTTTAAGTGATTTTGGAGAATTTTAGGGTTTTAATGGTTTTTAATGTTGTTTAAAATATTTAGGGGTTTAAAGTGTATTTATAGTTTATACTGTGTTTTAATTTTTTTAGGGGTTTTTAATGTTTTTTAGGGGTTTTATGGTTTTAGAGTTTTAGTATTTTAAGGGATGTTAGTGTATTTATGTTTTTAGGGGTTTAACGCGTGTTTAGGATTTTAAAGATTTATTAGATATTTTTGGGATTTTTGAATTTTATGTATTTTTAGCTAATTTTTAGATTTTTATAGTTTTTAGGATTTTATGGTTTTTTGAGGTGTTTTAGGGGTTTGTAGGAGTTTATACATTTTGGGGTTTATATGTGTTTTTTGAGTTTCTTATGGGGATTAAGGTTTTTATAGTTTTTAAACATTTTTAGGCGATTAAAGGGTTATTAGAGTTTTCATTGTCTTTTAAGATTTTTTATCGGTTTTTTATTGTTTTTTGAGGGCTTTAGTGGCCTTGGGGGGGTTTAGGGTTCATTTGTCCTTTTAGAAGTTCTTAGGGTTTATGGTTTTTATTTGTTTTTTAGTATTTATGGTTTTCGATGGAATTTTAGAGGTTTTTATATTTTTAGAAATTTATAGGTATTTTTATATATTTTTATGGATTTTTACTATTTTTAGGGATTTTGGGGGTTTTAGATATTTTTGATATCTTTGGTTTTATGGTTTTTATGGTTTTTTGGGTTTTTATGTTTTTTGCTTTTTAGAGTTTTTTTATAGTTTCTAATTATATAAATGGTTTTTAGATTTTTTAGTGGTTTATTGTTTTAATGTGTTTATATATTTTTTAATGATTTTTGGGTATTTATGATCTATTAGGGGTTTAAGGTTTTTAAGGTCTTTAAAGTGTTTTTTTATATTTTAATATTTGTTAGGTTTTTAGGTGTTGTTTAGTTTTTAGGTTTTTAATGTTTCATTTGGGGTTTATAGGGTTCTGAGGCATTTCTAACGTTTTACTGAAATTATGGGTTTTTTGGATTTTTTTTAGGGATTTTGAGGGGTTTTTAATATTTTAGGCATTTTTAGGATTTTTTAGTGTTTTAAGAATTGTTATTTTTTTGATGTTTTTTATGTTTTAATATTTTTCTTAGGGGTTTTCAGGGTTTTTTGGGGTTTTTCCATTTTTATATATTTCAGTGAATTTAGGAATTTTAAGGATTTTAAGGGTTTTAGTGATTTTGAGGGGTTTTAGGGTTTTAGGGATTTAGAGGGGTTTTATGGTTTTTATTGCTTTAGGGTTTCCATGGATTGTTTAGGTTTTTAGGGTCTTTTGATTTATTTAGGGGGTTTAAAGGGTGTTTTGAGTTTTTAGGGGGGTAATGGTTTTTATTGGTGTTTTGGGATTTTATTTTTATTAGGTGTTTTATGTTTTTTAGTGGGTTTTTGTGTTTTTTACAGCTTTAAGAATTATTATGTTCTTTTGGCATTTTAGTTTTTTGTGGTTTTTGAGGTTTTCTTATGGGTTTCCAGGGTTTTTTGTTTTTTTACATTTTTTTTTGATTTTTTTGATTTTTTGGCAGTTTTTTGATTTTTAGGGTTTTTATGGATTTTGAGGGGTATTTTTTGGGTTTTATGGGTTATTTAGCATTTTTTATGTTTTTTGGGGTTTTATGATTTTTAGGTTTTTATGGTTTTTTATAGGGTTTTATGGTTTTAAGGTTTTTTTTTCCTTTTTTAGGTATTTTTACAAATGTTTAGGATTTTTATGGTTGTAGAGGGTTTTTAAAGATTTTAATGGTTTTTAGGTTCTTTAATGGTTTTTTGGTTATTATGTTTTTTTAATATTTGTTCTGTTTTTATGGTTTTTAGATATTTTTATTATTTTTAGGGGTTTAATCGGTTTTTAGAGATTTTTGTTTCTTAGGGTTCTTATGGGTTTTTTGGTTTAAAAATTTATGGGTTTTATGTGTTTTTATGTTTTTAAAGTTTTATTAGGGGTTTTAGGTTTTTATGTTTTTAGGGATTTTTAAGGATTTTCTAGAAATTTTATGGTTTTTAGAATTTTTATGATTTAGAGTGTTTTTTGGAATTTTAGTGTTTTTATGGTTTCCTGGGTTTTTAGAAATTTTTTTAAATTTTAAGTGTTTTTTAGTTTTTTGGAGATTTTAGGGTTTTTATGGTCTTGGCTTTTTTTATCATTTTTAGGGGTTTTTAGAGATTTTATGGGTTTTTGGGGATTTTAGAGTTTTTTTGGTTTATTTGGTTTTTAGTGGTTTTAAGTGTTTTTATGTTTTTAGGGTTTTATTATGGTTTTTAATGTGTTTTAATGTTTTTAGATATTTTTAATGTTTTTTGGGTTTCTAGGGCTTTTAGAGATTTTAGTTGGTTTTAAAATTTTTACGGGTTTTATAGTTTTTTAATGATTTTAGAGGTTTTTATTGTTTTTAGGGTTTTATTGTGGTTTTTAATGTGTTTTAATGTTTTTAGATATTTTTAATGTTTTTTGGGTTTCTAGGGCTTTTAGAGATTTTAGTTGGTTTTAAAATTTTTACGGGTTTTATAGTTTTTTAATGATTTTAGAGGTTTTTATTGTTTTTAGGGGTTTTCAGTGTTTTTAGGGTCATTTTAGTGTTTTTTTAGGGTTTTATAATTTTTAGGGTTTTAGGTTTTTTAAGTGTTTTTAGGTTATTATGGTTTTCATAGGGGTTTTTAGATGTTTTAGGGTTTTTAGGTTTTTTTGATTTTTTTGGGATTTTTTGGAATTTTATGGTTTTTAGGGTGTTTTTGTATTTGGATGGGTTTTAATGTTTTTAGGATTTTATGATTTTTAACATTTTTAGTGTTTTTAGGTTTTTAGGGGTTCTTAGTTTTTTTCTTTTTTCATGGTTTTATTAGGCTTTTTGTTTCTTGGAGAGATTTAAATTTTAAGGGATTTTAGGGTTTTAGGATTTTTAATGTTTTTTAGGGTTATTATTTATTTGTGGGGTTTTATGGGTTTTAGGGTGGTTAAGCGTTATTAGTGTTTTTTTTCTTTTAGGGTTTAGAGTATTTTTAGTGTTTTTAGTGGGTTTTTAGGATTTTATGGGTCGTTAGAGTTTTTAAGGTTTCTAATGGTTCTATGGTTTTAGGGTTTTAGTATATTTTAGCATTTTTTAGGTTTTAAGAAAATTTTGGTTTTTAATGTTTTCTTTGGGGTTTCCTCTGCTTTTAGCTTTTAGGGATTTTTTCTAGGATTTTTACGATTATTATGGGTTTTTAGGGTTTAAGTGGTTTTGATGGTTTTAGGGTTTTTATGGATTTTTTTTTGATTTTTTGGGTATTTAGGGGGTTTTTGAGTTTTTGGGGTTTTCTGGTTTTTAGTGTTTTTTACTTTTTAGGGGTTTAAATGTTTTTTATTTTTGTAGTGTTTTCTAGGGTTTTATTTTTTGTATGATATTTTATGGTTTTTTTATGGTTTTTAGGGGGTCTTAGGTTTCTTAGGTTATCTTTTGGGTTTAAGGGTTTTTAGTGTTTCTAACATTTTTATCAGTTTTATGTGTTTTTGGGTTTTTAATTTTTTCATTAGGTTTTCCTGGATTTTAGTATTTTTTACATTTTCAAATATTTTTATGGAATTTTATGGTTTTTTATGGATTTTATGGGTTTTAGGGATTTAGAGGATTTTTGGGGTTTTTATGTTTTTTAGTTTCTTTATCATTATTTTGGTTTTTTGGGTTGTAAGTGTTTTTAGGATTTTAATGTTTTATTAATGTTTTTTTTTGGTTTTAATGGGTTTTATGGTTTTATTGATTTTTGTGTATTTTTAAAATATTTATGGGTTTTATGGATTTTAGGTATTTTGAGGGTTATCAAGTTTTTTTTTGCGTTTTATGGTTTGTTAGTATTTTTTGGTTTTTTGGTATTTAATTGTTTAATGGTTTTTAGGGGTTTGATTGGTTTTTAGTGTTTGCAGTGGGTTTTTAGGGTTTTATGGGGTTTTACTATTTTTATGGTTTTTTGGGGTTTTATGGTTATTAGGGGTTTTATGGATTATGGTGTAGTTAGGTTTTTAAGGGCTTTATGTGTTTTTCGGTTTTAATAGTTCTCTTAGGGTTTTTCGAATTTTTTAGAGTTTTTTCATTTATAGGGATTTCTATGGATTTTTTTTGGATTTTTATTGTATTTTAATTTTCTGTATATTTTTTGGGTTTTTAGGGTTTTTAGGGGTTTTAGTGTTTTTAGGTTTTTATTGTTTTTTGGGTGTTTAGGGTTATTTTTAATTTTTGTATGTTTTATGGTTTTTTAGATTTCCTTATCATTTTAGTGGTTTAAACTGTTTTTTGAGTTATTATTGGTTTATTTCGGTCTTTACTATTCTTAAAGATTTTTTGGGGTTTATGTTTTTAGGGATCTTTATGGTTTTTAGGTTCATTAGAGGGATTTTAGAGTTTTTAGTATTTTTTAGGATTATTAGGGATTTTATGAATTTTTTGGTTTTTAAAGTTTCTTGGCATTTTATCAAAAAAATTGGTGTTTTTACTTTTTTAAGAATTGTTAGGGAATTTTTATGATATTTATTGTTTTTTAAGATTTTAGGGATTTTTAGGGGTTTTAAATGGTTTATTGTTTTTTTCATTTTTAGATGTTTAAATTATTTATTAGTCTTTAAGGTTATTATCATGATTTTTTGGGATTTTAATGTTTTTCGATATTTTTATTATTTTTATGGTTCGTAGGGTTTTTAGGGATTTTTATGGTTTATAGAGGTTTTATGGGTTTTCATTTTTTTTAGATTATTTTTGATGTTTTAGGGGTTTAAATGTTTTTTAGAGTTTTTTTAACAATTTTAGGGGTTTAAAGGGTTCATGGATTTTTAGTGGGTTTTTAGGGTTTTATGGGGTTTTAGGGTTTTCAGGATTTTATGGGTTTTATGGTTTTTAGAAGATTGTGGGTGGGGCGGTTTAACATATTTTTTGGTTTTTTGGGTTTCTATCATTTTTTAGGTTTTCATGGATTTAATTATTTTTTCATTTTTTAGGTTTGGTTAAGGGTTTTCATGGTTGTTAGGGTATTATATTTTTTGAGATTTTATGGAATTTTCAGTATTTTTGTGGTTTTTAGGGGTTTTATGGATTTTTAGGTCTTTTCTGGTTTTTAGGTTTTTTTTATCATTTTTTAAGATTTATAAGGATTTTAAGTGTTTTTATGGTTTTCATAGAGGTTTTTTGGGTTTTTTAAATTTTATATATTTTAGTGACTTTTTCAGATTTTGTCGGTTTTGAGGGGTTTCAAGGATTTTGCGGTTTTTTAGTGTTTTTTTGGTATTTTATTTTGTTTGGGTTATTTGATTATTTTGAGATTTTATGGTTTTTTCAAAAAATAAATTTTTTCTGGTTTTAATTGGTTTTTATGTTTTTATTAGGTTTTTAAGTTTTTATGGGGTTTTAGGTTTTATTGATGTTTTTAGGGGTTTTATAGTATTTAGGAATTTTAGGGGTTTCATCATTTTTCTATTTAGGGTTTTGATGTTTCAATTGGTTATTACGGTTTTCTTATATTTATTCATCGTTCTTAGGATTTTTATGTATTTTTAGGGTTTTTATGATTTTTATTGTTTTTAGGGGTTTTAGTAATTTTGTGTTTTTTTGGGGTCTTAGGGTTTTTATTATTTTTAGGTTTCTATGGGTTTTAAGCATCTATAATTATTTATTGTTTTATTAGGTTTTTCATAGATAATAGTTTTTTTATGTTTTTAGGGATTTGAATAATTTTTTCTGTATTTTTATTAGTTTATTGGGTTCTTTGGAATTTTGGGGGGTTTATGGTTTTTTAATTTTTTCCTTGATTTTTTGGGGTTTTAGGGTTTTTTGTGTTTTTTTTATTTTTTAATGTTTTAAAGAGTTTTTAAAATTTTTAGGTGTTCAAGGGGTTTTTACAGTTTTAAGATTTCTTAAGGGTTTTAAGTGGTTTTGGGTTTTTAAAATTTCTAGAGGTTTTTTTTGTTTTTTGGGTTTTTTATGGTGTAAGGTTTTTAGGGATTTCATAGCTTGTTAGGATTTTTTTTTGGGATTTTATGTGTTTTTATGTTTTATTAGGAGTTTTAGAGTCTTTAGGGGTTCTTACATTTTTAGGTATATTTAGGGTAATTTTATGTTTTTTATGATTTTTAACTAGTTTTAGGGATTTTGAGGGTGGTAGGGATTTTATAGTTGTTTAAGGTTTGTAGTGTTTTTTTAATTTTTTGAGTTCAAAAAGTTTTGAAGTGTTTTTTAATGATATTTGGATTTTAGGTTGTTTTTATAGTTTTTACTGATTTTTTGTGATTTTATGTTTCTTTAGGGGTTTTATGGTTTTCGGGGGGTTTATGGGTTTTAAGGTCATTTTACGTTTTTTATAATTTTTTTATCATTTATAGGTTTTTAGAGGTTTTAAGTGTTTTAAGGTTTTTAAGGTTTTCTTATGGGTTTTCAAGTTTTTTTTAATTTTTAACAATTTTTTGGTATTTTTTTGGATATTTTAGAATTATTATTGATTATTATGGGTTTTAGAGATTTTTAGGGTCCTTGTGTTTTCTATATTTTTTAGGGATTCAATGTTTTTATGCATTTTATGGGTTTTATGTGTTTTTAGGTTTTGATGGTTCTTTTTGAGATTTCAATGTTTTTTGAGTTTTTATGTTTTTATGGATTTTGGGGGATTTTTTATGATTATTGTTTTTTTGGGTTTTAGGGGCATTGAGGTGTTTTAGGGTATATAGATTTTTTATGGATTTTTGGTTTTTTATCATTTTTTAGTTTTTATGGGGTTTTATGATTTTAAGATTTTTTAATGTTTTTGGGGATTAAAGAGTTTTTAAATATTTTATTGCTTTTTAGGGTTCTTTTGGGTTTTTAAATTTTGTTATGGTCTTTTGGATTTTATGGTTTTTTAGGGTTTTTAGAATTTTAGAGTCTTTTAGTGTTTTTAGCATTTTTGGTTTTATAGGGAATTAAGTGTTTTTAGGTTTTTGAGTTTTACATAAGTTTTTTTGATTTTTAAGGATTTTTATTGATTTTGTGGATTTTTATGTGTTTTTAGGGATTTTGAGGTTTTTATGGTTTTTATGGTTTTTATTTTTTTTAGGAATTTTAAGGGTTTTGGCGTTTTTTAGGTATTTAGGGGTTTAAAGTGTTTTTTTATTTTTATGATTTTCTTAATGTATTCAGGTATTTTACGTTTTAAGGAATTTATGCCTATTTTTAAGATATTTAAAATATTTTGGGTTTTTATGGATTTTTAGGATGTTTAGGATGTTTAGGGAATTTTTGGATTTTTTTGGGGGATTAGAGTTATTTTAGCATTTAAATGGGTTTTAGAGTTTTTTTAATGTTCTTTGTCATTTAATGCGATTTTAGAGTTTTTTGTGGTCTTTAGAGTTTTTATTGTTTTTTAGTATTTCTTTGTTTTTACAGTTTTTATGGATTTTGTGGCTTTTATTGGTTTTAGGGTTTTTAAGGTTTGTAGCATTTTTTGGGTTTTTAGGGGTTCTAACGTTTTCCTTTATTTTTTAGGGTTTTATGTTGTTTTTCATTTTGAGTGATTTTTAGAGATTTTTTTCCAATTTTTATAGATTTTTATTGATTTTTAGGGATTTTGTTAATTTTAATGATTTTTGGGTTTCTTTTGGTTTTATGGATTTTTGGATCCTTTGGGTTTTTTGATTATTTTAGGTTTTTATATTTTTCTCCCATTTGTTAGGGATGAAAGGGTTTTTAGAGTATTAAGTATCAATTTCAGTTTTTTTGGTTATTTGGGGTTTTAAGGTTTTTAGTGGTTTTTAGGGTTTTAGGGTTCTTATTGTCTTTTAGGGTATTTACCGTTTTAAATGTTGTAGTGTCTTTACATGTTTTTAGGTTTCTATGGTTTTCCTGAGTTGTTTAAGGGATTTTTTTTGGTTTTTATGTTTTAGGGATTTTATGGGTTTTTAGTATTTTCTTATTTTTTATGGTTTTTGGGATTTTGATTGTTTTTAGTTTTTTTAGCGATTTTAGAAATTTTAGGTTTTTAGGGGTTTTAAGTGTTTATATATTTTTTAAAATTTTATTAGGGTTTTTCATGGTTTCTAAGTTTTAAGGATTTTTTTTGAATTTTAGATATTTTTTGGATTTTATGGTATTTGGGGTTTTTTTATTTTCTTAGGGTTGAATATTTTTTGTGTATCTTAAAATTTTTAGAGTTTTAGATGTTTTTAGAGTTCTAGTGGGTTTTAGTGATTTTATGGGGTTTAGGGTTTTTAATATTTTTAGGGGTTTTATGTGTTTTATGGGTTTTATGGGTTTTATGGGTTCTATGGATTTTTAGGGTGGTTTAGTGTTTTTAACATTTTTTTTGTTTTTTGGGGTTTTAATATTTTTATGTTTTTATTTTTTTATTATTGTTTTAATAAGTTTTTTCAATGTTTTTATGGGGTTTTACACTTTTAGGAATTTTTATGGATTTTTATAATTTGTATAGTGTCTATATTTTTTAAGAATTTCGAGGGGTTTTAGGGGTTTTGGGGTGTTTAGCATTATTTAGGGTTTTTAGGTGTTTTAATGATTTCTTTTTGTTTTTATGGTTTTCTTAGGGGTTTTTTGGTGTTTTCAATTTTTTTTAGTGATTTTAGGGTTTTTTAGGATTTTTATGGGTTTTAGTGTTTTTGGTATTTTTATAGGTTATATGGGTATTAAGGATTTTATCACTAGTGTAGAAAACGTTTTTATGGCCGTTATTTTTTATTTTTAACGTCTGATTTTGGTTGACGTTTTTACAAGAGATGATATAAACATAGTTGTTTACGTCTATTATTTTACAACTGTCGTAAAAACACCAATCTGAGGCATTTTTCACATCGGTTGATAAAAACCTGACGTGGAAAATGCTTAGGAGTTATGGTTTATTACGTTGGTTATTTAATAACTGACCTGGTATATACCATTTCACGTCGGTTATAGAATAACCGATGTCATAAAGCCCTCCTCCGAATCATTTATCACGTCAGTTATTTTTATAACCGACGTGATAAACCTATCTTCCAAGTGTTTCCAGCATCGGTTATATAATAACCGATGTGAAAACATATCTCCGACGTCGGTTATTTTATAACCGATGTAAAAAACTATCAAATTCCATTTTATTAAGTCAGTTATCAAATAACTGACATAAAAACTATTTCCCATGAATTTATTTTGATGGTATCCAAATAGCCTACGTTAAAACTAATCCCGATTCATTTTTTACGTCGATTATTTCATAATCGACGTAAAAAAATATTATTTTTCAATTAAACTGAACAACTTCTATGCCTAGTCAAAATACATTAAACAGACCAAAAGGTTACAAAAAATAGACCAAAACATACCAGAACCCCCCCCCCCCCCACCACACTAGAGATCCCCCACCACACCCCTAGCCCCCCCCCCCCCACACCCCTGGACTTCCCCCACCCCCTAGATAGCCCCCCCCCCCCCACACACCCTTGGAAAACACCCCGAACCTTTTGGACACCCCTCCCCCCACATCCCTGGATTGTCCCACCACCCCCTGGACAACCCCCACCCAACTGTATACCCCCCACCCCCTCGACAGCACGCCCACACCCCTGGACAGCCCTCCCACGCCCCTGAAACAGACTGAAAACAGACCTAAATAGACCAACCCTCGTTCCCCCCACTGGACAGCCCACACCACACCCCAGGACACAGTCCTGGACTACCCCCTAGTCACCCCCCAAACCCCTGGACAACCCCCACCATCCTAGACACCCCCCACACCCCTAGACTCCCCCCACCCCCAGCACATGGACAACCCCCCACACCCCTGGACAACCCCCCACCCTCGTGGACCCCCCCCCCCCCCCACACCCCTAGAATTCCCCCCACGCCCTGGACAACCCCCCACACCCCTGGACAACCCCCACCCTTCTATATACCACCCCACCCCCTGGACAGAACTCCCACACCACTGGACAACCCTCCCACACCCTTGAAACAGAACAAAAAGTTAAAACAAAACTGACCAAAATATACCAACCCCCCCCCCCCCTCCCGCCCCACTGGATAGCCTCCACCACACCCCTGGACACACCCTTGGACTTCCCCCACCCCTAGAAAGCCCCCACACCCCTGGACAACACCCCACCTTCCTGGACACCCCCACACCCCTGGACTGCCCCCACCCCTAGACAGCCCCACACCCATGGAAAACACCCCACCCTCCTGGACACCCCCACACCCCTGGACTGCCCCCCCCCCCCACCCTAGAAATCCCCCCCACACCGTTGGAAAACCCCCCACCCTCCTGGACCCCCCCCCCCCCTACACCCATGGAATTCCCCCACCCCTTAGACTGCCCCCACACCCCTGGGAAATCCCCACCCTTCTATATACCCCCCACCCCATGGACAAAACTCCCACACCCATGAACAGCCCCCACACCCATGAAACAGAGAAAAAAGTTACCAAAAATAGACCAAAATAGACCATAACCCCCCCCCCCCAACTGGACAACCCCCCCCCCCACACCCTTGGACACCCCCACACCTCTGGACTTCCCCCCACCCCATGGACATCACCCCACACCCCTAAAAACCCCCCACCATCCTGGACTCCCCCACACCCCTGAACTGCCCTCCCACCCCCGGGACACTCCTTCACACCCCTGGAACCCCCCCCCCCCCAACCCTCATAGACACCCCCACCCCCTGGACAACACTCCCACACCCCTGGACAACCCTCACACACCCCTAGAAACCCCCCACCCTTCTGGTCACCCCCACCCCACTGGACCAGACTCCCCTGGACGGACCTCCCACACCCCTAGAACCCCCCCCCCCCACCCACCCACTACCCCACTAGACTACCCCCACACCCTTGTACATCCCCCCACTCTCCTGGGCATCCCTCCCACCCCCCTGGACACCCTCCCATCCCTCTGGACAACCCCCACCCCACCCTTGGACACCCCCACCTCACTGGACACCCCAAGACCAAAAAAAGACCAAAACCTGACTAATACCTGACTAGAACCCCCGCCCCCACTGGACAACCCCCACTACACCCCTGGACACCCCCACAACCCTGGACTACCCCCACCCCCTGGACAGCCCCCACACCCTTGGACTACCCCTACCCTCATGGACACCCCCACACCCTTGTATTGACTCCCACCCTCGGGAAAACCCCCAACACCCCTGGACAACCCCCACCCTCTTGGACTCCCCCCACACCCCCGGATACCCCCTAGACAGCCCCCCACTCCCCTGGACATCCCTCCAACCCACCTGGAAATGCTCCCACCTACTGGACTTCCCTACCCCCACCCCAATGTCATGGACACCCAGGACACCCCCCTACCCACAACCCACCAGAAAACCCTCCAACACCCCTGGATACCACCACCCACTAGACACCCCAAACACACATAGAACCCCTCCCCCCCTACCATAATCCATACCAGAAAAACCATCATAAGTAGAAGAAAACAACAATTATAGAAAAATTTAACATTCACATATATAACATTCAAGACTTGCAATGTCAACATAAAAAAACTAAATCTAACCTAAACAAATTCCAAATACACAATAATAATGAAAATATATAAAATTTCATGTTACACTACAAACAACTAAAATTTAATCAAACCTGTAAAATAATTTGACCATTCCACTTGTAAGTGTTTGACGTATTGAGCACTATAGGGTTGAGGGTCATCAAATAGATACAAATTAAAAGGATAGTAGTTAACCTGTATAATGATTAAATAAAATCAAATATTATGGCCAATTTTAAAAGGAAATCTTACAAGGTCAAAGTTCAAAACTATTCCTGTTGTTATTTTTTCATACATAAATTTTAACAAATAATATCCTCTTTTAATGACACCTTGTTTTTCATGACAATTCTGTTTGAATGAGTGATAATTCAATATATTATTCATATCTAATAAATCAAAAAGTAAAAATTATAAATGGATATTTACCTTTAAATTTACATATTTTATCTTCGCACTCCTTTTCTATTTGTTTTTTCAAAAGTAGACCCATCCCCTGTTAGAAAATAATATGAATGGGATAAATTTAACATTCATTATAATATATAAAACTATTGAGAAATTGAAACTTACTTTTCCAACATTTTCATAAAACTTTCCCGTACATCACCATGGACAGAGCGTATCCAATAAAGTGTTTTCTCCCTCAGAAAAAAAACCCCTAACATACAATGATCACTGATAAAAGAAAATTTAAGGTTAGTGGTTTTTATGTTAAAAGATAATGAACTCTTTGAGAGATATGTGTTTCATACCTCTCACAAAAAGGCATCATCCAACATTCTGTGACTATAATCTGTTCAAGTCTTTCATAAATATAAAGTATTCTTTGTTCCTCATCAAATATACATGCTTCAGGGGAAATAAAATGCTTGTCCATGAATCCATATACATCTGTCTGCTCATTATTATCACAAATGTTATAAAGATACCTAATATAAAGAAAACATAAGTATACATTTTTAATAAATATAATACCGAGAAAAGGTGTTAAGACATACATGGAAAAAAAATTCACCATGTTAATGACCAACTTATCTCCAGTTACAAGCCCCATGATATCAGTTTTCACAATCCCCACAGCTATTATACATCTACAAACATGAGCTTCCATTGGAAAGTCATAATGATCCGCCAAAAATTTTGAATATCTTGACAATCTGTCGAGACTACTAGAATCTATATCTGATGTCATATAAATTTTTCTTTTTTGTTGTCGATACATTATTTATTTACCTTTGATGCATTCCTATAAAAATAAATTGAAAAAATATAAGTTTTCAAATGATAAAACATCTTTAATAAAAAAATAGATGATATAACATATATATCTCTATGGTAATGAGTGAAAGAAGTCTAGATGGCCAAATTAAAAAATGGTCGACACTATGTCCAACTTTCGTCACCTCATTTGTAGGTAATGGTACTAGAGCTAGTCTATCTATAATATCCTATACAGTGACCCTCTGATTCCCTACCTCTAATTATTGAAGATTAACGGTATCTCTTATAAAATATACCAACCCATATGCATCAATATGATGTTGAGGATCATCAACATACAACTCGCAATAAGTAGGAATCTGCGGAAGATGAGTAGGATAAAAAATGGCATCTGTAGGCTGAGGTGGGGCAGTGGGAGCTATTGGAGGAGGTGGAGGATAAATAATGGGGTCTGCAGGGGGAGGGGGAGGAGTGGGAGCTGTAGTCTGAAATTGTATTTGTATGTTTGCAAACATAGACTGTACTGATGTTCTAATATTTTCCTCCATCTTCACATTAATATTAAGAACTTTAGCCTCTAAGGATTGTATTTTTTTATAAACACCCTCAACAAAACAAGTTGAAGAACATGTCAACACTTTTCTTACCGATAAACCTGTCGGATATCCTCATACACGACCAGAATGTTTGTGCTTTCCCAATGCTGCAGATAAAATATCTTACTTCCCAGCAGATGTAAATACCCCCTCTGATCTCTTCTCCTAAAGAGAATCCCATATTAAATAATTGAACATTTCTGTAATGATTGAAATTATATGAAGAATATAGTTAAATTAAATAAATAAAATAGATATCTTACAATCCTCTGAGCTACGACTCTCGAATCATCCGAAAGATATTGCCCATTTTTGCTCATACGAGCTCCCTTCCATTTTTCATGTCTAGATGGAGGGGATGGAGGGGCCACCTCTCTAGAGCTTGAAGACTCGTCTCTTAGCAGTTGTAAATTTTCTGACGTCATTTGTTCTTCCAATAATGTATACCCACCCTAAGATAAACTATGAGGGTATATATTTTTATATTGGATCTCCTAATGAGATTTACGTGTTTACTGTAAATTAAGAATAATAAATCACTATTAAAACATGAATAAGATAATTTATATAAGAAATATTATAAAAGTTTACATTTCCCTTAAAAAAAATAATCTTTTCTTATACTTTCAAAAAACTTTCTCCATGTGTCTTCATCTATGAAAGGATATATACAACATGGATTGTCATGACTCTTATAAACAAAAATGAAATCAGATGAGAGTGTTGATTTGAAATCCCTCTATCTCATGGCAGCCATCGATAAGCATTTCTTTCTGACTCCTCCAGTGTCAGGAATATCAAATTTCAACTGATAAATAAGAGGTTAAACAAATTATATATATTAGAAATATTTAATGAATAGGAAAACAATAGAAATATATCTTACCTAAATCTTCTCCCACAACTGAGATATTATCGCTTTGTTCACACTTATCTGGTCATTATACAAAATTATGACTTTGATCTTACCCTGAGATGATACAAAACTCTTAAAATCTTTTGCATTTGGACCTCTAAGAACATCATTCTCATAAAATTCAATCAGTATCCTATGATCCTATGTACGAGAAAGTAATAATTTTGGTAAACGTGTGCACCCACGTTTACCAAATCTTGAACTCTTTGTCTTAATGGGATCACATGATAAAGATTGGGGAACATCAAGAGGAGCATGTGAATGTTCTTCCCCAGAGGTATGACCAATATTCTCATCTCCATAATCATGTGGTTGATCAACTGATTGATCTTTCATTATATTTCAAATAAAAAAAACAAACATTAGTTCACAAACATACAAATTCAAATATTACAATACTAATGTAAATAGAAAATAGAAAATTGTACAAAGTTAAATAATATTAAACATGGTTAATATGGTAAGCATGTTAAACAATGCTAAAGATGGTAAAGATGGTAAAGATGGTAAACATAGTAAACATGGTAAACCTGGTAAAGGAAATGTCACTAAACAAAAATAATCGATATATAATTTATGTAATGGTAAACATGAAAATGTAAACAAAACAAAATTAAAACAAATAAAAACATATACTTATTTGTTTTAATACATGTTTTAATAATGAAAAAACATAAAATATCTAACATTTTATGAAAATAATAAATGTAAACAGAAAATAAAAAAATGATACCTGTAATTTTAGGAATGTAAAATTGGATTATTTTCCCAAATTCCTTAATCGTGATCATTCCTTATGGCACTAACCATGTCTTCAACATGCTCATCATTTTGTTCTATTAATCGATCCATAGAAGTATGGATCTCACATAAATAAGCATCTTCATCATGTTCATCCTCCCTAACATATTGTTTTTTCTCTTGTAAAACAATAGCCCACTACATATCTGATTGATCTACTACATAGAAAAATTGTTTTGCATGTGTTTCCATTATAAAAGAATCAGCTATGTCTTCCAATCTATTTTGATTAACAAATATCATTCCAAATTCATCTTGTCTGACACTGTTGTTACCAATAAACCATTTATAGTTAAAAACATAAAATTTAATTTTAAATTAATCAACCTCCCATCTGTCTTCAATCACTCTATAATATGCACTTGATGAAGTAATTGGGTTTTTTCCTTTAGCACTCGAAAATGCATTTCTTATGCAAACACAAATACACCACTATTTTGAACTGCACTTCCAGTGTCTTGAGCTTTCATATGAAATGTATAGCCATTAATGTCATAACTGAACCATGTTATCACATTTAAACATGGACCACCCACTACCAATTTTAATGTCTCTTATACATCTGATCTACCATGCGAGGTTTTTTAAACCATGACAAAAATGTTCTGCTGTGGTCATTCAAAATCCACATTTTTTCCTTCTTTTGATGACATTGTTTCAACACATTAATATGCAATTTCATATATTGTTGAGCATAAACTATGTTATTCAAGATGTATGATTCTAACTTCTTCATCTGTTTAGCTGACAACAATTTGAATTTCTAGCCACAAATCCCCTTTCCCTCATTATTAACTCGTTCATGGAGAGATGGAGGCAAACCTATGTGGTGCACCGCAACCAAGTACCTCGTAAAAAACTCTACAACCTCCTCAGAAATATACTTTTCAATAATGGATTCTTGAGGTCGATATGGATTATTAACAAACACCTTCAATATTTTTATATACCTTTCAAAAGGATAAATCCAATGAAGATATACAGGTATACAATGCTTTATTTCTTGAACAAGATGAATCATTAAATGCACCATTATATCAAAAAAATTAGAGGAAAATACATTTCCAATTGACAAAGTATACAAATTTCATACTTTTCCAAAATGTTCAAATCATTCACATCAGTCACCATATTACAAATTGAATTGTAAAAATAACACAACTTCATTATAGTCTTTTTAACACGGATGGGAAATATTCCATGGAATGCAACTGGTAAAAGTTGTTGCATCATGACATGACAATAATGAGATTTCTTACCTATAAACTTCAAGTCCTTCAATGAGACAAAAAAATTTACATTTTAAGAATAACCTTGAGGAACTTTGATATCATAGAGACACTGAAAAAAGATAATTTTGTCCCTCTTGGTTAATGTATGATAAGCCGGGGGAAGAAATGTTCATCTTCCATTAGGAGTGGGAGCTAACACCAAACATATTCCCATTCATAGTTAGTCTACTCATGCATTCAACCCATCTTTTTTCTTTACTTTAATATATAAAAATGTTCAAATCAAACTATCATATATATTCTTCTCCATGTCCATGAAATCAATATTATGTTTAACTTCATGATATCTCCAATATGGAAGCTCAAAAAATATTGACCTTTCCTTCCAAATATGTCTATCATTACCATATTTCTCTGTCTTTCCTAATTTCACATCAAGGTTTTCCACCCTCTCAAAATACAGATCAGGGGATAATGGTTTTGGAGAAATATCAAATTATTGTGAGCCATTGAATGCCTTTTCTAGTCTTCTATAAGAGTGATCCAGAGGCCAAAACTTTTAATGACCCATATACACAGTTTTCATCTTCTGATGCAATTGACAATATGAAGTCCGTTGTTCGCAAATTGGACATTCTTTATTCCCTTTAACACTGTATCCAGACAAATTTCCATATGATGGGAAGTCATTTATAGTGAACATAAGCACTTCATGTAGTTGAAAATATTCCATTTTATAGGAATCATACACCCTAATACCATCCTCACATAAATTTTTCAAATAGTCAATCAACGGTGAAAAGAAAACATCAATATCGTTGCCAGGTTGCTTCAGACCAGAGATCATTATACTGAACATGACATATTTTCGCATCATACAAACATCAGGAGAGAGGTTGTAAATTACCAATAAAATAGGCCATGAACTATTTGTGCTACTGAGGGTTCAGAATGGATTCATTCCATCTGTGCACAACCTTAGTCTGTGATTTTGTATTTTATTTCCAAATATAGGATACTTCTCATCATTTTTCCTCCATTGTGGTCAATCAGCTGGATGGCATATTTTTCCATTACATAACCTCTCATCATCATTCCATCTTAACCTTTTTATGTCATGTGAATTAGCAAATAAACGTTTAAAACTATAAATTATAAGAAGATACCAAAATACCTTTCAAGGGATCTTTGTAATCTCTACATCATCCTGTGATTTTTCTTTCACCTTATACCATTATGTCCAACATTTAGGACACTCTGAAAGAAATTCATATTCCTTCCTATATATCATACAATCATTCGGACAGGCATGCATTTTCTTGTATCCCAATCCCATCAGGAAAAATATTTTCTTGTCCTTATAATGTGAATCTGGAAGATCGTTAAATTTTGGAAGAATGTCTTTCCTCAATTGTAGCAGATTAGTAAAACTTCTGTCACTCAATCCATGTTTTTCCTTCAGGTTAATAAATCTTAACACCGCCAACAAAACAGTAAAATTTTTACAACCTGGACAAAAATGGTTTTTCAGCATCACCATATAGATGTGCAACTGTCAGTTGTATCTCAATTTGTTCTGTTGTAGTATCATGAATTAGTTCTTCAATTCCATCAGAGTTACCATCTTTCGAATCTTCATCATCAGTGATATTCTATCCATTTTCACCATTCCAAATCCAAGGGCTATAATTCATATTAAAAACATGACAAATCAGATGATATTTTATCTCTATACTTTTCAACTTCTTCAAATTCAAACATTTCAGGCATGGACAGAAAAAATGTCACTACTTGTAACATTTCATTTAAAAAATTCCAAAAACGCATAAACACCTTCATCATATTCATTGCTCATTCTATGTGCCGTAATCTAACTTCAAATCATTATTACCTATAAAAATATCAAAAGTATACATCTTTTTAAAATAAGACAAATATATGTTTATATGAAAAAAATCATAATTTGAATGTAAAAAAATTTTAAAATATAAAAAAAAAATCTAAGTGTATTTTAAAAAATATGCTTGAATATGATTTTAAAACGTAAATATAGTTATATATAACAGTTTTAAATTCATCATAGATCCTTTCTTCTTAAGGATCACCATGAATACATCCTGGTGCAACTGGATACCAAATTCACCCTTCCGTAAAAAAGAAATATGAAGTATAAATATTAAAATATGTATACATTCACTACTGAAAATTACATAGATCCAAACGATTTGAATCCTCTGGATAGCCCCCCCCCCCCCCCACCCCTATGGACAGCCCCCCCACCCCCTGGACACCACACCCACCCCCTGGACATCACCCCCACCCCCTTGGACACCACCCCCACCACCTGGACACCCCTACCCACTTAGAAAACACCCCCACCCCCTTAGACACCACCCCCGTCCCCTTGTAAACCACCCCACCCCCTTGTACACCCCTGGACACCACCACCCCCTTGGACATCCCCCCACACCTCTAGATAGTCCCCACCCCCTGGACAGCCCC
The DNA here is from genome assembly GCA_963277665.1 of Viscum album. NCBI lineage: Eukaryota > Viridiplantae > Streptophyta > Magnoliopsida > Santalales > Viscaceae > Viscum > Viscum album. Next base: position 1,008,802,470 of record OY728141.1, on the reverse strand, counting down.
CACCCCTCTAGACAGAACCCACCCCCTTGGACACCCACAACCCCTCCTAATAACCCTGGAAAACATTGATTAATATTAAAACATCGATTTAAAAATGGCCAAAAATCCCTAATAATAGAAGGAATGAAAGAGAAAAAGAAGTGGACGAAGAAGAAACAAAGAAACAAAGAAGAAAGGAAGTCGAACATGGAATAAGTAACTTATTTAAGGAAATTGCATGGAATACAAGAAAACCCTGGGGCCTCCAATGGTTGATAGAAAATTGGAGAAAATGGAGTAAACCTAAGAAGAAAATAAAATCTAAAATAAAAACATGGATGGAGAAAATCAATGTGTAAATCCTATCATCACGACACAATGGGTTCAGGATAACTGCGCATCTTTGAAAACCATGACATGGTCTCCCGCATAACCCATAATTTTCACATAGTCAATGACTGGTCAAAATATATATAACCATATAGAATCACATTTCAACACCCCTCATCTTTTCATAATGCTTGAATCCCTATAAATCATTGTGGAAACCTCAAAAATAGACTGTACCAACCCCCTTGGACACCACCGCCACCCCCATGGACACCACCCCCACCCCCTTAAACAACACTAATAAATTATATCCTAATATCCATGAAACAATACAATCATCATGTCATAATCTCACAAACCACAATGCAATAGTCATTCATAACTGACACTTATCCCCCACCCCCTTGGACACCACCCCCACCCACTTGGAAAACCCCCTGGACACCACAACCCCCTTGGAAGACCCCCCCTGGACCCCACCCCCGCACCCTTGGACCCCCCCCCCCCCCCGCGTTGGCAGCCCCCCTCACCTCTGGATATCCTCTACCCTCTGGACAACCCCCACCCCTCTAGACAGCACCCCCACCCTCTTGGACACCCCCACCCCTCCTGGACACCACCCCCACCTCCTACCGCCTTGGACACCCCCCTCGACACCCCAACCCTCTGGACGTCCCCACCAATCAACCCCCCAAACCCTCTGGACATGCCCCCACCCCCTTGGATAGCCCCCACCTGCCCAACCCTTTGAACATCCCCCCACCCCCTTCAACACCCCCACCCCCTTAGACCCCCCCCCCCCACACCTCTGAACTGCCCCCCCCCCCACCTACAGGGACACCCTCGACACCCCCAACCCTCTAGACAGCCCCCAAACCCTGTGGAGAGCCTCCACCCCCCTAAGACATCCCCTGCACCCCCTAGGACACCACCCCCACCCCTTTGACATACCCTACACCCCCTTGGACTCCCCAACCCCCTTGGATAGCTCCTCACCCCCTGGACACCACCCCCACCCCTTTGACACCCCCTGGACACCCCCACCTCACTTGATAGCCCACCCAACCCCCTGGACACCCCACCCACTTGCACAACCCCCACCCCCTTCAAAACCCCCCTGTACGTGCACACACACATGAGAGAACACACAAAAACCGTAAACATGCATGATATCACTTCCATAGTTTTATTTTACCAAAAAATAATTTAGCATGGTATATATGAACACTGTGAAACTTACGATGATAGTAAGAGAAAAGAAAAATAACATCTCAAAAAATTAGTTTAGGGCATCGCGGAAAATAAAAACAGAAAAGGACTTATGTGAGGCTTACTTGAGTGTTGTGAGTTGACCTGATAAATCTGATAATAATAAATATGAATAATGATATTGGAAAATCGAGGTTGGCAGGCACGACTTCGACAAATCGTTTCTAGGTTTTCCATACAGGAGAGATGAGTCGCAGGTCACCCGATCGAAGAAAATATAATAACTGAATACGGGGTGTGATAAATCATTTAAAAGAATTATCACGTTGATTATTTAATAACCGATGTAGTAAAATATTTTTTATATTTTTATAACTTCGGTAATTTAATAACAAACGTAGAAAACAATTTATCACATCCTTTATAAAATAGCCGACTTGATATATTTGGCTTTATACCAAAGTGATAAATTGCTGATATTGGCTTTATCATGTCAATTTTTTTAACCGACATGGTAAAGCGCTGAGCTTTCCTTTATCACTTTGGTTATTTTATAACTAATGTGATAAAGAGATGATATTTCCTTTATCAAGTCGGTTATTTTATAACTGAAGTTATTATGTACTCTAGATTTGATTTTCACATCAGTTATACAATAACCAAAGAAAAAAATCTAATCTCTGTATATTTTACGTCGGTTATTTTATAACCGACGTAAAATATGGATCCTGGTCGATATATCACGTCAGTTATAAAATAACCGATGTGATATATCGATCATTAATGATTAGCACGTCCGTTATATAGAACCGACGTAAAAAATGCCGATGTGTTAAACGTTTTTTCCACTAGTGTTGGTGTTTTTAGGTCTTTTTAAGATTATCACAGGTTTTTTGGTTGTTTATGTATTTTTAGGGGTTTTTGGGGTTTTTAGGCTTTCTAGTGTATTATGGTTTTTTCAGTTTTTATGGTCTTTTTGATTTCATTATGGGTTTTACAATGTTTTATTGTTTATTATAATTTTGAAGGTTTTAATTGGTTTTAATAGTTTTTAGTGTTTTTTAGGTGTTTAATGGGGTTTAATGGGTTTTAAGAGTTTTTTTGGTTTTTAGCGGTCTAATGGTCTTTTTGGGGGTTTTCATGGATTAAGGGTTTTTAAGGGTTTTCAGTGTCTTAGGTTTTTTAGGTTATTTTTATGTTTTAAACATTTTGTATGTTTTTAGTGGTTTTTAGTGTTTTTAGGGTTTAAGGGTTTCTCAGGGTTTTACAAGGTTTCAAGGGTTTTTAAATTATTTGGATTTTTATTGATTTTTTGGGGTTTTATGTTTCACTATGGTTTTTATGGTTTTTTGGTGATTTAGTGTTTTTAGGGTTTTTTTATAGTTTTTATCATTTTAAGGTATTTTATGAGTTTTATGTATTTTTGGATTTTTAGGGTATTCTTTTGGTGGTTCAAGGTTTTTATGATTTTTATGTTTTTATAAATTTTTATGGGTTTTTATAGTTTTATGGATTTTGAGTGATTTTTGGATTTTCTAGAGTTTTTTTGGGTAGTATGGTTTTTTGGATTTTAGGGGTTTTTTTGATATTTTTAGGGTTTTAAAAAAATATTAGTTTTCTTATCTTTTTTGAGTTTTTAGAGTTTTGAGTGTGTTTAGGGTTTTATGGTGTTTGGGGGTTGTAATGCTTTTAGTGGTGTTCACGTGCTTCTTGTTTTTTATGATTTTTATGATTTTAGGTTTTTAAATATTTTTAGGTTTTTTGGGTTTAATGTTTTTTTACGTTTTTATATTTTTTCTATGGTTTTTAGAGTTTTTTTTTGTGTTTTTGGTATTTTTATGGATTTTAGGATTTTTATAGTTTTTAGTGGTTTAGGGATTTTAGGGGGTTTTACTGTTTTGTGGTTTTTTTCCACTTTTGGGATTTTTAGTATTATTAGGTTTTTATGGTTTTTAGACATTTTTAATAGTTTTAAGGGTATAATTCTTTTTACAGTTTATTAGTGTTTTTAGTTTTTTATGGGTTATAAGGTTTTTGGGTTTTTAGGGGTTTCATGGTTTTTCTAGTTTTTAGGGTTTCTAGTGTTTTTAATTTTTTACAAGTATTAATTGTGTTTTTGTTTTAAGGTTTCATTAATGATTTTCTAGGGTTTGGTTTGTTTTTTTATATTTCTACGGATTTTTAGAGCTTTTTTCGTATTTTTAAATCTTTTAGTGAATTTTAAGGATTATTTAGGGTTTTTGGGGTTTTAGGGTTTTTATATTTTTTGTGATTTTATGGATTGTTATTATTTCATAGGGGTTTTAAGGGTATTTATATTTTTTTTTTACATTTTTAGGGATTTAAATGGTTTTTAGATTTTTAGTGATGTTTTGTGGCATTTATTAGTGTTAGGATTTTTTTGGTTTTATGGATTTTATTGTTTTTAGGAGTTTTAGGGGCTTTTAGGGTTTATTTCGGTTTTTTGGGTTTTTAGGTTTTTAGTGTTTTTAAGTGTTTTTAGTTTTAAAGGATTTCTTTGGGGTTTTCTTGATTTTTAATGGGTTTTATATTTTTAAGTATTTTTATGGGTTTTTTTATTATTTTTAATTTTTTGGGTTTTTACGGATTTTAAGGTGTTTTAGGGTTTTATTAGGGTTTATAGTTTTTTATTATTTTAGGGTTTCATTGTATTTTTAAGGGTTTTAAGTTTTTCTAGATAATTTTACCATTTTGTGGGATTAAAAGTGTTCTTATAGTTTTTATTATTATTTTTTGAGTTTTTAAGGTTTTTAGGTTCTTCACGGTTTTTAGGGATTTTTATAGGTTTTAGGGTTTTTACGGTTTTTACGTTTTTATGGTCTTTTTAGAGGGTTTTAGTGTATTTAGAGTTTTTTTGGTTTTATAGGGGTTGTAAATTTTTTTAGAATTTTATTTCTTTCTAATGGGTTTTAATGATTTTTAGGGTTTTTTAGGTTTTCACGGATTATTAGGTATTTTTAAGATTTGTGTGGTTTTTTATGTTTTTTTTTTGGATTTTGAGGGTTTTAGAATTTTTATTTGGTTTTAGGGTTTTAAGTGTTTTTTGTTTTTTTGGGTTTTAAGTGTTTTTAATGTTTTATCATTTTCATATGGGTTTTCAGGGTTTTAGGGTTTTATATATATTTTTGTATTTTTATGATTTTTTAAAAATTTTATGGTTTTTATGGTGTTTAGTGATATTAATGGGTTTTAGGTTATTAATGGTTTCATGGTTTGTTTTTGTTTTATGGTTTTTAATATTTTTATTATTTTTTTATGATTTTATTTGTTTAATAAATTTTTTATAGTTTTGTGGGTTTTAGAATTTTTATGGGTGTTTAGGGTTTTAAGGTTTTAGGGGGTTTTATGGTTTTTTATGGTTTTAGGAATTTTAGGGTTTTTAGTATTTTTAAATGTTTAAGGAATTTCAAGTGTTTTTAGGTTTCTATGGTTTTATTAGTGTTTTTAGGGTTTCTATATTTTTTTACATTTTTTGGTATCATGAGGGGATTTTTTGATTTTTATGGTTTTTTTGGATTTTTGGATTTTTTGTGTTTTTTTCTTTTTTATAATTTTAGGATTTTTAGGATTTTTAAGTGATTTTAGCGAGTTAATGTTTTTCATAAGGGGTTTCATGGTTTTTCAGGTTTTTTACATTTCTAGATTTTTTTTGGCATATTTATTGTTTCTATTAGTTTTTAGTTTTTTATGGATTTCTAGGGTTTTAGGAGTTTCTAGAGAGTCTTTTATGGTTTTTTTTCTGGATTTTAGGGTTTTTGAGGGGTTTTAATTATTTTATGTTTTTTAGAGTTTTTAACATTATTGGGTATTAAAGGGGTTGTAGAGATTTTAGTGGTTTTTTGGGGTTTTGGGTTCATAGATGTTTTTAATATTTTTAAGGGTCTTATTTTTTTGGTTTTTAGGGTTTTTGTGTTTTACTCTATTAATGTTTTTACGTGTTTTAATCATTTTTAGGGTTTTAAGGACTTCTTAGTGGTTTTCAGTTATATTCTTGTTTTCTTACGTTATTTGGGATTTCATGGAATTTTAGGATTTTTATGGTTATTTAAGGTTTTTAGGTATTTTGAGTGGTTTTATGGTTTTTTATGTTTTTATGTTTTTTGGGTTTTAATGGATTTTGGAGAATTTTAGGTTTTTTAAGTTTTTTAATGTTGTTTAAAATTTTTAGGGGTTTAAAGGGTATTTATAGTTTATACTGTGTTTTAATGTTTTTATGGGGTTTAAATGTTTTTGGGGGTTTTATGGTTTTTATAGTTTTATTATTTTAAGGGATACTTGTGTTTTTATTTTTTTAAATGTTTTAGGTGTATTTATGATTTTACAATTTTATTACAAGTTTTTGGGATTTTTACATTTTATGTATTTTTACCTATTTCTTAATAATTTAATGGTTTGTAGGGTTTTAGGGGTTTTATGGATTTTATAATTTTTGGAGTTTATACGGGTTTTTTGAGTTTCGTATGGGGTTTAAGGTTTTTTAGAGTTTTTTTTAACATTTTTAGGGGTTAAAAAGGGTTTTTAGAATTTTCATTTCCTTTTTATATGTTTTATGGGTTTTTATGGTTTTTTGGGTGATTTAGGAGATTTATGGGTTTTTTAGGTTTTGTTAGGCGTTTTAGCAATTTTTAGTGTTTTATTGGATGTATGGGTTTTTAGGTATTTATGGTTTTCCTTGATATTTTAGTGGATTTTAAATTTTTAGGGTTTTATAGGGTTTTTATGATTTTTATGGATTTTTTCTATTTTTAGGGATTTTGAGGGTTTTTAGATTTTTTGATATTTTTTATTTTTGGTGTTTAGGGGTTTTTGAGTTTTTATGATTTTTTTTTCTTTTTTGAGTATCTTTATTGTTTTTAATGGCATAAAGGGTTTTTAGGGTTTTTAAAGGTTTATTGGTTTAATTTAATTTTTTATTTTTTTTAGGTTTTAAGGGGTATTTATGGTTTATAATGGGTTTAGGGTTTTTAGGAGCTTTAAGGTGTTTTTTTATTTTTTAAATTTTTTAGGTTTTTAAGGGTTTTGGTGTTTTTTGGTTTTTAAGGTTTCATTTTGGGTTTATAGGGTTCTAAGGGATTTTTACATTTCTATGGATTTTATGGTTTTTTTGTATTTTTATGATTTTTTTCTTTTAGGGATTTTGACGGGGTTTTAGTATTCTAGGTGTTTTTAAGATTTTCTTAATGTTTTAATATTTTCCAGTTTTTGGAGGTTTTTCATTTTTAATAGTTTTCTCAAGGGTTTTCATGGTTTTAGGGGGTTTTCCATTTTTATATATTTTAGTAAATTTTGTAATATTACGGATTTTTAGGGTTTTAGGGATTCATTGGGGTTTTAAGTTTTTATGGATTTAGTTTTTTCATGGATTGTTTAGGTTTTTAGGGCGTTTTTATTTATTTAGGGATTTTAAGGGATTTTAGAATTTTTTAACATTTCACGGGTTCTAAAGTGTATTCTGAGTTTTTTGGGGGGTGGGGTTAGGGATTTCATTGGTTTTTAGGGATTTAATATATTTTAGGTGTTGTTTTAGTGGGGTTTCAGGTTTTTTACATCTTTAAGAATTTTTATGTTTTTAGGGTTTTAGTTTTTTATGGTTTATGAGGTTTTCTTATGGGTTTTTATGGTTTTTAGTTTTTTCGAATTTTTATTTTATTTTAGGGTTTTTTGGGAATTTTATGGTTTTTAGGGTTATTTGGGATTTTGTAGGTTATTGTTTGGGTTTTTAGGGGGTTTTTCGTTTTTTAGGGTTTTTGGGTTTTTACGATTTTTAGGTTTTTATGGTTTTTTTGGGGGGGGGTATAGAGTTTTAATGAATTTTTACATTTTTAGGTATTTTTATAGTTGTTTAGTATTTTTATGGTTGTAGAGTGTTTTTAAGGATTTTGATGGTTTTTAGGTTATTTAATGGTTGTTATTGTTTTTGTGGTTTTTTATTTTTTTTATTAGTTTTGTTTTTATTGTTTTTATAGATTTTTAATATTTCTAGGGGTTTAATGGTTTTTTGGAGTATTTTTTTTTCTTAGGTTTCTTATGGGGTTTTAGGTTTTATTTATGTTTTTGGGGGTTTTAAGTGTTTTTATGGTTTTATGGTTTTCTTGGGGGTTTTAGGTTTTTTATGTTTTTAGGGATTTTTAGTGGTCTTCCTGGAATTTTATGGTATTTAGAGTTTTTAGGGATATGGAGTGTTTTTAGGATTTTTAGTGTCTTTATGGTTTCATGGGTTTTTAGAAATTTTTTAGATTCTTTGGGTTTTTATGAAATTTAGTCTTCGTTTATTATTTGAATTGTTTAAAGAGTTCTTAAATTTTTAGTGGTTTTTTGGTGTTTTAGGGGGTTTTATGTGTTTTTATGTTTTTGGGGGGTTTTATCATTTTTAGGGGTTTTTAGGGATTTTATTGTTTTTTAAGATTTCAGAGTTTTTTTGGTTTTTTTTTGTTTTAGGTGTTTTTAGGTTTTTAGGGTTTTATTAGAGTTTTTTATGGTTTTTAATGTTTTTTTTGTTAAATTTATATATTTTTAGGCATTTTTATGATATTAACTATTTTTAGGGGTTTTAGGGATTTTTAGTGGGTTTAGGGTTTTTAGGGTATTTACATTTATTGGTTTTTAGAGGTTTAAAGTCTTTCTTGGTTTTTATGCCTTTATTAGATTTTCACTATTTTTATAGCTTTTACATTTTTGGGAATTTTTAACATTTTTAGGGTTTATTAGGAGTTATAGGGACTTTTAGGGTTTAATGGTTTTTTGTGGTTTTTGGTTTTTTGGGTTTTTCAGTTTTTTTGGTTTTTAGGGGTTTTTATAATTTTTAATGTGTTTTAATGTTTTTTGGGGATTCAATGGATTTAATTTTTTTAGTTGGTTTTATATTTTTTATTGGTTTTATGGTTTTTAAATGATTTAATATGTTTTTATTGTTTTTAGTGGTTTTCAGTATTTATAGGGTCATTTTTGGGTTTTTTTCGGGTTTTAGGATTTTTAAGTGTTTCTAGGTTATTATGATTTTCTTAGGGGTTTTTAGATATTTTATGGGGTTTTATTCTTTGGGGTCTTTTTGGGGATATTTTTGACTTTTATGTTTTTAGGGTGTTTCGTTAGTTTGATGGCTTTTAATGTTTTTAGGATTGTATGGTTTTTAACATTTTTAACATTTTTAGTGTGTTTGGGTTTAGGGTTTTTATGGTTTTAATTATTTTTTTGTATTTTTATAATTTTTATGGGTTTTATGGTTTTTAGGGATTTTGAGGGTTATTAAGTTTTTTTTTGGGTTTTTATAGTTTTTTAGTATTTTCTTGTTGTTTTTTTGTTTTTAATTTTTATAAGGTTTTTAGGGGTTGATTGATTTTTAGTGTTTTATTGGATTTTTATAGTTTAATGGGGTTTTACTATTTTTATGGTTTTTTGGGGTTTTAGGGTTTTTAGGGTTTTATGGGTTTTAGTGTATTTAGGTAAGGGCTTTTAGTGTTTTTCATTTTTCAAGGTTTTCTTAGGGTTTTTCAATTTCGTATTTTTTCATTTATAGGGATTTCATTGGATTTTTTTAGGATTTTTATTGTATTTATGTTTTTTTATATTTTTTTATTTTTTATGGGTTTTAGTGTTTTTAGGTTTTTTATTGTTTTTATGGGTGTTTAGGGTTATTTTTAATTTTTTTTTATGGTTTTTAGATTTCCTTATAATTTTACGGGATCAAATGTTTTTGTGAGTTATTTTTGGTTTATTTGGGATTTTAGTGTTTTTAAAAGTTTTTAGGGGTTTTATGTTTTCAGGGTCTCTATGGTTTTTATGTTCCTTATAGGGTTTTTATAGTTTTTAGAGTTTTTAGTATTTTTTAGGATTATTAGGGATTTTATGATTTTTTAGGTGTTTATTGTTTCATTGCATTTTATCAAAAAAAATTGTTGTTTTTACATTTTTAATAATTTTTAGGGCATGTTTATGATTTTTATGGTTTTCATGATTTTAGGGATTTTGAGGGGTTTTAAAGGGTTTTTTGTTTTTATGGTTTTTTCCATTTTTATGTTTTTTGGTGTTGAAATTATTTTTTGGTTTTTAAGGTTTTTATCATGTTTTTTTGGGTTTTTTATGTTCTTTGATATTTTTAGTGATTTTTTAGGATATTTATGGTTCATAGGGTTTTCGAGGAATTTTATGGTTTATGGGGGTTTTATAAGTTTTATGTTTTTTTTTGTTTTAAAGAGATTTTTTTACGTTTTAGGGGTTTAAAAAAATTTAGGATTTTTTATCAATTTTAGGGGTCTGTAGGGTTCATGTATTTTTAGTGGGATTTTAGGGTTTTAATAGGGTTTTAGGGTTTTTTAGGTTTTTAATGGTTTCATGGTTTTTAGAGAATTGTGGGTGGGGTTTTTAGGGTATTTTTTGGTTGTTTTGGGGTTTTAATCATTTTTTATGTTTTTAGGGTTTTTATGTTTTTAGGGTTTTTATGATTTTTTTCAATTTTTATGTTCTATTAATGGTTTTCGGGGTTGTTATGGTGATATATATATATTTTTCGAGACTTTTAGGAATTTTTCATTATTTTTATAGTTTTTTTGGGTTTTTAATATTTTGATGGTATTTATGGTTTTTGGGTTTTTAATCAATTTTTAGTTTTTATAAGGGTTTTATGTGTTTTTAGGTTTTTATGGTTTTCATAGAGGTTTTTAGGGTTTTTTAAAATTTAGTGATTTTAGTGACTTTTTTGGATTTTGAAGGTTTTGAGGTTTTTCAAGGATTTTTAGATTTTTTTAGTTTTTTGTGGGTTTTTTATTTTGTTTGGGTTTTTTATTTTGTTTGGGTTTTTTATTATTATTTTTGATATTTTAGGGTTTTAAATTGTTTTATGTTTTTGTTAGTTTTTTATGTTTTTATGGGGTTTTAGGATTTATTAATTTTTTTGGAGTTTTATATTTTTTTATGGATTTTAGGGGTTTTATCAAATATTTATTTATGGTTTTGATGTTTCAATAGATTATTAAAGTTCCCTTATGGGTTTTCATGTCCCTTAGGGTTTTTATGGATTTTAAGTGGTTTTATGATTTTTATGGTTTTTAGTGGTTTTATTAACGTTTAGGTTTTTTGGGTTTTAGGTTTTTTATCACTTTTACGTTTCTATTGGTTTTATGAATCTATAGGTATTTAGGGTATTCTTAGTTTTTTCATAGTTCTTAGGTTTTTTACGTTTTTAGGGATTTGAATTTTTTTTATTTTTATTAGTTTATTGGGTTTTTAGCTATTCTGAAGGGTTTTATAGTTTTTTAATGTTTTCCATGGGTTTTTTGGGTTTTAGTGTTATTTTTGTTTTTTATGTTTTCAAAGGTGTTCAATAGTATATAATATTTTTAGTTGTTCAAGGGGGTTTTATAGTTTTTATATTTTTTAGTGTTTTTAAAAGGTTTTGGGTTTTTTAAGGTTTCTAGTGGTTTTTTTTTTTTTGTTTTTTTTGTTGTAAGGTTTTTTAGGGAATTCATAGTTTATTAGGGTTTTGGGATTTTATGTGTTTTTATGTTTTATTATTGGTTTTAGCATCTTTAGGGGTTCTTACATTTTTAGGGATATTTAGCGAAATTTTAGGTTTTTTATGCATTGTAACAAGTTTTGGAGATTTTTAGGGTTTTAGGGATTTTATAGTTGTTTAAGGTCTGAAGTGTTTTTTCATTTTTCGTGTTCTTAATGTTTGGTAGGGTTTTTAATGTTTTTTTGATTTTAGTTTGTTTTTACAGTTTTTAGTGATTTGTAGAGATTTAATGCCTCTTAAGGGGTTTTATAGTTTTTGGTGGTTTATGGGTTTTATAGTCATTTTATGTTTTTTATGATTTTTATCATTTATTGGTTTTTTAGGGGTTTTAAGTGTTTTTAGGTTGTTATGGTTTTTTTAGGTTTTCCAAGGTTTTTAGGTTTTTATTATTTTTATGTATTCTTATGGATATTTTAGGATTATTATAGATTATTACAGATTTTAGAGATTTTGATGGTGTTTGTGGTTATTTTATTTTTTAAGGATTAACTGTTTATTATGAATTTTAATGGTTTTATGTGTTTTTTGGTTTTGATGGTTCTTTTTGAGTTTTCATGGTTTTTAGAGTTTTTATGTTTTTATGGATTTTTTGGAATATTTTATGATTCTTGTGGTATTTATTGGGTTTTAGGTATTTTGATGTGTTTTATGGTATATGGGGTTTTTATGGTTTTTTGGTTTTTTATCATTTTTTGTTTTTGATGGAAGTAATGATTTTTAGTATTTTTAATGTTTTGGGGGATTAAAGGTTTTTTAATGTTTTTGTTGATTTTTAGGGTTCTTTTGGGTTTTAAGGGGTTTTTATGGTCTTTAGGATTTTATGCTTTTTTTGAATTTTTAGGATTTTAGGGTCTTTTAGGGTTTTTAACATTTTTTAGTTTTTGGGGGTTTTAATTGTTTTTAGCATTGTATGGTTTGCATAGATTTTTTTATTTTTAGGTATTTTTTTGGATTTTGTGGAATTTTAAGTGTTTCTATGGATTTTAAGGGTTTTTATGGGTTTTTATAAATTTTAAGGGTTTTGGCATTTTTTAGGTACTTAGGGGTTTAAAGTGTTTTTTGATTTTTATGATTTTATTAGGGTTTTTAGGTATTTTACAATTTCAGTATTTTTAGTCCTTTTTAAAGATATTTATACTATTTTGGGGTTAATATGGTTTTTTAGGTTTTTTAGGATGTTTATGGATTTTATGTTTTTTTCGGTTTTTTGGGGTTTTTTGAGTTATTTAAGCATTTAAAGGGGTGTTAGAGTTTTTAATGTTTTTTTGGGTTTAACGGGGTTTTATATATTTTGTGGTCTTTGGAGTTTTTAGGGTTTTTTATGGTTTCTATGTTTTTTACGACATTTATGGTTTTTTTGGTTTTCATGGGTTTTAGGGTTTTTAGGGTTAGTAGCATTTTTTTGGGTTTTTAGGGGTTCTAAGTTTTTCCTTGATTTTTTAGGGTTTTTAGGTTTTTTTCTTTTTGAGTGTTTTATTGGGATTTCTTCAATTTGTATTCATTTATAATAATTTTTAGGGATTTTGTTAATTTTAATGTTTTTAGGGTTTCTTATGGTTTTATTGATTTTTAGATCTTTAGAGCTTTTTGAGTATTTTAGATTTTTATATTTCTCTACCTTTTGTTAGGGATTAAAGGGTTTTTAGAGTATTATATATGCTTTTGGTTTTGTATGGTTATTTTGGGTTTTATGTTTTTTATTGGTTTTTAGGTTTTAGGGTATTTAGGGTCTTTTAGGGTTTTTAGCTTTTTAGGGGGTGTAGGGGTTTTACTTGTTTTTAGGTTTCTATGGTTTTCCTATGTTATTTTAAGGAATTTTTTTATTTTTTATATATTAGGGGTATTTATATTTTTTTAGTATTTTCTTATTTTTTATGGTTTTAGGGGTTTTGATTTGGTAGGGTTTTTAACGATTATAGAAATTTTAGGTTTTTAGGGGTTTTAAGTGTTCCAGATTTTTTTAAAATTTCTTAGGTTTTTTCATAGTTTTTTTTTTGTTTTTGTGAAATTTTTTTTGATTTTTAGTTCTTTTTTTGATTTTATGGTTGTCAGAGGTTTTTTTATATTCTTAGGGTTGAAATTTTTTTAGGTCATTTTAACAATTATAGTTTTTTTATGGTTATTAGAGTTTTAGTGGGTTTTTAGGATTTTATGGGGTTTAGGGTTTTTAATATTTTTAGGTTTTTTTTGGTTTTTCTTGATTTTTTAGGGTGTTTTAGTGTTTTGAACATTTTTTTTACCTTTTTAGGTGTTTTAATATTTTTAGTTTATCATGTTTTTATTAAGGATTTATTAAGGGTTTTTAGTGTTTTATGGGGATTTAATTTTTTTGGAATTTTTATGGAATTTTAGAATTTTTATGGTCTCTGTATTTTTTTAGAATTTTGAGGGGTTTTGTGTTTTTGATTTTTTTTCATTATTTAGGTTTTTAGGTGTTTTAAGTGTCTTCTTAGAAAATTTTCATTGTTTTTACAAATTTTTGGTGATTTTAGGATTTTTATGGGTTTTTAGTGTTTTGGGTATTTTATAGGTTATATGGGTATTAAGGTGTTTAGGTATTATTCGGTATTTTTAGGATTTTTACGGGTATTTTGGTTGTTTAGATATTTTTAGGGGGTTTTGGGTTTTTAGTTTTTCTGGGTTTTTATGGTTTTTTTGGGGTTTTATAGGATTTTTGAGTTCTTTAAGGGTTTTATAATTTTTAGCAGTTTTTCATAATTTTGAAGGGTTTAATGGGGTTTAATTTTTTTTAGTGGGTTTTAGGTGTATAATGGGGTTTAATGGGTTTTAAGTGTTTTTAGAAGTTTTAATGCGAATAATGTTGTTTTAGTGTTTTTTCATGGCTTTAGGGGTTTTGAGGATTTTCATAGTTTTAGGGGTTTTAGGTTCTTTTTATGTTTTTATCATTTTTATAGTTTTATGGTTCTTTTGTATTTTTAGGTTTTTAAGGGTTTCTTAGGGTTTTACATGGTTTCTAGGGTTTTAAAATTTTTGGAATTTTTATGGATTTTTAGAGGTTTTATGTTTCTTTAAGGATATTAGGGATTTTTTTGGTGTTTTGAGGTTTTTAGGGGTTTCAATTATTTTTCATTTTTATATTTTTTATGAGTTTTATGAATTTTTGGGTTTTTAGGGTTTCATTAGATGTTTTTAGGGTTTTTATGATTTTTATTTATTTATTTTTAAGGTTTTTCTTTGGTTTTCATGGATTTGGAGGGATGTTATGGTTTTCTAGGGTTTTTTGGGTAGTTTCGTTTTTTCGTTTTTAGGGGTTTTTTTAGTTTTTAGGGTTTTATATTTTTTTTATTTTTTTATGATTTTTGGGTTTTTAGAGTTTTGAGTGGGTTTTAGGGTTTTATGGGGTTTGGGTGTTTCAATGCTTTTAGTGGTTTGAATAGATTTTATGTGTTTTATGATTTTTAGGGTATTAGGCATTTTAAAATTTATATATTTTTAGGGTTTAAAGTGTTTTTAGGTTTTTATAATTTTCATATAGTTTTTAGATTTTTTTATTTTTTTGGAGATTTTTATGGGTTTTATGAATTTTAATGGTTTTTAGTGCTTTAGGAATTTTAGGGGTTTTAGGGTTTTTGTCATCTTTTGGGTTTTTTAGTATTATGGGATTTTAAAGGTATTTGGAGTTTTTTAATAGTTTTAAGGGTATAATGCCTTTTTTAAATTTTTTTTGTTTTTAGGTTCTTATGTGTTTTTACGGGTTTTAAGAGTTTGAGGGTTTTTAAGGGTTTCATGGTTTTTCCGGTTTGTAGGGTTTCAAGCATTTTTTGGTTTCAACGAGTATTATCTGTGTTATTGTTTTTAAGGTTTCCTTAAGTATTTTCCGGCGTTTTTTTATTTTTATTTTACATTTTGTGGGATTTTTATAGAATTTTTACGATTTTTAAAGATTTTAGTTGATTTTAAGGATTTTTTAGGGTTTTGGGGGTTTTAGGGTTATTATGTATTTTTTGGATTTAATGGATTTTTTTTTTCTTAGATTTTTAAGGGTCTTTACATTTTTTAACATTTTTAGGGGTTTAAATGGTTTTTAGATTTTTTAGTTACTTTTTGTGGCTTTTATTAGTGTTCATATTTTTAAGGTTTAAATAGATTTAGTTGTTTTTAGGGGTTTTAGGGGATTTTAGGGTTCATTAGGGTTTATTCTGATTTTAGGATTTTATTATTTTTAAATGTTTTTTGTTTTTTAAGGATTTATTAGGGGTTTTCTTGGTTTTTAGGGGGTTTATGTTTTTATCTCTATTTATGGGTTTTTAGTATTTTTATTTTTTTGGGGTTTTTTAGGGATTTTAAGGCATCTTATATTTTTTTGGGTTTTTAGGGGTTTTGGTTATTTGGGATTATAGGGCTCCATTGTATTTTTAGGGGTTTTAAGGTTTCCAATAGATTTTTTACATTTTTAAGGATTAAAAGGGGTTTAATAGTTTTTATATGTTTTTCGAGTTTTTAAGGGTTTTAGGGTCTTTATAGTTTTTAGGGTTTTTATGGGATTTAGGGTTTTATGGTTTTATGGCCTTTTATGAGGTTTTAGTGTTTTAGAGTTTTTTATTGGATTTATTGGGATTGTACGCATTTTTTGAATTTTAAGGTTTTCTAAGGGGTTTTCATGGTTCTTAAGGTTTTTTAGGTTTTTACAAAATATTATGTATTTTTAAGAATTATGAGGGTTTTTATGTTTTTGTCGGATTTTGAGGGTTTTTAGGCTTTTTATTTTCTTTTAGGATTTTAAGTTTTTTTGTTTATAGGGTTTTCACTGTTTTTAGGGTTTTAACATTTTCATTGGGGTTTTCAGGGTTTTTGGGTTTTATAATTTTTTTATGGATATTAATGAATTTTATGGTTTCTAGGGGGTTTAGGGAAATTAAGGGTTTTTAAGTTTTTAGGGTTTTCTTGTTTTTTTTTTGATTTTTAATATTTTTTAAAATTATTAATTTTTTTAGGGGTTTAATGAAATTTTTATAGTTTTTGTGGGTTTTAGGGTTTTTATGGTTGTTTAGGGTTTTTAAGGTTTTATGGGGTTTTATTATTTGGGGGGGGGGGTTTAGGATTTTTTTGGGTTTTTAGTATTTTTAGTTGTTTGAGGGATTTTAAGTGTTTTTAATATTTTAATGTTATCTAAGAGTTTTTTAGTGGATTTAATGTTTTTTTACATTTTTTTAGAATTTATGGAGTTTTTTAGAAATTTTATAGTTTTACTGATTTTTTTGGGATTTGAGGATTTTTAAGTGTTTTAGGGTTTTTTATCTTTTTTAGGTTTTTAGGGGTTTTATGTATTTTTTGGTTTTTTATGGTTTTCTTAAGTTTATTGTGTATTTTTATGGTTTTTTTAATTTTTTAGAATTTTTAGTTCTTTTTTATGATTTTTTATTGATTTCTATGGTTTTTAAGGATTTATTGGGTTTTAGGGTTCTCATGGTTTCTATGGTTTTAATGAGTTTTAGTGTTTTTTTAGGAATTTTTCAGTGTATTTAAGGTTTTTAGAGATTTTTAATGTTTTTAGTCATTTAATGGGATTTTAGAAGTTCTAGTGTTTTTAGGGTTTTTTAATGTTTTTAGGGTTTTTTATGTTTTTGTGGGTTCTAAAGATATTGGGGGTTTTAGTGTTTTTAATTTTTTATCATTTCTGTGTTTTTAGGATATGTTTTTGATTTTATGCCTTCAATGATTTTTTAGATTATTTAAAAATATTTAGCTATTTAAAGGGTTTTTAGTGTTTTTCTTTGGTTTTAGGGTTCTCATTGGTCTTTATGGGTTATAAATGTTTAGGGTCATGGGGGTTTATAGGTTTTAAGGGTTTTATGGGTTTAGGGGACATTTACGGTTATTAGTGTTATTTGGTTTATTGGGGAATTTAATAGAATTTAGGTTATTTATGTTTTCTTATGGGTTTTCAGAATCTTAGGTTTTTTTACATTTATAGTGATTTGTAGGCCTTTTTTAGAATTTTTATGGTTTTTAGTGGTTACAAGATTTTGATGTTTTATCCATTATTTTGGGGGTTTTTAGGGTTTTTAGTATTTTAATGTTTTTTAGATTTTCTATTAGTTTCAATTGTTTTTAGGTTTTAATGTTTTTATTATATTTTTGGTGGGTTTTATTGTTTTTTATGTTTTTATGGAATTTTAGTGCTTTTTTATTATTTCTGTTTTTTTAGATTTTAGTGAATTTGAGGGTTTTTAGTGTATTTTGTGGCTTCTTAAGATTTTTTTTTTCATTTGGGTTGTATGGTTTTTTATAGTTTTTATACTATTGTAATGTTTTTTGGTGCTTTTAATTTTTTTATGGGTTTAATGGGTTTTTATAGATTTTGGTGGGTTTTGAGGGTTTTACGGTTTTACGGTTTTAGGGTTTTAACATTTTTATGGGGTTTTTGGATTATATATGTTTTGATGGTTTTCAAGCTCTTTTATGGGTTTTATGGTTTTGGGGGTTCTTAGGTTTTTAGGGTTTTTTGTTTTTTTAGGTTTAAGGATTTATTATGTTTTTTCATTATATTTAGTGTTTTATATGTTTTAAGGGATTTTAAGGGATATTTATGATTTTTAATTTTTTTATGGATTTTTGGGAAATTCATTGTTTTGGTGTTTTAGGTATTTAAATTTTTGTGGTTTTTTATGATTTTTAGACTCTATAGGTTTTAATGGTTTTCTTAAGTGTTTTTAGAGTTTTTAGTGTTTTTTACATTTTATTTGATTTAATTGTTTTTTATGATTATTATGGGTGTTGTGGTGTTTTGGATTTTGAGGGGCTTAATGGTTTTTAGGATATTTTATGTTTTAGGGTTTGTGGTTTATATATTTTTAACATTTTTAGGGTTTTAATTTGATTTTAGAGTTTTCATTTTTTTCTGTTTTATGTTTTTTAGAGTTTTCATGAAATTTAGGGGTTTTATAAAGATAAAATTTTTATGGTTTTTAGGGTTTTAAGGTGTTTTATAATTTTTAGGTTTTTATAGGTTTAATTGTTTTTAAGGTTTTATAAGGATTTTTCAGTGTTTTAAGTGGTTTTATGTTTTCTGGGATTGTAAGGGATTTTTTTGAATTTTTATGGTTTTTAGAGTTTTTAGGGATATTTAGGGTTTTAGCGCATTGTATGGGTATTAGGGGTTATATTATTATTTTGGTTTTTTAGGTTTTTTTAGTTTTCTGGGTTTTATGTTTTTTATAGTTTTTTAATATTTTAGGGGTTTAAAGGGTTTTTATAGTTTTTTAATCATTTTTAGGGTCTTTATGGTTTTTTGATGGTTTTAATGGTTTTATGGTTTTAAATGGGTTTGGGTTTTTAAGGTTTTTAGCTTTTTTGCTTTTTGAAGTGTTTTAATGGTTATTAGGTTTAAAGGTTTTATTAAAGATTTTAAGGGTTTTATTTTTTTAAATATATTTTTAGGGATTTTTAGGGATTTTAAATGTTTTTATGGTTTTTACGGAATTTTAGAGATTTTGAGGGTTATTAGGGTTTTTTGGGTTTTAGAGCTTTTAACGTTTTTGGGGTTTTTTTGGCATTTTATGTGTTTTTAGGTTATTAATGTTTTGTTAGGGTATTTCATGGGTTTTACATTATTCTATTCTTTTAGAGATATTAAGGGGTTTTTTGTGATACATTTGTGTTTTTATGGTGTTTTTGGATTTTGAATGTTTTAGGGTTTTATGGTTTTATGGTTTTTATTGTTTGTATGTTGTTTTTCTGTTTTTAGAGGTTTTAGGGTTTTTAGATTTTTTAATTTCTTAGATTTGAAAGGGTTTGCATATATTTGTGGTTTTAGGGGTTTTATTGGGTTTTAGGGGTTTGGGAGGTTTTGGGCTTTTTTGGGGTCTTTTGGTTTCTATAGGGTTTTTAGTTATTTATGGTTTTTTGGGTTTTAAGTGTTTTTAGATTTTTATGATTTTTTAGGTGTTACAAGGTTTTTAGGTTATTTCATTTTTTAGGGTTTTTTATTTTTTAGGGTTTTTATAGGATTTTAATCATTCTAAGGGTTTTTAAGGATTCTAACAGTTTTTATGGTTTTGGGGTTTTTAGGTTTTTTATCTTATTATGGTTTTAAAGAAAATATTTGTTTTTTTATATTTCTTAGGGGATTTCAATATTTATATAGGTTTTTATGTTTAGAAATATATTTATGTTTTTTATATATTTTATATTTTTTTGGGTATTTTAAGGGATTTTAGGGTTTTTATGGTTTTATTGATATTTTAGATTTTTAGGGGGTTTATTGAGTTTTTTAGGATTTTTAGAGATTTAACATTTTTTATTGTATAAATTGTTGTTAGAGATTTTAGTGTGTTTTAGGTTTTTTATAGATTTTGATGGTTTTGATGTTTTTATGGGTTTTATGGTTTTAAGGGATTTGAGGGTTTTCATGGTCTTTTTAGGTTTCTTAGAGTTTTTATTATTTTTCATGTTATTAGGGATTTTAGGCATTAATTTTTTTGAGGTTTTCTTGGGTTCATTTTAAGGTTTTATGTGTTTTTTTGTCTTTAGGGATTTTTATGAACGTTTATTTTTTTCATGGATTTTTACTATTTTTTGGTTTTTAGATTTTTTAGAGTTTTTAGGTGATTAAATGTTTTTAATTTTTTAAGGATTTCATTGGGTGTTTTAGGGAATTTAAATTTTTTCTACATTTTTACGGATTTTGATGGATTTTTTATGATTTTTATGTGTTTTTATGGAGTTTAATGTTTTTTAGGATCTTTGGGGGTTTTGTTACTTTTTATGGTTTTTAGGGGTTTTAAGGGGTTTTTATGTTTTTATAATTTTTTATATTTTTTTTAACATTTTTAGTGTTTAAAAGACTTGTATATTTTTTAGTGGTATCAGGGTTATTATGAGTTTTATGGTTTTTAGGGTTTTTTATTGTTTTTAGTTATTTTACGATTTTATGAAATTTTTAGGGTTTTTTAGGGTTTAGAATTTTTTAGAGTTTATGAGTTTTTTAAGTGTTTTTAGGTTTCTAAGGTTTTATTAGGGGTTATTATGTTTTTTTACATTTTGTATTTTTTTAGGTTTTTTTGGGTTTTTATAGTTTTTAGGGTTTTTAGGATTTCTAGGGTTTTTGGGTTTTTAGGGTTTTTTAATGTTTTAGTGTTTTCAGAAATTTTAGGTTTTTAAGGGGTTTTATGTTTTCTTGGGTTCATAATGTTTTCTTAGTGGTTTTCAAAGTTTTTAGGGGGTTTTCATTTTGGGGGATGTTTAGGGATTTTTTTGATTTTGATGGGTTTTTAAGATTTTTAGGGATTATGAGGGGTTTTATGGTATTTATGTTTTTTTTTCTGTTTTAGGGGGATTTTTGGTTTTTTATAGGTTTCAGTATTTTTTAATGCTTTCTGTGGTTTAAAGGGTTTATATTGTTTTAGTGGTTTTAGGGTTTTTTTTGCGTTTTAAGGTTTTTTTGTTTTTATGGGCGTGTGGTTTTAGGGTTTTAATGTTTTAAAGAGTTTTATATTATTTTAGTTCTTTAGGATTTTTATGATTTTTTATGTTTTCAAGGTTTTCAGGGATTTGGAGGGGTTTTAGGTTTTGTTGTGGGTTTTAGGGGTTTTTCTGGATTTTTAGTTTTTTGATGGATTTTTATCAATTTTTATTGTTTTTTTAAAAAATTAGTGGATTAAATTTTATTTTTTTCTTTTATTAGTTTTAAGATTTTCATGGGGTTTTAATGTTTTTTAAGTTTTTATGGTTTTGGGGTTTTAGGTGTTTTAGGATATGTTTTGTGTTTTCTTTGTTTTATCATTTTTTGGTTTTTAGTGGTTTTATGATTTATTAAGTTGTAATGGTTTTTATAGGGCCTTCAGTGGTTTTAGGGATTTTTATATTTTTAGGAATTTTTAGGGATTATTATGATTTTTTTGTGTTTATACTTTTAGATATTTTTCGTATTTTAAGGTTTTTGGATTTTTAGGTTAATGGAAATTTTTCTATTTAAGGGGTTTTAGGTGTTTTTAAATTTTTAATATTTTGTTAGTGTTTTTTAGGAAATTTTGGTTTCTTATGTTTTTAGGTATTTATATGTTTTTTTAAAGATTTTTATGCATTTTAACAGTTTTTAGGGATTTTGAGTGTTTTTTTAGGTTGTCTATGCTTTTTAGTGTTTTTAGGTTTTTTTTATTATTTAACTAAAAACAATTTTTAAATTTTTTAAAACTTTTCATGGGTTTAAATGGATTTTAGAGATGTTAGTTGATTTTTTGTAGTTTTAGGGTTTTTATGGTTTTGGGAGTTTTATTGTTTTTATGGATTTTAGGGTATATGGAATTATTAATATGGGGGGGGGTATTTTTTATTTATAGGGGATCAATGTTTTTATAGTTTTATGAGGTTTTCTTAAGGTTTTTATTGGTTTTAGGTATTTTATCCTTTTTAAGGATATATATTATTTTTATGGTTTTTTAGTTTTTTGGGATTTTGGGCATTTTAGGTTATTTGGGGGTTTAATGTATTTCTGATTTTAGGTGTTTTTAGGTTTTTAGGTGTTTTAAGTATTTTTAGTTATTTGATGTTTTCCTAGGTTATTATCATGTTTTTAGGTTTTTTAGATTTTTAATGATTTTTACGGTTTTTTAAAAATTTAATGATTTTTAGGGGTTTTAGGGATTTTGTAGGTATTTAGAATTTTTTGTGTCTTTTTTTTAATTTTTTTTTGAGTATTTGGGGTATTTTGTGTTTTCTAGTTTTTTAATGTTTTTTGGTGTTTGAAGGGGTTTTTAGAATTTAATTGTGTTTTAAGTGTCTTTTCAGACTAATTATGTTTATAAGGTTTTTAGGGGTTTGAAGAGTTTTTATATTTTTAATGTTTTCTTAGGGTATTTCTTTATTTATTATATTTTCATGTTTTTAGTTAATTTTAAGTATTTTTAAGGTTTTAAGAGTTTTAATTTTTTTAGGAAGTTGGAGGGTTTTTAGGGATTTTAGAGATTTAGGGTTTTAGGTTTTTTAGGGGTTTTAAGTTTTTTTTATGTTTTTAATTATTTTGTATGGGTCTCTAGGGATTTTAGGGTTTTTATGATTGAAGATATTTTGAGGGATTGTTTAGGATTTTTATGGTTTTTAGGGTTTTAAGGATTTTTAGGGGTTTATAGATTTTTAGGGTTTTAGGGTTTGTTTAGTTTTTAGGGTTTTATTGAGTATGTTAGAGTTTTTAGTTTTTTCGAGTATTATAATGTTTTTGGGGGTTTAAAGGGGTTTTATATTTTTTAGTGGTTTTACTGTTTTTACGGGTTTTAGGGTTTTTAAGTGGTTTTAGTGGTTTTTAGGTTTTTACAGTTTTTTGGATCCTTTAAGGGTTTTTAGGGATTTTATCATTTTTTGGTTTTTAGTGGTTATAATTTTTTCTATGTTTTTATTTTTGTAATGTATTTTCAACCTTTTTACGCTTTTTTATATTTTTATGCACTTTTAGAGATTTTTTTGATTTTTATTATTTTTATGATTTTGGGGGATTTGTGGGGTTTTGGGGTCTTTAGGTTTTTAGGGTTATTAGGGATTTTTATGATTTGGGGCGGTTTAGTTTTTTTATGTTTTTATGTATTTTTTTGAGTTTTTTAGGAATTTTATGTTTTTTTGGATTTTTAGGTATTTTAAGAATTTTTATGGTTTGTAGGGTTTTTATGGGTTTTTTAGTTTTTAGTGATTTTTGTGTTTTTATGTGTTTTATATTTTTTTGATTTTTTTCACATTTTTATTAATTTAATGGTTTTTTAGTTTATTTAGTGGTTTTATGTATTTTTATGGTTTTTTTAGGTTTCAGGGGTTTATGTTTTTAGCGATATTTAGGGTCTTTCTGTCTATTTAAGTTTTTTAGTGATTTTTTGGGTTTTATGATATTCTTAGTTTTAATGGATTTATTTGGGTTTGTTAATGTTTTTATGTATTATATGTATTTTTTTGGATTTTATTCTTTTTATAGTTTTTAGGGTTGTTAAGGGGTTCTGGGTTTTTTGGGTTTTTATGGTTATTAGCATTTTTAGGGTTTTAGGGTTTGAAATGTTTTTAGGTGGTTATGGTTTTTTATTGATTTTCATGTTTTGAAGGCTTTTTTATTTTTTTTGGGATTTATAGGTCTTGTTATGGTTTTATGGGGGTTTTTAGGGATTTTGATGGTTTTAGGGTTTTAGTGTTTTATAGTATCTATGGTCATTATGGGTTTTAATGTTTTTTCTAAGTCTTTTATGTTTTTTATTGTTTTTTTGTGTTTTTTTGTTTTTTGGGGTAAAATGGGTTTTTCAGGTCATTGTAGTTTTTTTTTGGTTTTATAGGTATTTTGGGGTCTTACGGTATTTTGGGTTTTTGTGTTTTTATGGGTTTTTTGTGTCTTTTAGTGTTTTAGGGGTTTTATCATTTTTTTGATATTTTAAGTGTTTTTTAGTTTTTAATATATTTGTGGGGATTTTCAGGGTTTTTAGGGATTTTTAATTATTTTTATGGTCTGTAAGGTTATTGGGGTTTTGTGGGTATTTTGGGTTTTTTAATGTTTTTTTATCATTTCATTTTTTAGGGGTTTCAAGTTTTTTTGGTTTTTATGGTTTTACTATGGTTTTAAGGGATTTTATTTTTTTATGAATTTTTGGGTTTTTTAGGATTTTTATTTTTCTTTGGGTTTTTAGGGATTTTTTATGTTTTTTAATTTTTTTTGTTTTTTATGGTTTTTTGGATTTTTAATGTTTTTTATATTCATTAGGGTTTTTTGTTTTTTATGGTTTTTATGTTTTTTGAAGGGGATTTCAATGATTTTGGGTTTTTTATGAATTTATGGATTTTTAGGGCTTTGTTCGTTTTTTATGGTTTTTATGATATTTTATGTTTTTAGTTATTTTGATGGTTTTAAGGGTTCTTTGGGGTCTTGGAGTTTTTTTGTTTATTTATAATTTGTAAGGATTCTAATGTTTTAATAGTTTTATCATTTTTAGTGAGTTAAAGGGTTTTTAAATTTTTTTGATTTTTATGGTTGTTATAGGGTTTTAGGGATTTTTATGTTTTTTAGGGTTTATTATGGTTTCAAAGGGTTTTAGTGTATTTTATGGGTTTTATAATTTTTTATATATTTTTGGGATTCATGTGTTTTTTGGTATTTTTGGTTAGCTTAGGGGTTATTTGGTTTTTTTAATTTTTTCGGTTAATTGGGATTTTCTCAAATTTTAAAAAAATTTAATGGGCTTTAATGATTTATAGGTTATTAAGGATTTTATGGGGTGTTTGGAATTAAGAGTTGTTTTGGTTTTTTAGGGGTACTAATTTATTTAGTTTTTCAGGATTTATAAAATTTTTAGGGGTTTTAGGGTTTTTAAAATTTTGAGGGGTATTTAGGGATTTTTTGAATTTTTTTTTTGTTTTTGCTGTTATTATGGTTTTAGTGGGTTATTTAGGAATTTTAATTTATTTTTGGGCTTTCAGAGGATTCTTTGATATTTTAGGTATATTACGGTTTTGTAGACTTTTGTAATGTTTTTGAAGGGTTAAAATGTTTTTAGAGTTTTTACTGGGGTTTTAAGGAATGAATTTGTTTTAGTATTTTATGGTTCTTAGGTGGATTTACGGTTTTTGGGACATATTATGGGGTTTTAGGGTTTATTTTTTTTATTATATTTATGGATTTTAAGTGTTTTGAGGTTTTTAATGTTTTATTATTTTTTTAGGGTTTCTAGGTTTTTTATGTTTTTATATTTGGTTACGGGGCTATTCCTGACGCCCCCAAAAATTTATTAGAAGAAAGACGCAAAGACACTGCAGACAAGGGAGGGGCGGGGTCAATCAACCCACACCCAAAAGCCCTTAACAAACACACACAAAGACCACAAAAAAATCAAAAGAAAAAAGACACAACACCAAACCCACAAAAGCTTCAGCACCTTCTCAGCCAATTCCAGCAGTTGGCAGCACCATCACCCCTTTATCACTTCCCAGCCAAGCAGAAGCCAGCATCCACTACTCATAGCCAAGCAACGACCAGCATCCAATCTCACAAGTTCCAGCAACCAGCCCCTTCTCACCAAGAAGCTCCGCCATAAAAAGCTCCATCATCCAGCAGTCACCAGCAACCATCAGTTCACAACCAACTAGATACCAGCATCCAAACATACACAGACCAGCATCCACCACCTTCTCACCAAGAAGATCCACCACCATCAGCACAAAACCACTCAGCAGAACACATAGACAGCATACGCATCGAACCACAACCATACCGTCTTTTCCACCACACAGTAGAACAAAAACCCTAGCCAAGCACCAGCATACATAACCAACGACCAACACCCGCAAAAAATCACAGCTGAACCAACCATTACACACAAAACTAGAGGTAACAACCAGACCGCATCACCAAAGCAAACCCCGCTTAGAAGTCCAAGACAAGCTCATCTTCCCAAGAAACCAATAGCAGCCTCCAACAAAAGATAGCACCGAAACACTAGCATTAACAGCAAAAACATCACCACTTCCAAGCCAACCAGTCCCAAAAAAACATGCAGCACAAAACACAGCAAACAACACATCTAAAACCTTCATCTCCTAAGGGAACGTAGCTCCACATCCAACAATCAAGGCCATTTGACCGAACGACATCCATCATTCCACACCTCTTAAGGTTTTTTAAAGATTTCTAATGTTTTAAATGGTTTAAAAGGATTTTATTGTTTTTATTGGTTTTATGGGTTTTATGTCCTTTTAGAGTTTTATGGATTTTATGGTTTTTAGGGTTTTAGGGTATTTTTATTGTTTTTATTATTTTAAGGTTTTTTTTGGTTTTAAATATTTTCATTTTTAAATTTTTTTTCTTAGGGTTCATTATGGTTTTAGGGAGATTTACATGGTTTTTATATATTTTTTAGGATATTTTTGGATTTTTTGTGTTTTTAGGGATTTTGAGTGTTTTTTTAGTTTAGAGGAATTTTTTGGGGGGTTTTTTGCATTTTTTTCTTTAGGGTGTATAAATTGTTGTTAGGTTATTATGTTTTTCTGAGGTATTTTAAGTGTTTTTAGGGTTTTTTATTTTTTATGATATTTTTAGGAATTTGTTAGGATTATTCTGGTTTTTATGTAAATTGATGGATTCTAGGGTCTTTTAGGGTTTTAAATGTTTTAATATGTTTTTTTGGATTTTTAGGGGATTGTTTTAGTTTCTTAGTGGTTTAATAGTTTGTTTAGTTTTATTAAATTTTTCGTGTTTAATGGGTTTAAGAGATTTTAGTGGTTTTACAGTTTTTATGGGTTGTTAATTTTTTATGTATTTTATTGTTTTTAGGGTCTTTAGGTACTTTTAAGGTGTTTATGGTTATGAGTATTTTTATGTTTCTTATATGTCTGAAGGGTTTTATGGTTTTAAGGTTTTATTTGGTTTTTTAGTGTTTTTAGTATTTTTTACATTTATTGGGAATTTTTTTGTGAGTTTTTTGATTTCTAGTGTTTTTCATGGTTTTCGGAATTATAAGGAATTTTAGTGGTTTTTAGTGTTTTAGGGTTTTTTTTTTGAGTTTTTTTCATTTTTAAGATTGTTATGGATTTTAATTATTTTGTGTTTTTAAATTTTTTTCTTGGGATTTTAATGGTGTTTTGGTTTTTTTTTGTTTTATGGATTTTTTAGGATTTTTAGTATTTTTATAGTTTTTATGAATTTGATGGATTTGGAGGGTTTTAGTGTGTATAGTGTTTTCATAGTGTTTTCATTGATGTTTTTTGTGGAGTTTTCAGTTTTTTAATGGTTTTAAATATTTTTAGTGTTTTTTGGGTCTCAAATTTATTTTATAGTTTTTAGTGGTTTTAAGAGTTTTTATGGGGTTTAAAGGTTTTTATCAGTTTTTATGGTTTATAGGGTTTTAGGGGGTTTTTAGTGTTTTAAAGAACTTTTTTCATTTTTTGGATTTTAATTGGTTTTAAGAGTTTTAGTTTTTTAATGTTTTATTATGGGTTTCTTAAGGTTTTAGAGTTTTTATGTTATTTTGGATTCTTAGGTCTATTTTGGATTTTATGCACTCTTTGGGTTTTTAGGGATTGTGTGGGTGTTTAGGTTTTTAGGTTTTTAAGGTTTTGATAGTATTTTATGTTTTTTATGATTTTAGGTATTTTTAGAGATTTTATAGGATTGTAATTTTTTTTAGGTTTTAGATATTTTGAGGGGTTTTATGGGTT
Organism: Viscum album; assembly: GCA_963277665.1. Taxonomy (NCBI): domain Eukaryota; kingdom Viridiplantae; phylum Streptophyta; class Magnoliopsida; order Santalales; family Viscaceae; genus Viscum; species Viscum album. The sequence continues at coordinate 1,008,775,286 of OY728141.1, read as the reverse complement.
TTTTGGTTTTTTGTGCTTTTACAGTTTTTTAGTTCTTACTGGTTTTATGGTTTTTATTATTTTTAACTCTTTGAGGGTTTAAATTGGAATTAGATTTTTTATTAGATTTAAGGTTTTTATGGTTTATTAGGTTTAAAGGTTTTTAGGGTTTTTAAGGTTTTTAGGGGATTTATGGTTTTTATGGCCTTTTAAGGTTTTTAGCAGTTTTATCATTTTCTAGGTTGGGGGAGGGGGTTAATTTTTTCAGGTTTTTATGGTTTTATTAATGTTTTTAACGTTTTTGACATTTTTAGGGATTTTCAGGTATTTTTTGAGGATTTTTATAGTTTTTATGGTTTCTAGGTATTTTTGGGGTTTAAATGTTTTTTAGGCTTTTAAGAGGTTAGTGGTTTCTACTATTTTTTGAGTTTTTAAAGGTTTTAATAATTTTTTGGATTTTAAGGTATTATTATTATTATTTTTAATGGATTATAGTATTTTTATTGATTTTTTTGGGATTTGGGTAGTTTTTGAGTATTTTTATGTTTTTAGGGTTTTTAGTGATTTTCATGGTTTTATGGGTTTCTAGGGATTTTATGGTTTTATGGTTTTTTGTTTTTTAGTTTATTAGGGTTCTTTTATATTATAGTGTTTTTTAATACTATTATATTTTTATTGGGTTTTTAGTGTTTTTAATCATTTTTAGGGTATTTATGGATTTATATGGTTTTAAGGTTTCTAGGGGGATTGTTGTTTTTAGGGTTTTTTTGGGGTTTTCTATCTCTTAGGGTTTTTATATTTATTTAAGTTTCAGGAGTGTCATATTTTCTTCCTTTTGGGTTTTTAGAGTTTTAAGGTTTTTCAGGTTCTTAGGGATTTTTGGTGTTTTTTTAATTTTTTTTGGGGTTTCAGGTTTTTAGGGATTGTGATGGTTTTTTGGGTTTTTAGCATTTTAACATTTTTGGGAGTTTTATGGGTTTTCAAGTTTTTATGTTATCTTAGGTGTTTTAAAGGGTTTTTATGGTTTTCATGTTTTCAAGAATTTTTTGGATTTTTTTTTGTTTTTTATGGCCTTTATGGTTTTTATGGATTTTGAGGGTTTTGAGGGTATTTTAGGGATTTTAGAATTTTTGTGGGTTTTTTCAAGTATGCAGGGTTTTTGTGTTTTTAGGGTATTTAAGTTTTTTTATATATTTTATCTTTTTTAAGGGTGAAAAGGGTATTTATATATATTTTTTATTTTTTTAATGTTTTTATGTGTTTTTTTTCTTCATGGGTTTTAGGATGTTTAGGTTCATTTCTTGTTTTTTGGGTTTTTAGAATTTTTAGGTTTTGTATGGGTGTTAATTATTTTTTAGGGTTTAATATTTTCGTTTTCATTTTTTGAGTTCTAGGGTTTTTTATGTTTTTTGGTGTGTTTTGGGATATTTTTAGTATTTTTATGGTTTTTTGGTTCCTAGGGGTCTATTAATAGAGGAACGAAGAAAATAGGTACTAGTATAGATGGTTATCCAAAGTGGGCCATGAGCCTTCTTTTTTAGAATCCCACATATGGTGCCTCAAAAAATTAAGGGCATTGTTAGTGGGATCCATCGTTTGTGGATGTTGGCAATTCCACCTAATCCAGTGAACTACTGAGTTGGAAGGGTTGCAAGTTTGCAGGGGGAGAAATCACCATCTAGCTTAGCAAAACATCTTATTTTAATTTGCGGGCATAATCAATACCACCTTGTCCTGCAAAATATTTTAGTCCACTGGGGGTTATTTTTTATGGGGTGTAAATTGCCACCTCACTTCTGTAGGGTACTCAGTTCATGGGTGCTTCGTGAATACAAGGACTGCCTTGCAGAGTGGCGGTCTGTGAAGGATTTTGTGATTTGCAGTTTCACTTCGTACTTCTTAATTTCATCCATTTGAATATATTTCTGTGAAAAAATATTCCTATTTTATTTTCTTCATTTTCTAAATTTATGGAATTATCTTTTTCCTCTATGCTTAATTTTTAGGACCCAATATGGTTTTTATGTTTTCATGGATTTTTAAAAAATTTATGGTTTTTATGGTTTTTAGGATTTTTTATTATTTTTATAGAATTTAAGGGTTTTAGTGTTTTTTATTTTTCTTTAAGACTTTTTGGTATTTAAGGGGTTTTGAAGGTTAAAGGGTTTTTAGGGATTTTTTTAGATTTTTAACATTTTCAATGGTTTTAAGGGTTTTTAGAGTTTTTATTCTTTATTAGGTTTTTATGGGTTTTAGGGTTTTTAAAACATTTATGGGTTTTTAGGGGTTTTAGGGGTTTTTTTACATTTTTAGTGACTTTTATTTTTTTCATATTTTTATGGTTTTTCGATATTTTTAGGTTTTTTAGAGAGTTTAATGGGTTTTAGTGATTTTCAGGGTTTTCAGTGGTTTTAGGGGTTTAAGATATTTTATGCATTTTAGGGTTTTTTGAGTTCTTTAGAGTTTTACTGGTTTTTTAATAGTATTTAATGTTTATAGAAATATCAGGGTTATTGGGTTTTTAGTGGGTTTTAAGGTTTTTTTTGGTTTTGGGGGGTTTTTTGAAGGGTTTTTTTTTGTTTTTTTAGTGTTTTTTACGTTTTAATATATGTTTATGATTTTTTTATTATTTTTATGGTTTTGACGGATTTTTGGGATTTTGATGGGTTTTAATGTTTTTGTGGAGTTTTAGGTTTTTAGGGGTTTTAAGTGATTTTCCTATTTTTTTGGGTTTTAGGGTTTTTTTATTTTTGTTGTTTTTAAGGTTTTTAGAGTTTGTTAACATTCTTTAGGTTTTAAGGGTTTTTTTATTTTTATTGTCCTTTAAGTTTTAATCGATTTTTAGTGATTTTAGGTATTTAAGAGGTTATTATGTTTTTATGGGGTTTTTAGGGTTTTTATGGTTTTTAGGGTTTTTTATATTTTTAATATTTTTAGGGGTTTTTTCGGATTTTTATCATTTTTATTGTTTTTCAGGATTTTGAGGGTTTTGATGATTTTAGTTTTTTTTCAATTGGTTTGAGGTTTTTTGGGGATTTTCATGGTCTAAGTGGTTTTGAGATTTTAATGTTTATTTTTTTCATGTGTTTTTTGGTTTTTAGTGTTTTTATGGTGTCTTAAGGATATAGGGGGTTTTCAGGGTTTTAAGGATTTTTTATATTTTTAGAGAGTTTTTGGATTTTAGGGATTTTAGGGATTTTTTTTAAGTATTTTGAGGGGTTTTAATGTTTTTAAAATTATTTTATAATTTTTATGGTCTTTTTTAGTTTTTATGATACCTTTGACTTTTTTGCGGGGTTTTCATTTTATTAAAAAATTTCACATTTTTAGGGGTTTTAATGGATTTTAGAGTTTTTAGGGTGTTTTAGGGTTTTGTTAACATTATCAAGAAATTTTTTGGGAATTATTAAGATTTTAGGGTTTTTAGGGTTTTTATGCGTTTTTTGGATCTTGAGGGGTTTTAGGGTTTTTAATGTATTCAAGGGTTTTAAGGGTTTTCCGGGTTTTTAGGGTATTTATGGGTTTGTAGGATTTTATTGAGTTTTTTTGGGTTATGGTTTTTTAGATTTTTTTAATCTTTTTATGGGTTTGAAGGGTTTCTATATTCTTTATCATTTTAGTGGTTTTATGGGGTCTTTTGAATATTTTATGGTTCTTAGTTTTTTTTTTGTTTTTTTCAAGGGTTGTTTAGGGTTTTAATGGTTTCTTAACATTTTAGGGAGTTTTAGTGATTTTTAGAGTTTTTATTTTTTTAGGGTTTTACATGGTTTTTAAAGATTTTGAGTGTTTTTTTTGGTTTTTAGGGTTCTAAGGATTTTAGAGATTTTAAAAAATTTAGTGGTTTTAGGTTATTTTATAGTTTTTAGTGGTTGTTATATTTGTATGGATTTTAGGATTTTTTTAGTGTTTTTTGGATTTTTTTTGGGGGGGGGGGGTTAGGGTTTTTTAGGTTTTATTGGGGATTGTATTCTTTTTTCATGGTTTTTAAGGTCTTTAATGTTTTTATAAATTTTTTGAGTTGTTACGGTTTTTAACTTCATTTAATGTTTTTAATGTTTTTAGGGGTGCTAAAAGTTTTTAAGGTTTTTAGTGTTTTTAGGGATTCTAGTGTTTTATGGGTTTTTAGGTTTTTAGGGGTTTTCAGGGTTTTTAGAGTTTGTACATTTCATGTACTTTAGGTATTTTTTTAAATATTTTTATTATCTTTAGGGGTTTCAAGGATATTTAGTGTTTTTAGGGGATTTTAGAGGTTTTAAGGATTTTATGTTTATTATGTTTATTTTGATTTGTTGTTTTTTTAGTTTTTATGGTTTTTATGGTTTTTAAGGATTTTAGTGTTTTTAAATGTTCTCCGGGGTTTTATGGGTTTTTATACTTCTTAGTGGGGTTTAGGGATATTTAACCTTTTTATTAGTTTTTAGGATTTTCAGGGTTTTTTAAGGTTTTTATTTATTTTTTACATTTTCATGGATTTGAGTTTTTTTATGGGTTTTAGGGTTTTATGGGTTTTTAGGGATATTATGTGTTTTTAGGGGTTTTTATAGATTTAGGGTTTTTGAGTGTTTTATGGATTTTTCTGAGTTTTTTAATATTTTTAATATTTTTCAGATATATTTTATGTTTTCAGGGGGTTTATTTTTTTAGTTTTCGGGGGTATAGGGACTTTATTTAGTTTTAGGGTTTTCTATGTTTTTTTGGGTTTTATGTTTTTTAAAAAAATTTCTATTTTAAGGATTTTTTATGATTTTTATGGGTTATATATTTGTAAGGTTTTTTTTATTTTTATTGCATTTAGGGGTTTTTAGGTTTTTTATATGTTTTTGGGGTTTTTTGTGTTTTTAGAGTGTTTTTGGGATTTTTAGGAGTTTTTTTAATTTTTAGGGTTTTATCTTCATTTATAGTTTTGAAGGTTTTATGTTTTACAATATTTTTTACTAGGTTATTATGATTTAATGTGTTTTAAGGTTTTTTATGGTTTCTGGGGTTTTTTGGGTTTTCATGGGTTTTTAGGGTGTTTAACATTTTTAGTGATTCCAGGGCTTTTCTAGGATTTTTATTGTCTTTAGGGATTTTTATATTATCTAGGGTTTTTTAGAGTTTTTTATGGTTTTTTGAGTTTTTAGGGTTTTATAGTTTTTTATAGTTTTTAACATTTTTATGTGTTTAAGGGTTTCTATATTTTCTTATGTTTTATTATTTTAAGGGTTTTTATGTTTTTAGGAATATCTATTTTTTCAGTGGGTTTTCAGGGTTTTTTTTATTGTTTTTGGGATTTTTTTGGATTTTTAGGATTTATTGTTTTTATGGACGTTTGGTATTTTTATGGTTCTTAAAAGATTTGGAATTTTTTTAATAGTTTTTAAGGCTTTTAAGATTTTTTTGGGGGTTTTAGGTTTTTTTAGTTTTTTTATTTCTAATTTTTTTCATAGTTTTTTAAAATTTATATGTTGTTTTAAATGGTATTTGAGTTTTTAGTGGTGTTTAGGGTTTTAGGGGGTTTTAGGTTATTTACGGGTTTTTTGTTTTTCATTTATTTTCATGATTTTTTAGAGTTATTTACATTTCTTGGATTTTTTGGGTTTTTTATGGTTTTTAATGTTTTTTTGGTTTTTCATTATTTTTTGGGATTTTAGGGGTTTTAGGGTTTTATGGTTTTTAGGGTATTTAGGGTTTTTAGTGATTTTTTTAGAGTTTTTTGGGTCTTGATTTGCTTTTAGGGGTTTAAATTTTTTTGTGTTTATAACATTTTTTGAGGCTTGAATGGTTTTTATAGGTTTTACTTGTTTTTTTAAATTTTTATAGGTTTATAAGGGTTCTTACGGTTTTTAGGGGTTTTTTGGGTTCTAGGGTTTTTTGGGCTTTTTGTGTTCTTTACATTTTTATATTTTTTGAGGGATTTTCTAAGACTCTTATGTTTTTTCAAGTTTTTATGGTTTTTAGGGATTTTGAGGAGTTTTGGTTGTTTTTAATATTTTTAAGGATTTCTAGAGTTTTTTAATATTTTTTAGTGTATTTTGGGTTTTTATGGATTTTTTATGTTTTGGGGTATTATTTTCTATAGTTTTTTAAATCTTTTTGGGGTTTTTTATGATTTTTAAGGCTTTTAGTAGATTAAAATGTGTTTATGGGGTTTTATGCTTTTTGGGGGTATTATGGTTATCAGGGGATTTTTAAGGTTTCTAGTATTTTTATGCTTTCGTCCATTTTTAGGACCTTTTAGGTTTTTTATCGTTTTTAGGGGTTTTAGGGGTATTAGAAATTTTCTAAGTTTTAGTATTTTTTTATGCTATTAGAGTTATTATGATTTTATTTTTAATAGTCTTTTTGGTTTGTAGGGGTTTTGGGTTTTTTTATGGGTATTAAGGTATTTTAGTGTTTTTAATTTTTAAGGGTTTTAAGGGTATTATAGTTTAAGTTACTTTTGAGGGGCTTATGGTTTTTAATGTTTTTATGGTGTTTTAGGGTTTTCAAGGTTTTTTAATTTTTCAATTTTTTAGGTAATTTTTAGGATCATTTTTTCGGTTTTTTATGGTTTTTATAAATTTTGTGGGGTTTAAATGTTTTTAGGGTTCTTATGGGTTTTATGGTTTGTAGGATCTTTTGGATTTTTAGGGGGGGTTTACTTTTGTAGGGGTTTTAATATTTTTGGAGTTTTTTTAAATAGGGTTTTTAGATATTTTAGTCTTTTTTGTACTTTTTTTTTGAGTTTGGGGTTTTGTGGTTTTTATGTGTTTTTTAGGGTTTTAGGATATTTACATTTTCAGGTATTTTTTGGTATTTTTTACGAATTTTTTGGGTTTTGGGGTTTTTATGAATTTTGAGGGGTTTTTTGGGTTTTTAAGGAATTTTTAAGGGGTTTAATGTTTTTAGTGTTTTTATAATAGTTTATCATTTTTAGAGGATTTAAGGGTTTTTTTGTTTTTTGTTGTTTTAGGGGTTTTATGTGATTTTATGGGTTTTAAATTTTTTACGGGGTTTTATGGTTATCATGGTTTTCCACATTTTTTTTGGTTTTTTGTGTTTTCATGGATTTTTTGGGGCTTTTTAAGATTTTTATGGGTTTTATGGTTTTTTAGGGTTTTGAGGGGTTTTGAGGGGGGGTTAAGATTTTTTGGGTTATTTTAGGGTTTTAGGGGTTTTTAGGGGTTTTAGGCGTTTCTGGTTTGTAGGGTTTTATTATGTTTTTATGGGTGTTAATGTTTCTTATAGTGTTTTAATGTTTTCAATGATTTAATAGGATTTTAGTGTTTTTACTAATTTGAAGGGTTTTTGTTGATCCTTATGGTATTTTAAGTATTATAGGGATTCCATGGTTTAAGGGGTTTTCATGTTTTTTAGTATTTTTTTTGTTTTTAATGGTTGTTTGAAATTTTTTATGAATTTTATGATTTATAGAGTTTTTAAGGGTTTTTAGTGATTTTTACTATTTTTAGGGTTTTCTGGGTTTCTTAATGTTTTTAGGGATTTCAAGGTTATTAGGGACTTTGTGGGTTTTAATAATTTTTTATTTTTTAATGGATTTTAATGGATTTTTCTGTTTTTTTAACATATTAAGGGTTTTTAGAGTTTTAATGGTTTTTCAGAATCTATGGGTTTTAGGATTTTTTATGGTTTTTAGGGGTTTTATTTTTTCTAAGGGTTTTCATGGTTTTTACAATTTTTGATATTTTCAAGGATTTTAGTGCTTTTTTGGATTTTATATGTTTTTAGGTTTTTAAGGGATAATGATTTTTTTTAGGGATTCAGGATATTTTAGGGGTTTTTTGGGTTTTTAGGGATTTTTTTATAACTTTATAATTTTATTGGTTTTTAGAGTTTTTAAAATTTTAGGGGTTAAAGGGTTTTGGACTTTTTAGTTGCTTTTAGGGTTTCTTTTATGTTTTAGTGTTTCTTAATGTTTTTAGGGGTTTTTAGGTTTTTTATAGGGGTTTAGGTTTTTAGTGGTTTTTATGTTTTCATATATTTATAGCTATTTTTTTAGTTTTTTATGGTAATTAGTTTTTTTAGTGTTTTTATGTATTTTTAGTGTTTTAAGAATTTTTCAAAGTTTCATTGGGGTTTAGGGAGTTTAGGGTTTTTAGGATTTTATTTGGTGTCATGCTTTTTTTATGGTTTATAATGTTTTTAGATTAATTAAACATTTTTAAGGATTTCAAGGTTTTTTATTGTTTTAAGTGGATTTAATGTTTTTATGGGTTTTATGGTTTTGAAGGTTGTTAGGGGGGTTGATGGTTTTTAGGGAGGTTTACGGTTCTTTTACATTTTCATGGATTTATAGGTATTTTTTAGTATTTTAATAGTTTTTTTGTGTTTTTTTGGGTTTTTTTGTATTTTTAGGTTTTTATGGGTATTCAGGGGGTGTTTAGGTTTTTAGGGGTTTTAAAAGTTTTAGGGTATTTTGGGTTTTTAGGGAATTTTAAAGTTTTTTTTGTTTTTTAGGGTTCTTATATTTTCTTATATTTTTATGTGTTTTAAGGGTTTTTAGAGTTTTTAGAGGGTTTTTAAGGTTTTTAATAGTTTTATGGGTTTTAAAATTTTTAGGAGTTTAGATGGTATTCAAGTGGTTTTAAAGGTTTTTAGGGTTTCTTATGATTTCTGTAATATTTATGGATTTTGATGATTTTTAAGGATTTTAGGTTTTTTATGGTTTTGGGGGATTTTGAGTGTTTTTCAGGTTTTTAAATGTTTTAGGGTATTTCATGGTTTTTAGCATCTTTGGTATTTTTCTTGATTCTTTGGGTTTATAAGGGGTTTTAAAGGTTCTGAGATATTATAATGGTTTTTTAGGGTTTAACAGTTTTTGATGTTTTTATTTAGTTTTCATTTGGGTTTTTACGGTTTTTAAGGGTGTTATGGTTTTTACTATTTTTAAGGGTTTTATGATTTTTAGGTATCTTTCATGGTTTTAATTGTTTTTTAATTTTTCAAGGATTTTAAGGGTTTGTAGTATTTTTATGGTTTCTAGGGGTGTTTTTTGGTTTTTAGTGTTTTTATGGATTTTGAGGGATTTTAGTTTTTTTCATGACAAATTGAAGCGTGAGATGGAAACTCATCCCACACTACTCAATAATTTATTAAAAAAAAGTATTAAAATGTTTACATGAGGTGCAATGATCTCACACCCGTAGAAAATTAACTAAAAGTGACATATAATAATAAGAACAAAACCAACAAAAAATATATCATGATGAAACCAAGAAGCTTCTATAAGCTAAGAGATCCCTTCACCTTCAGACACATTGGAGAAGTAAAATCAATGTCTTCACTATGAATTGCCATGCTTGGGGATGGTCTGTTTCCAACAAAATGATAGGTTCCTTCACCAGTTTTTTCTAGAAGACAAAAAATTATTATTTCCACACCAAGGCATCAGACTCAAAAAGTTCTCTATCATCCCATCCCCATTTCAATTATTTTTAGAAAACATAGTTAGAATTTACCTTGGAATTTTTAGCACAGACAAGATCCTTATATGATTCCTTCACATTCTTGTTTGGGTTCAACCAAACAAGATTTGATGAATTTGAATTCTTGATTAAGATTGTTTCCCCTAATAAATTGATAAGTTGCAGCGTCATAGGGGAATTTAGGTGTATACAATTAAATTGTAGGACAGAAATCATCCAAGAAAAATAATGAGAGGCCTTTATGAAGGTTTAATTCCATGTGTGCAATCTTCAAAAAGATAAAAATAAATGAACTCATTGACATCGAATTTCTCAAAAATCAAATTCAGTATTTTTATTAAATTCCTCAACCAAAATGAAAACCATTTTCTTTCTGATTTGGAGTTAAAGGTCATCACTGATTTCCCCCTTTTTACCTTTATAAAAAGAAATTTTCTTACTCAACTATCCAAGAATCCAATTCTTCTAACACCTCCTCTTGAAATTGACATGCATACCTCACATCTGGTCGGAGTCTTTACTAGATTCATTGTCACTCAAAATATTTTCATTAGATGATTTGGTAGGAATCTTAGAAACCTCAGGCTAAGGTGTAATATTTGTGTTTACCATTTTAGAGGCCTTAAGTGATCTAGTAATGATTTTTATTTCGAGATTAGATTAATCTCTTCGTCTCTGATTCTGCTTGGGTTTTGTACTAATGAAATCTTCAAAATCAATAAATGATTTTCTACCTTTATTGGTATTAGATTTCAAGTAGAAAACCTCAATCTGACATGCATGATCATATACATAATTTTATGATTTAGTATATTTAGAATGTTCACTTTTAATAACCTATTGATTGTCATCATGGGATTTATTGAGGTCCTTCTTTTCTCCGACAAGTGTAGGGACTGGTTATTAGTCTCTAATGAATGGATCCCAGATTTCCAGCTTGACCATTGTACACATCTTGAGTATTATCCTTACTAGGTTTCTCATTATTGTCCTTTTTCCTCTAAAAGGATCTTGAGTTCCAAAAGGGACAACAATAACTGTTTGACTTTTTTCAATCTCTTACGTCAATCCTTTATTTTCCCATTTCAACACAAGTAAATTTATGTATTGGAGGATGTACTACCCTAATTCTAATGTCCTTCAAATAATGGCCAAGAATACGACATACATTGCATTACTCACTAGGTTCTAATATGTTACTAACTGAAAGATTCTATAACTACCATTCTGAATCCAGATTTATGGTGGGAGGTCCTGGGAAATGTCAATCTCAGTACAAACTCTAGTGACCAAGGGTTATAAAAGATTTTAAATTGAAATGTAAAAATTTATGGGATTTACAATGGGACTGGATATCACAATTAGGGCAGTATGTTTAAACAAATAAAGTGGTAACCCAGGGAAACCGAGCTAGATGGGAACAATAGGTGACTTGTTGAAAGGGTTAAAATCTGAAGTCTATTTGATAACTTTCATAGAACCTCCCCAAATACCCACGACCATGTCACCCAAAGTCTATATTACTCTACCTCCAAAGAGATATGAAAAAATACATTGTACGAATTAAGAAAGCTGATATAGAACCTTGTAAAACCAATTTATTTGAGAGATTTCCTTAAAAAATTCAAAGTCAAACCATACCTAATGAATGTCCCAACAAGCACGAAGCATAAATATGAAGAGAGGTGATTTACCTCATTCGAAGAGAAAGAAATCATCGGATATCCTCTGTGTCGAAGAAACATGGGATCAACACAATAATTAGAGTCTACAATAATATCCACACCAGTTAGTATTCCTGATCTCCCTTCCAGAAAAAACATCAGTAAAGGAGTGTGGATTCGTATTAGGGTTTCTTCATTAGTTGCCCATGAGTGGGCTCTACATCATACACGAGAATTTAATCATTTAAACTTGAGGTTTTTTAGTGTTAATATGGGTTTTTTTAGGTTTTCTAGGGTTTTATGGTCTTTTGGGTTTTAGGTTTCCTTTCATGTTTTTAGGGTCTTTAAGATTTTTTAGATTTTTTAACATTTTAAAGATATTAAGGGTTTTTAAAGTTTGTATTAATTTTTAGGGTTTGATGGGTTTTTAGTTTTTTTATGTTTTCTAGGAGATATTGTTAATTTAGGGGTTTTTCTAGGTTTTTTTGTGTGTTTTTAGTTTTAAATAATTTTTATGTTTTTTAGGATTTGTATGGGTTTATTTTTATAGAGGTTTTGAGGGTTTGATGGTTTTATAGATGATTTTATGGTTTTTAGGCTATTTTAGATTTTTTATGGGCATTTTAGGTTTTTATGGATTTGTTTTATTTTTGAGAGTTTTAATGGGTTTGAGGGTTTTATGGGTTTTAGGTTTTTTGTGATTTTTAGGGGTTTTATGGTTTTCATGGGTTTATCATGGTTTTTAGGGGGGTTTTACATTTTCATAGAATTTTAGGGATTTTTATTCTATTTGTTTCCTTCTTGGATTTTCGGTATTTTGAGGTGTTTTTTAAGTTCTTTTAGGGATTTTTTTTTGTTTTTTTTGGGTTTTTAGTGTTTTTATAGATCTTTTTGGGGGTTTTAGTGGTTTTTTACAATTTTGGGGGTTTTAATGTGTTTAAGATTTTTGATTATTTTTAGGGGTTTTATGGGTTTTTAGAGTTTTATTGGGTTGTTTTATATGGTTTTTTATGATTTCATTTTTAGGGGTTTTTAGAGTTTTTTTTTATTTTCAGGGATTTTTAGGATTTTTTCATTTTTTTATGATTTTATGATTTTTCTAGGTATTTAAATATTTTGAAGATTTTTCAATATTTTTTGGAGTTTAATATATTACAGATAATTTACATGTTTTTAGTAGTTTTATGTATTCTTAGAGTTTTTAGTTGTTTTAGGGGTTCTATAGGGTTTTTGTTTTTTTATGATTTTAGTGGGTTATCTAGTTTTCTGGGGTTTTATGGGATTTTAGGGTTTTTTTATTTTTAGGGATTGTATTGATTTTTTATATTATAATGGTTTTGGAGTTTTTTGTATTTTATGAATTTTGGAGGTTTTTAAAGGTTTTTATAGGTTTTTAGGGTATTTAGAGTTTTTCAATGTTTTAAGTTTTTTTTGGGTTTTTTGGGTTATTTCTATTTTTAGGTGTTTAAAGGGTTCATATAGTTTTTAGTGGATTTTATGGTTTTTTGGGTTTTTAGGGTTTTTATGTTTTTTAGGTAGTTTTATGGTTTTCATGGGCTTTTCTTAGTTTTTTGGTTTGTTTATGTTTTTAGAAATTTTATTGTATTTTATAAGATTTTTATTATTTTTTGGGATTTTATAATTTTTATGGATTTTTGCGGGTTTTAGGGGTTTTCATGGATTCTTAGGGTTTTTGGAATATTTTTTATTTTTAAGGGTTTTTTAGTCTTTTCACATTTTTTTATTGTTTTTTATCATTTTTATGGTTTTTAAGGGTGTTTAGAGTTTTTAGTGTTTTTTATGGTTTCTACGGGTTTTAATTTTTTTAATGTTTTTTGGGGATTTATAGAATCATGTTTTTTAGGGTTTTAGGGTTTTCTATATTTTCATGGATTTTAGGGATTTTTAGGATTTTTATTATATTTGATGTTTTTAGGGATTTTGACAATTTTTCGTGATTTTTATGGTTTTAAGGGGATTAAGGAATTTTATTATTTTTAAATTTTTTTATTGATTTTATGGTTTTTCATAATTTTTGTGGGTTTTTAGTGTCATTAGAGTGTTTTGGTGTTATTTAGTGTTTTTTGTATTTTTATTATTTTCAATGGGTTTTTCAAGGCCTTAGGGGTTTTAAATCATTAGGGTTTTTAGGGAGATTTTATCATTTTTAATGTTATTAGAGGTTTTTAAGGTTTTTAGTGATTTGGGGGGTTTCTGTGGGTTTTAATGGATTTTAGGGTTGTATTTATTTTTTAGTGCTTTTATGAATTTTTGGGGTTTTAGTGGGGTTTTATGAGTTTGTAGGGTTTTAAGGTTTTTTAGAAATTTTTAATGTTTTTTGGGATTTTATTGATTTTTATAGATTTTAGTGGTTTTTATGTTTTTATAGGTTTTTTGGAGTTTTTAAGGTTTTCTAGGGTTTTTATGATTTTCAAGGTTTTTTTTGGGGGTTTAGGGTTTTTTATATTATTATGGATTTTTAGTGATTTTAATATATTTTTTGGGTTTCAACAGTCATAGGTTTTTGGGTATTTTGATGGTTTTTTGGGTTATTTAGGGATTTGTATCGTTTTATGCATTTTTTAGGGGATTTAGCGTATTTTTTTGGGTTTTTTTGGTTTCTTTTGAGTTTTTAATGGTTTTTAGTTATTTTTAGGTTTTTATTGTGTTTTTGGTTTTTTATCATTTTTAGAGGTCTGTTTCTTCTGTAAATGGGGATGAACTTGTTAGTTGAAGGATCAAACATTCCAATCAGTTTCTAACGGGTTTATTTGTAGAACCGAAAGCATCAAATGATTCTATATCCATTTCGACCTACTTTCCAAAGGTAGCTGCTCATTAGTTGTTGACATATGAGGCTTAAGAATTTGCATTGGTTGAGAGGATGGGAGGTCATGATCATCACACCTTTTTGAGGGGAATTTTTAACAACTCTCGGACTCTCTTATGGATTTAAGTTATGTTCACTAATCCTTATTAATTCACCAAGTGAAAATGAGTTTTCCTTTAGATTTGGAAATCAATGATTGATATGTATGACATTTAGAGAATCTTTCATATGTATTTGATGTTTTTCATCGATGGAGAATCATCTGTATGTATTGGAGATTCTTAGTCAATGGTATCCTTCAATACATTATATATAAATCTCTTGGTCATTAGGATGACTATACTAGTTTAAAATCAACTCAGTGGGGCACTTGAAGTTTATTGTCATTCAGAAAGACAAGTATTATTTTAGAGTTGGGTTCGTACCCGCAGATGGGCTACCTATGTATACTTGTTAAAAAAGAAAGGAATCAAAATCCACATAGTTTTATAGGAAAGATATAGTTTAACATCATATGGGACAGAAAAGAATTAATGAAAGATGGTCTTAAACCTTATAAAGGTTTCCTACGTACTCAACTTTAAAGGCAGAGATCAAAGTCCACGTTGTTCGGGTATTTTCATGTATGAGTTTTATGCATGGTTTATGGCCCAAAGAGAGATGCCATAATTACTTTTACACTCTAAGCTCACGTGTGTCATGCTCGGTGTGAGAAACAAGAGGTATCCGTAAATCTAATAGTTTCTCCATGAAATATGCAGTCATAAGAAATGATGTGGGGCTTACGTATGTATGACAGCCCAAGTAAATGAAAATCATGCCTTAGTTCAGGAAAGAAGCCCAGGAGTGGGGTCCATAAAGGTATTTCTACTTTATAGAGATTTGGAATTATAACTCGGGACATACTTCTAAAAGTGAAACCCAAATTAAGAGGGTTTTATGATTGGGTTTTATTCCTGAGAAGGATTCCCAAATCAAAAGAACATAAGGTTGGGGCTTACTTCTGAAGAAGATGCCAAATTAAAGGGAACTTATAACCTGGGGCTTAATCCTTAGGATGAGGTCAAAAGTTAAAGGAAATTATGATTGGTACTTACTCCTAAGAAGGAGGCCCAAAGTTAAAGGGGACTTATAACATGAGGCTTAATCCTGAGAAGGAAGCCCAATTTTAATGGAACATATGATTTGGGGCATAATCCTGAAAAGGAGGCACAAATTAAAGGGGACCTATGAATGGGGCTTAATCCTGAGAAGGAGGACCAAATTAATTCCTCTCAGATAAGGAATCCAACAAACGAACCATGCCAGAAATGGCTTTGAAGAGGGTTCTGAAGGCCATATCTTAATGAAGAGATGTGGATTTGAGGATAAAAGGTGACTAGGAAGAAGGTGCACAAGTATTGTTCTGGCGCAGAAGTCCAGGTCGCGCAGGTATACTTGCGCGGCATGAGTCACATTGGTCAACGAAGAATCCATAAGGTAAAACTTGGGTTACTTTGAACTCAAGCCCTTAGTATCAGCCCTAGAGGCTTCCAAAAGGTTGGCACGCAAGTTCCCTTGAGAGGGTAAGGCGGCGCACAAGTGTTTCCATTTCTCTTATGGTATAGACACTTAGGCGTGCATGTATTGATGAGTTCTAACACTTAGGACTTATTCTTCCTCTTTAGATATTCCATTATAGGAAAAGGATTACCTTAGAAGAGTTTGGAAGACGTCAGACAAAGACTTGGGTGACCGGAGCTTGAATCTGAGTTTTAGAAAATTCATACCTAAAATGGGGGGGGGGGGACAGGGGCTATTAATAGGCCACTGGGAACCTTGGGAGAAAAAAAGGAATAGGGCACACAATTGACTTGCACGACCCATATGTGGTGCAAAAGTGACTTGTGCGACTAGAAGGAAACTTGTGAGACCTCTTCTTAAAGGGTTCCTTGTTCATGCCTTTGTCA
Source organism: Viscum album (assembly GCA_963277665.1). Classification (NCBI taxonomy): domain Eukaryota; kingdom Viridiplantae; phylum Streptophyta; class Magnoliopsida; order Santalales; family Viscaceae; genus Viscum; species Viscum album. Next base: position 1,008,759,457 of record OY728141.1, on the reverse strand, counting down.
ATTTTCGATGTTCTTCAAAGGATTACTCTTCTTGTGCTTAAGGTATTCCCCTTTTGCATTTATTAGACTCTGTGACGGAAAGGAGAGTCAACAAAAGCCCCCCCTCAGAGTTGGATCTGAAAAAGGAAAGAGGATTTGACTCTGAGGAAACTAAGAAACAAGAGTTTGGTTGCGCGCAGGTGTAGGCGCGCAGGTTCTGGTGCACAGGTTCCATCACGCAGGGTTGCGGGATCACCTTTATATATGGGTTTTACTTCGCGCTTCTCATCCTGCATTCTGAGTTTTTGATCTCTCTTCACAGAAGTGTCTGGATCTTTTCAGTCTCTCTCTTTTTTCTTGTGTTGCGCTTCTCTAGTAAGAGTTTGACTTTCTTTACAGTACTTGTGCGGCCATAATTGCGTGACCACACTTGCGCGACTACAATTGTTCACCTTAATGCCTTATCCATTTTTTGTTTTCTTCACATGTATTTCATAAAAACTAGACATACTTAATATTTAATGGTTTGATCCTTGTGCATATTCAATGGCTCCCAGAATAATTGGATCGGCTGATGAGTTGTCCAGTAAGAGAATTGATGATATGATGAACATCATAGGCTATGAATATTATGATATCTGTGAGAGTACTCTCCCAGATTTGGCCAAGTACTTGAAGAAATATCATGTCAATTTCCCACAGAGTATTTACTTTCCTTTATATAGCCATGGTCATCTATAAGGAGTCAATGTTCCAGAGGCAAAAAATTACATTCCACATTCCTAGTTTCAGACTTGCACCAATTTCGCTTCAGCAAATGTCTCAGTTGCAGGTACATTTTTCAATGCTGGAACAGTGGAGAAGGAATACATAATGTATAATATCCCATATGCTCTAGATCTGAAACCCCACAATCCCGAGCTGCAGCCGCATTGCTATCCCTCTATTTTCCGAAATTCTCAGATTGGATCAATCCAAGGGATGGAAAAAAAGTAGGGATTTCCATCCTGGAGGAGGTGTGAAGACGACTTGGATATGGGTTTATTGGGTGCAACAAACATGTGCAGATTTTGTAGAGGATCTGAAGGAAGCTGCAATATATGAATCCGTATGGGCTGGGCAGACATATGTTTACAGAAATGATAATTTTGTGCCAGAGCTAATCAGCCGCTGCAGCCCAGAAACCAATTATTTCCATCTGACTCATGGAGAATTAGGCATCAACTTGTGTGATGTCTACAAGTTCTCAGGGGCTCCAATTTTGGGAGATATGTATGATGAATTCATTCCCCCAAAGGTGACCTAGAATGATTAATAGAAGACTCCGGCTTTGGCTCGAGAGTTACTAAAACTTTTCCACAAGCTCAAGAATTAAAAGTCCACCAAAACTCATTCTAGAAAGGATATTCATCTAGAGGAATGGATTTATATGTTTCTTATCAAGAAGAAGGAGAAGGGTCCCACCTGTACTCATCCTACCAGCTACCCCAGAATAGAGAAGAGTGGTCCTCTTCGCAGAATATGACCAACTCTGGATGTAGGAGAGTATGAAAATTGGGGGTATGAGGTGGATCAAAGAATCCCAGAGAAGACCCTTCTGACATGATTTTTATATTTGTGGCTTAGTGTTTATCTTATGCCAGTTAGGGATTCTAAGGGAGGTGTCAGGCCAGGGACCTTCGTTGTTGCATCCAAGTTGGCTGAGAGAAAAATGGTTGGGTTGGCCACCATGATTATTGCGAAGATATACAGGAGCTTACTCCATGTAAATATGGGTAAGTCTCCTTTGATAATAGTGGGATCATTCCATGTTCTTTGGGGGTATATCATCACTCATTTCAGGACATATGCTGTACAGAGCAGATTACAGGTTCATAGAAGCTCTTTTAAGCCATCGGTGCAGGCCTTTTCTAGAATTTCTCCACTGTCCCTAAATTTATATGATATGAAGGTGAGGATGATCATGTTCAAGGAATTTCATTTCATTCCTTATGGAAACCCACAAAATGGGCGGTTTTTTTATGACGGAACTGTTAGCCTGGAATTGAGGTCATATATGCTGGCTGGCAGAGATGGTGTATTGGCCACCAGAATTGACGGGGAGATTATATGAGAGGCCTATGGTCCATATAGATTTGCATGCCAATTCAAGTGTCTACAGCAGATTTTTGTATCCCTTCCTTTCCATGTCAGGTCAGAGAAACATCCAATGGTTTCCAGACAACTATGGTTGTTCAAAGCTATGGAGTAGATCGGGGCAGTGTTTGATCTACCAATTGCTGGAGCGGTGAGTCAGTTGACTATATGGTATGTCGAGAACTGGGTAGAATCATACCCTGAAGGGGTACTGAATAAACTGGTTCCTCGGGAGGGGATAAAAAAGAGAACTGTCATGAAAGAAACCCTTCATCTCGAAGGTGACTCTTCCTCACCTGGAGCTGATTCACCGGGTTCCTCACCCAGGGCGGATTCGTCGGATTCCCAGGATGGGGATGATGAGGCACGAAATGCTTCAAAGTTTCTTCATGTCAGATATAATCCTCATACCAAAGTCAAGATACCTACTCCATCGACTCCTGGTGAGTTATATAATTTATTAAATTTAGTCATCATTATTTTATAGAGCAACAAGTTTCATTTTATTATCCTTTATTTGTGATTACCGGAGCTGGGAAGAAGTTGAAGTCCCAGATTGTAGGACCCTCCTTGCGGTCTTCTAGTGAAAATGATGAATATTTATGACCAGAGGCAGTCTAGACATGGAGGAGTCTATATTGTGATGCTGAAACCACCTGGATTGACTTATGCGAAGGGATACATATCCCTAGAGTGGGGAATCTGTAGGATTCTACTGATATCTGCTTCTAGGATAACCCCAATGAAGTGTGATCTTTCATCAGAGAGCTGGAAATGTTCATATATGCCACAGATGATTCCATTCCTATTACCAAGAGGGTGAAGGAAATGATGAATCATGGCACCACGGAGGGGATTGGTGCTTCAGTAGATGAGGAGTGGCATGATTACATGGATCCTGATGATGTAAGTTTCTTTTATTATTTTCTCTGTAACTTGATTTCAGTCAAAGCTTTGTTACTCAAGGAAATTACTTTATTCATCCTAAATCTTGTTAAGAAAGGAACTACTAAGGATCCTTCACAATAGTACATCCCTAGTGGCACCGCTCTTAGAGACGTTGAATCTCCTCGTGAGCCGGACGAGGTATCTCTAGGATGACAAGCCATGGACAAGGAGTTAGAAAGGTATTTTCACTCTCCAATACCTGTATTTGGAGGTGACGACGTCAACATAGCCAGAAATTCAATGAAGAAAAGGCATCAAAGGACGAAGTCCATAGCTAAACGCTTCATCAGTAGGGGTAAGTCCTTTGGATAGTCATGAATCGTAACTCATGAAAATATTGCTCATACTTCATGGGATTGTAGGGGCTTCCTCAGTTTCTCCTCTAAGGGAGAGGACTTACCCTCCTCTGAGGACGACGGAGGGTGATGCTGAACAGTCGCAAATTCATACTGACCTAGCTTCTCTTGAAGAACTAGTGAGAGAAGAAGAGCCAGAGTCTGTTCCTAGTACTGATCCTGTTGCTACTGCAAGGGGATAAGAGCCCGATTCTGGTAAATTAAAAATATTTCATAGAACTTTGAATGAAAACATCAACTGATTTCCATTCTGTGATGCTTTAGGTTCAACACCTTCACCAGAACATTTGGCGACCACTACAACTGACTTCGTAATTTTCTCTGAGGATGCTATTTGGGGTCGGAGGTCGTAGGAGGAGGGTTGCCAAGAAGACACATCGAATGCTCCCACTTGTGAGACTAACTAGGAATCCGATATATCAATGGATGAAATGAGGAAAATTAGTGTGTATATTGAATAAATTTTAGATCATGCTAAATTATCATGTACTTTAGAAGATTTTAGACGTGAGTGTTATCCTTCGTCCTGTTAAAAATTTCTTATTACATCTCTGACCATGATTGGTTGAAATATGCAGTTTTGTCTTAGAAAGATGCTGATCTGACAATGCCTGAATAGGGTGGAGACAACCCTATCATTTTAGAGATGCTATCTCAAGTGGATATTAACCCAGCCACGCTTCCTGAAATTCATCCTAAAAATCCTATTGACGCTAGGAAAGACGGGGAGGAGCCTTCCCATGTTGCTGATCGACCATTGGGTAAAAGATGATAATATTTGTGGCTGTACATAAATTTTAAAATAGCTAAATAGCTTTTTTTATCCTTTGGATCTAACCAAATCATTCAATTGACTATGCAAGGCCGTCAATTTTAGTGCCTAAATCCGAAGGTGAAGCCTCATCCTCCGCCCCAACCGGAGTAGAATGTGAAGTACCAAGGGTCACGAGAAAGGATCATAACATGGAACTTCTTTATGTTCATTAATCATGGGATATATTCCCCCTGTGATAGTGATGTTGAGTCAGACCCAAAGGTGCATAAGGCTCTCCAATTCTCATGTTACAAGGCATGATAGAATATATAAAAGATCATCTCTGAAGTGCCTCTTGAATAGTTGTATTCGAAGATCCTGTGACTATCATCCTTATTTGACATGCAGGGACTTGGCGGTTTTAGATATCAAGAGATCCATACTGTAGTGAAATAAGTCATCTTAAGGATGGAATAGGAGAAAAAGTGTCATCAAGATCTGACCAGAGCGAGACTGTTGACCAATATCAGTGAATTGGAGGCTGCGGTGTCTCGAACTGAGGCTGATCATGCTACAAAATTGAAGGATATGAAACATAAGATAAAGGAGAAAGTTTTCCATAAGATGCACCTTCATCAAAGAGTAATATTCCGTTATTGGGGAACTTGACCAGCTTAACAATTCACTAGAAGGGGTCCAAACGAATGGTATAAAAGCCATTGCAGATGCCAAAAAATAACTCCATCAAGCTGAAAAGAGTGAATTTGGTCGAGTGAATGAACTTCATGTGGCTGCTGATGAAGCTCGGGATGCCGTAAATCAAATGAAGAGTTATGTTGAAAGCCTCTTGTAATTCTTGAAAAGGATAAGAGACTCTAATCTGTGGATGTTCTTCTAATCTTGTGCATCAATGAAAAAGACATTTCATCTTCAATCATTTTCACCTGCATTCTCTTGCTAGTTAATTATATATATATATATATATATATATATATATATTACCTAAGCCAATGGGCCTAGTAAGAATAGTTTTATTTTTTTAGGATTATACAAACAACCCTACAAAATCTGCATCTTTTTTTTCTCAATATTTCCTAAATCATACAATATGTACATTTAGCGATATGGGACTTGACTTTTGTTTAGAGTTCCTATTACAAGTTCCCAATTTAATGAGCTCCCTATCTTTTGTTGGTATTTTAAAGTCATGCATGTCATACATAAAAAGGATAATGTTTAATTTTGAATATCTTTGACCTAATGGATTAAAAATTGACTCAATTCCCTGATAATTTGTTTGAAAACATATTACTACATTAAAGTTTGGGGAAAAAATGTAAACTATGACCTAATAAATTTTGAATCTGAGGGATTATATGAAAAAAGGCTAAAAGGCATTAGAGGAATTACTTCCTAAGAGTGAAGTTACCACTATTTGACAAACCAGTTATGGGGTTGAATTATACAGGGCCACTTAAGAGCATTGGCTGCATAGTCAAATAATAGCATCATTTGGCTGATAGGTCTGTTATGTATACTACTTATGCAAGGCCACCTAGGGGCACATGCTACATAGTCAGGAAAAAGAACTCTCAGAAATTTTACATTTATATTGCAAAAAAGACGGTGGAGGTTTACAGAGATTTAAATTTTCCAAAGCACATAGTCTGTTGTATGGAGAGAGGTACTTGGATATAGAGAGGATATTTCCAATCAATATTTTCAAGGAATTGGATGAATTTCACTCCAGTTAAGTTATGATCAAAACGCACAGAAGAGAAATATAAACCATAGACGTGAACACTTTCAGATCATGAAAAATAGTATGGGAAAAATATGTTAAGGATGGATGTTTTTGCGGATCCCTACATGTCGTCATTAAGTCCAATAAGTACAAAAAAGTTTTCTCCCCAAGAATGAAGTTACCACTATTTGACAAACCCGTTAGGGGGTTTGAATTATGCAGGGCCACTTAAGGGCATTGGATGCATAGTCAAATAAAGCTTCTTTTGGCTGATAGGTCCATTATGTAAATTACTTATGCAAGGCCGCCTAAGGGCACATGCTGCATGGTCAGGAAAAAGAATTATCGGGTATCAGACATTTTGTGACCAGAATTGAAGAAAAGGGTTATGGAGATCTAGAAGTATTTAAGGTTAGGAGTATGAAACATAAAAATGGGTATTGTCCAATGCATGAAAGAGATACATAGACCAATGATGACCATAATCATGTTGTGGTTGGGTCATGAATTGAGATGATGGACTTCACTACATATCTCATTAGAATGAGAATCAAGCTATATGTATTTCTTGAAATACAGTTTAACATCATGTGGGATGAGAACGTAGGAGATCTTATTTTAGGGTGGTAGAGTTCATACCATAATGAGGGAGACAACTTGTGTGTTTGTTATAAACCTGATGTGAATAAAGACCAGGGTTTTCATACCACATTCATGTGCTCACAGGGGGACTTCTCAGCCAAGGGACGGACAATGGTGTTTGGGGTTAGGCCCAAAGAATTGGGGCTGGGTTCGAGGGAAGATCAAACATTCCTACATATCCCATAAGGATGGGAATTAAGCCATAAATAGTTCTTGAAATACCCTTTGTATAGATTTAGTTCATACAAGTGAAGGGTGAAAGGGGACTTTAGTGCAATGATGGTTGGATCCAAGATTAAAGGTTCTGGCATTGCCATGTATGCACGTAGTCCTTGGAATATAGCATGATTGGGGATTAATGTTAATAATGATTCCCACTGAGGTGAGGGTGTTAGAGACTGTTGTAGTTTATTGTCATACAGGACAAAACTGTGAATAGTTTGAGGTCATATGCATGGACCGGTGCTGCATAGTTTAGCATCATGTAGCTAGGACATGTTGCTATGCAGTTTAATGTCTTGCAGGGAGGAAAATGGTGGAATGTATATTTTAACATCATATAGAAAGAATGATGATGAACCAATGTGAAGATATTGGTTGGGGGGTTAATGGATCAAAATCGTATGATATTGAGGTGAACCGATATGAAGATATTAGTTTTGGGATTGAACCTCAAGAGGTTGCCTACGTACCCAGCCAAAAATGAAAGGATCAAAGTCCTTTTAGTTCGATTGAGAATTAATTAGTTATTGAGATGTACTTGAGGACAATATTAAGTTGGTGTTGGGACTTATGAGTGGTTATCGGCCCATAGTGGGTGTTATGGTTGAAGCTTACTCTAAACTCATGTGATTCATGCTCATTGTGAGAAACAAGAGGTAACAACAACCCTAACAATGCACAGTTTAACATCATGTGGGACAAAAGGGTTCTGTACAGTTTAGCTTCATGTAGCTGGATGTATTGTAGTTTGACATCTTGCAGGACATGTGCACATTTTTACGTCATGTATGACGTATTAAGGGAATTTTTCACTGTTTAAATGTCATTTAGGATGACCATGTTCAGTTTAACATCATGCAGGATGATGAAGGGAACAAAGTTTAACGTCGTTTTGGATGATAGATGGGCTATGTAGTTTAATGTCCTACTGCAAGGGTACCAGGGACCATGCTATTTAATGTCTTGCAGTAAGGACTGATAGGTGTATTTGTGTTAAAAAAATACTTCTGCAAGAATATTTCATTGGTTGGAGTTGTAATGAGTTCTCCAACCATTAAGATTAAATAATAAGCTCCATTGGAGTAGAACATATGTATTGAATAAGTTCCTTCCCACTTTGGCTCAATCTTGGGAGGTTTCTTTCCTGGTATCATTAGAGTTCCGAGGACCAATAACAATTATCCTTGAATGAATGAACGAAGATGAAATTTTTTATTGAAAGCTCAAGCTATTCGATTATGATATACTTCCAAGTGGTTCAGGGTGCACAATCTTTTTTCATATAATCATTCCAATTCATCAAATCGCTTCTGAGATTATTCATCTTTGGATGACTGATCAAAAATGGCTACTCTGAGTGAAGTTAATTGTACCTAAATAGGAAAGACTACTTTTGTTCCATATACTAATGAGTATGGAGTTAACCGTGTAGTAGTGTGGGTGGTGGTCCAATAATCCCATAAAGCATGAAAAAGTTTAACACGCCAAGATTTCTTATCTTTATCCACCATCTTTTGCAGTATTTTTGGAAGAGTCTTATTGAAGGATTCTATTTAGACATTGGTCACTACATTATACTGAGATGAATGGTTAGATTCGATGTTGTATTCTTGATAAAACATTCTCATCTCAGATGAACAAAAGTTGGTGCCATTGTCCATCAATATGGTATGAGGGACACCAAATCTGGTAATGATGTTACACTTGACGAAGCTAACATTGCCTTTAGAACTAAATTTTTTGAGAGGTATTGCCTCTGCCCATTTGGAAAATAAGTCAGTAGCAGTAAGAATATACTTAAACTGCTTGGATGTAGCCGGAGGATAAGTTCCTACTACATCCATTCCCCATGTGGAAAATGGCCATGAATATTTAGCTGTATGAAGAAACTATGGGGGTTGATGAATGAAATTGGAATATACTTGGAAAGAATGAAACTTCTTATTGAAATCAACAAAATATTTTATCATTGAAGGAAATAAGTATCCAAGCCTTAAAATTTGATCAGATAGTATATGTCCAGACTGGTGGGCACCACAAACTCCTGCATGATCTTCACTCATGACAGCCGTAGTCTCTTCACCATAAATACATCTGAAGAAAATTTCATCAAAACCTTGCTTGTAGAGAATTTTTGGGTGATCTGGGCTATCATAAAAAGTAAAATTGACCACACATCGACGGACATGTTCTTTACTAGCTCTATCAGGTGGGAGTGTTCTATTTTGAATGTATTCCCTAATAGGTGTCATCAATCATGTAGTATGACCATATGGTTCAGAAATGGGACTAATTTCATTGATATCCTCTGTTTGTATTTGAACAAAAGGAGAAACTACACGAAATTGGGAAATACTAATAGTTGTTTCATCCTAGTTTGGATCTTCCAGGGTTGTGCCTACATTATCCAGTGCATCAGCTTGGGCATTTTCTGATCGCAGGACATAAGAAAAAGTCGCTTCTGAAGGAAATTCCACCATTAACTCTATGATGTATTCCCACAAAGGGATTAACTCTTCTTTTCTGATGGAATAATCCCCATTGATTTGTTTGATTACCAAATCTGAATCACCTTTTACCCTCAAGTGATTCACCTATCCCTGAAGCTCCAATTTAAGCCTGTGATGAGAGCTTGATATTCTGCTTCATTATTTGTAACGACTTCCAACAATAAAAAGGAATAGGGTAGCACTACCTTTTCTGGGGAAATAAGCACAATTTCAACCCAACCTTGTTGAATTTAGGATCTTCCATTTTCTTCCATATTGGACTTCTGGAGGCACCATCAAAGTACATTTCCCATGTTTGAGGATTATCTTGAATAGAGAAGTCTTCCTCATCTGGAAGATCAATATTTAAAGATGTATCTTATATATATGGGTGTTCAGTGAGGAAATCTACCAGATCTTGGCCCTTTATTGCCTTTTGAGACACATACTAGATATCAAACTACTGCAATATAACTACTCACCTTTCCAAACGTCCTGTAATCATTGGATGACTACGGATAAATTTGAGAGGGTTATTGAGAGATACAAATTGGACCACATGATGTTGCAGGTAGTGTCTCAATTTCTAAACTGAAAATATTAATGCTAGGAAGCACTATTCAATACATGAATATCGAGTTTCTGCCTCAAGCATGGTCCGGCTGAGATAATAAATGATGTTTTCCTTCCCAGCATCATTCTTTTGGTCAAGGAAGGCACCAAATGATCACTCTAAAGCTGTCACATAGAGGATAAGTGGTATTCCTTCAACAGGTGGCATTAATACCAGTGGAATGAAGAGATATTTCTTGATAATATCAAATGCCTTTTGGAAATCATCGACCCATTGTTAGGTGACTCCCTTCTTCATTAATTTGGTGAAGGGTAAACACTTGCCTTCCAAATTAGAAATTAAACGTCAAATATTGGACAAGTGTCCTTGAAGTCCTCTTAATTCTATCAAATTTAGAGGGGGTGACATACAAAGGATTGATTTTTTCTTTTCATGATCAACTTCGATGCCACGATGACGTACAAAAAACCCGAGAAATTTTCATGAGGTTACCCCGAAAGCACATTTCAAGGGGATCATCATCAAATTTTGTTGTCGAAGTTTGTGGAATATGATTTCCAGATCAGCCAAGTGATTAGAAATTTTTCTGGATTTAACCAAAAATTCATCCATATAACATTTAACAAATTTCCCTAAAAGTGGTTTGATGATATGGTGCATGGAATGTAGATACATTGCACCTGCATTTTTCATGCCAAAGGGTATTACCCGATAGCAAAACACTCCTTGAGGGGAACAGAAATCTATATACTCCTCATACACTGGGGCCATTTGTATTTTATTATACCCAATATAACTATCCATGAAGGAAAGAGATTAATAGTCAGCTGTTGCATTAATTAAGAGTTCTGTGATCGGAACTGGAAAATCATCTTTGGGACAATACCGATTAAGATCTCTGAATTCAATGAAAACTCTAATTTTTCCATTATTCTTTTTCACAGGGAAAATATTAGCCTTCCATTTGGGATATTGAACTTCTTTTATGAAGTTATCCTTGATAATATTATCAACATCAGCTTCAATTTTGGAGGCATATGTTGGGTGTGTTCTTCTTGCAGATGGCTTGAATCCTCGATGTTCTTCTGGAAAACCCAAAAGATGAGTACAACATCAGGATCAAGCCCTAACATTTATGTATAATTCCAAGAAATACATCTTGATTTTTCTTTAAAAAAGAATTGTACATTTCTTTCTCTTCATGAGTCATGGCCGCACTAATTAATGTGGGGTTGTGGATCTTCTATTGTACCCAAATTTATTTCTCTGAGTTCATCCACAGTAGTTGAGATACCCTCTTCAAATGCTGGAGGATCATATCTAAGATCTTCCTCCTCTTCTTCAATATGTGTTATTTTATTTGTTTCTACTTGCATAGTAGATGACGAAGCAGAAATTCTATGGTCAATGGAGAAGTTAAAACTTGAACATCTTGAAAAAGAGGCTGCCATTTCTGACCCCATTGATGATAAAGGGTCTTTCTGAGCTGATAGAGAGGAGATGATGGATTGAGAATCAACATCATTATTTTCCTCTGGCATTTCTATAACTTCTTTTGGACTTTTTGATGAAGTATATAATTTCTTGATTTCATTGGATGAAATGAAGACATCTCCATTTAAGCTTTAATCATTGGTTGGTGAATAAAAAATTTCTCCCATGCGGTCTGGATCAATTACCATAATTGACATTATGGAAGTTTCCATAAGAGTGTTTGGATTTGGGTATATCCTGTCAATTTTACTGATAGGTAATACATGATCTGTACTCACGTGTATGAATGGGTATACTGGAATCTTTTCCAAACCATACGGAGCATTAATTTTGGTGACCTTCTTAGCTATGGATTTTTTCTTTCCTTCAATCTGATAAAAATCTTCCTCAATGTATGGAGATTCACATGTTTTGAATGGGGCTTTGTCACCATACAATGTCCCAATTTGACCATTGAAACTATATTTGGGGAATTGATGGTATGATGAAGGTATGGCCACTTGTTTATGTAACCAAGGTCTTCCAAGAAAAATGTTGAAAGCTATGTCCTGATGAACAACCATGAAATCTGAATTAGAAACAACGTCTCTAAACTGAATTTTGAGTGTAATTTCACCCATAGGATCTTGTTTATTCTTATCGTATCCTTGAAACATCATAGTAGAAAGATATAATTTAGATTTGGTGAGGCCCAATCGACGGGGTGAACGAATAGGAATGAGATTGACTCATGGGCCATTATCAATGAAAGCTCGTTGGATGTATATATAATTGACTTTCCCTAATAGATACAAAGGTCTAATATGCCCATTTACAACATCATCTTCGTCTTCATCTATAAAAAATATCACTGCATGGAATTCTGCAGGACTATTCTCTATATGGTATACCTCAGCCACAACAATTTCTGTTTCGAATTCCCGAGCTCTTGATAAAGCCTCAATAAGCGCCTCCCAAAGATCTTTTGATAGATTAAAGGCATCCAGAATTGATAACATGGATGTAACAGGGGCCAATTGTTTATAGAAATCATATTTTGATCCAAAGTTCTACATTTATCAATAGGAAACTGTGGTTTTGTAGGTGCCATCGAAGTTGATGCTTTGGAAGTAGATGCATCTTGTATCGGGGTAGGATTTGGAAATACTCCTGGCTTCAGCAGATTAGACCAACTAGGTCTATTTATTTACTGAAAGGAAAAAGGTCTGACCTCTAATCGATCCTTCAATTTAACTGTTCCGGGACTGAATCTACCATGTGTGGAAGAACATTCTCATTCTTGTTGATCCCGTTGAATGGATTTTCACGTGTTTCTGCCGCATATACAGTTCTAGAAGGGGTATGATTGAAATAGTAGATTTTGGAATATCCATGTCTTCCCCTGTATCCAAGACCTCTTCCTCTTCCTCTAATTCCTCTGTTAGATACAGGGAACATAGGATTGTCATGATCAAAACTATCATTGGAATAAGGATCTGTTAAATTAATCATCTTAATAGATCCAAAGATTAATTCTTCATCTGATGAAGATTCTTACTGATTATCCAGATCAGGTTGTGCCATTTGGTGGGGCAGTTCATATGCTTTTGAAGCAGATGGCATAAAATTTTCTATAGTCAAAGACAACTTAGGCTTTCACACGATCTAATATTTTTCTTACTGCTCTTCTTTATTCGAATTATGATGCCTCTTTGAGGATTATACTTATGATGAAGGGGGTTTTGATGTGGCATTAATAGTAGAAGACGCAATTATGTTGATTCAATTGTGTTCGTAAAATGACATGAGTTCAGTTCATCATTTTCCTGACCATCAAATCAAGATATTTCTACGCATTTATTACTTTTGACTTCATGCCACTAACCTTCTTCCTCTGGATCAGTAGCAGTAACACATACTATCTGGACTGAAGAACCTTTCAGTTTTACCTGTCCAAAGTCCACCATAATTTTCAAGAGGTCTTTGAAGAAAAAACACTCTGGAATGGGATTCCCCAACATATAATGAAATAGGCAATACTTGGAGAGGTCTTCATATCCTTCCTTGTTCGGCCTTTTGGGCCTTGGAAACTGAACCAGATTGTTTTCCAGAGCCGAGATGAAGTATCCATGAACTTTTTAATTTCAGATAGAATAATCTTTGTTCTTAAAATCATCAAAATGTTTCCACATTTGATCTCTTTGATCATCTTGACGAGACGGATGTTGTTGTTGACATACAGGAGCTAGAGCCCTCCGATATGATAAAGGTTTTGAGGTGGAAGTAGGTACAAGTGCTTGTTTAAGTGTAACTGTAGTAGTCTCTACTTTCTTTATTCTCCTTCCTGGAACTGATGGAATTACACGAGTTTTAGCCTTAGTATTTTTAAGAGAGTCTTCGATCTGCTGAGATATTTGATTCTTCTAGAAATATGGATGACATAGTTTGTTTAAGGTTCAAACATTCTAATCGGTTTCTAACAGGTTCATTCGTAGAACCGGAAACATCCAATGATTCTATATCCATTTGGACATACTTTCCAAAGGTAGGTGCTCATTAGTTATGGACCGATGAGGCTTAAGAATTTTCATTGGTTGAGAGGATGGGATGTCAGACTCATCACGCCTTTTGGGGGGAATTATTGTCTACTCAGGGACTCTCTTTATAGATTTGAGTTATGTTCGTGGATCCTTATTAATTTACCAAGTATTAAAATGATCTTTCCTTTAGATCTAACAATCAATGATTGATATGTATGAGATTTAGAGAATCTTGTATATGTATTTGAGGTTCTTCATCAATAGAGTATCATATGTATTTTTTAGAGATTCTTAGTCAATGGTATCCTTCAACACATTATATAGAAATCTCTAGGTCATTATGATAACCATACTGGTATTAAATCCACTCAGTGGGGCACTTGAAGTTTATTTTCGTTCAGAATGACATGGATTATTTTAGAGTTGGGATCATACCTGTAGATGGGAAACCTACGTATCCTTGTTTTGAAAAGGAATCAGAATCCAGTAGTTTGAGTGAAGAAGTATGAGGTCTATGCATGATTAATGGCTGAAAGAGATATTTTATAATTATTTTTACACTCTAATCTCATGTGAGTCATACTCGATGTGAGAAACAAGTGGTATTAGTAAAACCTGACTATTCTGCCACTAAAAGATGCAATCATATGAAATGGTGTGGGTCTTACATATGTATGACGACATAGGTAAATGAGAATTAGGACTTAGTTTATAAAAGAATCCCAAGAACAGGTACATAAAAGTATATGTTCATTATGGTGTTTTAAATACATAACATAGGACTTAATCCTGAGAAGGATGCCCAAATTAGAGGGGACTTATCATTGATTTTTATTCCTGAGAAGGAATCCGAAATCAAAGGAGATTAAGCCTGGGGTTTACTCCTGAAAAGGAGGCTCAAATAAAAAGAGATTAAACCTGGGGATCACTCCTAAGGAGGATGCCCAGATTAGGGAACATGAGGCTTACTCCTATATAGGATGCCCATATTAAAGATCATATCATCTTAAAGGATGAGGTTGAATGAATGAAATCTCTAACCTTAGTGACATAAAGTTTATGTAAATCATGAGGTTTTGAGAGATGTTCCATAGAATTAATTTCAGATAAGGAATCTAACAAAGGAACCATTCCATAAATGGCTTTGAAGAGGGTTTTAAAGGCTGTACATGAAGAGGAAAATTGTATTTGAGGAAAGGAAGTGAATTAGAAAGAGACATGCAAGTATTAGTCTGGCGCACTAGTCCTAGTTGCGCAAGTATACATGCATGGCACGTGTATACTTGGGTGACGGTTAACCCATAGGGTAATACTTGGGTGAGACTTGTCTCAAGCCCTTATTATTACCCATAAGGGCTTCCAAAAGGGTGGCGTTAAAGTTCTATTAAAGGGATAAGGCAGCGCGCAAGTGTGGCCATTTCCCTTATGGGCTGGAAATTTAGTCGTGCAAGTGTTAATGAATTCCAAAACATAGGCCTTATTCCTCCTCATTAGATCTTCCATTCTTGGTATGAAATTACCTTAGAAGTGTTTGGATTACTTCATGCAGAGACTAGGGCACCAAGAGCTTAAATCTGACTTTTAGATTTTTTTGTCCTCGAAATGGGGGGCCCACACGGGGTATTTATAGGCCATTGAGGACCTTGGGAGAAAAAATAATAGGGATTTCAAGTCACCTGTGCGATCCATATGTGGCATCTAGGTATACTTGCATGACCACAATGAAACTTTGGTGTCCCATTCTTAAATAATTCCTTGTTCATGCCTTCATCAATTTTGGATGTTTTTCAAAGGATGAATCTCTTTATGCTTATGATATTCCCCATTTTCATTCATTAGAATCTTTGATGGAAAGGAGTGTCAACAAAAGTCCCCCCTCAGTGTTGGATCTGAAAAAGGAAAGTGGATTTGACTCTAAGGAAAATGAGAAACAAGGTACTACGACAGGAAAGTCATAGGCATGCAGGTATGCTTCTGGCGTGCAGGTTCCAGCACACAGGGGTATATCCTTGCCTATAAATATGCGGCACCACTTCACGCAAATCACTCGGTTTCAAAGGATCCTGAGCTCTCAGTGCACAAGTAGCTCTCATCGCGCAGGTGTCTCGTTTTTATGCTCGTTCGCGCTTCTATTCGTGTCGTGCATCTATAGTGAGTTTTTGACTTGCACGCTTGAACTAGCATGGTGAAACTTGCGCGACCGCCTTGGACTTGCGCGCCAAAATTATACTTGTGCATCGTAATTCCTTATCCATTTTTTCAAATTCATTCAAAAATTTTATGAAAAATAAACTTACTTAAAAGTTAATTATCCAATGGTTGTGTAGATTCAATGGCTCCCAGAAGAATTGGATCAGCTAATGAACTGGATAACAAGTGAATTGATGATATGAGGAACATCGTTGGCCATGAATATTTGGATTTTTTCAACATCACTCTCCCAGATTTGGCCACGTACTTGAAGAAATATCATCTTAATTTCCCATAGAGCATTTACCTTCCTCTATATGGTCATGGTCATATGAAATGAGTCAACATTAAAGAGCCAAAGAACTACCTCCCGCATTCTTGGTTTCAAATTTACATCAACTTTTTTTCAGAAAATGTCTCAGTTGGAGGATCATTTGTTAATTCTGGAATAGTAGAGAAGGAATATATAATGCATCATAGCCCATGTTCTCCAGATCTGAAACCTCACAAGCCTGAGATACAGCCACATAGTTATCCCTCAATCTTACAAAACTCTCAGATGGATCAATCCAAAGGATGGAAGAAGATCTGGGACTTCCGTCCTGGAGGAGGTGTGAAGACAACTTGGATGTGGGAATATTGGGTGCGACAAACCTGTACAGAGTTTGTTGAAGATCTGAAGGGATCCGTAATATATGGAGTCATCTAGCCTGGGCAGACGTATGTCTATAGAAATGATAACTTTGTGCTGGAGCTAATCAGCTGCTGGAGCCCAGAAACCAATTCTTTCCATCTGACTCATGGAGAAGTAGGCATCAGTTTATGGGATTTCAACAAGATCTCAGGGGATCCAATTTTGGGCGATATGTATGATGAATTCATCCCACCCAAGGTAACCTGGAATGATTCGTATAAGACTTCGTATTTGGATCAAGAATTATTGAAAATTTTCCACAAGATCAAGAATTCAAAGACCTCCAAAACTCATTCTAGAAAGGATATTCATCCAGAGGAGTGGATGGATATGTTTCTTTCCAAAAAGAAAAGAAGGGGACCACCTGTACTCATCTTACCAGCTACCCCAGAATAGAGAAGAAGGGTGCTCTGGGCACATTCTGGCCGACTCTATAAGAGGGAGAGTTTGAAAGTGGGGGTAGAAATTGAATCCGAGAATCCCAGAGAATACTCATCTGGAGGGCTTCTTAGACTTGTAACTCAGTGTTTATCTTCTTCTAGTTAGGGATTCGAAGGGAGGTGTCAGGCTAGGGACCTTCGTTTTTGCATCCAATTTGGCTGAGAGGAAAATTGTTGGGTTGGCCACCCCCATTTTGGAAGAGATTTATAGGAGCTTACTCCATGTTTATATGGGTATGTATCCTTTGAGAATATTGGGGCCATTCCAAGTTTTGTGGGGATGGATCTCCACTCATTTTAGGACATATGTTGTACAGAGCTGAATACAGGTTCCTGGAAGATCTTTCAGGCCATCATTGCAGGCATATTTTGTAATTTTTCCCTTATCCCTCAACTTCTATGATATGAAGGTGAGGCTAATCATGATTAGGGAATTCCATTTCTTTCCTTATGGATACCCGCCAACCAGGCAGTTTGTTGATGATGGAATAAGCAGCCTAGAATTGAGATCATACATGCTGGCTTGCAGAGATGGTGTATTGGCTTCCATGATTGACAGAGAGATTATATGCGAGGCCTATGATCCATACATATTTTCATGCCAATTAAAGTGTCTGTAGTAGATTATTGTATCCCCTCCTGTGCATGTCAGGTCAGAACAACATCCCATGGTTTTCTGAAAAATTTGGTTGTTGACAGCTATAGAAAAGACTGGGGCAGTGTTTGATCTACTAGTTGTTGGAGCGGCGAGTCACTTGACTACATGGTATGTCGAGAACTGGGTAGCATCATACCATGAAGGGGTACTAAATCATCTAATTCCTCGGGTGGGGAAAAAGAAGAGAACTGTCGAGAAAGAAACCCTTAATCTAGAACGTGACTCTTCCACACCCGGAGCTGATTCACTAGGTTCCTCACCCAGGGCTGACTCACCGGATTCTCAGGATGGGGATGATGAGGCATGATATGTGTCAAAGCGGCCTTGTTCCAGATATAATCTTCCTGTCTTAATTAAGATACCTACTCCATCAAATCCTGGTGAGTTATATCATTGAGTCCATTTAATCTTCATTACATTATAGAGAAACAAGTTTTATTTTCTTATCCTTTATCAGTGATTGCAGGAGTGGGGAAGAAGTTGAAGTCCAATATTGTAGAACCCTCCTTGCAGCATTCTGGTACACATGCTGAATATCTACGACCAGAGGCTATCTAGATATGGAGGACTTTATATTGCGATGCTGAAACCGCCTGGCTGGACCTATGAAAAGGACTACACATCCCTGGAGTAGGGAATCTTCGGGATTCTACTGATATCCGTTTTGAGGATAACCCCAATTAAGTGCAGGATTACATCAAAGAGCTAGAGATTCTCATATATGCCACTGATGATTCCATTCTTATCACCATGAGGGTGAAGGAAATGATGGATCGCGGCACCAATAAGGGGACTGGTGATTCCAGAGATGAGGAGTAGCCCGATTATGTGGCTCCTAAAGATGTAAGTCTCTTTCCTTATTTTCTTTTCAACTTGATTTCAGTTAAATCTTTGTTACTCAAGGAAATTAATTTCTTCATCCTACAGCTTGAAAAGAAAGGAACTGTTGAGGTTCCTTCACCATATTATAGCCTCGGTGGTACTTCCCTAGAAGATAATGAATATCCTCGCAAGTCGGGTGAGGTATCCCCAGGCTGACAAGCCATGGATGAGGAATTAGTAATAGATTGTCACATTCCAATACCTGTATTTGGAGATGATGATGCCAACGTTCCTGAAAATCCAAATAATCAAAGTCATCGAAGGAAGAAGTCCATAGCTAAACACTTCATCAGTAGTGGTAAGTTCTTCGGATAGTCATGAATCATAACTCATGAAAAGATTGCTCATACTTCATTGGATTGCATGGGCTTCTTCAATTTCACCTTTGAGGGAGAGGATTGACCCTTCTCGGAGGACGATGGAGGGTACTGGTGAACAGTTTCAAACTCATGCGGACTTGGCTGCTCTTGATGAAGATCCAACGTCTGTTCCCAATATTTCTTTTACTGCTACTTCAAAGATAGAAGAGCCTGCTTCTTGTAATTTAACAATACATCATAAAATGTTGAATGAAAACATCAACTAACTTCTATTATATGATACTTTTAGGTTCTACACCTAAACCAGAGCATTTGGTGGCCACTGAAACTGCCTCCACAATTTTATCTGAAGAATCTATTCAGAGTCAGAGGCTGTAGGATGAGGTTCTCCAGGAAGATGTATTGAATACTCCCACTGGTGAGAATAAATAGGAATCTGAGATATCACTGGATGAAATGATGAAACTTGGCGGATATTTTGAAGACATTTTAGATCATGTTAAATTACCATGTAATTTAGAATATTTTGGACATGAGTGTTATCCTTCATCCTGTTAAAAAAAATAATCCTTATTACATCTCTGACCATGATTGGTTGAAATGTGAAGTTCCATCTGAGCAAGACGCTAAACTTCCAATTCTTGAAGGGGATAGAGAAAACCCTATTATAGAAGAGACGCTAGCTCAAGTGGAGCATAACCCGATAGAGCTTCCTAGAACCCATCCTGAAAATACTATTGAAGCTATGAAAGATGGGGGGGAACATTCTCATGTTGCTGATCTATCGTTGTGTAAGAGATAATAATATTTGTGGCTACACATAATTTTCCAGACAACTTAATCGACATTTTATATCCTTTGAAACAAATCAAAACTTTTAATTGACTATGCAGGGCCATCAATTTCGGTGTCTAGATCTAGAGGTGAAGCCTCAGTCTCTTCCCCAAAGGGAATAGAAAGTTATGTAACAAGGGTTAGGGGGAAGGAGCAGAACAGGGCACTTCTCTAAGTGCATTAATCCCGGATTATATTCCCCCCTATGATAGTGATGCCGAGTCAGACCCGAAGGTACAAAAAGAGCTCCAATTTTCATGTAGCAGGGAAAGGTAGCACATATGGAAGATCATATCTGGAGTGCCTCTTGAAGAGCAGTCTTTGAAGATCCCACAACTATCATCCATGTTCATCATGTAAGGACTTGGCAGTTTTGGATATCAAGATATCCATGCCGTAGTGAAACAAGTCATCTTTAGGAGGGAGCGGGAGAAACAATATCATCAACATCTAACCAGGGCAAGGTTGTTGACCAATTTCAGTGAATTTGAGGCTGCGGTGTCCCATGATGAGGCTTATCATGAAACAATGTTGAATGAGATGAAGCATAAGATCAAGGAGAAAGTTTTCCAGCAGATGCACCTTCAGCAACAGTTAGATGCTTTTACTGGGGAACTTGACGAGCATAACAATTCACTAGAAGGATTTCAAAAAAATAGTATTAAATCCATCACATATGCTGAGAAATCACTCCATCAAGCTAAAAAGACTGATTCTAGTAGAATTCATGAACTTTATGTGGCTGCTGATGAATCTCGGGATGCTGTAAATCAAATGAAGAGTTATGTTGAAAGCCTCTTGTAATTCCTGAAAAAGAGAAGAGACCCCAGTCTATGGATGTCCTTATAAATCTTGTTCATCAATGAAAAAAACTTTCATCTTCAATTCTTTGTGCCTTCATTCTCTTTCTACCTACATTACATAACTACCTAAGCCAATGGTCCTAGTAAGCATAGTTTGATTTTTTTTAGGATTATAAAAATAACCCTACAAAATTTGAATCTTTTTATTGCTCAATATTACCTAAATCATACAAAATGTATGTTTGGTGAGCTGGGACTTGACTTTTGTTCAGAGTTCCCTTGTATTTTGTGGGCAGTTTAAAGTCATGCACATCAGACATAAAAAGGATAATGTTTCAGGTCGAAATAGCTTGGACCGAATGGATTAAAAAAGTGACTCAATTCCTTGATAATTTATCTGAAAACATATTACCATATTCAAGAATGGGGGAAAATATGTAAACTATGACTTAATAAATTTTGAATCTGAGGAATGATACGAAAAAATGGCTAAAAAGCATTAGAAGAAGTATTTCCTGAGAGTGAAGTTACAGTTATTTAACAAACCTATTATGGGGTTGACTTATGCATGGACACTTAAGGGAATTGGCTGCATAGTCAAATAATAGCATCTTTTGGATGAAATTTTTGTTATGTAGACTAATTATGCAAGGCCGCCTATGGGTGCGTGCTACATAGTCAGGAAAAGAACACTCATACATTTTACTTTTCTATTGCTAAAAATCCAGTGAAAGATTATGGAGATTCTGATTTTCAAAAGCATAGATTCTGCGGTATGGAGAGAGGTACTTGAATATGGAGAGGATATTCCCAATCAATATTGTCAACGAATTGGATGAATGTCACTCCTGTGAAGGTCTGACCCAAACATAGGGAAGGGTAATATAAACCATATAATCTTTCAGATCATGAAAAAGAGTATGGGACAAATATGTTAAGGATGGATATTTAATTTCCCAGATCTCTACATATTGTTGTTAAGACCAATAAGGACAAAAGAGTTTTTCCTCTCAATAATGAAATTACCACTATTTTACAAACCATTTAGGGGGTTGAATTATGTAGGGCCACTTAAGGGAATTGGATGCATTGTCAAATAATAGAATCTTTTGACTGACAGGTCTATTATGTAGACTGCTTATGCAAGGCCACCTAAGGGAACATGCTGTATAGTCAGGAAAAATAATTCTCAGGTATTAGATTTTTTGTGACCAGATGTCAAGAAAAGGGGAATGCATATCTAAAATTATTTAAGTTTAGGAGTATGAAACATCAAAATGGGCATTGTCCAATGCAAGAAAGAGATACATAGACCAATGCCGACCATAATCAAGTTGCGGATGGGTCCTAAATTGAGGTGTTGGACTTCACTACGTATCCCATAAGGATGGAAATCAAGCCATACGTAGTTCTTGAAATATAGTTTAACGTCATGTGGGACGAGAGTGTAGGAGATCTTAGTTTAGGGTCATAGATCTCGGACCATAATGATGAATACATAGATAAACCTAATGTGAATGAAGACTAGGGTTTTCATACCACATTCATGTTTTCACAGGGGGATTTTTTTAGCCAAGACACTAAAAGTGGAATTTGGGGTTAGGCCCAATGAATTAGGGCTAGATTCAAGCGATGCTCGAACATTCCTTTGTATCCCATAAGGATGGGAATCAATCCACACATAGATCTTAAAATAAATTTTGTACAGATTTTCTTCGTACAAGTGATGTGTGAAAGGGGACTTTAGTGCAAGGATGGTTTGAACCAAGATTAAAGGTTCAAGAATTGCCATATATGCATGTAGCCTTTGAAATATGACATGATTGGAGATCAATTTAAATAATGATTCCCTCTCAGGTGAGGGTGTCAAATAATTATGTAGTTTATTTTCGTACAAGACAAAAGTGAGAGCAGTTTAAGGCCATATGCAAGGAACGGTGCTGCACAGTATAACATCATGTAGCTAAGATGTATGGCTATGCAGTTTAATGTCTTGTAGTGAGGCTAATGGGGGACTATATAGTTTAACTTCATATAGAAAGGACGATGGTGAACTAATGTGGTGATATTGGTTTTGGGGGCAGCTTTATGAATCAACATCGTATGATACAGAGGTGAGCCGACATGAAGAGATTGGTTTTGGGATTGAACCTTGGGAGGTTTCCTAAGTACCCAGCCTAGAAGGCAAGGATCAAAGTCCGTGTAGTTCAATTAAGAATGAATTGGTGATCAATTTGTATATGAGGACAACTCGAAGACGGTGTTGGGACTTACGAATGGTTAGCGACCTAGAGAGGGTGTTATGATTGAAGTTTACTCTAAGATCACGTGAGTCGTACTCGGTGTGAGAAACAAGAGGTAGCAACAACCCTAAAGATACCAAGTTTAACGTCTTGTAGGACAAAAGGGGACAGAACATAGTTTAATTTCATGTCGGATGAAAGAGGGGACTATGCAGTTTAATGGCATGCAGTAAGGACAATGGAGACACATTTTAACATCATGTTGGACGAGAAAGTCACCATGCGGTTTAAAGTCTTGCCGTAAGGACTATGGGTACTGTGTAGTTTAATGTCTTACAGTAAGGACTAAAAAATAGGGGTTGTATAGTTTAACTTCATATATCAAGGACTAAAGAGGGGACTATGCAGTTTAATGTCCTGCATTAAGGATAACACAGTTTAACATCATGTTGGACGAAAGGGTGTTGTACAGTTTAGCATCATGTAACTAAGACATTGCAGAGTTTAACATCATGTAGAATGTATAAGGAAACATTTACATTTTAACATCATGTAGGATGAGGGTTTTTTTAATGTCATGTAGGACATAATTGAGAATTTTTTTCTTTAGTTTAACATCATGCAGGACGAGAAGATGTACAATTTAATGTCATGTGGGACGAAAAAATGGACATTTATAGTTTAACATCATGTAGGAAAAAAGTACAGTTTAATTTCATGTAGGACGTAGAGGAACCATGCAGTTTAAAGTCTTGCGGTGAGGACTAGGGGGCTATGCAGTTTAAATTCTTGCAGTGAGGACTAAAATAGTTTAAGGTCATATGCATGGACCAATGTTGCATAGTTTAGCGTCATGTAGCTAGGAAAAAACAGAGTTTAACGTCATGTAGGATGTAGGGACCCATTTTAACATTTTGTTGGATGATTTTTATACAATTTAATGTCATTCAGGATGTGTGCACATTTTAACATCATGCGGGATGAAAGCATTTGTGATACACAAAATACTTCTTCAAGAATCTTGCATTGGTTGGAGTCGTGATGAGTTCTCCATACATTGAGATTAAAGAGTAAGCTCCATTGGAGTATACCTTATGTATTGAGTAAGGCCTTTCCCACTTTGGATCATGTTTAGGAGGTTTCTTTCCTGGTATCATTGTAGTTCTAAGAACCAATACCAATTCTCCTTGAATGAATCAACGAATATGAATTTTTTTGATTAAATCTTGTGCTATTCGATTCTGATAGTCATCCAAGTGGTGTAGGGTGCACAATATTTTTACATCTAATCATTCCAATTCATCCAATATCTTTTGTGATTGTTTATCTGTAGATGACTAATCACAAATGGCTACTCTGAGTGAGGGTAATTGAACCTCAATGGGTAAGAATGCTTTTGTTCCATACACCAATGAATTTGGAGTTGATCGTGTAGCAGTGCAGGTGGTGGTATGATAATCCCATAAAGCATGAAAAAGTTTATTGGGCCAAGATTTCTTATCTTTATCCACCATATTTTACTGTATGTTTGAAAGAGTCTTATTGAAGGCTTCTATTTTTCCATTTTCCACTACATGATACTAAGATGAATGGTTGATTTTGATGTTGTATTCTTGATACAACTTCCTTACCTCGGATGAACAGAAGTTGGTGACATTGTCCATCAATATGGTATGAGGGACACCAAATATGGTAATAATGTTAGACTTGATGAAGCTAACAATGATTCTAGAACTAACATCTTTGAGAGTTATTGACTCGGCCCATTTGGAAAAGAAGTTAGTAACAGTAAGAATATACTTAAACTGCTTGGATATAGCTGAAGGGTAAGGTCCTACTACATCCATTCCCCATGTGGAAAATGGCCATGAGTTTTTAGCTATAGGAAGAAACTCTGGGGGTTACTAAATGAATTTGGAACATACATGGAAAGAATGACAGTTCTTAGTGAAATCAACACAATCTTGTATCATTGAAGGCCAAAAGTATCCAAGCCTTTAAATTTGATCAAACTGTCTATGTCTAGACTGCTGGGCACCACAGACTCATGCATGTACTTCTTTCATGAAATCCATTGTCTCTTCACCATCAATACATCTGAAGAGAATTCCATCAGAACTTCTTTTGTAGAGAATTTTTTCTAGGTGATATGGGAAATCATAAAGAGTAAAATTGACCACACATTGCTAGACTGTTCATTCCCGGCTCTATCATGTGGGAGTGTTCCATTTTGAAGGTATTCCCTGATAGGTGTCATCCATCCTGTAGTATGACCATATGGTTCAGAAATGGGACTAATTTCATTGATTTCCTCTATTCGTATTTGAACATAAGGTGAAACTGTACGACGGTGGGCAATACTAATGATTGTTTCATCCTGATTTGGATCTACCAGAGATCTGGCTACATTAGCCAATGCATTAGCTTGAGCATTTTGTGATCGCGGGACATAAGAAAATGTCAGTTCTGAAGGAAATTCTGACATTAACTCTCTGACGTAATCATACAAAGGTATTAATTCATGTTTTTTGATATCATAATCCCCATTGACATGTTTGATTACCAGGTATGAATCACCTTTCACCTTTAAGTGATTCAATTGTGCCTGATGTTCCAAGTCCAATCCTACGATGAGATCTTGATATTCTGCTTCATTGTTTGTACCGACTTCCAATAATTAGAAAGAAAAGGGTAACACTACATTTTCTGGAGAAATGAGAACAATTCCCAACCCAACATTGTTGAATTTAGGATCTTCCATTTTCTTCCCTGTTGGACATCTGGAAGCAACATCATAGTACATTTCCCATGTTTGAAGATTATCTTGAATAGAAAAGACTTCCTCATTAGGAAGTTCAATATCTAAAGATGTATCTTCTACTTAAGGATGTTCAAAAATGAAATGAGCCAGATCTTGGCCCTTTATTTCCTTTTTAGACACGTACTGGATATCAAAGTGATGAAAAATAACTACCCACCTAGCCAGACATCCGGTAAGCATTGGACGACTAAGGATAAATTTGAGAGGGTTATTACGAGATACCAATTGGACCTCATGATGTTGCAGGTAGTGTCTCCATTTCTGAACCACAAAGATTAATGCATGGCAGCACTTTTCAACACTTGAAAATCGAGTTTATGCTTCTTGCATAGTTTGAATGAGATAGTAAAGGCTGTTTTCATTCCCATCATCATTCTTTTGGGCAAGGAAGACACCCAATGATCGCACTAAAGCTATCACATACAGAATAAGTGGTCTTCCTTCAATAGGTGGAATTAATACCGGTGGAACCATGAGATATTTCTTGAGAATATTGAATGCCTATTGGAATTCTTTAGCCCACTGGTATGTGAATCCCTTTTTCATCACTTTGGTGAAGGGTAAACATTTTCATGCTAGATTGGTGATAAAACGCTGAATATAGGACAACTGTCCTTGAAGTCCTCTCAATTAATTCAAATTTCAAGGATGTGACATACCAAGGATTGATTTTTTCTTCTTAGGACCGACTTCGATACCACGATGGCATACAACAATGCTGATAAATTTTCAAAAGGTTACCCCAAAAGCACATTTTAAGGGGTTCATCTTCAAATTTTGTTGTTGATGTTGGTGGAATATTATTTCAACTTCATCCAAGTGATTAGAACTTTATCTGGATTTAACCACAACATCATCCACATAACATTCAACAAATTTCCCTAAAAAAGGGTTTGAAGATACGGTGAGTGGCACGTTGATATGTAGCACCTGCATTCTTCAGGCCAAAGGTCATTACCTGATAGAAAAAAACACACTGAGGGGCTCTAGAGGCTGTAGATTATTCTTTTTTTGGAACCATTCAGATTTTATTATACCCAGAATATCAATCCATGAAGGAAAGTGCGTCATAGACACATATTTCTTCAATTAGCAGTTCTGTGATCGAAACTGGAAAATCATCCTTGGGACAATGCCTATTAAGATCTCTGAAATCAATGAAAACTCTAATTTGTCCATTCTTCTTTTTCCCAGGGACAATATTGTCCAACCATTTGGGATATTGAACTTCTCTGATGATGTTATCTTTGATAATCATTCCACCTCAGATTCAATTTTGGAAGTATAAGTTGGGTGTGTTCTTCTTGCGACTTGTTTGAATCCTCGATGTTCTTCTAGAAAACCCAAATGATGAGTAGAAACATCAGGATTATGCCCTGGAATTTATGTATAATTCCAAGAAAATATATCTTGATTTTTCTTTAAAAATGAAATATACATTTCTTGCTCTTCAAGAGTCATGACCGCACTAATTAAAGTGGGGTGTGTATCTTCTTTTGTGCCCATATTTATTTCTCTATGTTCATCCACAGTGGTAGAGATAACCTCTTAAAATGCTGGAGGAGCATCTCTAAGATCTTACTCTTCTTCTTCAACACGTGTTATTTCTTCTTTTTCTACTTTCATAGTAGATAATGAAGCAGAATTTCCATGATTAGGAGAGATGTTAAAATTTGAACATCTTGAAGAAGAGGCTACCATTTCTAACCCTATTGATGATGAATGGTCTTCCTTGGGTAATAAAGAGGAGATGGTGGATTGAGAATCGACATCATCATTCATATCTGAAAATGCGATAACTTCTTCTGGCATGGTTGATGAAGTACAGAATTATTGGATTTCAGCGGATGAAATGAAGACATCTCAATTTAAGATTTCATCGTTGCTTGGTGAATCACCAATTTCTCCCATGATGTCTAGCATGGTTGCTGTAATTGACATTATGGAAGTTTCTATAAGAGTATTTGGATTTGGGTCTATCCAGTCAATTTGACTAATAGGAAACACATAATCTATACTCACATGTATGAATGGGTTTATTGGAATCTTTTCCAAACCATATGGGGAATTAATTTTAGCAACCTCCTTTGTCGTAGATACCTCATTTCCCTCCATGTGATGGAATTCTGCCTCAATGTATTGAGATTCACATGTTTTGAATGGGGCTTTATCACCATACAATGTCCCAATATGACTATTGAAACAATATTTAAGACCTTGATGGTATGATGAAGGTGTAGCTGCATGCTGATTTAGCAAGGTCTTCCAAGAAAAATGATGAAGGCTGTGTCATGACGAACAACCATGAAATATGAATTGGATACAAGGTCCCCAAACTGAGTTCTGATTGTAATCTCGCCCCAAGGTTCTTGTTCATTTTTATCATATCCTTACAACATCAATGTAGAAGGAGATAAATCAGATTTGGTGAGGCCCAATCGACAAAGTGTACGAATAGGGATGAGGTTGACTCCTGAACCATTATCAATGAAAACTCATCGGATGTCTAAATCATTGACCTTGCTAGATAAAAACAACGGTCTAATATGTCCATATACAAAATCATCTTCATCTTCATCTGTAAAAGATATCACTGCATGGCATTTTACAGGACCATTCTCTACATGGTAGACTTCAACCGCATCAATTTTAGTTTCAAATTCCTGAGGACTTGACAAAGCCTCAATGAGTGCCTCCCGAAGATCCTTTGATATATTCAAGTCATCCAGAATTGATAACTTTTCCAGTACATGGGAAAAATGTTTCAAGACATCAAAATTGTGTTCCAATGGTCTAAGTTTCCCAATAGGAACATGTGGTTTCAGAGGTGCCTTAGAAGTTGATGATTTGGAAGTATATTCATCTATTATCGAGGTAGGAGTTGGAAATGATCCTGGCTTTGGAAGATTAGACCGACTAGGTCTATTTATTTTCTAAGAGGAATAAGGTGTAAATTCTAATTGATCATGATAAATAAATGTTCCAGGACTAAATCTTCCATGTGTGGAAGAACTTTCTTGTTCTTATTGAGCCCGTTGAAGGGCTCTGCCATGAGTTTCCACTACATATACAGTTCTAGTAGTGGTAGGATTGAAATTGTGGCTTCTGGAATATCCACGTCTTCCTCTGTATCCTAGACCTCTAAAACTCTATCTAATTACTCTGTTTGATACAGGGAGCTCAGGCTCATCAGGATCAAAACAATTATTGGCATAAGGATCTGTTAAGGAAATCATGTTAACAAAACCAAAGATAAACTCTTCATCTGATGAAGAAACTACCTGATTAGCCAGTTTAGATTGTGCCATTTGGTGGGGCGGTTCCCATGCATTTGAATTAGATGGCATAAAATCATCCAGAGTCAAAGACAACTTTGGCGTTGACACAGGATCATCTTCTTATGACTGCTATTCTTTCTTTGAATTATGCTGCCTCTTTGAGGATTTTCCTTCTAATGAAGGGTTTTTTTCTATGGCATTCACAGCAGAAGGCACAATTGGTTTCATAAATTGCGTTCGTAAAATGACATGAGTTAGGTTGATTATTTTTATGACCGTCCAATCATCATATTTCTACACATTTTTGCTTTTGAAATTGTGCCACTCACCTTCTTCCTTTGGATCTGTAGCAGTAACACATGCTACCTGGGCTAAAAAACATTATAGTTTTACCTATCCCGAGTCCACCATCTTTTGTAGGATGTCTTTGAAGACAAAAAACTCTTGAATGGGATACCCCAACATTTGATGAAATGGGAAATAATTAGGAAGTTCTTCATCTCCTTCCTTTCTTGGCCTTTTAGGCCTGGGAAACTGAACCAAATTATTTTCCCGAGCCGAAAATGAAGTAACCAGGAACTTGTTAAATTCGGAAAGAATAAACATTGTTCTTTGACTCTTCAAATTGTTTCTGTCTTTGATCTCTTTGATCATCTTAACGAAACGGCCTCTGTTGTTGATTCTTAGGAAGTGGAGCCCTTCGATATGATGAAGGTCTTAAAGTGGAAGAAGATACATGTTCTTGTATAAGTGTGACTGTAACAGTATCTACATTACTCATTCTCCTTCCTATAGCTGATGGAATTACACGAGTTTTATCCTTAGTCTTTATAAGAGAGTCTTAAATCTGTTGAGCGATTTAAGTAAGGTCTCTAAACCCTCCTTTGTATTTCACAGGGATCAACAGTGTGCATAATTCATCATGAAAATTTTCCACACAGACTAGCAACAACTCTTCTTGAGGGAATGCTAAGCTTAAGGAATATGTTAATCCCTTCCAGCACACAATTAAATCCGAAACTCTTTCATTCTCCCTTTGCATACAATTTTTAAGATCAAAAACTATTGTCTCTAACAACGTTGAGATAAATTGAAGTAGGAATAGATAATGGAGATATTCAAAACCAGTAATTGACCGGGATTGCAAGCTTGTATACCAGACAAAAGCAGGACCTTGTAATGACTGTAAAAAACACCTGATCTTAACTGCTTATTTTTGTTGAGGAGTTCCCATCATAGGATAAAAAAAGAAACAAAATGTGATAAGTGTTGTTCTGGATCTCCCGAACATTAAAAATTGGGAATGTGGTACTAGAAAAATTTGATGGACGAGGAATTGCATCAAACCATTCAGGGTAGGCTATCTTTTCTGGTTGAATTTGTGCATTTTTTTCCTTCAGAGCTTCCAAACAAGCTGTTAATGACTCATTAGTAGTTATAAACCTTTGAGAAACATCTGGTTGAGCTTGGACCTGAGCAGGTGAAATAATTGGAGCTTGGACAGGTGTGGTGACTTGTACTGTAACTGATGGAAGCACTACTGATTGTTGTTGCGCAAGACCCATAGGATTAGTCCTGTGAGGGTGTGTTGGTAAAGGAGGATAATCTTGATCCATCTCTGTAGCTGTAACAAATTCTCATGACTGACTGACTACAGCACGCTTAGGAGGAAGACTACCTTGAAGTAGTTCTGCATTCAACCTTCTTAACTCCTTCATTTATTCCTCTTGTTGTGCGAACTATTGATCTAGTGAGAGTGATTTTTCTTCTCCAGAGGTAGGGTGGGATGCAACCTGACTTTTTTTCTTTCCCCTTGTTTTATACCATTCAGATATGGGTAAGTTGGATATTTAAATGAATACCTAAATTTTGGGTAAGCCTTTTATTTAGTGTACACACACCTTATTCATTTACTTCTGTGTGAAAAGCCTCTTGAGGAGGAACTTATTCATCTGATCCCTCTGAATGAGAAACAAGTTATGGAGGATCAGTAATAATGGATTTGATGACATTTATCGATGCATAACACATTTCATCCCTTCTATCATCATTTTTGCGATATTGTCTTCTTCCATTTCCTTAAAGAGACATTGCATTTTGTTGAGTTGATCCCTCGGGAACTTCTTGATGAACCATAATTTGGAGGGAATCTCCTAATAATTCATCTCTTTGTTTCTCTTGTGGCTTCTTCCCTAATCGAGAGAAGACTGACTTTCGCTGAGGAAGAGATTGAGTATTTGAAAAGGTCCCCAGTCCGGTTGACTGGGGATGTTCCTGTTGTACTTTCCCAACTCCTTGAATCCTATCTGTTGATCATGAGGGTTGGGTTAAAAGAGTCTCTAGTCTGGAAAGCTGAGGTGGCTCTTGAGCTGCTACATCTGAGACTTTCTTAAAATCACTTCTGATTTTGAGGACTTTAGTCTAGAAATTGGTTGGATGCATCAACCTACATCCACTCAAATCACATGGATCAAATGACCATTGGATGACTTCTGACACTTCTATCACTTGATGATGTGCATGCTCTAAATGAGAATCATATTCGATATTATCATTTTCCTGATTCAAGAGTAATTCGACAACTTGTTCTTTGTATGCCTTACTTTGGGTAGAACTAGTTGAGTCTTGTTCCTGAGAATGCCTTTGATTACACACAAAACTAATTGGTTGTGGCTGACTATGGGAAATAACATCGCATGAGACAATTTTTTGCGGGCTTTGTTGATTGAAGAGTACAGTGAAATGTAGTTCTCCATGAACACCCCATCCCCTGCTATGAATACCAGATGGGGCATTGGCAATTAACTAACTCAATATTTTTAGTGCGCCAAGGCATGAACGCTGAAGGGATCTCTTCTGCTTTTCAACCTTTGGATATCGGGAAACTGAGAGAGATTCCAAATCAATTTGGCGTTGTAACCCTTCTATTATCATTACATGATTTTCATATTCATCATAAGATAATATTTTCTTTTTCAAGTGACAAAGAGTTTTCCAAATGTTGAGACGAATATCATGAATACAATCTTCCGTCAACATTTCTGGAATATCATACTGAGAGTCAGCCAAAGGCCAAAACATGATTGGTGCTTCAACTTTTGACAGTTGTTTTATCATATTCATCACTTCCTCCTTATCATTTGATGAAGATTCTTCTACCTGATTAGAACAAAGACGGTACTTATTTTTTTCTTCATTAGATCCAACAATATTGGTAGAGAATTCATATATCAAACTAGAAGATGAATGACCTAGGGGTGGTTTAGAGAATGACCTAAACTCGGGATATCTTCTGGTTGAGAAAGTTTTTCACCTGCTAGCGGTAAAGCATTAGACATGACTGCCTTCACATTTTCATGTTCCTCCAGATAAGAGGGATTTCTCGTTACTCCATTTTCCTTTGAAGAATTTTCCAAGAAATGTGTATTACTACTGCGGAGAAGACTTTCTCGGCTAAATTCATCATCATGGGGAGGACCACCATCGTGGGGTACAACAAAAGATGAAACCTTTTTCTTCTAGATCTTCTAGCCACGCAGAGGGTTATCATGGCTCTCATTTGAAGATGATACTTCGAGATCAACTGAACTATCATGAAGCAAGCCTTCATGAGTAAGTGTCTGATGAAGTCCTTAGAAATTATTGTTCGCATTATTGGGAATTGAGAGAGTAGAATCTTTTGTTGCAACAAATAATTGTTTGAGGGCTTCAAGAACTACAGCATCAAGTAAGTCCTCATTACAGATTGGCTCTTGATTTCTTGACTATGTTGAATGGGTCTTTTTCTTAGACGCCTTCCTACTCACTTTGGGAACCACATGTTGACTAAAGTGGATATTATGGGTAGGTGTATGTGCCTATTCAAGAGAACTAGTTAGGTTAGGCTGATTATCTCCACTCAAATCGGGTGTATGTACCTGCCATGATTGTTCGTATGAAATGGGGGAGTATGCCCCACAACCCTCTTGGATTGGAATATAGGTGAGTATCTCCTTCGCAGTGACATGTTGATCAGTCACTCCACTGGTAGGGAAAGATTTGTATTTCTTTCCTTACGATGCTGCTGAAGTTATTATAATATTCTGACACGCATCTATAATATGGGTAGGGATTTTCTTATGCTCTTTCACCATTTTCAGAATGTGCTTGATGACTTCAGCTGCCAGAACGAGAACATATGTCTATTATATGCTTGGATTAGGTGTATGTGTCTACTTATTTCCTCCTTTTCCTATCAATTGATATTGATAGTAATTATGCACAGGGGAAGAGAGTTGATTCTGCTCCAAATTTGTCGTCGGAGCTTTCCAACTAACTTCTTTGGGTGCTTCCAAACGAGACTGTTGGCAGGCTTGATAAACATTGGTAGGTGTATGTGCCTGCTATGTATTCTTATTCAAGTATGGTTGAATAATTTCCTTCAATACTGGAAGACGAGACTGTTGACAGAATTGTTGATTGTAAACAGGTGTGTGTGCCTGTATACAAGTGGTCACCTCATTTGATTGGTGAGATCCTTTGGATGCAGTCAGAAGAGCCTGCTGACTGGCTGATGAATTATAAAAAGGTGTATTTGTTTCCTATAATACTCCACCAGAATTGCCCGGTGGGATTGGTGGGTTTCTTCCAGAAGATTCACCAGGACAGTGGGATTTGAACGGATAGGTGTGTGTGCCCACTCCTTGCATTCAATAATGTTAGGTTGATGGAATTCATCGAAGGGGGATGTGATAAGAACCTGATCCCTGTTGGCTGATTTTCGCCTTTGATGGTTCGTCTTACATGCTTGGGTCTGAGGAACCTGAGAAGAACCCCTAAAGGCAGTACCCTAATCATGTTGAGGGCGCACTACCACACGGGTCTGGTGGCGATTATTGATGGGAGTCCTCGGGAATGACTCATGTATTCTTGAATTAAGGCCTTGAGTGACCTTCTCATTCACCTCCCCATAATATGGGAGGGATTAGTGATTGTTTTTTTGGGGATAATGATCCATAATGGTTGGAAATGGTGGTTTGCACCAGCTGCCTCTTGATCACTGGTCATCGCTATCCAGACCACCAGGGTGAATTATTAACTTGGAGGGCTTGTCGAGCGGCCTCCAAATATGGAATGGTACCATGATGACAATATTCATTAACCCGTACATTTGAGACCCAGCATTGATGACACTGAGTAGGTGATGTCTTCCTCAGAGAGGACAAGGATCCAGCAAGAGTAGCAGTTGGGGCATTCACAGGTGTAAACTTTAGAGAAGCCATTTCTGTAATGTAGAGGGATCTTAGAAAAGAGTGCATGTTTGATATAACAGACATAATCAAGATAATTTCAGCCACTACATATTTTGGATGAGCACATATGTTATTGATTTCTTTGTTGGACCTCACATTGAATTAAATAGGGTCCTAAAAAATAATTAAAACAATATTTAACTTGGTTAAGGATTCATGTTGGGTTCACCATTTTTGTTTCTTCTGGAAATGGGGATGACCTTGTTTCTTTAAGGTTCAAACATTCCAATCGGTTTCTAACGGGTTTATTCATAGAACTGGAAGCATTCAATGATTCTATATCCATTTGGACCTACTTTCCAAAGGTAGGTGCTAATTAGTTATGGACTGATGATGCTTAAGAATTTGCATTGGTCGAGAGGATGGGAGGTTAGACTCATCACACCTTTTTGGGGTTAATTGTTGTCAACTCCGGGACTCTCTTTATAGATTTGAGTAATGTTCATGAATCCTTATTAATTTACCAAGTATGAAAATGATCTTTCCTTTAGATCTGACAATCAATGATTTATATGTATGAGATTTAGAGAATCATGTATATGTATTTGAGTTTCTTCATTGATAGAGATTCATTCGTATTTATTAGAGATTCATAGTAAATGGTATCCTTCAACACTTTATATAGAAATCTCTTGGTCATTATGACAACCATACTGGTTTTAAAGCCACTCAGTGGGGCACTTGAAGTGTATTATAATTCATAAGGACATGGATTATTTTAGATTTGGTATCATAACCGTAGATGGGCTACCTATGTATCCTTTCTTAGAAAAGGAATCAGAACCCACATAGTTCAAGTGAAGAAGTATGAGGTTTAAGCATGATTAATGGCTCAATGAGATATGTCATAATTACATTTACACTCTAAGATCATGTGAGTCATGCTCGGTGTGAGAAACAAAAGGTATTAGTAAAACCTGAAAATTGTGCCACAAAGATGCAATCATAAGAAATTATGTGGGGCTTATGTATGTATGACAACCCAAGTAAATGATAATTAGGACTTAGTTTAGGAAAGAATCCCAAGAACATGGTTCATAAAGGAATATGTTCTTTATGGAGATTTAAATACTTAACATAGGACTTAATCCTGAGAAGGATGCCCAAATTAGATGGGACTTATTATTGGGTTTTATTCCCGAGAAGGAAACCCAAATCAAAAGAGATTAATCCTAGGGTTTACTCCTGAAAAGGAGGCTCAAATAAAAAGAGATTAAACCTGAGGCTTACTACTAAGGAGGATGCCCAGATTAGGGAACGTGGGGCTTACTCCTAAGGAGGATTCCCAGATTAAAGATCTTCTCATCTTAAAGAATGAGGTTGAATGAATGAAATCTCTAACCTTAGTGACAAAAATTTTATGTAACTCATGAGGTTTTGAGAGATGTTCCACATAATACCATTCAGATAATGAATCCAACAAAGTAACCATGCAATAAATGGATTTGAAGAGGGTTTTAAAGGATGTCCTTGAAGAGTAAAGGTGGATCTGAAGAAATGAAGTGAATTGGAAAGAGGCAGGAAAGTATTAGTCTGGCACGCAAGTCCTAGTCGCGTAAGTATACTTGCATGACACGTATGTACTTGGGAGATGGTTAACCCATAGGGTAATACTTGGGAGAGACTTGGCTCAAGCCCTTAGTATTACCCCTAAAGGCTTCCAAAAGGGTGGTGTGCAAGTTCTGTTAAAGGGATATGGCGGTGTGCAAGTGTAGCCATTTCCCTTAAGGGCTAGACATCTAGGAGTGAAAGTGTTGATGAATTCCAACACCTAGGCCTTATTCTTCCCCTTTAGATCTTCAATTCTAGGTAAGAAATTACCTTATAAGTGTTCAGAAGACTTCAAGTAGTGACTAGGGTGCCGGGAGCTTATATCTGACTTTTTGATTTTTTTTCATCGTTGAAATGGGGGGCCCACAAGGGGTATTTATAGGCCATTGAGGACCTTGGGTGAAAAAAGAATAGGGAGCGCATGTCACCTGTGTGACCCATATGTGGCGTTCAAGTATACTTGCGTGACCATAGTGAAACTTGTGTGACTCATGCTTAAAGAATTCCTTGTTCATGACTTTGTTAATTTTTTATGTTATAAAAAGGATGAATCTCTTTGGTCCTAAGGTATTCCCCTTTTTCATTATTTAGACTCTATGACGGAAAGGAGCATCCAAACGATTGAAGTAAGGTCTCAAAACCCTCCTGTGTATTTCACAATGATCAACAGTTTTCATAATTCATCATGAAAATTTGCCACATCGATTGGAAACAATTCTTCTTGAGGGAGTGTTAATCATACGTAATATGTCAATCCCTTCCAGCGAGAAATGAAATATGAAACTCTTTCATTCTCCATTTTTTTTAAATTGGTATGATCGAAAACTGTTGTCTTTGGAAATGTTGAGCTGAATTGAAGAAGGAACCTTTGACGGAGATCTTCCCACCCAGTAATTGACCAGGATTGCAAGCTTGTATACCAGAAAAAATTAGGCCCCTGTAATGAATTTACAAAACACATGAGCTTAACCACTTCTTGTTGTTGAGGAGTTCCCATCATAGGATCACAATGAGAAACAAAATGTGTTAAGAGTTGTTCTGGATCTCCCGAACCATTAAAAATTGGGAATGTGGTACATGAAATATTTGTTGGGGGAGGAATTGCATCCACCCATTCAGGGTAAGCTCTCTTTTCTTCTTGAATTTGTGCACTCTTTCCTTCCATAGCTTCCAACCGATCTGTTAATGACTCAATGGTAGTCATTAATTTTTTAGAAACATCTGTTTTATCTTGGACGTAAGAAGGTTCAATAACTAGAGTTTGGATGGGTGTGGTGACTAGGACTATCCCTGATGGTAGTATTGTCGGTTGTTATTGCATATGATCCATAGGATTGGACCTGTGAGGGTGTACTTTTAAAGGGGGATATTCATGATCCACCCCAGTAGTTGCAAAAAAATCCCTTTATTGATTAAATTCATCATGATTAGGAGGAAGACTAACTTGAAGTGGTTGTGAATTTATCCACCTTAATTCCTTCATTTCTTCTTCTTGTCGTGCAAACCATTCCTCTAATGAGAGTGATTGACCTTCTCCAGAGGTATGGTGGGGTATAACTTGTCTTTTACCCTTTTCCTTGTTATGTTCCTTTCTGGAGTATGGAAGGGAAATAACCAAAAGAATATCATGACCTTGGGAAACCCTCTATCTTCTGGAACGCACACCTCCTTCATTCGTTTCTGTAAGCACAACCTATTGAATAAGAAATTCTTTATATGATACCTCTGAGTGAGCCTCATTTTATGGGAGATCAGTGACAATGGAATTTATGACATTTATCGATTCATAACGCATTGCATACCTTCTGTCATGCTTCTACAATAGTGTCTTCTTCCATGTCCCCTATGAGACATTTCCTTTTGTTGTGTTGATCCCTTAAGAACTTATTGATGAACTATAATTTGGAGGAACTCTCCTGATAATTTGGATCTGCATTCCTCTTGTGGATTCTTCCCTAAATGAGAGAAGACTGAATTTCGCTGAGGAAGATATTGAGAACTTGGAAAAGTACCAAGTCTAGTGGATAGGGGCTATTCCTGTATTTCCTACTCAACTCCTTGAATCCTATATGTTGATCCTGAGGGTTGGATAAAAAGAGTCCCCAGTTTGGCAAGATGAGGTGTCTCTTGAACTTCTATATCTAAAAAATTCTTAAAATATCTTCTGATTTCATTGACTTTAGTCCGAAAATTGGCCGGATGCATCAACCTACATCCACTCAAATCACCTGGCTCAGATGACCGTTGGATTATTTCTGACACTTCAGTCACCTGATGATGTGCATAATCTAAAAGAGAATACTGTTAGATATTCACATTTTCTTGATGCTAGAGTAATTCGACATCTTATTCTATATATGCCTGAATTTGGGAAAAACTAGTTGAGACCTATTCTTGGGAAAGCCTTTGATTATGCACAAAACTAGTTAGATGTGGTCAGCCATGGGAAATAACATTGCATGAGACAACCTTTGGCGGGCTTTGTTGACTAGAGAGTACAGTGAAATGCAGTGCTCTATGAATACCCCATCACCTGATATGAATACCATATGGGGCATTGCTAATTAACTAGAGCAACCTTTTTAATTCGCCAAGGCATGAATGCTGAAGGGATCTCTTATGGTTTTCAACCTTTGGATATTGGGAAACTGAGAGAGATGCCAAGTAAATTTGGCATTGCAGCCCTTCTATTATCTTGACATGATTTTGATATTCATCATAATATAATATTTTATCATTTAAGTGAGAAAGAGTTTTCCATATGTTGAGACGAATACCATGTATACAATCTTCAGTCAAAATTTCTAAAATATGATATTGAGAGTCAGCCAAAGGCCAAAACATGTCTGGTAATTCACCTTTTTCCAGTTGTTTTCTCATATTTAGAACTTCCTCCTTATCATTTGATGAATATTATTCTACCTAATTAAACCAAAGTTGGTGCTTATTTGTTTCTTCATAATATTCAACAATATTTGTAGAGAATTAATTTGTCAAATTAGAAGATGAATGACCCAGAGGTGGTTCGGAGAATGACCTACACCCCAGGCTATCTTCTAATTGAGAAAGTATTTCACCCACTATGGGTAAGGCATCAGACATGACTGGATTTGCATTTATAAGTTCCTCAAGATAAGAGGAATTTCTTGTTACTTCATTGTACATTGAAGAATTATCCAGGAAATGTGAATTACTACTACGAAGAGGACTTTCGTAGATAAATTCCACATCATGGGGAGGACCACCATGGGGTGTTACAGAAAAACATGAAACCACTTACTCCTTGGTCTTCTAGCCACACAGAGGGTTATTGTGGCTCTCAACTGAATATGGTACTTTGATATTGAGAAAATTGTCATGAAGAAAGTCTTCATGAGAATGTGTCTGATGAAGACGTTCAGAATTATTGTTGTCACTTCCGGAATCTGGAAATGAGAGAGTAGAATCTTGTGTTGCAACAAACAATTGTCTGAGCGCATCAAGAACTCCAGCATTGATCAAGGCCTTATTTCATATTGGATCTTGATTTCTTGATTATTCTGGAGGTTTCTTTTTCTTAGATGCCTTATTAATGACTTTGGAAACCACTTGTTGATGAAAGTGGTTATTATGGGCAGGTGTATGTGCCTTCTCAGGAGAAATGGTCTGGTTAGGCTGATTATCTCCATTCAAATTGGGTGTATGTGGCCGACATGATTTTCCATATGACATGGGGGAGTATGCCCCACAACCCTCCTAGGCTATAATAGAGGTGCATTCATGAAGTGAAATTTTTTCACAGATCCCCGATCAAAATATTATTTACCTAAGAATGCAATATAGTGCACTCCCCAGGTCGGACTCAAGGAGGAAACTTACACAACACCAAAATTCTATTGTCACTATTTATTTTCTAACTAATATATAATATAAAGATGAGTTTGAAATATACATAAAATATGAATATATATATGTAATGAAAAAAATATGATCTTAAAGGAATAAATAAGACATTTGTTCTTGGAATATCATAATAGTTGATATCATTATTTATTAAAATATTCTCAATATCAATTAAATGTAGTGATCAAAATCTATCACACTAAACCCTCTTATTCGAAATGTTATTTCCCCAACACTGAGATCTCTGCATGTGGGGAAATAATCTTCCTAATGTCGGCTTGGATATCTCTTTGACGACCATCGCTACCCAAGCCCTACTCCATCGTATGCATGGCTTATATAGTAAAGGGAAGGATAAATGTTTAATGAGAAGAAGAACTTTGTGATAGAGAAAATGGGGCAATCACACATCATAATCAATTTAACAACCACAAAAATTCTCATAATTAAATAAAGAGATTTAATTTTAAGCAAAATGAAACTCAAACAACCACCATTCTCCCCCTCAAACAAACATCGAGGTTAGTTCCCCATTTTCATGGAGTTAGAAGAGAATACGGTGGGAGAAACACATAAAAGTAAAAATGGAAGAATGAGGTATGAAGAAGAAGAATAAACTATTTTATATTAAAAATACGAATAAAAATTACAGAAATAATGCTCCACCTTATCCCCCTGGAATGGCTATATCATAAACTAGAAGAATAGACACATATTTATAGGGAGAAGGGGTGACAAATTCACACACAAAACATTTAATCCGAACGTTTCTGCGTAGATATGCCCTTAAATGACCGAATTTGTAATATTTGTCTTTATAAATGCTGTTCCATAATTTCTACTATGTTTGATACCCAAATATCAGCTTCATTGGATGCGCCTAGAAGGAGTTATGAATTTAATATTGGTGGTTTCTTTTTTTGGAGGCAGCTTCAAGGCAGCTTCCTTCAAATGTATGTCGTTCAATATCCCTCATAATAGATTCCAAATGCCATGAAAGTTATTTTATAAACGATCCCTTGAGTTCTCGTACATCTCCAAGTGGAATCATCTAATTTGGAATTTTTTAGACTGAATTGGGTTTTTGTTATGGAAGTGGGGTCCGTTCTATCCGCCCGGAAAACTCTTCAACTTCATTGAATTTTTACGGCAACT
The DNA here is from genome assembly GCA_963277665.1 of Viscum album. Lineage (NCBI taxonomy): Eukaryota > Viridiplantae > Streptophyta > Magnoliopsida > Santalales > Viscaceae > Viscum > Viscum album. Next base: position 1,008,718,558 of record OY728141.1, on the reverse strand, counting down.
AGATGATCGATTTAGCCCCAGGTCCAGCAGACATAAAATAAGGAAATTAAATAAGTATTTTTAAAAAAATTATCATTAAATTTGGACATATATTTAATGATAAATGACCAAAATACCCATGTGATAACAATCTGTTAAAATTGCAGAATTAGTCAATTTTTTCATTTAGGCTCAAAATAACACTAAAACCTAAAAATGTGACAATTAACCATACAATAACACTATGGTGGGAATATTAAAAATGATTTAAAGTATAAAATATATGAAAATGTGAGCTTTATCACTCCCCCACACTTAAAAATTTCACTCCTGGGCTATCATTTTACATGCAAATCAAATTCCACAAAACAATCAAAAATTTTAAAATATCAATGATATTATCCAAAATAGAAGTCCATCATGTATCATATATGAAAAACAATCCTCTCACATTTTAATTTCAATCAATAAAATTTTTTCAACCTCATAAATCAATCCATGGCCCAATCACAACCTACCTCACATTGAATTTTATGTCACTCTTCACTCAAGAGAAATTGAATCTAGAGTTATACTCAGACTTGAAAATCACATATATCACCATAGGTTTGTGAAAATTATCATTTCTCTACTGCGTGAAACAAGAAAATGAATTTAATCACGAGGGCCTTAATTAATGGTTCAAATGATTCTACGACTTAGGGTTGGTGGGAAAATGATTAAAAAATTGTCCAGGCTAGAAAGAGGAGGTTAGGCTTTTAAGTACAATGCATGATTAAATCAAGTGAAAACACCGGAAATTCCTCACTCAATCAGAAATGAAAATGTGAAACACAACATAAATCCACTTTTAATTATATGGTACATGATCTAAGAATTTATTATAATGAATGATATTATCTAAGTTCTCTTTTTTTTCAAAGATTCAGAAAGGCACAACATTATTTTCGTTTCCTTTTTTCATAGAGGATGAGCTGAAAATTTAATACAATGAATGAATGAAAATTCATGCCCTTGATTTTGAGAGGGATGTGAGTCATAAATGAATTTACAATGAGGAATTCAAGCTCATCTCTGTTTTTTTTAAGGAGAAATAGATGAAACAAATAAAGCATAATAAAATGATGACACATGCCCTATTCTCTTATTATCCACTGCCCAAAGTATTAACACACACCTCAAACCACCCATAAATGATATACATCCCAAGGAACACACCTGAAAGGCCCTTCCCCAAAACTCAAACTTGAAATAACCATTCAAAAATACTAAAAGTGTGGGTAGGTAAGGAAAAATCGGCTTGTAATGTGGCTTAAACCTATAAGGAAATTCATGGAATCTAAGGGCTTTTGAAGGAAAAATGTTAAGGTGAGTCTCAAGATAAAATTTGGCTAGCCAAAGAGATGCCTCAATATTTTTAAATACATTCCATGAAATCCAATGCTTCGAAAGAGAATTATTCACAAATTCTGATTCTCACACAACATTCAAGTTTCCCTCAATAAAATGTGGGTATTAGGAAGAATATGAAAAAGTGGTTTAGAATACCTCACAGGATTGGAAAAATATTTTGAGTCAGTGTCTGATGGTCATGGATTTCACAAATCAGTCAAACTAATAAAAATGATTGATAATCTAATTAAAGAAAAATGTTTTCACGTCAACAATAATTTAAAATCCATTATTTCAGAAATCATTTTGACTCTTTCAAAATAAATTGATGTGTGAAAAGTGATAATATTATTCATTAAAGATCAAAAATCCTAAAAATATAATAAAAAAATGAAAAGCACATAAGAAGAACTAATAAGGTTGACACTCCCCCACACATAAATTTAACTACCCCTTATTTAAACTCACCAAAATATAAATATAAAGGTAGAAAATCAAAGGGAAGTAAAGATACAACCTGACATTATTTTAGAGGTGGATTCCTTGAGTTAAGCTCCTAGAAGTATCCACTTTAAGAATAACTTATTGGAAATGCAACATTGAGTTAGGCTCCTAATTGTTGATCTTTGGAATCCTAAAAAATTACATGTGAATTTTATTAAAATAAATGAAAATAGAATATGAATAAGAAAAGAAGGATAAATCTTGGTTTAATCCCCCAAGTGGGCCTTGGAATCTTTTACTGCCTCCAAAGGGAAGTACCAGCTTTTATCCATAATCGACAGGTGGATGAAACATCTTTGATTTGAACCACCACATGTGGTTCCTCTCAGCTTGAAGTTCATTGTTTTTGTTGAAGAGGAATCCATGGAAAGAGTTCACCAGATCCACCCCATTCACAATTCGGTATAGCTTTCATGGTGGGGGTAGGATGAAGTAGGGAACCTCTTTTTCTTTTTTTTGCTACTTTTTCAATCATCTTGTCTTCTAGTTCCAACTTCAAGGGGGCTTTATCCTCGTGTCTATTTTCCTCAGGCTCAGTAACTTGGATCTCTTCATGATGAGGCTCTTGTAGAAGATATTCAATGACTTTAGGGAGCTCCAGAACTTCCTCAACAAGTGCTTTGTTTTTCACATCATCCTCTAAGGTGTAGTATGAGTTTGATGAATATGAAAATTCAATAGATTTGGGAGAGACACTAAAATTAGTTTCTAGAAAATTTAATGAATTTGTGTTTAAGAATTAATCATCTCCCTGATTTGGTTCGACATTAATATCCTCTTCAATTGAAAGTTCCTCTTGGAGTCGATCATCAATGGATGGAGGTAGGTAGTCAGGCTCCTCCACCTCAAGTTTGGCTTCAACGTCAGGGATGTTTTCAATGAAATATGGGAAGACCAATTTCACTTCCTTCTTGTCCTTGAATCTTTTTAAGTCAACTTGGATTTCATTGACCATGGCCATAAAATCTTTCGGTGAGATACATTTTGTTATGCCTCTTTCCATCTGATTGAACATTATTATCAGGGCATCAGCTCTTCGTTTGAGGGCCTCCTCAGTATAGTATGTTTCTTTCTTCTTCACCTGTTAGTAATTGTTCCATGCAGAATAATTTGAATTAGAATGGATCATGAAAAAAAGTTTTTTTGCAGTTTTTTTAAATAATAATGAAAGATATCTAAAAATTGAAAATAGAAAAAGTAAAGTAATCAACTAATTATCTCCCTAGAAACGGCTCCAGTTTGACGAAGTAGGAATTTTTCGCAGATCCCTGATCAAAATATTATTTACCTAAGAATGCAATATATTGCACTCCCAGGGTCGGTCTCAAGGAGGCAACTTACACAACACCAAAATTATATTGTCACTACTTATTTTCTTACTAATATATAATATAAAGATGAGTTTGAAATATGCATAAAATATGAATATATATATATATATAATGCAAACAACATGATGTTAAAAAGAATAAAGAATACATTTGTTCTCGGAGGGTCATAATGGTTGATATCATTGTTTATTAAAATATTCTCAATATCAATTCAATGTAGTGATCAAAATATATCACACTACACCCTCGTATTCGAAATGTTATTTCCCTAACACTGAGAAATCTGCATGTGGGGTAATACTCTTCCTAAAGTCGGCTAGGAGATCTCTTTGCCGACCATCGCTACCCAAGACATACTCCATCGTATACATAACTTATATAGTGAAGGGAAGGATAAATGTTGAATGAGAAGAAGAACTTGGTGATAGAGAAAATTGGGAAATCTCACATCATAATCAATTTAACCACCACAAAATTCATAGATTTAAATAAAGATATTTAAATTGAAGCACAATAAAACTCAAACAACCACCATTCTCCCCCTCAAACAAACATCGAGGTTAGGTCCCCATTTTGATGGAGTTAGAAGAGAATACGGTGGGAGAAACACATAAAAGTAAAAATGGAAGAATGAGGTATGAAGAAGAAGAATAAAATAATGTATATTAAAAATATGAATAAAATTTACAGAAATAAAGCTCCACCTTAGCCCCCCTGGAATAGCTATATCATAAACTGGGAGAAGGGACACATATTTATAGGGAGAAGGGGTGACGAATTCACACACAAAACATTTAATCCGAACGTTTCCGCATAGATATTCCCTTAAATCACTGAATCTGTAATAGTTGTCTTCATAAATGTTTTCCATAATATCTCTTACATTTTCTCCCCAAATTTCAGCTTCATTGGACACTCTTAGAAGGGGTTGTGATTTTAATATTGGCGGTTTTGTTTTTTGGACACAGCTTCCAGGGAACTTCCTTCAAATGTATGTCGTTCAATGTCCATCATAATGGATTCCAAATGCCATGAAATTTATTCTATAAACGATCCCTTTAGTCCTTGTACATAAACAAGTAGAATCATATAATTTGGAGTTTTTTAGAACAAATTGGGTTTCCGTTATGGAAGTGGGGTCCGTTCTGTCTTCCCGGAAAGCTCTTCAACTTCATTGAATTTTTATGGCCACTAGATGATCGATTCAACCCCTAGTTCAATAAACATAAATGAATTAAATTAAATAAATATTATAAAAAAAATTTAATAATCAAATTTGGAAATATATTTAATGATAAATGACCAAAATAACCATGTGATAACAATTTGTTAAAATTGCAGAATTAGTCCATTTTTGCATTTAGGCTCAAAATAACACTAAAACCTAAAAATGTGACAATTAACCATACAATAACACTATTATGGGATTATAAACAATTATTTAAAGTATAAAATATATGAAAATGTGATATTAATAACTTCCCCACACTTAAACATTTCAATCCTTGGCAATTATCTTACATCCAAATCAAATTCCACACAACAATCAAAAATGAGAAAATATCAATGATCTTATCGAAAATAGAAGTCCATCATGTATCATATATGAAAAAAAATCCTATCCCATTTTAATTTCAATCATTAAAATTTGTTCAACCTCATAAATCAATCCATGGCCTAATCTCAAACTACCTCACATTGAATTTTATGTCACTCTTCACTCAAGAAAAATTGAATCTAGAGTTATACTCATACTTGAAAATTGCATATATCGCCACAGGTTTGTGAAAATTATCATTTATCCACTGCATGAAACATGAAAATGAATTTAATAATTAAGGCTTTAATTAAAGGTTGAAATTATTCTGTGGCTTAGGTTTGGGGGGAAAATGATTAAAAAATGTTCCAGGCTAGAAAGAGGAGGTTAGGCTTTTAAGTACAATGCATGATTAAATCAAGTGAAAACACCGGAAATTCCTCACTCAATCCCACATGAAAATGTGAAACAAAGAAAAAAATCCCCTTTTAATGATATGATACATGAGCCAAGAAGTTATTATAATGAATGATATCATCTAAGTTCTCGTTTTTTTCAAATCTCCAGAAAGGCACAACTTTATTTTCTTTTTCTTTTTTCATTGAGGATGAGCTGAAAATTTAATACAATGAATGAATGTCAATTAATTGCCTAGATTTTGAGAGGGACATGAGTCATAAAATAATTTAAAATGAGTAATTAAAGCTCATAACCATTGTTTTTTGAAGGAGAAATAGATAAAAAAAATAATGCACAGTGAAATGATGACACATTCCTAATTCTCTTATTATCTACTACCCAAAGTATTGAAACACACCTCAAACCACGCATAAATGATACACATCCCAAGGAACACACATGAAAGGCCCTCCACCCACTCTCAAACTTGAAATAACCATGAAAAAATACTAAAAGTGCAGGTTGGTAAGGAAATGTTGGCTTGTAAAGTGGCTTAAACCTATAAAGTAATTCAGGGAATCTAAGGGATTTTGAAGGATAAATGTTAAGGTGGGTCTCAAGATAAAATTTGGATAGACAAAGAGATGCCTCAATCATTTAAAATACATTCCATGAAATCCAAAGCTTCGAAAGAAAATTATTCACAAATTCTGGTTCTCACACAAAATTCAAGTTTACCTCAAGAAAATGTGGGTATTAGGAAGAATATGAAAAAGCGGTTTAGAATACCTCACAGGATTGGAAAAATATTTTGAGTCAGTGTTTCATGGTCATGGATTTCAAAAATCAGTAAAACTCATAAAAATGATTGACAATCCAATTCAAGAGAAATGTTTTCACATCAAAAATCATTTAAAATACATTATTTCAAAAATCATTTCAACTATTTCAAAATAAATTGATGTGTGAAAAGTGATAAGAATATTCATTAAAGCTCAAAAATCCTAAAAATTTTAAAAAAATGAAAAGAACAAAAGAATAACTAAGAAGGTTGACACTCGCCCACACTTAAATTTAACTACCATTTCAACTCAACAAAATATAAATATAATGGTAGAAAATCAAATGGAAGGAAAGATACAACCTGACATTATTTTAGTGGTGGATGCCTTGAGTTTAGCTCCTAGAAGCAGCCACTTTAAGACTTACCTATTGGAAAATGCAACATTGAGTTAGGATCATAATTGTTTCTCTTTGGAAACCTAAAAAAATAACATTTTAATTTTATTAAAAGAAATGAAAATAGAATATGAATAAGAAAAGAAGGATAAATCTTGGTTTAATCCCCTAAGTGGGCCCTGGCATATTTTACTATCTCCAGAGGGCAGTACCAACTTTTATCCATAATCTACCGGTGGATGAATCTACTTTGATTTGTACCACCACATGTGTCTCCTCCCAGCATGAAGTTCATTGTTTTTGTTGATGAGGAATCCATGGATAGAGTACACTAGATCCACCCCCTTCACAATTTGGTATAGCTTGCATGGTGGGGGTAGGATGAAGTAGGGAACCTCTTCTTCTTTTGTTGCTACTTATGAAACCATATTGTCTTCTAGTTCCAGCTTCAAAGAGGCTTCAGCCTCTTGTCTATTTTCCTCAGGCTTAGCAACTTGGATCTCTTCATGATGGGGCTCCTGTAGTATATATTCAATGACTTCAGGGAGCTCCAGAAGTTCCTCAATAGGTGATTTGTTTTTCACATCATCCTCCAAGGTGTAGTATGAGTTTGATGAATCTAAAAATTCAATATATTTTGGAGAGACACTCAAATAGGTTTCAGGAAAATTTGAAGAATTTGAGTTTAAGAATGTATCATCTCACTGATTTGGTTCGACATTAATATTCTCTTCAATTGAAAGTTCCTCTCGGAGTCGATCATCAATGGATGGTGGTAGGTAGTCAGGCTCCTCCGCCTCAAGTTTGACTTCAACTTCATGGATGTTTTCAGTGAAATCTGGAAGACCACTGGCACTTCCATCTTTGTCTTGAATCTTTTTAAGTCAACTTGTAGTTCATTAACCATGGCTATCAAATCTTCCAGTGAGATCCATTTTGTTATGCCTCTTTCCACCTGATTGAACATTATTATTAGGGCATCAGCTCTTCGTTGGAGGGCCTCCTCAATATAGTCCATTTCTTCCTTCTGCACCTCTGAGTAATTGTTCCATGAAGAATAATTTGAATTTGAATGGATCATGGAAAAAAGTTTTTTTGCAGTTTTTTTTAAAATAATAATGAAAGATATCTAAAAATTAAAAATAGAAAAAGTAAAGTAAAAAACCTATTATCTACCCAGCAATGATGCCAGTTTGATGAAGCAGGAATTTTTCTCAGATCCTCGATCAAAATATTATTTACCTAAGAATTCAATATAGTGCACTCCCAGGGTTGGTCTCAAGGAGGAAACTTACACAACACCAAAATTCTGTTGTCACTATTTATTTTCTAACTAATATATAATATAAAGATGAGTTTTAAATATGCATAAAATATGAATATATATATGTAATGAAAAAAATATGATTTTAAAAAGAAGAAGAAAGACATTTGTTCTTGGAGGATCATAATGGTTGATATCATTGTTTATTAAAATATTCTCAATATCAATTCAATATAGTGATCAAAATCTATCACACTACAACCTCTTATTCGAAATGTTATTTCCCCAACACCGAGATATCTGCATGTGGGGAAATACTCTTCCTAAAGTCGGCTAAGAGATCTCTTTTCCGAACATCCCTACCCAAGCCATACTCCATCGTATGGATTACTTATATAGTGAAGGGAAGGATAAATGTTGAATGAGAAGAAGAACTTGGTGATAGAGAAAATGGGGCAATCACACAACATAATCAATTTAACCACCACAAAAATTCTCACAATTAAATAAATAGATTTAAATTTAAGCACAATGAAACTCAAACAACCACCATTCTCCCCCTCAAACAAACATCGAGATTAGTTCCCCATTTTCATGGAGTTAGAAGCGAATACGGTGGGAGAAACACATAAAAGTAAAAATGGAAGAATGAGGTATGAAGAAGAAGAAGATACTAATGTATATTAAAAATATGAATAAAAATTACAGAAATAAAGCTCCACCTTAGCCCCCCTAGAATGGATATATCATAAATTGGGAGAAGGGACAAATATTTATAGGGATAAGGGGTGACGAATTCACACACAAAACATTTAATCCGAACATTTCTGCGTAGATATGCCCTTAAATGACTGGATCTGTAATAGTTGTCTTCATAAATGTTGTTCCATAATGTCTCCTCCATTTTCTACCCAAATATCAACTTCATTGGACCCGTCTAGAATGAGTTATGAATTTAATATTGGGAGTTTCGTTTTTTGGAGGCAGCTTCCAGGAAGCTTCTTTCAAATGTATGTCATTCAATTTCCATCTTAATGGATTCTAAACTCCATGAAATTTATTTTATAAATTCTCCGTTGAGTACTAGTACATCTACAAGTGGAATCATCTAATTTGGAGTTGTGTAGACCAAATTGGGTTTCCGTTATGGAAGTGGGGTCTGTTCTGTCCGCCCATAAAACTCTTCAGCTTCATTGAATTTTTACGGCCACTAGATGATCGATTCAGCCCCTAGTCCAGCAGACATAAATGAAGGAAATTAAATAAGTATTATAAGAAAAATTTAATCATAAAATTTGGACATATATTTAATGATAAATTACCAAAATTCCCATGTGATAACAATTTGTTAAAATTGCAGAATTAGTCCATTTTTTGCATTTAGGCTCAAAATAACACTAAAACCTAAAAATGTGACAATTACCCATACAATAACACTATGGTGGGATTATAAACAATGATTTAAAGTATAAAATATATGAAAATGTGAGATTCATCATGCGTATCTACTCTAGGGTGACATGTTGATGAGTCACTCCAATGATAGGGACATATTTATATTTCTTTCCCCATGATGTCACTGAAGTTGTTATAAAATTTTTACAGGTATCCCGAATATGGCCAAAGATTTGTTTCTGCTCTTTCACCATTGTCAGAATGATCTTGGTGACTTTAGCTACTAGAACAGGAATATATGTCTATTCTGTGTCTAGAGTAGGTGTATGTGCCTGCTCCGGTCCTCCTTTTCCTATCAATGAATTCTGACAATACTTATGCATAGAGGTAGAGAGTTGAGTCTGCTCTAAAATTGTTGTCGGATCTTTTTGACTGTCTTCCCCGAGTGCTACCAAATGATACTTTTGGTAGGATTGATGAAAATTGGTAGGTGTATGTGCTTGTTGATTGTTCTCCATCATGTATGGTTGATGTGTTTCCTTCAATACTAGCAGACGAGACTGCTGACAGAATTGGTGATTTTAAATAGGTGTATGTTCCTGCTTACTAGTTGCCACCATATTAGATTGAAGAGCATATTTGGATGCAGTCAGACGAGCCTGATGAATAGCTAATGAATTATAAACAGTTGTATATTTTTGTATATAATACCCCACCAGAATTTCCTGGTGGGATTTGCATGTTACTTCCAGAAGAGTCTGTTTGGAGGTAAAATCAGGACAGATGAGTGTATATGTCCACTCGTTTATTTCCATCAATTTAGGTTGATGGACTTCTTTGGAAGGGGTAGAGGTAAGAAGCTACTTCCTGTTGGTCGAATTTCGCCTCTGAAAATTCTTCTTGCATGCTCGGGTCTAAGGAACCTGAGTTGAACCCCTAAAGGTGAGACCCTCATCATGTTGACGGTGTACTACCGCATGAGTCTGACTGCTATTGTTGATGGGAGCCCTCAGAAAGGACTCATGTATTATTGACATGAGGCCTTGAGTGACCTCTTCATTCACCTCCCTATAATATGGGAGGAACCGGTTTTTGCGTTATGTAGATAACAACCCAAAATGGTGGGAAATGGTGGTTGGGACCACCTACTTCTTGACCTCTAGACGCCGCTGTCTGAACAAATAGGGTGAATTGTTTACTTGGAGGTCTTGTCGAGAAGCCTCCAAAGTCAAGATGGTACTGTGTTAATGATATTCCCTCACCAATTCATTCGAGACCCAGCATTGAAGATGTTGATTAGGTGATATCGTACTCAGAGCGGATGAGGATACAACAGGATTAGCAGCCGAGGCATTCACAGGTGTGAACTTTAAAGAACCCATTTTTGTATTGCAAAGAGATCTTGAAAAAGAATCCCTATTTTATATAGCAGACATAATCAAGATAAGTTTGGCCAGACTACATCTTTTGGATGATCATATATGATATTGATTTCTATGTTGGCCCTTATATTGAGTTTAATAGGGGCCTAACAAATAAGTGAAACATCATTTTAACTTGGTTAATGATTCATGTCGGGTTCAACATTTTTTGATTCTTCTGGAAATGGGGATGACCTTGTTTGTTTAAGGTTCAAACATCCCAACTGGTTTCTAACAGGTTTCTTCATAGAACCGGAAACATCCAAGGATTCTTTATCCATTTGGACATACTTTCCAAAGGTAGGTGCTCATTAGTTGTGGACCAATGAGGCTTAAGAATTTTTATTGGTCGAGAGGATGGGAGGTCAGGATCATCACACCTTTTTTAGGGGAATTATTACCCACTTCGAGACTCTCTTATAGATTTAAGTTATGTTCATGAATCCTTAATAATTCACAAAGTGAAAATGTGTTTTATATTAGATTTGACAATAAATGATTGATATGTATGAGATTTAGAGAATATTTTATATGTATTTGAGGTTATTCATCGATGGAGAATCATACGTATGTATTAAAGATTCTTAGTCCATGGTATCCTTAAATACATTATATAGAAATCTCTTTGTCATTATGATGACTATACTAGTTTTAAAGCCACTCAGTGGGGCACTTGATGTTTATTTTCATTCAGAAAGGCAAGGATTATTTCAAAGTTGGGATCGTACCCACAGATGGGCTACCGACGTATCCTTGTTAAAAAATAAAGGAATCAGAAACCATGTAGTTCGATAGGAAGGATATAGTTTAACGTCATATGGGACGGAAAATAATTAATGAAAGATGGGATTGAACCTTATAAAGTCTTCCTATATACTCTATTTTAAAGGAAAAGATCAAAGTACACTTAGTTATGGTATTTCCATGTATGAGGTTTATGCATGATTAATGGCCCAAAGATAGATGTCATAATTACTTTTACACTCTAAGACCACATGAGTCATGATCAGTGTGAGAAAGAAGAGGTATTAGTAAATCAAGCAGTTTTTCCATGAAAGATGAACTCAGAAGAAATGATGTGGGGCTTACGTATGTATGATGGCCCAAGTAAATGAATATCAGTACATAGTTCAGGAATGAAGCCCAGGAGAAGGGTCCATAAAGTTATTTGTACTTTATTGAGATTTGGAATTTAAACTCGGGACATACTCCTAAAAAGGAATCCCAAATTAAGAGGGTTTTATGAAAGGGTTTTATTCCTGAGAAGGAATCCCAAATCAAAAGAAAATAAGGTTGGGGCTTACTCCTAAAGAAGATTCCCAATTAAAGGGAACTTATAACCTGGGGCTTAATCCTAAGGAGGAGTCCCAAAGTTAAAGGAAATTATGATTGGGTCTTACTCATGAGAAGGAGGCCCAATGTTAAAGGGGACTAATAACTTGGGGATTAATCTTGATAAGGAGGCCCAATGTTAAAGGAACTTATGATTTGGGGCTTAATCCTGAGAAGGAGGCCCAAATTAAAGGGGACTTATGATTGGGGATTAATCCTGAGTGGGAGGCCCAAATTAATTCCTCTCAGATAAGGAATCCAAAAAAGAAACCATGCCATAAATGGATTTGAAGAGGGTTTTGAAGGCCATTTCTTAAAGAAGAGAGGTGGATTTGTGAAAATAAGGTGAATAGGAAGGAGGAGTGCAAGTATTGTTCTAGCGCGCAAGTCCTGGTCATGCAAGTATACTTGCACGACATGAGTGACCTTGGGTGACGAAGAATCCATAAGGTAATACTTGGTCGGCTTTGAACTCAAGCCCTTAGTATCATCCCTAGAGGCTTCCAAAAGGATTGTGGGCAAGTTCCCTTGATAGGGGAAGGAGACGCGTAAGTGTTTCAATTTACCATAAGGGCTGGACACTTAGACGTAAAATTATTGATGATTTCTAACACTTAGGCCTTATTATTACTATTTAGAGCTTCCTTTCTAGGAAAAGGATTACCTTAGAAGTGTTTAGAAGATGTCAGACATCAACTTCGGCGACCATAGCTTGAATCCGAGTTTTGGAAAATTAGTTCCATAAATGGGAGGCCCACAGGGGCTATTTATAGGCCACTGGGCACCTTGGGCGAAAAAAGGAATAGGGTGCACAAGTGACTTGTGTGACCCATATGTGGCACGCAAGTGACTTGCACGACCAGAAGGAAACTTGCATGACCTCTTCTTAAAGGGTTCCTTGTTCATGCTTTTGCCAATTTTTGATGTTCTTCAAAGGATGACTCTTTTTATGCTTAAGGTATTCCACTTTTACATTCATTATACTATGTGATGGAAAGGATATTCAACAAGGTATTTATGGATTTCATGGTTTTTAAGGTTTTTTATGGTTTTTTACATTTTCATACATTTGTGGGGCTTTTTTACACCATTTTATTATTTTTAGGGTATTAGAGGTTTTAGGTATTTTTAGGGTTTTTAATTGTTTTCATGGTTTTTAGTAATTTAAGGGGTTTTTTATGTTTTTAATGTCATTTTATGATTCAAGAACTTTTGTTTTTTTAGTTTTTAAGGTTTTATATAGTTTTTAATGTTTTTATAGGTTCTAAGGATTGTTATATTTTTAGGGGTTTTAGTGTTTGTTGGGATTTTTATGTTTTTTGGGGTTTTAAATTTGTAATGTGGGTTTTCATGGTTTTTTTCAGTTTTTTAAATTTTTGGGGATTTTAGGAATTTTGATGATTTTATAGTTTTTAAGGATTTTAGGAATTTTGAAGGTTTTTAGGGTTTTTTTATAGTTTTACAATTTTTACGGATTTGTTTATGGTTTTAGGGTTTTCTTTGAATTTTTTAGGGTTTTAATTTTTTACTGTTTTTAAATTTTTTATTGTTTGTAATGGTTTTTAGTGTTTTATATGGTTTTGGGGGTTTTATGGGTTTAATGTTTCTTAGGTTTTCAAGGTTTTATGGTTTTTAGTTATTTTCAAGGATTTTATATTTTTTTATGTTTTCAAATATTTTTTAATAATTTTTATGTTTTTATTTTTATTATGGTTTTTTTTTCACTGTTTTAGGGGTTTTCATGGTTTTTTTGGGGTTTTTTGGTTTTTTCAAGTTTTTTATGGTTTTTTGGACTTGTAGGGATTTTTTTTTATTTTTTAGTGTTTTATGTTTTTATAGAGTTTCAAACATTTTTCATGTTTTTAAGGGGTGTTAGAGTTTTTAGAAGGTTTATTTAGTTTTTATGATGGTTTAGGTGTTTTTATGGGTTTTTATGGGTTTTTAGGGTTTTTAGGCGTTTATAAGTTTACAGAATTTTTTTAGGGATTTTCTAGGATTATAAGTTTTTATGGTTTTTCATTTTTTCAGTAATTTTAATGGATTTTAGGGGTTTTCATGATTTATTATGGTTATTAAGTTTTTTGAAGGTTTTAGGGTCTGTATGGTCTTTAGGGTTTTTCTATGTTTTTATGGTTTTAATGGTTTTTAGTGTTGTTTAATTTTTTTGGGGTTTTAAATGGGTTTTAGGGTTTCTTTTGGTTTTAAGGGATTTTATGGGGGTTTAGGGGTTTTATGGTTTTTAGGGATAATGGGGGTTTTTATATTTTCATCGATTATTTATGGCCTATTTAGGGTTTTTATGGGTTTATGCTCTATTATTGTTTTTAGGGATTTTCATGGTTTTGGGGGGGGGGGGGGGTTTATGGGTTTTAATGGTATTAATGGGTTTTAAGGGTTTTCAAGGTGTTTAGGGTCTTTTGAATTTGTAAGGTTTTAAGGTTTTTTTGGTATTTAAGGTTTTATATATTTTTTTAATGTTTTTACGACGTTACAGGTATTTTAATGATTTTAGTGGTTTGAATGGTTTTTACAGTTTTTACGATTTTAATGTTTTTGGGTTTTTATACTTCATAGGGTTTTTAAGTTTTTTATGGGTTTATATATTTTCAAGGAATTGTAGGTATTTTTTTAGATTTTTTCATTTTTTAGGGTTTTAAGGTGTTTAGGGATGTTGAAGGTTTTTATGGGTTTAAATGGTTTTTGGAGTATTTAGAATATTTTTGGTCTTTTTGGTTTTTGGGGTTTTTTTTGTGTTTTTTTAGTTTTTTGGGGTTTTAATGTTTTGTACAGTTTTTAAAATTTTAGTGGATTTAAGGGTTTTTAAATTTTTAGTATTTTTAGTTTTTTTTGGGGTTTTAGGGGTTTTAAGGTTTTAAGGGTTTTTATGGTTTTCTAGTGTTTTTCTAGAATTTTTTGGTCTCAAACAATTTTTTGGATTTTTTCTGATTTTTATGGGTTTTGGGGGTTTTAGGGTTTTCGTGGATTTTAATGGTTTTTATTATTAAAAGGGTTTTTTTGTTTTTTCTTATTTTTCATGGTTTTAAGGACTTTTGTGTGTTTAAGGATTCTTTGAGTTTTTATGGGTTTTAGGTTTTTTGTTTTTAATATATTTTAATGTTTTTGGGGTTCTAAGGGTTTTATAATTTTTAGGGTTTTAATGGATTTTTATGAGGATTTTAAGGTTTTCAGGGTTTTATGGGTTTTTATGTTTTCAGTGATTGTTTGTGATTTTTTTAATTTTATGGTATTTAGGGGTTTTTAGGATTTTGAGTTGTTTTATGATTTTTAGGGTTTTTTTGGGTTTTATACATTTTTAGGCTCATTTTTGGTATTTAGTATTTTTTTATGTTTTCAGGGGTTTTCACATTTTTAAGGTTTTTTTAAAAATTTTAGGGGTTTATGGGTTTTTATAGTTTTTCTTGGGGTAATCAGTTTTTATGGGTTTTAGTGGTTTAATGAATTTTATAGGTTTTATAGTTATTAGGGATTTTTTCATTTTATAGTATTTTATGGATTTTTAGGTTTTTTATGGTTTTAGGGTGTTCTAAGGTTTTTGTGGTTTTTGGGTTTTTAGCATTTGTCATGGGTTTTTAGAGATTCTAGGGTTTTTGTGTCTTTTTACATTTCGTATATTTTTTTAGAGTTTTTATGGTTCTAATGGGTTTTTATAGTTTTTTAAAATTTGTAGATGTTGTATGTGTTTTTATATTTTTAATGGATTTTAGGGTTTTATTTATTTTTTGGTTTTTAAAGTGTTTTATAGGTTATTATGGATTTTAGGGGTTTTTCAGGGAATTTTTTTATTTGTTTATGTTTTCAGGGATTTTTGTGGATTTTTTAGGTTTTTTATGTTTTTTGGGTTTTTAGTGTTTTAAGGGAATTTGAGGGTTTTAGTGTTTTTTTTTTGGTTTTTTGGGATATTTGAGTTTTCAAGGTTTTGAGTTTTTTTTTCGTTTTTATGTTTTTTATGTTTTTTTACCTGTTTTTAACATTGTTAGGGTTTTTTGGGATTTTGGCATATTTAGTGGTTTTAAAGTTTTTATTTGTTTTTCAGGGTTTTATGTTCTTTATGGGTTTTTAGGGTTTTAGTGTTTTTTAAATTTTCAGGTATTTTTAGGGATTGATAGTTTTTTATTTCATTTAGTGTATTTTAGTGTATTTAAAGAATTTGAGGGGGTTTAGGTGATTTCATGATTTTTTAGATTTTTCTAGGGATTTTAGGGTATTTAGTGCCTTTTAGGGTTTTTTTGGGTTTTTTGAATTTTTTGATTTTTTTATTATTGTTTTTAGTGTTTAAGGCGTTTTAAAGGTTTTAGTGTTTTTAATGGTTTTAGGGTTTTTATAAGATTTTAGGTTTTTTCTGTTTTAGGGGGGTTGTATGGTATTCTATGTTTTTTCAAGGTTTTTATGTTTTTTTTACTTTTGTAGGGACTCATAATGATTTTTATGTTTTTTATGGTTTTTAGGGGGTTTTAGTGTGTCTAGAGATTTTGTGAGTTTTTAGGGTTTTCATGGGTTTTTAGAGGTTTTATGGAAATTCATGGTTTTTAGGGTGTTTTTTGTTTTTTGGGGGGTTTTTAAAAAATTCAGGGTTATTTTGGTTTTTAGAGTTTATATCATTTTTATGATATTAGTATTTTTAATGTTTTTTAGAGTTTTTCTATTTATGGGGTTATTATGGGTTTTTAGGGTTTCTATGGTTTTTATGGTTTTTAGGGATTTTTTGTGGTTGATAGTATTAGTTAAAGTTTTTATGTATTCAATTTTATTTTTTATCATTTTATTGTTTTGAGGTTTTTTAGGGTTTATTAGGATTTTGAGGGGTTTTGGGAGGTTTTAGGAATTTAGGGTTTTTGGGATTATTCATGGTTTTAGGGTATTTTTAGGTTTCATAATTTTTTTTTTGAGTTTTTAGGGAATTTATAGTTCTTTTTTAATTTTTTGATTTTTTATGGGGTTTAAGGGTTTTTATTGTTTTTGGTGGTTTTTAGGAGTTTTGGGGTTTTTTAGGATTTTTAAGGTTTTTATGGTTTTAGGGGTTTTTATGGTTTCAAGGATTTTTTAGGGGTTTTTGTTTTTTTTAGGTTTTTAGGGATTTTTTAGAATTTTTATGGTTTCTATAGAATTTTATGGTTGTTTGTGATATTGAGGGTATGAGGTATTTTATGGGTTTTAAGGTTTTTTAGTGTTTTTAGGGTCTTTTGGGGGTTTAATTTATTTTTAGTTTTTAGTGTTTTTATGATTTTTAGAGGTATTTATTGTTTTTTATTGTTTTAGAGGTTTTAAGTGGTCTTAGATTTTTTAGTGATTTTAGGGGTTTTATAAGGTTTAAGGGTTTATTGTTTTTAAGGGGTTTAATGTCTTTATGGGTTTTCAGTATTTTTAGGGGGGTTTAGTTTTCTGATATTTTTAGAGTTTTTTAGGATTTTTATGAATTATAGTATTCTTGGTTTTTAGTGATTTTGGGGTATTATGTGTTTTGAGAGTTTTTCAATGATTTGGGGGGTTTCAGGGGTTTTATGGTCCTTTTGTGTATTTAGGGTTTTGAGTTTTTTATGGTATTTAATTTTTTTATAGTTTTTATCATTTTTAGGTGTTTTAAGTGTTTTTAGATATTTTGTTGTTTTCAGGGAAAGGAAGGGTCGGTTCCAGGCTATTGCTGACCCCCCATAAATTTATTAGAGAAGAGACATAACAGACAAGGGAGGGGTAGTGTCAATCAACCCACACCCAAAAACATAGGACACCCCCAAAAAAACTCAAAAATCCCCCCAAAAAACCAAAATATATAGAAAACCAAAAAAGGCAGAACATCAGAAGAATCTCCAACAACATCTCCCATCCAAACAACAAACAGCCTCCCACAACACAATTTTCATCATCTATTTCCTCCTTTCCAATAATATCCACTTCCAGCATCATATAACCACCAACGTCAAAGTCATAAGTCTCACCTTCCTCACCTCGCAACAAAGTATAAACCATCCCCAAACACCAGCATCTTTCATCAAATCCCATGAAAATATCAGCCATCACCCCAAAACATAGATTACAGGAACCATCACCTCTTATCCAATTAGATTCTAGCATTTCACACCTAGTGTCACATCCAGGAACACATCCACAGCACCCAAATGCAAGACATCATCCATCGCAACTCAACAGAACCAATATCCAGCACCCAAAATGATTCAAAACCAAATTAGCACCACAACCATCAACCTCCACATCATCTTGCCTCAAATCCCACACTAACAATGACTCACAACCAACCCAGCCACATCTCAGAAGACCATAGTCCAACATGGAAACTAGAACTTAACACAACCTGACCATAACTTCATCAACAGCATAAACCAAAGATTAAACTAAGTAACCAGAGACACAAACCTGCATTTTCACTCTCCTCAACAACCAAAACCCATCAAGAATCCATGAGATCCAGATAAACACTCCCAAACTCAGATCTGGAAACACATATCCAAGCACAAGAATGAGCATTCCGCTGCCAAGATGTCGCATAGCTCGATGCACCCACCTTTCACCGCCGTGAATCCATAGAGGTGAGCACATCCATCTCGATCATGGAACCAACCACTTCATTAGCGACCAAGATGGGCCCAACCAACACCTCTAGACCAACTCGTTGCACCATTTACAAGAACTGTTGTTCCAAACACTGAGAGAGATGAATTGCATCATCCACCAAGCCACCACTCGGAGAAGACCAAGCCACCGAAGATGCTGGGAGATCCCTACCACCATGAAATAGAAGGAGGCCGCTGAAGCCCATCACCTCTAGGATATCCCCTCGCCAATGATAAGGGATAGAGATCTGCAAATCCATAAACCTTAGCACCCAAATATTTCCGAAACATCTAAGGATCTGAAGCGCCGCAAGACGAATTTCCCAGACCCTAGAGGCTCCACCATTGTCCTAAAATGCCACACTAAGGAGAGTCTTAAACTGGACCACACATCCAAGAATCAACATCTCCAAAATTTAGGGAGACCTGATCTGACCCAGTCGTTCAAGGATGAAGCCTTCATCCTATGTCGGCACCCAAGAACTCCAAACTAAAAGGGCATCACCCAGACTGAATAAATACACCACCAAAGGAAGCAGATGTTAAATGAAGTCTGAAGCCTAAGATTCCATCACAACAGAGAAGGCACCCCCATACCAGAGGATATGAACCCCGAGATGAGACCCCGAATGGGAACTTGAGCGCTAGAGAAACCTTGGGATTCAGCTTCCATCTTCTCCAAGTGGTTTTAGGGGTTTATGGGGTTTTAGGGATTCATACAGATGATAGGGGTTATTATGGTGTTTGAGTGTTTTGTAGGGTTTTTTACATTTTCATATCCTTAAGGATTTTTTTTGGAATTTTATTGTTTTTAGTGTTTTTAGGGTTACAAGGATTCGGGTATTTTTTTTAATGTTTTAGTGTTTTTAGGTTTTTATTATTTTATTGGGATTTAGGGTTTTTATTTTTATTTTTTAAAGGTTTATATGGTTTTTTATAATTTATTTATTATTTCTGGTGGTTTTTATCATTTTTAGTGGTTATTGGGTTTATATTGAGTTTTATGGGTTTTTACGATTTTTGGGTGTGTTTACTGTTTTCAAGGGTTTAAGATTTTTTTGTTTTCCACGATTTTTTTGGGATTTTTTAGTAATTTTATGATTTTTTGGGTTTATTTTTTTAGGAATTTTAAGGGGGGTTTTGGGGATTAGAGAGTTTTTAGGGTTTATAGGTTTTTTAGGCGTTTCGGATTTTTAGGGTTTTTTCGATTTCATTTAGGGTTTTTAATGTTATATAGAGTTTTTCAACATCTTCAGGGGTTTTGTTAGTTTTTTAGTTTTTAGTAGTTTTCAGGTTTTTATGTGTTTTAGTGATTTTTTGTTTTTATGGGTTTCATGTGGTTTTCAAGGTTTTAGGGTTTTTCTTTTTTTTAATGGAATTTTAAGGTTTTTTATAATTTTCAGGGTTTTTTGGGTTTCTAATAGTTTTAGGTATTTGGATGGTTTTTTGGGTTTTCATGTTTTTAGGGGTTTTAGGGGTTTATATGATATTTAATGGATTTTTGGGGTCTTTGGATTTTTTCGTTTTTAGATTTTTTAGTTTTTTTGAGTATTTTTCATTATATTTGGGGTTTTATTTTTTAGAGTTTTTAAGGTAATTATGGGGTTTATGGTTTCTATGTTTTTTTGGGGTTTTATGTTTATTTGGTTTTAGGTTTTTTTATGTTTTGAGGTTTTTTAGGTATTTTTAGTGTTTTTATGGATTTATTTGTTTTTGGTGTTTTTAGGGATTTTGAGGGGTTTTAGTATTTTACGGTTTTTAGGGGTTTTTGAGTTTTCATAGTTTTTAAGGCCTTTTATGTGTTTTGAGTTTTTTGTGTTTTTAGGTTTTTTATTTCTTTTTAGAGTTTTTTAACTTTTTAGGGGTTAAATGGATTTTTAGATATTTAGTGTTTTTATGGATTTATGAATTTTTGGGGTTCTATGGTTTTTTGGGGTTATAATGGTTTCAGGGGTTATTAAGGGTTTTTATGGTTTTTTATTTTTTCTATTTTTTATGGTTTTTAATAATTTTATGAGTTTTAGGGTTTTAAGGGGTTCTAGGGATTTTGAGGTTTTTATGTTTTCATGGTTTTTGGGGATTTTTGGGATTTTCAAGGTTTTTATTCCCTTTTTGGAATTTTACTGATCCTTTTGTTTTTAAGGGGTTTTAGGTTTTTTATTGTTTTTATGGGTTTTAGGGTTTTTTATGGTTATAAGGTATTTTATGGTTCTCAGGGGGTATTCATGCATTTTAATGGATTTTTTACATTTTTAGGGATTTTTGGGGCTTTTAGGATATTTATTGTTTATGGTGTATTTTATTTTTATGGATTTTGAGGGTTTTAAATGTTTCCAGGGTATTTAATGGTTTTTATTGTATTCTTTGATTTTTAGGTTTTTTTGAGATTTTTTTGGATTTTTTTTTTTGGTTTTTAATATTTTTAGAGGTCTTAAGGGTTTTTAGAGTTTTTAGTAGGTTTGTAGGTGTACAATGGGCTTTCAGGGATTTAAGGTTCTTATGTGTTTTTATTGTTTTAAGAGGATTTTCAAGGGTTTTCTAGGCTTTTTGTTTTTCAAATATTTTTATATATTTTTTATGGTTTTTATGGATTTAATGTTTTATGGATTTTTTAGGTATTTATGGGTTTTAGGTTTTCTTAATGATATATGGGTTTTTATAATATTTAGGGGTTTTTAGGGATTTGGGATTTTTATGGATTTTTTATAATTTTTATATTTTTTATGTTTTTTAGCGCATTTAACTATTTTGAGTGGTTTTAGGGGTTTTGAGGTATTCAAGGTGTTTTAGGGTTTTTTCATAGATTTAGGGTCTTTTGGGTTTTTATTTTTATTTACTGAGTTTTTTATTTACTTTAATTATTTATATTTTTGTAATTCTTTTTGGGATTTTTGGGTTTTTATAGTTTTTAGTAGGGTTTTAAGGTTTGGGGGGGAGGGATTGGGTTTTAAGGAGCTTATAGGTTTTATGGGTTAAAGTGTTTTTTAATGTTTTATTGGGATTTTTATTTTCAGTTATTTTTAGCGGGTTTTTATGGTTTTTATGAGTCTTAAATTTTTTCCAGGGTTTTAATTTTTTTTAGGGTTTTTAGAGGTTTTTAGGGTTATTAAGGTTTATATTGTTTTAGAGTTTTTAAGCATTTTTAAGGCATTTTTAGGTTTTTTATGTTTTTTGTGGATTTGTGTATTCTTATGGTTTCTCATATTTTTTATTGTATTATAGATTTTGAGATGTTTTATGGGTTTTTTTTGTTTTTTTAGGGATTCATGGTTTTTTTTGTTTTTTTGGTGTTTTTTTATTTTTTAGGTGTTTTTAAAGTTTTCATTGCTTTTTAAGATTTTATGGATTTTAGGGATTTTAGGGGTTTATGGATTTTAAGGGGTTTGATGGGTTTTTACGGTTTTTTAAAGGGATTTAGGGTATTTTTAATTTTTTATTTTTTTTGAGTTTTTATGGTTTTTAATGTCTTTTATAGGTTTTAATGATTTTAGTGGTTTTAATGTCTTTTTTCAGTTTTTTGTTATTTTTAATAGTTTCTATGGGGTTTTTGGTGCGGGGGGGGGGGGGGGGTTATGGTTTTTAGTGGATTTTATTGTTTTAGTGGGGTTTTTAGGGTTTTTAGGGTTTTTTTAATTTTAATGGATTTTCTATATTTTTTAGGATCTATTGTTTTTAGGGGTTTAGGGATTTTTTGGGTTTTTTAGTTTTTTAGGGTTGTAGGGGTTTGGGGGTTTTAAGGTTATTATGGTTTTTCTAGGATTCTAGGGTTTTTGTTAGTTTTTTATGGTTTTTAAGGTTTTTAGAGTTTTTCAATGTTATAGGGGTTTTAAGGATTTTTAGAATTCTAATTGGGTTTTTAGGGTTTTGGTGTTATTTAATGTTTTCATGAGTTGATTTGGTATTTAGGGGTTAAACAATTTATTTAGGTTATTACATTTTTAGGCCTTTTTTGAAATTTGTTAGGTTTTTTATTTTTTTATCGATTTGGGGGTTTTAGAGATTTGGGGGCCTTTTCGAGTTTTTAGTGTTTTTAGGGTTTTTTGGTTTCTGGGGTTTCGTTATATATATTTTTAGGGTTTTTTGATTTGTAGATATTTTTTACATTTTTATGGTGTTATATGTATTTTTAGTGTTTTTAGTGGGTTTTAGGTATTTATGGGGTTTTTATCGTTTTTACGGTTTTCAATGTTTTTTGTTTTCAGATTTATTTTTGGGTTTTTATGATTTTTCACATTTTCAGGTGATTATGGTTGTTTAATATTATTATGTGTTTTAGGGTATTTTAGTGTATTTTGGTATTTTGAGGGGTTTTAGGGGTTTCAAGGATTTTCATGGTTTTTAGGGTCTATTAGGGTTTTTAGTGTCATTTTTGGATTTTTGGGTTCTAGTATATTTTTTCTAAAATTTTAACATCTATTATAGTTTTTAATGTTTTAAGGGTTTTAATGGTTTTTATAGTTTTTAGTGGTTTTGTAGGATTTATGGGTTTTTTAAGGGTTTTAATGTTTTTAAGGATTTTTAGGTATTGTTTTTTATTTTTATTGTTTTTAGTCTTTTTTGTGGTTTTGAGGATTTTAAGGGGTTTTAGGGAATTTCATGGTTTCTATGCTATTGAGGGATTTTATGGTCTTTTTGGTATTATGGTTTTTTATTTTTTTTATTTTTTTAAGGTATTTTGTAATTTTTTAACGTTTTTAGAGGATTTTAAGGGTTTTTAGTGTTTTAGGGTTTTTAAATGTTATTATGGGTTTTGAGGTTTTCAATGGGTTTTTCAGGGTTTTTTACGTTTCTTTTGGGTTTTTAGTGTATGGTTGTGTTTTTCAGGGTTTTAATGTTTTTTATAGTTTTTAATGTTTTTCCGGGAATTATTTTTTTTAGAGTATTTAGTAGTTTATATGTTTTTATGGGTTTTAGGAATTTTAAGGATCTTTTTGGTTTTTTTGGTTTGCATTTGTTTTCAAGGTTTTTTGATTTTTGTAGGTTTTCAAGGATTTGTAGGGTTTTTAATAATTTGTATGCTTTTTACAATTATAGGGTTTTTCAAGATGTTGGGGTTTTTAGGTTTTATCAGTTTTTAGGGGTTTTAGGGTATTTATTATTCATGGGAGTTTTGTATTTTTTATGAGTTTTTTGATGTTTTTTAGTTTTTTAACATTTTTCAAGCGTTTAAGATTTTTTGAGGTTTTAGTTGTTTTTTGGGATTTT
This sequence comes from Viscum album, assembly GCA_963277665.1. Classification (NCBI taxonomy): domain Eukaryota; kingdom Viridiplantae; phylum Streptophyta; class Magnoliopsida; order Santalales; family Viscaceae; genus Viscum; species Viscum album. The sequence goes on along the minus strand of OY728141.1, from coordinate 1,008,695,033 downwards.
ATTGTTTTTAGGGTTTTAAGGTTTTTGGGGTTTTTATGATTTCTAGCTGTTTTATAGTTTATTACGTTTTTTAGGATTTTTATGGATTTTTTTGGATTCTTATGGTTTTTATTGTTTTTAGTGTTTTAAGAATATTGATGGGTTTTATGAATTTTTAGGATTTTTATGGTTTTTAGTGTTATTTTGAGTTTTTTAGGGTTTTTTAGGTTTTTATAGATTTCTAAATTTTGGGGGTTTTAAATGGTTCTATGTATTTTTACTGGGGTATAATGTGTTTATAAGTATTAAGGGTTTTATAGTTTTTTGGAGTTTTATAGTTTTTTGAGATTTTTTGGTTTTTTGGGGTTTTTCATGGTTTTAGGGTTTTTACGTTTTCATCAATTTTTAGAGCCTTTTAGGTATTTTATAGTTTTTATGGTTTTTAATAATTTGAATGGTTTTAGTATTTCTCATGCTATTAAATGTTTTATGCTTTTTTCAGGATTTTTAGGGGTTTTTGGGTTTTTAGGGGTTTAATGTTCTATTAGAGTTTTTTAATGTGTTTAGGGGTTTAAAGGGTTTTATACTTTTTAGTGGTCTTTGATGGGTTTATGGTTTTTAAAGGTTTATAGGGGTTTATAATTTTCATTGGGTTTTCATGGTTTTAAATTATTTTACGTTTCAAGGGTCTTTATGGAATTTTTAGAAAATTTATGTTTTTATACATTTTAGGTTGTTTATATACTTTGAGGGTTTTTAGGGTATTTATGTGTCACTAGGGTTTTTAGGGTTTTTTGAGTTTTTTAGGGGTTTTATGATTGGCTGTAGTTTTTAATGTTTTTATATTTTTTAAGGGTTTTTAGTTTTTTAGGCGGTTTTAGTGTTTTTATGGGGTTTTTAAAGATTTAGGGGGTTTTAGGGTTTTAGGGTTTTTTCTAGCTTTTTAGGGTTTTTTACATTTTTAAAATTTTTTTAGAATATTTATGGGTTTTTAGGGTTGTATGGGTTTTATATATTTTGAGGTGTTTTGTGTATTTTTAGTGTTTTTTTTCGATTTTTTATAGTTTTTCATGTATATTTAGGTTTTTAGGGTTTTTTGAATTTTTTAGGGTTTGTATGGTTTTTAAAACATTTTTCAAGTTGTAATGTTTTTTATGGGATTTTTGGAGTTTTAAATATTTTTTATTGTTTTTATGGTTTCCAAGGGGTTTTTAGTTTTTTTGGGGTTTTTGTGGGCGTTTAGGGTTATCTGAGGATTTAATGGTATTTATATTTTTTAGGTTTTTAATGTTATTTTGGTGGTTTTAGTGGGTTTTTATGTTTTAGACTGGCCTTGAGGTTTCTTAGAGTTTTTAACATTTTCAGGTGTTTAATGGGTTATTAGGGTTCTTAATTGTTTTTAAGGTTTTTATAATTATTTAGGGTTTTGATGGTTTTTAGGGGTTTATGGTTTTTGGGGGTTTTATGGTTTTTTTTGGTATTTTAGATTTTCATGGATTTTTAGATAGTTTTTAATTAATTTTACGATTTTTTGGTTTTTAGGGTTTTTAGTGTCTATAAGTTTTTAGGGTCTTTTGTGGGTTTCTGATTATTTTATATGGGTTTCACTATGTTTTATAGTTTTTTAACATATTTAAGAGTTCAATTTTTTTTTATAGTTTTTAGTGGTTTTAGGGATTCAATGGGTTGTAGGTTTTTTATGTTATAGGGGAATTTATAGTTTTAAGGGGATTCAAAGGGTATTTGGGTTTCATACATTTTATGGGATTTTAGAGCTTTATTGAATTTTTAAAGTTTTTAGGTTTTCAATGGACTTTGATGGTTTTTAGTGTTATTAAGGTTTTTTGGGTTTATAGGTTTTGTTTGGTTGTTATGGTTTTATTGGTTTTTTAGGTTTTTTTTAGATTTTTTGAGTTTAATGTTTTTTAATGTTTTTAATGTCTTCCGAGGATTATAGGTTTTTTAGACTTTTTAGCTATTTTTAACGTTTTATGGGTTTTTATTGTTTCGTTATTTTTTAGTGATTTTTTTGTTTTTCAATGGTTTTTAGGGTTTATATATTTTTTAATGTTTTTAGAATATTTTTGGTGTTTTCTATGGATTTTTATGATTTTTAGTTTTTTAAGATTTTTAGGGTTTTGGAGGGTTTTTAGGAATTTTATATTTTTTTAGGGTTTTGAGGGGTTTTCTGGGTTTTTATGGATTTTTTTGCATATTTGGGTTTTTTATTTTTTTATGGTTTTGAATGTTTTTTAGATTATTTAATCATTTTTAGGGGCATTAGGGTTCTTAGATTTTTGTAGTGCTTTTATGGTTCTTAGGTGGTTATAGTAAATTTTCATGTTTTTAGGGGTATTTATTGTATTTATGGGTTTTTTTTAGGGTTTTTAGGTTTTGTTATGTTTTCAAGTATATTTATCTTTTTTGAGTACCTTTATGTCTTTGGGGTTTTTTGGGTTTTTGGGGTTTTTAGGGATTTTTGAGGGTTTTAAAGGGTATTCATGGTATTTTAGGGTTTTTAGGATTTTCGAGGTTTTAGGGTCTTATTTGGTTTTTAGGGTTTGATTAGGTTTTATGGGGTTTTAATTTTTCTTATTGTTTTTATGATTTTTAGGGGTTTTCATGGTTTTTAGATTTTTAGTTGGTTTTTAGGGTTTTTATGATGTGTTAGGGGGTTTTCAAGGTTGTTAGATGTTTTTACATTTTCAAGGATTTTTATGGCTTTTGAATTTTTTACAGTTATTAGGTTTTTTATGGTGGTGGGGGGGGGGGGGGGTAGGGTTAGGGGATTTCAATGGGTTTTAAAGTTTTTCATGGTTTTTAGGGATTTCACGGTTTTTAGGGACTTTTCAATTTTTTAGTTTTTTTTAGGATTCTGAGGATTTTTATACTTTAAAAAAAATTCAGGGTTTTAACATTATCTAGATTTTTTTAGTGTGTTTTTAGTGTTTTAGGGGTTTTTATAGTATTTTGGGTTTTTATGGATTTGAGGTATTTTTTGGGTTTTATATTTTTTAACATTTTCAAGTATTTTTCAGATTTTTAGGAATTTTATGTTTTCTATGGTTTTTTATGGTTTTATAGAATTTAGGTATTTAGAGGATTTTAGTGTCTGTAGAGGTTTTTAGGGTTTTTATTTTTTAGGTATTTTTTTAGGAATTTTTTAGTATTTAGGGTTTTCGAGGTTTTTAGAGATTTTTAATGTTTTTGGGGGTATTAAATGTTTTTAGAGTTTTGAGGTGTTTTATGGGTTTAATGAAGTTCTTTGTTTTTAAAGTTTTTAGGGATTATTATGGTTTTTATGGGTTCTTAGGAATTTTCATAGACATTTTTGAATTTTTATGGGCTATAATGTTTTAGGGTTTTTAGAGATTTTTAGTGTTTTATGATATTTCCGAGGATTTTATAGTTTTAGGGGTTTTTTGTGTGTTTTATTGAATTTATGGATTTTTTGGGTTTTTAGTTTATTACGTTTTTAGAGGGTTTTAGGATTTTAGGGGTTCTTTTATGGTTCATAGGGGTATTTATGGTTTTCATATGTTTTTAGGGTTTTTAGGGTATTTTTTAATTTCATGAATTTTAGTGATTTTTTATATTTTTATGTTTTTTATGTTTTTAGGGTTTTTAGGGTATTTTAAAGTTTTTTTCAATTTTTTTGGGTTTTTCATGGTTTTTAGGTACTTTTTGGGTTTTTAGGTTTTTTTTCATTTTTTGTGATTTTAATGTGCTTTATAGTTTTTGATAATTTTTAGGAATTTTATAGGTTTTTTATGTTTTTAGTGGGTTTTTATGGTTTTTATAGGATTTTATGGGTTTTTGGGTTTTTGGGTTTTCGAGGTTTTTTATTGGGTTTTAGTGTTTTTTATGTTTTCATGGATTTTTAGATTTTTTTTGGAGTTTTATGGTTTTTAGGGTTTTTTTAAATTTTAAGGGTTTTTTGGGGTTTTCCTAATTTTTTAGGGTTTTTAATATTTTTATAGGTTTTATAATTTTTAGTGATTTTAAGGGTCTTTAATGTTTTCAGTGGTTTGAGGGGTTTTTATATTTTTTAGGGGTTTTTTAATACTTTAATGGGTTTTTATGTTTTTAGTGGTTTTTTGGTTTTTTGGGGTTTTAAGTGTTTTTAGTGTTTTTAGTGGGTTTGGGGGATTTTATGATTTAGATGGATTTATGGTTTATTAGTGTTTTCCTAGTTTTTTGGTTGTTTACATTTTTATAGATTATCTAGTATATTTTATGATTTTTATGGTTTTTAGGTTTTTTTGGGGCTTTAGGGTTTTATATATTTATCAGGTTTTTTGGGGGTTTTAGGGTTTTTAATGTTTTTAGGGGGTTCTAGAGTTTTTATGATCATTGTGGGTTTAAAGGATACATTTATTTTCTAGAATTATTAACGTATTTTATAGTTCATTAATATTTTTGGGGTTTTTAAGGGTGTTTATAGTTTTTCATTTTTATGTTTTTAAGGATATTTGTTATTTTTAGGGTTTTAGTGATTTGGAATGTCTTTATGGGTTTCGTGGTTTTTAGGGGTTTTTTAGTTTTTAGTGGTTTTTTTGGTATTTGGTTTTTTTGATTATTTCGGTTTTTCATGTGTATTAGATCTTTTAAATGTTTTTAGGGGTTTTTTGGGATTTTATAATTTTTAGTGTTTTTAGGGTTTTTACGGGGTTTTATAGTAATTTATATTTTTAGGGGTTTTTATGGATTTAGTGGTTTTTTTATTTTTAGGTATATTTATTGAATTTTTAGGATTTTTATGGTTTTTAGGGGCTTAAGGGTTTTTATGGATTTTGACAGTTTTTTGGAGTTTTCAATTATTTTTAGGGTTTTTATTATTTTTTTCCGTATTATTGATTTTTGGGGGGGGGGAGGGTTAGGGATTTTTTATTAACTTTTAGGGTTCTTAAAGTGATTTTAGATATTTTTAAAATTTTTAGTGATTTAAAGGGTTTTTATATCTTTTAGTGGGTTTTAGTGTTTTTTATGGTTTTTAACGGTTTTCGAGTGTCTTATGGTTTTCATGGGGTTTGGGGGGGGGGGTTTATAACTTTAGGGATTTATAGGGATTTTTTATGATTTTTATGGTTTTAGGGTTTTTATGATTTTTAGGGATTTTGTCTGTTTTTAGGTTATTCATGGTTTTGTAGGGTTTTTAGGGTCTTTTGGGGTTTTTGGGTTTTATGAGTTTTTATAGGTTTTAACATCTTTTAAAGTTATTTAATATTTTTTGTGGTTTTAAAGGTTTTATATTTTTTAGTGGTTTTCATGGTTTTATGGGGTTTTGGGGGGTTTTATTGTTTTTTTTGATTTTTATGGTTTTCATGGTGTTTTAAGGATTATTATAGTTTTATGATTTATGGTATTTTTTGGTATTTTTTAGGGATTTAAATATTTTTTATGGTTTTTATGTTTTTAGGGATATTTAGGGTTTTGGGGTTTTTTAGGTATTGTAATGAATTTATTGGGTTTTTAAGGATTTTTAATATCTTTTAGGGTTTTAGTGTTGTTTTGCTCCCGGCGCGGCGCATGACAAGGGGTCACGTGGAAAACACGTTCGCTACCCGACGGTTGATTAGAGAAGGCTAAGATTTGCTTAATCACTCATATCAGGTGCACCGTTTGCGCCTGGAAACACCCAATGGTTCCATATCCCGGAGTGCGTGGACCTGCTTTCCAAAGGCAGTTGTTCACTGAATGGTTTGGCCAGTGATGCTTAAGAACTCACATTGGTTGAGAGGATGGGAAGTCGGGCTTATCGCACTCTTTTGGAGGTAATTATTGACTGTTTCGGGACTCTCTTATAGATTTAAGACGTACTCATATGTTCACGAATCCTTGGTTTATGCCCAAGCATAGTATCCACGAATTTAACCCTGGTGGTCAATGGTCAACTAGATGCAGCAGTTCCGAATCATATAGGCCTGAGGTTTACCATCCCTCCTTGGATTAATGACCCTGTGGAGTCGGGACTCATTGAGGCGGCGCTGGAATTGACGCGGTGAACCGATGTGATGATAGTCGGATCAACCGGTTGTTGGGATTTAACCTTACAGAGGCTTCTGACGTACCCTGCCTAGGAGACAAGGATCAAAGTCCACATAGTTTGAATCGTATGGATGATGGGCTTGAACCTCAGGGAGGCTTCCTACGTACCCCGCCTAAGAGACCAGGATCAAAGTCCACATTGTTCGCATTGGTATGGATGATGTGCTTGAACCTCAGGGAGGCTTCCTACGTACCCTGCCTAAGAGACAATGATCCAAGTCCACATAGTTCAGATTGGTATGGATGATGGGCATGATCCTCAGGGAGGCTTCCTACGTACCCTGCCTAAGAAACAAGGATCAAAGTCCACATAGTTCACATTGGCTTGGGAATTACGCTCTGAGGCAGCCCAGAGTGTTGGATTGGGGCTTACACTCTAAGGAGGCCCATAAGAGGATGTCATGGTCGATGCTTACTCTAGTCCCACTTGATTCATTCTCGGTGTGAGAAACAAGAGGTAGCAATGACCAGATGATCACCTCGCGAAAGGTGCGTCTGTGAGAAGTGGAGTAGGGATTACGCATGAGGGCAGCCCATAAGGTCATTTCTTACTCTGGGATGGATTCCCATGGTGTTTTCCTCATGACTGGTCATGAGGGAATCCCAACCCATTGGTGGGTTGAGGAATATAATGGGGGCCAACGCCTATGCCCAAGTGCACAAACGTGATAACGCCAAGGGAGTTGGAATCAATCCAAACAAAGGGAGATGAAAATTGTGAATTACATGCCTGACATTCAGAACGCAATGAGGGTGGCATGGAGATGGAGGATAATTGTTGACTGTGTTCGAAACATAGCATCCATACCGTGTTATCCTGAAATGGGGACAAGCAAATGAGGGTCGACTGCTGACCGTGTTCGAAACATATGACCTGACTCAAGGTGTTTTCAAAAGTATTCCGAGGCGTTGGACAAGGACAGTAGGTGAGTCGATGCGGCATGGGACCAGGCCGTTAGGGGGTCCCTTCAAACATGGAAGAGGATGGAGATCTGAATGAAGGACATGCAAAGCGTGAGGTGGAGTGATGGAATTTTTGAATGGATTCTAACACTCTTGATGGTACACCACTGTGATCATGGTATTAGGCATCTTATGCTTGGATCATAAGACATCTCTTGTTTGGAACAAGAGGCATCCTATTATTGAATGATAGGGAATTCCACAGTTTATATTCATGTATAGAGGACTGTTTCTATAGTGTTTAAGGTCATATGGATAGGACGATGGCCATACAATTTAACGTCATGTGGTCAGGAGGAATAGGTAGGAGAGACCTATAAATGGTTGGTGTGGGACTTATGCAAGGGAGGACCTTTTTGGATGAACCAAGAAAAAGGATCTATCTAATGGGGTTATAGGGTAGTCCTTAGGAGTATCTTGACTCACGACTTGTATAGGATGGATGTTGGGTTGGCGTAAGGGTGTAATGTAAAAAATTGTTGACCCGGACCAAAAAGTTCACGATGCGACTCGCCATTTTTAATTGGGGTTAGTGACAGTGCGTAGCCCCTGTGGTATGGACAAGCGAGTGCATGAGGTCTTCCGCAAGGGGGCGGGTCGCATAGGAGCTGGCCGCGAGGATCCGGCCGTGAGGGACTAGCTGTGGAGGAGCCATCCGTGAAGGACTGGCCGCATGTGGTTCTCGGTTTGGTTGTCCACGAAGGGTGTCCATGGAGGAGCTGGCCGTGAGGAAGCAGGCTGGGAAAGTGGATGTCCGCAAAGGACTGGACGCATGTTGTTCTCAGTTTGGTTGTCCGTGAAGGGTTTCCGTGGAGGAGCTGGCCATGAGGGAGTAGGCCGCAAAAGAGGCTGTCTACAAAGGGGTTGTCCACGAAGGAAATGGACACGAAGGGCATCTGCAAAGGGGCTGGAAACCCTCCTATTTCGCACCTGTGGAGGGGTTCCCGCCTCCATTTCACGAACGAAACTGGTCCACAGAGGGGGTGGCCACGGAGGGACTATCCGCAAAGGAAATGGCCACTAAGGTCTAGACATGGAGGATCTGGCCGCATGTGGCTCACAGACTACTTTCTCCTCTATGCGGAAGACTTCATCTGCGGACGATATGGGGTCCGCGGATGGTCATAGGATTTTACTGCTCGAAGCAATTTATCTAACGTCTCCCCCTTGGGTTTTCACCCGTCCTTCCTCTCCTCTTTTGTGGTACCCTAGGTGACTATTTATAGAGTCACGAAGAGGATATATCGATGGGTGAACATCACTTTTTGTGGAATACCATGAAGGAATCCCCCACCCATGGATGACTCGGTCAACCAAGGACTTTTGATGAGTCGCGACGTGCGGGGTTGCTTCGCGGAAGCATATCAATCCACCTTTATTCCGTGAAGGACGAGGTTTGCGATGTCATACAACTTGCACCTCCATTTCGTGAACGATGGTGCGTGTGGTAGGGTCAGGTTGTCATGGTTCACTCCGGTGGATCGTCCGGGTTCGCGCCCACGGAGGAGCCCCACCTCCGCTTCGCAGACGATACTGGTCCGTGGAATTGCGGTTCGCCGAACCGGCCACGTACTATTGCTGGGAGACAGTACACGGACCGGTTCGGTCCTTTTCCTTATTTTGGTGTAATTGTATTTCCCCCGTGCGGAATTTTCAGGACCCTATAAGTTTTTTTTGAGTTTTTTAGAGTTTTTATGTTTTTATATATTTTTTAACATTTTTAAGGATTTTAAGGGTTTTTATATTTTTAGTGGGTTTTATGTTCTTAGGCATATTTATGGTTTTTTGGTTTTATATTTTTTAGGTGATTTTTAGGGTTTTTGGTTTTTTATATTTTTAGTGATTTTATGGATTTTATTAATTTTTGGTGTTTTAGGTATTTTGTGGGTTTTTAGTGTTTTTATGATTTTTAGGATTTTGAGGGATTTTTTTATTTTGGTTTTTAGTTTTTTTAGTTTTTTATTGTTTTATGGTTTTTAGAGTATTCAAAATTTGTATTGAATTATAGTTTTTCTGATTATTTAGTGTTTTTTAGTATTTTTATGGGTTATTGGGTTTTTTTTGGTTTTTAATGGTTTTATTCATTTCAGTTTTTTTGAGGATTACAAATTTTCTTATTTTTGCAATGAATTTTCTGTATTTTTTAGGATTATTATGTTTATTATTTATTATTTATTTTTCATTATTAAGATGGTTTTTATGGTTTTTCAGGGGTTCTTTGAATTTTTAGAGTTTTTGGGGTGTTTTGTTTGGGCATTTAGGGGTTTTTTTATTTTTTTAGTGTTGTAATGTTTTTATAATTTTTAATTTTTTTATAGGTTTAAAGGGTTTTTAATGTTTTTAGTGGTTTTATTTGGTTTCAATGTTCAGATAATTGTAAGGCTTTTTAAGACTATTATTTTTTATGGTTTTTAGGAATTTTCAGGGGGTTTAGTGTTTTTCAAGGTTTTTTAGATTTTTAGGGGTCTTTGTGGTTTTTATGATCCTTTGGGACTTTAGGGGTTTTTTAGTTATAAAGAGTTTTTATGTTTTTTTGAGTTTTTTTATATTTTTAGGGGTTTAAAGGGTTTTTTGGTTTTTTATAGGGTTTTATGAGTATTTTAGGTTTTTAGGGGTTTCATGGGGTTAACGGGTTTTTCATTTTTTTTATTTTTTCTGATTTAATCAATTATTTAGGGTCTTTTTACGTTTTTATTGTTTTTATAGTTTTTATAATTTTTATGTATTTTTAGGGTTTTAATGGGTTTTAAGGTGGTTTGGTTTTATAGTGATTTTTAGGGTTTTTATGGTCTTTAAGGATTTTATTGTTTAAAACGTTTTTAGTGTTTTTAAGAGTTTTTAGAGATTTTAGTGGTTTTATGGGTTTTTAGGGTTTAGGTTTTTTAGTGGATTTTATACTTTGGGGGTTAGGATTTTTATGGTGTTTTTATGTTTTCATGGATTTGTTTGGAATTTTTATAATTTTTGAGGTTTTAGTGTTTGTATGGATTAAGGTTTTTAAATGGTTTTTAGCTATTTTGAGGGGGGGTTTTGGGTTTTAAGGGTCTTTAGGGTTCAGTTTTTGGGGGTTTTAAGGTTTTTTTAGAGTTTTTCATGTTTTAATCGGTTTTAAGTGTTTTTAGAGATTTTACTGGTTTTTAGGGTTTTTATGTGTTTGTAGATGTTTTTATGGATTTGAGAGGTTTTTATGGTTTTTAGGGGTTTTCAAGGTTATAGGGTTTTGTATGTTTTTAGGGATTTTTTGGATTTTTTATGATTTTTTTTGATTATGGAGTTTTTAGGGTTTTTAGGGTTTTATGGATTTTTAGTGTTTTTATAGGATTTCAGTGTTTTTTAGGGTTTTGTAGAATTTTTAGGGCTTTTTTTTGGATTTTTATGATTTTTTTTGTTTTTTAGGTATTTTAATGTTTTTTATAATTTTTAAAATATTTTAATCATTTTAAGGGTTTCAATGTTTTTTATAGTTTGTAGTGATTTTATGGATTTGATGGGTTTTTAGGGTGTTTTATTCTTTTGTGTGGGTTTATGGTTTTTTTAGGTTTTCAGGGGTTTATTCATTATCATGGATTCATAGGTATTTTTTAGGATTTTTATCGAATTTATGTTTTTTTATATTTTTGAGATTTTTGAGGTGTTTTATGGTTTTTATGGTTTTTAGGGTTTTTAGGGTTTCTCAGGATTTTTAGTGTCTTTTTATGTTTTTTACTTTATTAACATTTTTTTGTTTTAAAGATTTTTTAAAATTTTTAACGTTTTAGGGGATTATTGGTTTTTAGTGGTTTTTGTGGATATTGGGGTTATTATAGGTTTTTGGGTTTTATTGGTTTTTAGGAATTTTAAGGTTTTCAGTGGTTTCTATGGGTTTTTAGGTTTTTTTATTTTTTGAGGTATTTTAGACCCTTTTAGGATTTTTATGGTTTTTTTGGGGTTTTAGTGTTTTTAAGGATTTTTTGGGTTTTTAGGGAGTTTCATGTTTTTTTAGTGTTTAAGGGTTTTTATGGTATTTTTGGGTTTCTAAAGTTTTTTTAGTTGATAAGGGTTTATTTATTTTATATACATTTTTACAAAATTTAGATGTTTAAAATATTTTTAGAGTTTTAACTAGTTTTTTTGGTTATATGGTGTTTGGGGTGTTTTAAAGGGTTTTAGGGATTTTTATGGTTTTCACGAGTTTTCAATGTTTTTATGTTTTTTTAGGTCTTTAGATATTTTTATATCTTTTGAAGCATTTTTATGTGTTTTTTGGTTTTTAATGTTTTAAGGGATTAGGAGGATTTTTTTGTGTTTTTTAGGTTTTTAAGGGTTTTTTTGTGTTTTTAGTATTTTTTGTATTTTTTATGGTTTTTACAGTTTTAAGAGGGTTTTAATTTTTTTAGGGATTTTAAGGGTTTTTAGAGTTTTTAGGTGATTTTAGGGTTTTTATTGATTGTTTGGGTTTCAAAGGGTTTTATAGTCTTCATGGGTTTTTTAGGGATTTTAGTGTTTTTTGTTTACATGGATTCCTAATGTTTTTAGGGTTTTATGGTTTTTGGGGTTTTTGAGTTTCTATGAATTTTGAGGGGTTTTAAGATTTTTCTAGGTTTTTTGGGTTTTAGGGATCTTCTTGTTTTTTGCGGTCTTTTTTGGTTTTTATGTTTTTTTAAAAATTTAGGGTTTTATGTTTTTTAGCATTTTAAATGATTTTTAATTTTTTTAGGGGTTTCAAAGGTTTTTAGTGTGTTTGTTATTTTTAGGTGTTTTGAGGTTTTTAGGGGATTTTATGGTTTTCAGGTATTATTTATGGTTTTTAGGCATCTTTTACACTTGTATATATTTATTTGGATATTTTAGGATTTTATTGTTTTTAGGGTTTTTAGGTTTTACAGATACTTCGAGGGGTTTTAGGGGGTTTTATGATTTTTCATGGTTTTGTAGTCTTTTTAATGTCTAGGTTATTAAGGTTTTTTTATATTTTTCTAACATTTTAGGGGGTTTATCCTTTTTAGTGGTTTTAAATGTTTTACGGGTTTTGGATTTTTTATCATTTTCAAGGGGTTTAAAGGTTTTAGAGGGTTTTTTGGGGTTTACAGTTTTTTATGTTTTTAGGAATTTTTAGGGATTTTAAGGATTTTTTTGTTTTGATGGTTTTTTTTATTTTTAGGTATTTTGAAGGGTTTTGGGTTTTTTATTTTAAATAGTTTTTAGGATTTTTTAGTGTTCTTATGTTCTTTGGGGATTTAAGCTTTTTTGAGTTTTTAGGAATTTTAATGTTTTTAAAGGGTTTTAATGTCTGTCAGTGTTTTAGGGGTTTTATTTTTTTTTATATTTTTTAGTGGTTTTTTGGGTTTTTATAGTGTTTTCATGTTTTGTGTTTTTTATAGTGTTTAGTTTTTTTGGGGTTTTAAGGGTATTCATGTATTTTAGGATTTTTTATGTTTTCATGGATTTTTAGGGATTTTTTTATTTTTATGGGTTTTTAGGTTTTAAGGATTTTTAGGGGTTTATGGGTTTTCAAGGATTTTTATGGATTTTTATGGTTTTTGGTGATTTTAGGGTTTTTAGGGTCCTATTGGATTTTTCGGGTTTTTATGGTTTTTAAGGGTTTGAGATTTTTTTAACGTTTTTAGAAGTTTTGAGGGTTTTAGAGTTTTTTTGTTTATAAGGTTTTATGGGTTTTAGGTTTTTTATGGTATTTAGGGGTTTTATGGTGTTAGGTGGTTTTCAGGGTTTTAAGGTTTATTTATGTATCTAGGAATTTTTAGGTATTTGTTTGGATTTTTTTATTATTTTAGTCTTTTTAGGGATTTTAGGGATTTTTAGGGATTAGGGTTTTTTTTTTATTTTAGGGACTATTGGGTATTTAGGTTTATTTTGGTATTTCGTGGGGCTTAAGGGTTTTTATAGTTTTTAAAGGTTTTAATGTCTTTAATTTTTATTGGTCTTTTAATTGTTTTTAGAGTTTTTATTGGTTTTTAGGGTTTTACAGTTTTTTAATGTTTTTAGGGATTTTCTAGTTTCTAGGGGGTTTACAGGGATTTTAGTGTCTTTAAATTTTATGGAATTTTTAGTCCTTTTTTAGTATTTTAAGTGTTTTTTGGAATATAGGGATTTTTAGGGATTTTAGTGATTTATTATTTTTTAGGGATTGAAATGTTTTCTAAACATCTTTAATATTTTCCGGGGTATTATGGGTTTTTTTATCGTTTATTGGTTTATTGGTTTTTTTGGTTTTGTAAATTTTGAAGGGTTTTTATTATTTTTAGGCTTTTTTCACAGTTTTTATGGTTTTTATGTTTTGAGGGGTTTTTTATAATTTTTAATAATTTTTTTTGTGTTTTTAGGGGTTTTAGGGATTTGTGGGATTTTGAGTGTTTGTAGTAGTTTTCAAGGTTTTTTATGGTTTTCTTGGGTTTTCAGGGTTTTTAGGGTCTAGGGGTTTAGGGGTTTTTTGTTTTTATAAGTTTTAAGGTTTCTCACAGTTTTAAGCATTCTTATAAAATTCATGGAATTAAAGGGTTTTTACTGAATTTAGTAGTTTCTTATGGTTTTTATGGGGTTTTAGGGTTTGATGGGATTTAGGCGGTTTTGTGTTTTTCAAAGGGTTTTCATGGATTTTTGGATTTTTTACATTTTTCAAGGACTTGTAGATATATTTTTGGATATTTAAGGTTTTTAGTGTATTTAGGGATTTTGAGGGTTTTTATTATTTTTGAGGGTTTTTTACGATTTTATGGTTTTCAGAGTTTTAGGGCATTTTTTAGGATTCAGTAATTTCTGTGTATTTTATAATTTTTATGTGTTTTTAGATTTTCTAAAAAATTTAGTGTTTTAAGGGTTTTTATAATTTTTTGTTATTTTTTAGTGTTTTAAATGTTTTTAGGGTTTTTATGGATTTTAGGGGGTTTAGGGTTTTTACGTTTTCTTTGATTTTTAGGCCCTTTTGGTATTTTAATGGTATTTAGGCTTTTTTGGTTTTGTTATGGATTTTCAGGATTTTTATGATTTTTCAAGGGTGTTTATGTTTTTTTGGGATTTTTAGGGGGTCTTTTGGGTTTTAGGGATTTAAAGGGTTTTTAGAGTTTTTAGTGGTTTTGTGGGTCTTAATGGGTTCTCTGGAATTTAATATTTTTATGTGTTTTTATATTTTTTATGGTTTTATCGGTTATTAGGGTTATTTATATATTCATTGATTTTATGGGTTTTTTAGGATTTTTATGTTTTTTTCTGTTTTTTGTGGTTTTTTGGGATTTTGAGATGTTAGGGTTTTTATGGGTTTTAGGGGATTTCAGGGTTTTGGTGTCTTTTGGTTTTTAGTATTTCATTTGAGTTATTAATGGTTTTGTGGTTTTAAGAGTTTTTAATATTTTCAGTGGTTTTAATGGGGTTTAGAGTTTTTTGGGATCATATGGATTTTTTGATGGGGTTATGGTTTTAAGGGGTTTGATTGTTTTTCTCGTTTTTTGGATTTTTTCCTTTTCATGGATTTTTTTTTCTATTTTGGGATTTTTTTTATTTTTTGGGTTTTCAAGGATTTTGGTGGTTCTATGGGTTTTTTAAGGGTTTTAGGGTTTTATGGGTTTTCATGGTTATTTGGTTTTGGGGGATTTTTTTTTAGTTTTTTTGGGTTTTAATGTTTTTAAGAGTTTTTTAACATTTTTTTACTATTTAGGGGTTTTATTGGTTTTTATAGATTTCACTATTTTTTAGGGTTTTATAGATTTGTAGTTTTTTTATAGTTTTAGGGGTTTTAGGGTTTTAGGGGGGTTTTCAATTTTTTTTGGTTTTATTATGTGTTAAGTAATTTTTAAGGGTTTATTTTTATTTTTATGGTTTTTAAGTTATTTACAATTTTGTGTATTTTGAGGGTTTTTTTGTGTTTTTATGGTTTGATTTGGGTATTTTAGGGTTTTTAAGGGTTTTAGGATATTTAGGGTTTTAGTTATTTTCTTTGATTTTTTATGGTTTGTATAGTTTTTTTATAAAAATAAAAGTTGTATAATTTTTTTTGATTTTTTAGTATATTTTTATGGTTTTATTATTTTGATGTGTTTTTATGTTTTTAGGGGATATTTTTGTTTTTAGTGGTTTTTAGAATTTTTAGGGGGTTTTTATTTTTTCCCGGATTTTTTTTGGATTTATGATTTTTATGGTTTATATAGTTCGTTTGAAAAATTTAGGATTTTTAGGGTTTTATGGATTTTTAAGGTATTTTTGGGTTTTTGGGGGTTTTCATTGTTTTTTAGGGTTTTAATGGTTTTTATATTTTTTAATGTTTTTATGGGTATTAATGGTTTTTATATTTTTTAGTACTTTAGAGTGTTTTTCTGGATTTTTTGGGTTTTTATGGTTTTCAGTGATTTTATGGTTTTCAAGGGGGTTTCATAATTTTTAGTTTTTTAAATTTTTAGGGATTTTTTAAGGATTTTTATAGTTTTTAGGGTTTTGTATTGTTTATAGTGATTTGGGGGGTTTTAGGGGTTTTCATGGTTTTTAGGGTTCTTCGGGTTTTAGGGGGTTTTAGGGGTTATAATGCATTTTTGGTTTTTATGGTTTTTTTGAGTTTTTTTACTATTTTTTACTGTTTTTTTATGTTTTTTAATATTTTAAGGTCTTTTTAGATGTTTTAGAGTATTTAGTATTTTTTCAGGTTTTATGCGGCTTAAATTTTTTTAAATGAATTTAAGTGTATTTTTAATTTTAGGGGGTTTTAAACATTTTTTAGGATTTTTATGGTTTTTGTGGGTTTTAGGGTTTTTAATGATTTTAAGGGTATTCATGGTTTTTCAGGATTTTCAGGGGTTTTAGGGATTTTGTGTGTTATAGTCTTCTGCATTTTTATGGTTCGTTCTTGAGTTTTTAAGGTTTCTAGAGTTTTTAAATATATTTTAACATTATTTCGTGTTTTAAGGGATTTTCAATTTTTTAGTGATACTAGTGTTTTTATGGGTTTTATGGGTTTTAGGGATTTTATTGGTTTTTATGATTTTCTCAGGGGTTTCAAGGTTTTAAAATTTTCATTGTTTTTTCAGGTTTTTGGATACTTATGTTCTTAGGGTTTCTTGGGGGTTCAGGGGTTTAAAGGGTTTTATGTAATTGCAGGTTTTCTTTATTTTTAGGGATTTTCTTGGTTTTTAGGGTCTCCTTGTGTTTTTAGGGGGTTTTTGAGTTTTTAGTGGTTTAAGGGTTTTTAGAGTTTTTTAACATTTTAGTTATTTTCTTTGTTTTTGGTCTTTAGGGGTTGTTTAGGTTTTTTATGGTGTTTAGTGTTTTCAATGTTTTTAGTTTTTTTAATGATTTCAATGATATTTATGGTTTTTAAGGATTTCTTTTGGGTTTTATGAACTCTTTGGGTTTTAATATATTTTGATTTTATTTAGGGAGTTATAGGAGTTTCATGGGTTTTTGTGTTTTCTTTTTTTTGGGTATTTTGGAGTTTTTAGGGTTTTATTTTCAAAATTATTAGAGTATTTTAGTTTTTTTCAGTTTTTAATGATTTTTAACATTTTTTTGTTTTAAGGGTTTTTATATTTTTAGTTGTTTTATGGTTTTTATGGGTTTTTTGGGGTTCTAAAGTTTTCTGGAGTTTTTATGGTTTAGGGGTTTTTTCTTAGTATTGTGGGGTTTTAAACTTTTTAGGTATCTTTAGGGATTTTTAAGTATTCTTATGGTTTTTAGGGTTTTTATGGTTTTAAGAATTGTTTTAGTTTTTAGGGTTTTTAGGAATTTTTATGGTTCTTGAAGTCATTTGGGGTTTTTTGAGTTTTTGGGGTTTTAATGTTTTTTTTGTTTTTAATCATTTTTAGGGTTTTAAGGGGATTTATAGTTTTTAGTGGGATTTTAGAGTTTTTCTTTATAAAAGTGTTTTTGATGATTTTAGGGGTTTCTAGGGTTTTGAGATATTTTTCAGGGTTTTTAGGGTTTTTTACATTTTCATGGTTTTTAAGGATTTCTTAGTATCTTTATTAATTTTTTGGTTTTTAGTTATTTTGATAGTTTTAGGTTTTCAGGAGGCTTTTTGGTTTTTGGGTTTTTAGAGGTTTTAGGTTTGTTTTAGGTTTTTAATGGTTTTTTGAGTTTTTAGTGTTGCTTTTTTTTATAGTTATTAATGTTTTAGGGGTTTTAATAGTTTTTAGAGATTTTATTAGTTTTTAGGGTTTTTATGGGTATTTAGGGGTTTTAATGTTTTTAGGAATTTTATGGATTTCATGGGTTTTTAGGGTCATTAGGTTTTTTCACATTTTTAGACATTATAGATTTTTAAGGAATTTTATGGTTTTTAGCGGTTAGGGGATTTTTAGGGATTTTAGGTGGTTTATGGGGTTTTTATACTTTTAGAGTTTTAGGATTTTTAGAGTATTTTATGTTTTAGGTTTTTTTATTTTTCTAGGGTATAATGTTTTTTCATATTTTTTTAACATTTTTAGGGGTTTTAGTAATTTCCCAGTCAAGATAGTTCTTTCAATGATGGTGTAGGGTTGAATCAGTTATATATTTTTCTTTTATGTTCCATTTGTTTTCAAAATAAAACTTCCTCCTATTAAATATTTCATTCTCTATTGAAACAAAACAAACACACATGAACAAGAAGTCAAGAATTTACAAGGTTCAATACTCAAACAATTGTACCTACATCCTTGGTATGGTTTGGAAACAATCTATTATCACACAATCTTCTAGAATTTTTTTTATAGAATACATTGAGTAGGATAAAAACTTACACTCGTGTATCACTATGACCAATACTATAGTGCATTTTCTTTAAGTAGAATGAAAATGTAATACAATGTTTTTGTAAAAAACATGTTACGGTTTTTCATGATCAAAATTTTCAAATATGATGTTTCAAAAAATTTCTTTACATTCTTACCCAGAAGCTGGTAAGAACTTCGTCAATATTGTAACGATAATTACTCCAATTTCCTAGGCCTATTACCAAGTCTAATTTCCTCAATATGGAAAAATAACTCTTTCTAAAAACCATTGAAACAAATGTAAAATAAATATGATCTGAGTTTGAAAATCCCATTATCATTCCCAAATATGATAATCCAACCCAATATGATGCTTAGCTGTATACAATATTGTCTCCTCTTCTTTCTTCTCTTATCTGGAAAACATTTTCATGAAAACAAAATCTAGAAACTTCTTCTCTTTATAATTCGTTAGTGCTCAAACTTATCTCTTATTTTCTTGAACTATACTTGTGTTAGATGAAAGTACAAGTTAATTTCCCTTTATATTTGAACCAAAAAAAATTTGTGAGTGATATTTAAAAAATTTCCTAATCAACTAAATTTTCCCAAATAATAAATTCTCCTTGAATTTCTAGTTCATTTGTACATCATCAATGCTTCTAAACTCCTATAAAACCTTCTTGAATCTTTTTACAACATTAGTTTTCTTATGAATTTCTAATAAATCTCTAATGTTTTTATTATTTTTCATTCTAACTTCGAATTAATATTCTTCATTATTATGGTCATCCAGGTTTCAATACATAATTGTAAATCCGAAATAGAAGACTTCTTAACAAACCTTAATCTAATTCCTTCTCTGATTTCTGAATACAATTTATTCTTTACGGTTATTGAATTGGGTCACATTGATTTTTTAAACACACTTGCAAACAAATCAGAATTGAAGATATTTTAATAAATTTCTCTTCTACAACTAAAATACTATCTACCCATTATTATTTCCTCAGTAGGATGGAATCATATGTTCAACAAAAATTTCTTTATTACACTTCTCTGCACCAAATGTAAGAAGGGAAAAAATGATTTTTATTACGATTGTCATAACCAACTCTCATTTTGATTTCTTCATTATCTTGGAGATAACAATTCCTTTAAAAAATCTTCAACGCTTCTTTTTCTTCTTTTGATAATATAATACAAAGATCATTCAGTACTCAGCCTCTTTTTCTTTTATAATTACGATCAAGAAAACATTCCCAACCTTTAAAAAAATATGAATCTGATGATCTGAGATCAGAAATATTTTAATTCAACAATATCCATCTTCAAAAAAAATTTCATATAAGCATGAATTACTTTATGGATATTATTACATTGAAGATCATATTCAGCATCATCTAGCTTACCATGTAAAATGTTGTAACTCCTCTATATTCTAGCGACATATTTCATTCCAATCAAACCTGAATATGATTGGAATCACCTTTTTCTTCCAATCTGATACTTAATTCTATTTTTAGCAACGACTCTCCACCTTTTCTTCATATCAATTGCATCACAAGTTCCTCATATGACTTATGATATTTTTGAAATTAATGTTATAAAATAATCATCATATTTATATCAGATCCATTCTAAATCCAATTATCTTCCTTATTACAGTCAAGACCTTATTCCAAACAAAATGTGAGTCTCATTAGCATTGTCTTCGAGACAACTTCTTCTCAATATTATGAACTTTTTTTGAACTATTATTCTAATTTCCTAAATATAATGGCCTATATTATTTTCCAATATATTCAAAAAGTGAATTGGTTTATCCTATTTGAAAATAAAATAACGAACTCTTGAAAAATATACTTTTTATTACTTCCAAAAACCTTCTCCAGCCAACATGGTCCTAATAGTCTCCCCTTTTTTCAACCAATATTCATACATCACTGAATATTTTAACCTAAATCTTTGTATTACTTGTCATAAATTACATTCCTATGTGAGATAACTCAGTATCAGAAACAAGAATTATTTATAGAAAAACCATGTGGTCCAAAAGTAGTCACTATGAAATCTCATCAACATTTATTTCTCATCCTTTCATCCTCAACCTTTCCTACATATATTTATCTACTTCTTCAAATTAACTAGAATACATGAAAAATACATATAACCACTCCAAAAATAGTTATAATGGTTCACACACTTACCTTTTCAACTCACAACATACCTACAACACCCCCTTTTCCATTATTTTATAAGGATTGATTTATGAAACAACCCCCCCCCCCAATTGAAAATAATCTCCAAAGGTAAGATGAGAGAGGGTAAAAAAACATACCTAAAACATGATGATAAATAAGTTTTACTCCCATGTTAAACCCAATTTAAAAAAAATAATCCTTTAGTAAAGGTTTTTTGAAAATGTCAGTAACTTTTTCTGATATAGGAACATACTCCAGCTTCAATTCATTATTTTCCACATTCTCTTTGATGAAATTATATTTGATATCAATATATTTTTAATGATAATTTTGTACCAAAATCCTTGCATGATTTATTTTACTTTTATTATCACAATCCAAAAGAAAGGGTATATTAACTTCAACAAGTTTGTCTTTTAAGTGAGTTTTCATCCACATAAGTTGGGTACTGTATTGAGTAGAATATACATACATATATTTATCTATACTAATAATTTTATATTTTTATTCTTTATATACCATATAATATAAAATTTCACCGAAAAGAAAACTCCAACAGATGTGGATCTTCTATCTTCAACATTTCTTACCCAATCAGCATCTGAATACCCGATAAAGTCAATACTATCTGAGTTATCATACCTGATTCCAAAATTTATTGTGCCTTTTATATATCTAATAATTATTTCCCCACCAATTAAATGTGATTAATTAGGATAAATATGAAATAGTTCATATACGGTAACAATATAAACAATTTCAGGTCTTGAGGCAGTCAAATATAAAAAAATTCCAATCATATTCCGAAACTCTTTCTGATCAACTTCATTGCCTTCTCCATCATTACTCAACTTGGATCCCACTGATATTGGTGTAAAAAATGGTTTATAATTTTACATGATGAACGTTTTATGAAGATCCTTATCATGATTTTCTCTAGAAATAAAAACATGTTTCTTATTTGGTAAAATTTATAACCGAAGAAAGTATTTCATTTCTCCCAGTATGGAAATCTCAAAAAACCTTTTCATTTATTTATAAAACATTTATCATATTATTTTATAATTCCCAAAAAAGATATTTTCACAGCATAAAGAATTATAGTAAGGAAAAATTATGACTTTTCCTGATGTAAATATTTTATCAAATATTTTTTTCTTAAAGCTCATCCTCATTAAGAAAGTATTAAATTTGGAATACCATAATCTCATAGATTTTTTTATCAAATACAAGTATTTCTTATTATTACAACCATAAATTTTATCTTTAAAAAAAATAAATCCACATGGTTGTTCAATGGAATATTCCACATCAAGATCCCCATTCTAAAATGTGGTATTCACATCCATTTGAAAAAAATAACTTTATTGTGAATCAATAGAAAGAAACATTCTGATAATTTTATCCTTTCCACTAGAGAAAAAGTCTCATAAAAATAAAAAATATCAATTTTTAGTAACCTTTTCACACTAATCATTATTTTTTCATTATAAATTTACCTTATTAATTCAGATTTTACATGAAATCCCACATTGTAACAATAATATTTTTATTTTCTTAATTGGGATCAAGTTTACAAGTATCATTGTTTTCTATTTGACCATGATCTTTATTTATAGATTGAAACCATTTTGGAAGCTCAAATGTTTCATTCACATATTTCAGATCCAATTTTTAATAAAAATAAGTATGTGTAAAATCTTATTATGTTCTACTTGTTTGAACCTTGTGATGTTGATCACCAATAATCTTCTGAGCCTCCACTAGCCTCTTTAATATAGGATGATTTATTTGAGTTTCATCACTATAATGTGAAATAGGTGAGTCATATTCTTCTTCTTGAGTAGTATTACCAATTTCATCATCTTTAACATGATTTTTAACAAAAAATTACTTATGATGCTAAACATCCTTAACTATAGGAGTTTTTTATCTTCCCTGACATTTTCAATAAAGTTCGCATCAATAGAATCAACTTTTCTTCTTTTTTCATTGTTGAAGCATATATATCTTTTATCTTATAGATCATATCTAATAAAAATTCCAACATCACGTATCTACTCAAACTTTCCATGGTTTTCACCTTTTTATTATGATCCATTGACTCCCAAAAACTCTTATGTGTTTCAAACATAGAGTTTTATAAAAAAATTATATGGAGTAATATCTGAAATTTCCCTATAGAAACATTTATTTTGGATATACACAACAGTACTCATTGACTGCCTCCAAAATTAATGATAAAGACCATGTTCACATAACATAGTTCCCCATATTTCAACAAAGCTTATGTTTTGTTGTTAAGAAACCCCATTTTGTTATAGGATATATGGTTAACTATACTCATGCCTAATTTCATACTTCTCATGATAACTTTAAAATTATTATTTTTTATACTCACATCCATTATATATTTTTAATTTCCCCAGGGAATACATACATTAATTCTTATGTTTCCTCCTTAAACCTTTAAAAATTTTCAGATCATTTGACATATATTTCATATACATAGAAAAAGTAATATGTGTAAAGTCATCCATGAAGGTGATGAAGTAATTATCTTCATTATTTTATTTTATTTTCTCATTTTCCTATAGATATCTAAATTAATAAGTTTTATGGGGTTTTTTTAACAAATTTGAAAATTCTTATGCACATAATTTGTTATATTTCCTTTATAACAAATAGAGCAACACCAATATCTTGTTATTTAAATAGATGGAATATCATGGAAACATTCTCACTTTGATAAAAAAAATTCTTATAACTAATGTGTTGCGTCCTTTTATTAAAAAATTGATTCTCCTCCACCATGCCTATTTAAAAAGAGTTTTTTATTTCACCAATAAGATATAGTTTTCCTTTTTTATGTTGGACTTCTGTAATCATATTTCCATGTTACTCAATCTTTTTGAAAAACCCATCTTTTCTGAAGATAAATTTTTTATCCTCATTACAATGTTTTGAAACACTCATCCAGTTATGTCACTATTCCTTATTTAAAGTCTTTCACATTATTAAAAAACATTATGTGTCCTTTCATATGAGATGAACACAAACTATTATGAATCAATGTTTGTTCTCATATTATAGATTTTAAATTTGTTTCAATAATAAGGGCCTTATCTCTTCCATTTTTTATTCACCTTTATATTCATAGAATTGTTATGAATCTTTCATTTTCCCAATAACAAAACAATTCCACCATTAAAAATATTTTGAGGTTGTTCGGATCATTCAAAGATGGTTTCTAGGGTTTGGAACCAATTTTCAACATTCACACTAACCTTCTTGAGTTTTTTCAGATCTTACTTATCATGTATCTTCTTTTGATACGACTAAATCCCTCTAAACTCTTACCTTCCATATCCTATAGAATAGTATTAATTTTTTTGGTTGAACCAAAACATATTTTCCATATGTATGAATCTCCTAAAATATTATTTTTATCTATAGAAATATTATTTTCCTCTAATAATTTCATATTGACTGGTGTTGTGAATATGTTTATCAGCAACCTTATTAAAAGAACTTTTTGGACCACCAATATTTCCTATTTCAAATGAATATTTATTATTTGGTTTAGATTGAATTCTATAATTATCATAACTATAAGAAATATAAACATTTCCATATACAGAATGTTTATAAAATATTTCAAAAATAGAACATTAAGAAACTTCTTACTTCATGACTTTGTTGGTCCTAGACACAGACATAACTTTCATAGCTCTCTTATTTTTTAGAAAGTTTTCCATATTTCTTATAAACCTTTTAATATGACTTGTGTTGATTCTTATGAGGTTAATCCATAAAATAACTTTCTATAAATTCTATGATAGAGTTTCTGAAACTTGTACACATTTTTTAATCTTCAGAATGTTTTTATTGGATAAGTTACAACTCTTCTTCTTCTTTCCTACATATTTACATTCATATGTTCATTAAAATTATTTTCTTTATCAAGATAATTACACAAATCATCAATGTATTTAAAAAACATGAAATTATGATTAGGAAAAACTTATTGACTGTTTGATGAATAATTTTCATATATCAATGTCATGTTTTCTTTATCATGATTTCTAAAATTTCTCAGAAATTCTTTCAACTCTTCATTCAAATGATATTCAAGATTAGTTTAATATTCCTAAAAACAAATGCTTATAAAATATTTATTATTCTCAATGTAATAAAATTATTCTCTCTAGATTTTTTAGATAAATATTTTTCATATTAAAATTCACTATCTTTTTCTTATTTATCCTTATATGAAAATATTATTTTTTTATATTTTAATATATTTTTATCTTTCCCTCTAGAAAAAGATTTATCTTTATCAACTTATTTCTTCCATAAAATTTTTTCACTTCTTTATTCTTCATCACTATCTTCTTCTTTCTTTATTTGAGGAAAATTATCCTTAATGTGACCAATAGATCTACAATAAAAACACTTCAAGGGAATTTTCCATTTATATTTACCTGTACCTCTTATCACATTTTTAGAAAACAAGGTTACATTTTTATCAAGATTTTTACAGACCTCATTTTTGGATTTAGAGTCAGCAACATCATCTTCCTCAAGAACTATCTTAAAATTTTTGTTCTTAGAGGATTTTAAAAAAACTTCTCTATAAACTTTTTTTTACCTTCATTAATTTATCCTTTATAATTTCATATATAATGAGATTTCTATGCAACTCATCTAGAGATAATTCTTATGGATATTTAACTTCAAATGAGGAATCTTTTGCATCAATATTTTTGTGAATAATTATTAAGATATTTAAAAAAAACTATATAATCCTATAACTTTTAACCAAGAAATTTGATAGTACAAAAAATTTCATTTACACTAGTAAAGAACTCCCAAATAGAATTATAGTCACCAATTTTCATATCCTCATACATCAGCCTCCATATTTTAAATTTTTCATTCTTCACTTTTTTTCATTCCTATATGGTTTTCAACATATATCATATACCATTGGTTATAGAAACACCCTTCTCCCTTAAAAAAGTTACTTTTATAAAGTGATTAAGGAAAATAATTCTTAGCTCTACCATCATTTTCAATATTCTTCATATCAATAAATGAAGGATGAAATTTATGAAAAATAAGACGAAATTAATCTGTTCCCACTTCAAGCATATCATACACAAGAGAAATAAGATAAGGAAACATTATATATTTCTAGATATGATAGTCCATAGCCTCGAAGACCAGAATACCTTTTTTGTTGACCCAATTAAGATTCCAAATAAACTCCTCTTCAAATGATCAGAAAAATATAAATGAAATGAACCTTCACTCTTATACCACATATAATTCTCCAATCAAGATATTTGAATCAACTTGAGGGGAAGGGGTTGAATAAATAATGTATTTTTATTTTATGTTTAATTTTTTTGAAACAATATTCACCTCATATTAAATATTTTTTCCCTGGTTAAACAAAATAGAGACACATCTATGGGAACACAAAATTTTCCAAGGTTCACTACTCAACATGAGTATCTGCATCCTTGTTATGGTTTAGGAATAATACAATACCACACAATCCACTTTAAAACAATACTTTTGTGTGGAATATAATGAGTAGGATATACCCTTAAAATCATGTTGAAGTATGATCAATAAAACAGTGCATGTGATTCAAGTAGCATAAAGATGTAATACAATGTTTGTGTGAAAAATTTGTTTTAGTTCTTCTTGATAACTATTATTAATTGTTATCTTTAAAAAAAATTCTTCACTTTCTTACCCATAATATGGAATGTAATTTCTAGAGTTTTAATTATACTAAGCCCAATTTCCCAATCTAACTCCCAAGTCTGATTTGATCAATATAGAAAAATAACTATGTCTGAATACCACTAATTTTTTTTGAAATACATTTGATCTAATTTTGGAAATCCTAGAATAATTCAAAAATTAGATGATCTATCCCAATATGAAACTACTATAAAAAAATATTTTTTATTCTATTTTATTACCCTATATAGTAAAATTCTTCAGGAAAATTAAATCTTGAAACTACTTCTATCTATAATTATTCAATACTATACCTTCAATCTTCTTTTCATGAGTAGTACTTGTGTTAGATTAAAGTACAAAGTAATTTCCCTTTTATAGTCAACCCAAAAAAGGTATGGGTGGGATACTTAAAAAGATTCCCACTCAACCAAAATTTCACAAAGTGTAAATTATCCTTTAATTTTGGGTGCATCTTGGCTTCATATATGCTTCTCAACTCTTTAGGAACCATCTCAAATATTTTAAAAACATTATCTAACTTCGTAATTTCTAAAATTCTTCTCTATGATTCTGATTTTTCATTCATATTTTCCCATTAGGATTACTCATTATGTTGGTCATCCTGATTTCATGACCCACTTATAAATTTATAACTGAAAACAACTTATGAAACATCGGTCTAATTCTGATTTCAATTTATTAATATAACTTATTTGTTAAGATAAATATATTTTGTCACTTAAATTTTCTTGACCCACTTGAAAACAATTCATAAATGAATATATATCTTAAATTTTCTCTGTAACAACAAAAAAACTATCTTCCCATTGTGATTTCCTCATGGTGATAGAATAATATGTTGAACAATAATTTCTTTTTTACCTTTTCAACACAAAATGTAAAAAGGAAAACGAATGCCTTTTTTAAGACTCCTAGAACCAACTCTTATTCTAATTTCCTCACTATGATTAGGATAGAAGGTTATTTTAAACTTGTTATTCCACTTCTTATTCTTATTTTTTGAATATTATACCAAATATCCTTTATCACTCAACTTATTTTACTTTTCTAATTATGATCAAGAAAACATTACTAGCCATTTACCAAATCAAAATATAATGGTCTATGATTAGAAATCTTTTAATTCAGAAACTTTCTTCTTCCAAAAAATATTTATTATGAGCATAACTTCCTTCATGGCTTTGATTATGTTGAATATAAGATTTAGTATCGTCTATCTTACCAAATAATGTATTATAACTTCCATGTCTTCCATAAACATATTTTTTTCTAATCAAACCTTAATATTATTGATTTAACCTATTCTCTTACAATATGATGCTCAATAAGATTTTAATCCCAATATCTCCCCTTTACATCATAAGTATTGAATCAAAAGTTACATAATTTACATATTATATTTGTGAAATAAAAATCAACAAAGTGTCTTGTGATTTATATCCAATCCATGCTAAATATTCCTCATTGTGAAAAGACCGTCATTCTAGACCCAATGTGATTCTGATGACTCATTTCTTTCAGAAAAATTCTTCTCAATATGATGGACATTCTTAAGCACTTTGATTCTAATTTCTTAAATATGATAGTTGGTTTTATTTTTCAAAACATTTACACAGTAAATTGATTTATAATATTTGATAGAAAAAGACAACACTCTTGACAAAAAATTTATTACTTCTATAAACCATCACTAAAAAACTTATTACGAACAGTTTTATTGTTTTTAGATATTTTTTTGGGTATTTAGGTTATTTATAGGTTTTATGGTTTTTATGAGTTTTAGGATTTTTATGTTTTTCAGGGGTTTTAGGTGTTTTAAAAGTTTTGGGTTTGAAGGGTTTTTAAAAGATATTTACGGTTTTTAGTTATTTTGAAGGGTTTTAGGGATTTTCAATGGTTTTTATCATTTTTAGCGGTTTTCATGGTTTTTAGGGTATTTTCGGGTTTTTAGGGGTTATTTACATTTTCTATCCTTTTTAAGGTTTTTTTTTGTTTTTATATTTTCTGAAATTTTTAGGGGAATGAAGGGTTTTTATAGTTTTTATGGGATTTTTAGGGGTTTTTTTGTTTTATGATTTTTTATGTTTTTTAGGGTTTTTTTAGTTTTTAGGGTATTTTCATGGTTTTGGGGTTTTTTATGTTTTTATGTATTTTTAGGAATTTTTCTAAATTTTTGTTTTTTTATAGGTTTTATTTGGAGTTTTAAGAATTTTAATTGGTTTTAGATGTTTTACGGTTTTTTAGGGTTTTATGATTTTTATGAGTTTTAAGGACTTTATGGATTTTAGGGATTTTATATTTTTTAGTGTTTTTTATTGTTTTATGGGTTTAAAGGGGTTTTAAAAATTTTAGTGGTTTTTAAGGATTTTTGGGATTTTTTGGTTTTATTTGTCTTAATGGGTTTTATGTTTTTTAAAGGGTTTTCAGGGGAATTATGGGTCTATATGTTTTTAAGTATTTTTAGTGATTTTTTAATAATTCAATGGTTTTTATGATTTTAGGGTTTATTATGGATTTTGATGGGTCTTAAGGTTCTTTAGGGGTGTTATGGTGGGGGGGTTTTAGGATCTTTTTGGATTTTTAGTTTTTTTTTTTGAGTTTTTTGGGTTTTTAAGGCTTTTTATATATTTCTAATATATTTATAGGTTTTATGGGGTTCTAGATTTTTAATTTTTTTACGGGTTTTATGTGTTTTTAGGGTATTATAGGGGTTTTAGGAATTCTTTACAGTTTTGAAGATTTTTAATGATATTTTAGAATTATTATGGTATTTAGGGATTTTTTATTTTTTCGGATTTTAGGGTTTCTAGAGGGTTTTGGGTTTTTTAGGTTATTTTTATCTTTTTAAGGGTTTTATATTTTTTAAAAAAATTAGTGGATTTAGTGGTTTTTATTTATTTAGTGGGAATTTAGGGTTTTTATGGGATTTTAAAGGTTTTAGGGGTTTTATGGTTTTTAGGTGTATTTTTTCAATTTTTAGGGGTTTTATGTTATCATGGATTATTTGGGATTTATATCCATTTTTATGGTTTTTGTGGTTTTTTGGGCTAGTTATTTTTAGGGGTTTATTATTTTTTAAGGTTTTTAGTGATTTTATAGTATTTCGAGATTTTCACGGTTTTTTTGGGTTTTATACATTTTTAGTGATTTTTTTGGATTTTTTATCGTTTTTTTGGTTATTTAGTGGTTTTAAGGAATTTGAGGGTATTTATGGTTGTCATTGATTTTCATGGTTTATATGGTTTTCTAGGTCTTGAGGTATTTTTTTATGCTTTTTAATAAATTTTTTGGTTTTTTAATTTTTTTAGAGTTGTTTAACAATTTCAAGGGTTTTTAGGTTTTTATATTTCTTAGTGGGTTTTTAGGTTTTTATGTGTCTTACTTTTTTAATGTTTTTATTTGTTTTTTAAGGGGGTTTCATTTCTTTTAGGATTTTTCACATTTTCAGTGAATTGAAAGGGTTTTTTATATTTTATGGTTTTGTGGGGTTTTTATGGATTTTGAAGGGTATTACTGTTTTTATTTTTTTTATGGTGCTTTGGGATTTTTAGTGTTTCTGGGTCATTTGGGGGTTTTATGGTTTTTTTAGTTTTTTGGGGGTTTATGTTTTTTTAACAGTTTTAATCATTTTTAGGGTGTTTATGGATTTTTAGAGTTTTTATTGGGTTTTATAGTTTTTGGGGTTTTAAGGATCTAGGGGTTTATGGTTTTTAGGGTATTTTAGGGTTTTAGGGTATTTAATTTTTTCAATGTTTTTTATAGATATTTAGGATTTTTAATGATTTTTTTGTTTTTTTTTGTTTTAGGGATTTTGATGGTTTTTACTATTATTTAGGTTTTTCTGCGTTTTCAGGGTTTTTCAGGTTTTTAGTGTCTATTGCTGTTTTATGGGTTTTTATGTGTTTTTAAATTTTATTATGGTTTTATAGTTTTTAGAGTTTATATTTGGTTTTCAAGGGTTTTAGGAATTGGGGGGGGGGGGGGTTGGGTCTTTTGATTTTTAGGGGTTTTTTATTTTTTAGGGTTTTATGTTTTTTAGACTTTTTAACTTCTTCCAAAATTTTAGGGGTTTATGGTTTTCTAAATTTTTTGTGGGGTTTAGGGTTTTTATTTGTTTTTATGGTCTTTTAATATATATTTTTTATTTTTATGTTATTATGGGGTTTTAATGTTTTTTGGGTTTTCATGTTTTTTGGGTCTTTTTAGGATTTTTCTGGATTTTTAGTGTTTTTTATGGGTTTAATTTTTATATATAGTTTTAAATTTATTTGCGGTTCTATGGGTTTTTAGATATTTTATTGGTTTTTATGGTGTTCATGGGTTTTCTGGGTGTCAATGGTTATTGGTGGTTTTATGGTTTTTAGATTTTTTATATTGTTTCTAGGGTTTTTATGTTTTTAGGGGGTCTTAAGGATTTTTTGGGATTTATATGGATTTTAGGGTTTTATGAATTTTAATAATTTTTATGGGTTTTAGGGTTTTTAGTGTTTTTAAGGTTTTTTAGGGTTTTTATAGGTTTTATTGAGTTTTTGGGGTATTTAATAATTTTATATTTTTTAAATATTTTTTATTTTTTACGAGTTTGAAGAATTTTTATTATTTTTGTAGGATTGTTATGGTATTTGGGGATTCCATTAGGTTTTAGGAGTTTTTATTATTTTCATTGGGTTTTAAATGTTTTATGGTTTTTTACGTTTTCAGGAATTTTAGGTATTTTATATAACTTTAATATATTTTATGTATTTTTTATTTTTTTGTATTTTGAGGGATTTTATGCATTTCTTAGTTTTTTATGTTCTTTTTTCAGTTTTTCATGTTTTTAATGATATTTTTAAGATTTAATGGTTTTTTGAGTTTTTAGGGTTCTTATGAATTTTTAGATTTTTTTTCATTTTTAGGTGTTTTAAGGTGTTTTAGAGTGTTTTTTGGTTTTTAGGGGTTTTATGGGTTTTTATGGTTTTTATTGTTTTTAGAGTCATTTATGGTTTTCAGAATTTTCATCATTTTAAATTTTTTATACGCTTATATTTTTTTAGGGATTCTTTTTGTGTTTTTTTGAATTTTATGGTTTTTTGGATTTTTCTGGATTTTGACGGGTTTTCAAGGTTTTCAAGGTTTTTATGTTTTTAGGGTTTGCATAGTTTTAATTTATTTTGGGTTTTGGTGCATTTTTTATTTCGTTAGGGGTTTCATGTTTTTTTCGTGTTTTTAACATTTTTAGGGGTTTAAATTGTTTTTAGAGTTTTTAGTGCTTATTTATAGTTTTAATGGTGTTTTAGGATTTTTAATGGTCTTTAGGGGTTTTATGGTTTTTATGGTTTGTAAGGTTTTTCGCAGTTTTTATATTTTTAGAGATTTTTTGGGATACTTTATGATTATTATGGTTTTAGGGTTATTTACGGTTTTAATGATTTTGATGGTTTTTAGTGGTTTTCAAGGTCATTTCAGGCTACTTTGGAATTTATAGGTTTTCATAGTCCTTTTGGGGTTTTAGAGTTTTTTTAGTGTTTAGGGTTTTATGTTTTTTTAGAGTTTGGAATGTTTTTAGATGATTTAATGTTTTTTAGGGTTTCAGTGGGTTTATAGGTTTTATAGATTTTGGGGTTTTAATGGTTTTCAAGGGTTATGGTTTTCATTGGGTTTAAATGGGTTTTATTGGTTTTTATGTTTTTTGGTATTTTAAGGATTTTTATGATTTTTATGGTTTTATGTGTTTTTATAATTTATATGGATTTTGAGTGGTTTTATAGGTTTTCAGGGTTTTATAGGGCTTTTAAGAATTTTCATAGTTTTTTCTATCTTATGGGGTTTTAGGTGTTTTTTTTATTTTTAAGGGATTTAAGGTTTTTTGAGATTTTAAGGGTTTTAATATTTTTAATGGTTGGAATGTTTTTTAGAATTTTAAATGGGTTTTTAACAATATTTTTTATTTTTATGGTTTTTAGGTGTTTTTTGGTTTTTAGGGGTTTTTATGGTTTTTAGGGGGTTTTCATAGGTTTATTGTTTTCTACATTTGCATTGATTTTAATGATTTTTTAGGATTTATGTTGTTTTAAGGGGGTTTGGTTTTTTTATATATTTTGAGTGTTTTATAGGTTTTTAGTGCTTCAAAGGGTTTTTAGTTTTCTTCAAGGTTTTTAGGGTATTTTTCGGTATTTATGGGTTTTGATTTTTTTAGGGTTTTAAGGGTCTGTTGAGTTTTTTAACACTTTCAGGGGTTTAAGTGTTTTTAGTGGTTTTAGTTCTTTTAGGAGTTTTATGGGTTTGTAAGTGTATTTAGGGTATTTAGGGTTTTTAGGGGTTTCATGGGTTTCATGGGTTTTTATGGGGCTTTGGGGATTTTTATGTCTTCTGGGGTTTGATATATTTTTTGGATTTTTATTGTTTTAGTTATTTTTTGGGTTTTTAGGGGGTTATAGAGTTTTTAGGGTATTTTATGTATTAGGGGTTTTTTAATATCTTCATGGAATTTTATGGTTTTTAGATTTTTTTTAACTATTTAGGGTTTTTAAGGGTTATTTAATATTTATATTAAGATTTTATGGGATTTATGGTTATTTAGTGATTTTAGGTTTTTTTGGGTTTTTATTATTATCATTGGGTTTTTAGGGTTTTTAGTTTTCCTAGGATTTTAGAAATTTTTACAATTTTAAGGTTTTTATGGTTTTTATGGATATTTAGTGTTTTATAGGATTTTTTTTTTATTTTGATAGTTTTTAGGGCTTCATTTTCTTTGGTTTTTTGAGTGATTTTTTGAGTTTTTGGGGTTTTATGGAGTTTTAGATTTTTTACCGTTTGGGGGGGTTTTAAGGGTTTTTATATTCTTCAGTTTTTTATAGTATTTTTTGGGGTTTTATGGTTTTTTATGGTTTTTGGGATTTTTTATGGTTTTCTGGGTTTTCTGGGTTTTTTTACATTTTAAGTGATTTTAAGTCTTTTTAAAGATATTTATGGTTTTAGTAATTTTTATAGTATTTATGGATTTTGATGTTTTTTTGGGTTTTAATTTTTTATATATTTTTAACATTTTAAGTATTTTTATGGGTTTTTATTATTTCTAAAGGGATTTTATGGTTTCTATGAGGTTTTAGGGATTTTACTGGTTTTCAGAAGAATTGTGATTTTTATGGGGTTACAAGGGTTTCTAGTGTTTTTTTTACATCTTCAAGGATTTTAGGATTTTTTAAGATAATTATGGGTTTTATGTTTTTTAGGGTTAAGGGATTTTTAGGGGTTTTGGTGTTTTTAAGGATTTTACAGTTTTCTTTGTTTTTAGGGTCTTTTTTGGTTTTTATGATATTTTAGATTTGTATTGTTTTTAATGGTTTTATATATTTTTATAAAAAAATAGGGGTTTAAAGGGTTTCAGAGTTTTAGGGGTTTTGAGGGGTTTTATGGGTTTTAGGGTTTTTATGATTTTTTTGGCTATTATGGTTTATAGTTGGGGGGTGTTGGATTTTTAAAATTATCTGATATTTTTTTCACTTTTTTATGATTTTTTGACATTTAGAGTTTTTAAGGATTTGTAGGGTTTTTATCGGTTTTCATGTATTATTTTTGGTTTTATAGTTTTAGGGGTTTTAATTGCATTTTGGGTTTTCGGGATTTTCTCAGTTTTTTTTGAATTTTAAATTTTTTTCAATGTTTTATAATGATTTAGGTGTCAAAAGGGGTTTAATAGTTTTTAGTTTTTTCCTATGGTTAATATAAAAATTTAGAGTTTTTATGATTTTTAGTGGTTTTATGCTTTTTAGGGATTTTTTAGGGTTTTATGGTTTATTTACCTTTTTAGGGACTTTTAAGTATTTTTTAGGATTTTTATACTTTCTAGGGTCATTTGGGTTTTTAGTAATTTTATGTTAATTTAGTGGTTTTTAGAGTTTTTCTATATTTTTAAGGGATTATTTTTATTTTTTATTGTTTTAAGGGTTTTTAGAGTTTTTAATACTTTTTTGGGTTTAATGGTTTTTTAGAGATTTTAGTGGGTTTTTAGAGTTTTTAATGTGTGTAGTGGTTTTATGGTTTTTATATGTTTTTTGGGGATTTTAGCATTTTTTACATTTTTAGGGATTTTTAGGTTTTTATAGTTTTTAGGGTTTATAGGTTTTTGAATGATTTTTAGGGTTATTGTGGGTTTTAGGGGCTTATGGGGTGTGTAGGTATTTTAGTGTTTTAAGTTCCGTTTAGGATTTTGGTTCTTTTATATGTTTTTAGTGGTTTTATAGACTTAATTTTTTTAACAGTTTTAGTGGTTTTAAGGGTTTTAGATATTTAAATTGTTGGGGGGGGGTCTTTTTTAGGGGTTTTAAGGTTTTTTGTTATTTTCATGGATTTCATGAGTTTTTTTATGGGTTTTTATGCTTTCAGGACTTTTTTGGGTTTTTATGATTTTTTTGGTTTTTAGTATTTTTATGGTTTTTAGTGATTTTGAGGGTTTTCAGTGATTTTTAGGATTTTTATGGTTTTTAGAGTTTTATGGTTGTTTTGAATTTTTTAGGTTTTTCTGTATATATTAGTATTTTTAGTATTTTTAATGTTTTTACAAGTTTAAAGGGTTTTTAGAGTTTATAGTTATTTTTAGGGTTTTTTTGGTTTCCTAAGGATTTTATATATTTTTTGGTATTAAATGGTTTCATAGGGTTGAATGTTTATTAGGGTTTTTTAATGATTATTTAGGATTTTTAACTTTTTTTCAATTTTTGGGTTTTTTGTAAATTTGAGGGTTTTGAGGGTTTATCTAGTTATTAGGGTTATTAGGGGTTTTAGGGGTTTTATATAATTTTGGGGTTTTTAAGGGTTTTTTAGATTTTTAATTTTTTATGATTTTTTAGAGTTTATTAAAGAGTTTAGGGGTTTAGGAGTTTTTTTAGATTTTAGAGGTTTTAGTGTTTTTTCCTAGGTTTTTATGTATTTTTACATTTTTAGGGATTTATAGTGATTTTTCAGGATTTTTATGGTTATTTGGGTTTTAGTGTTTTTAAGGATTTTGAGGGGTTTTATGTTTTTTAAGGTTCTTTAGTTTTTTAGTGTTTTAGTGGTTTTTGGGGATTTTAGGGTATTTGGGTTTTTTTGATTTTTTTGGGTTTTTATGTTTTATTAGAGTTCTTTAATGATTTTATGAAATTTAATATTTTTTATGGTTTTTGTAACTCTTAGGGGTTTTATGTGGTTTTAGGAATATTTTTAAGGGTTTTATGGTTTCTTGGGTGTTTTCTGGGTTTTTAGAGTTTTTTATATTCTTGAGTATTTTATGTGTTTTTAAGATTTTTATGGTTTTTATGGTTTTTAGTTTTTCAAGATATTTTGGAATTTTTATAGGGTTTTTAGGGTTTTTATGGTTTCTATAGGTTTTCATGCTATTTTTGGGTTTTTAAACATGGTTTATGTTTTTAGGGATTTTGATGTTTTTTAGAGTTTTTAATGATTTTATTAGTTTTTAAGGTTTTTGGAGTTTTTAGTGGGTTTTAGGGTTTTTATGGAATTTTAGGTTTTTTTAAGGTTTATATAGGTTTTGTGGTTTTTAAGGTTTCAATTTATTTTACGCTTTGAGGGATTTTTGGGATTTGTTGTTTTTTATGTGTTTTATGGATTTATGGGATTTTGATGGTTTTTAGGGTTTTTCATGATTTTTAATGATTTTTGGGGTTCTTAGGATTTTTATGGACTTTTTGGGCTTTGGGGAATTTTTGAGTTTTTAGGGTTTTTAAGGTTTTATATAGTTTTGTAATGTTTTTTGGTGTTTTAAGGGGTTTTATTATTTTTCATGGTGTTTTTATAGTTTTAAGGGTTTTTAAGGTCTTAAGGGTTTTTATAGTTTCAAATTATTTTATAGGGTTTTAGGGGGTTTTATATTTATTGGGTTCATTATGTCTTTTGTAGGATTTTTAAAGTAATCAGGGTTTTTTAGGATTTTAAGGGGGAAGGAAGGTTTTAAGGATTTTTTTGGTGCTTTTGTGTTTTTAGGTTTTTAAGGGTATTTTGGGTATTTTAGTTTTTTAATGTTTAATGGTTTTTTAGTTTCTAACCATTTTTTTTGCATTTAATTTTTTTAAATTTTTTATTGGGTTTTTTGTTTTTTATGTGGTATTTAAAATTTTTAATGTTTTTAGGGGATTTGATGATTTTCATGGGTTTTTATAATTTTTAGGAATTTCATCATTTTTAGGTATTTTTAGGTCTTTCTTAGGATTTTAGCAATTTTGGGGTTTTTATTTTTTTATAGATTTTTAGGAATTTTAGGATTTTTATAGGTTTTTTTGTGTTTCTAGGTTTTTTATGTTTATTAGGTGATTTTTTGGTTTTTATGGTTTTTTGAGTATTCAGGCATTTATGGGTTTTTTTATTTTTTAACATTTTTATTCGTTTTATGGGTTTTTACTGCTTTTGTTGGCTTTTACGGTTTTAGGGAATTTAGGGATTTTTTACATATTTATAGGTTTTTATGATTTTAAGTGGAATTAAATAGTTTATAGGGAATTTTATGGTTTTTATGGGTTTCATGATTTTTTTGGGTTTTATGAGTTTTTTGGTTTTTAGGGAATTTGTTGAGTTTTTTAGGGATTTTAATGTTTGTTAGAGTTTTTAATGTCTTTATGGATTTTATGGGGTTTTCATGTTTTTAGTGGTTATAGGGGTTTTATGGGTTTCTAGAGTTTTGTAATTTTTTCTTAGTATTTAGGAATTTTATAGTGTTTTAGGGGGTTATTTACGTTCTTAGGTATTAATATATATTATTTATGATTTTTACATTTTTAGTCTTTTTAG
The DNA here is from genome assembly GCA_963277665.1 of Viscum album. NCBI lineage: Eukaryota > Viridiplantae > Streptophyta > Magnoliopsida > Santalales > Viscaceae > Viscum > Viscum album. The sequence goes on along the minus strand of OY728141.1, from coordinate 1,008,658,624 downwards.
GGTTTTAAGAATATTGAGGCTTTTAAGGATGTTATGAGTTTTTAGGGTCTTTTGGATTTTTTTTATTTTTTAGATGCTTTATGGATTGATGGATTTTATTAATCTTTTTAGTGTGTAAAGTGTTATTAGTGTTTCTTGTGAGTTTTAGGGTTTTATAGGTTTTATATTTTTCAAAATTATTTTAGGAGTTTTATGTTTTTGTGGGTTTTAAGGATTTATAGGGTTTTTCAATTTACAATGATTTTTAGACCTATAGAATTTTATGGTTTATATCGTTTTTAGGGTTTTAAATGATTTCAAGTGGTTTTTAGGGTATTTTAGTGTTTCTTGTAGTTTTCCCAGGTTTTAGGGTGTTCTTTGTTTTTAGGGTTTTTTTAGTTTTGTTGGGTTTGTAATGTTTTTGAGATTTTTTGAGCATTTTAAACATTTTTGTTGTTCTTAGGGGTTTGTTGAGTTTTTTTTGGTTTTTTATGTTTTAATGTTTTTTTTGGTTTTTATAGTTTTTAGGGGATTTTATGATTTTCATTGGTTTTTTGGGGTTTTTAGGTTTTTTTACATTTTAAAGGGTTGTAGGGAGTTTTTTTTATCATTCTTGTTTTTTTGGCTTTTCACGGTTTTTAAAGTATTTTATAGTTTTCAATGTATTTAGTTTATTTTTTGTTTTTATTTATTTTTTTTAGTTTTTTATGGTTTATGATCATTTAACATCTTTAGGTGTTTTAAGGGATTTTAGAGTTTATAGAGTTTTTGTGTGTTTTTAGGGTGTTTATGTGTTTTAGGGTTTTTAGGGGTTTTATGGGTTTTTAGGATTTTCTATCGTTATAAATTGTTTTAGGGGTTTTAACATTTTTTGGGATTTTATTTTATTTTTTTATTTTTATTGATTTAGGGTTTTTGGGATTTAGGTTTTCGAGGGATTTTATATTTTTTTCATATTGTTTAGGTTTTTAGGGGTTTTGTTTCATTTTAGGGTTTTTTATATTTTTATTGTTTTATGTGTTTTCTTTATTTTTTTAATGTTTTGAATTGTATGGAGGGTTTTTATAGTTTTTCTTAGTTGTAGGGTTTCAATTGTTTTTATAGTTTGTTTGGGATTTATTGTTTTATTGAGGTTTTAATGTATTTTAGAGTTTTTTATATTTTCCTAGATTTTTTGGGATTTTATGGAATTTTTTTCATATTTAAGGTTTTTTAGGGATTATATGTATCTTTTGGTTTTTGGGGTTTTTCAGTTTTTAGGGTTTTTAGTGTTTTCAATGTCTTTGGGGTTTTTTATTTTTTCCATTTTTAAGTGTTTTAATAATTATTCAAAATTTTGTGGTTTAATTGGTTTTTGAATTTATAGTGGGTTTTGGGTTTTTTGGTTTTTTGGTTTTGTAGTATTTTTAGGTTTTTATAGATTTTATGGTTTTTAGGGTTTTTATGTTTTTCTGGGTTTTTTACATTTTCAAGGTTTTTATGGATTTTTTAGTATTTTTATTGTTTTTAGGGTTTTTTGGGTTGATATTGTTGTTCATTTTTTTTTTGTTTTTTAGGGGTTTTATAGGATTTAGGGACTTTTCGGATTTAATGGGTTTTTTGAGTTTTTATTGGTCATAAGGGTTTTTAGACCTTTTACTAAATATTTTTAATGTTTTTAAGGGTTCAATGGGTTTTATTAGTTTTTAGTTGTTTAAGGGTTTTTACACGTTTTTAGGGGATTTCAAGGTTTTTAGGGTGTTTTATAATTTTTAGGGGATTTTTTGGGATTTTTTTACACTTTCATGTGTTTTAGGTATTTTAAGTATTTTTATGGTTTTTAGTATTTTTAAGGATTCTGAACGTTATTATGTTTTTAGGGTATTTTGTGTTTCTAGTAGTTTTATGGTATTTAGGTTATTTTTGTTTTTAGTTTTTCTTTGTTTAGTTTTTAGTATTTTAAACCCTTTTTTGAGAATTTAAAATTTTTAGGGGTTATAAGTGTTTTTAGTGGGGTTTTATGGGGTTTTATTAATTTGGGGGGGGGGGTTATGGTTTCTACGGCTTTTATGTTTTACAGGGGTTTTTTAGAGGGTTTATGATTTTCTTATATTTTCAAATATTTTTAGGTATTTTTTAAGATATTCATGTTTTTTATGGTTTTTTTGTTTTGGGGTAATTTTAGGGGTTTTAGGGTTTTTAGTGTTTTTAAAGATTTTCAGGGATTTTAGGGTCTTTTGGGTTTTATCAGATTTCTGTTTTTTTTTCAGGTTTTATTCTTTTTTATAGATTTTTATCATTTTTAAGTGTTTATAGGATCATTAATGTTTTTAGTGTTTTAGATTTTTTAGGGTTTTTTTAAGGTTTTGGTGTTTTTATGGATTTCAGGGGCTCCCAAGGTTTTAGGTTTATTAGGATTTTAGTCATTTTTAGGCATTTTTAGGGTTTTTATGGTTTTATGGGTTTTAGGGTTTTTAGGTATTTTTACAGTTTTCGAGGTTCTTCAAGGGTTTTTAGGGACTTTAGGGTATTTTTAGTTTTTATGGGTTTTTTTACTTCTTAGGGGTCTTAATGTTCTTTATAGTTTTTTAACATTTTTAAATGTTTTGGGGTTTTAAGGTATTTTGTATTTTTTAGTGTGGTTTCATGGTTTTATGGGTTTTTATGGGTTATACGATTTTTAGGGTTTTTAGGGTTTCCTAGGTGTATTTATGGTTTGAAGGGTTCTTTATGTTTTCTACGAATTTTAGGGATTTTTTTGGATTTTAATGATTTTTAGAGTTTTTTAGGTCTATATGGATTTTTTAGTATTTTAGGGATTTTTAGGGTCTTTATGGTTTTTAGGGTATTTTAGGGATTTTAGGGTGTTTTAGGGTTTAAGGGTTTTTTTGGGTTTTCTAGTTTTTTATGGTTTTTTATATTTTTTAGCATATTTATGGTTTTAAAGATATTTTAGAGTTTTATTAGTCTTTAGAATTTTTATTTTTTTTATAGTCTTTTATCGTTTTTTATGGTTGTTATGTTTTTTAGGGTTTGTAAAGTTTTTTTATGTTTTCAAGGGGTTTTAAGGCCTATTCAGGATTTTTATAGTTTTTGGATTTTTAGGGGTTTAGGGATTTTAGGATTTTTAGTGGGTTTCAATGATTTTTTGTGTTTTAGGGTATTTAGTTTTTTTTATTTTGTTTGTTTTTTGGGTTTTTTGAGTTTTTCAAGGGTTTTAATGTTTTTTAGAGTTTTTAACATTTTTATGGGTTTTAATGGGTTTTAGATTTTTTAGTTGTTTTTATGTTTTTTATAGAAATCTAATGTTTTTAAGGTTTTTTATTTTTTATGGTATTCTGAGGAATTTCAAGGGTTTTCATGGTTTTTTGGTGATTTTAAATTTTCATGGATTTTCATGTTTTTTTTGTAATTTATGTTTATTTTATTTTTAGGGTTTTCTAATGTTTTTTATGGTTTTTTGGGCTTTTAGGGGGTTTGAGTATTTTAGGATTTTTAAGGTTTTTTACTATTTTTTTACAAAATTAATGTTCTAAAGAGTTTTTATTTTTTTTTAGTGGGGTTTAGTGATTTATGTGTTTTAAGTATTTCACGGATTTTTATGGTTCACATTAGTTTTTATGGTTTTTTATGTTTTCAGTGACTTATAGTGATTTTAAGTATTTTTATAATTTTAGGGTTTTTTGGGTTTTTGGGGTTATCTAAGCTTTTGAGGGGTTTTGGGGGGGTTTTATCTTTTTCTGAATTTTTTGTATTTTCAAGGTTTTGAGGATATTTTTGAGTTTTAGGATTTTCTAAGTTATTAGGTTTTTAAATATTTTTAAAAAAAATTTAATGTTTTAAAATTTTTAGGGGTATTAAGGGGTTTTCGTGTTTTTAGTGGGTTTTATGATTTTTAATGTTTTTAAGGTTTTTTAACTAATTTAGGGGTTTTATGGTTTTAATGTTGTTATCATGGTTTTTGTGGTTTTTATGGGTTTTTAGGATGTTCTTTGGTTTTTCAAGGATTTTATGGTTTTCATGTGTTTTTATGATTTTTAATATTTTTACGTATTCATATATTTTTAGGGATTTTATTGTATGTTTATGTATTTTTTTAGGAATTTTAGGGATTTGGAGGGTATTTTGGGTTTTTAGTGTTTTCATGGGTTTTAAGGGTTTCTTTATTTTTTTTGGTGTTTAGTGGTTTGTGAGTTTTTTTAGTATTTTAAGGAGTTTTAGTGTTTTTTAAATTTTGTATAGATTTAAATGTATTATATATTTTTTGTTGGTTTTTAGGGTATTTATGTTTTTTTAGGATTTTTTAATGTTATTTGGGGTTTTCATGGTTTTCATGGGTTTTTTGGGATTTCTGTTTTTTTTATATTTTTAGGGATATTTAGTTCTCTTTTAGGGTATTATGGTTTTTGGGGATTTTTAGGGGTTTTAGGGATTTTGTGGGATTTATGTATTTTTATGATTTTTATGGTTATTCAAGATTTTTAGGGTAGTTTTTGATTTTTTGGGTTTTTTTAGTTCTTTAGTGTATTTGTTGTTTTTTATAGTTTTCTATAATTTTAGGGGTTTAAAGGGTTTTATAGTTTTAAGTTGTTTAGGGGTTTATTTGTTTTTATACGGTGTTAGGTATATAGGTAGATTAATTTTTTCATATTCTTTTTTGGGATTTTTACATTATCTATAATTTTTTTCATTTGTATGGAATTATATGGTTTTTAAGGTTTTGCGAGTTATTAGGGATTTTGAGGGTTTTTAGGGTTGTTCAATATTTTTAGAGGTTTTAGCGTTTTAGGGTATTTTTGGGTGTTTGGGGAGTTTCTTTAGTTTTTATAGTTTCAAAAGTTTTTATACTTTTTAACAATTATAGTGTTTTCTAGGGTTTTTAGAGTTATAATTGGGTTTTTAAGGTTCCTATTGGTTTTTAGGGGTTATAGTATTTTTATTGTTTTCAAGGGATTTCTTGGTTTTTTAATTTTCTAGGGATTTTTAGGGAACTTTAGGGATTTTAGGGTTTTTATAATTTTTATGGTTTTAGAGATTTTTGAGGATTTTTATGGGTTTTCAGGGTTTTTAGGATTTTTATTTTATCTTGGTTTTTATAATATTTTGGGTTTTTAGGTTTTTTAGTGTTTTTTTATTTTTTTCATGTTTTTTATCATTTTTAATATTTAAGGGGTTTTAGGTATTTTACATATTTTATAGGGTTTTAGGGGTTTTATATGTTTTTAAGTATTTTTTACATTTTTTAGGGGTTTTATGGTGTTTAGGGATTTTAAGGGTTTTTAGGTTTTCTTACATTTTATAATATTTTTTTGGATTTTTATGGTTTCTCTAGTTTTTATTCATTTTTTGATTTTATTTAATATTTTTAACAATTGTAAAGGATTTTTTGGTTTTAATGATTTTTTTAATTTTGATGGGGTTTTAAGGGTTTTTTCAGAGTTTTACTATTTTTAGGGGTATTATGGTTTTTAGGGGTTTTAGGGTTTTTAGGGTATTTTACATTTTCAATGATTTTATTCCTTTCTTATTATTTTAATTATTTTTGGGGTTTTTTGGGTTTTTTGGGTTTTTAGGTATTTTTTGGGTTTTTAGAGTTTTTTAGGGTTTTAGGTTTTTAGGTGTTTCCATCATTTTTATGTTCTTTTAGGTTTATTTGGGTTTTTTGAGTTTTTAGGGGATTTATGGTTTTGTAGACTATCACAATAATTTTAGTCATTTAAAGGTTTTTTAGTTTTTTTGTATGGTTTTAGTATTTTTATAGTGTTTTATGGGTTTTTAGGTTTTTCGGTACTTTATGGTTTTCAAAGGTTTTTCTAGTTTTATTTAGTTTTTTATGTTTTCAGGTATTTTTAGGGTATTTTAGGATTTTTATGATTTATTTATTGTCTAGGGTTTTGATGGATTTTTAGGGATTTTTTTATTTTTTATAAGTTTTTAGGTTTTTAGGGATTTTATAGTTTTTTATGTTTTTAGGGTTTTTAGGGGTTTTAAGGTTTTTTGTGTTTTTTATAATTTTTAACGTTTTTATGAATTATTTAACATTTTTTAGGGGTTTCAAGTATTTTACTATTTTTAGTGATTTTTATATATTTATGGGTTTAGGTTTTTTGATGGTTTTAGGGATTTTTATTGTTTTCAAAGTTGTTTCACGGTTTTTACCTATTCTATGATTTATTGGGATTTTTTACGCTTTTATGATTTTTAAGGTTTTTACTATTTCAATTGATTATGAGGGGTTTTATAGGTTTTTAGTGTTTTTATTATTTTTCATTATTTTATGGCCATTTGGGTTTTTACGATTTTTTAGAGCTTTTTAGGGTTTTAATGTTTTTAGAGTTTTAATGTTTTTAGAGTTTTAATGTTTTTCATGGTTTTAAGGGTCATATAGTTTTTTGTGGGTTTTAGGGGTTTTTAGGTATTAGGTGTTTTTATGGTATTCAGAGAATTTTCAGGGTTTTAGGGGTTATACATATTTAATTATTTTTTAATTTTTAAGGATTTTTTTAGTTTTTAGGGTTTTTATGTATTCTGAGGGGTTTTGGGTTTTTTTTTATTGTTTTTTGGGTTTGTATGGTTTTTTGGGGTTTTGGGGTTTTTTTGAGTTTTAGGGCTACTAAGGTTTTCTTATCTTTTATTCATTTTAGGGTTTTTAAGGGTTTATAGAGGGGTTTCTAGTGTTTTTATGGGATTCTTGGGTTTTTAAAAGTTTTTATGATTTTTATGGGATTTAGGGGTTTTTTATGTTTTCAAGGTCCTTTAATGCTTTTTTAGGATTTGTATAGTTTTTATTTTTTAGTGTTTTTGTGAATTTTGAGGGGTCATAGGGTTTTTTTTTTGAATTTTAGTGTTTTTATGGGTTTTTATGGGTTTTTATGGTTTTAAGGTTTTTAGAGGGTTTTTAACATTTTTATGGGATTAAGAGGGTTTCAGAATTTTTAGTTTATTTTTAGGGTTTTTATGTGGTCTTAGGGTTTTATGTTTTTTTGGGTTTTTATAGGTTTTACATGGGTTTTGGATTTTTGGGTCTTTTATGTTTGTAGGAAAATTTTAGGATTTTTATGGTTTTTGGTGTTTTGGGGATTTTTGAGGGTTTATAGGTTTTTTGAGGTTTAGGGTATTAAAGTGTTTTTAGGGGGTTTAAGGATCTTTTCGGTTTTTAGTGTTTTTGAGTTTTGAATGGTTTTTTTTTCAGAGTAAATAAAACTTTTATCATTTTTAAGGAATTTAAGGGTTTCTAGGTTTTTATTTGTATTAAGGATTTTATGGGGTTTTAGGGTTTTTTTTGTTTTTAGAAGATTTTAAGATTTGGGGGGGTGTTTAAATGTTTGTATGGGTTTTCAGGGTTTTCAAGGGTTTTAGGGCCTTTTGGAGGTTATTTGTTTTTTTGTGTTTTTATGGTTTTTAATGTTTTCTAATGTTTTTAGGGTTTCAATGGAATTTAGAGTTATTAGTGGGTTTTAGGGTTTTATGGGGTTTTATAGGTTTTTTGGTTTTTATGGGTTTTATGGTTTTCATAGTGTTTTCAGAAGTTTTATGTTTTTTTTACTTTTATAATGATTACTAAGGATTTTTTTATGATTTTTATGATTTTTATTATTTTATTGGGATTTTAGGGATTTTTTGAATTTTAGGGTATTTCATAGTTTATAGGGGTTTGGGTTTTTCATGGATTTAGGGTCTTTTGGGTTTTAGTGTATTATTGAGTGTTTAGGGTTTTCATGAATTTTTTTTCTTTTTGGGTTTTTAAGGGGTGTTATGGATTTCAAGGGATTTATGTTTTTTTTCACTTTTTTAGGTATTTTTTGGTGTTATTAGGTTTTTTATGTTTTTAGGGTTTTTAGGGTTTTTTTGGATTTTGAGTGTTTTTCAGGTTTTCATGGTCTTTAGGGTTTTTACCTGTTTTCAGGGGGTTAATGTCTTTTTGGGTTGTTAGGGTTTTTTAGTTTTCTTAGGTTTTAATGTTTTTTTATAGTTTTAAAACATTCTTAGGGATTTTATAGGTTTTAGTAGGGTTTAGGAATTTAATGGGGTTTTAGGATTTTTTAAGGGATTTAGGGCTTTTTATTGTTTTCATGGGGTTTTTTGGGTTTTAGGGTTTTTTATGTTTTTAGGGACATTCAGGTAATGTTTAGGAATTTTATGGATTTTAGAGTTATTAGAGGTTTTAGCGATTTTGAAGGGTTTTACTTGTTTTTTGTGTTTTGTAGTGTTTTTAGGGTGTTTATGGTTTATTTGGGTTTTTAGGAGTATTTTTTTGTATTTATGGTTTTTATGGTTTCTTAGAGTTTTTAAATATTTTAAGAGTTTTAAGGGTTTTTTGGATTTTTTTGTGGGTTTTATTTTTTATATTTTTAGGGTATTTTATGATTTGGGGTTGTTATGACATTTATGGGGTCTTAGTGGTTTTCAAATATTTCGTGTTTTTTTATGTCCTCACATATTTTTATTGATTTTTTCTGTATTTTTATGGTTTTTAAGGTTTTATGTTATTTGAGGGAATTTAAATTATTTTCAATGTTTTTAGAAAATTTTTTAGTTTTAGGGTATTTTTTATTTATATGGTTTTTTTCCAGTTTTTTTGGTTTTAAAGGAATATTATAGTTTTTGACATGTTTAGAGGTCTTAAGGTTATTTTATGTTTTTAGTTGATTTTTATATTTTTTATGGGATTTTGGATTTCTTATGTTTTTAGGGGATTTATGGTAACAAGTTTTTTTCTAGGTTTTGAGTGTTTTTTACATTTTTATATATTTTATGTTATTTTCATAATTTTAGAGGTTTTTATGGATTTTTAGAGTTTTTAGGGATTTATAGAGGTTACAAGGTTATTAAGTTCATTTATAATTTTTATGGATTTTTGGGGGGTTTTTTGTAGTTTTTAGGGTTCTATGGTTTTTTAGTGTTTTTAATGATTTTTTGCGTTTAATGGTTTTAGAGTTTATATTGTTTTCCTGGGGTTTTTATTGGTTTTTATTGTTTTTATGGTTTTAATGGTTTTAATGGTTTTCATGGGTTTTTACATATTCACGGTTTTTAGGTAATTTTTATGATTTTTATTGTTTGTATGTTTTTAGGGTTTTTATTTGTTTTTAGGCTTTTTACGGGTTTTCATGGTTTTTTGGGTTTTAGGGTTTTTAGCGACTTTTGGTTTTTTAGTGTTTTATTTATTTTTTAGGGTTATCAACTTTTTATATAGTTTTTTATTATCTGTATGGGTTTAAAGCTTTTTATAGTTTTAAGTTGTCTTTCTGGGTTTTTATTGGTTTTTAGGATTTTTATGGTTTTTAGTTATTTTTATGGTTTTCAGGGTTTTGGGATTTTTATGTTTTAGTTATTTTTAGGGATTTTTCATGATTTTTGTGATATATATAGTTTTCAGGCGTTTGGGGTATTTTTAGTTCTTTTAATGATTTCTTAGGTTTTTTAGTGTTTTTTAGGTTTTTTGGGTATTTTTGAGTGTTTTTTAGTCTCTATGTACTTTTTACAATTTTTTTACGTTTTTTAAGGGTTTAAGGGGTTTTATATTTTTTAATGGGTTTTTGGGTTTTTATAGATTTTAGGGTTTTTAAGGGTGTTATTGGTTTTTTCATTTCCAATGTTTTTAGTATTTTAAAGGTTTTTTAGATTTTCAATTATTTTTAGGTATAATTTGGTTTTTTATGGTTTTTAGTGTTTTTAGGGATTATATTTTTTTTCGGGGTTTTGAGGGTATCTTAGGGGTTTTGGTTTTTTCGGTGATTTTGGGTATTTTTGGTTTTATGGTTTTCTTTTTATTTTTTTAGGATTTTAATGGTATTTTGGATTTTTTTAACATTGTAAATGTTTTTAGGGGTTTTATAGGTTTTAGATTATTTTTTGGTTCTTAGGGATTTTATGGATTTTTAGTGTTTTATAACTTTTTATTGATTTTTATGTCATTTTTAAGATTTTAAGGTTTTAACGTTCTTAAGGTTTTTACATATTTTTAGGGGTTTTAGTTTTGTTCTTGGGTTTTTAGGGTTTCAGGGTTTTATAGTGTTTTTAGGGACTTTTTTACTTTTATGTTTTATTGAATTTTTTAGGGGTTTAAGGTTTTTTAATCTTTTTGGAAATTTTTAGACGGTCTAAGGGTTTTTGACATTTCTATTAGTTTTTAAATTTTTAAGGGTTTTAGGATTTTTTAAGGTTTTTTGGGATTTATGGGTTTAAGGGGGGATTCATAGTTTTTAGAGTTTTTTAGGTTTTCATGGATTTTTAGGGATTTTAAGGATTTTTATGGTTTTTAGGTGTTTTAGGGTTTTAATGGATTTTTTGGATTTTTAGTGTGGTCAAGGGATTTTAAGGATTTTTGGGTTTTTGGGGTTTTATGGTTCTTTTTGTTTTATGGTTTTTTGTCTTTTTAGGGTTTCAAATGGTTTTTTGAGTATTTTTATCATTTTTTGGCTTATAATGGGTTTTTATTTTTTTAGTGTATTTTATGGATTTTATAGGTTTCTTGGGTTCTTAATGGTCTTTAGGGGTTTTCATGGTTTTTATGGGTTTTCAGGTTTTTAGTATTTTTCACATTTTAAATAATTTTTTCGGATTTTTATGTTTTTTATTGTTTTATGATTTTTTATGTTTTTTAGAGATGTTGAAAGTTTTTAGGGTTTTTAGGTTTTTTATGACTTTTCATGTTTTATAAAATCTCTTTTGGTTTTCGAGGGTTTTTTGAGTTTTTTTTATTTTATGGTTTTTGTAGTTTTTTAGAATTTTATGGGTTTTAAAGTTATTTAATGTTTTTAGTTTTCTTATTATTATTGGTTTTTAGGGTATCAATGGATTTTACAGTTTTTAGGGGGTTTTCAATGTTTTTAGGGTTTTTCTTGTTTTCATATATCTTTAGGGATCTTTAGGATTTTTAATATTTTAAGTATTTTTAGGGTTTTTTAGGATTTTGAGGGGTTTAGGGGTTCTAGAGTTTTTTAGGATTTTAGGGTTTTACGGTCCTTGGATGTTTTTGGGTTTTCTTTATTTTTTCAGGATTTTTTAGAGTTTTTAACATGTTTTGGGTTTTCTGTGTTATTGGCTGTTTTTATTTTTTTTAGGTTATTTTGCGTTTTCAAGTTATTTTTTGAGTTTTATTAGGATTGTTAATGTTTTTAAGTTTTTTAATGTTTTTGTAATATTTTTATTCGTTTTAGAGTTTTAGTTTTTTTTCGTGTTCTTATGGGATTTTGGGGTTTTGAAGGTTTCTATGGATTTTTATGGTTTTCAGGGTTTTTAGGTGTTTTAGGGTATTTTATGGATTGAGGAATTTTTAGGGATTTATTTTGATTTCATTGTTATAGTGTTTTTTATGGATAAATGGGATTTTGTGGGTTTTTAGTGTTTTTAGGGTTTTAGGGTTTTAGTTTTTTAGGGCATTTTTTTATCATTATTTTTAGATTTTTAGGGATTTAATTTTTTTTAATGTTTTTTGAATTTTTGAGGGGTTTAAAGGTTCTTAGAGTTATTTTTGGTTTTTTTGTTGTTATAGGTTTTTAGGGTTTTTATGGTTTTTTGGGTTTTAGGGGGTTTTGGAGGTTTAAAATGTTTTATGCATTTGGGGATTTTTAATTTCTTTCTCATGTTTTTCCTTGTTTTTTGTGTTTTTTAGTGTTCTTAGGTATTTTGAGTTTTTTACCATTTTTAAGGGTTTTAAGGGGTTTTTGGAGTTTTAAGGACTTTTGGGGTTTTGAAATTATTTTGCGTTTTTTCAGTTTTCTAAGGATTTTTTTGTGTTTTTTATTACTTTTAACGTTTTAAAGGGTTTTAATTGCTTATTATGGTTTAGCGTTTTTTTGGAGTATTTACGGTTTTAAATTGTTTTCGGAGGTTGATCATTTTTAAGAGGGTCTCTCCGTTTTGTGGTTTATTTACGTATTCATGGATCTTTATTTAATTTTTAAGATTCTTATAGTTTTTAAAGTTTTTATGGGTTATTATAATTTTTAGGGTTATAGGGTTTTCTAGGTATTTTTTTCTTTTTAGTGGTTTTCATGTTTTAGGGACTTTTCTGGTTTTATATTATTTTTTTGTTTTTTAGGGTTTAAATGTTTTGTAGCGTTTTTTTACCATTTTTTCAGGTTTGATGGTTGTAAATATTTTTAGTTGTTTTCTAGTGTTTTATGGGATTTGGGGGTTTCTATGGTGTTTAGGATTTTTTTGGTTTTTAGCGGGTCTTTAGGGTTTTTAAATTTTTTTAGGTTTTTAGTGATTTCTAGGTTTTTTATTATTTTTAGGGGTTTTAGGGATTTTAAGGTTTCTTAGGGGTTTTCAGGGATTTTTAGGATTTAGGGTTTTTATTGTATTTTTTTGGGTTTGGTGTAATCTCTTTGATTTTTGGGATTTATTGGATTTTTAGAGATTTATAAACTTTCTAGTGGTTTTACAAGTTTTTTGAGTTTTTATTGGTTTTAGGGATTTTATGGATTTTAGGGTTTTTATGGTATTCAGGGTCTTTAATGGTTTTTAGGATTCTTTAGGTTTTTTATGGATACTTAGAAAAATTTTATTACTGCTATGATTATTAGGATTTTAGGGATGTTAATGGATTTAATGGGATTTCAGGATTTTTTAGGGACCTTTTGGGTTTTTAGGGTTTATTGAGATTTTTATATTTTTCAAGTTTTTTTAGTTTATTTTTTTAATTTTTTTGACGTTTTTTGGGTTTTTTAGAGTTTTCAGTATTTTTATGGATTTTATGATTTTTAGAGTTTTTAGTGGTTTTATTATTTTTATGGATTTTTAAAAGTTTTTAAGGATTTTTATGTTTTTAATTTTTTTTGTTTTTTAGGATTTTTAGGATTTATAAGGATTTTTAGGGTTTTTAGGGTTTTTCAAGGTTTTTATGGTTTTTACAGTTTTTAATGTTTCAGGGGATTTTTTTGTTTTTAGTATTCTTAATTAAGATTTTTTATATTTTTAGAGTTTCAAATTTTTTTACATTTTTATTGGTTTTTAGAGTTTTTAGTGTGTTTTTTCATGTTTTATGGGTTTTTAGGATTTTAAATGTTTTTAGCGGTTTTAGGGTTTTTTGGGTTTCAGGGGGTTTTAATGTTTTTGAGGGTTTTTATTAAATGTTATGTTTTCAGGGATTTTAGGGACTTTTTATGATTTTTATGGATTTTATGGTTTTTATGGTTACCAAAGATTTTAATGGGTTTTATGGATTTTATGGTTTGTAGGAATATTCAGGGGTTTTAGGGTCTTTTTGATTTGTAGGGTTTTTATTTATTTTTATATAGGGTTAAGGTTATTTTGTTTTTTTTTAAAAAATTAATGTTTTAAGGGATTTTAAGGGTTTATAGTGTTTCTAGTGGTTTTAGGGGTTTTATGGGTTTTTACGGTTTTTGATGTTTTTAGAGGATCTTATGGTTTTCAGATGTTTTTCAAGGTTTTTAGATTTTTTTATGTTTTCAAAAAAAATTATGGAATTTTTAGGATTTTTACGGGTTTGGTTTTTTTGTGTTTTACTTATTTTTATAGTTTTTATGGGTTTTTAAAAATTTTAGGGTTTTTTGGTTGTTTAGGGTATTTTTGATTTTTGGGGTTTTTTGTTTTTTAGGGTTTTAAAGAATTTTATGTTTTTGGGGTTTTTATAAAATTTTATATTTTTAAGGGGTTTTAAGGTTGTTTATGGTTTTCAAGGTTTTTATGGGTTTTATGGATTTTTTATGTTTTCAATAATTATTTGGGTTTTTTAAAAAAGTTATGGTTTTTTGGGTTTTTTGTGTATTTATAGTTTTTAGGGATATTTTGTGGTTTTCAATGATTTTAGGGACTTTTGGGTTTTAGGGTTTTTTTCAGTTGTTACTGGTTTTTAATTTTTTCTAATTTTTTTTATCTTTTTATCATTATTATAGTTTTTAATTGTTTTTGGAGTTTTTAGCGGTTTTTAGGGTTTTTATGGGCTTTTAGAGTTTTTAATGTTTTTGGGTTTGTATAGTTTTAAGGGTTTTTCAAAGGATTACATGGGTTATAATTTTTTCTGAAATTTTTATGGATTTTTTAGGAAATTTATGATTTTAGGGGATTTAGGGTTTTTAGGGATTTTGAGGGGTTTGGGGGGTTTTCAGGGTTTTTAGTGTTTTTAGGGGTTTTCATGGTTTTTCGGATATTTTGGGATTTTAGGCAAAGAAGGCACGGGTCCAGGCTATTCCCGGAACCCCCCAAAATTTATAATCAAAGGATACAGACACTATAGACAAGGGAGGGGAGGGATCAATCAATCCACACCCAAAACCCCTTACGACCTCAGCCCGAGGGCCACAAAAGGAAAGAAAAAAAAAGAAATAAAGCGCAAGACCAAAAAAGACACAGTGTCTAAAAGAAAATCACACACAGAGTAGGTCAGTCTACATCACCGCCAAAATCCTCCAGCTCCGCATCACGAAACCCCATGCCAACACCAAAGCCACCGCCATCATCAGCAAAGCTAAAATCTGATTCATCACCCTGGTCCATTGAGTCCCATCCAGGGTCAAAATCTTCTTGCATTCAAAGTCTGGACCGCAGCTTCTCCATAGCTTTTACCTGCTCAGCAGAAAAATAAGGCCTCTCTCACGTATTCACCTTTAGATTCAGTTTGAAAGCTCGTGAGGAGGCCCTAGTTGCCATTGGGTGTGGGAGGGCAGAGTAACCCCTCCTCCTTCTTCGTCTTGGTGGGGGCATAGGAGGATCCCACAGCAGACATCTTTGTTCCATTGCCACCATCACTAGCGGCTAATGGTGCCTTGCCCTTCTTGCTTTCTGCCTCAAGAGTTTCAGCACCTCCGCTGATTTTTTTCTCCCTTGATGTGACCATAGCAGCATTTATCCGTTGATCAGCCTCAGCAAACCTCTCCCCAAGCCTCCTTGCCTCATCTTCAAGAGGGAACCTTTCCCTTTCAACCCATACCATCTCATGGAGCTGCACACAAAAGTCATCAGCAGAGGGAACACCATGAAGGATCATCACCCTCTGCAGGTCCATGGAAGGACCACCAGCATCACCAGCATATCGGAGCTGCATCTTCCACCCACACCCCAACCATGGCAGGCTCAGCCGAACTTGCAGCCTGAGAAACATTCACAGGAGCCTCATCCGTTAGAGCAGATCCACCAGCATTCTCATCAACCTTTAAGCCAGTTGTGTCATCCCATCCCAGATCCTTACAGGAATTTTTCACATTTCCTGGCCAGACATCCATCACAATTGTCCTATCTATCTCAGTTTTCTTCCTAATATCTTCACCAGACCCGTGAACACCTTCAGCAGAGCCATGACTTCCTCCCTCAGCGAGCATGACTTCATCCTCAACAGCATTCCCTGAGACACCGGCGCTTGCTTCCAGACTCACCAAGAAGCCACCTGAATCCATCAGAGAGATTTCTAACCCATTACCAGACAACATAGGAGACGAGAAGGGCACATCGGTAGCCACAGAGTGGGAAACCTTCCCAATCGTCCCCTTCACCTCCACCCGAGGGAGGTCGCTCCCACCAGTAGACAAAGATTCACCACCCCTAGAAGCGCCAGAACAAATTCCAGAACAGTCATTGTGCCCAAAGCTCCACCACAAAGAGCAGAAGACTGTCCATTGCTCGAAAACAACAGATTGTCTCCATCTTAGCTCCTCTCCCATAGCAATCCAGACAGAGTCCACAGCGGGTATCGACAAAAGCCCTTGGAGCAACCGGATGACAGAGGGCCCTCGTCCTACTATACACACAGAGGAATCGCCCCACCAGGTTTCCAAGCATCGGAATAATAGAGAAATTCTGAAAGAGGAGTAGAAGTTCAGGAAAACGCACCCAGGTAGCAGCAATCGGGGAGCTTCTCTTCATATAAAAATCAATGCTCCATCGAAAGAGGGAGAATCGAACGCCATTGCATGACCGAGTAGCCGCTGACCAGGCAAGGATGAGATCATCCTCCGTTGCAAACCGAACCATGATATGGGAGATGTCGAGCAGGCCAACAGTCGCGCGAGCCCTAAGATTCCAGGAAGCCACAACGAACCTGTCGAAGGTGACCACCGGGGGTCGCCGCTTTGGAAAGCTTGCAACCAGAGTCAATCGGTGGAGATCTGCAGCCTCAGTGAACTCACGAAATGAGAGAGGAAGCTGAGGGCAGACATCGAAGAACTCCGGAACCTTCGGGCCAAGCACCTTTCGCAGGAAGGCGGGATTTTAGGGTTTTTTTGGTTTTTTATGGTTTTTATAGTTTTTTAATGTATTTGGGGGTTTAATGGGTTTTTTAGATTTGTTATATTTTTAGTGTTTTTATGGGATTTTTTGTATTTTTTAGTTTTCAGGGTTTTTTATTATTTTCTAGGAAAGGAAGATACGGGGCAAGGCTATTCCTGTTCCCTCTAAAATAAAAACAAAAAAAGCAGATGCCATAAAGGATGGGCGGGGCCAAACAACTCACACCTTAATCCCCAACACAACTCAAGACCCACACCCCAAAATAGTCCAAAAACACACAAAAAAAACAAGTCAGTAAATGTTGCCACAAAAGTCATATAGTTCCTCACCGAGAGATCCAATGCTTGCACAAAGACCAGCGTTCACATCAGTAAATAAAAAGTATGAGTTAACTTTTGTATCCATAGAGTCCAAGCCTGATGCATAATCCTCCTACATTCTAATCATAGACAATAGTTTCCCTCTCACCCTCTCATGATCTATATTTCGCGAAGGCCGCTCCCCCTTATTAACTTTATGATTTAGCCTGATCACCCTGAAGGTGGCCCAGGTCGCCATGGGTCTTGAAAGGGTAGATTAGTCCTTCCATTGCCTTCTATTTGGAGGGGGAGAGATGAAACCATCCTCATGAACTGCCTTCTCATTTAGGACTCCATCACTGACCACAATTGAGGCCTCTTTCTTAACATCCTTGCTTCCTGTCCTAGGAGATGCGCCACCACTTTTTTGAAGCCTTTTCTTTTCTTCCTTGGACCTAGACAAAGCAGCATTTATCCTGTGGTCGTCCTCAGAAAACCCCTCCCGAAGACTTTTAGACTCATCCTAAAGGCAGAACCATTCCCGTTCAACTATCATCATGTCATGGAGAAGCACGCAGTGGTTTTATTCATATGGAAAAACATAAAAAACCATGGCCTTTTACAGGTTCGGGGCCATCCCACCTTCATAAATTTTGGGTTCTGGTAGAGGGATCCTAGCCAGATCCTCCACATAAGCATATCCAGAATTGGGTTCTGATGGGGGTAGTATAGCCAATACCTTCACAAAAATAGCAACAGCGTCAACATCAAGAGAACCTGGAACAACCCCTGTGTCAACCCTCTCTGCATCACCACTCCCAATGGATAGCATCATGAGGTCTGTGTGGCAACTGGGGTGTCGCTCCCCAGGATCACAGGTCTGCTCCTCTACCAATATCATCTCTTTCCCAACTGAAATTAGCTCCCGCCCATCCCCAGATCTCATTTACTGCTCAGCCACATCTCCATTCTCCGGATCACCTACCAGCACATCAGCATCACTAACCATCTCAGCCGGGGATAAGTCCTAAAACATGTTTGAAAAAGAAACAACATTCATGTCTGGTAACAGGCAACTACAATCGCCCCCACTACCCTTCCTCTATTCCATAACCTCTCTTCTTAGGGAAAACACTAGGGGGGCCTCTGTATGTTAATTCCCATGCCAATCTGCCGGCTCAGAAAGCATCCCCTTCTCCATCCATCTCCTCGATAATTCACCACTTCTACAAAACTCATCAATACAAGACTGATTTCTCCCTTCAACCTTGTGCACTGCTTCAGTGACTGCAGCTCTCGATTGAAAGTTATTTCCATCCAAACTAAAACCGAAACTACCCATGTTGATCATTGATACCATCAGATCACTCTCAATCATCAGCTTTATCTTGAGATGATCAAATACTGCAACAACCATTGTCTGAATGGGAAAAGTCCCGTTCACCCCCTTGACCTCCTTCGCTTCCACCAAAATTCAATTGCTCTCACCAGAACTCAACTGAACTAGGTTTACACCACTCTTACCAAAGTCAGCACAACCTCCAGACTGATAATTATGCACAAAGTTCTAACAGATAGAACTGAAGACATGACAAGATTCAAAAATTACCAATTGCTTCCAACAGAGTTCCTCCCCCACAATAATCTAGACATCATCCACCGGATCCATCGAAGCATCAACCTCAATAAATTTCCTTGGGGAAACATGATGACAGAGGGCCCGAGTCCTATTATCCACATAGAGGAACCTCCCCACTAGATTCCCTAGCATTTAAATAATTGATAATTATGTAAAAGAAAGATGAGGTTTGGGAAATCTAACCCAAGTAGCAACCATTGGGGAGTTACGCTTCAGGTAAAAAATCAAAACTACATAGAAAGAGGGAGAAGTGTGCGTTATTACATCTTTGAGGTTCCATGGACCAGGTGAGAATCATATCCTTCTCAGACATGAAGGGAATCATGATGTGAGATCCATCAACCAGACCCACCATTGCATGATCCTATAGATTCCAATGTTCAAAAAAAACCTATCAAAGGTGTCCACTATGGGGGTGCCACTTCATGAAACTTGGCACCAGAGTCAATCTATGTAGAACTAAAGCTTCCCTAAACTCTAGTAGAGAAAGAGGGAGCTGTGGTCAGCCTTCAAAAAGCTCTAGAACCTTTGGGTTTTCAGGTTTTCTTATTGATTTGAGGGGTTTTCAAGGTTTTAAAGGTTTTTTAGAGGTTTTAGAGGGTTTTAGTGTCTTTATGGTATTTTTTATTTTTAGGATTTTTTATTTTTTATTTGTTTTGTGGAGTTTTAGATTTTTAAACCATTTTTCGGATGTTATGGGTTTTTTTATTTTTTTAGTGGTCTTATGGTTTTTATGGGATTTTTGGGGTTTTAAGAGATTTTATGTTTTTTATGGTTTTTAAGATTTTCAAGGGATTTGCAAGGTTTTAGGGTTTTTAATTTTGGTAGGGATTTTTAGATATTTTTATGGTTTTATGGTTTTTTGGGTTTCTAAGTTTATTATGGTTTTAAGGCTTTTTAGGTTTTTAGGGTTTTTATCAGTTTTTTAATATTTTTAGGTTATTTTGTGTTTTCAAGAGTTTATTTGAGTTTTCTTGGGTTTTATATATTTTTATATTTTTTTTATTTTCTTCAAGGGTTTAAGGATATTTAGAGTTCTTATTCATTTTTATGGGTTTATGGGATTTTATGGTTTAATGGTTTTATGGGGTTTTCTGGTTTTCTGGGGGATATCATTGTTTTGGGGTTTATGTTTTCACGTATTTTTAGGTATTTTTTTGGATTTTTAATGTGTTTATGGGTTTTCTTTGGTTTTTAGGGATTTGAGGGGTTTTTAATGATTTTTCAGGGTTTTTAGGGGTTTTAAGGGGACTTAGTCTCTTTTATGCTAGTCGGGTTCTTTGAGTTTTTTAGGGTATTTTAGGTTTTTAGAGTTTTTAATGTTTTTGGGTTTACAGGGATTTTTTATTTTTATTCGGTGTTTAGTTTTTTATTGGTTTTAGGGGGTTTTTATTGTTTTTATTGTTTTCAGGGGGTTGTGATGGTTTTAGGGTTTTCACATTTTCTTGGATTTATTGTATTTTTAGGATTTTTAATGTTTTTATGGATTTTTAGGGTATTTGGAGGTTTTTCAAGTTTTTATGGATTCTTAGTATTTTCAGGGTCTTTTGGGTTTTTAGGGTTTTATTATTTCTTAAAGGTTTTAAGGTTTTTTATTGTTTTTAACAATTTTACGATTTTAAGGGTTTTCAGAGGTTTTTAGTGGGGTTTTGTGATTTTATTGATTTTTAATGTTTATAGTGGTTTTATGGTTTTTAGGGGGGGGGTGTTTATGGTTTTGGGGTAATTTTAGGATTTTGGAGGGCTTTTAACGTATTTCTGGAATTTTGAGGGTTTTTAGGGGTTTTCATGGTTTTTTGGGTTTTTTGGTTTTTTGGAATTTTTTGAGTTTAAAGGATTTTTAATGTTTTTATAGGTTTTTAAGAGTTTCATGTGATTTATGGGTTTTTATTGATTTTATTCTATTTAGCGGTTTTATGATTATAGAAAAATTTCCATGTTTTTAGGTTTTTTTATGTTTTAAAGGATTTTCATAGAATTTTTAATTTTATATTTTTAGTTTTTTATATTTTTTATTGATTTTGAGGGTTTTTTTGGGTTTTTCAGTGTTTAGAGAGAATTTTGGGTTTCTAGGCATTTTTAGGGCCGTTTGTTTTTTTGGGGGTTTATTGATTTATTTAGGGTACTTAAGGTTTTTTAGGGTTTTTATCATTTTTAAGGGTTTTAAGGGTTTAAGTGTTTTTAGATAGTTATAGTATTTTTATAGTATTTTATGGTTTTCCTTGTTTTTAGTTTGGTTTTTTGGTTTTCATTTTTTTTCATGGTTTTTAGATTAATTATGTATTCATGGATTTTTAGGTATTTTTTAGGAATATTTTGATTTTTATGTTTTTTGGGATTTTATGGATTTTGTGGGGTTTTAGGATTTTTCATGGTTTTTTAGGGTTTTAGGGGTTTTCAGGGTTTATAAAGTCCTTTTGGTTTTTTAGTGTTTTATTGTGTTTTTATGGGTTTTATGTTTTTAGTTCCTTTTAATGTTTTTAGATCTTTATATAGTTTTTATATTTTTTTACGATTTTTATGGGTTTTAATGTGTTTATAGGTTTTTATGGTTGTCTTGGGATTCTAATGGTGTTTTGGATATGTTACATTTTCATTTATTTTTTGTTATTTTGTAAGGGATTTATTGTTTTTAGGGTTTCATGGTTTTTAGGGATTTTTAGGGTTTAGGGTTTTCCATGTTTTTTATTAGTTTTTAGGGTTTTAGGGTCTTTTTTTGTTTTTAGGGTATTTTTTAGTTTCTATTTTTTTTATATATTTTAGTGTTTTATTTTTTAGGGGTATTAAGGTTTTTAGTGTTTTTAGTTGTTTTTTTATTTTTTTATAGGTTTTTAGGTGTTTTAAAGGTTTTTAGGGGGTTTATGTTTTTTAGGGGGGTTTCAAGGTTATTAATGGTTTTTTCATTTTTAGGATTCTTAGGGTTTTTTATTATTTTTTGTTTTAGGGTTTTTAATGTTTTTAGGGGATTTTGGATTTTTAGGTCAAGGAAGGTGAGAGTTCAGGCTATTCCTGGCCCCCCCAAAATTTATAAAAGGAAAATAAAAGCAGGCAAGGGCAGGGCGGGGTCAAACGACCCACACCAAAGACACCAAGACCCCCCAAGACACCAAAAAAACAAAAGACCCGCAAAGAATAAGAAAAAGAAATCAGAAGTACAAATCAATGCCCACATCCCCATAAGGATCCCCATAAAAACCATAACCATAAGAAGAATCTGACTCCACCGAATCCCATTCAGAATAATCATATTGCTTAAAGAAGGTAGTGTAATGCTCCCTGAGATTTTTCTGCTACATATTCATCTTCGCCTTGACAGGCCAACCACCCCTGCTAGATAAATCTTCCCTATCTTTTTGAGAGGATCTTGTGGGCACAGTCTTTGGATGATTAAAATAGTCGTTTCTCGGCCTCCTCTTTCGGGGATCTAAATTGACCCCCACATATTTGTTTTCCTTCTTAAGAGGAATGGCTTCCTCTAGCTAGGCCCTCTCTTTAATAATCATAGCCATGTTTTGATTCATCCTTCTACTATCCTCATATAAAAGGTATTGATCAGGAATGAATAAGGCTTCCTAGTTTAGAGAAAAATATTCAAGGACCCCCACACTGCCACATGCAAAGAACCACCAGGGAAGGTTCCTCAAGATCCGGACAAGGATAGGGCACCACATCAGCTAGAAACAGTTGTTGGACCTTGTCCTCCTTCCCCTGGAAAGAAGTGTCATACCCAGAAATCCCATCATTATTGTACATGATCACCTGCAAAATTATTTTCTCCTTCTCAGTAGTACCATTCGAGCACCCAATGGTGTTTCGGCCTTCCTCATCCGCTACACCATCACCATGGGCCTTAAGTAAAGGCAGCTCCAACACATTACACCAGTGGATATCTTCACTAAGAAAAGGGTCCATTTCTTTGGGAATCTTTTCATCAATGATGAAACTAGGCCTAGAAGCAAAACTCACAACCCCTGAGTCACACAAGCCTTCTGATCCGGCTAACACCATAGCACCCAAGGCCAAGACCTCTTGAGAACCTCTATCTTCTCCCTTGTAAATAGAACTCCCAAGCCCAGAGTAAGTGTTTATCCCAGGTTGATCACTAACCAAACCATCACAAACATCACCCCACCCACCCAAATTTTACTCCATATTCCCGACTTCAACCATCACGACACTATTCTTAGCTACATCTCCATGTTCCTTCACCTTTATTTTGTCCTTCACATCCTCTTTTCTATCTTCCTCACCAACCAAATCTACGGAACCAAGACAATAAAACATGTTACACAAGGGGGAACCACCCAAATCCAGTGCTTCCCTACTTCTATCATGCCCACCGTTTATGTTCACAACCTCTTGGACCTCAAACATCCCTCCCAAGAAAACATCCTCCACCAGATTCCCAGAAAACTGCACCATCCTCTCACGAGGCTCTTAATGCCCACTACCATTCCATGGAGCCTCCGGGTCCACACCTGAGGGTGACACTATCCCTGACCCCTATGAAATAGCCTTCCCCTCCAACTTTGGCATGCCAAACCCGTTGCACAATGAATTACCGCCCAAAGCCTACAACTTCAAACTTCCAGCCTTCCAACCTGAGGCATGTCACTCCAATCTTCCAGCCTTCCCCTACTCCGGTAAATATTCACTGCTCAACCTAATTGATGGATTTCCATCCTCCTTCTATACTTACCCCTCTTGAGATTTCACATCCCAAACCATATATCCTTCCTCATTCTCCATCACTCCCTTATCATGCATAATCCCCAAATCCCTCTTCTGTCTCTCATACACCTGAGAGACCTTCGGCCCAACGGATTGTCAAGACATTGTCTTCAGTAAAGAATCCCCTATCACAACATTCCCTTTCTCATCCACCATCTCTGACTAATCAATTGACCCAACCACCCAATGGCCCCCCTTTATAACTCCACTGCTACTACCCCCTCTTTTACAAGAAGTGCTATAATTTCCCAGTTACTTACATATAGAACAGAATGAAACGAATGACTCAACCACCACCGTCTATTTGTAAGGAAACTCCTTGCCAATAGTTATTCACACAAAGTCAATTAGAGGATTTGAATCATCCAGTTCAACACAGACTCTTGGGGAAACTAGGTGACAGATCTCTAGAGTCCGGCTGTCCGAACACAAATATCGTCCCACAAGAAATCCTATAATATAGATAATAGATGGATTCTGAAACAGAAGAGGGAGTTCCAGGAACCTAACCCATGAATCAATCATCGATGAGCACCAATTCATGTCCAGGTCGAAGATCTACTTGAAGATAAAGAATTTGACGCTATTAAAGATTCAATAGGCCATGGACCAAGCACAGATTAAATCTCCCACTTTCAAAAACCAAATAAAAAAATGGTGAAAATCATGTAACCCTACCATCGTCTGATCCTGAAAATTCTAAGACCCAAAAACAAATCTGTCAATAGACTCCACCGAGGGTCGGTTCTTCACGAACCAGGAAACCAAGGTCATGCTGTGAAGCACATAGGCCACATGAAACTCTATGTACGATAAATATATATGAGTATATCCTTCATATATATTATGAAGCTTCAAGAAAAGATTAATTCGAGGGAAATAGGGTAGAAGATCAGGAATTTGAAGAGGGATGAAGACAAAATCTTGATCACCATCAATCGAATATCCCTCCCCTATAGGGGTGGGAGGAAGGATCATCGTCCATGCCATCAAGGATTCATCGAGAGTAAATAAAAAGGATATTCCATCTAGTCCTTATAGTTTAGCTATCTTTTCTGGTTTTTTAGGTTTTCTTTATATTTTAGGGTTTTATATTTTTTTAATTTTTTTAATGTTTTTATTTATTTCATGGGTTTTTAGTGTTTTAGTGGGTTTTAGGGTGTTTATGAGTATTTATTGTTTTATGATTTTTAAGTATTTTATTATTTTAATGGGATTTATATGGTTTTTAGGGTCTTTTAAATATTATATGGTTTTTATTATTTTGTAGTATTTTATAATTTTTAGGGGTTTTAGGGATTTTGAGGGTTTTAGTGGTTTTTAGGGTTTTATGATTTTTAGGATAGTTTATTTTTTGGATATTTTTGGGTTTTGAGGGGTTATTTTATGTTTTGTATGGTTTTATGTTTTTTCAATGTTTTTAACATTATTTGGTGTTTTAAGGGTTTTAATAGTTTTTAGAGGTTTAGGTTTTTATTATGGATTTTTAGGGTTATAAATTTTATTCAGGGTTTTATAGTTTTTAGGAGTTTTTCATGGTTTTTAGGGTATTTAATGTTTCATGGATTTTTTAGGTGTTTTTTATAATTTTTATATTTTGTAGGTATTTTTGGGGGTTTTGGGGATTTTTAGGGATTTTTGTGTTTTACAGTGTTTTAGGGTTTTTTATTTTATAGGGATTTTATGGTCTTTGGGATTTTTATGATTTTTTGAGTTATTTAGAGTTATTTTGGGTTTTTATAATATTTAATAATATTATAGTTTTATGGGTTTATGTATTTTTTCGAGTCTTCATTAGTTTAGTGGTTTTAAGAGTTTTTAGTAAATTAATATGATTTTATGGTTTTTACGGGTTTTTAGGTGTTTTGATGGTTTTTATTTTTTCCTATTTTTAAGGATTTTTAGGTATTTTTATTATTTTTATTGGTTTTATGGGTTTTTTGGGTTTTTAGGTTTTTTTGGGTTTTTTCAGGGTTTTGAGTGTCATTTGCGTTTGTTGGGTTTTTTTAAGTTTTTAATGGTTTTATGGATTTTTAGTGTATTTAATGTTTTTAAAGGATCTATTGGCTTTAAGTTTTTTAGTGGTTTTATGGATTTTATCATTTTAGGTTTTTTAAAAGGATTAAGGGGTTTTTACAGTTCTTAGTGGGTTTTCATGGTTTTTTGGTTTTTTTATGTTTTAGGGATATTTTGGGAATTTTTTAGATTTCGATGGTTTTTAGGGTTTTTAGTGTTTTTAAGGAGTTTGAGATCTTTCAATTTTTTTATGTTTTTTATTGTTTTTTAGGGTTTTGAGGTTATTTAGGGGTTTTAGGGTTTTTTTAGTTTTTAGGGGTTTGATGGTTTTATAGTTTTTAATGTTTTTTAGGGATTAATGGGATTTCATGAGTTCTATTTATTTTTTAGGTTTTTGGGGTTTTTTATGTTTTCGGGTTTTTTTAGGGATTTTTTATGATTTTAATGGTTTCTCGGGATTTTAGGGTTTTAGTGTTTTAAGGTTTTTTAGGATTTATAGGGTCTTTTCAGGGGTTTAGGTTATTTTTGGGGATTAATGGTATTTTACTTTTTTATAGTTTTAAGGGTTTATGAGATATTTTAGTTTTTTTAGTCATTTAAAAGGTTTTCAGATTTTTTTTGTTGGGTTTCAGGGTTTTTATGGGTTGTTAGGGTTTTTAAAGGTTTTAAGGGGGTTTGTGGGTTTTAGGGGTTTATAGGGTTTTTCAGGATTTTTATGTTTTCAAATATTTTTTTTGGATTTTATAGTATTTTTATGGTATTTTTGGATATTTATTTTCTATTGATATTTTTTGTTTTTGATGGGTTTTCAGGGGTATTATCATGTTTAGAATTTTTCCTGGTTTTAGGGTCTTTTTTGGCTCTCAATGGATTTTTTGAGTTTTATTAGGTTGTAGGGTTTTAGAATTTTTTAATGTTTTTATTTTTTTAAATAGTACTTAGAGTTTTTAGTGGTCTTAGTGTTTTTATGGAGTTTTTGGTTTTTAGTTGTTTTATGGTCTTCATGGTGTTTTCATGGTTTTTAAGGGTTTTTATGTTTTAAGGGATTTTTCATTATTTTTTAGTATTTAAATGATTTTAGGGGTTTTAAAGGTTTTCAAGCTTTTTTTGAGTCTTCTAATATTTTTAGGGAATTTTTTGAGTTTTTAGTGTTTTTAAGGATTTTATAGTTTTTAACATTATTGGGGTTTAAAGGGATTTTATATTTTAGTGTTTTGTATAGGGTTTTATGGGTTTTTATTTTTTTATGGTTTTTAGGGGTTTTACTGTTTTCATGTGGCTTTCAGGTTTTTAGGGTTTTTTACCTTTAAGGTGATTTTTAGGGGTTTTATGTATTTTTACAGATTTTATAGTTTTTATGTATTTTGAGGGATTTTTGGGTTTTTCATGTTCTTTAATGTTTTTAGGTATTTTCAGGGTTTTAGGGTCTCTTTAGGATTTGTTTTGTGTTTTTTTCAGTTTTTTGTTTTTTTAATGCGATTTAGAGTATTTTAACTTTTTAAGGTGATTACATGTTCTTAGGGTTTTTAGTTAGATTTGAGGGGTTTTATGGGTTTTAGGATTTTTGAATTATTTAGGGGTTTTTATGATTTGTAGTTTTTAGGGTTTTTAGAGTTCTTTATGTTTTCAAGGATTTATTGCGAGTTTTAGGATTTTTATGTCTTTTGGGGTGTTTTATGGAATTTTAGTGGTTTTAAGAGTATTTAGTGTTTTTTAGGTTTTTATGGGTTTTTAGGTTTTTTAGGGTCTTTTGGGTATCTATGGGTTTGTTTTTTTTAACAGTTTTAAGGTTTTTGGATATTTTTAATGTTATTTGTTTTTGAAGTGTTTTTTATATTTTTAGTGGTATTTAGGTTTTTATGAGTTTTTAATGTTTTAGGGATATTTATGTTTTTAGGGTATTTATGTTTTTTTACATTTTTAAATATTTTTTGGGATTTCTAAGTATTTTTATGTTTTTGGGGTTCTTAGGGTTTTTAGGGATTTTGAGGGGTTTAGGGGTTTCCATAGTTTTTATGTGTTTTTATGGTGTTTAGGGTTGTCTAGGGTTATAGTTTTTTTAGTTTTCGTGGTTTTATTATTTTAATAGTTTTTATTGTTTTAGGGGTTTAAATGGTTTTTATAGTATTAGTGTTTGTTCTATTTTTAGGGGTTTTTATTATGGTTTTTATGGGGTTTTAGGTTCTTCAATGGTTTTTTGGGTGTCAGGGTTCTTTATGTTTTCATGGATTTTTAGTTAATATTTTTATATTTTTATGGTTTTTAGTTTTTTTGGTTTATAGGGTTTTAATATTGTTTTAGTGCATTTATGGGGTTTTAGGGTTTTAAGGTCTTTTGGGTATTTAGGGATTTATAAAATTTAACGGTTTTTAAGGTTTTTATTGATTTTTATCATTTTTAATTATTTATGAGTTTTTATAACATTTAGTAATTTTAGGGTTTTTATGGGTTTTAAGGTTCTTAAGGTTTTATGATTTTTATAGTTTTCAGTGAGTTTAAGGTTTTTAGGGGTTTTTACATTTTCATGGATTTTTGGGATATTTTATGATTTTTATTATTTTTATGGGTTTTAGGTATTTTGACGTTTTTAGGGGTTTTAGATGTTTTTTTATTTTTAGGGGTTTTCTAGGTTTTTAGGATCTTTAGTGATCTTATGGTTTTCTTTAGTTTTTTTTTTGTATGGTTTTTAGATGTTTTAATTTTTTTTGTGTTTAAAGGGTTTTTATATTTTTTGTTTTCTTTTAGGGTTTTTATGGGTTTTTATATTTTTAAGTTTTTTAAGGGTTTTATTGTTTTCTAGGTTTTTTCAGTGTTTTTTGGGGTTTTTATGTTTTCAAGGCTTTTATGGGCCTTTTACGAATTTTAAGGATTTTAGGTTTTTTAAGGGTTTTTAAAAATTATCAATGTTTTTTAGAGTTTTCATGGTTTTTAGGGATTTTAGAGATTTTCAGTGGGTTTTGGGTCTTTTTTAGGTTTTTGGGGGATTTTTGAGTTTTTGAGGGATTTAAGGTTTGTTAGAGTTTTTTAACGTTTCTAAGGGTTTAAAGGGTTTTTTGGGGTTTTTTGTTTTTATAGTTTAAATTGGTTTTTTGGAATTTTTATGTATTTAAGGGTGTTTATTTTTATCAGGGTTTTTTTGGTGGGGTTTCAAGATTTTTAATGTTTTTATAAATTTTAGGGATTCTCTAAAATTTTATGGTTTTAGGGATTTTCAGTGTTTTAGGGGTTGTCATGTTTCTTACAGATTTTCATGGTTTTTTGTCTTTTTGGGGTGTTAGTGTTTTTTAGTTTTTTATGGTTTTTATAGTTATTTTTCATTTTTAGGGGTTTTAAGTGTTTTTTGTGTTTTTCATGTTTTATGATTTCATGGGTTTTATGTTTTTTAAGTTTTTATTGTTTTTATCGATTTTTAGGGTTTTGGTCATTTTTTATGTTTTTAGGTATTTTTATGTCTTCTTTGGATTTTTTTTCTTTTAGGGTTTTTAGGGTTTCTGGGGTTTTCAGAGATTTTGAGGGTTAACATGTTTTTATGGGTTTTTGGAGTTTTTTGGGGTTTTCATGGGTTTATTTCCTTTTTTGTTTTTATGGTGTTTATGTATTTTAGGTTTTCAAATTTATTTAGTGTTTTTAATGATTTTCTTGTTTTTTGTAGTTTTTAGAGTATTTAATTTTTGTAGGTATTTTTTGGTTTTTTAGTAGATCAAAGTTTTTTAGGGTTTTTATGGTTTTCATGTGTTTTTCTTGGGTTTTATGATTTTTATGTTTTCAATTTTTTTAGGGATTTAATGATTTTATGAAATTTAGGGGTTTTAGATATTTTGGGGGTATTGGGGGTTTTTCAGGGTTTTGAGGGTTTTCATGGGTTTATGGGTTTTGGGGGGGTTTGGATTTTTTTTGAGTGTTTAAAGTTCTCTAGAGTCTTTTAACATTTTTGGGCATTTTAAGGGTTTTTATATTTTTTAGATTTTTAGGTTTATTATTTGTTTTTAGGGTTTTATAGTTTTAAGGGGTTTTATGGTTTTTAAGTGTTTTTCGGGTTATTAGGTGTTTTTCACTTTCATGGTTTTTTAAGTATTTTTTAGGTTTTTTGTTTTCTTGGGTTTTTATGGTTTTTTTGGATTTTACTGGTTTTTTAGGTTTTCAAGGTCTTTAGGGGTTTTTGTCATTTTTAAGGTGATTTTGGATTTTAGGGTTATTTTTTGATTTTAGGGTTTTAATGATTCTTAGAGTATAAAAAATTGGTTTTTATGGTTTTTTATAATTTTTAGTGGCTTTTAGTGTTTTTATGGGTTTATAATGTTTTTTTATGAATTTTTGGGGGTTTTTTGGTTTTCAGGTGTTTTCAAGGTTTTTATGGTTTTTAAATTTTTAGGTTTTTTTAGGGTTTTATTATTTTTATTGTTTTTCTGTTTTTAGAGTTTTTAGAGAATTTTAGGATTTTTTGGAGTTTTCAGGGGTTTTTATTGGTTCTTGGTTTTTCATGGGTTTTAGGGTGTTTTGGGGTATTAGTGTTCTTTTGAGTTTTTAGGGTTTCTAAGGCTTTTTATATTTTTAAGGGTTGAAATGGTTTTGAGACTATTTAGTATTTTTTAGGGGTTTTTTTAGGTTTTTTAATATTTTTTGGGGTTTTGTGGTTTTTTTGGATTTTAGGGTTTTTCAGGGTTTTCTTGTTTTCTAATAATTTTAGGGATTATATAGGATTTATATGTCTTTTGGGGGTTTTAAGGTTTATAGGAATTTTTTAAGTGTTTTTAGTTTTTAAGGGGTTTTTTTGTTTTTAGGGGGTTTAAGAGTTTTTAGGGAATTTTGAGTTCTTAGGGTTTTTTTGTGTTTTTAGGGTTTTAAGGGGTTTTAGAGTTTTTTTTACATTTTTAATGGTTTTAGGATTTTTAATAATGTTTTTGTTTTATCGGTTTTTATGGTTCTTTAAATTTTTTAATGGTTTTTATTATTTTTTATAGTTTTAACTGTTTTTAGGTTTTTTTATTTTTTCAAGGGTTATAGGGGTTTTTATGATTTTTATGGATTTTAAGGTTTTTATGGATATTAGTGATTTTGAGGGGTTTGGGGGGTTTGGGGGTGTTTTGGGTGTTTTTTGAGTTTTTTAGAGGCTTACGGTGTTTTCATTGTTTTAGTTTTTTAGCCTTTAGGTTCATTAAAGTGTTTAAATTTCTTCAAATTTTTAAGGGATTTTACAGTTTTTAGTGGTTTTATGGTTTGAATGGGTTTTTAGGGTTTTTATGTTTTTATGGGTGTTTCGGTTTTCTAGGGGTTTTCATGATTTTTAAAATTTTATATGTTTTTAGATAATTTTTTTATATATTTATATTTTTATGGGTTTTAGAGTTTTTATGGATTTTAATGATTTATGGTTTTTCTTTATTTTTAGGGGTTTCAAAGTGAAATGTTCATTTTTGTAAAAATCATATAACATAACACCTGAATCCCACAATATTTTCAAATCCTCGATCAATGGGGCCAAATAAACATCGATATCATTACCCGGTTGTTTTGGTCCTGATATATGCATAGATAACATGATGTATTTTCGTTTCATGCATAACCATGGTGGTAATTTATAGTTTACCAACATAACCGGCCATGTACTGTGACTGCTTCTTTGAAAACCAAAATAATTCACCCCATCTTTAGATAACGCCAGATGAAGGTTTCTCGGCTCGTTCCCAAATTCAGGATACTCATGATCAATTCTCTTCCATTGAGGAGAGTCTGTCGGGTGACGTAGTTTCCCATCTTTAATTCTTGTATCTGCATGCCATGTCAATTGTCCTGCAGTCTCCTCACTTCCATATAAGAATCTAAAACTAGGAATGTTTGGAAAGTACCATACAACATTCGTAGGACTAGAATCATATTTCTTGTATTGGGAAGCACCACACTTTGGGCATTCTTTACGTGATTTTTGGTCCTTGAGAAACAATATACAGTCATTCGGGAAAGCATGTATTCTTTCCGAGATCATACCCATCGATCGTAGCATTATTTTGGCATCATATGTTCGTCTTGTGAGTTCATTATCTTTTGGGAGCATGTCATTCAAGAGAGCAAGTAGTTCTGTAAAACTGGCGTCACTCCACCCATTGCCTGATTTCAAATTATACAGCTTCAATACGGCTGACAATGCTGTATATTTAGTTCAACCAACATACAATGGAGTTTTTGCACAACTCTTTAACTTCTCAAACATTATTGGGAAATCACGAAGTTCATCTTCAACTATCATTTTCATTTCCTCAATACTATCTTCATCATCATTCACATATGCAATAACACTATCCTTACGATTGTCTTCACTGTTCATGCTTCTAATCATATCAGATGATCTATAAAATGTCGTGTTCTCTGAGTCACTACCCATATTCGGTTTTTACCCGTGTTTATTCCAACATGTACAACATCGATCTATTCCGTGATAGATCAGGTGTTCTTCCAACTCCTCTGGACTCATTTGTCTTGAATAAAAATAGCATAAACACGGACAAAGGATTTGAGAAGGGTCGCATGCATGATCTTCTGCAAACTTGATAAACTCATTCATGCCATATTCATACTCTTTTGTCCACCGATTGGCATTCATCCATTCTTTATTCATATTCATCGTATTTATGTGTTTGATCTCGAACATGCCTAATATTATGTTTTAATTAATCAGGTATCATTTTTTGGGTTTTATAAAAAAAATCATGGTACAAATGCCTTTAAACACATGTGAAATCCATATACAAGGTGTTTCTAGTATGGTGAACATTGTGTATGTATAAGATACCTGATTTAATCTAACATATATCAAATTTATTCCAAGTTAGTCTTAAAAATACTGAACGATGCCTTTGAAAATACATGACATTTAAAACAACTTGAGCTAAAGGCGTGTACTTTAGATACATATTGAGTCACCTCACCAGTTATGCATCACATTTTTGTGGAATACACGATGTGTAGTCCTTACATGACCATTAGGGGTGTATAGTCTATTCACATCAAGTCTCTATGGTATCTATACTTGGTGTGAGTGAAGTAAAACACATGTCATATGGTTCTACCATTATTTCATTTAATGTACATGGTTTCATGCTGAAGTATATTTCTTGGAGATACATTGTGTGTGACCTAGGTTCACATGACATGTAACATTTAAAATGAAACTTATTCCAAGTTTGAGATAGTAGATTAGTCATGTGGTGTAAATTTTGGAGATAAATGTTGTGTGGAATTAAAATATATATAAAATTCATGTATGGTGAAGCATGTTCCATGTATTTTAAAGTGTCTCATAGAGTCCTCTAGAAGTGGTTTTCTATGATTCAGTGAAATTGCACTAGTAACAAAGTGGTGGTGCCATTAAAATGGGTAATGTTTGGATTGATATTTAATGGTGGAATAACTACAATATGGAAAAAAATGGCATATCAGTCATGCCAACAACCAAAACACCATAAAAACCCAATCATGATCACAATTGCAACACTATACAAACCAAAAAATCAAAATTTTAGATATTACAAAGCATCCCTTATTCAATTTTGTTTGTTAATTCAGGAGTCATCATAGAATTTTTATCATCTTGGTGTGTTCATTCATAAGTCAAGAATATGTAAATTACCAAATTATATATTCCAATGTTAAAAAAGAACCAACCAATATTCAATTCATTTAGTCCGCAAACAAGGACCACCAACGACCACGATTTTCAGCGAGGCGTTTAGCCTGTACATTTCACATTATAACTGTCAATATCAAACAGTAATAACATGTGAACTAGAGGAAACCAATGAGTAACAGAAGAAAACTCACCGTGAAGGTGTCGTTAAGCACAAGGTAGAGGTGCGTTCGTGGCAGAGGAGAGGTGCACAACAAAGGAGATTTCCAACTGAAAAGAAAACATAAAATAGGGGAAACCCATGAGAATAAAATAATCTAAAACCGAGTACACCATTTACCACATCCCACAATCCCCAAAAGACAATGCATGCAAATAAATTTAAATGTATTGGTAGAAATCACTATCTGATCACTAATTTTTATCCAAACCATAGGTGCAAACAAATCCAAATAGGAATTATAAGGATCACATACCTCGAGAAAAGAAATCCAACCATAATAGTGATCAAGCATAGAATAATGTGAACTAGATAGGAGTGACCCAAAATATCATCGGGATAAAGATCTATCCAAGAGGATAATTTTGTAAAACATATAAAGCCTAAAGAACTCTATGGATCCCAAAAAACCTTTTCTGTGACATTGAAACTACATGTAATACATTTACATGTCGTGTAATCCTCTTGACTAAAAAACAAGTCACTTTTTGTTTAAAACATTATATTTTTATTTAAATGATATGTAACCATTACAAAGTTTGTAAAATTGTCACGTTGTGCATCCAATTAATGTGTCATTTTTGGAGGTCATTACATGTCATGTACTCCATTTACATGTCATGAAATTTCTCAGAATATAGTAAAAAATGTAGTTTTGTTTCTAAAAATTACCTAAAGATCACTAAATTTACCAATACATGTGTCCTCCAAATCCTTTCTCAGCATTCCTCAAACAAAAAAAATCCAAAAAAATGTTAAAACATACCACACATAAAATGAAATGAGACTTTATAATATCTAGACCATAAATGATTTCCCCCCAAAAATACATCAAGATCATGTATCCTCTAATGAAGAAGTACAATACTACCTCATCAACAAGTCATTCACCCATGTATCATGGATATTTTGTCTAAGCTACCACATTAACTAGACTCGGGGTCGTTTAATCATGTATTACCTTATACTACATATTCATAATATGAATTGGATGGAGAACCAAAGTATTATCAGGATCAAGATCAACATCCCCCATCTAATCACATGTAAATGATCTGGTATATACCTACTCAAATGGAAAATATTAAACACGTCATGCAAAGTTATCAAACCAGATGGTAACTGAAACCAATATAAAATAATCCCTAGTGACAAAAAATCATTATGTTTATCCCATTACTCGGTGAAAACAAACATTGATAACCTAGCTGATGATGTCCCAAGTGATGTGAATCTACGATAAAGACCTAATCACTAACATAAAACACCAGAAGTTGATTCCAATGGTTCATATTAAATTTATTATGACTATGTGTAATGATTAAATTATTCCAGATCAACTGCACCATCTCATTCTATACCTGAATGTTTAATGGCTAAAACAACCACAGTGGTCTCTAGTGCTCCTCCATAATTCTATAATATGTACGGAACCACGAATCCAAATACATTAGAAACTATATCATCTATTGACACTTGAAATAACACCTTAAATCAGGATTTCAGACGTTCAATTCGAGCGGTAGAAACAAAAATTACCTGAAAATGAGTATAAATAATGGTAGCGGCAGCGGCGGAGGCAGCACCGGAGGTAGAGGCTACATCGGCGGAAAAGGCGGCGGCGGTGGCAGACGTGGAGGCGGCAGTAGCGCTAGAGGCGGCAGCAGTCGCGGTAGCGGGGGAAAGGGTGGAGGCAGCGGCGGTGGTGGATGAGGAGGAGTAAGAGGAGGAGGAAGGAGGAGGAGGAGGAGGACAATGAGGAGGAGGAGGACGAGGTCGCAGCGGCAAGGGGCCTGGTTTAGCTTCTGTGAAAGCTTAACCACGTGCGAGCGAGGATGGCATGTTAGGGTTAATAAATAAAAACCAATGGAACCTTTATCAGCGCTCGTTAAATGCACTGATAAAGGTATGTTTTATCAGTGCTAAAATAAAATCACTGATAAAATATTAATTTATTACCGTTGATAAAGAGATACCTTTATCATCGCTAAAAAAAGAACTGATAAATGTTACCTTTTATCAGCACTAAAAAAGCACAGATAAAGGTGAACCCTTTATTAGCACTTATTTTATTGTTGATAAAGGCATACCCCTTTATCAGCACTTTCTGTTTAGCACTGATAAAGGGCAGCGCTTCCCTTGCCATGTTTTGTGGTAGTGAGGTTTTTATTGTTATTAGGGTGTTTTAAAGGTTTTTAGTGTTTTTTGACATGTTTAATTATTTTATGTATTTTTAATAAATATTATGGTTTTTAGGGTTTATAGGGTTTTAGAGTTTTTTAGAGTTTTAGAATTTTCCCTGGTTTCTATGAGTATTCAGGGTTTTAGGGTCGTTTTTTTAACTTTTTGGGTTTTTTGAGTTTTTTAGGGTTTTACTGTTTTTCAGAGTGTTTTAATATTTTTAGGGGTTTTGGGGTTTTTAGTTTTTTTGTTTATTTTAGGGTTTTATTGTTTTTTAGAGGTTTTTAAGGTGTTTTTGGGGGTTTATGGTTTTCACGGGTTTATGGTTTTCAGGGGTTTTATGGTTTCGTACTATCATGACCCGTCCTAGAGGGGATCATGTCGTGACTACCCCAATCTTGCCTCTAATAGGACAGGGGATGGTGACTAGCACTAAGTAGGAATATCCCACAAATGGGAGCCATTTCCCTAAGTACATTTATTCACACACACCCATATCCGAGCCAAAAATGATGAAATGTAAAATAAATAAGTAAATAATGCATGAAAAACACTATATACCACAAACAGAGTACAACAGTGAAAGTATTGGAATGTAAAATGAGCCAAAAAAATCTCACTAAAAGAATAGAGAATAGAGCCAAAATTCCAACCTGTAAAGTAAGAAGTACTGAGAGTATCATCAAAAAATACTAAAATACTCCTCGGCATGTCCGATCTCATAATGCACCACCTTACCCTGGTCTACCTAGAACTCCATCGAAGAGACGATCATCTGCACAAGACACAACATGTTCGGGAAAAACCCGTGCATGGGTGAGTAAAACAATACTCAGTAGGACACCCCGAAACCATAAATGAATATCAAAAAGAAAATATAAAAAAGGAAATTCCATAAAGGAATGCCATAGAATAATACCACAAAGAAAATACCAAGAAGGAATACTACAAAGGAATGCATATTTAGGTTCACATAGATATATGTCTGCAACAAATATATTTATAATATCCAGATATACTCAATCCAATAAGACTCATAGTCCCAACAAAACACATAGTATCCATAAGAAATGAAATCTCTATAAGACACACAGTCTCCATAAGACACATAGTGTCTATACGACACACAATATCTATAAGACACACCGTCTCTAGGTCACGTCCAGTAAGAAAAAATGTTTTCTCGAAGAGCTCTCATTCTGGGAGAACTCACTCCTCAATCCATTATGATGTATGGACACTCCCACAAAAACCCACACAGGATTTCTTGAAATGATTGTCTCATCGTATGGGTCCAAACACTGCATACATATCATAAAACATACGCACCATTTGAAATCTGTGGTGGCTGGAAATTTCGAAGGACGGGGGGTCACTAGGCCCATGGACCAAAAGCAGCGGTCAACCTCCACGGTCATTCATGACCCTAAATTTCATGGATTCATGGGATATGGATTGATCATGTCTCACAGTCAACCACAATGGTCTACTATGTCTAGGTATGGCTACCCTAGGTCTGACATGGGTCCGACCCTGCCCATTGTACCACTCCTCCTGGCTTGTCGGGCCCGCTCTACCTGGCTTGCACCACTTGGCCCACCTGGACTGCTTAGCTTGGTGGCAATCCAAGTCTGTTCCACTTGTTGGCCCTCCACATCTATTACGTCCCATGAATCCTCCACATCCCATAGATCCACCACATCTAATGGTCTCTGAACCACACAGCCCCCCCAGTTGTGTTCCATGCAATCACCACTACGGTCCACTTCTGTCAGCCCCACTGGATGCCACGTGGTTGCCCTCCATGCTCCACACATCCACCCACTTCACTCCATGCGGCTTACACTACCACCTTTGGTGTTGCAGACCTGGGATTCCCGTAACACCGCCTCTCATCACCGAACTGCCACATCAGACCAGTTCTAGTGACCCATTTTTGTGGACCACCGAGCCACCTTAGCTACTCGGATCATGAAATGGTCATAGATCCAGGTTCCTCACGTCCTGATTTTCATATATCTGGTCTTTTCTATCATTTTAACTCCAACAAGGGGGTATGATTTTATTCATAACCTCTTGGAAAGTCGGTCCATGACCCCAAGGGTTAAATGGAGATAAAGACCAATAATGAGGGAGAGAAATCAATAAGAACTATGAATGATAAAACTACCCCAAAATAATCCCCCCAATCATTAACCATCCTATGAAAATCAAACTATGGATCAATTTATTAGTGGATTGACCCTTTTTCAATAAAAACATCAAGAATTGGTAAAATCATAAAGAAAAAACCACCCTACCTAGATTTAGATTAGTCGTTGATGACTGATCATTGTGTCATCATCGTCTACTAGATTCCTTTGAATCAGTTGCACATCAATCATCGTTCCACAATCCATCACCGTTTGATGAGAGAGTTATTCTCCACACCTCAGAAGAATTCCAAGATTGTGGTGATAACCCCAAATTCATGAAAAATTCTTAATAAATTTTTTTTTGCATCAATAAAATAATTTATCATGAAATTATTTAATGATAATTATGTCCTTTTTGGGGTTTTCCATAGAATACCCACATGAAATAAAGTTAACTCGCACCTAAGGAAAACACCACATTACAAAATCAACGGTGGTCTTGAATTTCTAATCTGATTCACTGTTCATGATTTATTAGGATTTTAAAACAAAATAATGTTATTTATTTATTTTATTTATGATTATTTCTTTATTGAATTTTTCTTCATATGACCCATGCCGACCAAAATTATGTTGTTCCTAGGGTAAAGCTCTCATTCTAAGCTCAATGGTTCCATCAAATTTACAATCTAGGAACCCATTTAAAATATATTCTACTTTTTCAAGAATGTCATATAAGTGCTCTATTAAGAACATAAAATATTTAAACTAATTGTTCCAGGAACATCGTGCCTCGAAATCTCACGTCATCTTAGCGCATGGTCTCAGAATTTTCCCAAATAATTTGGAAAATAAAATTAGGAAAATCAGAGTCATTACATTCTCTCCACCTTACGGTTTTACATCCCTACAAATCCAAAACAAGAGCTATGCAATCAAATGAGTGTACTAAGCATGAATCTGATCCTCCCACTCCAATTTTCTCTTCTGGAGATTCTCATGTTGTCACTGGACATGCACCAAAGGAATGGATCACCCACAAATCATCCTCACTAGCTAATCCTCAATCTCTACTGGGTACTCTATAAAATTTTCCCCTTCCTCAATGTCCATCTCACCCTAGTCAGTGACCAGAGAAGTGTCATTCACATACCTCCTCAGCAATGACACATGGAATACATTATGAACCCTCTCTAACTGCAGTGGTAGATCTAATCAGTATTCCACCACACCAACTCAACGTAGTATTATAAAAGGTCTGATGAACCTCAGAGATAGCTTTCTGCCCTGGCCAAATATTTTTAATTCGTGTCAAGTTGAAACCTGAGGGAACACATGGTATCTTTCCTCATACTCAAAAGACCTCTAACAACTATCATCATAAGACTTATATTGGATCTATACGGTCTTCATCCACTCCTATATGATCTTAAACTTCT
Organism: Viscum album; assembly: GCA_963277665.1. Taxonomy (NCBI): domain Eukaryota; kingdom Viridiplantae; phylum Streptophyta; class Magnoliopsida; order Santalales; family Viscaceae; genus Viscum; species Viscum album. The sequence goes on along the minus strand of OY728141.1, from coordinate 1,008,620,194 downwards.
CTTTAGTTTCTTGCACCAACTTTGGGGCCACGAGTGTTGACTCTCCTAGGTTCCTCCAGCAATGTGGCGACCTGTAGGGTCACCGATACAAGGCCATGAATGGTTCCATACCAATGGTTGAATGGTAGCTATTTTTGTATGAAAATATACCATAGATAGGTGATCCTACTAACTATGGACAAAATATAACATGTAAGATCGTAGCATGTCCTCCAGAACCTGAATGTTCTGCTCTTCTTGGTCATCCATATGTGGGTGAAATGCTCTGATCAAACAGCAACTGAGCCCTAACTGCCTCCTATAATTCCTTCCATGACCAAGATGTAAATCTAGAATCATGATCTAAGAATATCATCAATAGAAATACATGGAGTTGAACTATCTCCTTCATGTAGTGGTATCCTAATCTATCTACTGAACAATGCTCCTGAATAGCTAGGAAGTGGGCCGACTTGGGGAGTCGGTCAACGATCAACAAGATTGTATCATGTCCCCTTGAATTATGTGGTAAACCTACCATGAAGACCATATATATCCCATCCCACTTCCATTACTGCACCTCAAAGGGTTGAGTCAAAATCACTGGAAACTGGCTCATGACCTTTACTTACTGACAAGTGAGGCATTGAAAAACAAAATTTGTAACTTTATTCTTAATCCCTGGACAAAAAAATTGATGTTATAGGTCCTAGTACATCTTGTTCACACCTAGATGTACTTAAAAGTTGGATGTATTTAACTCCCATAAAACATCCACCCACAATTCCATTGGTATTGCTATGTGCCCTAAAAAATTACATGATCCCTACCATTTGAATATCCATCAAGGGGATGCCTTGTGATCATCTGAGCATGTAATGTGTGACAGTTTGTATTCCCAAGTTGTGCCTCCCTAACTTGAGGTAATATTGGATGGTTAAAAACCATTAAATTGAGGTAATATACTCTATAATCATTCACAAATGATTTCAACAATGAGGAAAACTACACTGATGCCTGATTAAGCAATTGCGAACTGGATCTCCTATTGAGAGAATATTCCACCACGTTCCCCTTACCAGGATGATAAAAATTATTAAATTCATATTTTTGGAGTAACATTATCCATTTCCTCTATATCTAGTTTATATCCTTTCGAGAGATGACAAACTTTAGACTCTTGTTTTCAGGGTAGATGATAAATCACTCTCCAATTAGGTAGTTTCTCCACATCTTCAAAGAGAATATTATGGCTACTAACTCAAGATCATGGGTCACGTAGTTCTACTCATGTGGCCTCAACTATAAGGAACCATACACAATCACTTCTAAAGCCTAGTTCCTGATACATCACAGAACACTACCTACTCAGTACTCTCCTCTAGAAATCTCAAGATGGGATCACTTCTCAATATCTTCCTCAACATATGAAAACACTCCTGGAACTTTTTATTCCACACAAAAGGTTATCCCTTTTATGTAAAATCCTTCAAGGTTGTCTCCACTCTTGAAACTTTGGGAAAAAAACTTCTATATTAACCATCCATACTAAGTAAACATCATACCATAGTGACACTCTTGGGTGGCTCCCAAGAAAGAACTGCCTCAATCTTCACCAGATCCATTACAACTCCAGCCTCTGAAATGAAGTGTCCCAAAAAATGGACCTCCTAAATCCAGAACTGATCCATTGAGAGTTTCATGTAAATATGGTGCTCTCAATTTATGTCCAGGAACATCCCCAAGTGTCTTGTGTGATCCTCATCAGACACATAGTACACTAGGATGTCATCAATGAAGACCACCATGAACTGGTCTAAGTAAGGATAAAAGATCATGTTCATGAGTCTCATGAACATTGTTGGGTCTTTATTTACACCAAACAGAATCACCAATTACTGATAGTGTCTATAATGACATCTTAAATCCTTCTTCACTATATACTCATACTGTACTCATAGATGGTGTTAACCAGATCATAGTTCAATCTATAAGAACCACTACACCCCTTTAAACTGATCAACGATGTCAGCAATCCTCATTAGTGGATAATTGTTCTTCACGACCACCTAGTTCAAGCACCAAAATTCCACAAATAACCACAATCTCCCTTCACTATTCTCAGAAAACAAAAACTGGGGATACACCAGGTAAAACACTGGGTCTCAGGAATCCATTTATATGCATGTAATCCAACTCTACCCTCATCTCTCGAAGCTCTTCAGAAGACATCTGATATGAAGCTGTAGATATTTGTGTCATCCCAAGTTATAGATCAATAAAAAATTTACCATCCTATAGGGAGGTAATCTTTGAACATCCTCAGGAAAGATGTCCTCATACTCCTCCACCACTGCAAGGAAATTGAGGACTCATATCATCCAATACACTGAGGGTTGGGCTAGCTAACTGATGAGTAACTAGCTACACCATCCAATGTGTGAGTCCATCATATGCTTCATGTTTTTACTTTTCACCAACAATGTATATAATCATCCCATAAATATAGATACACTGTACTTTGTGCCTAAAATAGTCAATCTGAGCATGAATTTGGGATAACCAGTCTACACTGAGAATAAAGTCGTAAGGACTTTATGCCGCTACCAAAAGATCCCAATTAAAACTCTCACCTCCAAGAGTAAGGTCGCACTTTCGGTACCAGTGTGTCATCATCTAATCTCCTCCCATAAGAGTCTCTAAGCATAAGGGTCAAGTTAGCAGTTTAATCGGAATCATTGAGTCAAGAAAAAGGTCTACGGTAAGAAAATAATAATTGGAGCATGGGTCTATCAAAATTGCATCTAAGGTTGAAAATACATAGATCATACCACTAATCATCCCTGTAGACTTGGGTTCATAATCCCCCATCGCCTGTAGCTGGACTCATTCTTTTCTACCATCTCTCTAAGACTGTTGTGGACCACTTGGGGTGGTGGTTGTAATAGCTCAAACCTTTAACCACCTCATATCTCCCATCCTACTACTTTTACACATCTTCCACTATGTTTACCACACTCCTCCTACCACTTCCTCTTCCTCGATGGCCTATAGACCATCTCTTGATCATCCTTATGATGGGTTGGTCAATCTCATGGAAAATTTCCCCGACCACCGCATGATTAACACAGCCTATCACTCAGATGACTCAAGCTTCCCTAGGAACCTCACACCACTGATACTAAATCTTGGGATCATCTCCAAAATAATGTTACCCGATTGGGTCGTTGCGACTATCATCAGCCACCTGATGTAGAAGAATTAGCTACCTAGTGCCTGCTGGTATCTCCCACTTCTGGTTCTTACTTCTCTAGAAAGTTATCGACTATCCTGGCTCACTCAAGTACCCCAGCATAAGTAGGGATGCTAAGGGATATCATGGATGCCCTGATCTCTCACCGTAAGCCTGAATCAGAGGTTTTATCCCTAAATAAAGAGTCTCGTACCATATCTATGGATTAGAACAAAAGATAAATAAATCTCTCTGAGTACTAAACGACAATCATAAATCCATACTATAGATGCAGAAGATCTTTTATGTTCATTGATCATAGTGTAGCCATAAATAACTCCTCTCTAAAGGGACGCTTGATGTCTACCCAAGAGAGAGTCGTCTCATCATATTTTTAGGTCACTAATCTCTACAATCACTGCAAATATCCCTGAAAAATACCCATGGTAAGGACTTCCATCTGGTCAGAAAGTGTTCTCCCAAGGTGAAAGATACAAGTAACTGCCTCCAACCAATCCTTAGCTGCCTAGGGTTCTAGATCACCTAAAAAACTATGAGGTTTCTACCTATGAAACTTATGAAATGTGTCAGTATGTGTGCATACTTAGATAGTATTTTTGATAGTAGGTGTTTCTCGAAGGGTGGCAGTTTAGATAGTAAACCACCTAGAGGTGTTATCTCTGGTATATGCCCCTATACGAATGCCTCATCACTATGTGGATCGTCCTTGTGATTACGCAATGGAATCCTGGTTGGCTTTCTACGTGGAGGAATCTTGTAATAAAACAACATGTACCACCATTAATATTGTATATACAGAGAGCTGAATCAAGAAGTACATTGAAGACACAACCCATTCCTATATGACGCATGTACCATTATTTTTCCTACAACTATTGTTTTCATGTACTGTGTCAAAAATAATCCACACATAGTATTGGTGTATGGATATATTGCCTTCCGTACCAACATTGTATTCCTTATCCAAAAAGATAAACTCAAAAATATAACAATATTTCCTATAGCCTCCGAACCATGCAGCCACCACCACGGTCCACTTCCTCTAACCCGGTCAGCTCCCACATGACCACTGCTGTTGCCTCCAGTGTAGCCAATGCCACTGCCACGCCTCACAAAATTGTCATGCCAGAACCACAATGATGGTCTCTTGCATTGACCACCAATCCACCTCCACTACCCAGATATTGAAATGATCATAGATCTAGGTTCCTTAGGTCCCTATCTGCACAGACCCGACCTCTATCATCGATTTTCCTCTAATATGGGGGGTCCTATTGTATTCGGAGCCTCCCATCAAGTCGAGTTGCGAAAAAAGGGTCCAATGACGAAGAATGCCAAGAAAGAGGGAGATAAATCATTAAGAACACCCTTAAAAAACCTCATACTTTTTTATGTTGACCTTAATATTTTCTAAATAAAATGAATAATGAAGAACAAAGAATGATAAAACTCCCACAATATAATCCTCACAATCATTAACCATTTCACAACGATTGAAGCATGGATAAGTATATTAGATTATTGAATTACATTCATTGTGGAAATAAAGAACTAGGAAAATCACATAGAAAAAAGAACCCTACCTTGATTTGGATCTTCCACTGATGAAGGATCGTTGTGTCGTCATCATCATCATCATGATATTTCATCGAATCAGTTGTGCATTGATCGTCAATCCCTGATCTATCTTCATTTATCGAGAGAGTTCTTCTTTGCATTTTAGAGGAATTATATGATTATGTTTATAGCCATGAATTCCTAAAAAAATATTAATAACAAAAAATTATCTAGGTCAATAAAATAATTTTTCTTTAAATTATTTAATGATAATTATGTCCTTTTTAGGTTTTTCCATAGAAGACTAGCGCCGACTAAAGTTAAGTCGCACCTAGGGAAAACACCATATTACAAACTCAACAGTGGTCTCAAATTTACAATCCGAGTCACCATTCATGAGTTATTAAGATCTAAAAAATAAAATAATTTTGTTTAATTATTTTATTTATGGTTACATCTTTGGAAACCTTTTCTTCAGATGACACGTACCGACCAATGTTAGGTCATTCCTAGGGTAAAGTCACCATTCTAAGCTCAATAGTGCCCTCAAATTTTTGATCTAAGAACCTATTTAAAATATATTCTACATTTTCAGTAAATCTATGTGTGCTTGCTATTACAAAATTTGAATTTTTCAACAAATTGTTCCAGGCACACTGAGCCTCAAAATCTCATGCCGTCTCAGCCTTTGGTCTACCAATTTTCCCAAAAAAAACAAAAAAAAAAGAAAATATGAGTTATTAAATGTACATTTTTAGATATTTTAGGGATATTTTTATTATTTTATGGATTTTATGATTTTTAAGATATTTTGTTATTTTGAGGGTTATCAGGGGTTTCAGAGGTTTTTAAGGTTACAAGATTTTTTATGATCTTTTTTGGGTTTAAGTTGTTTTTTGGGTTTTTAGGGGATTTAAGGTTTTTTGAGTTTTTTAATGTTTTAAAAAATTTTATTTATTTTAAGGTTTTTTATAGTTTTTAGTTGGTTTTATGGTTTTTATAAGGTTTTATGGGTTCAAATGATTTTTAATAATTCTTAGGTTTTTTCGTGGCTTTTCAATTTTTTTCGGGTTTTTTACATTTTCAGGGATATTAGTGATTTTTTATGAATTTTATTATTTTTAGGGGTTTTTACCATTTTGAGGGGTTTTAGGTCTTTCTAGGGTTTTTAGGGTTTTTTTATTTTTTGGGTATTTTGGGGTTTTAGGGATTTTTTCCATTTTTTTACGGTTTTAATGATTTTATTGTTTTTTAATAATTTAAGGATTTGTAAAGGGTTTTTATAATTTTTAATTGTTTTTAGGGGTTTTATGGATTTTATGGTTTTTATGGTTTTTAGGGGTTTTGTAGTTTTAATCGATTTCATAGGGTTTTTATTGTTTTTTACATTGTTAGGGATATTTAGAGATTTTTTATAATTTTTATGGTTTTTAGGGATTTTAGGGTGCATAGTGATTTTGAGGGTTTTAGGGATTTTTAGGGGTTTTTTAGGGGATTTTAGGGTTTTAAGGCATGTTTCCACCAAATATTTTTCTTGGGTAAGGAATGAAAGGGTCCAATGAGGACTGGAAGTGTATCATATTTTGTTTTTTAAATGATGTGCCATAATAAGTTATTCACATCAGATTTACCATTTCATTTCCCATGAAGACATGTTTGTAGTCCAAACAAACATTGAAAGGGGGTTCAATGGTGTGTAATTACTCTCATTGGGTATAATATCCTTAAATGGTATCCAGTGAGTTTTTTTGTGGGTCTATAAACAACCAACGGCTATCATATCCATCATTCATGGACCTACTTTTCAAATGTGGGCACTCAACAGGTAACATAGAAAACAACACATAAGAACTCACATTGGTCGATAGGATGGGAATTTGGGCTCATCAAACCGTTTGGGGGGGAATACTTCATGTCCCAAGGCTATCTTATAGATTTAAGATATGTTCATTAATCCTTAGTTCATTCCTAATTTTGTGTTCATGGATTTACCCTAAGTAATAATGGATCATAACTACACATGTGTTTGGAATCATCTGTTTGTATATGAGGTTCTCTATCAATGGAGATATATATATGTATCCGAGGTTCTCCAACAATGTTAACCTTTTGTGTATAGATCATGGATTCCTTGATTATTTGTTAGGATGACACTAGTTTGAAGCCATGTGATGGGGCACTACAGATACTATCATCTTCTAGGAGGACATGAGTTTTTTTAATGATGGGATAGAACCCATAATATTGGATTACTATGTATCCTCATGACAGTAATCAAAACCCATGTAGTTCGGTGTCACATAATTGGACATATCACCTTTTAAGTTCTTGTGAAAAGGACTCAACCATGTAGTTTAAGGTAATGTGGTAAGGATGTCCAGGTGAGTGGATCCTGGTCATGGATGGTGTGGGAATTATAATGAGGTACCCCAAGGGTCCCATAAGAGATGTGGTATCCTAGGGGTATATGACCCTAATTGAATTGTGGCCCGAAGAAAATTATGGTGATTTGGGTGTTGAGTTTGGAACTCAGGGAGGCTTCCAATGTATCCCAGTTAATTAGGATTCAAAGCCCAAATAGTTCATCATGACTGGGGATTACACCTTAGAGGAGGCCAATAAAAGGGAGAATTATTGAAACTTTCACATGGGATCCACCCACTTAGATTGAATTTTGTTGGGTCTTATTCATGGTAGAATACAATTTGATGCAACTTCATTGGGAATATGGAATTTTTGAAGGTTTAAGTATGCTTTTAGGACATACATTATGTAGGAGGACCATTTTTAGTTTTGGGATTGTGCAGATTTCATAATCACCACTAACCTCTAAGCCGACATGGTTCATTATTGGTGTGAGAAACATGAGGAATAAGTAGATATGATGATTACCAGATCTCACCCTATCCACATATGGATGGTACTAGAGCCAAAAGGGAGAGGGATATGGTCTATGAGAGTGTCTTTTTTATCATTTCATCATATCCTGGATTGTCACATTTGGTGATACATCTGGATACATCTTGGGTGGGGATGAATTAGAGAAAAACTGTCGTATCATGCAAGAAAGTCTTTGGTCTTACCTCAGGAAGAGTTCCGTGTGATTAGTTCTTGGAAAGAGTGGAATGTTCAACACTGGACCTACTTGAAGGGAATGGAAAGTAGTTCCTCTAAACTCCTAGAATGAGAAGTATCACATGAGAATCCTAAGGTTGGAACCCATATTACCATGGGAATGTAAACTCAAGGATATTCTGAGGGTTTTCCTTTCTGTGGAGATTTCCCATTCGACTCCGCTTACCACGTATATGTAGACTCGGAAGGATATACTGATGTGCATAATGACCAAATCATACATGTCATGTGGCTTCAGAATATTACTTATCGTGATTTCGTCATACTAGTTCATGTAGGGACCAACATGGGTACTAATGACATGACTGAAGAGAATAGTGGTAACTGGAGAGTAGAACACCCTAGGATTCCCCATTCCATATGTCATTCTCTTACGTGGGTTTGTGTTCCCTCTGTATAGAATATTGATATGAGGGTAAGGGGATGGTATGTGCACTATTTTGGTACGTGAACTTAAGTTTGGCCCATGTGGCATCATTCTTCATAGATCCATTTTCATCCCACATAGCATTTTAATACACAGGACCAGTTCCCTCCCATATAGTGTTTCAATTCATAGGGTTGAGTTCCACCCACAAAGAATTTTTCTATGGATACTGCCTTTGGGTAAAGGGGTAATTGGATTTACACCTCATGGTAATTATGTATTCAAAAGAATTTGGGTTCATGGGTCATCAGATGACTTATTATTTTTTCTTTAATTCTTTGTGGTGGGATTTACATATGGGGAATCATTGAATGGATCTAATTTTCATGGTTCTTTGTTTTCCTCTACTCGGCTCTTCGATCTTTGTGTCTCTTCCTCATTCGTCTGAGTCTCTCCTAATTTTCTAAAGCCCCCCTTGAGGTATATTTATATAGAGTTGAAGGACCGAATACCAGTTTGGTCGGTCCGTCATGACTAGACGTGAGAATCTTTTTCTGGCACCCACAAAGGACTTAATCAGTATGGGGTTTCCTTTTTAGGAAACAAAATTACTACATATCCCAGAAAATGACATTGTTTTCTTTGTGGGTTTAAATGATAACACATCTCCGCAAAAACAATTTTAGTTTTTGTGGAGGGTTCCTTTGCTGGTGTGTAAATCACTACCTCTTCCCACAAACATCTTTACTTTGTTTGTGGTAATTGTTGTTTCTACCTGTTTTGTGAACTATTTTACTTTGTGATTGCTTCATGGAGCGGCAGAATTCCATGTAGAATAATAATCCTCGAAGGGTTTTTTCTTCGTGGCCACACCCCTTTTATCATTTCCTTCAACCTTATTATTGGATTTCCTTTTTACCTTTTTAAATATTGTATAATAATCTAAATCTTTTTTGTGGTGATTTCAAGACACGAAAGATTCCCCCTATTAGAATAGATTCTGATTGGGATGAAGAGGAGGATATTTCAATGTAGAAATTGGTTTTCATTTGAACCAGTTTTCAGTATACAGGTGGACCTGTAGGAGGGAACCAGACCAATATATATGGTCACCATCTCATTTTTCATTTATCGATTCTCTTGGTGAACTTGTCACACCCACAAATCCTTGACCACATACAGCTTCTATGAACTTTCGATTTTGTGGTTCCATTTTTCCATGAATTTAGATTCATGACCCGTGAACCGAAAGACTTCAACTAAGAATTTCTAGTTCTCATTCCCATATAGAGGTGGATTTTTTGTGGATTGATCATTCGACAAAATATTTCTTCACTGTACAATTCTTTTTAGCCCATCACCTTCACTTACTAAGGGTTTCCAAAAACTAAGAGTTCATGAACCAATACCTATGTTAACTGATATTTCTTATTCGTTTTTATTCCTTCAAATCAATTTATCACACTTTTTAAGATTCATTATAAGGAAAAAATGTCTCTAGATATCATTTAATCTAATGTGAGGATAAGAAGAACAAATATGGTTGAAAATGTTGAAGATGATCTTCGATCTCGCATCACCCCTCAGGAGGGTACTATGTATGATTTCCTTTTTCCAGAACTTATGGACTACCTACTCTCTAGTCATTAACAACTTTGTAACTTTGAAATCCAATACAGTTACACTATTCCACCACTTGACCAAAACATCCCAATTTCTCTATTTCAAGATTCCTCAAGAGAATGCTCAGGTGAGCATTTCTTTTTTGGGGGAGCTAATTTTTTATTCTAGTCGAGATGAAATTTTCATTCTGAATGTATCCATATGGTATAAAATTAATCAAAATAGCCATGAAACATCTTTGCAGTCAATTATCCAAGAATATAAATCTATCTTCAACCTCTCATGAGGTAATACTAATGAAGGGTGGAGCTCCAAATGGGATTTGCGATCTGGAGGGTTCTTCTTTGATGAATGGGATTGGGTGTTCTGGGTACACCAAAACTGATTGGAATTTTCCAAATAGTTGGATTCTATTTATTTGTATGAAGTAGTGTGGGTTTCTTAATTTTAAATTGTTGAAACTTTGTTCCCTCACATCGATGGAAAATTGACAATGATAAATGTAGTAGAAATAAGAGAAAAAATACATGGAGAATTTCAACATTTTCAAAGGTTCAAGTTTGAATTCGCCCCAGTTGATCCAAGTTACCATTGATGTGTAGCACCATGCATGCCACATTTTTGGTGTGAACCCCACTTTCATGACCAAACTCTTCTCCCAAGGTCACCTATTTTCCTATAAATAAACCATTGGTGACTTCATTTGTTACAGACAGGTTTACCTGAAGCCCAATTGCTACTTTAGTTACCCTAGTGCTTCTCCCAAGTCATTCAAACCCTTCAAGGTAGTTATTTAACACCTAAAGTGAAGTAATTAAAGGAGGATCATATAAATTAAGTCCCTTCAGTGTTTGAAATCTATAACACTTCTGTGCCTAAAGCGCCCAACCTCCCTAAATCAAGAATCACTTGCGGACCACCCATTCCTCTCAAAGGAACGTGAGAACCCCAATTCTAGGAATACCTGTGAATACTCTTGAAGTCCTGAGTCAAGTCACTCCCATGTTTTAACATATAGTTTTTTGGTCACTTATGAAAACATCAAATCACATAATCCTACATGTGCACCCATACATGGGCTCCAGATATCAACTTGGGTGCCCTATTTGATTCTACTTATCCCTTCAGCCTATAAAATACTTTCATCAGGCCTTCTTCAAATTCATTTATGGAAAGGGTTCCTATTCATTAGCTACCTTTTCTGAAATGGATTCTGTTGAAATCTCCACCAAAAACTCCTGACATACCAAACCCATGGGAAAGAAACATCAATGTGTCTCCTATTTGGGTTTTTATATCCTTAGTGAGAGGTTTTCCAAATTTGTTTTATAATTGGGTCAAGATTCATAGAGTTTATGTGGGGTTCTATATTTTTAGTCACATTTATATTCCTCTATGGAATAGTGTTGAGGTGTTCCAAATTTGTAGGATTAGGGTCCGGGCCATGTTTATCCCTTATCATCTCTAAAACCCAATAGCTTAGGTCCCTGGTAAGAAAGGTATGGTTCAAACATAAATTTACTTTGGAACAAAAGAAAAGTCTCCCTACCCTACTAGAAAATTTTTTAGGGAAGTAATAATAGCATAAGCCCCTATACTTTTGGTTCGGATCCAATAGCCTTCAATATCAATTCACATTGAATGATTCATTTCTCCATTCCCTCATCCACCATCGCCACCATATCCATAACCTCTTTCCCCAATATAAGAAGAAAATTACTTGTCCCTTTGTTGAATCATTCACATCCTCTTATTTCAGACACTGAACATGACTCATTTGGGCTTATAGATTTGTGATGATCACATCATTTTCACAAAAACCTCATTAAATGAACTATGAGAACTTCGATTCCCATAAAAACTGGGATATGTGGGAAGCCATCTTAAGGCCCAAGATCCATCACATATGATCCATTAATTAGTAACTTTGTTTAATATTTCACATCCTCTTGTTTCTCACACAAATCATGAATCACATGAGATTAGATATTTGTGATGATCACAACATTTTCACAAATATCTCATTGAATTGACTATGAGAACTCTAATTCCCATCAAAACTAGGATACGTTGGAAACCTTCCTAAGGCCTGAGCTCCATATCATCACATCCATATATGGGAATCCTCCTTAGGATTAAGCCCTAAATTTAACCCCCAAAATCACCAAGGCATCCATTTTTGTAAGTAAGTCCAAACCCATTTCTCTCAATGGAATACACTCTCATATGAGACTTCCCAAACCATTTGGGCTTTGATTCTCATATAAATGTGATATGTATGAAGAGACTCAATGAGGTTCAAACCCAAAAATCTAAATGTTTTTAGTCATTTTTTTTATTTTTTTGTGTTTTAGGTTTTTTAGGGTTTTTTAGAATTTTTTAGGTTTTTAAGGTTTTTTAGTTTTTTTTAAATTTTTTTGGGTATTAAGGGAATTTTGGGGTTTTAGGTTGTTTTGATTTTTTTTTTATTTTTATTGTTTTTATTTTTTCTTAAATTTTTTTAAATTTTTCGTGGATTTTTGTGTTTTAGAGTTTTTAGTGCATATTCAGGTTATTGTGGGTTTTTATGGTATCTTAAGGTTTTATGGGTTTTTATAGTTCTTAGGTGTTTTTAAGGGTTTTAGGTATTTCAGGATTTTTAGTTTTTTTGGCTTTTTAGGATTTTTATGGTTTTATGGTTTTAAGGGTTTTAGTCATTTTGGAGGTTTTCATGGGTTTTCAGGGATTTCTATTGGTTTTAGTGTTTTTTTGTTTTTTTGGGTTGTAGGTTGTTTTTTCATTTTTTTAGTTATTTATATTTTTTTAAGGTTTTTAGGGGTTTTAAGGATTTTTTATTTTACTGGTTTTTAGGATTTTTAGGGTTTTTTGAGATTTTAGTGTTTTAGGGTTTTTATGTGTTTTTATGGGTTCTAATGGGTTTTCATTGTTTTTAGGGTGTTTTATGTTTTAATTGAATTTTTTTGGCTACTAAGGATTTTTAAGGTATTATGTTTTTTAGAGTTTTTACGGATTATTTGAATTTTTGGGTTTTTATCGGTTTTATAGTTTTTATGGATTTTTAGTGTTTTTAGGATCATTTGGTGTTTTATTTTATTTTTTCAATTTTTGTAAGGGTTTATGGTTTCTTATATTTTTTAAACATTTTTTGGGTTTTAAGAGTTTTTAGAGTTTTTAGTGGGTTTGTAGGTTTTTAATAGAGTCAATGGGTTTCTAAGGGTTTTAAGGTTTTTGGTGGGTTTAATAGTTTTTATGAGTTTAAATATTTTTTATATTTTCATGTATATTTTGGGATTTTTTATAATTTTAATGGTTTTTTAGATTTTTGGGGATTTTGACACTCTTTTAGAATTTTCAGTTTTTTAGTTTTTAGCTGGTTTTAGAATTTTATGGTGTTTTAGGGTTTTATAGGGGTTTTAAATATCTTTGATAATTTTAATGTTTTTAAAAGTTTTTAATTTTTTTAATGTTTTTAGGGGTTTTAAGGGGTTTTAGAGTTTTTAGTTGTTTTGGGGGATTTTAAAGGTATTTTTTGTTTTTTGAATATTTTAGTGGATTTATGGCTTTCAGGGGTTTTCACCATTTTATGTTTTTTACAATATTCAGGATTTTTAATCTTATTTTATGAATTATATAGTTTTTAGTGATTTTAGGGTTTTTAGGGTTTTTATGGTTTTTCAGGGGGTTTATGGCCTTTTTTGGATTTTTAGGGTTTATTATGTTTTTTCCTATTTTTAAGGTTTTTTAGTGTTTTATAGGATTTAAGATTTTTAAGGCTTTTATTGGGTTTTGGGGTTTTTAGTGGTTTTTAGGGGTTTTAATGTTTTTAGGGGTTTAATAGGTGTTAGGAGGTTTTTAATGTTTTAGGATTTTTTATGTTTTTAGGTTTTTTTAAAAATTACTAAGGATTTTTATGGTTTTCTGTGTATTTAGGTTTTTTGGGTATTTAGAATTTTAGGTATTCAGTTTGGTTTATTGGGTTTTTTAGATTTTTCTAGGGTTTTGGGGGTTTTTAATGTTTTACTGTCTTTTTCGGGTTTTTAATGGGTTTTTGAGTTTTCCAGCGTTTCATGGGTTTTTATATATTTTTATTGTCTTAGAATTTTATGCGTTTTATGGTGTATTATAGTTTTAGGGGGGTTTATGTTTATATGGTTTTTAGTGTTTTTGTAGGTTTTAGGGGTGTTTATGGTTCAAGGGGTGTTCAGGGTTTTATGTTTTTTTATCTTTTATGGAATTTTTGGGGCATTTTTCGGATTTTAATGGTTTAAGGTGTTTTATGGTTTTTAGAGATTTTTGGTGTTTTCTAGGTTTTTAAGGGTTTTAGGTGGTTTTAGGTTTTTCAGTATCATTCGGTATTTTTAGGTTTTTTGCGTTTTTAGGGATTTATGATTTTTTAGAGTTTTTAAATGTTTTTAGAGGTTTTATAGTTTTTAGTGGTTTTTGGTGTTTTTATGGTTTCTAGGTATTTTTATGATTTTAAAGGATTTTCAGGTTCCTTATTATTTTTTAAAATTTTATTTATTTTTAGGTTGTTTTTAGGAATTTTATGGTATCTAGTGGTTTTAGGGTTTTTATTGCTTTTTGAGGTTTTTTTAGGATTTCGGGGATTAATAGTAATTTTAGGGGTTTTAGAGGTTTTTATATTATTTTGGGTTTTTATGGTTTTTTTAAGTTTTTTAGGGTTTGAATATTTTTTAGAGTTTTTAATTTTTTTAGGGGTTTAAAGAGTTTTTAGATATTTAGTGGTTTTGGGGTTTTATTGGGTTTTAGGGGTTTCTAAGGTATTTTGCGATTATTCGAGGTATTTAGGGTTTTTATGTCTTCAGTAAATTTTAGCGGTTTTTTAGGATTTAATTGTTTTTTGTTTTTATTGGTTTTTAATATCACTAGTGCAGAAAACGTTTTTTACGTCACCATTTTTTACGTCGGTTATATAAAACCGACGTAAAAAAACGCGGATTTTGAGCCCTTTATAACGTCGGTTATAAAATAACCGACGTAAAAAAAGAATCGGAGGAAGGTTTTTACGTCGGTTATTTTTATAACCGACGTTATAAATGTTTTGAAAAACATTATAACGTCAGTTATTGAATAACCGACGTGATAACTCATTTAAAAATTTACCCAGACCCGTGGATTGTCATTTGCGAGTTTACCTTCGACAGTCGCGACTCGTCTCTCTCGCGCGTAAACCCGAATCGTCTCGTCCATTTCGTTGGTTTAGATTCGTTTTGCGATCATCATTTCTCATATTTAATCTCCTCAGATCAATCATCTAAACTCGCAGCACTCAGGTAATCCTCCCACTCGTTCGTTTTTTTTTTCGCGGATAGTATATATATATGTGTTGTGATTTTTTTGTTGAAACTAGCTAAGATTCTTCGATTGCGAACCCTTTTAACTCGTTTTGGCACCATAATCTTATTTATATTCCCTAGATCTATTTGTTCGACTTGCAATATTGACTAATTTTATGATTTCACTAATTTTTCATCGTTTTCAATAAATCCCCGAGAGGGTTGGGGCGTGTCCAGGGGGGTGTCCAGGGGGCTGTCCAGAGGGTTGGGGGATGTCCAGGGGGTGTCCAAGGGGGTAGGGGGTGGGGGGTGGTGTCCAAGAGGGGTGGGGGGCTGTCCAGAGGGGTCAGGGGGTGTCCAGGGGGGTTTACAAGGGGGTGGGTGGGTGTGGGGGGCTGTCCAAGGGTGTGGGTGGGTGTTGGGGGGTGTCCAGGGGGGTGTCCAAGGGGGTAGGGGGTGGGGGGTGGTGTTTAGGAGGGGTGGGGGGGCTATCCAGAGGGTTGGGGGGTGTCCAAGGGGGTGTCCAAGCAGGTCGGGGGTGGGGGTTGTGTCCAGGAGGGGTGGGGGTGCTTTCTAGAGGGGTCGGGGGCTGTCTAGAGGGGTCGGGGGGTGTCCAGGGTGGTGTCCAAGGGGATGGGTGGGTGTGGGGGGCTGTCCAAGTGGGTGGCGTCCTGTCCAGAGGGGTCGGTGGGGTGTCCAGGGGGGTGTCCAAGGGGTTGGATGGGTGTGGGGGGCTGTCCAAGTGGGTGGCGGCCTCTCCAGAGGGTATTTGGGGTTG
Organism: Viscum album; assembly: GCA_963277665.1. NCBI lineage: Eukaryota > Viridiplantae > Streptophyta > Magnoliopsida > Santalales > Viscaceae > Viscum > Viscum album. The sequence goes on along the minus strand of OY728141.1, from coordinate 1,008,604,205 downwards.
TCCGGGTGGGTGGGGGGGCTGTCCAGAGGGTTGGGGGATGTCCAGGGGGGTGTCCAAGGGGGTAGGGGGTGGGGGGTGGTGTCCAGGAGGGGCGGGGGGCTGTCCAGAGGGGTCGGGGGGTGTCCAGGGGGGTTTACAAGGGGGTGGGTGGGTGTGGGGGGATGTCCAAGGGTGTGGGTGGGTGTTGGGGGGTGTCCAGGGGGGTGTCCAAGCAGGTCGGGGTGGGGGGTTGTGTCCAGGAGGGGTGGGGGTGCTTTCTAGAGGGGTCGGGGGCTGTCCAGAGGGGTCGGGGGGTGTCCAGGGTGGTGTCCAAGGGGATGGGTGGGTGTGGGGGGCTGTCCAAGGGGGTGGCGGCCTGTCCAGAGGGGTCGGTGGGGTGTCCAGGGGGGTGTCCAAGGGGTTGGATGGGTGTGGGGGGCTGTCCAAGTGGGTGGCGGCCTCTCCAGAGGGTATTTGGGGTTGTCCGGGTGGGTGGGGGGTTGTCCAGAGGGTTGGGGGATGTCCAGGGGGTGTCCAAGGGGGTAGGGGGTGGGGGGTGGTGTCCAGGAGGGGCGGGGGGCTGTCCAGAGGGGCTGGGGGGGTGTCCAGGGGGGTTTACAAGGGGGTGGGTGGGTGTGGGGGGTTGTCCAAGGGTGTGGGTGGGTGTTGGGGGTGTCCAGGGGGGTGTCCAAGGGGGTAGGGGGTGGGGGTGGTGTTTAGGAGGGGTGGGGGGCTGTCCAGAGGGTTGGGGGGTGTCCAGGGGGGTGTCCAAGCAGGTCGGGGGTGGGGGGTTGTGTCCAGGAGGGGTGGGGGGCTGTCCAGAGGGGTCGGGGGGTGTCCAGGGGGGTTTAAACATCGATTTGTTTTATATTTCAAAATTATTTACATTCAAATTATGATTTTTTTATATAAACATATATTTGTCTTATCTAAAAAATATATATATTTTTACTATTTGTTATAGGTAATAATGAGTCGAAGTTGGATTACGGAACATCGAATGAGCAATGAATATGAGGAAGGTGTTGATGCCTTTTTGGAATTTGCTAAACGAAATGTTCCAAGTAGTGACATTTTTTTCTGTCCATGCCTGAAATGTCTGAATATGAAGAAGTTGAAAAGTAGAGAGATAAAAGATCATCTGATTTGTCATGGTTTCAATCCGAGTTACAACCCTTGGATTTGGCATGGAGAAACTGGACCGAATGTCACTAATGATAATGGATCGCAAGATGGTAACTCCGATGGAATTGAAGAAATGATTCGCGATATTGTAGCAGAACAAATTGAGATAGAACCGAAAGTTGCACGTCTATATGGTGATGCCGAAAAACCATTATATCTTGGTTGTACAGATTTTACGGTTTTGTCGGCGGTGTTAAGATTGATTAACCTGAAGGCGAAACATGGATGGAGTGACAGAAGTTTTACAGAGCTGCTACAATTGATGAAAGACATTCTTCCAAAAGATAACGATCTTCCAGATTCACATTATAAGGCCAAAAAAATATTATGCCCGATGGGATTGGGATACAGGAAAATACATGCATGTCCGAATGACTGCATTATATATAGGAAGGAATATGAATTTCTGAAAGAGTGTCCTAAATGTTGGACATAACGGTATAAGGTGAAAGAAAAATCACAAGCTGATGTAGAGATTACAAAGCTCCCTTCAAAGGTATTTTGGTATCTTTCTATAATTCCTCATTTCAAACGTTTATTTGCTAATTCACATGATGCAAAAAGGTTAAGATGGCATGCTGATGAGCGGGTATGTGATGGAAAAATACGTCATCCAGTTGATTGTCCACAATGGAAGAAAATTGATGCCCAGTACCCTACATTTGGAAATGAAATTAGAAATCTGAGACTAGGCTTGTGCACAGATGGAATGAATCCATACCAAACCATCAGTAGCACACATAGTTCATGTCCTGTTTTATTGGTAATTTACAACCTCTCTCCTGAAGTTTGTATGAAGCGCAAATATGTCATGTTGAGTATCATGATCTCTGGTCCAAAGCAACCCGGCAATGATATTGATGTATACTTGTCACCGCTGATTGATGATTTGAAACTGTTATGGGCTGATGGTATTAGGGTGTATGATTCTTATAAAATGGAATATTTTCAACTGCATGCAGTGCTTCTATTCACTATAAATGACTTCCCAGCATATGGAAATTTGTCTGGATACAGTGTTAAAGAGCATAAAGCATGTCCAATTTGCGAACAACAGACGTCATATTGTCAATTGCATCATGGGAGGAAAACAGTGTACATGGGTCATCGAAAGGTTTTGCCTATGGATCACCCTTATAGAAGACTAAAAAAGGCATTCAATGGCTCACAAGAATTTGATACTGCTCCAAAACCTTTATCCCCAGATTTGTATTTTGAGAGGGTGAAAAACCTTGATGTGACATTGGGAAAGACATAGAAATCTGGTAATGATAGACATATTTGGAAGAAAAGGTCAATATTTTTTGAGCTACCATATTGAAGGTATCATGAAGTCAAACATAATATTGATGTCATGCACGTGGAGAAGAATATCATGTGATTCTTTGATCGGAACATTGCTAGATATTAAAGGAAAGACAAAAGATGGGTTGAATGCAAGGTTAGACCTACTATCAATGGGAATACATTTGGAGTTAGCTCCCACTCCTAAAGGAAGACGAACATTTCTTCCCCCGGCTTGTCATACATTATCAAAGAGGGAGAAAATTAGCTTCTGTCAGTGTCTTCATGATATCAAAGTGCCTCAAGGTTATTCTTCAAATGTAAAAAATTTTGTCTCATTGAAAGACTTGAAGTTGATAGGTATGAAATCACATGATTGTCACGTCATGATGCAACAAATTCTACCAGTTGCACTGCGTGGAATATTGCCCATCCGTGTCAGAAAGACTATAATGAGGTTGTGTTATTTTTTCAATTCAATTTGTAACTAGGCGATTGATGTGAATGCTTTGAACCTTTTGGAAAAGGATGCAATTTTTATACTTTGTGATTTGGAAATGTATTTTCCTCCAACTTTTTTTGATATGATGGTGCATTTAATGATTCATCTGGTTTGAGAAATAAAGCTTTGTGGACCTGTATATCTTCGTTGGATGTATCCTTTTGAAAGGTATATGAAAATATTAAAGGGATATGTTAAAAATCCATATCGACCTGAAGCCTCCATTATTGAAAAGTATATTTATGAGGAGGTAGCAGAGTTTTGTACGAGCTACTTGGCTACGGCGGAACACATAGGTTTGCCTCCATCTCGCCATGAATGGGTTAATAATGAGGGAAATGGGATTCGTGGCTTGAAAGTCAAATCACTGTCAGCTGAACATATGAAGAAGTTAGAATCATACATCTTGAATAACATAGCTGATGTTCAACCGTATATCACATTGCATATTAATGAGTTGAAACAATGTCATCCAAAGAAGAAAGAAATGTGGATTTTGAATGAGCACAACAAAACTTTTTTTCCATGGTTTAAAAAGACCTTGCTTGGTAGATCAGATGTATCAGAGACATTAAAATGGATAGTGGTTGGTCCATCTTTAAATGTGATAACATGGTCCGCTTATGACATTAATGGCTATACATTTCATACGAAAGCTCAGGACAACAGAAGTGCAGTTCAGAATAGTGGTGTATTGGTGTTTGCAGAAGCAATGCATTTTTCGAGTGCTAAGGACAGAAACCCAATTTCGGCATCAAGTGCATATTATGGAGTGATTGAAGACATATGGGGGGCTGATTACTTTAAAATTAAAGTTCCTGTTTTTGACTGTAAATGGTTTATTGGTAACAACAGTGTCAGACACGGTGAATTTGGAATGACACTTGTTAATCTGAATAGATTAGAAGACACAACTGATCCTTTTATAATGGCAACACATGACAAACAAATTTTCTATGTAGTAGATCAATCAGATATGCAGTGGGCCGTTGTTTTACAAGGAAAAAAAACAATATGTTGGTGAGGATGAATTTGATGAAGATGCTGATTTATGTGAGATCCCGACTTCCATGGAAAGATTAACAGAACATAATGATGAGTATGTTGAAGACATGGTTTGTGCCATAAGGAAAGATCACGACGAAGGAATTTGGGAAAAAAATCCAACTGTACATTCCTAAAATTACAGGTAACACATGTTTATTTCTTGTTTACATTTAGTTTTTTCATATAATGTTAGATATTGTAAATTTTTAACTTATTAAAACATGTATCAAACCGAAATGATAAAACAGTAAAAACCGTAAAGAGGAGAAGTCCTGGGCGCACCGGTCGGCCGGTGATGATCCAGCAGCCGGCCGGTGGTGATCCAACGGCCGACCGCTGGTCCAGACAGAGAGGAAGGCTCTCTGTCTGGTCCACCGGCCGGCCTGTGGTGAACCAGCGGCCGACCGGTGGACCAGACAGAGAGGAAGGCTCTGTCTGGTCCACCGGTCGGCCGGTGGTGATCCAGCGGCCAGCCGGTGTACCAGACAGAGAGGAAGGCTCTCTGTCTGGTCCACCGTCCGGCCGGTGGTGAGCCAGCGGCCGGCCGGTGGCCCAGACAGAGTAAGGCTGTCTGGTCCACCGGCCGGCCGGTGGTGAGACACCGGTCGGCCGGTGGCACCAGGCAGTGGGCAAGTCTACTGCCTGGGTCCTCCGGCTGGCCGGTGAGCTCACACCGGCTGACCGGTGGACTCAGTGAGTCCACTTTTCAGGTTTCTTGGGCCAACTCCTTGGAAACGTTTTGCCTATCAACAAAAACACTTGAAAACAAGTTAGAACATAATAAGAGTGATTGTGATCATTAAAATCCAAGATAGAGGGGTACAACAGACTGTGTTTACCATGTTTATCATTGTTTAACATGCTTACCATATTACCAATGTTTACTATTATGTAATTTAGTACAGTTTTCTATTTTCTGATTAAGTAGTATTACAATATTTGAATTTGTATATTTGTGAACTAATGTTTGTTTTTTTGATTTGAAGGAAAATGACAGATCAATCAGTTGATCAGCCACATGATTCTGGAGATGAGCATATTGGTCATACATCTGGGGAGGAACATTCACAAGCTCCTATTACGAAAAAGAGTTCAGAGGGTGGTAAGCGTGGGTGCACACGTTTACCAAAATTATCACTTGCCCGTATGAAGGAGGAGAGGATAGTCGTGGAGTTTGATGATGATGATCTTCCTAGAGGTCCAAATGCTAAAGATTTTAAGGGTTTTGTAGCAACTCAGGCTAAGAGCAAAGTAAACATTCTCTATGATGATTGGAGAAGTGTGGATAAGGCAATAATTTCTCAGCTGTGGGAGACCATTTTGGTAAGATCTTTTGCTATTGTTTGACTGTTCTTTAAATGTTTCTAGTATATATAAATATTTTTAACCTCTTTTTTATCAGATGACATTTGATATTCCTGACACTGGAGGAGTCAGGAAGAAATGCTTATCGTTGGCTGCTAGGAGATGGAGGGATTTCAAATCAACCCTCTCATCTGATTTCATTTATGGTCATAGGAGTCGTGAGAATCCATGTCGTATATATCCTTTTATAGATGAAGACACATGGAGACAATTTTTTGAAAGTAGAAGAAAAGAATCATTTTTGGTAAGGGCAATGTAAACTTTTATAAGCTTTCTTGTATAAATGATCTTATTATTGTTTTGTTAATGATTACTTATTATTAATTTACAGCAAACAAGGAAATCTCATCAAGAGATCCAATCTAAAAATGTATACCCTCATAGTTTATCTCGGGGAGGGTATGCATTATTGGAAGAACAAATGATGGCAGAAAAATTTCAACAACTATGAGCTGAGTCTTCAAGCTCTGGAGAGGTGGCCCCTCCATCCCCTCCATCTAGACATGAGAAATGGAAAAGAGCTCGGAAGGGCAAAAAAGGACAATATCTTTCGGAAGAATCGAGACTCGTAGTTGAGAGGATTGTAAGATATCTATTTTATTTATTTAAGTTTACTATTTTCGTCATATATTTCCAATCATTATAGAAATGTTCAATTAATTATTACAGGACTCTCTTGAGGAGCAGAGTTCACAGGGGACATTTACACCATCCGGGAGGGAAGATATTTTATCTGTGGCATTGGGAAAGCCCGAACATCCTGGCCGTGTAAGAGGATATCCGGCAGGTGTATCGGTAAGAAAAGTGTTGCCACGTTCCTCAACTTCTAACGTTGAGGGAGTTTATAAAAAAAATAGAATCCTTGGAGGCTGAAGTCCATAATATTAATGCGACAATGGAGGACAAGATTAGAGCATCGGTGGAGGTTATGTTTTCAGACTTGCAAATACAATTTCAGGGTGCAGCTCCCACTCCACCTCTCCCAGTAGCTCCCACTCCCCCACCTCAGCCTGCGGACCCCATTTGTGATCCTCCTCCTCCGCCGCAGCTACCTACTTATTGTGAGATGTATGTTGATTATCCTCAACATCATATAGTTGCATATGGGATGTTATATTGTATAGGAGATATAGTTCATCATCAACAGTTAGAGGTAGAGAATCAGAGGGTCACTGTACAGGATATTATAGATAGATCAGCTCGGATACCATTACCTACAGATGAGGTGACGACAGTTGGACATAGTATCGGCCATTTTTTACTTTGGCCATCCAGACTTCTTCGACTCATTACCATAGAGGTATGGATGTTATATCTTTTATTTTATATTTTTATTAATGTTTTATCATTTGAAAACTAATATATTTTTCAATTTATTTTTACAGGAATACTTCAAAGGTAAAGAAATACTGTATAGACAACAACAAAGACAGATATCTATGACATCAGATGCAGATACTAGCAGTCTTGAAAAATTGTCAAGATATTCAAATTTGTTGGCGGATCATTATGACTTTACAATGGAAGCTCATGTATGTGGACGTGAACTAAGTGTGGGGATTATGAAAACTGATATCATGGAGTTTGTCACTGGAGATAAGTTGGGCATCAACGTGGTGCAAATTTTTATAATGTAAGTCTTAACACCTTTCCTTGCGTTATATTTATTAAAAATGTATACTTATGTCTGCTTTGTATTAGGTATCTGTATAAAATTTGTGAGAGGAATGAGCTGACAGATGTATATGGATTCGTGGACCCACAATTGATTTCCCCTGAAGCATGTACATTGGATGAGGAACAAAGAATGATTTATATTGCTGATAGATTTGAAAAGAATGTAATCACACAGTGTTGGATGATGCCTTTTTGTGAGAGGTATGAAACGCATCCCTCTCAAAGAGTTAATTATCTTTTAACATAAAAAACCACTAACGTTAAATTTCCTTTTATCAGGGATCATTGGATGTTAGGGGTTTTTTTCCCTAGGAAGAAAGCACTTTATTGGATATGCTCTCTCCATGATGATGTGCGAGAATGTTTTAAGAATATATTGAAAACGTAAGTTTCAATTTCACAATAGTTTTATATATTATAATGAATTTTAAATTTACCCCATTCGTATTATTTTCTAACAGGGCATGGGTCCACTTTCGAAAAAGCGCAAAGAAAAGGAATTTCAAGATCAAATATGTCCATGCGAAGGTAAATATCCATTTATAATTTGTACATTTTGATTTATTACATAAAAATAATATATTGAATTTACACTCATTCAAACAGAAATGTACTGAGCAACAAGGCATCATCGAATGCGGATATTACATGTTAAGATTTATGTATGAAATAATAACAACTGGGACAGTTCTGAGTTTTGACCTGGTAAGATTTCCTCTTTCTCATAATATTTCAATTTGATTTATTCATTATGCACGTTGACTACTATCCTTTTACTTTGTAGCTTTTTGATGACCCTCAACCCTTTACTGCTGAAGATATCAAACACTTACAAGTGGAGTGGTCAAATTATTTTACAGGTTTGATTGACTTTTAGTTGTTTGTAATGTAAAATGTAATTTTGAATATTGTCAATGTAATTGTGTATTTCGTAGTCGTTTAGGATGGATTTAGTTTTTTTTGAAGTTGATAGTGTAAGTTTTGAATGTTATATAAGTGAATGTTTAATTTTTCTCTACTTCTTGTTTTGGTCTACTTTTGATGGTTTTTCTGGTCTGGATTTTGGTATGGGGGGAGAGGTTCCAAGGGGGTGGGTGGGTGTTTGGGGGGTGTCCAAGGGATATGAGAGGGGTGTCCAAGCTGTGTTTGGGGCTTTCCTAGGGGTTGGGGGGTGTAAATGAGGGTGGGGGTGTCCAAGGGGTGGGGGGTGTCCAAGGGATATGGGAGGGGTGTCCAAGGTGTGTTTGGGGCTGTCCAAGGGGTCGGTTGGTTGTAAATGAGGGTGGGGGGGGGATGTCCAAGGGGTGGGGGGCTGTCCAAGGGGTGGGGGTGTCCATGGGGTGGGGGGGTGCCCAAGGGATATGGGAGGGGTGTCCAAGGGGTGTTTGGGGCTGTCCTAGTGTTCGGGGGGTGTAAATGAGGGTGGGGGGCTGTCGAAGGGGTGGGGGGTGTCCAAGGGATGGGGGTGTCCAAGGGATATGGGAGTGGTGTCCAAGGTGTCTGGGAGTTCTGTCCAAGGGGCCGGTTGGGTGTAAATGAGGGTGGGGGGGCTGTCCAAGGGGTGGGGGGTGTCCAAGGGGTGGGGGGTGTCCAAGGGATATGGGAGGGGTGCCCAAGGGGTGTTTGGGGCTGTCCAAGGGCTCGGGGGGGTGTCCAGGGGTCGGGGGGGGGGGGGTGTCCAAGGGGTCTGGGAGGGCTGTCAAGGTGTGGGGGGTGTCCAATAGGTGTTTGAGGCTGTACTAGGGGTCTTGGGGGTGTAAATGAGGGTGGGGGCTTTCCAAGGGGTGGGGGGGTGTCCAACGGGTGGGGGGTGTCCAAGGGATATGGGATGGGTGTCCAATGGGTGTTTGAGGCTGTACTAGGGGTCGTGGGGGTGTAAATGAGGGTGGGGGGGCTGTCCAAGGGGTGGGGTGTCCAAGGGTTGTGGTGGGGCTCCAATGTGGTGGGGGAAGGCTGGCCAGATTGTTAGGTGGGTATAGATGAGGGTGGGGTTCAGTTGGGGCTTGGGGGAGGGCTGGCATGGTTATTTTTGTTGTTTGGTTTCTGGTTTCTTTTTGGTGAGAGCAGTGCAATTATTTTAATATATATATATATATTGCTTTCACGTCGGTTATTTTATAACCGACGTGGTAAATAAATCCGTAGGGGTTTATCACGTCGGTTTTTTCTAGAACCGACGTGATAAACCGTTCCCAGCCCTTTTATCACGTCGGTTCTTAATATAACCGACGTGCTAAAAGGCCTGGGAATCGATTTACCACGTCGGTTCTTGGACAACCGACGTGCTAAAATGTTTCCCAGGCCTTTTTATCACGTCGGTTATTTAAGAAACCGACGTGATAATAGGTCCGGGGAAGGGTTAATCACATCGGTTATGTCATAACCGACGTGATAAACTATATCCCAGGCATTTTATCATGTCGGTTTAGAAAATAACCGACATGATAAACCCCCCCCCCCCGCGCATATTTATCACGTCGGTTATTATATGAACCGACGTGATAAACACCGTGATGTTAGGGATGTCACGTCGGGTTTTAAATAACCTACGTAAAATACGTTATTTATAACGTCGTCCGTATTAACGTCGCCTAAAAACCGATGTAAATAATGAAAAATAACCGAAGTAAAAAATGTTTTCTGCACTAGTGTATTTTGAGGGTTTTAGGTGTTTTAAAGGGTTTTTTGGGTTTTTTGGGGATTTCAGGGTATTTAGGGTCTTTTGGGGGTTTAGGATTTTCTTGTGATTTTTAGGTTTTTAAATGATTTTTATAGTTTTCTTATATTTTTAGGGGTTTTAAGAGGTTTATAGTATTTATTGGCTTATCAATGGTTTTATTGGATTTTAGAGTTTTTTTAAGGTTTTAGGGGTTTTTTGCTTTTAAGGGTTTTTTTAGGGTTTTTAATATTGTTCACATTTTTAGGGATTTTTATTTCTTTTTTTGGATTATTAAGAATTTTGAGTAATTTGGTTTTTTAGGGATTTTGAGTGGTTTTATGGGCTTTCATGGTTTTAGGATCTTTTTTTGGTTTTAGGGGTTTTTTTTGGGTTTTTTAGGGTTTTATGGTTTTTAAAATTTTTAAATGTTTTAGGGGTTTAAATGGTTTTAAGAATTTTTAGTGGGTTTTAGGGTTTTTATGGTTTTTTAGAAATTTTATAGATTTATTATTTTTTATGGTTTTAAACGGTTTTCATTATTTTTTATATTTTCAGGGATTTTTTGGTATTGTTTTGGATTTGTGATATTTTTAGGGGTTTTTAGTTTTCTTGTGGATTTCAAGGGTTTTTTGGGGTTTTCAGATATTTTTATAATTTTTAGAGGTTTTAGGGGTTTTGGGTTATTTTGGGTTTTTAGGTTTTTTTTTAGTTTTTGAAGGTATTTAAAATTTTTTAGAGTTTTTAATGTTTTTTTAGGGATCTTAAGGAATTTTATAGATTTTGTGAGTTTTTACGAATTTCTTGGGGTTTTGGGGTTTTTATGGTTTTTATGGTTTTCAGGGGGTGCTTAGGGTTTTTAAGAATTTTTACATACTTAGATATTTTAGGGAATTTTTATGGTTTTTATTATTTTTAGGGTTTGTTAGGGTTTTGAAGGATTTTGTGTGTTTTTTGGATTTTTTTGGATTTTTTTTGTTTTTTAGGTTTTTTTTTAAATTTAGGATCTTCTTGAGTTTTTAAGGTTTTTTGAGTTTTTAGTGGTTGTACGGTTTTTAGAGTTTTTAAATATTTTTCAGTTTTTAAGGGGTTTTAGTCTTTTAGATGATTTTATGGGTTTTAGGGGTTTATGGTTTTTTGTTGTTTATATTTTTAGGGGGTTTTCATGTTATTTTTTAGTTATTTTACTTTTTCATGGAATTTTAAGGATTTTTAGGTTTTATTGTTTTTATGGATTTTCATGATATTTTAGGTTTTAAGTGTTTCTTGTGTTTTTAGGGTCTTTGGGGTTTTTCGGTATCTTTTTATTTTTATGTTTTTATGGGTTTTAGAGTTTTTTAATGTTTTTGGCTGTTTAAGGGTTTTAAGAGTATTTAGTTGGTTTTTTGGGTTTTTCTAGGTTTTTAGGGTTTTTTATGTTTTAGGATTTTTACAGTTTTTATGGGTATTTAAGGTTTTATGGGTTTTAAGGGTTTTTAGGGTTTTGGGGTTTTAGTGTTTTTTTGTTTTTAGTGTTTTTTTGTTTTTTAAGAGTTCTAAAGTATTTTTTTTTTAGTTTTTGACATTTTTAGGGGTTTATCGTTTTTTAGAGTTTTTAGTGATTTTTAGGGGATTTCTAGAATTTGAAGGGTTTTAGTGTTTTTAGGGGTTTTTAGAGTTTTTTTTGTGGATTTTAGATTCTTTTTGTGTTTTAGTGTTTCTTGAGTTTTTAAGGGTTTATGGGTTTTTAGTGTATTCTAACCTTCTTTATTTTTATGGGTTTTTATATTTTTTACTGAGTTTTTTTATTTTTTATATTTTTTTAGGGTTTATAATGTTTTTATGGTTGTTTATAGTTTTTAGAGGTTTTTAGGGTTTTTACATTTTTAGATAAATTTATCGTTTTTAGGATTTTTAGAGTTTTTAGGCTTTTTTATGGGGTTTAGTGATTTTTATAGTTTTTAGTTTTTTTTGGGGGTTTTATGGTATTATTTGGGGTTTTGGTTTTTTTTACTTTTTATGAGTTTTATATGGTTTTTGAGTTTTTTAATGTTTTTAACATTTTTAGGGTTTTTAATAATTTTTATATTTGTTAAGTTGGTTTTAGTGATTTATGGGTTTTTAATGTTTTTATTATTTTTATGTGTTTTATTATGATCTGGGTGTTCAAGGTTTTTAAGGTATTTACATTTTCAATAATTTTTGGGAATTTTTAAGGGATTTAAGGATTTTAAATGTTTTTATAGATTTATGGTTTTATGGGATTTTAGGGGTTTTTTGGGGTTTTATGATCATTTTTTTGTTATAATGTTTTTGTTGGTTTTTTAATATTTTTATAGGTTTTTTAGAGTTTTCATCATTTTTAATGTTTTTTTGGGGTTTCTATGTTTTTATTGGGGTTTTAGTATTTTCATGTATTTTTTTGTATATAATGTTTTTTAGGGGTTTAATGGTTTTCATAGGGTTTTTAGGATTTTTAAGGTTTTTTACATTTTCAGGGAATTTTAGGACTCTAGGAATTTTATGTTTTTCAGGGTTTTTAGGGTTTTTATGGATTATGAGGGGGTTTATTGGTTTTCAATGTTTTAAGGTTTTTATGGGTTTTCAGGTTTTTTAGTTTCCTTTTAGAATTTTTAAGGTGTTTTTTACATTTTGTGGGTTTTAATGATTTTAGATTTTTTAATGTTTCCTTTGTTTTTAAAGGGTTTTTAAAATTTTAGGTGATTTTTTTACAATTTTTTTGGGTTTTAGGGTGTTTAATGTTTTAAGGGGTTTTCTAGTTTTCTTTTAGTATTTCGGGTTTTTAGGGTTTTTTATGTTTCTTGAGGATTTTTAAATATTTTAGGGGGTTTTAGAGTTATTTTAAATTTTAAGGGCTTTAAGGGTTTTTATGGTTTTTAGAGTTTTTGGGGATTTTAATAGTTTAAGGACATTTTTTAGATTTTATGTTTTTTAATGAATTTTAGTGTTTTTTAACATTTTTTTCTCATTTTAAGGGTTTAAAGTGTATTTAATGTTTTTTTTTTGTGTTTTGGGTTCCTATGAGTTTTTAATACTTTTATGGGTTATTATGGTTTTCAGTGGGTTTTCGGATTTTTTAAGGGTTTTTATGTTTTTAGGGATTTTTATTGTTTTTTAGGGTTTTTATGGGGATTGAAGGGTTGTAGGGGTTTTAAGGGGTTCTAGGGGGTTTCAAGGGTTTTTAGAGATTTTAGAGATTTTAGTGTTTTTAAGGGTCCTTTTAAATTTTTGGGTTTTTTAGTTTTTAGGGTTCTTAAATGTTTTTATAATTTTTTACATTTTTAATATTTTGAGAGGTTTAATGGGTTTTTTGAGTTTTTTTGGGTTATTAGGTCTTTTATGGGGTTTTAGGGTTTCGTATGTTTTCAATGGTTTTTATGGATTTTTGTGATTTTTATGTTTTTTGGGGGTCTTTATGGTGTTCTCTAATTTTGAGGGCCTTTAGGTATCTTAATGGTTTTTAGATTCTTATAGGTTTTTTGTGGCTTTGAGGAATTTTTTGGGGTTTTAGAGTTTTTTATGGATTTTATGGTATCTTAGTGTTTTCATCATTTTTTTATATTCTTATGGGTTTTAATATTTGTTAGATTTTTTAGTGGTTTTTAGGATTCTTTTCACTTTTTGTTTTTTTGGGGTTTTTAAGGTTTTCAAGGTGTTTTCTGTTTTTTAGTTTTTTTAAAAAAAAAATCAGGTATTGTTAAGTATTTTTAGGATTTTTAAGTTTTTTAGTTTTTTAGGAATTTTTTGCTTTTTAGGGTTTTAGGTGTTTTTAGGGGTTTTATTGTCTTTTGGGTTTATAGGAGTTTTTTTTAGTTTTTAGGGGTTTATGATTTTTTATATATTTTTATGTTTTTAGGGTTTAAAGGTGTTTTTATTATTTTTACTTGGTTTTACGATTTTGATGTGTTTTAGGGTGTTTATTGTTTTTAAGGGTTTTGTGGTTTTCAAGGTGTTTTTATAGTTTTTAGTGTTTTTTATGTTTTTTGGGAATTTAGGGTTGTTAAGATTTTTATGGTTTTTATTTGTTTGTAGATGTTTTAAATATATTGTGGGTATTAGGGGTTTTTAGGGTTTTTTACGGATTTAGGATTTTTAATGTATTTTAGAATATTTTGTATTTTTTTTAATTTTATAGGGTTTTAATGTTTTTTAGATTTTTTTAATATTTTTAATATTTATAGGGGTTTAAAGGGTAATTTATATTTTTAGTGGTTTTAGGGTTCTTATGAGTTTTTACAAGTTTTAGTGTTTTTAATGGTTTTCAGTGATTTTTTACGGTATTTATGGTTTTTTTTATTTTTTAAGAATTTTATGTTTTTTTATGGTTTTTTCACAATATAAATGTATTTAGTGGTTATGAGGGATTTTTAAGGTTTCATGAATTTTTATGGATTTTAGGGTTTTTTGGGTTTGTATTGTCCTTTTTGGATTTTTGTGGCTTTTTGAGTTTTTTAGGGTTCTTAAATGTTTTTAGAGATTGTTACATTTTTTAATTTTTATATGGGTTTTAAGGGGTTTTTTAGATTTTAAAGTTTTAAAGGGATTTAAAGCCTTTTTATGATTTTTAAATGTTTTAGGGATTTTTTTCATTTTTAGTGGGTTTTCTGGGTTTTTATGTTTTTTATGTTTTTAATGTTTTTATGGATTTTTAGTATTTTTATGTTACTTAAGGTTTTTAGGTTTTTTAAATATTTTTAGGGATTTTAGAGTTTTTAGGGTTTTTCAAGGTTTTTATTTTTTTAGGGGTTTTCATGGGTTTTAGGGACTTTTAGGGTTTATTGATTTTTGTAGTGTTTTAAGGTATTTTGAATTTTTAAATGTTTTTTAATGAATTTTGTTGTTTTAAGGTTTTTTAGATTTTTTATTGTTATTTAGGATTCTTTTTAGTTTTAGGGTTTTTAGGGTTTTAGGGGTTTTTAGGGTTATTACTGTTTTTTACATTTTCAGGGATTTTTGGGGATTTTTTACGGAATTTTATAATTTTTAGGGGTTTTGGATTTTTTTAGGTATTGTATGGTTTTTTGGGGGTTTTCATGGTCCTTTAGGATTTTTTAGATTTTTTCAAGGTCTTTAGGGTCTTTTGGGTTTTTAGGGGTTTTTTGAGTTTGTTAGGGTTTTACGGTTTTCAGATTTTTTAATTTTTTATCATATTTAAGGGGTTTATCTATTTTTAGAGATTTTAGTGGGATTTTAGGGTTTTTAGTGTTTTTAGTGTTTTTAGTGTTTTTAAGGTTTTCAGATGTTTTTATAGTTTTCATGGGTTTTTAGGGGTTTTAGGGTTTTTTAAATTTTCTGGTAATTTTATACATTTTTCAGTTTTTTATAATTTTTAGGGTTTTTAGGGGTTTTTAATGGTATGAGGGTCTTATTGGGATTTTATGGTTTTTATGGTTTTGAATTTTTTTACCATCTTTTAACATTTAATGGTTTTTAGGGGTTTTAAGGGTTTTTATTGTTTTTATTGTTTTTATGTGTTTTAGGTTTTTTTATGGTTTTAAAAATTTTTAAATGTTTTTATTATTTATAATGTATTTATATAATTTTAGTGATTTTTAGAATTTCTATCTACTTTAGGGTTTTTAGGGATTTTGAGGGTGTTTAGGGGTTTTAGGATTTTTTTAGTTTTTTGGGTTTTAAGGTATTTTTTGGGGATTTTATTATTATTTTTGAGTTTCTTAGGGTTTATAATGTTTTTTAGAGTTATTAAATTTTTTTTACCATTTATCCAGTTTAAAGGTGTTTTGGATTATTTATTGGGAGGTTTTAGGGTTTTTATTGGGTTTTAGGGTTTTTATGTGTTTTGGGGTTTTTATGGTTTTTAGGGGGGTTTTAGTATTTTTTGCATTTTTCATATTTTTATGGATTTTTATAGTTTTGGGGGTATTAGAGTTTTTAGAGATTTTGAGTGTTTTTAGGGGGTTTAGGTTAATTTAGGGATTTAGGGGTTTTATGGTTTTTATGGTGGTTTCGGGGTTCAGTGTTTTTTTGAGTGTCTTAGGATAATTTTTTTTTTGATTTTTTAACATTTTTAACATATTTTAGTGTTTTATGGGTATTTTTGTGTTTTTATTATTTTTATGTATTTTATGGGTTTTTAGAGTTTTTTAGGTTAATATGGGGTTTTTATGGTTTTTTGGGGTTCTCAAGATTTTTAGGGGTTTTTTCATTTTCAAGGATTTTTACGATTTTTATGACTTTTATAGATTTTAAGTTTTTAGGAGTTTTATGGTTTTTGGGGATTATAGAGATTTCATTGAATTTTAGGCTTTTAAGGGATTTTTGGGTTTGTAAGGCATATTTTTTGTATTAGGGTTTTATAATGTTTTTAAGGATTTAATGGATTTGTGGAGATTTTAACTTTTTAAACATTTTAGGGGTTTAAAAGGATTTTATAGTTTTTAGTGAGTTGAAGTGTTTTTATGGGTTTTAGGTTTTTTATGGTTTTTAGGGGTTTTATGGTTTTTATGGTTTATTCAGGGTTTTTAGGGTTTCTTATGTTTTCATGGAATTATATAGTTTTTTAGGCCTTTTATAGATTTTTGGATTTTTTGGGGTTTTAGGGATTTTTAGGGGTTTTTGTGGTTTTCAATGGTTTTTCATATTTCTAGGGGTTTTAGGGTATTTTTGGGTTTTTAGGGTTTTTTGAGTTTTTTTAGGCATTTTATTTTTTTTAGAGTTTTTTAGAGGTTTTTAATGTTTTTGAAGGTTAATATTTTTTTGATTTTTTTGTTGGTTTTAGGGGTTTTATGGATTTTTAGGGATTTATAAGGTTCTATGGGGTTTATGGTTTCCAGGGGATTTTTGGGGGTTTTATGTTTTAAGGGACTTTTATGTCTTTTTTAAATTTTAAAAAGTTTTAGGGTTTTTAGGGATTTTAGAGATTTTGAGGTTTTTTTTGGGATTTACAAGAATTATAGGGTTTTTAAAGTTTTTCATTGTGTTTAAGTTCATTTTTTATTGTAATTGTTTTTTTAGTTTTTGGGGTTGTTATGTTTTTTATAGTTTTTAACGTTCTTTGGGTTTTAAGGGTTTTTAGAGTTTCGATGGTTTTTAAGGTTCTTATGGATCATTAATTTTTTTCATGGATTTAAGTCATTTTTATGGTTCTTATGTGGTTTCAGGGTTTTTTGGTATTTTTATGTTTTTAGGGAATTTTGTGGATATTTTAGGGTTGTTATGGGTTTTAGGGTTTTTTAGAAACTTTGGAGGTGTATAGGGTTTTTAGGGGTTTGGGGTTTTTTGGGTTAATTAGGTTTTTAGAGTATTTGGATTTTTTAGGGTTTTTATGGTTTATTAGAGTTTTTTAACTTCATAAACATTTTTAGGGGTTCTAAGGGGTTTTGTGGGGTTTTTAGATTTTTTATCGATTTTAGGGGTTTGTTTATTAGAGGTTTTTAATGTTTTAAGGGGTTTTCAAGATTTTTAGGGTTTTATGGATTTTATGGTTTATAAGGTTTTTAGTTGTTTTTATGGTTTTACGGTTTTTTAGGGTTTAGGGTTTTTTATGTTTTCAAAAATTTTAAGGAAATTTTTATGATTGTTTTGTTTATTAGGATTTTTATTATTTTTTTGGATTTTGTGGGTTTTTAGGGGGGTTTTTAGGGGTTTTTAAGTTTTTTAGGATCTTTTGGGGTTTTATAGTTTTTTTTGGTTTTTATGTTTGTCTATATTATTTTAACTTTTTTTGGAGTTTAAAGGGTTTTTAATTTTTTGTGATTTTATAGTGTTTTTATGGGTTTTTAGGGGTTTTTAATGTTTTTTGTATTTTTTGTGGATTTTGGGGGGTCTTAGGTTTTTTAGGGTTTTTTTTGTTTTCACATATTTTTAGATGTTTTTTTAATTTTTGTGGGTTTATGTTCATTAATGATATTTTGGGATTTTGAGGGTTTGTAGTGTTTGTCATGGTTTTTGAGGTTTTTCATGGTTTTTAGTTTCTCTTCAGGAATTGGGGGTTTCATTGAGTTATTTGGGTTTTATGGTTTTTTATATTCTTTTAGTGTATTTTCTATTTTTAGGGGGTTTAAGGGATTTTAGAGTTTTTATTAGTTTTTTAGGGTTTTGTGGGTATTTAGGGTTTTTTTATGTTTTTAATGGTTTTATGGACTTTATGGTTTTTTAGGGAATTTAACATATTTATGTTTTTTGGTATTTTTTGTGTATTTATAGTATTTGTATGGGTTTTTGGGGTTATTAGGGATTTTAAGAATTTGAGGGTTTATTTGTGATTTTACGTTTTTTGTCTGGGGTTTTAGGGACTTTTTTGGTTTTTAAGGTTTTTTTTTTGTTTTTAGTGGTTTTAAGGTCTTTTATATTTTTAACCTCTTTTAGTTCTTTTAGTGGGTTTAAGGGTTAAATAATATTATAGTTGGGTTTTAGGGTATTAGGAGTATTTTTGGGTTTTTAATGGTTTTAGGGTTTTTTTGTTTTTAGGGGGTTTTTAGGGTTTTCAGGTTTATTGAATTTTAAAGGTATTCTAGGGGTTTTAGTATTTTTATTGTTTTTAGGCATTTTTTGGTGTTTTAAGGTGTTTTAGGGTTTTTCGGGTTTTTCGGGGGATCTAGTGTTTTTTTGGGATTTTTTTTTGTTTTTTTGGGTTTTTTTAGATTTATAGGGTTTTTTAATTTTTTTAGAGTTTTTTTAACATTTTTATCATTTTTAAGGGTTTTATATTTTTTATTTTTTTAGGGTTTTGTGGTATTTTATTATTTTTTTGATTTTAGAGAATTTTATGGTTTTAGGGGGTTTTAGAGTGGTTAGGTATTTTGAGGGTTTTAGGGTTTTTACATTTTTTGAGTTTTTTATGGCTGTTATGGTATTTTAGTGTTTCTAATGTTTTAAAAAAATTAGGGGTTTAAGGGTTTTTACTATTTTTAGTGGGGGTTTTAGGGTGTTTATGGATTTTGTGGTTTAATGGTTTTGGGGGTTTTTTATGGATTTTAGGTGGGTTTTTAGGTTTTTATGGGTTTTAACATTTTCATGGATTTTTAGGTCTTTTGATGTTTTTTATAGTTTTTAGGGGTTTAGTTATTTTGAGTGTCTTTAGGGGTTTTTTGGTATTTTGGGGTTTTATGGGTTTGTATGGTCTTTGGGGTTTTTAGAATTTTAATTATTATTTATATATTTTAAAATTTTTTAACACTTTAGTGGTTTTAGGGTTTTTAGGGTTTTTTTGTGGAATTATATGTTTTTATGGTTTTTTATGTTTTTTAATATTTTTAAAAGTTTTATGTTTATCAGGGGTTTTGGGGTTTTTAGGGGTTTTTATGTTATCTTGTATTTTTATGGATTTTTTAATATTGGAATTGGTTTTTTTCAGGTTTTTTGGTTTTTACATTTTCTAGTGATTTTGATTGTTTTTAGGGTTTTTTTTTGGTTTCTTGGGATTTTATGGATTTTAGGATCTTTTTGTTTTTAAGGATTTTTTTTTGAATTTTTTGGGTTTTAAATATTTTTTATAGATTTTAACAATTTTAAATTTTTTATGAGATGTGAGGGGCTTTATATTTTTAGTGTGTTTTAGGGATTTTATGGGCTTTTGTTTTTTTAATGTTTTTAGGGGATTGTGGTATTCAATGTTTTTATGGTTTTTTATGTTCTAAATTATTTTTAGGTATTTTTAGTATTTCTATGGTTTTTAGTGGTCTTAGGGTTTTTATGGAATTTGAGGTATTTTACGGGATTTTAGGGTTTTTAGGGTTGTTCAGTTTTTTCCGGATCTTTTTGGGGTTTTAAGGTTTTTTTACAATTTTTTAGTATTTATAATATTCTTAGGGGTTTTAAGGTTTTTTATATTCGTAGTTGTTTTTAGGAATTTTAGGGGGTTTTATGGTATTTTGGGGTCATTATGGTTTTAATGGGTTTTTGAATGAAATTAAGAGTTTTTATATTTTCAGTGATTTTTTAGATTTTTTTTGGTTTTTTGGGTATTTAGGTTTTTAGGGTTTTTTTGCGTTTTTTAGGCTTTCTAAGGTTTTTCAGTGTTTTTTGACATTTTTATTATTTTTAGAGGGGTAAATGGATTTTATATTTTTTTATTGGTTTTTCAGATTTTTATTAGTTTTTAGGGGTTTTAATGTTTTTTTTGGTTTTTTGTTGGGGGGGGGGGGGTTTATGGTTTTTTGGGTTTTTTATGTTTTTAGGTATTTGTAGGTATTTTTTGGATTTTTATAATTTTTAGGGGTTTTAGGGTTTTTAGGTATTTTGAAGGGTTTTAGAATTTTCATGGGGTTTTGATGTTTTTATGGGTTTTTAGGTTTTTAGGTTCTTTTTGGGTTTTATGGTTTTTTTATTTTTATGGCTTTATAAGGATTTTTAGAGTTTTCAACATTTTAAATATTTTAGGGGTATTAAGAGTTTTTAGTGTTTTTACTAGGTTTTTAGGGTTTTATCTGTTTTTTGGGGATTTTAGGATTTTAAAGGCTTTTCATCATTCTTAGGGGGTTTTAGGGAATTTAGGGTTATTTACATTTTTTGGGATTTTAACGCTTTTTTAGGATTTTTATGGTTTCTATGATTTTTTAGGGTTTTATAAATTTTTAGGTTTTTTTCGGTTTTTCAATGTTTTTATGGGTTTTTTATTATTTTTCAGGTTGTTAAGGTCTTTTAGGGTTTTTTTTGTTTTTTTTGTTTTTTATGGGTTTTGAGGTTTGTTAGATTTTTCAAATGATTTAGGGGTTTTATGTTTTTCTATATTTTATTTATTATTTTTATGGTTTTTTGGTTTTTAGGGTTATGTAAGGTGTTTAGGGGTTTGTATAGGTTTTTGGGGTTTTATAGTTTTTCGGTTTATTAGGGATCTATACATATTTTTTAGGATTTTTATATTTGTTATGGTTTTTAGGGATTTTATTGATTTTGAGGGGTTTTAGGTGGTTCATGGTTTTATTCTGTTTTTAGGGGGTTTCAGGGTTATTAGTTAATTTTTGGGGTTTTAGGGGTTTTTTAGATTTTTAGTGATTTAGGGTTTGTTAGAGTCTTTAAATATTTTAGGGGTTTTAAGGGGTTTTATAATTTTTATTAGGTATTGAGGATTTTTTCTGTTTTTAGTGTTTTTAAGGTTTTGGGGTTTATGGTGTTAAAGTTTTTTTTAAGGTTTTGGGTATTTTTTTACTTTCTTATGATTTTTTTATTATTTTTGATATTTTAAGGGTTTTTGGGGTTATAAGGCTTTTAGGTATTTTGATGAGATTCTAGGGATTTAATGGATTTTAAGTGGTTTAATGTCTTTTTGGGTTGTTAGAGTTTCATTTGAGTTTGTTTAGGGTTTAGGTTTTTTAGAGTTTCTTATGTTTTTTAAGGTCATAAAGGTGCTTTAGAGTTTTTTGTTGGTTTTATGGTTTTTATGTGGTTTTTAATATTTTTTGGTGTCTTATGGGTTTCAAAGGATTATCATTTTTTTATCAATTTTTAAATTTTTATTTTTATGTACTTTTTAGTGATTTATGGTTTTGAGGGTTTTTTATTTTTTTAGAAATATTGAGGGTTTTTAGTGTTTTTCCAAGGTTGTAAGGGTTTTATGTTGTTTTTGAATTTTAGTGGATTCTTAATATTTTTTAGTGTTTTTATTTTTTAGGGTTTTTTATTTTTTAGTGGTTTAAATGTTTTTTAGATTTTTTATAAGAATTTTGGTTTATTATGTGTTTTTAGTGATTTTAATATTTTTATGCATTTTTAGAGTTTTCATGTTTTTTACGTTTTCTGGGATTTTTTGGATTTTTTAGGATATTTATGGTTTTATGGTTTTTATGGGTTTTCGGTATTTTAGGTTTTATCAGGGTTTTCTGGGGTTTTAGGGGTTTTTATGGTGTTTTATTGTCTTTTTGTAGTGAGTGTTTTTTGAGGATAATAGGTTTTTAAGGGTTTATAGAGTTTTTTAAAACTTTTAGGGGTTTGATGAGTCTTTACCATTTTTAGTCACATTTGGGGGTTTATTAGTATGTTATATTATTTTAAATGATTAAGGGGGTGTTTATGGTTTTAGGAGGTTTTCAAGGTATTTAGGGTTTTTTACATTTTTAGGGATTTTTATGGATTATTTAGTTTTTTAATAGTTTTTATGATTTCTAGGGATTTTGAGGGGTTATAGTTTTTTATTTCAGGGTTTTTTGGGGGTTTTATGGGTTTTAATACTTTTTTGGGTTTTAGGGGTTTTTGAGTTTTATTGAATTTTATGGAATTTTATATATTTTTTTAAAAAATTAGAGGTTTTAAGGGTTTTTAAGTTTTTTTTGTGTGATATTAGTGGTTTTATGGGTTTTTAGTTTTCTATGGTTCTTTGGAGATTTTATTTTTCTTCTACTATTTTTTATGGTTTTGTGTTTTTTAGGGATTTTTATGGACTTTTTAGGTTTTTTACGATTTCTAGGGTTTTGATATTTTATGGTTTTTTGAAAATTTGATGATTTTTTGGAATTTTTGTGTTTTTATGGTATTTAGTGTTTTTAGGGGTATTAAGGTCGATTAGATATTTAGGGTTTGTTTGAGATTTTTATGAGTATTATTTTTTTTACATTTTTAGCTGTTTAAGGGATTTTATAGTTTTTAGTGGCTTTTAAGGGTATTCATGGGTTTGTAGGGTTTTTATGGTTTTTAGGGGTTTTATGGTTTTCATGGTGTTTTTAGGGTTTTTACATTTTTTTTACATTTTTAGGGATTTCATGGAATTTTATGTTTTTTATTATTATTAGGGGTTTTTTTAGAGATTTTGAGGGTTTAATGGGTTTTAATATTTCTAGGGTTTTATGGTTTTATGGGTTTATATGTTTTTTAAAGTCCTTGGGTGTTTTTATGGATTTCAAGGGGTTTTCAAGTTTTAGGGTTTTTTATGTTTTTAAATATTTATATTTCTTTTTATGGTATTTTAGGGTTTTTTAAAATTTTAGGTATTTTAAGGGGTTTTATGGTTATTATGGTTTTTAGGAGTTTTCAGAATTTGTAGAACCTTTTTGGGTTTTTAAGGTTTATTGTGTTTTTTGGGGTTTTATAGTTTTTTTTGAGATTGTTAACTTTTTTGGGGTATTAAGGTATTTTATAATTTGTAGTGGTTTTTATATGATTTATGGGGTGTTATGGGTTTTTTATAGTTTTAGTAGATTTTATGGGTTTCAAGGTTTTTTCCTAGTTTTTGTGTTTTTTACATTTAAAATGTTTTTTTTGTATTTTTAGGGTTTTTTGGGTATTCAGAGTTTTTTTTTGTTTTTCTAGGTATTATGAGGTGTTTTTATGGGTTTTTAGTGTTTATTTGGGGGTTTCATGATTTTTAGGGTCTTTTGGGGGTTTTTTAGGAATTTTTTTAAAATTTTAGGGTTCTTTAGGTTATTTTAGAGATTTTTAATGTTTTAGGGGTTTTAAGGGTGTTTAGATTTTTTAGGGATTTTTATGTTTTTAGGGATATTTAATTGTTTTGTGTTTTTTAGGTTTTTTATAATTTTTTGGGATTGTGGGGGTTAGGGGTTTTCAGGGTTTTTGGGTTTTTTATGATTTTTCAATCTTTTTAGTTTTTTTTGGGTTTTTAGCGGTATTTTCTGAATTTCTATGGTATTAATTTTTTGGAGTTCATTTAATATTTGTAGAGGTCTTATGGATTTTTTAAAATTTTATTATGGTGTCTTGGTGTTTTGGTGGTCTTATTCTTTAAGGTTTTAAGGGGTTTCTCAAGGTTTCAGGGTTTTTAAAATTTTCAGGGATTTGTAAATCAATTTTCAATTTTTACTTTTTTTAGGATTTTCAGGGATTTATGGATTTTGATTTTTTTGGGGGTTTTCAATGTTTCTAGTATTTTATGGGTTTTTACGGTTTTAAGCGATTTTTTTAGCATTTTATTTTATTTTTTAGGTTTTTAAATGTTTATATAGTTTTTTTTTAAAATTTTATGGGTTTATGGGTTTTTAGGTTTTCAGTAGGTTTTTGGATTTTTATTTAGATTTAAAGGTTTTAATGGTGTTTATTTTTTTGTGAGGTTTTATGGGTTTTTAAGGTTTTAGCATTTTTTATGGTTTTCATAGGATTTTTATGAGTTTTCTAGAGTTTTAGATTTTTAGGTTTTTGTAATATTTTTTAGGATTTTTAGTTATTTGGAGAGTTTTTAGGGTTTTTAGGTTTTGTAGGGGTTTTCAGTGGTTTCTAGGTTTTTATGGTCTTTTGTGGTTATTTGGGTTTTTGTATTTTTTTATAGTTTTTAAGGTTTTTTAGATTTTTTAAACCATTTTAGGGGTTTTATGGATTTTTATAGTTTTTAGTGTGTTTTAGAGGTTTTTTGGGTTTTAGGGTTTTTTAAGGTTTGGGGGGTTTTATGATTTTTAGTGGGTTTTAAATGTTTTTAGAGTTTTTATGTTTTCATTTATTTGAAGGAATTTTGTAAGTTTATTAATTTTGTAGGGTTTTTTGGTCTTTAATGATTTTGAGTTTTTTTTTGGTTTTTCATGGGTTTTTTGGTTTTTATGGTTTCATGGTTGTTAGGGTTTATTTTGTTTTTAGAGGAATTTTTATTTATGATTTTTATATACTTTTATCATGTTTATGGATTTTAGGGGTTTGATATTTTTAGTGATTTTAGGATTTTATGTGTTTTTATGGTTTTTAGGCATTTTTATGTTCTTCATCGGGTTTATAGGTTTTTTTTAGTTTTACATTTTCATGTATTTTTAGTTATTTTATAGTTTTTTCTGGTATTTATGGTTTTTAGGTAATTTTAGGGTTTTGGAGGTTTTTCAGAGGTTTTTATGGTTTTTAGGTCTTTTAGGTGTTTAAAGTTTTCTAATGATTTTAAGGTTTTCTAGTTTTTTTTAACATTTTTAGGGGTTTTAGTGTGTTAGAGTTTTTAGTGGGGATTAGTTTTTTATGGGGTTTTTGTTTTTTTTATTCTTTTTGTTTTTATGGTTTTTGGGATCTTGAGGATTTTTTGGGTTTTTTTATGTTTTCAAATATTTTTTAGTCTTTTTATGGTTTTTAGTGATTTTATAAATTTTAGAGATTCTTTTTCTTATTAGGCATTTTTAATATTTAAATTGATTTTAAGGGTTTCTAGGGTCTATTTTTGTTTTTAGTAGTTGTTTTGATTTTTTACGGGTTTTATGGTTTTTATAGTTTTTATCATTTTTAGGGTTTTAAGGGTTTTTAGAGTTTTTAGTGGTTTTTAGGGTTTTAGGGTTTTTAGGGTTTTAAGGTTTTTAGTCATTTTTATGGTTGGGGGGGGGGGGTTTCATAGTTTTTAGGGTTTTTACATTCATAGGTATTTTTAGGGATATTGTTTTTGAAAAAACTATTTTTTTAAGGGATTATGTTGGTTTTTATAATTTTCATGGCCTTTTGGGGTTTTTAGGGTTTTAGTGTCTATTGGTGTTTTAGGGTTTATTTTGAGTTTTTATTATTTTTAAAGTTTTTTATAGATTTTAATAATTTTTAACAATTTTTGGGGTTTAATGGTTTTTTAGTGTTTTTAGTGGGTTTTTAGTGGTTTATGGGTTTTAAGGTTCTTTTGGGATTTTATAGTTTTTAGATATTTTTATGATTTTTGTGGATTCTTATGATTTTATAGATGTTAATATATGATTTTTTATTTTTATAGTTTTTTGGAATTTTAGGATTTTTACGGATTCATCAAGGTTTTAGGGGTTTTCTGAGTTTTTTTGGGTTTTAGTATTTTTTGTGGTTTTATGACCATTTTGGATTTTTAGGGTTTTGTAATGTTTTATGGTTTTTAAGGATTTTATATATTTTTAACATTTTTTATCATTTCAAGAGGTTTTAATTTTTTACGAGTTTTTATTGGTTTAGGTTTTTTATTGGCTTTTAGGTTTTTTATTCTTTTTTTGGATTTTTAGTTATTTTTTGATTTTTATGGGTTTTTAGGGTTTTATGGGATTTGGGGGGTTTTTAGGGGTTTTCAGGGGGTTGTGGTTTTTAGGGTTTTAGGGATTTAGGGTCTTTTGGGTTTTTAGGTTTTTTTTGAGTTTTTTTGGGTTTTTAATGTTTTTCAGAGTTTGTTAATTTTTTAACATGATTATAGTTTTTAGTATTTTTATTGGTTTTAGGGTTTTTATGGAATTTTAAGGCTTTTAGAACATTGTATGGTTTTTAGAGGTTTTTCAAGTTTTCTAGTTTTTTTTTCACTTTTTAAGGGATTTTCAATGCATTTTCTTTGAATTTAATGGTTTTTATTGTGTTTCCATATTTGTATATTTTTTAGAGGTTCTCAAGGATTTTAAGGTGTTTTAGGGTTTTAGGATCATTTTGGGTTTTTAGGGATTTTGTATGAGTTTTTAGGGTTTTTATTATTTTTTGAGTTTTTAATGATTTTAGGTGTCTTAATAGTTTTTAGAGAATTTATTGGTTTTAGAGTTTAATGTGTTTTTATGGATTCAAGGGGTTTTATAATTTTCTAGGGTTTTTCTAGGTTATTAGGGTTCTTTACGTTTTAGATATTTTTATGTATTTTTAGAATTTTAATGGGTTTTAGGGTGTCTATTTATTTTTGAGGGTTTTTAGGTTTTTTATGGGTTTTTAGAGTGTAGGGTCATGAAAAATCCACAAAGGAAATTCTACACAAATCCCCTAAGAATTGGGGAAAATTATCAAAAAGGAGACACAAAGGACCAGTCCACGAACCGGTCCATGGAAGCGCAATGTGGACAGGAACCACGAGGAACCCCCCTCCACGATCCATTCTCATTCGTGAAATGGAGGCGGAGAGCCTTCGCGGTCACGAGGCAGGATGGGCGCCAGTCTGGTTCACCGTCGCGAACAGCCCCAACCGCGGACCGCATCAACCGGATCAAGCCGCACCCGCTGTCATTTGTGGAATGGAGGGGGAACCCTCCTCAGCCGTGAAGCACTCCCATAGTTCGCCTCGCGGAAGAGGGGAGTGTTCAATACCCACCGTGAATCGCGGATTGACCAAGTTAGCTGTGAACCGGGTATTTGGTCATGGGCCTCCACAAAAGGTGTCGTGTGGCCACAGATTCATTCCTTTCCCCACTTTATAAAAGGAGACCAAGGGGGAAAGAAGGAATGATCAGAGAACTGGAATCGGATTCGGAGGAAGGAGATCGGTTGAAGGAAGGCTTCAGATTTCAAAAATAGCGAAATTCCCACCCGCGAATCATAGCAGATATATGAATTAAGAAGAAATCGTAAAACGCATAATAATTTGGTGAACCAAGAATCTAAATAATAAAAAAGGAGAACCGTGAACCATACCCCCTCTGCGGATGACATCCCCGCGGACCATGGAGTTTATGCCTCTTTTCCAATCCGTCGCACCGCAGAGCACCCTCCTCCACGAGTGAAGCTCCGACCAACGAGCTTCTGATCGGCACAACCCTTGGCCGCCGCTGCCCACCTGGAACCGTCCGAGAACAACCCTGGTTCACGGATTGAGCCCGAAGCCACGAACCACCCTGGTGCGTGGATTGAACCCGAAGCAGCGAACCACCCTGGTTCGCGGATTGAACCTTAAGCCGCGAACCGCCCTGGTTCACGGGACGCCAATCAGTCTGCGGACCACCCTGGTTCGCGGAAGGTTTCTCTAGCCGCGTGGAACTTCCCCATGAGAAGGGCGCCACCACCCATACCTCTCAATGTCTAGCCAAGTAATTCCGTGTTCTCATTTTCAGAGCCAGGTAAAATCCTTCCGATCCAGCCAGGTCCCCCACGACTCCATCATTGGCCTATTCATCGGCTTCGAGCCGAGGCATCTTCCAGAGCCACCAGATCCGCGTGGTATAACATCCAGGCGCATCATCGCGCCATTTTGATTTCACATACCCACAGTAAATAGGGGAAAATGGGTTTCCCCGACCCTTGAGCAGATTTCCGAAGCATTCCTGGGTTCACATTCCCACAGTAATATGATGTATGAGCTCGGGAATCCCTTTTCTGCCCCTCCACTTGTCCAGGGCCCCTCGGGGGTATTAAAATACCCATCAGATGGAATCCTTCATGGGCTGCAAGAGAGGATACAGGAATAAGAGCATCCCCCTTTCCCTCTCCCGCTGGGCTTTGTCACTCCAGGCGTTCATCTCGGAGTAAGCCCCGATCTTCTGGCCCTCCTCAGAGTGTAATCCACAATTCATGACCCTGGGCCTCCTTCACGCGTAAGCCCCACTCCTCTTCTCATGGACGCACCTTTCACGACATGATCCTCTGGTCCCTGCTGCCTCTTGTTTCTCACACCGAGCATGACTCACGTGGTCTTAGAGTAAGCATCGACCATGACATCCTCCTATGGGCTGCCCCAGAGCGTAAGCCCCAAGCTAAGAGAACTACGTGGACTTTGATCCCTGCCTCCTGGACAGGGTACGTAGGAAGCCTCCATGAGGTCCAATCCCACCACCCATCGGACCACCTGGTCCATCATCACATTGGTTCCCCAACACCTAAGCAAACTACGTGGACATTGATCCATGCCTCCTAGGCAGGGTACGTAGGAAGCCTCCATGAGGTTCAAGCCCACCACTCGGTCATTTCTTCACATCGAGTTCTACCCTCGTCCAGCATGATGTTAAAATGTATATCCGAACTACGTGGACTTTGATCCCTGATTCCTAATATGGGTATGTAGGAAGCCTCCCTGAGGTTCAATCCCAACGACCGGTCAATCTGATCATCTCCACATCGGTTCACCACACCACTCTTAGGGCTACCTCAATTGAGTTCCAACCCTTTGGGGTCATTAATCCAACAACGGATTTTAAACCTCGGGCATAAATGATTCCGAACCCCTGTGTCCAGTTGACTATTGCCCACCAGGGTTAAATCCATGGATGCTATGTTTGGGTATATACCAAATATTCGCGAACATATGAATGCGTCTTAAATCTATAAGAGAGTCCCGGAACAGAAAATAATTTCCACCCAAAAAGGGTGTGATGAGCTCGGCTTCCCATCCTCTCGACCAATGTGAGTTCTTAAGAGTCGTTGGTCAGACCATCCATCGAACGCCTTCCTTTGGAAAGCAGTTCCATCAATCATTGGATACGGAGCCGTTGGGCGTTTTGTGGCAAAAAACCAAGAACGAAAAAATGGTGAACCCGACGTGAATCTTTAACCAAACATGATGGATTTAACCTAATTTAACCTAATCTCACCCAGTGCCCCCTTATGCTCTAAAGGAGGGCCATGAAAGGTCGTTAATTACGCATGGGATTATGAGATGCTGCTTTGACGGGTTTGCTACTTGTATTTGATAAAATGTTTCACAGGAACTACTTTTAGAACACCATTTTATCCAGTGGCATCACAAATGAACTCACAAGTGCGCGCTTCCAACGACACAAGGATGAGGCCTCCTCAACAACGGAGGACCCCGTCACCCACCCAGCATCTTTAACGCTGGGTTGTAGACGCACTGATCTGAGAGTACCATGCAAATGGTACTCTCCCAATGTTTGAGGCGGCTATGCACGCCCTCCAATCCATTAAGATTCGTCGGCCGCCTGCCTAGCAGCAACCGCAAAAGCAAACCCAGACAGCCCCTATCGCTGTCTCCAACTGTTTTAGGATACTATCCCCAGAACGGGACAATGCGTACCTCCCTTACTTTAGGGAGGCGGCTGAGATCGACTTTGAGGACTTCATCCCTGTCGAACGGGGGTTCCGCTCCAAGGCCCCCACTGAAAGGCGCCATCGCGGTCACACTGCGACCCAACATCCTCACACCGAGGAGGATGTTTCCCCAAGGATTCAGGCCCATGGTCCCCGAGCTCTGGCCCCTCGGACCGCCCGATGAGGGCGGAAGACGTACAATCGGGTACCGGTCATCACCCTGGTCCCTGAAGAGGAGCTCCACTTCCCAGACACGGAGACATACCACGAATAGGCATCTACACCTGTTCGCTCCTCCCATGCCCGCCATCCAGACATGGCGGCATCATACGAGCCAGTGTGCATCCCCGCCGAGCTCCATCAAGCCTATCGCTCATGCAGGGCGGAACTTACCAGGCAGGCACCTCTCCCTGCCCAGGGTCGTGAAGCCCACCATCTTGACGTGTTGGCGACTTGACACCTGCAGGACCAGCTCCGGGCAAGTTGCTTCAGATGCCCACCATCTTGATATGGTGGTGATCAACAAAGCCTTCTACCCAGATGTGGCAGAAAATCATAGGCGGGCACGTCTCCCCGCCAACGAAGGACACCAACTCGATACCGTGGGAAATCAGTACATGAAGGGCCAGTTCCCTATGAATGCAAGTAAAGTCTGACACCCTGATGTGGCAGCAAACAGAGAGACAATCCGGCATATCCCGGTACAGGGGAATATTCATTCACCTGCCCCAACACAGGAGAATTGTTAGTACCCATAGACCACTAGAGGACCAGATCAGGATATTCCTACATCGATACCGGAATGGGCCTTTGTACCCGTTCTAGCCAAAAGATGTCTCTCTACATATCCTGGAAATGATGGAGGAACAGGTATCGATCCCAGATCATATCTTGCAGACTTTTCAGCGTGTGATTGCATCGGTGGAAACAACAAGGACTCAGGCCCATGAGCCCATCTCCCAAATTGAGGCAACTCATCTAAGAGACGAGATAGCCTCCTCAGAGAGGATCTACATCCCTGCTTTAGCCCAGGAGGGTCGCTGGCTATATTCCGCAACGCAAGGGAAACTGGATCGAGTAGCTTCACTCGTTCCAGCTGGGGGACACCCGTCCATCACGTTGGATGCTCAAGAGCAGGCATATATCCCTGCTAAAAGTCAAGATGTTCGTCGGCGTATCCCAGCAACATCAAGGGACTCAATGAGACAGGGACCCAAAGGAGGTGAAGGATGTTGTCAACAGCATACGGTCCCTGCTACCTGTAAAAGATAGACCTAAACGCGCCGAAGGCAACCAGAAAATAAAGGGCGGGTTCATGAATCCGCTATACTGAAAGATGGGGTTCCCAATGATGCTAAGCACATGTCAAAGGCTCAGAACCCCGCCCACCTGTTACCATATTATAGGAGTGGCAGTAGCAGTTGCAAAGGTCCACCCTACAATGTTGCTACCGGTAGATCTGAAGGTCCTCCTAGAGCACCTATGGGGGCCACCCCCACGGGCATATAACGATCGGTCACGAGAGCTCCTCTCGTTATGTGAGTCACATAAACCCTCCACGTGACCAGAATATCGTGCAGCAAGAAGGTCCTCTACTTTCTGCGGTCCACCCTAAAGTTCCTCCCCGGGGTATACACTGCAATCACTCTCCCTGAAGTGGAACCATAGATTATGATGGTATTCCTCACTATCATAGTCACAACTACGGAGGTCCTCCCCGTAGTGAAGTCTCATCTTGACAAGAAGGTCCTACCCTTTTCATGGACTACCCTGAAGGTCCTCCCCAAGGGTTACACTGCAACAGAACTCCACACAGCCAGGCATCAGATCACAGTGGTAGTCCTCGCCACCCTAATAACAGAGGTCCTCCTCGTAGAGACTTCAAACAACGAGAAGGACCTCCTCTTATTGCAGTACATTCTAGAGGCCCTACCCAGGATGTATCCCGCAAATATTCTCCCTTCAGCAGCAGTAATGGTAGTCCTCTCCATTTTCGCATCTGTGATGGTAGTCCTCGACACCACGGTCTCCATTGCGAAGGTCCTCCATGCAATGGCCCCAAGCAACAAGAAGGTCCTCCCCTTGTCGCGGCTTGTCCTGAAGGTCCTCCCTAGGATGCGTGTCAAACGTCAAGCCATGATGGTCATCCTCACGATGATGTCAGTTGTTACGAAGGTCCTCCCCGTAACAACGCCACGCAGCCAGAAGGTCCTCCCCTTGCTGCAACATGCCTTAGAGGTCCTCTATAGGGTGTGCATTGCAAAAGTATTCTATGCAGTGAGGCATCAAGCAGTAATGGTAGTCCTCGCCATTACGGCCGCCATTGTAGAGGTCTTCCCCATGATGACATATTATATCGACATGAAGGTCCTCCTCCTGCCGAATCAAGCACCGAAAAGCCCTTTTATGTTGAGGCACTCATAAGGAGGGTATTGAGCATGTCAGATTCCCAGCTTGTCGCTAATGACGCCCTTATTCGATTAGGAGACGGTCCGGGGCCGCGTTCATCTTTTGAACCACCTCGAAATCGCTTACACAATGATTCAGCACCTACCGGTCCCACTGCCTCTAATCACACTAGCAGTGTGCGTCTCAGCTGGGCTGACCTGGTAGAAGAATCACAGGCAGAGAAGTATGCTGATATGTTGCACCTGAAGAAACGATTGGCCAGGAATGATATACCAGTCATGTTTTTGCCCACGTCCACCTCTCAATATGATGTACCCAGGGAGTTGTCGGAATAATGCATGCACGACATCCACCATAATATATGGACGACCCTCCATTGGCTGAAGTCAAGCTTCCTTCCCTATGATGGGTATGTAGACCACATCAAGACGGTATGGGACCTCCTGCATCACATCGACCAGGAGGATCTTTCCTCGATGCAACGACAATGCCCCGAGAGGCGTAAAGGGAATACGGAGGTAGCTTGCCTCCGTGCACTGCACAAACTACGCCTCCTCATCGATGATGCTCCAACGGGAGTCCATATCAGGGGATAGGGGGAACATGGAGCTCTTCATTTCACTCTACTCCCTGCCCAGAAAAACCTATTCGGCATGGTATCGTGTAACTTTGTCACATCAAGATGGCAATCGGGTGGAACCCCTGTTCAATAAAGGCAACAAACTCAACAGAGTCGGGCCTCGAGTAAGTCCTAGAAGCCTCAGAATCGGCGGGAACGAGCTATTCAAAAACTCCTGAATCGGGCCACTGAAAGGATACAATAGGCCTCTCGCCTAAGAGAGGACCATAAATGATCTCTGTCTACTTCCCCAGAAGGGACTGATCCACTTGTGAATTCGGCACCAGATTCAGTTCATCCCAGGATAGGGGCACGCGAGATCAGGCAGGTGGTGATAGCCACAGCTACTGCCTCAATCCAAGGTCAACCCCAGCCTGTAGGTCTGGGTGATTTTTTAACAACAAATTCCCCCGTAAGACTATTAAAACCGGGAAGAGACTCAATGTCTAGGGAATGGAGCCATCCCCATCCCTCAGGTATGGGGGCATTATTAACCCCTCAACAACAACCTCCCCCACGAGAGTTGGTATTCTCTCATTTAGGGAGGAACGTTAGAAGAAGATGTTCTCGTCCTATCCCATCATATGAATCATCATCCCCTCTAAGAGGAAGGCGCACCGTAAGGTCACATAAAAGAACTCTTCGCGTCACCCATCATCAAGAAGTCTGAGGGTAATACAAGGTCATGAAAGGGAAGGCTAGCCGATAATGCAGAAGATCCTCTTCCTATTTCGAAGATAACATCCCCTCCACCCCACAAAATGCATTCATCAACGCCATAGAGGCTAACCCCACGGGTGACACCGGAGAAAATGCAAATTTGGATGGATCGGGAGATGACGGTTCCGGTCAGACTATGACTCACCATGAAACCCCAGGTGTGCACACCCGGAACCAGAGGGATGCTTTAAATATGGCCACCCCTTCATCTAACCACCCTCTGCCTACCCTACGAGCTTCCATCAAGGATAAGAACAAAGGAACAGTTACCTTTAACCCGTCCCCTACTCTCGATAAAAATGAGCCACTCACGCTCGAAGAGAGTTTCGCTCGACAGGAAGAAGAGATGAATGAATTAAGGCAGCTTAACGCCGAGCTACTCCAGAGGAACCACCTTATTGAAAGTGCGTCCCAAGAAGAGCCACGTCATGCACTCCCAAAAAGTGCACCTCAAAAGATAATGCTTTCCCCGACAAATGAAGCACGATCAGGGCTCCTACCCAATGAGGCACCTAGTTCGTCGAACTACCTAAACGTGGATGATGAATACCAGGATTTCCCTCTACTTAAGAGGAAACCAGAGTAAGTGCGCCCGAACCCTCTGAGGGTACCCCGAACAGAATATGCACCCTTGGTGCTAGCCAATCCGAATCCTCAGGCAATGCCTTGGGCTACGCCTGCCCAGGACCGGGCCCAACAGGGTGTAAACCAGGGACTCACCAATACCATCGAGGCATTAACAGCTCGATTGGAAGCGATGGATGGTCGACGCGCTCCGATACAACTGGAGCAAAAACCCTACCTAGATTGGGTGACCAACACACCACCTCCACCCAATTTTGGGAACCCTGTATTCCCCATCTTCAATGGATCAGGCGATCTGGAGTAGCATTTGGTGCACTATGCATCCTATTGAGACCCTATGATGGGGACATCAGAACAGCAAGAAGCAGTGAAACTTAGATGCTTCGTGCGGACCTTACAAGGATCTTCCTTTGACTAGTATACGAGTCTGCTAGCCTAGTTGATAAAGAGCTGGGAAGACCTCTGGCAGATGTTCCTGTTCAACTTCAGCTCAACGCTGCCTGAAACAACGGTCAGTGATCTCATGAATTAAAAGAAAAGGGAGAACGAGATGGTCTCAGATTTCATCACCAGATGGAAAGGTCTGACCTATTCTTTCAATATTCCAGTGTCTCAAGATGAGATTCTAGCCATATGCATCGATAATCTTAGAGATGAGCTGCGAACACTGATCATACCGGTGGAGTGCACCACTGGCTTCTGCCATCTCTCGGCCATTGCCTAGAGAATTGTGGACTCCCTGCAGTGGACTAATTCAAAGTCCCGAATAGCCTCACAGGCTACGGTGAAGAGAGATCCTTGAGCTGAAGCGTCCGCTGTCACACTCAAGCCGACCCCTGTGCCTGCTCCGCCGCTCAGGCCTCCACCAAATCGTCAAGGGCCCCCTGCATATCAGTGGCCGCCCCCAACTAAACGGGACGATCAGAGAGGACCGAAACGGAACCAGTTCGAGGAACGAAGACAAAAAAGTAAACTCGTTTTGAGACGATCAACTTCATGGAAATTTCATTGCCGCCACAAACTGCAACTTGATCTGCCTCCCGGAGCCATGGAGACCTGAAGAAGTCGGCCACGATGACATGCCAGATTACTGCCCCTACCATTAGATGTTGGGGTACAGTATCCAAGAATGCTTCATCTTCAAAGACCTCCTGCAGAGGATGGTAGATTCTGGAGAAGTCAAGCTGGGACCACCCCCATCACATGTGGCATGTATCTCTACCACCGACTCTAAAAAAGAGGAGGGGTGGAAGAAAGTCACCGGCAAGCAGGGGTAGAAATTTGACAACTGGATGACTCTTAAGACTATCAACCGAGCCCAGGGCATGCTCCGATCTCATCTACAACAGCCGGTGTTGCCACCAGCAGCCCCTGGAGCTGCAAAGCCGACCACATCAGCCTCACAACCCTCCACAAGCCGGTCATCCGGACGGAGTCAAAGGAGGAAGCGATCACAAGAGGAGCAGTCCGCGACGGGGCCAAAGGGAGTCCCGACCCTAGCAGATTTCATGCCCTCGAATTTGGAACCACGGGCACCGACCCACCAAATGGCACCATCAGAGACAACCGATCAGGTTGACCTGTCAGAGGATGAAGAGCCAATCATTGGTTCTATCAACGCCGTCCATCTCATGGAATCATTCCCTGACGAAGGGTATGATTACGAACCCGAGTTTCCTGCACAAGGAGCCGGGAGGAGGAATCGCAGAGGTAGGGGATACCATGGGAGGCGCAGCCACAACCGAAACCAACCCTACGGTTGGACCCCATCCCAAACCGTCAATATTGCGGAAACTCATGGGAGGGCCCTTTAGCGGACTCAGCAGGAGAGGGAATTCCCCTCCACCTCCACAAGTAGCCACTCTGGCTCTATTGTTCCGTGATACCCACCAGGGGAGGAGCAAGTGTCTGGTCTCCTAGGGCGCACAAACAGACCGGCCAGGCCAAGTCTTCAAAACGCGGGAACACCATCGACATCCGACCCCGTAGCTGGTCCCTCCTCGTCAAACGCTCTAGCTCATAAAGCACCCGCTAAGACTCTCCCTCCAATGGAGAAGCGTCGACCGCTGGAGAAAAAATACGACATCTTTAAGCAGTTGGCGTTAGTACCATTCAAGTTGTCAATCCTGGATGCCCTGGGTTTGTCAGATGACCTTAGGGAGGCGCTTATCGAAGCTTTGATCAGCCCCCATGAATTCCAAGCCGAGGTAGCTGCCGCCGGGATTTACTGGATGGAGAATGGCCTGGCTGAATGAAATGCGGCGATTTCCTTCACTGATCAGGACGAAGATGCCATCATGAAAGGACACATCAGACTGCTATACTTTTCTGGCACACTGAATGGTATTGAGATCCGAAAAGTCTTTATAGACAATGGATCTGGAGTTAACCTCCTTCCCCTACGGACACTCAGTAAGTTGGGTTACAATGAGGATGATCTAATTCCCTCAGCCACAACATTGTTAGGTTATGATAAGAGTGAGCAGAAACCAATGGGACAGATTAAGCTAAAGACCCATTTTGGTGACCTGGTAGCCTACACAGAATTCCTGGTGGTCCGGAAGAGCACAAAATTCAATGCCCTACTAGGAAGGCCATGGCTCCATAAGCACATGGTTGTTCCTTCATCCTACCACCAGTGTATCAAGTATTACATCAATGGACAAAGCGGGAAATTGCATGACAACAAGGCCCCTTTCGAGATCTCCGAGTCACATTACATCGATGTTGGGTTCTATGAGAAAAGAATATGAAGCCTTTGGTCGATGGCGTCGATTGGATCCCCGCTCCAAATGGCCTGGAAATGGTCCCCGATGACCCCCTCAGGCAGCTTGGCGGAGATTATGTCCTGCCTATCAACCATGTTGAGAGTAGGAGTTTGAGTCCGAACACGCATTCAGATGTCCTTAAGACTTCATCCACGATGGACGAGCACAACAACGCGGGAAGGTCTACCAATCCCCGATTTGGGGACAAATACTCAAGCAGGGATGCCCACGATGCCTCTCCCTCAAACCCTCAAAGGATCAGACCAGAGACTCTATCCTCATCAGATCAAGAAGATGAAGACTTGGGAGAAGAATAGGGGAAAGATCTCAGGGATGCAACTCCCGCATTTGAGGAGGGAATCTCCACCACTGTGGAAGAGCTCAGGGAAATAAACCTGGGCACTGAAGAAGACCCGAGGCCCACTCCCATTAGCGCTACTATGTCTCCCGAGGAACACAAGGTATATAACTCCTTCCTAAGGAAACATTGGGATGTCTTTGAATGTAATTACACTGAAATGCCAGGACTCGATCCCGAGGTTACAACGCATCACCTGGGTCTTCCAGAAGACCACCGGGGCTTCAAACAAGCTGCTATAAGGACATACCCCTCACATGCTGCCAAGATAGAGGCTAAAGTTGATAAGCTCATTAAAGAAGGCTTCATCAGGGAGGTCCAATACCCAATTTGGTTGGACAACATCATCCTCATTAAGAAAAATAATGGGCAAATCCGCATCTGCATTGACGTTAGAGACATCAATCGGTATTTTCCGAAAGATGAATTCCCGGTTCCAATCACTGAGCTGTTAATTGATGTGATAGCCGGGTATGAGGCTCTATCCTTCATGGATGGCTATTCTGGATATAATCAAATTAGGATGGCCTGAGAAGACAATGAAGTCACTGCCTTCAGGGCCCCTCAAGGGGTATTCTGTTACAGGGTCATGCCCTTTGGTCTCATGAATGTTAGCGCCACGTATCAGCGTGCCATGCATCAGATCATTAAGTCGTTCCTGGGGAAATACATTGAATGTTACATGGATGACCTAGTGGTTAAGTCCAGATAGTGCTCGGATCACCTGTTGGACCTTGAGACCATCTTTAACAAGCTCCAGTAGCATATCTTAAAGATGAACCCCTTGAAATGCGCCGTTGGGGTTACCTTAGGGAAATTCCTTGGCTTTGTCGTATGTCATCGTGGCATCGAAGTCGACCCTGAGAAGATGGAGGCTATCCAGAGCCTGCCACCCCCTCGAAATCTCACTGAGCTGAGGGGATTCCCAGGAAACCTAGCCTATATTAGGCGGTTCATTTCCAACCTGGAAAGTAAATGTCTTCCCTTCACCAGGTTGATGAAGAAAGGGGTCACGTACCATTGGAAGAATGACTTCCAAGAGTCGTTCGAAAACTTGAAGAATTGCCTCTTAAGCCCACCGGTTCTCATGCCCCTGGTCTAAGGAAGGCCTCTCATTATATATGTGAAGGCTCTAGAATTATCATTGGGATCCTTCCTCACACAGATGAATGACGCCGGCACTGAAAAAAGTATTTATTACCTTAGTCGAACCAAGATTGATGCTGAGACTCGATAATCAAATATCGAGAAGAGATATCTGGCCTTGGTCTTCATGGTTCAAAAGCTGCGACATTATCTGCAGCATCATGAGGTCTATTTGATCTTGCGGAGTAACCCGGTCAAGAACATCCTCAGTCGCCCGATGCTAACCGGACGCCTATCCCGATGGGCGGTCATCCTGCAACAATTTGACTTCCGGTTCATGCCTCTAAAAGCCATCAAGGGCTAGGCATTAGCAGAATTTCTAATAGAGCACCCTTCAACAGGGAACACTGCACCGGACACTGAACTACATGATTAATATATCTTCTCGGTTCAAGAGGAGTTCCCAGCATGTGAAATGTACTTTGACGGCGCATCCTTAAGCCCCACCGGGAAGAGGATTGAGAATCCCAGATTCAACAAAGTGGGTCTGGGGATAATACTCGTGTAACCAAAAAAGGCAGTTTTTTTGTATTCCTTCCTCCTGTCAGAGGGATGTATGAACAATGAAGCAAAATATCAAGCCCTCATTACAGGCCTGAAGCTCACACTCCAGGAACAAGTACAACACCTTAAGGTAAAAGGTGACTCGGAGCTGGTCAACAAGAAAGTCAACGGTGAATATGCTATTAAAAAGGAGGTGTTGATCCCCTTATTTGACCATGTCTGAGGGTTAATGGTCGAGTTCTCCACAGAACCAACACAGCCACAACCCTAGCCGACCCAGACCGGGATGAAACAGTTATCTGTATTTCTCACCATCAAATGGAATTGCCATTTGTTCGAGCTAAGATGGAAGAGATCCACGAAGTCAGTCCTATCCCCAAGCCATATGCTCCTACTACCAGCTGGATGACCCCCATCACAAAATACCTTCAACAAGGAGAGCTTCCATCAGACAGGGCTGAACAAGAGAAAATAATGATAAGGGAAATCAATTTTTTCCTATATGGTGGTGCGGGTCAGCAAGACGTCCTCTACAAACAAGGCCTCGATGGAGTGCTCCTCAGATGCATTGATGGGGAAGAAACCATTGCTGTCATGATGGAAGTATATGTAGGAGCCTGTGGAGCACATCAACCAGGGACCAAGATTTCATATCAGGTTCGAAGGCTAGGGTACTTCTGGCCCATAGTGGCACGAGACTGAGAGAATTTTACCGGGAAATTTCATTCATTCTAGATTCATGCCAACTTCATACACCAGCCCCCGGAGTTAATTCATCAAGCTAAGTACTCCTGGACATTTTCCGTCTGGGGGATGGATGTCGTGGGACTATATCCTCCCGCCATGGCCAAACAGCTGAAGTATATCCTCACGGCGACTGAATTCTTTTCTAAATGGGCAGAAGCCATACCCCTCAAGGTAGTCGGGGCAAGATGTATTGTTAGCTTCATTAAGACCAATATCATCACTAGATTTGGTGTCCCTCATACCATACGGATAGACAAAAGCACCAATTTCTGCTCTGTTGAGTTGGAAAAGCTATAACACGAGTATGGTATCAAGGCTAACCACTCATCTCGCTACCATGCAGCGGCCAACGGACAGATAGAAGCTTTCATCAAGAACCTTCCCAACATCCTCCATAAAATGGTGGAAAAATACAAGAATTCATGGCCAGATAAACTCCTCCATGCATTGTGGGAGAATCGAACCACAATCTGCACCGCCACTCGGTCTACCACGTACTCATTGGTGTACGACACAGAGGCGGTCCTTCCCATTGAACTCAAACTTCCCTCACTATGTATTTCCATCTGTGATCAATTATCCGATGATGAGCAGTCAGAAAAGCGGTTAGGTGAATTGGAATAGCTAGACGAGAAGCGGCCGCACACTCTGCACCACCTGGAAGTGTACCATAACCGGATCGCACGAGCCTTCAACAAAAAGGACCGCCTCCGGTCTTTCATGGAGGAAGAATTAGTGCTGGTCCTCCAGACCCCAATGATACCTGGAAAGAAGCCTCTAAAGCTGGAGCCCATATGGGAGGGACCATATGCTATAAACAAGGTCTACTCCAACGGAGCATATGCCCTGATCTCCCTGGACGGGCAATTCACTACAGCTCCTACCAATGCGAGATTCCTGAAGAAGTATTTCGCATAGAGACCAAGGAGTATTCACATCCTCACCACATGATGTTAAACTGCATGGAGTTCGTCCTTACCACACAATGATAAACTGCACAGATGAAGAAAAAAATTGAGATGTGCACTCATCTGAGCTGTATGACACTAAACTGCCAAGAACGTCATCCTAACCACAAGACGTTAAACTGTATGGCCCTCGTCCGAGCTATATGACACTAAACTTCCAATCATGTCATCCTAACCATAAGACGTTAAACTATATGGCCCTCATCCGAGCTGTATGACATTAAACATCCAAGAACCTCATCCTCACCGCATGATGTTAAACAGCACAGAATCTAATAATGCACCCCATCCTCGCCGCATGACGTTAAACTGCACGGCTTTCATCTTTTCGTCCTTACCACATGATGTTAAACTGTACGGACACCATCCTTTCCGCATGACGTTAAACTGCATGAATTTCATAGAACTACATATGGCTTGATTCCTGCCCCTGCGAGATACGTAGAAATGCCGGGATTCCCTATCCTGGACCAACCACTTCAAAAAAAATGTCCCCTTTCCCCCGTGTATGGACCAGACCAGCACGGGGCGTATCATCTTTTCACAAAACTATGTATGGCTTGATTCCTGCCCTTGAAGGATACATAGCGACGCTGGGATTCATAATCCTGGCCCAGCCACTTCAAAAAAATGCCATCTTCCCCCATGTACGGACCAGACCTGCACAAGGTGTATCATCTTTTCACAGAACTACGTCTGGCGTGATTCCTGCCCTTGCAGGATACGTAGCGACGCCGGGATTCCCTATCCTGGTCCAGCCACTTCAAAAAAAATTCCCTCTTCCCCTATGTGTGGACTAGACCTGCACAGGGTGTATCATCTTTCAAAGAACTACATGAGGCTTTATTCCTACCCTCACAGGATATGTAGTGATGCCAGAAATCCACACCCTAGCCCGACCACCTCAAAAAAAATAAAAATAAAAGTTCCCATTCCCCCGTGTACAGAACAGACTTGCACGAGGTGTATTCACGTCCTCACCGCATGACATTAAACTGCATGGACTTCGTCTTTACCACACGACATTAAACTGCACGGACAATGATGTTAAAAAGGCCCCTTCCCCCGTCTTCAGACCAGACCTGCACAGGGTGTATATCTTCATCCCCATCGCACGATGTTAAACTGCGCAGACCCTTTTTTTTCTTTCACATGGGGCCACCTTCGTCCTTACCGCATGACGTTAAACTGCATAGATTTTGTCCTCACCGTATGATGTTAAACTACATGGACTTCATCGCAACCCACCCAGGACACATGGCGATACAAGATGGAGATACTCATTCCACATTTGGATACATCCTTTCCATACATCAGGCTCCACGACACAGATAATTATGGGTCTTCATAAACACTCATGGCCATCGGAGGTGGAATGTTATTGACCCGTGGAAACCTTTGTACGACTATTCATACTATGCCCTCAGCGGCTCTGCATATTGATATCCCCTGGCCCGTCTACCAAAGGCAGGATTTTCATAGGCGACACTCTTCATAGCCTCGTATGCTTACTGGACTCAGAGCCCCCATACCATACCTCGTGATCGAGAAGTTTATGGCGAAGTGGTTTACAAGTTCATTCCCCTTTTCACATCCAGATTTTGTCAGGGTATCCTCATCTGGCTAGCCTATGTGTTTGTCAGTGGTTCACATAGTGACTTGCATCAAAAAACATCATGCCAGGACTAGGAAACATTGACTCAATGTACAATTGCAGTGAAGATATTTTCTGTATACCCGGATGCCATTATCCCCACATGTCGAACTCTGCACTGGGAGAAATCGCGGATTCTCATAATCATTCATGGCTATCTGAAGTGGAAAGTTATAGACCCGGGGACACCTTTGTACGACTATGCATACCATTCCCTCAGTGGCTCTACATAATGATAGCCCCTGGCTCGTCCATCAAAGGAAATATTTCCTCGGGTAGTACTTCTCCTAACTCTATATGCCTACTGGCCTCAGAGCCCCCTCAACATACCTCTTGATCTGGGAAAGCTCAATGTTACAGTTTATGACCTTCACCCCCCATCCTGTTCTATGTATGTCAG
Organism: Viscum album; assembly: GCA_963277665.1. Classification (NCBI taxonomy): domain Eukaryota; kingdom Viridiplantae; phylum Streptophyta; class Magnoliopsida; order Santalales; family Viscaceae; genus Viscum; species Viscum album. Next base: position 1,008,562,090 of record OY728141.1, on the reverse strand, counting down.
AACATCTTGACCCAATTATTCTTTGATTGACTGTAGCAATAGTCACCCAATGGTCCAAGCTCTATGACCGATAAACTAGGAGTAATTTGTCCTCACCACATGACGTTAAACTGCGTGGAGCAAAGGCACACCCACATGATCAAGATAAATCAGGGAAGTGGGCTCTTTGAAACTAAACAAGCAACCAGGGACGGATATTCCCGACATGTCCAGACATTCCCCTGCCAAAGGACAGAGTTCGTGGCCCGAATAATTGCAGATCCTCATAACCATTCATGGCCATCATAAGTGGAAAGTAATCGAGCCGTGGACACCTTTGTACGACTATGAATACCATTCCCTCAGCGGCTCTGCATAATGATAGCCCCTAGCTCGTCCATCAAAGGCAGGATTTCCACAGGCGATGCTCCTCCTAGATCCATATGCTTACTGGAATCAGAGCCCCCATACCACCTTTCCTAATCCAAGAAGCCCTGGAACCATGATTTACACTATCAACCCCCTTCCACGTCTGGGGAATTTTGAGTTATTCGAGCCCATTTATATTCTGATAGAGAGAAGCCTACTCAGTAATGCCCCCCGTCCTCGCCGCATGACGTTAAACTGCACAACAACTCTTAAAAATTCCCTCGTCCTTGCTGCCTGGCGTTAAATTGCATAACAACCCACAATAATTCTCCTAGTCCTTACCGCATGACGTTAAAATGCATGGTCAAACCCATAATGGGTTCAGTATGGAACAATGGCTTTTCTCTGTCTTGCAGTGTACGGGTCAGACCTTCACGAACCACTGCCTCACACTAGTGTGGGAAAGAATTACTTCACCTATTCTCAGGAGGTTTAGTCTAGATATTTCCCCCATATTTAGGCACACTCTCATCATAAACCATTCTTTGTACTTAGAAAAAGCCGAACTCTCATAAGCCACCCCTGGTGGTTCCAAATCTCAACTTCTCCGAAGTTTCTCGGCTATTGAATGTGGATAGTATTTTACTTAAGGGAACCTTTTTATGACTATGAATACCATGCCCTCAGCTGCTCTTCATATTGATTGCCCCTATCCCATCTACCAAAGGGAAGTTTTCCTTGGGAAATGCTTCTCTCTGTACACCTCTTGGCCTCTGAGCCCCCATTTCTATCCCGGGATTCGAAAACCCGCTAAGCTACACTTTACCAACCTCTTCCAAAATCCAACCCGAATGTGGCGGGACATCTTTGACAAGATTAATGAGAACCAGGAGAATTCGTTCCTTTTCAAATGATGTCCCAGATGCATGACTTTAAATTGCATCAATCCTTGACCATCCCTTATGCTAACTAAATGCGTAGGGAGGTGGTCTCCGTACCACGCTCCTGGTTAATATGGATTCTCCCAAAACCCTTTCAGATGTCACACTCCCCTTCTGAGCCACCCCTGGTGGTTTTCATATTTTTTCATGCCACCCATTGTGGTTTCCATAAGCCAAACTTCCATGAAGTCCCCTGTCCATTAGAAATGGATAAGTATTTGACATAAGGACACCTTTGTGTGACCATCCATACCATGCCCTCAGCGGCTCTGCATATTGATCACCCCTGGCCCGTCTACCAAAGATAAGTTTTCCTTAGGCAATGCTTTTCTTACCACTGTAAGCCGGCATGGATCCCATGCCCTGAGACATGCCCTGTATGCCCCTCAAATTCAAACATGTTTCCCCCCATGTGCATCTGAAGGGTATTAAGACATCTTTTAATCAGTTGAACCTTATTGGGGAACTCACCCCACCATATTTGGTCAAAGATGTTCGACCAAAAACATTAGTAATGATGGTCTTGTCAGTGGGAACGTAAACCGCTCACAGAAGAAAGAGGCACAAAGCCTGTTAAGCCAAAAACCCGAAAAGGGCGACCTAAGAAAAAGTCGGGATATACCCGCTGGGTCCATACCAGATGGGCCCAGGCAAAACCATGGCATTAAAAGAAGAAAAAGACATAAAGTTTGTAGGGTTTTCCGATAAAACCCTAGTAATAGTTAGACTATGCTCGCTGGATCCCATGGTCCAGGAAAAATTAGATCTTGTTTTCCTGAGTTTTGATTAGTTTTGATTCAGTGAATTGTTATTTTCACAACAATTGTTCTAAGTAACAATCAAATTCCACAGCAACTAGTGATTAATGGAGATTGTATTTCATTCAAAAGAAAAAAAGGAGGACACCCACAAGATGGGGTCTCTCCCTTATACAAAAAAAGAAATGGGGGATAGGGACGTCGTCCTGAAGACCGAAGTCGTAGAGCAGGAGCCGATTGGATAATGGATAAATCAGAAGCTCCGGAGAGAGCAGGTTCTTCAATGCACCATCATCAGGAGTGATGGACTGACTAGGGTCTTCTTTGATGCCCTCCGCTCTGTAAATCATAGCTGAACGTCTCTCTGAGCCAGTTGGGAGGGGCTCTGCAGCAGGCCTTGGTGCATAACGAGGGGGAACCATATTTTCTCCCTGCACAATGAGAGAAATCAGTCTGGAATAAAAATCTGGACAAGAATAACCAAAATTAATGGTTAAGGAACCTTCACAACAAAATCCGCAAGGAGGCCTTGGAGGACGGTTTGCGATGACATCATTCGGCGAACCATCCCTTCGTGAAATAAGTTTGCGAAGCCCTTCCCCATGGAGGGTTGTCCAGGAAATCTCAAACCAAGTCACTCCACGGAAATTCAATCCCAGGTTCATTTGGAAGGCTCAGATACTTTTTGAAGTTCAAGAGATATTTAGTCCACAGAGCATCAAAACCATGAAGAAAGTTCCTTCACAAACCTTCATCACTTACTTTTTAAATTAATTAAGAGTAATGTTAATTGGTTGGGAATTTGGTTTACGTGTGAAGGAGACTGCGAAAAAGAATTGGTTCGCGGGAGTTGCTTCCGGTTCGCGAACGAGGCACTTCGCGAAAGAGCAAACATGCGGAGGTGAAGGAGCTCTGGTTTCCCAAAGAATTCGATAAGGGACAAGTGAGGGATCCCCGTATTTATAGGCATGGTCCCCCACCGGGTCCACCACTCTACCGCAAACCATCTCAGTTTCAAGACCACATTTGCGTCGGAATGGCCTCCACTTCGTTCGGATCAGACCCCATTCCAATGCGGGGAATTTGTAAGGTCCTGAAAAATCTGCAAAGGAAATTCTACACAAATACCCTAAGAATTGTGGAAAATAATAAAAATGGAGATACAAAGGAACGGTCCACGAACCAGTCCATGGAAGCGCAATGTGGCCAGGCACCGCGAGGCACCCCCCTTCGCGAACCATTGTTGTTCACAAAATAGAGGCGGAGAGCCTCCGCAGTCGCGAGGCAGGATGTTCTCCAATCCAGTACACCATTGCAAACCACCCCAACCGTGGACCTCATCGACCGCGTCAAGCCTCACCCGCTGTTGTTCGCGGAATGGAGGCGGAACCCTCCATAGCCACGGAGCACTCCCAGAGTTCACCTAGCGAAAGAGGGGAGTGTTCAATACCCACCGTAAAACTCGGATTGACCAAGTGAGCTGTGAACCGGGTATTTGGTCATGGGTCTCCGCAAAAGGTGCCACATGGCCACAGATACATTCCTTTCCCCACTCTATAAAAGGAGACCAAGGGGGAAATAAGGAAGGATTGGAGAACTGAAATCAGATTCGAAGGAAGTAGATCAATTGAAGGAAGGCTTCAGATTTCGCAAACAGTGAAATTCCCACCCGCAAATCACAGCAGGTATATGAATTAATAAGGAATCGGAAAACACATAACAATTTAGTGAACCACAAACCTCAATAATATAATAGTAGAACCACGAACCATACGCCCTACGCGGATGACTACCCCACGGACCAGGGAGTTTATGCCTCTTTTCCCATCCGTCGTACCGCGGAGCACCCTCCTCCGTGGGTGAAGCCCCGACTGACGAGCTTCCGATGGGCGCCGCCCTTGGCCGCCGCTGCCCGCCTGGAACCCTCCGTGAACCACCCTGGTTCGAGGATTGGGCTCGAAGCCACGAACCACCCTGGTTTGCAGATTGGCCCGGAAGCCGCGAACCACCCTGGTTCACGGATTGAACCTGATGCCGTGAACCGCCCTGGTTCGCGGGACACCAATCAGTCTGCGGACAACCCCAGTTCGCGGACGGCTTCTCCAGTCGCATGGAACTTCCCCACATGAAGGGCACCTCCACCCATACCTCTCAGTGGCTAGCCAAGTACTTTGGTGTTCTCATTTCTAGAGCTAGGTAAAATCCTTCCGATCCAGCCAGGTCCTCTGCGACTCCCTCATTGGCCTATTCATCGAACCCAAGCCGAGGCCTCTGCCAGAGCAACCGGATCCACATGGTATAACTTCCAGGCGCATCAGCACACCATTTTTAGTTCACACAGCCACGGTAAATAGGGGAAAAGGGGTTGCCCCGACCCTTGAGCAGATTTTCGAAGCATTCCTGTGTTCACATTTGCACGGTAATGTGGAGTCTGAGCTCAGTTATCCCTTTTCTTCCCCTCCACTTGTCCAGGGCCCCTCGGGGGAATTAAAATACCCATCAGAAGGAAGCCTTCGTGGACTGCAAGAGAGGAGACGGGAACATGAGAACCCCATTTCCCTCTCCCGCTGGGCTTTGTCACTCTGGGCATTCATCTCGGAGTAACCCCCAATCTTCTGGGCCTCCTCAGAGTGTAAGCCCCAATTCATCACCCTGGGCTGCCTTCACGCGTAAGCCCCACTCCGCTTCTCATGGATGCACCTTTTGCGACTTGATCCTCTAGTCCTTGCTACCTCTTGTTTATCACACCGAGCATGACTCGCGTGGGCTTAGAGTAACCATCGACCATGACATCATCCTATGGGCCTCCCCAGAGCGTAAGACCCAAGCTAAGTGAACTACATTGACTTTGTTCCCTGCCTCCTAGACAGGGTACGTAGGAAGCCTCCATGAGGTCCATGCCCACCACCCATCGGACCACCTGGTCCATCTTCATGGCGGTTCCCCGACACCTAAGCTAACTAAATGGACTTTGATCCCTACTTCATAGGCAGGGTACGTAGGAGGCCTCCATGACATTCAAGCCCACTACTCGGTCGTTACTTTACGTCGAGTTCTACCCTCATCTAGCATGATGTTAAACTGTATATCCGAACTACGTGGACTTTGATCCATTCTTCCTAAGCAGGGTATGTAGGAAGACTCCCTGAGGTTCAAGCCCAACGGCTGGTCGATCCGATCATCTCCCCATCGGTTCACGACGCCACTCTTAGTGCTTCCTCAATTTAGTTCCAACCCTTCGGGGTCATTAATCCAACGAGGGATGGTAAACATCGAGCATAAATGATTTTGAACCCCTGCCTCCAATTGACCGTTTCCCACCAGGGTTGAATCCATGGATGCTATGTTTGGGTATAAACCAAAGATTCATGAACATATGAATGCATCTTAAATCAATAAGGATGTCCCGGAACAGGAAATAATTTCTCCCCAAAAAGGGTGTGATGAGCCCGACCTCCCATCCTCTCGACCAATGTGAGTTCTTAAGAGTCGCTTGTCAAACCATCCGGTGAACGCCTGCCTTTGGAATGTAGGTCCATCAATCATTGGATACGGAGCCATTGGGCGTTTCGTGGCTGAAAACCAAGAACAAAACCTAGAGTTTTCATGGGGTTTCAAGGTTTTTGGGTCCTTTCGGGTTTTAGGATTTTTTATCTATATTAGGGATTTTATGGTTATTTTTAGTTTTTAATATTTTTAAGTGTTTAAAAAGTTTTCATATTTTTAATTGTTTTTTGTATTTTTAGGGTTTTTTAGTGTTCTAATGGTTTTCAGGGTTTTTTTATGGTTTCTGGGGTTTTCAAGTTTTTTTGGGTCTTTCACATTTTTAGTGATTTTTAGGGTATTTAGGGTATTTTTGGATTTTAAGGGTTATAGGGGTTTTTGGGTTTTTATGTGTTTTAGATGTTTTTAGAATTTTTTTTTGGGTTTTCGAGTTTATTTTAATTTTTATGATTTTAAGGGTTTTTTGATTTTTTAACATTTTTTTCATTTTTAGGATTTTATTGGATTTTGGAGTTTTTAGTTGGTTTTTGGGTTTTTATGGATTTTAAGGTTTTTATGGTTTTTTGTGTTTAATGGTTTTCCTGGGGTTTCATTTTTTTATGGTTTTATAACTTTTCATATATTTTTGGGATATTTTAGATTTTTTAGATTTTTATGGTTTTTATGTTTTTTTTTGAGTTTTAGGAGTTTTTATGTTTTTTAGACTTCTTAATGTTTTTAAACTTTATAGGGATTTTATGAGTTTATAGATTTTCTTAGTGGGGTTCATGGTTTTTATGTGTTTTTCTTAGTTTTTATATTTTTTGGGGGGTTTTATGGTTTTTAGTTGGTTTTTAGGTTTTATAGGGTTTTTTACATTTTCAAGTATTTTTGTTGATTTTTATTATTTTAATGGATTTTAGGGTTTTTAAGGTTTTAGGGGTTCTCATTATTTTTATGGGGTTTTCATGACTTTTAGGGGTTTATGGGTTTTCATATTTTTTAGGGACTTTTGGGTTTTTAGTGGTTTTTTGAGTTTTGGATGGTTTTTAAGGTTTTTTTAGAGTTTTGTAAATATTTTCAATATTTTAGGTGTTATAACGGGTTTTAGAGTTATTAGACATTTTAGGATTTTTAATCCAATTGAGTTTATTTAAAAAAATCGGTGTTTTTATGGTTTTTAAGTGGTTTTCATGGTTTTTTATGTTTTTAGGCATTTTAACACTTTTTAAGATTGTTTTGGGTTTTAGGGTATTTATTTTTTTTTGGATTTGGAGGGTTTTTAGGGATTTTTAGGGTTTTAGGTGTTTTTAGGTGTTATAGAGACTTGTTTTTATTTTAGGGTTTTTTGAGTTTTTTATTATTTTTATAGCTTTTTATAATTTTTCTATGTTTTTTAAATTTTGAAGGGATTAAAAGGTTTTTAGTGTTTTTAGTGGGTTTTTATGTATTTATGGATTTTTAGGATTTTATAATGTTTTTAGGGGTTTTAATGTTTTTTGAAGTTTTTTCAAAATTTTCTAGGTTTTAAAGGTTTTGTACATTTTAGGTATTTTTAGGATCTTTATGGTTTTCGGGTTTTTAGGGTTTTAGGGATTTTTGGAGTTTTTTTTTGTGTTTTTCAGTGTTTTTAAGGTTTTTTAGGTTTTTAGTGCCTTTTTTGGTTTTTTGGTTTTTAGTTTTTTTTTACTTTTTAGGGGTTTTATGTTTTTTATATATTTTGAGGTTTTTAAAATATTTTATAGTTTTAAGGGGATTTAGAGGTTATTTAGGTTCTTATTAGTTTATCGAGTATTAAAAGGTTAATTGGATTTTTTTATAGTTTTATGGTAATTTTTGGTTTTTATGGGATTCTTATATTTTTGGATTTTAGTTCATTTTTATGATTTTTATAGTTTTATGGGTTTTTGGGATTTTAGAGATTTTGTGGGATTTTAGGGTTTTTAGGGTTTGTAAGGATTTTATGAGTTTTCACGGTTTTTAGGGTCTTTTTGTTTTATTAAGGTTTTTTTATTTGTTTAAGGTTTTTTATGATTTTTTAGATTACTTAAACTTTTAATGTTTTTAGGGGATTTAAAGGTATTTAGAGTTTTTCATGGTTTCTAGGGGTTTTATGGTTTTTATAGATTTTAAGGTTTTTAAGTGTTTTTAGTGTTGTTAGGGTTTTTATGGGTTTTTAGTGGTTTTATGGACTTTTTATATTTTTATAGTTATTTGAATTTTTTAGGGGTTTTAAGTGTTTTTATTTTTTTAGTAGTTTTAGTAGTTTTTGGGGGTTTTAGTGTCTTTTAATGAATTTATGGATTTTTTTGTTTTCAAGGGGGGGTTTTGGGGTTTTATGTTTTCAATTATTTTTAGGAAATATTTATGTTTTTTATGTTTTTTTGTGTTTTATTGGGGTTTATTAGGATTTTGAGATTTTCTTGGAGTTTTCAGGGGTTTTAGGGTTTTTAGGGATTCTCATGGTTTTTAGTGTCTTTTGGGTTTTAAGGTTTTTTTGAGTTTTTATGGGTTTAATTTTTTTTATATTTTTTAAATTATTTAATTTTTTTTGGGGGCTTAATGTTTTTTAGAGTTTTTGGTAGTTTTATGGGTTTCATGATCTTTTAGAGGTCTTTATTGTTTTTAGGTTTTTTTTGTTTTTTGGAGGTTTTTATGGTTTTTAGGGTTATTACAATTTTCAAGTATTTATAGGGATTTTTATAGGAATTTTATTGTTTTTATGGTCTATAGGTATTTTTTGGGATTTTTTGGGTTTTTAAGTGTTTTCAAGGTGTTTAGGGGTTTTCTAAGTTTTTGTGTTCTTAAGGGTTTTTTGGGTTTTTTTTTAATTTTTATGGTTTTTTTATTTTTATGGTTTTTAAATTTAAATACATTTTAAAGAGTTTTAAAGGTTTATAGTTTTTAGTTGTGTTTATGGTTTTTATGATTTTGATGATATTTTCAGTTTTTTATGGTTTTTTACATTTTTAAGAATTTTTATGGTTTATTTAACATTGTTTATTTTTTTTATTTTTAGGGGTTATAGGGTTTTTGAATGTTTTTAGGGTTTGTAATTGGTTTTTATTGTTTATGTTTTTAGAAGAATTTCATTTCCTTTTTAGGTTTTTTGTTTTTTTTTTGTTTTTTATGGTTTTAAATGTTTTTAGTCTTTTTTAATGTTTTTAACATTTTTATCGGTTTTTAGAGTTTGTAGTAAGAGGGTCTTACAGTTTTTTATGGTTTTTTATAGTTTTTAGATGATTATATTTTTTAGGTTTTCTCCAGGGTTTTTGGGAATTTTTTATATTTTCATAGATTTTTAGGGATATTGAGGATTTTTTGGTTTTTAGGGTTTTAAGGGTTTTAAAGGTATTTTTGTGTTATTTTTATTTATTTAGGGTTCCTTTGGGTTTTTTAGAGTGACAAATGTTTTTCCTTTTTTTGGGGTCTTAAGGGATTTAAGAGGTTTTATTAAATTTTTTGAATTTGTTTGGGGTTTAGGATTTATTAATTTTTTTTTGTGATTTTTATGGTTTTAATCGATTTTAGGTGTTTTATGGTTTTTATTTTTTCATGGATTCTAGGTTATTTTTTATATTTTTATGGTTTTTAGGTGTTTTTTGGTTTTTGGGGATTCTGTGTATTTTCTGTTGTTTTAGGATTTTTAGAGTTTTTAGGGGGTTTTGTGTCTTTTGTTTTGGTTGGATTTTCAGTTCCTTAGGTTTTCTATGGGTTTTTTGGAGTTTTTTAACATTTTATAAAAAATTTAGGGGTTTAACGGTTTTCAGAGTATTTAGTTTCATTTTAGGGTTCTTATCGGTTTTTAGTGTTTTTTATGTTTTATGGGTTTTCATGGATTTCAAGATTTTTTCATTATTTTTTGGGTTCCTTACATATTCATGGGTTTTAGGGATTTTTAGGATGTTTATATGTTATATGGTTTTTATGGTTTTTAGTGATTTTGAGGGTTTGAGGTCCTTTTTATGGTTTTTGGGGTTTTAGGTGGTTTTGGGATATTAATGTATTTAGTGATTTTAGGGGTTTTCTTTATTTTTTAGTTTTTTAAGGTTTTAGAGTTTTTTTTACCATTCTTAGTATTTTAGAGTAGTTAAGTTTTTTTAGTGTTTTTTGTTGGTTATAGGGTTTTTTTGGGATTTAGGGTTTTTATGGTTTTTAGGGGTTTTTATGATTTTTAGTGTGTTTTTAGGGTTTTTAGGATTTTTTTTGTTTTCAAATATTTTACTCAATTTATAGATTTTATACAGATTGTTTATATTTTTAGGATTTTGAAGAATTCTGAGGGTTTTTAAGGGTTTCTAGTGTTTTTTTTATTTTTAGATATTTTCTAGGGTTGTGGGGTCTTTTAGGGTTTTATGTTTTTTGTGAGTTTTTTAGGGTTTTTTTTTTGATTTTTTATAGATTATTAATTTTTTAGAGTTTTTACGGGATTTAGAATTTTTAATGGGGTTTTAGGGGTTTTATGGGTTTTTATAGTGTTAGTGACTTTTATGGGTTTAGTGATTTTTCTATGTTTTATGGTATTTTTTTTCCAAGATGTTGTGGATTTTTCACGATTTTAGGCTTTTTTAGTGATTTTTAGGATTTGGGGGGGGGGGGTTTAGGGGTTTTTAGGTTTTTAGGATTTTTAACGGTCATTAAGGTATTTTTGGGTTTTTTTATATTTTAGGGGTTTTATTGTTTATATAGTTTTTAAATATTTTTAATGTTTTTTGTGGTTTTAAGGGGTTTAGAGTTTTTATTAGTGTTTAATGACTTAAAGGGGTTTTAATGGATTTTAATGTTTTTTAGGGATTTTAGGGATTTTGAGGGGTTTTATGGGTTTCCATAGGGTTTTTGAATTTTTTAGTGTCATTTGGGTCTTTTTTAGGTTTTTAGTGTTATCTTGATTTTTAGGGTTTTTAAAATTTTTATAGTTTTTAGAGTTTTCTGAAATTTTAGGGATTTTTAGGATTTTTAAATTTTTAGTGGTTTTATGGGTTTTTAGAGTCTTTTTATGTTTTTTACAATTTTTATGGTTTTCAGGGGGTTTTAATGGTTTTTATTAATTTTTAATGTTTAGGCATTTTTAGGTATTTTTAGGGTTTTTTACGATTTTTGTGGTTTTCACGGTTTTTAGGATTTTTAGTATTTTTTTTGTTTTAATGGGTTTTCAAGGGGTTTTAGGGGATTACACGGTCTTTTTTGGATTTTATGGATATTTTTAATTTTTAGGGTTTTAAAGGTTTTTAGTGTTTTCTAACATTTATAGACATTGAGTGTTTTTTGAGTTTTAGTGGATTTGAAGTGTTATTATGGTTTTTAGGTATTTTTAAGGTTGTAAGGGTTTTTTTGTTTTTAGGGGTTTTTAGGGTTTTAGGGTTTTCTTTGTTTTAATATATTTTGAGGGATTTTTTATTGTTTTTATCGTTTTTATGGTTTTTTAGTGTTTTTAGGGATTTTTCGGTTTTTAGGGGTTTTCACGGGTTTTAGAGTCTCTTTGGAAAAGAAGGTGCAGGACCAGGGGAACCCGATCCCCAAATTTAAATAAAAGAAGAAAGGTAGATTGTCTTACAAGAAGGGACTAAAGAAGCGGGTGTGTGTATCACCCTTCATGTCTATGTCCACAAGGGACGTGCAATACGGTGGATTGACGAAGGACCACATAAAGCCCCTATCTTCAATATCTTTCTTGGAGAGTAAATCTGCCACCGCATTCCATTCCCATAAGTCATGTGTGATGTGTAGGGTCAAATATTGTGATGCTTTGAGGCATTCGATCCACTACGGGAGTAGCCTCCATGGTACTCTTCATGATCCGCTTCTCAGGGCCTCCACCACTAGCATGGAGTCGGACTCAGTCCATAAGATCTTCCAAGAAAATTGCGTCGCAAACTGGACTGCCTTGATAATGGCCCTTAGTTCCACCTCACAGGTGCATCCACTCCCTAGGAAGTTAATGAAGCATCCCTTGAAGAAGCCTCAATAAGTACGAAAGACACATCCACATCCCGCAGGACTAGGTGCTCCTAATGTCGCGCCATCCACATTAACTTTAATCCATCCTGGAATTGGGGGAATCCACCGGATGAATTTCATGGGTGCTGGTTCTTTGCACCTATGAGTAACACTAAGGGATCACAAAATGATCAAATCATTCATGTGGTTATGAATTTCTCCAGTTTTCATATGAGATTCCACGTAAACAGATTTATGGATCACCAGGATTCCACCAGGGAGGGAGCTAAACTTTGATTCAAAGACGGTCTTATTCTGGACTGTCCACACATAGCTTCCAAGGGCTGGGAACGCAGCAAGCATGAGGTTCATGAGCTGCTCACTGCTGTCCGCACTGACAATGCTGTTAAATAGTTCTACTAGCGTGTTACCCATGCAGAATTTTTGGCCGAAGAGGTTCTGCACATAGTCCTATAATGAGGCAGCGAGCCTGCAACTAAGGGAGATGTGTTGCACATTTTCCTCTACTCGTAGGTAGGTAGGACAGGTTGAGTCTATGCTCCATCTAGCTATTTTATGTTGCTCCTGCACCAACAGTCCGTTCATCCACACTTTCTACAACAGAATAAAGCTCGATGGCGGTACGAAGTTTCTCATGAACTTGGAGATCCATGTCGGTGGCTCGGTGCCTTGTCCACATTTATACTGATAGAGCTCCCGTGTGATCAACTATCCAACAAGGTTGGGTTTCCAGATAAGGCTATCAGTGTCAGTGAATTGATAATTCTATATTTTCTGAATAATGATTTCAAGAAGGATCCTAATGATCTCCTCCATTTGGTTGTTGAATTCTTCAATAGAGTGGGGTTTCAGGTTGGTTGCAGGCTAAACAAAGTCACTGATTGGCCTATCCAACTAGGTATTTGTCCAGAAGTTCTTGTTTGAGTTCCTGGAGACTATCCATTTTGATTGAAGGATGATGTCTCTATATGGGGATCCGAACATAGTACACATTAATGAAGGAATGTAACCAGTAAAACTATCACAATGTTTAGATTTTAACCTTTCCCTTACGAAGTCCAAACCCCCATCTTGTGGATTAAACAAGTTCTCGGTAATTTTCCCAATGAAGGAATCATTTAATTTTCTACGGTCTTTAATTCCAACCCAACCAATATCATCAGGTTTTATACATTTATTCCATGTGATAGAGATTAATTTCTTTTCATCAATGCATCCCGTCCAGGAAAAGTTCCAAATTTTCATTTTCATATTTTTAATCAAACTTGTGGGCCTTATGTAGATGGAAAAAGTGTTTACAAACATGGATGTGATGACTGAGTTTATCAAGAAAACTCTTCCTACTTGTGATAGATTTTTTCCTTTCCAGCATTCCAGTTGTTGAGTTATTTTCAGCGACATAATTTCAAGGTGACATCTTTTCACTTTCCCCTAGAACAATGGAACTCCCAGATACAGAATGGGGAGGGATCCCCTAATTATGCCCATATATTTGACAATACGATGTTGCCTTTGGACAGAAACCCCCTTACCAAAAATAATGGATCATTTGTTCTAGCTAATCGCTTGGCCTGCAACATCTTCATTATGCCAGAAGAGCCTTTTTACATTGAACAAGGTTTTCTTTATGGACTCCCAAAGAGGATAATGTCATCATCATAGAAAAGGTGTTAGGGCACATGAATGTGATTTTCTTCCTTGATTAGAGTGAAGAGGCCAGCCTACACCAGGTCAATAATTCATTGGCTCAAGTAATCTTCGGGGATCACAAAGAGTAGGCCAGAGAGGGGGTCTCATTGTCTGATTCCACGAGAGCATTGGAAGAACCCTCTTGGGAATCCAATGATGATAATGGAAATCATTGCAATAGAAAGTATGGTGTTAATTAATTTAATGAATGGAGTGGAGAAACTGTACTTGTTCAATACACCAATAATGAAGGACCATTTGATAGCGTAAAAGGCCTTTGCAATATCCAGCTTCAGGGACAAGCTCCCATTAATCGAGACCTTCCCCATGATGTTGATGAATTTCGATGCTGAGTACAAATATCTTTGAATACTATGGCCCAGGAAAAACCCAAATTGATTTGGGGTAATGAGATCCCAGGTGATCCTCCCCATCTGGAGAGCAGGGATCTATCTTATGATTTTTTAATGGTGTTTCCAATGAGAACTAATCCAAAATCACTTATATATGGAGAATTCTCTTTTTTTGGGTAGCAAGGCGAGGAAGCATGAGTTGGTCCCATGGGGTAGTGAGACTGAGAAGAAGAATTATCTAAAAGCATTGGTGAGCTCAATGTTCATGATGTCCTAGTAGAACATGGAGAATTTATTTCTAAATCCATCTGGACCAGGGGAACATTCTGTATTTAATGAGAAGAGGGCAGCCCTCACCTTTGCTTCAAGTGGAGCATCCATGACGGATTTATTTTGCGACTCCGTAATACATGGGGTGCTAGAACACATGATGTTAAGAATCTGTTCGTTTCCAACATCATTATATAGATCCACTATGTATCCAACAACAGTGCTGGAGATCTAACTTTCATTTGTGAAATTCATGCCATTAATTCAGACCGCATTCAGACCTTTCTTAATCTTTTTCTCCATGTGAAGGCTATGTAATAATTTGGAGTTCCGATCACCATCCTTGAACCATTGCACATTAAATTGATTTTTTGGCCAGCTTTTCTTTAAGCCACGAGAGATCATCATGCTTGTAATGAAACATTTTCCCCTCCCTAGAAGGGGAATCCAACTATTGGTCGGTATTCGGACATGCATAAAGCTATGATTCTTCCACCCTGATGTCATCATCATGACGGGAAAAATAGGCCATTCTCTACTCCCTATGAAGCCCTTTGATTTTCATAATCTTGGAAGCCATCACGAAGTGTGGGATTCCATGGAAAATGTTGTTCTATCCTTGGATAACCACTTCTCTACAACCTAGGATTGTGAACTAGGAATTTTTTAATTTAAAAGAGAGTGGCTACTGCCTCCTTCCACCACCTCTTATTTCTACAATTAATGGATTGTGATAGTAGTTGAATTTCGGGAGAGTGAATCCAGCAACGTCGCAGGGTATGACCCAGTCATTAATATGAGTGAATCATCTATCAATACTGCTCACATGTCTTCCATTTATGGTGTGTCTTCCCCATTTTAATTCAACTCTAGCAATGGGGACCTCGGTGAGGTTGCATTGATCAAGACAGCCTGAGAATTCCTCTGTAGAAATCTGGGAGAATGCGATACCAGTCTTTTCATCAGGCCTTAGGATTGTATTAAAGTCCCCTATCACCGTCCAATTGTTCTGGATTAATCCACAACTTTAGATCAGGTCACTCTATATTTTCCTCCTCTTTGTGTAAACACAAGAGTTATAGATAAAGGAGACGTTCATGGTGTGGTCCTGGGTCCATATCAGTAGTGAAATAATTTTCTTACCCATCTCAAAGTAAATAAGCTGAATGCCAACATGCTTGAGTATCCATACAGTTTCCATGCCACCTTTGGCATTATTGTGGGGGATGAGGGAGTATCCAAGGTTGGACCACCTGATGCTCATGAAGTTAGAAAACCTAGAAATAGGTTCAGCAATGCCGATTAGCATTGGACGATGGGTTGGGAGGAAGTGAATGAGAGCTCGGGCCGTATGGGTGTTCCCAAGCCCTCTGCAGTTCCAGAATATGATCTTTATTGAGAAGTTGACGATTTCCCCCTACCAGAGGGTTGGTTCTTCTTGGTCTATGAACTTCCTTGTCCTTTTCCTTGTCCTTCATTATTCTTGGGGGGCCTTCCCACAGGTTTCTTCTTGTCTTTGGTTTTGGGTTCATCTACCACCTTTACAGGTTCATCCATCACTTTTTAAGGTTCATCTACTAATTTTTCCACCAGGTCTGAGGATTCACCAGTATCTTCATCAGCCCAAAACTGTCCAAAGAGTGGTGTGAATTTGTTGGTGGCATAAAGACCTTCAACTGGGACGACCCCATCCATCTTCCACCTTTCTGCCTTGGCTAGAATCACCGGGGTGAAGGAGGTATCAACTAGGGAATCCTGCTCACCAGAATTCCTCCCATCCTATGTCACTGTACCTGGGCACACTGTGTTCTGTGTGGGAAACAGACAGTCATGGCTTTTGGTGGCGTGCACATCACCCTCTCCTATAGCTGGACATTCAAAAATCCCTATAGTGATGTTGCAGAGGATCAGTTCTGGTTTTAGAGAGCAGGGAACGATATATTGATCCCCATATAGAGGGGGATGCTTAGCCTCAAACGATGCCTGGGGCCTGACATCCATGGCATGTGCAGTGGTGCCAGACGGCCCAGAAGCTGTTATATCACCCACCCTCATGACTTACCCAGCTATTGCAATGGGGCCAATAGTCTGCACTTGGGGTGTCTGTGCTCATCCAGGTGAAGTAGCAGGCACCTCCTCAACTGCAACACTGTCCTCCCTTTTGGAATGATTGTGATCCGAGCTGTTGTGTTCAGTGGTATGTTCAACAAGTACCAGAGGGACTAATCCAGTATCCCGTGGTGTGTTGGAATCAACTATTGGGGTGGGAAGATTAGAGTCCCTTTTAGTACTTGGTTTGACAGGTCCATCACTCCTGCCTTTAGCAGGGGCTGGTTCACCCTCATGAGGCTTGGCAAGAGGGTGATTTTTAGAATCTGAGGCTTTACCTTTCCCCTGCCCTGAATTGTTCTGGGATTCACCAACTGCGTGACTGTGTAGGCTACACGTGCCACAAACATTGGTACTTTTTCACTCGGGTATTTAGTGACTAATAAGATTACAATTGCCAATGTACTTGGGTCTCCTCTCATAGTGAATATCCAGATTCAGGGTGTCGTAAATGTTGGTAGGGACCACCTCCTCAACCAAGGTATTGGATAAGTCAATCTTGACCGGCACCCTTGCGTAGTGCCCATTTGTTTGGTTGTCGGTTTCCCTGTTAGTTTGCATTAGAAATCCAACTAAGGGAGAAATATCCCATAGTATCATGGGGTTCTAGTATATCCAATTCATCTTGAAAATGCGAATCCACACTTGCGTGAGGGTGGTTTTTATATTGTAAAGGTCAAAATTGCGATCTCACTTCTGAATGCGGAGGAGCCCTGGCATGAGTGCAATTGATCCAAAGCTCCAGGCCCCTCTTTTAGGCTCATTTGAGGGGAATACCTTATGGTAGAAGCTGCGCTCCATTAACGCCCTCCTCCATTCGGTGAAACCCTAGACTTCAGAAATTTGGATTGCGAGATCAACAAATATCGATATCCTTTCTCCTTTGGGAACAAAGACACGCGCAATAATGTAATATCGACACAGGTTCACCCATTTTTCAACTGCTTCCCTATTTGCAGTAACATGGGCTATTCGGCCTTTCATTATGACCCGTCCAGGGGAGGGGATCCCAAAGTCAGTGAAAGGGACCGAGTTCGCCGCCTTCACCACATTTGCAAATTTCTTCATCACCCCAGCCGCACATAGAGCCGTGGAGGGGGGGTCCTGTTTTTCCACCCAAGGGTTATAGAGCCAGAAAATCTTGTTGTGCCCAACCGGATAATTATGGTTCATGCTCAAAACTATGTTAGGAATCAGGGATTGAGGACCATGTTCCATCATAGGAGTTGCACGGGTTTCCACTCCTTCTTGCTTGACCATCATCCTCCTAGTGTTGCGTGTCTTTGGGATTTTAGGGATTTTTGAGTTTTTAGGATTTTTACATAATTTTAATATTTGTTTATAATTTATTTACTTTTTAGGGGTTTAAAGGTTTATATAGTTTTTAGTTCTCTTTTGAGGATTTTATGTTATTTTTTTCGGTTTTTTGAGTATTTATTATTTTTACGGGTTTTTTGAGGCTTGTATTGTATTTTATGTTTTGGGTGATTTTTAAAACTTTTTTAGGATTTTATGGTTAAAAGGGTTTTTAGGATTTTTAGAGAGTTTGATGGTTTTAATGGGATTTCAGTGTTTTTTGGGATTTGGGGATATTTATGGTTTTTAGGGTCTTCTGGGACTTAGGGTTTTTTATTATTATTAAGGGGTTTTAATTTTTTTTAGTTTTTTAAAATTTTCCGCATTTTTGGGGGATTTAAAGGTTTTCATAGTATTACTGTTTTTAGTGGTTTTATGGGTTTTCATAGTTTTTATGGTTTTATGGGTTTTATGATTTTCAAGGGTCTTTCAAGGTTTTAGAGTTTTTTTCCTTTTCATAGATTTTAGTACATTTTATATTTTTTAAGGATTATGTAGGGATTTAGAGATATTGAGGGGTTTTAAGATTTTTAGGGTTTTATGGGTTTTTATGTTTTTAGGGACTTTTTAGGTTTTTATGATTATTTGATATTTTTAGGGTTTTGAAGGGTTTTTAGTGTTTTCAAGGTTTATTTAACATTTTAGGGGTTTTAATGGTCTTTATAATTTTTTTGGGCTTTTATGGTTTTTGGGTTTTATGGATTTTAGGTGTTTTATGGTTTTAAATTTTTTTCAAGTGATTTATTGTTTTTTATGTTTTTTTGTATTTTTAGATATTTTGTTGGATTTAATTTTTTATGTATTTTTATAGTATTTTGGGAATTTGAGGATTTTTTGGTTTTTTTGTTTTTAGGGGGTTTAGGGGTTTTCCTTGTTTTATGGTATTTTAGGGTTCTTGGTGTTTTTTTGATTTTTTTGGGGTTTTAGGGTTATTTGGAGTTTTTAATGTTTTTAGGGGATTAACGGTTTTAGAGTTTTTATTGGGGATTTAGAATTTTTATTGGTTTTTAATAATTTTGGGTTTTTTATAATTTTAGGGGTTTTATGGTTTTCATATTTTTATGGATTTTAGTGAATTTTTATTATTTTAATGGTTTTAGTGTTTTTAGATATTTTTGAGGGTTATTAAGGGTTTTGGAATTTTTTGAGATTTAGTGGATTTTAGGGTGTCTTGAAAATTATGTTTTTTGGGTTTTTTTTTGTTTATTAAGGTTTTTAAATGTTTTTAGGGGTTTTAATGGATTTTATATTCTTTAGTTGGTTTTATTGTTTTAATGGATTTTATGCGTTTTTATGGTTTTAGTGGATTTTGTGGTTTTTAGGTGTTTTTCAAGGATTTTAGGGTTTTTTCATTTTGTGGGATTTTTAGGGATTTTTTTGAATTTTATAGTTTTTATGGTTTTTAGGGGCTTCAGATATTTTTATGGGTTTTATGTTTTATTGGGTTTTTAGATATTTTTACGATTTTAGGGTCCTTTTGGGTTTTATGGGTTTTTTCAAATTTTCTAGGTTTTTATGGTTTTTGGATTTTTTTAGCATTTTTAGTGGTTTTAAGGGTTTATATAGTTTTTATTGGTTTTAGGTTATATGGGGTTTTGGGGTTTTTAATGTTTTTATGGGTTTTAATATTTTTTATGGGGTTTTATAATATAAAGATTTTTTTAAGTTTTTAGAGATTTTTAGGGTTATTTTCAGGTTTGTTATATTTTATTAACATTTTTAGGGTTTTAAGGGTTTTATTATTATTAGTAGTTATTTGGGGGTTTTATTGATTTTTAGGGTTTTAAATTTTTTGGGTGGTGTTATGGGTTTAAGGGGGTTTTTATGGTTTTTAATGTTTTTTACATTTTAAAATATTTTTTTGGTCTTTTTTAGGATTTTTATGGTTTTTAGTGTTTTTTGGATTTTTTTGGGATTTTGAGGGTTTTAGGGGTTTTTATGGGTTTTTAGGTTATTTATATTTTCCCAATATTTTTAAGGTCTTTTTATTGTTTCAATGGTATTTTAAATTTTATTGGGTTTTTATACTTTTTTGATTTTTTTTACTTTTTATATATTTTTTTTGGGTTTTTAGAGTTTTTATTAGTTCTAGGGTTTTAATGGGGTTTTATGGTATTTAGGAGTTTTATTGCTTTCAATGTTTTTATTATTTTATAGTGTTTTTACTTTTTTGTGATTTTTAGGGATTGTTTTGGTTTTTTATTTTTTTGGGGTTTTAAGGGTTTTTAGGGATTTTCAGGGTTTTCTGGATTTTTTTGGTTTTATTAATTTTTTTTATGGTTTTTGTGTTTTTTGGGTTTTTTTTACTTTGTTAGTGACTTAAGGGTTATTTTAGTTATTAAATTTTTTTAAAGTCTTTAGGAGTTTTATAATTGTTAGTGTTTTGTGGGTATTTTTATATTTTTTATGTTTTTAGGGAAGTTATATATTTCATTGCTATTTTAAGTTATGTAGGGTTTTTTTAGTTTTTTTAAAATTTTTATGGGTTTGGAAGAATTTTATGGTTATTATTGTTTTTATGGTGTTTTATATTTTTTGGATATTTTTTCAGTTTTAGAGGTTTGCTGTGTTTTTTAGGGTTTTAGGGATTTTGGTGTTTTAGGGTCTATTTGGGATTTTAGGGTATTTTTTAGTTTTTTGGGTATTAAGGGATTTTAGAGTATTTTCATGTTTTTTGGGGTTTTAAGGGTTTTTATATTTTTTATTTTTTTTATGGTTTTATGGGGTTTATGGTTTTTATGGTTTTTAGGGGTATTTTAGTGATTTTAGTGTTTTTATATTTTTAATGAATTTTAGAGATTTTGTTGAATTTCTATAGTTTTTAGGTTTTTAGGGTTTTAGGGGGTTTTTTAGGTTTTAGGTGTTTTTAGGGGATTTTTTGGATTATTAGGGTTTTTTTAGAGTTTTTCTATTCTTTGGGGGTTTTTAGGGTTTTTTCATTTTTTTATGAGTTTAAGGGTTTTTAGAGTTATTTTGCATTTGTAGAGGTTTTAGGTTTTTTTAGATTTTTTGTGGGTTTTTAGAGTTTTATTTAATTTAAGGATTTTATATGGGTTTTATGTTATTTATGATTTTTAGGGGGTATCTAGGGTTTTTTGGGTATTTTATGCTTTTAGTGATTTTTAGGGATTTTTAGGAATTTTATGGGTTTTATAATTTTTTTTGGGTTTTTAGGAATTTTTAGGGTTTTAGGGTTTTCAGGTTTTTAGGGGTTTTTTGGGTTTTTTGGGATTTTAGGATATTTTACAGCTTTTATGGATTTTTTATTAATTGTTGGATTGTATGGTTTTTACAGTTTTTATTGTTTTTAGAGATTTTAAGGGATTTTTGAGTTTTTAGTGGTTTTAGGATTTTTATTGTTCTAGGGGGGGTTATTGTTTTTAGAGGGTTTTCATGTTTTTTGGGAATTTTACAGTTTCATTGATTTTTGGGATTTTTAACATTTTAATGGTTTTTTGGATTTTTATGGATTTTTTTGGAATTTGTGTGTTTCTAGGGGTTTTAGGGTTTTTATACATTTAAGTGTTCATCAGGGTTTTTAGATTCTTTTTATGTTTTTTGGGGTCTTTTATATTTTAAATGGGTTTTATGTTTTTTTAGAGTTATTTATATTTTTAACATTCTTAGGGGTTTACAGGGTTTTTACTGCTTTTAGTGGGTTTTTTGGGTTTTCATCATGATTTGTGATTTTTAGGGGTTTTTATCATTTTAAATGGTTTTGCCGAGCTTTTAAGATTTTTTAAATTTTCATGGATTTTTAGGGATTTTAAATATTTTTATAATTTTTATGGTTTTATATGGTTTTTAAGGATTTTTAGAGTTTTTCAAGGGGATTTTTAGAATTTTATTGTTTTAGTGGTTTTAATGGTTTTTAGAGTTTTTAGATGGTATAAGGGTTTTGATGGGTTTTAGATGTTTTAAGGTTTTGAGGGTTTTTTATTTTCCTCCGGGGTTTTCAGTCTTTTTTACATTTTCAGGAATTTTTTTTATAATTTTTTTGCTTCTTAGGATTTTAATGTTTTTAAGGATTTTGAGGGTGTTTAGGTTTTTCTTAGGGGTTTTAGGGTTTTTTTATTTTCTGTGTTTTTATGTTTTTTATGGGTTTTATGTTTATTTATATTTGTTAACATTTTTAGGGGTTTATTGTGTTTCTAGAGTTTTTATTTGGTTTTAGGGTTTCTATGTGTTTTTAGGGTTTTATGTTTTTTAAGGGTTTTTAGGGTTTTCATGGGTTTTTAGTGTTTCTAACTTTTTAAGGGTTTTATAGATTTTTTGGATTTTGTTTTTGTTTTTCGGGTTTTTGGGGTTTTTAGGATTTATAGGGTTATAGGGTTTATAAGGATTTGACAGTATTTGGTTTTGTAGAGGCTTTAGGGTTTTAGGGGATTTATAATTTTTAGGTTCTTTTTGGAGTTTTGTGTTTTTTGATTTTTTTCGGTTTTTAATGTGTTTGGAGTTTTTTTATTGTTTTTAGGAGTTAAAAGGATTTTTATTGTTATAGGGAATTTTATGGGATTTTATGGTTTTTATGGTTTTTAGAAGGTTTTATGGATTTCAATGTTTTTTCATGTTTTTTATGGTTTTATGTGTTTTCATATATTTTTAAGTATTTTCTATTATCTTTTTGGTTTTTCGGTATTTTGAGTGTTTTTAGAGGTTTTTTGGGTTTTTTGGGTTTTTTGGGTCTTTTGGGTTTTTTTGGGTATTTGAATTTTTTAGGGTTTTAAAAGTTTTTATAGTTTGTTAATGTTTTTAAGAGTATTAATCATTTTTATAGTTTTTTTGGTTTTTAAGGTATTTATGGGTTTTGGGGGTTTCTAAGGTTTTTAGGTGGTTTTCTGGTTTTCTATGGTTTTCAAGGTTTTTAGGGGTTTTTATGTTTTTAGGGATTTTTAGATATCAATTTATGGTTTTTTAGGGTTTTAGAGTGTTTAAGTTGTTTGGGGTATTTAGGGTTTTTTTTGTTTTTTTATGGTTTTATTTGAGTTTTTAGGGGCTTATGGATTTTTAGATTTTTTAACATTTTTATGGTTTTTATTGCTTTTTGTAGGTTTTTTTTTTCTTTAGGTTATTGTGGGGTTTATGATTTTAATATTTTTTATAGGTTTTATAGTTTTTACTAAGTTTTCAGTGTTTTTTGTGTTTTTTACTTTTTTTGGGGTATCTCTGGATTTTTAGGGATTTTTATTATTTTTACGGGGTTTATGGATTTTGACGGGTTATAGTGGGTTCTTGAGTTTTTAGGGTTTTTAGGGTTTTTAGAGTATTTTGGGTTTTTAATAATTTTTATATATTTAGTTTTCTCAATGTTTTTTGAGTTTTTTATTATTTTTAGGGTTTATAAGGGTTTTATAGTTTTTAATGGGTTTTAGGGTTTTATGGGTTTTTATGTTTTTTTAGATGTTTTATATTTTTAGGGGGTGTTCATGGTATTTTAGGGTTTTTACATTCTCATGTATTTTAAGGGATTTTTTTGGATTCTTATTGTTTTTAGGTTTTCATAGTATATTTAGGTATTTTTATGGTTTTAGGTGTTTTAAGGGGTTTTAGGGTTTTTATATTGTTTTGGGTTTTCTGGGGTTTTTTTGTTTTTTGTTTTCATGTTTTTATTTGTGTTTTTTAGGGTTTTATGGTTCTTTAGAGTTTTTTAAAAAAATTAGGAGTTTTATGTGTTTTTATAGGTTTTAGTGGTTTTAGGTTTTTTGTGGTTTTTAGGGTTTTGAATTTTTTTTTATAAATTTTATAGTTTCCAAGGGTTTTTCAGGGTTTTTGGGTTTTTTATATTTCCAGATATTTTTATGGATTTTTTATTATTTTTATAGTTTTTAGGGTTTTTATGGATTTTTTGGGGGTTTAGTGGGTCTTTTATTTTTTATGAATTTTCAGGGGTTTTAGTGCCTTTTAATTTTTCTAGTGTTCTCAAATTTTTTAGAATTTTTATTTTTTTTATGGGTTATAATGATTTTTAGATTTTTTTAGTAGTTTTTAGGTTTTTTAGTGTCTGATAGAGTTTTTAATTTTTTGAGGTGTTTTTTTGGTTTTCATGTGCTTTTTAGGTTTTTTGGGATTTTTATGTTTTCAGGGATTTTTATGGATTTTTTGGATTTGTATGGTTTTTAGGGTGATAATGGTTTTTAGGTATTTTAGGGGTTTAGTTATTTTTAGGGTATTTTTTGTTTTTTATAGTTGTTTTAGTATTGTAATGTTTTATGGTTGTTTAGTGTTTTTTAACATTTTAGGGGTTTAAATTATGTTTAGAGTGTTTATTAGTTTTTATGGTTTTAGCGGTTTATAGGGTTTTTAATGTTTTAAAGTATAGTTATGGTTTTTATTGTTTTTTCATGGTTTTTTCGATTACTTATGTTTTTATAGGTTTTCAAGGATTTTTTTTTATTTTTTATCATTCTTATTTTTTTTATAGATTTTAGGGTTTTATGATTTTTCACGATTTTTTAGATTTTTTGGGGGTTTTTTGAGTTTTTTTGTCATTTAGGGTTGTAGGGTTTTAATGTTATTTCAGGTTTTTAAAGTATTTAGATTTTTTTAACATATTTAGGGGTTTAAAAGGTTTTTAGAGTTTTTAGTTGTTTTCTAAGGGTTTTATTGTTTTAGTTATTTTAATTTATTAGGGGTATTTATTATTTTCAATGGGTTTTTAGGGATTTTAGGATTTTTTATGTTTTCTGGTATTTTTATATATTTATAGGGGTTTCATGGTTTTTTTGTTTTAGTGTTTTTAAGGATTTTTATAGTTTTAGGGGTTTTATTGTTTTTTTATTTTTTTCATTTTTATGAGTTTTTAGGGGCTTTAAGGGGTTTTAAGGTTTTTAGATTTCTTTAATGTTTGTAATAGTTTAAACGGTTTTTATAGATTTTATTGGGATTTATGGGTTTTGTCGGTTTTTAAGGTTTTTTAAGGTTTTTAGAGGTTTATATGATTTTTAGGGGAGTTTGAAGAGTTTGGGGTTTTTTATGTTTTTAGTGATTTTTTGGGATTTTTTATAATTTGTATGATTTTAGGTTTTTAATGGTTTTTAGGTATTTTGAGGGGTTTTATGGTTTTTTGGGTTTATTTTTGGTTTTTAAGGGTTTTAAGGCTTTTTTGGGGTTTTTGGCATTTTATTTTTTTTCATTTTTTTAATTTTTTTTCTAGTTTTTTATGTCTTTTGGGGTTTTAGAGTATCTTGAATTTATTTTGGTTTTTAGGATTTAATTGTTTTTAACTTTTTATGGGTTTTAGACGTTTTAATGGGTTTTAGAGGTTTCTCAGGGTTTTAAGGTTTTTAGGTTTTTAAAAATTTCTAAGTATATTTATGGTTTTAAGGGGTTTTTAGAGTTTTTAGGGATTTTTATGGGTTTTTCATGATTTTTTGAGGTTTTAGGGGTTTTTGTTATTTTTTTTGGATTTTTAGGGTTTATTTTGGTTTTTTTATTGGTTTTAAATTTTTCAAAAGTTTTTTTAAATTTTTTATAGGTTGTTATGATATTAAACTCTTTGTAGGATTCTTTTTTCATTTTTTGGAATATTTGGTTATATTTTATGATTTCTATTCGTTTTAGGGTTTTTAGATATTTATAGGGTTGTTTTGGGTTTTTTGGTTTTTATGGTTTTTCGGTTGTTGAGCATTTTATGGATTTTGAGCATTTTTTGGATTTTTTTGAGTTTTTTTTTGTTTAAAATTTTTTAGGTCGTTTTTTAATGTTTGTTGGGGTTTAAATGGTTTTTAAAGATTTTAGTGATATTTAGGGTTTTGAGTGTTTTATTAGTTTTTATAGGTTTAAGGGGTTTAAAGGTTTTTTTATGATTTTAAGTGGGTTTTCATGATTTTTTATGGTTTTCTACATTTTTAGGTTTTTTGGGATTTTGTAGTATTTTTTTATTTTTATTTTTTGGGGTTTTATGGAATTTTGGGGGTTTTTAAGCTTTTCTTGGTTTTTAGAGGTTTTAGGTGTATTTCAATTTCATTATGATTTTTAATGTTTTTTAGATTTTTTTTAACATTTTTATGGGTTTATGTTTTTTAGGTTTTTTACTGGTTTTTAAGGGTTTTGGGATTTTAGGGATATTGAGAGGATTTATGTTTTTTTAGGGTTTTTAGGGGTTTTTAGGGGTTTTATTGTGTTTTGGGTTTTTAGGGGTTATTAATGTTTTTAGGGATTTAATGTTTTTTATATTTTTTTACATTTTTAAAGGTTTAAAAGGATTTAGAGTTATTTGAGGTTTTATAATTTCTATGGGGTTTTGGGTTTTTGTTTTTATAAGGGTTTCATGTTTTTCAAGGGTTTGAAGTGGTTTTATGGTATTTTTTTTATTTTTTCATCAACTTTTAAGGCTTTTAAGAATTTTTATGGGTTTAGGTATTTTTATGGTTTTTATGAATCTTAATAGGTTTTCATGATTTTTAGATATTTGTATAATTTTACTGTCTTTTTGGGTTTTTTAGATTTTTTTAACATTTAATGTTTTTACAGGTTTTATCATTTTTTAATGTTTTTAGGGGTTTTAAGGGTCTTTATATTTTTCATTGGTTATAGGGTTTTATGTTTTTTTGGGTTTTTATGGGTTTTTATGGTTTTAGGGGGTTTTCAGGGTTTTTAGGGATTTTTATGTTATCAATGATTTTTAGGTTCATTTTACAATTTTTATGGTTTTTATGGTTTTCAGTATTTTGATGGTAATTATGGATTTCATGGTTTTTTGGGGGTTTTATGGGTTTTCGGGGTTTTTTAGGTCTTTTGGGTTTTTATGGCTTTTTCTGAGTTTTTTAGGATTTTAGAATTTTTTTATCATTTTTAGGGGTTTAAAAGAGTTTAGAGTTTTTTTCGGTTTTTATGGTTTTAGTGGTATTTTGGGTGTTTTACGGTTTTAAAGAGGTATATGGTTCTAATCCATTTTCAGAGTTTTTAGGATTTTTTCTGTTTTTTTTTCCGGATTTTTATGATTTTTATGAAATTTTGGGTTTTTAGTATATTTGGTATTTTGATAGTTTCTAGTGATTTTAGGGTTTTAAGGGTTTTCATGGTTTTTAGGATCTTATTGGGTTTTTAAGGATATTTAGATTTTTTTGGTTTTTATAGTTTTTTAGAATTTTTTGGGGGCTGAATAGATTTTATGGGTTTTTGTAGTTTTAGTCTGGTTTTAGGGATTTTATGGTTTTTATGGTTTTAATGGTTTTAATGATTTTTTAGGATTTTATATATTTTCGGTCATTTATTGGGATTTTAAGGGTTTTTATGTTTTTATAGTTTTTTTGGGTTTTTTGGGATTTTGTGTTTTTTAGGGTTTTTAGTGTTTTTAGGGTTTTTATGGTTTGTCTGTCCATTTTTAGGGAATTAGGATTATTATTGTTTTTTTTTAATATTTTTAGGGCTTTAAAGGGTTTTTAGAGTATCTAGGGGTTTTACGGTTTTTATTATTTTAATAGTTTTTTAAGGTTTTTGGGGTTTTGTTTGGTTATCATGGGTTTTTTGGTTCATTACATATTTATAGATTTTTTTGGGATTTTTAAGGATTTTCAGGGATTTTTTCTTTTTTTTTTTGGTTTTTATGGATTTGGAGGGTTTTTCTGGTTTTCATGGTTTTTTAGTTTTAGGGGTTCATAGGGGTTTTATTGGCTCTTTGGTTCTTTATGTTTTTTGAGGGTTTTAGGGTTTTAAAGGTATTTTAGAGTTTTCTACCGTTTTAAGGTTTTTAGTGTTTTTAGAAATATTCGTGAATTTTTGGTGTTTAAAGGTTTTTAGGTTTTTATGGGGATTTTGGGTTTTTTAGTTTTGACAGGGGTTTCATTGTTTTTTTAGGGTTTTTTAATTTTTAAGGATGTTTTTAGGATTGTTATTTTTTTAGGGTTTTTAAGGATTTTGAGAAGTTTTAAGGGTTTTCAGGGTTCTTAGGGCTTTATATTTTTTATAGTTTTTTGGGTTTTTAAGTTTTTTTTTGTTTTTTAGGGTTTTAATTCTTTTTAGAAAATTTTGAAATTCATAGGGGTATATAGGGTTTTCATAGTAAATAGTTAGTTCTTAGCGTTTTTATTGTTTTTATTGTTTGGGGGGGTTAATTTTTAGGGGTTTTTTCTTTTTAGGAGTTCTTTATGTTTTTATGTGTTTTTAAAATTTTCTTGTATTTTTAATGATTTTTAATATTTTTTTTGTTTTTAGGGTTATTATGAGAATTTTGGGATTTTTGCATTTTTATGGTGCTCATGGTTTTTTAGTGTATTTGGGATTTTTTGGTTTTTTGGAGGTTTTTAATTTATTATGTTATTTTTTGGTTTTTAGTTTTTTTTAAAAAAAAATGGGTTTTAAGGGTTTTTATAGTTTTTAGTCATGTTTTATTGTTTCTAATTGGTTTAGGGATTTTAATTTTTTATGATTTTTTATGGTTTTTTGGATTTTTTAGGGTTTTTGAGGGTTTTTATGTTCTAAGATATTTTTAGGTGTTTTTTTGGACTTTTTTGGGTACATGGTTTTTTAGGGTTTTAGGGATTTGAGGGGTTTTGAAAGGATTTAGGTTTTCTTAGGTTTTTATGTTATTTGGATTTTAGTGTTTTTTGATTTTTTTAATGTTGTTATGGTTTTCAGAGTTTTTTCCATTTAAGGTGTTTTATGAGTTTTAGAGTTTTCTGGGGTTTTAGGGTTTTTATGGGGTTTAGTATTTTTCAGGATTTTAGGTGATTTATGGTTTTCAAGGGTTTTTCGGGGTTCTTAGGGTTGTTTAGTTTTTATGGTTTTTTAGGGTTATTTATGATTTTTATGGTTTATTAGGTTTTTGTGGAAAATTTGATGGTTTTAAGGGTTTTTCTAGGGTTTTAGTGGTTTTAGGGTTTTTAGGGTTTTTTTTGTTTTTTGGGTTTTAGGTTTTTTTGAAATTTTTAGGGGTTTATGGTTCATTTTATTTTTGAAACGTTTTAGGGTTCTAAAAGTGTTTTGGAGTTTTTAGTGGGATATTTGGGTTTTTTTTGGGTTTTTAGAATTTTTAGGATTTTTTCAAGGTTTGTATGGTTTCTTACATTTTTTGGGATTTTAGAGGATTTTTTTTTTGGATTTTATGGGTTTTAGGTATTTTTACGAGTTTTATAGATTATGCTAGTTTTTAGGGGTTTTCATGGTTTTAGTGTATTTTTTGTTTTTAGGTTTTTTTAGATTTTAGGGTTTTAAGTTATTTAATTTTTTTCATCATTTTTGGGGGTTTAAAGCGTTTTTATAGTTTCAGTGGGTTTTTAGTGATTTTATGGGTTTGGGGGGGTTTTATGGTTTATAGGGGTTTAAATGGGTTTTTTAGGATTTTCAAAATTTTTAAGGGATTTTGTGTATTTAGTTATTTTTAGGGATTTTAAGAATTTTTATAGTTTTTATGGTATTTTTAGGTTTTTAGGGAATTTGGGGGTTTCTTAGGGTTTCTATTGTTTTAAGGGGTTTTCAGGGGTTTTAAGGTCTTTTGGGATTTTATGGATTATTTGAGTTTTTTGGGGGTTTATATTTTTTTAGAGTTTGTTAATATTTTTCTAGGTTTTATTGGTTTTTAGATTTTTTAATGGTGTTTTAGGTTTTATGGGATTTTAGTTTATTATAGTTTTTGGAGGTTTTAGGTTTTTTGTGGTTTTTTGGGTTTTTATGATTTTTAGGGTTTTTGGACGTTTTATGTTTTTAGGGGTTTTTAGAGTTTTTATGGTTTTTTATGTTTTCAATTACTTTTTCATTTTTTAGGAATTTTATGTTTTTTATGGTTTTTATGGTTTTGATGGATTTTAATGTTTTCATGGGTTTTCTAGGTGTTTTAAGTTTTTATTTTTTTTAGGATTTTTAGGGCCTTTTGGATTTTTAGGTTTTTTGTGTTTTTAAGGGATTTGAGGCTTTTTTGAGTTTTTTAATTATTTCAATGTTTTAGGAGTTTTATGTATTTTTGAGTTTTTAGTGGGTTTTTCAGTATTTATAGCATTTTATGTTTTTGAGGGTTTTAGGGTTTTAGGGTTTTCTTGTTTTTAGTGGTTTTATAGGTTTTTAGGTTTTAAGTGATTTATAAGGATTATTTAGGATTTTTAGGGTTTTAGGGTTTTTTAGGTTTTTTATAGATTTTTATGGGTTTATGGTTTTACGAATTTTTTAGGGTTTTTAGGGGGTTTTAGGGGTTTTTAAGTGTCTTGGGGTTTTAAGGTTTCTTTTAGTTTTTAAGGGTTTTAAAGTTTTTTCGAGTTTTTTTGACATTTTTATGGGTTATAAGGTTTTTTAAAAAATTTAGTGGTTTTTGGGTTTCTATGAGTTTTTATGGTTTTATTATTTTTTTATTGTTTGGATGGATTTTTCATGGTTTTTAGTGTTTTAAACATTTTCAGGTTTTTTAGGGATTTTTAGGGTATTTTTGGTTTTTGGTGTATTTAGGGTGTTAGGGATTTTTATGGTTTGTAGGGGGTTTTCTGGGATTTTTAGTTTCATTAGGGTTTTAGGGTTTTTAGTGTCTTTTTGGGGATTTAGGATTTTTTTTTTTTAAATTATTTTAAGGTTTTTTAGATTTTTTTCTAATTTTTTTAGGGGTTTTAATTTGTTTTATAGTTTTTAGTGGTTTTGGGATTTTTTGGGTTTTAGGTGTTTTGATGGTTTTTGGGGGTCTTTATGGTTTTCATGGGTTTTAAGGTCTATTAGGGTTTTTATGTTTTTAGCTATTATTAGGGATTTCTTGTATTTTATTAATTTTCTAATGTTTTTTAAGGTTTTTAAGGAATTTGTGGGTTTTTTGGGTTTTCAGGTTTTATGGGGGTTTTTGTTTTTGTTTTTTGAGTTTATTTAGATTTTTAGGTTTTTCAGAGTTTTTTTGATGTTTTTAGGGTTTTTAAGGGTTTTAGAGTTTTTTGTTATTTATATGGGTTTTATGAGGTTTAGGATTTTTAAGGGGTTTTATGGGTTTTATGGATTTTAGTGGGTTTTAATGGTTTTAAGGGTTTTTTACATTTTTAGATTTTTTTATATTTTTTAGGATTTTAATTAATTTTATGGTTATATGGATTTTGATATTTTTTAGAGGTAGATGGTGATAAATCCAATAACACTAATGTTGGAATGTTAGAAAATCCAAACCATTTGGTGGAACCAAAGGATTTTGATGGTGTCCAGAAGGAGATAAAGAAGGTTCATGCTGGCATAATTCTTTTCCTACATTCTTAGTAAGATATGTCAGAGGAAGATTTTTATATCAGTATTTCAAAGGCGGATGCTAATATAATGTATGATAGATCTATTATTTTTTATCTTAATGGTGACAAAATTTATTAGATCAACAAAAAAGATCAGATATTGGCTCATGGAATCAATTGGGTGAAAATAATTCTAAAGGAAAATATTTAGACATGGGAATGGTTGGCCTACCACTTCGAGGATATCATCAAAGAATATCCCGACATGATTGTAAACTCTATCATGTAATGATTCCATATGATGACTAATTTAATCCTTTAAAATCTTTTTTAGAATAGTTTGATAATTTTATATATGGATTGAAATTTATTGTTTCATGTAATTTTTTTTGGGTTTTTTCTTTCCCTCAGAAGTGTTTTAAGAAAATAACATTTTAAATATCCAGGTTAAGGTTTTTTATGATTACATGAATATTTATGTATTTTTTAGGATTTTTATGCTTTTAGGGATTTTTGGGGGTTTTATGGATTTTTAGCGCCTTTAGGGGTTTTCAAAGTTTTTAGGGTTTTATGTTTTTACGGGATTTTACAGTTTTTAGGGTCTTTTGGGTTATTAGGAGTTTTTTCAGTTTTGTAAGGGGTTTATAGGTATTTAGAGTTTTTTTAATGGGTTTAGGTTTTGAAAGGGTTTTTATATTTTTAGTGATTTTTAGGTTTTTTATGGGTTTTAGGGTTTTTAATTTTTTTAGGGGTGTTTATGGTTTTCTTGGGTTTTTCATGTTTTTTAGGGTTTTTATATTTATGGGTATTTATAGGTATATTTTAAGACATTTATAGTTTTTTGGGTCTTTAAGTATTTTGAGGGGGTTTAGTAGTTTTTAGGTTGTTAGTGTATTTATGGTGTTCATGGTATTTTTTGGATTTTAGGGGTTTTTTTTGGATTTTAATATTTTTAGACAATTTTATGTGTTTTACAGATTTTTAGAGTTTTTAGTGGTTCCTAGGGTTTTTTAGGTTTTTAGGGTATGTATGGTTTTTATTGGGCTTTCAAGGGTTTTTTTGGTTTTTATGTTTTCAATGATTTGTAGGGATTTTTAGTTTTTTTATTCTTTTTGGGTATTTAGAGTTTTCATGGTATTTTGAGGAGTTTTATGGGTTTTGGGGGATGTTTAGGTTTTTTTTCATTTTTCATGTTTTTAGGGTATTTTTTGGGTTTCTAGGGTCTTTTGTGTTTTTATGAGTTTTAACATTTTTTAATTTATTAATGTTTCTATGAGTTTAATGGGTTTTTTTAGAGTTTTAGAGGTTTTTAGGGTTTTTATGAGATTTTAGGGTTTTATAGGTCCTAGTTGTCGTTATGGATTTTAGGGGTTTTTAGGATTTTACTGTTTCTGGGTTACTATATTAGGGTACTGTAGCCGGGCGCTATAGGAGTGTATTGTAGTAGCGGAAGAACTATAGCAGCGGCGACACTATTTCGGTGGAGGAACTGTTGCAGGGTACTGTAGAGGTGGTAGGTACTGTAGCAGCGCGGGTACTGTGGCAGTACTATTCACCAAGTGGTCCTTTGGGCCAAGAATGGGCTTTCAAGCCTTGTTTCAGGCCACTTGGCCTTGAGCCTTCGGGCTATGTAATGTGTTTCCTTCTACCCACTCTAAAGTGGTCTTTGCTTTAATAATAAATTGAGGCTTTGACCCCAACCTTTAACAAAATGTTTTTAAAAAATTTAGTAGTTTTAAGAGTCTTTAGAGTTTTTAGTGTTTTTTAGGGATTTTATGGGGTTTTAGGTTCTTTTATTATTTTTATATTTTTATGGTTTTTAGGGGGTTTCGTGGTTTTTATGTTATTTTATGTTTGAAGGATTTTAGGGTATTTTTATGATATTTATGGTTATTAAGGTTTTTAGGGGTTTTGGGTAATTTTTGAGTTTTTATACTTTTTCTAGTTTTTTTGGTTTTTTAGGTTTATAGGATTTTTATGGCCTTTTTGGTTTTTTAGAGTTTTTGATTTTTAAGGGGTTTAAGGGTTTTTTTTTGAGTTTTTTAACGTTTTTATAGGTTTTGTGGATTTTTATATTTTCTAGTGGGTTTTTATGAATTTTATGTCTTTATTTGTGTTTTATGGATTTTTGGGGTTTAATGGTTTTTAGGGGGGTTTTAGGGTTTCTAGGGTTTTTTATGTTTTTAGAATTTTTAGGTGTTTTTTAGGATTTTTATGGCTTTTAGGGGGTTTTTAGGGGGGTTTAGGTATTGTGGGGGTTTTATGGTTTTCTAGGTTATTTTGGGTTTTCATTGTATTTAGGGTCTTCTTAGGTTTTTAGGGTTTTATTTGTTTTCTAGGGTTTTAGGATTTTTTGTCCATTTAATCATTTTTAGAGGGTTTATGTCGTTTTAGAGTTTTTATTGGGTTTTGGAGTGTTTATGGGTTTTTAGGATTTTTTATATTTTTGAGGGTTTTATGGTTTTTAGGGGATTTTGGGGGTTTTTAAGGTTTGTTACATTTTTATGGTTTTTCATTTTTCTTGGATATTTAAAGATTTTGATATTTTTTAAGGGTTTTAGGGATTTTATGGGATTTTTAGTATTTTTAGGGCCCATTGGGTTATTAGGGAAAGGAAGGCTCAAGACAAGGCTTGCCTGATCCCCCAAAATTTATTAAAATGTAACAAAAACAACAAAGCATTACAACAAGAGATTACATAACCAAGTGTGCAATTCATGCTTCAAATCAGATTCCACAAGCAGAGAGCCAGAAGACAGGGCGATGAAGGACCACTTCAAACAGTTCTCCACAATATCATGCTTGGAATGGGCATCCGCAACCGCGATCGCCTCCTGATATGAAAGTGTCACATTGAGGTTCAACCTCTGACAGAGGGTAAGGCACTCCAACTATTGAGGTAGAATCTTATAGGAGACACACCTGGATCTGTTCTTGAGGGTATCAACCACAATAATGGAATAATATTCAAGATAGAGAAAGCTCCATCCAATGTGGATGAAATACTTAATCATAGTTATCATAGACCACATTTCAGCATCTGGGGCACACTCATTACTGATGATGTTGTAGAAACATCATTTGACGAAGCCCCGATAGGTGGGGAAGATCCTGACACACCCAGAAGGACCCAGTGCACCCAGATCCACACCATCAACGTTGACCATAATCCAAGAAGGGAGAAAAGTGATCCAGCAGATGAACCTGGGAACCAATGGTTTTTCTGCCCTACCAGAAATGCCAAGCAACCGAAGTAAAATGAGGTCATTGACATAATTCACCATCGAAACTGTTTGGATGTGGAACGCTACAGAGACCGCTTTATGAATCATCACCACACCACCTGGGATGGAGATCCACTTCTTGTTGATGGAAACTTCATTCCAAACAGTCCAAATATTAGAGATAATGGCACTGGCAACGACAACCGGGAAGTGACGAACCTAATCACTACAAGCCCAGCTGGTCAGGATACCCAAAAGTTTGAAGAGATGTTTGTCCAGTAAAAGAGGAAGCCCAAACAACAGCTGTAAGTAACCCAGATCATAGCACCGAACCTTCATTAAAGAAAGGTGTGTTGAATAGTCTCTTCAGCCTATAAGCAGAGAAAACAAGCAGAGGTCAGGCTGTGCCTAGCTATTTATAGCTGATTATGTAGGGGCAGTCAGTTTTTTCACATTTTCCATGGAAGAAGGTGGCTGGCTGGGGGATGAATTTCCTCCTAAAGCTGGAGATCCAGGTCAAGTGAGGGGATCCCCGAGCACAATTATAGGGGTTTCTTGAGTTTTTAGGGTTTTTACTGTTTTTTAGACTCTTTAACATTTTAATGGATTTTAAGATTTTTTATAGTTTTAGTGGGTTTTAGGGTCTTTTGGTCTTTTGGGTTTGTAGGTTTTTTGATTTTTTTGGGTGTTTCTAGGGTTTTTAGGGGATTTTATGATTTTAGGTAATTTTAGGGATTTTTTTAATTTTTATAGTTTTTAGTGGTTTCTAGTGTTTTTTGGGATTTTGACCGTATTTATTAATTTTTAGGATTTCTAGCAGTTTTAGAGGTTTTTATGGGTTTTACAGTATTTTTAGATTTTTTGGGACATTCTATGTTTTTACAGTTTTTATATGTTTTTATAGTTTTTTAACATTTTTGTGCATTTTAAGGGTTTTGACATTTTTTTTTGTGTTTTTTAGAATTTTTAGGGTTCTTTTGATTTTTAGGGGTTTTATGGTTTTATGGGGTTTTTTTGGGTTTTTTTATGTTTTCATGGATATTTATGTATTTTTATGATTGTATGGGTTTTGGTGTTTTTTATGGTTTTTAGGGAATTTTAGGGGTTATAGGGTTTTTATATCTTTTTTGGGTTTTTAGGGTTACTCAGGTTTTTAGGGTCCTTTGGGGGTTTTAGGGAATCTTTGGTTTTTAGGGGTTTCAAGATTTTTCATTATCTATTTATTTTTTTAGGGGTATTAATCATTTTTTTCGAGTTTTTTTTTATTTTCTTGATTTTTTGGGTTTTTTGGGTTTTATGTGTTTTGGGGGTTTTATTGCTTTCAGGGGGTTTTTAGGGGTTTCATGGTTTTTAATGATTTTATGGTTTTATAGTGATTTTTTAGTATTTTATAGTTTTATAGTTTTAGATATTTTAAGTAATTTTAGAGGTTTTAGAGCTTTTCAATTTTTTTAGGGTTTCAGATTTTTCAGGGTCATTTTTGGTTTTTCAATATTTTTTTTGTTTTTAGTGTTTTAAGTGGTATTTTGGTTTTTTAAATTATTATTAAATTTTATATGGGTTTTATGGGTCTCAAGAGTATTTAGTGGGTTTTTATGATTTTTATGGGTTTTATGGTTTTTAATGGTTTTAAGGGTTTTATGGTCTTTATGGAATATTCATAGTTTTTTGAATTTTTTACATTTTCATGGATTTTTTAGGATATTTATGGTTTTAGGGTATTCATTGTTTTTTAGTTTTAGGGGATTTCAGGGGTTTTATTGTATTTTTTGGTCTTTATGTTTATTTAGGTTTTTAGGGTTTTAAAGGTATTTTATAGTTTTTAATGTTTTTTGAGGGTTTTAGGGTTTTTAGAAAATTTAGAAAATTTTTGTGGTTTAACGTATCTTAGATTTTTTATGGGGTTCAGAGGTTTTATAGTTTTGATAGGGGTTTCAAGTTTTATCATGGTTTTTTCATTTTTAGGGATTTTTTATGATTTTGATATTTTAGGGTTTGTAAGGATTTGGAGTTGCTTTATGGGTTTTCCGGGTTCTTATGGCTTTATATTTGTTTATGGTTTTTTGGGTTTTTACGAGTTTTTTGGTTTTTTATGGTATTAATGAATTTTAGAGAATTTTTACATTAATAAGGTATTATAGGGTTTTCATAGTATTTAGTTAGTTTTTATTGTTTTTATTGTTTTTATTATTTTTTGGGGGGTTATAATTTTTCGGGTTTTTTTCTTTTTAAGATTTCATTAGGTTTTTAAGTGTTTTTTAAATTTTCAACGATTTTTAATCATTTTTAATATTTTTATGGTTTTTATGGTTAATATGGGTTTTTAGGGATATTAGAATTTTTAAGGTTTTATGGTTTTTAGTGTTTTTGGGTTTTGCGGGTTTTTATGGTTTTTTGGAGGTTTTTATTTTTTTATGTTTTTATGGTTTTTTAGTGTTTTTTAACATTTTTTTGGGATTTTAGGGTTTTTAGAGTTTTTAGTTGGGTTTTAGGGTTTCTAATTGTATTTAGGGATTTTAATATTTTTTTTTGATTTTTATAATTTGTAGGATTTTTTTGTGTTTTTTAAGTTATAAG
Source organism: Viscum album (assembly GCA_963277665.1). NCBI lineage: Eukaryota > Viridiplantae > Streptophyta > Magnoliopsida > Santalales > Viscaceae > Viscum > Viscum album. The sequence continues at coordinate 1,008,525,900 of OY728141.1, read as the reverse complement.
GTATTTTTATATCTTTTTATGGACTTTTATGGATTCATGGTTTTTTTAGGGTTTTAGGGATCTTGACGGGTTTTGAGGGGTTTTGAGGAGTTTTAGGGGTTTTAAGTTTTTTTAGGGTTTTTTTGTTTTTTTTAGAGTTTTTCTATTTTTTAGTGCTATTAAGGTTTTTTGAGTTTTTACCATTTTAGAGGTTTTAAGGGTTTTAGAGTTTTTATGGGTTTTAGGGTTTTTATGAGTTTTAGTATTTTTATGGTTTTTATGTTTTTTTTGGGGTTTTCAAGGGTTTTTTTGTTTTTAGGGTTTTTAGATTTTATGGTATTTTAGTGTATTTTAGGATTTTTAAGTATTATTAGGTTTTGTTTATAATTTGATGGTTTTTAGCAGTTTTTTAGGGTTTTTAGCAATTTTAATGTTCTTTAGGGTTTTGGGGATTTTTAGGTTTTAGGTTTTTTTGAAATTTTTAGTCATTTTATGGTTCATTATATTTTTTAAACAGTTTTTGGGTTTAAAGGGTTTTGAGAGTTTTTAGTGCGTTTTATGGGTTTTTATTGTTATTATAATTTTTAGGATTTTTTCATGGTTTTTATGGTTTCTTAAGTTTTTGGGATTTTAGATAATTTTTATTGGGTTTTATGGGATTTAGGTATTTTTTGGGGTTTTATAGACTGTGCTAGTTTTTTTGGGTTTTCATGGTTTTAGTGTATTTTTTGTTTTTAGGTTTTTTTAGATTTTATGGTTTTAATTTTCATAAAAATTTTCATCATTTTTGGGGGTTTAAAGTGTTTTTAGAGTTTTTAGTGGTTTTTAGTGATTTTATGGGTTTTGGGGATTTTTTAGGGGTTTTAATGGGTTTTTTGGGTTCTTCACAGTTTTTAGGGTATTTTATGTTTTTGGTGATTTTTAGAGATTTTAATGATTTTTATAGTTTTTAGGGGTTTTTAGGGTTTCTAGTGTTTTAAGGGGTTTTAGTGGTTTTTAGGGTCTTTTCATATTTTATGGTTTCTTTGAGTTTTTTAGGGGTTTATGTTTTTTAGAGTTTTTTAATATTTTTCTAGGTTTTAATGGTTTTTAGAGTTTTTGCTGAATTTTTTTCCGTATTATGGGTTTTTAGATTTTTTTGGTTTTTGGAGGTTTTATGTTTTTTAGGTGTTTTTTGAGTTTTCTGGGTTTTCTAAGATTTCAGTCACTTTTTCCATGTTTTAGGATTTTTAATGTTTTTATTGTTTTTATGGTTTTTAGGGAATTTTTACATTTCATGGGTTTTCTATGTGTTTAAGGTTTTTATTGTTTTTTAGGATTTTTTGGGTATTTGGGTTTTTAGGTTTTTTATTTTTTAGGGTTTTGAGGTTTTTAGAGTTTTTTAATTGATTTAATGTTTTAGGAGTTTTTTATTTTTTGGTGGGTTTTTTTATTTTTATAGCATTTTATATTTTTTAAGGGTTTATGGTTTTCATGTTTTTTAGGGGTTTTATGCGTTTTTAGGGTTTTTAGGGTTTTAAGGTCTTTTGAGGCTTTAAGGTTTTTTTAGTTTTTTAGGGGTTGTAATGTTTTTTAGAGTTTTTTTGACATTTTTATGGGTTATAAGGTTTTGTTTAAATTTCTATTGGTTTTAGGGTTTTAATGAGTTTTTAAGGTTTTATAATTGTTTTTATTTTAATGGCTTTTTATGGTTTTTAGTGTTTTAAACATTTTTAGGGATTTTTAGGGTTTTTTAGTGTATTTTTTGTTTTAGGGGTTTTTAGGGTGTTAGGGATTTTGATGGTTTGTAGGGTATTTTTACTGTCTTTAGGGTTTTTGGGTTATTAGTGTATTTTTGGGAATTTAGGGTTTTTTTATTTTTAAATTATTTTTAAGTGTTTTTTAATTTTTTTTTTCTAAATCATTTAGGGGTTTTACAATTTTTAATAGTTTTTAGTGGTTTTGGGTTTTTATGGGTTTTTAGGGGTTTTGATGGATTTTAGGGGTCTTTATGGTTTTTACTAGTTTTAAGGTTTTTTTAGAGATTTTACGTTTTTAGCAATTTTTTGGGATTTTTAGGATTTTTTTCATTTTTTAATGTTTTTTAGGGTTTTAAGGATTTTTTAGGGTATTTTGGGTTTTTAGGTTTTATAGGGGTTTTGGTTTTTTTGGATTTTTTTATGTTTTTAGGGGTTTTAAGGGTTTTAGAGTTTTTTGTGATTTTTAGGGTTTTATGGTTTTTTAGGGTTTTTAGGGGTTGTATGGGTTTTATGGATTTTTGTGGGTTTTTATGGTTTGTAGGTTTTTTTATAGTTTTAGATTTTTTTTTCATATTTTTTAGGATTTTAATTTTTTAGTGTATTTTATGGTTTTATGGATTTTGAGGTTTTTTAGAGGTAGATGGTGATAAATCCAATTAGACGAATGTTGGAAGGTTAGAAAACCCAAACCTATTAGTGGAAGCAGACGATTTTGATGGTGTCCAGAAGGAGATTAAAAAGGTTCATGCTGGAATAATTCTTTTCCTACATTCTTAGGAATATATTTTAGAGGATGGTTTTGTTATCATCATTTCAATGGTGGATGCTAATATAATGTACAAGAGATCGATTCTAGTTAATATTAATGGTAACAAAAATTTTATGAGATCAACAAAAAATATTAGATATTAGCTCATGGAATCAACAGGGGGAGAATAATTGTGGAGGTATATATTTAGACGTAGTAAAGTTTGGCATACCACTTTGAGGATATCATCAAAGAATATCCAATCACGATGGTAAACTCTATCATGTGGAGCTTCCCTATAGTGAAAAATTTAAAACTTTTAAATATTTTCTAGAATAACTTGATAATTTTTTCTATGGTTTGAAATTTTTTATTTCATGTAATATTTTGGGTTCTTACTTTCCATTAAAAGTGTTTTAAGAATATATAATTTAAATGTTCAGGTTATGGTTTTCTATGATTACATGAATATATAGGATTTATTTTGGATTTTTATGTTTTTTGGGATTTTTGGGGGTTTTATGGATTTTGAGGGCCTTTAGGGGTTTTTAAGATTTTTAGGGTTTTATGTTGTTTTAGGTTTTTTACAGTTTTTAGGGTCTTTTTGGGTTTTTAGGGGTTTTATCATTTTTTAAGGGTTTTATGGATTTTTATAGTGTTTTAATATTTTTAGGTTTATAATGGGTTTTTATATTTTTATTAGTTTTTAGGTTTTTATGGGTTTTAGGGTCTTTAATTTTGTAGGGGTGTTTATGGTTTTCATAGGATTTTCATGGTTTTAGGGTTTTTTAATTTGTTAGTATTTCTAGGTATATTTTAAGCCATTTAGAATTTATAGGGTTTTTAGGGACTTTATGGATTTGGGGGGGGGGGTTACTAGTTTTTTGGTTCATTAGGGTATTTAGGGTGTTCAGGGTATTTTTTGGATTTTAGGGGTTTTTTTATTTTTTAGGGTTTTTTTTATTTTTAATGTTTTTAAACAATTTTAGATGTTTTACTAATTCTAATAATTTTTAGTGGTTCTTAGGGTTTTTTAGGTTTTTAGGGTATTCATGGTTTTTATGGGGCTTTCTAGGGTTTTGGTGGATTTTATGTTTTCAATGATTTTTATGGATTTTTAGTATTTTTATTCCTTTTAAGGTTTTTAGGGTTTTTAGAGTTTTCTTGATAATTGGGGAGTTATATGGGTTTTGGGGTATATTTAAAGGCTTTTTCCGTTTTCAGAGTTTTTAGGGTCTTTTTTGGGGTTTTTGGGTTTTTTTATTTTTTATGAGTTTTAACTGTTTTTGAAATTATTAATATTTTTATGGGTTTAAAGGGTTTTTTAGAGTTTTAGAGTTTTTTGGAGTTTTTTGGAGTTTTTATGAGATTTTAGGGTTTTATAGGTTCCTAGGTGTTTTTATGGATTTTAGGAGTTTTTTATGGTTTAGGGATTTTATATTTTTAGAGACTTATAGGGTTCTTTAAGGATTATTATAGTTTTTAGGGATTTTATGGTTTATGAATTTTGACACTTTTTAGTGTTTTTAAGGAATTTGGGTTTTTCAGGTTTTTTAGGATTTTTTAGTTTTTTGAGTTTTTAGGGTTTGTAGGGTTTTTAATGATTTTTTAAATTTTTAAGAGTTTTAAGAGTATTTAGAGTTTTTTGTGATTTTTAGGGATTTTATATAGTTTTGGGGTCTTTTTATTATTTTTATAGTTTTACAGTTTTTAACGGTTTTCATGGTTTTTATGGTATTTTATGTTTGAAGGATTTTCAGGTATTTTTTAGGATTTTTAAGGTTTTTATGGTTTGGGGTTTTGGGTAATTTAAGGGTTTTTATAGATTTTCTAGGTTATTTTGTTTTTATGGTTTTTAGGTTTTTTATTTCCTTTCGGGGTTTTTATAGTTTTTTATTTTTATGGGGTATAATGTTTTTTATTGAGTTTTTTATGATTTTTGAGGTTTTGCGGATTTTTAGATTTTCTAGTGGGTTTTTATGCATTTTATGTCTTTATTTATGTTTTTAAGGTTTTTGGGGTTTTATGGTTTTCAGGGGGGTTTAGGGTTTCTAGGATTTTTAAATTTTTTGGGATTTTTAGTTGTTTTTAGGATTTTTATGGCTTTTAGGGGGGGTTTAAAGGGGTTTTAGTGTTTCTAGGGGTTTTACAGTTTGCTAGGTTATTTAGGGTTTTCACGGTTTTAGGGTCTTCTTAAGTTTCTAGGGTTTTATTAGTTTTTTAGTGTATTGTGTTTTTTTAGATCTTTTAATAATTTTTAGAGGTTTTAAGTTGTTTTTTAGTTTTTAATGGTTTTTGGAGTTTTTATGGGTTTTTACGATTTCTAATATTTTTTGGGGTTTTATGGCTTTTAGGGGATTTTTGGGATTTTTAGGGTTTGTTACATTTTTATGGTTTTTCAGATTTCTAGGATATTTAATTCATTTGATAGTTTTTAAAGGGTTTTAGTATTTTTAAGGGTGTTTTAGGATTTTTTAAGTCTCATTGGGTTTTTTGGGAAAGGAAGGATCACGACAGGGCTAGCCTGATCCCCCAAAATTTATTAAAAAAGAACAGAAACAACAAAGCGTTTCAAGGAGGGATTACATAACCGGTTGTGCAATTCACCATTAAAATCAGATTCCACAAACAGAGAGTAAGAAAACGGGGTGATGAAGGACCACATCAAACACCTCTCCAGGATAGCTTTCTTCTAAAGGGCATCCACAACCTCTTTTGCCTCCCGATATGCATGTGTCACATTGAGGTTCAACCTCTAACAGAGGGTAAGAAACTCCAACAATTAATGAAGAATATTCTAGGGGACATGCCTGGATCTGTTCTTTAGGGTATCAACCACATGTATGGAATCTGATTTAAGCCAGAGAAATCTACATCCAATGTGGATGACATACTTAATCACCTTTATCATAGCCCCCATTTCAACTTCTAGGGGACACCCATCACCGATGAAGTGGTAGAAACATCCTTTGATGAAGCCCTGGTAGGTGCGGAAGATCCTGCCACACTCAGCAAGACCCGGAGCATCTAGAGCCGCACCATCATCATTGACCTTAATCTAAGAGGGGTGCAGAGGGATCCAGTGGATGAACCAGGGAACCAGTGGTTTTTTTGCCCTGTTAGAAACGCCAAGTAGCCGAAGTAAAATGATATCATTGACATCATTCACCATCAAACCTATCTGGATGTGGTATTATGCATAAACCACTTTATGAATAATCACCACACCACTATGGAGTTAGATCCACTTCTTGTTGATGTCAACTGTGTTCTGAATAGTCCAAATATAAGAGATGGTGGCAGCGGCAGCAACATGTAGGAAGTGACAAACCTGATCACTGCAAGCCTAGCTGGTAAGGCTGACCAGAAGATCAAAGAGAGGGTTGTCTATGAAAAGAGGAAACCCAAAATACTGCTGCAAGTAACCCCAGAGCGGAGCACTAAACATGCCTTGAAAAAAGGAGTGTGGAATAGTCTCTTCACCATATCGACAGAGAAAACAAGCATAGGCCAGGATGTTCCCACCTTTTTGTAGATGATTTTGTAGGGGTGGTCGGTTTTTCCACATTTCCCAAAGAAGCATGTGTCCAGCCGAGGGGATGAAGTTCCTCCTAAAGCTGGAGATCGAGACTGGTGGAGGGGATCCCTGAGCACAATTATACGATTTTCTTGAGTTTTAAGGATTTTTATTGTTTTTTGGAGTTTTTGACATTTTTAGGGTTTTTAAGAGTTTTTATAGTTTTAGTGGGTTTTAGGGTCTTTTGGTTTTTTGGGTTTTGTAGGGTTTTTTGGGATTTTATTGTGTTTGGGTGTTTTTTAGGGTTTTTAGGGGTTTTTATGTTTTTAGGTATTTTTAGGTATTTTTTGAATATCTATAGTTTTTAGGGGTTTCTAGTGTTTTTTGGGATTTTGAGGGAATTTAATATTTTTTAGGATTTTTAGTGGTATTAGAGGTTTTCATGGGTTTTATGGTAATTTTAAATTTTTTGGGACATTCTGAGTTTTTATGATTTTTATAGTTTTTTATATTTTTTAACATTTTTAGGCATTAGTGTTTTGATAATTTTGTTTGTTATTTTTTAAAATTTTAGGGTTCTTATGATTTTTATGGGTTTTATGGTTTTTTGGGGGTTTTTGGGTTATTTTATGTTTTTCTAGATTTTTATGTATTTTTTATGATTGTATGGGTTTTAGGGATTTTAGGGTTTTTAGGGAATTGAAGGGGATATAGGATATTTTAGATTTTTAGGGTATTTAGGATTACTCAGTTTTTTAGGGTACTTTGGGGTTTTTAGGGATTCTTTGATTTTTTCAGGTTTTCAAGATTTTTCATTCTTTTTTTACTTTTTATGGGTATTAAGCGTTTTTTGAGTTTTTTATTTTTTTAGTTTTTATGGCTTTTTAGGGTCTTATGTTTTTTGGGGGGGTTTTATGGGTTTCAGGGGGTTTTAGGGGTTTTAGGGTTTTTTAATGATTTCATGGTTTTTAGTGATTTTTAGTATTTTAATTTTTTAATGATTTTAGATATTTTAGGTATTTTAAGGGGTTTTAGCAATTATCAAGGTTTTTAGGTTTTTAAGGTGTTTTAGAGTTTTCTGGGTCTTTTTTGGTTTTCGAATATTTTTCTAGTTTTTCTTTTTTTTAATTGGTTTTTAGGGTTCTTAAATTATTATTAACATTTATATGGGTTTTATGGGTTTCTAGAGTATTTGGTGGGTTTTTATGATTTTTATGGGTTTTACTGGTTTTTATGGTTTTAAGGGTTTTTATGGTTTTTTAGGAATTTTTATAGTTTTTTGAATTTTTTACAATTTTAGGGATTTTTTAGATATTTAGGGTTTAGGGGTTTTAATGTTTTATTAATTTTATGTTTTTTTGTTTTTTTAGTGTTTTTTTGTTTTTTAGGGTTTTTCAAGGATTTGTGGACTATTGTGATTTTAGGGTTTTTTGGTGTTGTTTGGGTTATAAATATTTTTTTTATTGTTTTTAAACATTATTAAGGTTTTAATGGTTTTAATCGTTTTAGTGGGTATTTAGGGTTTTTATTGTTTATTGTTTTTTCATAGTTTTTAGGGTTTTTAGGGTATTTATAGTTTTTAGTGATTTTTCATGGTTTTTGAGTTTTTTACAATATCAAGTATTTTTAAGAATTTTTTGGTTTTTATGGTTTCTTGTGTTTTTTTGGGTTTTATGGGTATTAAGGGGTTTTAATTTTTGTGTGGTTTTGTATAGTTTTTCAGGCCTTTAGGATTTTTAGGGTCTTTGGGGGATTTTTGGGTTTTTTTGTGTTTTTTGGTTTAAAAGGTCTTTTAGAGTTTTTAAACATTTTTAGGGGGTGTTAGGTGTTTTAAAGTTTTTATTGGTTTTAGGTACTTTATGGGGTTTTAAGGTTTTTAGTGATTTATAGGGTTTTAAGGGTTTGATAAATTTTTAGGGATTTAAGGAATTATTTAGGATTGTTATGGTTTTAGGGGGTTTTATGGGTTTTAGGGATTTTGATGGTATTAGTGGTTTCCCATATTTAGTATCGATTTTAAGGTTTTTTGGTTTTTTGGGTTTTTAAGTGATTTTATGAGTTTTATGGTTTTAATGGTTATTATAGTTATTAACATTTTTATGGGTTTTAAAGGTTTTATAGTTTTTATTAGGATTTAGGGTTTTATGGGTTTTTCGGTTTTTTTGGTTTTTAGGGGTCTTTATGGATTTCCTATGGAATTAAGAGATTTTAGTATTTTTTACATTTTCTTGCATTTTTAAAAGATTAATTTGGAATTTTATGGTTTTTAGTATTTTTACGAATTTTGAGGGTTTTCAATGTTTTTAGGGTTTTTATGTTTTTTTATAGTTTTTTAAAAAAAATCGGTATATAATGTTTTTTAGAGTTTTTTAACAGTCTAGTGATTTTAGTATTTCAACATAAATTTATGGTTATATTGGTTTTTAGGTTTTTTTATTATTTTTGGGGGTTTTATGGTTTTCAGGGGTTTTTAGTGTTTTTATGGTTTTTTAAGTTTTCAATGATTTTTATGGGTTTTAGGATTGTCATGGGATTTTGGGGTTTTTTGGGTTTTTAGGAATATTGAGGGTTTTTAATGTTTTTTAAGGTTTTATGTATTTACATCATTTGTAGGGTCTTTTCGGTTTTATGTTTTTTGAGTTATTTAGGGATTATGGTATTTTATCATTTTAAATTTTTAGTGATTTTAATGGTTTTTATAATTTTTAGTGGTTTTATATATTTTATAGGTTTTAGAGTTTTTTTTTGGTTTTTCAGGGTTTTTCTTGTTTTCATGGGATTTATATGGTTTAAGGATTTAAACATTTTTTGGGATTTTTAGGGATTTTTTTTTATTTTTAGCTTTTTAATGTTTAATAGAATTTTTAGGGATTTTTATTAGGTTAAGTGTTTTTTATTGTTTTAGGGTTTTCTGGTTTTTTAGTGTCATTTGGGGTTTTGGTTTTTTATATGTTTTTGTGTTTTTACGGTTTATAGATTTTTTTTTCATTTTAAATTTTTTTTAGGTGTTTAATTTTTTTTTATAATTTTAGTGTTTTTAGGGTTTTTAATGGTTTTTAATGTTTTTCATGGTTTTTTGGGGTTTTATGGTTTTTAGAGTTTTTTTAGGGTTTTTATAGTTTTTTACATTTTTGATAAATTTTATGCAATTTAAGGATTTTTATGGATTTGAGGTTTTTTACGGTTTTTGATTGAATTTTAATGGATCTAAGGTTTTAGAGTTTTTAATGTTTTTTAGGGTTTTTGGGTTCTTAATGTTTTTAATTTTTTTAGGGGTTTTAATGTTTTTTAATCTTTTTAGTGGGTTTAGTGTTTTTTAGAGTTTTTAGTGGTTTTTTAGGGTTTTAGGGTTTTTATGGTCTTAGGGGATTTTATGGATTTCAAGGGTTTTATAGGGTTTTTTGGATTTTACATTATAAGATAATTTTAGGGATTTTTTAAAAAAATTTATGGTTTTTAGGGCTCTTTAGGTTTTTATAGGATTTTGAGGGTTTTAGGGTTTTCAGTGGTTTTTTTATTTTTAGAGTTTTTATGTTTTTTAGGGTTTTTATAGTATTTTTGGGTTTTTTTAGTTTTGTATTATGTTTATGGATTTTAGAGTTTTCCAATGTTTTGTGGGTTTATAGGGTTTTTTTATGTTTTTAGTGAGTTTCTGGTGTTTTTTTGGCCTTTGTGGATTCTAAGGTTTTTAGAGTTTTTTATGGTTTTCTGGCGGTTTCTGGGTTTTTAGTGTTTTTTATATTTTCAAGACTTTTAGGGATTTTTTTGTATTGTTATGGTTTTTATGTTTTTTTCTTGGATTTTAGGGATTTGAGGTTTTTAGGGATTTTAAGGGGGTTTTAGGGATTTTTTTTGTTTCTTTGAGTTTTTATAGTTTTTATGGGTTTTATAGTTTTTAATGTTTTAGGGGTTTAACGGGTTTTTAGAGTTTTAGTGGTTTTATGGGTTTTAAATGTTTTTAGGGTTCCGTTATGGTTTTTAGGGGTTGTTATGTTTTTTTTTGGTTTTTGTTGTTTTTTGGAGGTTATGTGTTTTCATCGATTTTTATGGAGTTTTAATATTTATATGGTTTTTAGTGGTTTTTTTGGTTATTAGGTATTTTGATGGTTTTCAGGTTTTTGGGGTTTTAGGGTTATTATTGGTTTAAATGGTTTTTAGGTTCTTTTGGGGTTTCAAGGTGTTTTTCTAGTTTTTTAGGGTTTTATGGTTTTGGAGTTTTTTTATTGTTTTTTGGGGTTTCAAAAGTTTTTTGTGTTTTAGTGGTTTTAGCGTTTTTCTGAAATTTTACATTTTTTATGTTTTTTAGGGTTTTTTTAGGTATTTTTCACGTTTTTTGTTATTTTTAAAGTTTTTAGGGTTTTTTATGGATTTTTAGGATTTGTATGGTTTTTTGTGTTTTTTAGGTATTTTAGAAAATATGCGGGGTTTTATGTGCTTTCTGAGCTTTTATGTGTATTAGGGGTTTTCAGAGCTTTTATGTTTTTTTTTGAGTTTTTTTTTGTGTTTTTTTACTTTTTTTAGATTTTTAGAGTTTTTTAACATTTTTAGGTGTTTTCAAGGGTTTTTGAGTTTTTAGTGTGTTTTGAAGGATTTATGGTTTTTTGGGTTTTTAAGATTATTAATGGTTTTATGGTTTTTAGGGGGTTTTAGGGTTTTTATGTGTTTATATGTTTTCAATTATTTTAGTCATTTTTTAGTATTTTCATTTTTTTGGTTTTAAGGATTTTTTCTATTGAGGGTTTTTTGTGTGTTTTTTGGGTTTTTAATGTGTTTTGGGTTTTTAGGGTTTTTTTAGTTTCTTCCGATTTTTATAGTTTTTTAGATTTTTATCATTTTTAGAAGTTTTAATGGTTTTTATCATTTTTAGAGTTTTTAGGGTATTTTAAGGTTTTTATGTTTTCAAGGATTTTGGTGAATTTTTAATATTTTATGGTTTTGAGGGTTTTAGGGTTTTTTGGATTATAATAGGTTTTCATGATTTTTAGTGTTTTTGGGTTTTAAGTGTTGGGGGGGGGGGGTTAGGGGACTTTGATGTTTTAGGGTTTATATTTGACTTTTTCAGGTTTTTATGGTTTTAAATATATTTTATCTTTTTTGAGGCTTTAAGGGTTTTTAGAGAGTGTAGTGTTTTATGGGTTTTAGGGGTTTTTAGGGTTTTACGGGCATATATGGTTTTCAACGATTTTTAGGGGTTTTAAGTGTTTATAATTTTTATAGATTTTTCGGAATTTTTTTTGTTTTTTATAGTTTTTAGCGTTTTTAGGGTTTTTAGGGATTCATGGTGGTTTGGGGGTTTTCATGGGGTTGGGGGTTGTGTTTTAAGGGGGTTTAGGGTCTTTTGGGTTTTTTTTTTAGAGTCTTTATAGTTTTTTATAGTTTTTAATGATATTTTTGGGATTAAAGGGTTTATTGAGTTTTTAGTGTCTTTTATTGTTTTTACATTTTTTTGGGTTTTAATGTTTTAAGAGTTTTTTATGGTTTTAATGGTTTTTAGGTGTTTTTTTATTTTTAGGGATTTTTAGGAATTTTTTTGTATTTTTTGATTTTTATGGTTTTTATGGTATTTAGGGATTTTGTTGGATTTTAGGTATTTTCATGGTTTTTAGGTTTTTACGGACCTTTGGTTTATTTGGTTTTTTAGATTTTTTCAATGGTTTTAATTATTTCTAGAGTTTTTTATGTGTTTAGGATTTGTAATGGTTTTTATACTTTTTAGATACTTTTATGTTTTTTGCATGTTTTTAGGGTGTTTTAAGGCTTTTGGGGGGTTTATGGTTTTTGTAACGTCCTGAGTCCGGAGCCCCTCCACTGGTGCCCCGTACCTGGTTCGCCACATGACCTCAAGCGCGTTTCCACGAACGCCATAGGCTGCCGACTAGCAGCTAGGGCCTAGATGAGTTGGTGGGGAAACTATGCCCTCATTTGGTATGGGACACAAGGTAAGAAAACAATAATAAACAGCAGAAGCAGTAACAACATGCATAACAATAGATACCAAACAGCGGAAGCAATGCAGATATATAACTGTGATGAAAAAGGTGCAGCAGGTACAAGTATCTAAGGAAAACAACAAACACAACAACGTGCTGAAATACAACTAAAACCAAGTGCAAAAGAAAAACGAAGTAAGCTCCTTAGCATCGCGAGCCACGGCTCGGTCCCATGCTCCCCGGCTCCCGGTGCAATCAAGATCCTGAAGTAAAAGGGCGCTTTCCCTTATCTATACCTGCAGAAACATAGTCTTCTTGGGCCCAAAAGCATGGCCCAAACAGGGTGTGAGATACAATCCCAGTAGGCAACCACCCAAAGATCTGTACCTAACAGTCAATGAATACAAGGCAAGTAATAAAACAAGAAACAGTGAATAGGAAAGCACAAGAAGCTACAATCCATAGCTCTAACATGTGAGGAACACAAGTAAGCAACTAGTAACAAATGAAAAAGGTAACCCTCTGGGTAGCTCTCACAGACTAACCCCTATGGTTCAACCTATAAATACTAGAAACCCTCTAGGTGGCACACACAGTCTCACCCCTCTAGTTCAATTACGTAATTAAGCAGACTCTCTGGGGAAGCACTCACCGTCAATTCCCCCTATAGTCTCGTATAGTGCTAAAGGCTCTCTGTGGAAGTACTCAACGTCAACTCTCCCTATATCCCACGTCGTAATTAAAAGACTCATTGGAGAAGGCCTTCCGTCAATTCTCCACTTGGTATCACATCATGATTTAAAAGACACTTTGGAGAAGCCCTTCCGTCAATTCTCCCTTTGGTCTGCTACTCTAGGTTCTCACAGTCCTGAGTAACTAAACATGCTCAGCACGTGTATATCATCCAAGTAAACCTCAAGAACTACTTGGATATCAACTAAGGCTCCACAGTAAAATAAAACAATAGTTCCACTATCCTACGAATAGGCATGGAAATTGGCAAACGCCAAACTGCCAAAACAAGAATGGAAAAGAAAACTGACCACAAACAAAATACTCTAATCACAAGCAATAACCTCTAATAAATCAATTAAGTAAAATAAAAAAGAACAAGGGAAAAACAGGAATCACACAATACCCCGTTCAAAGGTATTGGTGGAATTTTCACAAAATACTCAAAGACTTTATATAGAAAGGCACAAACCACCTACCTCGATTCGAGGAGATCGATATACAGAACCTCGATGACAGATTCCCCTTAGAATGATGTAGATATGAGAAAACGCACAAAACGTTCATCCTACGATAACTTGGAAACGAGGAGGAATGAAGAAACAAGGCTAAAGAAGAAGGAAGACCTCACCGCTGCGCTTCCGACGCAACTGACCATGCTCGAATCAGAGAACGGATGGCGAGGCGGTCATCCGTCGAAGATCCGGCCATACGAGTCACTTCAGACGGCCGAAAACTGGAGAAGAAGGTGAAAGTGAGGGTTAGACGCGACCCTGGTCCGTTTCATGAAAAAAAAAGAAACAACATGGTGTGTACTTTTAGAGTACACGACCTGTACTTCTAATTTTTCCATACTCCAAAATAACCGGCCTCCACCTCAACCTTACACACTGTGTGTGTGGCCCGGACACGGCTATCACACGGCTTTGAGCTGGAACAGAGTGCACGGCGTGTACTCAGAAAGTACATGGCGTGTACTTCTGAAATTTCTAGAAAATTCATTTTTCTCAAAAAATATAAAAAGAGGAAAAACATACCAGAAAAGAGATCCGGGTTCTTACAAACATCCCCCCTTAAATAAATTCATCCCCGAATTTCCTTAATGAGGTGGAGAAGGAGAAAACCCAAACAGCTCCGGCCACTACAATTGAACATCGGCCTCCCTCTCCCAGGTCTCGTCATGTACTCATCCGTGCTGCCATAACACTCGTACTAGAGGAACAGACCGCCCGCGGAGAACCTTCATACTACGATCGACAATCCAGATAGGATGCTCTTCGAACGACGCATCCGCTTCAAGCTCGACTTCCTCAGGCTGAAAGACATGAGACGGGTCTAAAAAGTAGCGTCGGAGCTGAGAGACGTGGAAGGCGTCGTGCATGGCTAGATACCTCTGAGGTAGCTGCAACCGATAGGCAACCGGCCCCACTCTCTCCAAGACCTCAAACGGCCCGACGTACTGCGGTGAAAGCTTACCCTGTCTCCGAATTCTCTTGTGTCCCAACCTCGGTGCAACACGTAAGAAAAACTAATCACCGACCTCGAACTCCAGAGGTCGTATCCGCTGATCAGCATAAGACTTCTGCCGAGACTGCACTGTAGCCATCCTCTTCCGAATCAGCTCTATCTACTCTAAAGTCTCCTGAACAAGACGAGGTCCCAGAAAAGCTGCATCTCCTGCCTCCAGCCAGCATAAGGGTGATCAGCATGGCCTACCGTACAAAGCCTCGTATGGCGCCATCTGAATGGTCACCTGGAAACTATTATTGTAGGCGAACTCCACCAGAGGAATATGCTTCTCCCAAGAACCGCCAAAGTCCAAGATGCAAGCCCGGAGCATATCCTCAAGCACCTGGATCGTGCGCTCAGACTATCCATTAGTCTGGGGATGGTATGTTGTACTCAAAAGTACCTGTGTACCCAAGGCCTTCTAAAATCCCTGCCAGAACCGGGAGGTGAAGCGTGCATCCTTGTCTGAAACAATAGAGCACGAAACTCCATGCAGACGAATGATCTCTCGGATTTAAAGTCGTCCCAGATCATCGACACTGAAGGTCTCCTTGATCGGCAAGAAGTGAGAAACCTTTGTAAGTCCGTCGATGACAACCCATACAACATTGTTTCCCCGAGGTGACCTCGGAAACCCGGTCGCGAAGTCCATCGCAACCTCGTTCCACTTCCACTCCGGAATGAGTAACTACTGTAAGAGACCTGCTTGTCATTGATGCTCTTCTTTCACCTACTGACAAGTAGAACATCTCATGACAAAACCAGCAACATCCTTCTTCATACCTGGCCACCAGTACTGGCGATGAAGATCCGGATACATCTTGGTGACGCCAGGATGAACTGCCCAAACTGAGGAATGGAAATCCTACATCAGCTCCTCGCGTATGTCTTCTGGCACCCATACGCATCATTGGAAACAAAAGATCTCATCCTCGCCCAATGTCCATCTAGGAATATGGTCCTATCCCGACACACGCTCCCGCAAGACTAAGCCTTTTGAGTCTGATAGCTTCCTCATCCATACCTGATCATGTAGTGTGGAGGTAACACTGAAAGAAGATAGAAAAGTATGTGCCCATCTGTCGTGCACATCTAGATACATCTCAGAGTGCAGAGCCATCAGCTTCCACTCACTACTGGCCTCCTGAACTGCCTAAATATGAGTTCTCCGGCTCAACGCATCTGACACAGCGTTTCTCTTTCCCGGCGTATAGGAAAGCTTGAAGTCCAAAGACTGTAGATACTCAACCCACCTACACTGCCTTAGATTCAGATCACGCTGAGTGAAGATGTACTTGAGACTATTGTGGTCAGTGAAGACCACAATGTGCTCTCCCAGAAGATAGAGTCTCCAACAACACAATGCATGAACAACAGCTACCAACTCCAAATCATGCGTAGGGTAGTTCCTCTCATGTGGCCTTAGCTACCGAGACCCATACGCAACAACTCCATCTCCCTGCATGAGCACAGGTCCCAGCCTGATACCCGAAGCATCACAGTAAATAGTGTAGCTCTTGCCTGGCTCTGGCAAGACTAGTATCGGTGATGACATCAACCTCCCTTTCAGCTCCTGAAAGGCTGACTCACAAGAATCTGACCATAAGAACTTCGCCCCCTTCTTGGCCAGGCATGTCAAAGTTGCTGCTAAACGGGAAAAGTCCCAAATTAAGCATCTGTATTATCCAGCCATCCCTAGGAAGCTCCGTACCTCAAAAATGTTCTTTGGATTCTACCAGAAAACTACAGCTCTCACTTTCTCTAGGTCCACAGAAACTCCTGTCTCTGAGATGACATGGCCCAAGAAGTGAATCTAATCCATCCAGAAGATACACTTCGAGAGTTTAGCATAAAGTCGATGCTCTCTTAGTGTACTCAGAACGATCTCAAGATGGGTGGCATGGTCGTGTCGAGTGTGGGAGTACACCAAGATATTGTCCACGAAGACCACGACAAATGAGTCCAAGTAAGGATGGAACACTCGGTTCATCAGTGCAATAAAAACTGCAGGTGCGTTCGTGAGGCCGAACGGCATGACTGTATACTCATATTGACCATACCTACTCTTGAAGGATGTCAGAGGTATATCTGATGGTCTAACACGCAACTAATGATAACCGGACCTCAAGTCGTTCTTCGAGAACACCCGATCTCCTCGAAGCTGATCGAAAAGGCCATCAATCCGCGACAAAGGATATCGGTTCTTGATCGTCAACTGGTTCATCTTCCGATAATCCACACAAAGCCAAAGGGTACCATCTTCCTTCTTCGTAAACAGAATAGGCGAACCCCAAGGAGAAGTACTGGGTCAGATGAAACCCTTAGAATGTAGTTCCTCCAACTGCTTCTTGAGATCTTTCAACTTAGGTGTGGCCATCCTATAGGGAGTATTGGACATCGGTGCCACTCCTGGCACGAGCTCAATAGAAAAGTCCACCTCATGCTTTGGAGGAACACCTGAAAAGTCCTCTAGAAAGAAATACCTAAAGAGATCCACCACTGGAGGAAAGTCCAACTATGGAGTCCCCTGGTCATCCAGATAATGACTAGAAATCTGGGCTGTCACCCCTCCTAGCCCAAGATGCTCGAGTCCCGCCCGAATCGCCTGAACATCCCATTCGCCTCTATGGAGGAAAGATTCACCTTCTGGTGAGATGAAACTGACTCTGCGGCGATAGTAGTCGACGACTACCCGGAAGGGAATCATCCATTCCATGCCATGGATGACATCATAGCCTGTCATATCTAGGACATAGAGATCCCATAAGAAGCGATACCCTACAACCTCGAGAGGTAACTCTCTACACTGACGTACACTAGATGTACTCATTCCCAAAGGTGTGTCTAGTGTCAACGAGTCGGCAGAAGAAAAGATGCAGAGTCCAAGGCTCTCCACAATGGCAACAGAGATAAAAATATGCGTAGAACCAGTATCAAAAAGGGATGAAGATAAAACTGAGGCTACTAAAACCGTACCTCAAACAGTAGAAGGGTCGGGATCTTGCTCATGATAAGTCTTCTCCACGACGAAAGACTGGCCGGCACTGTGGCCATGTGCCCCTGGCTGACCACTCTGAGCTGAACCTCCCAGCTGGTGCTGAGAAACTGGTGGCTGACCGCCATGGCCTCAACCTCCACCTCGGCCCGAACGGCCGAAAGAACTACAGTTCCCTGACTGGTGAGAAACTGTTGGGGATGCTCCTGAACGAGGAGTCATGGAAGAACCCCAGTCACCTGCTGCTTGTGGGAAAACCTAGCAGAAACGCTGAAGGTGACCCAACTTTCCACAAGATTGGCACTCCATGGGGTCTCTCTGGCACTACGGCCTTGTGTGCCCTATCAGACCACACTGGTAGCATGTCACCTGGCTGCCTAATGATGCATCTCGCTTCCTCGAATCACCGTGCGTAGGCTCCCTACGGTGCTTCTTGCTGTCATCTGATGGAAAGCTAGCTCTGGAAGCAGAACCACCCTAGCTCGCAGCTCCAGAGTCTCTCAGAATGTGTTCCTCAATCAGTGCCTGATTGACAATGGAAGTAATGGAAGTCAGCTGGAAGATGTTCACCTGCGATCGGATCTCCCGCCTGAGTCCATCCTCAAACTTCCTCGCCAAGAACACCCCACTCCCATCCCGAAGGGGTGTAAAACGCTACAGCTCAGGGAAACGAGAGGAATACTCCATGACAGATAGAGTACCCTGCTCTAAGCTCATGAACTCCCAGGCTCGATTAGCCCTGAGGGTCTCCGGGTAGAAGTAGTCGTAAAACACGCGCTGGAACTCCTCCCAAGTCATAGCCTGTTGCTGACCCGCCTGTGAGATCACGTCCCACCACCTCATGGTGGAGTCTCGGAGCATGTAGGTGGCGAGCTTGACCCGCCTCTCTGGAGGCATCTCCAGATGCTCGAATATAGTCAGCATGGCTTCCAGCCATGACTCTACAGCCTGAGGTCCTCCCTCCCCTGAGAAGGTGGGAGGATGCTGTTGTTGAAAGACCCGCGTCAAGTCTGCCATAGACGAGGCAGGAGGCGGTTCTCCCTAGAAGGCCTGCATCATACTCATTAAACCTTCCCCGAACTGTGCATCAGTGCCTGCGACTAGTACAACAACCGGTGCCAAGGCTGGCTCGGCTGGGGGATCGACAGAAAGTCCCTGATCAGCCCTGTCTGGCGTCTGATCACTGCCTAACGATAGATGTACAACTGGAGGATGTCTTAGAGGCATAGATCTGAAAGATCAAAAGCACACCTTAGATCAGGAAAACAAGGACAGTGAACACAAGGGTACAAAACGGGAATAGGGGAAAAAACATACAAGATTGCAAAAAATGACTACACGGAGTGTATAAAACTACACGGGGTGTCTACTTAAACCACGGACATGGGAGTGTACCCCTGCCCTACAAGTCAAGTACATTACAAACTACATGGTGTGTTGTCCCCTACACACGACATGTACTTGGAAACAATTCTCCTACCTGAGTATCCTTACATGGCTAACCCACTCGGTCCGACTCAACCCGAGATTACACGGCGTGTTCGAGAAAAAAAGGACGTGCACTAGACAAGGCTCTAACTGTCCGTGTTGTTGAGTACGTGGCTGTCTACATGACTGGACCTTACACGGCGTGCTCCAGACAAGCACGACGTGCATAGGAGAAGACCACACTGTCTCGTGTTGTTCATGACACGGTCGGGTACCTGGGCAAGAATACACGACGTGTTCCGAATAAACAAGGCATGTGGAAAAGTAGGTCACACCGTCCCGTGTTGTTCGTGACACGGTCGGGCACCTGGACAGGACTACACGTCGTGTTCCCTACGGACACGGCGTGTTCTACCCGAGCTTCCCCGGCCCGTGTTGTTAGTGACACGGCCGGGTACACGAATCCGAACTCACACAGCGTGTACCAATGGTACACGACATGTTCCAGAAGTTACTCCCAAGACACCGTGTTCTGCTCACACAGTCAGTGACATGGCCTGAAAACTACACGGCGTGTTCTTGGAAAGTACACACCGTGTATTCTGGGTTTTTTTGGGCAGTAGCTCAGAAACTGCGTAGAATTCCAAAAACACTAAAAACAAGGGAAATTATGCCAATTCCGATCCGTGAGGGCCCATAACACCTCAAGAACCAAAAATTGGCGTTAATTTTAAGCAAGGAACAAAGAAATAGTTTTCTAACACAACATCATAAAATCTATCAAACAACAATCACAACAACATCCATAATCTACACAAAGTCTATTACAACAGCATGCAATCGCTAATGAACCATAGATGGGATGGCAAGAATGCATGACATGTGATTTCTACAAGTTCCTATATGATGCATGAGATGGAATACCCTCATCTCATCGGGTTGCGACAGAAATAGAACAGAAATATCAAAACAACAACCGCACAAGTCATGTGAATCACTCTAGGTGAAAACATATCAACCATAAAATCTCATAACCAGAAAGCTGCAATTAACAAGGTAGTATGTCCCTACCATATACACGGGTTAGCTACTCCCGAGCAAAACTTAATTCCAAGAACCGAATCCGTCCTATTCCTGGCTAAGGTCTCCAAATAGTAAAGCAAGAGGAAAGAACTCCTTTGATACCACTTTGTAACGTCCCGAGTCCGGAGCCCCTCCACTGGTGCCCTATACCCGGTTCGCCGCATAACCTCAAGTGCGTTTCCCCGAATGCTAGAGGTTGCCGACTAGCAGTGAATGTCTAGATGAGTTGGTGGGGAAACTATTCCATCATTCGGTATGGTACACAAGGTAAGAAAACAATAATAAACAGCAGAAGCAGTAACAACATGCATAACAGTAGAAACCAAATAGCGGAAGAAATGTAGATATATAATTGTGATGAAAAAGGTGCAGTAGGTACAAGTATCTATGGAAAACAACAAACACAACAACGTACTGAAATAAAAATGAAACCAAGTGTAAAAGAAAAATGAATTAAGCTCCTCAGCATCGCGATCCATGGCTCGGTCCCATGGTCCCCGGCTCCCGGTGTAATCAAGATCCTAAAGTAGAAGGGCGCTTTCCCTTATCTATACCTACATCAACATAGTCTTCTTGGGCCCAAAAGCATGGCCCAAACAGGGTGTGAGATACAATCCCAGTAGGAAACCACCCAAAGATCTGTTCCTAACAGTCAATGAATACAAGGAAAGTAATAAAACAAGAAACAGTGAACAGGAAAGCACAAGCAGCTACAATCCATAGCTCTAACAAGTAAGTCACACAAGTAAGCAACCAGTAACAATGGAAAAAGGTAACCCTCTGGGTAGCTCTCACAGACTAACCCCTATGGTTCAACCTATAAATACTAGCAACCCTCTAGGTGGCACACACAGTCTCACCCTCTGGTTCAATTACGTAATTAAGCAGACTCCCTGGGGAAGCACTCACCGTCAATTCCCCTTATAGTCTTGTATCGTGCTAAAGGCTCTCTGGGGAAGCACTCAACGACAATTCCCCCTATAGCCCGCATCATAATTAAAAGAATCTCTAGATAATCCCTTTCGTCAATTCTCCACTTGGTCTCGCATCGTGATTTAAAAGACACTCTGGAGAAGCCCTTCCATCAATTCTCCCTTTGTTCTGCTACCCTAGGTTCTCACAGTCCTGAGTAACTAAACATGATCAGCACATGTATATCATCCAAGTAAACCTCAAGAACTACTTGGCTATCAACTAAGGCTCCACAGTAAAATAAAACAATATTTCCACTATCCTACCACTAGGCATGGAAATTGGCAAACGCCAAACATGCAAAACAAGCATGAAAAAGAAAACTGAGCACAAACAAAATACTCTAATCACAAGCAATAATCTCTACTAAATCAATTAAGCAAAACAGTCAAGAGCAAGGGAAAAACAGGAAACACACAATACCACGTTCAAGGTTATTGGTGGAATTTTCACAAAATACTCAAAGAATTTTTATAGAAAGGCAGAAACCACCTACCTCGATCCGAGGAGATCGATATACGTGAACCTCGATGATAGATTCCCCTTATAACGACATAGATCTGAGAAAATGAAAAAAACGTTTATCCTACGATAACTTGGAAATGAGGAGGAATCAAGAAACAAGGCTAAAGAAAAAGGAAGAACTCACCGCTGCGCTTCCAACGCAACTGACCGTGCTCGAATCAGAGAACGGACGTCGAGGCGGTCGTCCGTCGAAGATCCGGCTGTACGGGTCACTTTGGATGGCCAAAAACTGGAGAAGAAGGTGAAAGTGAGGGTTAGACGTGACTCCGGTCCGTTTCATGAAAAAAAACTACACGACATGTACTTTTAATTTTTCCATACTCCGAAATAACTGGCCTCCACCTCAGACTTACACACCGTGTGTGTGGCCCAGACACGGCCAGCACACGGCTTTGAGCCGGAATAGAGTACACAGCATGTACTCAGAAATTACACGGCGTGTACTCCTGAAATTTCCAAAAAATTCATTTTTTCTCAAAAACTCCAGAAATAAGAAAAACATACTGGAAAAGAGATCTGGGATCTTACAGTTTTCAAGCAGTTTTCAGTGATTTTTGGGATTTTTTTATGTTTTTTGGGATTTTTATTACTTTTTATGATTTTAATGGGTTTGTATGAATTTTTTTGGGGGGGGAGGGGTTTTTAGTGTTTTTAGTGTTTTTAGTGTTTTGGTGTTTTTTTGGTTTTAAATACTTTTGTAATTTTACATTTCTTTTTTGAACTTTTATAGTTTTTAATGTCTTTAGGGGTTATAAGGATTAATAGAGTTTTTAGTGATGTTTAATGTGTTTTTTTGGGTGTTTATTTTTTTTAGGTTTAAAGGTGGTTGTATGAGTTTTAGGGATTTTGTACCATTTTTAGTGGTTTTTATATTTTCTATGATTTTTATGGAATTTTTAAGACTTTAATGGGTTTTATAAGTTTTTAAGATTTTTTTTTAAATTTATAGTTGTTTTCATGTTATTAGTGTTTTTTGGGTTTTTGGGTTTTTTTTGTTTTTAGGGTTTTTAATGTTTTTAGAGATTTTTATCATTTTTAGTGGTTTTAAGGGTGTTATAGTTATTAGTGGGTTTTATGGGGTTTTATGCGTTTTTTGTGTTTTTAAGCGTTTGGTGTTTTATGGTTTTCAAGGATTTTGTGGCTTTTTAGTGTTTTTTATGTTTTCACTAATTTTTAAATAAATTTAAGGGAATTAATGGTTTTTACGATTTTTTAGGGTTTTTAGGGATATTGAGTGGTTTTTATGTTTTTTAGGATTTTTAGGGGTTTTAGAGATGTTCATGTTTTTTTATGGTTATTAATGTTTTTAGCATTATTTTGTTTTTAGGGTTTCATACATTATTTAGTGCTTTTAAATATTTTAGGGGTATGATGTATTTTTTATTTTTTATTGGTTTTCATAGTTTTTATGCATTATTATGGTTTTTATTCATTCATGAGGTCTTCAAGGTTTTTAGGGGGTTTTATTTTTTTAGGAATATTTTTGGGTTTTTTTTTAAATTATAATTATTTTTAGGTTTTTTAACAATTTTGAGGGTTTTTAGTCATTTTTATGATTTTTTAGGGTTTTTAGGTGTTTTCAGTGTTTCTGTCTTTTGTGTTATTAGGGGTTTATGAGTTTTTTAAGGTTTTAATTTTTTTTAGTTTTTAACATTTCTAGGGGTCTTAAGGGTTTTTAGATTTTTTATTGGTTCTTAGGGTATTGTGAGTTTTTATGGTCATTAGGGAATTTAGGGTTTTTTACATTTTCAAGGATTTTTAGGGATTTTTAGTTTTTTTTACATTTAATAGGTTTTTAGTATGTTTAGTGATTTTGAGGGTTTTGAGGTTCTTTCTGAGTTTTTAGGGTTTTTTGTTTTTTAGGGGTCTTAAGTATTTTTAGGGGTTTTTTACAGTTTAGGGGTTTAAATGGTTTTAGGTATTTTAGTGGTTTTAGGGATTTTATGGTTTTTAATGTTTTTAGTGATTTTTTTAATGGTTTTTATAGGATTTTATGTTTTTTTTTTCATTTTTAGGGATTTTTAGGGTTTTTAGGATTTTTACTGTCTTAGGGTTTTTAAATGTTTTAGGGATTTTGAGGGTTTTAGGGTTTTCCTGGGCTTTATTAGGGTTTTAGGTTTTCTAAAATTTTTTTTGGTTTTGTGGTTTTTAGGGTCTGCTTTGAGTTTTTTTGGTTCTTAATGTTTTTATTTTTTCCTGACGAATTTTGGGTTTAAACGTTTTTTTAGTGATTTTTAGGTTATTTATTGGTTTTGGTGGTTTTTAATGTTTGTATTGGTTTTAAGGTTTTCAAGGGGTTTTTAGGTTTTAAGGTTTTTTTACGTTTTCATAAATTTCTGAAAGTTTTTTTGGGATTTTTATGGCATTCAGGGGTTTTAGGGATTTTATGGATTTTGATATTTTTAGGGTTTTCCATGGTTTTTAATGTTCTTAGTGGATTCGAGGGTTTTATATATTTTCCTGGTTTTAGGGGTTTAAAGGGTTTTTATTATTATAATGGTTTTTAGGGGTTTTATGGGGTTCAAGGGTTTTTAGGTGTATTTATGGTTTTTATGGGTTTTCTGTGTTTTTAGGGGGTTTTACATTTTCATGTATTTTTACAGATTTTTATGATGTTTTTGGTTTTTTGGGTTTATAATGAATTCAATGGTTTTTATGGGTTTTATGTTTTTTTAGGTATTTAGGGCTTTTAGGGTCCTCTGGGTTTTTAGTGTTTTTTTGCATTTGAGTTTTTTTAGTGTTTTTATGGTTTTTAGAGTTTTTTAACATATTTAGGGGTTTAAAGTGATTTTCGAGTTTCTAGGAAGTTTTGAGGGTTTTATGTGTTTTAGGGAATTTTAAGGTTTTAGGGGTTCTTATGGTTTTCAATGGTTTTTTGGGGTTTTTAGGATTTTTTTCCTTTTCACGGTTTTTTAGGGATTTTTAGGATTTTTAGGGTTTTTATTTTTTTATAGTTTATAGATATTTTTATAGTTTTTGGGGGTTCTGGGGGGTTTCAGTATTTTTTAGGGTTTTTAGGCATTTTTTTGTTTTTCGGTTTTATTTGAGTTCATGAGAGTTTTTACTGTTTTTCGGGGTTTTAAGTATTTTTAGAATTTTTAGTATAATTTAATTATTTTTATGGGGTTTTATGGTTTTTAGGGGTTTTTATGTTTTTCATGGGTTTTTAATGGTTTTTAGGGTTTTCCAATTTTTAGGTATTTTTTGGATTTTTTAGTTTTTAGGGTCTTAGGGATTTTATGGATTTTGAGGGTTTTTAGGATTTTTCAATGTTTTAGGGTTTTTAGGGGTTTTAATTCTTTATGGTTTTTTTGGGCTTTATGTTTTTTTGTTTTTAGATTTTTTAATTTTTTTAGAGCTTCCAGCATTTTTAGGAATTTTACTCATTTATATGGTTTTTAGGGATTTTTTTTGTGTTATTATGAACTTTTAGGGGTTTTTTGGTTTTGGGGGGGGGGGGGCTTATGGTTTTATGTTTGTTTATTATATTTATGGTTTTGTACATTTTCATATATATTTAGTATTTTTTTGAATTTTTATGGGTTTTATGGTTCTTTATGGGTTCTAGGGAATTTGAGGGGGTTAAATGGATTTCAGGGTATTTTGAGGATTATTGGGTTTTCAGAGGTTTTATGTATTTTTGGGTTTTTAGGGTTTTTTATTTTTATGGATTTAAAAATCCTTTATAAATTTTTTCACTTTTTAAAGACTTAAAAGGTTTTAGAGGTTTTAGTGGTTTATTTATGTTTTTTATGATTTTTACAGTTTTTAGGGGTTTCATGTTTTACAGGGGATTTTCAGGGTTTTTATGGGATTTCACATATTTTTGGATTTAGGTCTTTTTATCATTTTTTTGGTTCTATATTTTTTAGGTTTTTTTTATTTTTAGAGTATTCGGGGTTTTCAAGAATTTAGGGTTTTAATAGTTTATGTATTTTTAGAGAGTTTAGTGTTTTAAGGATTTTTTATATTTTTTGGGTTTTATGGGTTTTTAGAGTTTTTATGTTTTTCGGGGTTTTATTGGTTTTAGATCTTTATTGGTTTTTATTGTTTCTATGGGGTTTTAGGATTTTGAGGTTTTAGGGGTTTTAATGGTTTTTAATTTTTTCCCTCGTATCTATGGTTTTTTACTTTTTAATGGATTTTGTGTATTTTTATGATTTTTTGGCTTTTAGGGTGTTTTGGGGTTTTTAGGGATTTTTAGAAATTTTAGGGGTTTTAGGATTTTTACTTTATTCTAGGGTTTTATGGTATTTTTGGGGTTTGGGGGTTTTTTTTGAGTTTTTTAGGGTTTAAAAGTTGTTTTTACATTTTATTAACATTTTTATGGGATTTAGGGGAATTTAGAGTTTTTAGTGGTTTTAGGTGTTTTTTCTTTTTTTGGGTTTTTATGGTATTTTGGGGTTTTATGATTTTCATTGTTTTTTGAAGGTTTTTATGGTCTTTTACATCTTCATATATTTTTATGAATTTTATAGGCTATTTATGGTTTTTATGAATTTTATGGATTTTGAGGGTGTTTGGGGGCCTTCATGATTTTTAGGGTTTTTTGGGATTTAAGGTTTTTAAGGCCTTTTGGGGTTTGATGAGTTTTCTTAATGTTTTTAGAGTTTTAATGTTTCTTATTTTTTTTAAAATTTTATGTATTTTAATGGGTTTTATTAATTTGTGGTTTTTAGGGGTTTTATGAGTTTTTAGGGTTTTTAGGTTTTTTCATGATTTTATGGTTTCAAAGGTTATTTCAGGGTTTTTAGTTTTTCTTACAATTTTATGGATTTTTAGGTAATTTATTAAGATTCGTATGGTATTTAGGTTTTTTAGTGTTTTTAGTGATTTTGAATATTTTTTGGGCATTTCAGTTCTTTTTAGGGTAATTAGAGTTTTCAGGGGTTTTAGGGTATTTTCAGATTTTAGCATTTTTTGAGTTTTTAGGGGTTTATGTATTTTTAATGTTTTTTAATGTTTTTATATTTTCAAGGTGTTTTATAGGTTTTAGTCTGTTATTAGATTCTTTATAGGTTTTTAGGGGTTTTAAAGGTTTTTAGCGGGTTTTATGGTTTTCAAAGGGTTTTCAGGGTTTTAGGATTTTTATGTTTTCACGGAATTTTTTATTTTTTTAGAACTTTTATGGTTTTGGGGGGTTTTTAGTGTTTATATGGATTTTTATGGTTTTTAGGGTATTTAGGGATCTTGGGGGTTTATTATTTTTTTGAGTTTTTTAGAGATCTTAATGTTTATAAGGATTTTAATGGTATTTAGAGTTTTTAGTGTATTTTTGGAATTTTTTGGGATTTTAGGGTTTTTTAAGTTTTTTATGGGTTTTATGATTTTTAGGGGTTTTCCTATTTTTTAATATTTTTTAAATTTTGAAGGATTTTAGAACTTTTTTATGATTTTCACGTGTTTTGGTATTTTAGGGTTTTTTGGTTTTTGTAGGGTTTTTATGGTTTTTAGGTTTCTTCAGGGTGATTAAGGGTTATTAGGGATTTTTTAGTTTTTTTCGTGATTTTAATTTTTTTTCAATTAATTTAACATTTTTAGGTGTTTAAAGGGATTTTAGTGTTTTTAGTGGTTTTTGGTTTTTATGGGGTTTAGGGTTATTCAAGGTTTTTTTTGTTTTTTTAAGGTTTTTGGGTTTTTTACATTTTTTAGTATTTTTAGGTAATTTTTAAGATTTTTATATCTTTTAGGTTTTTCATAGTTTTTGGTAATTTTGAGGGGTTTTTAGTGTTTATTTTGTTCTTGTCATTTTTACAGTTTTGAAGGGGTTTTTTGGTTTTTAGGGTTTTTTGAGTTTTTTAATGTTTTGTAGGTTTTTTAGGGATTATTAACAATTTTAGGGGTTTTAAGTATTTTTATAGTTATTAGTAGTTTGTGGGGTTTTCATAGGTCATTAGGGTTTTTTAATATTTTTTATGGATTTTATGGTTTACAGAGTTTTTTTATGGGTTTTAGGGTTTTTAGAGATTTTAGGGATTTTGGGGGTTTTAATGTTTTTAGGGGGTTTAGGGTTTCTTGGTGTTTTATAATCTTTTTGGGGTTTCGGGAGGGGGGTTTTTTTAGTGTTTTTAGGGTTTTTATGTTTTTTTTATCATTTTCAGGGTTTAAATGGATTTAAGAGTTTTTAATGTTTTTTATGTAATATGATCAGGGTGACCCAATCATCTAGTGTAGGTAGGAAAATAGAATATATGGTTTAGTGCTATGTATTAGATGGTGGATCTGGATAGTGGAATCAGGTAACCAACCAATTCTATATAGAGCATGACCTACTACTTAGACAACACACTCAAGGGAGGGATGTGTGGCCAATCCACACAACACCACACATTGGCTGAGGCATATAATTGGGTAATTTATGATCTTGTATCACTAATCTAACTTATATATTGACAAGGAATGAATACATAAGATAAATTAGAGAAATTAATGATCCTCACAATGGAGAGAATAAACTCACAAAGTTTAACTAATGAAAACTTCCATGAGAATACAATACCCTTTGGTGGAAATTTATAGACAAGGGGTGAAATAGAAGATTAAGGGGCTAATACCATAAATTCTATTACTACTTTTTCCCCTTAAATTAAAAAAATTAAAGTCTAACAATGATTTTTTTGGAGAAGTAGCACATGTCTTTCCACCCATAGCCCATCAGAACTAAATTTGAGTACATAGAACACCAAATTTGACTTCAGTGTCCAAATATACCATTCTAAAATCTCTATGTGAGAAAGGATTCCAAAATTCATGTAACCATGCAGGAATAGCTTAAACCATCATGTTTGGGATTTGATAAGTGAGATAATAGACTGATTTTATCCATCTGTATAGGGTGAGATACACTAGGACTTTAAGGAATTGAGATGAGATCCCATTGTAGAATTCAACCTCTTTAATCTTCTGTTTGTCATCAGGCCTTGAAAATCCAACTCCTCCTCCCAAGAAATTGCCTCAGTGTCATTGAATTGGTTATGATCATCCTCCCCCTCTTGAAAAGGAGTCTTCATCAACTATTTTTCCTCTACATCCAAGTAATGATAAATATCAGAAACATTAAAAGTGTAACTTATAACATACTCACCTAGAAAATATATCTTGTTAGAATTTTTGTTAATCTTATTGAGCACATAGAAAGCTTTATCTTTTCATGGAATAATTTTTTATTTCAAATTGTTATAAAATCTCTCCTTTCTTTTATGAAACTCGACTAGTCACCAGGCTTGAACTACACTTTTTTATGCACATTGTTTACATGATCAATGTATTTATGGTTCATTTGCTCGATATTTTCCCTTACCTTTTCATGGAATTGCATAATGATATTTTCATGCCCTTTTACATCTATATTATTTTATTCATACATAGAAAAATAGACTAGGTCAATAGGGTTAAGGGGTTTAAATCCATAAACTATTTCATTTGGAGAATATTGAGTAGTGGAATTCTTAGCCCTATTATATGTGAAATCCTCATGTGGAAGACACTCCTCCCAATTCCTTAGAATCTTCTTGATAATTATCTAAAAAAGTGATGATAGTTTCTAATTCACCACTTCTATTTTCCCAATGGTTTGTGGATGGAAGCTAGTGTATAATTGTAACTTTGTACTCAGTTCACTCGATAAAGTATTCCAAATGTAACTATAGAATTCTGTGCATCCATATGATAGAATTTTCTTAGGAATTCCATGGAGTTTTAATGATTCCATAATGAAAATTATTGAAAATTTAGGGTAATCATCTATTCTGTGGAAAGTAATAGAATTTTACATTTTATAAAACTGATCCACCACAATAAAAATGGAATCTCTCCCCCATTTGGTCCTTAGTAAACCACAATAATGTCCATTGATATTTCCTCCTAAGGGGTGTTGGGGATTGAGAGAAGAAGATATAATGCATGTGGGTTCAGTTTATATTTGGATTTATGGAAGAAAATGAACTTTAAAAAAAACAATAAACATCTCTATACATACTAGGCTATAAAATAATCACTAAGAAAACTTAATGTTTTTACAACACCAAAATTTCCAATTATCTCCTCAGAAATCTCTAGAACTCGAACATATGGAGTGAGCTAAGCCTGCACAAATCCTAAACATAATATACTAGAATGATATTCTTCTCAACAAGTGGGGTGATGATACCTTCCCACCTTAAGGATGGATCTCATGAGATGGACCCTAAACTGAGGCCTCATCACTCATCAGATCATCATCATAATCTGGAACCGGTAACCTAGATGGATGACATCAGAGAGGAAAACTGAAAATTTAATCAAGATGTACCATGGTCTGATGAACATATATACACAATGGGTAGTTTACTCAATATGGACAATTAAAGACTCAATCTAATATGATTCATATACCACATTATCACTGCAACCAATTTCTCAATATACAATGCCAAAAAGCAGTAAATCAAGGTTCTAGTGAATGGATATGGAATTCACTGCACTAACACTAGATTCCTAGTCCTGAGATCCGCACTCGAGACACTTTGAAAATATTTCCCTAATCCCAACCAAATCCTATTTAGGGGATTGCACCAAACACTAACTCAAGGAATTAACTACTTTGATACCAATATTTCAATACCCGACCCAACGGGGCTCGAGCCGCAACTACCCAAATCCTACCTCTATATTCTAGGAGATGTGACAAGAACCTAAATGCATAACCTAAATAGGACACCTTTTCCTATTTTACCTACACACACACCCAAACATTTCAACGTAGAATTGTAGTGTAATAAAATTAAATGATGAAATTTCTAGAATATAGCCTTGCATTCTAAAAACATATGGGGTGTAGAAGAGTACGATATTGAAAAATCAAAGTAATGGGGAAAAAATAAATTCCTAACCAAAAAGATATCCCAATATGACAAAACTATAAAGTAAACTTGCAGAGAGATCCTAGCTCCAAATATTCAAGCTTCATCCATTGTATGTTGTCCAATCAACCAAGTATCCCTAAGCTTCTCTATAGTCATAGATGACTTGTTTTTCGCCTTCATAACGCATGACATGTGTGGGAAATTCCAATGTTGGGGGTGATTATATACATACCAAGAAGGAAATCCTGAAATATGAAGGTGGAGTAGTAAGAGACATGATAGGAATGGATACATAGGAGACAACTCAACGTAAAACAAGAGAGTAAACAGAATCCAAAAACATGGATACAGATATATATATATATATTCTCAATCAAAAGAAACTCACATGAGAGAGAAGGGGGATCTCCATCTCACAGTCCATCCTAGAAATGATTTCTATCACTTCCAGAAGTCCATCATCAATCTCCAACAACTCACGTGTCCATCCAAAGAAGTAACTATGTGGAGGGATTGTTCCAAACTACTGTGCCACAAAATATATGGGTCATAATATCAAATTAGAGGGCCCATGTATTCATCCATAAGGGTATGATGCTTAGTGTAATTAGGACCTACACCCTTTCTGATAGGGGGTAATACTCAATGAGTATAGAAACCACTATCTAGTGTGTTGGGGGGGGGCACTCAATGTTAGGAGGAAACACACCCTATCTGATGGGGGTACCACTCAGTAGATATAGGACCCACACCCTATTGCAATATGGGGTAACACTTAGTAGATATAGGACACACTCCCTAATTCTATAGGGGGTACAACTTGCTAGATAGAGGACCCACACCCTAATTCTATAGGGTTACCACTTAGTAGATAGAGGACTCACACAATAATGCCATATCAGGTACCACTCAATATATTGAAGACTCACGCCCTATCTATTTGAGGGGAATAAATCACTAAATAGAGGATCATCTGCCTAATTTCATGGAGGGGTACCAAAATATAAATATATTGAGGACGTGCACCTTAGTCCATCAAGAGGTCAAAAATCTAATAATCCTTCCTAATCACTATCATCATCGAGCGCTACCTAAATAAGCCTCATAAATAGAACATCACACATCATATTTCAAAATCCACTATAGGTGTCACTATTGTGTTTTACATGAAAAAACACTCATGATATGCTACTCCCAGACCAAAATCTATGTTCAAATTAAGAAGATATGAGAGATTAAAGTTTACTAAAAAGGAAAAAATGGGAACAAAAAATATAAGGGGAACCACATAGCATCTGGTACCATTATATCACCTAGACATGTCCCTGATGGTACATGTATCACTAACCATATATCGTTTCATTCCTTGTAGGGGAACTACATATCATCCCTCAGCCACTCGAGGTCATACCTGTGCACCCTAGTTGTGCCTATATACATTGTTCATTTATGTGTGCTTCAGCACATGATGTGGGATAGGACATACCCATGATCCTATACTCCCAGAGTACACAACACATCACCAACACCCCACACATAATGTGATACTTAAAATTCCATGAAAACCCTAGTGTCGCAGCTGTAGGGGATACATTCTATATGTGTATTGGACTACATGATAGGTAGTTGTTCTTTTCATATAACCTAAAATATATTCCAAGGATCCTAAATTTTACCTATTTCTATATATGTTTACTTTGATCCATCTAAAAAAATATCATGCTCTGAAAGAAGATTTTAGTCCTCCGGTGACCGGAAATAGAATCTCAACTCCTCCTAGTGGTTCTTCATACTCACTGCGCACCACCTAAGTGTCAAATGTCATGTATTTGTCCATTTCAGGTCATGGATATATGAAACACCCATCCCCACCTCATGATTCATCTCTAATCACCCTTGATTTTTTCATTCAATCATTATTTGTGGCTCTACCAAGATTCCAATGGTCAGATTGTGTTCAGAGCCACCCGACAATGTCGATCCATTGCCCCATATCCCAATGGAGAATAATATGATGAAAGGGTGGTGGAAAAGAAAAAAAAATGTTTAATAATCGTTTTCAAAGCATTATTGGTCAATTGAATTCAAATGGGGATATCCAAGGTGAGAAAAATAAATTAAAATTTTAATGTTAGTATGTAGGCACATGAAATTGTCTACAAATGACGCAAATCAGGAACCAATATGATTCTTATCAATAAATTTAATTAATTGGTTCATAAATAAATAATTAAAGCGTCATACCTTGATATTGGATCATTAATCCTGAAAGAACATGTTTTCCAATGATTGAGATGGGACTTTGTATTCGTTGTGTCTTGATCTTCTCAGATCCGGAGTCTCGTCATCATTGGATATTGATTCTACAGTGGAAGGAGAAAAAATATGATCTCAATTTTCCTAGAAACAAGTGAATAAACCTAGATAAATTGTTATAATGATTTATTAATAGATGAATATGTTTAGGTTGTATTAATTAATTAATTTAATTAATCAATTAATCCACTTAATGTTCTGACAATGGTTATTTTATCTAAACTCCCCATGCCAACCTATTTTAGGTAATAGTAATGGTAAATATCACTTTCTAGACTCAAATGTGGTCTTGTATTTCTAATTTTAGATTCATTTCAATAGTTATCCCATTCTATTTAAGAAGTTTCTCATGTATAATATAAAATATTTTTAATATTTTTATGAAATTAATTCTGAGGACATTGGGCCTCAAGATCGCACGTTGTATCATCACCTTGATACGAAAATATATGTATAAATATTTCAATGGATTGTAAGTAAAAAAATAGAGTCTCTATATTATTCCCTCCTTAAATATTTTCATCTTCAAAGAGAAAATAGTAATAAAAAAATATCAGTCATCTAATCCTGCATCTGGCTGTCATTCTCCCAAGATCTCTCCTACATGCTTCTATACATCCACAACACACAAACAAAGGGGATGGTCCATCAATGTAGGGTCATATACTACTTATTATTGATAAACATTGGTTACTTCATAAAATGTCTCCATCATTGATTTCCAGCTCACCCAAGTCAATAACATGTGTGGGGCCATTCATGTACCTCTTTAGCTATGACATGTAGAGGATGGTGTACACCCAATTTAGTTGTGGGGGTAGGTAATGACAGTAATAAATCTTAACAACCCTCTAAAAGATATATAATGTCCCAATGAAACTTGAGGATTGTCTTCCACCCTAAAATAATCTCCAAAATCCTCATCATGGGGAGACTATCAGGAAAACATGGGTTCCTTGATCAAACTAGAAAAGACATAAAATGTTGATCTGTATTAGATCTATGCCTACTCTAGGCTATCCTCATCCATTCATGGATGACCTGGATTTTATCCTTCAATTATTCACCATCTCTAGAACTATAATATATGCCTCACCAATCACTTTCTAGCATAAAGGTGACCTAAAGGGGCTCTCATACAAAGACTCAAAATGTTCAATATTGATAATATAGTGGTACCTATTATTGTATGGAAACTATAGCAAGGGGAAATGATCCTCCTGAAACCGAATGAAGACTAACATGTAATACCTCAACATATTCTCCAACACCTAGATAGTGAGCAGAGTATTCCCATTTTTCTAGTGGTGAAAGGTTTTAAACATCCCCATTTATGTCCTAAATTACCCCTACAGGCCTTCCCCAATCATGATGTAAACCATTCATCATGATTGGAGACAATAGTTGAGGGAACTCCATGAAGGAGAACATATATACTTCTTCCCCAAACTCTACCCCAAGCTGTACTACTTGATAGTAATGAAGTTCACCGACTTCATGAGTCAGTTAACTATAACCCATATGGCATAATGAACTCTCACTATCTATATAATACCTATTACAAATTCCATGGATATTTCATCCCATTTCCAATATGGGATATCAATGTGATGTAACAAACCATCTGGAACCTGAGTCTCAACCTTCACCTACCAACAAGTGAGGAACCACGAAATGAACTTAGCCACACTCTATCTCATGCCAGCCCACAAAAATTACCACTACAGGTCATTGTAAATATTCCCCACATTAGGATGTAAATAAAAAGTATATGTGTGTAACTCTTGAATCACATACTCATGTATCATGAATCGGACCACCGTTTATCCCTAGAAAAGAATAACATGATTCCCACTTTCATAAAGTCCATCCGATGAATCTCTTGAGGATATATGGTCATGAAAGACCTCAAATTCAATGTAACCCAAATTATAATCCCTCAAATTTTGAAGGATCATAGGATTAAACACCATCTAATGTAAAAAAGCGACAACATCTAGCTCAACCGCGGTCAGTTGTAAGAAATCCAACTGATCAGAACCCTCTTACACCAAACACGCATGGGAATTCCTACTAAGGTAATATACTACCATGTTCCCCTTCACCATAGTATAGAATATATCAAAGTAATATTCCTATAAGAACATGCAACAATGCTACTATATCAGGTTCAAGTCTCTCTGCATGAAGATTTAACTGAGGCTCTAATGGAATTAGTGAACAACAAATCGCTCCCCTAGAAGATAGTTCCTCAACATCATCAAATTGAAGACCACCAATTCAAGATCTAGGTCATGATTTGGGTAGTTCTACTCATAGGGTCTCAAATTACATGACCCATTTTAGAAAAATAACTATCTATACATCAACACACAACTGAGCCCAACTCCTAAGGAATCACAATACACTAGATACTCTATGCCATCCTCCATTAGTCTCAAACACATGATTCATCATCACCTTAGCCTCAAATCCTAAAAGGACTTATGGAACTACTAAGTCTAAGTAAATATATACCCTTCAATGTTATGGTGGTCAATAGAAGTGATATTCTAGATAATTATACCACAATCCTCTGGTAGTACCCTTCTAGTCCAAGAAAATTATGCACCTCCGACATAGTCTTTGGTGGATCCCAACAAATCCCTATATTGATCATCACTAGGTCACAGTTAAACCATGATAATAAATTACATGACCTATGAAGTGAACCTTTTGAATCTAGAACTAGAATTTCGCGAGATTACCATAAATCTAGTTCTCTTGAATAAAATCTAGGACCAACCTCAAGTACTCTACATGCCCTTCCTTTGACACAGAGTATATGAGTATTTCATTTATGGAGACAACCCCAAACTATGACAAGTATTGGTGGAAGATCAAGTTCATAAAATCCATAAACTTGGTGGGGGTAATTTATTACATAAAAGGCCATCACCAAGAACTCATAGAGTCCATAGAGACAATTGAATTCCATCTTTAGAATATCTGCCTCACGAACTCTTAGCTGGTGGTTGCTAGACATGAGATCAATCATTGAGAACCATATTGCACCTCACAATTGATAAAATTGGTTTTCAATCCTTATAAATGGGTGAGTTTTCTTTTTAGTGTCATAGTTTATTAAATAATAATTGAAACAAATCCGCAATATATCATATATCTTTTTTATGAAAAACTCTAGAGTTTCTCGTGCGGGACACACTGGTTTTGATGAAACCCTTATCACAATGGTCCTATAACTATAACCATAGCTCTTGGAGATCCTTAGGGGACATCTGATATACCTCATAATATATTAAAGTGGTCCCAATATGTAATTTGATACAAAACTCCATCACCCTCCTTGGTGGTAGTCTTAAACTATCCTCATAAAAAGATATCCATAAAATACTCCACAACTGATGGAATCCAAATTCCCAAAGATCCAACTTCAAAAAGGGATATAAATTCCAAATAATTGGTGATGGGATGTAGCCTCTTACTCATATAACCCACCTTTCCTACCAAGATATCTCTCTCACCCTTAAAGGTGAATATTTTCCCATTTGTGTGAAGTCATCTGAGTCTTATACGGTGACATTCAATTGGGGTTCAGACAATTTTTATACATTCCATACCTAAGATGACATCATAGTGGACCATTATGATGACCAAAAGTTCCCACATGAATCTATCTCTAACAAGTGATATCTTTTACTACCTGAAGATAAAATATATAGAATATGTATTCCCTAAAGAAACCTCAAGACAAAGCTGTTGGGTTGGAACCTCAACTAGGATATCCAAATCTCACACTTGGAGTAAAGAGATGAATTAATGACTTGCACCCATGTATAATAATAATGAGTAAATAAGATAATAAACATGGATCATACCGCTAATAATCTTGTGTTCTGTAGTGTCATAATCTTCCATATCCTACAGTTATCCACTACCCCGACTTCTTGCACCTTGATCTTGAGATGGGCTTCCCAGTGGTGGTTTTAGTGGGAGGATCACATAGAATCATCCACCACCCACAACTCCTCCAACTCCCCTTCCAACTCTACCACCCTAGGGGATACCTTTCCCTCACTTGGTATAACCCTGTTCATAGGGTTTCCTCTACCATGGAAGTCCATCGTCTATATATCTTCCCCCCTCATTATGTCTGGTCGAGAAATCACATTCCATGTGTCCCCAACCATCATATTCATATCACCTCCCCTCTCCAGGAGTCTCTAGTCCTCTATGTTGTCGCTATGAAATACAACCATAATCTTAATTATGATCATGATGATTTCTCCTATGACGAGATCCTTTCAAACATAATCTTCTAGCTACTAAAGACAAATCAACCTCGTAATTCCCACTAATAGATCTAGCTATTTGGAGTCCCTCTGATATAAATCTCTCAACAATAGTTCCCACTCCAACACCCTAACATGGGTGGGTATGCACAAGGGAACTACATTGGAACATATATCTATACGGAGACCCTTCTCAAACATCCAATCTCAGAAGTTTTCATCCTACATCATATTGAGGGAGTATCACATAAGGTATGTGAGCATTGTCCCATAATCATCCACTATAGTCCATCCCTTATATATCTATAAACTCTATTGAATCATAACCGAGTATATTTTGGATAGGTATTACTCATCATGAAAAAGATCATGTAATCTTTTACATGGGAGTGTTGACCCGTCATTCATCTGGGTAACATGACTCCACCAGTGCCCAGTTTCTCTGTGGAAAAGGTTGACTGCTAGTGCAACCTTTTTATCCATAAATGTCTAGATAATACTAAAAATATGGACCCAAAAATTTAGCCAATCCTACAATACCTGGGGATATGGATCACTGTATAACCTTAGTAGCTTCTAGGGATGAAACTCATGGAGTGTACTATGCCTGTACGCATCCTAAAACTATTCTTCCCATATAATCAGAATCTAAATTGGTATAGGTTCTACTACTTATCCACCTAGAAGAAGGATATCGTGAGATAGACACTGAATTGAGGTATCATCACTCATCAAATCTTTTTCATAATTTGGAACTGGTAACCTATATGGCTTTCATTGCGATGACATCCTGAAAATTTATTCAAGACATACCACGGTCAGATGAATATATATACACAATGGGAATAATAATCAATAAGTATATTCAAAGAATCAATCCTATATGATTAATGTACCATTTTATCCTAACAACCAATGTCTAATTATTTTTTAGTTAAAAAGAAAGTAGTCAAGGTCCTAGTGAATGGATACGGCCTTTACCACACCAACACTGGATTCCATGGACTTATGTCACACTTGAGACACCTTGAAATTGTTTACCTAATCCTAAAAAAATCCTTGTAAGGGAAATACAAAAAAAATCGTACCAAGGATTGAACTACTATGATACCAATCTATCATGGCATGGCCTAATGGGGATCGAGCCACAACTACCCCAATCCCACTTTCATAGGTAAGAGGGTGACAGTAGGAACCTGAAGTCCTAAATTAAATGTGAGGACTCTTCCTAATGTAACTGTATGCACACACTCAACCATATCAATGTATAAGTTAAGAGGAATAAATGTA
Organism: Viscum album; assembly: GCA_963277665.1. NCBI lineage: Eukaryota > Viridiplantae > Streptophyta > Magnoliopsida > Santalales > Viscaceae > Viscum > Viscum album. Next base: position 1,008,488,002 of record OY728141.1, on the reverse strand, counting down.
AAAATATGAAATGTCTATAATATAAACATGGAATCAAAAAACCTCTAGTGTGTACAATATTACAACAGTGAAAAATAAAAGGAAAGGGAAACAAATACATGCCCAACCAGAAATAAGTCCCATCCTAACAAAACAAGAATTTAAATTTGATGAGAGAACTCAGATCTTAATCTCCTAGAAATGAACATTATTCTTGGTCCAATGTACTAAGTACCCCTAGTCTCCTCTATAATCACTGTCGACCTATCCATCGACTGCATAAGACACGAAATATGTGGAAAAAGCTCATAAATATGTGAGTATATATATAAATAGTAGGATACCTCAAAAGATAAAGGGAGAGAAGTAAGAGACATGATAAGAATAGATATACGGTGGATAGGTCAACAGAAATCAATAGAGTAAATAGAATCCAACAATATGGATATAGATATATATATTCTCAAACCAAAGAAAGCCAAACAAGAGAGAAGGGGGTTCTCAATTTCGTATCCCATCCTATTAAAGTGTTCCATTATTTCCAAAAGTCCATCATCGATGCCCAGTATATCAAGCGTACATACAAAGAAGTAATCATGTAGAGGGTCCACACCTCAAAATTATGTTGTATAGTCAAGGAAGAAAAATATCCAAGAAGAGGACCCAGACCTTAGTCCATCATGGGGGGTGTTACTTAGTGTATAAAGAACCTTCACACTATCCGATAGGTGGTACTAATCAGTGGGTAAAGGACCTGTGACCAAGTACAATATGGGTGCCACTAAAATTAAGGATGACCCACAACATATTCGAGAGGGGAACAACTCGGTAGATAGATTCCCGCACCCTAATTCCATTGGGAGTAACAATTAGTAGATAAGTGACCCACACCATAATTCCATAGAGGGGTACCGCTTAGTAGATAGAGGACCCACACCCTCATACCACAGGGGGTTCTACTCAGTAGATAGAGGACTCGCACCCTAACACTAAAGGGGGTACCACTCTGTATAGGGAGGACCTGCAACCTATATGATTGGTGGAACAACTTGGTATATAGAGGAATTAGACCCTAATTCCATAGGGGGGTTGTACCACTCAGTAAATATATAGAGGATCCATGACGTAGTCTGTGAGGAGGGTACCCCACTAATCATCCTTCCTGATCACTTTCTTCATTTAGTGCCACCTAAATAAGAGTCACACCCATATGATCATGTATACTATCATCAACTATGGGGGGAAATATTTCATTATATGTGGAAAATAGTTATTATAGGATACTAGAGGGGAAAAATTTGCGTCTAAATGAAAGAGATACCAGATATTGAAATTTCCTCATAAGGTAAAAATGGGGTATACATTGTTTAAGGGTACACACATTGCATGTGGACCCACTCCATCACTTGGTAATGACCCTAGCCATGCATGGATCATTGATCATATTGCATTACATGGTTGGTGTGGGTACTACATGGTGTTCCTCAGCCAATTAGGGTCTTACCCTTGCTCCTAGTCATGTTCGTGTACTATTCCTATATCCGTGTAATTTTCCTATGCCTACGTAATTCAGAACATACTATGTGCCTAACCATTCCCATTCTCATGTACTACTATAATACACACTGAGTCACTAGTACAAGGTCAGATGGTGTTTCGGGGTCTCACACGACAGGTGATAATTATAATTCTATTGAAACCCTAGAGTCATAGTCATAGGGGCTACACACCGGGTTTTCATCAAACTAAGTGTCATGTAGTCATGATTCATCATAGAATCGTATATCCATTCCACATATCCTAGATTTTGTTTTATTTCATTAGATTTGGTTCCAAGCCATATAAAAATGGAATATCGTACTACAGTTAGGGATTATATCCCTACAGTGGCGGGAAATCAAATCAATATTATTCTTGGTATTTCTTCGTATAAACTGCTCACCTCTCGTGCTTCCAATGTCATTATTTTGTCCAGTTTAGATACCATATCTATGAAAAATCCATTTTTTACCTTGAAATTCATCCATGATCTCCCCTAATTTTATGATTTTATCATTACATGTGGTTCTACCAAGAATTATAGGATCTGATCAGGCTTGATACCACCTTGAAGCGTTATGCCATGGACCCATAGATCAATGGAAAGGAACACGTTGAACGGGTGGTGTAAAATAAGAAAAAAAATGCTTTAAAAATCATTTTCTAAGTCTTATTAGTCAAAAAATAATAATTTGGATATCCAGGGTGATAAAATAGAATAAATAATTTAATTTCAATACATGATCAAATGAAATTGTCTTCCAGTGATGTAGATCATGAAGAAATATATTCATACTCAATACATTTAATCAATAAGGGCATAAAACAAAAATAAATGATTCCTATATAAATATTGTATTTTTCTTCATAAAATAATGCACATTAAAATGATTAAGAATGGTCGTTTCATCCATGGCATATTGATCTACTCAGATTCTGAGTCTTTTCATCATCAGATCATGATTCCACAATTAGAGGAGGAAGAAGATGCTCTCAATTCTCCCAGGAAAAATAATATAAACCTCAATAAATTATTATAATAGTTTATTTATAGAAAAATAAATTTAGGTTAGATTAATTAATTAATTAATTAATTTAATCAATTAATTTATCCACTGAATGTACTTACAATGGCCTTTTTATCCAAATGCCCCTGCCAACCTATTTTAGGTAATGCCTAAGGTAATTATTGTGTTCCAGAATCAACCATTGTCTTAGATTTCTGATATATGATTCAATTTAAGATTTATCCTATTTTCTTTAAGAAACGTTGTGTTCTCAATATAAAATATTTTTAATATCCTTATAAATTAATTTTGAGAACACTGGGCCATGGAATCAAACGTTGTCTTAGCTCTTGGATCTAAAAATATATATAGAAATATTTCAATGTCATACGAGGAAAAAAATTCTCTACACCATTCCCTCTTTTAATAATTTTGTCCCCAGAAAGAATAGACTTTGCAAAAATCATGGTATATTGAGCTTATATCTGGATCTCCTAAACCTTGGAGCTATCCCGCATGCTCTCATGTTTACACATCACATGATCCAAGGGGATGGTCCATCCATGCAGTTTCATCTCCTACTGATCCTCAATCAGAACTGCGTTCTCCACAAAACTGTATATATCATCAATGTATAGCTCTCCTTAGTTTGTAATGTGCATGGTATCATTTACATACCTCCTTATCTAGGACATGTGGATGATGGAATGAATCTTCTATAGTTTGAAGGGTAGGATGGGGTAGTATGAAACCTCACCAACCCTCTAAATGAAATTTAATGGCCTAATGAACATCGAGTATAGCTTTCCTCTTGAATGAATCTTCATAGTCTTCATTGTGGGGAGACTCTCAGGAATATTTGGTCCCACTGCTCAAACTCCAAGGCCTACGAGGGTGATCTTTGTAATATTTATTCCTAATATAGAATGTCTTTATCTACACATGGATAGCCTGGACCCTCTCCATCATCGCTTTCACCATCTATGGGCCCACAAGAGATACTTCACTGATCACTATCATGCATAAGGATGACCTTCAGGGTGTCATGTATAGGGCCTCGAATGGTGTCATGCCTATAGTAGTGTGGTAGCTATTTTCGTTGAAAAAATATACCATGGGTAAGGGATCCTCCTAGCTCTGGCTAAATTCTACACATAATACTTCAGTATATCCTCTAACACCTGGATAGTGCACTCGGTCTACCTATCAATCTGGGGGAAAAATGTTTTAATCATCCTCATTTGGGACTATAGATACTCATTTATTATCAATTAGGGTGAAATGCCTATGAAGTATTCTGGATTATGTTTATATTGTAAAGAGACTTGAAGAAAACCAAAGGCCTTTCCCAAATTAACCTACATGTGCAGTCCCCTACACATTACAAATTTCACATTGATTCCTGTGCGAACCAAAGGAGTTAAACACCCCAACGCCAAAAACCTATGTCATGGACCTATGCAGACAACCTCCATCAACTAGGGAACCTTATTTTCATATAAATAGGCCCCTATGGCACCTCATTTTAACAACGTAAAAATCAAAAGAACCCTTAGATCTTTGATAGCATAGAACCTTCTCCCAGGTCCCCCAAAATTTATTAGTTAGATCTATAAAACCCAAGAGAAGAGGTAATTATGGGGGATAAGTAATATAAAGTCCCCTTTAGGGTATAAAACATAAGACACCTACATGAGTTCCATTCTACCATAAGGAAAAACCACATGCACGAGGCCCCTTTCCTAACCAGAGACCTGCATGAGACCCATCTAGGGACACCATAATAGACACATAGTGCCTAAGAAAAATCCTCACCCAAGTTTGTTACCCCAATCTCCCATTGAACAAGTAATATCCAATTCTCATAGTCTCATCCCCACCTATGGAAATTATTTTCAATTCCTTATAGGCCCAGCGTGGCACACCTCTATGAGGAACCTTCTCCCAGGACCTACACAAGTCACCCATTGAGACTTCCTTCAAGAAATATATGGTAGGTAAAATCTACCCTTTGGATCCCTTTTCTGAAATGGACCAAGTTGAAACATCCACTAAAACCTCCATATTTATGTAGTCATAGTAAAAGTCACACCAGCGTGTCTCCAATTTGGATTTAGATTTCTATGGAAATAGGTTTACCACACTAGTCCTTCCATAAGGCTAGGATCCATGGTGATCATGTGAATTTTTATATCTATTTTAATGAGTATCCCTAACCCATGGATAGTTTTGGGAAGTTACTTGTCTCTGAAATAAGGGTTTGGACAATTTCCACCCCTTATCGTCTTTGATACCCAGAGCCTCTAGTTCCAATTAGGGAGAATAAGGATTAAAATTGTGTTTCCTATTAACATGGAATGAAATACTCATTCGTTTCTATAAAAATGATTCCTAGGTATCCCTTCTTGATTAATCCCTTATAATTTCTTGTGGCAGGTTCACTCTTGCTCCTATCTCCCTCCTGGACATTAGGACAGAGAGGTGATGGGCACCCAAACCCTCTCCCCTCTATCCTACTACCATCCTTCCTTGTTTTCCATACCCTAGACCCATTCTAGGGTAAAGTGAAGGGAGAGAAGTGTTGTATCTATGGACTCTTACACCATCATAACCCTCCTATTCCACTGACAAAGAAAGTTTAGAGGAAATGGGCACACTCAACACCCCATCCTTCTCCCTTTGAGATTTGTTTCCATGTCCACATGCAGACAAAAGAAGAGTATGTGGTTTATCATATCTTCTAGTTCCTCTTATTTCTCACACCAAGCATGACTCATGTGGGATTAGAGTATAATGGTGATCATGAAATCCACACAATCAAATCTCCATATTGAACTACAAGAACTCTAATTCATCTTCTAATCGAGATACACAGGATGCCCACCTTGGGCTCAAGCTCAAAGGGAATCCCCTAAAAGAATAATCCCCAATAATAAATAATAAATAATTGAGAATCCTTATATGAATTAAGACCCAAAACAAGCCTCCAAATCACTATGAGTTAAACACCCCACATAGTCTCATTAACTGGGAATCCTACATAGGAGTAAGTCCTAACTTAATCCTCTCAAAGAAATGTCCTCCCCTATGAGAAAAACATTCTACAAGAACCATGATAACTAAAATTCATGATAACCAGGAAATTTAAAAATCCAAATGAAGTTATAATCTCAATGGGAATCCTCATTAGGAGTAAGAAAAAATCATAATTCCCCAAATCTGGATATCCTCCTAAGAAGTATGCTGAGAATTAAGTCCCCCAAAACACCAAAAATTGAAACATACCTCATGGTCCTTTTACAGGGTGTCCTCTTCTAGAGTAATCCCCAACATAGTCCTCTAAAATATACATACTTCCATTCAAGATTAACTGAACTACTTTGGTTTTGACTCCCATCAAAATGGGATACGTAGGAAGCCTCCATGAGGTCCAAACCCAACACCCCAAATCAACCTTGTTCTCTCTGGGGAACATTACCAAGAGGGTCTAATTCAACCTGGGAATCTATATTCCTTCTTATTTAGCTGGGATACATTGGTATAATCCCCACAATGAACCTTTATTTGGAATATTCCATCTATATTTCCTTGCCACATTACATTAAACAGTACAGTTAGGTCCCTGTCACAAGACCTTAAAAGGTATGATGTTCCCATTAAGCGGCACCCAACTACATGGATTCTGATTCCTTTCACAAGTATATATAGGAATACCATTTATGGTTTTTATCCTGACATCAAAACAAATTCCTTCTCCTTGGATGATAATGCATGCTAGAGTGCCCCACTAAGTGTCTAGGAAACCAGCAATGTCGTAATAACGACCAAAGAATATCTAAGTAATATATAAGAGGATACCATTGATCGAGAACCTCAAATACATAAAGATTATTCTATATTCCATACAACATAATAATTGATTATTATTTCTAGGTTGGACCTCATCATACTTGGGAAATAATAAAGGATTTGTGAATATGTCTTAAATCTATAAGAGAGTCCCAGAATAAGAAATAATACCCCATGGGTGTGATGATCCCGACCACCCAATATCTTGAATAATTTGATTTGTCAAGATTCTTTTGAAAAACCTCCCTTGAGAACCTTTCTTGGGAAATTAGGCCCCCTTATATACAGAATCATTGGGTGTATCTGGTTTTAGAAACAAACATATTAAAAAGAGTTCAGAAATTGGGATTCCTAACTAGAACACTCTTTTCAATGGAATGCTAAAATGGTGAACCAAACATGAATGACCTAACTAAGAAAACTCTTTCATGGTATCAAACGGATATACTACCAAATCTCTATCAGAACATTTTTTTGGTTGACAATATCTTCATTAGAAATAAAAAAAATAGTATACCCAACTTGAATGACATAACTGTGGAAACTCCTTCATGAGATTAAATGGATATACCACCCAGTACCAGTGGGACATTTTTTTAGGTAATAACATATTTTTTAGAAAAAACAATGGTGAAATTGATGTGAATGTTTAACCAAGATGATAATGTCACCCACCTATCAGGCCCCTTTCACGTGATAAGATAATGTCAAACCAAATAATAAATCATGAATGTGTTCATTTAAATGAGATGTTGCTTTTAAGGATTTTCTTGTTTGTTATTGTCATATATATAGGCACTTATTTTTAGAACTCCCTCAATCCAATGGTGTCATTCCATTTTTCACCAACAAACTCCTTGGATACTTCTTTGGTTGGGTCTTCATTTGAGTGAGGGAAGCCATCACCATCCTAGCATCTTCAATGTTGGGTCTCAAACTCACTAGTCCAGAAGTACCATTATAATATTACAATCCTAAATATGGAGGCTTTCTGAAAATCCTTGCAGTACCAAAATCACCCCTAATCGTCTGATCAATGACGACTGGTATTCCAAAAATAGACGACCCTAAACTCCGTCTTCAACCATTTTGGGAGCCTATCCCCAAAAAACAACTAGTCCCTCCAATATCACATGGATGTGGATTAAGAGGCAAAATATTTCCTCATCTAGGAGACACAAGGGTCCTTCTCAAGGGATTCTACCAAAAATCTCCACCACCAACACCACGCGGTAGTAACCCCTCAACATAATGAGGGTGCCATACTTAGTTATCTGTTACAGGTCCTTAAAACCTAGGAATGAAAGACGGACTAAATGAGGATGAAAAAAATCCAAACTAGAGAATTGTCACCCCTATTCCCCTTCAGATAATCCCACCTACCCAATTTGGTGGCAAATTTGGAGTAGGCACATACACCCATCCGCCTTTATTCAGCCAGCCAACAAACTCATCTAGAGGAACCCAATGAATTCCTCCATTTAAATTTTGTGGGAAACAATAAGCAGGAACATATATATTCTTTTACACATCAAGCCTTCCAAAATCCTCATTTGTAAGCACCCAGGAATGTCAGTCAGAATGTCCCAATGATGAATATAGGAAAACCCAACTCTCTTCCCTCACACATGAGTACTGTCTATATCAATAGTAAGGAAAGGGAGGAGATTATTAGGAACATACACATACTCCAGATATCGAATGTGAATATATCCTTGTTCTATTCACTGAATTTATAAAACATATCCTATTAATGATGAAAGAGAAGATAAAAATCCCTTCCTATATCTTACAGACTTTCTAGGAAACCCTATAGGTGATGAAAATATTGCTAGAGGGATGAGAACATAAATCTATCCCCACAAATAGGTTGGCTCATCAAAATATCACCCAGAGAAGACAAACACCTCTACTCCCATCCAGTACAGTTATGGGGAAAACTCCCACATATTATACAGAAAACCAGAATGGGAACATACATCCACTCCAATTGGAGGTAATCAGCCTATTCTAATGGCCACTCCAAGGATGGAATCAACACCTACCCATGATAACTACTTCTCCCACCAAGTGGCCCAAATAACTCTTAAGAATGCACTTTCAAAGAATACTCATCAAACACAATTCGAAAATCAAGAGTTGATCTATGATTCATATTTTCTTAATAATGGTGTTCTTGAATCCCTCAAATGATTATCTACCATACCTTAAGATCCCACCAGACCATTACCAAATTACGAGAGTATTAATAGTAATTATGAATGTACTTATCAGACACTTCACCGTGAATTCTTTATTCATGCCTACAATCTAATATATTTTGAGAGCCCATCTACAAATGAGATCTGTGATAGACCTCCACCTATCTAGAAGATCAAGGAGAAAGAGGGTATTCCCCTTTCTCTAATCTACTATGGTGTTCCTCCCTTTGATAGTGTTCACTTTGAAAGTTATATCCATAGTAGTGTTTTACATTTTTAGGAGAATTATCCAATTGGAAATTTAGTGACAATAAAGTCCTCATATCATTAGGAACTTGCAAACACAAGGCCATTCATGTATGATTCCTTTTCAATGGAAGGTGGAATCCTTTCTCAACTAGATGATATCTCATGTTGATGGACATTATCTTAACCACCCTTGGGTTACGTAACTTCTTGTTCAATTGAGGAAATCTATAATAATCTAACATTTGATGATAAAATGATCAAGAATTGTCCCCTTATATCGAAACAGGTATAGAAACCTCTTGAGAAATATAAAGAAGACATCATAAAGATGAGGAAACAACTAGCCAAGGAGGACATACCAATAATGTTCTATCCTTTTGGCCACCCTCAGTATAAAATTACATTGGAATTGTTTGAAGATTATATTCATGATATCCACCTCAACAATAATGCTCTATCCTTTTTGGTTTTTAATATTTTTAGGTTTTCTTATGGGTTTTCTCTATTTTTAGTTTTTTCTACATTTTTAGGGATATTTTAGGTTTCTACATATTTTAGGGGTTTTTGATATTTTGATGATTTTTAGGGCTCTTAAGGGTTTTTAGGGGTTTTAGGTTCATTTTGGGGTTTTATGGGTTTCTTGATTTTTTAGGTTTTTATGTTTTTTAGAGTTTTCTAAATAATTTAGGGGTTTATAGGGTTTTAGTAATTTTTTGTGGTTTTAGGGTTTTAAAGGGGGTTTATGGTTTTTATGCTTATTAAAGAATTTTGTGGCTTCTAGGGGGGTTTTCATGGTTTCTAGTGTTTTAACATTTTCAAAGATTGGAGTTTTTTTCGGATTTTTATTGTTTTAAGGATTTTATGTTTTTTAGGGATTTTGTAATTTTTTTAAAAAAATTTGGGGTTTTAGGGTTTTAAATGATTTTTTAGTTTGGTGGGTTTTTTTTTGTGTTTTTAGGTGTTATGAGGTTTTTCATGTTTTTAACATTTTTTTGGGTTTTTAGAGTTTTTTGGGGGTCTTTATTATTTTTAATGTATTTTATGGTTTTTATAGTTTTTATGGTTTTCAGGCATATTTTAGGGTTTTCAGTTATTTTACATATTTAGGGCAAGGAAGGTTTGAGGCCAGGCAATTTCTGCCCCCCTAAAATTTATAAAAACAAAATCAAAGCATAAAAGCGAAGGGTGGGGCCAAAAAACCCACACCAAGAAACCTTGGACCCCCAAGACACCAAAACCCCAAAATACCCAAAAAGCATAAGATAAATAAGTAGGAATTACAAATCAATGTCCTCATCCCCATATGGTTCCCCATCAACACCGTAACTAGAGGAAGCATTCGAATTCTTTGAATCCCATTCAGTTGATTCATATTGATTTAGGAAGGCAGTATAACACTCTCTAAGATGTTGTTGTTCCACAATTAGTTGAACCTTGACAGATTGACCTCCCCTGCCAAAGGAAACATCCTTAGCTTTGCAAGAGGCTCTTGTGGACACTGTCTTTGGCAAAGTCGAACAGTCCTTCCTCGACTTCCTCTTTTGGGGATCTAAAGAGACCCCTGCAGGCTTGTTTTCCTTCCCATATGGAATAGAAAACTCTAGAAATGACATATCCTTAATGATTTTTAAGGATTTATAAGTGTTTTAGGGGTGCTTATATTTGTTAATATTTTGAGAGTTTTTTGGGGTTTTTAGGGATTTTAGGATTTTTTTTTTGTTTTTTCAATGTTTATTGGATCTTTTGGGATTTTAGTGTTTTTTTAGTTTTTTGGGTTTTTATGGCCTTTTATAGTTTTTTCAAGTTTTTATGGGTATTATAGGTTTAAATTTGTTATGGGTTTTTAGGGTTTTGTGGGTTTTTTAATATTTTTTCTGTTTCTTGTGGTTTTCAATGGGGTTTCAGGGTTTTTTAAAATTTATACAATTTTGGTGATTTTTATTAATTTTATGGTTTTTATGGTTTTTTGGGGTTTTATTAATTTTGAGGGAATTTAGGGTTTCTTAGGGGTTTTTAGGGATTTTAGGGTTTTCCAAGGTTTTACTGTATTTGGGTGGTTTAGGTTTTTTTTTGGAGTTTTCAATGTGTTTTTATATTTTTTAACGTTTTTATGGGTTCTAAGGGATCTAAAATATTTTCCAAATTTTATTGGGTTTTAGTATTTTTTATGAGATTTTAGGGTTTTTAAGGTTATTAGGGGTTTTCATAATTTTTTGGGGTTTTCATGGTTTTTATCGGTTTTTATGTTTTCAAGGATTTTTATACTTTTTTAGTAATTTTATTGTTTTATGGGTTTTTAATGAATTTTTGGGGTTTTATGGGTTTTTATGGTTTTTAGGGCATTTAGGAGTTTTCAGACTCTTTTTGGGTTTTTGGATTTTTCTTTGAGTTTTTAGGATTTTAATATATTCAATGTTTTGTAATGTTTTTATGGGTTTTAAGGGTTTTTGAGTTTTTAGTGTTTTTAAGGTTTTATGGTGTTTTAGGGGTTTAGGGGTTTTTATTGTTTTTTGGGTTTTAAGTGTTTTAGGGTTTTGTATATTTTATGTTATTTTTAGGTCTTTTTTAATATTTTTATAGTTTAATGGTTTTTGGGATTCTGATGGGTTATAGGGTTTTCATAGTTTTTAGGGACTTTTATTGTTTATCATGGTTGTTAGGGATTTTAAGGGTTTATTAGAGTTTTTATTGGGTTTAGGGTTTGTGTGTTTTTTGAGTTTTTAATGTTCTTAGGGGTTTTTACGGTTTTTAGGGGTTTTAGGGTTTTTTATGTTTGTAGGAATTTTAGGGATTTTCTGTAGCTCTTATTATTTTTATGTTTCAATGATTTTATGGATTTTAAATTATTATAGGGGTTTTTATTGTTTTTAGGGGTTTTGGGGGTTTCCATGTGTTTTTAGGGTCTTTTAGGATATTTGGATTTTTTATTTTTTTAGCATTTTTATGGGTTTTAGATTTTTTTGATGTTTTTAGGGGTTCAAAGTGATCTAAAAGTTTTTAGTGGTTTTTAGGGTTTTTATAGGTTTTAGGGGTTTTAATGGTTTTGAGGGGTTTTATGGTTTTTAGTGGTTTTAGGGGGTTTTATTTTTTAATGTTTTTTTAGGGTTTTTAGGATTTTTTTTGTTTTTTATTTCGGTTTTTAGGGTTTTTATGGGATTTGATCATTTTTTATGTTTTTAGGTTTTATCAAGGGTTTTAGGGTACCATTGGGGTTTTTTTTGAGTTTTTAATGTTTTTAATGTGTTATATTTTTTTAACAGATTTATTATTTAATGGGATTTTATAGTTTTTATTATTTTTAGTGATTTTTTTGGTTTTTTGGGTTTTCTAGGTTTTCTAATGTTTTTATGGGTTTTTATAGATTTTATGTTTTTTTAGGTTACTAGGTGTTTTTATGTTTTTGTGATTTTTAATGGATTTTTTTATTTCTATAGTTTTTATGGACTTTATGGATTCTGATGGTTTTTTGGGTTTTTTGGGTTTTTTGGGGATTTTCAGGGGTTTTTGGGTCTTTTGGGGTTTTTCAGTTTTTTTTTTGTTTTTTTGGGTTTGCAGTTTTTTTGAGTTCATTAATGTTTTTAGGTGTTTAAACATTTTTGTGCATTTTCGGGTTTTTTATAGGTTTTGGGGAGTTTTTTAGGATTTAGGCATTTTTATGGATTTTAATGGATTTTCTAGATTTTTAGGTTTTTTATGTTTTCAAATATTTTTATGTTTTTTATGTTTTTTATTTGTTTTAGTGTTTTTAGGGTTTTTTTATATTTTTAGGGGTTTTATGATTTTTCAATGTTGTTTTGGTTTTTTCTAAGTTTTCAGTGTTTATTTGGGTTTATTGTGTTTATTTTTTAGTTTTTTAGTGGTTTTACGTTTTTTATAGTTTTTAATCCTTTTTAGATATGTTAAGTTTTTTTGTTTTTATTGGTTTTTAGTGTTTTATAGGTTTTATGATATTATAAAGTTTTTAGAGGTTTTTATGGGTCTCAATGATTTTTAATTTTTTTTAATATTTTTATGGTTTTTATGGTTTTTATTGTTTTCAGGTGATTTATGTATTTTTAGATTTTTAGGGTTTTTTCAGGGAAAAAAGAATGATGTAAATATAAATGGAAAGAATAATAGACAAACACCCAAAGGTGAAAATAATTCTTACTCTATGAACAAAGCTTCAAGATAGAACCAAACAGAAGAGAACCAAGGAAGACACTCAAGACTGATAAAGATAACAATAAAACATGGATGGCCTGATAACTTCATGAAGTCCCTTGAGCCATTTTATAAAATAAAAAATGAGAACCACCACCACACTGACATATATCTATACCAACCATGAAGTAGTAGACAACCAACAAAAAAAAGTCACTACCAACCATTAGCGCACATGCCCAAAAGTAGACAAAACCCAAGGAATCAAGAGTAATTAACAACAAAACTAGTGCCACAAGCTCACCACCATCCCACCAACAACAACACACAATCCATTAGGGACACCATCCAGAAGCCCACACCACAAGTTTCCAGCACACGTGCCCCAGTTGATCCTCCTGAAGGATCCACAATAGCTCCCAAGAAATAAACCAATAGGATCACCGAAGAATATCTCAACCAAGGTAAGAGAGAAATTCAAAGGCTAAGACAACGAACCATGACTAACAAACACAAAAAACACACACACATGCTTTCACACATGAAAACACACACACACGCACATACACCCACTCGCATACACGCACACATGAACCACCAATCACACACACACTCCCCCAAAACACACCCCACCAATAACCTCAAATAATCTTGTAGTAAAATAAGGATGTATTCCTGATTCCCCCACCCTTTCCCTCCAAACCAACATCAACCCTCTAGATTGAAACCCAATAACAAGCCCAAGGCTGATAACAACACCCAAGCCAAGCCATCACTATCCCCTGCATAACCACATACACTAAGCATCCATCCACCCCAAAAAAACCTCTAAAGCATCATCCCCTACAACCATCAGCATAATAGAACAACACATGAGTTGAGGAGACCCACCAACACCAAAATGAGCCTATCCACCAGAAAACCATGAACCATATAATCCTCCTAAAAATCCAGAAAATCAACACCTTGATACCCCAAACTATCCATGACCATGCCCCCTCCCTACATAAATATCTCTTATAAGCAAGAGTCATAGAACCCAGTAAATAACAATCCAAAAGAAGTAAGAACCATGCCCCCAATAAACCATACTCTAGAAGGAGCCAAGGAACCAGCCTCCAAAAAAACACCTGCAACCAGCACTTCAAAACAAACCATCAAGGATGTATATAAAAATAAAAAACCCCACACTAGACCACTCCTCCCAACCACATGAACCTACACAGCCTATCTAACAAAGACCTTAAAAAATAGGCTATCCAGTGCCACCCATCCCCATGAACCAATCCACCCCCTCACCATGAAATAATCCAACCACAGAAGATAGATGTATAAAAAATGCTTACCCAACTATAATGATACACTAGCTTCCAAAATATACACCACCAAGATAGACTTGAGACCACACCTAGCCTCCCGTATACTGCACCTATACCCTATATAGAATATCCCTCCCATATGATCCCCTGTAACTTGAGCATTCAATCCCACATAGTCGCACCCATTTAATCCTTACATAGCCCATCACTCCATCCCCCCACACCTACAACCAACACCAACCCTCCAACCAAAGACATAATTATATAAAAACCAACCACATAGTCTAACCCCCCAGATCCAAGAGACTAGAAATATCAACACAAGTCAACCACAACCAGAATTGACATCAACATACTAGACAAAGAAATCAATCACCTACAAGACCATCACAATTAGAAAACCATCTAATTAATCGATGTTGCAACCCCAACCATTTTCGGAAGACCAAACACATTCCAAACACACACAATGACCCCCATGATTTCAAAAAAGAAACACTATCCTCCCAAATAAATTAACAATCATATCTAAAAGAAATAATAGGAAAATTACATATTTGAATAAAATCTTGGTTTTCCATGTAATTGGAAAATTAATGATAAGATGGAATCTTGGAGTAGATGTTCAAATCAAGCTCAATACATATGTAAGTTCCATTGTGCTTGGAATATCCATATAGGTAAGATTTCCATTATTTTCAAATAAAATAAACCACATAGACTGCCCCCAATATCAACAATACAATCCTCATGTAAACCTCATTAAATAGACAAGTGCACCAATCTACAATGGTACAGAAGGATCCAACATTGAAATCAACATTTAACAGGTTCAAAAAAGATAAATAAATCATACTAGTGAACTTAAATTTGAAAAAATATGATCAATATTTTAAGAATGCAACATACAAAGAAATGATTAGTTAAGAAAAGATGGTCCCCTTCTCTACAACCTATCTTGAGTACCCAACTGATTGAGGATCCCTAAAAATATGATGAAGGAATCCAAGAAGGTATCTAAAAGATCTGCACAAGATAATTATAAGAAAGAGTGGCTAATTCCAATATTAATTCATCCCAAGCCAAATGAAGGGAGAACCCAGCCTGACTATTCAAAATAATCACACCATATCCTTCTATTATCCCAATTAAAGAGAAAATTTCCATTCATAAATCCCAAATATTAGACTACATTGGCACAAAAAGGTGATGAAATATGTTGATCTCACCAAGAAATGTAATATCAAAAGTGTAATAATCAATGAGATTTAAGAAT
Source organism: Viscum album (assembly GCA_963277665.1). Classification (NCBI taxonomy): domain Eukaryota; kingdom Viridiplantae; phylum Streptophyta; class Magnoliopsida; order Santalales; family Viscaceae; genus Viscum; species Viscum album. The sequence goes on along the minus strand of OY728141.1, from coordinate 1,008,472,440 downwards.
AATATTCCAAATATGGTATGGATTGTTTTCAAGAAATCCTAATGAAATATGAATCCATTAAGAAGTTTATAAAAGTTCCATTCATTGGAAGAAAATAATAAATTTATCATTGATTTCAAGAATTCTTATCTTGAAATTTAAGAAAAAAATATCAAGGAGTATGATGCCTTACTATAGGAGAAATATAAAATACATGATGAGAATGTTATAATGATTAATAAATAATGTGAATACTGACTGAAATTAGATGAGGATGTGAAATTCATCCTAAATATTAAATTTCTTGAAATTGGAGTCAAACTAACAAATATAGAAAATGTTCAAGCCGAGTATTCACAATAATCCAAAATAAGAGCTATTACTTCAAGAAATAAAGCCACACAAATTGATAAGAAGGATTAGTTCCCCAAAGTACATTATCTTGTGGAAATAATAGATTGTAATAATCTAATGTTCAATCAATAGTAGTATCTATGAAATGGGTACCTCCCATTTATACTAATAATGATTATGCTAACCTTGGATCGATGCATAGTGCAGGTTCAAAATAAAAACCTCCAAAAAAGTGGATGAAGAAGGGAAATGATATTCTTTCCGACACATCGATAGTAAAATAAAATAAGTGTGAATGGATTTTTCCAAAAAAAATACAATAAAAATAATGTAAATAAATATAAACAAAAAGTATCCCAATAAAACTATACTGTAATTCAAAATAAGTTATTAGGATTTTTGGGTTATTGTTGGTGACATGGTAGATAAATTTTCACTCCCACAAAATATCATTCATAAAACCCCTAATAGGGCACCAATAAAATGGTATGTCATTTCTTGAAAGTAATCCTCCAATACATAGAACAATAGAAGAATAATTACTCCCACCAATGATTTCATCACCCCACAATTAGGCTTCTAGAACAAACAAACCACGTCATCTCTAGTAACAGTGAGACACCTCAAGTCACTGTTGTTAAATATCATTTTGCTCCAAATTATTCACCACAAAACAAAATAGAATACAAAAAATTATTTTCAAAATGTCTACATGAATTGAAACAAATATAGAAACAAAAAATGTGAAAAAATGACCCTCTTAGAATGATCATTTTTAAACATACTTGTAGAAATCTCAAGGATCAGTGATCCATATAACTCAAATATAAGAATTTTTTCCCCAAAAATATTACAACAGGATCCTAGATAATATAAAATCTCATTATATCATTTCCACCTTAATTTAATAGTGATATAAATGATTAAAAAGAATTAATTCTTATCAAAAATTTGAAATATTTGATTCAATTGAAATTTAAAATAGTTCAACAAAACTAAAAAGTATACAATTAAAATACACAATAGTTTATCCATAAATAGATACATAAAAATTAATAAAAATAAGTTGTTAAGATTAATATGATTCAATCATGTATTTGAAAACAATTCTAGAAGATTACACATTCCCTTCTCATTGCATCTACCCTTAAATACTGACCTTGAAGAAGAAGACAAATACAACCTTTGAGGAATAAGAATGTCATTAATGGAAATATCTAAATGTATTGAGAGTCCCACTTGAATCCATCACTATAGACTATCTTGTGGAAGATTTTCCACATGAAAACCTTAAGGGGTTTAAAATTAGATTCAACGTAATTGAATTTTCCCTCCCCGATGGTGTAACGACCCGAAATTTTTGAATAAATCTTATTTCCTAATTTTATGTGTTATTTTATTTTATTTTTATACTCAACAAAAATGTTTCATTTGATAACATGAGTATAATTAAAATGAGACTGTTGGGTTTTGACTATTATTTGACCATTGGTCAATATGACTGCTGGAAACTAAATGTTTTTATTACTATCTCTAAATACAAGTAATCTTGGTTAATTAATATAGAAAGAAGATTTGATGGCCTCACCCAGTAGTCTTGGACCGATCGAAGCCCATCTAACAGAATTTGGGAAGGAGGTAGCACCACTGGGCTTTGCTCTGGACCAAACCCAAGCCGAACTTCATCATGTGAAGCTAGAACAGGATCACCTTCGTGAGAAGTTCAAACTAATAGAAATTACGACTTGTGCGATGTTGGCCGGGCCTCCCTCAGATTCTCTCACCTTAGCACACCTTACACTTAGGTCCTATGCTGGTGTGATAAGGGGCTATGTAAGGAGACCGTGATTGCCTTGTGTAATCATTTGTTTTAAATAAAAATTTGGATTTCTTCTTATGATGAAGTTTATGAATTTTCAAATGTCCATATAAATATAGTATGCATATTTTTGATAAATTTTAGAGAAAGGATATTTTAAAAATGTTTATGTAAACCATAAATAAATAAAAATGTGTAATGATTTTCAAAAAATGGTCTTCTACAATTATGTTCACTATGAAATTTCAAGTCTAATAAGATCAACTTGATTTTTGATGAATAGTAAATTATGAATAGTGATTTTACGCTTAGGATTAGTAATGTGACCAAGTGGATTAGTAATCTCACTTAAAGAAAGTATTAATATAATCTAGGCACCTTGATTATGTAATGTGATTCAATAAAATGGTTAAATAACGGTTTCATAAATTATTATTCAAGTATTAGTTTTTCGGGTGAATAGGGTTTTTTAATTAAAAATTTAATTAAAAATATTTAGAAAACTATTTTTATAAAACGGATTTCATTTTTGAACTCAGAGCACTGATATTATGCTATGGTAATTTTGGGGGTTTATTCTGAAAAAATGAATTTTCGGTGAATAGTGTTTTTATTTAAAAATTAAATTAAAAATATTTAGAAAATTATTTTTATAAAATGGAGTTCATATTTTGAATCAGAGCGTTGATATTTGGTTAAGGTGAAATTTTGGGATTACTCTGAGAAAGTTGAATTTTCGATGAATAGTGAAAATACAGTTTTTAAGTTACGGGTGTCTAATGACATCATTAAATGATGTATTAAGTATATATTCAATATGGTCGAATTTTGAATAGTAAGATAAGGTATGAGGTGTCCCAAGTGGCCAATACCATGGGAAAATACCATGGGCAAGCCCATGGTTTTTCCAAAACCACTAATGAGGTGTCCCTTGGCCATTAATGCCTTGTCCCCTCACTTTCCCTATAAATACCCACCCATTCCTCCTTTGGTTTTCACTCCCAACTCTCCCCAACGAAGTTCTGGTCTCCTTACCTCCCAAGTATTCCTCCTAAGGTGCCCCCAAGCCCTCAAGGTCCGAAACATTGAGTTTCAAGAGTCACGTTTTAAGGTAAGGGATCCGACCTCTCTCTTTCATTTCAAGTAATCTCTTTTATGTCATTCCTTTTATGCTACATGTTCTTATGTTGGAGGATGTTCTTTTATACTCCTCTTACGGCCCTTTTTATGTTCATATAATGAGATATCCCCTCTTACTCTCATTATTTCGTTTTATGAAGTTTTAAGTGGCGCCGTTAGGCTGCCAAAATTTTTGTAACAGACTCTTTCTCCCTTCTCATTTTTCAAGATCTATTTTCATGTAAAGTCTTTCAAGTTCCTTTTTATTATGTTGGGGTATGATCTATAAATTTATCATACTGATATTTTATGATCATATGATTAGAGACCCCATTTTATCTCTTCAATTCAGTATTTTGAAGTTTTAAGTGGCGCCGTTAGGCTGCCGAATTTTTAAGTGGTTCTTCACCCTTCTCGTTTTGAAGTTCTACTTTCATGTCAATTATTTCAAGTTCCTTTTTTGTTATGTTGGGGTATGATCTCTATATCTATCATACTGGAATCTTATGTTCATATGATGAGAGACCCCATTTGATCTCTTCAATTCAGTATTTTGAAGTTTTAAGTGGCGCCGTTAGGCTGCTGAATTTTTAGGGGATTCTTTCACCCTTCTCATTCTTTTCAAAGTTCTACTTTCATGTAAAGTCTTTCAAGTTTCTTTTTAATTATGTTGGGGCATTATCTCTATATCTATCATACGGAACTCTTATGTTCACATGATGATATACCCTATTTGATATTTTCAAATCATTGTGTTTGAAGTTTAAGTAACGTCGTTAGGCTGCCGAACTTTCATAAGAGAAATCTAATTTTTGTCTTTCTTCCATGTTTTTCATTTCAAATGGTATGTCCTTGAAATTTCATTACCATGATCATGTATCCTTCTTATTCTGTTCATCTACTGTTTTATGGGTCATTTATGATTGTTTGACCCATTTTCCCTCTCTTTTTAATGTCTTCTAAAACCTTGTAACATAGCCGTTATGCTGCAGAATTTCCATCTCAAAATGTCTCTCTCTTTTTCTAAAGTTCTTTTATATTATTAAGTGAATACTCAAATATCTTTCTTCTAAAGGGGTATTCACATATATACCAAAATGTTCTATTTTAAATTATGGGATTTACATACATGAGACCCACCTTCCTTTTCTGTGGGTTTTAAAGTGATGTAAAGATCATGTCTTTAAAGCAGTTTTTAAAACGTTATGATTATGAAATGAAACCCATTTATTTTGTGCTACATGGGTTCTTTATGAAATGTTTGATGATGATATATGTGGCTCACATGATAATAAAGGCAAATTTAAGGGTGCGGCCTGATAGCGCTCCAATGCATTGGGTAAAGACATAATCTCTAGAGATGACCATTTTTAACGACGCCTTGGTGAATAACCTTGGTAATTTTTAATCACACCTTGGGGATGGACCTTGGTGAAACGAAATGATTTTCAATATTAAATGTTTCAGCCACATATTCAAGTTATGAAAAATGTTATTTTTATTATGAAATGCCTCATGATTTCTTTCTCATGCCTTAAATTTCTTTTCATGTCCTTATTGAAGTATCTCAAGTTCACATGTAAAATGTTCATCTTGTTTCCCTTACTGGGCCTTTTGCTCACCCTTTCTGTTGATGTATGTCCCCAGGTTATGAGTTGCAGTAATGAACCTAGGATGAACATAAAGAGAAGCCTTTCAAGGGTTTAAGAGGAATGTTTTATGTTTTTTTCATGTATTATGTTCCTAGTTTCCAAGACACTAAACCTTAAAGATCCTCAGTTTTGTGTAATGTAATGAAAGTTTATGTTATAAAAAGGCGGGATGCTATAGTTGGTATCAAAGGATGGTTTAGTTATTTGTGTAAATTAGGATATGAAAACTCTAGGAATAACACTATAGAAAAGTTAAAAAAAATAGGAAATATTCCTGGTATTTTGGTGAGTATTGAGTAAGGGGTTGCCAAGCAAATACATCCCTGTCTGGATACGAGCAGGTAGAGGTGGCTCTGGCACAGATGTACATAGGGGTAAAACCCGAAAACACCTCTTTGAGCTAGACTCGAACGGGAACTAGAACACGACAACGGGCCTTCCTGCACTCTTGGTTACGACACTCCCGGGGGATATGCTTTGGTAAATTCATAAGCTTAGTATGAACCATTGTTAAAGGAACAAAGATAAAATAAAATAAAGATTCACATAAGAATATATGATCATGGATAACCTAGATGGGAACCTAGGGGATCACAAGTTAGGGTATACTCTTCTTCTACAAGTTATCCTTATATGCTTTCAGTTCGTTTTCATGATTATTGGCTAAGTACTTAAGCCCCTAATTACGCTTTCTCTTCATAGTTAATGGTGGGAAATGGAAGAACATGTCCAAACAACCAATGTGATAGGAAATGCGACGATTGTCGTATTAATATGACAGGGATGACTAGGGGATTAAAATATGATTATTATTTTGGAAGATTTTCACTATTTTGGGGACCCTATATGATCGAGGTAAATAGATTACTACGGTATTTTCATTGAAGAGTAGGGTTGACTTATATTTTGAAGAATCGATGAATTTAAGGTGGAATTATAGTAATTTAGGTTACTTATGGAAATTATTAACCTATCTTGGGGTAAATATGTTTAGGTTAGTTACTTTTTTATAAGATGTTAGGAGTGGTTGATGTTGTTTGGAGATGAATTATAATGTTTACCTTGGAAGACTATGTTATCAAATCCTTCTTGTATTTGGGTTTCAATCTTAGTTTGGTTTATTTTGAAGATTTTTAAGGACAGTTATTTATGGAATGGACTATGATGAACTTTGGGTAGTACCATGGAACTTTGAAGATTTAAAAGTAGTTTCCATTCCTGTGGAATTATTTCTTTTTGAAGAGTTGTTTTACCTTACCCTTTCTGTTTTTGGGATAATTTTTAAAGATAGAAGAAATAGATAGTTAATCTTTTGTGGATTATGAAGATGATTCTTGTGTTTTGATGAGACCAACTAGTTTTGAATGCTCATAATTTGGAGAAAAGATTAGTTTGGGGTAGAAACTTATTAAAGGATGAAACTCTACATGAAGATAGGTATATTTTCTTATGTTTTTGTTTTATGTTGTAAATGAATTCCTAAAAATTATGAAAAGGAACGTGAAACAATAACGTTTTTGGTTTACGTTTCCTACTTGGTAATCAAAGACCGTTTACACACATCATAAGTTTGTGATTTTCTTATGGTTAACGTTCTTCTAATCATGTTCTCTATCACTCTCCCCCAGAAATTGACCCTTTGTTTTTCTTCCATGTCCATGTTTTCCTCCATGGAATCCTAGTATTGGTTAACTCGGGTGACCTTTGTACTTCCCTTTCTTTCTTTTAAAGTAATAGTTTTACTGACTCCTTTTCCGATGTGGGACTTTCAATGAAATTTCAAAACCCAATTTTAAAAATTGCGAGGACGCAATTTCTTAAGGGGGGAAGATTGTAACGACCCGAAATTTTTGAATTAATCTTATTTCCTAATTTTATGTGTTATTTTATTTTATTTTTATACTCAACAAAAATGTTTCATTTGATAACATGAGTATAATTAAAATGAGACTGTTGGGTTTTGACTATTATTTGACCATTGGTCAATATGACCGCTGGAAACTAAATGTTTTTATTACTATCTCTAAATACAAGCAATCGTGGTTAATTAATATAGAAAGAAGATTCGATGGCCTCACCCAGTAGTCTTGGACCGATCGAAACCCATCTAACAGAACTTGGGAAGGAGGTAGCACCACTGGGCTTTGCTCTGGACCAAACCCAAGCTGAACTTCAACGTGTGAAGCTATAACGGGATCTCCTTCATGAGAAGTTCAAACTAATAGAAATTACGACTTGTGCGATGTTGGCTGAGCCTCCCTCAGATTCTCTCACCTTAGCACACCTTACACTTAGGTCCTATGCTGGTGTGATAAGGGGCTATGTAAGGAGACCGTGATTGCCTTGTGTAATCATTTGTTTTAAATAAAAATTTGGATTTCTTCTTATGATGAAGTTTATGAATTTTCAAATGTCCATATAAATATAGTATGCATATTTTTGATAAATTTTAGAGAAAGGATATTTTAAAAATGTTTATGTAAACCTTAACTAAATAAAAATGTGTACTGATTTTCAAAAAATGGTCTTCTACAATTATGTTCACTACGAGATTTCGAGTCTAATAAGATCAACTTGATTTTTGATGAATAGTAAATTATGAATAGTGATTTTATGCTTAGGATTAGTAATGTGACCAAATGGATTAGTAATCTCACTTAAAGAAAGTATTAATATAATCTAGGAACCTTGATTAAGTAATGTGATTCAATAAAATGGTTAAATAACGGCTTCATAAATTATTATTCAAGTATTAGTTTTTCGGGTGAATAGTGTTTTTTAATTAAAAATTTAATTAAAAATATTTAGAAAACTATTTTTATAAAACGGATTTCATTTTTGAACTCAGAGCACCGATATTATGCTATGGTAATTTTGGGGGTTTTTTCTGAAAAAATGAATTTTCGGTGAATAGTGTTTTTATTTAAAAAATAAATTAAAAATATTTAGAAAATTATTTTAATAAAATGGAGTTCATATTTTTAATCAGAGCGTTGATATTTGGTTAAGGTGAAATTTTGGGATTATTCTGAGAAAGTTGAATTTTTGATGAATAGTGAAAATACAGTTTTTAAGTTACGGGTGTCTAATGACATCATTAAATAATGTATTAAGTATATATTCAATATGGTCGAATTTTGAATAGTAAGATAAGGTATGAGGTGTCCCAAGTGGCCAATACCATGGGAAAATACCATAGGCAAGCCCATGGTTTTTCCAAAACCACTAATGAGGTGTCCATTGGCTATTAATGCCTTGTCCCCTCACTTTCCCTATAAATACCCACCCATTCCTCCTTTGGTTTTCACTCCCAACTCTCCCCAACGAAGTTATGGTCTCCTTACCTCCCAAGGAGTCCTCCCAAGGTTCCCCCAAGCCCTCAAGGTCCAAAACATTGAGTTTCAAGAGTCACGTTTTAAGGTAAGGGATCCGACCTCTCTCTTTCATTTCAAGTAATCTCTTTTATGTCATTTCTTTAATGCTACATGTTTTTATGTTGGAGGATGTTCTTTTATACTACTCTTACTGCCCTTTTTATGTTCATATAATGACATATACACTCTTACTCTCATTATTTCGTTTTATGAAGTTTTAAGTGGCGCCGTTAGGCTGCCGAAATTTTTGTAACAGACTCTTTCTCCCTTCTCATTTTTCAAGATCTATTTTCATGTAAAGTCTTTCAAGTTCCTTTTTATTATGTTGGGGTATGATCTATAAATTTATCATACTGATCTTTTATGATCATATGATGAGAGACCCCATTTTATCTCTTCAATTCAGTATTTTGACGTTTTAAGTGGCGCCGTTAGGCTGCCGAATTTTTAAGTGGTTCTTCACCCTTCTCGTTTTGAAGTTCTACTTTCATGTCAATTCTTTCAAGTTACATTTTTGTTATGTTGGGGAATGATCTCTATATCTATCATACTGGACTCTTATGTTCATATGATGAGAGACCCCATTTGATCTCTTCAATTCAGTATTTTGAAGTTTTAAGTGGCGCCATTAGGCTGCCGAATTTTTAGGGGATTCTTTCACCCTTCTCATTCTTTTCAACGTTCTACTTTCATGTCAAGTCTTTCAAGTTTCTTTTTAATTATGTTTGGGAATTATCTCTATATCTATCATACGGAACTCTTATGTTCACATGAGGATATACCCTATTTGATCTTTTCAAATCATTGTGTTTGAAGTTTAAGTAACGTCGTTAGGCTGCCGAACTTTCATAAGAGAAATCTAATTTTTGTCTTTCTTCCATGTTTTTCATTTCAAATGGTATGTCATTGAAATTTCATTACGATGATCATGTATCCTTATTATTCGGTCCATCTACTGTTTTATGGGTCATTTATGATTGTTTTACCAATTTTCCCTCTCTTTTTAATGTCTTCTAAAACGTCGTAACATAGCCGTTATGCTGCAGAATTTCCATCTCAAAATGTCTCTCTCTTTTTTTAAAGTTCTTTTATATTATTAAGTGAATACTCAAATCTCTTTCTTCTAAAGGGGTATTCACATATATACCAAAATTTTCTATTTTAAATTATGGGATTTACATACATGAGACCCACCTTCCTTTTCTGTGGGTTTTAAAGTGATGTAAAGATCATGTCTTTAAAGCAGTTTTTAAAACGTTATGATTACGAAATGAAACCCATTTATTTTGTGCTACATGGGTTCTTTATGAAATGTTTGATGATGATATATGTGGCTCACATGATAATAAAGGCAAATTTAAGGGTGCGCCCTAATAGCGCTTCAATGCATTGGGTAAAGACTTAATCTCTAGAGATGACCATTTTTAACGACGCCTTGGTGAATAACCTTGGTAATTTTTAATGACACCTTGGGGATGGACCTTGGTGAAACGAAACGATTTTCAATATTAAATGTTTCATCCACATATTCAAGTTATGAAAAATGTTATTTTTATTATGAAGTGACTCATGATTTCTTTCTCATGCCTTAAATTTCTTTTCATGTCCTTATTGAAGTATCTCAAGTTCACATGTAAAATGTTCATCTTTTTTCCCTTACTGGGCCTTTTTTCACCCTTTCTTTTGATGTATGTCCCCAGGTTATGAGTTGCAGTAATTAACCTAGGATGAACATATGGAGAAGGCTTTCAAGTGTTTAAGAGGAATGTTTTATGTTTTTTTCATGTATTATGTTCCTAGTTTCCAAGACACTAAACCTTAAAGATCCTCAGTTTTGTGTAATGTAATGAAAGTTTATGTTATAAAAAGGCGGGATGCTATAGATGGTGAAGTTCATGAGGCCCATGCAGTAGTGAATCCTATCAAACTCTTTAAAATCATTGAATATATCCTATCAAAAGCATCCAATATATACACCACGACATCAAACATGGAGTAGTGATGGTTCTAGATCCTGTGATATAACTAATTCCCCCTAAAATAGAATTCCTTGAACTAAATTTTTCAATACTCTATGACTCAAATGTTGGATACTAAGTTGTTTGATTCATGAAATAATATTTCATCCATAAAAATATGAAACAAGGTCATCTTTATAGCGTTATTGAGCCCTAAAAATATTATCTTGGCTTACTTATCCCATATTCCTATAGATTCTATTACTTCATAAAACCAATCCACTAAATACATTTCAACAAATAGAAATGAGAATAACCTTAAATGATTAATTTTTCTAAAACAATTATGAGTTTCCATGATGGAACTCTAGTATGCAGAACACATTCAACAAACTTTTAGAGGAACTTCTTAACAATAGCACAAGAATAGATTTTTAGAAAACATCCTATAGAATAAAATCCATGATCAGCTATACCAGACAGATGTTTATGAGCCATAGAACAACCATCTCATCTCTCGAAAATAATATTCTATATTGTACAAGTATAGAGTGAGAAAAAACTATCCAAAGAGCATGATTATTCCCAAAAAAATATTTATACTGATACATGGAATATCTATAAAAAGAAAATAATAATTCACAATAACAATGAAATCATGTGTACACATTGCCTTTATCATCTATAATCATTATCCTTCTTTAAAATAGTGTGACCTTCTATATTGAAATGTATATTAAACTACAAGACATTGAAAAGGAAGAATTAAAAAAATATAAAGGAACCAACGAATGGGTTTACTGGGTAGTATCCATTATATGTAAATAAGTAATTACCCCATCATATGTGAACTCTAGGCCCCTTTACTTCTACCATTATCATAATTTTGAATCCAAATCATCAACCATGAATTTTCCAAAGTTAACAAATGAAAAAATTATTTGGCTATATTTTTCATCATAAATCCTTTTCAATAGAAACAAAAACTACATACAACAAGGTATTTTAAAAATATTGTTTGGTATTAATAGAAAATGTGTGAATAAATATGTTTATAATATACATATTTAATGATATAATATATAAAATCATAGAAAATAAAGAAATAAAATGATGAAAATATCACAATAATGAAGGACCAACATATTCATATTCTGTTTCTGTACCGGCTAAACATTTACATAAAAAGAACCAGTTTAATTTAAGTATATAGCCATTAACTCACACATAAAACCAAACAATTATAGTTGGAAATTGTTTCATTTGATATCACATGCTTAAAAATATTTACAAAAATCAATTATGACATAATAATATTGTCAAAAAACATTTGCCTGTGATTTTTGTAACCATAAAGTTATCTTTCTCATCTCATTTAAGAGAAAGATGAGTGGGTCATCTTGAATTATATTTATTTTCACCCTAATATAAAATAATAAAAAACTTAAAAAATTAAGGGACCCTAGGAATGAAAAATAAAACACAAAATTCAAACTAACTAGTTAAACACTTAAAGACATGATTCTTATTCACATTTATCCATCCATTTCTTTAGCTTTTAATTTATTTCTTTTTAATCCAAATCCTCCTCCTCTGTTTTAGAAATTTAAAGCTCAATTTTTTTGAGGATATTCATAAGTTCATGTGTTTATATATGATAAGCAATGTTTAGTAATAACATAATTAGAAAATTTTTTATTTAAATTCTCAACTATGATAAGTGATTCTGTTAAAGTGATTTAAGATTTCATATTGAAGTTACCATTTGTTTAAGTGGTTTTATTCATTAATTTTGGTATAGTTTGTTTTTTAGAAATAAAAAAACAACAATTATTTTTTGAAAATATATTGTCTCATATGAAAATTAGAATCGTGTAACTTTAAATAAACTTATATTAATGTCGACATACATATAAGTTTACTTGTTTTTTATAATAGGAATCATGTTAACTTCAATAACAAATAACCAGACCTTTTGTGTAGTTATCATAAATTATAACACTTAATACTTCTAATTATTTTTTAAAATAGTTTAAAATAGAAAACATTGGTAATGTTTTCTTGATGATCTTACTAAATAACCATAGTTTTTTCGAAGATGATATTTTTTTAAAATAGTTTAAAATTCATTCTAGAGGAGGGATTTGTGTGATCACTGAACCTCTTAGTATATTCCATCACCAACTATTGGAATGATAATTATTATTCACAATTCAATTAGTAGTACCAAAATTTGATAAGAATAATAAATAGGTTAGTGTAAAATCATAAATATTAATTAAGACTCAATAGGTTACCTTAATCATGTAGTCCTTGACTACTAAAAACACTCCATGACTAATTACTAATGAATATATCACTTCAGACACTTCATGATACACACTAAATAACATTAAAAATAATATTTCATGTCTTTGTCAATGTATTCAAAAAAAATTATTTTTATCATCCATAAGAGATAAAAACATTCAAGTTAAAAAAAATCAATCATCATTCCTATGTCATTATTATCATCACCAAACAAATTGAAAAATAATTAATAAAATAAAACTATTTTACCACATCTAGGAATTTAACTCCTCATTTTATGGGTAAAATTTTAATTGAATTCAATGTGATAATTAAGATAAATAATTTTAGGGTTAGTGTCCTTGATATATATACATGGAATATAATAAGGGATTTAATAATATGACTGTAACATCATCATTTTAGTTCAAATCATCCATGATATCTATGAAACACAATCTCCTTAAATAATTGAAGTGTAGAAGTTAATATGACTAAAATAAAATAAAATTTCAAACAACTAATTCTATAGATATAATAATTAATAAAATGAAAATAAAAATATGATCATATAACCGGTGACTACCAAACAACTATATTTTTTTTGTTTAATTTTCTCATCAGCATTTAATGTGACTAGTGGGTAAATTTTAATTTATGATGTTTGGTTTTATTGATAAAAATATCAAAAAAATCCATTCACTTGACCTAAGTAGAAAAAATACTTTATAATAGAAATATATATCATCATGTAATTAAAAAGAACGTAATTGTGATGACCTGTTGACTAATCTTGGATATTTATCCATTAACATCCTAGAATTAGATCAAATATAGTGGAAACAAGAATCAAACAGGAAACCTTAATCCAAAGGATTGTAGTGAAAACAATATTTAGATGGTGAATAAATGAAGAATCTAAAGGATTGTAGGAAAAAACAATCTTTAGATATATATCCATTAGATTCAATCAATAATTAGAAAAGGGACAAGTAGAAAACAAATCAAAACATTTAGAAATATTTGAAATCTAATTTCACATACTGAACATCAAACAAGAAGAACCGCTGACATATGAAGTCGAAACATATACCTTATTGAAAGATACGTAATTAAGAAATGAATCAATGATCACTAGAGAACATGTTCCTGATCCACAACATTAAACCATTTATTAAACAAACATAAATTGTTTCTAGGTATCAAACCCACTGTTAAGCATCCCAAGGACCCCATTAAATGTGTCCAAGCATCCCTTCAATAAGAATAGAGACACAAAAGGAGATAAGTAGTCAAAATTGATACCAACAAAAAGAAATAATACATATAAATACCTTATGAGTATCACATACCCAACCATTATCAATCCAAATATCCAAGAACAGATTTCATGAAAAGAACCCCAAATAAAATAAAACAAAATCAATGACACTTTGTGATGAATGAAAACCAACTAGAAAAAGAGGCATCTCAGCTGAACATATCTGGAATGATCTATAAATGGAAATAATGATCTAGGAAAGGATCCATACAAGTATGATCACCAAAGAAGAACCAAAATAGGGTCCTTAAAGACAGATATAAGGAGGTAAGGGAAAGATAACCGATATGGGAAATTAATGATAAATAAAATCCCCATTATGGATGAAGAATGAATAATGTGTAAGAAAGAACCAAAAGGAAAATGAATCCTAAGACCTAACAACTCAAGAGAAGAACCCCCTTAATTTATTTTAACATCATTAATATTAAATTTTATAAAAATAATATTTTTTTATAAAATTTTAAGGAGTGAATACCAATTATTAATTACTTATATTTAAATTATGTTTATAATTTTTATTATTCATTATCATGTTTTATTTATTATGTTTATTAAATTAAAATATTATAATGATTTAATTTCTTTATTAACATTATTTAAAGTTTCAACAAATAAAAATCAATAGAAAATATATACAATATTAATACATTGAAAAAATTGTAACTTAAAATAAATTAATGATATATTATTAATAAAACCATTAAAATTAAATATTGACTATGGTTATAAAAACAATTGTCTATATAAAAAAATTGGTTTATCATAATTGGTTATTATCATTGAGTGGTGTATTGTGAAAAATCTTATTGATTGAAAATGACTTGTCTGCAATAGTTATTTTTAATTTTGGATTTAACTGTTTGTAGTAATATATTTCTATTAGTATGATAAGAAAAATATTTATCTGTTGGTAAAAGACTTATTGGTGTTAAATAATCAATATCAATATATATATCTATTGGTAAAAAGAATCTTTGGTACTTAAAATAAGAAATAATAAAAATTAATATCTATTGGAATTGTTCATTTTTATAAATATATATTTTATCATTCAATAATGTTTTGTTGATATAAGACATTTTATGACATGTAAGGGTTTTTTATGTTTTCGGGGACATTAATGATTTTTAGAGAAATTATATGGTGTTTAGGGTTATTAGGGGTTTTATGGAATTTGTTATTTTTATGATTTTCTTGGGTTTTTAGGGTTTTAAAGGTTTTCTAGTATTTTTAGTGTTTTATGGGGGTGTTCTTGTTTTTTCAGTTTTTTAAGGTTTATCATGTTTTTTAATGGTTATAGGGGTTTTATGGTTGTTTGAATTTTTTAGTGGGTTTTAATGTTTTTATTAGTTTTTAGGGTTTTTATGGTTATTAGGGGGTTTTATTGTTTTTAGGTTTTTTATGTTTTTAGGGATTTTAGATATTTTTTAAGTATTTTTTGGATTTTTAGTGTTTTCAGGATTTTGATGATTTATAGGGTTTTCAGGGTTTTTAAGGGTTGTATGGGTTTTTATGTAATTTTGGGGGTTTTATGGGATTAAAGGTTTTTTATAGTTATTAAAAATTTTATAGGGTTTAAGGGTTTTTAGAGTTTTTAGTGTTTTTATAGTTTTTAAGGAGTTTTCAGGGTTTTTTGGGTTTTTTATGCTTTCATTAATTTTTATGATTTCTTAATATTTTTAGGGTATATATGGGTTTTTAGTATTTTTAATTATTAATTTGGTTTTTATGGGTTTTCCAAGGTTTTATTAGATTTTATGGTTTTTCGGTCTTGTTTGGGTTTTTATGGGGTTTTTGAGTTTTTAGGCATTTTTATAGTTATTTTAACTGATGGGGGGGGGGGGGGTTATGGGTTTGAAATTTTTATTGGTTTTTATGATTTTCATGTGTTCTTATGGTTTTTTTGTGTTTTTATGGTTTTAATGGTTGTTAAAAGGTTTTCAGGGTTTTTATGTTTTTAGATATTTTTTGGGAATTTTTAGTATTTGTATTTTTTGTAGGTTTTGAAAATATTATTTATGATTTTGAGGGGTTTGCGGGGTTTTTTACGGTTTTTAGGGTTTTATAGGGTTTTAGGGTTTTAGGGTTTTTTTGGGTATTAAGTGCTATTGGAAGTTTTTGAGTATTTTTGTTTTTTTAGGGTTTTTTGTTTTTCACAGTATTTTATACATTTTTAGTGGCTTAAAGGGTGTTATAATTTTTTTATTGATTTTTAGGTATTTTATTTTTTAGGGGTTTAATGTTTTTAGGGTTTTTTCGGGTTTTAATAGATTTTAGGGTTTTTTATATTTTTTAGGATTTTTTTGGTTTTTTAGAATTTTAATTATTTTTAGGGGTTCTAGTGGTTTTAGGTGGTTTTAGGGGTTTTTAAGGGTTTTTTCCATTTTGTTGGGTTTTATGGTATTTTTTTCATTGAAGGGTTTTTCAAATTTTAAGGTGTTTTAAGGTTATTATAGTTTTTTAACATCTTTGGGGTTTTAAGGGTTTTTAGATTTTTAACTAGTTTTAATATTTGGATGAGTTTTTAGGGGTTTTTAAGTTTTCAAGGGGGATTTATTGATTTCAGGGGGTTTTCAGAGGTTTTTTGGGGGTTTTTTCTAGAATTTTTAGGAATTTTTTAGGATTTATATGGTTTTTGGGTTTTTATGGTATTTATATAATTTTAGGGGTTTAGGGTTATTTTACAGTTTTATGCTTTTGAGTGTTTTATATTCTTTTTTAGGGGTTAGTTTTTTTTTTGAGTTTTTAGGGTTTTTATGATTTTTTAGTTTGTTTTAATATTTTTTAGGGTTTAAGGGGTTTTAGAGTTTTTAGTTGGTTTTTATGGTTTTCTATGTTTTTTTGGATTTAAGGTTTTTAGATGTATTTATGGTTTTTAGGGGTTTTTAATGTTTTTATAATTTAAATGGTGATAGGGATTTTAGGGATTTTTATGTTTTTAAAGTATTTTATGCGTTTTCATTATTTTTATGGTTTTTGAGGGTTTTTATATAGTTTTTCAGGTTATAGTCTTATATATTTTATGGGTTTTAGGGGGTTTTTTGCGTTTCTAGGGGTTTATTGTTTTTTAGTGTTTTTAACACTTTTATGGATTTTAAGGGTTTTTAGAGTTTTTTGTGATTTTTTGTTTTTTATGGGGTTTTTCAGGTTTTTAATGGTTTTAGGGGTTATTATGGTGTTTAGTGGTTTCCCATTGTTTTTAGTGTTTTTTTATGTTTTCTGGGGTTTTAGGGTTTTTTATATTTATGGATTTTATGATTTTAGGGATTTTTATTGTTTTTATGGGTTTTAATGATTTTCAATGTTTTTAGGGTTTTTTATGTCTTTTGGGTGTTTATGATCTTTTTAGTTTTTTATGATTTATATGAGTCTTTTTAGGGTTTTTTTGTTTTTTAGCGTTTTTTTAGTTTTAGAGGTTTTAATGGTTTTTATAGATTTTAGTATGTTTTTATTATTTTTATGGAATTTTATGGTTTTATCGATTTTTACTATTTTCAAGGGGTTTTATGTTTTTTTTGGTTTTTTTGTATTTAGGGATTTTTTAGTCATTCCTTGAATATTTTATTTTTAAAATGTTTTTATGTCTTTTTATTTTCAGGGTTTAAAGGGGTTTTTAGGGTTTTTAGGGGTTTATTAGTTTGTTAGGGTCTTTTGGGGTTTTATGGTTTCTTTTGTTTTTATAGTTTTTAAAGTTTTTTAGAATTTTTAATAAATTAGGGGTTTTAAGTGTTTTTATAGTTGTTAGTGGATATTTAGGTTTTTATTAGTTTTTTTGGTTTCTTAAGTTTTTTTTATCATTTCAGGGGTTTTCATGGTTTTTAGTATTTTTATGATTTTAGGTATTTTTAGAGTACTTTTCTATTTTAAATTATTTGAGATTTTCATAGGTTTTTGGAGATTTTATGGGTTTTTAGGGGACGTCAATGATTTTTAGTGTTTTTATTGTCTTTGAAGTTTTTTCGATTTTTTTTAATATTTTTATGGCTTTTAGGGTTTTTATAATTTTTATTATTTTTAGGGGGTTTAGAGTTTTTTTTTGTTTTTTTAGGTGTTTTATGGGTTTTTAGGGTTTTTATGATTTTTAGGGGTTTTATGATCTTCAGTGGGTTTTATGGGATTATAGGGCTTCTAATATTTTCATGTATTTTTAGGGAATTTTTTTTATTTCTATGGGTTTTAGGGTTTTGAGTGTTTTTAAGGATTTTAAGGGGTTTTTATGATTTTTAATATATTTTAGGGTTTTAATTTTTTTTTGTGGCTTTAGAATTTTTTTAAAAAATTTACGGGTTTTAAGGTTTTTTTGAGTTTTTTAATGTTTTTATGTTTTTAAAAGGATTTTAATATTTTTTTGTTGATTTAAGGGTTTTTAGGGTTTTTAGGGGTTTTGAGGATTTGAGGGTTCTTATGGTTTTAGGGGTTTTCGGGTTTCTTTATGTTTTTTGGGATTTGTAGTGTTTTCTTCTTCTGATTTTTAAGGGTTTTATGGTTTTTAGGGATCTTAGGGTATTGTTTTAGGATTTTTCATGTCTTCTATGATTTTTTTTTAGTTTTATGGTTTTTTGGGGTTTATTGTTTTTTAATATTTTAGGGGTTTTATGGTTTTACAGTTTTTGTAGTTTTTATGGATTTTATGGTATTTTATGGAATTTATGGTTTTTGGGTTTTTATTGTTTTATAGGAATTTTTAGGATTTTTTCTATTTTTACATTTTCACGGAATTTTGGGGCTTTTTAGTGTTTTTTATGTTCTTAGGATTTTTAGAGATTTGGAGGGTTTTCAGAGTTTTTATGGTATTTATCGTCTTTTAGAGTTTTTGGGTTTTTTTGTGTTTGTTAGAGTTTTACGATTTATAGGGTTTTTAAAATTTTTATGAGTTTTAAGGGATTGTGGTGTTTTCTGTGGTTTTTTTGGGTTTTTAGGGGATTTATTAGAGGTTTTAGGGGTTTTTCCATTTTTTAGAGATTTTTTTTGTATTTCTAGTATTTTTTAAATATTTTTATGGCTTTTAAGGTTTTTAGGAAATTTGAGGGGTCTTATGGGTTTTCTAGTTTTTAAGGGTTTTTAGTATTTCTAGTATTTTTGGGTTTTTAGGAGATTTATGTTTTTTATAGTTTTATTAATTTTTATTTGATTTAGCAATTTGTAGTCTTTTAGGGGTTTTTGGATTTTTTATGTTTTTAAGGTGTTTTAGGGGTTTTTAGAATTTTTTTGATTTTAGGGTTTATATGGTTTTTAGGGATAATGTGATTTCTATGTTTTTCTAAGTATTTTAATGGGTTTTTATGATTTGTCATGTTTTTATTGTTTTTTTTAGGAATCTTTTAGTTTTTAATGTTTTAGGGTCGTTAGAGTCTTTTTAAATTTTTTTGGAAATTTATGGATTTTTATTGTTTTTTTGGGTGTTTATGTTTTTTATGTGTTTTTTTGGTTTTTTTAGATTAAAGGAGTTTTTATTGTTTTTAGGATGTTTTAGCTGTTTTTAGGGTTTTAGTATTTTTTATGTTTTCAAGGATTTTATATTTTTTAGAATTTTTATAGTTTTTAGGGTGTTTATGAATTTTAAGGATTCTGAGGGTTTTAAGGTTTTTCAAGGTTTTTAGGGTTTTTATTATTTTAGTGTCATTTTTTCTTTTTAAAGTTTTCTTTGTGTTTTAGGGGTTTTAAGGGATTCTAGAGTTTTTTAATGTTTTTAGTGGTTTTGAGGGCTTTTTGAGTTTTTATTGGATTTTATGGATTTTATGGTATTTTTGAGATTGTTATGTTTTTTGGGTTTTTCTATTTTTTGGGGGCTTTCGGGTTTATAGGGTTTTTACGTTATCATGGATTTTAAGGGATTTTGGAGAATTTTTTGTATTTTAGTTTTTATAAACTCTAAGGGTTTTTGGGTTTTTTTAGTTTTTAAGGATTTTTGGGATTTCAGGGTCTTTTGGGGTTTTAGGGTATTTTTTAGATTTATTGGGTTTGTAATGGTCTTTTGTGTTTTTGAAATTTTTTGGGATTTTAATTTATTTAGTGGGGTTTTGGGGTTTTGTGGGGTTTTAGGGTATTTATAATGTTTAAGGTATGGTTTTTATGTATTTTAGGTTTTTTTCACTTATTATAGGATTTTATGGGTTTTTTATATTTTTAATATATTTGGTGGTTATAAAGATTTTGAGGGGTTTAGGTTATTTCAACATTTTTAGGGTTTTTTTCAAGATATTTGGGTTCATTTTGGATTTTTAGGTTTTTTAGTTATTTCGGGTTTATGGTTTTTAGAGTTTTATAACAATTTTAGGGGTTATATTGGTCTTATGGTTTTTGGTAGGTTTTATGGTTTCTATGGGTTTTTATTGTTTTTTGGGTTTTTATTTTTCAGGGGTTTTTGTGGTTTTTTGGGTTTCATAAATTTTCATGATTTTTTTTAAATTTTATGTTTTTATGGTTGTATGGATTTTATGTATTGACTGGTACTTTTGGACTTTTCATAGTTTTTATGATTTTTATGTGTTGTTAGGGGTTTTAAGGTCATTTTTGGGTTTTATGGGGTTTTTTGACTTTTTATTTTCTTTAAGGGGTTCGAGTGTTTTTTATTGTTTTTAGGGTTTTTAGGGTTTTATAGTTTTTAGCGGTTTTAGGGTTTTTATTGGTTTTCTAGTTTTTTTAATTTTTAGGGGTTTATATGGTTTCAGGGGTTTTCATTGTTTTCATGGTTTTTACATTTTCGATAATTTTTCAGTATTTTTTAGTATTTTAATTTTTTAATTGTTTTTAGGGTTTTGGAGATTTAAATGGTTTTAGTGTTTTTAGGGTTTTTAGGGTGTTTTGGTTTTTAGGTTCTTTACGTTCTTTTAGTATTTTTTGGTATCTTTTGAGTTTTATGGTTTTTATGTTATGTTGAAATTTTTTTAACATATTTAGACATTTTTTTGGGGTTTTTAATGGTTTAAGAGTTTTTGTGGTTAAATATTTTTACCAGTTTTTAGGGTTCTATTATATTTTTAGGGGTTTTATGTTTTTCATGGGGTTTTCATGGTTTCTTGGGGTTTTCACCGTTTAATGGATTTTTATGGTTTTGTTTGGATTTTTATTGTTTTTAGGGTTTTTATTTTTTTAGGGATTTTGAGGGGTTTTAGGGTTTTTAGGGTTTTTAGGATTTTTAGGGATTTCATAGGGTTTTGGGGGCTTTATGGGTTTTTTGTGTTTTCAGGTGTTTTATGGTATTTAGAGTTTTTTAATATTTTTCGGGGTTTAGAATGTTTTTAGAGTTTTTAGTGGGTTCTTAGATTTTTTATTTTTTAGGGGTATTTATGGGTTTTATGGGTTTTCAATATTTTTAAGATTTTTTAATTATTCAGTATTTTTAAGAATATTTATGTATTTGGGGGCTTTTAGTGTTTTATGGAATTTAAGTATTTTATGGTTCTTCATGTTTTTTGTGTTTTATAAAATTTTAGTGCTTTATGGGGTTTTTTAATTTTTAGGGTTTTATGGTTTTTATGGTTTTTATAATTTTGAGGGGTTTTAAGGGTTTTATGAGATTTTAGTGTTTTTAGTGTTTTTTTAGGGTTGTAGGATTTTTGAGGTTTTTAGATATTTTTAGGTTTTTTTTGTTTTTATCAAAGTCTTTAAGAGTTCTTCAATTTTCAGGTATTTTGAGGGAATTTTATTATTTTTATAGATTTTAGGGTTTCTAATGATTTTGATTGGTTTTTAAGGGTTTTTAGTCATTTTGTGTATTTCATGTTTTTTTTGGTATTTTAACATTTTGAGGGGGTTTGAGCTTTTTGGGTTTTTATTTTCTTATAGTTTTTAAATATTTTATGGGTTTTAAAATTTTCAAGAGTTTTTATTTGATTTTATGGTTTTTATGGGGTTTTCTGGTTTTATTATTTTAGGGGTTCTTATGGTTTTTAGGGGTATTTCATGCCTTTTGGGGTTTTTTCTATTCTAGATATTTTTTTTCAGGTTTCTTTTAATATTTGTATGGGTTATAGGGGATATTGGAGTTTTATGTATTTTGATGGGTTATATGAGTTTTTAGGGTTTTTTGTGAATTTTTTGGATTTTAGGGTTCTTTTGGGTTTTTAACATTTATTTGAGTTTTTTGGGTTTAAAGCTTTTTTATATTTTTTTTTAAAATTTAAGGTGTTTTAAGGGTTTCTTGATTTTATTTATTTATTAGTGTTTTATGTGGTTTTATAATTTTTTAATGTTTTTAGGGGTTTTATGGATTTTACGAGAGAATAGTGAATTTTATGCATTCAGTTTTTTTAGGCCATTTTTATGATTTTTAATTTTTTTTGTATTTTTAAGGTTTTTATGGATTTTTAGGGGTTTTAGGGTTTTTATTGTTTTTAATTGTTTTAGGGGTTTTTGGTGTTTTATTAGTTTTCTATTTTGAGTTATTGGGGATTTATGGTTTTTATAATTTTTAATGTATTAATAAATTTAAATATTGTAGTAGGGGTGTAGATTTTTTATGTTTTTAGGGATTTTATGATTTTTAGGGTTTTTTGTGGTAATAATAAAATTTTTATTAATTTTTAGTGTTTTCATATTTTTAGTGATTTCTAAGGATTTTTAACTATATTTATGGTTTTTAGGATTATCTGTAATTCTGAGGGCATTTAGTGTTTTTCATTGTTTTTTAGGTATTGAGGGTTTTTGGGGTTTTTATAGTCTTTTGGGGATTTATAGGTTTTTTACTTTATTAGTGTTTTATTGACTTATAAGAATTTTAGTTATTTTAATATTTTTTATGGTTTTAGTGGGATTTTAGGGTTTTTTGGGGTTTAATATTTTTTTGGGTTTTGTTTTTTTCTAGGGTGTTTTTTGTTTTTTATGGTCTTTTAATTTTTTCAGGATTTCTGGTGTTTTTCAGGATTTTTAAGGTTTTTAGGTATTTTAGGGATTCTGAGGGTTTTACGGTTTAAGTGGGTTTTTATTGTTTTTAGTGTATTTTAGTGTTATTTGGTTTTTTGGTTTTTAGGTTCTTTTGAGTTTGGTAGTGTTTTTATATTTTTTAGAGTTTTTTAACATTTTCAGTGGTTTTAAGGGTTTTCAGAATTTTTGTGGGCTTTAGGTGTTTTTTTGGTTTTAGGGGTATTTAATGTTTTTAGGTGGGTTTATTGGGTTTTAGGTGTTACTTCATGTTTTTAAGGTTTTTATGTTTTCAGGTATTTTTAATGCATTTTTAGGATTTTTATTGTGTTAAATGTTTTTATCACATATAGGGACTTTGAGGGGTTTCTAGGTTTTCAGTTTTTATATTTCTATGGATTTTAGGGTTTTTAGGATCTTTTGGGTTTTTTGACTTTTTATGGGTTTTATGGTTTCTTGAAGATTATTTTATTTTTAAGGGTTGTAAGGGTTTTTAGAATTTTAGTGGGGTATTAGGGTTTTATGGGGTTTTTAGGTTTTTATGGGTTTTATAGATTTATTTTTTTTTCAAGGGTTTTTTAGGTTTTGTAGAGTTTTTTCATTTTTATGTATTTCAGGGTTTTTTTTGAATTTTTATGTTTTTTTGGTTTTTAAGGATTTTTAGTTTTTTAGGGGTTTTAGGGATTTTTATGGTTTTTAGGGGTATTATGGTTATCTACTGTATTTATGGGGTTTATATGGGTTTTAAGGGGTTTTTAGTGTTTTTAAACATTTTAGGGGTTTTTATGTGTTTTTAGAGTTTTTAGTGAGTTTTTATAATTTTATGGGTTTTATGATTTTATGGGTTTTATGGGGGTTTCTTGGTTTTTTGTATTTTTTACATTTTTAGGAATTATAATGATTTTATAGTATTTTTAAGAGTTTTAGTATTTTTTTTATATTTCTTAGGGATATTGAGGGTTATGATAGTTTTTTGGGGGTATTAAGGGGTTTTAGGGGTTTTTAGGGTTCTTATAGTCTTTTGGGGGTTTTAGAGTTTTTTTTGAGATTTCACAGTTTTTTAGGGTTTGTTAACATTTTTGGGGTTTTAAAGGTTTTTATATTTTTTTAGTTTTTTATAGTATATTAAATGGTTTTAGGGTTTCATGGGAGGTATTTTGGGTTTTAGAGAGTTTTTAGGATTTTAAGTGGTTTTTATGTTTTTAGTTATTTTTTTGGATTTTTAGTATTTTTATAGTTTTTAGTTTTTTTAGGATTTTTAGGGATGCTGAATTTTTTAGGGGTTTTATGGTTTTTTAATGATTATGATGTTTTTATGGTTTTATTGGTTTTAGAGTTATTAATTGGGTTTAATGGTTTTTATGGTTTTCTAGGGTTTTAGGCTTTTGAGGTTTTCTGGGTTTTTAAGTTAATTTATGGATTCATGTATTTTTTGGTAACTTTTAAAATTTCTAATATTTTTAGGGTTTTAAGGGTTCTAAGATGTTTTTTGGGGGTTTTAGGGGTTTTAAGGGGTTTCAAGGATTTAGGGGATTTTTTTGGATTTTTAGGGGTTTTATGAGTTGTATGAGTTTAAATGTTTTTTTAATTTTTAACATTTTTATGGTTTTTAAGTGATTTTAATGTATTTTTAGGATTTGAGGATTTTAATGTTGTGAGTGGTTTTTATTTAATTCAAGGGTTTTCCATGTTTTTTATGGTATTTTGTGCTTTAGGAATTTTTTTTTGGACTTGTTATGATTTTTAAGGATTTAAAGTTATTTTACAGTTGTTAGTTATTTTCATGGGTTTTATGTATTTTTATTATTTTAATATATTTTGGGGGTTTTAAATATTTTAAGGGGATTTTGGGGATTAGAGATTTTTTTTGTGTTTTTAGTGTTTTAATCTTATTTTTATTATTTAACATTTTTAGGGGCTTTAAGGGATTTTACAGATTCTATTGGTTTTTAGGGTCTTATGTATTTTTAGGTTTTTTATGGTTTTTAATGGGTTTTATGGTTTTCAATGGGTTTTAAGGTTTTTATGGATTTTTACATTTTCAGGGATTTTAAGGGATTTCAAATTAATTTTATAGGTTTTATAATTTTACGGATTTTGAGGATTTTTAGGGGTTTTATGGTTTTTATGGAATTTATGGATTTTAATGTTTTTTATTTTATTAGGGTTTCATAGGGTTTTATATATTTCTAATGTTTATAGTTTTTTAAGTGTTTTTTGGGTTTTTAATTCATCTTTTTTGGTTTTAATGTTTTTTGATATTTTTATTGTTTTTATGGTTTTTATGGTTTTCATGGGATTTTCAAGGTTTTAGTGGTTTTACAATTTTCAGGGATTTTTTGGGAATTGTTTTTATTAATGATTTTAGGGTTTTTAGGGTTTTTTATTTTTTTAGGGTTTTTCATTGGTTTTCAGGGTTTTTCAGTCTTTTAGGGTTTTCGATCTTTTTTGTTTTTAGGTTTTTTGGGTTTTTATGGGTTTTTAGTGTTTTTATAACTTTTAGGGTTTATAAGGTTTTTTATATTTTTTGGTGGGCTTTAGTTTTTTATGGGTTTTAGGGGTTTAATTTTTTTTATGGGTTTTTATGATTCTCATATGCTTTATTATTTTTTAGGGTATTTTATATTTTCAGGGAAGTATTGGATTTTTTTAGGATTTTATGGTTTTTAATGTTTGTATAATTTTTATGCTTTTTAGGGTCTTTTGGGTTTTTTATTTTTTTGGAATATTTACGGTTTTATAATTTTTTACTATGTTTTAATTTTTAGGGGTTTTATGGGTTTTTAGTGTTTTTAGTGGTTTTTAGGTTTTTTATGGGTTTTAGGGTTTTTATGTTTTTTATGTGTTTTATTGGTTTTCAATTTTTTTACAATTTTAAGGTTTTTTATGTTTTCATAAATGTTTTGGTTTTTTTTTTAATTTTATGGTTTTAGTGTACTTATGGTTTTTAAGGATTTTGATGGTTTTTATGGGTTTTCTGGGTTTTTAGGAATTTTTGTATTTTTAGTTATTTTACCGGACTTTTTGTGTTTTGTGTTTTTTTATTTTTTTACTAGTTATTAAAAATTTTAGTGTTTTTTAAAGATTTTAGGGGTTTTAAATGATTTATTGGGTTTTATGATTTTAATGGGTTTTAGGAATTTAATGGTTTTTAGGGGTTTTTTTGTTTCTAGAAGATTTTTATGGTTTTTTTGTTTTATCAGTTTTCAAGGAATTTTATGTCACTTTTAGAATTTTTATTCCTTTTATGGGTTTTAGTGTTTTTTGGGATTTTGTGGGTTTTTAAGAATTTTCAATATCTTATAGCACTTTTAGGGGTTTTCATGAGTTTTTTTTGGTTTTTAGGGTTATTTGATTTTTTTAGGATTCCTAAGGTTTATTATAGTTTTTAAGATTTTTAGGTGTGTTATGGGTTTCATGAGTTTTTAGTTGTTGTATGGTTTTATGGGTTTATAGGATTTTTGATATTTTTTGGAGTTTTTATAGTTTTTTGGGGATGAAATTGATTTTTAAGGGTTGCATGGTATTAGGGTTTTAGGGGTTTTTATGGTGTTTGGGACTTTTGTGGTTTTTGAAGGGGTTTTGACTTTTTTGGATTTAATGGTTTTTAGAATTTTTTAATTTTTTAATGGTTTCAATTGTTTTTGGAGTTTATAATGGGTTTTTTTAGTTTTATGGGTTTTAGGATTTTTAAGATTTTTAGGGGTTTTATGGTTTTGAAGGGGTTATCAAGAAATTAAGGGTTTTTGTTGTTTTCAAAGATTTATTGGGATCATATGATTTTTTTTTGGTTTTTAATAGTTTTAGGGTTTATTTATATTGAGTATTTTCCGAGCTTCGAAGGATTTTTATGGTTTTAGGTGGTTTTAGGGTTGTTAGGGGTTTTAGTTTTTAGGGTTTTTTAGTTTTTTGGGTTATTATTGTATTTAGAGTTTTTATCATTTTTAGAGGTTTTAAGGGAATTTATATTTTTAGTGGGTTTTTAGAGTTTTTATGGTTTTACGGTTTTAATGTTTTTAGGGGTTTTATGGTTTTCATGGTTTTGGGGTTTTTAGAGTACTTTACTTTCTTAGGGATATTTAGGTATTTTTTCATAATTTTATGGCTTTAGGGTTTTATGTGTTTTTTAGTGTTTTAGGAATTTTAGGGTTTTTTAGATTTTCTAGGGATTTTATGTGTTTTAGGGTCTTTTGGTTCTTTTTGAGTTTTTAAGGGTTTCAATTGTTTTTATTGTTTTTAACAGTTTTCATTCGTAGGTGTTTTTAGAGTTTTTTGTTGGTTTTTAGGGGATTTATGGTGTTTAGGGGATTTAATGGTTTTTGGGGTTTTTAATTTTTTGAGGGGTTTCTAGGGTCTTAGTGGTTTTTACATTTCCACGGATTTGTAGGGATTTTTATAAATATACAGTTTTGGGTGGTTTTAGGGTATTTTTGAATTTTATGGGGTTTTTGGGGTTTTTATGTGTTTTTAGGGATTGTATGGATTTTCAGAATTCTAAGGGTCTATTTGAGGGTTTGTAGATTTTTTAGTTTATTTAATGTTTTTTATGTTTTTTAGAGTTTTTAAAGTATTTAAAGGATTAAAGGGTATTTTAGAGTTTTTAGTTTATTTTCAGGTTTTATTGTTTTTAAGAGCTTTTCAGGGTTTTAGGGTTTTTATGTTTCCAAGGATTTTATTTTTTTTTTTGGATATTTATGGTTTTTAGAGTATTTTGGGATTTTGATATTTTTACGGGTTTTTCTAGAGTTTTTAGGATTTTTAAGGTGTTTTAGGTTTTTTGGAATCTTTTGGGGTTTTAGGGATTTGATGAGTTTTTATTGTTTTTATGGTTTGTTAGAGTTTTATGATTTTGAATGGTTTTAATGGGTTTTAGAGTTTTTAGTTGGCATTAGGGTTTTATGGGATTCTAGGGTTTTGAGGTTTCTAGGGGTTTTATGTTTTTTATTTAATTTTAAATTTTTAGGGATTGTTATGATTTTTATGTGTTTTATTGATCTTAATGATTTTGATGGGTTTTAGGGTGTTTCAATGTTTTTATGGATTTTTAGGGGTTTTTAGTGTGATTTTGGTTTATTTGGGTTTTTTGAGTTTTTTTTGGGTTTTTAATGTTTTTAGAGTCTTTTAATGAGTTTAATAGTTTTAAGGGTTTTTATATTTTTATTAGTTTATTGTGTTTTAATTTGGTTTTAAATTTTTAGGGGTTTTTATGAAATTTTGGGGGTTTTCAGGGTTTTTATTATTTTTAATGTTTTTATGTATTTTTAGGTATTTTATTCTATTTTTATGTTTTTATGTTTTTTAGGGGTTTTATATATTTTGAGGGGTTTATGGTTTTTATGTTGTTTCTGTTTTTTATGGATTTTTAGGGTCTTTAGGGGTTTTAGGGTAATTTGTTTTTTATGGGTTTTTTTTGAGTTATTTGGGTTTTAATGTTTTTTCAGGTTCTTTAACATTTTTATAGGTTTTAAGGGTTTTAGATTCTATAGTGTTTTAGGGTTTTTTTTGGGTTTTTTTGGGATTTTTACGATTTTGGGGGTTATTAGGGTTTTAGGGTTTTCTGGTTTTTAGGGGTTTTTTTCCTTTTTAAGTATTTTTATCAATTATTTATGATTTTTAGGGTTTTTAGGTTTTTTATAGTTTTTATTTATTTTGAAGGTTTTTAAGGGTTTTTAGGGGTTTTAAGGTATTTTGTTTTTTCATAGATTTCAAGGTTCTTTTTGAGTCTTTAGTGATTTTATATTTTTTATGTTTTTAGTATTTTTTAGGGGTTTAAGGGTTTTTAGAGTTTTTAGTGATGTTTAGGGTTTTATAGGTTTTTATTTTTTTTAATGTTTTCTGTTTTTTTTATTTCCATGGGTTTTCATTTGTTTAGTGGTTTTTATGCTTTCATGGATTTTATGGATTTATAATTTTTTTTATGTTTTTTGGGAAATTTAGGTTTTTTTGACATTGTGAGTGTTATTGGGGTTTTTAGGGGATTTTAGGGGGTTTAAGGGTTTTTTAGGTGATTAGGGTCTTTTTGTTTTTTAGAGATAATTGTGTTTATAAGGATTTAATGGGTTTTATAGTTTTTAACTTTTTTGGGGGGTTTTAGGGTTTTTTATATTTGTAATTGGTTTTTAGGGTTTTTTGTTGTTTTTTTTGGATTTTAAGCTTTTTGTGGTTTTAAGGGGGTTTCAGGGTATTTAGGGTTTTTTTGTTTGTATAGTCTTTAGGTATTTTATGATTTTATGGTATTTAAGTATTTTTATGGTTTTTATGGATTTTGAAGGGTTTTTTGGTTTTTTAGGGTATTAGGGTCTTTTGGGAGTTTAAGGGTTTTATGAATTTTTAAGGGATTTTTATTTTTTTAGTGTTTTTAACATTTTTAATTATTTTTTTGTGTTTTATTGTTTTAACTGGGTTTTTAGGTTTTTTATGTGTTTTCAGTGTTTTTATGGAATTTTATGCTTTTCATGGTTTTATTGAGGTTTTTTCTATGTTTTTATGGGTTTTTTCATGTTTTTGTATTTTTAGTAATTTTTTGGTTTTTTTAGGGGTTTTATGTTTTTAAGGATTTTGAGGGGTTTTTTTTGGTTTTCATATTTGTTTTGGGGGTTTTAGGGTTTTTAATGTCTTTTTGGATTTTATATTTTTTATGTTTTTTATTTTTTTAATGTTTTTATAGTTCTTAAAACATTTTCAACGTTTTATGGTGTTTGAGGGTTTTTAATATTTTATTGTTGGATTTAATGGTTTTGTGGTCTTTGAATGGTTTTATGGGGTTTTTAGGGTTTTTAGGGTATTTAAAATTTTTTGGTCTTTTATGGATTTTTTAGGAATTTTTAGGATATTAGTTAGTAATGTTTTTTAGAAATTTTGGGGGTTTTAGGGGTTCTAGAGTTTTGATAATTATTAAGGGTTTTCATGTTTTGGGGTGTTTTTGAGATTTGTAGGGGTTTGATGGGGTTTTCCTGTTTTTTATTATTTTTATGGGTTTTAATTTCTTTTATACTTTTAGTGGGGTTTTAGGGTTTTTATGGGTATTCAGTTTTTTAACTTTTTTAGTGTGCTTTGTGGACTTCAAGGGGTTTTAGAATTTTTTAGGGATTTAAGTTCTTTTTGTCTCTTTAGAGTTATTTTATTTTTTTATGTTTTTATGGTTGTTTAGAGTTTTTAAATTTTTTTAGGTGTTTTAAGGCTTTTTAGAGTTTTTAGTGAATTTTTAGGGTTTTATGGGGTTTTAGGGTGTTTTGGGTTTTTTTTATTTTTCAGGGTTTTCATATATTTGGGTAATTTACATTTTTAGGGAAATTAAGTTATCTTTTTGGATTCTTATGGTTGTTAGTGTTTTGTAGTTTTTATGGGTTTTTAGTGTTTTAACAGTTTTAATGTTTTTTATTATTTCAATAGCTTCTAGGGTCTTTTGTGGTTTTAGGAGTTTTTAGTTTTTATGATGTAAATTTTTTTTGTGTTTTATAATTTTTTAGGGGTTTTAATGTTTTTTACAGTTTCAGTGGGTTTTTTTTGTACGGTGTTTTATGATTTTAAGTGTTTTTATGGTTTAAAGGGTCATTTGGTGCTTTTTGGGATTTATTTATTTTTAGGTATTATAAGTTATTTTTTAAAATTTATATGGATTTTCTTGGGGTTTTATGTATTTTTAGGGTTTCATGGGTTTTCAGGGTTTTTAAAGGGTTTTGGATTTTTAAGGTTTGTAAATGTTTTTGGGTTTTTTTGTTTTTTTGTTTTTGATAGGTTTTATGGGGTTTTAGAGTTTCTATCATTTTAGGGGATTAAAGGGTTCATTGAGTTATTAGTAGTTGTTTCAGGTTATTTTTTGTTTTTCAATGTTTTGGGGGGTTTTATAGTTTTCAAGATGGGTTTTCATGGGATTGAGGTATTTTTATTACCACTGTTTTTTTAAGGATTTTTTTTGTAATTTTAAGGGTTGGGGGGGGGGGGGGTAGGGGTTTATAATGATCTTAGGGTTTTTATGATTTTTCACAATTTTTATGGTTTATTTGTATTTTTAGAGTATTTTTTGAGTTTTTAGGAATATTAAGGGGTTTTATTGTATTTAATGTTTTTAGGGGAAGTAATTATTTATGATTTTTTATTAGGTATTATGTTTATTTTGAGTTTTTAAATTTTAGAGTTTTTAAACATTTATAGGGGTCTCAAGTGTTTAATAGTTTTTAGGGGTTTCTAGGTTTTTATCGGTTTTATGGTTTTTTAGGGATTTCAGCCGGTTTTCAAGGATTTTTATGACTCTTTTATATTTATAGTTATTAGGAAATTTTTTTTTCAATGTTTTTAGTGTTTTTAGGTTTTTTCAAGTTTTGTAGGGTTTTTTTGGGTTTTAACAGGTTTTCAAGGGTTTTAGGGTCTTTTTGGTTTTAGAGTTTTTTTAACATATTAGTGTTTTGAGGTTTTTATAGTTTTTTAAAAAAATTCGATGTTAAAGGGTTTTTAGAGTTTTTGTGTATTTTAGGGTTTTTATGGGGTTTTGTGTTTTCTAAATTTTTAGGCTTTATTTTGGATTTCAATGGGTTTTGAGGGTTTTTTATGATTTAATGGATTTTTAGAGAATTTTTATTATTTCTGTGGTATTTAGGGTATTTAGGGATTTTATGGTTTGTTGAGATTTTGACTGGTTTTCTATTTTTCAGGTTTTTAGTGGTTTATGGTTTTAGGGTCTTTTGAGTGTTTTTTTAAGTTTTTGTGTTTTTTAGGGTTTTAATTATTTTAGAGGTTTTTAACATTTTTCTTCTTTTTATGGTTTTTTGATTTTTTAGTTTTCTTAGGTTTTTTTCATGTTTTAAAAGACATTATAGTTTAAGGTGTTTTTCAAGGAATTTTTTGATTGTTTTTGTTTTCATGGATTTTTATAGCTTTTTTAGGTTTTGAAGTTTTTTAAGGTTTTTAGGGATTTTGATGGGTTTTAGAGTTTTTTTTTATTTTTTTGGGTTTTTTGATATTTTTGGGATTAGAGTGATTTATAGATTATTTAGTGTTTTTAATATTTATAAAATTTTATGGGTTTTAAAATATTGTTATGGGTTTTAGGGGTGTTTATGGTTTTCAGGGGTTTTTTTATTCTTTATGTTTTCAAGGATTTTTTCGGTATTTTTTAAGATTTTTATGGTTATTATGGTTTTTAGTGTTTTTAGGGATTTTATGAGTTTTTATGGATTATCCATGTTTTTAGGGTTTTCTATTTTTTTGTAGTATTTTTGGTATTTTTGGGGTTTGGGAGTTCTTTTTTATTTTTTTAGTGTTTTTTTTAAAATATATTAGAGTTTTTATCATTTTTATAGGTTTTAGGGGTTTTATATGTTTTTATAAATTTATTTGTTTTGGGGGTTTTTGTGGTTTTACTGTGTTTAAATTTTTTAATGGGGTATTCATGGTTTTTAGGGAGTTTTAGGTAATTTTTTGTTTTTTTTGGAATTTTTGGGTTTTAGAGATTGGAGGGGTTTTTTCTTCATGGATTTTATTTTTTATAGGCTTTTAACATTTTTATGGTTTTGAAGGGTTATTAGTGTGTCTGGTTTGTTGATGTTTAAGGGTTTTGTGGGTTTTTAATGTTTTTACGGAATTTTCTGGTTTCAGGTGGTTTTTAGGGTTTTTAGGGGTTTTTATGATTTCATAGATTTTTTGGATTTTTATTAGATTCTTATGGTTTTATGGTTTTCTATTGATTTAGGGATTTTAATTATTTTTAGGGGTTCACTTGGTTTTTTAAGGTTTTAAGGGTTTGTAGGGTTTTTTCAGTTATTTGTTTTTTTGTGTTTTTAGGGTTTAAATGATTTTTATAATTTTTTAATTTATTTAAGGGATTTAAGGGTTTTATTGTTTTTAATGGGGTTTTAGGTTTTTTTGAGTTTTTAGAGTTTTTACTATTTTTCGTGGTGTTTATGGTTTTCAGGGGATTTTTTATGTATTTTTCTATTTTTAGATATTTTAGGGTTTTTAGGATTTTTAGGGTTTTTTTGGATTTTCATGGTTTAAAGGAATTTTGGGGGTTTTAGGTTTTATTTTGTGTTTTTTAGGTTTAATGTTTTTTAGTGTTTTTTATTTTTTAGGGGTTTAAATGGTTTTTAGAGTTTCTAGTATGTTTTTATTATTTTTATGGTTCTTTTTTTAGGGTTTTTATGGGTTTTAAGGATTTTTTCTGGATTTTACATTTTTAGACATTTTAGATCTTTTTTAGGATTTTATGGATTTTTTGTTATTTTGAAGGTTTTTTGGGTTTATTGTTTTTTTGGTTTTTTTGGTTTTTTATGGTGTTTTAAGTTCTTTTTGGTTTTTTTTGGTTTTTTTATTTTTTTTATTTTTATGGTTTTTAGAGTTTTCTATCTTTTTTAGGGTTTTTATGGATTTTTAGAGTTTTTAGTGATTTTTAGGTGTTTAATGGGTTTTTATGGATTTTTATTATTTTTAGAAGTTTTACAGTTTTCAGGGTGTTTTTCAAGGTTTCTTGGGTTGTTTATTTATGCATGGATTTTAGTTATGTATTAAGATTTTTTTGGGTATTAAGGTTTTAAGAGATTTTAAGGGTTTTTAGGGTTTTCATTATTTTTTAGAGGTTTTCAGGGTTTTTAAATTATGTTTTGTTTTTTAAGATTTCTGAGTTTTAAGGGTTTTAGTTGTTTTTTAAAAGTTTCAGGGTTTTAAGGGATTATATATTTTTAGTGGTTTTACGGTTTTCTGGGTTTTTAGGGTAATCTAAGGTATTATATGTTTTCTTTTGGTTTTAGGGCCTTTTTTAGTATGTTTGGGGTTTTACATTTTTGTGGGGTTTTTTGGGACTATTTTGGAATTTAATGGTTTTTATTGTTTTTAGGGTGTTTAGCGATTTTCAGCATTTCTATGGGTTTCCTGGGTTTTAGGGTTTTTAGGGGTTTTGAAGGATATTGGGGTCCGTTGGGGTTTTTTATTATATTTCTATTTTAAGTAGATTAATGGTTTTTTCGAATTTTTTTATTATTTTTGTGGTTTTAATGATTTTTAGAATTTTAGTGTGTTTTTATGGGATATCATGATTTCTAGTGGTTTTTAGGGGCTTTATAGTATTCAGGGTTTTTTGGGTTTTTTACATTTTCATGTATTTTTTGTTCTTTTTTTGGGTTTTTAGTTCTTTTGGATTACGAGGGGTTTTAGGGGTTTTTCGGTGTTTTAAGGTTTTTAGGGTTTTTATGGTTTGTTTTGGTTTTTAGATTTTTTTTTATTTTTTAGTGTTTTTAGTTTTTTTTGATATTTTTAACATTTTTGGAGTTTTAAGGGTTTTCAGTGTTTTTCGTTGTTTTTAGTGTTTTATGAGTTTTTAGGGTTATTAGTTATTTATAGGTTTTATGTTTTAATTGTTATTAGGGTTTTTAGTGTTTTTATAAATTTTTAGGGAGTATTATGGTTTTAAAAGTTTTAGGGTGTTTAGGTATTTTGAGGGTTTTATGGGTTTTTATGTTTTTTAGGGTATTTATGGTATCATTGGGATTTTTTGGTTTTTTTTGAGTTTTTTAGGTTTTTTATGGTTTTAGAGTTTTTAAATGTTTTTATGGTTTTTAAGGGTTTTTAGAGTTTTTAGTGTTTTTTAGTTATTATATGTATTTTTAGGTGTTTTTATGGTTTTTTTTTGTTTTTATGGTTTTTGTGTTTTTCAAGTTTTTATGGTTTTTATATTTCCATGGAATTTTTTTTTGAATTTTTCTTATTATTATGGTTTTTTTGGGGTATTATGGTTTTTAGGGGGTTTTAGGACTTTTTGTGGTTTTTGTGTTTTTATAGAACTTTTATTATTTAAGTATTTTTAGTTTTTTGGGGTTTCAAGGTTTTTAAGATCTTTTTAATGTTTTTATTTGTTTAAAGGGTTTTAATATTTTTTAGTAGTTTTTTTTCTAGATTTTAAGGGTTTTTTACGTTTTGTAGGGATTTTATTAATTTATGGTGTTTTTTAGTGTTTTTGTTATTTATAAGGGATTTTAAAAGATTTTCCAGGATTTGATGAATTATATGCATTTTTAGGTATTTTATATATTTTTCGGTGTTTGAGTGTTTTTTGGGTTTTAGGTTTTTTTGCATTCTTGGATTATTTGTGTATTTATGACCTTTTTGGGTTATTCTGTGGTTTCTTGAATTTATAGGGATTTTATGGTTTTTTGGAGTTTTTAAAAATTTCTAGGTGCCTTAAGTGTTTTTGTAGTTTTTAGTGGTTTTTAGGATGGTTAGGGATTTTTACCAGATTTTATGGGGTTTAGGGGTATTTTAGGGTGTAAGGGAATTTTAAGGGGTTTTGAGGTTTGTTATGGTTATGGTATTTTTAAAGCTTTTTTATTATTTTTTTGGTATTTAGGGGTTTTAGGATTTTAATAGGTTTTAATGATTTTTAGGGGTTTTAGGTGCTTAATAGTTTTCTTCAGTTTTTATGGCTTTTTATGGGTTTTCAATTTTTTAGGGATTTTTAGGATTTATAGTGTTTGGAATTATTTTTAAGGATTTTAGGGATTTTTATAAGGGGTTTTATGGTCCTATGGGTTTTTTAGTATTTTAGGGACTTTATGTTTTTTATTGATTTTTTAAGATTTTGGATTTTAAGGTTTTTTAGTGTTTTCAGTTGTTTTTTAGTTTTTTATATACTTTCTAATGTTTTTTTTGGGATTCTATGGTTTCAAGGGATTTATTAGTTTGTTATGTTTTCCATGTTTTCATGAATTTTCATGATTGTTTAATATTTTGTTGGTATTTTGGATTTTTTTGGGGATTTTGGGGTTTTCAATGTTTTTTAGTTTTTTATAGTTTTTTATATTTTTCTGGCCTTTTTTAGGTTTTTATGGTTTTTTAATTGTATCTTTTTTATTTTAATATATTTTTGTAGTATTTTTAGGGGTTTTAAGGGTTTGTATAACTTTTAATGTGTTGTTAATGTTTTATGTGTTTTTGGGTTTTGATTTTTTGGTGAGGTTATATTATTTTGATGAGAGGTTTTATGGTCTTATAGTTTTTTACATTCTTAGGGTTTTTTTGGATTTTTATTGTTTTTATACTTTTAAGGTTTTAGGGATTTTGATGGTTTTATGGATTATTTGGGGTTCTATGGTTTTTATGGGGTTTCCATATTATTGGTCATTTTTTATTTTTAGGGTTATTTTTTTATTTCTTGGAATTATTAAAGTTTCAAGAGATTTTTTATAAAAATTTACATTTATAGGTTTTTAAATGGGGTTTTATAATTTTTAGAGGGGTTTATGGTTTTTATGGTTTTCATGGGGTTTTGAGTCTTTGTAGGGTTTTTATGTTTTTAGGTATTTTTTTGGGATTCATTAAAAACTTTATGGTTTTTAGGGTTTTATAGTGTTTTTATAGATTTTGAGGTTTTTTTTGGTTTTTTTGGTTTTTAGGGATTTTAGGATTTTATTGTTTTTTTTAGTTTTTTAGGGTTTTTTAGTTTTTTATGTTATTAATGTTTTATGAATTTTTAAATGTTCTAGGGGTTTTAAAATTCTTAATTGTTTTAGTGGTTTTATTGGTTCTTTTTGAATATTTAATGTTTGTAGAAGTTTTATTTTTTTTTAGGTGTTTTTTTGGGTTTTTTTGGTTTTTTGATTTTCTAGTATTATTAGGTCTTTTAATGTTTTTTATGGTTTTTAGGTATTTTTATAGTTTTTTGGGATTTTGATGGGGTTTTCAGGGTTCTTAAAGATTTCAGGGGTTTTTAGGGTTATTATGGTCTTTTGTGTATGGGGGGGGGAGGTTGAGTTTTTAGGGT
This sequence comes from Viscum album, assembly GCA_963277665.1. Lineage (NCBI taxonomy): Eukaryota > Viridiplantae > Streptophyta > Magnoliopsida > Santalales > Viscaceae > Viscum > Viscum album. Next base: position 1,008,435,963 of record OY728141.1, on the reverse strand, counting down.
TTTTAAGGTTTTTAAAATTTTTATATGGTTTAAGGGGTTTTAGAGTATTTTATGGATTTTAGGTTTTTTATTGGTATTCGGGTTTATTAATATTTTTAAAGGTTTTATGGGTTTTGGGATATTTTCATTGATTTTGTCTAGTTCTTTACATTTTTTGAGATTTTGAGGGATTTTTGGATTTAATTGGTTTTTATGGTTTTCAGGGGTTTTCAGGGTTATTTAAGGTTTTTATTAAGTTCTTGGGTTCTTAGGTTTTCTTGAATTTTTTAGGTTTTTGTGGTTTTTAGAGTTTTTTTATCATTTTTAGGGGATTTATGGGGTTTTAGAGTTTTAGTGGATTTAAGGTTTTTATGGGTTTTATGGATTTTATGGGTTCTATGGTTTTAATTAGTTGTTCAACATTTTATGTTTTTTTTATATTTTTTTGTTATTTTAGGTATTTTTTCATATTTTATGGTTTCTATGGTTTTTTGGGCATTAGGGATTTTGACGGTTTTTTGGGGGTTTTATTTTTTAATATTTTTTAGGGTGTTTAACGTTTTTCTAGATTTTTATGTTTTTTAAATTTTTTATTATTTTATTTTTCTAGTTTTTAGGTGTTTTTAACATTTTTAGAGAGTTTCAAAGATTACGTATTTTTTATAGTTTTTTAGAGTTTTAGGGTTATAATGGTTTTTTTGAGTATTTCAGTGTTTTTAGGGACTTTTACATTTTTTGATATTTTAGGGAATTTTAAGGATTTATATAGTTTCTAGATTTTATAGGTTTTTTATGTATTTTTAGGGGTTTTGGGGTTTAAGGGTTTTTTATGGTTTTTATGTGTTTTTAGGTCTTTTTAGTATTTTTGGTTTTTAGTGTTCTTTTATTTTTATGGGTTTAAAGGTATTTAGAGATTTGTAACATTTTCTGGTGTTTTAATGGGTTTTATTTTTTTAGTAGGTATTTTTGTTTTTTTCTATTTTTTATGAATTTTTGTGGTTTTATTGTTTTCCAAGGTATTTATGGGTTTTCCAAGGAATAACAATTTCAAGGATTTTTAGGTTTTTTTAGAATTTCTATTGGTTTTGACAGTATTAGGGATTCAAAGTGGTTTTAGGAATTTTCAGGGTTATATAGGTTTTAAGGGGTTTTAGGATCTTTTGGGTATTAGGGGTTTTTAGAGTTTTTAGGGGTTCAATGGGTTTTAGAGTTTTTTAATGATTTTACGGGTTTAAATGGATTCAATGATTCTAGAGTGTTTTTAGTGATTTTATGATATTTTAGTTTTTTTCAAGGTTTTTTGAGGGGTTTTATTGGTTTTGGGGGGTTTATAGTTTTCAAAGTATTTTTAGGGTTTATAGAGTGTTTTATAATTTCAGGTATTTTAGAGATTTTCAAGTATTTTTTTGGTTTTTAGGGGTTTTTGTGTTTTTTGGGATATTGATGTTTTAGAGGTTTCTGAGTGTTTAGGGTCTTTAGGTTTTTTATGAGATTTTAGGTTTTTTGGGGTTTCCATGTTTTTAGGGTTTTTAAAATTTCCATAGATTTTAAGGCTTTTTAATGATTTATATTGGTTTTATTATTTTTAGGTTTTTAGTGATTTTGTCGGGTTTTATGTGGTGTTTGAGTCTTTTTGGGTTTTTAGTATTTTTTAAGGGTTTAATGGTTTTATATATTTTTAATGTTTTCTTCTGTTTTATAATTTTTAGTGGGTTTTAGGGATTTTATTAGTTTTCAGTTTTTTAATGATTTTTAGTTGTTGTATAGTTTATAAGGAATTTCTAGGGTTTTAGTGTTTTTTTACATTTTAATGAATGATTAGTGATTTTTAAGGAATTTTTATGATTTTTAGGCTTTTTAGATATTCTAAGGGTTGTTAGTTTTTTAAAAGATTTTTGTGGTTTTTTGTGGGTTTTAGTGTCTTTTTGGGTATTAAGGGTTCTTTACTGTTTTTATGATTTTAATGGTTTTTAATAGTTTAAAATATTTTTAGGGGTTCAAATGGTTTTTGATTTTTAGTGAGTTTTAGTATTTTTATAACATTTTAGGGTTCTTAGGGTTTTTAGGGGTTTTATGGTTTTCAGCACGTTTTCAGGGTTTCTTGGGTGTTTTTTTGGATTTCATTTATTTTTATGGTTTTTAGGATTTTTTGTGATTTTGAGGATTTTGGGGTTTATAGGGTTTATAGGGTGTCTATGTTTTTTAACATTTTTGGATATTTTTCTCATTTGGGTTTTAGGGGGTCATTAATATTTTTAGGGTATTAATGATTTTTTGTGTTTTTAGTGTTTTTATAGGTTTTTAGGTTTTGTCAAATTTTAATAATTTTTAGTTTCATTATTGGTTTTGGGGTTTTTTAATATTTTTTGGTGGTTTTATGGTTTTCATGGGTTTTTTTCATTATAGTGGTTTCAACGTGTTCTGTAGTTTTAGGGATATTTTAGGATTTTTAGTGTTTTTAGAGATTTTAGGGTTTTTAGGTATTTTCAGGTTTATTAGGGTTTTAAGGTTTTTTAATATTTTTAATGTTTTTATGGTTTTAATGGTAAATTTGTGTTTTATGGTTTTTGGAGATTTCAATGGTCTTTATGTGTTTTTAGGGTTTTAAATGGATTTTAGGGTATTATCAATTTTTTTAAATTATAGATGTTTTATCACATTTACGGTTTCTAGGGTATTTGATTATATTTTGGGGTGTTTATGTTTTTAGGAATTTATTTGGATTTATATATATATTTATGAGTTTAGGTTATTATTTTCATTTTGAGTGTTTTATTTGTTTTCACGGTTTTTAGGTGATCTAGGATTATTTAAATGTTTTGAGGGGGTTTTCTAGATTTTATATTTTTAAAGATCATTAGAGTTTTTAATGTTTTTGGGGGTTTAAATATTTTTTTATTTTTTAGTGGTTTTAAGGTTTTTAATGGGTTTTAAAGGTTTTTAGAGGTTATCTTGATCTTTTGGGGTTGTTTACGGTTTTTATCGTTATTAACGTTTTTTTAATATTTTTATGTCATTTTTAGGAATTTTATGGTTTTAGTGGTTTTAGGGATTTTTGTGATTTTGAGGGGTTTGAGGGTTTTTTAGGGTTTTTTAGTGTATTTTTAGGTTTTTTTATTTTTTTTGAGTTTTTAATGTTTTTAATGTTTTTTTATAGTTTTTAATGGTTTAACATGTATTAACGGTTCTTTTCTTTTTAGTGAATTTTAGGATATATTTAATATTTTGATTTTATGATTCTTAATTATTTTGAGGGGTTTTACGATTTTTTTAGTGTTTTCTAGGGCATTTAACTTTTTTAGGGTTTTTATAGTCTTGTTTTTTTGGATTATTTTTAATTTTTATGGGTTTCAATGTTTTTATTATTTTTCACATTTTAGCTAGTTTAAGGGTTTTTTGTGTTTTTATGGAGTTTTGGGGTTTTAAGGTTTTTGGGGGTATTATGGTGTTCATGATTTTTCAGTGTTTTAATGATATTTTACATTTTTAGCTATTTATATTGTTTTTATATTTTTTATGGATTTTATATTTTTTATGGTTGGTAGGTATTGTGATTTTTTTAGGGTGTTTCAAGGTTTATTTGGGTTTTTTAAATTTTTGGGGTCTTTTTTGTTTTAGGAATTTTGGGAGTATTTTGGGGGTTTAAGTATTTTTTGAGTTTTTTTCATTTTTAAGGGTTTTAATGATTCTTATTGTTTTTATTTCTTTATGGGTTTTATAGGATTTTAGTGCTTTAATATTTTTGGGGATTTTACGTTTTCAGGGTTTTCTAGTTTTTTTACATTTTCATGAATTTGTATGGATTTTGATTATTATTTATATATATATTTTTGGTTTTTAATGAATTTTAGTGTTCTTATGGGTTTTATGTGGATTTTAGTGCTTTAATATATTTTCAGGGGTTTGGGGTTCATTTTTATTTTTAATGTTTTGTAGATTTTTAGGGGTTTTTGTGTTTTTAGAGTTATTTGACATTTTTTAAATTTTTAAGTGTTTTCTTTTGTTTTCATGGGTTTTTATGGTTTTAATGAGTTTTTGGGGTTTCAATTTTTTTTTGGGTTAGGTATTCAAGTTTTTTAGGGTTTTTAGTTTTTTTACATTTTTAGTGATTTTTATTGATTTTTTAGGCTTTTATGGTTTTTAGGATTTTATAGTGGTTTTGGAGACTTTGTGGGTTTTATGGTTTTCATGGTATTTTAATCTTTTTGGGGGTTTTAAGGTCATTTGATTTTATAGGGTTTTTTAGGTTTTTATGCTTCTAATTATTTTTAGAGTGTTTTTACATTTTTATGGGTTTAAAGGATTTTTAGTTTTAAGTTAATTTTAGGGGTTTTTTGGATAACATAGATATTATGGGTTTTATGGTTTTTAGGGGGCCTTCAGGTTTTTTGGGTTTTTATGTTTTCATGGTTATTTATCTCACTTTATTATTTCTGTTTCTGGGTTTTAGGGTTTTTCAGATTTTGAGAGGTTTTAGGGGTTCTTAGTGTTTTTAGGATTTTTAAGGGTTTCAAGGGTTTCAGGGATGTTTTGGGATTTTTTTTAGTGTTTATGGTTTTATAATTTTTTAACGCCTTTAAAGATTTTAAGGGTTGTTAGAGATTTTAGTGGGTTTTAAATGTTCTTAGGTGTTTCTAGTTTACATGCATTTTTTTTGCGTTTTTATGGTTTTTATGATTTTAGGTATTTATAGATTTTTTTATTATTTTAGGGTATTTCAGGGTTTTTGGGGATTTTTAGGGTTTTAGGATTTTTCAGGGATTTTGAACTTTCAAAGGTTTTTTGGATCGTTTGGGTTTTTAGGGTTTTTTATGTATTTTGGTGTGTTTAAATTTTTTTTTCATTTTAATATTTTTGGGGGTATTAAGGGTTTTAGAATTTTTAGTGGTTTTTAGGGTGTTTATGGGGTTTTAGGGTTTTTTTATGTTTTGACAGGTTTTTTTGGTTTTCAGCGGATTTTTAGGGTTTTTATGATTTCTACGTTTTTAGTGATTTTATAAGGTTTATGGATTTTAGTGTTTTTAGTGATTTTGAGGATTTTTAGGTATTTTTAGGATTTTCGGGTTTTTAGGGTTCCTCATGGTTTTTATGGTCTTTTGGGTTTTGGGGTTTTTTGTGTTTTTATGGTTTTTAGTGTCTTTTAACATATTTCTAGGTTGTAAGGATTTTTAGAGTTTTTAGTGAGTTTTCGTTGATTTATGGTTTTTAGGTTTATGTTTTTTGGGTTTCATGTTTTTGAGTGTTTTCAGGGTTTTTTACAATATTAGGGATTTTTAGTGATTTTTAGGGTTTTTTGGTTTATTGGGTTCTTTATAGTTTTTATTGATTTGATGGTTTTTATGGGATTTTTGGGTTTTTAGGTTTCTTTATGTTTTTAGTGGTTGTATGGTTTTTAAGGTTTCTAAGGGTTTTATAGTTTTCAGTGGGTTTTCATGATTTTTGTGGTTCTTTATGTTTTAAGTAATTTTTAGGGTCTTTCTATGTTTTTACAGTTTTATGGTTTTTTTATTTTTTTATGGTTTTTAAGGGTTTTATAGTTTTTTACGCTTTATGGGATTTTATATTATTTTTTATTTTTTATGGATTTAAATGTTTTTTGGTGTTTTTAGTGTTTTTTATTTTTTTGATGTATTTTTTTGGGGTTTTATGGTTTGGGGGGGGGTCTTATAACTTTCAGGGGTTTTTCCGGTTTTTTAGGATTTTTTATTTTTTCTTGGATTTTTAGGTACATTTATAAGATTTTAATGTTTTTAGGGTTTTATAATTTTAGGGATTTTGAGGGGTTTTATAGCTTTCAGGGTTTTTAGGGTCCTTAGAGGATTTAAAATTTTATGTCTCTTTTTGGGGATTTATATTTTTTAGTTTTTAGGGGTCATAAATTATTTTAGTTTATTTAATATTCTTAGGGTTCCTATGTTGTTTTAGAGGTTTTAGTGTTTTTAGGTTTTTATGGGGATTTAGGTTTTTTATAGACTTTTAGGTGATTTTATGGCTTTAGGGGGATATTTCATAGTTCTATGAGTTTTTTAGATTTATAAATAATTTTTGATTTTTTTAGGAATTTATGGATTCTAGGGATTTTTAATGGTTTAGGGATTTTTAGGGTTTTTATCATTTTTCACTTTTTATGGTTTTTAATGTTTTTTGAGTTTTTATTATGTTTTGGGGGTTTATATTTTTATATTTTTTATAATTTTTATATATTTTTAATTTTTTTATAGGTTTTAAGTGTTTTGAAAGTTTTTTTGTGGGTTTTTGGGTATTTATGGATTTTTAGATATTTTTTTGATGGTTTTCAAGTGTTTTTAAGGTTTCTAAATTTTCTGGGATTTTTAGGTTTTTTAGGATTTTAAGAGTTTTTAGGGTTTTAGTGATGTCGATGGTTTTTAGGGCATTTATGATTTTTTAGGGTTTTCATGGTCTTTTATGTATTTTTGGGTTTTAAAAATATTTATTGTTTTCTAACAAATTTATGGGTTTTATGTATTTTAAGGGGTTTCTATTATTTTTAGTAGGTCTTTAGAGTTTTATTGTTTTTTAGGGTTTTTAATATTTTTATTTTTTTATGGTTTTTTAGGAATTTAATTGTTTTTTTTTGTTTTCATGAATTTTTCAGGATTGTTTTATGATTTTTATTGTTTTGGGTTTTAGGGATTTTAGAGGTTTTTTTATGGTTTTTTATGTTTTTAAATGTTTTTTGGGGATTTTAGGGTTTTTAATTTTTTAGCATTTATAAGGATTTGTTATATTTTATGTGATTGAAGGATTATTAGAGTTTTGAGTGATTATTATTTTTTATGGGGTTTTATAGTTTTTACGGTTTTTCTTTGTTTTTATGGGTTTAAGTGTTTTTAAATATTCAGTGATTATTTGGGATTTTTAGGATTTTTATGGTTTTTAAGGGTTTTGATGGTTTTTTGGTATTTTGAGGGTTTTTAAATATTTAAAGGGATTTAATGGTTTTTTGGGTTTTTAAGGTATTAGGCTCTTTTGGGGTTTTTTAGGTTTTTTAGATTTTAGGGTTTCTTATATATGAAATTTTATTAATGTTTTCTGGGGTTTAAACTGTTTTTAGAGTATTTAGTAGTTTTTTATTTTTTATTGGTTTTAGTGTTTTTAGGGGTTTTAGGGGTTCTATGGTCTACAGAGGGATTTTTATGATTTTTATGGTTTTAGGGGTTTTTATGAATTTTAAGGGTTTTATGTTTTTTCTAGTTTTTAGGGGAATTCATTGTTTTTAGAGAATTTTTAATTATATTATGGTTTTAATGGTATTTAATATTTTTTAACATTATTTATTTTGGTTTAATGGTTTTTACATATTTTAGTGGGGTTTTAAGGGTTTTATTGGTTTTTAGGGGTTTTATGTTTTTTGGGGTTTTATTGTTTTTAGTTGTTTTATGGTTTTATATGGTTCTAGTGATTTTATGGATTTGTTATATTTTTTTTTACAGTTTCTAGATATTTTTATAGTGTTTGGGATTTTGAGGGCTTTAGGGAATTTTCTGTGATTTAGGGCCTTTTGGGGTTTTCATTATTTTTATGAGGTTTTTAATTGTTTAGATTTTTTATAATTTTTAGGGTTTTTAAGGTTTTTATACTTTTTTGACATACTTTATGCTAAAATGGGTTTTATAGTTTTTTTAGTGTTTATGGGTTTTATGGATTTTTATAGTTTTTGAAGGTTTTTAAGTATTTTTATGGTTTTAATGTTTTGTATAGTTTTTTATGTATTCAGGGAATTTCGGGGATTTTTTTTGGATATTTATGGGTTTATGAGGATTCTGGGTTTTAGGGGTTTTAGGTTTTTATGGATTTTTAAGGATTCATAGTTTTTTATAGTATTTTATAAATTTTGAGGTTTTGGGGGGTTTTCAATGGATTTTGAGGTTTTGGGGGGTTTTCAATGGATTTTAGATTTTTTATTGTTTTTTGGGTTTTGTAGGGTTTTCATGGTTTTTATGGTATTTTGGGTTTTGAGGTTTTATTTTAGATGTTTTATACTTTCCAATGTTTTTTGAGTTTTTTTAACATTTTAAGGGTTCTTATGGGTTTTACAGTTTTTTTTTCAGTTTTACAGTTTTTATGGGTTTTAGAATATTTTTAGGGATTTAGTTGTTTTTATGATTTTCAGGGGGTTTTAGGATTTTTATAGTTTTTATTGGTTTTTTTGTTTTTTTTGGTTTTTATGTTTTTAAAGGTTTTATGGTCTTTAAGGGATTTTTAGGGGTTTTATGAGTTTTTTAGGTTTTCAGATATTTCTTTGTACTTTTCATGAATTTTATAGTTTTTAGAGGGGGCTAGGTTTTTTGGGTATTTAGAGGGGTGTAAGGTATTTTCAATGTATTTTTGGGGTTTTTTTTGGGTTTTTCGAGATTTTATATTTTTTTATTGTATTTTATGGTTTTATTAGTTTTTTGAGTTTCTTAGTGTTTTAAAGGGTTTTTAGAGTTTTTAAATATTTTGTGTTTTTAAGAGATTTTAGAGTTTTTGCAGTTTTTTGTGTGTTTTTATAGGTTTTAGGAGTTCTATTTTTTTATGTTTATTATTGTATGTGAGGGTTTTAGGAGTTTCTATGTCTTTATGAATTATTAAGAATTTTTTTGATTTTTTTGGTTTTTAGGATTTTTAGGATTTTTATAGTTTTTAGGAATTTTGATGGGTTTTAGGGGTCTACAGGTTTTCTTAGGGTTTTGATGTTTTTTCACGGTTTTTAGAGTCTTTTTTGAGTTTTTTAGTTTCTTGGGGGGTTTATCATTTTTATAATTTTTAACATTTTAGGTGTTTAAAGTTATTTTGGATTTTTATTAATTTTATGGTTTTAGGGGATTTTAGATTTTTTAAGTTTTTACGGGTTTTATGTTTTCTAGAGAGTTTTTTAAATTTTTTTGCTACTTTACCATTTCATGTATTTTAAGGCATTTTATTGTTTTTATAGTTTTTAGGGTTTTAGTGGTTTTTATGGTTTTTATGGATTTTGAGGGGTTTTAAATGGTTTTTAGGGTTTTTTGGGGTTATTAGGATCTTTTTGGTTTTTATGGTTTCTTTCATGATAGTAGGGTTTATAATGTTTTTAGAGTTTTTATAATTTTTATAGGTTTATTGGGTTTTATTTTTATTAGAGTTCTTTATGGTGTTTTTGGGTTTATTTAGTTTTTGGAAGTTTTTAAGGTTTTTAGTGTTTTTTAGGGATTTATGGTTTTTATTTTTTAGGTATTTTTAGATAATTTTTAATAATTTTTATGGGTTTTAGATTTTGTAGATATTTTGGTGTTTTAGGGGTTTTCAGGTTTCTTAAGATTGTATAGATTTTTTATGGTTGTTATGGTTTTTTGGGGATGTAGGATTTTTTTATTTTTTATGGTTTTATTGTTTTTTGTGTTTTAAATGGTTTTAGGGGTTTTAAGCATTGTTATATTTTTTAGTTGTTTTTATGGTTTTATTTTTTGTAAGGGTTTCTTAAGGATTTTATGATTTTCTAGGGGCTTTTAGGGCTTTTAATGGTTTTATGTTTTTAGTTATTTTTAGGGTTTTTTAATCTTTATGGTTATTAGGGGTTTTGTAATTTTCTAGGGTTTTAAGGTTTTTTCGGGGTTTTTTGGGTTTTTATGGTCTTTTATAGTTTTTAGGGTTTTAAAAAAATTTAGGCATTTTAAATATTTTTTATTATTTAATGATTGTAGGATTTTTATGGGATTTTATAATATTTAGTGGGTTTTAAGGTATTTATGGGGTTTTGTGTTTTTAAGGATTCCAGGGGTTTATATGGTTTTTAGGGGTTACTCAACTTTTGATGGGGTTTTACATTTTTTATTATTCATTATAATTTTTAGTATTTTTATAGTGTTTATGGGTGTTTAGGGGTTTTAGGTATTTTGTGTTGGGGGGGCATTTTAGGTTTTAAGGGCTTTTTTGGGTTTTGTGGTATTTTTGGTAATTTTCTTTTTTTTCTTTGAGTTTTTAGGGGTCTTTATGGTTTCTTAGAGTATATAGTTATTTTTTGGGTTTTTAGAGTTTTAGTGGGTTTTAGTGTGTTTATGGGGTTTTAGGGTTTTTCTAGTACTTATGACATTCATGGATTTTCAGGGGTTTTAGGGGTTTTTTATGTTTTTAGGGTTTTTAACATTTTTCTAATTTTTTTATTTTTAGGGTTTTTATGGTTTTAGATATTTTGATGGTTTTTAGTATATTCATGGTGTTTTTTGGTTTTACGCTATTTATTTATTTTTTGATGTTTATTGGGTTTTTATATGTTTTTAATTCTTTAAGAGTTTTATGTGTTCTTTGGGTTTTATGGGGTTTTTGGTTATTTAATGTTTTACAGGTTTTTATGATTTTTAAGGGTTTTTCAATGTTTTTAAGGTTTTTAAGTTTTCAAGAATTGATTATTAGGTTTTTTTATGGATTTTTAGGAATTGTTTTAGGCTATTACGGGTCTTTAGGATTTTTAGGAATTTTCGGGGTTTCAAGGGTTTTTTTGTGTCATTTTGGTTGTTATGGGGTTTTTTTGAGTTTTTTATGGTTTAATGGATTTTAGAGTTTTTTAATAATTTCAGGTGTTAAATATTTTTTTTCATTTTTAATGGTTTTATGGGTTTTCAGGTTTTTTTATGTTTTTAAGGGGTTTTTTGGATTTTAGGGGTATTTCTTGGTTTTTAGGAATTTTTATGTTTGTAGGGATTTTTTAGGATTTTTATGGTTTTTTAGTGTTTTAGGGTATTTTATATTCTTTAATATTTTTAGGGGTTTAATGGTTTTAATTTTTTTTGGGAGTTTGTAGGGTTTCATATGTTTTCAAGTATTTTTAGGGATTTTTTGGGATTTGTTTTTGTTTTTAGGGTTTTCGGGGTTTTTTGGGTTTTGAGGGTTTTTAGAGATATTTTGTGGGCTTTTGGGTGTTATATGGTTTTTATGGGTTTTAGCTATTTATGGTATTTTTGAATTTAGTGTCTTTTATTTATTTTATTTTTTAATGTTTCTTTTCTAATTTTTAATTTTTTTTTCTGTTTTTAGGGATTTTATAGTTTTTAGTGTTTTTTTGAGTTGTAGGAGTTTTTATGGTTTTAGGGGTTTCTATGGTTTTTAGAGGTTTTTCAGGGTTGTTAGGGTTTTTATTTTTTCAGATAATTTTAGTGATTTTTAGGTAGTATTTGGGAATTTGGGTTTTTCGGGATTTTGAGGATTTCTAGGGTTTTAGGGTATTGGGTTTTGGAGGATTTTTTTTTGGGTTTTCAGAGTTTTTTTTTGAGTTTTTAGGGTTTTAAGTGTTTTTAATGTTTTTTAAAGTTTTTGGGGGTTTGAGGGTTTTTATAGTTTTGAGTGGGAGTTTATAATTTTTATATGTTTTAGGGTTTTTTAATGTTTAATAGGTTTTTCAGCTTTTCAGGCTAGTTTAGTGTTTTTAGTTTTTTTTGATTTTAAGTAATTTTTGGTCTTTTAAAACAGTTTTATGGTTTTGAGGGTTTTCTAGTGTCGAGGTGTTTTAGGTGTTTTTAGCTTTTTATCTTTTTAATGGTTTTTTTAGTTATTTAATGTTTTAGGGATTTTAATGCTTTCTAGAGTTTTTAGTGGTTAGAGGTTTTATAGGTTTTCATGATTTGTAATGGTTTTTATGAGTTCTATGGTTTCCAATTGTTTCCCTATATTTTTTGGATTATTTATATTTTCATGGGTTTTTAGGGACTTTTAGTATTTATTTGTTTTTTAAGTGTTTAATGGTTTTTATGGTTTTTATGGATTTTGAGGAATTTTAGGGGTTTTCAATGGTTTTCATGGTTTTTAGTGTCTTTTGGGTTTTTTTGGTTATTGAATTTTTAGGAGTTTTATGGTATTTGAGGGTGTTTTAATGTTTTTATGTGCTTAAATTGGTTTTAGATTTTTTATTGGTTTTTATTGTTTTAATGGGTTTTGAGGTTTTTTATGGTTTTAGGTGGGTTTATTGTTTTTAAGAGCTTTTAGTGGTTTTTAGGGATTTTTATATTTACGGTATTTTTAATATTTTTTATGATTTTTTTATTTTTTGGGTTTTTTGAGTTTTAGAAATTGTGAGGGATTTTAGATATATTCATTGTTTTTTGGGTTTTAGTGTTTTTATGATTTTTTTGGGTTTCTAGTGTTTTTTAGGTTGTTGGGGGTTTATGGTTTTTAATTTTTTTTAACACTTAAAGTGTTTTATATCCATTATATTTTAATTGGGTTATTGGGTTTTGATGGTATTTATGTGTTTTTTATTATTTTTCAAGGGTTTTTATGGTATTTTGGGTTTTTTTTCATTTTTATAGGTTTTAGGAATTTTCAAAATATTTATGGTTTTTAGTATTTTAAGTATTTTGAGTTGTTTATGGTTTTTTGAAATACTTTTGGGTTATAGGGGTTTTCTGGGTTTCAGGATCATTTTTGTTTTAAAGGTATTTTCTCATTTTTTGTGTTTTAACTGTTTTTTTTTAACATTTTTAAATATCATTATGGGTCTTAAGGGTTTTTTAGTTTTAGTTTGTTTTTAGGGTTTTTAGGATTTTCTATGATTTTTAGAGATTTAAAAGGGTTTTATTGGTTTTTATGGTTTTTAGTATTTTTAAGTTTTAAAGAATTTTAGGTATTTTTTTGATTGTAAATATTTTTATTAATTTTGATGGGTTTTATGGTTTTTCTATGGTTTTATGGGTTTTTAGGGTTTTAAGGGTAATTTTTGATTTTAGGGTATTTAGTTTTGTAGGGTCTTTAGTGTTTTTTTGTGCTTTTTAAATTTTAGGGGGTTTAATGGTTTTTAGAGTATTAGTAGTTTTTTGGATATTTATTTTTTTTCATGTGTTTATGGGTGTTATGGTTTTTAGATATTTTTCCTGGTTTTTAGGGTTTTTATGTTTTCATGAATTTTAAGGGTTTTTTAAAGATTTTTAGAGATTTTGGGGGTTTTATTGATTTTTTTTTGGATTTTTCTGGTTTTTAGGGATTTTATATATTTTTGAGTTTTTAATAGTCTTTAGGATTTTTAGGGTCCTTTGGGGAATTTGGGGTTTCTTTAAATTTTTACGGTTTTATGGGTTTTTAGTGTTTTTCAACATTTTTAGTGGTTTTGTAGGAATAATAGGGGATTTTTAGTTTTTTGGGTGTTTTATAGTTTTCAGGGGGTTTTAGGGCTTCTCAAGTGTTTTATATTTTTAGGGAATTTTTGGGATGTTTTTTATTTTTATGGTTTTTGGGGTTTGTTAGGGTTTTCATGGATTTTTTGGGTTTTAGGGTTTTTTCAAATTTTAATGGTTTTAATTATTTTTAGAATCAATTTTGGGTTTTATTTTTTTTTTGAAATTTTTTGGGGTTTTATGGTTTTAATAGTTTTTATCATTTTGAGGAGTCTTAAGGGTCTTTTAGAGTTTTTAGTGGGTTTTTGAGATATTTATAATTTTTTATTTTTTAAGTTTTTATGGGGTTTTATGGTTTTTAGTTGATTTTGAGGGCTTTTAGGTTACTTATGATTCAACAGATTTTCAGGGAATTTTAAGAGTTTTATGGTTCTAGGGTTTTAGTTATTTAAGGTGTTCTCAAGGGGTTTTATAATTTTAGGAGGTTTTAAGGTTTTTGGGTCTTTTAGGTTGTGTTGGTTTTTTAGAGTTTTAAGGGAATTTATCTTTTTTAGAGTGTCTTAACATTATTAACAGTATTAAGGGGTTTCCAAATTTTTAGTGGTTTCTATGTGTTTTATGTGTTTTTAGGGGTTTCCTTGGATTTTATAGTTTTTTATGTTTTTAGGGTTTTATTATGTTCTTTAGGGTTGTTTATATTTTCTGGGTTTTTAGGGCTTTTAAGATTTTCCAGGTTTTTTTTGGATGTTTTTTGTTTTTAAGTATTTTGAGGGTTTTTAGGGATTTTTATTGTTGTTGGGTTATAGATTTTTTTTGTATTTTTATGGTTATTTGTGTTTATTTAGGTTTTATGGTTTTTAGTGTTTTAAAATTTTTTATGGGGTTAAAGGGTTTCTAGATTTTTTAGTGGATTTTAGGGTTTTATGGGGTTCAAAATTGTTTTTAGCATTTTTAAAGGATTTATGCTTCTTAGAGGTATTTCAAGGGTTTATGTTTCATTATGTTTTTAGGAATTAGTAGGGTTTTTAGCTTTTAATGGTTTTTTGAGTTTTTAGGTATTTTGAGTGTTTTTTGGATTTTTAGGGGTTTTTAGGGATTTATGGGGTTTTAGGGTTTTTTGGATATTTTTTATTTTTAGGGTTTTTTAAATAAATTTGTGGATTTTAGGATTTTTAGAGTTTTTAAAAATTTTAGGAGGTTTATGGGTTTTAAAGTTTTTAATGGGTTTCTAGTGTTTTTAAGTGGTTTATAATGTTTTTAACATTTAAGGGGTTTTCATGGGGTTTAGGGTTTTTAGGATTATTTACGTTTTAAGTTAATTTGATAGATTTTTAGGATTGTTATGGTTTAAAGAGGTTTTCAGGGTTTTTAGGGATCTAGAGGGGTTTTAGGGTTTTTATGTGTTTTTTAGGGTTTCTATGGTTTTAGGGTTTTTGAGTTCTATAAGGTCTTTAATGTTTTTAGATTTTTAACATTTTATGGTTTTTTTCATATTTTTAGCATTTTTTTGTGGTTTTGGGTTTTTATGGGGTTTTTTTGTTTTTTAATAAATTTTAATGATTTTATCATTTTTAGGGGTTTATAAGGGGTTTTAGGATTTTTTATGTTTTTATAGATTTTATGTTCTATGAGGATTTGTATGGTTTCAATGGTTATTTAATGTTTTAGTGATATTGTGGGTTTTAAGGTTTTTTATGTTTTTAGTGCTTTATGGTCTTTTTGGATTTTTGGGTTTTTAAGTATTAGGGATTATAATGATTTTTAGTGATTTTTAACATTTTTATTTGTTTTTAGGGTTTTTAGAGTTTTGATAGTTTTTAGTTTTCTTTTATGATTGTTATGATCTTTAGTGTTTTTAATGGTTTTTAGCGTTTTTTATGTTTTCAAGTATTTTTAGTATTTTTTAAGATTTTATGATTTTTAGTGGTTTTCAGGGTTTTTTTCAGATTTTCAGGGTTTTAGGGTTCTTGGGGTTGTTAGGGTTTATGGGTTTAAGACCTTTTTGAAGTTTTATGGTTTTTTTCGTTTTTTAGTTTGTTAATGTTTTTAGATATTTTAAATGTTTTTTGGGGCTTAAAGGGTTTTCCATGTTTTAGTGGTTTTTAGGGTTTTTAGGGTATTATGGGATTTTGGGTTTTTATGGTTCTTAGGGGTTTTTATGTTTTTAGGTATTTTTATGGATTTTTTAGGATTATAATGGGTTTTCTATTTTTGTAGTGTTTTTAGTGGTATTGAGATTTTTAGGGGGGTTTAGATTTTTTATGGGTATTTTGGGTTTCTTATGGTCTTTTGGGGTTTTAGGGTTTCTTTTCATTTTACCGGGGTTTATGGTTTCTTAGATTTTCTTATCATTTTTATGGTTTAAAGGTTTATTATAGTTTTGGATGATTTTTATGGTTTTTTCTAGGTTTTTAGGGGTTTTAAGGTTTTTATGAGATTCATGGGTTTTTCTAGGTTTTTATAGTTTTTTACTTTTTGTGGGGATTTTAGGGATTTTTTAGGTTTTTTATGGTTTTTTTAATTTTTTACGTTTTTATAGATTTTTAGGGTTTTTAGAGGGTTTCAGGGGTTTTTAGGTATTTAGGGGTCTTTGCAGTCTATTTGGATTTTAGTGTTTTTTGAGTTGTTAGGGTTTTAAAGGAATTTTGATCTCTTTATTGCTTTTTTGGGTTTAAAAGGCTTTTAGTGTTTTTAGTGATTTTTATGGTTTATAGGGTTTTTAAGTATTTTGATTAATTATAATGGTTTTTGGGGTTTTGAGGTTTTTGTGGACTTTTTGGTTTTTGGGGGGTTTTTTGTATTTTTTAGGGGTTATGAGGGTTTTATAATTTTTTAAATATTTAGGGGTTTCAAGAAATTTTATATTATTTAGTGGGTTTATGGGGTTTTATGGTTTTCAATGGTTTTGGGGGTTTTATGGTTTTTTACGATTTTAAGGTTTTTGGTGATTTATTGGGGTTTTATAATTTCAAGGGGTTTTGGGTATTTTATGATTTTGATATCATTTAGGGTTTTCATGGGATTTAGTACCTTTGGGAGTTTTAATTGTTTTTTTGTTATTCTTAGGTTTTTATGGGGTTTTTGAGTTTTTTTGGGTATTTTTCTAGTGCTTTTAAATGTATTCATAGTTTTAAGTGTTTTTTTGTCTTCTTAGTTGGTTTAATGATTTTAGGGGATTTATGTTTTTAGGAGTTATAGTTTTTTTAATTTTTTTTTGAAATTTTACTTGGTATTAGGGGGGTTTAGGGTTTTTATGGTTTCTTAGGTAAGTATTTTTAGGGGTTTTTTTAATTTTTTATTGTTTTAGGGGTTTTTGAGATTTTAGGGATTTTGAGGGGTTTTAGGTTTTTTTATAGTTTTTAGGGATTCATGGGAGATTTTAGGGTTTTGGGGTCATTATTGTTTTTAATGTTTTTTTAGTTTTTAGTGTTTTATTGTTTTTTAGAGTGTTCTTAAAAAATTTGTGGTTTTAATGGTTTTTAGAGTTCTTATTGGACGTTATGGTTTTTATAGGTTTGGATGATTTTTAAGGCTTTTATGGTTTCATATGGTTATCATAGTTTTTAGGATTTTGTACATATTTAGGGATTTTGAGTGGTTTTTAGGATTTCTTTTGGATTTTAGTGTTTTTTGGGTTTTTTGTGATTTTGAGGATTTTAGGGTTTTATGCGATTTTAGAGTTTTTAGGGCTTTAGGGTTTTCTTAATGTTTTTTTGTTCTTTTTTGTTTTTTGGTTCTTTTGTGTTTTTTGAAATTATTTTATTTTTTAGGATTTTTTTCTATTTTAGAGTTTTTAAATGTTTTTAGGGAATTTATGGGATTCAATAGTTTTTAGTGATATTTTATTATTTTAAGGTGTTTTAGTATTTTTAATTTTTTGACGGGATTTTATGGATTTAAGGGCTTTTCACGGTTTTTAGCCTTTTTATGTTTTCTGGTATTTTTAGATCTTTTTCAAGATTTTTATTAATTTTAGGGTTTCTAGGGTTTTTAGGGATTTTAATGATTTCCTTGGGTTTTTAGGGCTTATAGGGGTTTAGGGGGTTTTAGTAATTTTAGTGTATTTTGTGTTTTTTTAGTTTTTTTATTTCTTAATGGTTTTTAATGTATTTAATGTTTTTATGGGTTTTAATGGTTTTTAAGTTTTTACTTGATTAGGGTTTTATGGGGTTTTATAGGGTTTCAAGTTGTTTAAGGGTTTTTTTGGTTTTCTAGGGGTTTTATGGGTTTTTATGGATTTTAAGGGATTTTTTACGATTATTATTATTTGAGGTGTTTTATCATTTTTTTAATTTCTATGGTTTTTAGGGATTTTTAGGGTTTTTAATCTTTTTAGGATTTTAAGGGGTTTGGGGACTTTTAGGTATTTATGTTTTTGTTACTCTTATGTGTTTTTATGTTTTTTGGAGTTTTTTTAAATTTTATGGATTTTTATGGTTTTGGGGTTTTTAAAGATTTTTAGGGGTTTTATTGTTTTTAGGGGGTTTTAAGGGTTTTCAGGTTTTTTATTGTTTTTTTGTTTTTACTGATTTTTCTATATTTTTATGATTTTTGTTGTTTTAATGTGTACTTTTTTTAATGTCTTTTTGAATTTCTTATGTTTTTAATTTTTTTTAGAGTTTTATATTTTTTTCATATTTTTAGTGTTTTATGGGTTTAAAGGGTTGTATATAGTTGTTATTGATTTCGTGGTTGTTTCAATGGTTTTTATTGTTTTAATGGATATTTTGTGTTATTATGGTATTTCATGGTCTTGGGTGTTTTAGGGATTTTTTTTGTTTTTAGGGTTTTTTTTTTGTTTTTTAGGTTTTTAAGTTTTTTTCAGTTTTAATGTTTTAGGGGGTTTGGGGATTTATATTTTTAGTTGATTTACGATTTTTTATGGGGTATTGTTGTTTTATTTTATTATTTTAGGGGTTCTTATGGTTTCTAGGGTGTTTTTAAGGCGTTAGGGTTTGTTTTAAATTTTTCGAGATTTTTATGGGTTTTTTGGATTTTTATTCTATTTAGATTTTTATGGTTTTAGGTTTTTTAATTTTTATGAGGTTTTATATGTATTTTATGGTTTTAGGGGTTTTTTTCTGATTTTCAGATTTTTTTGGGATTTACAGTGTGGTTTTGAGTTTTTTACATGTTTAATGGTTTTTAGAGTATTTTGAATTCTTTAATTGGTTTTAAGGTTTTTTAGAGTTTTTAGTGGGTTTTAGGAGTTTTTTTTGAGTTTTTAGGGTTTTTAATGTTTTTATAGATTCAAGAGGTTTTCATAGTATTTAGGACTTTTAAAATTTTAGGGATTTTAGTGGTTTTTTTTCAATTTTGTGGTTTTAGGGTTTTTAGGATTTTTATGAATTTTTATGGGTTTTTTGATTTTTCAGAGGCTTTTAAGGGATTTACTGTCCTTTTGGGTTTTTAGATTTTTTGTCGTTTTTTATGGTTTTTATGGGTTTTCTATTGTTTTTTAATGTTTTTTTTGGTTCTTAGTTGTTTTAGAGTTTCTAGTGGTTTTAGGGTTTTTATGTGTTTTTTGGGCATTTATGTTTTTAGTGTTTTTACAGTTTTCATGTCATTTTAGGGTTTCTAAGGGTTTTTACATTGTCAGGGATTTTATTGATTTTTTTTAGTTTTTTTAGTTTTCAAGGTTTTTTTGGATTTAATGATTTTGATGGTTTTGTGGGGTTTGAATAGTTTTTTTGGGTTTAGGTTTATTAGGAACTTTTTGGGTTTTATGGGTTTTTTGAGTTTTGTAAGCATCATAGATTTCTTAATGTTTCTATGGTTAGTAAGGGTTTTTTTATTTTCAAATAATTTTTAAGGTTTTATAGGGTTTTTATTATTTTACAAGTTTTTAGGGTTTTTTGTGATTTTAGGTATTTTTACGGTGTTTTTATTTTTCTTATGTTTTTTAGGTGTTTTATGGGATTCTATTTGTTTTAGGGTTTTTGGGGGATTATAGATTCTTAAGTGTTGTTTTGGGTTTTAGGGTTTTTTTAGTTTTTTTACGATTTATATGGGTTTTTTTGCTTTTAAGGTTTTTATGGATTTTATGGGTTTCTATAGTGTTTAGTAGGGTTTATGGGGTTTTATGGGTTTTTATGTGTTTTTATGGTTTTTATGGTTTTACGTATTTTTTGGGAATTTAGGGGTTTGTTATATTTTTAGGTAATTTTTAGTTTTTTTAGGATTTTTTTACTTTTTAGGGTTTTATGGTTTTTGGGGTTTTTAGGGTCTCTTGGGGGGTTTATGGGATTTTATTAGCGTTTTTATGGTTTCAAAAGCATTTAACATTTTTAGGGATTTTAAGGGTTTTTTTATTTTTATTGGTTTTTTAGTATTTTTTGTTTTTTCAGTGTTTTTAAATATATTTATTGGTTTTATGGATTTTAGGGGTTTTCTAGGTTTTAAGGTTTTTAATGTTTTTAGTAATTTTTTTGTATTTTTATGTTTTTATAATTTTTACTATCATTTAGAGTTTTGTGGATTTTGAGGGGTTTTTAGGGGTTTTTAAGTGTTTAAGGATTTTATCAGTTTTTAGTGTATTTTGGGGTTTTAGGATTATATTTAGTTTTTAGGATTTTTAACGTTTTTAGAGTTTTTTAACATATTTTGGAGTTTTAAGGGATTTTATAGTTTTTAGTGGTTTTTAGTGGTTTTAAAGGACTTTAGGTTTTTACAGTTTTTAGGAGTTTTATAGTTTTTATGGGTTTTTAAGGGTCGTAGGGGTTTTTAAACATTCATGAATTTATATATTTTGAATTATTTTTATGGGTTTTAGGGTTTTTTAGGATTTTGACGTTATTAGGGTTCTTCAGGGTTTTTAGGGTTTCTATAGATTTTCATGTGTTTTAGTGTCTTTTGGTTCTTAGTGGATTTTTTAGTATTTTACTTTTCTTAAGGGCTATTATAGTTTTTTTCATCATTTTTACGTGTTTTATGGGGTATTAGGGGTTTTAGGGATTTTAAGGATTTTGAGTGGTTTTAGGGTTTTTCATGGATTTTAGGGTTTCTTAGGGGATTTCATGGTTTTCGGGTAATTATTGTTTATAGATTTTTTTTGTTTTTGGGGTTTTATGTTTTTTAGAGTTTTCATAAAATAAATTAGCAGTTTTAATGGTTTTTAGAGTTCTTATTTGATTTTAGGGTTTTTATAGGGTTGGATGGTTTTTAATGGTTTTATGGTTTTCATAGGGTTTTCATAGTATTTATAGTTTTTTACATTTTGAGGGATCTTGAGGGTTTTTTAGGACTTCTTTTGGTTTTTAGTGTTTTTTGGGTTTTTTTTGATTTTTAGGATTTTAGGGTTTTATGGGATTATAGAGTTTTTAGGTATTTAGGGTTTTCTCAATGTTTTTTGGTTCTTCTTTGTTTTTTGGTTCTTTTGTATTTATTGGGATTATTTTACTTTTTTTAGGATTTTTATGTATTTTAGCATTTTTAAATTTTTTAGGTTTTTATGTGCTTTAATAGTTTTAGTGATATTTTATGGATTTAAGGGTTTTTAGTATTTTTAATGTTTGGGGGGAGGGATTATGGATTTACGGGGTTCTCACGATTTTTAGCTTTTTTTATGTTTTCTGGTATTTGTAGATATTTTTTAGGATTTTTATTATTTTTTGGGTTTTATTATTGTTTTTAGGGATTTTAAGGATTTTCTAGAGTTTTAGTCCATATATGGGTTTAGGGCAAGGAAGATGCGAGAGTAGGGTTATTCCCGGCCCCCGCATTTATTAGAATGAAAAAAAAGACACACAATAGACAAGGGAGGGGAGGGGTCAAACGAACCAGACCCAAAAACCCTTTACAACTTAAAATGCAAAAGTCCCTAAAAACCGAAAAAGAAAAAAGATAAAACACACAAATACAAGCAGCCACCACGATCATCCATCATTAACCAGTATCTAGCAGCTCACAGCTAACAAATGGCCAGCATCCACACTCACAAAATCTAGCATCCAGCACCAAGCACCAATAGCAACAATCACCTCCCCATCATTCAGCCACCATCACAAAGCACCAGTACCATCCACCAACACCAAGCACCATCAACTTGCAACCAACAGCTCCCATTCGGACGCAACCAGTTAAAACAACATCCAGTGACTCCAAAACTAGCTTCTATCACCTCCTCCCAGCATGATCCAAGGCTAGAAAAAAACCAACAGCACCAAACCCTATACCATCCATAGACATATTCTATCACCAAGGTCTCTGACATCTATCATCTCTTTTCTCCCCATGCACACATCCCGCAACAAATGACCAAACCTTCTCATCATCACACTCAAAAATACGAATTAGCATATTCGACAAACAAAGAACCATCGCAGCCAGAAGATCAAGGGGAAAGAAACTCCATCACCCTCGACCAATCAAAAACAAACCAACCACATCACAGAAAGCCACAAACCTAATGGAAAACATGTCACACCAATCCTTAGCAAACCCTTCATCAGCAACATGAAACAGATCTGCGAGATCAGAAAAATGAGACTGCAACTTCTTCAAATTCCAAAGCCAAGCCAGTCTCAATCGAACCTCCTCCAACCTTTGAGCAGATCCGGACGCCCCCATCCTAGCCTCAAGTAGGAAATTCCAAAAATTACCACATGGCCATAAAATCCACCAAGAGAAAGCCATTCCCAGATCGATGATGCAATTCCTCACCTCGTCGTGACTCCACACAAGACTCCTAAAACCGAGAAACACAAGAAGCATTAACGTCTCCAGAAAACCAGATCTCACCTCAACATCATGGATGGATTCTAGATCTTTCGAGGCCATGCCAAAACACCGCCATTCCCAGCCAACAAATCCCTTTTTTAGAGTTTTTAATGTTTTAGCGCTCTTATGGGGTTTATATTTTTTTATTGTTTTAGTGTTTTATGGGTTTAAATAGTTGTATATGGTTATTTTGGATTTCATGGGTGTTTCTATGGTTTTAGGGTTTTAATTGATTTTTTTGCGATATTAGGGTATTTATTGATTTAGGGTATTTTAGCGATTTTTTGGTTTTTTATGTTTTTTGGGGTTTTTATGTTTTCTTGAGTTTTTCCATTTTTAGGGGTTTTTAGGGGAATATATTTTTATTGGTGTTATGATTTTTATATGGGTTATTAGGGTTTTATTTAAAGATTTTATGTGTTCTTATCTAGGGAGTTTTCAAGGCATTAGGTTTTTTTAAAAAATTTCAAGATTTTTTTTTGTATTTTTTGGATTTTTATGGTATTTATATATTTTATTGTTTTATGGTTTTTAGGGTTTTTGAGGGTTTATAGGGATTTTAGGGTTTTAGGGTTGTTTCTAATTTTAGGGTTTTTAGGGGTTTTAGTGGGGTTTTGAGTTTTTTACTGGTTTAATGGTTGTTATAGTTTTTTAATTCATTAATGGGTTTTAAGGTTTTTCAGATTTTTTAGAGGGTTTTAGGGGATTTATGGGTGTTTAGGATTTTTAAGGGTTTTATAGACTTAACAGGTTTTGATGGTATTTATGGTTTTTATCTTTTTTAGGTATTTAAGTTGTTTTTTGTGATTTTTATAGTTTTTGTGTTTTTAAAATTCTTAGGGATTTTGATGGGTTTTAGGATTTTTCTCGGGTTTTAAGGGATTTAGGATCCTTTTGTGTTTTTAGAGTTTTTTAGTTTTTCAAGGTTTTTATGGTTTTTCTATTGTCTTTTATGTTTTTTGTGGTTTTAGTTTTTTAGAGTTTATAGTGGTTTTTGGGTTTTTTTGTGTTTTAGGAACATTTATGATTTTTAGCGCTTTTATGGTTTTCTTAGCTTTCTAGGGTTTCTAAGGGTTTTTATATATTCAGGTATTTTATGTATTTTTTAGTTTTTTTAGTTTCTTGGTTTTTTTGAGATTTAAAGATTTTGAGGTTTTTGGGGGATTTTAATAGTTTTTTAGGGTTTAGTTTTTTATGGACTTTTTGGGTTTTATGGATTTTTTGTATTTTTTAAGCTTCATAGATTTTTTTTATGGTTTTAGGGGTTTTAAGGTTTTTTTTAATTTCTAATGGTTTTTATGGTTTTCTAGGGTTTTTATTATACGTATTTTTAGTGTTTTTTGTGTTTTCAGGAATTTTAGGGAATTTTAATGTTGTTATGGTTTTTAGGTGTCTTATGGGTTTTTATTTGTTTTAGGGATTTTAGGGGATTTATTATTTTTATGTGTTTTTTTGGGATTTATGGTTTTTCAGTTTTTTTAAGATTTATATAGGTTTTTAGTGATTTTAAAGTTTTTAAAGATTTTATGGGTTTCTATAATGTTTTGTGGGGTTTGAGGGGTTTTATGGGTTTTTATGTGTTTTTATTTGTTTTTATGGTTTTATTTATTTTTAGGGTATTTAGTGTTTTGTTACGTTTTTAGGTTATTTTTAGGTTTTTTCATATTTTTATGATTTTTAGGGTTTTTATGGTTTCTATAGAATTTAACGTTTTAGGGGGTTTAAGGGTTTTTATTATTTTTATTTTTTTAGTATTTCATATGTTTTTAGTGTTTTTAAATATATTTAGTGGTTTTTATGGATTTTAGAGGTTTTCCAGGTTTTAAGGGTTTTAAGTATTTTTGGAATTTTATTTTGTTTTTATGTTTTTATGGTTCTTTCTGTAATTTAGAGTTTTATGGATTTTGAGGGGTTTTTAAATGTTTAGGAATTTTCTCAGTTTTTAGGGTCTTTTGGGGTTTTAGGATTTTATTGAGTTTTTAGGTTTTTTTAATGTTTTTAGAGTTTTTTTAACTATTTTGGGGTTTTAATGGTTTCTACAGTTTTCAGTGGTTTTTAGGGGTTTTAGGGGTCTTTAGGTTTTTATGGGGTTTCAAGGGTTTAGTGGTTTTACACATTCATAAATTTATAGGGTTTGTATTATTTTTATGGGTATTACGGTTTTTCAGGATTTTGATGTTTTCAGGGTTGTTAAGGGTTTTTTGGGTTTCTATAGATTTTCTTGTGTTTTAGTGTCTTTTGGTTTTAGGGGATTTTTTTAGTATTATACAGTTTTTAATGGCTTGTAAAGGTTTTTTCATCATTTTTAGGTGTTTTATGGGGTTTTAGGGGATTTAGGGTTTTATGGTTTTTTAATGATTTATGGTTTTTAGGGGGTTTTAGGGTTTTAAGGGTTATTTTCATTTCCTAAAATTTTTAGGGGATTTTTTAGTTTTTTTATGTTTTTAGTGTTTTTAGAGTTTGTAGGAATTTTGAGGTTTTTTTGGTCCTTTGGGGTTTGTTAGGGTTTTAGGATTTTAAGTATTTTTTGGTTTTTTTGTTATTTTAATTTTTTAGGGGTTTTAGGGTTTTTTAGAGTTTTGACATTTAAATAGATTTTATGGTTTTTTAGTGTCTTTTTTGGTTTTAGGGTTTTTGGGGGGGTTTTAGGATATTTTTAAAATTTTATTGTTTTTATAATTTTTATGTGTTTTATATGATTTTAGGGATTTATAGGTTCTTAGGAAATTTTAGAAATTTTAATGAATTTTATGGTTTTAGGGGGTTTCATGATTTTAGTGATTTTTAGGGGTTTTAGGGGTATTAGGGTATTTCATGTTTTTTAGTTCTTTTTAGGGTTTGAGGTTTTTTTGGGTTTTTTAGAATTTTATGGTTTTTCAGAGTTTGTATACGTTTTTTTTGTTTTAAGGATTTTTTTATTATTTTAGTTCTTTTGTGGTTTTTAATGGGTTTTTGAGTTTTAAATGGTTTTTCTGGGGTTTTTAGGGTTTCTAGTGTTTTTAAGGGTTTTCATAGATTTCTATGTTTTCAAGTATTTGTAGTCTTTTTATGATCTTTATGGTTTTTAGGTAAATTTTGGGGTTTTTTGGGATTTCTATTTTTTTTTCATTGGATTTTAGGGTTTTTAATTGTTTTAAGGATTTTTTTAGTGTTTTGTGGTTTTTTTGATTTTTAGAGTATTTATGGTTTTTTAGAGTTTTATAACATTTTATGGTGTTTTAATTTTTTTTAGTTTTTAGGTATTAATGGGGATTTAGCGGTTTTATTGTTTTTTGTGGTTTTTATTATTTTAAAGGGTTTTTCAGGTTTTAAGATTTTTTTTATTTTTAAGGGTTATAGGTCTTTAAAAAATTTATAGTTTTTTGGTTTTTTGGTATTTTATTTATTCTTTAGGGTTTGGGTGTTTTTATTGTTTAACGGGTTTTATGGTTTTTATGGTTTTTATTGCTCTTTTATGTTTTAGGTTTTTTTTTGTGTTTCTCCAGTTTTTTTATGTTTATAACGTTTTTTAACATTTTTAGCGTTTTTAAAGGATTTAGTGTTTTTTTTGGTTTATGGATTCTATGTGTTTTTAGGGTTTTTAATGTTTTATTGTTTTTAGGGGTATTTAGGGTTTTGGGGGTTTTATGTTTGTTTGAATTTTTAAGGACTTTTTATGATTTTTACATTTTTTCGTGTTTTTTTCAATTTTGGACCGATTTTTGGGGTTTTATGGTTGTTAGGGGTTTAGTTTTTTTAGGGTTTTTATGATCTTTGGGGTTTTGGGGGGTTTTTAATTGTTTTTTAGTTTTTTAAGGGTATTTAGATTTTTTGTAAAATTTTAATGGGTTTTATGGGGTTTTAAAGTATTTACTATTTTTATGAATTTTTAGGGGTTTTAGGTTTTTATGGTTTTTAGGGATATTGTGGGTCTTAATATTTTTTCAAGGTTTTTAAGATTTTTTATGTTTTCATGATTTTTTAGGATTTTTAGGACTTTTATACTTTTAATATTTTAAAGGATTTTCAGGAGTTTAAGCTTTTTCAGGCTTTTTAGGTGTTTTACTGTTTTCAAGTTGTTGGGGTATTTAATTATTTTAAATGTTTTTTTTTGGAATTTTGAGGGTTTTTGATTTATTTTATATTATTTACTGTTTTAGGGGTTTAATGGGTTTTTAGGGACTATAATGGTTTTAAGGGGATTTAGGGTTTGTAGGGCCTATAATGCTTTTTTCGGTTTTTATGGTTTTATGGGTTTTTTAAGGTTTTATGTTTTTTTAAATTTTATGGACTTTTATGATTTTTTAAATATTTAGGGGCTTCAAGATATTTAGTAACATTTTGGATTTTGGTGGGTTTTTAGTGTTTTTTGGATTTATAGTTTTTATGATTTTTTATTCATTTTGTTTTTTTTTTTGAGTTTTTATTCATGTTTTAATATTCGTAATTTTTTAAAAAAAATAGGTGTTTAAATGGATTTTATATTTTCAGTGGATTTTATAGTTTTTATGGGGTCTTAGGGTTGTTATGGGGTTTGGGGGTGTTTATTGTTTTTCTAGGGGTTTTCATTATTTATATGTTTTTTACATTCCCGTGTACTTTTAGGGATTTTTAGGAGTTTTGTGAATTTTAGAGTTTTTATGGGTATTAGGGATTTTTAGGGGTTTTATTTTTTAGTGTTTTCTAAAGTTTTTTGTTGTTTTAATGTTTTTTTTGTGTTTTTAGTGTTATTAGAGGTTTCCAAGGTTTTAGGGTTTTTTACATTTTCAAGGATTTTTTTATATTCCTATGGGATTTAGGGTTTCTAGTGTATTTTGGGATTTTGATGATTTTAGTGGTTTTCCATGTTTTTTTTGTTTTTAGGGGGTTTTCAGTATATTACTGTCTTATTAGTATTTTTTTGGGTTTTGTAGTTTTTAGGGGATTTAGTGATTTTTAGGGTTTTTAAACAATATTAGTTATTTCTTTTGGTAATTAGAGTTTTTAGTGGGTTTTTGGTTTGTATGGGTTTTATGGGTTTTTAAGGTTTCATGGTTTTCATGTGTATTTCTGGGGTTTTTACATGTATCTATGTTTTTAGGGATTTTTATTGATTTTATAGTATTTTTATGGTATTTAGGGATTTTATGTTTAATTGGGTTATTTCAAGATTTTATATGGTTTTTGGGGTTTTATGGGGTTTGATGGTTTTTTCTGTTTTTTAGGGTTTTTATTGTTTATATAGTTTTTTATATTTTTAGGGGGTTAAGGGTTTTATATTTATAGAGGATCTTTATTATTTTTATTTATTTTTAAGGATTTTTAGGTTTGTAGTGGTTTTTAGGGTTTTAGGGATTTTTTACGGTTTTAGGGGTTTATTTTATATTTTTAGGGGTATTTTGAGATTTTTTAGGATTTTTATTGTTTTTATTATTTTTTGGGGGTTTTTAGTATTTTGAGGGGTTTCAAGGGTTTTCAGGTGTTTTAGGGCATTTTGGTTTTTTGGAGTTTTTAGGGAATTTTTTATTTTTTTATTGTTTTGTGGTTTTTAGTGTTTTTAACTCATTAGGGGTTTAAAGGGTATTTTGTGAGTTTAGTGGTTTCTAATATTTTTATGGGATTTGAGGGATTTTTATTATTTTTAAGGATTTATGGTTTTTTAGAGTTATTCATGGTTTTTAGGGTTTTTTTGTTTTTTTATTATTTTTAAGGTTTCTTACTGTTTTTATATTTTTTTTATGTTTTTATGGTTTTTATTGATTTTGAGGTGTTTTATTGTTTTCATATGTCTTTTGGTATTTTGTTTTTTGAGTTTTTAATGTTTTTTTGTTGTTTTAATGTTTTTATTATTTTCTATATTATTATTATTATTTTTAGTGTTTTAAAAGGTTTTTAGAGTTATTAGTGTTTTTGTAGTTTTCTAGGTTTCTTTAATGTTTTTATGGTTTTATGGGGTTTTTAAGGATTTTATTGTTTTTATATGTTTTTAGTGATTTTTATGTGTTTTTTTATATTTTTACGGTTTTACAGGGTTTTAGGGTTTCAACGGTTTATGAGATATTTTTACTATTTTTTAGTATTTTAGGGGTTTTAGGTTTTTATGGTCTTTTGGGTTTTAAGGTTTTTTAGAGTTTTTTGGGGTTTATAGTTTTTGGAGATTTTTAACATTTTTTTTTGGGATTTCATTTGTTGTTAGAGTTTCCTTTGGATTTTAGGGGTTGTATGTGTTTTTAAGGTTTTTATGTTTTAAGGGATTTTATTAATTTTTGGGTGTTTTAGGTTTTTATGGTATTTTATACTTTCAGGGATTTTTTGGGATTTTTTAGGATTTTTATGGTTTTATGGTTTTTAGAGTATTTAGGTATTTTAAGGTTATTTAGTTTGTGGGGGGGGGGGGGGGGGTTTAGGGTTTTTTGATGTTTTCAGTGTTTTTTGGGTGTTTAGGGTTTTTTTGAGTTTTTTGGGTTAAAAAAATTTTATGGTTTTTAAATGTTTCAAGCGGTTTAATGGGTTATTAGTTATTTTTGTGGGTTTTTTGGTTTTTATGTGTTTTTACATGTTTTTGGGTGTTCTTATGTTTTTCATGGGTTTTCATGGTTTTAGGGGATTTTAATTTTTCTTAAATTTTAAGGATTTTATAGGTTTCTTTTTGTTTCTAGGGGTTTTAGTGATTTTAGGGATTTATGGTTTTTTTGTTTTTTCATTTTAAGGGTTTTTACTAGTTTTTAGGTATTTAAGTTTATTTTTGAGCTTAGGGGGTTTTGAGTTTTTACGGTTTTTATATATTTTTAGTATTTTTAACATTCTTTAGGGTTTTTAGGGTTTTTAGAGTTTTTAGTGGGCTTTAAGAGTTTTTATGTTTTTATGGGTTTTTATTATTTTTAATGGTTTTCTGGGCTTCAATAGGGTTTCATGTTTTTTAGGCTATTTTACATTTCCTGGTATTTTAGGCCTTTTTAATAATTTCAATTCATTTTTAATATTTTTAATTTTTATAGGGAATTGAGGGTGTTTTAGGGGTTTTTAGCGCTTTTTAGGTTTTTCGGGATCTTTACGGTGTTTTTGGTTTTTATTTTTTTCTGAGTTTTTAAGGGGTAAAGTAATTTTAGAGTTTTTAGTGGATTTTAGGGTATTTATGGGTATTTGTGGGTTCTAAGAAATTTTATGGTTCCCAAAGGGTTTTAAGGGTTTTTGGGGTTTTTTTGGATTTAAATGTAGTTCGGGTTTTTAGTAACAATTTGGATTTTATGGTTTTTATGTAATTTCAATTTTTTTGGTTTCTTTATGATTTTTATGGTTTTTTTTGTTTTTTTGGTTTTACGATTTTTTTTTTCTATTTAGGGTTTTATGGTTTTTAGTGTTTTATAAAGTTTTGAGGGTGTTATGGCTTTTTTGTGGTTTTAGGGTTTCTATGTAGTTTGACGGTTTTCAAGGTTTTTATATTATTCTAATGGTTTTTGAGATTAAATTTATTTTTATGTTTTTATAGATTTATATGGATTTTTAGTATTTATTGGGTTTTTTGTGATTCTTTGAGTTTTTAGATTTTTATGGTTTTTAGGGTACTTCTATTTTTTAGGGTGTTAGCTTTTTTTAGGGATTTAGGGTATTTATGGGGGTTTTAGGGGTTTTTATGAGTTGTTAGGGGTTTTATGGTTTTTATTGTTTCTTAATGTTTAAAGGGGGTTTAAGGGGTTTTATATTTTTTAGTGGTTTTTAGTAGTTTTATGGAGTTTTAGGGGGTTTTATTGTTTTAGGAGTTTTTATGGTTTTCATGGGTTTTTAGAGTTTTTAGGGTTTTTATGTTTTTTGGGAATTCTAGAACTTTTTTAGTATTTTATGTATTTTAGGGTTTTAGGGTTTTTTGGGATTTTGAGGAATTTTAGGGTTTTTCAGAGTTTTTAGTGTGTTTTTTAGTTTTTTTTAATTTTTATGGTTTTTTATATGTTTTTTAATGTTTTTATGGTTTTTAGGGGGTTTAGTGGTTTTTAGACATTTTTATGTTTTTTTATGGTTTTTGGGGTTTTAGGATTTATGGGATTTTAAGGGTTTTTATGGGTCTTAGGGATTTTTAGGGGTTTTAGGGTCATTTTGTATTTTCACGCTTTATTTTATTTTTAAGTGTTTTTTTTGTTTTTATTGTTTCTTAACATTTTTAGTGGTTTTAAGGGTTTTTAATATTTTTAGTGGTTTTCAGGGTTTTTATTTTTTTAGGATATTTAAGGTTTTTAGTGGTTTTATGGTTTTCAAGGGATTTTCAGCTATATTACTTTTTTTATGATTTCTGGGAATTTTAGGTTGTTTTATGAATTTTATAGCTTTTACACTTTTTTGGCTTCTTAGGGATCTTGAGGGTTTTAGGGGTTTCAAGCATCTTAGGGTTTTTAGGGTTTTAGGTTGATTTTGGGGTTGTAGGGTTTTTGATTCTTTAGTATTTTTAATGTTTTTATAGGTTTTTAATGTTTTTTGAGGTTTTAAAAATGTTTATAGAATTATTATTTGGTTTTTAGGGCTTTTATATGTTTTTAGGTTTTAAAGAAAATTAGGGGGTTTTGTGATTTTCGTGGGTTTTTATTAATTTTTTGTATATTAATGTATTTTAGATTTTCTATGGTCATTTATGTTTTAGGGTTTTTCTGGTTTTTAGGTTGTTTTGGGTTTTAGTCATTTTTGAATTTTTTAGTGTTATAAGTATTTTAAGATTTTTTATTAATTTATAATAATCATACTGGATGTAAGGGGGCTTAGAGTTTTTTTATGTTTTTATGGTTTTCATGTGTTTTGAAGGGCTTTTATTTTTTTAGGAGTATTTATAGTTTTTTTGTGTTTTCAGGGATTTTTATGTTTTCTAGGTGTTCATGTATATTTAGGGATTTTTTTTCAATTTTTATAGTTTTTATTGTTTTTAGGTTTCTTAGGGATTTGTAGTGGTTTTAATATTTTTATGTTTTTGGTGTTTTTAGTGGTTTTTGAATTATTAGGGGTTATAAAGGTTTTTATAGTTTTTAGTTGGTTTTAGGGATTTTATGGCTTTCAGGGTTTTTATATTTTTTTGATTTTTATAGGTTTTCCAAGGTTCATAGGGTGTTTTATATTTTCATGGATTTTTTTCGAGATTTTTTAATTTTCAAGGTTTTAGGGGTTTTATGGTTTTTATGGATATTGATGGGTTTTTATTATGCTTTTGGGTTTTATATTCATTTTGGGGTTTTAGGGGTTTTTGACATATTTCGGGATTTTATCTTATTTTAGAGATTTTAATTGTTTTTAGGGGTTTTAATGGTTTTTAGAGATTTTAGTGGGGTTTTAAAATTTTTTATTTCTTTAATGGATTTTATGCTTTTTATGGGGTTTTTGATGTTTTATTGGTTTTTAACATTTTCTAGGATTTTTAATGTGTTTTTAGTATTTTTATTGATTTTAGGAAATTTATGGTTTTTAGGGATTTTGAAGGGTTTTATGGGTTTTCATGGTTTTTAGGGTTTCTAGGGTTTTATGGTTTTAGGGTTTTTTAATTTTAATGGTTTTTTTATAGTTTTTTAAAAAATTTAGGGGTTTGAAGGATTTTTATTGTTTTATAGGGTTTTATGGTTTTATAAGTGTTTTTTATTTTTATGGATCTTCAATATTTTTATTGTTTTTAGGTGGCTTTTAGGGTTTGTAGGCATTTTCATGTTTTCAAGGATATTTCACACTTTCTTATAATTTTTATGGTTTATGGGGTTTTACAGTTTTTAGATATTTCAAGGAATTTTAAGGTGTTACGAGGTTTTTAGCATTTTTATGGTTTTATGGTTTTTATGGTTTTTAAGGGTTTTATGGTTTTTTAGTTTTTTAAAATAAATTTTTTTTAGAGTTTTTTAAACATATTTATGGGTTTAAAGGGGTTTTACTGTTTTTTTGGTTTTAGGTTATTTATGTGTTTTTAGGGTTTTGATGGTTTATTTAGTTTTTATAGACTTCAAGAGGTTTTCAGTGTTTTTTATGTCTTTAGTGATATTAGGTATTTTTAGTATTTGTATAGTATTTCTTTTTGGATTTTTTTTAGTTTTTATAGTTTTTGATGAATTTAGATTATTTATAATTTTTAGGGTTTTAAGGGTTTTTAGTGTTTTCATTGTCTTTTAGGGATTTTCGACTTTTGGGTTTTTAATTATTTTTAGTGGTTTTATGGGTTTTAGTGATTTTTCTTGGTTTTTAGGGATATTTAATTTTTTATGGTATTTAGGGTGTTTTCTGGAGTTTTATGGATTTTAGGAGTTTTAGGGGTTTT
Organism: Viscum album; assembly: GCA_963277665.1. Lineage (NCBI taxonomy): Eukaryota > Viridiplantae > Streptophyta > Magnoliopsida > Santalales > Viscaceae > Viscum > Viscum album. The sequence continues at coordinate 1,008,403,953 of OY728141.1, read as the reverse complement.
AGGGATTTTGAGGTTTTTTAGCTGTTTTGAGAGGTTTTTAGTGGTTTTAGGGTTCTTATTGTTTTTTGGTACTTTAGTGGTTTTCTGAGTTCTTATGGGTTTTATGGTTTTTAGAGTTTTTATCATTTTTAGGGGTTTTAAGGTTTTTTTAGAGTTATTAGTGGGTTTTTAGGGTTTTTATGGGTTTTTAGTGTTTTTTAATATATTTAGGGTTTTATGGTTTTCAAACATTTTTAGGGATTTTTATTTTTTCTGTTTTTAGGGATTTTATAATTTTTTTTGAAATTTTATGGATTTAAGGTTCTTTAGGGTTTTAAGGGACTTTGTGGTTGTTATGGGTTTTTAGGGTTTTACGGGTTTTTTATTTTATGGAATTTGGGTTTTTAGGATTTTTGAGCTTTTTTGGTTTTAACGTTTCTCATATTTTTTTAACATTTATAAGGGATTTAATTATTTTTTGTGTTTTTAGTTCTTCTATGATTTTAATGGGGTAATATGGTTTTATATATTTATGGGATTTTCATTCTGCGGTTTTCGAGGAATTTAATGGTTTTTGTGTTTATTGGTATCTTTCTGGTGTTTTAGGTGTTTTATGGTTTTTAGGGGGTTTTAGGGGTTTTATGGTTTTTTTTGAGATTTTGAGGGTTCTAATGGATTTTAGGGTTATTTATTTTTCTAGGGTCTTCTGGGCTTTTTTCATTTTTTTGGTTTTAGGGTTTTCATGGGTTTTAGTGGTTTAAATGTTTTTTATCGTTTTTAGGGATTTTTTGGGTTATGAAATTTCTATTAGGTTTTTAGAGATTTTATATATTTTTAGTATTTTTAATTTTCTTACTAGTTTTTATGGTTGTTCAGGGTTTTAAAGTGTTTTTGGGGGTTTTACCTTTTCAGGTATTTCTAGAGATTTTTAGTATTTTAATGGTTTTAGGGTTTTGTGGCTTTTTTGAGTTTTTTAGGTATTTTATATTTTTAGATTTGTATATGATTTTCAACAGTTTTAATTGATTTTAGAGTTTTTAGTGGTTTTTACGGTTTTTATGAGTTGTATGGTATTTTAAGGTTTCTAAGTGTTTTATGGTCTTAGGCCATTATTCATGATCTTTAAGTTTTTTTATGATTTTTGGTAATTTTTTTGTATATTTTATGATTTTTATAATTTTTTGTTTTTTTCTAGATTTTATGGATTTGGAGATCTTTTAGAAATTTTTAAGGATTTTATGGTTTAAAATGATTTAGGGTTTTTATGGTCTTTTGTGATTTAATTTTTTTTATTGTTTTTATGGGTTTTAGGTCTTAGAGTTTTTAACATTTTTATGGTTTAAGGTTTTTTAGTGTTTTTAATGGGTTTTTTGTTTTTAGGGGGTTTAAGGGTTTTTAGGAATTTTATGTTTTTCATGGTTTTCATGGGGTTTGAGGGTTTTTATGTTTTCAGGTAATTTTATAGATTTTTGGATTTTTATAGTATTTTTTTGTTTTTATGGTTTTTATTTATTTTGATGTTTTTATAGTTTTTCATAGTTTTTTAGGGTTTTTAGTGTTTTTATGATATTTTTATTGTTTTAATGTTTTTTGAGTCTTAATGGTTTCATGTTTTTAATTTTTTGAAAAAAAAATAGGTGTTTAAATGGTATTCATCGATTTTAGTGATTTATTAGGGTTTTCATGGGATTTTTTAGTTGTATAGGAATTTTGGGGGTTTTAGAGATTTCATAAAATTTTCTAGATTTTTTTGGGGGTTTTATGTTTTTACTAATTTTTAGGGCCTTTTTAGGATTTTTATGGGTTTTTGGGGTTGTCAAAGGTTATAGTAATTTTTAGGGTTTTATAAGGTTTTTAGGGGTTTAGTGTTATTTAGGGTTCATAGAGTTTTTAGGGTTTTTTTTAGTTTTTTTGGTCTTTTTGGGTGTTTTGGAGTTTTTAACGTTATAGAGGTTTTAAGGGTTTTTATAGTTTAGTGGTTTTATGGTTTTAGGGTTTTTATGTTTTAAGGTGTTTTTGGTTTTTGGGAGTTTTCTAAGGATTTATGGCGTTTTATGTTTTTATTTATATTTATGGATTTTTTTACATATTTATGTATTTTTGGGTTTTTTAGGATATCAGTGATTTTGAGGGTTTTTATGTATTTTTTTATTTTTTAGTGTTTTTAGGTTTGTTTAGACTTTTTATGTGTTTTAAGGGTTTTTTTGAGTTTTTTTGGTTTTAATGGGTATTTAGAGATTTTTTCATGTTTAAGGGTTTTAAGGGTTTTTAGAATTTTTAGGGGATTGTTAGGTTTTTATGGGTTTGTATGGTTTTTATGGTTTTGGGGGGTCTTATGGTTTTCTATTGTTTTTTAGGGTTTTTACAGTTTTTAGGTTTTTTGGGATTTTTATGGCCCATTTATATATATATGGATTTTAAGTATTTTAGGGTTTTGGAGTTTTTGAATTGTTTTAGGGTTTTTAAGATTTTAAGGGTTTTTTAGTTATTATAGTTTTTAGTGTTTTTAGGGTTTTTGAAGGTTCTTAGGGGTTTTGATGGTTTTAATTGGGTTTTCATAGTTATTAGGGGCTTTTTGATGTTTCCTAGAATTTTGATGTTTTTTATAAATTTAATGGTTTTTTGTTTTTGTTGGGGTTTTAGGGATTTTGATGGTTTTTATGGGTTTTTAAAGAGTTATAAGGGTATTAATATTTTTTAGGAGTTTTGTGGTGTTTAAAGGGTTTTAATAGAATTTAATTTTTTTATGAGTTTAAATGGGTTTTAGAGTTTGTAGTTGTTTTTTGTGATTTTATGAGTTTTCAGGGTGTTTAATGTTTTAGGGGTTTTTAGTTTTCAGGGAATTTTAAGGTCTATTTGGGAAATTTATGTACTTTTAGATTTTATTGATTTTGAGAGATTTTTTATTTTGTTGGGTTTTTAGGGTTTTATTATTTTTGAATTTTATGGGTTTTTAGAGTTATTAGTGGTTTTCAGGGTTTTTAGTGTTTTTATTGGTTTTAGGGGTTTAATGGTTTTTAGGTGTTTTATAGTATTTAGGGGGTTTCATATTAATTGGTTTTTTATGTTTTCAGTGATTTTTAGGGATTTTTATCCATTTTATAGTTTTTAGGGGTTTTTAGGATTTGTAAGGTTTGTTAGAGTTTTTAAGGTAATTTTGGGTTTAGGTTTTTATTTTATTTTTTTAGTTTTTTAATGTTTTTTAGAGTTTTTATTTATTTTATTTTTTTATAGGTTTTAATGGTTTTTTTAGTATTTAGAGTTTTAGGGGTTTTGTGGGTTTTTAGAGTTTCTCCTGTTTTTATGGGTTTTTATAGCTTTCATTGTTTTTTAAGGTGTTTAGGGTTTTTATGTTTTAATGGTTTTTTATTTATTTTTTAGGATTTGTATTGATTTTATACGTTTTCATGTTCATTATGGATTTTGAGGCGTTTTAGGGTTTTTAGGGTTTTTTTTTCTATTTTTAGTGTTTTTAGGGATCTTGGTTCATTTCGGTTTTTAGCATTTTTTTGATTTTTTTAGTGGTTTTAAGGGTTTTAATAGTTTTTCACATTTTTAGTGGGTTTAAAGGATTTTAGAGTTTTTAATTATTTTTACTGTTATTTGGGGGTTTTAACATTTTTAATGGTTTTAGGGGGTTTTGTGGTCTTCGTTGGATTTTCGGGAATTTTAGGGGTTTTTTATGTTTTCAGGATTTATATGGATTTTTTTTTTGTGTTTTTATGTTTTAGGTTTTTTAGGGTTTTGAGGATTTTAGGGTTTCTTTGGGTTTTAAGGGTTTTCTTTGTTTTTAGGGAATTTTAAGGTTTTATATTCTTTTGGTATTTATGGTTTCTTGAGTTTTTTGGGATTTTAAGAGTTTTAAGTATTTTTAACTATTTTTTGGGGTTTTATGGTTTTTATAGTTTCTGTGGTTTTAAGTTATTTTATGGGTTGTTAGGTATTTTTTTGGTTTTTATTGGGTTTTATGGTTTTTAGGGGGTTTTCATGGTTAAGAGGGTATTTTATATTTTCTTATATTTTAGGGAGTTTTTAGTATTTTCAGCGTTTTAAGGTTTTTTAATGATTATGTGAGGCTTAGGGTTTTTTAGGGTTTTTAGGGGTTTTTGGTTTTTATATTTTTTTCAGTTTTATCATTTTTTGGTTTTTAGATTTTTTTTATCATTTTAGGGGTCTAAAGGGTTATTAGTCTTATTTTGGGTTTTGAGGGTTTTATTGGTTTTAATATTTCTTATGGTTTTTATTGTTTTCAGGACCATTCTAGGTGAATTATGAAAATTTACATGTTCAGGGATATTTATAGATTTTTTAGGATTTTTAATGATTTATGGGTTTTTAAGGTATTTATGTATATTGAGGGTTTGTAGGGTTTTTTGGGGTTTGTAGGGTTTTATGGTTGTTTATGTTTTTTGGGTTTTTAGGGGTTTTTTGAGTTTTATGGGTTATTTGGTTTTTTAGTGTTGGGTTTAAGGGTTTTTAGTGTTTTTAGTGGTGTTTTAGGATTTTTAGGATGTTCAATTTATTTTATAGTTTTTCTTTGGTTTTATGGTTTTCAATGGGTTTTTTAGTGTTTTAGGGTTTATCTCATTTCATTGGATTTTTTATTTTTTTTGAGATATTTATTTTTTAATGTTTTTAGGTTCTTTAGGGATTTTGAGGGGTTTTATGGTTTTTCAAGGCTTTTATGGTTTTTAGTCATTTTTATTGTTTTAAGGTTTTTTGGGTATTCAGGGTTTTTTTTATGTTTTTTCGGTTTTTATGTTTTTAGTGGCTTCTAATGCATTTAGTGGTTTAATGGGGTTTAGGGTTTTGGTATGTTTTTAGGGTTTTTATGGGTTTTAAGGTTTTTTATGGTTTTAGGGGGTTTTCTGGGTTTTAGGGGTTTTTTATGATTTTTAGGGTTTTTAAATTTTTAGGGGTTTTTAGGGATTTTTTGGATTTTAGGGGTTTTTGGTGTATTAAGGATTCTGAGGGTTTTTAGTGTTTTAATAAATTTTTAATGTTTTAGGGTTTTTATGGTTTATTTTTATTTTTCTGTCTTTTTTGAGTTTTTAGGTTGTTATGGTTTTTAGAGTTTTCTAATGATTTTATGGGTTTTAAGGGTTATTATATTTTTTATTCATTTTTTAGGGTTTTATGGGTTTTATGGTTTTACGGTTTTAATGGTTTTCAGTGGTTTTTCGGGGGTTTTGGGGGTTTTTTACTTGTTCATGGATTTTTCTGGCTTTTTAAGTATTTTTATGGTTTTTATAAATTTTTTAGCATTTTTTGGTTTTTTCAACATTGTTAGGATTTTTATGTTTTCCCATGGGGTTTAGTGTCCTTCTGATTTTTTGGGTTCTTTTTTTAGGATTCTTAAGATCCTTTGTAGTTTTCTATTGTTTTTAGGGTTTTTAGAGTTTTTATAGTTTTTAGTGGCTTTAGGGTTTTATGGGTTTTTAAGATTTTTATGCTTTTAGGAGATTTTTGGGATTCAAGGGATTTCAGTTTTTTGGGGGTTTTTTACATTTTTAGATATGTTTTGGAATTTTTTATGAATTTTGGGTTTTTTGTGTCTTTTAGGGTTTTTTGGGATTTGTGGGTTTTTTCATTTATCAGGGTTTTGGGTCTTTGGGATTTTAAAGTTTATTTGGGATTTTAATAGGTTGGAGGGTTTTTAATGTCTTTAACTTTTTCTGGCAGTTTAAGGGTTTTTAGTGTTTTAGTGGGATTTAGGGTTTTATGGGATATGCGGGTTTCTAAACTTTTTAGGTGTTTTATGGTTTAACGGTTTTTAGGATTTTTATTGTTTTTGCGTTTTTTAGGGCTTTTATATATTTTGAGGTTTTTTGGGTTATCCAAAATTGTTATAGTCTTATTGGGGTTTTTTATAATTTTTAGGGTCTTTCTAGGTATTTCTTGTTTTTTTATTTCTTTATCATTATTAATGTTTTTTGAATTTTTTAATATTTTCAGTGCTTTTGAAGGGAATTTATAGTTTTCAGTGTATTTTTAGAGTTGTTATGAGTTTTAGGGGTTTTATGATTTTTAGGGGTTTATATGTTTTTAGGGGGTTTTATGTTTTTAGGTAATTTGTAATTTTTTTAGGATTTATCTATTTTTATTGGTTTTTAGGGGTTTCAAAGATTTGGATGGTTTCTAGTAGTTTTTAACGATTTTTTTTGGGTTTTTAGGTTTTGTTTTTTTTTGTTTTTGGTTTTTTTAGTGTTTTTTTATTTATTATGTTGTTATGTTTTTTATATTTTTTTATCAATTTTATTGCTTCTATGAGATAAAAAAATTATCCTTTTCTTAGGGTTTTATGTGATTTTAGGGTTTTTAAGGTTTTAATGGTTTTCAAGATTTTTTAGGGTTTTTAATGTTTTTTATTTTTTAAGAATTTTTATAGATTATTTATAATTTTTGTGGTTTTTAGTTGTTTTATGGTTTCCATAGGTTTTTGGGTTTTTAGGGGTTTTATAGTTTTTTAAATTTTTAGGGATATTTTGTTATTTATTTTATTTTTCTGGTTTTTGGGTTTTTTGGGTTTTTAGTGATTTTTAGAGTTTTAGGGTGTTTAGGGTCCTCTATGATTTTAGGGGTTTTTATCATTTTACGGTATTTGTGGTTTTTATAGTTTTTATCAGTTTTCGGGGTTTAAAGGTTTTTCGGTATTTAGTGGAGTTTTAGTGTTTTTTGGGTTTAATAGGTTTTTATGTTTTTTTTCAGTTTCATGGTCTTACAGTTTTGGGGGTTTTTATGGTTTTAGATTTTCATTATGATTTTTGGGATATTAAGGGTTTTTTTGATTTTCAGGATTTTATGGGTCTTTTGGGGTTTTTCAGCATTTTAGGTTCTTTTTAGTTTTTTTATATTTTTTTGTTATATTTTGAGTTTATAGGGGTTTTAAGGATTTTTTAGTTTTTTAAATAAATTTATAAGGGTTTTAAATGTTTTTATTGTTTCAATGGATTTTAGAATTTTTACGGTTTTTAGGGTTTTTTTATTTTCTAGGGTTTTTCGAGTTTTCTACGTTTTCCTGTAATTTTTATTTTTTTTTAGGATTTTTATTGTTTTTTTGGGATTTTTAGGGTTTTAGGGATAATGAAGGTTTTTATGGGTTATCATATTTTTTTATGTTTTGATGGTTTATATGGTTTTTTAGAATTTTTTTTGAGCTTTTTAGCAGTTTTATGGTTATTTATAGATTATTAACTTTATAAGGGTTGTAAGGGTTATTAGAAATGTTAGTTGTTTTTATGGGTTTTATTAGTTTTTATGATTTTTAAATTGTTTATATATTTAAGGGTTTGTTCTTGTTTTTAGGGTTTTTTACTTTTTCATGAATTTTTAGATGTCTTTTTGAATATTTATCATATTTATAGTTTTTAGTGTTTCTAATGATTTGGAGGGAATTTAGGTTTCTTTTGGTTTTCTAGGGTTTTATGGTTTTTAATGGATTTGGCGTCTTATTGGTTTTTTAGGATCCTTTTTTAGTTTTTTAGGTTTTTTATGGTTTTTAATGTTTTAAGGTATTTTAATAGTTTCTAAAGTTTTTAGTGATTTTATAGTTATTATGGGTTTTTAGAGTTTTTTATGGTTTTTATGGGTTTATGGGTTTTTAGGGGGGTTTTATGGTTTTTATGGGTTCTTATGATTTCATGGATTTTTAGGTATTTTTTATAATTTTTATTTTTATGCATTAAGGGTTTTTAGGGGTTTTTTAGGGTTTTTAGGGTTTTCAAGGGTATTTAGGGGTTTTAGTAGTTTCTAGGGTTCTAGGGAAAGGGAGATACAGAGGCCAGGATATTACCGAACCCCTCTATATTTATTAGAAAAAAAGATGAAACAGACATGGGAGGGGAGGGGTCAAACGACCCACACCCAAAAATCCCTAACAAACCCACACCAAAAAACCCCAAAACAAAAGACCAAAAAGTAATCAAAAAAACAAAAAATAAAATGAAAAGTCCCGAGAATCACCTCCAAATCAAGAAGAAGCCGCAAATAGTAGCACCGGACCATAAGCAGCAACATCATCGAACAAATATCATCACCACCAGACATCCACCTCCTGTAGCCCCAATCTAGACACTATCACAGCATTCACCATCAAAAAATACATCGCCTTCCCTCACTCAGCAACCAAAATCAGTAAGAAAAAAAAATCACCTACCACAACAATTCATCAGTAGCAAAAAACCAGAGCACCAAAAACTAGAGGAGTCAAAGAGCAGGGCCTCCCCCTCCAAGCCAATGGAGCTGAGTCTAAGGAGACCGGAGCACACCAGGACTGCTGTCAGGCCCAGAAGAGGTCGAGTAGGGATATCAAGGCCAAGAGCCAGGAATACCCTAGCCGCGACCGGATCTCTAGGCCAGGGAGGAAGCCACTACAACCGGCATCGAGCAGTCTGTAACCAATAGTATTATTATATATTTTTTAAACATTTTTTATTTTTAAATAGATTTTAGAGTTTTTAGTGGGGATTTAAGGGTTTTAAGGTTTTTAGGAATTTCTATGGTTTTTAGAGGTTTTCATGGATTTTACGGTTTTTAAAATATTAATAGATATTTGGTGATTTTTATTATTTTAAGAGTTATTTTTGTTTTTTCAAGGGATTTAGATTTTTTCATGGTTATTAGGGTTTGGTGGATTTTTTATGTTTTATGGGTTTTTTGAGTTTTTTAGGGATTTATGGTTTTTTACATTTTTTAATTTTTTTAGTGTTTTAAATTATTTTTAGAGTTCATCTTTAATTTTATTTTCTATTTGTTTTAAGGTTTTTTTATTTTTTTAGGGTTTTTTATGGTTTTTTGGAATTTTTTAAGGTTTTTGGGTTTTTTATGTTTTAAGAGGCCTTCGTGATTTTTTAGATTTTTTAAGGTTAAATAGATTTTAGGGGTTTTGAAAATTTTTATAGATATTTAGTGGTTTCTATATTTTTTATTATTTTTGTGATTATTTAGTATTTTATGGATATTTTATATTTTTTAAGTTTTTTTTAGTTTTATACAATTTTTATGGTTTTAATAAAATTTTCAATTTTTTAGTTGTTTAAATGTTTTTAATAGTTTTTATTAATTTTTATGGTTTTTATGGGTTTTAGGGATTTTATGTACTTTTAGTTTTTATGGTTTTGAGGGTTTTTTCCGGGGTTTTAGGGTTTTTATGTTTTTGGGGATATTTAGGGCTTTTGGGATTTTATTGGATCTTATACTTTTTTAGGATTTCTGGGTATCTTATGTTTTTTATTATTTTTCCATAACTTAGGGTCTTTAGGGATATTGTGTTTTTTTTTGGGATTTTAAGGGTTTTTTGTGTTTATAGGGTTTTAATGTTTTTTTAGATTTTTTTGAATTTTTATCAATTTAATTGGTTTTTTGAGTTTTTAGCGGGTTTTAGGGTTTTTATCAGTTTTAATTATTTTTTGGGGTTTATTGGGTTTTCTTTAGTTTTGTATTGTTTTTATGATATTTTATGTTTTCAAAAACTTTTAGGGTTTTTTACGATTTTATGGTTTTTTAGGGTTTTTAGGGATTTTGAGGGGTTTTTGGGTTTTTCATGATATTTAGGGTTTTATGATTTTTGGGGGTTTTAGGGTAATTTTTTAGTATTTATGGGTTTTAAAATATTTTATATATTTTTATGTTTTTAGTATTTTTAAGGGGTTTTATATTTTTTAGTTATTTTAGTGTTTTTATGGGGGTTTTGTGGGTTTTTAAGATTTTTAGGGGTTTTTATATTTTTAGGGAAATTTAGATCTTTTTTGGATTTTTATGGTTTTTAGGTTTTTTATTATTTTTATGGTTTTTAGCGTTATCAGGGTTTTCAAGGGTTTTAAAATTTTTATGGATTTTTTTGGTTTTTAGGGGTTTTTAGTTAATAAGGTTTCAACTATTTATTAGTTTTTAATGTTTTTAGGGTTTAAATAGATTTCAATGTTTTTAGAGGTTTTTATAGATTTCATGGGAATTTATTGTTTTTGTGGTATTTCAGAGATTTTATTGGTTTTAGGGTGTTTTAAGCGATTTAAGATATTTTTATATTTTTTGCGATGTTTATGAATTTTTGTGGATTTTTATGGTTTTTGGGTTTATACTATTTTAGAGATTGTGAGGGTTTTATACTTTTTCATGGTATTTTAGGGGTTTTAATGTGTTTATGGATTTTTGAGTTTTAGGAGGTTTTTTTGAGTTATTTGGGGTTTTAAGGGTTTTTAGAGTTTTTTTACTTTTTTAGGAGTTTAAAGGTTTTTAAAAGTATTTAATGTGTTTTATGGTTTTAGTGTTCTTAGGGTTTTATAGTTTTTTTTGGATTTTATATTTTTTTAGTTTTTATAGTTTTAGGGATTTTGTTGGTTTTTTGGGATTTTAGGGTTTTTCAAGGTTTTTACGCTATTTAGGGTTTTTAGGGGTTTAAAGGTTTATTTTGGATATTTAGTGAATTTTTGAGTGTTTTACGGTTCAGAAGGTTTTTTATTGTTTCATAACATATTTATGGTTGTATGTTTTTTAGAGTTTTTAGTGTATTTTAATGTGTTTTATGGTGTTTTAGGGTTTTTAAGGTTTTATGGGTTTTATGGTTTTTAGGGGATATTCTTTGTTTTTAGGGTTTTAATTTTTCTGTCTTTTTTGGCCTTTTATTAAATTTATAATTTTTTAGGTTTTTAGTATTTTTAGTGTTTTAGATTGTTTTAGGGGTTTTATGGTTTCAAAGGTTTTCGTTATATTTTGGGAGTTTGGGGTTTTTTAGATTTTTTATGAGTTTTAAGGTTTTTTAATAGTTTTTGATGCTTTTAGGGTCTAAAGTGGTTTTAATGTTCTTAGTTGTTTTTCGGTTTTTATGGGATTTAATGTTTTTAAAGGTTCTTATGAGTTTTTGTGGTGTTCAGAAGGTTTTTAGGGTTTTTATAGTTTTTCACTTTTTAGGAGAGTTTTTGGGTTATGTGGAATTTTGATAGTTTTTAAGGTTTTTAGGGTTTTTAGATATTTTGAGGTGTTTTAGGGTTCTTTGGGGATTTTTCATGTTTTTCTAGTTTTGAAGATTTTTATGGATTTTATTTAATATTTTTAGAGTTTTAGTATTTTTTCGGTTTCTTAGAGTTTTAAATGTTTTTATGGGGTTTATGTGTTTTTATAGTTTTTAGTGTGTTTTTTATTTTTTATGTTTTAGGGTTTTTTAAGGTTTTTAAGGGTCTTAATTTTTTTAGTGGTATTTCTAGGATTTTTATGTTTTTTACATTTTTAAGGTTTTTTGGGGCTTGGTATGATTTTTTGGTTTCTAGTTTTGTTTGTTTTTTTTAGTGATTTTGAGAGTTTTTAAGGTGTTACAGGGATTGTTTTGTGTTTTTAGGGGTTTTATTGTTTTTTTTAAATTTATGGTATTTTTGAGTTTTTAAAGGCTTTTATAATTTTTTAAATATTTAGGGTTATAGGGGTTTTCAGATTTGTTAGTGGGTTTTTATGTTTTTTCAGGGGTTTTTATGGTTTTTAGGGGTTTTATTGTTTTTAGGGGTTTTTTGGGTTTTTAGGGTTATTGAAATTTTTAGGTATTTTAGTGCTTTTATAGTATTTTTATGAGGTTTAGGATTTTATAGGGTTTTTAGGTATTTTGAGGGGTTTTGGGAAAACAAAATTTATGGTTTTGGTAATTTTATGGTTTTTGGGGTTTTAGGGTTTTTTAAAAGAAATTATGGGTTCTTAGGTTTTTACAGATTTTTAATAGTTTAGGGGTTTTAAGGGTTTTTAGAGTTTTTTGTGGGTATTTATGATTTTTATCAGATTCAGGGTTTTAACAGGTTTTAAGGGTTTTTCATTATTTTTAATATTTTCTACATTTTTTGGTTTTTAGGGATTTTTTATGGTTTTATAGTTTTTAGGTTTTTTCAGGTTTTTAGGTATTTTGAGGGCTGTTAGGGGTTTTCATGGGTTTTTTAAAGTTTTTAGGGGTTTTTGAGTTTTTATTGGTTTTGGGTTTTTTAGGTATTTTTTGATTTTTAGGGGTTTTTTGTTTTTATAGAGTTTTTCAATATCTTAGGGGTTTAAAGTATTTTAAATGTTTTTAGTGGTTTTTATGGTTTTATGGGTTTTGAGATTTTTAAAGTATTTTAGGGGTTTTTATATTTTTAGGGGTTTTACAGATTTTTAAATTTTCAAATATTTTCATTGATTTTTAGGGTTTTAATTTTTTTTAGGTTTTTAGGAAATTTGAGGGTTTTAGGGGATTTAGGGGTTTTATGGATTTTATATTTTTTTTGGTTTTAGGGGTTATTGAGTTTTTATGGTGTTTAAGGTATTTTAACATTTTTTAACATTTTAGTGGATTTATGGTTTTTAGTGGTTTTTTTGTTGTTATAATGTTTTAGGTTTTTTAAGGTTTTTAGAATTTTTTTGGTTTTTGAGGTTTTAGTTTATGTTTGGGGATTTTATAGGAATTTTTAGTATATTTAGGTTTTTTTACTCTTCTTAGTGATTTTTAGGGCTTTTAAGAGATTCCAAGGGTTTTAGTGTTTTTATGAAATTTTTGGTTTTACAATTTTTTTGAGTTATTTAGGTGTTTTAAAGGTTTTTAGTGTTTTTTATCATTTTTATGTGTTTTAATAGTTTTTAGAGTTTTTAGTGGTTTTAGGTTTTTAGGGGGTTTATGGGTTTTCTATTTTTTAGGAGTTATTTGGTTTCATTGTTTTTCATGGTTTTTTCTGTTTTTTACATTTTCATGGATTTTTAGGGTTTTTAATGATTTTTTTGGGTTTTTATGATTTTTTGGGTTTTTATTGTTTTTAGGGTTTTTTGAGTTTTTTAGGTTTTCAAGGTTTTTTGGGTTTTAAATTTTTTTTTCACCTTTTGTGGGTTATAAAGTTTTTTTATGTTGTTTAGGGTTAATTAGATTATTTTTATATTTTTTACATTTTTATGGGTTTTTTAGAATTTTTAGTATTTTTTACAGTTTTTATTGGTTTTATCATTTTTAAGGTTTTTAGGGGATTTTATTATTTTCATTGGGTTTTTTTGTTTTTGGATTTTGTAATGTTATGAGGGATCATTACGGATTTTTTAGTGTTTCTACAGTTTTTAGGGTTTTCTTGGTTTTCAATGTTTTTAGGGGTTAAGGGTTTTAGAGTTTTAGGTTGTTTTTTAGGGTTTTCATTTTTTTTAATTGTCATTAGGTGATCTATAGTTTTTAAGGGGTTTCATTGTGGTTTGGGTTTTTTAAATTTTATGTTTGTGTTTTATATTTTGGATATTAATGATTTTAGGTTTTTTATGGTTTTTAGAGATTTTGATGGATTTGGGATTTTCACAGTTTTAGGTGTTTTAGGGGTTTTAAGGTTGTAAGGTCTTTTAGGTTTTTGGTTTCGTTCATTTTCATTGGGTTTTAAAAATTTTATATAATATTTAATGCTTTTATGGGTTTTAAGAGATTTTAATGTTTTAGTGGTATTTATGGTTTTTATAGGTTTTAATGGGTTCTGTTGGGTTTTATTGGTTTTTATTACTTTCATGTATTTTTCAAAGTTCTCAAGGGTTTTTACCTTTTTTGGGATATTTTTGGATTTTTAAGAATTTTTTGGGTTTCTATGATTTTTTAGGTTTTTTGGATTTGGATGGATTTTAGTGGGTTTTAGGGTTTTTTTAGTGTTTTTAGGTGTTTTAAAGGGTCTTTTGGGGTTTTAGGGTATTTTTGAGTTTTTTAGATTTTTTAAATTTTTTATAGTTTTTTAATGTTTTTAGTGGGTTTAAGAATATTTATAGTTTTTAGTGGGGTTTTGGGGGTTTTATGGGATTTTAGGTTTTTTAAGGTTTTCAGGGGTTTTTAAGGTTTTGATGGGTTTTTCTGGGAAATTATGTTTTTTACATTTTTAGTAATTTTTTGGTATTTTTTAGGAATTTTTAGGGTTTTATGATTTTTAGGGTTTCTAGGTTTTTTCATAGATTTGTAGGAATTTTTTTTAGGGATTTTAGGGATTTTTTAGGTTTTGAAAGGGTTTTATAGTTTTTAACATTTTTAGGGGCTTTCAAGGTTTTTGGGTTTTTAGAGGTTTTCGGGTTTTTATGAGTTTATAAGGTTTATAGGTGTATGAACCTGTGTTTTTAGAATTGGTCAAAATCCCCACCCTATTTTAATTTTTGATTTATTTTTGAGAAAAACTGGGAAAATCTAGAAGTTATTGAAATTTCCAGACTACACGCCATGTACTCTAAAGAACACACCATGTATGGGTTAGGCGAGTATCGGCCGTGTGCTACCCGAGTACATGCCTTATGATAACTGTGTAAGAATTTCCAACTACACGGCGTGCAGTGTTGCTCAACACGCCGTATATACTCCCTTCCGCGTATCGGCAAATTTCAAGCCATGTGGCTATCTCTGCTTAATTTGGAGTACGGACAAGGAAACTGTCACAGCCCAACTTTTTGAAATAATTTTTCATTTATTATTTCTTAATTTCGGTTTCTCGCGCTGAGGTTTGGGTTGAGTCCCGAATTAAAATATTGATGTTTGATGTTTTTGGTGGGTTTCAGACCGGTGCATGAGCACCACATGGTTAGCGGTAACCGTGTGTTCGCCCCTAGTGCTTGCGCAGGTACACAAGTTGTTTGGTATGAGGTGCGCAGCTTGCATGTGGGTTATTAAGCCATGCGGCAAGAGCGTGGTTGCTTGTTTTTCAGAATAAGATAAGTAAATGAATTAAAACATAAAATAATGTTACATAGAAATAAAAACATTGTGTTGTTATTTATATTATTATTGTTATTTGATTATAATGATAATGATGATTATTATTATTATTATTATCCTAAAAAAATATGAAACCATAATCTCACCCACACACCCGACCTCCCTGTTTCCCCTTCCATGTTCAGCCCCCCTTCCTCGTTCTACGCTTCGCCCCCAGCAGCGGCCTCCCGGTCTCCCTTCAGCTCTCGACTTATCCAATCACCGTCGTGCTCGCCCATCCTGTAGCCGGCCAACCACCCCACCGAACTCTCTAGTGCCTCCTCTCGTCGGCGTGTGTCCCATGCCCCCCTCTTCCCCACATGCGTGTTGTGCACCAGCCCCACTCGGATCCCTTCTTCCCACCTGTGCGTTGTGCACCTCACCCAGCTGGTCAACCACCTCCTTGCCCCCCCTCGCCAGTACCAACTTCGCACCCCCTTCCACGACACCTGCACCCAACTCCGTCAACCCGCCTCCCTACTCGCCCCCTCCAGCTTGCCCATCAGATCCCGCACCAGCCACCTCCGACTGTTCATGCTCGCCCTAGGACCCCGCCTCCTCACGGTCTTCCTTCCTGTAGCTTCCCCGCTTCCTACGCCCTGCACCAAAATCCTTTCATCTTGCTCACGTCTTGGACTCTGCACACTGCCCCGACCGACCTCTACCTCTCCTTGCACCTCCACCCGTCCCAACAGGTCCTCACCGCCTTCCCCGCTCCAACTGCGACCACCCTTGTCCCAGCCACCCCGGTTTGCCAACCAGCCTCTAGAGACCTCCTCCAGTATGATTATTTTTCATTAATTTATTTATTCATTTATGTATTATTTTATTATTTTATTCCATTTATTTAATTATTTGGTTTTTATCTATTTATTTATTTAGTTATTTATTTATTTATTTACTTATTTATTTATTCATTCAATTATATATTATTTTATTTATTTGTCTATTAGTTTATTCATTTGTTTATTTATTTATTATTTTGATTATTTTTTTATTCATGTATTTATTGTTTAGTTATCTATTTAATTTTCCTTAATTGCATCTTGGTGTTCTTATTTAATTTGGATTAATCCTAATTCTATCACAGGTTGGGTGACGTGTGCTTTTACCACTGTTCAGCATACACAGTCAGCACGCAAGGGATTGTTCTACCTTCCGTCAGAGTTCCATCATAGTCACTCTCCATTGAGGTAGGCGAACCCACATTCTCCTTTCCGATAAAATCCATTTAATGCTTGATTTATTTTAGTTAAATCATTGACCTATTTCGCATTCTCGCACTGCAATTAGTTAATAATATATAGTGTTTTTCAATTTATGGGTTTTGTTAGAAATAGTTTGAAGTATTTTTCTTACCAATTAAATTTATTTGTATTTATCAAGGTTTTACACTTTGGATGTCAAAGACTATTTTGATAATGTTTTTTATATGAAAAATCTTTTTCACATTACTCTTGTATAGTTTATCATGGAGTTTTCTTGATTTGGGTAATTTGTTTGACCTGGTTATAGAATCTTTAACAAATTTTTTGGTCTGCTTATAAATATTATTTATGCATTATTTGGTCTACTTATAAAGATTATTTATGAATTTTTTGTCCTGCTTATGAAAATTGTTTATAAATTGGTTTTTTGGTTCATAAAACGATTTGGAAACTGGTCGAGTCTTGGTAGCATTTTATAAATTGTGTAGACGATTTATCAAACCTTGTGTAAGTTGTGAAACTTATTAGGTTATGGTTTTGGTGTGTGTTTTCTTCTAAAATTGCATTTTGAGTGTGTTCACTTTGGTGGTTATGGCATAGTGATTGGGTTAACATATTTTGATATGGGATTAATGTTTTCAATTCAAGGGTTGGTCTTATTTCAAATAATGGGAGTTGTTGATTTTGATTTTATAAATTTTCCTTGAATCCCAAAGGATGGAGGTTCATTTTTATTTTTTTTCAATGAAGTGGTTTTAAATTTTTTCTTCAAGGATTTTGCATGTTTGGCTCTTCTAATTCATGGGTGGAGTTGTGTTGACTTTTAGAATGGTTTGTGTTTGGAATTTGTGTGTGTCTCGTGAGTGTTTTAAATGTTTTTAGAGAAATGCTTTCTACATAGATGTAACGTGACGACCCGTTTGGCACTTTAAGCATTAGTGTGATATTTGTATTGATTCTTTGAAATGACAACGTTTTGATTATTGTACGTCCATTTAACAACTTTAATATTTTGAAAGAGGTATCAAAGGGTTTTAAATGATTTCACTGCATGAAGGACTGGTTGTCACCTTTGATGATATGGGATACATATATATTTATGGGGAACCTCTATAGGAGGATATCCCTTATGGGTTACCGTATAGAGTGTCTGTGTTTGGGGTAGGAATGTGCGGTGAGATGAGTCACACGTGCGAGGGCCTCCTACTTACATAGTATTATTGTAACCAACATGGGATCTGGGGCATCTTTTAGAGATCGAGTAATGGGTTCTGATCAACCCTGATTAGACGGGTTGGTACCCCCTGGATTTATTGTTAGGCCAGGCAGGCTTTGCCACTGGATTGGTCATTTAGGGCAGCCAGTTAGTTATAGACTTAGGAGCTTCACCATATACTGGAAGGTGGTTCTGAAACTGAGTATGTCCAGGGGTCTTCTAGTGATGTTTAGGATCACCCATGGTTACATGATCATTTTTATAACTTGTTTACTTTCCGTGAACTAGTTTATTTTCATCTTTCACTTTTACTTGTTTTACTCTAACACAAAATTGATATACAACGTTTTGGATTTTATTTATAAAATGATAAACAATTTTGGAAAAATGGTATTTGGTGTGTATTGTTTTTTTTTAAATGGGAAAAACATGTTGCTTATTTTCAAATGTGAAAAACATACTTTTATAATTGTATTCAAAAATTGATTTAATTGATTTCTTTGGGAAGGGAGACGTTGGGTTCTTTGGTTTATTTTTTCATCCCTACTGAGCATTTTAATTATCACACCTTTTTTATCATATCAGTTGTAGGATTCCTTGCACATGTTTTCTTGGCTGAGTTGCTCATTGTTGGAGCAAAGTCGGCCTTTGGTCAGGAGGTGACCTGAATAGTCACGTGGAGGTTTGTTTAGTTTTAGTTTCATTCCGCTGCAAGTGTTATGTTTATCAGTTGTTGTGTTTGTCTGTTTTCTTGTTTATTTGGTTTTTTTCAAGTGCCAAGTCATTCCCAACAATTAATATTTGAGGCCCGACACTGGTTTCCAGACCGTGGGGATCGGGAACACCCCTCGGGACACGTCTCGGACCGGCTTGGGTGACCAATTCAGGGTCGACCCAGGTTGGTTCATGGAAAAATGGTATCAGAGATGACCTTGTTATTTGGGATGTTCAGTAGATGGAGATTAGTACTGTCGGGACTCGAGAGGTAGGTACGGGAAGGACGTCTTGAACCCTCACCCATTTCGAACCTCGAGTAGCCAGGGGTAGTCCGGGAATTGAGTTCTTTCTTCGTTCTGGTTTGTTTTGACTGAGGGATGAAAACAGAGGAAAGATGATGTCACATTGTGATTTCACATGGAGTAGTGACCCATGTGGAGTCTGAGTACACGATTTAAGTTCCTCCTAGTTGTCGGTGCTTTCTTGGGGAATAACCCACTACCACGTCGCCAGGTTAAGCATAAATACTAGTCCCTCACTTCGGTAATTTGATGCAAGTTGTGTGTTGTCTTGGTTCTTGTTGGTGTAAGTGAACTTTTGAAATAAAAAGGGGTTTTTGAAATGAGAACGATTTCTTTTAAAGGGATTTAAATTTGTGAAATGGATTTGTTTTAAGACTGAAAGATCTTGGTCAAAAAATCAGTTGTTTTCTAGGAACCGGTAGATATATGTTTTGAGTGAAACCTCAAGTACTCTTTATGAACGTTTTCACATGTGAGGGAATGCATGGGAAGTGAGTTTTGGTGTGTATGGATGGAAGCAGACGAAGATATGTGAAATGGTTCATGGGATTATTGGGGTGTGCACTTGGAATTAAAGGCTTGACATTGTTTTTCTAAAGTTATTCTTAAAAGGGAAAATGATTTTTTTTGGAACTTTGAATTTGGATCGGAAAGTGGAAATGTATAAAGGTGGTTTTGAAATCAAAACTAAAGAAGGGAATTTTGGTTTTGTTTACTTTTTCTTTTTTATTTTGAGCTGGTTGTTTTGGATGAAGGAGCTTTCTTTGATGTTGCTTCGGACAGATATTGGTTTTGGTTATGTGTTTTATCTGTTGTTTAGAAAATGATTCCCAGAATGGTCCACAAAGTTTATGATAATTCATGCCCAGTTTTTGGTCTTTCTCGGACACTACCTATCCTTCACAGTGATTGGGGTCCTTTATAAGAAGCAGAATGGATTGAAGGGGTCGATCATGTCTTCAGGGTTTTGGGAACTCCTGAAGCTGTCAGAATGCGCGTTGTTTTGGGTCTGTTTGAAGGTCCATCTCTAGACGAATGGGGGTTGGTTGCCCCACCATCAGTGTGATTTAGGATGACATGAGATGTCTTTAGATCTTTCTTCATTCGATGGTTTATACCTGAAGAGGTAAAGAAGAAGAAAAGGGAAGAGATCATGTGTATTCAATAAGGCCAACTAACGGTGAAGTCATATGTTGACCATTTCAAAGAGCTTGTGTCCTTTTCTCCATAGGGAACATCACAGGATTTTATGAAAAATTATCTCTTTATTGGGGGTCTTAGCCCAGAGATCAAGGAGAGGGTCCTCCTTTATGAAGACCATCATTTCAAGAAGTTGGTGGACGAGGCATTCTTAGCTGAACTAGTCCCCGGAGCACAGGTGCTTGGCAATCCAGCATATTCAGTTACTTATGAAGCATCCCCATCTGGCGAGCAGGATGTGCTAGAGGAACTTGTTCCAAAAGAGTCCTCTACAGTGACTTTGGATTCTAGTTCGTCAGACCGTTCCATGGTGTGCCACCAGTGTGGCCGGTTCGGGCACGTGAAGCCGCCATGTCTCACCCCTCTGAAGATGTGCCATCGTTGCGGGAGACCTTTTCATCTAGTGAAGTTCTGCAGGAAGCCTCACATGAAGAAGACGCTATGACTAGAGGAATTTCAGTGCCTGAATGTGAGGAAGGAGATTTTTCAGCAATCAGATCCCTAGCCACAAGCCATGGGGTGAAGCTCACGCGCATTCAGGAGTTTCCAGTGGTGTAAAGCCTTGGTCCGGGTCTTGTGTTCTGTGTCGGCATTATAAAATTTAAAGTCTTTTCATTTTCAATTTGTACTATTAATGTTTTGACGTTTTAAGTTCATCGTTTCATCGCGGAGTTATAGTAGACATTTTGTATTGTAATCGAACCAGTTATGTTTGTCTGATCATAGATTTCTAAATCGTGCATTTTATTAAAAGTGTGTTTGATCCTTGAATATGTTGGTCATGGTTGGCGCCATTAGTTTGGAGATGTAAGTACCTGCGGAGGAGTCCAGGCTTGTGGTTATACTCAGGTTCATTGTGGGGATCATGTTCTTCTCATAGTTTTTTATCTAGTGTGAGGGGATATTAGTATGGTTCAAGAGTTCCATGTTTCAGCAGAGGTGTTGTTTCTCTCATTCTATAGATGATAGTTTGGAATTGTTGGGAGTTCCCGCATCGGCTCCCTCCCCCCTCCTAGGGTGGTGAGTTTAGGTGTTAAATTTTTGTGCTTGTTGAGTTCCTGTTGTGGGGAGAACACTTTTGTGTTCTCCCATTCTCTTTTATTGTGGTTTCTTGTGGTTTCAATCAGGAATGGTTTCTTGATTTGTCTAGTGTTCAGCTAGGTGAATTTCTGGGGGAATAAAGTGTCTCTGGTGGGGAGAATTATCGCACCCTGACTTTTTTAAATAATTTTTAATTTATTATTTCTTAACTTCAGGTTATCGTTCCAAGGTTTGCATTGAGTCATGATTTAAATTTTTTAATGTTTGATGTTTTTGGTGTGTTTCAGACCGGTGCATGGGCACCACATGGTTAGTGGTAACCGTGCGGTCGCCCCTGGTGCTTACGTAGGTACCCAAGTGGTTTGGTATGAGGTGTGCAGCTTGCACGTGGGTTATTAATCCATGCGGAAAGAGTGCGGTTTCCGGTTTTTCAGAATAAGATAAGTAAATGAATTAAAACATAAAATAATATTAGATAGAAATAAAAATATTGTGTTATTATTTATATTATTATTTTTATTTAATTATTATGATGATGATTATTATTATTATTATAATTATTATTATCATAAAAAAAATATGAGACCCTAATCTAACCCACACACCCGACCTCCCTGTTTCCCCTTCCCTGTTCTGCGCCCCCTTCCCCGTTCTAGCTTCGCCCCCAGTAGCGGCCTCCGGGTATCCCTTCATCCCTCAGCTCATCCTAGCACAACCGCGCTCGCCCCTCCTGTAGCCACCCAGACACCCTGCCAACCTCTCTAGTTCCTCCTCCTCCTGCCGGCACGCGGCCCCTGCCCCCCTCTTCCCCACTTGCACACTGCAGACTAGCCCAGCTCAGATCCCCTCTTCCCCTCCTGTGGATTATGCTCCTCACCCAGCCACTTAACCACCGCCTTTCCCCCCCTCGCTAGTGACAGCTTCACACCCACCATTCCACAGCACCTACACCCAACTCCGCCTACCCGCCTCCCTGCTCTCCCCCTCCGGCTATGCCAGTAGATCCTGCACCAGCCGCCTCTGGTTTTTCGCGCTTACCCTGGGACCCTACCTCCTCATGGTATTCCTTCCTGTAGCTACCCCGCTTCCCACGCCCTACACCTGAAGCCTTGCATCTCGCTCGCGTCCCAGCCATCGCACGCTACCCTGGCCGACCTCTACCTCTCCTTGCGCCTCCACCCATCCCCACAGGTCCTCGCCGCCTTCCCCGATCCAACTCCAACCACCCTTGTCCCAGCCACTTCGGTTTGCTGACCAGCCTCTAGCGACCTCCTCTGGTATGATTATTTTTTATTCATTTATTTATTCATTTAAGTATTCTTTTATTATTTTATTTCATTTATTTATTTATTTGAATTTTATCTATTTATTTTTTAGTTATTTAATTATTTATTTACTTATTTATTTATTCATTCAATTATCTATTATTTTATTTATTTATCTATTTATTTATTCATTTGTTTAATTGTTAATTATTTTGATTATTTATTTATTCTTGTATTTATTGTTTAGTTATTTATTTATTTTTCCTTCATTGCATCTTGGTGTTATTATTTAATTTTGATTAATCGTAATTCTATCTCGGGTTGGGTGACGTGTGCTTTTACCACTATTCAGCATACGCAGTTAGCCCTTGAGGGATTGTTCTACCTTCTCTAGGAGTTTCGTCGCAGTCTCTCTACATTGAGGTAGGAAAACGCACATTATCCTTTCCGATTAAATACATTTAATACTTGATTGATTTTAGTTAAATATTTGACCTGTTTTGCTTTCTCACAATACAATTAGTTAATATGTTATTGTTTTTTTCACTTATTGGTTTTGTTAGAAATGGTTTGAAGTATTTTTCTTCCTAGTTAAATTTATTTTAATATATGAAGGTTGTATTCTGTGGATGTCAAATACTATTTTGATAATGTTTTTGATATTAAAAATCTTTTTCACATTACTCTCGTATAGTTTATAATGAAGTTTCTAGATTTGGGTAATTTGTTTGACCTGGTTATATAATCATTAACAAATCGTGTGGTCTGCCTATAATGATTATTTATGCACTATTTGTTCTACTTATAAATATTATTTATTCATTTTTTGGTTTTCTTATGAAAATTGTTTATAAATTGGTTTTTTGGTTCATAAAAGGATTTTGAAAATTGGTGGAGTCTTGGTATCATTTTATAAATTGTGCATATGATTTATCAAACCTTGAGGAAGTTGTGAAACTTATTAGGTTATGGTTTTTGTGTGTGTTTTCTTCTGAAAGAAGATTTTGAGACTGTTTAATTTGGTGGTTATGGAATAGTGATTGCGTTAAGATATTTTGAGAAGGGTTTGATGTTTTCAATACAAGGGTTGGTGTAATTTCAAATAAGGGGAGTTGTTGATTTTGATTTTAAAAATTGTCCATGGATCCCAAAAGATGATGGTTCTCTTTTATGTTTCCAACGACGTGGTTTTAAATGTGTTCCTCAAGGATTTTGCCTATTTGGCTCTTCCAATTCATGGGTGGAGTTGTGTTGGCTTTTATAATGGTTTGTGTTTGGATGTTGTGTGTGTCTAATCATAGTTTTAAATTCTTTTAGAGAAATTATTTCAACATAGATGTAACGTGATGGTCGGTTTGGCACTTTCAGCTTTAGTGTGATGTTTGTCATGATTCATTGAAATGATGACATTTTGATTACTGTATGTCTATTTAACAACTTTAATATTTTGAAAGAGGTATCAAAGGTTTTTAAATGATTTCATTGGTTGAAGAATTGGTTGGCACCTTTGATGATTTGGGATACATATATATTTATGGGACACCTCTATAGGGGGGATATCCCTTAACAGTTATCGTATAGAGTGTCCATGTTTGGGGTAGGCAAGTGCGGTGAAATGAGTCACGCGTGCGAGGGAATATTACTTACATAGTATTATTGTAACCACCATGGGATCTTGGGCGTCTTTTAGAGATCAAGTGACAGTTTCTGATCAACCCCGATTAGACAGGTTGGTACCCCTTGGATTTTTTGTTATGCCAGGCGGTCTTTGCCCCTGGATTGGTCAATTAGGACTGCCAGTTGGTTATAGACTTAGGAGATTAACCAAACTCCTGTAGGTGGTTCTGAAACCGAGTACATCCAGGGGTCTTCTAGGGATGTTTAGGATTACCCATGGTTACTGGATCATTTTCATTGCTTGTTTACTTTCCATGCACTAGTTTATTTTCATCTTGCACTTGTACTTGTTTTACTCTAACACAACATTGATATACTCTATTTTGGATTTTATTTATAAAATGATAATTTTTTTTGGAAAAATGGTATTTGGCGTGCGTTGTTGTTTTTAATGGGAAAAAACATGTTGCTTATTTTCAAATGCAAAAAAAAAACTTTTATAATTTTATTTCAAACATGCGTTAATGTTTTTCTTCGGGAAGAGAGACATTCGGTTTTGTGGTTTATTTTGGCATCCCTACTGAGCTTTTTAATGCTCATGCCTTTTTATCAAATCAGTTGCTGGTTTCCTTGATCATGGTTTCTTGGCTGAGTTGCTCATTGTTGGAGCAATGTCGGCCTTTGGTCGGGAGGTGACCTGAATGGATACTTAGTGGTATGTTTAGTTTTATTTTCTTTCTGCTGCTTGTGTTATGTTTATCAGTTGTTTTGTTTGTCTATTTTTTTGTTTATTTGGTCTTTTTCATGGCCCTAATCATTCCCAATGATTAAACTTTGATGCCTGACACTGGTTGCCAGCCCGTGGGGATCGGGAACGCCCCTCAGGACATGTCGTGGACCGGCTCATGTGACCTGTTTAGGGTCGACTCAGGATAGTTCGTGACAGAAACTACACAGATTGTAGTCCTTAAATACACTTTGTGTAGTTTTATTTTTATTCTCTTAAATGATAAAACATCGCATCTTAATTTGTAAGGCATCTTCTTCTTCCCCAACTTTGGACCACACCGTCCTGAAAACATGAAGAACATACCTAGCCCTAGAATCGTCATCGGGAGTCTGTTCTTCAATCCGTCAGTGGCTGCAGGATCACAAAGGCATGTCTAACCCCACGCACCCTATTCTTTTCACGATTCTTGGCCTCACACACTGCAAATTCCATATAAATAGAGTTGCTGGGATTTGACGGAAATTTAGATCTACGAATATCGGATTTTAATTGGAGCACAATATTGGATTTCCCTATGTCTACATGTCTTAGGTAGGCGGTGCATACCTCTTTTTGTGTTTTCGCCGACTTTTGGATGGCATGACCTTTGGCGCATTTTCAGGTATTTTGAGCATGACCCTGTATTACCTGTTACCTCCTTTTAAATTGTTATTTGACCTATGGGATGCCTTTGGGTAAGTCCTGTTACCTGTTTTCTTGAGTGGGGTCGGGCGAGTGGTTGTTGCACATCAAGGAATTTTGGTCAGGGAATTCCAAAATGGGTATAATTGAATTGTATTATTTTAAACTGTTTAGTTTAGTTTATTAAACCTTGATATGAATTGTTGGAGACTTTGAGGACCTCAGTGCTGGTATGGGATAACAGCTGGTTAATACATATGAACTATTTTGTTTCTTTTTCCTGTTTAAAAGCGTTTCCTTTCATTTTATATGAAATTAATGAATTTCATATGCCAGAACCATTAATGTTTTGTTAGGTGTGGACCAAATATTCATGAGTTATGCCTATCAATGTTTGGGCTTGGCCCGGGTTTCATTGGGTGGTTCTTACCACGTGATTGGGCGTTATAGACGTCGGATTGAGGAATGGTGACTGTCTGGTTGGTCATGACCTGGGATACTGGGATGGAAATGCCATCAAACTTGAGTGACATGGTCGTAGGTACAGGAGGTTTCAGAGACATTGTAGATTGGGTACTATTTTTGTGATTACCACCCACCTGGATCTATGAGTAGGTGTACAAATAGAGACTCTGTGATGAGGTGGTTTTGACCACTCATGTGGGTATAGGCCCCTATTATTTGTCGTTTAGTTACTTTTGGGTTGGGGGTGCTTTTCATGTGAATCCACATAAAAGGTTAGGAGCCTTCAAGGGATATCATTGAGACTATAGGGTTGTGGGAATAGGCTTTCCGTTATTTGAGGGCAGATATCGTTGTCCCCCTGGTTAAGTTATTTGAGGGCAGGTATAGTTGTCCCACCAATTAATTTATTTTGATGGAATAAATTGTTTTCCATCTGGTTACTTTAATTGAGGGAATATATTTTTGTCCCTCTGGCTACTTATTTTTGGATATGTATCATTGTTCCTCTAGGTTACTACTATTGGGCATGCCTTCGGGACATCAGTACTTGAGACAGACGGTGTCAGGGGGAACATGGTTCTGAGATACATGATAGAGATTCCAACATTCACCGAAGAATGTGACACTTCATGGTGGATACTGAGAACCATTGGAGTTATGTTTATTTGTGGATCATATTATTTACTTATTTCCTTGTAAGTAAATGCCACCTTAAACACTTACATTAGGTAAGCACCGTTGGGTGGTATCCTACTGAGATTCATCTCACACCTTGCATGGCCCCGTCTAGAAGTGTCAAAACTTTATGGATTTACGCGCATGAAAGAGGCTAGCTTCAAAAGATGGATTGAGTTAGCTATTTCAGGGATATGGTATGGACCTTGATGTCTTTCCTAGTTGGAGTTTATTTTTTTTTATTTCTTTCCTATATCAGCATGCTTACCTGTTTTGTAGCTATAGTTGGTTATCCATTAACACCTTTATATATGGATATGTATGACCTGATTTGTATGTATGTTTTTGGTTCAATAGTAGTTACAAGTGATCAGCATGTTGTTAGGTTACTTTCTGCTTCTGTTGTTATATTTTTGGCTTCTGCTATTTATTTCTATTGATTATGCTTCTGCTATATAGGTCTGGTTTGAATATTCTATGTCATTTATTCCCGCTACATGTTATATATATTATTTCTTGGACCAGTACCATTATTGTCCTTTGAGAGGTTATAACCTCTTCGCTATATCTATAAGACTCTCATTTCTAGTTGGTAGCCTTTGGAATTTAGGGATGTGTACCTAAGGTAGTAACACCTGACCCGTTTAGCACTGTTCTGGTGGCTGTTCGGGTTTTGGTCATTGCAAATTCGTATAAGAGGATTTCTTGAAAAAGAATTAGTAGCAGTTTCTTAATGGATACTAATAAGATTGAGACTTCTCTTTTTATTTCTGTTGGTTTTACTATTTGGGATATGGTAGACTAGAGATAGGTTGTTACAAGAACTGGGTTTCTATTTTGTGCATGGGTGCCTATATCCTCAGGTACATGTGATGGACCAAGTTTCCTTGTGTGGGAATTTTTATTTTTATTTTTCTCAGATTATAGTTTATATTATTTCCACCTCAGTGGCTCACATGGTGTGTGATGTTGTTGATTTTGTTATGTGACCCTTGACCCGGTGCGGTAACGAAGAATTGGACCTCATCACGATATGGAAAGGCATGATTTATTGCCTTTTGATACGAACATTTTTGGGGTATTTCAATTTCATAACTATATGTCTGCTTTGTTATGTGATAATTTCATGTGAATAATATCAATTTACATTCTTTTTATTCTTTTTAAATATGAATAGGTGAAATTCCTGAAATAATTTCTTGGTTATTGAAATGTTTCATTCCATGCTTTGTATATTTGTAGAATTGCATGTGGCAGGGTTTTTGGGTCTGGCTCTTGTACGAGTAGATAGGTACAATCATTAATGTGATTTTGAACACTTGGATTGCGAAACTCAGTCATCTGTTTAAGGCAACATTAGTTGTCAAAATCGGCATCCCGAGGTACTTTTGATATTTAGCTCCATTGAGGGAGTGTAAGAATGTCATAATGTTGGGATGCCATGGGCATGAGTTGCGGTGGGGGAGAGTAATGGTAGTAGTTATAAGCTTCCTTTTACTTCTTTCCTTATCGGCGATATATATATTTATTGTTATGTATGTGTGTTTCCTATCTATTTATGGTATTCAGCAGGTTCCGTTTAGATGAATCAGGTAGAGCATCAAACGGGAGGTGGTATAGTGCCCCAAGAGCATGACTAGGTTCGGGATCTAATTCAGGTAGAGCAGGAGCAACAAGTGCATGCTTAGGGACATGATCTAGTTTAGGATCTAGTGCAGGCAGGACAACAGTCAGGTTTAGCAGCATACAGTCTATGGCTCGACGAGTAGCTCCGAGATAGCCTGGTATGTGTCATACAGGGGATCGATTGAGGTGCCCAGGGTACAGAGCCATATATGGAATATCTAACGCAGGAGTTCTAGACACAGAACCGACCACATTTTCATGGTTAGGGTGGTCCATAGGCAGCTGAGAACATGATAGAGAGATTCAAGATGATATTTTAGCAGCTCGAGATACCTCCAGGGCAAAGCATCAAGCTAGCGACGTACATGCTGAGAGGACCGGTGACGCATTGGTGGGATGCGCTGGTTCGGGCTCACAGGCACGAGGGATTAGCATGGAAATTCTTTGAGTATAGGTTCTTCAAGAAATTTTATCCAGATACACTGAGGGAAAAGAGAGATCAAGAGTTCTTGAGTCTTCAATAGGAAGACATGTCCATCATGGACTATGCATAAATTTTCACTGAGCGGTCTCGCTTTTCACCTAAATGGAAAACGATAATGTGGCAAGGGTGAGGCACTTTGCGGATGGCTTAAGACACACCCTTCGGATCCAGGCGAATATCATCAGGCTGGGTTCTTTCTCAGAAGTGGTAAATCAGGCACTCATAAAAGAGGGTAACCAGTGGGATAGGCCCTAGGTTGGATGGGGGACAGTTTCAGGTGATGGTTCGGACAACAAGAAGCGAGGAAGGGTTGAGTTTCAGCAGGGCAGTCAGGCTAAGGACTCTGGTAGACCACCTCACAATAGATCAACAGTGGTTTTCTTTCAGTGTCGGAAGCTGGGACATGTTCACACTCATTGCGATAGTCCTCTAAAAGAGTTTCAGGCATGTTTACAAGTCATACATCTGGAGAGGTTTTACAGGTAGCCTACTTAGATAGTCGATAGGCAGGGACCAGGACAGATGGTGGCATCTGGATTTGGTTTACGTTCAGTACCATGAGAGGGTAGATGAGGTTCATCTGCACGCGAAGGACATGACAGAGACATCGGGACCTAGCTGAGGGGTCAGTGGTCAGTGACTGAAGCAGCACCTTAGGGAGGTCGGGCATTAGGCAGTCGTAATTCAGGACACATGCACATCATGGAGTTTCCAGGGGATAAACATGCCGGTGAGATGAATATGGTTAGAGGTACACCTCAAGGGTGGTCATGAATTTCTTGTTTTATTTTACCATGACCTGATGAGGCATGTTTGTTTTGATTGAACGAGGTGCACAAAATTCTTGTGGACTGACTAGATGCTGGTCACTGGGAATGGCTCCATATCGGGTGCATTATATATTTTTATATATATGAGATGTGTTTCATAAGGAGCATCAAAGATGTGGTTTAATTGAGGTGTCATGGGCATCGGGGCATCCAAGATGTAGGTTACATGAGGTTCCAGGGCCATTGGGGAATCAAAGAGGTGGGTTACTTGAGGTGCTAGGAACCATGTTCCTTTTGACCGTCCATAAGATGTAGGACCTCATGGAGACGTACACCGATGCAGTGCGTGATACGTTTAGGGGTGTTGGGAGTGACAAGGGAGCATCAATGAGGCATTTGAGTGAATATGCATCACGATGGGACCATAAGTAGATAAAAAAGTTAGTAAATCATTTCTTGTTTTGAGTTTTGTCAGGTTGAAATCGAGATAGGAAATTCTTAAGGCAGGGAGCCCCTTGAGGAATTTAGGAAGAACCTTCGAGACCATGGTAGTCCGAGTTACATTGATTGGGGCGGTATGTTTAGTTACATCTTCAAGTTTATTTTGATATCTCGTGGACAAGATATGTTATGGTGGGGAGATTATAAGAACCCATGTTTTTAGAACGAGTCAAAATCCAATCCCTGTTTAAATAATTGACTTGTGTCTGAGAAAGACTAAGAAAATCTGGAAGTTCTGTAAATTTCTAGACAACACGCCATGTACTAAAAAGTACACACCATGTATGGGTTAGGCAAGTACTGGCAGTGTGCTTTCTATGTACATGATGTGTGATGACCTTGTAGAAATTTCCAACTACACGGTGTGTAGTGTTACTTGACACACCGTGTATACTCCATTGTACGTACTGAATGAGTTCAAGTTGTGTGTCAACCCATGTGGTGCACCCATGTCGTGTGGCTATCTCCTCTTAAGTTGGAGTATGGTCAAGGAAACTACATGAGATTTAGTCCTTAAATACACATTGTGTATTTTTATTTTTATTTTCTTAAATGATAAAGCATCGAGTCTTATTTTATAAGTCGTCTTCTTCTTCTCCAACATCGGACCACTTCATCCTAAAAACCCAAAGAACATACCTAGCCATAGAATCTTCATCTGGAGTCAGTTCTTCAATCTGTCAGTGGATACGGGATCGAAACAGTGAGGCTAACCCTGCACACCCTATTCTGTTCTTGATTCTTTTCCTTGCACAATGAAAATTTCATTTGATCAGAGTTTCCAAGATTTGATGGAAACATAGATCTACAAAGATAGGCTTCAATTTGGATCTTGATATCGGACATGAGTACGTCTACGAGTCTCAGGTAGGTGGGGCATAAATCTTTTTGTGTTTTTGAAGAGTTTTGTGTGGTGCGACATTTGGTGCGTTTAGGGGTATTTTGAGCGTGACCTTGTATTACCTGTTATTTCCTGTTAAATTGTTATCTGGCCTATGATATGCCTTTTGGTACGTCATGTTACCTATTTTTATTGAGTAGGTCTATGCGAGTGGTTATTTCTCATTCGGTCATTTTGGTAGGGGAATGACAAAATGGGTATAATTGAATTTTATTGTTTTAAACTATTGAGATTAGTTTATAGAACCTTGATATGAATTATATGAGACTTTAAAGACCTTAGTGCTGGTATGGTAAAACACTTGATTAATACATATCAACTGTTTAGTTTTTTTCCTGTTTAGAATTGTTTCCTTTGATTTTATATGTAATTATTGAATAAAATATGTCGGAACCCTTTCATTTGTATTCAGTGTGGCCTAGATATTCTTGAGTGATTCTGATCACAGGATGGGCTTGGCCCAGGTTACATTGGGTGATTTAACCACGGGATTGGGCGATATGAACGTCGACTTGGGGCCGGGTGACTGTCAGGTTAGGCATGGTCTGGGTTTCTGGGATGGCAATGCCATCAGAAATGACTAACATGGTCGCAAGGACATGAAGTGTCAGAGAAGTTGTGGCTTGGGTACAATTTTGGTGACTACCGCTCACTCAGAACAATGAGTAGTGTGAATGCAGAGAGACTTCGTAATGAGGAGTTTTTAACCACTTGTGTGGGTAGAGGCCCCCATTAGTTTCATTTTATATACTTTTGGTTTGGGGTGCTTACTGTAGGAAGCCATGTGTATGGAAAGGATATTTCATGGTATAGCACTAAGGCTATTGGGTTGGTGAAAGAGGCACGTCATTATTTGAGGGCAGATATCGCTATCCCTTTGGTTATGTTATTTGAGGACAACAATCGTTGTCCCTAAAATTACTTTATTTTCAGGGTAGACATCGTTGTCCCTCCAGTTACTTTATTTGAGAGAAGATATTTATTTCACTCTGGATATTTATTTGAGGATAGTTATCATTGTTCCTCTAGGTTAATAATATTGGGTGTTCCTTCTAGATGTCGGTACTAGTGACATGCGGTGTAAGGGGAACATGGTGTCGGGTTACATGACAGAGATTCCGACGTTGGCCGAATGTAGTGACACTTCATGGTGGATGCTGAGCACAATTAGAGTTATGTTTATTTCTTCATCATACTATTTACTTATTTCCTTGTAACTACATGCCTTTTTAAACACTTATATTAGGTATGCACCATTGGGTGGTATAGTACTGAGATTTCTCTCACACCCTTCACGGGTCCTTCAGGACACGTGCAGACTTTATGGATTTACTTTTAGTAAATAGGAAAACATCAGGAGCTGGTCAGCATTAGCTATTGCATGGGGATGGTATGGACGTTGAGGTCTTCCCAAGTTATAGTTTACTTCATTTTTCTTTCTTTCCTGTATCAGCATGAATACCTGTTTTTTAGCTACAATTGGTTATCCATTGGTACCTTTACATATGGATATGTATGACATGCTTTTTATGCATGTTTTTGGTTCAGTAGTAGTTACAAGTGATCAACATTCTTTTTTGTTACATTATGCTACTATTGTTATATTTTTGGATTCCTCTGTTTATTGCTACTGATTGTGCTTCCACTATGCAGGTTTGGTTTGAGTCTGCGGAGTCATTTATTTCTGCTGAATGTTATAAATATTATTTCTCGGACCAGTACCTTTATTGTCCTCTGAGAGGGTATAGCCTCCCCACTATACCTATAAGACCCTCGCCGCTAGTTTTAAGACTTTTTCATTTGGGTAGGTGCGCCTAAGGTAGTAACACATGACCCGTTTAGCACTGTTCGGGTCCGGGTCATTACAATAGTTTTTTAAGAGCTTTATGGTTTTCTGGATTTTTCAGGGGTTTTTGGGGTTTTCATATTTTTCTGGTCTTTAGTGTTTTTTAGTTTTTTTATGTTTTTAAGATCATTAATGTTTTTAGTGTTTTTGTCTTTTTTAGGGTTTTTAGAGTTTTAAGTCACTTTTTACCATTTTATGGTGTTTTAGGATTTTTATGGTTTTTGGGGTTTACAGTTTTTCGGAGTTTTGCATGGCTTTTAAAAATTTATATATTTTCATGGAATTTTATGTATTTTTTAATATTTTTTGTGTTTCCAAGGTTTTTTACCGATTGTAAGGATTTATATGGGTTTTCATTGTTTTTAGTGGTTTTCAGAGTTCACTGGTTTTTTTTGTTTTTTGGATTTTGGAGTTTTTTTTATAGATTTTAATATTTCTTATTTTTTTTAATGTTGTTAGGGATTTAAAGTGTTTTATTATTTTTTTGTTGTTTTTAGGGGGTTTTTAGACTTTTAGGGTTTTAACGGTTTTTAGGTTTTTCAGGGGTTTTCATGGTTTTTTACATTTCAGTTATTTTATGGAATTTTTATTATTTTTATGGTCTTTACGGTTTTTATTGTTGTTAGGGATTTTATGGGGTTTTAGTGGTTTTTAGGGTTTTTAGGGTTTTTTGTTTTTTTATAATTTTTAGGGCCTTTGGGGTTTAAGGGTTCTTATTTTATTTTTCAGTCTTTTTTAGGTTTTTAGATTTTTTATCATTTTTATGGGTTTAAAGGGTTCTTAGAGTTTTTGTGTTTTTACAGTTTTAATTATTTTTAGCATATTTATTCTATTTAGGTGTTTTAGGGATTTGAAAGGTTTTTCATGAATTTTATGGATTTTTACATTTTCAAGTATTTTTAGGTATTTTTAGGATTTTTATGGGTTTTAGTGTTTTTAGGGATTTTCTGTATTTTGAGAGTTTCTAGATACATTTCTAGATTTTTAGTGTTTTTAAGGTATTTTAGGTCCAATTTGGATTTTTTAGGTTTTTAGAGTTTTTTGAGTGTTTTTGTGTATTTAATATCTCTAGAGTTTTTTAATGTTTTTAAGGGTTTGTGGGTTTTTAGAGATTTTAGTGGTTTTAGAGTTTTTACGGGTTTTTACAATTTTTTGGATTTTTTGGTTTTTTAATTGTTTTTCATTGTTTTTTGGGTTTTTTACGTTTTCAAGGGTTTTTAGGGTTTTTTGTGTTTGTGAGGATTTTTAGTGCTTTTTAAGATTTTTATGGGTTTTAGGTTTTTTTAATGCTTTTATGGATTATGGTGGTTATCAATGTTTTTCAATTCATTCTATGGTTTTTAGGTTATTATAGCATTTTTAGGTTCTTTTGGGTTGTTAGGGATTTTTATTTTTTTAGGGTTTTTAAGGTGTTTTAGGAATTCTTTACCTTTTTACATGTTTTAAGTGTTTTTAGAGTTTTTAGTGGGTTTTAGGGTTTGTATTGGTTATTCTAGGTTTTTTATGTTCTTTATAGGTTTATAAGTGTTTTTAGGGTTTTTTACCTTTTCATGGATTTTTGGGATTTATTAGATTTTTATAGTTTTAGGGTTTTAAGTGGTTTATGGTATTTTTAGGGGTTTTAGTGGTTTTCATTATTTTTGGGGTTTTAGGGGTTTTAGGGTTTTTAGTGTTTTAGGTTCTTTCTTTATTTTTAGGGATTTTATAGTTTTTTTGTGTTTTAATGTTTTTTAGTGTTTCTTAGCATTTTTAGTGGTTTGAATGATTTTTAGTGTTTTAAGTGGGGTTTTTGGGTTTTCATGGGATCTTAGGATTTTTATAGTTATTAGGATTCTAAAAAGGCATCTAGGGTTTTAATAGTTTTGAAGGGGTTTTTAGGGTTTTTTATGTTTTCAATGATTTCTCAGAGTATTTTTGTATTTTTATGATTTTTAGTTTTTTTTAATATTTTTGGTGTTTTAGGGGTTTTAGGGGTTTTCATGGGTTTTGTGGGTTTTAGGGGTTTTCAGGTTTCTTATGGCCTTTTTGGTCATTATAATTTTTTGTGAGTTTTTTATGTTTTTTTATTTTTTTTATTGTTTTTAGTGTATTATGGGTTTGAATGGTTTTTTGAGTTCTTAATTGTTTTTAAGTTTTTATTTTTTTTATAGTTTTTAAGCTATTTATGGGTTTTATGGTTTCTAGGTTTTTAGTGTTTTGTGTGGTTTTAGTGATATTTAGGGCTCTTTTGTGATTTTTATTATTTTTAGGGTTTTAGGGATTTTTTTAATTTGTAGGGGTGTTAAGGATTTTTAGGTTTTTTGGGGTTTTATGGTTTTTATGTTTTTTATATTCTACTTGAGTTTTTATCCTTTTTATATATTTTTTATAATTTATTGTGTTTTTATGGTTTTTAGAGGTTTTAGGGTTTTTATGGTTTTTATGGGATATTTTTTTAGATTTTTAAGTTTTTTAGGGGTGTTAGGTTTTTGAGTTTTTTAGAGTTTTAAGGAATATTTACATTAACAATGTTTTTTATTTATTTAGGATTTTTATGATTTTAGGGTTTTTTAGTGTTTTTAGGGAATTTGAGGGTTTAAAGGGTTTTAATATTTTTTTAGGTTTTTTATGAATTTTCACGGGTTTATGTTCTTTTTGGGATTTAGGGTTTTTTTGGAGTTTTTTATATTTTTAAGGTTTTGTAGAGTTTATAATCATTTCTAGGGGATGCGATGGTATTTAGGGTTATTGGGGGGATTAAGGGATTTTATTGGGTTTTAGTATTTTTAAGGGTTTTAGAGAAAGTATGGTCTTCAAGGGGTTTTAGGGTTTTTTACATTATTTAGATATTATGAGGTTTTTTAGGGGTTTTCAGGGTTTTTTAGCAATTTTAGGGGTGTTTAAGGTTTTTAGGGTCTTTTGGGTTTTTAGGTTTTTTTATTTTCATATAGTTTTATTGTTTTTTTTTTTGAGTTTTGTATATTTTTATGGGTTTTATGGTTTTTATAGTATTTAATGAATTTTATATTTTTTATGTTTTTCCTAGGTTTTTATGATTTTTAGTGGGTTTTATAGTTTTCATTATTTTCTGGGTTTTTAGGGTTTTTATGTTTTCAGGGAATTGAAGGGATGTTTTATGAATTTTATGATTTTTTTGGATTTAATAAAATTTTTAGTTTTTTAGGGGTTTTTAGGGGTTTAGTGACATTTGGGTTTTCAGAGGTTTATTTAGTTATTTAGGGTTTTTGAATTATTTAAATTTTTTTTTGGGTTTTACGGGTTTTTAGAGTTCATAGTGGGTTTTCTGATTTTTTTAATTCCTTAGGTTTATTAAGGTTATTTGTGGGAATTATTGTTTTAGGGGGTTTTCGGGGGGTTTTATTGGTTTTCAGGTTTTTAGGGTTTCAGGTTTTTTGGTTATTATGGTTTTTGTGAGTTTTTCGGGGTTTTAATGTGTTTTATATTTTTTTAATGTTTTGGAGTTTTTAATAGTTTTTGTTGTTTTTAGTGGCCTTTTAAGGTTTTATGGGTTTTTAGTGTTTCATAAGGTTGTTAAGGATTTTTTTTGTTT
The DNA here is from genome assembly GCA_963277665.1 of Viscum album. NCBI lineage: Eukaryota > Viridiplantae > Streptophyta > Magnoliopsida > Santalales > Viscaceae > Viscum > Viscum album. Next base: position 1,008,368,481 of record OY728141.1, on the reverse strand, counting down.
TCAGGGTTTTTTTAGAGTTTTGTTGATTTTTTACATTTTCAAGGATTTTTATGGATTTTTTATGAATTTTATGGTATTAGGGGTTTTGATATTTTGAGGGTTTCTATGGATTTCTTGGTTTTAGGTTTTTTATTGAGATTTTGTGTTAGGGTTTTTTGGGTATTTTTAGTGTTTTCTGTTTTTTTCGTATTTTTAACATTTTCAGTGATTTTATATATTTTTAGAGCTTTTAGTGGGTTTTTGGGTTTTCAGGGGTTTTAGTGTATTTTATGGGTTTAGGGGGTTTCTTGTTTTCTATGTAATTTCCCATATTTTTAGTGTCTTTTATGTTTCTTTGGTTTTTAGGGATTTTTTATTATTTTTATAGGTTTTAGAGATTTTTAGGAATTTTGAGGTGTTAGAAGATTTAGGGGTTTTAGGTTTTTTCATGGATTTCTTGGTCTTTTGTGTTTTTATGGGGTTTTTAATTTTTTTAGGGTTTTAAATGTTTTTTTAGATTTTTAAAAAATTTTGGGGTTTAAAGGGGTTTTAGAGTTTTTAGTGGTTTTAGGATTTTATTGGTTTTAGGGTTTATTATACTTTTAGAGGGTTTTATGGTTTTCGACGAGGGTTCATGTTTTTTAATTTTTTTACATTTTTATAGATTTTGAGGGATTTTATATGATTTTTATAGTTTTTATGGGTTTTAGGGTTCTAGTGGATTTTGATGGGTTAGGTTTATTTAGGATTTTTTTTGAGTTTTATAGTTTTTTTGTGGGGCGGGGGGGGGGGGGGGGGGGGTTTGGTGGTTTTTGAGTTTTTAGTAAACATTAATGTTTTTTATATATTTTTTAATATTTTTAGGGGCTTTAATGGGTTTTATACAATTTATTGGTTTTTAGGGGTTTTATGGACTTTTAGGTTTTTTAATTTTTTTAGAGGTTTTATGGTTTTTAGGGCATTTAGGGATTTTAAATTTTCATGAATTTTTCAGGATTTTTTAGTATATTTATGGTGTTTTGGGTTTTTTAGGGTTCTTATGTATTTTTATATTTTTTATGATTTTTTATTCATTTTTAAGGTTTTTAGGGTTTTTCAGGGTCTTTTTTATGCTTTTTTTATGTTTTTTCTTTACTTTTTGGGTTTTAAGGGTTTTTACAGTATTTTAACATTTTAGAGGATTTAATGATTTGTACTGATTTTTGTGTTTTATGGGTTTTTACAATTTTTTTAGGTGAATATGGTTTTCAAGGGGTTTTAAGTGTTTTTAGGGTATATTAATTTTTTTGGGATTTTTTGGGATTTCTAGTATTTTATTGTTTTTATCGTTTTAGGGGTTTTTAGGATTTATGGTTTTTTGGTATTTTCATATTTTCTGGGGTTTTTTGGGTTTTCGAGGTTTTTATAGATTTTTGGTGTTTTTAGGTTTTTTGAGTTTTCAGTGGTTTTATGGATTTTATAATTTTTAACATTTTTTGGGGTTATAATGGGTTTTAACATTATAAATTATTTTTTATGTTTTTAGGGTTTTATAGGGCTTTTTTAGGATTTTGATTTTTTTGGTATTTTTAAAATTTTAAGTGATTTTGAGGTTTTTTAGAGGTTTTAAAGTTTTTAGGAGTTTTCATGGTTTTCAGGGTCTTTCTAGTTTTTAGTGATTTTTTTACTTTTTTTAGGGTTGTAAGACTTTTTATATTTTTGTAAATTTTTTATGATTTTTAGGATTTTTTATGTGTAAAGTGTGTTTTTTGGGTTTTTATGGGGTTTTAGGTTTTTCGTGGTTTTTATGGGTTTTATGGTTTCAACTGTTTTTTTCATGGTTTTAGGGTTTTTTATGTTTTTATGGAATTTTAGGGATTTATTAGAATTTTTTTTTTCCTGGGGGGTTTTTGGGAAATTAGGTATATTTAGGGGTTTTAGAGATGTTTAGGGCTTTTAGGGGATTTATGGGTTTTAGGGTTTTGTGTTATTTTCGGTGTTTTTTATTATTTTATGGTTTTTTATGTTTTCTTAGGTTTTATAGAATTTTTTAACGTTTTTAAAGGTTCAAAGAGTAATTAGTGTCTTTAATGTTTTTTATGGGGTTTTAGGGTTGTTTGGGTTTTAGGGGTTTTATGGTTTTCAGGGGGGTTTCAGGGTTCTTATCGTTTCGTATGATTTCATAATTTTTTTTGGATTTATTGATATTATTATGGGTTTTATGGTTTTTAGGGGCCTTATGATTTTTAGGGTTTTGGGGTTTGGGTTTTCTTTGTGTTTTTGAGGTTTTAAAATGTTTTTTAGAGTTTTTATATCTTTTAGGGGTTATCATATTTTCTAGAGTTTTTAGTGGGGTTTTAGGTGATTATGGGTTTTTATGATTTTTTAGGGTTTTATGTGTTTTTATGCTTTTCATGGAGTTTTTAGGATTTGTAGGGGTTTTTTGGGTTTTTAAGGATTTCTAGGGGTTTTTAGTATTTTTATGGTTTTTAGGGTTATTTAGAATTTTTAGTGACTTTGATGGTTTTTAGAGTACATATGGATTTTGGTCTTTTGGGAATTTAGGGTCTTTTGAGTTTTGGGGGTTTTAATGGTTTTTAATTTTTTAAAAAATTTATAGATTTTAAGGGGTGTTTGTGCTTTTAGTGGTTTAGGGTTTAAAGGGTTTTAAAGGTCTTTAGGTGTTTTATGGTTTTCAGGCGTTTTATGAGTTTTTATATTTTTAGGGATTTTTATTGATTTTTTACTATTTTTATGGATTTTATTGTTCTTTTTTTAAGGATTTGGAGGGTTTTAGGAGGTTTTAGGGGTTTTTTATCATTTTTATGGGATTTTTAGGGTATTTAGGGTCTTTAAAGTTTTACGGTTTTTTTGTTTTTTGGGTTTTTATGTTGTTTAGAGTTTTTAAAAAAATTTGTGGTTTTAAGGGGTTTACGTGCTTTCAGAGGTTTTTAGGGTTTTTTTATGGTGTTTTAGGGTTTTTTATGTTTTTGTGGGTTTAATGGCTTTTAGAGTTTTTTCATTGTTTTAGGGATTTTATGTTTACAAATATTTTTATGGAATTTTTATGATCGTTATGGATTTTTGTTTTAAGTATTTTTAGGTATTTTAATGCTTTTTAGGGGTTTTAGGGGTTTTAAGGGGTTTAGGGGGTTTTTTCATCAGTTTTTTTAGATTTTTAGTAGATTTATGTATTTTTATAGTTTTTTAAACTTTTTAGGTGTTTTAAGGGTTTTTAGTGTTTTATTGGTTTTGGGGTTTTATGGGTTTTTAAGGATTCTTATGGTTTTTGGTGTTTTATGATTTTAAAAGGGGTTTCATGGTTTTTATGGTTTTTTACATTTTTAGGGATTTTTGAGGATTTTTAAAGAATTTTAAGGTTTTTGGGTTTTTATGGATTTTGACGGTTTTAGGGGTTCTCATGTTTTTCATTTAGTTTAGGGTTTTGCAGGGTATTTAGGGTATTTTCAGGGTTTTATTGTTTTTTTGAATTTTTTTAGATTTTAAACGCTTTTAGATATTTTTTAACCTTTTTAAAGGTTTAGACAGGGTTTAGTGTTTTCAGTGTATTTTAGAGTTTTATGGGGTTTTAGAAGATTTTAAGGTTTTTATGGTTTTAGGGGTTCTTCAGGGTTTTTAGGGATTCTTACATTTTCAATGAATTATAGATAATCTTTATAAATTTATGGTTATATGTTTCTTTTAAGGTTTTTAGTTATTATGAGGATTTTAATGGTTTCTTGGGTTGTTAGAGGTTTTAGTGGTATTCATGGTATTTAATGGCTTTTGGAGTTTTCTGGGATTTTTTGAGTTTTAAATGTTTTTAGAATTTTTTAATATTTTTAGTAGTTTAAAGGTGTTTTAAATATTTTTATTTATTTTTATGGTTTTTATGGGCTTTTAATATTTTTTATAGTTTCTAGGGTTTTATGGTTTTTTTGGGTTGTTAGGGATTTTAGGTTTTTTACGTTTTCAAAGATTTTTAGAGATTTTTTAGTATTTTTTTTGGTTTATTGAGTTTTTAGGGTTGTTAGGGATTTTGATGTTTTTATGGGTTTTTATGGTTTCTAGGGTTTTTAGGGTTTTTAGGGGTTTTATGGTTTTTCATGGATTTAGGGTCTTCTTTGGTTTTTAGGATTTTTTGTGTTTTTTATGGTCTTTAGTCTTTTTATATTTTTTTAATTTTTTAGTGGTTTCAATGGTTTTTAGAGTTTTTAGTGGTTTTAGAGTTTTTATGGTTTTTACATTTTTTATGTTTATTAGGGTTTCTATGGTTTTCCTGGGTTTTCTTGTGTTTTTAGTGTTTTCTTTGGGTTATTTAATTTTTCTGTGTTTTTAATGTTTTTATAAGTTTTGATGGTTTTTATTGTTTTTAGGGTTTTCAGGGTTTTTTAGGGTTTCAGGGTATTTTGTATTTTAAGGTTTTTTTTATTTTTTTAGGGTTTTAGGGTATTTTAGAGTTGTAACATTTTTAGGATAGTTTAGGGTTTTTAGAATATTTAGTGGGTTTTTAGGTTTTAGGGGTTTTTTAATGTTTTTAAGTGTTTTTATGGTTTTCATGGGCCTCTTATAGATTTTTGGGTAACTTATTTTTTCATGTATTTTTATGTATTTTTATGAGTTTTATGGTCTTTGTGTATTCTGGGGATTTATAGGGATTCCAGCGTTTTTAGGCATTTTCAGGGTATTTAGGGTTTTGGGGTTTTAGAGTTTCTAGGGTCTTTTTTAGTTTTTAGGTTTTTTGATATTTTTTAGTTTTTTAATATTTTTTAAGTTTTTCTAACTTTTTTATGGGTTTAGAAGTATTTAATAGTCTTTTTGTGTATTTTAGGTTTTGATGGGTCTTTTGGGTTATTAATGTTTTTTGGTGTTTTAATGTATTCTAGGTGGTTTTCAAAATTGTTTATTTTTTTCGTTTGTTACCTTTTCAATGATTTTTTATGAATTTTATGGGTTTTATTTTTTCTAGGGGTTTAATTTATTTTGAGTGTTTTAATGATTTTTCAATTTTTAGCAGTTTTAGCAGTTTTTAAGGTTTTTAGTCTGTTTTTTTATTTCTTGGGATTTTTAGTTTTTTAGGGTTTTTAATTGTTTTTTTAGTTTTTAATGTTTTTAGGGTTTTTATAGTATTTATTGATTTTTACTATTTTTAAAGGTATTTTATTTTTTAGGGATTTTATGGGTTTTAATGGGTTTTATGTTTTTAAGGTTTTTTATGTATTTGGATATTTTTAAGAATTTTTATGGTTTTTAGTATTTTTAGAGCTATTAGGGATTTGGGTTCATTAGGGTTTTCAAGTTTTTCATTATATTTCTAGGTTTTGAGGTTTTTAGGGTCTTCTATTGTTTTTTTTTGAATTTTTAGGGGTTTTATGAATTTTTAGTGTTTTATATTGGTTTTAGGGGTTTTATGGGTGTTTAGAGATTGTAGTTGTTTTTCGGATTTTGTTGGTTTTTAAGATTTTTAGAGGATTTTATGGTTCATGATGTTATTTCGGAGTTTCAAGGGTTTTTTATCTTTTCACGGATTTTGGGGGGATTCAATAGGATTTTTTATGGGTTTTAGGGTTTTGGGGATATTTTGGGTTTTTATTGTTTTTCAGGGATTTGTGGGGTTTTCATGGTTTTAGGGGTTTTTTGGGTTTTAGTGTTTTTTGAGTTTTTATGGTTTTGAATTTTTTTTAGTGTTTTTAATATTTTAATGGGTTTCAGGGGTTTTTATATTTTTTAGTGGTTTATGAATTTTATGCATATTTAGGGTTTTAATGGTTTTAAGGGGTTTTATGTTTCATTTTTTAGGGTTTTTAGGGTTTTTATGTTTTTTTTGTGATTTTAGGGCTTTTTTATGATATCTATGGTTTTTTATAATTTTTCTGGGTTTTTTGGATTTTAGGGGTTTTTGGGTTTTCATTATTTTTTTGGTATTTTAGAGTTTTCTAGAATTTCTACAGTATTTTTGGGTTTTTTTTGTATTATGAGTTTTACATGGATTTCGCGATTTTTTATTGTTTTTTAATGTTTTTTAATGTTTTTATGGGATTAAGGGATTTTAAATTTTTTGTATGGTTATAAAAATTATATGGTTATTAAGGTATTAGATTATTTTAGGGGTTTCTATGGTTTTCATGTTTTTTTAGTCTTTTTGGGGTTTTTTACTTTTTTAGATATTTTTTGGGATTTTTTATGATTTTTATTGTTTTGGCTTTTTTTATGAATTTTAAAAAAAAAATTAGGGTTTATAGGGGTTTTCAATGATTTTGGGTGTTTTAGTTTTTTTAGGTTTTTTTAAAATTTTAATAGTTTTTATAGTTTTCTAGATTTCATTCACATATTTAAGGAATTAAAGGGTTTTTATAAATTTTCATCATTTTTTGGGGTTTTATGGGTTTTTCAGGGTTTTTGGGGTTTTAAGAGTTTCAATGGTTTTATCGATTTCATTGTATTTTATGGTATTTTAATTTTTCAAAATTTTTAGGAATTTTAGGGATATTTTATGATTTTTTGGTTTTTAGGGTTTGAGGGATTTTAAGCATTTTGATTGTTTTTATGTTTTTTTCATGGTTTTTAGGGTATTTCAATGTCTTTAGGGTCTATTTGTTTTTCAATTGTTTTTTTATTTTTATAGTTTTTTTTTGATTTTTAGTGTTTGTTAAATTTTTAAGGCTTTAATTGGTATTTAGAGTTTTTTTGTTGTAATTTATTATTTTTAAGGGTTTTAGGGTTTTTTTAAAATTTTTAGGTGTTTCTATGGTTTTCAAGGGTTTATCATTGTTTTTTGGTTTTTTATATTTTTTAGGATTTTAATTTTTTTTTATTATTTTATGGTTTTTTTTGTTTTTAGGGATTTTTATGGGTTTTGGGGTTTGTTCGCTTATTTAGGGTTTAGTGTTTTTCTGGGTTTTATTGGTTTTTTAGGTTTCTTCGTTTTTTTAGGGTTTTATGGTTTTATACATTTTTAAAAGTTTTTAGGTTTTAAGGTTTTCTTAGAGATTTCTGTCATTTTTTAGAATTTTTATTGGTTTTTACGGTTTTTAATGTTTTGAGGAGTTTTTTGGTTTTTTGGGTTTTTATGGTTTTTATGGTTTTTAGGGGTTTTTTTATTTTAAGGATTTTGGGGGGGTTTTAGGTTTTTTTAGGGTGTTTAGGGTTTTACGGTTTTTATGTGTTTTAGGGTATTTGGGGGGGGGGGTTGAACTTTTTATGAGCTTTTTGGGGTATTTTAGATATTTTAAAAAAAAATTAGTGGTTTTAAGTGTTTTAATATATTTTAGTGTTTTTAGTTATTTAATGTGATTTTAGGGATTTTAAGGGTTTTAATGGGTTTTATGATTTTAGGGGCCTTTCATGGTTTTTAGGGGTTATTATGTTTTTTTGGATTTTTTGTGATTTTTTGGGATTTTTCTAATTTTATGGTGTTTTTGGAATATAGATATTTTTAGGGCTTTTAGTGTTATTCATGGTTTTTAGAGGTTTTTAATGTTTTTAGGGTCTTATGGTTTTTATGATCTTTTTGACTTTTTTTTCTGGGTTATAAGGTTTTTTAGGGTATTTTAAAAAAAATTAGGGTTTTTATGTTTTTTTTTATTTTTGGGATTTTGATGGTTTTTAGGGGCTTTCACAGTTTTTTATGTTTTCTAGGGGTTTTAAGGGTTTTAGGGTTATTTTGGGTTGTTAGTTTTTTTTTGAGTTTTTAGGGATTTATGGTTTTTAGAGATATTTAACATTTTTATGGGAAATAAAATTTTTTAGAGGTTTTTTAGTGTTTTTATAGGTTTTTAGAGTTTTTATGGTTTCTTGGAGTATTATGGATTTCATGGGTTTTCAAGGTTTTTTATGTTTTTTTTATATTTAGGGATTTTTTTATGATTTATGGTCTTTATGGTTCTTAGGTAATTTTTGAAATATTTGGGGGTATATGGTTTTTACGGTTTTTCATGGTTTTTAGGCTTTTTAGCAGTTTTCAAGGTTTTATGGTCCTTGGGTTTTATGGGTCTTTAGTTTTATTAGGATTTAATGTATTTTAAATTTTTTAATCTTTTTATTAGTTTTGAGGTTTTTAGAGTTTTTAGTGAATTTTAATGGTTTTTATGGGTTTTGGAAGGTTTTTAGTGGTTTTTATATTTTCAGGGGGTTTTCAAGGTTTTAGGGTTTCTTTACGTTTTCAGGGATTTTTTGGATTTTATGGTTTTTAAGGGTTTTACTGTTTTATGTATTTTAGGGGGTTTTTTGTTTAAGTTTTTTTTTCGGTTTTTAGAGTTTTAGGGTTTTAGAGATTTTATGGTTTTTTGGGTTTTACAGTTTTTTGTGAGTGTTTTAATTTCTTTAAGGACTTTTATGGTTTTTAATTTTTTATTGGGTTTATGAGTTTTTAGAGTTCTAGTGGGATTTTAGGGTTTTTATGGGTTTTTATTACTTTTTATGCTTTTATGGGGTTTTTCAGGCTGTTATGTTTTTTTTACATTTTCTGTTATTTTTAGGGATATTATTGGATTTTTATGGTTTTTAGTGTTTTTATTGATTTTGAGGTGTCTTAGAGTTTTCAGGATTTTTTAGTTTTTTGGGGTTTTCAGTGTTTTTGGGTTCTTTTTTGAGTTCTTATGGTTTTTAATGTTTTTTTATGTCTTCAATGTTTTTATGGGTTAAATGGGTATTTATATTTTTAATGGGTTTTGGGGGTTTCTATGGGTTTTGGGGGTTTCTATGGGTTTTGAGGGTTAAATTATGGTTTTAGTGGTTTTTAGTTTTCAATGTTTTTTCATGGTTTTTTATTTTTTTTCAAATATTTTTAGGGCTCTTTTAGGATTTTTTTTGGTTTTCAGTGCCTTAATGTTTTTGGGGATTTTGGGGGGTTTTAGAGTTTTAGGTGTATTTAGGGGTTTTCAGGGTTTTTAGGGTATTTTAGGTATTTCGGGTTGTTTTAGTTTTTTTAATGTCTTAAGGTTTTTTATAGTTTAAATGTTTTTAGGGATTTAAAGAGTTTTTATAGTTTTTACAGGTTTTAGGGTTTATATAGGTTTTAGCATTTTTTATGGTTTTAGGGGTTTTTATGGTTTTCAAGGGGTTGTCTAGTTTTTCTAGGGATTTATATGTTTTCAAGGATTTTTAGGGATTTTTAGGATTTTTATGGTTTTTATGGTTTTTAGGGTTTTTATGGACTTTGAGTGCCTTTCGGTCTTATTGGGGTTTTAAAAGATTCTTAGGGTTTTTATAGGTTTTTTGGGGTTTATGTTTTTTATTTTGAGTTTTCATGGTTTTAAGGTTTAAATATTTTTCTAACATTTAAAGGGTTTTAATGTTTTTTAGATTTTTATTGGTTTATTAGGGTTTTATGGGTTTAGGGTATTAATCTATTTTTAGGGGTTTAAAACTTTTTATGGGTTTTAATGGTTTTATAGTTTTTAATAATATATAGGTTTTAAGGTATAATTAGGTTTTTTGGGTTTTTATGGTTTTTATGGGTTTTTAGTGTTTCTAAATGTTTTTATTTATTTTGTGGTTTTTTGATGTTTTCCGGGTTTTTAGTGATTTTTACTTTTTTAACAATTTTTTCGGATTTTGATGGTTTTAGGTTTTTTTATGTTTTTATAGATTTTGAGTGTATTTAGGGTTTTTATAGTTTATTAGTGATTTTCGGGATATATGGGAATTTTAGGTTATTTTAGTGTTTTTAGGTTCATTTAGTTTTTTAGGTTTTTATGGGTTTTAGAGTTTTTTAACATGTTTAGTGGTCTTAATGGTTCTTATATTTTTAGTTGTTATTAATGAATTTATGTATTTTTTAAATATTTTTAGTTGTTTATATTGTTTTCCGGGGGTTTTTAGGGTTTTTAGGTTTTTTAACATTTTCAGGAATTTGGGGTGGGGTGGATTTTTATGGGTTTTATTGGTTTTTTGGGTTTTTTTGTATTTTTAGTGTTTCTTAGGTTTATTATTGTTTTAAGGGGTTTCAATTCCTTTAGGGTATCTTTTATTTTTGTGGTTTTTTTATTTTTTAGGAATTTTAATATGTTTTAGAGTTGTTTCACATTTTTTGGGTATTAAATGGTTTTTAGTGTTTTAGTGGTTTTTACGATTTTATAAGTTTTAGGGATTTTAAGGGGTTTAGAGGTTTTTATTTGTTTTAGGGATTTTTTAGCTTTCTTAGGGTTTTTTTGATTTTAGGGATTTTTTGATATTTTTAGGATCTTTATGGTTTTTAGTGTTTTTGGGATTTTGAGGGGTTTTAGGCATTTTCAAGGTTTTTAATGTTTTTATGGGTTTTCAAGGTTTTATGTTTTTTTTAAAAAATATAGTTTTTTAGAGTTTTTAAGGTTTTAATATTTTAAGAGTTTTTAGATTTTTTATTGCTTTTTTGGTTTTTTCGTTTTTAGGTTTTTTATAAATTTTTCAGGTTTTATGGTTTTGGGTGAATTTTTGGGGTATTTGTGGGTTTTAGCATTTAAAGGGATTTTTTACTAATTTTTTAGTTTTTTATCGTTTTTATTGTTTCTTTTGGTTTTTATAGATTTTGAGGGGTTTTAGTATTTTTTTAATATTTTATAGGGTTTTCAGGGTTTTATGTTCTTTTTGGATTTATAGGTTTTTTCATGTTTTTAGGGATTTCAATATTTTTATAGTTTTTTAACATTTTTAGAGTTTTATTTTTTGTATATATCTTATTCAGTTTTCAAGGTTATTATACTTTTTAAGGTTTTATGGTTTTTAAGAGTTTTACTATTTTCAGGGGGTTACGGGTTTTCTAGGTCCTTTTACGTTTTCAGGGATTTTTGGGATTTTATGGCCTTTATATTTTTTAGTATTTTTATGGATTTTGGGGTATTTAGGGGTTTTCATAATATTTTAGGACTTTAGTTTTTTTCGAGGTTTTTTTCATTTTTTGTGTTTTTTGAGTTTACTAGGTTTTTAATAGTCTTTTTTTATTTTTATAACCTCCTTATGGTTTTAAGGTTTTTACATTTTTAGTGGTTTTACAGTTTTTATGATTTTTAAGGTTTTAGGGTTTTTATGGTTTTCTGGGGGTTTGGAGATTTTAGGGTTTTTTACATTTTAAAGAAATTTTTAGTGCATCTTTAGGATTTTTATGTTTTTAAGGATTTTAGGGATTTTGGGGGGTTTTGGGGTTTTGGGGGTTTTCATGCTTTGAGGGGTGTTTGGGTTTTTTGGGTTTTTTTGAGTTTTTAATATTTTTAATAATAATTATTATTTTTTTGTTTTTAGGGGTTTTAAGGGGTTTAGGGTTTTTAGAGTTTGTATTGGGTTTTAGGGTTTTTATGGGTATTTATTGTTTTTTATGATTTTTATGGGTTTTTTGGGTTTTTTCATTTTTAGGTATTTTTTGGGATTTTTTAGTATTTTAATTATTTTTAGGGTTCTTTGAGATTGTTAGGTAATTTTTTTGGTGTTTTGGGCATTTTTAGGTGTTTTTAGGGTTTTCTTACGTTTTATGGATTTTTGGGGGGTTTAGATTTTTTTAAATTTATAGGGTTTTATGTTTTCTTAGAGTTTTTAATGATTTTAGGGGTTTCAAGGGATCATAGATTTTTTATTTATTTTTAGGGTTTTTATGGGTTTTATTGGTTTTTAGGGATTCATATGGTTTTATGGGTTTTTATGTTTTTTAGGGGGGTTTGGGGATCTTACGGGTTTTTATGGTTTCAAAGATTTTTAGGGAATTTTTTAGATTTTTATAGTTTGGGGTTTTTTTAGATTTTGTGGGTTTTTAAGGGTTTTTAGGGGTATTCTGTTTTTTAGGGCAGAAGAGGTGTGAGCCCAGTCTATTCCCGACCCCCTCAGAATTTATTATAAAAAAAGAAATAGAAGACAAGGGAGTGGAGGGGTCAAATTGCCCACACCCAAAAACCCTAAACAACCCCAGACCCAAAGACCCCAAAAAAAGAAAGATCAAGAAAAAACAAATAGAAAAGGTCCAAAAGAAAAGACACACACACAAAAAGCGTGTCAGTCAATATCACCACCAAAGTCATCCAGCTCCACACCATGGCATCCAAAGCTCGCACCCAGGCCAGCGCCCACACCAGAAAAGAAGAAGTCTGATTCAGCACCCGTATCCATAGAATCCAAGTTCGACTCGTACTCCCCCTGCATTTTGAGAATAGATAAAAGCTTCTCTCTAGCCATCTCTTTCTCAGCAGTTTGTGAATACCGCCCCAGAAAATTGACATTGAGATTTATCTCGGTCTTCTTTAGGGGTTATATGTGATTTTTGGGTTTTTTATGTTCTTTGAGGGTTTTTATGAATTTTTTGGTATGCATGGTTTTTAGAGTTTTTTACATTTTTAGGTATTTATAGGGGTGTATATGATATTTTATTTTTAGGGTTTTTCATGGTTGTATGGATTTTGAAGGATTTTTGGGCGTTTAGAATTATTTTATTTTTGTAGGGTTCTGAAGGTTTTTTATGTTTTAATGATTTTTTAGGGATTTATGGGTTTTTAATGTTTTTAGTAGGTTTTTAGTGTTTTATGGGATTTTCGACTTTGTATGGTTTTAGGGGTTTTTATGGTTTTTAGGGGGTTAGGGATTTTATGAATTTTTTAATTTTTAGGGATTTTTAGGGATTTTTTTTGTTTTTTTCAGTTTTTTAAGGTCTTTTAGGATTTTTATGGATTTTGAAGGGTTTTAGAGTTTTTAGGGTTAATGGTTTTTTAGGGTTATTGAGGTTTTAAGGGGTTTTTTGATTTTTTATTTTTTTAATGGTTTGTTATTTTTCATAACATTTATAGGTGTTTTCAGTGATTTAAGAGTTTTATTGATTTTTTTAAAGATAATGTTTTATTAAATAAATAGAGGATGAATTACAACTAGAATAACCCATCAATGAAACTATGATTGACCTAATAAATTAGTTGTCAAGGACAAACCAAGGTCCAAGGAACCAAGGAAGGCACCCCAAATAACCATGTGAACAAGCAAGCACCACCACTATGACAACATAATAAAAAAACTAACCAAATTGCAAAGACAAACAAGCACCACACTAGCTAATAAGAAAATCAACCAGTAGACAACAACACATGAGCCAAGCTGATGAGCCCCCATGAAACAAGCATACAGAAACACTGCTGCTCCAGCCACCAAACCAGAAAGCACACTGTGTAACAGCAGTGTCAAGGCCTTCAGATATCCCAAAGTAGAAACAAAAGCTCCCCCATTAAGAATCCAAACATATGAATTCATTCACACAACCACCACAACTCAAGCACCCATTAAAACACCACCAACCGCACACTCACATGCATACACAAAAACCCAATAGCAAAATCCACCTGCATCCCCATCACTAGCCCCCCACCTTGCTATAGGAACCTCCATATGAATTATCCTTCAATCAACATCACTTACAACTAGAATACCATCCATACCAAAATAACCCTTACACCATGCACAACCTAACCCATCTAGTTGCACGCATTTATTAAATACTACCATGCCGTCCAACTAATCCTACCCGAGATAGGTCCACCATTCCTCACCCCAAAACATAATAAAATTAACCCACAAATACTCTGGTTCCCTTTCAGCCTACTCTGTCCCACCATCTATACAACCCACCAATAAAACATGCATCCCAACATTAGCTCCCCCAAAAAAACAATACATTTTTCCTCCACCAGCCAACAATACCACGACAACCCCTCACACAAAAGAAAAAACACAAGAAAATCCATGTGAGGAACACCCCAAGCATCAATAGAAGGCCATAAACACCATTCGAAAAACACACAATGAAAATAAAAAATTAGCATCCAGAAAATTCATGCAGTATTACCCAAGGCATCCCAAATAAACTATACCTACAACGCACACCATACAATGTAGTCCTCAATAAACATCAGAGTGACAAGATAATTGAAACACCATTGGTGAAAGGTCTAGTCCCACCCATGGTAGCCCACCCCCCCAGCGGCCCAAAGTAGTGAATTATCCAACACAATCTAATACATCAACCACTATACACCTGTAACCTGATCACGTAATCCATCATCACCATAAAATCACCTTTCCTAGTTCCAAAATAATCCTTTTAATTTCACCTGCTCCAACCTACCACTGTCCCACAACATAACTCCATACAACCCATAGAGACCCAGCTAACCACTGGTATCAAGAAATAAATTCATACACCCTAGAGTCTCATGAGGCCACCTCCAACCAACAACATCAACTAGAGGCATGGAGGGCCTCCCCCAACCATCATCACATAAGCTAGTAAAATAATATTTAATAGGAAATCTCTATAAAATCCAACAACCAAAAAACCCAAATGCATAAACATGCAATTTCATAAAGCCTCACCACCCACAAAATAAAAGAATCCAACTCCCACACCAGAACCAGTAGATAAACACAACCAGTAACAGCCCCCAAAAACCTCTATCATAAGGCCCTCAAACTCCCATGAACCTCAAACCACCTTGAAATCTTTCCCAAACTAAAACCTATACATCAAGGTTGAAGAAAAAGTCCACTTCAAAGAGAAAAACATCCATCTTTGAGAGAAATACCTGAAAAGTTCCTTCTACATACCAAATCCAGATTAAGTCTATTTTTTCGAAACTGTTTGTAAGAAGAGAATATAGAAAAAATATTCATCTTGAAATATTTCCACATATAGCTACCACAATTAATAATAGATCTATGATACAAGTATTCCAATCCTTACAACAATATACCCAAATGTGTCCATCCCAAGATATCCCAAAACAATCTTCATATAATTATAAAAAAATGTTAATTTTACCAATAAATAATAGAAAAAAATGAACAGTGATAGAAATCCACATTTAAGAGGCCTAGATAGGAATATCTTATCTTTTTAATCATATAAAAATATAGTAATAGGTGATCAATACTATCAGAATCTACCTCAAAAATAAAACATCAATTAGGAATTTTCACCCCCTTCTTTACAACTTATTTTAGGTAGTTAGCCTATTAAGCACCCTTAAACATCAAATTAATTAGTTCATCACAATGATAAAACATCTCCAAACAATGTAATTCAATGAAAAATTATAAATCTTCACCCTTAGGTCATCTCAAACCATGAAAATGAAAAAACGGGCCTCCCAATTCTAAAAAATCTTATCAAATCATCCACCATGTTAAAGAAGAGGGATAATATCGTGCCTAATATATCATAGTTCACCTAAATTTGAAAGCATCAGATTTTAAAAACTATTATAAATAATATAAGAAACCAAGGAAAACTTGTATAAACTCGAGTCATAGATAATTAAATAATCAATAGAGGAGAAAATAGGACCCTAAGGAATTCAAAATCCAAACCAAAATGATATTCTCAATCCATTCCCAATAGAGAATAAAATATGATCCCTATGAAAATATTGAAGTCCCAGTAATTTATTCTAAGTCCATGAGTTATTCCATGAAACTTTGGCTATCCAAAACTGGGATCAACCAAGTTGGTATACACATGCTAAATACACCCATAATGAAGAAAAGAAAGGGTAACAAATATCCAAATAATGTATAACCATGGTCACCATATTCCAGTCCCCAACACACATGATCCCAAGACCTCCTTAAAATTTAGTTTTGAACACCTAATCCCATGACACATTATCCCCTAAGATATCCAGAGAAGTAATTTTCCACAAAACCCCGAATATTGGATTTAATTGACCTCACCACTTTTTAAATAAGAATAAATTAATAACACCAATAAGCATGCATACTGAATTATAAAAAATAAACAGGTTTCAATCATCCCTAAAATGAAAGAAAATTATTAGTCCAAACCTTAATTTTCTAAATACAATTACCTTAGAAGATAACTCAATCCACTAATCTAAACAAGGATGTAATAATAATCACCCTAAGATAGAAAAGGGGGAGTAAAATTCCCATATTACCCATGGAATCCCCAATATTATCCCAAGAATCAACATTGACACCGACTTAGAACATCAAGTATTTCAAAAATTTAACATATAACCCGGATATAGAAGAAAAAATATCCAAATACTACTTCAAGACTAAAACTGAATCAAAATTTACATATAAGAACAATAAAAGGTCATTCGTAAGGAAAATATGGGAGATATAAGACTTACCATAATGCAAGTGAAACTTATAGAATTATTAATTTAAAATTATGGAAACCATAATATTGGAGAATACCTCTAGAAAAATCATAAAAAGGAAGCTAGAAAGGGGGTCCCCTTTCTTCATAACTTTCATCCCATGAAAATAACAATGTAAAGTTCCATTAATATTCTATGTGAACATAAGGTAAGAAACACAAATTTTCTTCCCGGAGGAAAACCTAACAAGAAAAACAATAAGATCCAGGTAATCCAAACGGAACATCCATATGATAAAATAAAAGCCCTAAAATAGATCACTATTGATGGCACATTGAGGGACCCCATAATCAAAATGATATCCCCTCATCAATTCATGGGATATAGAACTACAATCAAATATTTTTCCCCCATGAATTAATCCTAATTAGGCCTTACTGATGAAATTCAAAAGAAAGAACCTTAACATGGATTCTAATATATTTTAAATAAACATGAAAATTTAATTATATCATGAAATATGCAGAATATGAGTAAGGGAATAATCATTTAGTACCCTAGGAATCATAAATATGGTTGAACCATTATCTTCCCACAAAAATTTCCCAGATCTGAAAAATTCTATAATATATTTAATCACATCTAGAAAAACTACTAATAAGGACTATAAAATAAAAATTCATTAAACGCATATTCACTCGATTCATTATTAAGAATAATTGAAAAAAGGGTCTAAGAACATCCTCAAGTCCCATAGATTTATATAGAAAATCACAAAAATTCCTCCCTATGGAGTCTACCAAAAAGGATTCTAACCTATCTCTTTTAGGATATTCCATTTTTGGATGTTCTCCAATCAGGGATTAAAAAAACTCTATTTTCTCACAAGTAATACACTAAAGGTCAGTGATAATCATACCATAATCATTATATGGTATATAATTCTTTGAGGAGTTGAATCCATAATTCACAAAATTGAATAAGAAGGATGAATTAATATCACCATCCCTGATTCATTGGAATATACTGTTATTTTTGGCTAAGAGGGAATATTTCATGTTTAGAGCTTTTAACATCTCTTTTCAACTATATTCCTTTTATAATGGGACTTAAAAAGGTCCATTTAGGAAAAATAATCAGATTGTAAACATAAAAGTTATGTAGTAATTTTAAAAAAGGTATTTGGTAGACATTATCATTTTGACTTTGAGGGAAAAAAAGTTGGTTTATCCTTTATGAATTTAGGGTATTTGACCCCTGACTATTGTATCAACACTTAAATATAAATATCCAACCCATGTAACTTGTATGGATTCAATATTATAATTGAGATCTTATGGTTTGTTTTTATATATTTTGTGAGGATTGTTCTATTTTTACTATTTCTCTTGTTCTTTCTTACTTTGTCGATATTCATTTTTGTTCAGTGATCTGGGATATTGTATCCCCCAATCGGATCATCAATTCAAGTTCCTTTGTGTGTGGATTAGCCATCATATCCCTCCCTTGAGTGTGTTTTCTACGTAGTAGGTCACACTTATTATAGAATTGGTAGAACACATTCATCCACTATCCATAAACATCACCCAAAAC
This sequence comes from Viscum album, assembly GCA_963277665.1. Classification (NCBI taxonomy): domain Eukaryota; kingdom Viridiplantae; phylum Streptophyta; class Magnoliopsida; order Santalales; family Viscaceae; genus Viscum; species Viscum album. Next base: position 1,008,350,863 of record OY728141.1, on the reverse strand, counting down.
CTATCCTAGAAGCATATCATTCATCCTCCTCCCTACATTGTGAAGAATAATACACTATGATCATGTCACATCAGTTTGTATTAGATCTCTGGTTGACACAGTAGGAATTTATCCCTTCATTTAAATTACATTTAATTGTTACCCTTATTATATTTTAATATTTTCCACCCATTAAACCACCAAACCCTTTCTTTGAAAACCTAAAAAAATTTCTAGAGTGAAAGGTTAAAATATTTTTTATTTATCAAATTATTCATCCATATTATTTTCTCATTTGTTTCTCTATATATGATTTGATTTTGAAAAACAATGAAAAAATATCTAAACTTGTAATTTTGTAAATTTCAAAACTAAGAATATCCTTTCTTTGAGATATTTCAAAAAAAATAATCCCACTCTCTATTCATCACCTTATTCATTAAAAAACTACACAGAACTATTTTTGGGGATATTTGAAAAAAAAAAGAATAAAAGTGCGGATACAATTACTTTTTCACCTCTTTTTTCTTTATAATATTATCACATTCCATTTCCATACTTCACTTTATCCATCATTTTACTTTAGAAACATATAATATTTGTCTCATATCATTTTTAAATTTTCTTATCTTTTACAATTAGGAAAATCATCGTTTTTACTCCCATCCCCCATTTTCCACCATTTAAAATTTTTTAACCTTTACCACTCAAACAGGATGTGTTAAACCATCCCCCAAAACAATCATGATTTCAGAAGGATTGGTGGCATATGATCACGCAAAAAAATTCATTATAATTCACAAGATATTTTGATTTTAATTGGGTGTTGAGAGTGGAGAGACATATGTGAAAATAATCATGAATGTGTAACCTTGTGTGTGTGAGTGTGTACATCTTGTATGTGTGAGTGTGTATCCTTGTGTACATGAGTATGTAGATCTTACATGTGGGAGTGTGTATCCTTATGTTAATGAGTGTGTTTATATTGTATGAATGAGTGAGTACATAATTTTTGTGTGCCTGTGTGTGTTTCTTCTCATGTGTAGGTGTGCGTTTGTGTGTGTATCATTGTGTATATTTCTACCCATGTTTTTTTGATTTTATGTTACATATCATGGTAGAATATCATGGGAAGATAATTTCTCATGCTATAGATGAAGGAAGTTAAAGTAGATCTCCCACAGTAGAAGCTAAACCACTCATAATAAAATTTTTGGTGATCTATTTCATTAATATGTTGGATAGAATGATGGAGGTTATATAATAGACTATCAAAAACCTATAGAATCAACCAATCCCAAGGATGACCCATGTTAACCCACGGTGCGCTATAGAACCATGTTTCCACCACATCATGGAGGAGGAGATAGATAACTTTGATAATGATTTTTGGGATGTAGCATAACGTAATTAGAGGTTCCAACAACCTATAGGATGTACTATGGTTTTTAAGATATTTTACTGATTTTTTGGATATTATGGGATTTCTAAGGTTTTTAGGGTTTTTATGTTTTTGGGTGTTTTTAGGGTTTTTATGTTTTTGGGTGTTTTTAGGATTTTTGGTTTTTTGGGTTTTCTTTTGTACTTTTATGGATTTTGAGAATTATATAGGGTTTTTTGGGATTTTTAGGGGTTTTAAATGGGTTTTTTGGGTTTTTTTGTTTTATTGGGATTTTCTTTTGAGTTTTTAGGGTTTAAAGATTTTTTTTTGTGTTTTTAACATGTTTATAGGTTTAATGGTTCTTTTATATTGTTTAGTGATTTTTATGTTTTTATAGGATTTTATGGGTTTTTTTGTTTTTAGAGGTTTTTATGGTTTTTAAGGGTTTTTATGGTATTTTATGTTTTTAATGATTTTTTGGGTGTTTTTTTGGATTTGTAAGGTTTTGGGGGTTGTATGGTTTTTAGGTATTTTGAGGGGTTTAAAGGGTTTTAAGGATTTTATGGGTTTAGGTTCTTCATGGTTTTGGGGTTTTTTTTGTTTTAGTATATTATTATTATTTAATATTTTTATAGTTTTTAGTGTTTTTAATTGTTTTTAGAGTTTCGGTGGTATTTAGGGTTTTTATGGGGTTTTAGGATTATAGGGATTTTTATAGTTTTCATGGTGTTTTCCGGGTTTTTAGTTATTTTTATATTTTTAGGGATTTTTAGGACTTTTATGTTTATTAGGTTATTTGATGACTTTTAGGGGTTTTCAGAGTTTTTAGGGTTTCTTGGGTTTTCCAGGTGTTTTAATGACTTTTTGGATGTTTGGGGGGTTTGGTGTTTTTTAGGGTTTTATGGTCTTTTATAGTTTTTAAATTTTTAGGTGTCTTAATGTTTTTTTCATTTTTAGTGGTATATAAGATTTTTTATCAGTTTTTGGAATATTTAACATTTTAAGGGATTTTTAGGGATTTTTTCTATTTTATAGTTTTTAGGTTTTTAATGGGTTTTTAGGGATTTTGAGGGTTTTATGGTTTTTATGGTTTTTTGGGTTTTAAGGTTTTCTTAGTTTATAGGGTTTTAATATTTTATAAAGTTTTTTAATGTTTTCATTGGGATAATAATTTTTAGAGATTTTAGTGGTTTATGGTTTTTATTTTTATTTTTTTATTTTTTAAGATTTTCAGGGGTTTTAATGGTTTTCATGTGTTTTCTAGGGTTTTTAGTTTTTTTATATTTTTAGTGAATTTTATATAGTTTTTAGATTTTTTATAGTTTGTAGTCTTTTAAGTTTTTTATGGATTTTGAGGGGTTTTATGGGTTTTGATGGTTTTTAGGATTTTATGTTTTTTAGGTTTTATTTGACTTTTTTGGTTTTTGGGGTTTTTTTACTTGTTTTGGTTTCTAATATTTTTTAGTGGTTTTTTACATTTTCAGGGTTTTAAGGGTATTTTTATTTTTTCTATATTTTTTGAGTTTTTATGGGTTTAGGGTTTTTAATTTTTTTGTTAAATTTTATGGTTTTTAGTGGTTTTTAGGGTTTTTATGTTTTTAGTGATTTTAATGTTATTTTTATTATTTTTATGGTTTTTTATGGTTTTAAGGGATTTTGAGGGGTCTTTAGTGTTTTTTGGGATTTTTGGGCTTTTAAGGTTTTTTATGGGTGTTTTGGGAATTTATGATTTTTTTTGTGTTTTTATGGATTTAAATGTTTTTCAGTTTTTATGGATTTTTAGGGGTTTTAAATGTTTTTAGGGTTTTTCATGGTTTTTAGGGGTTTTTTCATAATTTTCATGGATTTTTATGTTTTCAAATATTTTAGGGTTTTTTGGAATTAATTTTTCTTTAGGGTTTTAGGGATTTTGATAGGTCTTAGGTTTTTTAGGGTTTTTATGGTTTTTAGTGGTTTCAATTGTTTTTTTGGGTCTTTTGAGTTTTCTGGGGTTTTTTTGAGTTTTTAGGGTTTTAATGGGTTTTAAATATTTTTTATCATTTTTAGGGGCTTAAATGGTTTTTATGGGTTTTAGTGGTTTTTTGGGTTTTTTTTCAATTTTATTGGTTTTAGGTTTTTTAAGGTCAATAGGGGGTTTTCTGAATTTCAAGTGTTTTTTAACGTTTTAACAGTTTTCTACATCTTCAAGGGTTTTTTGGATTTTGCATATTTTTTATTATATTTTTTGTTTTTAGGTTTTTATTGTTTTAGTGGTTTTTAATGTTTTAGGGGTTTTCATGTTTTTTTTATGTTTTTTGGGTTTTGGTGGTTTTTTTGAGATTTTTAGGGTTTTAGGGTTTTTAATGTATGTTAACTTTTTATGGGTTTATTGAGTTTTTAGGGTTTTGAGGGGTTTTAGGGGTTTTATAGGTTTTTAGGTTTATTAAACTATATAAGGTATTTATGGTTTTCAAGAGTTTTTCTATATTTTTTTAGGTTTCTTACATTTTTTGGTATTTTCAAGACTTTTTGTTGGATTTTTATGGACTTTATGGTTTGTACGGGATATAGGGATTTTTGGGTTTTTAGGATTTTTTCAGTTTTTAGGGTTTTTAGCGGTTTTTTGGTTTTTTTTTGGATTTAAGGTTTTTTTTATTTTTAGGGGATTTATGGTTTCTTAGATTTTTTATTTCTTTTTAGGGTCTAAATAGGTCTTAAAGGTTTTAGTGGTTTTTTGGAAGGAAAATAAAACTAGTATAAAAAACGGTATTGAATTAAAACATGAACAACCAAGGTGAACCAAGGATGTGAAGGCCAATAATCACACCCAAAGGAGAACACGAACCAAATACCAAGAAACATTAGGTGAGAGAAAAACTAAAATACCTAAAAACAACATGAAGCACATTAAACAAAATGAAGAACCCAGAAGCTACATGGTAGAAAGAATACTAACACCTACACATCCAAGAAGCACCAAGGTAGGTGAAATAATATCACAAATCATAGAGAAGACACACCACCATCTACCCAAGATGAACATCAGTAAGAAAGGATTGGGAATCCATCTAAAAGTTACATGAACTTCACGAGGCCTAATTAACACTACACCATGCAATCACACTCTAAAATAGTGTCAGGACGTTCAAGAAGGGCAGTGGGAGTGGAATTGCCTATGACCAAAATCAAATGAGTGCCACAATGAAACCACAACCATGAGGAAAGGTATACATCCCATCATCCAACGAGAGACCACCAAGGAGATCCCACCAAGAAAGGTAGACTCCATGAGGAACCTAAAAAAATATCCCATACATTAGAATACAGATGCATGAATGTTAACCCATACACAGACACACTCACTCACAAATTCACACGAACACAACCACATACCAATGATGAACACCCATCTACACCCCGATCCCAAAGAAGCTCCGTCCCCATTGAGCCAGAAACTCCCCTTCAGAAGAAGAACCACCTAGAAACACCCCAACACGCCTTTATCCGACCCTCTCCTAACATGAAAACCTCAGTGGAAGACCAGCAATCAATATGGTATCCCACTATCCAAAGAGAACCCCTCGACACAAGGATGGCTAGCCCATATATTGCATCAATGGAAAACCCAAACCCAAGCTGCACCAACACTAAATAGAAGCTCCCAACCTTCTACACCCATGCACACCCATTATTACTAGAATATCTATCATCCACCACACACTATGCATCAATGAGCCAACTCCACATGTTCAGCCATCCCCAAGAACCACTGACACCTATACAGCCCATCGGACCCATGGCCAACAACACCAACTAGACCACAACCAACCCAACCTAACAAAAATGAACTCTATGCCAAGACAACAACCATTAAAACCCATTATAAAAACCCATGTATAGTAATAAAACAATCATTGGACCAATGGAACATAATAAAAGTAAAACAACTCGAATGACCAACAACACTGCACCCCACATAACCCTTCCAATGGGCCATCAACCCACACCATCACCCAAGGCCCAATGGATAACATCCAATTCCCCATAGACCACACAATATAAAACACATCCACAAGAATTCCCCTAAAATTTTATCTGAAAAAACACCCTATTAGATCCAAATAAAAATTAAACTAGTGAAACAACCTCACTTAACCACCAAAATAACCCCCCCCCCACAAATATGTAACACAAACATGAGTAACCCCTAAAAAAGGTTTCAAATACCACAAGACCATAGCGCCATACATGGAAATGTGGCTAGTACCAAGAGAACTAGACAACCCTAGAAAAGATAATCCTTCACCTAGACAAACTCATCCCAGCACCCAGCCCCAAGAACAAACAATCCACCCCGCCACTAAACCGAAATATCCATGAAGAACAAAAATAACACAACACATCATCCATTATAGAGAAGAGTGCACAAATAATTCCACCTGTGAAATACCTCATGGTTATCTATAATATTTAGAAACTACTTATTGTAAAAGAGTATATAATAGATAGATACCTCAAATTTAATATAAATATCACTACTATAGTGAAATTTAGATCCATAAAGGTGATTATTCCACTCCTTCTAGATAAGATACACCAAAGTGGCCAGCCTGAGTATTCCCAAAACACTCAGCAATGAATCCATAGAGAATCATTCAGTACACCCGCCAACCAATAAAAAAAAGGACTGATCCAGTCACTCAATATTTAAAAAATCGATAAGGAATACTAAGCATCTAAGATAACTCATAATGGAAAAATAAGTGGTTAGTGCTCTCAGAGGAGAAAATATAATTAAAGAAATGGGTTTGAAAGTCCAAGACCCTATGATGCAGACTATCCTACGTAGAAAAATGATTATAGATCACCAACCAAAGAATAAAGGAGTTCCAAATGGGGGAAACCCAGTTACAGAACAAAAAGAGCATGGAGCAATGCTAAATTTTGGTATAAGATCCTTCCAAAACAAGAGAATAGAAAAATCATCCTGCCCATTATAGAGGATCCAATTAATATTTACTCCATGATAAGGAAGCAAAATAATCTCCTTTATAACATATCATGGTTCAACAGAAATATCCAATGAGGGTTGCAAATCCCATCTGAAATTATGTCAGAAACACGAACTTATTTGAGGATCCCATAGTTATAAATAATACAATCATCGATGGATGAACGTAAATTCGCATGGGATGGTAAGAATAAATATTGTCCTTGAGAAACTATCAGATACTAAATAATTTTTTCTTATTTCATGAAAAATTCCAAGGAACTTTAGCGACCAAAATTTGGGAGAGACCAAGAAGAGAAATTTGAGCCCAATCCACCCAAAATAGAGTAAAAGTAGCGGGAAAGGTCCCAAAAATTTATATCCATAGTTTATTTGACCCAATCACTAAAAAACATTATATCAAATTCTATCTCCTCTTATGTTCTAGCCACCATGACATAAGACACATTGTCCCACTACACATCAAAAGAAGATCTTTTCCAAAGTAAGATCCTAAACATAGCTTAAATTTTTTTAGGAAAGATTAAATGATAGAACCAATTTTCTTACAATGAAAAGAAAATACATTGGAGAATCCATAAAGGAATTGAAAAATAAATAAAATTCATACTTAAAACCTTCATTATTCTAAAATTTTCTCTTAAAAATGGCATAATCTACTACTCATTATCTATTGGTAATAATTGTCACCCCAATATATAAAATTAATAATTAACATCCACTAAGTCCCATATCAACCTCAATAATTTTTATATCCTCTATGGACATAGAAACTAATTCCATCATCGATTTTAAATATAAATTTGACACCCTGAATGAGGAGGAAAATAAATCCAAATATTATTTTAAAAATAAAAATGAATCCATATCACTAAATGTAAACAAAATAATATTATCTACAAAAAAAATATGAGAGATATAGGTCTTAACACATCTCTAATAAAATATTAAGAAAGGAGACATGTAAATAACACAATCTATGATGTGTAAAAAAAACCCTCCCTAAAAATAACAAAGATAGTGGGGGATATGGGATCTCATTGCATAAATCCTATATTCTGAGGAAAATAACCTATAAAATGCCCATTAACATTCATGGATACATATGAGAATTGTTTCACCACTTGATCCAAGAAGATAACCTGAAATGAAAACCATGTTGGGACAAAACATCCCAATAGAGGTCCTATGTCATAGAATCAAAACACTTAAAAATGTTAATATTAATATCACACAAGGGAACTCTTAATATTAGGTGATAACTCCATATTAACTTCTGAGAAATAAAAATATAATAAAAAATATGTCTCCCTTGAATAAAGGCATATTGGGCCTTATTAAAACAACTTTTAAGAACCATTCTCAATGTGGATTCTAAAACCATGGAGATAAATTTATAATTAGTATTTTATCATTAAATAGGTATGAAATTATAATGATTTTAAAAATTAGACACCCTGTGAATCAAAGTAAAAAAATAATTCCATTAGGGGTTTTCATGGGTTTTCAGGGGTTTTAGGGTTCTTATGGGGTTTTTGGGTTTTACAGTTCTAAGCATTTTTATAGTTTATAAATTTTTTTGGGGTTCAAAAGGTTTTATTGGTTTTAGTGGTTTTTTGGTTATTATAGTATTTTGGGGTTTTTATGGTTTTTATGGGTTTTTAAGTGTTTTTATAGAGTTCATGGTTTTTAGTGTTTTGTGATTTTTTACATTTTCGGGGATTTTTAGTTATTTTTTTGGATATTTATGAGTTTTAGGGTATTTTATGGTTTTTAGGGATTTTGTGGGTTTTAGGGATTTTAATTGTTTTTTTTTGGTTTTTAGGAGTTCAACTGGTTTTAGTATTTTTTAGGGTTTTTTTGGTTTTTTTATTTTTTAGGGTTTTTAATATTTTTAGAGTTTTTTTAACATTTTCTGGGGTTTTATGAGTTTATATAACATTTAGAGTTCTATTGGGTTTTCTATTTTTATGTGTTTTTATATTTTTAAGGGTATTAGTGGTTTTATTGTTTTCAAATATTTTTTAGGGTTTTAGGATTTTTTATGTTTTTAGGTATTCTTTCAAATTTTTAGTATTTTTATGGGGTTTAGGGGTTTTTATGGTTTTTAGGGATTTGTAGGGTTTTTATAGTTTTTAAGGTATTTAGGGGTTTTCAAGGTTATTAGTGTCTTTTGGGGTTTTAAAGCTATTTTTAGTTTCTATTTTTTTATAATTTTTTAAATGTTTTTAAGGTTTTTAGGGGTTAAAATGGTTCTCAGATATTTTAGTGGGTTTTTAGGGTATTATGGGTATTATGGTTTTTTATTTTTTTTATAACTTTTTATGGTTTATAGTGTATTTTCAGTGTATCCAGCGTTTTTTTTTAATTTTTGATGACTTTATTGGATTTTTTTGTCTTTATGATATTTATGGGTTTTAGGGTTTTTTAGTATTTTTAGGGGTTTGGGGTGTTGCCATAATTTTTAGGGTTTTTTGATTTTTTCAAGGTTTTTATGGCCTTTTAGATTATTATTGTTTTTTATGAGTTTTTCAAGATTTTATAGTTTCTATATTAATTTTTTTAAATGTTTTTTTTTATTTTAAAAGTTTTTAGGGTTTCTGGGGGTTTTAGGGTTTTTATAGTTCTATATTATTTTATGGATATTTGGGTTTTTATTGATATTTGGGGTTTCTATGGGTTTTTACGTTTTTAGGGATTTTTTTGAGATTTTTTAGGATTTTTATATTTTTATTCTTTGTAGAGTTTTTAGGGGTTTTTAGGGTTTTTAGGGGTTTTCATGGTTTTCAGTGTTTTGGGGTTTTTTTTGTTTTAATGTTTTTTGAGTATGATAGGGATTTTTTTCTATTTTTATCATTTTTTTGTTTTTAAGGGTTTTTAGAGTTTTTATTAGTTTTTAGTTTTTTATGGTTTTCATGGGTATTTATGGTTTTTATGGTATTTAGGGTTCTTTCATATTTTTTAGGGGTTTCTACCATCTAACGGATTTTTATGGGTTTTTTAGGATTTTTAATGTTTTGGGGTTTTTAGAATTTTTAGTGTTTTTAGGTATTTTGAGGGTTTTAGGGGTTTAGGGGATTTTGGTGTTTTTATTGATTTAGGGTTTTTTAAGATTTAATTTTTTTTAATTTTTTTTGGGTTTTAAAGGGTTTTTTGGGGATTTTAACATTTTAAGGGGTTTAAGGGGATTTATATCTTAGTTGGTTTTTTATGATTTAATGTGTTTTTGAGTTTTTTAAGACTTTAGGGGTTGTATGGTTTTTAGGGGACTTTTGTGTATTTTTGGGTTTTTTACATTTTTAGGTATTTTTAGGGATTTTTAAATATTTTTATGGTTTTTTTGGTTTTTAGAGTTATTATGAATTTTCATCTTTTTTAGAGTTTTTAAGAATTTTCATGTTTTATTGAGTTTTTTAACATTTTTAGTGGTTTTATGGTTTTTATATTATTAGGGTTATTATGTTTTTTGGGTTCTTTGTGAATTTTATGTGTTTTATGGTTTTCAAAGGGTTTTTAGTGATTTTATTGTTTATTATTTTTTAGTTATTTTTTAATATATTTACGGTTTATAGGGTTCTTAGGGATTACGTGGGTATTTGGGGTTTTCATGGGGTTTAAGATTTTTTTGGGTTATCAGGGATTTTTTGGGTTTTTAGTGCCTTTTAGTGTTTCTTTGCTTTTTTAAATTTTATAGCGTTTTTTAGAATTTTTATATTTTTTTAATATTTTAGGTGTTTTTAGACTATTTAGTTGGTTTTTATGGTTTTTATGGATATTGGATTTTTTGGTTTTTTGTGTCTTTTTAGTGTTTTTTTGGGTTTTCTAATTTATTAGATATTTCTAGGGATTTTTTAAGATTTTTATTTTTTTTTATTTTTTAGGGTTTATACGGATTTTAAGGGTTCTAATGTTTTTCACAATTTTAAAGGATTTATGGTTTTTAAGGATTTTATTGTTTTTGGATGGTTTATGGTCTTTTATGTTGTTAATGTTTTTTAATGTTTTACAACCTTTTTAGATGATTAAAGGTTTCTAGAGTTTTAAGTGTGTTTTAGTGTTTTATTGTTTTTTAAGGTTTTATATATTTTTAGGATTTTTTTTAATTTAGTGGGGGTTTATATTTTTAGAAGATTTTATGTTTTAGGTATTTGATGGCCTTTTTAGTATTTTTGTGGTTTTTTAAAGATTTTTAGGAGTATTGAGGGGTTTTAGGGTTTTTTTTGTTTCTATGTGTTTTTTGGGGGTTTAAGGCCTTTTTTGAGATTTTTGGGTCTTTAATGTTTTTAGAGGTTTTAGATTTTATTGTTTTTATGGGGTGTAGGGATTTTTTTTGTTTTAGGGATTTTTATGCTTTTTAGGGTGTTTTCAGGTTTTTAGTGTTTTTATATTTTTAGGGATTTGTTTTTCTTTTTATGGTTTTTAGGATTTTTTAGATTTTTAAAGGATTTTGAGGGATTTTTATATTTTTTGGGTTTTATGGTCATTTTTACTTTTAGGGATTTAGTTGATTTTTAGGGTTTTAAAGGGTTTTCATGTTTTTTAATCATTTTTAGTGGTTTAAATGGATTTAGTGTTTTTAGAGTTTTTATGGGTTTTTAGAGTTTTCATGATTTTTAGGTGTTTTATGGTTTTCCAGGTCTTTTCATGGTTTTTTGGGTTTTTTATTCTGTAGGGGTTTTACAGATTTTTTAGTAATTTTACAGTCTTATATTTTTTAGGGATTTTATAGATTTTGAATATTTTAAGGTATTTTTATGGGGGTTTTAGGTGTTTTATGGGTTTTAGGGGTTTTAGAGTCTCATGGGTTTTTAGGGTTTTTCTTGAGTTTTTAGGGGGTTTATAGTATTTAGAGTTTTGTAATGTTTTTAGGGGTTTTAAGTGTTTCTTGAGTATTTAGTGATTTTTTTTGGTTTTTAGGCTACATTATATTTTTATGGGGGTTTTATGGGTTTTAGGGGTTTTTTAGGGTTTATAGGGTTTTTACACTTCAACAGTTTTTTAGTGATTTTTAGAATTTTTTAGTTTTTTGTTTTTTAGGATTTTTAGGTATTTTTAGGAGTTTTAGGTATTTTCAGGGTTATTTTTTGGGTTTTTATGTTTTTAGGGTTTTAAGGGTTTATTTGGGTTTTATGGGGTTTTTAGGTTTTTAGGGATTTAATGTTTTTAGGGATTTTTTGGGTTTTAGAATTTTCAGTGGGTTTTTAGGGATTTGTAGGTTTTTAATGTTTTCAGGTGATTTATTGTTTTTAGTTTTTTAGGTTTTTTAGGGATTTTTACATTTTCATGGATTTTTAGGATGTTTTTATGATTTTATGGTCTTTAGGATTTTGATGGTATTTTAGGGTTTTTATGGTTTTTAGTTTTTTTAGGGTTTTTAGAGTTTTTATGGTTTTTAGGGGTTTTTTGTTTTTTTTAGTTTTTAGGATTTTAAAGGTTTTTTAATGTTTTAAAGTTTTTTTGGGGTTTTTTGAGTTTTTAGATTTTTTATTTTTCGCAGGGTTTTTAGGGGTTTTCATGGTTTTTAGGGGGTTTTCTTGGTTTAAAGGGTTTTTTCAAGGGTTTTAGTGTTTTATTATTTTTAGGGATTTCAGGGATTTTTAGAATATTTATGGTTTTTATGGGGTTTAGAATTTTTATGGATATTGAGGGTTTTTTGGGTTTTTTGATGGTTTAATGATTTTAGGTTTTTAGGGGTCTTATGTTTTTTTGTATTTTTAATGATTTTTTGAATTTTTATGGTTTTAAAGGATTTTAATAGAATTTTGACATTTTTGGGGTTTTTAGAGTTTTTAGTGGTTTTCACTTTTTTAGGTTTTTTTAGAATTTTTATGGTTTTTAGGGTATTTTAATGGTTTTCAGGAGTTATTTGTGGTATTTGTAGTTTTTTATATTTTTAGGTATTTTTTTGGGATTTTTAGGATTTTTATGGTCTTTTAGATTTTTATGGATTTTGAGGTGTTTTAGGGTTCTTTATAATTTTTTATATTTTTATAGATTATATGGGTTTTGTTGTTTTTTAGGTTTTTATGGGTTTTTTGTGTTTTTAGGTTTTTATGTTTTTTCATAGATTTTAATGTTTTTAGGGGGTTTAATGGTTTTTTTAGTTTTTAGTGTTTTTCAAGGTTTTTATGGGTTTATATTGTCATTTAATTTTTTAGGGGTTTTTCATGGTTTTTAGGTTTTATTACATTTTCAAGGATTTGTATGGAATTTTAGGGTTTTTTATTTTTTTGGGGTTTTTTAGGTATTTAGGTATTTTTTCAATTTTAGGGTTTGATAGGGTTTTTATGGTTTTTAGAGGATTCCATGGTTTTATGGGATTTAGGGTTTTTTTCCTCATTTTCAGGTTTTTATGGTTTCTTAGAGTTTTTAAAAATTGTAAATGTTTTCATGGTTTTTAGGGTTTTTAGTGAGTTTTAGGGATTTCCTGGTTCTTATGGGTTTTTATGTTTTTCATTGGGTTTTCATGGTTTTTAGGGTTTTTATGTTTCCAGAGATTTTTTGTTATATTTTAGCATTTATAATGTTTTAGGGGTTTTTAGGGGTTTTTATATTTTTTATGGATTTTGAGGTTTTTCGGAGTCTTAAAAGGATTTTTGGGGTTTTAGGGGCCTTCAGGGTTTTAGGGTCTTTTTGGGTTTATAGTTTTTTTTTATTTTTTAGGGGATTAAGGTTTTTTATAGTTTTTCAAATTTTTATGTGTTTTTAGGGTTTTAAAAGTTTTTAGAGGTTATTAGAAGTTTTATGGGTTTTTATTCTTTAAAAGGATAAAATATTTCTCATGGTTTTCATGGGGTTTTCATAGTTTTAGGGTTTTTATTGTTTTTGGGATGTTAATAGGTTTTTAGGTTTTTTAGGTGTTTTTTGGGTTTTTAGAGTTTTTGAGGGTTTTGGGTTTTCCATGTTTTTAGGGGGTTTATATATTTTATGTTTTTATGGTTTTTATGGTTTTATTTAGTTCTTATGGTTTTTATAATTTTTCACATTTTTAGGGGTTTAAAGGATTTTATGGTTTTATGTGGTTTTTAGATTTTTTCTGGGGTTTTCTTGTTTTTATAGTTTTTTGGGTTTAAATGGTTATGTAGATATTTTCTTGTGGTTTTGTGGGTATTTTAGGTTTTCTAGGATTCTTAGGGCCTTTTAGTATTTTTATGGTTTTTAGGGGTTTTATGGTTTTCAAGGTTCTTTAGGGGTTTTAGGGTTTTTATGTTTTTATTGTTTTTTGGGGATATTTTGGTTTTTTTTAGATTTTTAGGGATATTAATTATTTATAGATTTTTTAACAATATTATGGATTTAAATGGTTTTTTGTGTTTTTAGTGGGATTGTAGGGTTTTCATATGTTTTTAGGGTTTTTATGTTGATGAGAACCATTTAGAAGACACTAAGTTGATTGCTCTAAAGGCGAACTTGGATTTCCGAGGCCATATGACATGAGGGAGACTAAAGAGTTTTGAGTCAACAATTGGAACCCGTCCCACTTTATTAATGGGCAAATCGATCTCACCTTGCATATATGGAGAAAATGGGCCTATTATCTCAAGTATTTAAGGCCAAAAATTATATTCTATGCCTAGTCCACATGGTTTCATTAATTTTAGAATCCTTTTCCACATTGATATTTTTTAATAGAATCTTTTGACATTAAAGAAAAATATGATTAACTACATACTCAAAGTCAAATCTAGTGTTCTGTGGGTAGAAAGACATGTTCTACTTTTACAAAATGTCATCATTAGCATGGGTTGGATTCTTACATCATCTATCCAATCCCATCATCTACCACATATCCCCAAACAATATCTAGTATCCTCTACCCTACAATGTGAATACCGAGATGCCTCTAGAATCTCACATCGTACGGTTTTTTGGGGTTTTTTGGTTTGTTTGGGTTTCTCAATGTTTTTAGGGGTTTTATGTTTTCAATTATTTTTAGGAAACCATTAGGATTTTTATTATTTTTAGGGTATTTTGGGGTTTTTAGGGATTTTGATCATTTTAGGGTTTTTATGGTTTTTATTTTTTTTCCTTTTTAGGGTTTTCTTGAGTTTTTTAGGGATTTAAAGGGTTTTTAGAGTTTTTTACTATTTTAAATGTTTTTTTTAGTATTCAGTGGGTTTTAGGGATTTTATGGCTTTAGGGTTTTTATGGTTTTTAGGGGTTTTTATAGTTTTTAAGGATTTGTCATGGTATTTAGGTTTTTTAAAATTTTTTGGTATTTTTATGGATTTTTAGGGATTTTTAGAGATTTTCTTGGATTTTTAGGGTTTTTAGGCATTTCTTGTTTTTAGATATTTTGGGGGTTTTTAGAGTTCTAAGGTTTTTTAGAGTTTATTAATTTTTTTATGGGTTTTAAGGAGTTTTAAATGTTTTTAGGGTTTTAATAACGTTTTAGGATCTTTTATGGTTTTCTGAGGGTCATATGGTATTCAGGTGTTTTTCAGGGTTTTGTGGTTTTTACATTATCAAGGATTTCTAGGTATTTTTTTGATTTTTATAATTTTTATAGATTTTTAGGCAAATTAGGATTGGGGCCAGGCGTATCCTGGCCCCACAAAATTTATTAATAAAAAATTAAGTACAAGGTTTTACAGGGAGGGTTTGCACAACCGATTGTGCAAATCACCCTTCATGTCCGAGTCCACAAGGGGAGTATAAAAATCTAGTGCTACAAATGACCACATGGATCATCCATCCTCAATTGCATTATTGGAGAGCATGTCTTCCACCTTGTTCACTTGCCTATATGAATGTGTGACTATAATTTTTATCCCCTGAGAAATCCTCAGACACTCAACCCATTCTGGGAGGAGCCTCCATGGGATTGTCCTTGTTTTTATTTTGAGGGATTCCACCACCAACATCGAGTCATATTCAATCCATAGCTGCTTCCACCTAAAGTGAACTGCAAACATGATAGCCTTTATCATGGCCCAAAGCTCTGTTTCATATGCACACCCATTCCCAATGAAGTGATAAAAGCATCCATTAGCAAAGCCTCTGTACGTCCGGAAAATACCACCACAACCGGAGAGACTAGGCACACCCAGGGCAGCACCATCCACATTGTCTTTTATCCATTCTAGGATTGGTGGAATCCACCGAATGAATTTACAGTCCCTTGGTTTCCTACATCTTCCAGAAACACTGAGATTTCTCAGCACAATAATATCATTAACATCGTTATCCATCGTACCATCTTGGATATGAGACTCCAGGAAGACAGCTTTGTGAATCTCCACCACACCCGTGTGGAGGCACCATGGAGCATTATCAAAAACCACTTTATTTCAGGCTGCCCACACAAAAGCAGCAAGGGCTGCTGCAATATCAAGAAGTAGGTTGACAACCTATTGACTGCATTGCACACCGACGAAACTACTAAAAAGAGCAGAAACCATGCTGTCCGTGTAGATTTTCACCTTGAAAATTCCCTCGAAATACTCCCAAAGACTAGCAGCCAGTCCACAATTAAGAAAAATGTGCTGCATATTTTCCTCATCCCGAAGACAGATCGGACAAGCAGAGGCCAAGCACCACCCAACTCTTTTAAACTCTTCTTGAACTTGAAATCTATTTCTCTAAATTTTCCACAGCAGAAGGTGTCTGGAAGGTGGAATGAAGGGCCTCCTAAATGTAGAGATCCAATCAAGGGGTTGAATTCCCTGCTCACATTCAGACTGATAAAACTCCATCACACTCAACAGCCCAACCATATTGGGTTTCTAAATAAGACAGTCTATGTCCTTGAAGCTGTAATTTTGTATTTGGGCGATGCTATTTTGCGGTAGGATTCTTTCAATCTCACTCATGTTATTGTTCATATCTGTAATGGACCAATGCTTAAAATTCTGAGGGGGCTGGACAGATTCACATATGGCCCGATCAAGCAAGGTGGTCTTATAACAATTCAAATCTAAATGCCTTGAGACTGCCCATTTAGTGTTAGAATTAATTCTTCTATAGGAGGACCTGATTGTGGTCCAGACCGAAGAAGGTATGAAGACCGGGAATTCCTCACATATTCTGGAAGTGAACCTTTCCCTCAAGAAGTAAAGACTCCTGTCTTGAGGGTTGAAAATATTCCATGTTAATTTACCAATTATGGCATCATTAAATTTCCCGAGGTTCTTCATGCCCAGCCCACCCATTTCGATGGGCTTTGTCCATTCTTTCCATGCCACAGATACAAGATTCTTCTCATTTATGCAGCCATTCCATGCGAAGTTTCTGATTTTTGCTTGCAAGCTCTTGATGAGAATTTTCGGCCATCTACAAATGGAGAACACATGCAAAAACATAGATGTAATAATAGAATTGATCAGGAAAATTCTTCCTGCCTGAGATAAGCATTTTCCTATCTAGCCCGCAAGTTGATGAGTGATTTTGAGTGAAATTCCCTCAAGGTAGCCACTTTTCACCTTCCCCAAGAACAAGGTAACCCCCAGGTACATGAAAGGGAAGGAACCCCTCATGACACCAAGAGTTCTGACAATTCTGCATTGCTTGGAGGATAAAATCCCATTTCCAAAAATAACAGAGGAATTTTTACAACTAATCGATTTCCCCACAACCTCTTCATAATGTTTTAGAAGAGATATAATTGAGGATAAGGTACACCTATTAACCTTCCCAAAAATGATAATGTAATCCGCATATAGAAGATGACTTGGCAGAAAAAGATATTTCCCAGCTTTTATCAGAGCATAGAAACCAGCCTGAATGAGATCAATTATGCATCTGATAAGGTAATCCTCAACCAAATCAAAGAGGAGGCCAGAAATCGGGTCACCTTGCCTGACGCCGCGGGAGCAATGAAATAACCCCTGAGCAGATCCATTAACAAGATCAGAGATCCTTACACTGGACAAGATAGTATGGATCAGCTTTATAAAAGACGTTGAGAAGCCATACCATCTAAGAACAGTAAAGATGAAGCTCCATTTGATCATATCAAATGCCTTTGAGATGTCCAGCTTCATATCAAAGCTTCCATACTTAGAGTCTTTCCTCATGATGTTGATACCCTCCGATGCAGAATATAGGTAGCTCTGAATATTACGTCCTGGGACAAACCCAAATTGGTTTGGGTTGATTATCCTACCAACAATCATCCCCAGCCTGATCGCCAGAATTTTACTTATTATATTAGGAATAGTATTGCCAATCGCCACGGATGAATGTCCCCAATGTCCATGGAATTCTCTTTCTTTGGTAGTAGATCAAGTAAGTTGGAATTCGTTCAATGAGGAATGGATTAGCATATAAAAAATTATCGGACAACATTAGTGACCTCCACATGTAGAATATTCCTATAGAACATGATGAACTTATTACTGAATCCATCTGGCCTGGGAGTGATGTCCATATTCAGAGAAAAAAGCGCATACCTAACATCCTCTCAAACAGGGCATCAGTAAGACGCTTATTCTGCTGATCATTAATGCAAGGATCAATAGATCCAAAAATTATAGGGGTCTGCTCATGACCACCATCTTTGTAAAGTGATTTGAAGTGATCAACCACAGTATTGGAGATTTCATGTTCAGATGAAAAGGAGGCCCCATTAATCTGGATGACATTCAGATCTTTCTTGAATTTTTTCTCCCTGTGAATACAATGAATGAATGTGGAATTCCCATCCCTTTCCTTGATCTAGGCCACGATAAATTTATTTCTAGCCAGCTTCTGTTTTTAAAGCCAAATGCTCATCCATCTTTGAGTGAAGCTGCATTTCCTCCCTAGAGGGGGTGAGTTGCGGATGATTGTTTATTTGACAGTGAGAAAGCTAGGATTAAGCATCCATGATGTCATCATCGAGTTTGGAGAAAGATATCTTACTCCATTCCTTAAGAAGACTCTTTATTCTTTTGGGCATTGTCGACACAACAAAGTGTGGGCTGCCATGAAAAGTGCTACTCAACCCACTAACAACCACTTCCCTGCATCTAGGTATGGTGAGCCATGCATTGTTCAATTTGAAAGGAAAAGGAGAGGACCTGCGGTTATTATCATTGA
Source organism: Viscum album (assembly GCA_963277665.1). Classification (NCBI taxonomy): domain Eukaryota; kingdom Viridiplantae; phylum Streptophyta; class Magnoliopsida; order Santalales; family Viscaceae; genus Viscum; species Viscum album. The sequence continues at coordinate 1,008,332,495 of OY728141.1, read as the reverse complement.
TTTCAAGAATCAAGGGATTGTGATCCGAATTGAACATAGGGAGAGTAGTGGTAGATATCACACTTGAAGAACTGCTATCATAGATTTGGAGAAAGAATCTATCTAATTAACTTGCTTGCCTCCCATTGATGGTGTATCTTCCCCATGTGAAGTAATCACCCACAATAGGGAGATCCACTAGATTTCACTAGTCAATACAACAAGAGAATTCCTCTGCAACAATTCATGAGAAAGATGATCCAATCCTTTCATCTGGCCTTAGAACCGTATTGAAATCACCAACTGCAACCCAGTTGTAATGAGTGTGCTCACTGATGCTCATCATATCACTCTATAGTTGCCTTCTCCTAGTGTAAACACATGGGGCATATACAAAAGAAATTGTATGTATGGAGTCATGATTCTGGACCCGTAGTGAGATTATTTGAGGTCTTCTCTCAAAGGATAACAATTGAATATTATCATGCATGAGAACCCAAAGAGTCTCCATGCCACTCTCAATGATATTATGAGAAACAGGAGAATAACCAAACTTCTTCCAATTAAGGCCCTTCCAGCTATCATAGCTATTCATAGGTTCTAGAATCCCAAGAAGCATTGGCTTTTTGGCTGAAATTAAATGCTTAAGGGCACGGGTCCTTGGTAAATTTACCAGCCCTATACAGTTCCAGAAAATGATCTTCATTAAGAAGAGGTTTTCCCACCCCCAGCAGGAGGTTGTATCTTCTTGGATGGGGGATCAATGTATTTCCCTTTGCCTTTCCTGCCCTTATTCTTAGGAGGCATTCCAACTGGCTTCTTTGTGGGTTTGGATACATTCCCAACCACTTGATCCTCATTAGGGGTGCCACTATTAGCAGACCCATGGGCCCCCCATTCATGACCTTCCTCATTACCCACATCATCAGTCCAGAAGCCACCAGAGAGTGGGGTGATCCTGTTGGTGGCACACAGCCCTTCATGAGGTTTGAAACAAGAAGAAATACTTATTTTAACCTTACATGAGACAACCGGAGTGAACACCCCACTCATATCCTACAGAGCACCACCAGAATGCTCCATCACCCCAAAAATATCAGTTCATACTCTACCATCCTGCACGATTCCCCCCTCTTGATCCAATACAGTTTCATCCATAGGACTCTCATCCACCAGCATTAGAGGGAGAGATGGAGAGGGGGATGCAATATTATTGGGGATGACAGTATCACTAGTGTGGACAACTAGTAACTCTGCTTGTTTTGGAACATGATCAGAATCACCCGGCCCAGATTCAGACTGTTTCCCACTGGCTGCACCCTCCACATCCTTAGCTGCAAGTGGCACTGCCACAATCCCCATAGGAACATTGGATTCTTGTGTACTTTCCAAGAAGTTTGGGCCAGGTGGAATCCTTGCAGAGTCTGGTGGATTATCAAGGCTCTGCAATCCTATCTTTGCAGGGGGAAGCTGTGATACAACAACTCCACCAACGGGAACATCCCCACTTTCCACATCCTTTCTGGGACCCGAATAGGTGTGTGACTCCTTATACACCATAAGATTATTTGATGAACCCTTGTCCTTAGTTGATCCTATGGGTGGGACAACTGTTTCAGGCCCATTATGGGCAGTGACATCCTTGGAGGTAGACACCCTATCAGCCCTCACTACCTCTTCATCTGCCACGCCTCCATGGGACATCCAAACTTGAATCTTGGACAACACATTGTTTCCCATAGTTAAAATACTCCATGGTTTTGTGTTAATTGGAATTCCAAGAGGTTGCTTCATTTCTTCAGAGAACATCCCTTTGCCCTTCACCCACTTGCTCTGACAGTTAGAGTCCTCATGCCCTCGCTGATTACAAAGGCCACAGATTTTGGGCCTTCGACACTCAGCGAACTAGTGGCCGATGAAGCTACAATTGGAAAAAAAACTTGGGCCTCCTCTCATACTGTATTTCTAGATTAATGGTATCATCAATTGTGGTGAGGAACACCTCTTCAACGAGGGTACTCACCATGTCAATCTAAACAAGCACCCTTGCATAGTGCCCGTACTGTGTATTATCGGTCTCTTTGTCAATGTGAATGGGGAATCCAACCACAGAGGCAATATCCCATAAAATCCTGGGATTCCAATAAAGCCAATTCAATTTTCATATGTGAATCTACACTTGCATAACGGTATTTTTCACATTTTATGGATCAAAGTTTCTGTCCCATTCCTGTATTCTGAGGAGCCTTGGCTTATGGGAAATTGATCCAAAACTCCAAGCTTTCCTTTTCAGTTCATCAGTGGGGAACACCACATGGTAGAATCAATGCCCCATTGCAGTCATCTTCCAGTCATTGAACCCCCAAACATCAGAGATACGACTCGCAAGATAAGAAAATTTCTATAGTTTCTCCCCCTTCGGGACAAGGACCCTGGGAATGATAGAAAATCATCACAGACTAACCCGCTCCTCAACAGCCTCTCTGTTTGCAGCAACATGGGTGATGCACCCCTTGTGAATAACCCATCTAGGAGAAGGAGATTCAAAGTCAGTGAAGGATAGCGATGCAGCCGACCTCACCACTTCCAAAAAATTCTTCCTCACCACCAGTGGATGTGAATAAGTAGGAGGAGCTAGATTCTCCACTAAAGGATTACAGAAAAGGAAAATCTCACCATGGCTAATTGGATCAGCGATGTTCCTACCCGAATTCTGATTAGAAGCCTGATCCTTCCTAGGTACCACAAGGGTTCCCTCTCCTCCTTCCTCAGCCAGAAAACATTTTCTTAGAGATTTTTAAGATTATAAAAGATTTTATAGTTTTAGGGGTTTTCATTGTTTTTAGGGGTTTTTTTGGTGTTTATGGTTTTTGGGTTTTGGGGTTTTTTAGTTTTCTTTTTTTTTATGATTTCTTAGATTGTTTTATATTCCACGATGTTTAAAGTGGTTTTGTAGTTTTTATTTGGGTTTTTTGGTATTAATGGGGTTTTAGGGTTTTTAAATTATCTTATGGTATTTCATGGTTTTATGTGTATTTAAAGGGTTTTGAGTTTTTTACATTTTTAGTGATTTTTAAGGCTTTTATGGAATTTTAAGGGTTTTTTTGGTTTTTTATGTTTTTAGGGATTTTGAGTGTTTTTGGATTTATAGGGTTTTTAGGATTTTATGGATTTTTGGGTTTTGGGTTTTTTCTCAGTTTTTAGGATTCTTATGGTTTTTAGAGTTTTTAATATTTATTCAGTTTTTAGGGTTTGAAGATTATTTTATTGTTTTTTTAAGGTTACTTCTGTTTTTTGGGGTTTTTATGGATTTCCTAGATTTTTCATGGTTTTTGGTTTTTTAAATTTCCTAGTATTTTTAGTTAACTTTTATGGTTTTTATCCGTTTAGGGTTTTTAGGGTTTTTAAGGACATTCAGAGTTTATAGGATTTTTCATGGCGCTTTAGCATTTTTTGTGTTTTTTAAAATTTTTAGGGTTTTTATTTTTTTTAAATTTTAACGGTTTTTATGGTTTTATAATATATTTTTAGATATATTTTATTATTTTTGTGTGGCTTATGTGTTTTTTATTGTTTTTAGGGGTTTTATGGTTTTCAGGTATTTGGGTTACTTATGTTTTTAGGGGTTTTTATGGATTTTTAAAGATCCTTATGGGTTTTTAGGTTTTTAGGTTTTTAGGGGTTTATATTGTTCTTATTGTTTTTATATTGTTTTAGGGTTTATAGAGGATTTTATGTTTTATAGCTCATTTTGTGTTTTTGGGGTTTTACGAGTTTTTATGTTTTTATGGGTTTTTATTGTTTATAAATTTTTTTGAGTTTTTTAGGATTTTATGTTTCATATGGGTTTTTAGTGTTTTTAGGATTATATGGGTGGGGTTAGGGGTATTTTTGTTTTTTAACTTTTTAGGTATTTTAATGGATTTTTCAGGTTTTTAGGGAATTTAGGGTTTTTAGTGATTTATGGATTTTGAGGGTTTAAGGGTTTTAAGGGTTTAGGGTAACAGGGTTATTAGATTTTTTTTGGTTTATTAGTGTTGTTCAGGGTTTTGGGGTTTTTTTTGTTTTTTTTTTGAGTTTTTAAGGGTTTTTCTATTTTTATGATTTTTAGTGTTTTTTATGTTTTTAGCGGTTTTATGACTTTGTAAGGTTTTTAGTGGGTATTTTTGGGTTATTAGGGGTTTTATGGTTTTTAGGGGTTTTATTGTTTTTATGGGTTTTAGGGATTTTTAAATTCTGAGGTAATATTTTGGATATTTTTAGGTTTTTTACATTTTTAGAATTTTGAAGTGGTTTTAGGGATTTTTAGGGGTTTAGGGTTTTTATAATGTTTTACATTTTTAAGGGTTTTCATGGTATTTATGGTCAATTTCTATTTTTTGGGGTTTTTTGATTTTTTAGGGATTTAAGTATTTTATAGATTTGTAACATTTTAAGGGGTTTTAAGGGTTTATAGATATTTTTTTGGGTTTTATGGGTATTATAGGTTTTTAGGGGTTTTAGGGGTTTTAATGGTTTTTATGGATTTTAAGTATTTATTGGGTTTTTAGTGATTTTATTGATTTTTAAAATTTTGAGATTTTTATAGATTTGGAAGTATTTTTATTGTATTTATTTTTTATGGTATTTATTCATTTTGAGGGTTTTTATGGGTTTTATGGGTTTTCTAGGTTTCTTAGGGTTTTATGATTTTTTATGTTTTGTAGAGTTTTTATCATTTTTTGTTTTTAAGTGTTTTTAGTGATTTTTTATTGATTTTATGGCGTTTAATGTTTTTAAGGGTTTTAAGGGTTTTGATGGTTTCAAAGGGTTTTTCAGGGTTTTAGAATATTTTATGTTTTCACAGGTTAATCAATATTTCTTATGAAATTTAGGGTTCTTTATGTTTTTAGGATTTTTAAGTATTTTGATGATTTTTATTTATTTTGGTATTTTTAGGGGTTTTAGGGGTTTTTAGGTTTTTAGGTTCTTTTTTTGGTTTTTAGAGTTTTTTAGGGTTTTTATATTTTTTATAGTTTTTTAACATTTTTATGAGTTTCAATGTTTTTTAGGGTTTTTAGTAGTCTTTTATGAATTTTTTGGGTTTTACGGTATTTACGGTTTTTAGGTATATTTTAGGTTTCAGGGGTTTTTTTCTTGGTTATTAATGGTTTATGGTTTTTATGATTCTTAGGGATTTTTTATGATTTAAATAGTTTTTTGTTTTTTTTAGGTTTTTGGGATTTTGAAGGTTTTTAGGGTTTTTTAGGGTTTTGGGGGCTAGGATGGTGTGAGTCTAGTCTATTCCTGACCCCTAAAAATATATTAAAAGAAAAAAAAAGAAGACAATTGTAAGGTTGGTCCAAACAACCCACACCAAAAAACCTTAACCCCCCAAGACACCAAAACTCCAAAAGACCTGAAAAGAGGAATAGAAAGAAGCAGGATCTATATATCAACGTCTCCAACCTCATATGGTTCCCCATAAGCACCATATTCAGAGGAAGCATATGACTCTCTGGGGACACCACAGCAGCCAGGACCAGCTGCAAATGCCCCGCCTCTCTGGGCAGTTTTAATACCTCCACTTGGGTTTTTAGGGGTTTTAGATATTTATAGTTTACATGGGTTTTTAGAGTTTTTTATATTTTTTAAAGTTTTTATAGGCTTAAAATGGGTTTTATAGTTTTTATTTGTTTTCAGGTTTTAGGGTTTTTTTAGGTTTTAGCATTTTATATGATTTTCATAAGTTTTTAAGTATTTTTTTTTGTATTTTTTCATTTTCATTGATTTTTAGAGCCATTTTTAGTATTTTTATGGTTTTTATTGTTTTTATAGTTCTTATATATTTTGAGGGATTTTAGGGTTTTTATGGTTTTTTATGGTTTTTATGATTTTTAAATATTTTTTGGATTTTATTGATTTTTTCAGTTTTTTATTATTTTTTAGGATTTTTAGAATTTTATAATGATTTTAGTGGACTAAATAATTTTTAGAGTTTTTAATGGAAATTTTAGGTTTTTATGGATTTCTAGTTTTTAGGGTTTTATGGTTTTCAATGTTTTTTTGGTTTTTAGGGGGTTTTCAAGGTTTTTGGGGTATTTTATGTTTTCAAAGATTTTTACGGTTTTTAGTATTTTTAATGATATTAGTGGGGGGGTGGGGGTTGGGTTTTTAGGGTTTTTCTGGTTTTTTGGGTTTCAAGCATTTTTTTCATGATTTTTTAGAGTTTAATATTTTTATAGTTTTTTTACATTTTATGGGATTAATTGTTTTTTTAGTTTTTAGTGTTTTTTTGGGTTTTTATGGTTTTTAGGACTTTTAGAGATTTTAGGGGTTTTATGGTTTTCTATGTTTATATATATTAGGAGGTATTTCATTTATTTTTTATGGGTTTAGGTTTTTTATGTGTTTTATTATTTTTTAGTGTTGTCTGGGTTTTTATGTTTTTCTGGGCTTTTTGGGTATTTAGTGTTTTTTTTATTTTCTAGTATTTTGATGATTTTAAGAGTATTTAATGTTATTATGGATTTAATGGTTTTTTAGAGTTTTTACATGCTCTTTATGATTTTTATGGGTTCTTAGTGTTTTTAAAATCATTTATGGGTTTTTGGGTTTTCTGGGTTCTTCAAGGTTTTCTTGGGTTTTTATGGTTTCATTTATTTTTAGGGATTCCTTGGGATTTTTATGCATTTTATGTTTTTTAGGGTTTTTAGGTATTTTGAGGGTTTTATGGGATTTAAAGGGTTTTTTAGGGCTTTAGGGTTTTTAGGGATTTGGGGTGTTTCGGGGTTGTTAGGGTTTTTTATTTATTTTGGCTTTTCAAGTATATAGATTTTATTAACATTTTAGGTACTCAAATAGTTTTTATAAATTTTAGTGGTTTATGGGTTTTATGGGTTTTATGGTTTTTAGGGATTTTTATGATTTCCATGATTTTTTCAGGGTTTTTAATTTTTTTCATGTTTTTTGTGATTTTTAGCATTTTTAGGGAATACAATTTTTTAGGGGTTTATGGATTTTGATTTATTTTAGTGATTTATTAGGTTCTTAGGGTTTTTAGGGTTTCATTGGTTTTTAGAGTTTTAAAGTTTTTGATTGTATTTTTAGATTTTTAGTGGTTTAAATGGTATTTAGAGTTTTTAGTGATTTTAGGTTTTTTAATTTTTAATGTTTTATATGTGTTTTAATTTTTTTTACATTTTCAATGATTTTTAGGGGTTTTATTTGTTTTTTTTGGTTTTTAGGGTTTTAGGGATTTTGAGGTTTTTTAGTAGTTTTTAGGGTATTTATTGTTTTTAGAGTTATTTTAGTTTTTTTATAGGTTTTTTGAGTTTTTGGGGGTGTTTACAGTTTTTTAGAGTTCTAATGTATTTCAAGGGGTTTATTGGTTTTTAGTATTTTTTGTGCGTTTTATGGGTTTTACATTTTTTAGGGGGTTTTAAATATTTTAGGGGGTTCTATGGTTTTTAGTGGGTATTTATGGTTTTTAGGTATTTTTATGATTTGAGGTATTTTTAGTGTTTTTTAGGATTTCTATGGTTTTTAGGAGTTTTAGGGATTTTTAGGAATTTTAGGGGTTTTCAAGATTTTTTGGGTGGTGGGGGTTATATGGTTATTTTTGGCTATTTTAAAGTTTTTAGGGGTTTATGGTTTTTATATTTTTTAACATTATTATGGGATTAAATTTTTCTTAGTGTTTTAGGTTTTTTTTCTGGTTTTTTAGGATTTTAGGTTTTTTAGAATTTTAGGGGGTCTTGTGCTTTTCAGGGTGTTTCAAGGTTTTTAGCGTTATTTACACTTTCTAAAAAAAATTCCTTTCTTATGATTTTATAGTTTTGGGGTTTTAAGATTTTAGGAATTTTGAGGGTTTTTAGTGTTTTTGGGGTTTCTAGGGGGTTTTGGTCATTACGGTTGTTTTTTGTTTTTATGGTTTTTTGTGTTTTTTAGGGTTTTAGGAATATTTTGAGTATTTTATTGGGAGGGGGGGTTAAGGGGTTTCTGAATATTTTTTGTGGTTTTTAATGTTCTTATAGTTTTTTAGGATTTTTTTATGTTTTCATTTCATTTTAGTACTTTTTAAGAATTTTTTGGTTTTCAATATATATTTTTTGATTTTTATGGATGCTTATGGATTTTCATGTTTTCTATGGTTTTAAGGGGTTTTAGGTTTTTAGGTTTTTATGGTTTTTTAGTTTTGGAGTAGGTATGTTTTTAGTGGTTTTATCATTTTTAGTGTCTTTTCACATTTTAAGGGTTTTAATGGGTTTTATTATTTTTAGTGGGGTTTTATGGTGTTTATGCCTTTTTTGGGGTTTTATTGATTTTAGGGGTTTTATAGTTTTCAATTATTTTCTAGGATTTTTTTGGGTTTTATGTTTTCATGTATTTTTTGTGTTTTTTTGAATTTTTATGGTTTTTAATGTTTTTTAGGATTTTTAGCGATTCGGGTGGAATTTAGGGGTTTCTAGGGTTTTTAGGTTTTTATGGTTCTTATTTTTTTTGGGTGTTAGATTTTTTAGTTTTTTGTGGTTTTTAAGGGTTTATATAATTTTTAACATTATTTGGGTTTTATAGGGGTTTTATATTTTTCATTGGTTTTAGGGTTTTTAGGGAGATTCGGGGTTTTTAGATTTTTTAGATTTTTTTTCGGTTTGGGTGGTTTTTCTTGGATTTTATGGGTTTTTTGAGTTTTTTATGCTTTTAATGTTTTTTATTGTGATTTATCATTTCTATTAGCTTAATGATTTTTATAGTTCTAGTGGGTTTTTAAGGATTTTATGGAGGTTTTGGGGCCTTTTAAGGTTTTTAGGGGACATTGGTTTTCATTGTTTTTAGGGTTTTAGTGTATTTTACATTTTTAACGATTTTGAGAGTTTTTAAGGATTTTTTAGGGTTTTTATTGGTTTTTATTTGCTTTCAGGTTTTTTAGAGTCACTTTGGGTTTTTAATGTTCTTTGTGGTTTTTTGGGATTAATGGTTTTTAGAGTTTTTTAACGTTTAAAGTTGTTTTATGGGTTTTCAGATATTTTAATATTTTTATGGATTCTAATGTTTTTATGAGTTGTTATGTTTTTGGGGTGTTTTTTAGGGAATTTAGGGATTTTAATGTTTTTAGGGATGTTTAGGGATGTTTAAGATTTTTATTGATTTTAAAGGTTTTTATGAATTTTAGTGGTTTTAATGGTTTTTATTATTTTCATTGGTTTTTAGAGATTTTAGGGAGTTTAATGTTTGTATGGGTTTTTTTTTAAGATTTTTAAGTTTTTTATATTTTTTAACATTTTTATGGGTTGTATTATGTTTTTTAGATTTTGGTAGTTTTTAGGGTTTTTTTTGTTTTCATGGTTTTGAGATGTTTTTATGGTTTTTAGGGATTTTTCAGGGCTTTTAGGGTTTTTTTATGTTTTGCAGTATTTTTATGGGTTTTAAAGATTGTTTTTGTTTTTAGTGTTTTTAAATTTTTTTAGGGATTTTGAGGGGTTTTATGGTTTTTATGTTTTTCAGGTTTTTAGGGTTATATGGGGTTTTTTTGTAATTTTTGGGTTTTTATTAGTTCGGGTTTTTACATTTTTTTCTTTTATATGTTTTTTCGAGGGTTTTGAAGGGTTTTTAGAGTTTTTAGTGGTTTAGGGTTTTATGGGGTTTTCGATTTTTAATGGTTTTAAGGATTTTTAGGGTTTGTAGACTGTCTTCATGGTTTTTAGAGTTTTGTATGCTTTCATGTTTTTTTGCGCTTTTTTAGATTTTGCGGTTATTTGGGTTTTTATATATTGGGGGGGGGGGGGTAGTGTTTTTCAAGGTTTTAACGGGTTTTAGGATCTTTAGGGTTTTATGGGTTATTTATTTATTTTTTAGGGTTTCATTGATTTTTTAAGGGTTTTTATATATTTTTTATTTTTATGGGTTTTTAGAGTTTTTAGAGTTTTTATTGGTTTTTATTACTTTTAAATTTTTTTTGATTGTTGTCTCTTTTATGGGTCTTTATGATTTCTCAAGGTTTTTCAAGATTTTATTTTGAAATTTTAAGGTATTTTTAGGGTTTTTAGGGTTTTAATTGTTTGAATGCTTTTAGGAGTTATAGGGATTTTGAGGGATTTGTTTTGGGTTTTAGGGTTTTATAAGTTTCAATTTCTTTCACGCTTTCTAGTGTCTTTTGGGTTTTTAGGGATTTTTAATTTTTTTTTATTATGGGTTGTTAGATTTTTGAATCTTTTTGGGGGTTTAAGGTGTGTCAGAGCTTTGACTGGGTTTTTAGCATTTTTAGTGGGTTTTTAGGGTTTTTAGTGGGTTTTAGTACTTTTATGTGTTTAGGGGTTTTATGGTTTTCCTGGGTTTTTAGGGTGTTTATGGTTTTTTATTTTTAGGCATTTTTAGTTAGTTTTTAGTATATTTATTCTTTTTAGGGGATTTAGAGGGGTTTTCAGGGTTTTAAGGGTTTTTATTGTGCTTTTAGGAATTTTAGGGTATCAATGGATTATTGGGGTTTTTTGAGTTTATCAGGGGTTTTAAGGATTTTTAGTTTTATATAATTTTTAGGGAATTAAAATTTATTTAGAGTTTTTTATGAGTTTTCAGGTTTTTTATAGGTTTTAGTTTTTTTAGGTTTAATGGGGTTTTTTGGTTTTCTTAGGGTTTGCAGGTTTTTATGGGTTTTTATGTTTCAATGGTTTTTTAGTTCAGTTTTATTATTTTTATGTTTTTATTGTACGTAGGGATTTAGTGGGTTTTGGGGTTTTTATTGTTTTTCAATATTTTTTAAAATTTTTTGGGTTTTAGGATTTTTTGTTTCTTTGGGTTTTAATGTTTAATTGAGTTTTCATGTTTTTATTATTTTTATGTTTTTTATGTTTTTATTGGTTTAAATGTTTCTAGATTTTTTAGTGGATTTTTTGGGGCCTTTTGGGTTTTTTATTTATTTTTAAGGTTTTTAGGTGTTTTATGGTTTTTTGGGGGTTTTCTTAGTTTTAGGGTTTCATATGATTTCAGGGATTTTTAGCAATTATTTAGAAATTTTATGATTTTTAATGTTGAAAAGATTTTTTAGGATTTTGAGGGTTCTTTGGGGGTTTTTAGGCTTTATATATATATATATTTAGTTTTTTGAGTTTTTAGGGTTTTTTCATTATTTTAGGGTTTTAAGGGTTGTTAGGGTTTTAAAAACATTTTTAGGGGTTTTAAGGGTTTTAATAGTTTTTATGGGTTTAGGGATTTTATGGTTTTAGGGGTTTAATCATTTTCTGGGTTTTGAGGGTATTTCAGGGTTTTATGGGATTTTTTAGGTTTTCATGTATTTTTTGGGCCTTTTATGATTTTTATGGTTTTTAGGATTTTCATTGGTTTTTGGGATTTGAGAGGATTTATGGTACTTTTATATATTTATGGGTTTATGGTTTGCTTTTGTTTTTTAGTTTTTTTATGTTTTTATGGGGTTTTATATTTTTCTTATCTTTTTTAGATTTTTAGGTATTATATTAGTTTTTTAATGTTTCTAATGGTTTTCAGAATTTTTAGAGTTGTAGTAGGTTTTAGGGGTTTTATGGTTTTTGAAGGGTGTTAATGGTATTATGGGTTTCTTGAGTTTTTTGGGATTCTTATGTTTTAAGGGATTTTGGGGGTTTTTTAGATTTTAATGGATTTAGGGGTTTTTATGGTTGTAGGTATTTTTATGGTTTTTATGGATATATAGGGTTTTATGGTTTTTATGGTTAGTCAGATTTTTCTTTTCTTTTCTAAGTTTTTATGGATTTTCTTTAAGTTTTTTAGTTTTGGAATTTGTTTTTGTGTTTTTATTGGGTTTACAGTTTTTTTAATTTTTTATGGGTTTTATGGTTTTAGAGAGGTTTACAAGGTTTTTTTTGGGTTTTTTATGTTCTCAGGGAATTTAGGTGTTTTTTTATGTTCTTAGTAGTTCTTGTGGATTTCATGGGTTTTTAAGTTTTTAAGGTTTTTTGATTTCATGTATTTTTAGGGATTCTTTAGTATTTTTTATGATTTTTTTGGGTTTTATGGAATTTAGGGATTTTGGGGGTTTTAGGAGGTTTCAGGGTTTTTAGCTTTTTTATGGTTTTAATGGACTTTTCTTTTTTTTAGGTTATTTGTGATTTTTTAGGGTTTTAGTGGTTTTTATTGTTTTAAACATTTTTAAGCATTTAATTTTTTAGAGTTTTTTAGTGTGTTTTATAGTTTTTATGGGTCTTTTGGGTTTTTAAGTGTTTTAGGGGTTTATGGTTTTCTAGGGGGTTTTTAGGGGTTATAGGGTTTTTTATGTTTTTTGTGATTTTTATCGATTTTTAATGATTTTATGGGGTTTTCTGTTTTTAGGGGTTTTATGGATTTTTATAGTTTTTAGGTATTTTAGGTTTTTAAGGTTTTTAGGGGTTTTGAGGGGTTTTAGGGTCTTTTTTATTTTTTTTTAAATTTTTTATGGTTTCTTAGAGATTTTTAACATTTTTATAGGTCTTATGTGTTTTTAGAGTTTTTAGTGGTTTAGGGTTTTTATAGGTTTTAGGGTTTTTAAGGTTTTCAGGGGTTTTATGGTTTTTAATGTTTTTTCTGAGTTTTTAGAGGTTTTTACATTTTCTAGGATATTTAGGGATTTTTATTATTTTTATGGTTTTCACGAGGTTTAAGGTTTTTATATATATTGTGAGTTTTAGGGTTTTATGGTTTTTAGAGTTTTTAGGGGTTTGGGTACTTTTTTATTTTTATGGTATTTTAGAGTTTTTTTAATTATTTAGGGGTTTTAAGGGTTTTTCTAATTTTAGTGGATTTTTATTGGTTTTATGGGTTTTGGGGTTTTTAATATTTTTAGGGGTTTTTTTATAGTTTTCAAGGGGTTTTCATGGTTTTTTGGGTTCTTAATGTTTGCAAGTATTTTTTTGGATTTTTAGTAATTTTGTTGTGTTTTTATTTTTAATGGTTTTTAATGTTTTTTTCTAATTTTTTTTATAGTTTTATGGTTTTTATAGTTTTTTAATGTTTTTGGGGTCTTTATGTGTTTTTTGTTTTTTAGTGGGTTGTCAGGGTTTTATGGGATTTTAGGGATTTTAATGGTTTTTAGATGTTTTTATGGTTTTTTGGGGTTTTAATGGATTTAGGTTTTTTATGGTTTTAAGGATTTTTGGGATTTTTGGATTTTAATGGATTTTATGTTTTTAGGACTTTATGGATTTTGAGGGTTTTTAGGGTTTTACAGGTTTTTTGTGTTTTAGTTGTTTTATTTTAATAGTTGTTTCAAATTTTTTCTGTTTTTATGGGTTTTTAGATTTATTTAAATTTTTTTGGGGTTTGAAGGGGTTTTACATTTTTTAGTGTGTTTTTTCAATTTTAGGGGTTTTTAATGGTTTTGGAGGTTTTTATGGGTTTTCATAGTTTTCATGGAGTTTTAAGCAGTTTTAGATTTTTTTATATATTCAGGGATATTTTTGGATTTTTTATGAAATTTTTTATTTTTAAGGTGTTTCAATGATTTTAGGGATTTTAGGGGGTTTAGTGTCTTTTAGGGTATTTTAGGAAATTTGTTTTTTAGGGTTTTATGGATCTTTCAGTTTTTAGGGTTTTTTGATATTTTAAAAGGGGTTTTTGTGTTTTAATGTTTTTAGGGGTTTAAAAAGATTTTAGAGTTTTTAGATGTTTTTAGGGGTTTATGGGTTTAATGGTTTCTATAGTTTTTAGGGGTTTTTATTGTATTCAATGATTTTTCAGGGTCTTGTCGGTTTTAAATTTTTAATGATCTATATGGGTTTTTTATGGTTTTTACGGTTTTGATGGTTTTTAGAAATTTTGAAGAATTTAAGGTTCTTTTAGGGTTTTTAGTGTTTTTAGGGGTTTTGGGGCTTTTAGTGACTTTTTGGGTTTTTTTGAATTTTTATGGATTTTATGGATCTTTAGGGTATTTTAACAATTATAGATGGTTTTCAGGGTTTTCAAGGTTTTTAGTGTTGATTACATTTTCTAGAATTTTTAGTGATTTTTTAGTATTTTTATGGTTATTTGGTTATTTTTGATTTTAGGGATTTTGAGCAATTTTAGGGGTTTTAGGTATTTTATGTGTTTTTAGGTTTTTAGGGGGTTTCATGGTTTTTATGGTCTTTAGGGGGTTTAAGGGTTTTATTTTTCTTCAGGTTTTTTCTTTTTTATGCTTTTATTGTTTTTGGAGTTTTTTAACTTCTTTATGGGCTTTAAGGAATTTCTGAATTCTTATTGGGTTTTAGAGTTTTTATGTGTTTTTAGGGTTTCTTAAGGTTTTTAGGAGTTTTCAAGTTTTTTTAGTTTTTAGGGGGTTTAGCATTTTTATATGTTTTTTTAGGTTTTATCAGTTTTTATGGGTTTTTAGATTTTTTTAATGTTTTCAGAGGTTTTAGATTTTTTCGGTGGGGTTTTTATTGTTTTTATGTGTTTTTATGATTTCTAAGGATTTTACAAGTTTTTATAATTTTATGGTATTTTCAATATTTGTAGGGATATTTATGGTTTTAGGTATCTTTTTGGTATTATTTCTGATTTTTATGGTTTTTATAGATTTTTATTGTTTTTACAGATTTTGAGGCTTTTTAGGTTTTAGGGTTATTATTATTATTATTTTGTTTTAAGGGGTTTTTAGTTATTTATGGGTTTTAAGGTTTTTTATAGTTTTCTAGCATTTTTAGGGGTTTAATGGGTTTTTTAGTGGATTTATCATTTTTAAGGGGTTTATAGTTTTATAATGTTTTTATGGGTTTTATGTTTTTCTAGGGTTTTTAGAGATTTTAAAAATATATATCTTTTCAAGGTTTTTTGTGATTTTTAGTATTTTTCTGGTTGTTAGGGTTGTTAGGGTTTTTAGTGTGTTTTATGGTTTTTAGATTTTTTATATGGTATTTAGGCCTTTTATGATTTTTAGTCTTTTTAGTATTTTTCTAGATTTAAGGGGGGTTTGAGTTTTTGGGGTTTTTTAGGGTTTTTAGAGTTTTTTTACTTTTTAAAATATTTTAAGGGTATTGATTGTTTTAATTGGTTTTTAGGGTTTTTATGATTTTTTAAGTTTTTTTTTGGTTTTTTTGGTTTTTTTGTTTGTTGGGGTTTTAGGGTTTTTTACATTTCTTTTGTTTTGGTATTTTTTAGTTTAATGATGGTTTTTAGGGTTTTTAGGGTTTTATGGATTTTTAGGGTCTAAATGGGTTTCCAAGGTTTTTTAGGGTTTAAGGGTTCTTTGGGTTTTATGGTTTTTTCATTTTTTAGGGGGGGTTATGGTTTTAATGTTTTTTTAGATTCTTTTATCATATTTTTGGGTTTTCAGGGTTTTTATAGTTTTTATATTTTTTAATGGCTTTTAGGGTTTTTATGGGTTTTTAGGGGTTTTTCATGTTTTTTGGGGTTTTATGGTTCTTATGGGTTTTTAATTTTTTTATGATTTTTTAAATTTGCAGATATTTTTATGGCATTTATAAGAGATTTATGGTTTTTAGGGTTTTAAGGGTTTTACTGAATTTGAGAGTTTTTAGGGTTTTTATGGTTTTTTAGAGGTTTTAGGGGTTTTTTGGTTATTTAGGGTTGAAATGTTTTTGTTATATATTTTTAATTTTTTAGGTGTTTAAAGGGTTTTTAGAGTTTTTAGTAATTTTTTATAGGTTTTATGGGTTTTAGGGTTTTTATTATTTTTATAGGAATTTTGGTTTTTTGGGTTTTAGGGATTTTTCTATTTTCAGGTTCTTTTAAATATTTTTTTGGATTTTTATGTATTTTAGGATTTTCTAGTTTTTTATGGATTTATGTTTTTTATGGTTTTAGTTTTTTTTAGGGGTTTTCAAGGATTTTAGGTTCTTTTTTGGGTTTTAGGTAGTTTTTTGTATTTTTAGGGGTTTTATGGTTTTTTAGAGTTATTTAATGTATTAGAGACTTTAAGAGGTTTTAGGGTTATTAGAGGTTTTAGGATTTTTATAGGTTTTTAGGGTTTTAATATAATTTCGGGTTATCATGATTTTAGTGGTTTTTAGGGTTTTTACGGTGTTTTGGATTTTTTACATTTTTAGAGATTCTAGGGGTGTTTTGTGATTTTATGGTCTTTATGGTTTTTAGTAGATTTAGGTAATTTGAGGGTTTTAGGGGTTTTAGGTGTTTTAGTGTTGCTATGTTTTTTATCATTGATAAATATTTATAAAGGTATATTAGTTATATTTTAGTTTTTAGGGGTTTTATTGTTATTTTATGTTTTTCAACATTTTTAGGGGTTTAAGAGTTTTATAAATTTGAGTGGCTTTTATGGCTTTTCAAGGGTTTATGGTTTTTTAATGTTCTTACAGTTCTTTGGTTTTCAGATATTTTTCAGGGGTTATATGGTTTTTCCCCTTTTAAGATATTTTTATGGATTTTTTTTATATTTTTATTGTTTTTGGGTTTTTAGGGATTTGGAGTGTTTTTTTGTTTTAGGGTTTTTAGTTTTTTTAGTGTTTTTCAGGGTTTTAGGGTTTTATGATTTTTCTTGGGGTTTTAAAAAAATTTAGATTTTTTTTATAAATTTTAGGCGATTTAATGTTTTTTAGAGATTTTTGTGGTTTTAGGGTTTTTGTGGGGTTTTAAGGTTTTTAGCAGTATTTATAAATTACATGGGTTTTCTAGTTTTTTTGGGATTTTTTCATTTTTAGGTATTTCGAGATATTTTTTAGGATTTTTATGGATTTCAGGTTTTAAAGGTATTTGGGATTTAATTTTTTTTTTGTTTTTTTGAGTTTTATAATTTATTATAGTTGTTTAGTGTTTAAAGGTTTTTATATTTTTTAAGCGTCTTTAGGGATTTATGGGTTTTTATAGTATTTAGTGATTTTTTAGGTTTTTAAGGGTTATTTGGGGTTTTAAGATTTTTAGGGTTTTTGATTTTTAAGGGGTTTTTCATGGTTTTCAGGGTTTTTTAAATTTTCAGATATTTTTTAGTATTTTTTAGGGTTTTTTACAGTTTTTATAGATGTTGATGTTTGTCTGTTTTTTCATGGTTTTGGGGGTTTTTCAAGGGTTTTAGTGTCTTTTGTGTTTTCATGTTTTTTTTGGTTTTTAGGGGTTTTTTGGGTTTTTAGATATTTTTAATGTTTTTAAGGGATTAAAGGGAATTTAGAGTATTTAGATTATATATGGTTTTTCATGGTTTTTAGTGTTTTAGGGCCCTTTAAGGGAATTTAGTGTTTTTTATGTTTTCATGTATTTTTATGGACGTTGGATGATTTTTATTATTTTGAGGGGTTTTTTGGTTTTTATGGATTTAGAGGGGTTTTAGGTGTTTTAAATTTTTTTAGGGTATTTACAGTTTCAAATGATTTTGTGTGTTTTTTTTGCACTGTTATGGGTTTCTATGTTATTTACTATGTTAATGTTTTTTTTAACATTCATACGTGATTTAAGGATTTTTATAGCTTTTAGTGGTTTTTTAAAGGAAAATAGAAAGAAATATATAATAATAATGAATTTAAGTACAATGAAATTTCTCAAAGGGTGAAACAAATATCCCAAAGGCCCCCAAAAATATCAAAAAGGAAATAGACCCGAGAACCCTCACAAAACCCAAACAACCGAACACTGGAATAAAATACTAAGAATGTTTGCGAAGCCCATCCAATACATTATTTGGAAAATTGTATCGAGAAACATCCTGAATCCCAAAAAAACCATTCTTTGGAATGGGCCTTGGAATCCTCCTGAACCCAAACCAAACCATCACCTAGTTTCCATCCCACAAAATCTCAAGCAACAAACATCTATATCTCCCAGCACCAAAACCAGATCTCAGTAGCTAACATATCCTAGAACCTTGCATCATCACCTCCTATAATATCCCAACTCATTACACAAGAACATGAAACAAACATCCAGATAGCCTGCAGCCAGTAAAAGCCCATACCCCTCCATCAGAACTGCCTTACAATACCCAATTACCTGAAAAGTAGACAAAAACCGAGAAACCTATGACCTCCCAGTAAATCCCATTAACCACTTCATCTCCCATCATCCTATATCAATACCAAACAACCAAACAAACCTTACTCAGTGACCCACAACATCTCTGATCAATCACACCATCCCCTCTACCAACCAATCGTGCTAGTAAGAGAAGCCTGCACCTCACCATCAAGGACAACTAAACCCTCACCCCTCTAAGAATAAGAAACTATCCCCACTCTACATTGAATTTTGTCAAAAAATCCATCACAATACCACCACAAACAATTATAATGCTCATGATTCCACCACCTAAGTATAATGAACATCATCTAAGGAACTTCCAATTGATGAACTAATAGCGAGAAAATACGAACTAGGAACATCGACAAAAAAAATGATCCAGCCAACATTGAAATAGAATCCAGTAGAAAATTTCTATCCTTGAATGATAATCCCCATTATCCGTCAATTGAACACATGTAATTTAAAAACATATAGAAAAGATAAAGACAAAACTGAACCGCATGTGGCTTAAACTGATGTTGATGGACGCCACCTACATGACTACGACCATGAAACCCAAAAAAAGAAAGGACTTTTGACTATGAAACCCCAAATTGACACTCTAGGGGAGTCAATTTCACTATATGACATACCAGTAGCTAGAAGATAGAAAATAGAAGTGTCGAAAATCAAAAACCCACTCTGAACCAAAAGGCTGAGAATTGGAGAAGAATAACTATAGATCACCATCTGGTAGAGACACGGATACCGCCAATGACATCCTAAAAACCCTCAATGAAATAGAGAATAATGGTTTTCACCAAACATTACCAAACATTGAAAGACCTGACACCTGAGCAAAGAATGGTTCCATAGAGACTATATTGTTCACACAAAATCTACGACCCTAAGTCAAACATTTTACATTAGTGACACGAACTCCAATGCCATCACATGATCCTTCCATGGAGGTAACATCCTACTTCAAACCCTCTTTGGCCATTATTTGTCCCAAAACATAATCAATACCATAATATTAATATGATATAATTGGCTGACGGACAAAAGCATCATTGATGAACTTCTAGCTCTACCATAGTCAACATCCTTAAAAACCATGAAATCAGAACCTATGGCCAAAAAAATCAGTGACCTAAAAACCAAATGATAAAAATTAATGACCTTAAAAATGGAATCAAATGATGGCATCTCTAACCCAGTGTCCATGGTCATAAATTCATGAGATAAATATAAAAATTGTCCCATATTTCCACAATGATCAAGAAACAAGTAGAATCGATGCATGGAAAATCTAATATCTTCCTCCCAACAATGTTTAAAACACCCAGACCATTATAGTAATACCTCCCATCAATGAATAAACAAGTCATGAGAAACATGAATTGCACATCCTCAAAACAGAATGATAGTATCATCCAAGGTATCCCTATGATAACTAGATCCACCAATTATAAAAAAATAATCTTGTCCTCTAGATACCACAATCAAGCCATGATAACCCCTAAGACAAAACCAAAATCATGAAAAAAAACCTTTGGTGAAGAGGCCCCTCAGCCACCCTTCAATAAAGGCAGTCCATTCAAAACTATTGAGAGATCTTCGTTTGAAATCATACTGTAAATCCACCACAAGCATGGGTCTCTAAAGAGATTTGATAGCTTGATCAGGAAAACCCTTATGTATTAGGTTTTTAGCATTTAAATGGGTTTTATGGTTTTTATTGGGTATTAGGTTCTTTATGTTTTCATGTTTTTTTAGGTATTTCATATGGTTTTTATGATTTTTAGGGGTTTTTTTGTTGGGTTTTTAGGGATTTTGAGGGGTTTTCGTGATTTTTTAGGGATTTTTGGGGTTTTAGGGTTTTTTTGGATTTTTCTTTGAGTTTTTATAATTTTAATGGGTTTTATTGTTTTTAATATTTTTAGCAGTTTAAAAGGGTTATATAGAGTTTTTAGGGGTTCTTATGGTTTTTATGTGTTTTCATGTTTTTTATGGTTTTTGTGGTTTTTATGGTTGTCATGGGTTTTTAGGGTTTTTATGGTTTTTTATGTTTTTAGGGATTTTTTTAGATTTTTATGATTTTTTATGGTTCTCATATTTTTGGGTTTTTATTTATTTTTATGGGTTTATTGGTTTTCATGTTTTTAGAATTTTTTAGGGTTTTTAGGGTATTTTCTGTATTTATACTCTATTAGTTATTTAGGGTATTTTTAGTTTTTTAGGGTTTTTTGGTTTTTTATATTTTTCAATGTTTTAAGTGGGTTTTAGGATTTTTATTATTTTTTTATTGTTTTAGGGGTTTTAATTTTTTAATGTATTTTTTAGGGTTTTTATGGTTTTTAGGATTTTAGAAATTTTTAGTGATTTTTTAGTATTTTTATGGGTTGTAGGGTTGTTAATGTTTTTATATATTTTAATGGTATTTAGTGTTTTTAATATTTTTAGGGGTTTTCAGGTTTTTTGGGTTTTTGGGGTTTTTGGGGTTTTTAGTTTTTTTTAGATTTTTTTGTTTTAATTTTTTTTAATGTTTTTATCCTTTTCAGGTGTTTTAAGAGATTTTATAGTTTTTCATGGTTTTTTGGGGTTTTTATGGTTTTAAGTGTTTTATGGTTTTCAAGTGGTTTTCATGTTTTTTAGTTTTCTTATATTTTTAGGTTTTTTGGGTTTTTATGGTTTTTAGGTATTTTTATGACTTTTAGGGTTTTTAGGGTTTTTAGGTTTTTTTTGGGTTTTAAAGTTTTTTGTGTTTTAATTTTATTTGATGTTTTTTAACATTTCTGGGGTATTAATGGTTTTAGATTTTTCAGTTAGTATTATGGGTTTTAGGGTTTTTTAATTTTTTCATTGGTTTTTAGAGCTTCATGGGGTTCTCAGTGTTTTTAGGATTTTTACATTTTCATGGATTTTTGGTATTTTTTAGGATAGTTATCTTTTTTAGAGTTTTCTATCATTTTTTGGATTTTAAGGGTTTCTTGGTTCTATTTGGGGTTTTTGGTGTTTTAATTGTTTTTTTGGGTTTATATGCAATTTTTTTGAGTTTTTATGGGTTTTATGGGTTTTTAGTATTTTTAACATTTTTAGGGGTTTAAAGGGGTTTTAGAGTTTTTAGTGGGTTCTAACATTATTATTGGTTTTCAGGTATTTTTACATTTTTAGGTATTTTAGGGAATGTTTACTAATTTTATTTTTTTTAGGGTTTTTATTGTTTTTAAGGTTTTTAAGGTTATTATGGTTTTAAGTGTTTTTAGGGGTTTTTTGGTTTTTTAGTTTTTAGTGAATTTTGGGTATTTAGGTTTTATTTTTTATGTTTTTTATAGTTATTTGGAATTTGATATCATTTTTAGGCATTTATATGGGTTTTAGAGTTTTTAGTTGTTTTTTTGGGGGTTTTATGGTTTTTTACGGTTTTTAAGGGTTTTTATGGTTGCCAAGAAATTTTTATGTTGTTTAGGGTGTTTTACATTTTCAATGTTTTTTCAGGGTTTTAGGGAGCTTTGGGATTTTTAGGGGTTTTATGGGTTCAAGGGGTTTTTAGGTTATTTAATATTTATAGGGATTTAAGTTTTCTTTTGGGTTTTTTGGGTTATTTTAGTTCATATGGGTTTTAAGGTTTTTTAGTGATTTATAATGTGTCTATAATTTTTTTAGGTTTTTATAGTTTTTAGTGATTTTTAGGGGTTTTTAAGGTTTTAGTGGTTTTACAGTTTTCATGGGGTTTCATGGTTTTTAGGGGTTTTTTACTTAATCAGATATTGTTAAGGATTTTTATGGTTTTTATGGTGATTTATGTTTATAGTGATTTTGATTATTTTTAGGGGTTTCATGGGTTTTAGGGCTTTTCATTGGATTAAGGGTTTTTCGTGTTTTTTTGGTTTTTAGGTAATTGTTTTTAAATTTTTTAGAGACATTATGGGTTTTTAGAGTTTTTTGAAATTTTTTTAAGGGTTTTTAATGTTTTTTTATTTTCATGGTTTTATAGGGTTTTAGGATTTTAAAGGCATTTATGGGTTATTTTGGTATTCATGGGATTTTTGGGGTTTTAAAATTGTTATGGATTTTTAGGGATTTTCAGGTTTTTATGGATTTTATGGTTTTTTTATGGTTTTTTGAATTTTAAAGGTTTTTAGTAATTTTTACTTTTTTTAGGGGTGTTAGAGATTTTATTGTTTTTTGGGTGTTTAGAATTTTTTAGTTTTTCATGGTTTTATGGGTCTATATATATTTTTTAACATTTTTGGGTTTTATTTGTTTTTAAAATATTTAGTGGTTTTTTAGGGTTTTAATGGGTTTTCTGGTTTTTAAATTTTTTATGGTTTTTATGGATTTTTAGTTCTTTTAGGGTTGTTCACCTTCTTAGGGGTTTTTAGTGATTTTTTAGAATTTTTATGGCTTTAATGGGTTTGGGGGGGGGTAAGGTTTTTGATTGGGTTTAGTGGTTTTCAATGTTTTTAGGGTTATGGGGGTCTTTTGGGTTTTTTGGGGGTTTTAATGTTTTTAGGGTCTTTTTTGGTTTTTGGGGTTTCTCTTAGTATTTTAGCTTTTTAATTTTTTCATAGAGTTTTCTAATTTTTTCAGGATTTTAAGGGTTTTTTAATTTTTAAAGTTTTTTTTGTTTTTTTGTGCGGTTTTAGGTTTTTAAGCTATTTAGGAATTCTTATGGGATTTATGTGTTTTTAATGGTTTTAAAACTTTTTTACATTTTCATTGATTTTTATGTATTTCTTAGGATTTTTATTGTTTTAATGATTTTAAAGGATTTTGAAGGGGTTTTTCATGGAATTTGATTTTGAGGTTTTTTTGGGTAATTAGATGTTTTAGGGTTTTTATTGATTTCATGGTTTTTAGGGATTTTTTGTTTTTAGGGGGTTTTCCCAAATGTTTTCCATTGGTTTTAAATTTTTTTAATTTTTATTTTTATTTTTTAGGGGTTTTAACAATTTTTAGAGTTTTTAGTGGGTTTTTAGGGATTATGGGTTTCCGTATTTCCGGGATATAAGGGGTTTTTACATTTTTATGGATATTTAGGTATTTTTAAGATTATTATGGTTTTTATGGTTTTTTGGGGTTTTTTTGTTTTTTTTGTTTTTAGGGTATTTAAGGTATTTAGGGTTTTTAGAGTTTATCGGGATTTTTTAAGGGGGTTTTCCCATATGTATTCCATTGTTTTTAAATTATTTTAATTTTTTTTATTTTTAGGCGTTTTATCAGTTTTTAGAGTTTTTAGTGGGGTTTAGGGATTATGGGTTTTTTGGATTTTTAAGGTTTTTAGGGGTTTTATGGGTTTCAGGGGTTTTTTCGGGATATAAGGGGTTTTTACATTTTTATGTATTTTTAGATATTTTTTAGGATTATTATGGTTTTTAGGGTTTTTAAGGTTTTTTGGGTTTTTTGGGTTTTTTTGATTTTTAGGGTCTTTAGGGTATTGAGGGTTTTTACAGTTTTTTGGGGGAGTATTGTTTTAGGGATTTAAATGGTTTTAATTGGTTTTTCATGTTTATAGGTTTTATGTTTTTTATACTTTTTTGTGGGTTTTTACGGTTTTATGGGTTTGTAGGGTATTTACAGTTTTTTAGGGTCTTAATGGTTTTTAGGTTTTTGTGGTATTTTACGATTTCATGGATTTTTATTTATTTTTTAATATATATATTATTTTTTGGTATTTTGAGGGTTTTTTTGGATTATGAGTGTTTTTAGGGGTTGTAATGGGTTTTAGGGGTTTTTAGGTTTTTAGGGTCTTTTGGGCTTTTTGTGTTTTTTTTATTTTTTTAGGGTTTTTACAATCTTTTAGTGTTTTTTATGTTTTTAGGGGATTTAAAAGTCATTAGTGTTTTAGTGGGTTTTTAGGATTTTTATGGGGTTTTAGTGTTTTCAAATGTTTTTTGAGGTTGTAATGGTTTTATGAATTTTTTTGTGGATTTAGGAGTTTTATGGGGTTTTTAGGGTTTTAGGGTTTTTTATGGTTTCTAGGGGTTTTATGGTTTCATGGGGTTTTACAAGGATTTTTTTGGGTTTTTTATGTTTTCAGGTATTTTTAGTGATTTTGTGGGGTTCTTTTGAAATTAATTTTTTTTTGTGTTTTCAGGATTTTGAAGGGATTTAGGGTTTTTCTGTGGTTTTTATGGTTTTAGGATTTTTCATGGGTTTATGGTTTATTTGTATTTTTAGAAATATATTTTATATTTTAAGGGTTTAAGGGATTTTATATTTTTTTATTGTTTTTAGTGGTTTTGGGTTTTATAACTTTTAGTGATTTTTTATGTTTTTTATTAGGTTATTGGGTTTTTTAAGGTTTTAGGGGATTTTAAGGTTTTTAGGCATTTTTCGAAGTATCTAGGGTTGATAATGTTCTCACTGATTTTTAGGCATTATTAGAATATTTATGGTTTTTTGGGGTTTTATGGTTTTTAGATATTTTGATAGTTTTTTGGATCATTCATATTTGTTTAGTGTTTTTACTGGGTTTTTTTTTTGTGTTTTGGGTATTTAGAGTTTTTTAGTTTTTATGGTTTTAAAGGTTTTTTATATATTTTTAATGATTTTAAGGTTTTAAAGGTTTTTTAGAATTTTTACGGGTTAGTAGGGGTTTTAGGGTATTTAACGGGTTTAGGGGTTTATGGTTGTCAATGGTTTTTTTTGTTTTAAGGGTTTTTTATGTTTTTTGAGTTTTTTAGGGAATTTTATTATTTTAATGGGTTTTAGTGTTTTTTAGGGTTTTAGGGATTTTAGGGATTTTAGGGATTTAGGATTTTTATGGTTTTTAGTGTTTTTATATTTTTTTGGGTTTTTTGGGGTTTTGAGTTTTTTGGGTTTTAATGGATTTTTAGAGTTTGTAAACATTTAAAATAATATTAGTGGTTTTTAAAGATTTTATTGGCTTTTTAGTGGTTTTAAGATGTTTTATGTTTTTTATGGGTTTTATGGTTTTCATGGAGTTTTTAGGGTTTTTCGGATTATTATGGTCTTTTGGGTTTTTATGGTTCGTGGGGTTTTTAGGGTTTTTTTTTGATTTTTTAGGGGTGTTAAGGTTTTTTAGAGTTTTTAAATGATTTTAATGATTTTATGGGTTTTAGATATTTCTGTAGGTTTTTAGGGGGTTTAAGAGTTTTTATGGTTTTTTTTGTATTTATGAATTTCAAGGGTTTTAGGGTTTTTTGGATTTTTGACATTTTTTAGATTTTTTTGGTTTTATAGGATATTTATGGTTATTATGTTTTTATGGTTTTTATCATTTTTGGGGGTTTTTTAGGGTTTTTTATATTTTTTTGGGTTCTTAGGTTTTTAGGGTTTTATGGTTTTTTTTAATGTTTTTTGAGTTTTTAGGGGTTTAAATCTTTTTAGAGTATCTTTATGTTTTAGGTATTTTAAGGGGGTTTTAGAGTTTTTAGGGGTTTTAGGGTTTTTAGGGTTTTTAGTCGTTTTTATGGGTTTTACGGGTTTTACGGGTTTTTTTTCCAGGGATTTTTATGTATTTTTTAGGATTTTAATAATTATATGGTTTTTTATTATATCAATATTATTGAGTGGTTTTAAGGATTTATTAGGGGTTTTCATGTTTTTAGGGTCTTTTTGGGCGTTTTTTTAGTTTTTCTGGTTGTATAAATTTTTTAGAGTTTTCTAACATTTTTATTTGTTTAAATGTTTTTTATATTTTATTTCCTTCTAGAGTTTAATGTATTTTATGTATTTTATGGTTTTTAGGGGATATTATAGTTTTCATAGGGTTTTTTGGATTTTTAGTTTTTTTTACTTTTTAAGGGATCTTTAGCTATTGTTTAAAATTTGTGTGGTTTTTATGGGTTTTGAGGGTAATTTTTTGGTGAAATGTTTTTCTTGAGTCATTTAGTGTTTTATGGTTTTTTTATTTTTTAAATATCTTTTAGGGGGATTGAGGGTTTTTAGTGTTTTCAGTGGTTTATAAGGTTTAGGGGGGGGGGGTTAAGCTTTTAAGGTTTTTAAGGGTTATATGGTTTTAAAAGGTTTTTAAGTGTTTTAAGGGTTTTAACATTTTTAGGGATTTAAAGATATTTCTTAAGGTTTTTTTGGTATTTTGGGTTTTAGGGTTTTCTAGGGATTTTGAGTGGTTTTCAGGGTTTTTTAGTTTTTTATGGTTTTTGGATTTTGAGGGCTTTTTAGTTTTTTAGGGTTTAAATGTTTTTATATTTTCTTAACATTTTTATGGGTATAATGGTTTTTAGGGGTTTTAGGGTTGTTATGTATTTTTTGGGATTTTTAATGTTTTTTGTGATTTTTATGGTTTTCAATGGGATTTTAGGGATTTTATGGTTTTTTACATTTTATCGATTTTTAGGGTGTTTTTAGGACATTTATGGTTTTGGTGATTTTAAGGATTTTTAGGGGTCTTATTCCTTATATATTGTTTACGGTTTTAGGGTCTTCTGTTTTTTAGGGTTTTTTTTAGTTTTTTAGTGTTTTAATGTTTTTTATACCTTTTATTGTTTTGGTGGTTTTGAGGGTTTTTAGTGGTTTTAGTATTTTTGAGGGTTTTATGAGGTTTTTAGTTTATATGGTTTTAGGGGGTTTTATGATTTTTTGGAGTTTTATAGGGTTCTTAGGTCTTTTTACGTTTTCAGGGATTTATTGGAATTTTATTGGAATTTTATGGTCTTAATTATTTTTTTAGTGTTTTTTATGGTCTTATAGGAATTTTGGGTTTTTTATTTTTTATGGAATTAAGGTTTTTTCCTCTTATATTTATACTTTTCTACCAAGGTAATAAAACTTGATCAATAGTTGTAAGGAGGCTATATCCAAAAGGAATTCCATATTGATAAAATTGTGTTGTAGAGTGATCTCTCTTTTTATAAGAAGACTCCACATGCAGTAGAAACTCATCCTAATTATTTACACTCATTATGATGTCAATAGATATTTGAATTTATTTTCACTCTCAAATTGGTAGAAAACATAGTCACGACTCCTCAAAAATGGAACCATCTTACACCATTGAAAAATATTCCACAATATTTGATAAATAATGTTTCAAGTAATTAGTATTTGGCATTTCCTCTTTGTACATCAGTACATGGAGGTTTTACCATGAAATCTAACCTTCCTTGAACACTATATTCTTTATCATCATATTTTTTCACTGAATGACCTCTCACTTCTCTATTGAGTTTTCTTTAAACTCAATATATATTCTTCTCTCATTATCACCTCTCCCCTCATTCATATATTTTTTATTATCCATTATCTTTTTATGATCAATCGTTTTTTTATTCTCTTTAAAAATTTGATCTTATATAATCTCTTTAGCGGACATAGGTATGAGGTTTATAGGTTCCCATCAAAGTAAAAAATGGTGATGGTTCAAGATTCCACCATGATTAAAATGTCTATTTCACTACCACAATCGACCCAATAGTTAATGACATATATTCACAGAAACAATATCACAAAATATCACATCCTTGTATTTGCCAATGGTGAACAATACCTTCGCCTATTTGGTATCCTTCAACGCTCCAAAATCATTAAACCATTCAATCTGGTATGGATTTTTGTGGTTCAAAGTTGGGATTACCATCATCTCCAAGAACTTGTTACTCGTGAAATTCCTATAAATTCTCCCATGAATGATGATTATTCATACATTCCCATTCATTTGCATCAGTTAAATAATAGATTATATCTTTTTTCCTTCTCATTAAACATTATTCGAGCACTCAAAACCCACCTTATTATGAAAATATCTCCATCCTCTACAAATTCTCTATTATTGGTTTTTGATGAATCCTTTACTTATAGCACCATGCTCTCTCCATTGATCTCCAATTTTCTATACTATTTTATGGACATGGTGCTCTTGTTTGGTAATTTAGTAGCAATGTAACCCCTTAAAAGAAATTTGAAACATTGAATATCACAGTTCCTCATTTAATTAGCGTAAAAATTAGGTTTATTATGTGAATGAATTTACTTGTAACTTTTTCAGTCAACCACCTCTTTTGGATTTAATGACTATCTGATCTCCTTCCCTGAATTACACTATGAACGAAACTATGTAGTGGTTGGTGGTACATATCCACTTGATTACAAATATCCTAATCGAGTCTATGTAAAAACTACACCATGGTTTCCTCCAGATCATACACGGTGTTTAGACAAATCATGGAGATTTTCATCACCTTGTATTAATCATCAACACTATTACTCATTTAGGTAAGGTGTTCAAGTTTTTTGTAAAGATATTTATGGTAATGTGAGTGAGCCAACTGCTTCCACGTGGAAAAGTTTATGTCATACCAAGTGTTGATGGAACTTTTTCCATATCTAAATCTATCCTTTTTCATTTGATCACACCAAATGAAATCATAATCAGAAAGCTCATGGTAGAAAAGATTGAAAATTTTCTCCTTATAATATGCAGGGTAAGGAAACATATTCTAAATCTGCATCACCCACTCCAAGTATTCTTTTGGATCACTTTTTTCATTAAAAAGTGGAAACCTTCACCTTAATACCTCCAAGGTTTTCATCATATTGTGGTCTCATATGGAATCATATAGTTTTTTGGTAAAACCTCCTCCTTTGTGGGAAATTTTCGAAATCATCATCATTATTCTAGATTTACTCCATGATATGGGGACAATGTGGTGTTGGGGTAGGCCACGGGTTACCATGGATCATCCTCGACCTTGGATTATTCTCCATATCATCAATACACTCATGAAACACCTTAAAATTCCTATAAATAAGTTTCTAAAAATAGATCACCAAATCTTGCATATGGAGTAATGTAGCACTCTGTGTGGGATATGTACTTTGACACATTTCATCTCTAGGTTGATCAATTCTCATCCCATTATATTCTTCCATGATATGTAACATAAACACAAAAACTCATGGTTAGAAACAGAATCCATGATACACACAATCACACATGTGAATACACACACAATATATACACACATTCACATAAAATATTCACACACTCACACAATCAAATATTCATAATTACACACATGAAAAACAATATGTACACACTCACACTCACACACACATGATTTTCACACTCTCACACACAAGGATACACACTCACACATACAATATTTACACACTCATAAAAATAAGTATTCACACTCACACATGTAATATACACACATTCACGCACATAAGGATTGAGAATCATGCACATAAGATATACACACTCACACACAAAAGGATACAAACTCATGAGTATTTTTTCTTATTTCTCTCCACCCTCAACAATAAATTCTAATCATAATATATTATAAAATTTAATACCCTTTTGGAGTGATCACATGCCGCTAATACATAAAATATCAATATTATTTTAGGGTATGGTTTAATGTTTCTCGTTTGAGTGGTAAAGGGTTTACAAAATGGTAGAAGGTGGAAAAGAGGTCAGAAAATACATGTAAATGGTAGAAAATGGTGGATGGAAATAATAAAGGGTTTTTTCCCAATTATGAAATATAAGAAACATTTATGATAAAATGAGACAAATATGATATGGTGATTATGTAAAATTATGGAGAAAGTGAAGTATAGAAATGGAAAAATATAATAATGTAAGGCACAAAGAATTAATTTTATCATCTCTTTTCTTCTTTTTCCCTTTTTTCACATCTACATAAAATATTTGTTCTTAGTGTTTTAAATAATAAGATTATGAATGGAGGGTAAGTTTAATTTTTTTAAATATTTCAATGATATGATGTTATTAGTTTTGAAAATCCCAAAATGATGAAATGAGAGAAATTTATTTTTTATTCAAATCATTTATAGAAAATTAAATCTGAAAATAAGATGGATGAATAATTGGATCAATGTAAATATTTAAATATTACAAAATAATAGGCCAATTTTGGAGGTTTTCCAAGAAAAATGTGTTTTTTAATGTGTTGATAATATGTAAAGATTAGAAGGTTAATGGATAAAATTATTTTAAATGTTGTGATAAATGCCTATCATGTCCACGAGATCTATGATTCCATGTGATGTGAGATGCTCAGGGTAGCTTGATCATTATTGAATAGGGTGGTGGATGTTGGTTATGGTTCAGGGATAATTAGTGGATGATGTTTCTGGATAGTGGAATAAATTATTAAAACAATGATATATCCAGCCTAACCTACTAATTATACAACACACTCAAGGGAGGGATGTGATAGAAAATCCATACAACAATAAACTTGGGTTAAGGCGCATAATTGGGGGAATTATGATATTAGATCACCAATTTAACTTATAGATTAACAAGGATATAATTCACAATATCAAGGGGGAAATTAAAATGATCCTCAGATAATGGAGAAAAATAAATAATAAGCTCTCTATTACAATCTTGAATTTAATACAAGTTCTATGGGGGTTGATATTTATAGCTAATGGGTTATAAAATATTCAAGGGTCTAATACCATAAATTCATAAAAGTTTATCATACCTTGTCCCATTGAAGTCAAAATGATAATGTCTAAAGAAGAATTTCCATTAATGTATCCAACCAATATTGACTTTGGGGAATGAAATGATTCCAAAAGTGTAGATATTGACTTTGATTTCATATACAACCAGAATTTACTTTATTATCCCCTTGGAAGAATTTTGGGAATCTATATAGTGGTTAGGCTTCAATATTCATGAAACCATTTGTTTTGGGATTCATGAATCTTGTTTTGGATTAAATAATATTGATAATAAACCCATTTCCACTTCCATTCATGAACCTTGGGGCTGGACCTTTTAATGGATTATGATGGGATCCCATTTTAACATGGAGTCTATTTAATTTTCATTCAATTTTTGGGCCTCGAAACCCTAAAACTAAAAATTCCATCAAGTTAATGTCATCCACCAGTTTCATATCAAATCCCCCACTCAAATAGAAAACTGGGTGCTGACCAACAACATCCAAAAGAGAAGAGCCAATCATGCCCATATAAGAGTAGGGGTTAACCCTCAAAGATACAACAACCCCCCTTATCCTTCAAAGGAATAATATCTTTAATTTAATAAATAACATAATCCTACAAATAAATCATGGGTGACACCCTCTCCTCCACTAAAGACTTGAAGGAGAAAAAATGGACATCATTCAAAGGTCACCATTACATCATGAAAGCATAAGTGAAGTAGAGTTTTTAATATTTTTTAGTGTTTTTTAATGTTCTTAGTGGTTGTAAGGGTTTAATATTTTTCCATTGTTTTTTAGGGTTTTTAGAGTTTTTATTTTTTAGGGATTTTGTGGGTTTAATGATTTTTGGGGGTTTTATGGTTTTTAGGGTTTTTAGATCCTTTTTAATGATTTTAGTTCTTTTTTTGGTTCTTGTAATTTTTAGAGTTTTTTAGGATTTTATTTTTTTTATTTTTAGGGGTTATAATGGTTTTAGGGGTATTTAAGGACTTGTATTTCTGTTTGGTTTACTTTATGTTTTAGGGGTTGTTTAAATTTTTTATGGTTTAATATTTTTTAAGATATTAAAAAAATTATATTCTTTTAGGTTTTTAGGGTCAATTACTATTTTTATGGATTTATAGGGTATTTTAGAGGTTTTATGTGGGTTTTATGGTTTTTTATAGTTATAGGTTTTTAATTTTATTTAGTATTTTTACAAATTTTTCAGATTTTTTAGAGGGTTTAGGGATTTTAAATGGTTTTTAGGGGTTTTAGGGTTATTTAGTTATTTTTAATTTATTTTTCCATGTTTTTATGTTATTAGGTATTTTTAGGGTTTTACCGGTTATATTGGATTTTTAAGGGTTTTTGTGGTTTTTATTACCTTTTTGTGGTTTTGTGTTTTAATTTTTTTTTAATTTTATAACATATATAGGGGGTATAGGATTTTTCAGATTGCTTTAGGGTTTTTATAGTTTTTATAGGTTTTAGGGTGTTTAAAGGGTTCTAGAGTTTTTATTTGGTTGTTTAACTATTTTAATGTTTTTGGGTTATTTTAGTGTTTTATGATTTTTTAGATTTTATATTTTCTTAATGTTTTTAGGGGTTTTCAGATTTTTTAGGGGTTTGGAGGACATTTATTGGAATTTGGAATTTTTAATGTTTTTAAGGGTGTTAATTTTTTTTATGGTTTCTTAGGGTTTTTAGTGTTTTTAGGTTTTTTAGGGGATTTATGTGTTTTTTTTGTTTTTAAGGATTTCATAGTGCTTTTAGTGATTTTAGGGTTTTCAATCTTTTTAGGTATTTTTTGGGATTTTGGGATTTTCTTGGTTTTTAGGATTTTTAGAGAATTTTAGGGGTTTTAGGGTTTTCCAATATTTTTTTGGTTTTTTAGAATTTTATTGTTTTTTGGTTTTTTAGTTTTTTTTTGTGTTTCATAGGGGTTTATGGGTTGTTATAGTTTTTTTAACATTTTCAGGGGTTTTAATGGACTTTATAGTTGTTAGTGGTTTTTTGGGTTATTATTGGTTTTTAGGGATTTTATGGTTTTTAAAAGTATTTTTGGTTTTACATGGTTTTTAGGTGTTTAGAGTCTTTTTAATGTATTTATGGTAATTATTTTGTTTTTTATGTTTTTGGTTTTTAATATTTCTAGTGTTTTTTAGGTTTTTAAGATTTTTTAAGAGTTTTATAAGTATTTAGTTTTTCTAATTTTTTGTAGTTTTTTTGGATTTTAGGGGTTGTTTATATTTTTAGGGTTTTTAAGAGTTTTTAAGGAGTTTAGGATATTTATGGTATTTTAGGGTTTTGTGGGTTTCAGGTTCATTTGGTTTTTTTAGAGTTTTTAGGGGTATTTCTATTGTTTTATGGTTTTTATGTTTTTTTAGTGTTTTTATGGTTTTTTAGTGTTCTTTGGATTTTTTAGATTTCTTGGAGTTTTGATGATATTGATGGATGTTTTCACCGTTTTATGGGTTATTAGGGTTATTTATAGCTTTTTCATTATTTTTTAGTGATTTTTTTTGGGTTTTATGGATTATCTTGTCCTTTTTAGGGGTTTTATTGTTTTTACCGGTTTTGGGTTTTGATGGATTTTTAGCATTTTATTGGGTTTTATTGTCTTTTTAAGGGGTTTAGATTATTTAGGATAGTTTTTTATTGCTTTTTGTTTTTTAGGGTTTTAGGGGGTTTACGGTGTTTAAAGGTCTTAGGGATTTCTATTGGATTATTTTAGCTATTTTAGGATTTAAAGGGTATTGTACGGTATTTTTTAGGATTTTTTTTAGGATTTTTAGGGGGTTTTAGTGTTTTCGTAGTTTTTGGGGGGTTTTATTTTTTGGTTTCCTTAATTGTTTTTTGGTATTTTTAAGGTTTTAAGTGTTTTAATGAGTTTTATAAATTTTTTTAGGGTTTTTTAGTTTTTCTAGTGTTTTTAATGGTTTTAGGGGTTTTAATTACTTTTAAGTTATCATGTTTTTAAATTGTTTTTTCATGGTTTTTATGGGTTTTAGTGATTCATAGGGTTTTAAATGGGTTTTTGGGATTTAGTGTTTGTGTGTGGGGGGGGGGGGTAGTTTGTTAGAGTTTTGAATGTTTGTAGTGTTTTTTTTAAAAAATTATGTTTTTTAATCTTTTTTAGTGTTTTTAGTGGTTTTAGGGGTTTGGGATTTAGTATTTTTATGTTTTTAGGGGGTTTTAGGTTTATTAGGGGATTTATGGTTTTCCAATCCCTTTTAATGAATATAGGGTTTTTGGGATTTTTAGGGATTTTTAGTATTTTTGGTTTTTTAAGAAGTTTATGAGGTTTTAAGGTTTTAGGGGTGTTTTATGTTTTTAATGATTTTAGGTTTTTTTGGGATTCTAAGGATTGTTTAAGGTTTTTAGGGTTTTTACGATTTTTTAGTGTTTTTAGTGGTTTTAGGATTTTTATGGAATTTTATTGGTTTTAATGGTTTTCAAGGTCATTTAGTGTTTTAGGGTTTTCTAGGGTCTTTTAGGTGTTTTGGGGGAGGGGAGGGTTCAAGTATTTTTTATGGTTTTTGGGTTTTTAAGGTTTGTAATTTTTATGGTTTTTTAGATTTTTATTTTTATTATTTTGGTTTTTAGGGGTTTGAATGCTTTTTAGGGGGTTTATGGTTATTTTAAGATTTTATGTATTTTTCAAAGTATTAGGGGTGTTTTTTGTTTAGGGGTTTTCATTCATATTTGATTGTTTTTATATTTTCAGTGTTTTTCCATCAATTTAGGGGTTTAAAGTGGTTCTAAGAATTGTATAGGGTTTTATAAGATTTTAGGGTTTTTATGAGTTTTTACATTTTTTAGGTTTTTTATGTGTTTTAGGGTCTTCATGGGTTTTGGGGTGTTTATGTATTTTTATGGTGTTTTATTGGGTTATTTAGGGTTTTAAAGGTATTTTAGTGTTTTTTAAGTTTTTATGGGTTTCTACGATTTCTTGGGTTTTTAGGGTTTTTGGGGTCTTTTAGGGTTTTTTGGAATTTTTTTGTTCTTAAGATTCTTATTGGTGTTTAATGTTTCTAGGGTTTTTTGGGTTTTTTGGGTTTTTAGGGATTTTAAGTGTTTTCATGTTTTTAAGGTTTTTCAAGGTTTTTAGGTTTTTTTGTGTTTTTAGGGTTTTTATGGATTTCTTAGGATTGTATTATTTTTAGTATTTTTTATGGTTCTTAGGGATTTTGGATGTTTTTAGGGGTGTTCAGGTTTTTAGTGCTTTTAGGGGTTTGGTATGTTTTTTGGGGTTTTTTTGGGGATTTTAAGGTTTATTTTTGTTTTTATGGTTTTTAAGTGTTTTTAGAGTTTTTAGTGATATTTTAAGGGTTTTATAGTTTTTTACCAGTTTTTTTTATTTATTGCGGTTTTTATGGTTTTTGGGGTTTTTTATGTTTTATGTTTCTTTTTAATGTTTTTAGGGTTTTATAGATTTTCTGGGGTTTTTAGGATATTTAGTATTTTGAGGGCTTTGTGGTTTTTGGGTTTTTGGTGTATTTTATGTTATTTAATGTTTTTAGGGGTTTTATTGGGTTTCTATGGTTTTGTGAGGTTGTTATGGGTTTTTAACATTGTTAAGAGTATTATGGAATTTAGGGTTTTATGGGTTTTCAAGGTATATTACAGTTCATTATGGTCTTTTAGGGTATTATTATGGATTTTGGGACATTGAGTGTTTTTGGGATTTTTATGGTTTTTAGGGGTTTATAGGGTTTTAAGGGTTTTTAAGGTTTATAGGGATTTTAAGTGTGTTAGGGAATTTTTTGAAATTTTTAGGGGTTTTAGAGAATTTTGAGGCTTTTTAGGGGATTTAGTGTTTTTTAGGATTTTTTAGTTTTTTAGGGGTTTTTCGGTTTTTATCATTTTATCGGGTTTCAAAGGTTATTATAGGATATTTTTGGGTTTTAGGTTTTTTTAGGAATTTGAGGGGTTTTTTTGTGTTTTATGCGTTTTTAGGAAGTTTAGGGGTTTTAGGGTGTTTAAGGGATTCTCGATTTTTCATTTTTCTATTTATGGTATTTTAGGTTTTTAAGGTTATTTAGGGGTTTTAAATATTGTATGAGTTTTTTAGTGTTTTTAGGGTTTAAGGGGGGTTTCTGGTTTTTAGTGTTTTTAGGGTTTTGTTGTCTTTTAGGGATTTTTTGGATATTTAGTGTTTTTAGAGTCATATTGGTTTTTTGGGTTTTTTGGGCTTTAGTTTTTTAAAATTTTAATTGTTTTATGTGTTTTTAGGTTTTTAATTTTTTCTTAGGGTTGTTCAGGTTTTTTGGTTTTTATTATTTTAGTGTTTTTAGGTTTTTTTATTAATTTTATGATTTTTAGGGTTTTTTGTGTTTTTATGGATTATTTAGGGTTTCAGAGGGTTTTGGGATTTTTGGGATTTTTGGGTTTTTATTAGTTCAGGTTTTTACTTTTTTATTGTTTTATAAGTTTTTTCTTAGGTTTTCAAGGGTTTTTAGAGTTTTTAGTGGTATATGGTTTTATGGGGTTTTTTAATTTTAATGCTTTTAAGGGTTTTTAGGGTTTGTAGACAGTTCTCATGGTTTTTAGAGTTTTGTATGTTTTCATGTTTTTTTGTGCTTTTTTGGATTTTGCGGTTATTTGGGTTTTTATATATTGGGGGGTATGGTTTTTCTAGGTTTTAAGGGGTTTTCGGATATTTAGGGGTTTTTTGGGTTTTTTATTTTATTTTTTAGGTTTTTATTGAGTATTTATGGTTTTTTATATATTTTTTTTATGGGTTTTTAGAGTTTTTAGAGTTTTTATTGGTTTTTAAGACTTTTAAAGTTTTTTGGTTGTTGTCTCTTTTATGGGTATTTAATATTTTTCAGGGTTTTTCAAGATTTTATTTTGAAATTTTAAGGTATTTTTAGGGTTTTTAGGGTTTTAATTGTTTTTATGCTTTTTAGGATTTATAAGGATTTTGAGGGATTTGTTTTGGGTTTTAGGGTTTTATATGTTTCAATTTCTTTCACAGTTTATTGGGTCTTTTGGGTTTTTAGGGTTTTTTAATTTTTTGGTTATTATGGGTTGTTAGATTTTTGAATCTTTTTGGGGGTTTAAGGTGTTTTAGGATTTTTACTGGGTTTTTAGCATTTTTTGTGGGTTTTTAGGGTTTTTAGTGGGTTTTAGGACTTTTATGTGTTTAGGGGTTTTATGGTTTTCCTGGGTTTTTAGGGTGTTTATGGTTTTTTATTTTTAGGGATTTCTAGTTAATTTTTAGTATATTTATTCTTTTTAGGGGATTTAGAGGGGTTTTCAGGGGTTTAAGGGTTTTTATTGTGCTTTTAGGAATTTTAGGGTATCAATGGATTATTGGTGTTTTTTGAGTTTATCAGGGTTTTTAAGGATTTTTTGTTTTATATAATTTTTAGGGATTTAATATTTATTTAGTGTTTTTTATGAGTTTTCAGGGTTTTTATAGGTTTTATTTTTTTATGTTTAATGGGGTTTTTTGGTTTTCTTAGGGTTTGCTGATTTTTATGGGTTTTTAGGTTTCCATGGTTTTTTAGTTCATTTTTATTATTTTTATGTTTTATTGTCCTTAGGGATTTAATGGGTTTTGGGGTATTTATATTTTTTCAATGTTTTTTAATATTTCTTTGTTTTAGATTTTTTTGATTCTTTGGGTTTTAAAGTTTATTTGAGTTTTAATGTTTTTATTATTTTAATTTTTTTATGATTTTAGTGGTTTAAATGTTTTTAGATTTTTTAGTGGATTTTTTTGGGGCCTTTTGGGTTTTTTATTTATTTTTAATGTTTTTAGGTGTTTTATGGTTGTTTGGGGGTTTTCTTAGTTTTAGGGTTTCAAATGATTTCAGGGATTTTTAGCAATTATTTATAAATTTTATGATTTTTAATGTTTTAAAGATTTTTCAGGATTTTGAGGGTTCTTTGGAGTTTTTTAGGCTTTTTATATTTTTTTGTTTTTTATAGTTTTTTGAGTTTTTAGGGTTTTTTCATTATTTTAGGGTTTTAAGGGTTGTTAGGGTTTTGAAAACATTTTTAGGGGTTTATGGGTTTTAGTAGTTTTCATGGGTTTAGGGTTTTTATGGTTTTAGGGGTTTAATGGTTTTCAGGGTTTTGAGGTTTTTTCAGGGTTTTATTGGATTTTTTGGGTTTTCATGTATTTTTGGGCCTTTTATGATTTTTATGGTTTTTAGGATTTTCATTGGTTTTTGGGATTTTGAGGGGATTTATGGTACTTTTATGTTTTTATGGTTTTATGGTTTGTTTTTGTTTTTTAGGGTTTTTTTGGTTTTATGGGGTTTTATAGTTTATTTTTTTTAGATTTTAAGGATTATTTTAGTTTCATAATGTTTCTAAAGGTTTTGAGAATTTTTAGAGTTGTAGTAGGTTTTAGGGGTTTTGTGGTTTTTGAAGGGTGTTAATGGTATTATGGTTTTCTTGAGTTTTTAGGGATTCTTATGTTTTCAGGGATTTTGGGGGTTTTTTGGATTTTAATGGATTTAGGGGTTTTTATGGTTGTAGGTATTTTTATGGTTTTTATAGATATATAGGGTTTTTTGGTTTTTATGGTTAATCAGATTTTTGTTTTCTTTTATGAGTTTTTATAGATTTTATTTGAGTTTTTTAGTTCTGGAATTTTTTTTATGTTTTTACTGGGTTTACAGTTTTTTAATGTTTTTTGGGTTTTATGGTTTTAGAGAGGTTTTCAAGGTTTTTTTTGGGGTTTTTATGATCTCAGGGAATTTAGGCATTTTTTATGTTCTTAGGAGTTCTTGTGGATTTCATGGGTTTTTATGTTCTTAAGGTTTTTTGATTTCATGTATTTTTAGGGATTCTTTAGTATTTTTTATGGGTTTTTTGGGTGTTATGGAATTTAGGGATTTTGGGGGTTTTAAGAGGTTTCAGGGTTTTTAGGGTTTTAATGGACTTTTATTGTTTTTAGGTTATTTGAGATTTTTTAGGTTTTTAGTGGTTTTTATTGTTTTATACATTTTTAAGAATTTAATTTTTTAGAGTTTTTTTAGTGTGTTTTATAGTTTTTATGGGTCTTTTGGGTTTTAAAGGGTTTAGGGGTTTATGGTTTTCCAGGGGGTTTTTAGGTTTTTTAGGGTTTTTTTCATTTTTTAGGATTTTTTTGGCTTTTTTATGTTTTTATGCGGTTTTATGTTTTTATGGGTTTTATGGATTTTTATAGTTTTTATGTATTTTAGGTTTTTAAGGTTTTTATGGTTTTTGAGGGGTTTTAGGGTCTTTTTTTATTTTTGATTTTTTTTATAGTTTTTATGGTTTCTTAGAGATTTTTAATATTTTTATTGGTCTTATGTGTTTTTAGAGTTTTTAGTGGTTTAGGGTTTTTATAGGTTTTAGGGTTTTTAATGGTTTTCAGGGGTTTTATGGTTTTTAATGTTCTTTCTGAGTTTTTAGAGGTTTCTACATTTTCAAGGATATTCAGGGATTTTTACGATTTTTATGGTTTTCACGGGGTTACAGTTTTTATATATTTTGTGAGTTTTATGGTTTTTAGGGATTATTAGTGTTTTTAGGGTTTTATGGTTTTTAGAGTTTTTAGGAGTTTGGGTACTTTTTTATTTTTATGGTATTTTAGAGTTTTTTAATTCTTTAGGGGTTTTAAGGGTTTCTCTAATTTTAGTGGATTTTTAGTGCTTTTATGGGTTTTGGAGGTTTTAATAATTTTATGGGGTTTTTTTATATTTTTCAAGGGATTTTCATGGTTTTTTGGGTTCTTAATGTTTTCAAGTATTTTTTAGGATTTTTAGTATTTTTGTTGTTTTTTTATTTTTAATGGTTTGTTATGTTTTTTTCTGATATTTTTTATAGTTTTATGGTTTTTATAGTTTTTTAATGTTTTTGGGGTCTTTAAGTGTTTTTTGTTTTTTAGTGGGTTGTCAGGGTTTTATGGGATTTTAGCGATTTTAGAGGTTTTTAGATGTTTTTATGGTTTTTTGGGGTTTTAATAGATTTAGGTTTTTTATGGTTTCAAGGATTTTAGGGATTTTAGGATTTTAATGGATTTTAGGTTTTTTAGGCCTTTATGGATTTTGAGGGTTTTTAGGGTTTTACAGTTTTTTTTGTTTTAGTTGTTTTATTTTAATAGTTGTTTCAAATTTTTTCTGTTTTTATGGGTATTTAGATTTATTTATATTTTTTTTGGGTTTGAAGGGGTTTTATAGTTTTAGTGTGTTTTAGCAATTTTAGGGGTTTTTAATGGTTTTTAAGGTTTTTATGGGTTTTCATAGTTTTCATGGGGTTTTCAGCAGTTTTAGATTTTTTTTATATATTCAGTGATATTTATGGATTTTTTATGAAATTTTTTATTTTTAAGGCGTTTCAATGATTTTAGGGATTTTAGAGGGTTTAGTGTCTTTTGGGGTATTTCAGGAAATTTGTTTTTTAGGGTTTTATGGTTCTTTCTGTTTTTAGGGTTTTTTGATTTTTTTAAAAGGGGTTTTTGTGTTCTAAATGTTTTTAGGGGTTTGAAAAGATTTTAGAGTTTTTAGATGTTTTAGGGGTTTATGGGTTTAATGGTTTCTATGGTTTTTAGGGGTTTTTATAGTTTTCAATGATTTTTCAGAGTCTTGTGGGTTTTAAATTTTTAATGGTCTATATGAGGTTTTTAAAGTTTTGAAGGTTTTTAGAAATTTTGAGGAATTTAAGGTTCTTTTACGGTTTTTAGTGTTTTTAGGGGTTTTGGGGTATTTAGTTACTTTTTGGGTTTTTTTGAATTTTTAGGGATTTTCTGGATCTTTAGGCTATTTTAACAATTATAGATGGTTTTCAGGGTTTTCAATGTTTTTAGTTTTGATTACATTTTCTAGAATTTTTAGTAATTTTTAAGTATTTTTATGGTTTTTTGGTTTTTTGGATTTTAGGGATTTTGAGGGATTTTAGGGGTTTTAGGTATTTTATGTGTTTTTAGGGTTTTAGGGGGTTTTAGGGTTTTTATGGTTTTTAGGGGGTTCAAGGGGTTTATTTTTCTTCAGTTTTTTTCTTTTTTATGTTTTTATTGTTTTTGGAGTTTTTTAACTTCTTTATGGGTTTTATGGAATTTCTGAATTCTTATTGGGTTTTATAGTTTTTATGCGTTTTTAGGGTTTCTTAAGGTTTTTAGCAGTTTTCAAGATTTTTTAGTTTTTAGGGGGTTTAGCATTTTTATATGTTTTTTTAGGTTTTCTCAGTTTTATGGGTTTTTAGAGTTTTTTAATGTTTTCATGGGTTTTAAATTTTTTCGGTGGGGTTTTTATTGTTTTTATGTGTTTTTATGATTTTTAAGGATTTTAGTAGTCCTTATAATTATATGGTATTTTCAATGTTTGTAGGGATATTTATGGTTTTAGGTATTTTTTTGGTATTATTTCTGATTTTTATGGTTTTTATAGATTTTTATTGTTTTTACATATTTTGAGGGTTTTTAG
This sequence comes from Viscum album, assembly GCA_963277665.1. NCBI lineage: Eukaryota > Viridiplantae > Streptophyta > Magnoliopsida > Santalales > Viscaceae > Viscum > Viscum album. Next base: position 1,008,291,814 of record OY728141.1, on the reverse strand, counting down.
TGTTTAGGGTTATTATTATTATTATTTTGTTTTAAGGGGTTTTAGTTATTTATGGTTTTAAGGTTTTTTATAGTTTTCTACCATTTTTAGGGGATTAATGGGTTTTTATATTTTTAGTGGTTTTATCATTATTAAGGGGTTTTATTGTTTTATAATGTTCTTATGAGTTTTATGTTTTTCTAGGGTTTTTAGAGATTTTAAAAAAATTTATGTTTTCAAGGTTTTTTGTTATTTTTAGTATTTTTCTGGTTTTTAGGGTTGTTAGGGTTTTTAGGGTGTTTTATGGTTTTCAGAGTTTTTATATGGTATTTAGGCCTTTTATGATTTTTAGTCTTTTTAGTATTTTTCAGGTTTTAAGGGGGGTTTGAGTTTTTGGGGTTTTTAAGGGTTTTTAGAGTTTTTTTACTTTTTAAGATATTTTAAGGGTATTGTTTGTTTTAATTGGTTTTTAGGGTTTTTATGATTTTTAGGGTTTTTATGGTTTTTAGGGTTTTTTGTTTGATGGGGTTTTTAGGTTTTTCTACATTTTATGTGTGTTTTGGTATTTTTTTAGTTTAATGATGGGTTTTAGGGTTTTTTATGGTTTTATGGATTTTTAGGGTCTAAATGGGTTTCCAATGTTTTTTAGGGTTTAAGGGTTATTTGAGTTTTATGGTTTTTTATGTTTTTACGGGGGGTTATGGTTTTAATGTTTATTAGATTCTTTTATCATATTTTTGGGTTTTTAGGGTTTTTATAGTTTTTATACTTTTTAATGGGTTTTAGGGTTTTTATGGGTTTTTAGGTTTTTTCATGTTTTTAGGGGTTTTATGGTTCTTATGGGTTTTCAATTTTTTTATGATTTTTTAAATTTGAAGATATTTTTATGGCATTTATAATAGTTTTATGGTTTTTAGGGTTTTAAGGGTTTTACTGAATTTGAGAGGTTTTAGGGTTTTTAAGGGTTTTTAGAGGTTTTAGGGGTTTTCTGGTTATTTAGGGTTGAAATGTTTTTGTTATATTTTTTTAATTTTTTAGGTGTTTTAAGGGTTTTTAGTGTTTTTAGTAATTTTTTTAGGTTTTATGCGTATTAGGTTTTTTATTATTTTTATGGGCATTGTGGTTTTTTGGGTTTTAGGGATTTTTCTATTTTTAGGGTCTTAAATATTTTTTTGGATTTTTATGTATTTTAGGATTTTCTAGTTTTTTATGGATTTATTTTTTTATGGTTTTAGGTGTTTTTAGGGGTTTTCAAGTACTTTAGGTTCTTTTTTGGGTTTTAGGCAGTTTTTTCTGTTTTAGGGGTTTTATGGTTTTTTAGAGTTATTGAGTGTATTAGAGACTTTAATAGGTTTTAGGGTTATTAGAGGTTTTAGGATTTTTATAGGTTTTTAGGGTTTTTAATATATTTTGGGGTTTTCAAGATTTTAGTGGTTTTTAGGGATTTTACGGTGTTTTGGATTTTTACATTTTTAAGGATTTTAGGGGTGTTTTGTGATTTTATGGTCTTTATGGTTTTTAGTAGATTTAGGTAATTTGAGGGTTTTATGGGTTTTTAGGTGTTTTAGTGTTGTTAAGGTTTTTATCATTGTTAAATATTTATAAAAGTTTATTAGTTATATTTTAGTTTTTAGGGGTTTTAATGTTATTTTTTGTTTTTCAACATTTTTAGGGGTTTAGGAGTTTTAAAAATTTGAATGGCTTTTATGGCTTTTTAAGGGTTTATGGTTTTTTAATATTTTTACAGTTCGATGGTTTTTAGATATTTTTTAGGGGTTATATGGTTTTCCTCTTTTAAGATATTATTATGGATTTTTTTTTAATATTTTTATGGTTTTTGGGTTTTTAGGGATTTGGAGTGTTTTTTTGTTTTAGGGTTTTTAGTTTTTTAGTGTTTTTCAGGGTTTTAGGGTTTTTTGAGTTTTCTAGGGGGTTTAAAAAAATTTAGAGTTTTTTTATAAATTTTAGGCGATTTAATTGTTTTTAGATATTTTTGTGGTTTCAGGGTTTCTATGGGGTTTTATGGTTTTTAGCAGTTTTTATAAATTATATGGGTTTTCTAGTTTTTTGAGATTTTTTCATTTTTAGGTATTTTTAGGTATTTTAAAGTATTTTTATGGATTTCAGGGTATTAAAGGTATTGGGGATTTAATTTTTTTTGTTTTTTTTTGTTTTATAATTTTTTATTGTTGTTTAGTGTTTAAAGGTTTTTTATATTTTTTAAACGTCTTTAGGGATTTATGGGTTTTTATAGTATTTAGTGTGTTTTTAGGTTTTTAAGGGTTATTTGGGGTTTTAATATATTTAGGGTTTTTTATTTTTTAAGGGGTTTTTCATGGTTTTCAGGTTTTTTTAAATTTTCAGATATTTTTATGTATTTTTTAGTATTTTTTAGGGTTTTTATTGTTTTTATAGATGATGATGTTTGTCGGTTTTTTCATGGTTTTGGAGGGTTTTCAAGGGTTTTAGCGTCTTTTTTGTTTTCATGGTTTTTTTTGTTTTTAGGGGTTTTTTGGGTTTTTAGAGATTTTTAATGTTTTTAGGGGATTAAAGGGAATTTAGAGTTTTTAGATTATATATGGTTTTTCATGGTTTTTATGGATTTAGGGCCCTTTAAGGCAATTTAGTGTTTTTTATGTTTTCATGTGTTTTTATGGATGTTTCATGATTTTTATTATTTTGAGGTTTTTTTTGGTTTTTATGGATTTAGAGGGGTTTTAGGTGTTTTAAATTTTTCTAGGGTATTTACGGTTTCAAATGATTTTGTGTGTTTTTTTCCGGCGTTATGGGTTTCTATGTTTTTCACTATGTTAAAGTTTTTTAGTGTTTTTTAACATTAATACGTGATTTAAGGTTTTTTATAGTTTTTACTAGTTTTTTTAAAGGAAAATAGAATTAAATATATAAAAATAATGCATTTAAGTACAATGAAATTTCTCAAATGGTGAACCAAATATCCCAAAGGCCCCTAAAAATATCAAAAAGGAAAATAGACCCAAGAACCCTCACAAAACCCAAACAACCGAACACTGGAATAAAATACTAAGAATGTTTGTGAAGCCCATCCAAGACATTGTTTGGAAAATTGTATCGAAAAACATCCTGAATCCCAAAAAAAACCATTTTTTAGAAAGGGCCTTATAATCCTCCGGAACCCCAACCAAACCATCACCTAGTTTCCATCCCACAAAATCTCAAGCAACAAGCATCTATATCTCCCAGCACCAAAACCAGATCCCAGTATCCAACATATCCTAGAACTTTGCATCATCACCTCCTATAATATCCCAACTAATTACACAAGAACTTGAAACAAACATCTAGATAGCCTGCATCCAGCAAAAGCCCATACCCCTCCATCAGCACCGCCTTACAATACCCAATTACCTGACAAGTAACCAAAAACCTAGAAACCTATGACCTCCCAGTACCTCCCATTAACCACATCATTTCCATCATCCTATATCAATACCCAACAACCAAACAAACCTTACTCAGTGACCCACAACATCTCTGAGCAATCACACCATCCCCTCTACCTACCAATCGTGCTAGTAAGAGAAGCCTGCACCTCACCATCAATGACAACTCAACCTTCACCCCCTCCAAGAATAAGAAACTATCCCCACTCTACATCGAATTTTGTCAAAAAAATCCATCACAATACCACCCCAAAAAATTATAATGCTCATGTTTCCACCGCCTAAGTATAATGAACATAATCCAAGGAACTTCCAATTGATGAACTAATAGCCAGAAAATACGAACTAGGAACATCGACAAAAAAATGATCCAAACAACATTGAAATAGAATCCAGTAGAGAATTTCTATCCTTGAATGATAAACCCCATTCTCCATTAATTGAACATATATAATTTAAAAAAAACATATAGAAAAGATAAAGACAAAACTGAACCGCATGTGGCTTAAACTGATGTTGACAGACGCCACCAATAGGACTTCGAACATGAAACCCAAAACAGAAAGGACATTTGACTATGAAACCCAAAATTGACACTCTAAGGGAGTCAATTTCACTAGATGACATACCAGTAGCTAGAAGATTGAAAACAGAAGTGTCAAAAATCAATAACCCACTCTCAACCTAAAGGTTGAGCATTGGAGAAGAATAACTATATATCACCATCTGGTAGAGACACGGATACGACCAATGACATCCTAAAAACCCTCAATGAAATAGAGAATAATGGTTGTCACCCACCTTTACCAAACATTGAAAGACCTGACACCTGATCAAGGAATGGTGCCATAGAGACTATATTATTCACACGTAATCTACGACCCTAAGTCAAACATTTTACATTAGTGACACGAACTCCAATGCAATCACATGTTCCTACCATGGAGGTAACATCGTACTTCATACCCTCTTAGGACATTATTAGTCCCAAAACATAATCAATACCGTAATATTCATATGATATCATTGGCTGATGGACAAAAGCATCATTGATGAACTTCTAGCTCTACCACAATCAACATCTTTAAAAACCATGAAATCAGAACCGATGGCCAGAAAAATCAGTGACCGAAAAACCCATTGATAAAAATTAATGACCTTAAAAATAGAATCAAATGATGGCATCTTTAACCCAGTGACCATGGTTGTAAATTCATGATATAAATATAAAAATTGGCCCATCATTCCATAATGATCTAGATCAAGTAGAATCGATGCATGGAAAATCAAATATCTTCCTCCTAACAGAGTTTAAAACACCCAGACCATTATAGTAATACCTCCCATCAATGAAGAAACAAGTCATGAGAAACATGAATTGCACATCCTCAAAATGGAATGAGTGTATCATCCAAGGTATCCCTAAGATAACTAGATCCACAAATTATAAAAAATAATAATCTTTTCCTCTATATACTACAATCAAGCCATGAGAACCCCTAAGACAAAACCAAAATCATGAAAAAAACCTCTGGTGAAGAGGACCCCCATCCACCCTTCAATAAAGGCAGTCCATTCAAAACTATTGAGATATCTTGGTTTCAAATCATACTGTAAATCCACCACAAGCATGGGTCAATCAAGAGATTTGATATCTTGATCAGGAACCCCCTTATGTTTTAGGTTTTTAGCATTTTAATGGGTTTTATGGTTTTTATTGGGTATTAGGTTTTTTATGTTTTCATGTTTGTTTCTGTTTTTTATGGTTTTTATGATTTTTTGGGGTTTTTTGTTGGGTTTTTAGGGATTTTGAGGGGTTTTCGTGATTTTTTAGGGTTTTCAGGGTTTTTTGGATTTTTATTTGAGTTTTTATACTTTTAATGGGTTTTAGTGTTTTTAATATTTTTAGTAGTTTAAAAGGTTTATTTAGAGTTTTTAGGTGTTCTTATGGTTTTATGTGTTTTTAGGTTTTTTATAGTTTTTTGGTTTTTATGGTTGTCATGGGTTTTTAGGGGTTTTATGGTTTTTTATGTTTTTAGGGATTTTTTTGGATTTTTATGATTTTTTATGGTTCTCATATTTTTTGGGATTTTATTGATTTTGAGGGGTTTATAGGTTTTCATGTTTTTTAGAATTTGTTAGGGTTTTTAGGGTATTTTTCATATTTATACTCTTTTAGTTATTTATGGTATTTTTATTTTTTTAGGGTTTTTTGGTTTTTTATATTTTTCAATGTTTTTTGGGTTTTTAAGGGTTTTTCATGTTTTAAGTGGGTTTTTAGGATTTTTTTATTTTTTATTGTTTTAGGGGTTTTAATATTTTAATGGATTTTTTAGGGTTTTTATGGTTTTTAGGATTTCATAAACTTTTAGTGATTATTTAGTATTTTTATAGGTTTTCGGGTTGTTAATGTTTTTATAGATTTTAATGGTATTTAGGGTTTTTAATATTTTACGGGGTTTTCAAGTTTTTTGGATTTTTTGGCTTTTTTGGGGTTTTTAGTGTTTTTTTAGTTTTTTATGGTTTTAATTTTTTTAATGTTTTTATCATATCCAGGTGTTTTAAGAGATTTTATAGTTTTTCGTGGTTGTTGGGGGGTTTTATGGTTTTAAAGTGTTTTATGGTTTTTAAGTGGTTTTCTTGTTTTTTAGTTTATTTATATTTTTAGGTATTTTCATATTTCTAGGTTTTATGGGTTTTTATGGGTTTTAGGTATTTTTAGGATTTTTAGGGTTTTTAGGGTTTTTATGTTTTTTTTAGGGTTTAGGGTTTTTTGTGTTTTAAGGTTATTTGATGTTTTTTAATATTTCTGGGGTATTAATGGTTTTAGAGTTTTCAGTTAGTATAATGGGTTTCAGGGTTTTTTAATGTTTTCATTGGTTTTTAGAGCTTCATGGGGTTCTCATTGTTTTTAGGATTTTTATATTTTCATAGATTTTTGGTATTTTTTAGGATAGTTATCTTTTTTAGACTTTTCTATAATTTTTTGGATTTTAAGGTTTTCTAGGGTACATTTGGGTCTTTTTGTGTTTTTATTGTTTTTTTTGGTTTTTGGGTTTATATGCAATTTTTTTGAGTTTTTATGTGTTTTACGGTTTTTTAGTATTTTTAACATTTTTAGGGGTTTAAAGGGGTTTTATAGTTTTTAGTGGGTTCTAACAGTATTATGGGTTTTCAGGTATATTTACATTTTTAGGTATTTTAGGAAATGTTTACTAATGTTATTATTTTTAGGGGTTTTATTGTTTTTAAGGTTTTTAAGGTTATTATGGTTTTAAGTGTTTTTAGGGGTTTTTTGGTTTTTTAGTTTTTATGGGTTTTTGGGTATTTAGGTTTTATTTTTTATGTTTTTTATAGTTTTTTAGAATTTTTTATCATTTTTAGGCGTTTATATGGGATTTAGAGGTTTTAGTGGTTTTTTTGGGTTTTTATGGTTTTTTACGGTTTTCAAGGGTTTTTATGGTTGCCAAGAAATTTTTATGTTGTTTAGGGTGTTTTACATTTTCAATGTTTTTTCAGGGTTTTTAGGGAGCTTTGGGATTTTTAGGGGTTTTATGTGTTCAAGGGGTTTTCAAGGTATTTAATATTTATAGGAATATAAGTTTTCTTTTGGGTTTTTAGGGTTATTTTAGTTCATATGGGTTTTAAGGTTATTTATTGATTTATAATGTGTCTATAATGTTTTTGGGATTTTATAGTTTTTAGTGATTTTTAGGGGTTTTTAAGGTTTTTAGTGGTTTTACTGTTTTCATGGGTTTTCAAGGTTTTTAGGTTTTTTTACTTCATTTGATATTGTTAAGGATTTTTATGGTTTTATGGTGATTTATGTTCATAGTGATTTTGATGATTTTGAGGGTTTTCATGGTTTTTAGGGCTTTTCATTGGATTAAGGGTTTTTCTTGTTTTTTTGGTTTTTAGGTATTTTTTTTTTAATTTTTTCGATACATTATGGGTTTTTAGGGTTTTTTGAAATTTTATTGTCTTTTAAGGGTTTTTAATGTTTTTTTTTGTTTTTAGGGTTTTATGGGGTTTTAGGTTTTTAAAGGAATTTATGGGTTATTTTGGTTTTCATGGGATTTTTGGGGTTTTAAGATTGTTATGGATTTTTAGGGATTTTCAGGTTTTTATGGATTTTATGGTTTTTTATGATTTTTTGAATTTTGATGGGTTTTAGTAATTTTTACTTTTTAGGGGTGTTAGAGACTTTATTGTTTTTTGTGTGTTTAGAATGTTTTGTGTTTTTTATGGTTTTTAGGGGTCTATAATTTTTTTTAAATTTTTGGGGTTTTATGTGTTTTTAATATTTTTAGTGGTTTTTTATGGTTTTAATGGGTTTTCTGGTTTTTAAATTTTTTATGGTTTTTATGGATTTTTAGTGGTTTTTGGGTTGTTCACCTTCTTAGGATTTTTTAGTGATTTTGGAGAATTTTTATGGCATTAATGGGTTTGGGGGGTAAGGTTTTTTATTGGGTTTAGTGATTTTCATGGTTTTTAGGGTTATGTGGGGTCTTTAGGGTTTTTTGGGGTTTTAATGTTTTAGGGTCTTTTTTGGTTTTTTGGGTTTCTCTTAGTATTTTAGATTTTTAATGTTTTCATAGAGTTTTTTTAAATTTTTCAGGATTTTATGGGTTTTTTAAATTTTAATTTTTTTTTGTTTTTTTTGTGGTTTTAGGTTTTTAAGCGATTTAGGAATTCTTATGGGATTTATGTGTTTTTAATGGTCTTAAATCTTTTTTACATTTCCATTGATTTTTACGGATTTCTTAGGATTTTTATTGTTTTTATGATTTTAAAGGATTTTGCAGGGGTTTTTTCATGGAATTTGATTTTGAGGTTTTTTGGGTAATTAGATTTGTTAAGGTTATTAGTGATTTCATTGTTTTTAGGGATTTTCTGTTTTTAGGGTGTTTTCCCCAATGTTTTCCATTGGTTTTAAATTTTTTTAATTTTTTTTAATTTTTAGGGGTTTAACATTTTTTAGAGTTTTTAGTGGGATTTTATGGATTATGGGTTTTTTTTTTGATATTTATATTTTTAGTGGTTTTATAGGTTTTAGGGGTATTTCAGGGATATAAGGGGTTTTTACATTTTTATTTATTTTTTGGGATTTTTATGATTAATATGGTTTTTACGGTTTTTTTGGGTTTTTTGGGTTTTTTGGTTTTTTAGGGTATTTAAGGTATTGATGGTTTTTAGAGTTTTTAGGGATTTTTTATTTTTAGGGGGTTTTCCCATATGTTTTCCATTGGTTTTAAATTATTTTGTAATTTTGTTTTATTTTTAGGCATTTTAATAGTTTTTAGAGTTTTTAGGGAGGTTTAGGGATTATGGGTTTTTTGATTTTTAAGGTTTTTAGGGGTTTTATGGGTTTCAGGGGTATTTCAGGGATATAAGGGGTTTTTACATTTTTATGTATTTTTAGAGATTTTTTAGTATTATTATTGTTTTTAGGGTTTTTCGGGTTTTTTGGGTTTTTTTTTGTTTTTTAGGGTCTTTAGGGTATTGAGGGTTTTTAGAGTTTTTAGGGGGAGTATTATTTTAGGGATTTAAATGGATTTAATAGGTTTTTAATGTTTATAGGTTTTATGTTTTTTATACTTTCTTGTGGGTTTTTACAGTTATATGGGTTTTTAGGGTATTTACAGTTTTTTAGGGTCTTAATGGTTTTTAGGTTTTTGTGGTTTTTTTTGATTTCATGGATTTTTATTTCTTTTTTAATATGTATATTAGTTTTTGGTATTATGAGGGTTTTTTGGGATTTTGAGTGTTTTTAGGGGTTTTAATGTGTTTTTAGGGGTTTTTAGGTTTTTAGGGTCTTTTGGGCTTTTAGTGTAATTTTTTAATTTTTTTAGGGTTTTTACGATCTTTTAGTGTTTTTTCTGTTTTTAGGGGATTTAAAAGTCATTAGTGTTTTAGTGGGTTTTTATGATTTTTATGGGGTGTTAGTGTTTTCAAATGTTTTTTGAGGTTTTAATGGTTTTATGATTTTTTTTGTTGATTTAGGGGTTCTATGGGATTTTTAGGGTTTTAGGGTTTTTTATGGTTTCATGGGGTTTTTTGGTTTCATGGGGTTTTATAAGGATTTTTTTGGGTTTTTTATGTTTTCAGGTATTTTTAGTGATTTTGTGGGGTTTTTATGAAAATAATTTTTTTACGTGTTTTCGGGATTTTTAAGGGATTTAGGTTTTTTCTGTGGTTTTTAAGGTTTTAGTATTTTTCATGGGTTTATGGTTTATTTGGATTTTTAGAAATATATTTTATCTTTTTAGGGGTCTAAGGTATTTTAGATTTTCTTATTGTTTTTAGGGGTTTTGGGTTTTATAACTTTTAGTGATTTTTTATTTTTTTTATTAGGTTATAGGGTTTTTTAAGGTTTTAGGGGATTTTAATGTTTTTAGGGGGTTTTCGAAGTATTTAGGGTTGATAATGTTCTCACCGATTTTTAGGGTTTTTTAGAATATTTATGGTTTTTTGGGGTTTTATGGTTTTTAGATATTTTGATATTTTTTTGGATCTTTTATATTTTTTTAGTGTTTTTATTGGGTATTTTTGTGTTTTGGGTATTTAGAGTTTTTTAGTATTTTATGGTTTTAAAGGTGTTTTTATATATTTTTAATGTTTTTAAGGTTTTAAAGGTTTTTTAGAATTTTTTGCGGGTTAGTAGGGGTTTTAGGGTATTTTACTGTTTTAGGGGATTATGTTTGTCAATGGTTTTTTTTATTTTTTAGGGTTTTTTACGTTTTTTGAGTTTTTAGGGCTTTTTATTATTTTTATGGGTTTTACTATTTTTTAGGGTTTTAGGGATTTTATGGATTTAGGCTTTTTATGGTTTTTAGGGTTTTTATAGTTATTTGGGTTTTTAGGGGTTTTTTGAGTTTTTGGGGGTTTAAAGGTTTTTTAGAGTTTGTAAACATTTAACATAATATTAGTGGTTTTTAAAGATTTTAGTGGGTTTTTAGTGGTTTTAAGATGTTTTATGGTTTTTATGGGTTTTATGGTTTTCATGGGGATTTTAGGGTTTTTAGGCTTATTATGGTTTTTTGGGTTTTTATGGTTCGTGGGGTTCATAGGGGTTTTTTTTTATTTTTTGATGGGTGTTAAGGTTTTTTAGAGTTTTTAAATGTCTTTAATGATTTTTTGGGTTTTAGAGATTTCTGTAGGTTTTTAGGGGGTTTAAGAGTTTTTAAGGTTTTTTGTGATTTTATGGTTTTCAAGAGTTTTAGGGTTTTTCGGATTTTGAAATTTTTTTTAGATTTTTAGATTTGTATAGGATATTTATGGTTATTATGGTTTTATGGTTTTTATCGTTTTTGAGGGTTTTTAGGGTTGTTTATATTTTTTTGGGTTTTTAGGTTTATATGGTTTTATGGTTTTGTTGGTTTTTTAATTTTTTTGAGTTTTTAGGGGTTTACAGGTTTTTTAGAGTATCTTAATGTTTTAGGTATTTTTAGGGGGTTTTAGAGTTTTTAGGGGTTTTATGGTTTTTAGGGTTTTTAGTCGCTTTTTATGGGTTTTAAGGGTTTTACGGGTTTTTTATTTTTTCAGGGATTTTTATGTATTTTTTAGGATTTTAATAAGTTTTATGGGTTTTCATTATTTCAATATTATTGAGTGGTTTTCAGGATTTTTTAGTGTTTTTAGGGGTTTTAGGGTCTTTTTTGGGCGTTTTTTGGTTTTTATGGTTGTATAGATTTTTTAGGGTTTTCTAACATTTTTATGTGTTTAAAGGTTTTTTATATTTTATTTCTTTCTAGGGTTTAATGGATTTTCTGTATTTTATAGTTTTAGGGGATTTTATAGTTTTCAAAGGGTATTTTGGATTTTTAGTTTTTTTTTTACTTTTTAAGGGATCTTTAGCTATTGTTTAGAATTTGTGTGGTTTTTATGGATTTTGAGGGTAATTTTTTGGTGAAATTTGTTTCTTGAGTCATTTAGGGTGTTATGGTTTTTTTATTTTTTAAATATTTTTATGGGGATTGAGGGTTTTTTGTGTTTTCAGTGGTTTATAGGGTTTAGGGGGGTTTAAACTTTTAAGGTTTATAGGGGTTATATGGTTTTAAGAGGTTTTTAAGGGTTTTTAAGGGTTTTAACATTTTTAGGGATTTAAAGATATTTCCTAGGGTTTTTATGGTATTTTGGGTTTTAGGGTTTTCTAGAGATTTTGAGTGGGTTTCAGGGTTTTTTAGTTTTTTATGGTTTTTGGATTTTGAGGGCTTTGTAGATTTTGAGGGTTTAAATGTTTTTATATATTTTTTAACATTTTTATGGGTATAATGGTTTTTAGGGGTTTTAGGGTTCTTATGGTTTTTTGTGATTTTTAATGTATTTTGTGATTTTTATGGCTTTCAAGGGGATTTTAGGGATTTTATGGTTTTTTACATTTTATGTATTTTGAGGGTGTTTTAAGGACATTTATGGTTTTGGTGATTTTAAGGATTTTTAGGGGTCTTATGTTTTATATATTGTTTACGGTTTTTAGGGTCTTCTGTTTTTAGGGGGTTTTTTTAGTTTTTTAGTGTTTTAATGTTTTATACCTTTTATTGTTTTGGGGGTTTTGAGGGTTTTTAGTGGTTTTAGTGTTTTTGAGGGTTTTTATGGGTTTTTTAGTTTATATGGTTTTAGGGGATTTTATGATTTTTTGGAGTTTTCTAGGGTTCTTAGGTATTTTTATGTTTTCTAGGATTTTTTGGAATTTTATAGGAATTTTATGGTTTTAATTATTTTTTAGTGTTTTTTATGGTCTTATGGGTATTTTGGGTTTTTTATTTTTTATGGTATTAAGGTTTTTTCCTCTTATATTTATACTTTTTTACCAAGGTAATAAAACATGATCAATAGTTGTAAGGAGGCTACATCCAAAAGGAATTCTATATTGATAAAATTGTGTTGTAGAGTGATCTCTCTTTTTATAAGAAAACTCCACATGCAGTAGAAACTCATCCCAATTATTTACACTCATTATGATGTCAATAGATATTTGAATTTATTTTCACTCTCTAATTGGTATAAAACATAGTCACGACTCCTCAAAAATGAAACCATCTTACACCATTGAAAAATATTCCACAATATTTGATAAAAAAGGTTTCAATTCGTTAGTATTTAACATTTCCTCTCTGTACATCAGTACATGGAGGTTTTACCCTGAAATCAATCCTTCCTTGAACACTCTATTATCTATCATCATATTTTTTCACTGAATGAACTCTCACTTCTCTCTTCATTTTTCTTTAAACTCAATATATATTCTTCTCTCATTCTCACCTCTCCCCTCATTCTTATCTTTTTTATTATCCCTTAACTTTTTATGATCACTCGTTTTTTTATTCTCATAAAAAATTTGATCTTCTATAATATCTTTGGCGGACATAGGTATGAGGTTTATAGGTTCCCCTCAAAGTAAAAAAGGGTGATGGTTCAAGATTCCACCATGATTAAAATGTCTATTTCACTACCACAATCGACCCAATAGTTAATGACATATATTCACAGAAACAATATCAGAAAATATCACATCCTTGTATTTTCCAATGGTAAACAATACCTTCGCCTATTTGGTATCCTTCAACGCTCCACAATCATTAAACCATTAAATCCGGTATGGATTTGTGTGGTTCAATGTTCGGATTACCATCTTCTCCAAGAACTTATTACTTGTGAAATTCCTATAAATTCTCCCATCAATGATGAATATTCATACATTCCCATTCATTTTCATCAGTTAAATAATAGATTATATCTTTTTTCCTTCTCATTAGACATTATTCGAGCACTCAAAACCCACCTTATTATAAAAATATCTCCTTCCTCTAAAAATTCTCTATTATTGGTTTTTGATGAATCCTTTACTTATAGTACCATGCTCTCTCTATTGATCTCCAATTATCTATACTATTTTATGGTCATGGTGCTCTTGTTTGGTAATTTAGTAGCAATGTAACCCCTTAAAAGAAATTTGAAACATTGAATATCTCGGTTCCTCATTTATTAGCGTAAAAATTAGGTTTATTATGTGAATGAATTTACTTGTAACTTTTTTAGTCAACCACCTCTTTTGGATTTATTGACTATCTGATCCCCTTCCTTGAATTACACTATGAACGAAACTGTGTAGTAGCTGGTAGTACATATCCACTTGATTACAAAAATCCTAATCGAGTCTGTGTAAAAAATACACCATGGTTTCCTCCAGATCATACACGGTGTTTAGTCAAATCATGGAGATTTTCATCACCTTGTATTAATCATCAACACTATTACTCATTTAGGTAAGGTTTTCATGATTTTTTTAGAGATATTTATGGTAATGTGAGTGAGCCAACTGCTTCCACGTGGAAAGGTTTATGTCATACCAAGTGTTTATGGAACTTTTTCCATATCTAAATCTATCCTTTTTCATTTGATAAAACCAAATGAAAGAATAATCAAAAAGGTCATGGGAAAAAAGATTTAAAATTTTCTCTTTATAATATGCAGGGTAAGGAAACATATTCTAAATCTGCATCACCCACTCCAAGTATACTTTTGGATCACTTTTTTCACTAAAAAGTGGAAACCTTCACCTTAATACCTTTAAGGTTTTCATCATAATGTGGTCTCATATGGAATCATATAGTTTTTTTGTAAAACCTCCTCCTTTGTGGGAAATTTTCGAAATCATCATCAATATTCTAGATTTACTCCATGATATGGGGAAAATGTGGTGTTGGGGTAGGCCACGGGTTACCATGGATCATCCTTGAACATTGATTATTCTCCATATCGTCAATACACTCATGAAACACCATCAAATTCCTATCAATAAGTTTCTAAAAATAGATCACCAAATCTTTCATATGGAGTTATGTAGCACTCTGTGTGGGATATTTATTTTGACTTATTTCATATCTAGGTTGATCAATTCTCTTCCCCTTATATTCTTCCATGATATGTAACATAAACACAAACACGCATGGTTAGAAACAGAAACCATGATACGCACAATCACACAAGTGAATAAACACACAATATATACACACATGCATATAAAATATTCACACACTCACACATGAAAATATACACAATTACACACATGAAAAACAATATGTATACACTCACAATCACACACAAAAGATTTTCACACTAACACACACAAGGATACACACTCACACATACAAGATTTACACGCTCATACACATAATTATTCACACTCACACATGTAATATACACACACTCACACACATAAGGATTGAGAATCACACACGTATGATATACACACTCACACACAAAAGGATACAAACTCATGAGTATTATTTCTTATTTCTCTCCACCCTCAACAATAAATTCTAATCATAATATATTATAAAATTTAATACCCTTTTAGAGTTATCACATGCCACTAATACATAAAATATCAATATTATGTTAGGGGATGGTTTAACATTTCTCGTTTGAGTTGTAAAGGGTTTACAAAATGGTATAAGGTGGAAAAGAGGTCAGAAAATACATGTAAATGGTCGACAATGGTGGATGGAAATAATAAAGGGTTTTCCCCAATTATGAAATATAAGAAAAATTTATAATAATATGATAAAAAAATGATATGGTGATTATGTAAAATGATAGAGAAAGTGAAGTATAGAAATGGAAAAATATAATAATGTAAGGAACAAAGAATTAATTTTATCATCTCACATTTTCTTTTCCCATTTTTTCACATCTACATAAAATATTTGTTCTTAGTGTTTTAAATAATAAGATTATGAATGGAGGGTAAGTTTTTTTTAAATATTTTAATGAAAGGATATTATTAGTTTTGAACATCCCAAAATGATGAAATGAGAGAACTTTATTTTTTATTCAAATCATTTATAGAAAATTAAACCTGAAAATAAGATGGATGAATAATTGGATCAATGTAAATATTTAAATATTACAAAAAATAGGCCAATTATAGAGGTTTTACAACAAAAATGTGTTTTCTAATGTGTCGATAATATGTAAGGATAAGAAGGGTAATGGATAAAATTATTTTAAATGAAGTGATAGATGCCTATCCTATCCACCAGATCTCTGATTCCATGTGATGTGAGATGCTCGGGGTAGCTCGATCATTATTGAATAGGATGGTGGATGTTGGTTATGGTTCGGGGATAGTTGGTGGATGATGTTTCTGGATAGTGGAATAAATTATTCAACCAATGATATATACATTCTGACCAACTAATTATACAACACACTCAAGGGAGGGATGTGATAGAAAATCCATAAAACAATACACTTGGGTTAGGGCGCATAATTGGGGGAATTATGATATTGCATCACCAATTTAACTTATAGATTAACAAGGAAATAGTTCACAAGATCAAGGGGGAAATTAAAATTATCCTCAGATAATGGAGAAAAATAAATAATAAGCTCTCTATTATAATCTTGAATTTAATAAAAGTTCCATGGGGGTGGATATTTATAGCTAATGGGTTATAAAATATTCAAGGGTCTAATACCATAAATTCATAAAATTTTATCATACCTTGTCTCATTGAAGTCAAAATGATAATGTCTAAAGAAGAATTTCCATTAATGTATCTAACCAATATTGACTTTGGGGAATGAAATGATTCTAAAAGTGTAGATATTGACTTTAATTCCATACACAACAAGAATTTACTTTATTTTCCCCTTGGAAGAATTTTGGGAATCTATATAGTGTTTAGGCTTCAATATTCATGAATCCATTTGTTTTGGGATTCATTAATCTCATTTTGGATTAAATAATATTGATAATAAGCACATTTCCACTTCCATTCATGATCCTTGGGGTTGGACCTTTTAATGGATTATGATGGGATACCATTTCAACATGGAGTCTATTTAATTTTCCTTCAATTTTTGGGCCTCGAAACCCTAAAACTAAAAATTCTATCAAGTTAATGTCATCCACCAGTTTCATATCAAATCCCCCACTCGAATACAAAACTGGGTGCTTACCAACAACATCCAAAAGAGAAGAGCCAATCATGACCATATAAGAGTAGGGAATAACCCTCAAAGATACAACAACCCAATTATCCTTCAAAGGAATAATATCCATAATTTAATAAATAACATAATCCTATAAATAAATCATGGGTGAAACCCTCTCCTCCACTGAAGACTTGAAGGAGAAAAAATTCACATCATTCAAAGGTCACCATTCCATCATGAAAGCATAAGTGAAGTAGATTTTTTAATATTTTTGTAGTGTTTTTTAATGTTCTTAGTGGTTGTAAGGGTTTAATATTTTTCCATTGTTTTTAGGGTTTTTAGGGTTTTTATTTTTTAGGGATTTTGTGGGTGTAATGATTTTTGGAGGTTTTATGGTTTTTAGGGGGTTTTAGGGTTTTTAGATCCTTTTTAAATATTTTAGTTTTTTTTGGGTTTTTGTAATTTTTAGGATTTTTTAGGATTTTAATTTTTTTTATTTTTAGGGGTTATAATGGTTTTAGGGGTATTTAAGGAATTTTATTTCGATTTGGCTTACTTTAAGTTTTTAGGGGTTGTTTAGATTTTTTATGGTTTAATATTTTTTAAGATATTAAAAAAAATTATAGTCTTTTAGGTTTTTTAGGGTCATTTACTATTTTCATGGATTTATAGGGTATTTGAGAGGTTTTATGTGGGTTTTATGGTTTTTTATAGTAATAGGGTTTTAATGTTATTTAGCGTTTTTACAAATATTTTAGATTTTTTTTAGAGGTTTTAGGGATTTTAAATGATTTTTAGGGGGTTTAGGGTTATTTAGTTATTTTTTATTTATTTTTCCATGTTTTTATGTGTTTAGGTATTTTTTGGGTTTTACCGGTTTTATTGGATTTTTAAGGGGTTTTAAGGTTTTTATTACTTTTTTTGAGGTTTTGTGTTTTAAAATGATTTTTTTATAATTTTATAACATTATATAGGGGGTATAGGTTTTTTCAGATTGTTTTAGGGTTTTAATAGTTTTTATGGGTTCTTTGGTTTTTAAGGTTTTAGGGGTTTTATGGTTTTTATAGTTTTTATAGGTTTTAGGGTGTTTAAGTGATTCTGGGGTTTTTATTTGGTTATTTAACTATTTTAATGATTTTGTTGTATTTTAGTGTTTTATGGTTTTTTATATATTATATTTTCTTAATGTTTTTAAGGGTTTTAAGATTTTTTAGGGTTTTGGAGGACATTTATTGAATTTTGGGTTTTTTAGTGTTTTTAAGTGTGTTAATTTTTTTATGGTTTCTTAGGGTTTTTAGTGTTTTTAGGTTTTTTAGGGGTTTTATGGGTTTTTAGAGTTATTTAGTGTATTAGAGACTTTAAGAGGTTTTAGGGTTATTAGAGGTTTTAGGATTTTTATAGGTTTTTAGGGTTTTTAATATATTTTGGGTTTTTCATGATTTTAGTGGTTTTTAGTGTTTTTAAGGTGTTTTGGATTTTTTACATTTTTAGGGATTTTAGGGGTGTTTTGTGATTTTATGGTCTTTATGGTTTTTAGTAGATTTAGGTAATTTGGGGGTTTTATGGGTTTTTAGGTGTTTTAGTGTTGTTAAGGTTTTTATCATTGTTAAATATTTGTAAAATTTTATTAGTTATATTTTAGTTTTTAGGGGTTTTAATGTTATTTTTTGTTTTTCAACATTTTTAGGGGTTTAGGAGTTTTAAAAAATTGAATGGATATTATCGCTTTATAAGGGTTTATGGTTATTTAATGTTTTTACAGTTATTTGGTTTTTAGATATTTTTTAGGGGTTATATGGTTTTCCTCTTTTAAGATATTATTATGGATTTTTTTAATATTTTTATGGTTTTTGGGTTTTTAGGGATTTGGAGTGTTTTTTTGTTTTAGGGTTTTTAGTTTTTTTAGTGTTTTTCAGGGTTTTAGGGTTTTTTGAGTTTTCTAGGGGGTTTAAAAAAATTTAGAGTTTTTTTATAAATTTTAGGCAATTTAATTGTTTTTAGAGATTTTTGTGGTTTCAGGGTTTCTATGGGGTTTTATAGTTTTTAGCAGTTTTTATAAATTATATGGGTTTTCTAGTTTTTTGGGGTTTTTTCATTTTTAGGTATTTCTAGGTATTTTTTAGTATTTTTATGGATTTCATGGTTTGAAAGGTATTTGGGATTTAAATTTTTCTGTTTTTTTTAGTTTTATAATTTTTTATTGTTTTTTAGTGTTTAAATGTTTTTTATATTTTTTAAACGTCTTTAGGGATTTATGGGTTTTTATAGTATTTAGTGAGTTTTTAGGTTTTTAAGGGTTATTTGGGGTGTTAATATATTTAGGGTTTTTTATTTTTTAAAGGGTTTTTCATGGTTTTTAGGGTTTTTTAAATTCTCAGATATTTTTATGTATTTTTTAGTATTTTTTAGGGTTTTTTATAGTTATTATAGATGATGATGTTTGTCGGTTTTTTCATGGTTTTGGGGGGTTTTCAAGGGTTTTAGCGTCTTTTGTGTTTTCATGTGTTTTTTTGTTTTTAGTGGTTTTTTGGGTTTTTAGAGATTTTTAATGTTTTTAGGGTATTAAAGGGAATTTAGAGTTTTTAGATTATATATGGTTTTTCATGGTTTTTATGGATTTAGGGCCCTTTAAGGTAATTTAGTCTTTTTTATGTTTTCATGTATTTTTATGGATGTTTCATGATTTTTATTATTTTGATGTGTTTTTTTTGGTTTTTATGGATTTAGAGGGGTTTTAGGTGCTTTAAATTTTTCTAGGGTATTTAAGGTTTCAAATGATTTTGTGTGTTTTTTTTGCGGTGTTATGGGTTTCTATGTTTTTCACTATGTTAAAGTTTTTTAGTGTTTTTTAACATTCATACGCGATTTAAGGTTTTTTTATAGTTTTTACTGGGTTTTTTAAAGGAAAATATAATGAAATATATAAAAATAATGAATTTAAGTACAATGAAATTTCTCAAACGGTGAACCAAATATCCCAAAGGCCCCAAAAATATCAAAAAGGAAAATAGACCCGAAAACCCTCAGAAAACCCAAACAACCAAACACTGGAATAAATTACTAAGAATGTTTGTGAAGCCCATCCAAGACATTGTTTGGAAAATTGTATCGAAAAACATCCTGAATCCCCAAAAAAACCATTTTTTAGAAAGGGCCTTAGAATCCTCCGGAACCCCAACCAAACCATCACCTAGTTTCCATCCCACAAAATCTCAAGCAACAAGCATCTATATCTCCCAGCACCAAAACCAGATTTCAGTAGCCAACATATCCTAGAACCTTGCATCGTCACCTCCTATAATATCCCAACTCATTACACATGAACTTGAAACAAACATCTAGATAGCCCGCATCCAGCAAAATCCCATACCCCTCCATCAGAACCGCCTTACAATACCCAATTACCTGACAAGTAACCAAAAACCCAGCAACCTATGACCTCCCAGTACCTCCCATTAACCAATTCATTTCCATCATCCTATATCAATACCCAACAACCAAACAAACCTTACTCAGTGACCCACAACATCTCTGATCAATCACACAATCCCCTCTACCTACCAATCATGCTAGTAAGAGAAGCCTGCACCTCACCATCAATGACAACTCAAACCTCACCCCCTCCAAGAATAAGAAACTATCCCCACTCTACATTGAATTTTGTCAAAAAAATCCATCACAATACCACCCCAAAAAATTATAATTCTCATGTTTCCACCACCTAAGTATAATGAACATAATCCAAGGAACTTCCAATTGATGAACTAATAGCCAGAAAATACGAACTTGGAACATCGACAAAAAAAATGATCCAGCCAACATTGAAATAGAATCCAGTAGAAAATTTCTATCCTTGAATGATAAACCCCATTCTCCATTAATTGAACATATATAATTTAAAAACATATAGAAAAGATAAAGACAAAACCGAACCGCATGTGTCTTAAACTGATGTTGACAGACGCCACCAATAGGACTTCAACCATGAAACCCAAAAACAGAAAGGAAATTTGACTATGAAACCCCAAATTGACACTCTAGGGGAGTCAATTTCACTAGATGACATACCAGTAGCTAGAATATTGAACATAGAAGTGTTGAAAATCAATAACCCACTCTCAACCTAAAGGTTGAGCATTGGAGAAGAATAACTATAGATCACCATCTGGTAGAGACACGGACACCGCCAATGACATCCTAAAAACCCTCAATGAAATAGAGAATAATGGTTGTCACCCACCTTTACCAAACATTGAAAGACCTGACACCTGAGCAAGGAATGGTTCCATAGAGACTATATTATTCACACATAATCTACGACCCTAATTCAAACATTTTACATTAGTGACACGAACTCCAATGCAATCACATGTTCCTACCATGGAGGTAACATCCTACTTCATTCCCTCTTAGGACATTATTAGTCCCAAAACATAATCAATACCGTAATATTCATATGATATCATTGGCTGATGGAAAAAAGCATCATTGATGAACTTCTAGCTCTACCACAGTCAACATCTATAAAAACCATGAAATCAGAACTGATGGCCAGAAAAATCAGTGACCGAAAAACCAAGTGATAAAAATTAATGACCTTAAAAATGGAATCAAATGATGGCATCTTTAACCCAGTGAACATGGTCATAAATTCATGAGATAAATATAAAAATTGTCCCATCATTCTATAATGATCTAGAAACAAGTAGAATCGATGCATAGAAAATCAAATATCTTCCTCCCAACAGAGTTTGAAACACCCAGACCATTATAGTAAAACCTCCCATCAATGAAGAAACAAGTCATGAGAAACATGAATTGCACATCCTCAAAATGGAATGATTGTATCATCCAAGGCATCCCTAAGATAACTAGATCCACCAATTATAAAAATTAATAATCTTTTCCTCTAGATACTACAATCAAGCCATGAGAACAACTAAGACAAAACCAAAATCATGAAAAAAAACCTCTGGTGAAGAGGACCCCCATCCACCATTCAATAAAGGCAGTCCATTCAAAACTATTGAGATATCTTGGTTTCAAATCATACTGTAAATCCACCACAAGCATGGGTCTCTCAAGAGATTTGATAGCTTGATCAGGAACACCCTTATGTTTTATGTTTTTATCATTTTAATGGGTTTTATGGTTTTTATTGGGTATTAGGTTTTTTATGTTTTCATGTTTGTTTATGTTTTTTATGGTTTTTATGATTTTTAGGGGTTTTTTTGTTCGGTTTTTAGGGATTTTGAGGGTTTTTCGTGATTTTTTAGGGTTTTCAGGGTTTTTTGGATTTTTATTTGAGTATTTATACTTTTAATGGGTTTTAGTGTTTTTAATATTTTTAGCAGTTTAAAAGGGTTATTTAGAGCTTTTAGGGGTTCTTATGGTTTTATGTGTTTTAAGGTTTTTTATGGTTATTTGGTTTTTATGGTTGTCATGGGTTTTTAGGGGTTTTATGGTTTTTTATGTTTTTAGGGATTTTTTTGGATTTTTATGATTTTTTATGGTTCTCATATTTTTTGGGATTTTATTGATTTTGAGGGGTTTATAGGTTTTCATATTTTTTAGAATTTGTTACGGTTTTTAGGGTATTTTGCGTATTTATACTCTTTTAGTTATTTAGGGTATTTTTAGTTTTTTAGGGTTTTTTGGTTTTTTATATTTTTCAATTTTTTTAGGGGTTTTAAGGGTTTTTCATGTTTTAAGTGGGTTTTTAGGATTTTTTATTTTTTTTTGTTTTAGGGGTTTTAATATTTTAATGGATTTTTTAGGGTTTTTATGGTTTTTAGGATTTCATAAATTTTTAGTGATTATTTAGTATTTTTATGGGTTTTAGGGTTGTTAATGTTTTTATAGATTTTAATGGTATTTAGGGTTTTTAATATTTTTAGGGGTTTTTAGGTTTTTTGGCTTTTTGGGTTTTTTGGGGTTTTTAGAGTTTTTTTAGTTTTTTATGGTTATAATTTTTTTAATGTTTTTATCATTTCCAGGTATTTTAAGAGATTTTATAGTTTTTCGTGGTTATTTGGGGTTTTTATGGTTTAAAAGTGTTTTATGGTTTTCAAGTGGTTTTCTTGTTTTTTAGTTTTTTTATATTTTTAGGTATTTTAATATTTCTAGGTTTTATGGGTTTTTATGGGTTTTAGGTATTTTTAGGATTTTTAGGGTTTTTAGCGTTTTTACGTTTTTTTGGGTTTTAGGGTTTTTTGTGTTTTAAGGTTATTTGATGTTTTTTAACATTTCTGGGGTATTAATTGTTTTAGAGTTTTCAGTTAGTATAATGGGTTTTAGGGTTTTTTAATGTTTTCATTGGTTTTTAGAGCTTCATGGGGTTCTCAGTGTTTTTAGGATTTTTATATTTTCATGGATTTTTGGTTTTTTTTAGGATAGTTATCTTTTTTAGGGTTTTCTATAATTTTTTGGATTTTAAGGTTTTCTAGGGTCCATTTGGGGTTTTTTGTGTTTTTATTTTTTATTTTTTGGTTTTTGGGTTTATATGCAATTTTTTTTAGTTTTTATGTTTTTTACGGTTATTTAGTATTTTTAACATTTTTAGGGGTTTAAAGGGGTTTTATAGTTTTTAGTGGGTTCTAACAGTATTATGGGTTTTCAGGTATATTTACATTTTTAGGTATTTTAGGGAATGTTTACTAATTTTATGTTTTCTAGGGGTTTTATTGTTTTTAAGGTTTTTATGGTTGTTATGGTTTTAAGTGTTTTTAGGGGTTTTTTGGTTTTTTAGTTTTTATGGTTTTTTGGGTATTTAGGTTTTATTTTTTATGTTTTTTATAGTTTTTTAGAATTTTTTATCATTTTTAGGCGTTTATATGGGTTTTATAGGTTTTAGTTGTTTTTTTGGGTTTTTATGGTTTTTTACGTTTTTCAAGGGTTTTTATGGTTGCCAGGAAATTTTTATGTTGTTTAGGGTGTTTTACATTTTCAATGTTTTTTCAGGGTTTTTAGGGAGCTTTAGGATTTTTAGGGGTTTTATGTTTTCAAGGGGTTTTAAGGGTATTTAATATTTATAGGAATATAAGTTTTCTTTTGGGTTTTTAGGGTTATTTTAGTTCATATGGGTTTTAAGGTTATTTAGTGATTTATAATGTGTCTATAATGTTTTTGGGATTTTATAGTTTTTAGTGATTTTTAAGGTTTTTAGTGGTTTTACAGTTTTCATGGGTTTTCAAGGTTTTTAGGTTTTTTTACTTCATCTGATATTGTTAAGGATTTTTATGGTTTTATGGTGATTTATGTTCATAGTGAATTTTATGATTTTGAGGGTTTTCATGTTTTTAGGGCTTTTCATTGGATTAAGGTTTTTTCTTGTTTTTTGGTTTTAGGGATTTTTTTTTAATTTTTTAGAGACATTATGGGTTTTTAGAGTTTTTTGAAATTTTATTGTCTTTAAAGGGTTTTTAATGTTTTTTTTTGTTTTTAGGGTTTTATGGGGTTTTAGGTTTTTAAAGGAATTTATGGGTTATTTTGGTTTTCATGGGATTTTTGGGGTTTTAAGATTGTTATGGATTTTTAGGGATTTTCAGGTTTTTATGGATTTTATGGTTTTTTATGGTTTTTTGAATTTTGATGGGTTTAATAATTTTTACTTTTTTAAGGGTGTTAGAGATTTTATTGTTTTTTGTGTGTTTAGAATGTTTTGTGTTTTTTATGGTTTTTGGGGGTCTATAATTTTTTTTAATTTTTTGGGGATTTATGTGTTTTTAATATTTTTAGTGGTTTTTTATGGTTTTAATGGGTTTTATGGTTTTTAAAAATTTTATGGTTTTTATGGATTTTTAGTGCTTTTTGGGTTTTTCACCTTCTTAGGATTTTTTAGTGATTTTTGAGAATTTTTATGGATTTAATGGGTTTGGGGGGTAAGGTTTTTGATTTAGTTTAGTGATTTTCAAGGTTTTTAGGGTTATGGGGGGTCTTTAGGGTTTTTTGGGGTTTTAATGTTTTAGGGTCTTTTTTGGTTTTTCGGGTTTCTCTTAGTATTTTAGGTTTTTAATGTTTTCATAGAGTTTTTTTAAATTTTTCAGGATTTTAAGGGTTTTTTAAATTTTAAAGTTTTTTTTGTTTTTTTGTGTGGTTTTAGGTTTTTAAGCTATTTAGGAATTCTTATAGGATTTATGTGTTTTTAATGGTTTTAAATATTTTTTACATTTCCATTGATTTTTACAGATTTCTTAGGATTTTTATTGTTTTTATGATTTTAAAGGATTTTGAAGGGGTTTTTTTTCATGGAATTTGATTTTAAGGTTTTTTTGGGTAATTAGATTTTTTAGGGTTTTTAGTGATTTCATGGTTTTTAGGGATTTTTTTAGGGTGTTTTCCCCAATGTTTTCCATTGGTTTTAAAATTTTTTAATTTTTTTTAATTTTTAGGCGTTTAACAGTTTTTAGAGTTTTTAGTGGGATTTTAGGGATTATGGGTTTTTTTGGGATATTTATGTTTTTAGTGGTTTTATGGGTTTTAGGGGTATTTCAGGGATATAAGGGGTTTTTACATTTTTATGGATTTTTTGGGATTTTTAAGATTATTATGGGTTTTAAGGTTTTTTTGGGTTTTTTTGGTTTTTTTGGTTTTTTAGGGTATTTAAGGTATTGATGGTTTTTAGAGTTTTTAGGGATTATTTGTTTTTAGGGGGTCTTGGTATATGTTTTCCATTGGTTTTAAATTATTTTTTAATTTTGTTTTATTTTTAGACATTTTAACAGTTTTTAGAGTTTTTAGTGAGGTTTAGGGATTATGGGTTTTTTGGATTTTTAAGGTTTTTAGGGGTTTTATGGGTTTCAGGGGTTTTTTAGCGATATAAGGGGTTTTTACATTTTTATGTATTTTTAGAGATTTTTTAGTATTATTATGGTTTTTAGGGTTTTTTGGGTTTTTTGGGTTTTTTTTGTTTTTTAGGGTCTTTAGGGTATTGAGGGTTTTTAGAGTTTTTAGGGGGAGTATTGTTTTAGGGATTTAATTGGTTTTAATAGGTTTTTAATGTTTATAGGTTTTATTTTTTTTATACTTTTTTGTGGGTTTTTATAGTTATATGGGTTTTTAGGGTATTTACAGGTTTTTAGGGTCTTAATGGTTTTTCGGTTTTTGTGGTATTTTTTGATTTCATGGATTTTTATTTCTTTTTTAATATATATATTAGTTTTTGGTATTATGAGGGTTTTTTGGGATTTTGAGTGTTTTTAGGGGTTTTAATTTGTTTTTATTGGTTTTTAGGTTTTTAGGGTCTTTTGGGCTTTTAGTGTGTTTTTTTTTATTTTTTTAGGGTTTTTACGATCTTTTAGTGTTTTTTCTGTTTTTAGGGGATTTAAATGTCAATAGTGTTTTAGTGGGTTTTTATGATTTTTATGGGGTGTTAGTGTTTTCAAATGTTTTTTGAGGTTTTAATGGTTTTATGATTCATTTGTTGATTTAGGGGTTTTATGGGGTTTTTAGGGTTTTTAGGGTTTTTTATGGTTTCATGGGGTTTTTTGGTTTCATGGGGTTTTATAAGGATTTTTTGGGTTTTTTATGTCTTCAGGTATTTTTAGTGATTTTGTGGGGTTTTTATGAAATTAATTTTTTAACGTGTTTTCGGGATTTTTAAGGGATTTAGGGTTTTTCTGTAGTTTTTAAGGTTTTAGTATTTTTCATGGGTTTATGGTTTATTTGGATTTTTAGAAATATATTTTATCTTTTAGGCGTTTAAGGTATTTTAGATTTTTTTATTGTTTTCAGGGGTTTTGGGTTTTATAACTTTTAGTGATTTTTTATTTTTTTATTAGGTTATAGGGTTTTTTTAAGGTTTTAGGGGATTTTAATGTTTTTAGGGGTTTTTCGAAGTATTTAGGGTTGATAATGTTCTCACCTATTTTTAGGGATTTTTAGAATATTTATGGTTTTTTGGGGTTTTATGGTTTTTAGATATTTAGATATTTTTTTGGATCTTTTATATTTTTTTAGTGTTTTTATTGGGTTTTTTTGGGTTTTGGGTATTTAGAGTTTTTTAGTATTTTATGGTTTTAAAGGTGTTTTTATATATTTTTAATGTTTTTAAGGTTTTAAAGGTTTTTTAGAATTTTTTGCGGGTTAGTAGGGGTTTTAGGGTATTTTACGGTTTTAGGGGATTATGTTTGTCAATGGTTTTTTTATTTTTTAGGGTTTTTTACGTTTTTTGAGTTTTTTAGGGCTTTTTTTTATTTTTATGGGTTTTAGTTTTTTTAGGGTTTTAGGGATTTTATGGATTTAGGCTTTTTATGGTTTTTAGGGTTTTTATAGTTTTTTGGGTTTTTAGGGGTTTTTTGAGTTTTTTGGGGTTTAATTGTTTTTTAGAGTTTGTAAACATTTAAAAAAATATTAGTGGTTTTTAAAGATTTTATTGGGTTTTTAGTGGTTTTAAGATGTTTTATGGTTTTCATGGGTTTTATGGTTTTCATGGGGTTTTTGGGGGTTTTAGGCTTATTATGGTTTTTTGGGTTTTTATGGTTCGTGGGGTTTTTAGGGTTTTTTTTATTTTTTGATGGGTGGTAAGGTTTTTTAGAGTTTTTAAATGTTTTTAATGATTTTATGGTTTTTAGATATTTCTGTAGGTTTTTAGGGGGTTTAAGAGTTTTTAAGGTTTTTTGTGATTTTATGGTTTTCAAGGGTTTTAGGGTTTTTCGGATTTTTGACATTTTTTTTAGATTTTTAGGTTTTTATAGGATATTTATGGTTATTATGGTTTTATGGTTTTTATCGTTTTTGAGGGTTTTTAGGGTTGTTTATATTTTTTTTGGTTTTTAGGTTTTTAGGGTTTTATGGTTTTGTTGGTTTTTTAATGTTTTTTAGTTTTTAGGGGTTTAAAGTTTTTTTAGAGAATCTTCATGTTTTAGGTATTTTAAGGGGTTTTTAGAGTTTTTAGGGGTTTTATGGTTTTTAGGGTTTTTAGTCGTTTTTATGGGTTTTAAGGGTTTTACGGGTTTTTTATTTTTTCAGGGATTTTTCTGTATTTTTTAGGATTTTAATAATTTTTAGGGGTTTTGATTATTTCAATATTATTGAGTGGTTTTCAAGATTTTTTAGTGTTTTTCAGGGGTTTTAGGGTCTTTTTTGGGTGTTTTTTGGTTTTTATGGTTGTATAGATTTTTTTAGAGTTTTCTAACATTTTTATGTGTTTAAAGGTTTTTTATATTTTATATCTTTCTAGAGTTTAATGGATTTTATGTATTTTATGGTTTTTAGGGGATTTTATAGTTTTCAAAGGGTATTTTCGATTTTTAGTTTTTTTACTTTTTAAGGGATCTTTAGCTATTGTTTAGAATTTGTGTGGTTTTTATGGATTTTGAGGGTAATTTTTTGGTGAAATGTTTTTCTTGAGTCATTTAGTGTTTTATGGTTTTTTTATTTTTTAAATTTTTTTAGGGGGATTGAGGGTTTTTAGTGTTTTCAGTGGTGTATAGGGTTTAGGGGGGGGGGTGGTTAAACTTTTAAGGTTTTTAGGGGTTATATGGTTTTAAGAGGTTTTTAAGGGTTTATAAGGGTTTTAACATTTTTAGGGATTTAAAGATATTTCCTAGGGTTTTTATGGTATTTTGGGTTTTAGGGTTTTCTAGAGATTTTGAGTGGGTTTCAGGGTTAGAAAGTTTTTTATGGTTTTTGGATTTTGAGGGCTTTTAGTTTTTGAGGGTTTAAATGTTTTTATATTTTTTTAACATTTTTATGGGTATAATGGTTTTTAGGGGTTTTAGGGTTCTTATGGTTTTTTGGGATTTTTAATGTATTTTTTTATTTTTATGGCTTTCAAGGTGATTTTAGGGATTTTATGGTTTTTACATTTTATATATTTTGAGGGTGTTTTTAGGACATTTATGGTTTTGGTGATTTTAAGGATTTTTAGGGGACTTATGTTTTATATATTGTTTACGGTTTTTAAGGTCTTCTGTTTTTAGGGGTTTTTTTAGTTTTTTAGTGTTTTAAGGTTTTATACCTTTTATTGTTTTGGGGGTTTTGAGGGTTTTTAGTGGTTTTAGTGTTTTTGATTGTTTTTATGGGTTTTTTAGTTTATATGGTTTTAGGGGGTTTTATGATTTTTTGGATTTTTCTAGGGTTCTTAGGTCTTTTTACGTTTTCTGGGAATTTTTTTGAATTTTATAGGAATTTTATGGTTTTAATTATTTTTTGGTGTTTTTTATGGTCTTATGGGTTTTTTGGGTTTTTTATTTTTTATGGTATTAAGGTTTTTTCCTCTTATATTTATAATTTTTTACCAAGGTAATAAAACTTGATCAATAGTTGTAAGGAGGCTACATCCAAAAGGAATTCCATATTGATAAAATTGTGTTGTAGAGGGATCTCTCTTTTTATAAGAAAACTCCACATGCAGTCGAAAATCATCCCAATTATTTACACTCATTATGATGTCAATAGATATTTGAATTTATTTTCACTCTCTAATTGTTATAAAACATAGTCACGAATCCTCAAAAATGAAACCATCTTACACCATTGAAAAATATTCCACAATATTTGATAAAGAAGGTTTCAAGTCGTTAGTATTTGGCATTTCCTCTCTGTACATCAGTACATGGAGGTTTTACCATGAAATCAAACATTCCTTGAACACTCTATTCTCTATCATCATATTTTTTCACTGAATGACCTCTCACTTCTCTCTTCAGTTTTCATTAAACTCAATATATATTCTTCTCTCATTCTCACCTCTCCCCTCATTCTTATATTTTTTGTTATCCCTTAACTTTTTATGATCACTCGTTTTTTTATTCTCTTAAAAAATTTGGTCTTCTATAATATCTTTGGCGGACATAGGTATGAGGTTTATAGGTTCCCCTCCAAGTAAAAAAGGGTGATGGTTCAAGATTCCACCATGATTAAAATGTCGATTTCACTACCACAATCGACCCAATAGTTAATGATATATATTCACAGAAACAATATCACAAAATATCACATCCTTGTATTTTCCAATGGTGAACAATACCTTCACCTATTTGGTATCCTTCAACGCTCCACAATCATTAAACCATTAAATCCGGTATGGATTTTTGTGGTTCAATGTTGGGATTACCATCTTCTCCAAGAACTTATTACTCGTGAAATTCATATAAATTCTCCCATCAATGATGAATATTCATACATTCCCATTCATTTTCATCAGTTAAAGAATAGATTATATCTTTTTTCCTTCTCATAAGACATTATTCGAGCACTCAAAACCCACCTTATTATAAAAATATCTCCTTCCTCTAAAAATTCTCTATTATTGGTTTTTGATGAATCCTTTACTTATAGTACCATGCTCTCTATATTGATCTCCAATTATCTATACTATTTTATGGTCATGGTGCTCTTGTTTGGTAATTTAGTAGAAATGTAACCCCTTAAAAGAAATTTGAAACATTGAATATCTCTGTTCCTCATTTTATTAGCGTAAAAATTAGGTTTATTATGTGAATGAATTTACTTGTAACTTTTTTAGTCAACCACCTCTTTAGGATTTAATGACTATCTGATCCCCTTCCTTGAATTACACTATGAACGAAACTGTGTAGTAGCTGGTGGTACATATACACTTGATTACAAATATCCTAATCGAGTCTGTGTAAAAACTACACCATGGTGTCCTCCAAATCATACACGGTGTTTAGTCAAATCATGGAGATTTTCATCACCTTGTATTAATCATCAACACCATTACTCATTTAGGTAAGGTGTTCAAGATTTTTGTAGAGATATTTATGGTAATGTGAGTGAGCCAACTGCTTCCACGTGGAAAAGTTTATGTCATACCAAGTGTTGATGGAACTTTTTCCATATATAAATCTATCTTTTTTCATTTGATCACACCAAATGAAAGCATAATCAGAAAGGTCATGGGAAAAAAGATTGAATATTTTCTCCTTATAATATGCAGGGTAAGGAAACATATTCTAAATCTGCATCAACCACTCCAAATATACTTTTGGATCACTTTTTTCATTAAAAAGTGAAAACCTTCACCTTAATACCTTTAAGGTTTTCATCATAATGTGGTCTCATATGGAATCATATAGTTTTTTGGTAAAACCTCCTACTTTGTGGGAAATTTTCGAAATCATCATCAATATTCTAGATTTACTCCATGATATGGGGAAAATGTGGTGTTCGGGTAGGCCACGGGTTACCACGGATCATCCTCGAACATTGAATATTCTCCATATCGTCAATACACTCATGAAACACCTTCAAATTCCTATCAATAAGTTTCTAAAAATAGATCACCAAATCTTGCATATGGAGTTATGTATCACTCTGTGTGGGATATTTACTTTGACTTATTTCATATCTAGGTTGATCAATTCTCTTCCCATTATATTCTTCCATGATATGTAACATAAACAAAAAGACACATGGTTGGAAACAGAAACCATGATACACACAATCACACATGTGAATACAAACACAATATATACACACATGCATATAAAATATTCACACACTCACACATGCAAATATAAACAATTACACTCATGAAAAACAATATGTATACACTCACAATCACACACACAAGATTTTTACACTCACACACACAAGGATACACACTCACACATACAAGATTTACACACTCATACACATAATTATTCACACTCACACATGTAATATACACACACTCAAGCACATAAGGATTTAGAATCACACACGTATGATATACACACTCACACACAAAAGGATACAAACTCATGAGTCTTATTTCTTATTTCTCTCCACCCTCAACAATAAATTCTAATCATAATATATTATAAAATTTAATACCCTTTTGGAGTGATCACATGCCACTAATACATAAAATATCAATATTTTGTTAGGGGATGGTTTAACATTTCTCGTTTGAGTGGTAAAGGGTGTACAAAATGGTAGAAGGTGGAAAAGAGGTCAGAAAATACATGTAAATGGTCGAAAATGGTGGATGGAAATAATAAAGGGTTTTCCCCAATTATGAAATATAAGAAACATTTATAATAAAATGAGACAAATATGAAGTATTATCTTGTTCTTTTTAGGGGTTTTATTTTTTTTACGGGTTTTGGGTTTTGATGGATTTTTAGCATTTTATTGGGTTTTATTTTGTTTTTAAGGGGTTTAGATTTTTTAGGATAGTTTTTTATTGCTTATTGTTTTTAGGGTTTTTTTGGGGTGTACGATGTTTAAAGGTCTTGGGGATTTTTATTGGATTATTTAAGGTATTTAAGGATTTAAAAGGTATTATACGGTATTTTTTAGGCTTTGTTTAGGATTTTTAGCAGGTTTTATTGTTTGGGGGGTTTTGGGGAGTTTTATTTTTTGGTTTCCTTTATTGTTTTTTGGGATTTTTATGGTTTTAAGGGTTTTAATTAGTTTTATAAAGTTTTTTAGTGTTTTTTAGTGTTTCTAGTGTTTTTAATGGTTTTAGGGGTTTTAGTTAAATTAAAGTTGTCATTTTTTTAATTGTTTTTTCATTTTTTATGGGTTTTAGTGATTCGGAGGGTTTTAAATGGGTTTTTGGGATTTAGGGTTTGTGTGTGCGGGGGGGGGGGGGGGGTAGTTTGTTAGGGTTTTGAATGTTTATAGTGTTTTTAAAAACAATTATGGTATTTAAATTTTTTTAGTGTTTTTAGTGGTTTCAGGGGTTTGGGTTTTAGTATTTTTATGTTTTTTAGGGGGTTTTAGGTTTTTTAGGGGATTTATGGTTTTCAAATACCTTTTAATGAATATAGGTATTTTGGGTTGTTTAGGGATTTTAGTAATTTTAGTTTTTTAAGAAGTTTATGAGGTTTTAAGGTCATAGGGATGTTTTATGTTTTTAATAATTTTAGGGTTTTTTGTAATTCTAGGGATTGTTTATGTTTTTTAGGGTTTTTAAGATTTTTTAGTGTTTTTAGGGGTTTTAGGATTTTTATGGAATTTTTGTGGTTTTTATGGTTTTCAAGGTCATTGATTGTGTTAGGGTTTTCTAAGGTCTTTTCGGTGTTTTGGGGGAGGGGAAGGTTCAAGTATTTTTTATAGTTTTAGGATTTTTAAGGTTTGAATTTTTTATGGTTTTTTAGATTTTTATTTTTATTATTTTGGTTTTTAGGAGTTTGAATTCTTTTTAGGGGGTTTAGGGTTATTTTAAGATTTTATGTATTTTTCAAAGTATTAGGGGTTTTAGGGGTGTTTGTGGTTTAGGGATTTTCATGCATTTTTGAGTGTTTTTATATTTTCAGTGTTTTTCCAGGAATTTTGGGGTTTAAAGTGGTTTTAAGAATTATATAGGGTTTTATAAGATTTTTGGGTTTTTATGAGTTTTTACATTTTTTAGGTGTTTTATGTGTTTTAGGGTCCTCATGCGTTTTGGGGTGTTTAAGTATTTTTGCGGGGTTTTATTGGGTTATTCAGTGTTTTAAAGTTATTTTAGTGGTTTTTAATTTTTTTATGGGTTTCTACGATTTCTTGGGTTTTTAGGGTTTTTGGGGTCTTTTAGGGTTCTTTTGGATTTTTTCTGTTCTTATGTTTCTAAAGGGTGTTTAATGTTTTCTAGGGTTTTTTGGGTTTTTTGGGTTTTTAGGGATTTTAAGTGTTTTCATGTTTTTAAGGTTTTTCAAGGTTTTTAGGTTTTTTTGTGTTTTTAGGG
Organism: Viscum album; assembly: GCA_963277665.1. Classification (NCBI taxonomy): domain Eukaryota; kingdom Viridiplantae; phylum Streptophyta; class Magnoliopsida; order Santalales; family Viscaceae; genus Viscum; species Viscum album. The sequence goes on along the minus strand of OY728141.1, from coordinate 1,008,258,850 downwards.
TTTTTATGGATTTTTTAGGATTGTATTATTTTAAGTATTTTTTATGGTTCTTAGGGATTTTGGTTGTTTTTAGGCGTGTTCAGGTTTTTAGTGCTTTGAGGGGTTTTTGTATGTTTTTTGGGGATTATAGGGGTTTTTTTATGTTTTTATGGTTTTTAAGTGTATTTAGTGTTTTTAAGGTTTTTAGGAGTTTTATGGGTTTTTAGAGTTTTTAGTGATATTTTAAGGTTTTTATAGGTTTTTAGCAGTTTTTAATTTTATTTCTATTTTTATAGTTTTTGGGGGTTTTATGTTTTATGTTTCGTTTTAATTTTTTTAGGGTTTTATAGATTTTCTAGGGTTTTTAGGATATTTAGTATTTTGAGGGATTTGGGGTTTTTGGGTTTTAGGGTTATTTTATGTTATTTAATGTTTTTAGGGGTTTTCTTGGGGTTCTAGGGTTTTGTGAGGTTGTTATGGGTTTTTAACATTGTTAAGAGTTTTAGGGAATTTAGGGTTTTATGGGTTTTCAAGGTATATTACAGTTCATTATGGTCTTTTAGGGTTTTTATGGATTTTGGGTCATTGAGTGTTTTTGGGATTTTTTATGGTTTTTAGGGGTTTTATAGAGTTTTAAGGGTTTTTAAGGTTCTTAGGGATTTTAAGTGTGTTAGGGAATTTTTTGTTATTTTTAGAGTTTTTAGGGGTTTCAGAGAATTTTGAGGCTTTTTAGGGGATTTAGTGTTTTTTAGGATTTTTTAGTTTTTAAGGGGTTTTTCAGTTTTTATCATTTTATCAGGTTTCAAAGGTATAGGATATTTGTTGGGTTTTAGGTTTTTTTTTGGATTTTGAGGGGTTTTTTGGGTTTTGTGGGTTTTTAGGAGGTTTAGGGGTTTTAGGGTGTTTAAAGAATTCTAGATTTTTCAATTTTCTATTTATGGTGTTTTAGGTTTTTAAAGTTATTTTAGGGTTTTTAAATATTGTATGGGTTTTTTAGTGTTTTTAGGGATTAAGGGGGGTTTCCGGTTTTTAGTGTTTTAGGGTTTTGGTGTCTTTTACGGATTTTTTTGGATATTTAGTGTTTTTAGAGTCATATTGGTTTTGTTGGGTTTTTTTGGGCTTCGGTTTATTAAAATTTTAAGGGTTTTATGTGTTTTTAGGTTTTTAATGTTTTCTTAGGGTTGTTCATGTTTTTTGGTTTTTATGATTTTAGTGTTTTTAGAGTTTTTTAGGAATTTTATGATTTTTTAGGGTTTTTTGTGTTTTTATGGATTATTTAGGGTTTCAGAGGGTTTTAGGGATTTTAGGGATTTTTGACCTTTTATGGGTTTTTTGGGGTTTTTTCATTTTTTAGGGGTTTTAATTTTTTAAGACTTTTTAACATTTCTAGGCTTCTAAAGGGTTTTTAGAGTATTTAGTGGTTTTTAGAGTATTTTTTTGGTTTTTAGTGGTTTTTATTATTTTCATGGGGTTTTAGGGTTTTTAGGGTCTTTTAATTTTTTAAGGCTATTTAGGGTTTTTTGTATTTTTTACAGTTTTTATTATTTTCATTATTTTTATGGTTTTAAATGGTTTTTAAGGTTTTAGTGTTATTTTCGGAATTTAAATATTGTTAGGCTTTTCAGTGGTGTTTTAGGTTTTTTTTTGGAATTTTAAGTGTTTTAGGGTTTTTATGGTTTTAGTGCTTTCTGTGGTATTTTAGGGGTTTTAGGGTCTCTTAGAGTTTTTAGGGTTTTTATGAACATTTAGGTGCTTACAGTTTCTATGGTTTTAGGGGTTTAAAGGTTTTTTAGGGTTTTATATAATTTTTTATATTTTTTATGGTTTTATGGATTTTCATATTTTTAGGGGTTTTTAGGGTTATTTAATGATTTTTATAATTTTTAGGGGTTTGGGTATTTTGGGTTTTAGGGGTTTTTTGAGATTTTTAGGTGGTATAGGGTTTTTATGTTTTTTTGTTTTAAAGGTTTTTAGTATTTCATTATGTCTTTTAGGGGTTTTAGGGTTTTTATGATTTTTTAGGGTTTTTGAGTTTTTAGTGGTTGAATGGGGTTTTAATGGTTTTATGGGGTTTTAGGGGTTTTAGGGGTTTAGGAGTTTTTTATTGTGCGATTAGGATCTATTTGGCTATTAAGTTTATTTTAGGTTTTATAGGTTATTTTTATATTTTATGGGTTTTTTTCATTTTAAGGGTATTTTGGAGTTTCTAGGGTTTTGAGGTCATAAGGATTTTTGGTACATTTAGTGATTTTAAGGGTATTAATGATTTTTTGGGTTTTTAGGGTTTTTAGAGTTTTATGTTTTTAGGTTTTATGGAGTTTTTAAGTGTTTTTATGTTTTTAATGTTCTATTATCAATTTTAGGGTTTTTAGGGTTTTTTATATTTTCCTGTATTTTTTGGGATTTTTATGTTTTCCATGGTTTTAGGATTTTTTAGGGTTTTTATGTGTAATGACCAGGCTCATATTCCACTAAACCAATGCCCCAATCCATTTTTCCTTAATACCTCATGCATGCCTCCTCATAGATCAGAGGTTTTTGACTAGTAGTGGGGGGTATAAGGTGGAACTATGAGGAGAATATACCCCCATATCAGAATGCGCATCCAGAAATAAGTATCCAAACATCATCCACATTAGAGATTACATAAGAATAATTAATCTGAGGCTAGAACACGCAGTAATACAATGAAATATAGTAAAGGCCTAGATATCTATTCTATATAAACAACACCGACCACCAAATGGTTTGATCACATATAAAAAAATAAATGACATAAAAAATGAATTAGGACCTACTACCCACTCTGATACATATCACATACCCAGTCTTTGGTAGCCTACCAATTTGATCTAGCCTAACCAGCCAACTCCACATGAGCATCTTGCTCAACTCTACAATCCTGGGCCTCAACCCTATCCATCATGAATCTATGCTCAACTTAAAATAATTCATAAGTTTTTTATGTGAAAAAGAGTTCACATACAGGGTGTGAGAAATAAATCTCTGTTGGACACCCTCAATGGTGACCAAATAATATACTTCCATAAGTGCATAAACAAGAAATATGCTCAGCCTAGTCAAAACATAACTAAAAAATAAATAAAAAACAAAACCATTATCAATGTTTAATTCCAAGAACTCTATAAAACATGCCTACTTCAGCCAAATATGGGGTGTCTCGAAGCACATATTAATGACCATGTATCCCAAATAACCTTTAGGATTCAAATCCATGGCAGTCACGACCAAACCGAATGATTCCAAGGACCTATCAAAATATATTCCTAATATCCCAAAATATAATTTAAGTCAAACCCATACCATACCCTCATAACCCCAAACATTACCTTAAACTTTAAACCTAGAGACATATGCCTGAGGCACCTCATAAATTTAATACCAAACCAAGACCATCAGTTTAAAATCTAACTCATGTTTCACAAAAAATAGTTCCTAAAGCATCAGTCCAGCAAATAAACCATATATCAAAACAATAATTCTGAGAACATTCTTCCATAAGATAAACCATATATAAAAAAACATTCCTGGTGCATCAGTCCATCACATTAACCATGGATGTGAAGCATCAGTCCACCATCCATCCCATATGGTATATCATTATTTTCTAGAGCATCATTCTGGAACATTAACAAATAAACATTCTATTTTTTTCTAGAGCCTCAGTATGACACCCAATCCATATAGTATATTTTCCATGCATGTAAAATCAGTCTAAAATCTATCCACATACATGTAACATCATGTCCACTGTACTCAACAATATAAACTGATATTTTTAAAACCTCGGTCCAACACTCAAACCATAAATAAATTATCAGTACCGATACAAAGAATCTTGTTCAAAAATCTAAAATATGGTTGTCTAGAACAATTTCTCTGAATCATCTGTACACCTCTCTCATCCATTACATCCCTTACTAGTAAAATGGGTTCCAACTGTGGAAACACAACCACATCAAAACCAACCAGGGCATTAATCCATTTTTTAACCATAAAAAATGAAAATTTATCAATGGATGACTAACATTCAATATCGACCATCAACATCTCAGTCCCATCATCTCCTACATCACCTTAGGTCCCAAGAGAACCCCAATAAAAATAATACATAATCAAATGAACCCTATTAGGGTATCCCTATCAATTGGCCATGCACTTGGACCTCTAGTTCCACACATAAAAAAATTAAATCGCATTTTTGAACCTTATAACTAACACTCTATCAGTGGTATCCACCTTTACATCCATAATAAAAACACACCTCTTGGGCCAATAACTATCTCCCAATGTAACAAAACCAACAACCCAATCTCTGTAATCTCATTTCCTCACATTCCTCAATGCAGTGAAACCTCATAATGGATATTTCCTCAATCCCAATCTTTTTCCAAGTCACCCTAGGATGGTCCAAACACCCAACATGTTTATCACCTCATGTCACCAAACAGTCTCTCTAACTAAGGAAAATATCATACACAACACCAAGTGAGGTCTCCAATAAATCCATACTACATCCTACAATTATTCTCATTACCCTCACTCAAGTCTCATCCCAAGTCTCACAATCTGGAGACAGATAAATCCACATTCTTTGGTGTAAAACAACTCTTTCGTAATATACTCACGCTAAATCGTACCTCTTAAGTCCTAAAATCATCTGAAGGGTTGAAACAACATGATCTATGTGAAAAAAAATTAAAAACAGACTCATGTTATATATAATTATGACTTTGGGTTGGCAAAACATCCAAAACCCCCCAAGCTGGGAAATGTACATTGTGTGTACTTCTTAGTGCACAACGTGTACTTCTAAGTACATTGGGTGTCCTATCAATTCTTCACCAGGACCTGTACTTATATTTGGATAGAGAAACACAGGTTATTCCCTTGTTAAACTACATGGATAGGGAATACAAGTTTTCTTACCATATAATACAACATTGACATGTACCCCCTCACATAGGGTGTTTTCTCAAGTTCATGGCCATCTCCAACTACATGTCATGTACCTAAATTACACGGTGTTTACTTTTCAAACCTTTGAATTTCCATTTCCTTGAAAACATGGCCTTGTACAACAACATGGTATGTACATAAAGTACATTATGTTTACTTCTAAAGAGTAAATCTTCCCCGAACAAATAGAATAGATGGATTGTGTTCTTAAAACCATACATCATGTAGTTAGGGTTTCTGAATGGTAAAAAACAACAAACCTCATAAAACCACCTTTTTACACGATATGGTATAGATTGATCCTATGGGAGTCCTTAAAAACCATAATAAGGCTATAATATTTTACAATAATTAATCTATGGGGACTAGGGAAAAACTCAAAAATTGGCCTATCTCATGGTGTAAACATTGATGCTTCTGGTCCAAATCAAGAAATGAAATCCACTGACCCTCAATCCGGCCTCGATATACACAATGGAAAATGTTTGGGGACATATACTAAACATTATCCTCCCATTATGGGTGTTTAATGAGGGTTATCCCTCTCCACCTTCTCCTGTCATGCATGAGAATCCCAAGGGGATATGTTTTATTAATTTTAAATAAATAATTAATTAAATTTCCATTTATACATCCATTCAAATTCCTAGAACCCAAAGTGGGTTTATACCTCACCTAAGAAAAAAACCTTTCAAAATCAACCACAGATCCATAATCTCATTCTAATTATCCATTCAAAATATATCACCACACTAACTCATAAAAAAAATTTAATATCAAATTAATTAAATATTAAAAATTCTGCCAAAACATGATCTTCTTGGAATTCCACCAAAATACTATACTAGATTAAAAGTCCAATTTAGTGACTAATAGTGTGATTAGAAAAATTATTTGATATCGATATAGGGGAAAATGACTATTTTACCCAATATGAACCTCTTATATTAGAAATTCATATTTATGTTCAAATTTAGAATCTGAGAAAATGTAGGTCTTTATAATCTCCACCCCATAAACCTTCTTATCTTCGAGAATCCCAAATAATATTCAACCAAAAACCTATATCCCCCCTTTCCATCAACCCATACTCAACTTGATATGTTTTACATAAGTACGAAAACTGAATTTCACTATATAAGACCAAGGTTAAATCACACAACCCATCCAAAGTCCAATACATATCTTTCCACCATAAAAAACCACTATGATATCTCCTAAATAATCCTTTACATCTAGATACATCATAGTGCCATTTAAAACACATCATCAACTCATGGTTCTCCCCACCATAGAACTCAACCCACAACTACCAATTATAATTCACAATGCTTCCCATAATTGGATTAACCTTTCAAAACACATCTTCAATGGTACATCAACCCATTCGATATATTCCTCACTACATCCTTGAACCCAACCACACAAGGGTTGAATTACAATAACTAATGTGGTACTCCCTAACATAGAATTATCATTATAGTCACCTCATATCCAAACATATTTTCCACAGCACATGCCCCAATCGCAACCATACCTCAAAAATGGAACTGGACATGGAAATCTCTCGCTCCCACTAGAGTGACAAAAGAAAACATCTACTATCTCTCATTCCCAACATCCGATAATGACACCCATGGAATTCATTGACATATAATCCATCATAGGGACATCACTCATAGGTAGCTGATGGTGCACTACACAATATATGACATTACATACGCTCCTCCATTAGTGAAACCTCCCAAGAGGCCCCTTATCAAGCCAAGGAAACATCTTTATAGTATGAAATATATATAATCCTATATTAGAATACTAATTATGATGTCAATATATTGGTCATAATAAAAATTTTACCGAGATTATGCTAATATTTCTTCGAAAAATACTACCACAAACTCATCTATTTAAGAACATCATAGTTCTATCCCATGGGCCTCGGATCACCATATCCAAATGCCTCTAATCACACCCATAATTATTATCAACCAACTCATGGATAACTATCCACCTCAAGAAACTCAAATTTACACTCCTTTAATGTTGATCAATAAGAAAAACGAAAAATTGTTTCATGGGCACTCGTGTCTCTATGATTACTCTATCACATGACAATAACATGCTCATGTGTACCCCAACCACAAAACCTACTTTGAATACAACGAGTCACATATCTTAAACTATCATCCCATAATCCCTATCAAAAAAACTCAATAACTCCCTATGCTCTCAATCCAACTAAAATCTACTAGTCACAACTCACCTGCACAACCATTTCATGGTCCTAAATCCTGAACAAACCTACCCCTATTGAAATGAACCACAAGGTGGAAACACTATACAACATGTGATTCTTCTAAAAAATCATCCAATTTTCCTAGAACTCAAACCCAAAAACACCTTTCACGTACTATAGTCAAAATTACAAAGCATCCATCTATGACTCACAAACCAAAAATCCTTCATATATTGCTCAACCCCTCTCACGGGACACCCTGTAAAGTCAAACGACTCTAACTCTCTAATAAGAAGTCATGTAATATTGGCCACTATGGTCTACCACATAGACCTATAGATCAAGTCTCATGTATAATCACTACGTCTAGCCACTTAGGTCTATGTTAACTCACAAAATTACACTGCTCATGGGGAATGAAAAAACGGTTTCATCACGGTGTTTCACAACATCAATAGGTCAAAACACCCATCTCTAGGGTCTCACAATAAAAAGAAATCACATTTCATAACAACATCCCACATCCAAGGAACCCATCCTCTATAACCATCTTCATATCATACTATTCCTAGGAGGACTAATCCAAAAAACCAACCATGAAAAAAAACCTCCCATAAGGGGTCCAATGATCATACACATACACCATGCTCACCTACTAGGGTCACTTTACCTAATGTGCACAAGGACCACATCTGGATTCTCATCAATGAACAAGTCACCATAGATCCATAGAACATACCATTAGAGGTACATTCAAAATATAAGACACTAACATGCCTATAACATGTACATCCTATACTCTTAACATCATGAATGATATACCTCTTCCCACTATAGTCCAAGAGACAAATCAAACACTAGAAACTTGCCAACTGGACAAGAGCCAAATATCCATTATAAATAATCAGAATCTAACAACAAATGCATTTACTAAAGATAAATCATATAAAATTGTAACATTGAATGCCTAGAACAACAATCACATGCCCTAGTAACATAGAATTCCAATCTCAATAGGTGTTTGCGATGCACCAGCCTGATATTAATCATAGGCTCCCAAAAATTCCAATATCTTTAGTCTACCAAACCAAAAATAGTGAAATAATAGAAAAGTAAACAACCTTGATTCCACTATGTATTGTCCATACCCCAATACCACTAAACTGGTTCCCTGATATGGTTCTCCACAATACCTCAATCATGTCAACTCATCTACTAGAGGCTTCTGAATAACATTGGGGGGGAAACGTCATACTAGGAGGAGATTTTATCCCCCGTATCTTAGATCACAACCAGAAGTAAATAACCAAACATCATACACATCAGAGAATGTTGAATAATAAATAAACAGGAACTAGAACAGGCTGTAATAAAATGAAATATTGTAAAGATATGAATAAACATACCATATAAACAGCATTGACCGTGCACTGGGATGATCACATATAAAAAAATAAATAACTATAAAATAAATATAGTAGGACCTATTTCCAACTTTGGTACATATCACATACCTAGTATCTAGTTTCCTATCAGTATTCTTTAGTCTAACCTATCAAATACACACATGCATCCCATTCAACCATTAAATCATGGTACTCAACCCAATCCATTGGGAATCTATGCTCAACCTAAAATAATCCAAAAGGTCTACACATAGATCAAGGATCATGTATAGGGAGTGTGATATAAATATCTGTAGGAATCCCCCGATGGTGAACCAATAATTTTTTCCATAAGTGTCAGATCATGAAGTATAATCATCCAATATGAAATATAACTTAAAAATAAATACAAAATACCACCATTGATCATTAGGTCCAAGGCCTCGATTTTCCATAATTTCATCATAAAAAGTCATGGTGTCTCTAAGCACAACTCAATGACCATGCATCCCAAATAACATGGAGGCTCCATATCCATGGTAGCCATAACCAAACCTAATGACTCTAGGTACCCTTACAATAATAGTACTATACTACTAAAATATAATATAATTTAGACCCATACCATGTCCTCACGACCCAGAACATTAGCTCATACTTAGAACCAAGACAGATCTATTATAGGTACATCAAAAAAGCACTACTATACCAAGACCATTTTCAGACAACAAAATCATGTATCATAAACAATAGTGCCTATATAATAACTCCAACACCTAAAATATATATCAAAACAATATTTCTTGGAAGATATTTCCATCACATAAACAATATAAAAAAACAACCATGCCTCAGGCATCATCCAAGCACATAAACCATGGATGCAAAGCATCTGTACACAATTCATACCAGCTGGTATACCATCATATCCTACAAAATCATTCTAGAACATGAAAAACAAAGTATAATATCCAATTAAAGTGACTTAATATGACACCCAGTCCATATAGTATATTATATATTCCCAGAGAATCAGTTTAGAATATTATCGAATAGATGTGACATCACATCCACTATATTTAATAATATAAAATGACATTAATGGAACCTCAGTATAGAACTCAAACCATAATAAAATTATTTATACTTATAAATAAAATCATCTCCAAAATTTTAAACTACATATATCTAGTACCAGGCCACCGGATCATCTATCAACCTCTCTCTATCATCAAAACCCTTAATAGTAAACTCTGTTCCAAAATGTGGAAACCCAACCATACCAAAACTACCCCATGGGATTAATCCAAATCATAACATCAAAAATGAAAAAATATCAAGGGATAGATAAACATAAATCTTTACCATCATCATATTAGCACCATCGACTCATACATCACATCGAGAACCAAGGGAACACCCATAAACAAAATGAATTATGTAAACCCATACGATTAGGGCCACCTTATCAATCAGGAATGCACTTGTCTCTTTGGGCCTACACATAAATAGAGGAATCCAACATTTGATCATTATTACTAACTATATATAGGAGGCATCCCCCTTTAAATCCTTCATAACTACCAAACTCTCAAGACAATACCCGTCTCTAAGGTTAACACATCCCATAACAGAATCTCTAGTGTCTTACAGCCTCACATTCCTCAATGAAGTGAAGCCTCATATAGGAGATGGCCTCAATACCAATCCTTTTCAATGTCACCCTAGGTTGGTCCAAACACTCAACCTATTTGTCACTCGATGCCACCACTCAGACCCGCTAAAAAGGAAAAATATCATACGCAACATTAATAAAGGTATCCATAAAACTCCTAATACATCCTCCAATCATTTTCATGACCATTACCTAGGTATCATTTCATGTCTTTCTCTCAAGAGACAGCTGAACAAACATTCTTGGAGGAAAACAACCCTATAATATCACATTCACCCCAAAAAAAATCTCATAAGTCCTCAATTTACCCAAATAGTTACACCATTATGATTTATGTTGAAAACCCTCAAAATGGACTCGTCTTATATCCAATTATAACATTGGTAATTTAAAACATCTAGAACCTCCAAGATAGAAAATGTACTTGAAATTTACATCAATGTACATGGTGTGTCCTCACAACCCAACACCTGACCTTGTACATATAAATGGTCAGAGCTATATGAGGTCTTCCCATGTCCCACTACATGGCAATGGCTTACATGGTGCTTGCCTGTGTACTAATACAAGGCTATGTAACTATAACATGGCAGTGTCTGCCCAACTACATAGTAATTCCCAACTACATGGTGTGTATTCATAAAACCACACATTTTATAGTTGGTGTTTCTGAATGGAAAACCCCTACAGACCTTATAAACCCTCGTGTTTTCCTAATTAGGTACATATTGGCACCCAATGGGATATTAGAAATGAAAATATGACTCAAAAGCTTGAAAATAACAAATATATGTGGATAGTATAAAAAAACTCAAAAAACTAGCCTAGATCATGGTGTAAATGTTGATGCTTCAGGTCAAAATCTGATCATGGAAGCCACTGCACCTTGATACAGTATTGACCTACATTGTAGATAAATCTGGGTTTAATCTCCTACGCCTTCTCCTCTCGGTCTAGGAATTATATGAAGGATAAATCTATCCTTATTCTCTAATAATGTTTTTAGAATCCCCAAGGGGTAATATTTAATTAATTATAATTAATTAATTAATTAAAATGTAATTTAAATACTTTACTAGAGTCCCAATACCTAAACCAATTCTATACCTTGTCGAAGAATAGCACTATATTCTAAACTCAACCAAAAAATTATAATATCAATGCGATGATATATTCAAAATATATAATCACTTAAAATCGTACAAACAATTTAATATTTAATTAATTAAATATTACATATACTTCCAAAACTTCAACTACTCGAAATTCCACCACTCTATTATAATGTTGATAAAATTTTTAAGGGTTTTTAATATTTTTAGGGGTATGATCTTTGGGGTTTTTATGGTTTGTAGGGGGTTTTAGGATTTTAAGGCCCTTTTAATGTTTTATGGTTCTCAGGGATATAGGGATATTTTGGTTTTTTTTGGATTTTCAATGTTTTTATAAGTTCTAAGGGTTTTAGAGTTTTAGGGGTATTTTTTGTTTTTGTTAATATTTTATGGTTTTATTTAGGGATTTAGGGGTTTTTATGTTTTTAGGGGCCTTATAAGTTTTTAAGGGTTTTAGGGATTTTGACAGACATTTAGTAGTTTTTGGGATCTTAGGTTGATTTAGTTTCTTAGGGTTTTATAAGGTCTTTAGGGGTTTTATGGGGTTTTATGGTTGTTTATGGTTTTTGTGGTTTCAATGTTTTTAAGGGTATTTTTGAATTTTTTGGATTTTATAGGGTTTTCATGATTTTATGGTTTTTAAGGTTATTTAAGATTTTGAGGGACTTTTAGGAGTTTTTGGGGTTCTTATTGGTTTTTAAGGATTTTCACAGCTTTTAAAAGTTTTTAGTGTTTTTAGAGGATTTGGGTTTTTTAAGGGTTTTTAGCATTTTATAAGGTTTCATAGGGTTTTTTAGAGGTTTTGGGATTTCTTAGGATATTTTTAGAGATTTTATGGATTTTTGGGTTTTATTATTTTTTTGGGACTTTAGGGATTTTAGGATGTTTAAGGTTTTTAGAGTTTCCATTGGGTTATTTAGACTATTTTAAGGTTTTTTTTGAATTTTTATGATTTTTTAGAATTTTATAGGGTTTTATTATTTTTAGGGGTTTTAGGGGAGTTTAGGGGTTTTAGGGTTTGGGGGTATTTTTTGGTCGTTTTTTTGGTATTTTTATATTTTTTTAAGGGTATTAATCGATTTTATGGTTTTTAGAGTTTTTAGCATTTTTATATTTTTGAGGAGTTTTTAGTTTTTTTAGGTTTGTAAGGTTTTATTTGGGGTTTTCAGGGGTTTTTTATGTTTCTGGTTATTTTTGGAATTTTTTAGGTTTTTTAGGTTTTTAGGGATGTTGAGGGTTTTTAGGTTTTTAGGTTTTTTTAGGGTTTTTAGAGTTTTAATTTTTTTATGGGTTTTTTGGGGTTTTAGAGGTTTTGTATTTTTTTAGGGTTTTTAAATTTTTTTTAGGGTTTTGGGGTGTTATGGTTTTATGTTTTTAATGGGTTTTTATGGGTTCTTCAAATTATTAGGGTTTTTTAGGTTTTTTATAATTTTTTATCATTTTATATGTTTTTGTAGTTTTTAGTTGTTTTCTAGGGTTTTTATGGGTTTTTAGGATTTTTATGTTTTTTAGGATTTTTATGGTTTGTAGGTGATTTTTAGAGTATTTCTAATTTTTTAGGGTTTTTAGTGTTTTTGAGATTTTTTTGGATTTTTAGGGATTTTTAGTATTTTTAGGTATTTTGGGGTATTTTAGGTTTTCTAATATTATTTTTGGTTTTTAGGGTTTACATATATTTTTATGGATTTTAAGAGTTTTTTAGATTTTTTATGGCCTTTTATGGTTTTATGTTTTTATGTTATTTTATTAATTTTAGGGTTTACTTAGGTCGTTTAGGGGTTTTGGAGGGTTTTGGGGTTTTTAAATATTTTTTGTTTTTTAAATGTTTTTAGGGATATTATGGTTTTTTGGATTTTTTTAATGTTTTTTAGTGATTTATAATTATTTTTTTTGATTTAAGGTTATTTGGGGATTTTTAGGGTATTTTAGATTTTTTTAGGGGGTTTTAGGGTTTGTACGGTTTTTTAATGACTTTTAGAGGTTTTTAATTTTTTAGGGGGGTATTTTATTTTACAGGGTTTTTAGTGTTTTATAGGTTTATTAGGGGTTTTATGTTCTTTAGGATTGGTTTAGGGTTTTTAGGGGTTTTTATAGGTTATTAGGTTGTTTAAGGGTTTAGGGTGTTTAAGGGGTTGTTGGGGTTTTTATTGGGCAATTTTGGGTTTTTTAGTGTTTTAGGGGTATTTTATGATTTTCTTAGGACATTATGGGGATTTTAGTTCTTTTAGTGGGTTTTGGGAGTTTTGGGGTTTTGAGGTTTTTGGACCTTTTAGGGTTTCTAGGGGTGTTGGGGTTTTTTTGGATTTTAGTGTTTTTAGGTTTTTAGGGGTATTAATATTTTTTGTACGGTAATTATATGTATAAATTGAAAGAAATTGGTTTAGAAGTATAAAAAAGGAAGCCTCTGATGATGGAATCCAAAGGGTAGGTCAAAATACCAAGATGACACTGCAATAAGGAACAAAAAAACACCCAACATTCCGCACCTGCACCACAATAGTAGCACAAGGAAAAAAGGAAAAACCAACCATAGGAAATGAGATCCCCCACTTACCAATTGCAAAAGAGGCCACTGAAGTTAGAATCCATAAAAAATAAAATCCACATCAACAAGTCTCCCCTCACCTAAAGATAACACAACATAACACAATTCCCATGTAACACAACCACCAATCCTTGTCATCTCTGATCTAGCTACAAATACTCCACAAACACCAACTTCTAGAAAAAAAATAGATGGGCCTAGAAATAAAACTGTCACCAACCAAAAGATAGATCCCCCAGTAGCACCCATGATCCAAGCACTCCAAGGGATCAAATGAGACAGCAATGAAAGATCAAAAGAAACAAATGAAAAAATAGGCAATAATGCATGCATTCATACACACATGAACCACAACCTGCACACATGAAACTACACACATGCACGCACACATCAACCACACACTCACACACATATACACTAGCACCACTCGAAGATGGAAGTCCATCCCAACCACTCCAACATGAAGCAGCAATACGAGCCCACATCCCCCATCACTAAAAACCTGAACCTTATCAAATATTACTCTAGAATTCCAAAATGAAATATACAAATTAGAATAACCAGTAACCATACACCAAGAAACTAGAAACAACCACCAAAAATCATGATATGCTTGACTGATAGCCTCCCCATATTAATCCTAATAGAAACAGACCCCCACAAACCCAACAGACTAGCAGACCTCTATAATAACAAATCCATGGAAAGACCCACTTTCCCTAGATCCATGACAAACTCAAAAACGAAAACAATTCCACTAAGCCCCCTCCAACATCTTACCAAAATGATCAGCATCCAACCATCCAAACTGCAGCCACAAAAATGAATTTCCAGCAAAATAGACAGCACCTAAGTGCCCACCGACCACCCATCCATGAGCTAGCACCTTATAGGAAACACTAAAATAGGAATAAAAAATGAAACCATGTGAGAGGAAGGTTTAAAACCTCAAATAAATTCTCCAATACAATAAACTAACAAGAAATATCCAACAAGCAACCTAAACCCATCAACCGAAGGATCATCATGGCTAGAAAGGACCTAGGAGCCCCCAAGCACCAATCCGTAAGCACGAGGTCCTGCAAACCTTCCCAGGATAACTAGAAATGCACAAACAAAACATTAAAACCCAAAAACATCAATCTAAAACATGATCAGTAACCCACCAACACCTATCTGAAACCACCAAAATGTACCTTAAAAACACAACAAAAAAACTATAAGTGAACATCCCATCAAGGATCTATCAGACTGATAGTCAAGCACCACCACCAACCTTTAGAAACACAAGTTTAATTCCCAACAATCCCAAACACACAACATCACAACAACCACAATAATAAATATCCAAGAATCCCCAACATCACTTAAAGAAGCAATCCACCCCAAACTATCACTAACCACATCCCCATCGACTACAACCCAGCCTCCCAAGGAGACCATCGCTACCCTACCTGCATAATGAAACATAGAACCATCTCACTATATCCTCAATCTATGAATCATGCTATAAAAAAGATCAAATAACCAGTATGGTATCCCCGACCACCCTCACACTACCCCCTGTCAACCCTTCACCAACACCAAAGAACCTGAATCACCCCAACAGACCCATCCAGTAGAAAGAAACTGAATCATTAATCTAGAAAATAAATTAAATAGAAAACCAAAATTACAAAAATACCATGAATAATCTTTATCAATAAATTCCAAAGAATCCTAGTGCCCCCATCAACCATCATCCACCGGACTAAGTAAAAAAGACAACATGATACCCCAAAAAAACAACCACCTAGACAAGAACTAGATTAAACCTCCATTACAGAGAAAACCCATTGAAAAGTTACATCTACGAAACAAATCATTATTAACCTTGATTTTAGGAAGATTATTTCGAAAATAGAGTTTACATCATATAAAATGATAAAATTTGAACCAAATGTATCTTCTGTAGTGGAAATTGGAAACATGAAATCTGGAATTATTCTCCTTCAAAATGAAATAAACTAAGGATGAACCTACAAGTTTAGCCAGAACACTCAACAAGGAAGAACTAGAAAAAATTTTGTTACAACATTCAATAATATAAGAAAAATATGTAGTCAGGCAATCACCATTCAAGAGAACTTGAATAGAATATTAGGGATCCCTAGAGATGGCACAACTGAAAATTAGATTATTATTATCCTCTGATCTCACCTCATAATGAAAAAATAAAATAAAAAAAAAACATTTTCACTGAAGATGATCTTAAGTAAGAAAATGATTAATAACCCCTAACCATAGAATAAATAAATACCTTATCAGATATAATCTATTCAAGACCGATGAATTGTAGAAATGAGTGTATATTTTTAAATAAATTCTTTCAAAACTATATGACTAGAGAACCTATTCTGCGCATTCTAAAAAATATGATCCCTACCTCCATTAGGCTCATGAAGGAATATAATATCCTATCGAATGTCCTAGAGATCTGTAGAAACTATATGTGGTGGAATCTAAGAATTTCCCAAAATGATATCTGAGACAATGGATGATTTAGTTAACCCAAAATCATAAATTCTATGATCATCAAATGAGAATCATATAGGTCCCTTGAGAATCCATGAATCAAACCAAATGGATATGCATTATCTATACCCAATAGTTAAGGTAAGTTTGTCCCTAATAAACTCTTGGATAACCAAAATATTCCTCTATGTCCATGAGAAATTCCAAGGAAACTTATCCATCCAAAACTAAGAATGAATAAGAAAACAAATGTCAGCCTGGTCCATCCAAACTGAGTAAAATGAAGGATCACAGAGGTTCCAATAATGCTAAGCCATAGAAGCCTGGTTATAATCCCCAACCCACTTGATTCCTAATCCACATTCATCTTTTCTTCTTGTAACCAAATCTCAATCCACTTTATCCCTAAACATGACAAGTGAATGGAATTTTCAATGAAATATCCAATATTTTGATTTTATGGACTTCACCAATTTCTTTGAAAAAAAATATTATCACCAGCATGGTTTCATGATAAAAAAATAGAATGAACATGCTGAAGAAGGTCAGAAAAAGAGGGGAAATTATTAATCAAAACCTTTATTATCTTTATTATTTTCTCATCCAATATGGAACAATTTGTACATTTTAGCTTGGAGTTAATAATAGGAACTCCAACATAACAAATATTTATGTATCCTCTAATAATAAACATATATATTATGATATAATCACAAACATAAATGTGAATACCAGGTGAGAAAATAAAAAACATCAAAATATTAACCAACATTCCAAATATGGAATAAAAGAGATTAAAGTATTACTTAAACAGTGTGACCAAATACAAATTGTCATAGGAAAATAATAATAAAAACATCTAAAAAGAAACTATCTGAAATAGATATGTTAGAACGTCTACAATGAAACTTGAAGGAATTTGAAGTAGAGATCAAAGAGTCTGAAATATGAGAGAAGACCTCCATAAATATCACAAAGAAAAAGGGGTAAAGAATCCCCTTTCCTCAAACCTCTAATTCTAGGAAAGTAAACATAAAAATCTAGTAATATTAACAGAGAACATAGGGGTATAAACAAACCTTTTAATCCATGAGGATAACCTACTAGGAAAACCAAGTAGGTCCAATGGATCCTAGTGAATGTCCCACCTAACTGAATCAAAGTACAAAAAGAGATCAATTTTGAAATCACAATATGGAAGGCCCAAATCAATTTGGTTTCGAGAAATCAACTCTTGAGAAAGTATAATATTATTAGCAATACTTCACACTTGAATGAACACTGATTGAGCCTTGTTAATGAAACTAAGAAGGACCCTTATCAATCTAGTCAATTTAACATTCAAATTTACATATAGATTGTATTAAAATGCAATATAGGCCAAAAATAAAGAGGGAATAAGAATTATTCACCTTTGGAACCAAGGATATAATTGACCCATTAGATTCTTACAATAGTTTCCTGGAATTGAAAAATTCCTAAACCACCTTTATCGCATTAGAAGCAAATATCAACTAGGACTTCTAAAAGAAAAAATCACTAAAAAGTTATGTCTTGGAGTTTTACTAATATGAGTAGAAATTATTAATCATTGTATATCCATTGGAACCACATGATTGTCCAAAATCTAACAAGATAGAAGGTCAATAAAATGTGATAAAAAGGAACCAATTGTATCTCTTCCTAAATAAGTTGAGGCATGAGTAGAACCAACTATATATTTAAATAAATTTATTGTTTCACAAACTGAAGAACTTGGATTAATAATAATGGAATCATCCATGCTGAAAAGAAGGTCCAAATTGAAATAATTGAACGTGGCATAAATTTAATCGAAAAAGAAAGTCTAATTAAGGTCCCCTTAATTAAGCCATTTGACCCTTCTTTTTTGTATAGACGAATGTGAACTCTTCAGATTTGAGGAATTTAACCACTTATCACTCTTAACTTCCTTTTGTATTAAGACATTATAAGGACCATTGATCACAAATGATGCTTGGAAATTTGATCATTCCAATTTAAGCAATGAAATGTGTGAATATTGTTGAGAAGACACCTAGTCATGAATGTTTTGGAGAGCCTACTTAACATTCGTTAGATTTTAGTAAATTTTATACATATTTCAACATGAACTCCCAACATTCAAAGAAGAAGACATTTAATACAAGAATCCATAATTATCCACCCCAATGATTAAAAAAATTTATAACAAATTCCCTGACTACATACCTTTACCTGACTTGATAACAACAAGGGTATGATTAAAAAAACTAAATGGATAGAAATCAGTAATTAAAGTAGAAAATCATGACATCCAATCATATTTGACCAAGGATCTATCCTGATTCCTCTAAATACATGATTTTCCCTCCTCTAAGAATAACTTAGACCGGAATGGTGAAGATCATCCAATCTAGAATCAACAATATATTAATTGCATTCCTCTATAGAATAGAACCAATTAATAAACACCCATATCTATCCTATAGAAACCCTACTTAATTTAATTCTATAATAAAAATAAGAGGAACGTTATAACCAAGTGATACCCTACTAGAAATATCCACCCATAGATCTCATTTGTTCTGTAATAGAATTAGACCCATAAACAAAGGACCCCAAGAAAAAAACATCCACCTTGACCACCCAAACACTACATTAAACAAACTGAAAGGATTAAAAATATGGTTGACTAATTAGTAGAATAGGATTACATAAGACCAAAATGAGAAAATTGGATTAAAAAATATTATAGGAGTAACTCATTTCTGGTATAATATTCCTCACAATATAAACAAAGTTACCAATATTAACATTAGTTTCAAATAGACCCAAAAAGCTATATATTGAGTAAGAATAATATATCCAATCACTATTTTCTTACCAAGAGTGTTCAAACTTCTAATATTACACACATTAAAATTAAACATTAGGACATAGGGGATGAATGGAGGTCTTATACCCAATCCCAATTCTTTCTGGCACACTCTTAAAGTTGCATTAATCAACTCTGAGCAGCTTATACCTAAGGGGATTATAACATAAATAAAAAGAATAAGGACTAACCTGATTTTCTGAATCCGAACATGGAGAATTAGACCCATTCTCTATGAACCTTGAAGGATGAAGAACATCAAAACTGTAAATATTAGGCCCATTAATAGGAATATATTTCAATACCTTTAGTAAATCAAAGGGATAAGTAATAATAGGAAACAAACCAGATATATTGCCAACTCAAGGAAGAACTACTAGAATAAATCCCTCGGATACCTTAATCAAAATAGGAGAAGGGAGAAAAGAAGAAATTGAACCAGTGTTAGAGACCACATGAGAAACACACATTGGAACTGAATCCTCATAGATATTTGAAAAAAAGAGTTGTACCATCTATCACCAACCCATAATTACCATAATTTCTATCATAGGAATCAATACATGATAAATATCTGAAAGAATTATGGAAAAAAATAAGGAATACATCATAGTATTGGTTTCAATAGGCTTATCGAAGTGTATAGTGAAACCACAATATGAGAATAAGAACCTACAGGGGGAGAGAAACATAGATACTAGAAGGAGTAAAATCGCATGTAACAATCATCATAATAGAACAAAAATTAAAAGTACCAGTGATGGGGGACACCCTGAAATCATCAAAACTTTTTCTAGTCTGAAGAAAATGTAGTATAACCACTAAATCAGAATCCAAAAATTTGATGGAATCTTTCTTCTTGTAAGAACACTTATAGGGAGTAACCACGATCCTACCTAATTGGTGATGATCCTTAGGATTCTTCATACAATTATTAAATGGATTCCCAACAATATTACAATGGATATAGGTTTAAGGAACCCTGATATACTCAACATAAATAGTGTTGGAGGATCCAGAACCCATTTCCTTAATGATTTCATCTGGGAGGTGCTTCTCCGCTTAAACCCCCCATAGATGATTGAAAAATTGATTTTACTGAAATTAATGTTGATTTATCCTAAAAGTGTGGTTTCCCCACCAAACTATGAATGTATCCCACACATTATTCCATCCAATATTTGAGGGAAACTATCACCCATTTTCAGTCTAAGATCACAGTACCAACCACCCTCAAACTGTAAGAAATAATGGTCATCCAAGCATCCTTTAGCTGAATGGAAGGAATAGAAACCTATCACCATCCCGAATCCCATGTCACCCATGCACACCAACCAAACAACATGACTAGTGCACATGTGCCCCATGATGGCAAGGACCATCTATCAAAGAACATTGAGAACATAATCCTTGAACCGAGAAGCATGAATAGACAAAACAATTTACATTCAAGGAACACTAAATAAAAATAAATAGTATAATAAGATATCTAGATATAGGCCATCAAAGAAATGAACAAGGAGGGACAATATACACCCATCATCAATAAAGTAACATCGAGCCCATTGAACCTATATTATCAACCAAATAATGTATCTGGGAACTGCCCACCTAAGAGTTTGAAGAGAAATCAATCACTGAAGAATCCTTGGTCAAAGAATAAATATCATAACTATGAAACAAATTCTTAAATGCCAATGAACACCTACCAAGCCACGATGTGGTCCTTCTTCCAATAACTCTTGTGAAACAAGACCATAGAACCATTCAATCACACCGAAAAACTCTTTCCACCAAACAAAAAACAATAAACCACACCCAAGAAGCCTTAATCAAAGAAAAACTAATCATCAAAATCCATGGGAGGATTGGAACTAGAATTATTGGGTATATAAATGACTAGAACCCTTCTTGAATCTCATTCATCCACCATAATAATATTATTACTCAAGGTATTGTTATTTAAAATAGAATGACATGAACTAACTGAGTCATGGTATCTTGAGAAAGATGAAGGGGAACCATATTACCTAAAAACAAGAGAATGTATCAGACTAGAAACATCATCACCAGAACCTACCTTATCACAAGAGATATCCTCTGATAAACAGATAAAAGAATTATGAATCGGTTGGAAACTATCTTTAAAACCCCCCAACTAGAACCAACTTTTCTGAACATAATGACACATCCACTATCAAGGGGGACACTCAAATTGTAGGGATACAACAAAAATTACCAATGGAGGATGAAACATCATTTGAATCCCACATAACATTTTATCATTATATGAGAATTCATCTTACCACTTTGATTCATAAGCAATGTAGGGGGATGATGGTGTTATTCCATCAAATTATAATTGTACTTCCTTGGAGTGACCTTAGTCCGATATGATTGAGGATAAGCTGAAGGATTATTTATGCACTAATTAACATGATTCCAAAAAAATATTACAATGGATATATGTATTAGGTACCCAATTATAATCCACATGGATAGTGGTGGATGGGCTAGTGCCTAAATCAATCGTGATTTTCTGTAGAGATCCTACTCAGCTGAAATTTCGACAAATAAATGTGAAAATTTTATCCAGATGATATGCAAACTAGATTTAACAGAAAATAGTTGTTTCCAAACTCAACACATAATATAAATCAAGCCCTCCTATGTTCATGATTCAAGAATCACATTTCAAATATTCAGCTAGATTGGAGAAACTAAAATGGATTCCTTGCCATGGGACATGCCTAACTCTCAAATTCTAAGCATAATAGATCTTCCTGAAAAAAACCAAGGCCCGCATAATAACACGTCGATGATATTTTTATAAGAAATAAACTTGAATATGTAAAATCCTTCACATTAAAATATATTTTTATTAAATAACTCCCTACAAATTTCAGTCAATTATAGACACTAGAGAGAATGAAAGATTCTTATCAAGGAAATATCCCACCAGAATGTTACACCATTTATAAGTGCCATTTTGTAGAACCAAATGAAGGTAAAAAAACACATGGGTTCCTACCACCATACATAGTGGTGTGGACCCCAAGTCCATGGTTACAATAGATAATGAAGGATTCCCCACACCCACATCAGGTACATTAAACCTAAATCTTTCATAGAGCCCCCAACATCATCTAAATCATGTTATAAGAAGTTATAAATATTCACATTCATAATAAAAATCATGACAAGAATAGAACCCTTAAACAAAACCACAACCTTGATCATATTTGGGAATATAATCAATTCCATGGTGACCAAAATATTATTTTATAGAGAATCATCAAATCCATCCATGCCTTCTAAAGAACTTCCATCCACATAACCCCCATTCACCTCAACATCTATTCCAAAAACCACCAGAGAAACCATATAAGGAACCAATGAATCCAAGATTTTTGTAACCACCACACCATCATCCTCAAACCTATAGATCCCAAGGGCTTCTAAATCATTACCACCCAAAACAATACCATCCATAAAAGAACCTGTTTAGTTATTAGATATATTAACTTACTCTTTCTCGGCCCTGAACCAGAGACCTCAAAATACAAGACTTCTTCCATCTATGAAAGTCTTAGAGAGCATGACACATTCATAGAGGCTATTAAGGCTACATGGAGAAGCTCATATGAGGTTTAACACTCCATAAAAGGACCAAGTAAGGATGATCAGGCCCATATGATGCTTACCAACTCCACACCCAAGCATCCCCATGAGATCCATTGAAGGAGAAATATAAGATATCAGCCGAGAAATATATTAGGATTCATCAATTATCCTCAACTATTATTGGGTTATTTTTGTTATATATAGTTCTTAGGGTATTTTATAATTTTTTGGATTTTATGGGGGTTTTGTGCTTTATGGTTTTTATGGTTTTTTGGGTTTTTTGGCTTTTAGGGTTTTTGGGGACTTTTAGGAATTGTTTGGTATTTTATGTGTTTTTAATTTTCTAAATGGATTTTAGGATATTTTAGGGGGATTTAGTAATATTATGGGTTGTTGTTTTGGGTTTTAAGGATTTCTTATGGTTTTCAAGGGTTTTAGGGTTTTTTGTTTTAAGTATTTTTGTGGGATTTATTATTTTTATGGATAAGTTTTTTGAGGGTTTTTAGTGATTTTAAGGATTTTATGGTTTTTAAGGATTATATGGTTTTTTCTTTTTGTGTTTTGATTTTAGGGGTTTTATGGTTTTTTATATTTTTAATTATTTTAGTGGTTTTTAGAGTTTTTAGTGTTTTTTTGTTTATTATAATTTTTATGGATTTTTTGGCTTTTTAATGTTTTTTGGGGGTTTTAGGGTTTATAAAGGTTTTTAAAGGTTTTTATGGTCTTTCTAAATTTTATAGTGATTTTATTGTTTTTTTTAATATCATTGTTATTTAGGATCTTCTTTTTTTAGGGTTTTTCTGGGTTTTAGGGTTTTCAATGTTTTTCGAGATTTTTTGGGGTTTTTTGGGGTTTTAGGTTTTTAATGTTTTTTAAGAGTCCTTAGGGTTTTTTGGATTTTTGGGTTTTTATAGTTATTTAGAATTTTTAGGGTTTTCTAGGGTCCTTTTGGAGTTTTAGATAGTTTTAGGGCTTTTTAATGGTTTTTAGGGATTTTCTATTTTTTTGAGTTTTTAGGGGTTTTAATGATTTTCAATGTAGGACTTTTATGGTTATTCAGGGATTCTTATAAATATTGAAATTTTTTAGGGGGTTTAGGGGTTTTTAGGTATTTTAGGGATCTTTGTGTCTTTTTAAGGGATTTTAGGGTTTTTAGTGTTTTATGGGGGTTTGGGTTCTAAAGTGGTTTTTAGAATTTTATAAGGTTGTATATGGGTTTTAATGTTTTTAGTATTTTAGGATTATTTTAGTGTTTTTACGGGATATATGGGTTTTATTTTTTTAGGGTATTTAGTGTGTTATGTTTTTTGGTGGTTTTATTGTGTTATTTAGGGTATGTTAGGTGTTTAAGGATATTTTAGGAATTTTAAAATATTTTTATGGGTTTTTAGTGTTTTTAGGGTTATTAGGGGTTATTGGGGTTTTAGGGTTTTTTAGTTCTTTTAGTTTTTTAATATTTTTATGATTTTATGTGTTTTAAAGGTTTTTAGAGTTTTTAAGAATTTTAGGTTTTTTAGTGTTTTTTATATTTTTTACGGGTTTTAGGTTTTTTAGGATTTTAAGGGTTTTTAGGGGTCTGGGAGGTTTTCTATGTTTTAAGGTATTTTAAGTGATTTTTTAGGTTTTTTATATTTTTTAGGGTTCTTAGGGATTTTGAGGGGTTTCTATGGTTTTTATGGTTTTTTGGGTTTTTATTTTTTTTGTTTTTTTGGATTTTGAAGTGTTTTTAGATAGGATTTTGGGTTTTTAATGTTTTTATGGGGTTTTGGGTCTTTTTGATGTTTTAAGGGTTTTAGGTATTTAGGTTTTATGGTGTTTCAGTATTTTCATTTTTTTTGGGTTTCCAGGGGTTGTTTGGGTGTTTAGGGGTTGTTTATGTTTTTAGGGTGTTAAATAGTTTTTAGGGTCTTTTATGGGTTTTTAGGGGTTTTATGGTTATTTAGTGTTTTAAGGAGATTTAAGGTATTTCAGAGGTTTATGGTGTTTAGGGTTTTCGAAATTTTTAGCATTTTTAAGGTTCTAGAGTGTTTTTAGGGTGTTGTATAATTTTGTTAGTTTTTAGGGATTTTTAAGGATATTTTTTGGGTTATTTGGGTATTTTTATGGATTTTTCATAGTTTCTAGGAGTGTTTATGGTTTTTAGGGGTATGGTAACTTTTAAGGGGTTTTAAGGGGTTTTAGTGTTTTTAGGTGTTTGCGGGTTTTAAATGTTTCTTAGCATTTTAAATGTTTTTAGGGTTTTTTGGTATTTCTTAGGATTTTTTTGGGTTCTTAGGGGTTTCATGGTTTTTTAGTGTTTGGGGGGAGGTTTTACGATGTTTTGGGGGTTTGTATTTGGCCATTTAGTGTCTTTTAGGGTTTTAATGGTATTTTAGTTGCTTTTATGAAATTTTATTTGTTTTTTAGTGTTTTCTGGTTTTTAGTGATTTTAGGGTATTTTTGGGATTTTTTGGTATTTTTTAGTGTATTTAAGTAACTTATTGGATTTTGTGGTTTTTAGGGGTTTTATGTTTTTTAGATTTTTTTAATATTTTTAGGGGTTTTAATTTTTTTAGGTTTTTATGTTTTTCTTAGGGTTTCTCATGGGTCATAGGGTTTTAAAAAAATTAGGTAATTTTAGGGTTTTTCTAGTTTATTGGGGTTTTAGGGAATTTTAGGATTTTGATTGTTTTTAGTGTTATTTAGGATTATTTAGGGTTTTTAATGTTTCTACAGAATTTTTGGTCTTAATGGGTTTTAGAGATTTTAGTGGGTTTTTAGGGGTTTTATAAGGGTTTATGTTTCTTAATGGTTTGAGGGTTGTAAGGGTTTTAAGGGTTTTTAGGGTATCTAGGGTATTTTAGGGGTTTTATGTTCCTTTTATAGTTTTTAGGGGTCTGGATATTTTTAGGGTTTTTTAGGATTTTCAGTGTTTCTAAAATTTTAGGGGTTTTGGGGTTATTTTAGGGTTTTTAATGTTTTTATGTTTTTTTGGGTTTTATGGATTTTTTAGGATTTTTAGGGGTTATAATAGTTTTTAGGATTTTTTGGGCGTCTAAGGGATTTATGGTTTTTATAGTTTTTAAGGGGTTTTCAAGTCATTTCTCTTTTTAGGGTTATCTAGGGTCTTTTAGGGGCTTAGGGTTTTAAGGGTATTAGGATTTTTATGTTTTTAGGGTTTTTTTAGTTTTTTATAATTTTTTAGTGTTTTTATGCTTTTTAGGGATATTTGAGAGTTTTTTTAGGGTTTTACGGGTTTCCTTGGGTTTTTAGGGGGCTATAGGGTTTTTACTGTTTTTCGGGGTTATTGGGTTTTTAATAGTTTTTATCAATTTAAAGTGTTCTATATGGTTTCATAGGGTTTTTATGGTTTTATGTTTTTTTATATTTTTTTATGTATTTTAGAGTTTTAGCTGTATTATAAATTTTTATGTTTTTAGTTTATTTAGGGTGTTTTGTGGTTATTTGGGGTCTTTTAGGGTTTTAATGATATCTTAGTATTTTAAGGATTTTTACGGCCTTTTTAGGGTTTTTAGTGGTTTTAGGGTTTTTTGGGTTTTTTTGGGTATTTTTGATTTTTTTGTGCTTTAAAGGGTCTTAATAGTTTTTACGGTTATTAGGGTATTTATTGTTTTTAAATTTTTTAGGTGTTTTATGAATTTTTAGGTTTTTTTGGTTTTCTTAAGGTTTTTCAAGGTATGGGTATTTTTATGTTTTTAGGTATTTTAGCCCTTTTTATGGTTTTTTTATTTTTAGTGGTTTTAGGGGTTTTTAGGGGTTTTAGGGATTTTGACTATTTTAGGGTTTTTCGAAGTTTTTAGGGTTTTAGTGTTATTATGTTTTTTTTGGGTTTTATGGTTTTTTATTTTTTATGGGTTTTATATGTCTTCGGATGTTTTTTTTAACATTTTTAGGGGTTTATGGTGTTTTTAGTGTTTGTAGTAGGTTTTTAGGGGTTTCTAGGTTTTTAAGGGGTTTATGATTTTTGTGGGTTTTTAGGGGTTTTAGGGTCATTTAAAGTCTTTAAGGTTTATATTATTTTAAAATGTTTTTAGGATTTTCATTTTTTAGGGTTTTAAGCGTTTTTAGGGTTTGGGGGGTATTTTACATTTTTTAATGTTTTTAGGGTTTTCTTTGTTTATTTTTGTGTTGTTTATGATTTTGGGGTTTTTATGATCTTTTAATTTTTTTTGTTTCAATTAGTTTTTTTGGGGATTTCTATGGTCTTTTAGGGGTCTAGGGTTTTTAAGTGTTTTAGGGTTTTTAGGGTTTTATAAATTTTTGATATTTTTATAGGTTTTAATGATTTTTAAATAGTTTTAGGTGTGTTAGGGTTATTTAGGTATTTTTAGGGATTTTTTAGATTTTTTCAATGGTTTTTATGGTTCTTGATTTTTTAGTTTTTTATTGTTTTTTGGGGGGTTTTAGATTTTAAAGAGTTTCTAGAATTTCATAGGGTTTTATAGGTTTTTTAGTGATTTTTAATGTTTTCCAGATTTTTTTAGGGATTTTAGTGGTTTTATATTTTTCCTAGTTTTAGGGTTTTAGGGTGTTGAAGGGGTTTTTATTGGGTTATTTAAGGTCTTTTAGTGTTTAAGGACATTTTAGCATTTTTATGTTTTTATGGAATTTTTAATGTTTTGCGGTTTTTAGGGGTTTTTGGTTTTTGCTGTATTTTAGGTTTTTTGGGGGATTTTTTATTTAAGGGTATTAATTATTTTAGGGTTTTAATGATTTTTTTGGGTTTTAATAATTTTATGGGGGTTTTTTGATTTTAAGGTTTTCATTGTGGTTTTCATTGTTTTTAGGGATTTTTATGTTTTTAGGGATTTTTAGGGTTTTTTTTGTTTTTTTTTGTATTTATGGTTTTTATTTATTTTTATAGGTTTTAGGGACATTTAGGGTTTTTATGGGTTTTATATTTTATGTATTTTTATGTATTTAGGGGGTTTTTAATTTTATCATTTTTAAGGATTTTTAGAATTGTTTGACATTTTTAGTGTTTTTAATGTTTTATGAATTGTTATAAGTTTTCAGGGGTTTTATTGGGTTTTCGGGGGTTTTATGGTTTTTGGGGTTTTATGTTTTTCATTGGGTTTTTAGATATTTTAGTGTATGTTTAATTTTTTATGGCGTCTAGGGTTTTCTAGATTTTTTAGTTTTTTTTTTCGGGGCTTTTTGGGTTTTTGGGGTATTTAAGGTTTTTTATTGTTTTTAGGGGGTTTTTTTTTATTTATGGGTTTTTTTGTATTTTTGGTTTCGAATATTTTTTATTGTTTTATGGTTTTGATTGTATTTTAGGGTTTTAGGGGTTTTTAGGGGTTTTTGAAGTTTTGGTGTTTTTACGAATTTTAGGGTTCTTAAGATTTGTAGGGTATTCAAAAAAATTATAATTTGGGAGGGGGGGGGTTTATGGTTTTTAGATCATCTAAGGATTTTTAGGGACATTAGTTTAATATATGGATTTTTATGGATTTTCAGAGTTTTGGGGTTTTATATTTTAAACGGGTTTTTAGCATTTTATATAGGTTTTAGGGGTTTTAGTTTTTCGAGGATTTTTAGGGTTTTTAGTGTTTATAGGTGTTTTATACTTTTTTGGGGATTTATGGTGTTTAAATATTTTTTTATTGGGTTATTTTTGTTCTTTTCATGTTTAAAGTGTTTTTATTGGTTTTTAGTATTTTTATCGGGTTTTAATGTTTCTAGGGATTTTAGGGGATTTTAGGGGTTTTGATGTTTTTATGGTATTTTGGAATTTTTCATGTTTTTAGTTTCTAAATTAGTTTTAGGGGTTTTTTGGGTTTTTAAATAATTTTATCTTTTTTTAGTTTTTATGTGTTTTATGTGTTTTTAGGTTGTTAATGTTTTATTAGTTTTTAGGGCTTTTGGGGTTTTTTTCATTTTTAGGGGTTTTTGGGATTTTTTGTATTGTAAAAGTTTTTAGGGTTTTTTTGGGATTTTTAGTGTTTAGGAAGGTTTTCATGGGTTTTTAGGTTTTTTGTGTTTGGGGGGGGGGGGGATGTTGGTCGTTTTTTGGTTTTTTTCATGGTTATAAGGTTTTTTAGATTTTTTTAATGTTTTTACGGGTTTAAAGGGTTTCATGAATTTTTAATGGGTCTTGTGGGTTTTTATGGGCTTTTAGGGTTTTTATGGTTTTTACACTTTTGAGATTTTTAGTTGTGTTTTTGGTGTTTTAAAATAATTTTGGTTTTTTATGATTTCTCGATTTTTTATGGTTTTTAGGATTTTCAGTATTTTTACGGTTTGTATGGGTTTTGATGGTTTTTAGTATTTAATGGGTATTTTAGGTCTTTAAATGTTCTTAGGTATTTTCAGGGTTTTTGGGGTTGTTTATTTTTTTAGGGTTTGAATGAGTATTTATGTTTTTTAGGGTTTTTATGGCCTTTTGGGGTTTTAGGGGGTTTAGGGTCATTTATTTCCTTTAATAAAGCATATGGTCTTTTATGTGTTTAAAGGGGGTTTTGGGTTTTTAATATTTTTAAGAGTTTTTATGGTGTTTATGTTTTTTAGATTACTTTTTTGAGTTTTATAGGGTTTTATGGATTTTTATGTATTTTTAGGGGGTTAGGGGTTATTTTGTGATTTTTTAATATTTTTTAGATTTTTAGGGTTTTAGGGGGTTTTGGGCTTTTGATATTTTAATGTATTTTTAGGGGTGTTTAGGGATTTTTAATATCTTTAGTGTTTTTAGGTTTTTTGGGTTTTCAACATTTTTTTGATCATTTTATAGGTCTTCATAGGGTTTTTGGGGGTTTTAGTTTTTTTTAGGATTTTTATGAGTTTTAGAGGTTTTTTGGTTTTTTGGGTATTTAGGGGTTTTAGGGTGTTTAAGGGTTTGGGGTTTTAAAAGGATTATTTATAGTCTTTTATGATTTCAAAGGTATTTTTGGATTTTTAGTATTTTTTAGGTTTCTATGGGTTCTTTAATTTTTTAGAGTTTGGGGGGGGGGTGTTTAGGGGATTTGGGGTGTTTAGGGTATTTTATGGTTTTTTTGGGATTTTTAATGTTTTAAAGTGTCTTTATGGTCTTTAGGGTTTTTGAGTTTTTTTAGGGGTTTTTAGTTTTTTAGGGGTTTTATGTGTTTTTCGGTTATTAAGTTTTTCTTAGGGGTTTTAGGGGATTTAAGGATCGTTTATGTTTTTAGGGATTTTTGGGACTTTGGGGGTTTTTATGGTTTTATGGGTGTTTATGGTTTTTAGGGGTTTATGGTTTTTATTTATTTTTTTAGCATTTATAGGGTTTTATGGTTTCATGGTGGTTTTAGTGTTTCTTTTAAATTTTTTAAGGGTTTTAGGATTTTATATAGATTTTAATGATTTAGGGGTTTAAAGGGTTTTTACAAGTTTTAGGGTTTTATTGTTTTTAAGGGTTTCTATGGTTTTTAGCGGTTTTTAGGGTTTTATGTATTTTTAGAGTTTTTAGGGTCTTTACGGTTTTTCGTATTTTTAATTTTTTTTCAGATTTTCATTGTTTTTAGGGTTTTTATGGTATTAGGGTTTCTTTTGGTTTATTAGGGTTTTTAATATGTTTTTGGGTTTTATGTGTTTTTTTATTTTTTTTGTTCTTTTGAGGTTTTTAGTGTTTTTAGGGTTTTGGAGGGCCATTTATTGGTTTTAGGGGGTTTAGTGTTTTTTATGGTTTTTATTGTTTTATGTTTGTTTCAGTGCTTATTTTTTTCATGCTTTTTTCGAGATATTATTTTTTTTTGGGAATTTTTACAAGTAAAATAAAAAAAAAATATAAAAAAATTGGAATTGAAGAAACAAATCACTTGAAAGTGAACCAATGGCCTGAAGACCAAGAAAAAAAAATAAAGAAATGAAAATAAATCCAAAAACCACATGTGAATGGTTTTTTAGGTCTTTTAAATACTTTGAGGGGTTTTAGGGTTATTTATGGATTATAGGGATTTTTATGAGTTCTTAGAGGATTTTAGGGGATTTGGGTTTTAGGGTTTCCTGTGGTATTTTTGGGTTTTAAAGGTTTTTGGTGTTTTTGGGTTTTAAAGTGATATTTTATCACTTTATTGATTTTTTAGAGGTTTTAGTTTTTTTGGATTGTTTTAGGGTTTTTTGGGGTTTTATGGTTTTTTGGGTTTCAAGGGTTCTAGGATTTTTAAGTGGGGGGGGGTATTGGGTTATTGAGGGTCCTTAAGGGTTTTATGGGGTGTTTAGAATTCAAATAATTTTTTAGTGTCTTTAGTGTTTTAGGATTTTCACATTTGTAGGGTTTTTAGAATTTTTTAGGTTTTCTAGTGGTTTTAAGTGTTTTTTGGTTTTTATGGCCTTCTTAGGGGTTTTAGGGTTTTTTTATGTATTTAGGGATTTTTATGGAATTTTAATATTTCTATGGTTCTTGGGTTTTTATGGTTTATATGGATTTTTAGGGTTTTAACATTTTTTAGGGTTTTTATGGGGGTTTTTGGTTTTTTGGGTTTTTTTGGGTTTTTTTGGGTTTTTTTATTTTTTAGGATTTTTAAGGTTTTTTAGATATTTTTAATTTTTTTAGTGGTTTTATTTATTTTATAGTTTTTAGATATTTTTTGTGTTTTTATGATGTTTAGCGTTTTATTAATGGTTTTAGGTGTTTTTATGATTTTCAAGGGTTTTTAGGGTTTTTAGGGCCATTTATAAGTTTTTAGGGTTATTTGGTTTCATGGGGTTTTATGGATTTTAGCAGTTTTTTAGGTTTTTTAGGATCTTTTAAATATTTTTGGGATTTTAATAATTTTTAGTGGTATTATAATTTTTAGTGTTTTTAGGGTTTTTTGGATTTTAGTGTTATTTTACATTTTTTAATGTTTCTTGGTTTTCTGGGTTTTTAGGAGTTTTTTAACTTTTTAGGATTTTTAAGATTTTTTAGTGCTTTTAGGGGTTTTATGGTCTCATAGCGGGTTTTAGGGGTTTTAATTTAATTTAGTGATTTTTTTAGATTTCTAGTGTCTTTTAGGGGTTTAGATGGTTTTTGTGCTTTTTAAGGTTTTAAAAGTTTTTATGGCTTTTTGGGTATTTTTATAATGTTTTTATGTTTTAGGGGTTTTGTAGATTTTTAAATTTTTTTGGGGGTTTTAGGGTTATTTATGGATTTTTAGTGATTTTTTATAGTTTTTGGTGTTTTTAGGGGGTGTAGGGTTTTTAGGGGTTTTGTGGATTTGAGGGGTTTAGGGTTTTTAGTGTTTTTGGGGTTTGGGGTTTTCTAAAATTTTTAAAGTTTTTTGGGTTTTATATGTTTTAAGGTATTTTATGTTTCTTAGGATTGTTTTAGGGTTTTTTAGGGTTTTTCGGGGTTTATGAGTTTAGTAATTTTAGTTTTTTAAGGGGGTTTAGAGTTTCTTTTGGGTTATTTAGTGTATTTTATGATTTTAAGGGCATTTTAGGGTATTTTTTATGGGGTTTTTATCATTTTTAGTGTTTCTAGTGGGTTTTTGTGTTTTTAGGGTCCATTATGTTTTTTGGGATTATTTTTATTTTTAATTGTTTTAATGGATTTAGGGGGATTAGGGTTTTTTGGTGTTTTAACCATTTTTCAGTTTTTAGGGGTTTTATTTTTTTATGTTTTTTTGAGTTTCTTATAGTCCATAAGAGTTTTTAGGGTTTTTTATATTTTTATGGATTTTTAGGGATTTTAGGGATTCTTTTAGGATTTTTTGGGTTTTTGGATTTTTCGGGGTTTTTGTGGGTTTTAAGAGTATTTAGGGATTTTATGGTTTTTTTAAGCTTTTTGGGTTTTCAGGGTTTTTTGAGTATTTTGTGGGTTCTAAGGTTGTCTATAGTTTTTAACATTTTTACAGGATTAAATAAGATATAGTGTTTTTATTGGTTTTTTTGGGTTTTATGTGTTTTTGTGGTTTTTTAGGGTTTTTAGAGGTTTTTTATTTTTAGGGTTTTTATATTTATTGGGCATTTTTAAAAAATTTAGGGTTTTTATGGATTTAAATATTTTCAAGGGTTTTTTAGGATTTTTCAAGTTTTTAAGGTTTTTAGGGGTTTTAGGGTTTTAAGAGTATTTAATTTTTTAATGTTTTTGGGGTTTTAGGGTTTTTTATTGTATTTTAGGATATTGAGGGTCATCTATGTTTTTTTGGGTTTCTAGGGTCTTTTAGTGGTTTTAGGGGGTTGGGTTTTTTAAAGTTTTTTAAGGTTTTTAAGGGTTTTTAGTGTTTTTAGAATTATTTAGATGTTATCAGGTTTTTAGTGTTTTATGAGGCTTTTAGGGTTTTTAGGATTATTTAGGGATTTTTTCTATTTTTTATAGTTTTAGGGGTTTTAGGGGTTTTCATGGCTATTAGGTAATTTCAGAGTTTTTTATGTTTTTAGGTGGATTGGACTTTATAGAGGGTTCAGAATTTTATACTGTTTTATTTTGTGATTTTAAGGGATTTTTCATATTTTTAGTGGGACTTTGGGATTTTTAAGGTTTTAGTGGTTTTCATGGATTATTTTCAAGTTTTAAATGGTCTTAGTGGGTTATTGGGATTTTAAGGTTTTTAGAGTTTTTAGGGTGTTAGGGTTTATAGGGTTTTGAATGGGTTGCCAAATGTTTTTATTGGGTTATTTATGTTAATTTACGGTTTAAAGGGTATTTTTGGGTTTTTAGAA
The DNA here is from genome assembly GCA_963277665.1 of Viscum album. Taxonomy (NCBI): domain Eukaryota; kingdom Viridiplantae; phylum Streptophyta; class Magnoliopsida; order Santalales; family Viscaceae; genus Viscum; species Viscum album. The sequence continues at coordinate 1,008,225,326 of OY728141.1, read as the reverse complement.
TTTTTATAGGGTTTTAGTGTTTTTAGGATTTTTATATTTTTGGGATCTTTTAGGGTTTTTTTTGGTTTTTGGTGTTTTGAAGGGTCTTAATGTTTTTTAGGGGTTTTAGGGGTGTCAAGGGTTTATAGTATTTTTAGGGTTTTCAAGTGTTTTTAATTTAATAATGTTTTCTTAAATTTTTAACGTTTTTAGGTATTTTTTAGTATTTTTATGGTTTTTATTGTTTTTTGCGTATTTGGGGTTATTTGAGTTTTTATGGGCTTTCAGGTTTTTAGGGTTTCATTAAAAATATAGGGTGTTTAAGGGGTTTTAGTTTTTTTGGTGTTTTTTTAGAGTTTCTATGGGTTCAAGGTGTTTTTAATGTTTTTAGGGGGTATTATGAATCTTAGGGGTATTTAGGGGTTTTAGTGTCTTTTTATAGTTTATAGGGGGTTTAGAATTTTCAATATTTTTTTTGATTTATAGCCTTTTTAAGGTTTTTAGGGGTTGATTAGAACCATGTTGAAGGCACTGAGTTTATTTCCCTAGAGGAAGAGTTGGATTAGAAAATCCTGATGACATGAGGGAGATTAAAGAGTTTGAATGGTACAATGGGTTCCCATCTCTTTTCCATGAAGACTCAATGGATCTTACCTTGTATAGATGAATAAAATGGGCCTATTATCTCACTTATTCAAGCCTAAACATTGTTTCTAAAGCTTTCCCCACATGGTTTCATGAATTTTGGAAGCCTTTCCCATAAGGATAATTCTATAAGGGGATATTAGACAACAACGCCAAATTCAGTGGGATAAGTAATCAAAGAGAAATACAATGGGCAATAATTGGGAAGTTATGTGATAATTTTATAAAATTATTTTGATAGAATTTATATTTTTTACATTAAGGGAACAAATTAGGTTTATTCTTTATGAATTTAGGGTCTTAGACCCTTGACTATTGTATCACCCCTTTTCTATAAATGGAAGAACTATGGAACTTGTATGGATTCAAGATTATAATAGTGATATAATGCTTTGTTTCTCTCAGTTGTGTGAGGATTTTTCCATTTTACCTTTTTTTCTTATGAATTACATCCTCATCGATCATGGTTTTATTTCAGTGATCGAAGATCACAAGGCCCCCAATTATGTGCCTCTACCCAAGTATGTTGTTGTGTAGATTGGAAAATACATCCCTCCCTTGGTTTCTTTGTATAAGTTTTTGTTCTTTCTCTTTATAAATTTTTTTTACTACTTGAATCAACTATCCATACCCATCACCCGAAACATATCTCTGATCCTCGTCTTTCATCCACCACCCTACACCATGAAGATCAGGTCACCTTGAGTGTCTCTCATTAGTTGGTATCAGAGCTCTGGATAACATGGTAGGAACATATCCCTTCATTTAAATTAATTTTAACCATTACCCTTCTTATCATTATATATTATCTACCCATTCAACCTCCCCTCCACCCTAAAAAAACCCTTTTTTTAAAAAACATATATAATAAGGCTAGTTGTGCAAGATTAATGTATTTTACATTAATCCAATTATTTATCCATATTATTTTTGCATCTGACTCACTATATGTAATTATATCTGAAAGAAAATCACAAAATATATAAACTCATCATTTTTTACTTTTCAAAACTAATCACATCAACTCTATTAGATATTTCAAAAAAAATCATTTAACACTTCATTCTTCTTATTGTTCTTTAAAACACTATGTAAAAATCTTTCTAGGTAAATCTGACCAAAAAAAGGAAAAAATTTCATATACAATTACTTATTCTCCTCTTTGTGCTTTACAATTTAAGTACTTACTATTCCCACGCATCACTTTCACAATAATTTTTCTTCATCACAATATCATATTTGTCTCATATCAATATAAATTTTTCTTATCCTTCACAATTTGTAAAAATTCATTTTTTACACCAATACACCATTTCCACCCATTACCATTTTGTAACCCTTTACCAATCAAACAGGTCATTTTAAAACATCCCCCAACACAATATTTATTTGGGAAGGATTGATGGAACAATATCTCCCCAAAGAAGGTATTATATTTTATATGAGCTTTGAATTTGAATTTAGTGATGAGAGTGGGGAGTAGGGAGAAATGATAAAAAAATAATTGTGAGTGTTTATCCTTGTGTGCGTGAGTATGTATATCTTGTGTGGGTGAGTGTGAATATTTATGTGAGTGAGTGTATAGCTCATTTATGCGTGATTCTGTGTCTTTGTGTGTGTGATTGGGTACATCATGTTTTTTGGGACTGTCTATGTATTTTGAGTGTGTTTGTGTATCTTCAAAAGTGTGATTGTTAGTGTGTGTGTGTGTGTGTGTCATTGTGTGAGTTTCTCCCTATGTGTGTTTTTGTTTTTGGGACATAACATGTCATAAGATCTTTGGAAGAGAATTTATCATGATATAGATGAAGAAATTTGAAGTAGATATCCCACACCAAAAGCTACTCCACTCCAAATGAAATATTTGTTGTGCCATTTTGAGAAGATTCTTGATAGGAAGTTGGAGATACTATATGATAGGATTGATAACCTGGAGAATCAACCAATCTTGATGATGATCCATGATAACCCAAGTTTCACTCCAACACAACATCACCACCACATTATAGAGGATGAGGTAGAGAACTTTGATGTTAATGTTTAGGATTCCAAACAAAGGATGAGGTTCCAAAAACCTATAGGAGGCCAAATGAAACCACATGTGGATTAAATCTTCATATCTATCAAGGTGAAGGTTGCTTCATTTCAAGGGAAAAGTGATATGGAAGAATAATTTGAATGGGAGATACATATTGATAAAGTCTTATTTTTTTATACCTATTTCGAGTAGAAAAAAGGTAAAAATTTTATCCCTTGAATTCATTGATTAATATATAATATGGTGGGATAATGTTCAAAAGGAGAGAGCCTGATATCGAGGGATTCTTATCCACTATTGGGAAGTCATGATATTTTCCATGAGGAATCAATTTATTCCATTATACTACCATAAATATCTCCATAATGAGATTCAATGCATCACACAATGTTGTGAGACTGTTGAATATTACAACACTATGATACAAATTTCCATGATTTGAGAAAATATTAGGGACGGTCTGTAGGCAACTGTTACTAGGTTTTAACAGGGGATCAATTTGGATATTTCCTATAAATAGAAGATATACCACCATATATAATAAAATAAGTGTTCCAAAAATCCACAAAATCAATCAATAAATAAAAAATAGTAGAAACATGAGGAAACCCCTACCCCATTAAATCCATGTATAAATTCAAGGAATGATATTGAAGAACCGTCAATAGAAAAATAGGTGATTGATCACATAAGTGAAAAGGTAATCATTACACCTATGAAATGTAAATTAGAAATTAACTAAACAAGTAATTGGGATATTCAATGTTTCAAATTTCATGAAAGGGTTTGAATTTCTAATGAATCCCAAAATCAGTTCATCATGACCATCAACTAGTATGGAGAAGGGAGACCTATGGAGAGAGCTCAGAGGAGAAAGATGAGGAATCATACATAATTGAAAATGGATCATTTTTAGGATATGGTGAGATTCCTTTCACTAGGAGAGTTCTAGGAACACAAATGACCATTGGAGACAAGGAGCAATGGGAGAACCTTTTCCCTAATTGATGTAAGATCTCTATAAAGGTACATAGTATAATTATTTATGGTGGAATTTTTTTGTAGTGTGGTGGGAAATGAGTTAATGAAGAATTTGGGACTTCTGAATTTGAAGAACCAACATCCATATCAACTTCAATGGTTGAATGATTATGGAAATATGAAGGTCACAAAAAAAGGTGAATGTATTATTCACTATTGTGAAGTATCAAGACGAGGTTATTTGTGAAGTGGTACCAATGAAGGTTTTCCACTTACTTATAGTTCTTCCATAGCAATATGGTCAGCATGTGACACATAATGTATTTATAAAACACCATTGTTTAGTACTCTACGTGGAACCTATAAAACTAATCCCAATGTCCCCCAATTTTTTTGGACGATCACATTTTGAGAGAAAATAAAAAAAATATTTATGAGGGAAAAAAGAGGGAAAATGATAAGTGGAGAATGACTAAAAATGAGGTAATTAAAAAATAAATAAATTAGTTAGAAAAGAAAATTCAAGAGGGAAATAGATCTGAGAGGAGAGAAAAGTGTGACATTAGAAAAAATGAGTGAGCTTAAGGAAGCTTTTATTTATTATAAAAACATTTTAGTACATTTTTAAAAAGAGATGATGTTGAACACTGATGACATAACTTATCCTTTTCCTCATGTTATTGAGTCTTTGTTCTAGAAATTTTATGTTGTTTTTACTGAAGAGGTTCTACATGGCTTTCCACACCTTAGAGGTATTGAGCATAAAATTGACCTCATACCCAATGCACCACTACTGAACTGCCTTGAATATCTCATGAACTTGGAGGATACAACAGAAATTCAAAGGTATGTTTAAGATATTTTGGATGTGGTCTATATCATAGAAATCCTTAGTCCCTATTATGTACCAGTACTTTTGGTACACAAGATAGATGGAACCTAGAAAATTTTTATTGACTATAAATCAATCAATAACAACATAGTATGGTATTTTCATTCTATCCCTAGGTTCGATGATATACTATTTGAGTTAAATGGATCTACTATTTTCTCAAAAAAATTGATTTAAGAAGTGGGTACTATCAGATCAGGACAAAATAAGGAAATGAGTGGAAAACTAAATTTAAGACAAAACATAGACATTATGAATGGTTAATCAAGCTCATTGGTCTCACCAATACATCTATCATATTTATATGGTTAATGAATCATGTTTTAAATCTATATATTATAATTGTTTTGGTATTTTACTTTAATGATATTTTGGTTTATAATAGGAAATTTAAATAACATGTCGATCACTTATGAAAATTATTAGAGGTGTTATGAATTAAATTTTTTAGGAAACATTAAATAGTTTTAGTTTATCCTCGATAAAATTATTTTCCTTATTTTGTGTAATAAATGATAGAGTTTAGGTATATGTTGAGAATATCAAATCCATTCAGGGGTGGCCAACACCCACCTTTGTTTGATAAGTAAGAATTTTCCATGGTCTTTATAGTTGTCACTAGATACTTGATAAGGAATTAATCACACTAGAAGATCCATTTAATTAATTGGAAAAAATAATTTTCCTTTAAAGTGGGGGAAAACTCATGAAAATTATTTACAAGAACTCAAATAAAGAGTCACCCATGCACCCTGATTTGTCTCCCAGAATTCGATAAGGACTCTGAAATTTAATATTATGCATGAGAATTGGAATAGGAGGAGTTATGAAGCAATAAATTAATGATATTTATTTTTTAGTGATAATTTAAATGGACCAACTCTAAACTATAATACATGAGATAAATAGATGAATTAATTGTTTAGAGTAATAGAAACATTGAATAATTATCTTTTACTAAAATAATTTGTGCCCTATTCTAATCATGAGTCACTTAAATACCTTAAGAGACAACATAAACTAACTATATGACATTCTAGATGATAGTACTTCCTTGAATAATTTCCATATGTCCTCAATCATAATAGGGTTAAAGAAAATATTATGGCTGATTCATATTCATATATATATATATATATTCTCTTTTATCCATGTTGGATTTTAAACTCATTTTTTTTAAAACACTAATGATTTATATTCCACTGATAATGATTTTGTTAAACCTTATGGTCATTTTATATGTAGAGTTAGTTAGGAAAATTCTTATTTACATGAGGGATTCTCATTCCATATTGGTAATATTTTTATTACCAATTTATCTATTTGTTTATCTGTACTAAAGGAGTCATATTATAGTGGGTTAATGGGATATTTTGGTGTTCAAAAAACTTTAAGTGTTCTTAGTGAGCATTTTTATTGACCTAGGATGTCTAGAGATGTTGAAACATTTGAGGTAAAGGGCAATGTTTTCCATAAACACAAATATAAAATAAACCCACATGTATTATATCTTCCTCTCCCAAACCACAACACCCCTTGGGATGAAATATCAAAAGTCATTATTTTAGGTTTAACAAGAACCAATTGTGGGAGGGATTCAATTTTTTTGTGGTGCATCAGTTTTCTATAATGGAACGTTTTATTCCTTTTCCCTAAACACATGATTCCACTAACATTGAAATGATTTTATTTCATGAAGTAATCAAACAACATAGAATTCATAGTATGATTGTGTCAAATAGAGACACAAAATTCATCAATTTATTTTGGAAACCATTATGGATAAAACTGAGTATAGAGTTACTATTTTACACTAATTTTCATCCACCAACTGATGGATAAACATAGGTGGTAGATAAGACACTGTCATCCATTTTTGCGGATAATTGTATAAATAATCTTAAGAATTAGAAGGAGTGTTCCACATGTGTAATCCACATATAACATTTCTAAGAATTCCACCACTCAACATTATCTATTTGAAATCGTTTATGGGTTTAACCCTATATTCCATATTGATATAGTCCATTTTCATATACATGAATAAACTATTATACATGTGAAAGGGTGTGAATATTTTATAAATAAACTTCATGAAAAGGCAAGGAAACATATTGATTGAATGACACATAAATATGTGTATCATGTAAAGAAGGGTCACAAGAATTTTTTTTGAGTCCAGTGACTTAGTATGGATTCATATACAAAGGGAGAGATTTCTAGACAAGAAGAAATCAAAACTCATGCAATTAAGAGACAAACATTTCCTGGTTCTCAATAATATTAACGAAAATTCTTATAATATATAATTTCTATGTGAGTATGGTGTAATTTCCACTTTCAATTTTTCTAATATTTCCCTTTTTTTGTATTTATAGTGTGAAGAGTTGAGGATGACTCATTTTTTATATGGGGAGGATAATGAGAACCATGTTAAATACTCATTGTCGATTTCCCATGAGGAGGAGTTTTATTTTTATGACCTTATGTAATGGGGGAGATTTAAGAGGTTTAATTCTACAATGGGAGTCCATATCACTTCAATAAATCCCAAATGGTTCTCTGATTTCATGGATGGAGAAAATGGGCCTATTATCCCACTTATTCGAACATAAAATGGATGTTTAAATTTTGGCCCACATGGTTTCATGGAATTTGGAATCCTTTCCCACAAAGATAATTCTAGAATGGATTTTTTGTACACCAAATCATATCCGGTGGGGTGGAAACTCAAATTCAAATATAGAGAGATATAGTTTGAAATTTATTTGCTACTTTTACAAAAAATATTTTCTTTAATTTATATTTTTCAATTTAAGGTAACAAATAAATATTAACCTTTAATAATTTAGGGTATTAGACACTTGAATATTATATCACCCCTTGGTTATAAATATTCACCCACATGGAACTTGTATGGATTAAATATTATAATAGAGATATTTTTATTTGATCCTCTTTATTTTTTGAGGATTGTTACATTTTTCTCCCTTCCTCTTGTGCATTCTTTCCTTTTAAATCTAAATTTTAGTTTAGTGATCCAAGATTAAAAAACCCCCAATTTAATTCCTCAACCTAAGTGAATTTTTGTGTGGATTTTTTATCACATCCCTACCTTTATTGTGTTTTCTAAGTAGTAGGTTAGACTACTTATAGAGTTGGTTTAATAATTTCATCCACTATCCAAACCCAACACCAGACACATAGCCCTAAACCATAGCCTTCATCCTCTACCCTAAACCATAAAGATAGGACCTCCCTGATCATCTAATATCTAGAGTTTTATGGTTTTAGTCTTATTTAATGTTTTTTAATGTTTTTTAGGTTTCTGGGGTTTCAAGGGTTGTTTATGTTTTTTAAAAGTTTTTAGGTTTTTGGGGACATTAGGTATTTTTATGGCTTTTTTGGTTCTTTAGGGACATTTAGTTTTTCTAGGGTTTTCTAGGGTCATTTAGGGGTTTTATGGGGTTTTAGTATTTTTTATAGTTTTTAGGGGTTTTTAGGGTTTTTTAGAATTTTTTGGAGTCTTTAGGTTTTTTTTATTTTTAAGGATTTTTAGAGGTTTTAGGGTTATTTACAAATTTTATATATTTTTCAGTGTTTTTAGGGGTTTTATGAGGTTTATGTATTTATGGATTTAAAGGTATATTCTTAGTATTTATATGGTTTTTAGGGGTTTTAGGGATTTTGAATTTTTTTAGTGTTTTTATGGGGTTTTATTGTTCTTAGTGTTTATATGGGTTTATAGGGTTTTTTTTGGTTTTTAGGGATTTTTATTTTTTCAAGTGTTTTTTTGGGGTTTTTTATATATTTTTAATTTTTTACGGTTTTATAGATGTTTTGTTAATATTTTATGAATTTTTGGGTTTTTAGGGGTTTTCAAGGTTTTTTAAGATTTTTATGAGTTTGGGGTTTTAGGGTTTTAATGGGTTTTTAAGGACATTTAGGGTATTTAGGGTTTTTGGGTTGTTTAGTGTTTTTAGGTCTTTCTAGGGTATTTTTGGATTTTTAGGGGGTTTTTGGATTTTTTTTGGTTTTTAGGGTTTTAATGGGGTTTTAGGGGTTTTAGGAGTTTTTCAATTCAATGGAGTTTCTAGGTTTTTTAGGGATTTTAATGCTTTTGTGGGGGGTTTTAGGGGTAATTAGATACTTTTAACTTTTTTAAGAGTTTTTAGGGGTTTTAGGGTGGTCAGGGTTTTTAGGGTGTTTTGTGGTTTGGTTTTGGGTTTTAGGGTTTTTAGTGTTTTTTGGGGGTTTGGAATTTTAAAGGTTTTTTAGTATTTTATAGGATTTTTGGGTGTTTTTTAGTTTTAAGGATTTTATTAGGGTTTTAGGGTTCTTAGGGTTTTATGGTTTTTAGTGTTTATATGTGATTTTTAGTTTTTATGTGGTTTTGGATTTTTTTTATTAGGTTATTTTGGGTCTTTTAGCATTTGGAGTAAATTTTATGGTTTTTTAGGATTTTTGGGGGTTTATAGTATTTTAGGGTTTTTAGGGGGGGGGGGGTTTGGGTTCTTTTCCTTTTATTGTTTTATGGGATTTTTAATGTTTTAAGGGTCTTTATGGTTTTGGGGCTTTAGGGACTTTTATGGTGTATAGAGTTTTTATGGGTTTTTGGGGTCTTATGTGTTTTTAGGTTTTCATGGTTTTTGTAGGGACTGTCACGGTTTTTAGCGGTTTTTACATTTTAGGTATTTTTAGGTATTTTATAGTATTTTTATGGTTTTTTTGGGTTTATATGGTTTTTAGGGATTTTTGGGTTTTTAGGGGTTTTTATATTTTTTTAATATTTTTAATAGATTTTTTGGGTTTTAGTGTTTTTTGTGTTATTAAGGGTTCTTAGTGTTTTTTTCATTTGTAGGGGATTTAAGTATATTTAGAGTTTTTAGTGGGTTTTAGGGTTTTTATTGGATGTCAATGTTTTTAAATTGTTTTTAGTTATTTTATTGTATTTAAGGGTTTCGTAGGGTTTTAGGGACTTTTTAATGTTTTGGGTTTTCAGGATTTTTAGGGTTTTTTAGGATTTTCAGTTTTTTATGATTTTAAGGGGTTTTGATTTTTTAGGGGAATTTAGGGTCTTTAAAGTTTTTATGGTTTTTTGGGAGTTTTGTGGATTTTTGGTTTTATGACATTTTTTAGCTTTTTTCATGTTTTTAGGTTTTTATGGTCTTCTTGGGGTTGTTTGGGTTTTTAAGATGGTTTTGGGTTTTTTGGGTTTTCTAGGGTATTTTTGGGGTTTGGGGAGTTACGTTTTATAGGGTTTTATAAGGTTATTTAGATATTTTTAGATAATTTATGAGTTTTAGGGGTCAATAGGGGTTTTAGGGTTTTTATGGATTTTAGGGGTTTCATGGATTTTTAAGTGATTTATAGTTGTTTAAAATGAAAAAAGTAGTATATATAAAGAAAATACGAATTAAAAAAACATCACCAAATTTTGAAGCATTTGTAGGCCAAATAAACAAAATGGATAGGGCAACCTAACCAAGATGACCACCATGAAAATGTGCCTTTGAAACACCAAAAAATAATAAACCAAGAAAACACGTGAGGATAAAAAAACACTATTCAGAAGGGGAGTATCATCTCAAAGCCTAGACATCACTGAGGAGAAGCCACAAGAAGCAACAACAACCTAGCGAAACAACGAAAAATTACAAGAAGGAATACAACAACAAAAAACCTAGCAAGAGAGCCACAAATAACATACAACAACAAGCAATAAAGAAGGGAACATGCATGAGTAGCCACATGTCCATCCATACTCCATGAAATGCAGCCAACAAAACCATTATAACCACTTATAGAAGGAGATAGGCATGAACACCACTTGAAAATCCGCAACAAATAGCCATAGTAACACTTGATCTCAACAAAAAATCCCTCTATGAACAAAAAAGATAGCCCAAGAGGACCAATCTCACAATTTTGCAATGCAATCACAAAACATGCATTACCCAGAACCACACATGAACAAACACAGGCACCAATACTATTGAAACCACCCCAACCACTCACGCACACACTCACTCAAACATCCCACCCAAGAAACCATCCAACATGAACTGTGAACCAAGAACTGCATCAGAACAGATTCCATCATAGAACCAAGCTCCACACATATCCCAACCAAACACAGACCAAGACGAAAACATTACTGCACCAAACACATCAAAATCCAACTACAAACCATGCCAGAACTACACAAAACCCAAAACTAGCCAACCATCACCTACACCATGAGGCAAAACTAAATGCCTCTAAAAATTATGGCACCTACCCAACAAAACCAGCCACATCCAACCAAAAATTATTACTTTCAATAATAATTGACAAGAACATATCCAGAATCATACCATGTAAGACAACCTCACTCGTAGGAATATGAAAATACTTATCCTAAAAAACCACCAGCTAAAGCACCAAGCTTATCCATCACCCCAACATCTTACACAAAAATCACTAAAAACTAGTAGCATCCACTAAAGCCCCAACCATGGCTTACCTCTACTCTAACACACTTCCAACAAAACTAAAACCAGTAGAGGTCCAAGCCATCTAATAAACCCTCTAACCCTCTATCACACCTGGAACTACACCAGAAGCATCACCAAACTAAAAGCACCAACTAGTCTAGAAAATACCAATAACCACACCGCAATCAGATCCTCCTCCAAGCCCTATAAGACTCCAATACAGAAAAAAGAAATCTCCAACACCTAGAAACCCACATCCCAACCAAGGTAAACAAGCCAAACCCAAAAACATCAACAAGGGAACTAGAAAAAAAACCTCTATGTCCCCCTATGCACCCCAAATCTCCATCACCAAACCATCCACGATGAAACTTCCACAAAATGCACCACCCAACCCTATAAAACCCTCCCCATCAATAAGTATGTCATCCCTTGATCCTGAAGACCAAAAACTCCATCCAATATCACTAATGTAACACAAAACATGGAACCACACTCCAACACCCAACCATTAGGGAATACAAGGGAAACTATAAAAACCAAATGAAAATCCCAAAAAGAATCCAGTGACCACCAGCCAATCTAGATCCAAACATGTGTGAGCCCCAAATCCACCCATCCTTAGGAAATACACTCAAAACAAAAAATATTGGCCCCAAAAACCAAAAACCAAAACCATAAGGCAAAAAACCACAAGAACCGTCTCATAATCAGAATTGAAAAGGTCCTCCAAAACCCTCCCAGTCCATAACAAGAACAAAAACAAATATCCAACCAAAACCATCCAACATGAAGTACCCTCAAAAGACAAATTACCCAAACTAGATCCACCCACCAAGAAATGATCTTTCCTCAAACACTTATATAAAAAATATGAATCCACTTTTCGAACCACAAAGAATACCAAAACCCAACTCATTGTACCCAACCAAGAACACTGATTCCAATTGCAACAAAACATGCTCCATCCATCAGAACCAACCCTAAACCAGAAAATATGTCACCCCCCCCCCTCTAAACCAACAAACACATCCAATCAACCTAATATAACTAATGTATAGAAAGAAACATCCCCAAACAATTAAATACAAATGACCAATATCCCACAAAAAAACCTAAGTAGACAAAAAAAGGGAGACTCAATGAACAATAGATGTTGTTGCAAGATGCATAGGGTGACCTGATTTTCACAGCATAGGGTATAAAATGAGTGTGTGGGGATCTATATAGTATGATAGGAATGGAAAATTTATCAAAGTATTCAAACAATTCTATAAGGAGTGTGACCTGGTACTTATAAAATACAATCAGGGGAGGGATGTGATGGTTAATCCACAATAAAACACACTTGTTTTGAGGCACACAATTTGGGGGATTTTTGATCTTGGATGAACCATATAACTTGTATATTGATAAGGAAATAATGTGTATGAGAAATGGGAAAATTAATGAAATATTTAAAACAATTAAGAAGAACTAATAATGATCTCACCATTAAATTGTCAATAAAAATAAAATGCTATGGTGTGGATTTTTATAGTCATGGGATGGAACAACAGGTCAATGGTATAATACCCTCAATTAATAAAGCCTATTAATAAATGTTTCCCTTGTATTAAAAAATATAAAGTCTCCAAATAATTTTTGAAAAATTACTACATAACTTTTCAACCATATCCCACCAAATTTGACATTGAGTTCTTAGCTCTCCAAATTTGAATTTGGTGTCCAAATATTCTAGTATAGAATAATATATGTGGGAAAGGCTTCCATAATTCATGAAACTATTTTAGAAATGATTTAAACATTGTTTTTGGGCTTGAATAATTTATATAATAGGCCAATTTTCTTCTTCCATGTAAGTATAGATCTATTGCGCCTTTAATGAAGTGTGGTGGGTGCCCATTATATCTTTTAGCCTCTTTAATATCCCTCATCATTGGGACATTCTAATAAAAATCCTCCACCTTAGAAATATACATGGATCCTTCCACAATTTTCTTATCATCTGCTCCCACATCAAAAAGAGTCATCCTTGAATCTTCATCCACTACACCCAAAAAATGAGAAAGATCATAAACATTGAAATCTAAACTTACACCATTATCACTTTTAAAATCTGTCTTATAAATATTTTATTAATCTTCTAAATCACATAAAAACGTTTTTATCCTCATATTATGAGTTTTTATTTCTTGTAGTAATGATATATATCCTTTTGCATATTAATTCAAACTATGTCATCAAGATTAAACAACACTTTCTTGAGAAAATTGTTTACATGATTAATGTATTTGTGTGTTATTCACTTGATATTTTATCCTTTTAATTCAATGTAGTTTCTTGATGAATTATGAATTACCGTGCACATCCATATTGGTTTATTCATACATAGGAAAAGTTAGTAGATTAATTGGGGGAACGGGGTTTAAATCCATAAAAAATTAAAATGGAGAATATTGAGTAGTGGAATTATTATCCATGTTATATGTGAATTCCATATGTGGAAGTCACTCCTCCCAATTATTGAGATTATTCTAAATATTTATTTTTGTAAATCAAATGATAGTGTCCAATTCCCCACATCTATTTTCCATTTGGTTCATGGAAGAAAAGTATTATATAATAATAACTTTTTACATGATTTTCTCTATGAGGTCTTTAAAAAATGAGTAATTTTATGTCTTTATTTGACACAATCATTTTAGGAATTCCATGGAGTTTTACAACTAACATAAAGAAATATTTTTCAATTTTAGTGGTTTCATCTGTTTTGTAAAAAGAAATGAAAATTTTCATTTTAGAAATATGATCCACCATTACAATAATTGAATATATCCCCATCTTTTACCTTATAAAGCCCATAATAAGGTCAATTTATATTTCCTCCCAAGGGGTTTTGGGGATTGTGAGAGGAAGATATAATCTATTTGGGATCATTTTTTATTTGGATTTATGCAATACAATGCACTTTTCCACCATTTTTTCAACATGTCTAGACATTATTGGATAATAAAAATTGTCACTAAAGTAATTAAACATTTTGAAACACCAAAATATCCCACTAACCCACCAGAAAGTGAATCATTCAGTAAAACTAAACATATAGAGAAATTGGGAATAAAAATATTATCAATCATGCAAAAGAATCAATATTTTAGATAGAACTTTTCCCAACTAACTCTATGTTTACCATGACTATTAGGTTCACAAAAATTACTATCAGTGGCATATAAATCCGTAATGTCTTAAAAACCAAGGAGTTTAAAATCAATCAAGGATAAAAGATAATATCTTTAAGAAATTACATCATCCATTGTATTTTCATTACCCTTTTTATACTTCAAGACATATGTAAATGATTAAATTAATTCCATCCATCTATCATGTATACTATTTAGTTTATATTGGATCATAAAATTTATAAGATCCTCATATTATAATGGGTCACAAATTATTTTTGTCAAAGATAATTTTTTTTATGTTTCTATTACTCTAAAAAATAAATAAAACTCTTTATCATATGTAGAATAGTTTATATATGGTCTATTTAACATCAACAAGCTTTACTTCTTGTATGAGTACTCCTATTCCAATTCCTCTTACATCACATTCAATTTTAAATTTCTTACTGATGTCTAGGAGAGAATTAAATGGTTCTTGGGTTATTCTCTCTTTGTGTTCTTGGAAAGACTTTCCATTAGTTTTCCCCCTTTGAAAGGTACTTTCTTCTTTTTTAACACATTCAACAATCTTTCAATTGTGCTGATGTCCTATACAAATTTCCTATGAAAACTAGCAAGCTCGTAGAAACTAATTTCCTATCTGATGGTGGTGGGAGTTGGCCTCTCATGAATGGAATTGATATGCTCAATATCTTCCAAAAATCCATCACTTATTTCCAAAATATTGAGGAAAATTTTTATCAGAGAAAAATTCACACCTTTTAATGTTTCTAAACAAATTTTCCTCTCTTAATATCTATATGAATTTTCTTAAGTGATATACATGTTCTTGTAAAGTAATATCATACAATAAAAATATCATCAAACTAAACTACCACAAATTTTTCAATATATTCATGTAGTAAATTATTCATTAACCTCAACAAAGTTCTATACTCATTTGTGATACCAAAGTTCATAAATAACCATTCATAAAGTCCATATTTTTTTCTTAAATGTTTTTTTCACTCATATCATATTTCACCCTAATATGATGATAGGTGATTCTTAAATAATTTTTTTATAAAATAGTATATACATTTAACACATTATAAATATAATCTAACCTAGGTATATGATGATGATACATATCCATGATGTTATTGATGGATCTATGGACAATGAAAACTCTCCATGATCTATCCTTATTAAGAACCATATTTACTAGTACAACATGAGGAATAAGGTTCTCTCTGATATATCCCATATCTAAAAAATCATAAAATTTCATTTGAATTTATTTTTTCACTCTGAGTTGTTGTGATATGCAGATCATTTTGGTAGTGACGCTCCAAGTATGAGGTAGAATTGATTCTCGATACCTCTAATAGGTGGAAAATTATGTGGAACCTATTTTTAAAACATATAATGTTATTAATTTATTTATAACATTATGTATACACCCTTTAGTGATTTTAAAGTAAAATTGAACTATTGGTTTGAAATACTCAAGTTTTAATACTAAATATAATTTTTGAGAATTAATTAAATTAATATATATTAAAGTAATTTTAATTTTTTAATTATAAATATAACCATAGTTTTAAATATTTTTTGATTATTATTTTATATGGTTTCTAATTTAATTTCCTTCAAATCATGAAGCTGGTGGTTGGTCTAATATGGTAATCTAAAGGGTTATATGGACTACACATGAAGGCCCACAAAATATATGATGAACACTAGACAACAATGAAGATAGAATTTCAAGGCTCAATCAAAATTCCAAAATTTGTTGAAATTATATAATTGTTTCTTTAATAGCTAAAAAATATTGTATAAAAATTATAATTCAAAAATCCACCAAAAATTTTCCCAATTTATTCATTGAATTCCATCCAACAATTTTGATTGGGAATTAAAAATAACCAACCATTTTTGACTTTTCACCCAATCCAACTATCAAATTGAGATAATTTTTTGTGGTATGAAGTCAAACATATAGTCTCTAATTTTTTTATATAAAATTATTATTATTTTATGGAATATTAATATAAATAAATTTATTTATATTTAGACTGTGGAAAAACATGACTCAAATTTTTACAATAGGACATGGTTAAGGTAAACCAACATAATATTTTATAAAAGAGTTAAATGGATGAAATTTTTTGATTATTAACATTACACATCCAT
The DNA here is from genome assembly GCA_963277665.1 of Viscum album. Classification (NCBI taxonomy): domain Eukaryota; kingdom Viridiplantae; phylum Streptophyta; class Magnoliopsida; order Santalales; family Viscaceae; genus Viscum; species Viscum album. Next base: position 1,008,208,955 of record OY728141.1, on the reverse strand, counting down.
ATTTAAAACTTTTATGGATAATATTTCTTCATATTTGGTTTCCTATGTTTCTAAATGGTCGAGGAAATTTGGAGGGAGGTTTTTGGAATACAAAGATTCTACCACCTTTGGATATAAATTACTCCCCCTATTCTCCTTGCAAGAGGTTAGAACTTTATCACATAGAAGGATGCATTGAAATGACTAAATCCTTATCATAGGCTTTGAAGTAAATTTTAAACTCAAGTATCTACTTGAGAGGAATTTCTTTCATGCTTTATTTTCATGTACTTTGTTTGTTTACAATTATAATCTCATAAGTTTCTTTCAATTTCATTTGAATTTTAATGCATATTTCATCTTGATATTCTCTTATAACTATCCACCTTATGTTGTAGAATGTTAATGATCATAAAATTGTCTAAATAAATTTTAAAACAATTCCCTTGATTATATTTTTTATTTAATCAAATGTTCATGTTTAATTTTCTTCATCGTTCGTTTGTGTGTTCAGTGAACAACTCTTTTCTTGTCTCGTTCATTTTATTTCTCTTTTAACACATCACCATAAACATATTTAACTATATTAATAAACACAAAAATGTATGAGTAAATAACTCATTGGGGTGATTCATAATTTGGATATGTTAAGTGATTGATATCTTCCAATCATTTAATACTCATTGAATTAATGTTGTGTATGTCAATCAAAATATGTGATGGATTAATGATTTTTTTGTCTGACAGGTTATTTCCATGAATTATTTGAAAAAAAATACACATGGGTTTATGAAATATTGTACCTTAAAATAATGAGATTTGATAATGATTATATCCCTAGTTAAGTCTTGTATTAAAGAAATATAATTGGTAGTCTTGATCGAAATCACCTTCTGAAGTGGATGTAATTTAAAGGAAAAGTTATGAAAAGATTAAGGACATCACAAGATTAACTCTCTTATGATGAAATAAAGAGATTAATTATTAAAATTTAAATCAATATCCATTAATAAATCATTTCATATAAATATTTTCAAACAAACCCCCCCCCCCATTAAAAAGACAATTCAAATAAACAATCGACTATTAAGAAAAGTACAATCAAAGAGGATTCTACCTGAGTTTCTATATATGCATTGAAATAGAATCATACCTTTGAATGGTCAATATGTGACAGTCATCCATTCTTAAAATGGAACCATTACTGGGGATGATTCAAATAGTATTTTATAATTTTTTATTTTCGTAAAAAAATGAAAAAAAATAAACCAAAAAAAATGAAAAAAATATAAATAAAAACCAAACTTCCTCATCATTTTAAAATTTCTATAAATTTCCCATATCCACACAAATAATCCATATGATTTTTTGACCCAGTAATTTAGATAACTCTTCACCAAATAAGTTGGAACATTATGGATAATCAAATCACCAAGACTCATTTAGTGACCATATATCCAATTGAAATAGATATTACTAATCTTAGGGAATGCACCCTTAAATAAATAATTACACCTAATTTGAATTACCAACCCCTTGGTATTAAATATCCGAACATACAGGTTGATTTAGAACTAAAATAGAGTTTGATTCATCTTCTATCTTTTTTTTATAGGCTAGTCTGTGAGGATCAACATCTTCACCTCAAAATGATCCAAGTGGTGTGCTCTACCATTAATCATCAAGGGGTTTCTGAAGTATAAACCACACTTTGATAATTCCATTTATGCCTAGATAACTCCTCCATGTCTTAGCTATATTACAACCCTCCTGGTTCCATAACTTCCTATCATGACATGAATAGACTCTTCTTAGAAAATTCTTCCATGCTTCTCAAACATATTCTATCCTAAAGAAAATAAGTAGCATCCATCAATTAACGAATTCATCACTCCGTGAGTATTAGGATAAGTTTAAAATATTTGTGGAAACATTCCCTAACTAGTAAATCCCTAAACAAATATTTATAAAATACTTATATGAGGGTTTATTTTCATTATATTGAACTTTCATTATTGCTGCAAGTGGTGGTGATCTTGTTAACAAAACTCTTATAGATACATGACATCTCATATAAAAATATAGATGAAAACATGCAACAATTTCATACATGAGAACATGATCATGTAAAACTAGTCTAAGAGTATCAATCCATATATCCAACAATATTATCGAGTGGATGAGTTTACTTATAGGTCTTTTCTATCAACTGGTTGTGGATGCCAAAGACCCAACCTCATCTTCTCCACAATCTATGTTCTCTAGTCCTATCAAAAAAATTTGAATCTTTATCTTACTATCTCGTCCAAACGAAACCTGTCTAAAGCTTCAATATGATCCATAATATTAATCTATACCAATATATATCAATGAATCATATGCATAGAAAAACACCAACCCTCAACTATAATGTTTTTTAGTTATAAAATCAACCCAACCAAACTCTAAGCCCTTATCTTCTACAAATAGATCAGGCTTGAGGTATGGTAATCTCATATATCATCCCCCACAATTCCCTCCGCAAAATCCAAACTAATTATAATATATCCAAGGTGGTGGTAACTTCTAACAAATTTTCCTTTTATTCCTCAACATCAAAGGATAAATCCTCCTCCTAATCATCTATGATTCCACTATCACAGTGATTCTTCCTAATTCAAAACCAAATACAATCAATTTCCCAATAACCAAAATTAAGTTAATCCCAATTTGGGATAATAATCTTCTTCCAAGCAACAATGGGAAGTTTCATGGATGATCTTGGCTCCTTCACAAGTTCTAGCCTCAAAAACATTTAGAACCAAATCGATCAACTTCTATCCCACCAAAGTTAGAAATAAGAATCCAATTATTCCTAAGTCATATATCAACCATTTACCAACCCTATGCGTAGTTTAAGTGAAATTTCACTTAAATTTAGAAAGAAAATTTCTTTACATCGTGATGAATTTTCTACATTTCATTTAAATAATGATCTAGAAAAAGAAAAGAATAAAAGGATAGAAAATTAACCTAAATCCACTCTCTCACCTCCTTCCATTTTTCTATGGGACCCAATTCATTTTCCTCAATCCATTTATAATACTAATAATTCCTTTTATCCTAATTGTAAAATGCTTGACGTGTTTTGATGTGTTGAGGTCAACATACCCCTCTTAGATACCATAAAATAAATCCTTAAGAATGAAAATTTTATTAAAAAACTATGCACCCATAAGAGACAACATAGGATCATTGAAAAAATTTTAACCCAACCTTCCATTCCCATTATGTGAAAAGATCTAGAGAAATTTACTATTCTATGAAAAATAGAGAATTCCAACATTGATAGTGAACTCATAGTTATATGATCCTCAATAAATTTCATGACTAAATCCATATTCTCCAATATTGGTCTAGGTACCTTACACTCAATGAGTGTACACATCTAGTTATCTAATCGAAGAACTTCCAATTTTGAGGGAATAATTGAGGGTGAGATTATCTTCATCAATGATCTTATCTTAATAGCTGAATTATATATACTTTACATGGAAGGTTATATATATATTTTAGATCTTCCCTTATTGTAGGAATAACATTACTCATGATAAATAAAACATATATTGATTTCCATGCGTGCATATTATCCATGGAATTTGGTAACCAACTGGTCAAGTTCAATATTTTTCAATCCATGTGATACCCATCAGAGGATCACTCTTCATTATATATCTATGATTCTGAGGAAACCTCTGAGAGTGGATTCACCGCCATTCCATCATCTTAATCATGTTCTAATGAGAGAGGAGTTTGTAAAATTTTCACCATGATTCACCAAGTCGTTAATGGGAAAGTTAATGTTAACCTTTCATTCATAGACTTCATCAACCAAATGGACCCTGAAAACTCTCTTGAATCCTATCTCATATTAGATATCTACTACTCGACCTTGGAAAATATTTAGTAAAATGAATCAGAATAAATTGAAATACCTTCCTCTATTCCTAAGTTTTCTATCCACAAATAAAGGATGAAACTAATCTAAAACCTCTTCGTTTGAAAAAAATATACATTCCTTTTTCCATGATCACTCTTATCCCATCATTATATCTAATACAATTACTAAAAAAGGAGTCCAAACTTGTTCTGGTGTTAGAGGAAAATAAAAATTCCCTAGTTTGGTCCCTAGATGACGTACATAGAATCAACTCTACCCTTTTCTAGCATAAAATTCATCTTGAAGAATCATAAAAAATAATTAGAAAACCACAATTAAGACTTAATCCACTCCCACATGAGGTAGTAAGGGAATATATTACCATGACTCTTCAAGATAGTATTATATAAATTTTTTTGGATATTTAATGGGATAGTTCGATTCAATTGGTACCTAAGAAGGGTGGGATAATTGTTTTCACAAATGAACATAGAGAGGTGTTCAAAACTCATGTGAAAAAATGGAATGTGTACATAAATTATTGGAAATTAAATTTTGAAACATGAAAATATCATTACCCTCTTCCTTTACTAGATCAAAATTTTTAAATATTAGCTATAAATTCACATTATTGATTTCGTGATGGATACAACAACAACTTCCAAATCCAAATCACACCTCAAGACCCAAAAATACTATATTCAATTTTTCATTTGGAACATATGCATATCGAAGAATGTATTTTGTTATTTTCATTGCTCTTGTAACATTCCAGAGGTGTTAGATGAGTATATTTTCTGAATTAATTGACCCTTGAATGGTGTCATAATGGATTAATTTAGCATTTATGGTTATTCATTTGAATCATTATTCCATTCACTTTCTCTAATCATACAAAACTACATTAAATATAACCTTGTTATTAATTTTGAAAAATTCAACTTCATGGTTAGTAATGGGATTGTTCTATGGAACATAATTTCACAAGATGGTATTCTAGTTGATCCTACCAAAATTCAGGTTATCCAATCACTTCATGAACCCACATCAGTTTGAGAAATCTGTGTATTCCTTTATCATGCTAGTTTCTATCGATGATTCATCCATAACAATAGTAGTATTTATTTCCCACTCACTCATATACTCAAGAATGATTTTACATCCAATTTTGAAGATTCTTTCAAGAGAGTCATAATTGAACTCAAATATGTTCTTACATCTACCCTGATAATCCAACCCCCATATTGGTCCTTACCCTTTGAATTGATGTGTGATGTTTCTGATTGGGTAGTTGGGGCTGTTCTTGGTCATAGAAGAGAAAACATTCTTCATGTCATATATTATTCTTAAAAAACAGTCAATAAAACTCTATATTATTGCATTATAACTAAACAATAACTTATAAAAGTGGTTTTTTCCTTGGATTAAATTTGGCACTATATCATAGGTGATAAAATCATCATATTTACGGACCACTACTCATTAAAGTTTTTACTCGAGATAATTGACTCCAAACTGAGGACAATAAGATAGATCATAATTACCTAAGATTTTGAACTTGAGATTAAATATTTACTTGGAAAAGAAAACCCTAAGGCTAATCACATGAGTATAATTTATAACTCATCTTATTCTAAAAAAATTGATCCTAAATTTTCCACTGAACTCCTCTAATCTCTCACTCCCATGTCACCATGGTATTCCCCAATTGTAAATTACTTGGTTACTAGTGTTTTTTGGGAAACGGTTTTAAAAGGAAAACAAATAAAGATAAAAAATGAATCAAAAAACTATTTTTGGGAAGATGATAAAATTTTGAAAATTGGTGATGATATGGTGATTAAGAGATGTGTTGATGTAGATGAATATTCATCTATCTTGTAATTATACCAGTAAATGCTTAGAGGTGACTAATCTAGACCAAATAAGAACTCACAAAATTTCCTTGACTTTGGATTCTTCTATCCTTCACTCTTAAAGGAATCACATGAGTTCGGTCATTCATGTACCACTTTTTAAAATTTTCTCACAATTTACAAAAGAATTTAAATGCACCAAAATCATTTAATATTCTATAATATCTTAAATATATGGGGAATAATTTTGATGAGACCGGTCCCCCCGTCCAATTGATTCTCATATATTCTTCTTGCAGTCGATAATTTTTCCTGGTGGTTCGAGGCCAAACCCAGTAGAGATAATGATTCCCATATTGTTAGCGAGTTCCTAAAAATCCACATCTTCCATTGATTTTGAACTCTGTGTGCCTTGGTAAGTGACATAGGAACAGATTTCTATAATTGTACCATGGAATCACTTTTGAAAAAGAATGGGGTTGTACATAAAACATCAACTTCATTACACCCCCAAATAAATGGAATGGGTTAACTTTCCAAAAGAGAAGAGAAAAATTTTCTTGTGATAATATTGAAACCCATAAGAAAATAATATCCTTAAATACTTGGTGAAGCGCTTTGGGATTATAGAACTACCTATAATACAACCATTGGGATGTCTCTATTTAAGATTATTTTCAGTAAAGCATGTCATTTACCAATTTAATTACAACATAAGTCATTTTGGGATATCAAAACATGAAATTTTGATTATGCAAAATATAATTAGAGATATTTTATTAATTCAATGGACTGGAGGAGCTTCGAAAATATTCTTAAAATAATTACAATCTCTATAAAGAAAATACTAAGTCACTCTATGAAAAACACATCCTGTGAAAGGTATTACATTAAGGTGAAAAGGTAATTATCTTCCACTATAGATTTTAGATTCACCTAAGTAAGATTAATTCCTATTGGGAAGGAACTTTAATAATTTCTAATGTTTACCCATTTGGTGAAATTTAAGTCCAAGAATCCACTTCCAAAAGTACATTCATAGTTAATAGACATTAGTTAATGAATCACAATGAGAATACTCAAATCACTTGAACCACATCAACCTCCACCATATCCCCAAATAATATAGTACTCAACACTAGATAGAGATTAATACTAACCAACTCCAAACTAGGGGGCACCACATTCCCTTTAACTCCCTCTCCATCTCTTCATAATCCCCACTCTATCACGCTCAACTGCTTCTTCCTCTCTCATTCTCAAATTATTATCCACTTTCATTATATAACCATATTTTTTCCTCTTTATCTTTTGTTATGGGTGTCTATTTTAATAAAAAAATAAAAAAATAAAAAAAATTCATAATTTTTCATCATAAAAATTTCAAAATTTTCCATTGTTTTTTTGGAGTCCAATAAATTGTTTTGATCTCAATGATTTTTTATTTTCATTATAAATTTGAGTAATGAATTTTTTCAATACTAATAAATTTTGAATGCTAAATTTTTTATTTGGAAAATTATTCTTCCCTAGACATGAGGGAAAACATTAGATTTTATGATAATGTAAATTATGGTCATATTTTCATATTGTGTGTTTTTCACCTTGATTGTGAGTCTTGATTTATTGGACCATTGAGATAAATTTCGTACTTTAATGTGGATTAATATTATAGATAGTTTTTATTAACCATATGAGAATCAAAATGACAAAATATCCTCCCATTTCTCTTAAATTGATCCTCATTTTTAAAACCACTTCAAGTCTATGAAGATATTTTTTTGATGGACACATTACAAGAGCAAAACCATGTCCTACCCAATATCAGCATGAATTTTCAACTAATTATTTCTTGAAATTTATGTGTGGGGGAATGAATTTAATTTTGGGAGTTATTTAATTTATTTTGAATATTTCATCATATGATTGAGGGAAAAAACTATTTTTGTGTGGGGGACAAGTTTTTATTCAGTGAGTTTTGAGAATTTATATATCTTTATGAAATATTGTACAAATTATATTTAAATGTGTTAAAAAATAAAAAAAAATCAAAAAAGAAAACTAATAAAATAATGGTTGTGACTTAAGCAAGAAAAAATGTACTATTCCTAAAATTTCTATATTGTTATAACCATTAATACTAGTGTCATGAGAAGGTTAAATAAGGTTTGGTATATGAGTGTGAGATTTTTTTCAAGTTCAAATTTCCAAACAAAGAAAACAAAAATTAAAAAAGAACAATTCAATCATATTTACTTATGTTGTTGGGAGAAGTTATGTTCTTTGTAAATATTTGATCATTTTATCACCTTAAAATTTTATTAATCACTTGTATTAATTAAAAAATAAACTCACTTGTAAATATGTTTTTATATTTCCTTCTATGTCTCATTTCAAATCAATTGTTCATTTCATTTTCCATGTTGGTGTTTTTCCCCTCTTTTACTATCTTTTTTGAAATTATATTACTTCCATACCATAGTCACTGAAAAACCCCAAAAATAACTCTTGATTATTGTTCAAATTATAGCTGGTAATGTAAGATGAGATCTCTTTAAAAATATAATATTTTTTATTTTATTTAGTTAATGAGTGAATCTTCATAAATAAATTTTTTCCCTCTTCAGAGAAGTGAGATCTGAGTTCCAACAATTTCTAATTCAAATTTTGAACATGAAACATTATTTATTTTACAAATTATTTATGTTACAAAGTGTGTTGGAATTTTTTATGGATGATTGAACAATTCTAGACCCCCAAATTTGTGAAAAAAAAAATTTAATATTTTTTGGCGAGTGAAAATGTTTTTTTAATGTGTTTTATGTACACGAGGACATGAAAAATATTAAGTGTTAGGAATTTGATATTATTAATTTATTAATAAGTTTTTTTATACTAAATTTATTTATTTTCAAGTAAAAGTTCATATTTTTAGTTAAATATCCATGCTTTTATACTAAATATAGTTTTTGAGCATTATTTGAATTAATCCAGATTTGAGTCAGTTTACTATTTTAATTATAACTCTCACACGATGTATTAAAATTGTGTGATTATTATTTTTTATGTTTCCTAATTAAATTTAATAAAAATAATTAAACGCTATATTTGGTCAGTTTAGCTATATAAAGGGTCATATGGACCACACAAGAAGGCCCACCAAGTCTGTGAATAAAACTTGACCATATATAAAGATACAATTTATGGGCTCAATCCCAAATACCAAACATGATGAAATTCAAAAATATATTCTCTAAAATAAAAAATCATATTTTATAAAAATAGAATGTCCCTAATTAACTAATAAAAGGCCTAACTGATGCATTTATGTCTATCCCACAATTATGTCTCTCAATTAAAAACTAACCACCATTTTTGACTTTTCTCCAAACCCAAGATTCCAATTGAGATGATATTTTGTGGTGTGAAATCCATGATATAGAATTAATAAAATTTAGAGTAATTTTTTTTAATTTTAAGGCATCATAATACCCATAAAATCATTCAAAATTATACTATGGAAAAACTCGACTCAAAATAGGACAATAACACAGGGTTTAGAAAAAATCTATAACATTGGATAAAAAAGTACAATGTATAACAAATTTGTATCATAAACATTACACATACATATATATAAGTTTAAAGAATAATATTTTTTCATATTAATCTATATAAGTTCCAAAATAGTTGAGTAAACATGAAGGGTAGTTTTGGAATGCAAACAGTCCATCGCATTTGTCTTTAAATCCATCCCTCTCTTCTCCTTTGAGAAGGTTGGAACTTCAGCACATAGAAGGATACATTGACATGAAAAATACCTAAAAAGGGATTTTTAGTAGCTTACAAACTAAGGTTACTATTTTATATACAATTCCTCTATATTTTCTTCAAGTACTTCATTTGTTTGCAATTCAAATCATGTAAGTTATTTTAAATTTCATATGAATTTTAATTATTCTTTTATATTAATCTTCTCATATAATCATCCAACCAATATTTTTTAAATATTATTGATCATAAAATTATTTAAATAAATTTAAAAACCATTCACTTATTTTTTCTCATTCAACCAAAATCCAGTGTTTAATTTTATTCACCGTTTGTGTGTATGTTCGATGCACAATTCTTTTGTTGTATCTTTCATTTTATTGTTATTTTAAATCATCACCATAAAAATATTTAACCATATTATTAACCACCTAAATGGATGATTAAATCTCTCATTGGGTTTATTCATAATTCATGGATGATAAGTGATTTAGATATTTTGCTCATTTAAAATTCGTTGAGTAAATATTATATATGTCAAACAAAATATGTTATGGATTAATGACATGTTTTGTTTGAAATGTGGTCTCCATGGATTATTGGAACAAAAAATTAATATGTTTCTGTGAAATATTTAACCTTATATCAATGAGAATTGATAATGATTATAACCTTAGTTAAGTCTTGGATTAAAGCCAAAAAATGGGAGTTATGATCAAAAGAACCTCGTAAAGTGGAGGTTAATTTAATGAAAATTCATGAAAAGGTGAAGGGTATGACAAGATTATCTCCCTAATAATGAAGTCACCCAAATTATTATTAAATTTCTAAATCAATAATTATTGATAAATAATTTCATCTTAATATCTATAAACAAACCCCCAATAAAATGACAAATCAAAAAAATAATCAACAATTAAAATAAGGATTATCACTAAGGATTTGACCAGAGTGCCTCTATAAACATTAACAGAGAACATTACCATTGAATGCTTGATAAACTATAGTTATCCATACATCAAAACATAAATAAATTCTTATATCATGTACTCAACAACATGGGGAAAAGGAGAGGTTAGGTCCTTTGTGTTCAAGATAATCTCTTTGTACATAAGAACGAAAAGGTTTTTCTATGAAATCAAAGCATCCTTAACCTCACTATTTATTTCCATCATCCCAATTATCTCTACTCCAAAATAATTTTTTCATATTAATTTTTATTTTAAAAAAAATTATTTTATTCTATCATTTTATCTTTTTTCTGTATTCTCTCCTTTTTCATTTTCGTTCTTTTTTTTCATCATCACACTTATTTTTATTTTCTCTCAAAATGTGATATTTCAAATATTTTGGGGGGAAAATAGGGATGATGGTTATAGGTTACCATCAGTGAAAAAAGGAGTTATGGTTCAAGAATCCATCATGAGTAACACACCAATTATATTTCCATAGTTTATCTCAAAGTAAATGATAAAAATTCATAGGAATAAAATCACACAATACCTCATCCTTATATTTACTGATAGATAAAAATACCTTCGCCTATTTGGTAACCTTCATATCTACACAATAATAAATCCAATAAAGTTTATATGGATGTTGGTGCTTCAAAATATGAAATTCCCAACTTCTCCACCTACTCAGGGCTTGCTACATTGCTACAGCTTCCTCCATAAATAATAAAACTACATACCTTCCCTCAGATCATGCACCATGTATGGAAAAGGGTCTCCCACTACTCCTTCTCTATAATAGTCTTTTTTACACTTAGAACTCTCATAGTGAAAAGAATATCACCATCATATGAAAATTCCCCATTATCAATTTTGGGAGGTTCCTCATCTTCCTCCTCTATTCTCTCTTTATTAGTCTCCCATTCTTCATACTCGTTGATGGTCATTGCGATCCTGTTTAGGAATTTTCTAGTGATTTGAACCCTTACCTAATGTTTGAAACATTGAATATCTTGATTCAATGTTTGTTTATTATCAAAAATAGTTTCTTAGGATAAGGAACTACCTCTTCATTTTTTTGATCAATCAACTCTTTTTTCCTTTGGTGGTTCTCGAATTTCTTTCATTTAATTTCTCCATGGAGTTAATGTGGTAGTGGGTTTCATCATGTTTCTCCTCATTTTTATTAGTTTCACGATCTTGATGTCTTGGTGGATCATATCTTGTATCTTCACATGGTGGTACATCTATACTTGATCAATAACCTCATGATGGAGCCCATATAAGAACCATTCCATAGTTACCTTTGAATCTTCATCAATGATTTCTCGAATCATAGAAATTTTTATCTCTTTATAGTAATCATAAACACTCTTACTCCATTATGTGAGGCATTGAATCTTGTTATGTAGATCTCTATGGTAGTGTGGGGGAAATGCTTACTCATTGGAAACATCATGTCTTCCCATGTATGAATATGACTCCTATATATCGAGATCTCTCTTTTTAAACATTACACAACTATATTAATGCATAATCAATAAATTTAAGAGTTTCAAGTTATACCTTTTTCTCCTCAGAATAGGCATGACAAGAGAATAATTTATTGATCCCCATATCCCATTCCAATTATACTTCTGAATCACTTTTTCATTAAAAATATGGAACCCTCAACTTAATACTTCCAATGGTGCCATCATCATTTGGTATCATTTGGCCTCCTCTAGGATGTTGGTAAAACCTCATACTTTATGGGATATTATAAAAATCATCATCAAATTTATATATATCCTTCATGATATGGGGGATATGTGGTTCCGCGGCATGTTTCAGGTTACTATGGATCATCCTCATGATTGTTTTATTCTCTATGTTTTCAATCCTCTCATACAACACCTCTAACTTCCTATAAAAAATATTCTAAAAATGGATCACTAAAACTTGCATTTGGATTTGTGTAGCATTGGGTGTGGAAGATATATTTCATATTCCTTTACTGATATAATGAGATATTATACTTACAAAAAATTATTATATGATATTGAACACAAACAAAATCACACATAGGAAGGAGCAAAAGAAATGATACACACACAATCACCAAGATAAAGATACACAAAAACACATAGAATATGTGCACACTCAAGCACACAAGATGTACACATTCATGAAAACAATATGTACACACTCAAGTACAAAAGGATATACACTCACACACACAAGTTATAAAAACTCTCATACACAATGATACACTCTCACACACGTAAGATATACTCACTCATGCACACAAAGATAAACACTCACGATTATGTTTATGCTTATTTCTCTCCACTCTAGACACTAAATTAAAATCCCTACATCTTATGAAATCCAATACCCTATTTGGGGTGACCATGTTCCAATAATCCTTTATGAAAAACTTTTATGTTTTTAGACGGTTTAACACAACCAGTTTGAGTGGTAAAGGGTTACAAAATGGTAGAGGGTGGAAAAAAAGGTATAAAATATTAGTAAAATCTAGAAAATTGTGGATGGGTGTAATAAATGGGTTTTCTTGATTGTGAAATAAAAGATAAATCAACAAAAATATGAACCAAATATGTTATGGTGATGATGTAAAATTTTGGAGAATGTGATTTATGGAAATAGAAAGTACAAATAATTTAAAGCATGAAGAAAATGTAATTGTATCTAATTTTTTGTTTTTTTTTGTTTTTTTCAAATCTCCCCCAAAATATTTGTGCCTAGTTTTTAAAACCATAAGATAATTAATCGGTGAATAAGATTATTTTTTTTGAGATATCTTAATGAAATTGTGTTCTTAGTTCTGAAAATCACAATATGATTAGGTGAGATAATTTGATTTTTTTCTAGAAAAAAATAACATTTAGAAAATTAAATTCAAAAATAAGTCGAATGAAAAATTGTATCAATGTAAAATATTTAAATATTTCCCAATATAGGACAATTATAGAGGTTTTCAATGAAAAAAGTTTTTCTTTGGTTTTTTTAATTGTTGGATAATTTGGAAAGAATAGAAGATTAATGGGTAATGTAATGTAAATGAAGGGGTCAATTACTACTGTGTCAACTGGAGATCTAATAACAAATAATATGAAATGAATGGGGTGGTTTAGTATTTATGAAATTGGGTAGTGGATGATGGTATAGATAGGTTAGATGATAAGATTATGTGTATTGATAGTGGAAAAAGTTATTCAAACAATGCTATAAGGATTGTAACCTACTACTTACAAAACATCCTCGATGGAGGGACGTGATGTCCAATACAAAAAACAATGCACTTGGGTTGAGGAATGGAATTGGGGGCTTTATGATCTTGTATTTATAATCTAAATTGTATATTGGAAATTAGGAATGTAAAAGGGGAATGGGGAAAATTGGAACAATCCTCACACAATTTAGAGAAAAAAGAATAAGATATCTGTTAAATCTAGAATGAAAATTCAATTCTATGGGGTGTATTTTTAATGCCAAGGGGTAAAAAATGGAAAATGTTATATTAATGAAAACTAATAAATCCTATTCCAACCTTATCAACATAATGTCAAAAATATAAATTATACAAATGAAATTTTAGAAAATTATCATATAACTTTCCAACTATAGACCACCATATTTTACTTTGAGTGCTTAGCCCATAGTATTTGACTTCAGTGTCCAAAAATGCCAATCTAGAATTAAAGTTGTAGTTAAGTGTTACATAATTTTTGAAACCATTTGGGAAAGGATTTAAAAATTATGTTTTGGCTTGAATAAGTGAGATAATAGGCTCATTTTCTCCATACATGAATGTTGAGATCTATTGGGCCTTTAATGAAGCAATATCGGTTCCCACTATAGAATTTATCATCTTTAATCCCCGACACATCATCAGGCCATGAAAATATAACTCCTATAATCAAGAAATTTACTCTTTTCATTTGAAATGTTTCCTATTAGAAGGATCGACTAGAAAAAAGAGACGAATATTGAGAATTCAAACTTCTAATAAGATTTTGATTAGCCTTGCTATTAGGTAATTTATTAGAGGAGGAATGTTTATATCTAATATAAATCCCAATATTGAACTAAATGAAACTACCAATATGAGGGGGACATCCATGTAACCTATAATTATATTACTTACATATGAGGTAAACCAAAGTCTCCACCCCATGTTTCTCCACAAGACTCATTAAAAAATCCATATAAAATGAGAAAATACACCAAACTATAATAGATGAATAAATCTATCCATGCAACCAAAATCTAGGAGGATCAAAAAGGTGGAATAAAGTCTTCAAGTCAAGAAACACATAAAGAAATAGATGATAAATGTACTCAGTATCATCCTCACAATGGAAATAATAGCTAGGAAATAATAACTCCCTATTACATAGACAATAAATTTTAGGAAAGTGATTCAAAATAACCAACCACAAAACAAAGTCAAACTTGGATGTATAAACCCATTTCAAGACCAAATAAATTCATGGAACCAAGGAAAACATCAGTCTATTATCCTCCCAAGCCATATGAATAGAGATCCATGACTACCTATTCCAATGGATAAGATTAAAAACAACACTAGTATATGAAAGAAAAATAATATTCTATGTAACATCCCACAGATCAGCCAAAACACCCATCTATGGATTCCAATACCCTATAGAAAAAATTCTATATACCAATAAAAATCGTGAAATTTCATATTTATATGAAATACTTTCCTCAATGGAGTAGAAAATGGGGCCTCTGGGAACCTAAGAATCAAACTAAAGGGAAATACTCAAACTATTACCAACATATAATGATATATGGTCATTAAGAAAATCATGGAATCCCAATAATTTCCTCCAAGTCAATGAGCTATTCCAATGGAATTTGGCCAACATAAAATATGAATGACCTATAAAAAAGATATGATAGTAGTCCACCAAAACTAATGATAAATAAGGGGTACATAATTCCCATACATGTCAAGTACTGATTGAATTATTCCAATAAACAATCCCATTATTTTAAATTCCTTCCTCTTCTTTAGTCAGGGACACAAAATCCCAAACCACCTTATATCCAAAATTAATAAGGGTAGAATCCTTCCAAAAAAAGAACCAAATATTAGATTCAATTTAATTAGAAACCTTATTGGGAAAAATAAAACTTCAATACCGATGAGATTTCGTTATAAATAAATTGGATAGATCAAGTTTTAGTCTAAAATCATATAAAGAAAATTGTTTTTACACACCTAAATTCTCCTAAAAATAATTTCCTCCAAAAAAACACAATCCACTACTGTTAATTTAATGGTGATAAAAGGCACCCCAAAATAAGAGAGTGGTAATTATCCAACACTAATACAGATAACATCCCAAATACTTTACTTCACCTAATTGTACAAAAAATCTAAGAATATTATATATTTGTAGAAGTTTACATTAAAACCATAAAAAGTGAAAAAATTAAAAAATAATGAAAAACTTCTATAGAAGTAAAATCAAGTCCATATTTCTAAAGGATAACAAACAAAATCATCCACAAAGCATAAATGTGAAATATAATCCTTTCCACATCTCAAATGTAATTTGAAATAATTGAATCTATGATATCTGATAAAACCTCTATGAATTGCACAAAAATAAATGGAGAGAGGGGCCATCATTTATTAGTCCTCCCTTACCAAGAAAATATTCATGCAATAAACCATTAATAATTACATAGTACCCAAAAGATGAAACACACCTTTTACTTAAATAAGAAAACATATAAGGAAATACAAGAATATCCAAATCATCCAAGAGGAACTATCATATAAAATAATAAAAGGCCTTGACTAAATAAATTTTTGAAGCACATCTAAAAACCCCAATATCTTGATGGTGCCCCTGTAATAACTCCAGATCTATTAGAATGTGATTAGAAATATTCCTACCATGAATGAACATTGGAAGGACCTTCTTCAATGTAGATTTTAAAATCATAGAGATGTATTTTTAAATAGAATTTCAAAAAAATATAGTTATAATGCGAAAAGGATAGCACACATTGGGAACCATATGAATCAAGGAGATAATTAATCTATTGGCTTCCCATAGTAACTCCACAGACCTAAAAAAATCTAAAACTTATTCAATCACATTAGAACGAATCAATGACCATACCATATAGGAGAAAAATGAATTGAAACCTCTTGGACCCAATGATTTATTAGGAATAAGGGAAAATATATCCCTATAAATATTCCCCATCTCAACCAACTTTTCTATCTTATCATTACATCCATTATCAGTAAGATTATACAAAAAAATACTCTAGACAAGACCTCCCCCATAAGATGAATCATGTGGAGAACCAACCAAGGATTGAAAGAAATAAAATGTTTTACCTATAATATCTCCAAGATATATGATCTCAGAACCTATCCTATTTATAAGGGGAAAATCTGAGCTATAATCTCCTTACTTAAGCCATTTAACCATACTCATTTTTCTAGCTAAAAGGGAATCGTTGAAGTTCAAAATATTTAACCTCTCCTTGTAACTAGCTTCAATCTATAATAATGATTTAGAAGGGCCATTAATCCCCAGATAAGATTGTAATTATGATAAATACAACTTTAGTATGGAACCCTTAGAGGAATTCTAGGATGAAATATGAAAATTCATGTTATTTAGGGCTTGAAAGAACCTCCAAAGAATCTAGTAGATGTGGAAAATCTTCCAACATGGTATCCCATCATTCCATGAAATGTAAAACAATGAAAAAAGGAATCAAAATCATCTCAATGATTGAAAATTTTAAATTAAAACTTACCTAAATGTAAACCTTAACCAGTTCTGATGATAATAAGATTGTGATCAGAGAAACAAAATGGAAAGAAATTAGAAAACAAAGAACAAAACCTAGAATACCAGAATTAAGTGAGGAAGGATTTATCTATAATCCTCAAAACACTGAATTACCATTAATCCATGAATACCTCAACCCAGAATTGTAAAAATTATCCAATATAGATCAATCAACACCCAAATTGCACTCCACCATGGAGGGAATCTAGTACAAATATCCCCCAATTCTATCCTACATAAATATCACCACATTTAAATAACCAAGAAAATTATGACGGGTCTATGGAATAATTGAAACCATACTAGAAATATATTCTCACATAACTCTATATTCATTAAAATAGTTGGATCCATAAACAAAATAAATAAATAAAAAATCATACACCATAACAGACCTATCTTGGCATTAAATAACATTAAAATAATCAAACTGAAGATCAAACACTAGTAGACAAGGATTCCATGAAACCAAGTTATGAAAACTAGAGGAAAATAGTGATTAGAAAGGCTACACAATCCTATCATAATACTCCTTACAATAGAATAAAAATTATCACTTTTAACCTTTGTTTCAATAAGACCCAAGCAAGAAATATTTTGGGAAAGAATAAGGTCCTGAAGATACCTTTTCTTAGAAGGGGTGTTGAGTTCTCTTATATTCCACATGCCAAAAATTAAAAATTAGAAATTAAGGATGAATTCAGACTTCCATATATGGTGTCATTTATTATAGGAACACTATTTGAATCAAATTCATCCACTCTAGTCATTTTCTTTCTAACAAGATTATCTCATAAAGCAGAATAGGCAAGGCTAACCTAGTCTACAAAATCATATATTAGAGAGGGATACCAAGCCCCTTTGAAATAAAAAGTTTAAAGAAAATATGAACAAGATTTATCAGGACTAGGAGTAGGAACCAAAACATTCAATACCTTTTATGAATCAAGAGAGGGGGGAACAACAACGATAAACCCAAACCAATTCCACCATGATAAACATCCACTAGTATTGTATACTCAAATTCCTAAACAAGAGAATCCGAACATTAAGAGGAAGAATGTCTATCTTTACCAAATAAACAATGGTGAAAATCTGTACAATATGTGGGTTGAAGAATGCCCATGTTAGAAGGATCAGACACCCAAAACTGAGCAAGATCCATCTAAATTTTCTTGTACACCTGATGTAGGACTAGAACCATCAAAGATTATCATCTCACCCGGAGGAAGACTAATGACATGGGAAGAATCAGAATCGACACCTACCATAGACACAAACTTTGATAAAGAGCCAAATTAATTATTAATAAGAACAGACTCTTCTTTCCCTAAGTCTTAACCAAAGAAGCTATACCATTCTAAATAGGATTCATCATAGAGGGTTTTTAAACTACTGAAGAATAAATCACCCCAGGGGGGATAGAATTTCCTAATGTTGAGGCAATATTTGCAAGAATCAATTTCTTTTTAGGAGCCCAAAAAGGTATATTACCCATTGGATCTGAAGCAAGAACTCTGGGAGGTTCCTTCTTTCTATAAACAAGATTATTTGGAGTGACTTTAACCCATATAGAATTATAATAATCCATGTAATTCTTCTTACATTGATTAAAATGGTTCGCAAAAATATTATAGAATTTACAAGTCTTACGAACCCATATATACTAAAATTTAATGGTAATGGAGGACCTAGAGCCTAATTCCAGATATATTTCCTTTGAGAGTTCGTAATCATTAGAAATTTCAACACATACATGGGAAAAATTTATCCCACTTATCTGAACCATGTATTTATCATCAAAAAGAGGCTTTTACCCAACAATAGTTTTTTTACTAAGACCCACTAATGTCCATGTTTCTATAGTGTCATTACACAAATTCAATTAGATAAAAAATTAAAAAGATTAATTATTCAAGGACATACCAAGTTTGAAATATCTCAGAATCATAGATCTTTCTACGAAAACCCATAGACGGAATGATAAAACATAAACCTGATTCCTGGAAGGAAAAACATGAAAAAGTATAAAACATCATCATTTCATAGCATCTCAATAACATCATTACCTCACAAATCGAATGAAATTCATGAAACCGATATGAATACTATGTTCTTCTCCTGGAAATATCCCACCAACATATTAGAACATATGGAAGTACCTCTTCAGAGAACTGAAGGAGGAATGAAGACTATCGAATTTCCCCCAAAAATTGGGGGGGGGGAGAGGGGTAAAACACTATATACATAGATCAGATAGAAAATATATAATCCCATATAACTACAAAATGATAACCAATATAATCAAAATAAATATCATAACCACCAAACATTCCTAAGTCAACCACATATGTAACTAGAACAAGGTACAAATAATGAATGACCATAAACTCCTGCATTGCAACAACAACCATAGTGGGAGAAAAAGAATTTGACCCCTAGAACATATCTAGAACAAGGAAATACATAGACGAATGTACCAAAATAAGAACCTCAAAACCCACAAATTAATCCAAATCATCCTAAAAGGCCCCATCGTGATCTTAATCAACCAAATCAGATTCACAATAGCCTCAATCCTATCCAAATGGGGAATTATGAACTCCACTAAGATCACCAATGCAATACTACCCATAGAAGACTTTTTCTAAAAAATAATCAAGAAAGGGAGATTATAAACCCCCAAATAGAGAGCCTTCATTGTTCCAATCAAGCGATTCACATCCTTCAGAGCCTCAGACAAGCCATTACCAACAAAAAACAAGGCTGAAGCCAAATACGAAGACCGAACTTCCTCTAACTAGGAAATCATTCATGAAACCTTCTCTATAGAATCAAAGGATCCAGAAAAACATCACTAGAAGAATTCCACTCTATGAAAGGAGGGTAAGAGAAAGTGTAGTCCAAGGGCTTCTCACCACCTCCACATAACAATGAGCCATCCATAACCTACAAGAGAGAGGTAAAGCACCACCAGTGCAAGATGCATTTTTTTGGTTATTTATTCTTTGAGGGGTTATGTGGTTTTATATTTTTTTTAGTGTTTTATGGGATTTTTTCTTGTTTTTAGTTCATTAGGATTTTTAGTGGTTTTTATGATTTTTTCAGTTTTATGGTTTTTTGGGGTTTTAGGGTATTTAAGGGGATTTTATGGTCTTTATTAGGCATTTTAAGTAATTTTAGGGTGTTAAGGGTGTTTAAGGGTTTTATTGTATTTCTATGGTCGTTTTAGTGTTTTTAGTGATTTTAGGGGTCAAAGGGTTTCAGGGTCTTTTAGGTGGTTTTTGGTATTTTTTGTATTTTTAAGGGTCAGAATGGTTTTTACAGTATTTTAGGGGTTTTTAAAATCTTTATCATAAAGTTTTGGTATTTTTAGCATTTTTAGTATTTTAAATTGGTTTTAGTATTTTTAATATTTTTTTGGATTTTCACGTTTTTTTACATTTGTAGGGATTTTTATTGATTTCTTAGGATTTTTAGGATTTTTATGGTTTTTAGGGTTTTACAATTTTTATGGATTTTAGGGTTTTTAAAGATTTATATGGTTTTTTTGGGAATTTAGGGTTATTTTTTTAGAGTTTTAAAGTGTTTTCAGATATTTGTTAATGTTTTTTTGGGTTTTAGGGTTTTAGATTTTTTAGTGGTGTTTTGGTGTTTTTATGGATTTTTAGGGTTTTTAAGGTTTTTAGGGGTTTTATGGGTTTCCATGATTTTTTATGGTTTTCATAGTCCTTTTATTGTTTTTAGGGTTTTAGGGTATTTAATATTTTTTAGAGTTTTCATTTTTTTTAGTGTTCCTAGAGATTTTAGGGTTCTATGTGTTTTTTAGATGTTTTAATGTTTTTTAGAATTTTTTTTGTTTTTAGGGGTTTTTTAGGTATTTTTAGATTTTTAATATTTTTATGGTTTATAGGGTTTTCTAGGGTCTTTTAGGGATATTAGTGGGTTTTAGGGTTTTTTAATGTTGTTAGTGGTTTTAATTTTTTTTTGGGTTTTCATAATATTTTTTAATTTTAGGGGTTTTAGTAATTTATAAGGATTTTAAGTGTATTTTTTGGTTTTTAGTGATATTTAAGGATTTTTCAGAGTTTTTAGGAGTTTTTAGGGTTTTTAATTTTTTTAGGGTTTTTTGGTTTTAACCAGTTTTTTAGTGTTTTAAAGATCTTTATTCTGTTTTTAAGGGATTCATTTTTATTAGGATTGTTTTATGATTTTTAGGGTGTTTAGTGGATTTATGTTTTCTTTATGGTTAATAGGGTTTTTTTGGTGTTTATGGGGTGGGGGGGGGGGGTTTATTAAGTTATTTAGGGGCTTTAAGGGATTAAGGGGATTTTATGATTTTTAGGATTTATATGGTTTTTAGTATTTTTATATTTTTAAGGGTTTTTTGGGATTCTTGTCCCTTTTAGGGTTTTTTGAAATTTTTAGTGTTTTGAAGGGTATTAATAGTTTTTAGTTTATTTTATGATTTTTTAGTGTATTTAGGTTTTTAGTGGTTTTATATTTTTTTTGTATTTATGGTTATCTTTGGGGTTTTCATGGATTTTAGAGTTTTTTACAATTTTAATTATTTTTATGGGTTTATAAGATTTTTAGATTTTTTAGGAGTTTTATATTTTTTTAATGATTTTGAGGGTTTTTACGGTTTTTCAAGGTGTTTGAACTTTTATGATTTTTTTTTGTTTTTAGGGAATTGTTTTTACCTTTTAATGTTTTTATTGTATTTTAAATTTTAGGGGTTTTAAGGGGTTTTTATAGTTTTTAGTGGTTTATGGTATATATAGGTTTTTAGCTCTTTTAATGTTTTTCGGGGTTTTTGTGGATTTGTAGGGTTTTTAGGCTTCTTTATTGTTTTTAGGGTTTTGAATTTTTACTGTTTTTATGGTTTTTTGGTTTTTTGGTTTTTAGGGGCATTAGAGTTATTTTAAGATCTCTAATATTTTTTAGGGTTTTTAGGAGTTGTTTATATTATTTAGGGTTTTTAATTCTTTTAAGGGGTTTTACTATTTTTAGGGTATTTGATGGTCTTTTTTGGTTTTTTGGTTTTTTGGGGTTTTAGGATAGTTCAGTGTTTTTAGTTTTTTCTAGGGCCTTTTAAGGGGTTTATGTGGTTTTGGGGTGTTTTATGTTTTTAGTGGGATTTTTGTTTTTTAGGATTTTTAGGGTTTTTTCGGATTTTTTGGTGTTTTTAAGGTTTTAGGGATTTTAAAGATTTTTATGGGTTTTTAGGGATATTTAGGGATTACTTAGATTTTTTATGGGTTTTAGGGTTTTTATGGGATTTTGTAACTTTTTAGGGGGTTTTAGGGATTTTTGTGTTTTTTGGGTGTTTTGGGTTTTAAATGGTTATAACGTTTTATATAGTTTTGTGGGGTTTTTATGTGTTTTATTATCTTTTAGGATTATTTAAGGTTTTGGTGGATTTTTTTTCTGGGTTTTAGGGGCATTAGGGTGTTTAAGAGGTTTTGGGGAGAGGGTTATTGGGCTATTGAGGATCTTTTAGGGTTTTAAGTGTCTAATAAGTTTTTTTTTAAAATTTTATGGTTTTTATTGTTCTTAGGGATTTAGTGTTTTCAGTGGTTTGTATGTATTTTAGGGGTTTTTGAGATTTTAAGTGTTTTTAAGGTTCTTCTTGGGTTTAATGGTTTTTAGGGTTTTTATGGTTCATAACATTTTTTATGTTTTTAGGTGTTTTAAGTGTTTTTACATTTTTAAGGATTTCTAAGGGAAATTCAGGGTTTTTAGATTTTTTTCATTTTTTGGGATTATAGGGGATTATTTCTGATTTTTATGGGTTTTTTGGGTATTTGGGATTTTTTATATTTTGATTTTTTTGTAGAGTTTTTATAGTTTTTTAGGTTTTATTGATTTTTTTGGGTTATTTTTGTTTTTTGAATTTTTTTATGTTTTTATGGATATTTAATTTATTTAATGTTTTAGAGGATATAAGTGTTGTAGAGTTTTTAATTATTTTTATTTTGTTTTTTTGTTTTATGATTTTTAGCATTTTTAAGGGTTTTAGGATCCATTTAATGTTTTTAGTGTTTTTAGGGTTTTTAGGATTTTTTAGTATTTTATTGATTTCTCAAAGTTTTTTCCGTTTTGAGGGGTGTTATGGTTTTATGGGTATTTTATGTTTATAAATTTTTGTATGATTTTTTTTTTGTTTTTGGGATTTTATATATTTTTTAGGGTTCTTATGATTTTTTAGGGGTTTTGGGGTTTTTAGTGTTTTTATGGTCTTTTGGGTTTTTTAGGATCATTTAGTCTTTTTAGGATTTTCTAGGGTCCATTAGGGGTTGTAGGGGATTTAGGGATTTTTATTGTTTTTAGTGATTTAAGGGTTTTTATTGATTTCTAGAATTTTTTATAGTTTTAGGGTTTTGATATAGATCAGATTCATCTTAAGGAGAATAATTTTGGGATGGATAAAAATTTTAATCCCAATTTATATTCAAATTGGACAAGCCCATACTTTTTGAAATCCAAAACCATGGTGGGAAACACACTTATTTGGGTTCTAAAATGACTTATACACATGGAAAAGGTATGTAATTCCTTACAGTGCATTAAAGGGAATAGAGAATGTCGAGAAAAGCATCATTAAGAATCAAATTCTCTACTTTAGTTAGTGGGGTCATTAAATTTAATAGGAAAGTGGTTTTTATGATTTTCATGCATCCTATGAGTTCTCACATGACTTATAATTAGTTTTTTTTCATTTTAATCTCTTTAATCTGTATTTATAGTGCATTTTTACACTTTAGTAATAGTTAGGATTGAATCCTATGAATTAGGAAGCTTTCTAGAAACTATCTTTCTTTAACCTCTTCCATTGACCTAGAATTGTTGGTGCATATACATTGTTAGTGAATTAAGTTTTTAAGAGTTTATAGAAACTAGAGGGTGCAATTTCCTTTAATCATTGGTCGTTCGGCTATACATTACAGATACATATTCACTTAGTTGTTTCGTTCATTCAGTGACACCTTGATTTGGTATCACTAATGTTGTTCCAGTGAGTAAGTTCTATCGCATTATTGTAATTACTCACCACCATATATCACAATAGTGGATCTTATACACCTCATAATCCATGTGAGATATCCAACGCATAGATTCAATCATAAATTACTCAAATTAGTGAGAATCTTGCTTAATTGTTGAGAACTCGTTGATACGATTCCCCTCCACCACAATGGAATCCCCAATACCCATCTCCACATAATAGGAACAATCTAGCACTATTTTATAAATATTATACAAATGGATATGATTATAGTGATTTCTATTTGGATATACGAAGAATAACATATGATTAAATTTTTGAATGGCGATTGAATATTTACATTCTAGATTTTGATCGGAGTATGAATCCATATTATTTTATAGATTGGATGTGGGAAATAAAATAATTCTAAGAACTTAACAATTGTTCTGATGAGATGAAGTGAAAGGTATATATTCTGAAAATTAAATATTATGCATCTCTTTAGTGCGAAAATTTGAATAAATAGAGGTTACATGATAGAAAAGTTAAAATACACTCATGGGAGAGTTTGAAAAAGATTTCAAGAAGATGATTTCTTCCTGAGAATTATAAGTAAGAGCTTCATTACAGAATGCATAGCTTATGACAAGAAGATAAAATTGTTAAAGAGTAAATTTAGGAGTTTGATAATTTATTGACCAGAAATGATGTTTCTATGTACAAATAGAAAACTATTACAAGTTTTTTTGGTAGATTAAATGAATAAATTTCATATTTAATCAATTTATAACCATTCTGCTCACTTGATAATGTTTTCAAGCTACCAATCAAGGTGGAAAATAAAAAGCAGACCTCAAAGGAACTAGTTATCAACAACTACAATATAGGTACATGTTTTTATATTCATATTTATTATAATTGGTCTAGTATTGGTAAGAAGGAATTTGTATGGAACAAGATGCTGGATAAGGGGAAAGAGAAGGCTATGGAATAATGAAAATGGAAATCTGACTCCTTTAAATTTGTAAATAAAACATTCTTCAAATATCATTGGTATATTAATTTTCAAGGAAACTTCCCTAGAAATATAATTATCACTATAAAGGAGATAATAAATATTAAAAAATAAATAAAAACGGTTGAACATGGTGGTGGAGAATCAGAAAATGAAAACCGTGTTATGGAAGAAGCTAATATGGGTAACATTATTGTGCTACATAGAGTTCTACAAACTCAAATATTTCTGGAATAAGATCAACGAGAAAATGTATTCCAAACACTTTGTACTATAAATCATCTATTATTCATAGTGATTATAGATATTGGGATCTATACAAATGTTACTTCATGGACACTAGTGGATAAATTTATGCTTACAACTCAGAGTCATCTTATGTTATAAAAATTTGAATGTTTTAACAATAGTATCACACTCCAAGTCATCAACCATGTTATTAATTAGTTTTCTATTGGTAATAAATATGTTTATGAGGTATTATGCGATGCTATTACATTATATTATTGTCACTTTATTTTTGGAAGACCTTGTAAATTTTATAAGGATGTGAAATATGATGGGAGGAAGAACACATATTATTTTCAATATAGGGAAAATAATATCACACTTGATTTGTTGAATTTTTCTTAGACCCTTTAAGAAACATTTGTTCCAAAATTTCCCATGGATAACCCATTTATTAATAAATCCCAATTATATAAATTAATTAATATGAAAAGGATAATTTTTTATTTATTGATGAATGAAAATTCATTCCATTAGGAGAATATCCATCACCATATGTTATTTCATTCCTCGATTGGGGAATATCATGAATTTTTTTATAATGATATTCTAACAGTTTTACCACACTTTAGAGGAATTGAACACCAAATTTATCTTGTACCAGGTGAGAAATTTCCTAATTAACCAACATGTTGGTGTAATCTTGGAGAATAAATTGAATTATATATGAATGTTGAATAATTGAAGGATCAAGGATTTATAAGGACAAGCATGAGCCTGTGTTCAGCTCTAAAAATTTTAGTTCCAAAGAAAGATGCTATGTATCACATGTGTATTGATAATATAGATATCAATAATATTACCATAAAATACTATTATCCCATTCCACAACTCGATCATATGATCAATGAATTACATGGGTCATTAATATTTTCAAAGGTTAATCTTCATAGTAGATACCTAAAAATTTGGATAAAGGAATGGGGATTATTAGAATATGATATTAAAAAGAATATTTGGATTATATGGGTTGCTGTTCATGCCATTCGAACACTCCAATTATCCTAGTATATTCATGTGACTCATTAATGATGTTCTAAAAAAATTATTAGTATTTTTTTGTTTACCAAAATTATATTTGGATTTATATAAAGGATATGGAGACCCATTTGGATCATCTTTGACATGTATTTAGAATTCTGTGCGAAAAAAGATATATGGAAATGTGGAAAAGTTATAGTTCTTTTCAACATAAGTGGAATTCTTGGGATATGTGGTATCAAAAGAAGGTAGCATGGTTGATCAATAAAAAGTGGAAGTAATCAAGTCATAGACACAACTAGATACCATCAAAGAAGTAATTAGTTTTCATGGATTGGAATCTTTTTATCATTTCTTCCAATTTCAGCACGATCATGGAACTTATAACCGAATGCATAGAAATAGGAAATTTTAGTGGTCAAAGGTAGTAATTGAATCATTTTATATAATTAAGAAAATTTTATGTGAATGACCATCTTTTGTGTTAATTGATTTTGATCAAGTATTTTAAGTGGAGTGTAATGTATGTGATGATGGGATATGAATTGTTTTCATCCAAAGAAAGAATCATATTTCATATTTTAGTGATAAATTGGATGATTCGAGGTGTAATTACAATGCCTAGGATAATTAATTTTATGAAATTATGGGATCCCATGATCATAGGTTTCATTATTTGAGACCAAAATAGTTTTTTTCATTATTAACACTATACATTCATATTTATCAATGTTCAATATAAGATGAGTTTAAGGCATGCAATGTGGGTGAAATTCTTGCAATCATTCACATTTCTGTTAAAATAAAATAAGGGGAAATAAAACTTGGTGGTGAATGTTTTATCAAAAATGTATGCATTACTTACTATTATAGGTGCTCGAATTCATTGATTTTAGCTTATGAATCAAGATTATCAAAACGATATGAAGTTTAATTGTATTTTAACCCGATTTCAAAATGGATTTGATGAGTATTATTCATTACAAGATGGGTTTGAATATAAGAGAAACAATTTGTGCATTATAAAGGGTATTAAAGGAACTTTCTCATTCAAGAGGCACATAACAGGGGGATTTTATGTTGATTTTGGTATCCAAAAAACCTTGTAGATAATAAAAAAGAATATCTACCAACAAAATATCCAATTATGTGTCCAATAAAATATTTTGAGATTTAGGACATGTAAATGTGAAATGATTCATTTCAATAATGGTTTATACACTTTGTTACCTATTCCAGAGTATCCATGGGAAGGTCTTAGCAAGGATTTACTTATGAATTTACTAAAGACTCAGTGATGTAATGATTAAATAATGGTTGTTGTTGACTGATTTTCTAAGATGTATTATTCAATACCATCCCATAATATTGATGATGTAGTGACTGTGGCAGAATTGTTTTCCAAAGACATTGTTCACCTTCATGGATTTCCCCGTACCATTCTTTCAGACATAAAAACTAAATTTATTAGACGTATTTTGAGAAAAACAATTTTTTTTGGGGGGGGGGGATTCAATATGAATCTTCTTTAAAAACTTCCTATCAACCTAAAAATTATATGAAAATGTTACTAATCATACGTTCGGAACTATTTGGAGAACATTAGTGAACAAGAATATGAGATATCAAGATTTATATCTTGAAAAATCTAAATTATCATAGTATAGATCAACCACTGCTACCACTTAATATTCTTCATTAAATGTGGTGAAAGGAATCAATCCAATTAATCCTATATAATTTTTATCTTTTCCTATTATTTTTTAGGTGAATATTGATGTAGAGAAAAAGGGATGGTAGATGAAGAAGTTTCATGATTCTATTCGTGCGCAAATAGAGATGTCTATTGAAGCATAAAAGATGGGTATAAGAAGAATCGAAAGAAAGAAATTTTATATCAAATATAAAACTATGGATTAACCTTCACGATGAGGGATTTCGAACCAAAAATAAGATCAAGCTGGTGTCATGAGTTTAAGGTCTATTCAATGTACTCAAATGAGTGGGAAATAATACCTACAAAATCGATTCTCTTGATGATTTTGATAGAATTTATGAACCGTTCAACATTAGGGACTTACCATCATACGTTAAATAAAATGATTCCATGGATTTGAGGGAAAATCCTATCCAACCTGGGGTAATGATATAGGTTATATTAAAACCATGTAAAATATTTTTGGGCTTGATAAAAATTTTAAGCCAAATTATTATTTAAATTGGACCATCCCACACTTTTTGACATCCAACACCATGGTATGCCAAAACACATTTATTGGGGGCCCAAAATGACATATCCACTTGTAAAGGGATTTAAATTCATATCATCACACTAAAGTGGAGATATAAAGTGTATAAAATCATCATTAAGATAAAATTTTTTTACTTTAGTTGGAATGGTCATTAATTAGCATTGAAAAGTGTTTTGTATGATTTTTTGGTTTCCATTGAGTTCCCCCAATCCTTGTAATTTGTTTTGGGTCATTTTAATCTCTTTAGTGTTTCTTTATAATGTATTATCAACCAATTATAATAGTTATACAGGGATCCTACAAATTTGGAAGGTTGATTCCAACTATATTTTTTTAACCACTTCTATTTTCTTGGAATTAGTGGTGCATCTCCATTATTAGTGACTTATGTATTTAATCATGGATAATCCTTGGTAAGTGGTGTGACCTTTAAGACGTGGTCATTCAGCAACACTTTGGGGATCCTTCTTCACTTACACATTTCATGCTTTCGACGACGCATCAGGGTTTTTGATATTTTTAAGGATTTTTAGGGGGTTTTAGGGTTTTTTAGGGATTTATAGGGAATTATAGTCATTTTTCATAGTTTTTAAGGGGTTTTAGGTTTTTAGGGGTTTTTTATTGATTTTAGGGTATTTATGGTTTCTAGTGGGTTTTATGTTTTAATGGGTTTTTAGCATTTTATAGGTATTTTAGGGGTTTTATATTTTTTAGGATTAATTTAGGGTTTTTATGGTTTTAGTGGTTTTAGGGTGATCAAGGGGTTTTAGGGATTTTATTTGTTTATTTAGGGTCCTTCAATTTTTAAGGGAATTATTGTATTTTCTAGGGTTTAGTGTTATTTGGGTTTGAGGGGTTTTTTTATGAGGATTTTAGAGTATTTTATGGTTTTCATGGATTTTTTCTTTTTCTATGGGTCTTAATGGTTTTTAGGTTTTGTTGAGTTTTTATGTTTTTTATGGTTTTAAAGTTTTTTTAGATTTTTAAGGTTTTCTTATAGTTTTTTAGGGGTTTTACATTGTTAAGGATGTTTAGGGATTTTTTATTGTTTTTATGTTTTTTAGTTATTTTTATGGGTTTTATGGATTTTGATCACTTTTAGGTGTTCTCATGGTTTTTAGGGTATTTATGGTTTTAAGGGGTTTCATGAGTTTTGTAGGGTTTTTAATGTTTTTTGAGTTTTTTAATTTGGATGTGTTTTAAGGGGTTTTAGAGTTTTATGTGGTTTAGGTGTTTTATGGTGTTTTATGGCTTTTATGGTTTTTTGGGTTTTTTTGTTTTCATGATTTTATAGGTGGTTTAGGGTTTATTATTGTTTTTAGGGTTTTGGGGTTATTGGTATTTTTATTGTTTTTTAATATTTTTAGTGTTTTTGTTGTTTTTATAGGTATTTAATTTTTAGGGTCATTTTATTATTTTTTTTAAATTTTTTTGGGTTTCTAGGGGCTTTTTAGGTTTTTAGTATTTTTAAGATTTTTTAGGATTTCTATATTTTTTGGGTTTTTATGGTGTTTTTAGGGTTTTATGGTTTTAGGGTAGTTTAGTGTTTTTAGGTTTTTCTAGGGTCCTTTAGTGGTAATAGGGGGTTTAGTGTTTTTTAATGTTTTTTGGGGTAGAAAAGCTTTTAGGTTTTATGTATTTTTAGATTTTTTTTTTGATATTCTAGAGGTTTTATTTAGTTTTATGGGATTTATGGATTATTTAAATTTTTTTGGGATTCTTCATAGTTTTTGTTGGGTTTTATGGGTTTTTATGACTTTTTAAAAGTTTTTAGGTTTTAACAATTATTTGGGGTTTTGGGCATGAAGGATTTTTTATTAGTTTATAAATTATTATAGGGTTCTTAGGGGTTTTTTGTTTTCTTATATTATTTTAGGTTTTTTTGTTTGTTAGAGGTTTTAAGGTATTTTTAGGGGTTTAGCAGTTTTAGCACCTTTGATAGGTTTTGGGAAATTTTATTGGATTATTAAATATTTTTCAGTGTTTTAAGGGATATATAGTATTTTTTATGATTTTATGAAGTTTTATATTTTTAGGTATTTTGGGGTTTTATGTTTTTTGGGGTCTTTTAGGGTTTTTTTCAACAATTAGTTTTTTAATAATCTTAATTATTTTTAGGGTTTTATTGGGTTTAAGGTATTTTACTGTTTTTTAGGTTTTGGGGTTTTATATATATTTAGGTTTTTAAGTTTTTCTTTGGGGTTTTTCAAGGTTTTTATGGTTTTTAACATGTTTTGGGTTTTTTAATAATTTTTTAGGATATTTCAGGATTTTTAGGGTTTTTAGGAATTTTGAGCTTTTTTAGGATTTTTGGGGTTTTTATGGACTTTTGGTTATTTATGGTTTTTAGGGATTAGTTTGTTTTTTATTTTTTGTGGGGTTTTAATGATTTTATGAGTTTTTAACATTTTGGGGGGTTTAAATAGTTTCTAGAGAGTTTTTACATTTTTATGGGATTTATGGGTTTTAGTGGTTTTATGGTTTCCAGTGGTATTCTATGTTTTTAGGGACTTTTTAATTTTTTTATGTTTTTTGTGATTTTATTATTTTTAGGGTTTTTAAGAATTTTCATTTTTTAGTGTTTTTAGGTTTTTATTGTTTTAGGTGTATTTTATGTTTTTCATGTTTTTTTGGGGTTTTTTGTGATTTTAGAGGTTGTTTAGGTGTTTCGTGTTTTAGGAGTTTTTATGGTTTTAGTGGTTTTATGGGTTTTATGGGTTTTTGGGTGTTTTTAAGGTTTTTTAGAATTTTTTGGATCGTCTATTGTTTTTAGGGTTTTCTAGGGTCTCTTATTAGTTTTAGGGGTTTTAGGGTTTTTAGGGTTTTTTGAATTTTTTTGGTGATTTTAGCGTTTTTGGAATTTTTAAGGATTTTATAGGTTTTTAGGGATTTTTATGAGTTTATTTGGGTTTAGTTTTTTAGGAGTTTTCAGGGATTATTATGGGGTTTCGTGATTTTAGTTTTTTAATGGTTTTGGGTTTTAAAGGGGTATTTAGT
The DNA here is from genome assembly GCA_963277665.1 of Viscum album. Taxonomy (NCBI): domain Eukaryota; kingdom Viridiplantae; phylum Streptophyta; class Magnoliopsida; order Santalales; family Viscaceae; genus Viscum; species Viscum album. The sequence goes on along the minus strand of OY728141.1, from coordinate 1,008,177,099 downwards.
GTTTTTACGGTTTCTTTGTGGTTTTAGGTTTTTTGGATTCTTTTAGGGTTATTAAGGGGTTTTATGGGTTTTATGGATCTTAGTATATTAGGGGTTTATGACGTCTAAAGGGTTTTGTTGGTTTTATTGGGTTATTTAGGGTATTAAATGGTTTAAGGGTATTTTGGTGTATTTTTGGATTTTAATGTATTTTTACTATTTTTAGGGTTTTATAATTTTTATGGTTTTGGGATCTTTATGGAATATTTGGATTTTTAGTGATCTTAAGTATATTAATGTGTTTTGGTGTTTTTTTAGGTTTTTAGTGTTTTCATGTTTTTAGGGGTTTTAAGTGTTTTATGGTTTTTTATGTTTTTTATGGTTTTTTAGGGTTTTAGGGTATTTTTTGTGTTTAATTATTTTTATGGATTTTTTAGGATTTGGGATTTTTTGGGTTTTAAGGTTTTTTTCGTATTTTTGTTTTCAGGGTTTTTTGAGTGTTTTATGGTTTTTATGTTTTTTATAATTTTTAATGATTTTTAGGGTTTTAAAATATTTAGTGTTTTTAGTGGATTTTATGCTTATTATAGTTTTTTTGGATTTTTTTAAATAAAATTAGTGGTTTTTATGGTTTTTAGGGGTATTTTAGTATTTTTAGGGACTTTTTATTGTTTTTAGGGTATTTAGAGTTTTTATGATTTTTATGGGTTGAAAGGACATTTAGTGTTTTTAGGGTTTATAGTGGTTTAAAAGGTTTTAGGGGTATTTTTGGATTTTAATGATTTTAGGTTTGTTCTTTTTTGAAGTATCTATAGGTTTTTTGGGATTTTAAGATTTTTTAGGGTTTTGGCTTTTTAGGGTTTTTATGGTGTTTTAGGGTTTTCATTTTTTTAGGTTTGTCTAGTGTTTTAGGGGTTTCTAGGGTCTTTTAGGGGTTTTAGAGGGTTTTAGGTTTTTTAAGGTTTTTAGGGTTTTTAAGGATTTTTATAAATTTTTGATGTTTTTAGGAGGTTTAGACCTTTTATGTCATTTTTTGGTTTTTGTGATCATTTAGGGTTTTTTCAGAGTTGTTAGGGGTTTTTAGGAGTTTTTTTGGGATTTTAGGGTTTTTAGGCGATTTCGGGTATTTTCAATGGTATTTAGGGTTTTTAGTGTTTTTAGAGGTTTCCTTGTTTTAAAGGAGGTTTTTCCATATTATTATCTTTTTAGGGGTTTTAGTTTTTTTAAAGATTGTTTTGCGGATTTTTTATAATATTTAGGGGTTTTTTGATTTTCCTTGTTTTAGGGGATTTAGGGTGTTTAAGGGGTTTCAGTGTTTTGGGGTAATTTAGGGTCTTTTAAGTTTTTAATGGTATGTTAGGATTTTAATGGATTTTTATTCATTTTTTAGTGTTTTTAGGTTTTTAGGGGTTATTGGATTTTCGAGTCTTTTAGTGTTTTTTGGGATCTTTTGTGTTTTTAAGGGTATTAATGGGTTTTAAGGTCCTTTAGGTTTTTTATGGTTTATTAGAGTTTTAATTTTTTTTTTTGGTTTTTATGGTTTTCTTTAGGGTTTTTAGGGTTTTTATGGTTTTTATGCTTTCTTACGGTTCTTAGGGTTTTTTAGGATCTTTAGGTGTATTCATGGTTTTTTAAGGTTTTTATGATTTTTTGGGGTTATAGGGTTTTTTTAGTTTAGTGTTTTTTAGGTTATTGGGGCTTTTTAACAATTTTATGGGTTTATTATTTATTAGTGGTTTTTAGGTTTTTTAGGTTTTTATGATTTTTAAGGTCTTGATGAGGTGTTATGGATTTTCATGGGTTTTAGGGGTTTTATGGTCTTTTTAATGTCTTTATAATTTTTAGGATTATTAGGGTTTTTTAAGATTTTCAATTTTTTAGGGTTTTTATGGGGTTTAGGTATATTTTTTGTTCTTAATGTTTTTATGGTTTTTAGGGGCTATTTTAGTTTTGTAGGGTTTTGTGAGTTTTTAGGTGTTTTAGGGGTTTTTATGGTCTTTTGGGTTTATAGATTATTTAGGGTAGTTTAGTGTTTTAGGGTTTTCTATGGTCTTTTAGGGGTTTTAAGGGGTTTTAGGATTTTTAAAAGCTTTCTAGGGTTTAAAAGGTGTTTTAATGTTTTTAGTGTTTTTATAATTTTTTTAGTGTTTTAGGGTTTTAAGGATTTTTTTTTGTATTTTAAGGGGGTTTAGGGTTGTTTTTGGATTTTGGGGATTTTCATTATTTTTTGGGGTATTATATGTTTTTGGGTTTTTAATGGATTTATTGGATTTTTAAGTGTTTTAGGCTTTTTATTGTCTTTAGGGGTTTGTGGGTTTTAAATGATTTTTTTTAGTTTTTTATAGGGGTTTATAGGGTTTTTAGATGGTTTAGTCTTTATTATGATTGTTTTTGGTTTTTAGGGTTTCAAGTTGTTTTTTGGTCTTTAGGGGTTATTTGGTTTTTAAGGGTTTTTGGGTAATTTATTAGTTTATTTATGTTGTTTTTGGGTTTTAAGGATATTTTAAGGGTTTTTTGGTTTTTTCTGTGTTTTTAGTGTTTTTATGATTTTTAGGGTTTTTAGGGTTTTTGATGAATTTTAGGTGTTCTTGCGATTTTTTTTGTAATTTTAATGGTATAAATAGTTTTTATGGTTTTTATCATTTTTTAGATTTTCTAGGGGTTTTATTTTTGTAAGGTTTTCATGGTTTTCATCGTGTTTTCCTAGGTTTTAAGGGGTTTTTACATTTTTTATGTTTTTTAGAGATTTATAAGATTTTAATGGTTTTAAAAAAATTAGGATTTAGTGGGGTTTTAGGTGTTTTCCCGATTTATAGGGTTTTGGGTATTTGGGGTTTTTTTTTGAGTTTTTAAGGGTTTATGGTTTTTAGAGTTTTAACATTTTTATGGCTTAAAGTGTTTTTAGATTTTTTTAGTAGTTAAGGTTTTTTATTGTTTTTAGAGTTTTTTTTGTGTTTTAGGATGTTTTTAATGTTTTTAGGGTTTTTAGGTTGTTCTTAATGTTTTTTATGTTTTTTCTTTTTTAAGGGTTTTTAGTATTTTCAGTGTTTTAGGGTTCTTAGATGTTTTAGGGGAATGAAGTATTTTAGGTATTTAATTTTTAGGGGTTTTGTGTTTTTAGTTGTTGTTTAAGTTTTTATGGATTTTTAAGGAATTTATGGTTTTTTGGGGTTTTTATGATCATTTAGGGTTATTTAGGGTTTTTAGGTTCATTTAGTGTTTTTAGGGTTTTTTGGGGTCATTTAGATGTTTTTAGGGGGTGTTAGGTTCTTTTAAGGTTTATAGGGGTTTTAACTTTTTTAGGGTTTTAAGGGTGTTTATAATTTTTTTAGAGTTTTTATGTTTTTTATGGAATTTTATGTATTTTTAGGGGTCTTAGTGTTATTTAGGGATTTTAGGGATTTTTCATAGTTTTTTGGGGTTTATGGTTTTTATGTTTTTTTTTCTCAAGGAAAAGTATGGAGAATATATGAATATATTTGAAGATGAATTAAAAAAATCACCCAAGGGTGAAATGATAGTTGATATGGAAAAAATATTCCATGACCATATAAAACACCAAATCACCAAGGAAGGAACCCAAGAATGACTAAGAGAACAAGAAATCTGAAATAGCCTGATATTCTCATGAATCCCATCCATATGGAAACCAGATCGGGAAAATAACCACCACCAAAAATTCACTTTTTAGCACCAATGCATGATCCCAACAAGCAGCCAAACCCATAATAAGCCAAAAATAAAGAACACTGCAACCAGCTCCACCAACCAGCCACCAATAGTACACCATCCAACTACCAAACAACATAGGATCCCAACACACACATCCCTTCTGAAGTAGTAGAAGGAATCATAAAATATAACAAGCACAAAACCATAATGCACTCTAATGGTTTTTAAGGGTTTTTAGAGATTTATTGGTTTTAGGGTTTTTGTGTGTTTCAAGGTTTTTAAGGGTGTTCGATATTTTAGGTGTGTCAAGGGGTTTTTAGGGTTTTTTAATGTTTTTAGTTTTTTAGGGTTTTCATAATTTTAAGGGTTTCTTTATGACTTTCATTTTTTATGATCTTTAGGGTTTTAATGTATTTAGTGTTATTTTAGGATTTTTAATGATTTTTGGGGATTTTAGGGGTTATAGGGGGTTGTTTATATTTTTTGGGGGGGTTTTAATTGTTTTTAGGGTTTTATTCCATTTAAGGGGGTTTTGAGTTTTTATGGTCATTTAGTATTTTTCGGGTTTTCTATGCTCCTTTAGGGGATTAATTAGGTCGTTTTATTTTTTATGGTTTTTATGGATTTTAGGGTTTTTTATAATTTTTTGAAATTTTCAGTATTTCTTGGCCCTTTTATGGAAGTTTTGTGGGTTTTGGGGTTATTTAGGGATTGTTAAGTATTTTTTAGAGTTCTTAGGGGTTTCTTATCTTTTAGGGGTTTCTAGAGTTTTTAGTGTTTTTAGGGGGTTTTGGGTTTTAAAGGGGTTTTTAGAATTTTATTGGGTTTTTTGGGGTTATATTTTTTCTAGGATTATTTCAGGGGTTTTAAAGCTTTTTGGGAGGTATTTTGGGGTTTTTATTGGGAAATTTTAGTAATTGTAGAATTTTAAAGGTATTTTAGGGTTTTAATAATATTTATGGGGGATTTATGTTTTTACGGTTTTGGGGGCCTTTTAGGGGTTTTTTGGGATATTTTGTGTTTCTAAGGGTCTTATTGGTTTTTAGGGGTTTTTATGATTTTTAGTGTTTTTTAGATTTTTAGGGGATTCAATTTTTTTATGTTTTAAGGTATTCATATGGGATTTTAGGGTTTTAGGATTTTTTTACATTTTTAGTGATTTTTATGATTTTAATTTTTTTGGGCTTTAGGGGTTTCAGAGATTTTGAGGGATTATAGGGGTTTTTAAGGGGTTTTAATGTTTTTTTAGTTTTCTTTTGGGTTTTTAGGTTTTTTTGAGTTTTTTAGTGTTTTTATGGTTTTTTAACTTTTTAGGGGGCTTATGGGGTTTTAATGGTTATTATGGTATTTGTTTGGTTTGGGGGTTTTAAGGTTTTTATTGGTTTTTATATTTATTAGGGGTTATAGGTACTTTTTAATGTTTTTAAAGTTTTTAGATTTTATAGGGCTTTTAGTGTTCTTACGGTTTTTAGGGCTATTTAGGTTTTTAGTGGGGTTTGTGTTTTTTTAAGGTTTGGGGGTTTTTCTGGGGTTTTAGGGGTTGTTTAGGTGTTTTAGGGGTTTTTAGAGTTTTTAGGGTTTTTTAGGTTTTTAGGTTATTTTATGGTCATATAGGGTTTTTAGGATTTTAGGTTCATTTATTGTTTTAGGGGTTTCTAGGGTTTCTAGTTATTTTAGTGGGTTTTAGAGTTTTTTATGCTTTTAGAGGTTTTATAATTTTTAGGGTTTTTATAATTTTTTGTGCTTTTATTATTTTTTGGGATTTCAGGATTTTAGGGTTTTTCAGGGTTATGTAGGTAATTTTATTTATTTTATATAGTTTTAGCGGTTTTTATGGGGGTTTTTATGGGTTTGGGAGGTTTTGTGGGGTTTTAAGGGTTTTTATGGGATTTTATAAGTTTTAGTGTTTTTAGTGGTTTGGGGGGTTTTGAAGGGTTATAGCATTTTATAGTATTTTATAAGGTTATTGTGGATTTTAGGGATTTATGATTTTTTAATCATTTCTATGTGTTTTATGGATTTTTAAGGGTTTTAGGCCTAATGGGATTTGGGGTTTTTATGGGGTTATTTCTGGTATTTTAGGGTCTAAAGGGTATTTTAATATTTTTTAGTATTTTTCTAGGATGTTATGTGTGTTATAGTTTTTTGGGGTGATTGGGTTTTTGGTTTTTATGGGTCATTTATATTTTATTAGTTTTAGTGTTTTAAATGGTATTAATGGATTTTAGGGTTATATAAATTCATTTGAGTTTTTAGCATTTTTTTTGGTTTTTGGGGGTTTTAAGTTTTTTAATCTTTTTTGGTTTTCTTATAAGTATTTAGGGTTTTTAGGGGTTTTTTAACATTTTGGGGTTTTTTGGGATTTTTAGGATTTTTATGGTTTTTGGAGTTCTAGGGTTTTTTTGGTTTTTTGAGTTTTTTGAGTTTTTATGGTTTTTAGGGTTTTAAACGTTTTTATGTTTTTTAGGGTTTTTAACATTTTTAAGGGGATTATGTGTTTTTAGAGATTTTTGTGGTGTTAGGGGTTTTTTTGGTTTATTTGGTTTTTATGGGGTTTATGGATTTTTATTGTTTTTAGGGATTTTAGGTTTTTAATTTATTTTTAATGTATTTAGGGTTTTAGGGTTTTCATGATTTTTTAAGGGTTATTATGATTTTTAGCATTTCAGGGTCTTTAGAGGTTGTAGGGTTTTTATAGGTATTTTAGGTATTATAATTTTTTTTGGGTTTTTTGGAGCTTTTCGTTTTATTTATGTTTTTAGGGTTTTAATGATTTTTTAGTGTTTTTAGGGTTTTTAGGGTTTTTATGGTCTTTTAGGTGTTTTTTGTTTTTTTGGTCAGTTAGTGTTTTTATATTTTTTCAAGGTTCTTTTAGGGGTTTTAGAGGGGTTTAAATGTTTTTTAGGATTTTTTTATGTATTTAGGCTTTTTTGGAGTTTTTAGGGCATTATGGGTTTTAAGGATTTTTAAGGATTTGTAGGTTTATATATGAATTTTAAAGTATTTTTCATCTATTCTATGGGGTTTTAGGGTTTCTTTTTCATGAAAAAAGTAGGAAATACATCTATAAAAAAAGATGAATTTAAAAAAAAATTACCCAAGGTTGAAACAATAATTGATCTTGGGAGAACGAATCCAAGACCAAGCCATACAAAAGAGAACCATGGAAGGCACCTAAGAATAATCAAGTGAACAAGAAACTTGGAAAGGACCAAGAAATACATGAATCCCCTCTAGAAAAAAATCAAATGCAAGAAAGCACCACCACCATGTCGGCACAACACCACACCCATGAAGAATCAGCAAACAAACCAGCATTAATAGCCTCTGTCAGCCATCAGCATAGGAACCTAGTAATGTCTGAACCCAAAAATGACAGAAGAAAAAAATAGAGCAACCAATTCCACTAGATATTCACCAATGACACACCAACCAACCACCAAATAGAATAATAGCCTATCCCACAGATCCTATCCGAACCAGTAGATAAAACCACAATAGCTCTCAACACACACTAGTATAACAACATGGGGAACAATACCATGGAATAAGGATGACCAAAGGAGAGTAAATATCACCTAATAATGAGAACCAAAAAAGTTTTCAACCAGAAAACAAGCACTCATAAACACCCACACTCCCACCTCACACACACATGCACACACGCAAAAACGCACCCAACTGTGCACAAGAAACTCAAGATAAACACATTGAACAGAAAAATCATCTCCCAATCTCCACCACACCCAAACCATTAGAAAACAACAAGACCATAATCTTTATAAAAACAAATCCCACAGTACAATCCCTTTAGACAACCATTGTAAGCTGACAACCTAAAACCTGAAAACTAGACACCAACAACACCAATAGCCCCCAAGTGACCTCTTATCCTAAAAACCAATAACCATCAACCTCCCAACCTCAAGAAATTCCCAACCAACACTAAAATAGCTTTAAAGAATACTCCACACACTCCCCTGTGATTAGAAAAGCACTAACAAACAACATCATGCAAGAGTATCCACAAACCATCAACCAAACAAGAACCACTCCAAGAACCAAACTAAGGAAAGAAAAGTCAAAAATTGAACTGTAACAAGATAGATGAAAATAAAACTACAGGCCAACCACAACCTAAATAGAAGAAACCAACTACAACCAGAAAAAAACAACATGAAGTTTTACGAAACTTGTATTCCAAGAATCAGAATCCCAGCTACTGGAACACAACTCACAACAACACCCAACCTCTCACCATTAGGAAAACCCAATCGAAAAAATCCAACACCTGCTATAAATCTCTTACAGATGGAAGTAGATTCAGTTTATAGTATCTACCCTCTCTCACATTACCTTCCCCAAACAAATTACTAGTCTAACTAAGAAGTTCATTGCTAGACCCTCCATCTTTAGTAGAACACATACAGGAACCTACAACCAAAAAACCTTATGATATATTCAAAACAATAGGACCAACAAACCTGAATATCAGTCCACAAGCAGACCCACAACTACAACATTAATTTAGGGAACCACCAACCAACATACAAACCCCATAGTTGCATTAATAAGTCCACGTAGCACCCAAACCACTTGGCCACCAAAAATATCACTTGATCCATTGTCCCGTAACATGAAACCAATGCAGAAAAGACTAGAAACTATAAATAATCTCACACCACCAAGACTGATCCAATGTAGAGACATCACTATATGAACCACCACCTACATCCAACCTCCCAGTAGCCAGAGACAATGACCAACATCCCACCCAACCCCTACAATATCCCTGCATAAAATCACTAAAATTATAATAAATAATGTAGCGTCAGAAGGATTAAACAACACAAATAATGGATTGTAGAAAATTCCAACTTCTAATCAACTTCTAATTACCCTTTCTATTAGGTAATTTCTTACGAGAGGAATGTATAGATCTCATAGAAATCTATAACTTGAACCAATTGAATCTTCCACTATAAGGGGGAGAACCATTAAAAGTAGAATTATGTTCCTTCTAAATGAGAAACACCAAGCTAGACACCCGATGATTCCCTATAAACTCATCACGTATTCCCTAGAAATGGTAAAAACACACCAATAAAAAATAATTAAAAAAGAACTAGCCAGAAAAAAATCATCTATGAGGCTAAATACGATAGATCAAAGCCCTAAGGTTAATGAAAAATTAAAAAATAGATGATCAATATACTCATCCTCAACCTCATAAAGAAAATATTAGTTGGTAAAGAACATACCCTTTACCTAGAAGATGATACTGGGTAGTAATCGATTAAAAATTACCAACCACAAAACAAATTCAAATTTAGGAGGAGAAAACCAATTAAAAAATAATGATCTATAAGGACTGATGGGATAATTCAATTTAAGATCCCCCCAAACCTTATGAATTGAGAACCCTAACTACCTATTCTATAAGATACCATTGTAATCACCACAGTGCTTAGGAATCATAATAATATTTTTCCAAAGATCCAATAACTTATCTGAAACTACCAACGGGGAATTCCAAATCCCAGCAGAAATAATTTCCTAAAACGAGACCAATCTAGAAAGAATCGTGAAATAAAAAGTATGATAATCAATGGATCAACCAATGGGGCCTCTGGAAATCTATGAATCTAAAAAAATGGAAATATCTTGACCATTTCCATCATAGAAGGAAATGTGGTCCTTAAGGAAATCATGAATTCAAAATAATTTTCTTCATATGCATGAGCTATTCCATATAAACTTGGCCTACCATATTTGAGAATGACCCAATAAAAATATAGGAACCTATTATAACAAAAATATGGAAAAAAGGGGTACATAAGTCCCAATCAAGTCTAGTTATGGCCTATTTACATTCCCCTTTATTCTGAATCCACCCTCCTCATTAGTCTTGGCCACTAAATCCCAAGACACCTTAGCATTATGCACAATAAGGGAAGGCCCCATCCAAATAAATAACCTAATATTTACTTCAATAAACCTAACCACATTATTGATAAAATAAAATTATATAATCAATAAGCTTGAATACTAAATAAAATAGACTGAACGAGATGTAATCTACCTGAAATGGAATGAAAATTGTTTGTATATACCATAATTCTATACAACATATTCTCCTCCATAATTAAACAATACATTGACAATCATAATGTGCCCAAACATTAAAATATACTCCTCATGCCTACTCATATTTTCCCCCTCCACTCTCATACCCAACCTTATACTATGCGTTGTATGCAGGAGATCCTAATGTGCATAATGTACCATTCAAAGTCAGGCATTTTTAGGGGATTCTGTACATCACATTCCTATTCATATATGTCATGATAGAGGGTTTTTACATGATATTATTGATATTACTACCCTACTACAATTTTTTATTGTCGAGGTCACCCGAGTTGAGGATTATATGAGTAATTTTTTACATTGGCCGTATATCCTTGTTCATCATATTTCATACAAAGTATATGTTTTTTTAAAATATTAATTAAATCTGATTAAAAATTAAAAAAAATGTTTTCTGAAATTTAAATTATATAGGATTATATAAAATCAAATTAAATGACAAAAAGGAATCAAAAGTTTCAAGAACAAACAACTGCAGATACTTTATATATTTATGATGGGATAAAAAGATTATCTCAGGTTTCTTCTTCCTTGGATAATATCTATGAGTTTTGAATGACGTATGATATATGTGGAAGAAACTATCCATTGATAATATTTAGAAAATATATCATGGTTATTGTTAATTTTGAAAATTTTAGCATTTATATGTTCCAATTGTTTTACATGTAAGTAAATTTATGTTTTAGATTTTATTTTTTTAATTAAAGATGGTTTAAATTGACTAACTATATTACTTTTTTAATTATGTATATACACACTATCCTTGTTCAAAATGAAATCACAAGTGTTTATGGTTTTATAGATCCAGAATACATTTAAACAGTTGTTCAATATGTTTCGTCTAAAAATGGAGTGGTGTATATATCTGAGAGGTTATTAATGATAGATATTGTGAGTTAGTTTTTCAGTTTCTTGATGGGTATGAACAAAAACTTAATTATGAACTAATTTTCATTATAATGTCAATAAATTTGATCTTTTTGTATTATAGGGACAACAAGATATTACTCATATTCTACCCAATTGACTACATATTATATTGGTTTTTCTCTTTATCAGGTGGTGTTCATAGAAATTTCCCACCTTGTTAGAAAAGTATGTTTTTTTATTCTTATATTCTCATTATGTTTGATTATAATTTTTTATACATGTATTATTAGTTGATATATATGAAAATTTATGTCATGGAAAAAATATAAGAACGATCACTTGTTAATAATGAATCCTAATGTAACCAACTATTTGAAAGTATCGGTAATTATTTTTTATATTAGAAATTTGTCTAATTTTTAGATATATATATATATATATATTGGTTTCTATTATCAAGTTAATGTTTTATTAATTGTAATTTAAACATCAATAAGGAAATATAGATTTATTAATTATGTTTTATGATTCATTTACGAGATAATCACAAATGGAATAACGACTGATTGTAATCATGTAAGTCATATTAATTATTTTACATTTTCTATCACAGTATTTGGTTTTTTAATATTATATCATTCAACTTTATTGTAGTAATTAAATGATTTCCATTTGGAAAAAAATGATTAACTTAACCATCATAATTATTTGTTACAAACTACTTTTTGACCAATCAGAGAGCTAGCGAGAACCAGAATGACATTGTAGAAGACACAAACAACGTAAAACCAACCAAACCTGAAAGAATACGGTGATCCACTGACCAAGATCCCCAAACACCAGAAACAGAACCCTGTGAAATGTCATAAAAATAGAAACACAAAACATCATCCAACTGAAACATGAAGTCCCACCCTGATGATAACCTCGACTTCCGAACAAAAGGAGATATCCCACCAGCACTAATCCCCTTTTGATTTTGTATTGAGTTATTTAGGATATTTTAGTGTTTTACTGGTATTTTATTGGTTTTAAGGTTTTTTATTTTTTCTTATTGTTTTTTGGGTTTTTAGATGTTTTTAGGGTTTTGGTTGTCTTTGAGGGTTTTTTGGGGATTTTTAGTGTTTTTAAAGGTCTTACAAGTTTCTAGGGTTTTTTAGAGTTTTATATTTTCATAGGTTTCCTAGGGGTTTTAAATGTTTTTATGTATTTTAAGGTTATATTTGGGGTTTTCATTGTTTTTAGAGTTTTTTACATTTTTAGGGGTTTAGGTCTTTTTTAGGATTTTTACAGTTTTAGGGGTTTTAATTATATTTATGGTTTTTAGGGGTTTTATATTTTTTTAGTATTTTATGGGTTTTATGGATTTTTTTGGTTTTTGGGGTATTTTGGGTTTCTTAGGGTTTTAATGATTTTTTAGTGTTTTTTAATGTTTTTAGAGGTTATATTTTATTTCAGAGATTCAGTGGTTTTTAGTGGTATTATGCATTTTTATGGGTTTTAAGTTTTTAGGGGTCTTATAATTTTCATGGTTATTTAGGGTTATTAGGGTTATTTAATTTTTTTTGGATTTTTAGTGTAGTCATGTTTTTTTTATGATTTTCAGTGTTTATATTGGTTTTTAGGGATTTAGGGGTATTTTATTTTTTCTAATGTTTTAGGGGTATTTTTTACTTTTTAGGGGTTGTTTAGGTTTTTAGGGTTTTTAATATTATTACGGGGTTTAGAGGTTTAGGGTTTTGGTGATATTTTAGGGATTTTGGGTTGTATAGTGTTTTAGGGATTTCTAGGGTCCTTTAGGAGTTTAAGGGGTGTTAAGGTTTTTTGAGGATATTAAGGGTTTCAAAGTTTTTAGGGTTATTTATAAATTTTAGAAGTTTTTTGGGATTTTAGGGGTTTTTAATGGTTTTCATTTGTTTTAGGGTCATTTAGGAAATATTAGTTATTTTTCATATTTATTTAATATTTTTAGGGGTCTTAGGGGTTTTCATTGATTTTTTTGGCGTTTCTAGAGTTTTTAGGGGATTTTGAGTTTCAATGGTTTTTTATACTTTTATATGTTTTTATAGGGTTTTTATGGGTTTTAGATTTTTTAGGATTATTTTAGAGTTTTTAGGGTTTTTTGGGGTTTAATAGGTTTTAGGGTTTTTAGGGGTTTTGGGTGTTTAGAGGGGTTTGGGGGTTTTATTGGTTTATTTAGGGTCATTTAGGGGTTTAAGTTTATTTTAATGTTTTTTTGGATTTTCATCAGTTCTTAAATAATTTTTGGGATTTTAGGGTTTTTTTTGATTTTTGGGGTCTTCTACGTTTTTTTACTTTTATAGTTTTTATGGGTATTAATGGTTTTAGGGGTTTTTATGATTTTCATTATTTTTTGGGTTTTATGGATTTTAAGTGTTTTTATTTTTTTAAAGGTTTTCTTAGGGTTTATCGTGATTTTTAGGGTTTTTTATATTTGTAATTATTTTTAGGGGTTTTTTAGAAATTATAGTATTTTTATGATTTTAGGGGTTTTAAGGATTTTGGGGGGATTTAGGGTTCTTCAAGGTTTTTTTTTTCTTTTTTAGGGTTTTTATGATATTTTTTGGTTTTAGTTTTTTTTAGTTTGTATGGGTTTTATTTTTTGTAGAGTTTTGTTTTTAAAAATTGGTTTTAAGTGTTTTTATGTATTTTAATGGTTTGGGGTTTTATGGTTTTTAGGGTTTCTAAACTTTTATGTGGTTTATTAGTATTTAGGGGTTTTGGGTATTTTTCATAATTTTAATGTTTTCAGGGTTTTTAGGGTTTATTGGATTGTTTAGGGGTTTTTATGATTTTTAGTTTTTAGAGTTTTTAGTGGATTTAATGTTTTAGATGTATTTTAGGTTTTTTAATGTTTTTATAGTATTTTTGTGTGTTTAGTGGTTTTATAGGGTTTTAAGGGTTTTTTAGAGTTTTAGTGTTACAGGGTTTTTTTGGTCTTTTACTGTTTTTTGTCCTTTAGGTTTTTGGGTGTTTTAGGGTTTTAGGGTAATTCTTAGGGTTTGGGGGGTGGGGTTTTAAATGTTTTTAGGTTTTTAAAGGGTTTTTAGGGTTTTTAGATATTTTTAAAATTTAGTGGAGTTTTCATGTTTTTATGGATTTTTAAGAGTTTTTAAGGGTATAAGGTTATTTAGGTATTTTAAGGAGTTTTCAGATTTTTTGGGTTTTATGGGTTTTTAGTGAATTTTAGGATTTTTAGGGGTTTTAATTTTTTTATGATTATTTTATATTATTCTTTGTTTTTAGGGGTTTTATGATTTTTAGTGTGCTTAGGGGTTTGTGGGTATTTAATGGGATTTAGGGATTTTATTGGGTTTTTTAGGGTCATTTAGGATTTTTAATATTATTTTAGGGTTTTCAGGATTTTTATGGGTTTTTAGTATTTGTATGGTTTTTACGGGGTCTTATGGTTTTTAGAGTTTTTAGTGTCTTTTGGTGTTTTGGGGAATTTTTTATTTACGGTATTAATGATTTTAAGGGTTTTATAATTCTTTATGTTTTTAGGGGGTTTTAAGTGTTTTTTGGTTTTTAAAGATTTCATAGGGGTTTTTAGGTTTTTTAGGGGTTTTTATGTTTTTATGGATTTTTAGAGATTCTTTATGTTTTTTTGGTTTTCTTACACAATCCAAGGACTTCTAGGAAGTTTCTTATGATCCTTTTTCAATGTTTTTGGGCTGAGAACCTAGACATCCGAATCAAAAAAATTGAATTTTTTTGTGAGGATAGTAAAAATGATATGGATGGGGGGAAATGATTAAGGTAGAACCCAAAGAGAACGTGTCTCTAATAAATCTTTACAAAATACACCACAAAGGATTACCAATCCTTTGATAAGTAAATAATTATGTAAGAACACAATGATTTCAAGAAAAACTCACCATAAAAACATTACCTTCAATCATGATGTCTGAAGTTTACAAGAGGGTGGCTATTTATATCCATAGAGTGATACAAAATTATAACATCTAGTTTCCACAAGTTAGGAAGCCTAAATTTCACTTTTAACGATTTTGGACCATGTCCATGGATTTAAAAGACATGTAGAACACCCTTTTTGAAATTAAATACAACTATACCACCACCTTTCACATTGAAGATTCCATAGAGGGGTGGGATTAAAATTCATAGCATGCCATGGGTTGGATCTTTAAAAGCATGTTTGGGCCTCAATTAATATAAAAATAGGCCAAGATGATTCCCCCAATCAAGTAAATTTCTCCTATCCATGGATATTCATGATTAATCCATGAAAGTCCTCTTTATTCTCTTGGTACACCCCTTTTTCATTAGGCCACCAATTCATCACAACAGGTCTTATGAAATCATACACATTCTTCCCTCTAGCCTCTTAGTATTCTCCCTGGTCATTAAGCCACCAATTCCTCACAATAGGTCTCGTGAAATCAAGAACATTCTTTCCTACTCATAATGTCCACATTCAACCTGACAATTCCCATGTGTGACATGATCCTCATCATATAATCCCCCATCAAAAGTATTTTTTCCTGAAATATGAAAATTTAAATAGATAATGATCATTAAAATTAATGGAGACACTGATATTTCTATACCTGTTGGGTAACAAAATTTTGTAGGATTTATTATTGATATTCTATAATACTTGTAAGGGATCATATACTCATGGATGAAATTTTTATTATCTTTGATCTAGGAACCCCTCCTTCCTCAAGTGTTCTCATACCCATTCTGCACATTGACACATCATTTTCCACTGATGTTTGTTAGTGTGTGTTTTTCACTTGTTCATTCTTCTTCTCAATGTTATCCTTTTCCATCGAATATAACTCCGGAACAAACTTTTACTCATTTTCTTCATCAATATTAAAAAAATTATTAGTAGGTAAAGACAAAATATAAAGTGTATTCAATGGGATAAAACCATAAGAAACTTCAAATAGTGAGGAGTTAGTAGTGGAGTGAACTACTCGATTATAATCAAATTCAATGTGAGGTATGAATAATTCCCAATGTTTCAATTTCTTTATAAGTATGGAACAAAATAATTTGAAAAGAGTTTGATTTACCACTTTATTTTGTCTATGTTTTTGTGAGTGTGTGGTAGTGTAGAATAAATGTTTGTTTCTATGTTTTTTCCATAATGTCCTCCAGAAGTGACTAAGTAATTTGACATCCCTATCACTCACATCGGTCATTAATAATCAATAAAACTGAAAAATTTTCATGAAAAAAATCATTGATATGAGTTGAATTATTGGTTTTCTAATAAGAAATAAAATGAACCATTTTACTAAAATGTTACAACAATACAAAGATGCTATCCTTCTCTGATTGTGATCTTGGAAAGCCGAGCACAAAATCTATTGAAATGTCAACCCAAGGATGAGAAAAATGGATAATGGGGTGTATAAGCAATCTAGAAGAACTTTTTACTTTTCATGTTTACACACATTACAGATTACACAAATATTAACCACATACCTACGCATGTGAGGACAATAACAATGTTTACACAACTTGGAAAAGGTTTTCTCAACCCTAAAATACCCCCATTAGGCCACACCCATGAGTTTCTCTAATGATAATTTTATTCAAGGAACAAGGAGAAACAAAAAATTTATTTTTATAAAAAATAAACCCATCATGTTTGTAAAAATATTCCCATGTTTTTCACACATCTTAATAATTTTAGAAAAATCAGCATCATTTTCATACAAGCTATAAAATATTTCAGAACCAAGTATTTTAACATGTATATAAGTGAAAAGAGATTATATACTAGACAAATAATAAAAAAAACATTTTGGTTTCCTTTTTATACTTAATTTTGTAAGGGGTTTTTTAATTAATTGAATCCATATTACATCCATCTAATTCGACTTTCCTTGTCGCTTTAGAAATTTTATGCTTTCTTGATCCGAATAAATCACAAATTCCCTTAGTCATAAGTAATATTTCCAATTTTCTAAAGTTATTTTGTGGGAATGAAATTCCTTATCAAAGGTAGTGTATTTAAATTAATCCCTGTTAAAATTATCACTAAATTAATTGATACTCTTAGAGTCTTTCATTAAAACAACCCCAATTCCTATTCAAGAGGCATCACACTCAACCTCAAATAATTATGAAAAATTGAGTAGAATTAAGAGAGGGGAATTTTTCAACAAACATTAGAGTGTCTAGAATGAATATTATTAATATTTTCCCACTTTAAGATCTCTCATTTATTGGCCAACTCATTCAATGGTGTTGCAATGGTAAAAAATTCCCTCATAAACCTTCAATAAAAAATTGAAACTCCATGGAATCTCCTAACCTCGTTGACATTATTTAGTGTTGGACAGTCCCAAATCACCTTCATCTTCTCTTTATTGAACATCATTCCAACAGGTTCATCCATAAAACCAAGGAAAACAACTGAATTTAAAAAAATGTATTATTTCTATGTTAAAAAAACAGTTTTTCATAAGATTCTAAAAATCAAGTTTCAAATATTCATGATGTTCATCAAGGATTTTATAATAAATAAGGATTTCATTAAAATAAAAATACACAATGTATCCAATGAATGAAAAAACATGATTCAATATCTTTATGAATGTACATGGGGTGTTAGTTAGGCCAGAAGGAATAACAAGTCATTCATACAACTCAAAATTAGTTTTAAAGGTTATTTTCCCTTCATCTACCTCTATCATTCTAATTTAGTGGTAATCACAACTTCGATCAAATTTAGTAAAAAATAATGATTATGGAGTTACTAAATCATATCAACTAAATTATTTATTGTATAGTGATACTTTACCATGATTTTTTAATATCCTGAAAATCAACACTCATTCACCACTTACCATCTTTTTTTGGGGAAGAATTATCAACACTGCACAAGGACTCGTGCTCTATTGAATAAATCTATTAATTATAAATTATTCCACATGTAATTGAATTTATTGTGTATACTATGGATTATCCTAATCATATTTCCAATTAGAATGTTTTTCTCCAGGGAGGAAGTCAATGTGGTGATTGATACCCTACAAGGGAGGTAATCCATCAGGAATTTCCTCTGGAAACATGTCATAAAATTGGTACAAAATAGATAGAAAACTATAAGGTAATGATGGTTTAGGTGAGTTAGGGGTAAAATATTATCCCTAATATATAATAAATAGAGATTACTCACCATAAAAAGATATCTATATGTCTCTTTTTCCTGAAAATAAACTCACTTTCCTCTCAACACTCTTTTTTCACTCTTATTTTCAATGTTGTTTTGAATAGTTTTCATTACCACATTTATTTTGATGTTAATATTCAATCCTTTTCCCTTTTTATTTCCCCACTCCTCTCTCTATTTTTGTCCTTTTTCTTTTTCATTAATTTAAAAATATATCTCAATCATCACTAAGTATTTATAATCTTGAAAAGGCCTCAAGGGTGTAAATACAATCATCCTCCCATTGTACTCAAAGGAAAAGTAGTTGGTTTATAATTTAGGTGGGATCCACCTATAAAATTTCCAAGGACTACCGAATAATATGTTACTATCTTGCATGGGGAAAACATCACATATCACCTTATCATCATACTTCCCAATATATAAAATAACATTTTCATTTCTATTCACTTTGACATCCCCACTACTATTTAACCATTCTAATTTATAATACCTTTGATGTTTGGTTATAGATAATCCTAATTTATCAACCAAAAAAAATTTATACATTAATGAAACTACCCCCATTTATGATCGTACTATATACCTTATATTTTATGAGGCATATAGTATGAAAAATGTTCTCCCTTTTCTATTGATCATGTTCTCCTTTTGGTTTAGTACTCATAGTGAGCCTTTTAACATGTATTTCTCCATGTATAGATATCTCAATTTCTACATCTAAAAACTCCTCAAGTGGTGGAATTTACTATTTTATTGATATTTAACTAATAACAACTCTATAATAAAAAATAATCATTTTCCTCTTATTTGGACATTGTGAGGGAAAATAAATCCTTGACATTTAAAACATATTATATCATGTTATTTGGAAATAACCTTACCCTTAGTTTTACCTTTGGATTATAGAAAGAATGGTTTTGGTTTGGTCACCTCCTTTCAATACATTTTTTCCCATATATTCTATTATGGTTTGGAATACTAAAAATTAAAATAAGATTTATAATCCTTACCAAAAAATGTAGGGAGATTCATTCTTTCCATTACTTGTCACTCCGGTTTAGTATCCATATGAAGAAGATCCCACATATCCAAATAGTGTTTCATATCCACTATGTACTATATGTCATGGTTTATTCCATTAAAAAACATTCTATGGTGGCCTCTTACTCATCACCAATATTAGCATGAATCATGGTGATCTCCATCTCTTTTTTATACTCCTCAACACTCATGGATCCCTAATTCAAACTCAACAACTTGAGAAACAAATCATGATAATAATTGTTATAAATGAACCTCTTATTCCTTACAACTTTAATCACCTCCCATGTAATTATGGGTATTTCCACACATCATTGTCTAATAACTTTTAGTTGGTCCCACCAAATACTACCATATTCAACAAATTCCATAGCTTCAGACTTCACTTTATGTTCCTCTAAATAGTTATGACAATGAAAAAAATGTCTAAATTTTTTTACCCATTCCAAGTATGTTTTGGGTTCCTTATTAACATATATTAAGGGATTTTCAACTTTAATCCTTCAGGATAATTGGGTTTCATCCATGGTGGTTTATTTCTCAAAATTGGTGACTCATGAAAATTGGAGAACTTCTCCTCTTGATTTTATATGTTAGGGGTGGATCGATCATCATGGTGTAGGTTAGTGGATGAAAAATATGGATCGGTGATGATTTTCAGATGATGGGTTAGATAGTGGAAGCAAGTAGTCTACAATTTCTATATAGAGAATGACCTACTATGAAGAAAACACACTCAAGGGAGGGATGTGATGGAAAATCCAGACTACAATGAACTTGGTTTGAGCTATATATTTGGGGGATTTATGATCCTGTATCACCAATATAACTTGTGGATTGAAAAAGAAAAAATTCACAATAGTAAGAGGAAAATTAGGATTATACTACATTATAAAGAAAAACAAAAAAAATCTCTCAATTATAATCTTGAATGTCATACAATTTCCATGGGGGTGGATACTTATACAGAAGGAGTGATGCAATAGTCATGGGTCTGATACCGTAAAGTCAAAAAGGATATACCATGTTTTCTACCTTAAATAAAAAAAATGTATTGTCTAACAAATAATTTTGGAAAATTATCACATAATATTCCAACTATATCCCATTAGATTTGAATTTTAGTTCCTATCCTACTGTGTTTTACTTTGGTGTCTAAAAATACCATTTTAGAATTCTCAATATGGGAAAGGCTTCCAAATTTTAGGAAATTGTGTGGTAAAATATTTAAACATCATTTTTGGGCCATAATAAGTGATATTTTAGGCCCATTTTCTCTATCTATGCAAGGAAATATCTGTTATTACTTTAAGGAAGTTAGATGGGTGCATCTTATAGTATTCAACCTCTTTAATTACCCTCATGTCATTAGTCCTTGAAAACCCAACAACTCCTCCTGGGAAATTGAATCAGTGTCTTCTATAAGGTTCTAATCCACTCTTCATCAATTACTCACCTCCTTAGTGGTGCTCTAGAATTTTATGGGGATTTCAATTCGTCCATCCTTACATTAAACCTTTTGAATTTTTCTTATACATCCCTCATGAACATGTTATTATGAATTTCATTAGGGTTACTTTCTTCCACCATTTAATAATCCCATAATAAATGTTAAAGAGAATGTAATATGGAACTCACACACTACCTCAAGTGTTTACACTCTAAAATAGTTTTTCTCTCCTATTTCATTCAGTTATGAACTTTTTTAAAAATGTAACACATTTTCCTTTTAACACTCTACTTGATTCCTATAACATTATTACCCAATTTCAATAAATATAATGGATTATTAAATGTGTAAGCATTGAAATAAAATTAAAATATAAAATTCAAGATATATTCAATAGGAAATAATCTATAAATAGGATGAAAATATATATGAAGAAAAATGATAATGGGATGTCGAATTCAGAATGTTGAATCAATTTTAGCCTACTTTTTTATTTTAGGATATTTTTTTGAATAAATATAATTGAAATGATACTAATTTTCAATATTTAAATGTATTTGATGAAATAATTTTATTCATAAAATGTAAGCAAAGTGAGTGATGAAAGGTTTTAAAACATTAAAATTCACTGAAAATTATAAACCTTCTATATCTCATGATTTAGGGAATTTATTTCAATGATTCCAAATAGAGAAGAAATATGAGCTTAAAAAATACAAGAATGATATAATGTACATCTAAAATTACAATGAAATTATGTTTATAAGTGAAGAATAAAATGAAACATAATTAATGACAACCTGATTCAAAGAGAAATAATTATGGAAATGATATATGAAAGAAAGGCAATGATTTTTTGAATGTGGGCTTCAATACCAAATGATATGTGATCTAAAATCCACTAGGATGTTTCCTATGATTTTTTTTCAATGTTCACATGTTGAGGACCCAGATATTTTAAGAAAATAAGTGAAATTTGGTGGGAAGATATTAAAAATGAGAAGGATGGGGGTAAATGTTCAAGGTAGAACCCAAATAGAAATTTTCTATAAGATTACTATCTATAAAATGCCAAAAAGGATGAATAATTCCTTGATAAGTCAATAATTAGGAAAGAACACAATGTTTTCAAGAAAAAATCACCATAATAACAATAACATAATTCATGATGTCTAAACTGTACAATGTGGAGGATATTTAGAAGCATATAGTGATTCAAATGTCTATAAACTAGTTTCCACAAGTTAAAAAAATCTTAACTGATTATTTTGTTGATTTTTGAACATGACAATGACTTTAAGAGACAAGTAAAAAACATTTTGGAATATAATGATAACCATCCCACCAATTTTGACTTTGAATATTAGATGGTGGGGTGGGATTTAATTTGGTATCACACCATGGGTTGGGTCTTTAAAAGCATGTTTGAGCCTTAATTAATGAAATAATGGGACTAGATGCTTCCCCTAAGAAAGGATTTGGTCCTCCCCATGATTATTCATGATTAATCCATGTAAGGTCTACATCAAACTATAAGTCCAATTCATTTACATTTTCCACAAATTCTATGTAATGGATCTTGTGAAATCATGAAAATTCTACCCCTTTCATCATCTTGGACTACTCCCTTATCATTGGGCCACCAATTCCTCATAACAGGTCTTGTGAAATCATGTACATTCCTCCATCCTCATCAATTCTACCCTCAACCCAACGATTTACATGTGGTCCATTATATTCATGATTTTGTTTTGGGTTTATATTTGGTTTTATGGGTTTTAAGGGGGTTTTACAGTTTTTTAACATTTTTAAGGGTTTTAAGGGTTTTTAAAGATTTTAGTGGTTATTATGATTTTTATGGGATTTTATGATTTTTATTGTTTCTGTGATTTTTTATTGTTTTTAGGGGGTCTAATTATTTTTATAGTCTTTTAAATTTCATATTTTTTTAGTGGGTTTAGGTTTTTAGGGGTATTTTAGGTTTTTTAATGTTTTAATGGTTTTTTAGTATTTTAGGTTTTTAGGGTTTTATGAGTTTGATGGTTTTAATGGGTTCTTATGGGTTTTTATGGAAATTTAATGTTTTTAGGGTTTTTATAATTTTTTATAATTTTTATAATTTTCTAGGGTCTTTTAGGGGTTTGGGGTTTTTAGGTTTTTAATGTTTTAAAGGATTTTTTTAATATGTTTTGGTGTTTTAAGGGTTTTTAGGGGTTTTAGGATAGTTTATTATTTTTTAGAGTTTTTATGGGGGTTTTGGGTTTTTTTCGTTTTAGGGGTTTTCATGTATTTTTAGGGGGTTTATGGTTTTCCATTTTTTAAGAGTTTTAGGGTTTAAAGGTTTATTTAGTGTTTTATAGGGTTTCATAAGATTTTATAGGGGATTTATTTTATTTAGGATTGTTTTGGAATTTTATAGGGTTTTAGGTGTGATTATATTTTTGTAGGTTTTTTAGTGTTTTTATGGGTTTAAAGGTGTTTAAGAGGTTTTGGGGGCTTTATTGGGTTGTTTGGGATCATTTTTCATTTATTGGTTATTTTAGGGGTTTTAGGGTTTTTAGGGTTTTTAAGGGGTTTTTTTATTTTTTGAAGGTTTTAGGAATCTAATGGTCTTGTAGGGTTTTTAGATTTTTAGTGTTTTTATAGGTGTCAATTTTTGTAGGTTTTTCTTGAGGTTTTGGGGTTATTAGAATATTTTTAGGATTTTTAGGTGTTTAAATTGTTTTAGGGTTTTAAGTTTTTCTTATAGATTTTTAAAGGTTTTTAATTTTTTTATGGTTTTTTGGTTTTTTTATATTTTTATGGTTTTATGGGTTTTTAATGATTTTATGGATTTTGAAGGTTTTTAGGGATTTTTATAGTTTTTAGGGCTTCATGGGTTTTTTGGGGTTTCAGGGGTTTTTTTAGTTTTTAGGGTTTTTATGGGTTTTTAGAGCTTTATAATATTTTAGGGGTCTGTAGTTTTTAGTGGGTTTTGGGTTTTTATGGGATGTTAGGGTTTTTCATATTTTTAGGTGTTTTAGTGGTTTTCATGGGTTTTATGGTCTTTTCAATGTTTTTATAGTTTTTTGGGTTTTCCATATTTTTTAGGTTTTTATATGTTTTAAGAGTTTTTTGGTTTTTTAGGGGTTTAGGGTTTTAAGGGTATTTTATGTTTTTAATGTTATAGGGTTTTTTAGGTTATAGCTATTTTTTAGGTTTTTTAGCATTTTATGATTTTTTTAGGGTTTCTAGTATATTTTATGGTGATTTAATATTTTCAGGAGTTTTAATGATTTTTTAGTGTTTTTAAATACTTCTAGTGTCTTTTATGGGATTTTGAGGGTTTTGTGGTTTTTAGAGTTTTTATTCTTTTTTACTTAGTTTTTGTACTTTTTACTTTATTTTAGGATTTTAAGGCTTTTTTGATTTTTTAGGATTATATAAGTTTTTAGTGATTTCACATAGTTTTTATGTGTTTTTGGGGTTTTTAGGGAGTTAGGGTTTTTCTTGTTTTTTATGGTTTTAAGAGTTTTAGTGATTTAGGGGTATTTTGGTTTTAAAGGATTTTTACAATTTTATATGGTTTTTAGTGTTTTAAGGGTTTTTGTGTTTTTTGGGATTTTAAGGAATTTTTAGGGGTTTTAGGTGATTTATTGGTTTTAAGAGTTTTGTGGTGTTTAATGTGTGTTTTGGTGTTTTGATTGGCCTATTTTGGGTCTTTTAGGGTTTTAAGGCTATTTTAGTGTTTTTAATGATTTTAATTGTTTTTTCATGTTTTTTTCGGTATTTATGGTTTTTGGGGTTTTTGGGTCCTGTAGGGGTTTTATGGGGGTTTTAGTGTTTTAAGAGTCTTAATTGTTTTTAGGGTTTTTTTGTTTGTAAGGGTTTTATAATTTTTCCATATTTATTGGTTGAATTCATTTTTATTTTTTTAAGGTTTTTTTATTAGTTTTTAATGTTTTTAGGGATTTTTATATTTTTATGGATTTTTAGGGATTTTTTAAGATTTTTGTGGATTTTAGGATTTTTTACAGTTTTATGGATTTTGAGGTGTCCTAGGGTTTCAAGGTTTTTTAGGGATTTTATGGGTTATAAGTTATTTTTTTTAATTTAGTGGTTTTTAGTTATTTTTGGTTTTATGGGGTGTTTGAGTTTTTTTATCATTTTTAGTTTTTCTGAGTTTTTAGTGGTTTTTGGGTTTTTATAGTTTTTAGGGTATTTTATGGGTTTTAGGAGTTTTATGTTTTTCAAGGGATTTTAGGGTTTTTAAGGGCTTTTTAATGTTTATAGGGTTTTCAAATTTTTAGGTATTTTTTGTATTTTATGTGTTTTTTAGGTATTAGGGGTTTTTAGAAGTTTTTGGGTATTTTAGGTTTAATAAACTTTTATGGTTGTTTAGGGTTTTTAGGGGTTGTCTAGGTTTTTCTGGGTTTTTAGGGTTTTGGGGTTTTTTATGGTCATTTATTATTTTTTAGGGTTTTTAGTGTTTTTAGGGTTTTCTACGGTCTTTTAGGTGTTTGAGGGGGTTATAGGGTTTTGAGGATTTTTGGGGATTTTTGGGGTTTTTAAGGTATTTATAGTTCATATAATATTTTGTATATTTTACAGTTTTTTGGGTTTTTATGGATTTTCAGTGGGTTTTGTGGTTAGATAGGAATTTTAAATAGTTTTTAAGGTTTTTAGGGTTTTGGTGGTTTTGGTGTCTTTTTATGGGGTTGATAGTTTTTAGGGGGTTTAGGATTTTTATGTGTTTTTATCATTTTATATGGCTCTATAAGGTTTTCAGGGGTTTTGGGTTTTTTAGGATTATTTTAAGGTTATATGGTTTTTAGGATTCTTAATGTTTCTTTTGGTTTCTAGGGGTTTTACAGTGTTTAATGGGGTTTCTACGGTTTTATTGGATTATTTCGGATCTTTTAGGGTTTTAATGGTATTTTAGGCCTTATAATGGGTTTTAGTATTTTTATTTTTAGGGTTTTCAGGGATTTCAGGGGGGTTTAGGGTTTTTAGGGCTTTGGGCCCTTTTGTGGTTTTTTATTAATTTTAGTGTTTTAAGTTTCTTAATTTTTTAAGGATTTTTATCATTTTTTAGCATTTTAGGGGTTTTCACTATTGTTAGGTTTTTACAGTTTTCTTAGGTTTAAGGTTTTTTAAGTTTTTAGGGATTTTTTGGATTTATTTAGTATTTTTATGGTTTTTCGAGATATTTAGGTGTTTTTTCAATTTTACAAATTTTAGGTATTTTTTAGTTTTTTAGGGATTGAAGGGTTTTTTTCTATTTTTGTTGTTTTTTGAGTTTTAAGGGGTTTTTTGTAATTAGTGAATTTTAGGGTTTTTATGGGTTTTTATGGGTTTTTATGGATTTTTATGGTTTTTAGGGTTTTATAGGTTTTATGATTTTTAGTGGTTTTTTAGGGTTTTAGGGAAGCTGTGGGGGAAAGTCCCATTTTTAGAGTCTTTTTAATGTTTTTCGGGGTCTTGGGGTTTTCCGTATATTTTAGTGTTTTCTAGGATTTTCAGTGTTTTTAAGGTTTTTATGGGTTTTAGGGTTTTAAGGGTATTTTAAGATTATTAATTGTTTTTTCTATTTATTTTTTGGGGGGTTATTTAGGTTTTTAGGTTTTTTAGTTTATTTGCAGTTTTTAGTATATTTGGGGTTTTTAGATTATTAGGGGTTTTTAGGGGGTTTAGGGTTTTTATGTTATTTTAGGGGATTTCATGTTTTTTGATTTCTTATTTTGTTAGGGATTTTTATGGATTCATAGGATTTTTTATGGTTATGTAGGTAGTTTTAATAGTTTTTAGGTTTTTAGGGTTTTGAGAGTTTTCATGGATTTTTTTGGATTTTAGGTTTTGTAGTGTTTTTAGGGGATTTTGGGGTTTAAATGGATTTTTAGCTCTATATAGCCTTTTATAGATTTTTAAGGCTATTAAGGATTATTTTATTGGTTTTTTTGGGTTTTTTTAGTTTTTAGGTGTTTATGGTTTTTAGGATCATTTTGGGAATTATAAGGGTATTATTGATTTTTAGTGTTTTTAGGGGGTTTATGGTGTTTAATGGGGTTTGGTATTTTTATTAGGATATTTAGGATCTTTTAGTGTTTAAATATTGTTTTAAGGTTTTATGTGCTGTTTTAGGGTTTTATGGGTTTTATGTGTTTTTAGGTGCTTTTAGGTTTTTTGGGTTTTTAAGGTTTTTATGGACATTTTGGGATACTTTAGGATTTTTATGTTTTTTTTGGGTTTTTTTGTGTTGGATGATTTTTAGGGGGTTTAGGGTTTTCAATTTTGTTTATGTTTTCCTGTAGATTATAGATATTTTTTGAGTTTTTAGGGTTTCTACATTTTTTTTAAATAACATTTTTTGCGCATTAAAATGTTTTTAATCGGTTTAATGGTTTTTTGGGGTTTGTGAGGTTTTAGGGGGTTTTAAGGTTATTAGGTATTTCATGGAATTTAGGTTTTTTAGGTTTATTTTGGGTATTTTAAAAGTATTTACGGGGGTTTTTGGTTTTTGGGATTGTTTTTGGTTTCTAATAAATTTTAGTTTTTTAGGGATTTAATGGTTTTTAAGGTTTTATGGGTATTTTATGTTTTTTTACTATTTTAGGATTTTTTTTTGTTTTTAGGGGTTGTTTAGGATTTTATGGTTTTTATGGTTCTTAGGGTTTTATGTTTTTCTTTGGTCTTTTAGGGTGTTTAGGGGATTTAGGGTCATTTAGAATTTTAGGGTTTTCTAGGGTATTTTATGGGGTTTAGGGAGTTTAAATGTTTTAAATATTTTTTTTATGTTCGTAGGGTTTTTTAGGTTTTTAGGGATTTTAGGAAATTTTTTATTGTTTTAATGTTTTTAGGGGTTTTAAGGATTTTTAAAAGCTTTTTAGGGGTTTAAGGTTATTTATTGATTATTTATATTGTTTAGGGGGTTTTAGCGGTTTTTAGGGTTTTAGAGGATTTTGTACATTTTTAGGGGGTTTTAGATTTTAATGTGTTTTGGGGTTTTTGGGTTTTAAATTTTTTTAGCAATTTATTGTTGTTTTATGGGCTATTTGGTTTTTAGGGGTTTTATTGGTTTTATCATGTCTAAGGAGTTTTGGGGGGTTGGATGTGTTATATAGAGTTTTCCTGGGTTTTAAGAGTATTTTTTTTAGTTTTTTTGGATTTTTATGGGGTTTTTTAGAGTTTTTAGGGTTTTCTGGTTTTTTAGGATATTTATGGTTTTGGGGTGTTTTGGGGGTTTTTTGGGATTTTTATTGTTTTTTTTAATCTTAATTTTTTTAGGATCTTTTTAGGGTTTTTATCATTTTTACTTTTTTTAAGAGTTTTAAATGTTTTTAGGGTTGTAAGGTTTTTTTATGAGTTTTTAGGGTTTTTTATGTTTTTATGGATTTTGAGATATTTATTAAGATTTTTATGGTTATTACGAGGTTTTAGGGATTTTGATGGGTTTTAAGGTTTTTATGTTTTTTGGGGGTTTTGTGAGTTTTTCAGTTTTTATGTTTTTTAGAGTTTTGTTACGTTTTTATTGTTTTTAATGATTTTTATAGTTTTTAATGGGTTTTTAGGGTTTTATGGGTTTTTATGGTTTTTAAGGTTTTCATTGGTATTATGATTTTTAGGAGATTTAAGGGTTTTTATGTCATTTTAAAAGTTTGTAGGATTATTAGGTTTTCTATGATTTTTTTGGCTTTTAGGATTTTCAGTATTATAGGTTCTTTTGGGAGTTTTCTATTTTGAGGGGATTTTAGGTTTTTTACATTTTTAGGATTATTGGGGGGTTTTATGTGGTGTTTATGGTTTTTTTGAGTTTATAAGAGTTTTTAGGTTTTTAGGTGTTTATGGTCTTTTAGGGTTTTTTTGGATTGTTTCGTGTTTTTATGATTTTCAAGGGTTTTTAAAGGTTTTATGGGGTTTTAATGTTTTAAAGGTTTTAGGGGTTTTATTGTTTCTTAAGGTTTTTAGGGAATTTAGGTATTTTTGAATTTTTTATGTTTTTATGGGTTTTAAGGATTTTTAAGTATTTTTTTCATTTTTAGAGTTATTTAGTGATTATTTAGAGTTTTTAGGGATTTTTTAAGCTTTGATGGGTTTTTATGTGTTTTTGTGTTTTTTGTGTTTTTAGGTGTTATAGGGTTTCAAATTTTGTTTTAGAATTTTATAGGGTTTATATGTTTTTAGAGGTTTTTGGTTTTTTTATGACTTTTTAGTTATTTATATGGGGTTTAGGGGTTTTATGTTTTTTAGGGTTTTAGGGATTTTGATGAGTTGGATGGTCCATGCAGTTGTGTTTTGGTGCATTCTTGTGTATGATAATGTGTGCATGTTGAAGGGTGAGAGTGTTTCCATGCATGAATGCATGTGTGCGGTTGTTGTGCATTCATGTGTTCATGTGTTACTTGTTTTTTGGTTTGTGGAATATTCTTTTAAGGGTTGTAGTCTTTGCATTGATCATTCATTGATGCCCTTGGCGGTGTTGTTCCTTAGTTGGTCTATTACCTTGTTACTTGGTAGAATTGATTGTTCCTTATACTGGTTCAGTGGAGAAATCTGTGTTAGGATCATGTCTACTAGTATTGTATTTTTGGATTTGGCTACTTTTTGTGTTGATGCCTTGAGAGTCAGTACTGTCTTTACTACTGGTAGTCCGCTACTTGGTGGGTGTGGTGTGGTGTAGGCTTTGTGGTGATGCATGTTTTCTTTTGGCTGCTGACATGAAGGGTATCCTAAGGATCTCAAACCATTTCAGATTTCTTGTTCATTTGGACTTTTGAGTTCTTTTTTGTTCCCATGTGTTTGGTTTGGTCTTCAAGATTTTGTTCTTGGTGAAGCCGTAGTTTTTTCAACTTTGTGTGATTTATTTACAATTAATTTTCTTTATATACTTCATAATTTTTCTTTGCAAAAAAATTAAGTGTTTTTATGTCTTAATGGTTTTTAGTGGTTTTTAGGTTTTTAGGGTATTTTCTATGTTTAGGTATTTTTGGGATTTTTTAGGATTTTTATCCATTTTTGGGTATTTAGGGATTTTGAAGTATTTAAGGGTTTTCAGGAAATTTTTATTTTATTTTTAGGATTTTTGGGTTTTTGGGAGTTTTTAAGGTTTATTTGAGTTATTTAGGGTTTTAGGGTTTTTAGAGTTTTTTTATGTTTCAAGGGTTTTTAAGGTTTTTATGGTTTTTAGTTGTTTTTAGGGTTTTATGGGATTTTATGGTTTTTAGGGGTTTTATGGTTTTTATGGATTTTTAGGGGGTTTGGGTCTTCTTAATGTTATTAAGGTTTTAGAGATATTTTAGATTTTTAATTATTTTAAGTGTTTATAGGGTTTTCAACGTTTTTTTAGGGATTTAGGGGTATTTTAGATTTTTAACGGTTTTTAGTTTTTTGGGTTTTTAGGGGTTATTTAGGTTATTTAGGGTTTTAAGAGTATTTAGAGTTTTTAGGGTTTTTATGTTCTTTTAATATTTTTGGATGTTTTTAGGTTCATTTAGTATTTTTACAGTTTTCTAGGGTCTTTTTGGGGGTTTATTGGTTTTAAAGGTTTGTAGGGTGTAATGGTATTTTAGGTTTTTTACGGATTTCAAGAATTTTTTATATTTTTATTGGTTTTAAAGATAATAATGATTTTTATGGAGTTTTAGTGTTATTTTAGGAACCTTCAGTGTTTTGGGGGTTTTAGGGGGGTTTAAGGGGTTTTCATGGGGTTTTCATGTCTTTTAGGGGTTTTACGGGTTTTATGGTTTTTAGTGTTTTTGGGGTTTTTTTGGTTTTAAAGGGTTTTTAAAATTTTATAGGGTTTTAAAGGGGTTTTGATTTTTTAGGAATGTTTTATGGTGTTTACAATTTTAGGGGTTTTATATTTTTTTAGTTTTTGATGGGTTTTGATGGGTTGGATGGTGTTGCCAGTTATGTTTGTGGTGATTCATGCTTGTGTGTGTGTGTGTGTGTGCGTTTTTGAGGGTGGGGATGTATGTTTGTGTGTGTATTAGTTGTGTTGTGTGTGTTTGTTACTTATTTATTTAAGTTTTGACTCTCTTTTTTAGATCTATAATATTTAATTAGGTCATATTTTATGTCTATGTTGTTCCTTTTTGAGTTTATTAGCCAGTTTCTTTGGTGCATCTGGGGTTCCTTTTGTTGGTTTGGTGGGAGAATTTATGTTGTGATCTTGTCTATTGCTAGCAGATTTTTTGGTCTATTTTCTTTCTGGGTACATGTCTTAATGGTCCATGGTGTCTTTTTTTTTTGGTTTTCTTCTTCATAGTGGGTGTGGTGTTATGCCATCTTGGTGGCTATTCTTAATTGTCTTCCAAATTTGGACTGGAGGGGCATTATGAGGTTCTCGGGCTATTTCAGTTTTCTTTTCTATTTGGCCTTTTGAGAGCCTTCTTGGTGGTACTATGTTTTTTTTGGTATTAGAACTTTAATTCCAAGTGAAATCGTTATTTTTTCACCTTTGGGTGATTTCTTTTGTAAATCATTATATTAATACAGTTCATACTTTTTCATTTAAAATTAAAGTTTTATATTTTAATATTTTTATGTTTCTATTAGGTTTTTAAGGTTTTATAGGGTTTTATATCCTTTTAGTAATTTTTAGGTATTTTTTAGGATTTATCTAATTATTGGGGATTTTTAGGGATTTTAAAGATTTTGAGGGGTTAAATTTTTTTAGGTTTTTTATGGGTTTTATATTGTTTTTTGGTTTTTACGTTTTTTTGAGTTTTTTATAGTTGTATGGTTTTTAAAGTATGAATTTTTTTAGTTTTTTTGGGGTTTTATGGGGTTTTAACGTTTTTAAAGTTTTTAGGACTTCTATTGTTTTCAGGGATTTTTTTGGGTTTTAGGTTCTTTTTATCATTTTTAGGGTATTTATGTTTTTTAGTATTTTTCATGATTTTTAGTATTTGTAGGGTTTTTAGGAGGTTTGTCTTTTTAAGAGTTTTTAGGGTTTTTGGTATTTTATGGTATTTTGGGGTTTTATATT
Source organism: Viscum album (assembly GCA_963277665.1). Lineage (NCBI taxonomy): Eukaryota > Viridiplantae > Streptophyta > Magnoliopsida > Santalales > Viscaceae > Viscum > Viscum album. The sequence goes on along the minus strand of OY728141.1, from coordinate 1,008,145,791 downwards.
TTCTCAGGACGTTTAGTGTTTTTGGAGTTTTTTGGGTTCTTTTAGTGGTTTATGGGGGTTATGATTTTTTATGGTTTTAGGGTCTAAATTTTTTTTGTTGCTTTAAATTTTTTATTAAATTTCTAATGGTTTTAGGGTTTTTTGAGGATTTTTGGGTGGTTTTAGGTTTATTTTGGGGTTTTCAAAAGAAAATATAGGTTTTTAGAGTTTTAGGTGTTTTTATGGACTTTTAGGGTTTTTAGGGATTTTCATGTTTTTACGGATTTTTGGGTTTTAAAGGGTTTTAATAATTTTATATGTTTTTATATGTTTTTTTTGTGGTATTAGGTTTTATAGGATTGTTTTAGGGTGTTTTATGGTTTTTAGGGGTTTTATGGTTTTCCGTTTTTAGCGGCTCTAGGGTGTTTTGGGGGGTTTTATTAGCTCATTTAGGGACTTTAAGGTGTAATGGTTATTTTTTGGATATTTTAGTGTTCTTTTAGAATTTTTGGTTTTTTATAATTTGAGAGTTTTCATGGGTTTTTAGAGTCTTTATGGGTTTTGGGGTGTTTAGGACTTTTTGGTATTATTAGGGTTTTAGGGGTTTTAATGGGTTTTAGGGGTTTTTTTGGATTTTTAGGATTCTAAGTGTTTTAAGTGTATTTTAGTTTTAAGGTTTTCTTAGTTTTATTCATGATTTTTAAGGTGTTTTTTTGTATTTAGGTACTTTTAGATCTCTATTAGTAAATTTATGTGTTTTAGGATTTTTTTGCATTTTTAGGGATTTTGAGGGTTTTTAGGGTTTTTCATGGTTTTTGGGTTTTAAGGTTTTATGAGTTGTTTTGAGTTTTATGGTTTTTTGAGTTATTATGGGGGTTTTTTTTACTTTTTAATTTTTTAGGGGTTTTAACGGGTTTTAAAGTATTTAGTTTGTTTTTAGGGTTTTTTAGGGATTTTATGGTATTTTAAGGTTTTTAGGGGTTGTTCTTATTTTTAATAGGGTGTTTAGGATTTTAAGGAGATTTTAACTTGTTTAGTTTTTTATTGTTTTCTATTGTTTTAGGGGTATTTAATATTTTTTAATTTTTTAGTGGGTTTTTTATTTTCAGGGGTTGTTTAGGTTTTTTAGTGTTTTTAAGAGTTTTATGGGTTTTTAAAGTATTAAGGGGTCTTTGGGGTTTTTGGGGTTTTCCGAGTTTTTAGGGTCATTTCATGTTTTTAGGATTTTCTAGGTTCTTTTAAGGGGTTTTAAGTTTTTTATGGTTTTGGGGGTTTTTATGGTTTTTTGCGGTTTTAAAGATTTTTCAGAATTTTTTTGAGGTTTTGGATTTTTTGGAATATTTAAGGATTTTTATGGATATTTGGGGATATTTTAGCGTTTTAGGTGTTTATTGAAAGGGGGAGTTAGGTTTTATGGGCTTTCGTGGATTTTTAGGATTTTTATGGTTTTTAGTGTTTTTGGTGTTTTTGGTTTTAAAGGATTTTTATAAATTTATACGGTTTTATATAGTTTTTACAGTTTTCTATCATTTAGGATTGTTTTAGGTTTTTAAGTTTTTTAGAATGTTTGGTTTTTTTAGGGGTTTTAGTTTTTATGGTATTCATGGTGTTTTGGCTTTTTATATTTGGTTATTTAGGGACTTTTAGGGTTTAAGGGGTATTTTAAATATTTTTAGGGGTTTTGAGGTTTCTTATTTATTTTTTAGTGGTTTATAATTGTTGGGTGGGGCTTGGGGTTTTTGGCTCTTTTAGGAATTTTTTGAATTTTTATTATTTATAAGGGTCTTAATGGTTTTTCTGGGTTTTTGGGTTTTTAGGTTTTTTATAGACTTTTATGGTTTTTAGGGGTTGTATGATTTTTAGGTTCTTTATGGTGTTCTTAGGGTTTTTACGTATATTTAAGATTTTTATTTTTTAGGGATTTTTCGGATTTTTATGGTTTTTACGGGTTTTAGTGGGTTCATAGATTTTGAGGGGGTTTTATGGGTTTTATGGGTTTTATGGTTTTCTTTGGGGGGTGGGGTTAGTTTGAGTTTTTTAGGGTTTTTATGTTTTTAGGTGTTTTAAGGGTTTTTAATGTTATTAGTGGGGTTTTTGGGTTTTTGTGCCTATTAAGGTTTTTTGGGGTTATTGGGTTTTTAGGTATTTTTAGGGTGTTAAGGAGTGTTTTGGGCTTTTATTGTCTTTTAATGCTTTTATGGTTTTTAAGGGTTTGGGGTTTCTAGAGTTTTTTTATAATTTTCTGTGTTTTTTGGGTTTTGGGGGTCTCTTATGTATTTTAATGTTTTTAGGGTTTTGGGGGGTTTTAAGTTTTGTTTTATTTTTTAGTAATTATAATATTTTTTAGGGTTTTAGCATTTTTATATTCTTTTAGGGGTTTTTAGAGTTTTTAGGGTCGTTTAGTGTTGTTAGGGGTTTCTTTTGTCTTTAGGGTTTGGGGGGGGGTTATGGATTTTTATGGTTTTTATGTATTAATAGGATTTTTTTGGGTTTTTTTGGTTTTTTTGTTTTTTTATGGGTTTTAGGGATTTTTAAGGTTTTAGTGGATTTTGGTTGTTTTTAGGGGTTTTAGGTGTTTTCATGGATTTTTAGGGGTTTTATGGATTTCAGTGTTTTTAGGGGTTTGGGGTTGTTTATGTTTTTTTATCATTTTATAGGGTTTTTTGGGTTTTTAAGGATTTTATGATTAATTTTTAGTATTTAGGGGTTTCAGGGGTTTTTAGGGGTTTTTTTGGTTTTATGGGTTTTAGGGGATTTATAGTGTTTAGGGGGTTTGGGGGTTTTATCGAATTATTTAGTATCCATTAGGTTTTTAAGGGTATTATAATTTTTTGGGATGTTTTTTATGTTTTTAGGGATTTTATTGCTTTTTGGGGGTTTTGGTGTTTTAAGGTTTATTTGGAAAAATATTTTTTAAGGGTCTTAATGTTTTTATTGTTTTTTCCATTTTTAGGGGTTTTAATTTTTTTTTGTTGTTAAGAGTTTCTTAACGGTTTTTAGGGTTTTTTTGTTTTTTTACATTCGTAGGGATTTTATTATTTTTATGGTTTTTAGGGTTTTTAGGGATTTTGAGGGTTTTTACTGTTTTAGGGATTTGTTGTATTTTTGGGTTTTAGGGGTTATTTTGAGTTTTTAGAGTTTTATGGTTTTTATAGTTTTAAAAAAATATGGAATTTAAGTGTTTTTAGAGTTATTAGTGGACTTTTAGGGCTTTTATGGGTTTTTTTGTTTTTTAAGGTTCCTATGGATTTATATGGTTTTTAGGTCTTTTAGGGTTTTTATGATCTTTTTAAGGTTTTTAGGGTTTTTAGGTTTTTGGGATTGTTGGGTTTTTAGGATTTTCTATGTTTTTATGGTTTTATGGGGTTTTAGGGTTTTAGGGGCATTTTCTGTTTTTAATTTTGTTTAGGGGTTTTTTTAAGGTTTGTTTTAGTTTTTTATGGTTTTTACTTTTTTAAAGATTTTATGGTATTTTAGGGTTTTTTAAGGATTATTTTCATTTAGTGTTTTTTGGGTTTTCTAGGTTATTTTAAGGGTTTTATGTGGTATTAGGGGTTTTCATGCTTTTTAGGGTTTTTATGGTTTTTAAGGTTTTTAGTGTATTTTATATTTTTTATTGGTTTTTGGGTTTTAGGTAATTTTATGAATATTTAGGGGTTTAAAGGGTTATTTATGGATTTTTCATTATTTTTTGGAGAGTTTAGTGGTTTTAGGGTTTTTAAGGGTTTTGAGGATTTTTTTGGTATTTTAAGGATTTTAGTGTTTTTAGGAGTTTTTGGGTTTTAAAGGGATTTTAGCATTCTATAGGTCTTTTTACCATTTCATAGGGTTTTATAGGGTTTTAAAGAGATTTAGGTTTTTTTAGTATTATTTTATTGATTTCGTGGGTTTATGGGTTTTTGGGGGTTTTGGGGGTTTTAGTGTCTTCAAGGGTCTTTTAGGGTTTTTATTGGGTTATTTAGGGTCTATTAGAGTTTTAAGGGTATTTATGTTTTTTAGGATTTTAGGGGTTTTTAGTGCTCTTAGGGGGTTTTGTGTTTTTAGAGTTTTTGGGATATTTATCTTTTTAAGGCCCTTAATGGTTTTTAGGGTTTTTATTATTTTTTATGTCTGTAGGGGTTTAGTGTTTTTATGTTTTTATTAGGATTTTTATGGTTTTATATTTTTTAGGGTTTTATGAATTTTTTGGTATTTAGGGTTATTCATGGTTTCTTGGAATTCTTACAGTTTTTATGGTTTTTTGGATTCTTTAGTTTTTAGCATTTTATGGTTTTTAGTGTTTTTTAACATTTATGGGGTTTTAAGGGTTTTTAGATGTTTTTTGGGTTTTATGGTTTTTATTTTTTATGAGTTTTAATGTTTTTAGGGGTTTTATGGTTGTTCGGGGTGTTTTAGGGTTTTAATTTCTTTTTATAATTTTTGGGGATTTCTGGATTTTTATGAGTTTTTAGTAAATTTAGTGTTTTTAGAGTTTTAGCAGATTTTTGGGGTTTAGGGTTATATTGGGTATTTTAATATTTTTAGGGATTTTTCTATTTTTAGGGTTGTTTATTTTTTTAGGGGTTTTATGGTCTTTTATGGGAGTTTATGGTTTTTATGGTTGTTTCTTGTTTTAGGGTATTCTAGTTTCTTTAAGGATTTTTAGGGGATTTAGGGTTTTATGTTTGTTACGGTGTTAATGGTTTTATAGGGTTTGTAAAGGTTTTTAGATTTTTTTATGTTTTTAGGGTTTTTTAAGGGGTTTACGTTTTTAGGGGTTTTCATGGTTTTTAGTGGTTTTTAAGGTTTTAGTGTTTTTAGGGGGTTTTAGGTTATGATGTGGTTTTTAGAATTTTATAAGGTTTTATAGGGTATTTAATGGTTTTTGGTTTTTATAGGATTGTTTTACGGGTTTTTAGGGGCCTTATGGATTTTAGGGTTTTTAGGGGATTTAGTGTGTTTAAGGTGTTTTTGGGTTTTTATTGGGTTATTTTGGGTCTTTTAGAGTTTTATGGGTATATTAAGGTTTTCAGGATTTTTTTTTGGGTTTTTATTATTTTTAGGGGTTTTTAGGGTTTTTAGGGTTTTTAGGATTTTTTAGTGTTTTTTTGTATTTTTAGTATTGTTAATGGTCTTAATGGATTTTAGCGGATTTTAGGGGTTTTTTCATTTTTGGCATTGATGTGAGGTGCTTAGGGTGGCCCGATCATCACAACATAGGGTGAAAGATGACAAATATGGTTTGTGGATAAGTGTAGGATGATGGTTTTATACAATGGAAGCAAGTAGTCAACCAACTCTATATGAATCATGAACTACTACTTAGACAACACAATCAAGGGAGGGATGTGATGGCCAATCCACACAACAACACATTTGGGTTAAGACACATAATTAGGAAATTTGTGATCTTGGAAAACCAATATAACATGAAGATTGACAAGGAAATAATTAACTGGATCAAGGGGTATAATTAAAATGAACCTCACACAAAAGAGAGGAAAAAATATAATTGCTCTATTACAATCTTGAATATCATATGAGTGCAATGTGGTTGGTATTTAGCCAAGTGATGATACATTAATTGTGTGTATATTACCCTAAAAACATAATGTATAAACCTACTTTCTTCCATTAAATTTGAAAAGATAAATTCTATCAATGAATTTTTTTAAATGTGCACATAACTTTCCAATTATATCCCATGGGTTTTTACATTTAGTGCCTAGCAAATTGGATTTGACTTTGGTTTCAAAAGATGTCATTCTAGAATTTTCTATATGGTAAAGGATTCCAAAATTCATACAATCATGTGTGCCATGAATTAAACATCATGTTTGGTCATGAATAACTGAGATAATAGGACCATTTTATTTATCCATAAAAGGAAAGATACATTGGTCCATTAATGAAGGGAGATTTGAACTTATTATAGAATTCAACCTCTTTAATCACCGTCACGTCATCAAGCCTTGAAAATCCAACTCCTCCTCCTGAAAAAATCGACATCGAAATTGTTCTCATCATGCTCTCCTCTTGAAAAGGAGTCATCCTTGACTCTTAATCCTCTACACCCTAAAATGTATAAAGGTCAGAAACATTGAATGTGGCACTTACACCATAATCACCTAGAAAAGTTATCTTATGTGTATTGTTTTTAATCTTCTTGACAACTCCGAATTATCCATCTCCTCATGGAATGATTTTTGATTTATATTTTTTAGTAAATCTCTCCTCCAATATATGAATCCAAACTAAGCCACATGTCTTGAACAATGCTTTCTTGTCATCATTGTTTTCACAATCAATGTATTTCTACATCATTTTCTCGATATATTTCATTACCTTTTCTGGGAGTTTCTTGATAAATTATGCCCTCCCTTTCGCATCCATGTTAGTTGATTTCTGCATAGAAAAATGGACTAGATAAATTCGTTAAATGGGGTTAAATAAATATACAATTTCAAATAGATAATATTGAGTAGCGAAATTCTTGGCCCTGTTATATGTGAATTTCACATGTGGCAGACACTCCTCCCAATTCTTGAGATTCTTCGTAACAATTTTCCACAAAAAGAATGATAGTGTTTGATTCAACACCTATGTATGACCATTAGATTGTGGATAATAAGTAGTGGATAATAGTAAATTTCTACCCATTTTTTTCCATATGGTATTTGAAAAGAACTATGGAATTTCATGTCTCTATTTGACATAATCGTCCTATTCATTCCATGGAATTTTACTACTTCCTGAAGGAAAAACATTTCAATGTTAGTGGCATCATTTATTTTGACAAGGAAAAAAATATACCATTTTAAAAAACTAATCCACAAAAAAAAAGGAATGTCTCCCCCTCTTGGTCCTTGGTAACACCATATTAAATTCTATTGATATATCCTCTCAAGTGGTGTTTGGGATTGGGAGAGGATATTATAATCCATGTGGGTTCAGTTTCTATTTGGCTTTATGGAATCCAATTTACTTTCCCACAAAATTTTCTATATCTCTATACATCCAAGGCTAATAAAAATGTACAATAAGAATACATAGAGTTTTTTTGACCCTAAAATTCCTCATCTTTCCAATATAATATGACTCTTGTAGTAAAATTTATTGGATATAGAAATTTGGAATACATTAATTATCAATGTAGAATATGAATCCATCTTGTAAATAGAAATTTTCCTAAATAAATAAAGTTTTATAATGAGCATAAGGTTCACCAAAATTTCAATAAGTTGTATATAATTCATTAATGTATTAAAAAATAAGGAGTTTAGAACCCATAAAGGATAAAAGAGAATATCATTATGAAATTGTATCAACCACAATATTTTCATTACCCCTTTTATGTTTGATGACATATGGAAATGATTAAATGAATTCTGTCCATATATCATGTCTCATATTTAGTTTATATTGACGAATATGGTATTTAATATCCTCATGATCGTAATGGATAAAAAAAATAGGATAATGATAATTATACTATGTTTTTAGTACTCTAATCAAATGTATACAACTCTTTATCATTTGTAGAATAGTTTAGAGTTGGTAAATTTAACATATCACTAAAGAAATAAATAATCATACCTTTTTACATGATCCCTCCTGCTATGACAATCCCACTTGCATCACATTCAATTTAAAAGGTATTACCAAAGTCCTGGAGAGAATGGAATGGTGTGTGGGTGAGTCTCTCTTTGAGTGCTTGGAAAGCCTTCTCTTGAGTTGTCCCCCATTTGAAAGAAACATTATTATTTGTCAACTCATTCAAAAATTTTGATAGCGTTCTTAAGTAATTCAAAAATCTATTATAAAAACTATCAAACCCATGGAAACTTATTACCTATCTAATAGATTTGGGATTCAACCACTTCTTAATGAACCCGATCTTATCAACATTTACCTTAACTCCATCACTGCTTACCAAAAATACAAGGAAAACAATTTTGTCGACAAAAAGGTCAAATTTTTTAATATTTTTCCAAAAAAATATTGTACTAACACCACTAGGACTTTTCTTAGGTGATCTACATGTTCTTTTAAAGTTCTATTATACACCAAAATATTATCAAAGTAAACTGCAACAAATTTTCCAATGAATGAACATACTCAATGATTCATTAAACTAAAAAATGTGCTAGATGGATTGGTGAGACCAAAGGGGATGTCTAACCATTCAAAAAGTCCATGTTTTTTAGTAAATGTATTTTCCACTCATCTTCTTATTTTATCCTAATATGATGCTAGCCACTTCTTAAATCAATTTTGGAGAAAATAGTAGATCCAATTAAAAAATCTAGCATATCATATAACCTAGGGATAGGATAATGATAGTGATAGTGATGTTATTTATGAATCTATAGTCAATGAAAATTCTTCATGTTATATCCTTCTTCGGAACCATAAGCACAGGTACAACATAGGGACTAATCCCTCTTTGATATAGACCACATCCAAAAAATCATGAACTCAAATTTGAATTTAATTTTTCTCCTTTGTGTTAGTATGATATTCATGGAGATTCAGTAGTGATGATTTGAGTATGAGGTCAATTGGATTCTCAATACCTCTATTGGGAGGAAAAATTAATGGAACCTCTTTTGGAAACACTTCAAAAATTCATGCAACAAAGACTCAATAACATGAGGAAAAGAAGATGTAATGTAATTAGTGTTCAACATAACCTCTTTGAACACAAGTACTAAAAGGTTTTTCTGAGAAATCATTGCTTCCTTAAGCTCACTACTTTTTCCCACATCATAATTTTCTTTACTCTCATATATTTTCCCTCTTGATTTTTCCTTTATTTCCTTTTCTTTTATTCTCTCATTTTCTCTTTTCGCCTCATTCTATCATTTTTTATTTTTGTTATTTTTTCCCTCATCACTCATTTTTTCTTTTCACTCGAAATTTTATAATCCAAAAAAATTGGGGTCATGTGGTTGAGTGTTATAGGTTCCCCTCAGAGTACTGAAGAGTGACAATTCCAGAAACCATCATGAGTGACATGTCGATCATACTTCCATGGTCGAACAAATAGAAAATGGAATGCCTTTATATGAAAAACATCACACAATAGCTCATCCTCGTATTTACGGATGGAGAATGATTCCATCAACTGTTTGGTAACTTTATCCCTCCACAACCATTAAACTATTGAAGAAGATATGGATGTTGATCCTTCAAAGTTAGAATTCCTAACTTCTCCACTAAAATGGTGCTCACATGATTTCTATAGCTTCCCCCATAAATAATAACTCTACATAACTTACCATGGATCTTGAAGCATGTATGAAAAACGTTCTCCCAAAGATCATTATCTTAAATGGTATTTTTTTACTTCAAACTCTCGTAGTGACAATAATTACACCATTTTTTATAAATTCTTCATTATTAATTTTAGGGGATTCCTATTCTTCCTCCTCTAATCTCTCTCTATTGGTCTCCTATTCTCCATACTTTTTTATGGTCATTGTGAACTAGTTTTGGAATTAACTAGTGATGTGACCATTTTCTTGACATCTGAATCATTAAATTTTCTAATTCCTTATTTGGTTAGTCTCAACAGTAGGTTTCTTAGGTGAAATAATTACATTTTCACCTTTTCATTCGATCGACTATTCTACCTTTGATGGTTCTCTAATATCCTTCCTTGATTTTCTCCATAGATAGAAAGGGGTAGTGGGTTTTCCCATGTTTCTCATAATTTTTATTTTTTTCTTGATTGTTTTGGCTTTCTAGATTATACACTTTATCTTAGTATTTTGGCATATCTCTACTTGATTGGAAATATCCTAATTGAGTCCATGTAAGAACCACTCCATGGTTGCCTCTGAATTCTCTTCAATTCTTGCTCGAATCATGGAAATTTGAATCACATTATTGTAATATTCAACACTCTTACACCCTTGTGTGAGGCATTGAATCTTGTTGTGTATATCTCTATTGTAGTGTGAAAGAAAAAACTGCTTCCTCATAGAAAACAGTATGTATTCCCAATTATGGATAAAATTTCTTCCATGTTGGGATTCATCCTTTTGAAATTGATCCCATAATATTAATGTGTAATCAATGAATTAAAGGGATAAAAATCTCAAATTTTTATCCTTCAAATAGGTATGGAATGAAAATAATTTCTTGATATACATCTTTCATTCCTAGTATGCTTCCAAATGTAATTTCCTAGTTCCAGGTGTTGCCCAAAGGTTCCCCGTACCTGGTTGGTCACATGGCCTCAAGTGAATTTCTTCGAATTACAGAGGCTTTCTACTAGCACAAAGGGAATTAGGTGTGATATTGGGGAAATTATGCCCTTATTAGAAGAGTAACACAACAGAAACAAAGAGATAACAATAGCGGAAGCAGTAATGCCACACAATAAGTAAACAACAGAATAATGAATGTAAATAAACAACTGGAGTACATATATAAATGAATCATGTTACATATGTCTAGTAAAGTATCCAAACAAGTCACAATGATGTAATATAGTACTAAACCAATGTATAAGAAAACAAATAAACTCCAGATGTATTGTAAGCCTCATCTTTGTCTCATGCCCTCCAACTCCACAATAATCAAGTACCTGAAGTAGAAGGTCTCTTTCCCTTAGCGTTACCAACAACAATATAATCTATTTGGGACCAAAAGCATGTCCCAAATAGGTGTGAGATGAATCCCATAAGGAAACCCCCATAATACTTGTGCCTATCTATCAGTGAATATATATATAGTATGAAAATATGAAAAATGAAGTAATAAACAAAGAATTAATCAAATTAAACAGTCCTATAGTTTCAACTACATTAATTTAAATCTTCTGGTTATTCAAACATTAAATCTCCAGAAAACCCTCTGGGATGTTCTCTCAGTCTAACACCTCTAGTTCAACTTATACAAAGACTCTATGAAGAAGCACTCAACATCAATTCCTCTAATGCTCTTTTAATGGTAAACTATAGACTCCATGAGGAAGAAATCAACATCCAATTCCCCTAGTGGTCTCACAACCCTATTTTACAGGCACACTAAGGGAGAACTCAACATTCACCCCCCTATGGTATCGCAACATGAAAGGTAACAGACACTATGGGGAAGCTCTCAGAATCCATTCCCCCTATGGTCTCACTACACAAAGTTCCCTCAACCCTGTGTAATTCAATTCTACACAAAAAGTATCCAGCATCAAAAGTGAATATCAAAATACTACATGGCTAAACAACTACAATTCATATCACAAGCGTGTCATATAATATCAACTCCATCCTAACAACACTATGCATTGAAATCAAATCATCCTAACAAGAAGTTATAGGCCCAATGACAAATATCAACCAAATATGGGAAAACATGATCATAACAACGTAATAAAACTTATTCATAATAAAAATACATTTATCAGGAAATCAAAGCATAGAAGGATAACAACAGGGTTAAATTTCTTAAACACATAATACCCTAAACTAGGGTATTCATAACTTTTCTCATATATAACTCAATGATAAATATGGAAAGGCACAAACCACTTTCCTTGATGTTGTACGATCAATATTGTTTAATCGTAGCCTTTGATTCGACCTAGAATGTTGTAGATCCACCAAAACATCAAAAATGTTCAACCTCGAATACCTCAAGAGAGAAGACAAAACAGGAAGAGTTTATATAGAATAATGAAGAAATCAAAGAAGCAATTCCAATTAAATGTTCAATGTTTGATTTATAGGATAGATGATGGATCTATGGCTTGGAGAAGAATCATTGATTCTCATTGCCCCTGGAAAAGACAGAGCTAGAAGAAGATAGTTATTTCGATTAGATGTGACCTCGGTGTGATATAACAATTAAAAATAAAAATACACGGAGTGTTCCCTGAGGATACATGGCATGTATAGGCCTTTACAAGCCCCCTATAAGAGGTATCCCGGTCACCTCACATACCCATGTTCACTTCCATTACATGGACAGTACACTACTACCCCGCGACGATCGATTACAGGATTTGTACTCCTATGTACACGGCGTGTACTTATGAAATTTCTAAAATCTTCCTTTTTTCTCAACAACAACTGAAATTAAGATCCTTACCAGAAATGAAGATCCATGTTCTTACGAACTTCCTCTATTAAAGAAAATTTTCCCTAAATTTCCCTAAGAAGGAGGTACAAAAGAATCCTCGAATAGCTTCGGCCACTATGATCACAAATCGGCCTCCCTCTCCCAAGTCTCGTCTTGTACACGCCCATGTTGCCACAAAATTCATACTAGAGGAACAGACTGACCACAAAGAACCTTCATGCTGTGACAAACAATCCTGATAGGATGCTCCTCAAATGATGCATTCACCTCCAACTCAACCTCACCAGGATGAAAAACATGAGACAGTTCTGAGAAGTACCGCAGTGGATGAGAAACGTGGAAGACGTTGTGCATAGACTGATACCCCTAAGGTAATTGAAATCTATAGAAAACTATCCTGAAACTCTCCAAAACCTCAAATGTTCTAACATATCTTGATGAATGATTGCCCTGTCTTTTAATCCTCTAGTGTCCTAACCTCGATGTGACTCGTAGGAAACTATGATCTCTAACCTCAAACTCCATAGGTCGTCTCCGTTGAACAGTATAAAACTTCTATCATGATTGTGCAGTATCCATCCTCTTTCAAATCAAATCTATTTGCTTTGTGGTTTTATGGACAAGATTAGGTCCTAGAATAGTTTCCTCTCCTGCTTCTAGCCAACATAGGGGTGATCGGTATGGCCTACCATACAAAGCCTCATAAGGTTCCATCTGGATAGTATCTAGAAAATAATTATTGTAGGAAAAATACACTAGATTTATATTCTTCACCCAAGAACCTCCAAAATCTAGGATGCATGCTTGAAGCATGTCCTCCAATAGTTGAATTGTTCGCTCAGACTAGCCATCTATCCGGGGATGCTAAGCTATACTCATAAGTACATATGTACCATAATCCCTTTTTAGTCCCTGCCATACACCCAAAGAAAAATGGGAATCCCTATCTGAAATCATGGAGTGGGTAACTCCATTAAAACATACAATATCTTTAATGTACAACCTTCTAAGCTCATAAAAACTGAATGTCTCCTTAATCGGTTAGAAATGTGAAACATGTGTGAGTATATCAATGACAACCCAAACGACATCATTCCATTGAGGTGAACTCAATAAACCTATCATAAAGTCAATCATGACATCATTCCATTTCCACTCAATAATGGGTAACTACTGAAAAATCCATACTATTTGTCGATGCTCAGCCTTCACCTGCTAAAAGGTGGAACACCTCATGAAAAAAACAAAAAACATCTCTCTTCATACCTCTCCACCAATACCAATGGTGTGGATCTCAATACATCTTGGAGACACCAAGATGAACTTCCCAAAATGACGATTGAAAACCCCACACAGGATCCTCGCATAAGTATTCTAACACCCATACATGTCCATGGAAGCACAAGATCTCATCCTCGCCTATGGTCCGTATAGGAATAGGTTCCTCTTATGACACACTCTCCTGCAGAACTTTTCCTTTAGAATATGATAGCTACCTTATTTTCACACAATCAAGAAGAGTATAGGTAACAACTATAGAAGAAATAAACATTTATCCTTATCTGTCGTGCACCACCAAATGCATACCAAAAAAACAGATCCATAAGATACCACTCGCTACTAACCTCCTGAACTGCCTGTATCTGAGCCCTCATTCTCAACGCAACAACCACTACATTACATTTTCAAGTCATGTATGCAAGCTCAAAATAAAAGGACTAAAGGTACTCAACCCACCTCTGTTGTCTCATGTTCAGATCATGTTGAGTGAAGATATACTTTATAATTTTATGGTCGGTGAGAACCAGAAAATGCTCTCCCAATAGATTATGTCTCCAACAGTGCAAGTCATGAACAACTACAGCCAACTCGAGATCGTGTGTTGGGTAATTCCTCTCACGTAGCCTCAACTACTGATACTTGTATGCAATGACTCCTTCCCCCTGCATAAGCACCACTCCTCACCTGATACCTGATGCATTTTAGTAAATAGTATAACTCTTTCCCAGATCTGGAAAAATTAGTATCGGTGATGAAGTAAACCTAAATTTCAGCTCCCATAAGGATGAATTATAGGAATTTTTCCTCCAGTAATTCACACCCTTCTTAGTCAGGCATGTCAGTGGCACTGATAATCATGGAAATTCCTATATAAAACTTCTATACTTACTATCTATTACTTGAAAATTTCATACCTCAAAGAAGTTCTTCGAAATCTCCTAGGAGACTACTGATCTCACTTTATCTGGGTCTATTGGTACATCTTCCTCTGAGATACCATGACCCATGAAGTGAATCTGGTCTATCAAAAAGTGGAATTTTGTGAGAATAGCATATAACTAATGATCTCTCTGTGTAATAAAAAAGATCTCAATATGTGTGGAATTGCTATGTAGAGTGTAAGAGTACACCAAGATATCATCCACGAAGACCACTAAAAAAGAATCCAAGTATGGATAAAACACTTAGTTAATCAGTTCCATAAAAACTGCGAGCACATTCGTGATAATGAATGATATAAACACATACTCATATAGAACATACCTACATCAAAAGGCTATTAGAGGTATATCTAATACTCTAACACACAATAGATGATAATCATATCTCAACACAATATTGAATAACACACAGGATCCTTGAATCTGATCAAAGATATCGTCAATCCTCGGCAAGGGATATTGGTTCTTGACCGTCAACTAGTTCAGCTTCCAATAATCCACATAGAGTATGAGTGTACAATCCTCCTTCATCACAAATAGGATAGACGAACCCCAAGGAGAAGTACTGGTTCAGATGAAACCCTTTACCTATAACTCCTCTAACTGCTTCTTGTGCTCTTGTGGCTCTGGTGTAGCTATCATATAAGGAGGAATGGACACCAGTACCACACCATACACAAGCTCAATAGAGATATCTACCTCTCGATTAGGTGGAAAACCTGAAAAGTACTCTATAAAGACATATCTGAAATAATCCACCACTAGAGGAAAGTCTATATGAGATGTCCCATGGTCATCTAGTTACAGACTAACATCCTGGGCTATAACTCCTCCCAACCCATGATTCCTGGGTCCAAATCTACTTGCCTAGACATCCCATTTTCCATAATATAGAAACAACCTTCCCTATAGTGATGTGAAACTCATCCTATGGTGATTGAAATCAAAAACATCCTGGAAGGGAACCAGCCATTCCATTACGATATGGACATCATATCTCATCATCTATAAGACATAAAGGTCCTGTAAGAAGTGACACCTACCAACCTAAAGAGGGAACTCCTTGAGTTGGAACACACTAGCTATTCTAGTTCCCAACAGAGTTTCTAGCATCAAGATATCAAAAGAAGTAAAGATACAGATCCCAAGGCTCTCTACAACAGATATAGATATAAAACTAAGGGATTACCCTATATCAAAAAGTTAATCAGCTAAAACTGAGGTTATTAGAATCGTACCTCTAACTATAGAGGGTTCAAGATCCTGCTTTTGATGGTTCTCTATCGCAAAAGCCGGACCTGCACCGCGATCCCTGTGAATATTTCTGTGATACCTATGCTGATCCACCCTAAGGTTGTTGAAAACCCTATGTTTGACCACTACACCAATGACCTCCACTACAACCAGAAGATCATGAAGAACTCTAGTTCCCTGAATGATGTGGTACTAGTGGTATTTCTTCAGTACGCGGAGTCGAAACAAAACCCATATCATGAGCTCCTGGTGATAAAGACTGACAGAAATGATGAAGATGACCCATCTTGCTGCAAGATCATCTCTAAACTAGTTCTCCCAAAAAAATTGGCCTCATATTACCACTCTTTACGCACTGTATTATACCACCTAACTACGATAAGGATTATCTCACCTACTTGGATCTTCATGCGTAGAATCCATGCAATGCTTATTACTGTCAATCAGAGGGGTACCAATTCCAAGTGTCGAGCCTCCCTGTCTCACTGCTCTCGAATCCATCAGGTTGCTCTCTGTGATCATCACCTGGTTGACAAAAGAAATGATGGAATTCAACATGAAGAAGTTCAATTGAGATCAGATTTCATTCTTGAGACCATCCTCAACCTTCCTCACTAGAATTAACTCATCACCCACTAGAATGGGTGTGAAGCACTGCAGCTCTGTGAAGCCAGAAGAACACACCATGATTGAAAGAGTACCCTGTTCCAGACTCATGATATATTGGGCTCGATCGGCCCTCAAAGTCTCCAGATAGAAGTAATCATAGATGGTATGCTGGAACTCCTCCCAAGCAATAACCTAATGGAAACCATCTGGTGAAATCACATCCAACCATTTATTGGCTGAATCACAAAACATATACGTAGTGATATTCACCCTCCTCTCTAGAGGCATCTTGAGATGATTGATGATAGACAACATGTCTTATAACCATGACTCTGCACCCTGATGTCCTACATCCTTTGAGAAAGTGGGAGGAAGATGCTGTTGAAAAACCCACGTCAACTTTGTTATAGATGGGGTATGATGCGGTGTTCATGGGATGGTCTGCATAAACCTCATGAAGCCTTCTTAGAACTGTGCATCGACACCTATATCCAAAATTATGGTTGTTTCCAAGACATGCATGAATAGAGGATCTGTTGTTAGTCCTTGATCTTCCATGTCTGGTGTCTGATCATTGTCCTCTATCTGGTGTACAACTAGAGGGCGTCTCAGTGGCATGACTCTTCAAGGTTAGGATAACACCATAGTTCAATATTTATATGGACTAAAACTTATAAGAGAAGAAATGGAATAGGTGAAAGAAAACATTCAAGTTTTTTAAAACATGGATACATGGTGTGTATAACCCCCACATGGAGTGTTCCCTTATGCCTTTACATAGGTGTGTACTTATACCCAAAACTAGTCATGTAACACTGATACACATGTTGTGTTCTCCTTGAGACACGGCGTGTACTTGAATCATTTCCCCCCTTCCCATGTTCCTCTACACGGCTATACACACAACTCCTACCTAGGTAACTCTACATGGTTTGTGTGCCCTAGACATGACGTGTATCCCTTATGTCATAACCATTCATGTCACTAGTCACATGGTCGGTGACATGGTCGACTCTACACAGTATGTAGGAACAGAACATGGTGTGTACAACCTGAGTTTTATCCCCCCGTGTCATTGGACACATTATTTGATACATGGCTCTTATAACATCGTGTGTACTCCAAGTACAAGACATGTATCACCAAACATTTCCCAACCCCGTGTCTTTACCCACGCATCCAGTCACACAGTTTAGGACTACCCAACATGTACATACAATACATGGAATGTACTTAATAAAAGTTATTTCATCCCAAATAGAAGGATACATGGCATGTATTAATCAATACACATTGTGTATTCTAGGTAATTCTAGATAGTATGACACAAAAACAACTTTGTAACCCATATAAACAATTAAACCAACATTAAAGTTCCAAATTCTAATCTGTAGGGGCCCATACACCCTGTGAATCAAAGCTTGGAATCATAATTTTGTATATCACAAGTATAATAGTGAAATCAATCACATGATCCACCAAATTCTGATCCATGAGGTCCCATAAAATGTCTAGGAACAATGTTTGGAATTCATTCATATGAAACCTTAAACAATTAGAAATACCCTATCAAATAGTTGGTATTGTATCAAGGAATCTATCACAACAACATGCATATCTAGAACAACATCTATCACAACAACATGCAATCTGTAATGCACCCTAAATGGCATGACAAGAATGCATGACATTTGATTTCAAGTAAGTTCCTTATGATTCATGAGATGGTATACCATCATCTCATAGGGTTTAAACATAAATAGAACCTCAATAACATCAATGATAATAGAACAAAACATATGAATCACCCAACTATAAAATCAAATCAATTGTAATAATTGAAAAACCAGAAAAATTAAAATATTCTAGGCATATTGGATTTCCCCTATACACTGGTTAGCTACTCCCATGAACAACTTATTACCAACTGCCAATTCCTTTCTATCCCTATCTAAAAGCTTCAAACATTAAGTCAAGAAGAAATAAATCCTTTTATTCCACTTTATAATGTCCCGGTTCTGGGTGTCACCCAATGGTACCCCATACCCGGTTGGTCACATGGCTTCAAGAACATTTTCATGAACGCTAGAGGATAACGACTATCATTGAGGGCCTTGGTGTGATAGTGGTAAACATATGCCCTCATATGAAAAGTAACATAGAAGAAACAAATAGATAACAGTAGAGGAAGTAGTAATACAACACAATAAGTAAAAAACAGATGAATAAAAGTAAATAAACAACTGGAGCATATATATATATATGATGAATTTTACATATGTCTAGGAAAGCAGCCAAACAAGTCACAATTCTGGAATATATTACTAAACCAATGTACAAGAAAACAAATAAACTCCAACAGCATTGCGAGCCTCAGCTTGGTCCCATTCCCTCCACCTCCACAATAATCAAGTACCTGATGTAGATGACTTCTTTCCCTTATCTATAACTGAAATAATATAATCTTTTTTTTTCCAAAAGAATGAACCAAATATATGTGAGCCGAATCCTAGTAGGAAACCACAAAAAGACATAATCCTATCTATAAGTGAATATATATTGATGGAAAATATACAAAATGAAGTAAGAAATAATGATGTACTCAATGTAAATAGTCCTACAGTTTCAACTACATTCATTTACATATACTAATTATCTAACCAATCAAACACAAGAAACCCTATGGGATGTTCTCAAAGTATAACCCCACTGGTTCAGTTTATACAGACTCTTTGAGGAATAACTCATTTTCAATTACTCATGTGGTCTTTTAACCGTAAACTATAGACTCTCTGAGGAAGAAGTCAACGTCCAATTCCCCATGTGGTCTCAAAACCATATTCTACAGACACTCTGAGGGAGAACTCAATGTCCATTTCCCCTATGGAATCACAACGTGAAAGGTAATAGACACTATGGGGAAGCCCTTAGTTTCCATTACCCCTATGGTGTCACTACACTAGGTTCCCACATCCCTATGTAATATAATAGTGTACAAACAATATCCAGCAGCCAAAGTGAATCTCAAGATACTACATGGATAAACAACTATATAGAATATCAAAAGAATTTTATATAATATCAAATATATCCTAACAACACTAGGAATGGAAATCATAATAGACTAACAAGAAGTTCTAGGCCCAATGACCAATATCAATCAAACATGGGAAAACACATCCATAATATGGTAATAAACCCTATTCATAATCAAAACCCATTTCTCAATCAAACAAAGCATAGGGGTGAAAACAATCAATTTAAATTTCCTAAACATGCAATACCCTAAACTAGGGTATTCGGTAGTTTTCTCATATATAACTCAAAGAAAACTACGGAAAGGCACAAACCACCTACCATGACATTTTACGATTAATATAGTTGAATATCAGCCTTTGATTCAAACTATAACATTGTAGATATACAAAAATGTTAAGAACATTCATCCTAGAATATCTCAAAAGAGAATATAAAAAATAATGAGAGGATCTAGAAGAAGGAAGAAATCACTAAGGTGACTTCAGTGCAATAAATGACGTTTGATTCATAGGACGGACGATGAATCTATGGCTCTGATAAGAATCGTCGATTCTTGTCTCCCCTGGACGAGATAAAGCTAGAAGAAGACAGTTATGTTGATTAGACTCGGCCCCGATCTAATATAACAATTAAAATTAAAAATACACAGAGTGTTTCCCAAGGATACACGACATGTATAGGCCCTTATCAGGCCCTGCATTAGGAGGTCTCCAGGTCACCTCACACGACCATGTACTCGCCCATTAGATGGCTAGTACACAGCTACCTGCTGCAACTAAGTACTCGGCACGTACTCCTAAGTACATGACATGAACTTATGAAATTTTCAAAATCTCAATTTTTTCTCAATGACACCTGAAATCACCATCCATATCTGAAATGAAGATCCATGTTCTTAAACCAGAACACCTTGACCTTGAAAATAAGGGACCTTCACCTTGATACCTCCAAGGATTTCATCCTCATGTGGTCTCCTTTGGCTCCCTCTGGGTTATTGTAACCTCATCCTCCTTTATGGTTCATCGTTAAAATCCTAAACAATGTTCTTTATATCCTACTCCATGTAGGGTAAATATGAGACTTGAGTGAACTATGGGTTATTATGGATAATCCTTAGGTTATGTTGACTACCCATGTTTTCGATCCTATCATATAGAAAATCTAATATCTTATCAAAGATATTCTTGAAATGGATCAACCAAGATTTTATTTGGAGTGGTGTAGCGTCTGGTGATGGAGATATACTTCAAATTCCTTCATCGCTAGTATTAGAAATTCTCTTCCCATGATCTTCTTTGATGATAATTAACAGTAAAAAAATCTCACATGAGAAGAAACTCACATAATGATACACACACTTACACATGTGATGACACACATGTGCACACAATATGTACATACTCACACACATAAGGATACACGCTTACACACATGTACACTCAAAATGTACACACTCTGACTCACACTCACACACACAATAATTACACATATATGAACATTCACACAAAATATGTGCACACTCCCACTCACACAATAAATATTTACACAATCACACACATAAGGATAAACAATCACACATTAAATTTGTAAACACTCACAAACACTATAATTTATTGAATTATTTATGTCCAATCATAACACTCAATTAAAATCCCACTATATTACTAAATCTCATACCATTTTTAGGGTGATAATGTGCCACCAATCCTTCCATTGTTAGGGTTGTGTTGGGGGCTGGTTTATCACAACTAGTTTGATTGGTAAAGGGTTTAAAAATGGTAATGGTTAGAAAACGTGAAAGAAAATATGGGTAAATGGTGGAAAATGGTGGATGAGTATAATTAAGGGGGATTTATTGATTATTAAAGATATTAAAAAATAATAAAAATAGGATCCAAGTATGATATGTTGATGAATTAAATGATTAATAATTTGATGTATGTAAATGGAAAGTTATAATAATGTAAATAATAGAGAATAAGTAATTGTATCTTCTATTTTTCTTTTTTTGTCAAATCTTCCAAAAAAAATTCAGAGTTTTTTAAAGAAAAATATTTTGAATAGAGAGTAAGAATATTTTTTAAAATATCTCAAATAAAGTATGTGATAGTTTTTTATAAGCACAAAATTATGAGGTGAGAGAATTTGATTTTGTTCTGATAAAAATACATATAAATTTGAAAACATGATGGATAAAAAACTATCTCAATGTAAAATATTTCATTCTTTCAAAAAATAGGATAATTATAGAGGTTTCAAAAGAAAAGGGTTTTTTTTAATGTTTATATATTATATAAATACAAGAATGGTAATTGTTAAAAGTAATGTAAATGAATGGATAGATTTCAACCATTTCAATAGAAGCTACGGTACCAACTTATGTGAGGCACTTGGTGTGACCTGATTTTAATGGGGTAGGATGGATGAAAATGAATATAGTTCTAGGATAAGTGGAGTATTATGGGTTTGGATAGTGGAACCATTTATTCAACTAGTTGTATATAGACCATTAATTTGTAATTAGAAAACACACTCTAGATAAGGATGTGATGGTCATTCCACACAACACTACACTTCGGTTGAGGCACATATATAGGGGATTTTTTATCTTGCATCACCAATATTACAAATATATTTATAAGGAAAGAATGAACAAGATTAAATGGAGAAATCGAAACGATCCTTAAAAAATATATAGAAGCAAAGAATAAATTCTCTATTACAATCTTGAATTTCATACATGTTCCATGGGGTGGCTATTTATAGCCAAGGGGTGATATAATAGTCAAGGGTCGATTACTCTAAAATCATAAAGGATTATCCTACATTGTTCCCTTAAAGTAAAGAAGATAAATTATGCCAAAAACTTTTTATAAAAGTAGCACATAACATTCTAACTATGGCCCACCATATTTAACATTGAGTACCTAGCCCACTGGATTTCACATTGGTGTCTAAATATACCATTCAGGATTTCTGCATGTAGGCTAGGCTTCCCATATTCATAAAAACATGTGGGGCAATATTTAAACATCATTTTTGGGCTTGAATAAGTGAGATAATAGGCCCATTTCCTCTATCTGTTTAATGATAAAACTGTTGGGTCTTTAATGATGAAATATGGGCGCCCATTAGAACATCCAAACTCTTTAATCTCCCTTGCTTCAATGGTCTTTAAATCCGGACTCCTCCTCCCAAGAAATTATCACTGTGTATTTTACATTCTTCTCATCAACCATTTTTATATTTATTGGGAGTTTTTTATTTTTTAGGTTTTAAAGGTTGTCATAGGGGTTTTCATGGATTTTTGGGTTTTTACATTTCTGGGTATTTTTTAGGATTTTTTAAGATTTTTATGGTGTTTAAATATTTTTAGGGTTTCTAGGTATTTGGAGGGTTTTTATGGTTTATCAAGGTTTTTATTATTTTTATGGTTTTTTTGTGTTTTTTGGTGTTTTTTTTGGTTTTAATAGTTTTACGTTTTTAGAGTTTATAATGTGTTTATGAATATTAATGTTTTTTACAGTTTTTGGAGGGTGTTTGATTTTTTGGGGGTTTTTATGGTTTTTAGGGGGTGTGGGGTTTTTATGGTCTTTATAATGTTTTAGGGGTTTTAGTAAATTTTATTTGTTTTTTTATTTTCATTTATTTTAGCGTGTTTAGGGTTTTAGGAGTATTTTAGGGTTTTTAATGTTTTTAATATTTTTGGGTTTTTAGGGGTTTTTTATATTTTTTGGTTTTTTAATATTTTTTGGGTTGTTAGGTTTTTTATGGTCTTTTATAGATTTTTAGGGTAATTTATGGGTTTCTAGGGTTTTATAGGGTCTTTTAGAAGTTATAGGGTTTCTTATGTTTTTTAGGGTTATTAATTTTTTTAAGGGTTTTAGTATTTTTTGAATATTTATGGTTTTTAGGGATTTTTCGATGATTTTTGGGGGTTTAGTTATTTTTTAGGAATTTCAGAGAGTTTAGGTATTTTTACCAGTTTTTAGTGTTTTTTGGGGTTTTTGTGGCTTTTTATGGGTTTTAGGGTTTTCAGTGTGTTTGGGGTTTTTGGGTTTTAAAGGGTTTTAGAGTTTTTCATAGGGGTTTTTAGAGGTTTTAGGTTTTTTGGATTATTTTAGTGTCTTTATGGTTATTTGGGTTTTTTTGCGATTTAGGGAGTATAAGGGTGTTTGGGGGGTTTTTATTTTTATTATTTAGGATCTTTTAGGGTTTTAAGGTTATTTTAAGGGGTTTTAGTAATTTTATGATGTTTTTATTATTTTTAGGGTTTTAGGATATTTAGGATTTTTTTGGGTATTTTAGGTTTTTTAAGGCTTTAATGGTTTTTAGGGTTTTTAGAGTTTTTATGGATTTTTAAGGTATTTGGATTTTTTGTGTTTTTAGGTATTTTATGTATTTTTAGGTTTAAAATGTTTTCTTACAGTTTTCAGGGTTTTTTACATTTTTATGGACTCTTTAGGATTTTTTTGGTTTCTATTGTTTTTAGGGTTTTTAGGGATTTTATGAATTTTGAGCTTTTTTTTGGGGTTTCAGGGTTTTTTTTGGGTTTTTTTGGTTTTATTGGTTATTTTGGTATTTTAGGGGGGTTTAGATTATTAGGATTAAAAGGTTATTTATAGTTTTTAATGTTTTTAGGTGTTTTATGTGATTTTCTATTTTTAGATGGTTTTTGGTGTTTCATCTACTTTTAGGGATTTGTTAGGTTTTTATGGTTTTTGTGAGATTTAGGGTCTTTTTTAATGATTTTATGGTTTTCTATATTTTTAGGGTTTTTTTTATTTTTAGTGTTTTTAGGGGTCTTAGGAGATTAGGTTTATATTAGGTTTTTTTTAATGTTTTTTGGGTTTTCTTGGGTTTTAGGGGCTTTTAATGTTTTTTAGGTTTTTAAAGAGTTTTTAGGGTTTTAGGGTTTTCTTGGGTTTTTTATGGTATTTTATGGTTTTTAGGGTGTTTAGGATTTTTGGTTCATTTAGTGTTTAAGAGTTTTCTAGGATCTTTCAAGGGTTTAGGGGGTTTGTGGTTTTAATTTCTTTAGGGTTTTTATGTCCTTTTATTGTTTTTTGGGTTTCTAGTAATTTTTGGAGTTTTTATAGATTTATGTATTTTTATGGATTTTTAGGGGTTTTAGGGATATTTATGGATTTTTTTAGAGTTTTAGGGTTGGGGTTAGGGGTTTTTAGGGTTTTAGGGATTTTTTTTAAAGTCAGGTAGAATGTAATATATAAAAAAGTAAGGAATATAATTACAATGCAGTCACCAAAATGGTGAACTGATGAGAACCATGTCAAAAGCACAGATTCTATTACATGTAAGGAGGACTTTGAATTCAAAGTCCCCATGACATTAGATATATTAAAGATATTGAATGATATAATTGGTTCCCATATAACTTCATTAAAGGCCCAATGGATCTCATCTTGTATGAATGGAGAAAATGGTCATATTATCTCACTTATTTATGCCCAAACATGATGATTAATGCTTGGCCCACATGGTTTCATGAATTTTGGAAACCTTAACCACAAGTAGAATTATATAATGTAATATTTGGACATGAAAGTCAAATATGGTGAGATAGCTAGTCAAATTATAAATTAGTGGTATATAGTTGAAAATTTATATGCTAATTTTCCAAATTATTTGGTAGACTTTATATTTTTTACTTTAAGGGAACAAATTAGTTTTATCCTTTATGACTTGAGGGTATTATACACTTGACTATTGTATCACTCCTGGGTTATAAATTTCCACACCCATGTAATTATATTATCATTCAATATTCTAATAGAGATATTATTCTTAGTTTCACTTCATTGTGTGATGATAGTTCCTATTCTCCCCTTTCTCTTGTGCATTACATTCTTGTCATTATATTTGTTAGATTGGTGATCCAATATCACACCATCCCTGATTCCATTCCTCAACCCAAGTGCATTATTGTGTGGATTGGCCATCACATCCCTCCCTTGATTATGTATTCTAAGTAGTAGGTCATCGTCCTTATAGATTTGGATGACTACTTACATTCACTATCCATACCCATCATCTGAAACATATCCCTAAAACACACCCTTATCTTCTTCCTTACTATATAATTATCGGGCCAACCCAAGCATCTCACATCTGTTGGTATTTGAGTATCAGTTGAAATTATAGACATCTATCCCCCTTTCTTTATCCCATAAATCCATTACAATTATTATCTTTCTTTATTATCTACCCATTCATAAAAAACACAGTTTTCTTTGAAATCCTCTAGAATTTGATTATGATAAGAAATATTAAAATATTTTACAATAATACAATTATTCATCCATCTTTTCTTTCTCATTTAATTTTATATATGTGATTTATATCTGAAAAAAATATAATTACCTCACCTCATCATTTTTTTCAATTCAAAACTGATCACATCCTTTAAATGAGAGATTTCAAAAAAAAAATCTTTCCCTTCATTAATCATCTTGTTCTTCAAAACACCAATAAAAATATTTTGGGGATATTTGAGAAAAAATAAATGAAAAGAAAAGTGGATAAAATTACTCCTCATTTGTGATTTACATTATTAGCACTTTACATTTCTATAAATCAATTTATCCATCATTTTAATTTATCACCATATCATATTTATATAATACTATTATTAATATTTATTATCATTCACAATCATGAAAAACCCACACACCACATCCCTCTACCCCTTTTCCAAATTTTACCCATTTTTTGACTCTTTTCCACCCTATACCATTTATTAACCCTTTACCACTTAAATTGTGTAGATTAAACCATACCCCTACACAATATTTATTTTAAAAGTACTGTTGGCACATGATCACCCCAAAAAAGTTATTATATTTCATAAGACTTGGGATTTTAATTAAGTGTTAAGAGTGGAGATAAATAAACGCAAATACTCCTGATTGTGTATCCTTTTGTATATGAGTATGTATATATTTTGTTTGTGAGAGTGTATCCTTGTGTGAGTGAGTGTGTATATCTTTCATTTGAGTGTATATCCTTATTGGTGTGATTGTGGATATCTTTCATACGTGAGTGTGTATCCTTGTGTTTGTGAGAATGTACATTTTTGTGTGTGATTGAGTACACCTTATGAGTGTATGTATCTTCACATGTTTTAATGTGTGTGTATGGTGTGTGATTCTCCCTATGATTTTTATATTTGAATTATATGTTATGGATGAGTATTGTGGGAAGATAATTTCTCATGATATTGATGAAGGAAGTCAAAGTAGATCTCTATCATCGAATGATATGCCAATCTAAATGAAAGATCTGGTGTTCCATTTATAGAATCTTATAAATAGAATGTTTGTGGTGATGCATGAGAGGATTTAAAACATGGATAATAATCCTAAATTTAGGATTATCCATGACAACCCACAGAGTGTGCTAGCACCATGTCACCCCACATCATAGAGTAAGAGATAGGGAACTTTGATGATGATTTTGAAAATGTCCCACAATGGAGTATGATTTTCCAATAATCTATAGGAGGATAAAGGATATCACATGAGGATGACGTCTTTACAGTTATCATGGTGAATGTACATTTATTTCAAGGGAAATGTTATCTATAACAATATATTGAATGTGATATGTAGATCGATGAAGTCTTCTCATGATATATATATTTTGAGTAGAAAAAGGAAAAACATGTAGTATTTGAATTAATTTATTATACATTAATATGATGGGGTCATGTTCAAAATGAGAGATCCCAATATGGAGGAATTTATATCCATACATGGGAAAGAATGATTTTTTTCATGAGGATGCCATTTTTCCCTCACACTACCATATATTTCTCCACAATAACAGCAATTCCTCACACAAGGTAGATAGAGTGTGGAATATTACTGCAAGGAGATGAAAATTTCCATGATTCGAGAAAACATTGAGGAGGATCAAGAGGCAACCATGGAGTAGTTCTTATATGGGATCAATTAGGATATTTCTAATCATGTAGATATGTAAGAACATGTGATGATATATGATATGATACACAATGCCACCAATACTGATAAACAAATCAAATGGAGTAGAAACATGATTAAATCAACTACCCATTTCAATCCATGGAGAAGTTCAAGTAAGGATATTGGTGAACCATCATTGGAAAAAAGAATTGGTTTATCACAAGTGTGATGAGGTAATTATTCCACTTAAGAAACCTACTTTTGAGGATAAACAAACTAGGAATCAAGATATTCTATGTTTCAAATTTCAAGAAATGGGTCACATTTCTAGTGATTTCTTAAATGGTCACATCATGACCATAAGAAAATATGGAGAATGGGAGATTTATGGAGGGATATAAAATGAGGTATTATAGAAATCCCCAAAAATTGATAATGGGTAATTTGAAGAAGATGGTGATATTATTTCCCCTAGGAGAGTTATAAGTGAAAAAATGATCGTTGGAGAGAAGTATCAGAGGAAGAAACTTTTCCATACATTGTACAAGATATATAGGAAGGTATGTAGTGTTATTACTCATGGGGGAAGATATGAGTAACGTAGTGAGCACTGGGTAGGTAGAGAAGTTGGGACTTCTAACTTTCAAGCATCAACATCAATATTATATTTAGTGGTTGAATGATTATAGAGATATGAAGGTTAAAAATAGGTGAACATATTGTTCAAAAATGGTAAATACAAGGATGAGGTATTTTGTGGCATTATTCCTATGATGGAATTCCACTTACCGTTGGGTCGACTGTGGAAGTATGATCAACAGGTTACTCATGATGTGTTCTTGAACTGTCACCCTTTTATACTCTATGGGGAACCTATCAATCTCAACACCAAATCCCAAAAAAAATCTAGAATATAACATTTAGATACAAAAAAAATATTAGTGATGAGAGAAAAAAGAGATAAAATGGAAAAGTTGAGAATGAGGTAAAACGAGAAAATGATATGAGAAAAGAAATGGAGAGAAATGAAAAACCGAGAGGGAGAAATATTTGATATAAGAGAAACATTTGATGTTGGAAAAAAGAACGAGGTTAAGGAAGATTTGGTTTCATATAAAACTCATTTAGTTCACATACAAAAAGATGTGATATTAAACACTAATTACTTAACATGTTCTTTTCAACATGTTATTGAGCCTTTATTGCAAGAATTTGATGACCTGTTTACTGAAGAGGATCCACCCAGTTTTCCACCCATTATAGGTATTAAACATCAATTTGAAGCTATTCATGGAGAATCACTACCAAACCACCCTACATATCACACCAAACTAGAGGTGACAAACAATATCAAAAAATAAAGTTCAAGATTTGTTGGATATGGGATATATTAGAGAGATCCTTAGTCCCTATGTTTTACTAGTGATTTTGGTTCCCAGGAAGGATAGAATATAGAGAATGTGAATTTTCTACAATGCTATAAATAAAATAATGGATTTTCGTCATAATCATATACCTGTTTTATATGATATTCTTGATGATTTAAATGGATCTTGTATTTTTTTAGAAATTTCTTTAAGAAGTGGATACCATCATATTAGGATGAAAGAAGGATATGAGTGGAAAATTGAATTTAAGGAAAAACATAGACCTTATGAATGGTTATTCATTCTATTTGGTCTCATTGATTATCCTAGAACATTTATGAGGATAATTAATCATTTTTTGCATACATATAATGGAAAAAAATTGGTAATTTATTATCATGATATTTTGGTGTATAATAGTACTTTACAAGAACATGTAGATCACTTAAGAAACTTCATAGATATGTTAGGGAATTTTTTTTAAAAAACATTAAAAATAATGAAATTTCCGTAGGTAAATTTTTTTCCCTTGGATTTTTGGTAAGTTGTGATGGATTTTAAGTAAATATTGAGAGGATCATGGCCATTCCAATGTGGAAAAAATCCCACCTCTATTAGAAAAGTGTGAATATTACATGGTGTTCCATGTTTTTATACAATATTTTCAAAGGAATTTAGAACATTAGATGAACTATTGAATGAGTTGAAAAAGAAGAACGTTCCTTTGAAATGAGGGACAACTCAAGAGAATTATTTCCAATCAATAAAATTGAAACTCACACATGCACCCTTTATTTCTCTCTCAGACTACAATAAGTCCTTTGAAATTTAATTATATGCAAGAAGAATTGGAATAGGATGAGTACCCATGCAAGAAGCCAAGACTATTTCATTATTTATTGGGTATTTAAATGGAACAACTCAAAATTATGACACATGTGACAAAGAGTTTATGTATTTTTTGCATTAATAGAAACATGGAAGCATTACCTTTGGCATAAATAATTTGTGATACATTTTGATCACAAGGATGTTAAATACCATAGGAGAAATCCTAAACTAAATAGGATACATGATATATTGATGGAATTCATTAAGTCATTCACATATTTCATTGCATATAAAATTGGAAAATAAAATATTTTGGTTGATTAAATTTCATGAAGATATTTTATTTAATCCTTGATGGATTCTAAAATCCTTGGATTTGAATACATTTAGAATTTATATTCCACTAATATCGATTTTGGTGAATCTTTCAGTCATTGTAAACCTGGAGTTCATTGTTAAAAGTTCTATTTGCATGATGTATTATTTTTCCATATTGATAAGCTATATATTCCCAATTTCTCTATCAATTTACTTTTACTAAAAGATTCACATTCTGGTGGGTTAATGGGATATTTTCGTGTTTAAAAACCTCTATGTTTTCTTAGTGATCATTTTATTATTCTTGGATTTATAGATATGTTGAAAAATTTATGGGAAAGTGTATTGTCTTCCATAAATCCTAATCAAAACTGATCCCACATGCATTATATATTTCACTACCAATTCTTAATACCCCTTGGTAGGATATATCAATTGAATTAATTATTGGGTTACCATGGACCAATAGAAGGATATATTCCATTTTTCTGGTGGATCAATTTTCTAAAATAGAACATTTTATTCATGGTCACAAAAAATATAATTTCAGTAACATTGAAATGATTTTCTTTCAGGATGTAATCAAGCTCCATGGAATGCATAAAAATTATTATGTTAGATACAGACACAAAATTTTTCAGTTAATTTAAGAAGATCTTATAGAGAAAACTAGGTAAAAAAATACTATTCTATACTACTTTTCATCTATTAACCATTGGGAAAATAGAGGTGGGGAATTAGGCACTATAATCCCTTTTAAAGAAAATTTTTTAGAAGAATATCATGAATTGGGAGGAGTGACTACCACATGTGGAATTCACATATAACAAGGACAAGCGTTCCACTACTCAATATTCTCTATTTTAAATTGTTTATGGATTTACCACCCTTGACACTATTGATATGGTCTATTTGCTTATATGGGAATAAACTAATATGGATATGAAAATAAATGTAAAATTCATCAAGAAACTCCCTAAAAAGGAAAGAAAAATATCAAGCTAATAACATAAAAATAAATTTATCATGAAAACAAGGTTCTCATGAAAGTGTTGTTCATGCTTAGTTACTTAGTATCGATTCATATGCAGAAGGATATATTTCCAGAAAAGAGGAAACCAAAACTCATTCCACGAGGAGACATAACATTAAATGTACATGATAAAATTATCAATAATATTTACAAGATATATTTTCTAGATGAGTATGATGTAATTTCTACTTTCAATGCTTCTAATCATTCACCTTTTTTGGGTATAGAGGTTGAAGAGTCAAAGAAGATTCGTTTTCAAGAGTGGGTGTATGATGGAAACCATGTTGAAGACACTGAGTCAATTTCCCAGGAAGATGATTTTGATTTTCAAGGACCAATGATGTGAGGGATATTAAAGAGTTTGCATACTACAATGGGTGTCCATCTTACTCATTAAAGGACCAATGCATCACTCCTTGAAGGTATTGATAAAATGATCATATTAACCCAATTATTCAAATCCAAACATGACATTTAAAACTAGTCCGACATGGTTTCATGATTTTTGAAATCCTTTTCCATATAAATAATTAAATAATGGAATTTTTGGACACCAAGTTCGAATCCCATGGGCTAGTCACTCAAAGTCAAATCTGATGGGCTATAGTTGTAATTTTATGTGCTACTTTTCCAAAACATTCATTGGAATACTTTATCCTTTTGACTTTAAGGGAAAAAATTTGGTTTAGCCTTTATGAATTTATTGTATTAGATTCTTTAATAATGTATCACCCCTTTGATATAAATAGCCATGCTGATGACATTGTATTACAATTCAATATTCTAATAGAAATTTTATGCTTTATTTCTCTTCATTGTGTGAGGATTGTTCCAATTTTACCACTTATCTTGTGTATTATTTCCTTATCAATATACAAGTTAAATTGGTGATCCAAGATCACAAATAACCAAATTTTGGACCTCATCCCAAGTGCGTTGTTGTGTGAATTGGTCATCACAACCCTCCCTTGAGTGTGTTTTCTAAGTTTTAGGTCACAGTCCTTATAGAATTGGTTGAATACATTATTCCACTATACATACTCATCATCTGATACTTATCCTTGAACCACACCTCATTCGCCACCCTACTCCATTAATATCGGGCCACCCTAAGATTCTCACAGAATGAACCAAATAGCACAAAGGCCCAAACTATAGTAAAAAAGGAAAATGGGCCTAAGAACTCTCATGAATACCAAACAACAAAACCCTAGAAAACAAGCCCATAAAACCTCGTGAATTATATCCAAACCATTTTATAAAAGTTGGTATGGAGAAACCATGTGAATCCCAAACAAAAAATTTCAAGGAAAATGACTAGAGAACCCCTTTAATGACCGTCCAAACCATATAATGGAAAATGGCCCAAGAAACCTCATGAATACCATACCAACTACTGCCTGAAAAAAATGGGCATGAAAAACATCAAAAATCTCAATGAACTTGGAAACCGTCACCCAAAATCTATATCCTATGACCTATATAAGAAAAACAACCAAAGTAACCTAAAACTCCAGTACGAAGCTCCCAACAATAACACCCAATGCCCAGTTTCTATCTACACCACCCAATGCCCAACTCCCAACATCAGAACCTAGTCATGTAGCTCCAACCAAAACATTAGTGTAACCAAACCGCTATACAAACTGGGTCTCATCACCTAACTCCTGCAGAAAACAGCTTCATCTCCCTACTCCCAAACTAGATCCAACATCCTCATTCACCAGATTCCAAAACCATAAAACTAGCTTCCATCCCCCAAATAATATATCCCAATTCCCAGCTCCCAGCTCCTAGAATCTGAAGCACCATCCCCAACAATAATAATAGCTCACAAACACTAGAATCTACCACTCCATAGAGTGAACCACCCCCAGAACATCACACAGTATCCTTGAGAACCCCACATCAACATTTCTGAGAACAACACATCATCACCCAAACCACTAGCTCCAAAAACCAGAACCCACCAACGATCTTACAACACCCAAAACACCAGCCCCTCCAATAACACAATGAACTCCAAGCCAAAAGCTCATACATCCCTCAAAAAAGCACCATGCACTAGAACTACAACTAGAAACCTCATAGTAACTCTCATCATCCACACTACAATAAAACCACACCTACCTCCTATATTTCTAGACATCTATCATCACTTCCCCTATCATTATACCTCCTACAGAAACCCCACCCTTTAGTGAAACAACACATCCCATACATCCTTCTAACCATCATGTAGAAATCTCCACACAAATCCATCCCTACTCCTGCAAGAATACATAACCCCATAACTACAAAACCAACTAACACATAACTTCATTCAAGATGTATCCAAAACCTCCCCAAGGAAGTCTAAATTATCCATAGGCTACATCAAGCCTACCCTAATCCAGCATGAACCATGCACAGAACACTATCCAGACCTACAACCCACAATGAATCCACCAATCAGAGACATAAGAAGACTATAGATAGAAGAATTAGCTTAACCAATGAACCAGTATCCCACAACCTGATGGTTTTCTGACCAACCTCAAACATCAAAACATCAAATGTTGAAAAGAAGTTGACAAGAAACCACAATCACACTGCCATCAATGAAAATACCATCAACCCATGGGCATGTGATCTGGAAACCCTGACGCAGACTATTAGTTATAAAGCATCACTGACTCACAGACCCATCAATGATCTAAGAATCATTGGCTGAAAATAGATGAACTGAGATCACTTTTGACAGATGAAAAATTTGTGATCCAAGGTAGATGCCTTTCGACAGACCATCATACAACAACCTAAATTATGAAAAAACATCAACGATGAAGAACTACACTTACTGATTGATTCTCCACTTGCTAAATATCCATAGTCCTAATGAGGCATTGAACACAGAATATAATTAAAATCAATCCACGCATATGAAATGTAATGGAAACATGTACACTTGCTATTTCACAAAACAATGAAATATGACACACTCCCATCATATGAAAAAGTGACATAAAATTTCCACCATCAATATCCTCACAAACCAAACCATGAAACCAGTGTCAAACCATGTGCGACTGACAGTGAAACCCATTACCAAGAACGGATGATTCAGGAGTAATGATGGAAGAAAAACTTCCAAAGAATATGTCAATAATCAATGACCATCATCTAGAAACCTAACCAAGAGAAACGATAAAGTGACCAATGATAATGAATGGTTTTGCGTCACACACCTCCAACCAAGAAACACGTGGTACCAAAAGGTACTATAAATCCATTTTCATGAAAAATGGTGAGATAAAGGCACCTAATAACAAAACATCTGATGCTGATCAACCGTGTAATACCCTTAGATTTTGTGAATTATTATTATTTTAATTAATTTAATATTTTTGATATTTCCATTTTTATGTTACACTGAAAACAGTTTATTTTATATTAAAGAAATATTTTTTTCATACATTTAATAAAAATAACATAAATCATAGATTTCTATACATGTAACACTAGGGTTAACTTGCATTACATAGAACAAATCTTTTCTCGGTGGCTTGCGTAACCCGCATGATTGAGGATTAGAGAACAATAATATATTATTAAAATATGATGTAACATAGTTTTTAAATTATATTTTATGAATATGATTAACTAACATATATAAATATATGTTCTTAAAAAATAATGAATTTATTAATTAGTTAAAAATAATTTGAAAATGTATATAAGAACGAATTGAATATAAAGGGAGTATTTTTTTAGAAAACTTTTATTACACTCACAAGTTATTAAAATCCTAATAAATTAAATTAATTACAATTATAATTTAATTTTAATGTAATATATATTTTATATATCTAATAAAATATTTTTATATTCATATAATAAATTTTATAGGAATAATATAAGAATAAAACCAATTTTACACCCAAAACCCAATATTTTTATTAAAGTAGTTTTACCGCCTTTTAATGAAGATCCCTTTTTAAAACAATATTTGAAATATTTATAGAATAAATATATCATAATAAACCTCTTATTTTAAATATAAATATAAAAATTATGTTCGTATATATTTTTGTTATTTTTTTTAAGATTTTATTTTTTAATCAATAGTTAAAAAATCATGGATTTTAATTCAAAACTACTTTTTCATCTAATTTATATATAAGTTTAACTTATATTTTCAATTTTTTTAAGAGTTTAATTAGATAATATTTATTTAAATAAATCCAATTAAGGTTATTGGAATCAATTTCATATTGAAATTAGATATAAAAACATTTCAATCTAGTGAACGTTTCAATTTAAAAACCCGATTTTTCATATTATTTGTGGAATTCATTTTAAATCTATGTTTTGTAGTTATGTAAATTGAATTAGGTAAAATAGATTCCATATTTGGAATAAAAAGGTCAAAAATTAGGTTATAAGCTCAATATAATTTTTAGGTATGAAAAAGTTACCATGTTAAAAAATTATTTACTATTGTATAGGTAAAATTGTGACAAGGGTTAAGGTTAAAAAGTAAAAATTAACATGCCTAAAAATTACAAAAATTAATGTTTGGTTAGGACATTAATAGATCCTAAATAGAATTAAAAAAAATAAATTAAAGTCTAATTAATTTAAATTAATTCCCCCTCAAAGTAGTCGGATTTAATAGAAAATAATCAATAAATTAATTACTTGATCCCACTTCTCCTCAAGTATAAATACCACCATCACCTCCAAATTTCAACCAAAAAAGACTTTTAGATCTTCAATGATTTACCCAAACCACTAATAATAAGTATCCCCACGTCTAAGTACTTATGTTCTAACCAAAATACCAAATCAAAAGTCTTTAAGGGGCTTTTAAGGATGGAATATTCAAGATGTAATTTTCTCAAAGTACCTATCTTAATTTCATCGCGTTTCTTACTTTCTCCTCACCTCTTTCATCAATAAACGCATTATAACAACAGAATAATGTATATAATAATTTTTTATGTTTTTAATGTAATATCTCATATCCATATTGCTTCTCAACTACTCTTATTCAATGAAAAGAAATTGTTTTTTCAAGTTATGTGGGTTAATCAACATCAGGAATATTTTTTTGTTCTTTTTCCATTATTGCCTTAATTGATGGTATTAAAAATATTTTTCATGTTAAAAAATATTTTAATATGTAAATTTAACCTAATTTATATTCTGTAAATTTTATATTAAAAACACCTTCATGACTTCGATATTGTTGATATATGATATCATAATTTATGGAACTGTGGAATACCGCCCCCTCAAAGCGATGTGATTCATTCATGCTGTACATGAAAAATATTAAGGATAATTTTAATAAACACATTTAAAATATATGAAATATATATTATAGTATAAAAATAAAATATATACGTATGATATGCGTTTCAATATTTTAAGACAATAAAGAAAAACAGAAACAACATTCATGTGTATGCACAGCCTACCATATCCATGAATGGTGTGTTCCATTTCATTTATCTATATATTATATAAATTTATATACTAAATATATATGATATATAAATCATTTTTAAATTTTTTAAGTAATTAAATAATCATCTATTTAATATAATCAATAATAATAAGTCAAAACATTTATAGTAAACAAATCTATTATTACCTGAAACGTTTCTTTATTTTGAGATTGTTAATAAACGGGTAATATAAAGTCATAAACAAATCATATGTGATATAATAAATATTATTATTATTCTATTATATGTTAAAAATATTTTTAAAACCATTATACATGATTTTTAGACACGTAGAGTGAGTATCAGACCTAAGGCAAGGGAATTTTGTCTCACTTTTAATTTTCATGAGATATAAGCCATGTTTACCACCGATTTCTTATGTGTGGTGTATGTTATTTCAACCTCATATTTCATATAATGAATAAATTTATCATAACAGGATTAAAATATTAATTTTAAGATATCAGACTTATGATTTAAATTTTCAACGTGGTATGGTATGCTTTGAGTGTTTAAAGAATTAATCCATTCTCAATTTCAATATTCTGGATGTTATTTTACCTAACAATTTATATGGATATAAAGAGATTATAAAAAAAATTATGTCAATTTTTAATTTCACTAAAATGATTTCCAAAAGTAATATTTTTAATGTTTTATGTAATGGATAATTTCACAATCTCATTATTATTTTAGATTGTTTATACATAAATATTTAGTGGGGTTTATTTATCATCAATGTCCATGTTTTCTAAAAAATATTTTATAAACTATTTTAATATTATATTATGGATTTTTAAAGTTATTTTTAACCATTTTTTAATTTTCTCTACATGTTTTTAAATAAATATTTCTTTCTTTTTCCAAACGAGGTACTTTTGGATTTTTTTAGAAAAAGAACGAGAAGAATTTTTTTTCATCTTATAGGGAATGAATGTATTTTTACATTTTCATAAATAATTATTTACATAAAGCTTAATTTACATGATTTCAAGGTAATATTCAATGAATGTATTTTATTTTAAAATTTCATGAAATTTGATGAAAAGAAAACATTTTTATAGAAGAAACGATATTTTCCTCAAAAATTAATTTCAAGTATTTTATCAAAATTATTTTCCATCAAAGATGCAATTATTTAATAAGGATATTATTCAAGTATAATATCAATATTATTCCTATGGTTTTATTATGGTTATTCTATTTATGAAATCAATTTTTTTATCCTGGATTATGTTATGTTGGAATGATGTTTGAGAATCCCATTTTATCAGTTGGGTTATGATATGATGTCAGAATTATGTTTTTATGCCACACATAAGAGTGATTTAATTATGAGATAGGTGGGATCTATATCACCCTCCAGCACATTGGGTAATTATGGTTAACTTTTGAGGTATGTATATTATGTGTGAACCATATTTCATGTTCAAAATTCTATGTGTGCAACTGGTTTTCATGTCCATAATTTTATGAGTGGACCTTGTTTAAATGTATATGAGTTTATGAAAGGGCGTGATTTCAAGTCCTTAATTTAATGAGTGATCCTATTATTATTTACACATATTCAAAAAGTTATATATTTATGTGTATTACAAAATTTCATGTTTTATGTTAATGAAATGATCTTATGGATTATGATATTTGACTTTCCTTTTGATTTATGTTTTCCTTTGATATACAAGACATTATTTCCTAATGTTATGATCACATTCGCATACACATTATGATAATGTTTATGTTCAAATATCACCCTTAATGATAATTTTATATCACCCAATTTGTGTATCTTTTCCCCAATATTTGAAGAAGGGTATTAATAAATATGTGTCCAAAATGGGTTCTAGTTGTGAATGATAAATAATAAGATGATGTTGATGTTTTATGAACCAGTTTTCTATGTTTACATGTTTCCAAAGACACTAAACTAATATAGTATTTTGGCATATGTTTATTTAATGTATAAAATATTCTACAAAATTAATGTGATATCCATGTATTCCATGTTTGGGGTCATTACAGTTGGTATCAGAGTGAATGTTTAATTAACCTTTGGAAACAAAGATGAGAAGATTTAGTGAGATCCCTAATGATATTTTTAAATATATTTCTAGGGATGTCTCAAATAATAAACCTATGGTTCCATAGATATAAAATTATGCGTCATGATTTAGGTATCCAATAATTATTTTTTTTAGGATTATGTGGTGTTTTATTATGATAACTATTTCTCATTCTATTAATTTGGTTTTAGTCAGTGGATGGAACCCAATGGAACTATGTTAATGCTAAATGTGATGGGAAATGCAATGATTTCCATCCTCAATAACCAAATAATATGTGTGTTGTAATACCAAATCTTATTTCTATGATTACAAAACCCTATCAAGATAGGAATCCAAATAAGCTTCCAAATGAAAAAAAGAGGGAACAATGTTCTCTTGAACCCTTATTAAGAAAACATCCAACTAATTTTAGTGGAACGACTGATCTACAAGTTACTGAGAATTTTATCATTGAGAAGATATTTTCCATTATCGACTATTTATCATGTGAAAAAGTTAAGTTGGGAACATATCTATTTGATGGTAATGTTAATATGTGGTGTAAATTTATCAAGAATACGAGGAAAAAAGATAAAATTGACTCCATGGATTGCGATGAGTTCATTTTTTTCCAGTATGTACCTTCCTCATATTCTTCTTAGAAAAATGGAGATTTAAGTTACCCATCCATCACATGTTTATGATAGGAAAAGAGGAATGGAATTAAAAGGAAACTCGATGAACTATAGAGTAAAGAAGATTATATATACATTAGGCTCAACATGTGGAAGGAAACATAGAGGAACATTTTTTAAGAGGACTGATAAATATTTTCATTGTGGTAAAGAAGGTCCTCAATAATTTTACTACCGATGTAATGGAAATAAATAGAAATCTCCAAAGGGTTCACCTCCTACAAATCAATGTCTCAAATTCATGTAAAATGTGAATTATGATAACCAACACCTAAATCTAATGGTTAATGATGATGATCGATTTCATAAACCTCTTAAAGAAAAATAAAAAGGGAAGTATCATGCAATCACAAATGTTGATCTGGAGTATGACCACAAATTTGTGGAATGAGTGAGAGTCTAAGTATTAAAATTCATGAATAATATTGTGGAATTATATTTATGGTATTATTAAATAATTAAACATATTTTTATTGATCCACTATAGTTTTTAATTAATTATTTGAGAGAATATGTTGAATGGTACTGATAACCATGAAAAGTGATTGAGGAAATAAGGTGATATTTTTGGAAAAACATGATTAAGGGAAGGATAACCATTAATATTATCATTATATTGATATAATGATATTGGGATAAAGATATTCTAGATATGAATAATTAAATTGGATGATACTAGTTTCCATGGAACTAGTTAAGGATTTATTAACATATGGGTTATGCAATCATGGATGAAGATTACAAATTTTTGGACTTATGAATAATGAAACATGCATGTTTTCAATATTTATTTATGGTTATTCAGGTTATTACCATGACTCAAGAGGATAAATGATGGAGTTTTTCACATGTTTATAATGTGACCAATAATAATTACATTATGATTTATGAGAAATAAATGCTAAACAGATTTTGTGCACCTCTTTCT
This sequence comes from Viscum album, assembly GCA_963277665.1. Classification (NCBI taxonomy): domain Eukaryota; kingdom Viridiplantae; phylum Streptophyta; class Magnoliopsida; order Santalales; family Viscaceae; genus Viscum; species Viscum album. Next base: position 1,008,105,973 of record OY728141.1, on the reverse strand, counting down.
AAAATTTTGTATTGTTAGTGTTTTGACCGATTTTAAGGTTATACAATTATGGATAGTATATGTTAAACTCTAGATGAATTTTTTAGATTAAATTATTATCTCACTATATCTGGACTTTTACATATTCTATAACTTGCGCTAACCTTTTCGTTCTAATAAAGACAGATGGAACGACCTATCATTCTATTTATGGATTTCATGATCAGCTAACTCTTCAGAAATGGAAAATTCAACTTCATTTATTTGAATAAGAGTTGAAGGGGAAATTTTTAAGGTCATGAACAATTGTGAGAATTTAATAAAATAAATTAATTATATCTTATCATGATAATTCTTTAACATTAAGAAAAGGGATCGTGATGTAAAAAGATGTCTTAATATAATCATTTTTTTATGATATCAATGACCTCTTTCACACAACTTTAATTTATGGTTTTGGGATTGTAAATTTCACTAGATCATAAAATTTCTTGTGATAAATGATCTTTATCAATATCTATAGTTATTTTTGATTTTCCTCCATACCCAATCATTGCCTATGTTCTCCTACATAGGGGCCTAGTCATTATTTACTTTGGGTAAAAATTATGATTCCAACATTACCTTTTTAAGGGAAGTTTTCGTGTTAATTTTTACGATGTAGGTTTATATAAATGAAAAATTAAAATATTAAAACATTGATTACCCAAATTAATTTCGAGAGAGAAATTCATTTTAAGGGGGGTAGAATATAGCACCGTGATATTTTTTGAATTATTATTTTTGGTTTAATTTAATCTTTTTATATTTTTCATTTCATGTAAAATTGAAAATAATTTATTTTATATTAATTTACTGTGTTTGGATTACAAGAAATAAATAAGAATAAATTTTAGCCTTCTATACATGTATCATTGTGGATAACTTTCTTTACATGAAACAAAGACTTTCCTCGATAGCTTGCATAACCCACATGACTGAGGCTTAGAGAACAATAATATATTATTAAAATATGATGTAACCAAGTCATTAAATTAGTTTTTATGAATATTATTTACTAAAATATATAAATATATTGTTTAGAAAAAATATAAAATGAATTAATTAGTTAAAAATTATTTAAAAATGAATTTAAGAACCAATTGAATATAAATGGAGTATTTTTATACAAAAATATAATTATGCTCACAATTTTTTTATTAATAATAAATTAATTTAATTAAAATTAGTGAGTAATTTTATTGTAATATTTAATTTATAAAACAATTAAAATATTTATTATATTCATTCAATAGATTTTATAATCATTAGATAAGAATAAAACCAATTTAACACATGAAACACAATATTTTCATTAAGGTATTTTTTCAGCTTTTTAATAGATAACCCTTATTAAATAAAATTTTTACACCTTTATAGATTTAATATGTCAAAATAAAATTCATCATCTAAATAGAAACATATAAATTCGGTTTGGATAATTTTTTTTGTATTTTTCTTTAAGGTTTCATTTTTTATCAATAGTTAAAAAACTAGGATTTTAATTAAAAACAAAATTTTCATCTAATTTATTTGTAATGTTAAATTATATTTTTAATATGTTTCAATGTTTAATTAGAAAATATTTTTTCAATAAATCCAATAAAGGTCATTAGAATAAATTTCACATTTAAATTAGACATAAAAATAGTTCAATCTTTTGAACGTTTCACTTTAAAAACCCATTTTTTCTTGTTTTTTCTATTGAATTATTTTTAAATATAATTTTCCAAATTTTATAAATTTAATTACTTAAAGTAGATTAAATATTTGGAATTATTATTTCAAAATTATTTAACAATGTTAATTTAATTTTTAGGTATAAAAAATTTACCATGAGAAAATATTATTTACAATTGTATAGGTAAAATGATGACTAAGGTTGATGTTAAAAGGTAAAATCTTAACATACTAAAAAATTGAAACATTTAATGGTTGGTTGAGGTTCGGATAGATCCTAAATAGAATACATAACATTAAATGAAGTTATAATTCATTTAAAATAATTCTTCCTCAGTGTGGATAACTTTTAATATAAAATAATCAAAAAATTAATCACATGAACCCACCTATCCTCAAGTATAAATACTACCCCTCACCTTCCCATTTCGACCCAAAAAGACTTTCAAATCCTAAAATATCTGATCAAACCTCTAATACTAACTCTCCCCACATACAAGTTTTGCTGGTCTCACCAAAATACCATATCTAATGTCCTCAAGGGTCTTTCATGTTGGGGATATTCAAGAGGTAGTTTTCTCAGAGAACCTCCCTTAATTTATTTTATTTTTCTTCATTCTTCTAACCTCCTCCATCAATAAATTCATTATAACTCCATAATCATGTATATAATGTATTTTTATGTTTATAATTAAATATATCATATCCATGTTGTTTCTCACTTCCTCTTATTCAAAGAAACGATGTTTTTGTCCATATTATACCGGTTAATTGACTCCGAGAATATTGTTTTTGTTTGTTTTACATTACCTCGTTAATGGATAGTCTTAAAAAATTGGATAAAAAATATTTTAATATTTATATTATAACCTATTTTATATTATTTTAATTTTATATTCAACAAACCTTCATGCCTTCCATATTATTGATATACGATAACATCGGTTGTGGAAGTATGGACTACCGCCCCTCAAAGAGATGTGATTCATTCACGCTATACATGGAACATATTAAGGATAATTTTAGTAAACATTTTTAACATGTATAAAATGGATATTATAATGGAATTATAATATAAAAACTTATCATACACTTTTTAATATTTTAATACAAAAAAAAAAAGAAATAACATTCATGTGTACGTACGGCTTATCGTCTCCATGAATGGTAAGTTCCATTTAATTTATCTATCTATTATAAAAATTTATTTACTGAATATATATGATATATAAATCAATTTTATATTCTATAAGTAATTAAATCATGATATATGTAATATAATCAAGAATAAAAAGTCAATACATGTATGATATTCAAATAAATTATTACCCAAAACGTTGCTTTAACTTTGAATTGTTAATAAATAGGTAATATAAAGTCATATAAGAATAATATATGATTTCATAAATATTATTATGATTATGATATAAATTAATAATATATTTAAAACCAGTTTAAAATATTTTCAGACATTTTTGGAGAGTATCATATCTAAGGAAAGGGAATTCCATCTCACTTTTAATTTTCATTAGATATAAGACATTTTCACCACCTATTTCTTGTGTGTGGTGGTGTATGTGATGACCATATTATATTTAATATAATGAATATATTTATCTCCATGGTATTTAAGGATTCATTTTAAGATATTGGGCTTATGATTTAAATATTCAATGTGGTATGGGACACTTTGAATATTTAAAAAATTAATCCTTTTTACATTTCAATATTATTGATATTATTTTACATAACAATTTATATGGATATAAAAGGATTATAAAGGAAATTTTATTTCAATTTCTAATTTCATTAATAAAATTTCCAAATGGAATATTTTTACGGTTTTTTGTAAGGGAAAATTTTGCAATCTCATTATTATCTAATATTTTTTATACATAAGTATTTACTAGGGTTTATTTATCATCCATGTCTATTTATTCCAAAAATTCTTTCATAAAATGATTTACTACACTACTATGGATGTTTGTAGTCATTTTTAACCATTTTTACTTTTTACTACATGGTTTTAAATGAATCTTTCTTTAATTTTCCAAATGAGGTACTTTTTGGCTTTTTCGGTAAAAGTACGAGAAGAATGGTTTTTAACTTATACAACTTGAACATATTTTTATGTTTTACAACACATTATTTCCATGAAGCTTCTTTTATTATATATAAAATTTACTTTAAAATAAATTCTTTTCTTTTAAAATTTCATTACATTTTAGGAAAATAAAATGTTTTTGAAGAATAAAGGATATTTTCTTTAAGAAATAATTTCAAGTGTTCTATAAAAATTATTTTCCGTCTAAGATGAAATTATTTAATAATTATATGTTTCAAGGATAATATACTTATTATTCATATGGTTTGATTATGTTTATGATATTTATTAAAACCATTTTTTAATCCTAGATCAAGTTAGGATTTAATGATGTTTAAGAAACCCATTTTATCCCTTGGGTTATGCTATGATTAATGACTTATGTTCTTGTGGCAACATAAGAATGATTTAATCATGATATTGGTGTTACCTATAACTCCCTAAAATTCATTGGGTAAATATGGATAACTCATGAGGTATGTTTGTTATGCGTAAACCTGATTTCATGTTCACAATTCTATGGGTGGACCCAGATTCATGTCCATAATTTTATGAGTGGATCTGGTTTCCATGTCCATATATTTATTCAAGGTATAGATATCATGTACTTAATATAATGAGTGAACTTGTTATTATTTATACATATTCAAAAAGTTATATGTTTTTGTTCATTCCAAAATTTCTTGTTTTATGTTAATGTTATGATCTTATAGATTATGATATTTTATTTTCCTTAGGATTCAAGATTTTCTTTGATATGCAAGGAATGGTGTTCTAATGTTATGGTCATATTCTCATACCCTTAATGATCATGTTTATGTTTAAATATCACTCTTGTTTACACTTGTTGAGCATCTGATCTCACGCCATTTATGTTTCTTCTCCCTAGGACTTGAATAAGGGTATTTAGTAAGATGTGTCCAAAAAGGGGTTCTAGTTATAAATGATAGAGTATGAGGAAATGTAGATGATTTATAAACCTATTTTTTATGTTTTCTTTCTTCTAAAGTCACTAAAATAATATTATATTTGGGAATATATTTATTTAATGTATTAATTATAATGTAAAATTAATTTAATGTCCATGTACGCCATGTTTTGGGTCATTAAAAACCAACCCTCTATGAGAAACAAACCACGAGTTTCGATGAATGCCATAAATTAATCAAAACTCCAGATCAACACCCGAAACTAGTAATCATGAGAACCAAAACCGGCCATGATAATACACACACTAAGACCACCCTGATAAAAGAAATAAGAAATCCATCATTCCAAACAATTATTCTACAGTATCACTAAACAAATAGAAAACACTCTAAAAACCTCTGGCGAAAAGCTTCAACGACTAAGAAATATACAAACAAGACAAGCCGACTAAAATATATGATATCATGGTTCTAAATTCTATCAGTGGAAAACCGGGAAAATGGGTCTTTTGAGAGTGTTAAGAGCTCAATTGAGAACTCCTACAACTGATAGGGTTTTTGGGTTTTTCATGGATTTTTAGGGGTTCTTATAGTTGTTCTTTTTTTAGGGTTTTTTCGGGTTTTAAAGGGTTTTATCATTTTATAGATCTTCATAGGAGTTTTATGAGTTTTATATTTTTTAGTATTGTTTTAGGGTTTTTAGTGATTTTAGGGTTTTATGGTTTTTCATGTTTTTTGGCTGTTTAAGGGGATTTATTGTATTATTTAGAGTCTTTTCAATTTTAAGTTTATTTCATGTTTTTAATGATTTTTATGTGCTTTTATAGATTTTATGGGGTTTTGGGTTTTTGGGTCTGTGGTTGTTTTAGGGGTTTTTATTAATTATTAGTGTTTTAAGAGTCTTAATGGTTTTAGGATTTTTTATATTTTTTTGTGTTCATTAGGTTTTTAGGGGATTTATATGATTTTGGATTTTCAATGTTTTATTATGAATTTTTAGGGCTTTTAGGTTTTTTTACATTTTAAGGATATTTAGGAATTTTTAAAGATTTTTATGGTTTTTAAAGTTTTTAGGGTCTATAGGGTTTTCAAGGATTTTTAGGTTTTTAGGGGTTTTCCTAGTTTTTATGGTTTTATGGGATTTATGGTTTTTAGGTAGTTAGTGTTTTTATGAGTTTATAGGAGTTTTAAAGTTTATTTTATATTTTTAATGTTTTTATAGGTTGTAATGGTTTTGAGATTATTTAATGGTTTTTGGGATTTTATGGGGTTTTAGGGTTTTTAAGTTTTTTAGGGGTTTTAGGGGTTTTTAGTGGTTTTAGTGTCTTTTTAATGTTATTCAGGGTTTCAAGGGATTTATTGTTTTAGAAATTTTTTTAGTTTTTTAGGATTTTCAGGGTTTTTAGGGTTCTAGGGGGTTTTATGATTTTAAGAGTATTTGGGGGTTTTAATGATTTTAAGGGTTTTGGGGGGTTTTATGGGTAGTTTAGGTTTTTATTGTTTTTAAGAGTTTTAGGGTTTTTAGGGGATTTAGAGTTTTTATGGACTTTTAGGGGTTTTATGATCATTTTTTTGTGTTTAGGTTTTTTTATGGTCTTTTAGGGATTTTTGTGGGGTGTAATGGTTTTTATGTTATTTATTGTTTTTACAGTTTTTAGGGGTGTTTATAATTATTTGGTGTTATTATGGTTTTATGTATTTTTAAGGATTCTTGGTGGGGTTCGGGGTTTGTTTTTGGGATTTTTGGGATTTTCCAGACATTTATTGGTTTTAGAGTTTTATGGTTTTTTTGGCCTTTTAGGGGTTTTATGGTTTTTATTGTTTTTAGGTGTTTTGGGTTTAGGTGTAATTTTATAATTTTATTAGATTTTATGGTGTTCTATGGGTTATCGTTTAATTTTGGATTATTTTAGAGGTTTTATGTGTTTCTAGGGTTTTTATGGTTTTTAGGGTATTTGGGGGTGGGGGGTTGGGGTTTTTATTGGGATATTTTAGGGTCTTTTAGCGCTTTAAGGGGGTTTTGGGTTTTTTTTGGATTTTTAAGGTTTTTTATAATTTTAATGGATTTTAGTGTTTTTATGTGTTTTAAGGGTTTTTAGGGTTTCTAGGATTTTGGGGGTATTTGGGGTTTTTTTTATTTTTATTGTTTTTTGTCTCTTAATGGTTTCTTGGGTTTTTTATGGTTTCTATGATTTCTTATGGTTTCTAGGGTTTTAGTAGTTTTATTTTTTATGTGTTTTATTTGTATTTAGGTTTTATAGTTTTCTTAGAGGTTTCAAGCTCCTTAGGTATTTTTATGTTTTCAGGGATTTATTGGGCCATTTTTGGGTTGTTGTCATTTTTAGATTTTTTTATGTTTTATAGGTATTTTTAATGTTTTTAGGGGTTTTATGGGGTTTTAGGGTTTTTAGGATTTTCTAGTTTTTTTGGGTTTTTAGGGGGGTTTTTAGGGTGTTTATGGTTTTAATGTTTTTGTAGTTTCTTAACATTTTAGTGGTTTTAATGGTTACTAATTTTTAGTTTCTTTTTAGGGTTTTTAGAGGTTTTTTGGTTTTTTATGTTTTTTAATGTTTGTAGTGGTTTTATGGGTTTTTGTGGATTTTTAGGTTCCTTTTATAAAAATTACGGTATTCTAGAGTTTTTATGGTTTTAGGGTTTTTATGGTATATTAAGATTTGTTAGGTTTTTTAGGGTCATTTGGTGTTTATAGCGTCTTCTCGGGTCTTTTAGGGGTTTATGGGGGCTTATGATTTTTATGGTTTTGAGGGATTTTAAGGTTTTTAGGGATTTTTGAATCATTGGAGTTTTTAGGGATTTAGGGATTTTTTAGCAAGGGATGTAGAACGTAATATATAAAAAGGAAAGGAATTGATGTAAAAAATAATCACCCAAAGGGTGAAATAAATGGCCGGAAGGGCCACACCAACAATAAAAGGAAAAAATGCTCGTGAAACCTCACAACTCCCAAATGAACAAACCTTGGTAAATGGGCCTGAAAAACTCAAGAATCACATCCAAAACATTTACTGGAATGCGATCCGAGAACCTCATGAAGCCCAAAGAAAAAGTCTTGGAAAATGGGACTGAGAACCCTTGTGAAGCACAACTGAACCACAAAATGAGAAACGGGCTCAAGAAAACCGCAAGAATCCCATCCAAACCATCTATTATAAAACAGACCCAAGAAACATCATGAATCCCAAAAAACCCAACAACCCTCATCCAACACCCAGTGCCCAGCTCCTTGAACAACCTCATGTAGCAAAACCAACATAACCTAAAATCTTTAGCATCCATCTCCTAACACCAACAATCATCACACAACTTATAACACCAACTCCTAGTGACCATCTCCCATCACCAACACGCAACAACCTAACTCCCAACTCCACCACCAAATAACACTGCAACCAAACCTAATAGTAGCCTGATCCTTAGTAAAAACTCCCATACAAAAGAAACCAGAAATATAGTATCAACCCACTCCATAAAAACATCTCCCAACCACAAGAAACCAGAACTATGGAAACATTCTACTCCAAAACAATGAAACACCCCATGAAAATGGCTCGAGAAGCCTCACAATACCCATACAAACCATAGTTTGGTAAATGGGACTGAGACAGTATCATGAATCCCATCTAATACATCTCTTATAAAAATGATCTCAAGAATCCTCACAAAGCCCAATGATCCCACCAATTATAACACAGCACCCAACACCCATCTCTTATCACCATCGTAAGTAGAAAACAACAATATAACCTTAAAATATAATCACCCAACACCCACATACCATCACGAGATCAAACAACCATCCCATCACCTAGTTCCTAGTAAACTAAACTAACTCACAACACCATATATTATGTCCATGAAGCACCCAACAACAAACTAAAACTAGAACCCACCTCCCATCACATAATAGGAAAAAACTGTAGTTAAACCCAAGCCACAAAATACCACCATCACAGGATCCGAACCACACCTAAAAAAAAAACTAACACCCATCCAACTTAACATCAAAACAAGGGATAAAGGGAAATAAATCCGTATACTTGAAACACTAATGTTCCAATAGTTACACCGAATCATATCCAGTAGCATCATGAATTCCCTAAAAAAGACTTACATCAAGCATCTACAACAACATCTACTCTATCGAGCTAGACCCAACACCTTTAAGCTCCTCTCTAAGCCATCCATTACAAAATAGTAGACCACAAGACAACACCTAGTAGAATAAGTGGCCTCCCATCACTGAAAAAAAAATCATCAAACCACTATATCACCCTTATGACCTTGAAAATCCCCAAACCAACAACCCAGGGGGAACTTCGGGTGGTGAAAAAAATTCCAGAAATTTGAAATTCCCTTTGATGAACTATAATCCAAAAATATGATGATCTAAAAATACAATGATGAACCCTTAATCAAAGAATAAATTAAAAAACTTCCTATAATCCAATCTGATGATTCACCAACTAAAACACAAGGTCAATGATGAAACCAGGGGAATCAAAAAATTCAGGCGTGCTGACGAAGCATCTAACGAAGATGTGAAAAAACTAAGGGAGAAATAACCCCCTCACTAAAAGGATGCCAAAATGTTCCAAAACCATCCGTTATCATTCAATCAGACCATTAAACAACAAGTCAAAAATCATAATTTATGTTTTCTAATGATCCATTATCTAAAAATCCATTAAAACCTAGATCTCTAAAGAATCTCTGACGACGGTGAAGGAAAACCGAATTGAACCTCCCATCACCAAGTAGAGTCAAAAACGTCACCTAGAACATCTAAGGATGGAGGAGAAGTAAAAAACCATATAATCAATGTCTTCAATAGAATCTAGTGAAGGAAATTACCATATAATTATGGATGTAGTGACCCCAAATGCAATCTATAGAACCAACCCTCTACCTCCCAATTAAATGATGGGAGGAGAAAGATGCCTGAAACAACTTCTACCCACATTCACCTATGAATAATAATGTGAAATAGGTGCATTGAATTGGCTTTATTTCATGGGTGGAGTTGTATTTTCAAGGCCCAATTATGTAAGGAAGATTAAAAAGACTACAAGGGACAACATGATCCCATATCATTATAATAAAAGGTCCAAACCTGAGGTGAATACATAGAAGTGTAAAATGGGATTATTATCACTCTTATTTAAACCTAAATGATATGCCTAAAGCCCAAGAAAAATGGTTCCACTAATTTATTATTCGATACACTTTAGATATTCTTTAAATTCATCCATGGGGACAAGAAATTTAATTATAGTGGTCTATATAATCAATGTCAATATCTACACTTTTAGAGCCATGTGATTCCTCAACATCAATATGGGTGTGCCACATTTTTATAACGTATTCCTTATGAATTAAATGTTTTAATTTAAGGTAAAAGGTAGGTTTAGACTTTATAACTTTAGGGTATTAGACCCTTGAATATTGTATCACCCCTTTTCTATAAATATACACCCCAATGAAACATATATTGGTATTCAAAATTGTAATAGAGGTCTTAGATGTGTTTCTTTATATTGAGTGAGGATTGTTCCAATTTCTAACCTTTATCTTGTGAATTATTTCATTTTAAATATAAATGTTATATTGGGGATCCATGATAACAAATCTCCCAATTCTAATCCTCATCCCAAGAGAATTTTTTTTTGTGTATTGGCCATCACATCCCTCCCTTGAGTGTGTTGTCAAAGTAGTAGCTCATGATCCATATATAACTGGTTGAGTAATTTATTCCAATATCCAAATCCATAATTCTCTACTTATACCTGATATTTATTTTTCATATTCCAACATACACCATGAAGATCGGGCCACCTAGAGCATCTTGCATCAGTTGGTATCAAATCTTTGGTTGACATGATAGACATCTATCCCTTTATTTACTTTACTTTTACCCATTACCATGATTATCTTTCCATATTATCCACCCATTAAAAAACCCAAAAAACCCTTTTCTTTGAAAACATCACGAATTTTATGATGTAGTACAATATTAAAATATTATACACTGATCAAATTATTCATCCATATACTTTTGACTTTGAATTTTCTATATTTTATTTTTATCAAAAAAATTTAAAGTCTCTCACCTCATCATTTTTTTGATTTTAGAAACTATATACATCATTTAGTTGAAAGATTTTAAAAAAAAAATATTACCCTCTATTCATTACCATGTTATTTAAAACTCTAATAACAAATATTTTGGGGGTATTTTACAAAAAAAAATATGATACAATTAGCACTTCATCGTGATTTACATTATTAACAATTTACATTTCCATACATCACATTCTCTATCATTTTACTTCACCCCCATATCTTATTCGGGTAATATTGTTATTAATTTTTCTTGTCATGTACAATTATAAAAATTTCATATACGACGTTTCTATCCCTTTTCACCTTTTACACATTTTCTACCATATTTTTTCACCCTTTAACTTTTTATAACAAATTAACACTCAAACATCTTCTGTTTGACCATCTCCCAACATAATAATGATTTGGGAAGGATTGTTAGCTAATGATCACCCCAAACAAGGTATTCTATTTCAAAAGATCTTGGGATTTGAATTGAGTATTGAGAGTGTATAGAAATAAGAAAAATCAATCTTGATTGTGTATTATTATGTGTGTTAGTGTGTACAACTTGTGTGTATGAGTGTGTATCTTTTTGTGTGTGAGTGTGTATAGCATGTGTGTCTGAGTTTGAGTGTGTACAAGTATTGTGTGCATGTGTTTACATATTTTGTGTTTGAGGTTGTATCATTGTGTGTGTGAGTGTGTATATATTGTTTGTGTGATAGAGTGTATATATCTTGTGTGTGTGTGTGTGAATCTCAATCATGTGAGTGTGTATCCTTGTGTGTTCATGTGTTTATATTCACATGTGTGAGCGTATATCATTGTGCATTCTTCTCCCCATGTTTTTTGTAACATATCATGGAAGAAGATCATGGTAAGTGAATTTCTCAATCTAGATATAAAAGAAGTTGAAGTATATATCATGCATCGAATGCTAAAAAATCCTAATGCAAGCTTTAGTGATCCATTTTGAGAAAAAAATTTGGTAGGAAGTTGGAGGTGATACATGACAGGATAGAAAACCTGAATAATAATCTAAGAACATAGATGATTTGTGGAAACCTGTGATGAACCTTAACACCACATGGCCCTCACATCATGGAAGAGGAGATAGAGAACTTTGATTATAATTTTGATAATTTCCCACATAGGGAGAGGATGTTCCAAAAACCTTGAGTATTCAAAAGGATAAAACATGATTATGACATACTTAAAGGTATCAAGGTTAAGTTCCCTTTATTTCAATGGAAAAGTGATCTAGAATAAGTCTTGGAATGGGAGATGCATGTTGAGAAAGTCTTATCTTGTTATACCTCTTATGAAGAGAGAAAGGTTAAACTTTCATCCCTTTAATTTTTTGATTATGAATAATTATTTTTAGATAAAATAAAAAATAAGATTCATAGATATGGTGGAAATCCCATCAACACTAGGGATGACATGATTTTTTTCAATTATAAGTGGTTTTCCCTCATATGATTATAGAGATCATCACAAAAACCTTTAATAGCTCACCCAAGAGAGTAAGAGTGTTGCTGACTAATACAATGATACAAAAATTTTCATAATATAATAAACATTGAATAATATCTATAGGAAACAATGGAACACTTTTACATGGGCTCAATTGGGATATTTTTTATCATGTGGAGTTGTAACATTAAGTGTAGATACAAGATACAACCCCACAATGTGTAAAACGTGATCAAAAAATAAAAAAGAGGAGAAACATTAGGAAACACAGTACTATTAAACTCCATGGATAAATTTGTGGAAGGATATTAGATAATGATCAAGTCTAAAAGAGGTGGTTAATTATATAAGCAATGAGGTAATACTTCCACCTATTAAACCTAATATTTAGGATAAAAAATGATTAATTGTGATATTCTACGTTTCAAATATCATGTATCAGGTCACATTTCTAGTGAATTCCCAAACCGGTGCACCAGGACCCTAGAAAATTATGGATAAAATGAAATTTATAGAGACATATTGGAAGAAGATGTGAGGATTCTTGAAAATTTATCATGGATAATTTGATAAATAAGATGATATTATCATCACAAGGAAAGATTTTAGTGCTCATGTGATGTTTAATGATAACGAGAAAAGGTATAAAATTTTCTATACTTGGTTCCAAATCAATGATAAGGTATGTAGTGTCATAATTAATAAGAAAATTCATAATAATGTGGAGAGAACTGAGTTAGTGGAGAAGATGGGACTCCCAAATTTCAAGCACCAACATCCATACCGGCTTCAATGGATGAATGATTGTGTATAGATGATAGTCACCAAACAGGTGATGTTATTATTCACTATTAAGATGTATAATTATGAGTTACTATGTGATTTAGAAATAATGAAGTAATTTCACTTACTTCTAGTTCATCCATGGCAACATGGTTGTCATGTGACACATGATGGTTTTCTAAAACATCACTCTTCTCTATTCTAAGGTGAACTAATAACCCTCATACCCATGTCCCTTAAACAAATTTTGGAATATAATATCTAGATGGAAAATAAAAAAACTAGTGATCATGAAAAATTAGTGGGGAGGAAAAAAGATAAAAAAATAGGGGATAGTTGAGAATGAGAAAAGAAAACATATAGAGTTTAAAAAATAAAGAGAGAAAATATAAGTCATTGAGTGGAAAAATGTTATTCTAGTTGAGATAGAGGTTAAGTAATATTTGATTTCCTTGAAAATCTCCATGTAATAATGTGAAAAGATGAAATGCTAAAAACTAACCAATTAACACCTCATTTGTCAAATATCATAGATTATTTGTCATAGGTTTGTGATGGTTTCATTCTTGAGGAGGAGTAACCATGTATTAAACCTATTAAAGAGAAAAAAATAAGTTCAAAGATCCATTAAAAACATCATGATTCTAAAGGATTTTGAGGATATTCTTCCACATGTTGAGTCTTATTACCAGAAGATAGATCACTCAAAAGATAAATTTTATACCAATAGAAATCCTTTTGGATTTATCCTCTTTACCCCTGTTGATCAAGATTAATTTCCTTTGCAGTAATGTAGGAATATGGAAGGAAATGGAATGTTAAGAAACACCATGTGAAATCAGATAATCTTGAGAGGATTCAAAATAAATAGAACTTAATGCTCATGATACATGGATATAGACCATAGTTAGTTACTGATATAATTGATTACAAGATCACATCGTAAGATGATTACAATACTATTTTAAAGTCAATGTTTCTAATACTTACTCATATTTGGATTTAGATGATGAAGAGTCTAGGATGGATCCTTTTCAAAAGGGGTAGGATTATATGAAACCGGTGTATGACATTAACTTTATGGAAAGTGTATAATTGGAGTTTCAAGGAATATTAAAGAGACTAAAAGTGGTAACAAGAACCCATCTAGATACATTAGAAGTCTCAAATCCATGTTTCATGAATGAAAGTGGAAAATAGGCTTATTATCACTCTTATTTAAGCCTAAATGAGATTTATGAAGCACAAGAAAAATCGATCCATGATTTTGGAATCCCATAAACTTTAGAGAATCCCTAAAGTCGTCTATGGGGATAGTGGGCATTGGAATAAAAGTAAATATCTACACTTTTGGATCCTTGTGATTCTTAAAAGTCAATATTTTCATGCTACTTTTTTGGAAATTATTCCATAGGATTTATCATTTTTACATTTATGGTAAAAGGTTGGTTTATCATTTCTGACTACACGGTATTATACCCTTGACTATTTTATCACCCCTTGGCTATAAATATCTAGCCCCATGGAACTTTTGTTGGAATTAATGATTGTAATAGAAAGAATATACTTTTTTTCTTTCTGTTGTGTGAAGATAGTTCCAATTTTTCCCTTGCTCATAAGCATTATTTCCGAATCAATATACGTGTTATATTAGTTATAAAAGATCACAAATCCCCTAATTTTATGCATCAACCCAAGTGATTTGTTTTTTGGATTATCAATCACATCCCCCAATGAGTGTGTTTTCCACGTAGCAGGTCACACTCTATATATAATTGGTTGAATACTTGCTTCCTCTATCCAAACCCATCATATTTCACATATACATGAACCATATATGTTAGTCTCTACCCTACACAATAAATATTGGACCACCCTGAACATATTGTATCAAAGATATATCAGATTATTGAAGAACAAAAAGATTCCATGGATATTCTTCAGTCCACATATCATCATCCAACCCCAAACCAACTAATTAAAAGTCATGATGATAATGATGCATGACCAAATCTATCATAACAACACACAATCCAATGACGTCACATGCACCTGTCATGGGGAAAAATTCCTTCTACAAAAAAACTTCATTCATTGATGAAACACTAAGAGAGTCTATGAATCCACCATCAATAATGAATAAATATCAAACCTCCCATCCTAGAACAGGTTCCAATGAGAAAACCAGCACATCAAAGATCAAGGATCCCGATCACATCAGCCCTCAATCCCAATAGGTGGTGACCACAAAATCATCATCTGAATTCCAAAAATATCCATGAGTAAACTTGCATCAAAGATAAAAAACCATTAGTGAACCAGATAACTATCCCTCTAAACTAAAATGAACTAATAGGAGGGAGGTGCCATGCATGAAAACCACATGATATTCCTCCCAACATGGTAAAAAACCCCAAACCACCCCCAAAAAAAATCCAACCTCAATGAACTAAAATCATAGCCCATATATTTAATTTCACATCCACTTGTGTCCAAAGATGTCGTAAGAAATAAGATAATGTATGAAAACAACACAATCATTCCACCACTAACCACAGTACTACTATAGCCCCCCCCAATCCAAAATAGCATATCCTAAAAGAAACCAAGATCATTATTCCATCACCACACAGAAGAACAACAACCCATCATAAAAACCCTTAATGAAGAGATTCAAACCCAAAAATTAAAGAAGAAGAAAAAATACATGATTACCTGGTTCCAAAAAACGGTATTGAATCTATCACAAGCATGGGGCTCCTGAGAGTTACGATAGCTCAATCGGGATCGATCGGTTTTTTTTATTTTTAATTATTTTTAATTTATTAGTGGTTTTAGGGATGTTTAGGTATTTTATATATTTTTAAGATTTTTTAGGGGATTTTAGGGGATTTACTGTTTTTAGTGGATTTTTAGCGGTTTTTGGGATTTAAATGGGTTTTATTGTTTTATAGAGTTTTAAGGGGTTTTAGGTTTTATTAGGATTATTTTAGGGTTTTTAGGGTTTTAAGGGATTCTATGATTTATATTGGTTTTAGGGATCTTAAGGGGGTTTGGGTGTTTTTATTAGGTTATTTTTGGTCTTTTAAAGTTTTTTGGGTATTTTAGGGTGTTTTAGGTGTTTTTAAAAAAATTTATAAGGATTTTAGTGTTTTTAGTTTATTCAAGTGTTTTTAGGTTTCTCAGGTATTTTAGGGGTTTTTGGTGTTTTTTAGTTTTTAAGGGTCTTAATAGTTGTTAGGGTTTTTAGTGGTTTTATCATTTTTATGGTTTTTTGGGATTTTTGTGTTTTATGGTTTGTGATGTTTTCAAAGGGGTTTTAATGTTTTTCGGGTTTTGTAAATAGTTAGGGTTTTATATGATTTTTATTGTTTTTATGGTTTTTGATATTTTGAGGGGTTTTAGTGGGTTTAAGGTATTTTTAGTGTTTTAGGGGTCTTATGGGGTTTTCAGGGTATATGATTTTTTGGGGTTTTTTAGGATTTTTATATTTTTTAGAGTTTTTAGTGGTTTTTAGATAATTTATGGGGTTTAGGGTTTCTATGGGTTTCAGTTATTTTTATGATTTTAAGGTATTTTTAATGTTTTTAGGGGTTTTATGTTTTCTATTATTTTTAGTATTTTTAAGATGCTCATTTTTTAGTGGTTTTTGTGGGTTTTAGGATTTTAGGGGTATTTCAGGGTTTTTAATGTTTTTAGGTTTTTCTTGTGTTTTTAGGGGTTGTTTAGTTTTTTTGTGTGTTTTTAAGTGTTTTAACTATTTTTATGTTCTTTTAGGGAGTTTAGGGTTCTTATTGTCGTTTAGTATTGTCGGGTTTTCAAGGGTCATTTAAGGTTTTAGGGGGGTTTATGGTTTTAAAGGATTTTAGGGATTTCAGGGGTTTTTTAGAAATTTTTGGAGTATTTAGAGTTTTAGGTATTTTTAAGGATATTAAAGAGGGTTAGGTTTATTTATGTATTTTGGGTATTTTTTAGGGTTTTAAAGGGTGTTTGGGGTTTTGGGGTTTTGGGGTTTTTGTGGATTTTTATGGGTCTTAGGGGTTTTAGTGTTTTGGGGGATTAAAGGGTTTTTATCATTTTATTTGTTTTTATTGGGATTTTAGGTGTTTTGGGATTTTTTAGGATTATTTTAGGGTTATAAGTATTTTAAGGATTTTATGGTTTTTTAGTGTTTTTAGGGGTTTTACTGGTTTTAAGGGGGGTTTTGGGTTTTTTATTGGTTAATTTAGGGTCTTTAGGGTTTTACGTTTATTTTTGGGATTATCAAGTATCTGTAATATTTTTAAGGCCTTTTAGTGTTTTAAGAGTTTTTAGGGGTTTTAAAGGTTTTTATTGTATTTAGGATTTTGGGGGACTTTAAGTGTTTTTTTGGGTTTTAGTGTTTTTAAGGGTCTTAATGGGTTTTAGGATTTTTTTGGGTTTTTGGAAATTTTTAGGTTTTTAGTGGTTTTATGTGTTTTATGGTTTTTAAGGTTTTCCTAGAGTTTTTAAGGTTTTTTTATGTTTTTATAAATTTTTTGGTATTTTGAATGATTTTATGGTTTTTTTGGGTTTTTAAGGTTTCATGGATTTTGAGGGATTTTATGGGTTTTTAGCGTTTTTAGGATTTTAGAGTTTTACGTTTTTCAGGTTTTATTGGGTTTTTATGGTTTTTTTTTGTTTTTTTTTGTTTTAAGGATTTTATATATTTTTTATTAATATTTTTATTGGTTTAAAGGGTTCTTAGAGTTTTTAGTTGGTTTTTAGGTTTTTTATGGGCCTTCAGGTTTTTAATGTTTTCAGGGGTTTTATGGTTTTCATGGGTTATTAGGTTTTTAGTTCCTTCTTAATTTTTTTATGGTATTTTGGATTTTTGGGGTCTTTTTATGATTTTTAGTGTTTTTTTTGTGTTTTTAGAGTTTGGGGGTATTTTTTTGTTTTTTAATGTTTTAGGGTTTTTTTGTTTTTAAGGGTTCTTTGTATTTTCATTATTTTTAATAGTTTTTAGGGGATTTGGGGATTTTTATAGTATATTTGTTGTTTTTAGGGGTTTGGGGGTTTTAGGATCATTTTCTGTTTTTAGTGTTATATATGGCCTTTTAGGGGTTTATGGGGTTTCAGTGTATTATATATTTTTAAGGGATTTAATGATTTTATGGTTTTTAAAATTTTATGGATTTTTATAAATTTTTAAATATTTTTAAGGGTGTTAGAGGTTTTAGTTTTTTTTAGGGTTACTTATGTATTTCTATAAATTATCATAGTTTTCAGTTGGTTTTTTAGGGATTTTAAGTGTTTTTATGGCTTTTTAGCAGTTTTGGGGTTTTTAGAATTTTTATGGGTTTTATGTTTTATAGGGGTTTTTATCATTTTAATGGTGGTTATAGAGGTTTTTAGGAATTTAATGTTTTTAGTATTATTTCTAGAGTTTTTTTAGTGTTATTATGGTTTTTAGTGTTTTTGGGAGTTTTATTGGGTAATTTAATGTCTTTAGGGGTTTAAAAATATTTTATGTTTGTTGGGGGGTTTTATTATTTTTATGTCATTTTCAATGTTTTTAGTGTTTTTAGGTGTTTTTAGGGGTTTTGGGTTTTGGATTCTTTTGGGGTTTTTGGGTTTTCACTATTTTTAAAGGTCTTAGTGGTTTTTAGGTACTTAAAGGGGTATTATCATTTTTAGGTTTTTAGAGGTTTTATGTGTTTTTATATTATAAAAATTTCATATCATTTTTCATGGTTTTAATTTTTTAGGGATTTTTAGGAATTTTTAATGATTTTTTTGGGGTTTTTGGATTTTAGGGATTTGGAGGGTTTTAGGGGTTTTCAGGGGTTTTTATGGTTTTTATTATTTTTTGGGTTTTATGTATTTTTTTTGAGTTTTTAGGGGTTTTCAAGTTATTAAATGTTTTTAGGGGTTTTAAGGGTTTTAGGGTTTTTAGTTGTTTTTATGGTTTTTATGGGTTTTAGGTGTGTTTATGATATTTATGGGGTTTTTTGGTTTACATGTGGATTTTATGGGATTAGGGTCTTTTAAAAGTTTTCAGGGTTTTTTGGATTTTTTAAGTATTTTTAGGTTTTACAGTGTTTTATGGATTTTATGGGGGTTTATGGTTTTAGAGGTATTTTATGTTTTTAGTATCATTGGTTTTTTTGGGGTTTTATAGTGTTTTTTAAGTTTTTATAGATTTTTAGAGTTTTTTGGGTTTTATGGTCTTTTAGGGTTTTTAGGGTTTGAGGGTTTTTGGGGTTTTTTTGGGTTTTTAGGAATTTTTTTAGATTTTAGGGGGTTTATTATTTTCTGGGGTCTTTTAGGGGTTTTTGGATTTTCTAATGTTTTTTTGGGTTTTCAAGGGTTTTGATATTTTGAGGGTTGTTTTTGTATTTTTTGGGTTTTTAGGGTTTTAGGTGTTTTCGGGTTTTAGGTGTATTTTTGGTTTTTTTTAATTTAATTAAGATTTTTTTGGTTTTTATGGGTTGATTTGGGTTTTTGTGATTTTTAATAATTTTTATTTTTTTATGGTGTTCATTTTTTTATAAAATTTTATTGATTTTTAGGGTTTTTGGTGTCATTTAGTGTTTTTAGAGTCTTCTCGTGTATTTTAAGGGTTTCTTAGTTTTTGTGTGTTTTTTAAGGTTTTTAGGGTTTTAAAGGTTTTTTATGGTTTTTTATAATTTTTTGTGAATTTAGGGGTTTGTAAATTTTGAGTTTTTAAGGGGTTATTAGGGTTATTTTGGAAATTTTTTAATCTTTTTGTGCATATTAGGGATTTATTTGGCATTTTATTGGTTTTAGTGTTTTTAGTGTTTTTATGGGTTTTAAAGGGTTTTTAGTTTTTTATAAGATTTTTTGGGGTTTTATTTTTTTAGGATTTTTTTAGGTTTATTTAGTGTTTTAGGGGTTTTATGGAATTGTTATGGATTTTATAGGTTTTAGGGTGTTTGAGGACTTTCTATGGTTTTTAGGTTATTTAGGGTCTTTTTGGGTTCTAAGGGTTTTTAGAATTTCTATGTTTTTTTATTGTTTTTAGGTATTTTAGGGTTTTTAGTGTCTTTACCCTTTTAGGGTCTTTTAGTTTTTCTTTGGGATTTTTTATTTTTTAAGGGTCTTAATGGTTTTTATGTTACTTTATGGATTTTAGGGTTTTTAATGTTTTTTTGTTTTCTTGTGGGTTTTAAGTGTTTTAGGTTTTATATTTTTTAGGGTTGTTTGGCGTTTTTAGGATTTTTTAAATTTTTTTGATTTTTTATGATTTTTAAGATTTTTATAGTTTTAGGGGTGTTATGTATTCTAAGGGTTTTTAGTGTTTTCCGGGTTTTTTGGGTTTTCAAAGGATTTATGTTTTTAGGGTTTTTACAGTATTTTGTGTTTTTAGGCATTTTATGTTTTCTAATGTTTTTTAATGTTTTAGGGATTTTGTAGTTTTTTATAGTTTTATTTTCTTTAGAGTTTTTTAGGTTTTAAGGGGTTTAATGTTTTTAGGGTTTTATGGTTTCCAAGGTTTTTTTGGTGGTTTAAGGTCATTTTAATGTTTTTAGGCTTTTAGGGGTTTTTTGGATTTTGTAGGTTTTATAGCATTTTCAATGCTTTTAGGGTTTTTAGGGGTTTTAGGGTTATTTTAGGTTTCTTAAAATTTTAAGTTTATTTTGGGTTTTTGGGGTTGTTTAGGGTTTTCACATTTTATGATAGTTTTAGGGTTTTTATGGTCTTTTAGGGTTTTTAGGGATTTTAGGGTTTTTTAGTGTTTTTAGGGGTTTCTAGCTCCTTTTAAGGCTTCTATGTGGTTGTAGGGTTTTTAACGGTTTTTTGGATTTTTAATTTCTTTGGAGTTTTAGGGATTTATGTTTTCCTAGGGGTTTTTTGGGTTATTTAAGGATTTTTGAGAGTTTTATGGTTTTTAGGTGTTTAGGGTTTTTTTTGTTTTTATGGAGTTTTTAGAGTTTGTATTCTTTTTTGGGGTTTTGGATTTTAAAGGTATTTTTAGTATTTTATAATATTTTTGGGGATTTTAGGTTTTTAGTATTGTTTCAGGGTTTTTTGGGTTTTTTGGGGCATTATTTGTTTTTAAGGTTTTACGGTTTTAGGGTGTTTAAGAGTTTTCAGGTTTTTTGGGTTATTTCAAAGCTTTTTGGGGGTTAGGTATATGTTAGGGGTTTAGGGAATTTTTATAATTTATGGGTTTTTTGGTGTTTTTAGGGTTTTAGGGGTTTTGGGAGGCTTTTTGGTTTTTTGGGTACTTTTAGTGTTTTATGGGTCTTAATGGGTTTAGGGGTTTTTATGGTTTTAGGGGTTTTATCTATTTAGGGATTTTAGTGGTTTAATGTGTTTTTAGGTCTTAATGGTTTTCTTAGGGAATTGTAGGGTTTATAGGGTTTTTTATGGGTTACTGTTTTTTTGGGGAATTTTTTCATATTTATGGTTTTTAGGGTTCTTAGAGATTTTACTGGTTTTTATGGGTTTTAGGGTTTTCATAGATTTTTTTAGTTTTTAGGTTTCTATGGTTTCATGGGGTTTTACGGGTTTTTTGGGTTTTTATTATTTTTTATGTTTTTGATAGTTTTTAATTATTTTAGGGGATTTTAGGGGTTTTAGATATTTTAGTAGTCTTTAGGGTTTCAATGGGTTTCTTGGGGTTTTAAGGGTTTAGGGGTTTGTTTTGGTTTTAGTAGGTTTTTTGGGTTTTAGGGTCTTCTATTTGTTTTTATGGTTTTCATCATTTTTGTGAATTTTATGGTTTATTAGAATATACAGTGTTATTAGTGTTTTTAGGAATTTTATGGTTTTAGGGTTACGTTAGGTTTTCTAATGTTCATTTGGGTTTCTAGGTTTTTAGGGTTTGTTTATGTTTTTTAGGGTTTTAATGTGTTTTTAGGATTTTTAGTGGTTTTTATGATCCTTAGGTTTGTTGAAGTGTATGTTATGTTTAGTGTTTTTAATATTTTGAGGTTATTTAAGGGGGGATTTTGGGGTTCTATGGGGTTTTAAGGGTTTAGGGTTTTAAATATTTTTTAGGGTTTTTGGGATTTTTAGATTATTTTGGAGTTGTTATGGTATTTAGAGATTTTTATGCCTTTTATGGGGTTTTAGTGTTATTAAGGGATTTTCATTCTTTTTAGGGTTTTTTTGAGCTTTAGGGTGTTTGTGGCTATCAAGGGTTTTATGGTTTTAGTGTTTTTAGAGGTTTTTTTGGTTTTAAAGGGTCTTTTAGGGGTTTATAACGATATATACGGTTTTTATATTGTTTTGGATTTTTTAGGATTTTTTTGGGATTTAGCACTTTTAGAGGTTTTATGGTTTTCTAATGAATTTTACGGTTTTTATGAAGTTTAAGGGGTCCAAAGGGTTTTATTAGGTTATTTAGGGTAATTTGTGGTTTTGAGGGTATTTTACGATTTTTACGAATGTTTATAGTTTTTTAGTGTTTTTCTGGTTTTTGGGTTTTTCTGGTTTTGTGGTCTTTATTGGGTTTATTTTTGGATTTTTTGTGTTTTTATGGATCATAATGGTTTTTAGGATTTTTATGTTTATAGGATTTTTAACATTTTATATTTTTAGGGATTTTATGTTTTTTTAGGTGTCCAATGTTTTCTTCAGGATTTGAAGTGTTTTTTTGGGTTTTTAATATTTTTAGGGATTTTTAGGGATTTTAGGATTTTTTTTCAGTTTTAGGGTATTTAGGGCTCTTAGGTATTTTGAAGGTTTTTAGGGGTTTTATGGGTTTTTTTTCTTCAGTTTTTTGGGTTTTTTTGTGTTTTTTCGGGTTTTAATTGTTTTTTAGAGTTTTTAACATTTTCATGGTCCTAATGGGATTTATAGTTTTTAGTGTTCTTAGGGTTTTTACGTGTTTTTGGGAATTTAAGGTTTTTAGTTTTTTTGGTTTTAAAGGGTTTTTAGGTTATTTTTATTGTTTTTAGGGTTTTCTGGATTTTTTAAGGTTTTTAGGATTTTCAGTGATAATAGTGTTTTTATGGGGTTTAGGGTTTTAGGGTAATTTTAGGTTTTTTAATGTTTTTAGGGTATTTTTTATTTTATGGGTTTGAAAATATTTTAGTGTTTTTTAAAGATTTTATTTCTTTTATGGGTTTTAAGGTATATTAGGTTTTTTACTATTTTATGGTCATTTAGTGATTTGGGGGTTTCTAATGCCATATAGGGGGTTTAGGGGGTTTAGGGGTTTTTATGTTTTTTAGGGTTTTAAGGTTTTTTATGGGTTTTTAGAGTTTTTTGGAGTATTTAGGGTTTCATGGTTTTTTATGGATTTTAGGGTTTTTAGGATTATTTACGGATTTTTGCAGATTTTATTGGGATTTATTTGTTTTTAAGGTTTTTAGGGTTTTCTTGGATTTTTAGGGGTTTTAGGGTTTTTAGTGTTTTAGGGTTATTCAGGTTTTAAAGGGGTTTTTAAAATTATATATTGTTTTATAGGGGTTTGAATGTGTTTTAAGGGTTTTAAAGATTGTTTAAGGTTTTGATGGTTTTGAGGGGTTTTATGGATTTTTTAGGGTTTTAGGGGTTTTAGGGTGTTTTAGTGGTTTTGGGGTTTTTATTGGGTTATTTAGGATCTTTAACCTTTTTAAATGTATTTTAGGGGGGTTTAGGATTTTTAGGGGGATTTTTGTATTCATAGATTTTTATTGGGTTTTTTATTTTTTGGGTATTCTAGAGATTTTTGGGATTTTTGGTTTTTTAAAGGTCATAATGGTTTTTAGGGTTTTTAAGGTTTTTTAGAGGTTTTTTGGGATTTATATTTTTTATATGTTTTAGTTTTTTTAGTTTTTATGGTTTTCATAGGGCTTTCAGGGTTTTTTTGATTTTTTACAATTTTAGGGATTTTAATTATTTTTTAGGGTTTTTATGTTTTTAGGGGTTTTAGGTAATTTTGGGTTCTTATAGGTTCTTTGGGTTTTAAGGTTTATCTTGAGTATTTTAGGTTTTTATGTTTCTTATAATTTTTTTAACATTTTAGGGGTTTAAAAGGTTTTTAGTGGTTTTGTGTTTTTATTGATTTTATGGTTTTATTAGTTTTTATGGGTTTTACGGTTTTCAAGGGGTTTTAGGGTTTTTATGGTCTTTTTAATGTTTTTATGGTTTTATGGATTTTTAGGGGTTTTTAGGATTTTCAATGTTTTTAGGGAATTAGGGTATTAGGGGTATTTTAGGTAATTTAAATGTTTTTAGGGTTTTTCTGGGTTTTAGGGGCTTAATATTTTTACGGATTTTAAGAGTTTTGGGGTTTTTTAGGGTATTAGGGTTCTCTCTGGTCTTTTATTAGTTTTATGGTTTTTGGGTTCATTTAGTGTTTTTAGGGTTTTGTAGGTTCTTTTTGGGGGTTTATGGGTTTTATGGGTTTTTATGATCATTAGGGTTTCCGAGGTTTTTTAGGTTTTTTAGGGTTTTAGATTTTTTGATTATTTAGGGTTTCTATGTTTTTTTTTTGATTTTAGGGGTTTCATGATTATTTAGGGATTTATTAGAGTTGGGGGGGGGGTTACTGTTTTTAGGGTTTTATTTATTCTCATGGATTTTTAGGGATTTTAGTTTTTTAGGGGTTTGGGGGATTTAAAGTGTTTTTTAGCATTTTATAAGGTTTTATATGGTTTTAGGGGTTTTAGGGTTTTTAGGATTAATTTAGGCATTTAGGGGGTTTATGGTTTTTTAGGGGTTTTAGGGGTTTCCATGGGTTAGCTGTTGCATGCACTTTTGTTTTTGGTGTGTGCTTACATGCGTGTGTGTGGGTTGTGGTGTTTTCATGTGTGTGTGTTGATTTTTTTTATTTTTTTATATTTATTAAGGATGATGTCTTTGATTTTGGGCCCTCTTTGACTCCCTTAGATGTGTTGTTTCTTATTGGGCCTACTGGCTTGTTTCTTCAATGATTCTGGGGTTCCTTTTGATTGTTTAGTGGGGGCGCATGTGTTGGGATCTTGTTCATTACTACTAGATTTTTGGGTTCGACTGGTTGTTGGGTTCATAACCTGATGTTCCATAGAGTATTTACTATCGGGTTTATACTTCTCGGTGGGTGTGGTGTTGTGTTAGCTTGGTAGTGATACATTCTTATCTTATAACTGTTGACTAGTGTGTAATTAATAGGTTCTCGGGCCATTTTAGTTTATTTGCTTTTTCGGTCTATTGGGTGCCTTATTAGGGCTCATGTGTTTGGTTTGGGCATGGAAATTTTTTCTAAGTGAAAAAATCATTTTTTCACCTTTGGGTGATTTTTTTTAATTCATTTTAATTATATACTTCCTAATTATTCCATGGGAAAAAAATTTTTTTAGGGTTTTAAGGTTTTTTTAAGGATTTTTTTGGGGGGGGATTAGTGGTATTTTTATGTTTTTAGATTTTTTAGGTATTTTTT
Source organism: Viscum album (assembly GCA_963277665.1). Lineage (NCBI taxonomy): Eukaryota > Viridiplantae > Streptophyta > Magnoliopsida > Santalales > Viscaceae > Viscum > Viscum album. The sequence continues at coordinate 1,008,080,523 of OY728141.1, read as the reverse complement.
AGAATTTTTATGGATTTTAGTGTTTTTATAGAAATTTAGGGTTTTTTGGGTGTTTAGGGGATTAATGGTTTTTATGTTTTTTAGGGTTTTAGGTTTTATTATTTTTTATGGGTTTTATGGTTTTTTAGAGATTCTTAATGTATTTTCAAGGAAAAAAGTAGTTTATAAATAAAAAACAAGAATAAAAAATCCCCTAAAGGTGAAAAAGGACATCTGACCTAAGAATAGAAGTTCTAAGTTCAAATGAGACCAATGGTATTGAACATTAGAAAAAAAGGAAAGCCACCAAAAGAACCATAAATCCAACAAACTAAACATCCTAATAATCTCTTGAAGCACATCCAATCAGCAGCCGGATCACATGCACTACCTCCTATCCAGCACAACACAACTCTTATCAAAGGTAATAAGACATTTTATGGATTTTATTTGTTTTTAGTTATATTAGGGTTTTTACTTTCGTAGAATTATTTTTAATTTTTAATGTTTTTAGGGGTTTTTGTGTGTTTAGGTGTTGTTTAGGTTTTTTAGGGTTTTAAATTTTTTAGAGTGTTATGGGTTTTTATGGGTTTTATTCTTTTTTGTGGATTTTAGTTTCATTTAGTGTTTTAGGGTAATCTATGGTCTTTTATGTGTTTTAAGTGGTTTAGGGTTTGTTAATCTTTTTATTGTTTTGAAGTTTATTTAGTATTTTTTGGTTTTTTATAATTTTTTGTATTTTTTATGTTTTTAAGTATTTTTATGTATTTTTAGGGTTATTTAGGAATTTTTCATATTTTTGAGGTTTTGGGGGTTTTGGGGGTTTTCATGGAATTTATGGGGGTTTAAGGGTTTTTAGATTTTTTAAAGTTTTGGGTTTTAAATAAGTTTTCCAAATTTTATATTATTTTATTGTGGTTTAATGTTTTAATTTGATTTTTTGGGGGTTTTTTTGATTTTTTATCAGTTTAATGGGTTTTTTGTGGTTATTAGGGAGATTAGGGTGTTTAACAGTGTTTGGGGGGGGGGGTTATTGGGTTAGTTAGGTTGTTTTTTTGTTTTAAGGGTATTTTAGGGGGTTTTGGTATTTTTATTGGTTTTTATTGTTTTTAGGGTTTTGAGGGGATTTTAGGGTTCTTTGGGTCTTTTAGATTATATTGGAAATTTTTTGTGTTTTTAATGGCCTTAATTGTTTTTAGGGTTGTTTAGGATTTTTAGTGTTTAGGTTTTTATGGTTTTTTAGTGTTTTAGGTTTTTAATATTTTCTTAGGGGTATTTAGGGTTATTTGGATTTTTTACAATTTTAGGGATTTTAGAGAATTTTAAGGAATATTATGGTTTTTAGGATTTTCTACTGTTTTTAGGAATTTTGACGGTTTTAAGGGTTTTAATGGGATTTTTTTGGGTTTTTAGGGTTTTTATGGGTTTTTGTTTTTCCTTAGTTTTTTAGGGTTTTAAGGCTTTTTTAGATTTTTTTAATTTTATAAGGGTTTTAAGGGATTTTAGTCTTTTTAGTGTTCTATGGGGTTTTATGGGTTTTTAGGGTTTTGAAGGTTTTAATGAATTTTTATGGTTTTCATGGGTTTTTTAGGGTGTTGGGTTTTTTTAAAGTTTTTATGGTTTTCAAGATTTTTTAATGGGTTTTTAGGATTTTCAATGCTTTTAGGGTATTAGTGGTATTTTAGTGTTTTAAATGTTTTTAGGGTTTTTTGGTTTTTATAGGTTTTTAGGGTTTTAGGGCTTCAAGTATTTCATGGTTTTTATGGTATTTTATCTGTTTTAGGGTTTTTTTGGTTTGTTGATTGTTTTATGGGTTTTTAGGGTCTTTTAGTGGTTTTAGAGGTTTTTTTAAAGTATTAGGGCTTTTTAGATTTTTGGGGTTTTATAATTTTTTTGGTGTTTTAGGGTTTTGTGGATTTTTAAGGATTTTTAGTGGGTTTAGGTTTATTTAGGTATTTTCCAATGTTTTAGTGGTTTTAGGGGTTTTCATGATTTTAGGGGGTTTTGTTGGGACCACTTTGATTATAAGTTGTATTTGTTGCCAACAATTGACAATAATGGTAAAAATGAAGAAGGAAGTTCAATGTGACTGGATATTGGTTAAGGTGATTATGTCAAGAGATTTTTTTGGATTCATAGAATTAGATTCCTTGCTTGGAAAATTCCTAATGTTTTTACAATTCAGACGACTGATGCACTATTCCTAAGTTCATAGAACTTGTGTCAAAAGTGACAGATGGTATACAACATTGTAGTAGCATCCTTTTAAGGATGATTGAAGATCTTTAGAATTGATAATCCAAAAATAAAAGCAGAATATGAAGGTTGAAGAAGAGGCTTGGACTTTGAGGTGTCTATGCATATGTTTTAAGATGGACATGCATTTTCACGTAGAAGATTTTTCTATATAATACATAAAAAATTGGGCCATCCCCAGTACTAGCCATCCATCATCTACTCAAGCCATGTACGAGACGACTAGAGCCAACCGTGACCATGGGGTTTTGGAGAAGGCTAGCTCGAGAGAGACATAATGGACGCATAGCGCACCCACAGGGAGAAGATGGTTGGTGAAAAGCGTGTCTGTGTTGAATGCATTACGAGGTGGTACCATAGAGAGGGGAGGATAATTCTGAGCATATGCTGATGAAGATTGATATTTAAGCCACGGAGTAGGTACATATCCATTTTGATGTGGGAAAACATTTCTATTAAATGAAATGATCTCGTCCATTTGACTAATATCATGTCTCACAGTCTAATCCTAGCCACTCATCGCATCCACACCTTATGCATTTGAACCAGGATAGACGATCTCCCATGGAATCTGTATAATCCATGTCTTCATCGTCTTCCTTTATATCTGCTCAATTAAATTTCTTTATCTCCACTAGAGATGATTAATAATCGCATTAGAGCTATACTGGAATATAATTTTGAAATGGTGAGCATCGTTGGATCACACTGAAGGAATGAATGCAACGTACATTGTTCATGCATACGAATTCCTCAAAGAAGAATGTTCAGACAAGGAAAAAAAAGATTCCATGGCCACATGGATGCGTTCTTGATTTAGAAATGAGATACATGCACAAATTTTAGATTCCATGCATAAAGAAAGTATCCAACATTCAAAAAGGAAACAAACTAAGGATCATTTAATATTACATTTGTACAATTATGTGTCCTCTTCATTCTTTCAATTTTCATTGGGAATCAATTACATGCATTTGATCTTGTTCAATTATGTGTGCTCCACCATCCATGATATGATCACTCTCAACTCCCCAATGCATATGTACTCCTTTATTTTTATTAGGTTTTTAGTGTTATTAGGGGTTTGTATATTTTTTTGGTTTTTTTAGCCTTTTATGGATTTAAATTTTTGTAGTGGTTTTAGGATTTTTATTCTTTTTAGGGGTTTTGGGAGAATAAAGGTATATTTATAATTTTATAGTATTTATAGGGTTTTTTGGGGGTTTTAGGTTTTTAGGGTTATATGGTTTTTTAGGGTTTTTACAGGTTCAATGTGTTTTAGTATTTTTTGGGGTTGATGGTGATTAAGTGTTTGGAAGGGTTTATTTGGTTTTTAGGGTATTTTTTTTGTTTTACTGGCATTTTAGGAGTTTTTTTTATTTTTATGAGTTTTTTATTCTTTTATGGGTTTTATTAGTTTTTGGGTTTTTAGGGGATTTTAGGATTTTTTTATTTTTTAGTGTTTAAGGTCCTTGATGGTTTTTAGTGTTTTATCATTTTTAGGTTTTTATGGGTTTTATGTTATTTAGGTTTTCATAGTTTTCTTATGGGTTTTTAGTGTTTTATGGTTTTTATGTATTTTTATTGATTTTATAGTTTTTAACGTTTTTAGGGATTATTTTGGGTTTTTGTGGATTTAGGGGTTTTAGGGCATTTAGGGGGTTGGGGGTATTAGGTTTTTTTGAGTTTGTAGGGTTATCAAGGTTATTTAGAGTTTTTTATGTTTTTAGGGGATTAAAGGCTTTTAGGAGAATTTTAAAATATTTAGGGTTTTTTGTATTTTTTTGGATTTTTTATGATTTCCAGTGTTTTTAGGATTTTTAGGGGGTTTTATGGTTTTAAGGGTATTTTTAATTTTTAATGTTTTAGGGTTTTTTGTGTTTTCCGAGGTTGTTTATGTTTTTTAGATTTTTAAATTTTTTTAGGGGTTTTAGGGTTTTTATGGTCTTTTATGGTGTTTTAGGGTTTTGGGATAATTTAGGGGTTTTAGGGTTTTCAAGGGTCTTTCATGTCTTTTAGGGGGTTTGGGGTTTTTATGGTTTTTGGTAATTTTTGTAATTTTTTATAGTTATTGTGGTTTTATAGATTTTTAGGGATTTTTAGAGGTTGTGGGGTTATTTAGGGATTTTTCAATGTTTTTTAGGGAAGGAATTTTTTCAATGTTTCTATGGGTTTTTATGGTTTTAGGGGTTTTCAATGGTTTTTAGTGGTTTTTAGGGTTTTTTTTAGGTTAATGTATATAGTAAATAATGATAAAATGAATTACATAAAAATTCACCCATAGGTGAAATGACGGTTGACCTAAAAAATATCCAAGACCTTCCAAAAACTAGAGTACCATGGAAGCATCCAAAAAAGGCTAATAAACAAATAAAACTAAATGGTTCGAGAATATCATGAAGTCTTGTAGTCAATAACAAAATGGAAAACACCAACTCCGTAATGAGAAAGCACCACAACTACCATGTAAGCAGTATAAAAACCAGCAATTATGCCATTGTCGACCATCCGGGCACAATCCCATAAAGAAGAAAAACCAAAGGAATCCAAAAGAAAATAACACCACCACTATCACCACCAATAATCCACGAAATTACATAATCCATCAAGGATACCATCTACCAACCAAAAACATAAAATTTAAACACATGATCACCACCTAAAAAGCTAGAGAAACCACAATATATCACAGGCACCATGACCAAAATCACACTAAGGTGTCCCATTAAACACCCACACATATTCTCTCACACACCAACCTGATCCCAAACCACCCCTAACACATGCAAACACAAATTAACAACCACCTAATGACATGAAAACACAGTAAAAAACACACCCACCGAACACCATAACCCGAACACAACAAATCAACAACCCTAGTAATAAAACAACGAGGCCATGTCATAGCACCGATGTCATCGACCTACCCTTGAGTAGCATCCAGGAATCCCTAGATGCACAAGAAATACCCGAAAGCCACAACCTCACCCTCGATACATCCTCCTTCCACAATACCCATCATAAAACACCACTAGTCACAAGATGCAATAAGAACACCACATCCTGAAAACCCCAACAAAGAGAAACTCCAGTCTATATCCATCCCCTAGACCTCCATCCAACTATAATCCCTTCTCTAAGAAAACACCAGGAAGAACCCTTGAACCAACACACAAGAAGATCGTCCAACAGAAGACCCCATTGATTTTCAATAGAAGATCTAACAACAGATAATAATCCTTGGTCCCAAAACCCTACACCAATGATATCTCCCAAAATCCAACAACCGAAGCACCAACACCAAGAAAAAGAATTACAACAACATCACCTCCACCTAGAAATATAATCCTTATAGTACCCAAATAGGAACACCTAGTCTAGGAAAACTATAAGCCACTAATCAGCATACCCTAAACCAAATGGTCTCCTCTATGAACGCCTCAGATGAAAAACTCCAACTCGTCAAATAAAATCACCGCATAAGACACACCAAAAAGAAGTAAACCAAAACCAACCAATATCCAAAACCAATACCCCAGACCACAAACATGAATCCCAAACCACAAGTAGCTACAATGAATCCCCTTACAAGGCAATCTCTGCCCTAATACACCACAATTTCTTATAATCAAAACTAAAACCTCTAACATGAAGAATTATACAATAACCAAACAATTTAAACAATCATAAGAAACCATCCAACACTCACCATGATGAAGATACAATAGAAAATACAAACACCTCCAGCACGTCAAAAATAATCAGAATAACCCCAAGTGAGGCACCTCCTAAACCTATATCAGAAGCATCTCCAGCACCTACAGTCCCTTGCATCCCAATAGGCAGCAACACCAAGTAGTATCAGAGCATCAAGAAATAATAAGAAAGACAAAATTATCCCAAATCCTGACACTATGAAACCCATAATACTATCCAAACAATCATCAAACCAGGGTAAAGTAAATTATCCTCCCCCCCCCCCCCCCCCCGCACACCAAGACAGACCCAATACCATTAGCCACATGATATTCTCTCCCAGAAGGGCTATAAGAAAGTGAAAAAAACATGAAATTACAACCAAATAACCTCTAGGAGAACCTGATATGTTAGTAAATCTAGATTAAATAACTAGGAAAATTAAATCTCATAAAAAGATCATGGTTTTATTTGTTATCTATAAATTTATTGCAGGAGGAAAGTCTCAATCTGATATTCAAATCAAACTCATACCAGATATTGTAGGACCCCAGACACCCTGAGAGGGGAGGGGTAAATCAGGGTGACAATTTTTTCTTTTAATGTGGTGGATCTTGTTCTCATGTTGGTAGGAACTTGTTGAACCTGTATGATGAATATGATTAGAAAGAAAACATTCACATGCACAGAGAAGACACAACACTTTTTACTTGGTTCACCACTAAGGGCTATGTCCAACGAGCATACGCCGACAGGTTGTCGGTCATACCTAATTCAAGTAAACTTTATATGATGTGGATTACAAAGGTTTAGGACCAATCACTCTATCCCAGGATCACTGCCTATACAATTGTTCAGGGATAGCCTACTGCATCCCTCAGGTCACACCTGTTGGCTCCCCCGGGCTCGCTGCCTTTGGTGAAGTCCAACTAAGTTTATAGATGTGAAGGTCTCTTTATCATTGATAAATGAATGCATCTTCAGTTCTATGTAGATGCTCTGTTGAATTCCAACTCTCACCCATAAACCGATCTCCCTTTGCGCTGAATGTATCGTGCAATCTTCCAACTTTCATGCAGCTCCAAAAACACCTGGCGCGCTTCTCCAAGCTTGGCGTGCAGTTTTAAATCATGGTGCGTAAGACACTTGCGCGGCACAAATTCGGTGGGCAGGTGACACCAACACACTTGCATGACACTGACTCCTTCAACTCTAAACTTGCGCGACTCTGCACCTTTAACTCCCAAACTGCCTTGGTCGCACAGCCAACAACCCGCGCGCAACCTCTACTTGTGCGACCCAACAACCACTTGCGCGACTCAACCACTTGCATGACAAGAGCTCGAAAAATCTATAATTCTTGAACTTCATTACAAATGAGGAGGGGTGGTCCTCTATTTATAGGCAAACTGGACCCCCTGCACGGTGGTGCGCAAGTGTCCTCAAGGCGCGCAAGTCCCAGCGTGTAGTACCAACTGCCCTATCATCTATCGCGTAACTTACTTGTGTGACCAAGCCAATAATTTCACAACCCTCTTCCATTTTCCATATTTGAAGTTATGATCATAAAGAACAATAGGCACACAAATTTCCAACCTCCTAGTAATCGGCGCGCATGTCCTTTCTCAGTGTGCAAGTCACTTGCACGACCAGCCCAAAACTTGCATAGCCCTTATCCCTTTTCCAATTTTCCATGTTATTATTTTGAAAAAAATATGGCGCACAAGTTTCCTCTCCTTTAATAACACGGAACACAAGTCTTTTTTCCAAAAACAATTTTCTCCATTTGTCGATTTTCAGGCCCAAAAATTTGGCAAACACTAGGAAACGACGCCACCTTCAAAACTGTTGTCTTCTTGAACTGTATGATTACATTGCGAGTTCACATTCTGAACTTCTACTAAGTATTGAAAACAAACACAAACCACAATCCAATTCAAGCATCTAAGACCATTGTTCAAATAGATATAAAAACTACTATGAGAAGGGAAACCATGAATATGGGAATTACTATCCTTCCATGTAAGGTACACCATAGTGGCTAGACCCTTCTTCACCAATAAAAATAGTAGAGAAGAACTAGAAAATTTTTGGGTACACTGGTCAACAACTGTAGAAAGAGAGGAATATGAAAAATTATCATTCAAGAGGCTCAAAAAAGAAGACCAATATTTATGAGAATAACCAAACTTGATAAAATTATGATCCATTATCTTAGAGTCATCCTCACAAATAAAGGATTGGATAGGATAGGACAACCCCATATGCTATATAAGATCATGGGTAAGATGGTGAAACAAAACAGCTTACCATATATTGAAGGATTTCCTAGTAAGATAAACCCAGTTCAACACCAAGGAACTCCAAGGGAAAACATCATACTTTTTCCTAAGGTTATCCCAGATATTGTGAATGAAAAAAATCCAACTTCTTATTCTAAATGATCTAATCATAAACACCCATAGGTAGAGGAAACAATAGAATATCCTCCTAAAATCCCACAGCTCAGTAGAGATGGTAAGTGGAGGGATCCATGCCCCATAAAAAATAATGTCTAAAACCATGGAATAATTGGAGAGACCAGAGTCATTAAAATATAATCTCCTACATAGGAATAAATGGGACCTCTAGGAATCATATAAACAAACGAAATATATATGCTTTGATCCATTCCTAATAGAAAATAAAAAATGATCTCAAAGAAATCCCTTTTTCCCAATAATATCTTCTAAATCCACAAGAAGTTCTATGGGACCTTGACCAACCAAAAATGAGAAAACATTGGAAGAAAAAATGATCCAAATCCCCAAACATAGAGAAAAAATGTATTGAAATGGTTCTGAATATGTCTATACATAGTCACCTTATTCAAATCGTCAACATGCTTGGTCCCAAGTACTCCATCCTCTTTAGGTATAATAACCCAATCCCAAGACACTTTAGCCTATTGGAAAGGGAGGGGACCTTCCAAAGGAAGAAACTAAGATTAGATTCAATTTAAATAACCAATTTCTTAGGATAAATGAATTGATATAACCAATAGGCATGAATGTTGAATAAAAGAGACTAAAGAAGTTGCAAATGACAGAAAAAGGAAAGATTTTTTTTGCCAAAACCTTAATCCTCATAATAATCTTCTCTTCCGAAATAGCAGAATAGGAAAATCGTAATTAGAATTAATAATGGTAACAACAAGGTAGAAAATTAAAAATTATCCTTCACAAAAATCCATAGAATCTTCAATGTTGACCTCAAAATCATTGGTCAAACAAACCGATAACTAGAGAGATTTCAAAAGGTTTGAACACATCCTCTATAGGGAGGAAAAAAGATCCAGAGTATTATTTAACAATAGACCGGAGTCCAAATATTGATATAAAACAACAAAATGTTATAAAAAAATATATTTGGTAAATGGAATTATTGACACATCTCTGTTAAAACTTCAAGGATCTTGATTCCGCAATGAGTGATTCCAAGATGCGAGAAAATACCTCTAAGAAAATTGTAATTATAAAAGGGGATATGAGTTACCCTTCTCTCAAACCTACTTTCCTTATAAAATAACCATTAATGAAATCGGTAATGTTAAAATAACACATGGGAGAAGAAACACACCTTTTAATGTAAGAGGAAAACCTTGGGGGAATTCCATGTAGATCCAATGAATCCTAAAGAAAGTACCATATGATAAAATAAAAATCCATGAATAAATAAATATTGAAGTCACAATGGGGGACCCCAGAGTCGAGGTGATAAAAATGCATTATCTCTTGGGAAGTCAAGATGTTTTCAAATATTTACCTTCCATGAACAAATTTTGATTATGACTTGTTAATATAACCTGGAATAACCATATTCAATCTCGAAGAAATAATCTTAGAGATGAATTTATTAATAGTATTAAAGAACTAGATGGGTCTAAATTTATAAATACTCCACGAATTAGAAACAATAGGAATCAAAGATATTATTTAGGTATTATATTACCAAAATAGTATAACAGATCTGAAAATTACAAAACAACATTTTTCACATCGGGACTGTCCATTGACTATGACTTACGGAAAAATAATTAATTAAAACCATTTTTACCCGAAAAATTATTTGGGTGAATATAAAATAGTCCCATAAGAATATCCTCATACTTCATATATTTTTCCAGAATCTCAATAGAATTCCAATCCAAGGAACAATACACAAAGGGTTCCAAGCTTGTTCTCCCACAATAATTTCAATCGTAAGGGGTACCAATCAGATATTGAAACTGACCCATAGTCTCACTAATAATGGATCTAGGTTTAGTAATAATATATCCATCACACTTATTAAGAAGAACTAGTTTATAAAAATTGAATCTATCCTTGACCAAATTGAACAAGAAAGTAGAGTTAAGATCCCTCTACTTATAAAATTGGGCTTCACTCTTCTCGTTAGATGAGAAAGAATCCTTTAATTTTAAGGATTTAATCATTTATTTAAATCATAACATAGATTGGAAAGATCAACCGATTGGATCTCCAAAACCCTGGATGATTTCCATTAAGATATGTTTAACATAATCAGTGAAATTTCAATACAGTTCTATGCATAAATATGAGCATGCAAGCCACAAAGATCCCACTTGACCTTCTTAAGATTATTGTAGAGTTGGATAATTTTAAAAACTAAAATAGTGGCATTACAAGTAGAGGAAACTAAAGAAATTATGTTGTCATGATCCACTCATTGATAAAATAATTTAAAAGTAATATTTCCAAAATGAAGACCTTCCCCAAATATGATAACATAAGGAGTATGGTTATAAAATATAAAAGGAAGTAAACCATAAATTAATGAAGGAATGTTGTTAATCCATTTATAATTAACTGGGGTCCTATCCAAATTCCTCAAAATTCAAGATATACCCTTAATTCAAGAGAATCTCATCCAAAATAAGTGCATATAAACCACGCTAGACTCGATACTACCATAATTTCATTCTTCCATAGAATTGATAAAATCTAGACAATCCCTTGGAAAATTTACCACATAAAAATCCCAATAAAATTGGAAGGTAAAAAGTGTTAAGAGAGGATTAACTGGCCATATCTTCCCGTAGGATCCTATGATCAGTAACTGAATTAGAATCATAGTAAAAGAAGATAACACATGATAATTACACCTTTATATCCTTAAAAAATAATCTAATAATATGGGATGATTAAAATTGTTTCTCAACATCTAGGACTCGAGGATTTCACGACACTTGAATATGGAAAAAGGGGAAGAAACAATATTAGAGTAGTAGTTCCATCCTAGAATAATATTTTAACCACAGTAGTATGATTAACTTGTTTTACCATGAACTCAACAAGCCCAATAAAAGCCTATTATAATAAAAAATTAGTCCCATAACCTCCATTTTATTACAAGTTTTATTAAGGAATCTAATATTTTGGACACTGAAATTATACATTAGGAACTGAAGAGGCGTTAAAGCCAATAAAAATTGAACCAGTTTTGACTAAAACCCTCATAAAACCACATACATCCACTATAAGAAGATTATACCTATGAGTATTGTCACTAAAAATTTAGGATGTTGAAATGAATTGATCATGAGATTATCGTAAAGATAGGAGAGATCCATTCTTCCCACAAAATTAGAGAAACATTATAGCAAGGTATGAAGTATCTTTCAAAGGCCCTGGAACCACCATTTACACTAAAGCTTAATAATGAGGATCTGAACAAGGAGTATCATCCTTTATGACACCAGGGAATGAATTTAAAGTGATATTAAATTTTTTTGTCTGAGCACTAATGTAGACAACCCCTCAACATCCTTTTGCACATCAGGAGAGGAAGAGACCAATTAATTAGTCAAAATAGAGGAAAAATCCACTAGATATGGAGAAGCTATCAATCCTTAAATAACATTTGGCATAGAGGAAACAGATGAAACACCCTCAAAAGAAGTACCTAATGTTAAAAAATAGAAAACATGGTGAGTAGGGTTGAAATAATAATTTTTTTTCTTGGCTAGAAATAGTTTAATAGACATTGAGGAAGAACCCATAGTAGAGGATCTCCAAACAACTAGAGGAGAAACCTCAACACTCCTTGAAGGGGCATCATCATTTAGATCCATCAAGAAATTATTAGAAAGACTAATCGGAATATTACCACATGGATCTAGAGTATGAGAAAGATACAAGGTTGGTTCCATCTTATTGTAATCGATTTTCCTAGGAGTAACCATAGTCCACCCCATTCATAAAACAAGCTTCAGAACCTTATTACACTGATTGAGGTGGTTCCCATATATTTTGTAGGGGAAAAATTTTTATGAACCCAACCATGATCTAATTTAATGGAAATAGTGGGGAAACCTAATTCAAAACTGATTTCATCTAGAATATCCTACTTAGACAAGATCTTCACTTAAACACATGAAAAAATTATTCTCATAATCTTATCCATGGATTTGTCAGTAAAAGGGGCTTCCCAATTACAATAATGATGTAACTCAATGCCTCCATGATATAGGATTCAAGGGGGAATTTCTAAGGATCCCCCAAATCATAAAAATAAATAATGATTCTTTATAAAGGGACATACTCAGTTTCTACGATATGAGAGTCACAGGTCGTCCCACAAAAAACCATGGACCACCCAAAAGGATGTCAACCATATTAGGAGAATGAATAAGTATAAATAATGGGAAAATATAATCATTTAGGTTTGTTTCAATTAAATACTTCCCAAAATATTAAAACCAATTCTAGAAACAATATAAAAAAAGGAGATTTTTTTCTAAAACATTCCCAACCAGGGTGTTAGTCCACCTAGATTCTCATTCCTAAAGAAAAGAGACAGGAAGATAGGACCTTGGGTAATTCCCACCATCCATCTAAGGATGAAAAATCATATATATGGGTCTAAATAGAGTAATTGGAGTTGTAGTAGTTACATTTAAGTCTCTAGTAGGAACAACGACTTCCACAGGGGTCGTTGATGGCAAAACTGAACATAAATTTGTTGCATAAACTAGAAGAGAACCACTATCAAGAATAATAAAACTATCTAAAACCTACTCAAATGATGAAACTAAATTCTTCACACCAAAACTACACAAATATTTAGTATTCAAGGATGTAAACTCAGTTATTCCTATCAAAGGATTCACTACCCTCCTCAAAGAAAAATCTCCACCATCGACCACCACCAAAATAAAATATTTTCCATGGATTAGACTTCCTAAGACTAGGATAACCATTGAGAAACCATCACATCTGGAGAAAGTGTGTAGGAACAAAAACAAATCTCAATGAATGGATACCCATCTATCAAATAATGGTGCAAGAAAGAGATAGATTGAAGGTCACTCACAACCTCTATACTTGATCAAAAAAGCAAAACTATAATAGGGAAGAAGATAGATCACAATATAAAGGAAATCCATTTTTTAGGGGTTTTATGTATTGTTTGGTTTTAAAGAATTTTTTATAATTTTATGGGGTCTCTTAGTGTCTATTAATTTTTTGTAGGATTATTTTATGGTTTTTAGGGGATTATGAATTTTTAGTGTTTTTGGAAGTTTTGGGTGGTTTAAGCGTTTTGGGGGGTCTTATTAGGTTATTTTGTGTATTTTAATATGTTGAGGTCATTTTATGGTTTTTATGTATTAGTAATGATTTTTAAGGGTTTTTAGTTTTTTTAGGGTTTTTAGTGGTTTTTAGGGGTTTTGGGTTTTTGGGGTCTTTAAGGATATTTTTAGGTTTTTTATGTTTTTAAGGGTCTTAATAAATTTTATTTGTTTTAAGGGGTTTTCGTGTTATTATGTTTTTATAGGTTTTATATTTTTTTCAAAATTTTAAGGGTTTCTTAGGTTTTTTAGGTTTTTTACGTTTTTAGGGATTTTTAGAGCTTTTCTAGCATTTTCATGGTTCTTAGGTATTTTAGGCTTTGTTGGAATTTGATTATTCTTAGGGGTTCTCATGGGTTTTAAAGTTTTAAGGGGTTTTAGGGTTTTTATGATCTTTTAGGGGTTTTAGATTTTTTTCTAGTTTTTTACGGTTTTTTATGGTTTTTAGTGTTTTTTAGCTTTCTCAGGGGTTTCATGGGCATTTATAATTTTTTTGTGGTTTTAAGGGTTTTTATGGGTATTTAATGTTATTTAATATTCTTTGGGGTTTTATGGGTTTTTAGGGCTATTACGGGTTTTTGGTTCTTTTTAATTTTTTTATTGTTTCCAAGATTTTTTATGGTTTTAGTTTTTTCTGTGTTTTTAGTGTTTTAGGGGATTGTATGGCTTTGGGGGAATTTTATGATTTTTAAGGTTATTTTTCTTATTTTGAGTTTTTAGTGGCGGTTTAGGTTTTAAAGGGTTTTTAATAGTTTTTAGGTTTTTTATAGTCTTTTAGAGTTTTTAGGGTCATTTAGTGCTTTTAGGGTTTTTAGTGTATTTTTGGTGTTTTTGGGGGTTGTAGGGGTTTTTACAGTTTTTAGGTGTTTTATTGTTTTTATAGTTTTAGGGTTCTTTAGAATTTTGTATATGTTTAAAGGATTTATAATTTTTTTAAGAATTTTTTGGGGTTTTATTGTTATTTAGGTATTGCTCATAGTTTTCAAAGGGTTTTAGGGATTTTTAAGGTCTTAGGGGTTTTCATTGAATTTTATGGGTTTTTTTGGGTTTTTAGTGTTTTTAGGGGTTTTTGTTTCTAAAGGATTATAAAATTTTATATGTTTTTATAGGGTTTTATGGGTTTTGGTTTAATAGTATTTTTTAGTGGTGTTTATTTTTTTTAGTGTTTATATGGGTTTTAATGGTTTTTTTTGGGGTTTTAGGTTGTTTAAGGGGGTTTTATATTTTATATTTTTTTATTTAGGGTATTTTAGGGTTTTAAGGGTATTATAGTATTTTTTTTAATATTTTATGGGGTTTTTAGTGTTTTTATGATTTACAAGGGGTTTTTTGGGTTTTTGGGGTTTTTAGGGTTGTTTCAGTTTTTTAATGTTTTTAGAGGACTTAATGGATTTTAGGATTTTAGGGATTTTATTATTTTTTAGGTTTTGTTGGGGTTTTAAGTGTTTTATTTTTTATGTGTTTCTTAGGTTTTTTATGTGTTTTAGGGTTTTTTACATTTTTTTGGGATTTTTATGGCCTCTTTAGTTTTTTATGGGTTTTAGAGGTATTTAGTGTTTTAGAAATTTTGAGGGTTTTGGGGGATTAGGAATTTTTTGGGTTTTTAGGATTTTTATACTCTGTTTGGGATTTTAGGGTTTATTTATTTATTAGTCTTTGATGTTTTTTAGAGTTTTTTAATGTTTTTAGGGTTTTAAGGGGTTTTTTTTGTTTTTGTGATTTTTTGGGTTTTTATGGGGTTTTAGGGTTTGTTATGATATTTATGGGTTTTTTGGGGTTTTAGGGTCTTTAGGATTGTTTAGGGGTTTTAATGATTTCTAATGTTTGATTCAAGATGCTTTGGGAGGCCCAATATCCATGCCATAGGATAGAAGATGGGGGATATGGTTCGATTATGATTAGTGGATGATGGGTTTGTATAGTGGAAGAAATTAGCCAATCGAGCCTATATAGAGTGTGACATGCTACTTAGAAAACAAACTCAAGGGAGGGATATGATGTCCAATCTTCACAATAACACACTTAGGCTATGACACAGCATTGGGGGCTTTGCGATCTTGGATCACCAATCTAACGTTCATATTGACTAGGAAATAATATTCAAGAGAACATTAAGAAATTATTTATCCAAAAAATGGAGATAATAAACTCATAAGGGTTCACTAATGAAAACTTCCACGGGGATACAATGCCACGGAGAAGCTATTTATATCCAAAGGGTGTCATAAAATTTCAAGGGTGAAATACCCTAAATTCATAAATTGTATTCTTATCTTATCCCCTTAAAGTAAAAAAGGTAAGGTAAAATAATGATTTTTTTGAAAAGATTCACATTTCTTTCCTCCCATAGCCCACAATAATTGACTTTGAGTACCTAGGGCACTAGATTTGGCTTAAATGTCCAAATATGTAATTAAAAAATATGTGTGTGAGAATGTCTTCCAAAATTCATGCAACCATGTGGAAAAAAATTAAAACATCATTTTTGAGATTGAATAAGTGATATAATAGGACCATTTACTCCATCATTGCATAGCAAGATCTATTGCACCTTTAATGAAGCGATATGGGCGCAAATTGTATAATTCAACCTCTTTAACCACCCTTAGATCCTTGGGCCATACAAATTCAACTTCTCATCCCAAGAAATAAACTTACCATCTTTGAAATGGTTCTCATCACCCTACCCCTCTTGGAAAATAGTCTTCATTGACTCTTTATCTTCTACACCCAAAAGAGGAGAAAGATCAAAAGCATTGAATATTTCACTTACACAATAATCACCTAGAAAAGATATCTTATATGAATTGTTGTTTATATTCTAAAGCACTTGGAAAGGTTCATATACTCATGGAATGAGTTTTTATTTCCCATTTTAGGGAAATTTATCCTTTTGTTTAGAAATACATACTAAGTCATCGGGCTCAATCAACACTTTCTTTTGACCCTAGTTTGCACGATCAATATATTTATGGTTCATTTTCTTGATATTTTTCCGTTCCTTTTGATGGATTTTCTTGATGAATTATGCATAACCATTCATACCCATATTATTAGATTCCTTCATAGAAAAAGGTAATATATTAATTTGGTAATAGGGGTTAAATCCATAAAAAATATCAAATGGGGAATATTGAGTAGTGGAATGCTTGGCCCTATTATACGGGAATTACCCATGTGGAATACACTCCACCCAATTCATGAGATTCTTCCTAATAATTTTCTAAAAAAGGGATGATAGTTTTCAATTCACCACCTCTGTTTTCCTTTAGTTTGTGGATGAAAAGTGGTGGATAATGGTAACTTTGTACCCAATTTTCTCTATAAGGTATTCCAAAATAATTGAGGAATTTCGCCTCTCTATCTGACACAATTGTCCTAGGAATTATATGGAGTGTGACTAAAACCTCAGAGAAATGTGTTGCGTTGTTAGTGGAATTATCTGTTTTTTATATGGAATAACATTTTCCATGTTAAACAACATCTACACCATAAAAAATGGAATCTCTCTCCATCATGGTCCTCTGTAACCCCATGATAAATTCCATTGACATATCCTCCCGAGAAGTGTTGGGGATTGCGAGAGGAAGATATAATCCATTCAGTTTGAGTTTAGATTTAGATTACTGCATACAATTAACTTTACCAAAAAAATGATCATCTCTAGATATCCTAGGCCCATAAAAATTTTCACTAATAACACTTAAATCATTATAGCACAAAAATTTCCCATTGTCCCACTAGAATGTGACTCCCTTGGTAAAAGTAAATGGATAAAGAAATTATAAATAAAAATATTATCAATATAGAATAAGAATACATCTTTTAAATAGAACATTTCCCAAATCAAGGTTTATAATGACCATAAGTTTCTCTATAATTGTTATAAGTTGAATATAAATCCTTAATGTATTAAAAAAACAAGTTGTTTAGAATATAGAAAGGATAATAGATAATATCTATGTGAATTTGCATCAACCATATTATTTTATTTACCCTTATTATTCTTTATTATATTTGTATATGATTCAATGAATTCCAGCCATCTATCATGTATACTATTTAGTTTATGTTGTCACATAAGGTATCTAATAACCTCATAATTAGAATGGATCGCAAATTTTTTTTGGAAAAAGATAATGTTTTCAAGTTTATAGTACTATAAAAATGCATAAAACTATTTATAATACTTATAATAGTTTATAGTTGGTCTATTTAACTTCTCACTAAAATAAGAAATAGGTTTACCTTCCTATATGATTACTCCTACAATTAAAATTATTATTGCAATATATTCAATTTTAGTGGCCTTAAAAATGCATGGGAGTGAATGTAGATGGTCATGCAAGAGCCACTCCTTGAGATAATATAAATCCTTTTCTTGATTTTCCCCCTCTTGAAATCAATATTTTTATTTTTTAATTCATTCAACAGTGCTACTAGTGTATTGATGTCTTTCAAAAATCTTCTATAAAAAACAGCAAGAACATGGAAAATTCTTACCTATTCGGTAGTGGTGGGAGTCATCCACTCCTAAATGAAATTTATTAACTCAATGTATACATGAAATCCAACACCACTTACCAAAAATCCAAGGAAAATAATTTTATCAATGTTAAATGTACACTTTTTAATGTTTCCAAATAAATTTTCATTTCTTAACATCTCTAGTACTTTTCTTAAGTTATCTACATGTTCTTGTAATGTTCTACTATATAAATAATATAATCAAACTAAAATACCAAAAATATTCTAGTATATTCTCATAATAGATAATTCATAAACCATATAAATGTGCTAGGTGCATTAGTGAGCCCTAAGTGTATGACTAAACATTCATAATATCCAAGTTTTGTCTTAGATGACATTTTCCACTCATCACATTTTTAATCCTAATTTGATGGTGGCCACATGTTAAATGGATATTTGAGAAAAAAGTATATCATTTTAACTCATTTAACATATCATCTCCTAGTTATAGGATGATGATACATAAAAATGATGTTATTGATGGTTCTGTAGTAAATGCACATTCTCTAGGTTCTATCCTTCTTGGGAACCAGAATAACTAGTAGAACAGAGGGGCTAAAGATCTCTCTACTAAAGCCTACATCCAAAAAATCATGAACTTTAATTTTAATTAATTTTCACTACTATGGGTTGGTTAGATATGTAATGAGGTTCAGTAGTGATGCTTTGGGTGTAAGGTCAATTGGATGCTCAATAGCTCTAATGGGTGGAAATCTGGTGGAACCTCTTCGGGAAACATATCATAAAATTACTACAACAACGACTCAACAAAAAGTGGTAGAGTAGATGTTAAATCATTATTTCTCTCATTAACCTCTTTATAAATAAGTGATAAAAGGTTTTGATAAGAAATCAATTCTTCTTTAACCTAATTCTTTTTTTTTGACATCGCACTTTTCTCTCCTCTCAAATATTTTTCCCCTCTTGATCATTCTTTTATCTCAATTTCTATTTTCCTATAATTATCTCATTTTTTATTTTATCTATTTTTTCTTAATTGCTTATCCTATTATTTTATCTCAAAATTTGATCATAAAATTTTATTTCGGGGACATGGGGTTGAGGGTTATAGGTACCCCTTAGATTAAAAATGAGTGACGATTCAAGAAACCATCATGAGTAACATGCCAATAATATTTCCATGGTCAACCGAACAACAAGTGACACACCATAATTGGAAAAACATCACAAAATACCTCATACTTATATTTGTAAATTTAAAACAATAAATTTTCCTATTTGGAAACCTTTAACTCTCTGTAATCATCAAATCACTGAAGATGATATAGATATTGATGCTTTAAAGTTGGAAGTCCCAAATTCTCCACCAACTAAGTTCTCACTATTTTCTTATATATTTCTTCATTAATAATAACACTACACAACTTACCATGGATCCTACATCATGTATGGAAAATTTTATCCCATGTCCCTTTCTGTCCAATAGTCATTTGTTCACTTAAAACTCTCCTAGTGATAACAATATCACCATTTTATAGAAATTATCCATTATCAATTTTACAAAATTAATCCTCTTCCTCCTCTGACCTCTCTCATTCATTCTCCCATTATTCATTCTTGTTGATGGACATGTTTCACCAGTTTGGGAGTTCACTCGTGATATAACCCCTCCCTTGAAATTTGAAACATAAAATATCATGATTCCTTGTTTGGTTAGTCTCAAAAGTAGGCTTATTTGGTGGAAGAATTACCTAGTCACTTTTGTGATTAATAAACACTTTTTATTTTGATGGTTCTCCAATTAACTTCCTTTAATTTATCCATAGAGTGAAAGGGATAGTGTGTTTCCTCATGCTTCTCCTCCATTTGATTTTTTGTTTGTTCTTGGTGGCTTGGTAGATCATATCTTGTATCTTCACATGGTGGGACATCTCTACTTGATCCAAAATCTCCCAATTAATCCCTTCTAAAAATAGTTCCACAGTTTCTTCTATATCTTCCTCAATGCTTTCTCAAATAATGACAACTGGAATCTATTTTTAGTAATATTCAACACTCTTACTCTGTTATGTGAGGTGTTGAATCTTTTTTTGGAGATCTTTGTCGTAGTTTGAGATAGAAAACCACTTATTCATGGAAAACATCTAGTCATTCTAAGTATGGATAATACATATTCCATATTAGGATATCTCATTTTTAAATTTATCCCAATATATATAATAATTCATAATCAATGAATTCACGAGAAGAAATTTTTACCTTTTTCACTTTGGAATAGGATTGAGAACCAAAGACTTGCTCGATCTGCATCTCCCATTCCAAGTATGCATAGAGATTGATGTTACCTTTAAACTAAGTGACCATCACCATGATACCCCTAGAATGTTTTTTTCATGTGATATCATTTGGACTTCTATAGGTTGTTAGAAACCTCTAATAATTTTTTGGTACATCATCAAAATCAAAATCAATGTTTTATATCTCTTATTACATGATTTGGGGGTGATTTGGTGTTAGAACTCTCTATGGGTTATCATGGATCATCCTCAGGCTTGGTTGATTATCTAGGTTAGAAATCATATCATATAGCCCCTCCATTATCTAATCAAAAATATTCTGGAAATTACTCACTAAATATTGAATTTAAAGTGGTTTAGCATATGGTATAGGATTTCTACTTAGACATCCTTCATCACTAGTATACAAAATTCTCTTCCCATGATCTTTTTCTATGATATGTAACACAAACACAAACACAAACAGGGAGAAATCAACACACACAAAATATTCACACACTCGTATAAAAATGAATAAAAACTTATTCATGCAATATATACACACTCACAAACATAAGAATACACACTCACCCATGCATGATATACACACTAAGATACACAAGGATGCACACACACATAAGATATACACACTAACTCACACAAGGATACACACTCATGCATTCCAGATATACACACTCACACACATAAGGATACACAGTCATGTGTGAAATATATACACACCAATGCACACATGGATACACACTCACACATAAATTATATACACACACATTCACACAAGGATACACACTCATGTGTTTTTTTCTTAGTTCTATCCACTATTAACACTCGATCCAAATCCCAAGGACTTATTTAATAAAATACTTTTTTGGGGGATATCAGGTTCCACCAATCCTTAACAAATCAGTATTGTGTAAGGGATGGTTCAACATAGTCTGTTTAAGTGGTAAAGTGGTTAAAAATGATATTGGGTGGAAAAAAAGGGTAGAAAATATGGGTAAATGGTAAAAAATGATGGATGGGTGTAATAAAAGGGGTTTTTTTGATTTTTAATGATAAGAAAAATTAATTAAAATATGATCCAAAAATTATATGGATATGAAGTAAAATGACGTAGAAAGTGATGTTGGGAAATGTAAAGTGCTAATAATGTAATGCAAAAAGATGTAATTGTATCTTTTTTTTTTGTAAAATCTCCCCAAAAGATTTGTACTTAGTGTTTTAAATCACAAGATGATAAATGGAGAGTAAGATGATTTTTTTTAAATCTCTCAAATAAAGGATATGATTAGTTTTGAAAAGAAAAAAAAATGATTATTTGATATGATTATATTGTTTTTGCCAAATAAAAATCACATATAGAGAATTAAATACAAATATAATATGGATGAAAAATTCTATCAACGTAAAATATTTTAGTCATGCACAAAATAGGATAATTATAGAGTTTTTTTAAATAACAATTAGTTTTTTTAATGGGTAATAATGAAATATAATAAGGTTGATGGATAAATAGAATTAAAAAATGTGATAGATGACTACCATGTCAACTAGAGCTCAGATACCAACCGATGTGAGATGCTCAGGGTGGATAAATATTCACTGTGTAGGGAGTATTATAGAAGATATATTTTGGGGATAAGTATTTGATGATGGGTATGGATAGTGTAATCAATAATTGTACCAATTCTATATGGACTGTGACCTACTACATAGACAATACACTCAAGAGAGGGATATGATGGAAAATTCACAAAACAATTCACATGGTTCAAGGAATGAAATTGGGGGATTTGAGATCATGAATCAAAAATATAAATAATAGATTTATAATAAAAGAATACACCAGATAAAGGGAATAAAGTAATGATCCTCAAAATACAGACAATAAACCCGTCAGGATTCACTAATGAAAGAATCAATTAGAGTACTATGACATGGGGTGTCTATTTATATCCCATGGGTGACACATAAGGTCAATGATATAATACCCTAAATTCATAAATCTTTTTTCTACCTTTTCCCCATAAATAATAAAATTTAGAGTCTAATAATGAATTTTTGGAAAATTTGAACATGTATTTTCACCCATATCTTACTAGATTTGATTTTGAGTACCTATCCCACTAAATTTTAATTTGGTGACCAATGATTTCATTCTAAAATATCCATGTGGAAATTTTTTCCCAAATTATTTCAATCACGCAAACTAAGATTAAAACATCATGTTTGGGATTGGATAAGTGATATAGTCGTCCCATTTTATCCATCCAAGAAAGGTTCATTGGGTCTTTAATGAAGTGAGATGGACGCCCATTATATAATTAAACTTCTCAAATCTCCTTTGCATTATCGAGCATTGAAAATACAAATACTCACCCAGGATATCCACATAGTGTATTAAATATGGTTTACATCATTGTTTTAGGGTTTTTAGGGGTTTTAGGGTTTTATGGGTATTTTATGATTCTAATGCTTTAATATTTATTTGGGTTTTTAAAGATTTTAAAAAAATTTTGAGTTATTTATGATCTTTTATGGGTTTTATGGTCTTTAGGGACATTTTGTGTTTTATGGTATTATAGGATCTTTTATGAGTTTTAGGGGGGTTTATGGTTTTTTATGTTTTTAGGGTTTTTAAGATATTTTAGGGTTTTTAGTTATTTTTGGAGTTTCTAGGGGTTCTAAGGATTTTAGGGGTTTTAGGTCTATTTAAGGATTTTTTAGTGTTTATAGGGGTTTTTAGGGTTTTTAGGGTTATAGTGGTGTTTGTGGTTTTTATGGGTGTTTATGATTTTTAGTGTTTTTAGTGGTTTGGGGTGTTTAAATTTATTTTTAGCATTTTATTGGAATTTATTGGCTTTTAAAGGGTTTAAGGTGTTTTAGGACTCTTTTAAGGTTTTTAGCATTTTTAGACGTTTTATGGGTTTTTAGAGTTTTTTGGGGTTTTTATTGGTTTATTTAGTGTCTTATGGTTTTATTGGGATTTCAGTGTTTCTAAATATTTTTATGGGGTTTTAGTGTTTTTATGGTTTTTAGGGGTTTTAGGGATTTTTTAGTGTTAGGGATTTTAGGGTTTTTTAGGGTTTTTTATTATTTTTAAGTGTTTTAATGTTGTTTAGGGTTTTATGGGGTTTTAGTATTTTTTCAATTTTTTAGGTTTTTAGAGATTTTAATTATTTTTAGGTTTTTATGGTTCTTAGGGATTTTTAGGGTTTTTAGTGATTTGTTATGTTTTGGGTGATTTTTATTGATTTTTATGGATTTTTTTGGTTTTTATGGTTTTTAGAGATTTTGAGGATTTTTAAGGTTATCAGAGGTTTTTAGGGTTTTTATGGGTTTTTGGGTTTTTTGGGTTTTTTTTAATTTTATAGGTTTTTTAATTTTTTTAATTTTTTTGGAGTTTTTTGGGTTTTCATAGTTTTTAGTTGTTCTATGGGATTTATTGGTTTTTAGAGTTTTTAGGTGTTTTATCAGCTTTGATGATTTGTTGGGATTTTTAGGGTTTTCGTGTTTTTAAGAAATTTTTAGCATTTTATAGGGTTGAGGGGTTTTAGGTTTTTTAGGATTGTTTTAGGATTTTTAGGGGTTCTATGGGGTTTTATAGTTTTTTATGGTTTTATGGTGTTTAATGGGTGTTTGGGGTTAAATTGGGATTTTTAGGGTCTTTTATGGTTTTAAGTGTATTTTAAGATATTTTTCTGGTTTTTAGTATTTTTAGCATTTTCTAATATTTTTAGGTTATTGGGGTCTTTTATGATTTTCCTGGGTGTTTTTTAGTATTTTTAAGGGCCTTAATGGTTTTTATTGTTTTTAGGGTTTTTATCATTTTTTAGGTTTTTAGTGGTTTTAACGATTTTTAGGGTTTTATGGTTTTTTAGTGGGTTTATAGGTTTTTAGTGTTTTTTTACATTATTATGTATTTTTAGGGGCTTTTTTAGGATTTTTATGTTTTTTTGGGGTTTTGTGATTTTTTTGGTTTTTGGGTTTTGTAGGGATTTTTTATTTATCATTGGTATTAAGGGTTTTTAGTATTTTTTAACATTTTCTGGTGTTTTAAGGGTTTTACAATTTTTTTAAAAGGAAAATATATCATAATATATATCAAAATGAAAAGGAATTTAAGTAAAAAATGATCACCCAAATGAAGAAATGACTCCCAAATCCAACAATAAAAAAACATAATGTGAAACCAATGACCAAGCCTTGTAAATCACTGAGATAGCATCAAAAATGCAGCCAAGCCAAAACAGTGAGCAATGAGAATTCCATGCTCCAAAGAAAATCACCTATGAGAGTCAAATGCCAGAAGAACCCACGCAGCAATAGTATGCACCTCTGAGCACAAAAATAGCATCTAAAACCAAAAGAAGCCATCATGACCTACCCATCCATTTCTACCACCAAGACAAAATAAACCTACAAGCCAACAACAAGGAGAAAACCATGATCTCCATGCTGAACCTACCACGATCCAAGCAAGCATCGCCAAGAAAGAACAGTCAAAACCATCATAGATGAGAGTAGATTTCACACCTATGAGAGACATCACATGACATCTAGTCTAATCCATCCCAATAGCCACACACTTTCCCCCATTTCCCTCTAAACAAAGAAACAAACAACCAAACCAGAAGCTCCAGAAACATGCCCCAAGGATTTCAACAACATCCCAATGCAGTTGCACTAAGACCCAGCCTGTAGATAAATAACACACATGCACGAAACCAAAACACAAGATAACCTATCAGAAGCATGAACCAGAGCCATCCCCTTGGGATCCAACACTAGGACCACCCTAGCTATAATCATGATCCTACAAGACTAACAACATCCCAACCAAAATCCCCAACCACTATGCCATACCCCGTGAATCACTAGCACAAACCCACATCAACCTCAAACCCTAGTCATAATGAATTAAAGTCATAAATATATTATACAAGATATCCCTCACTGAAAAAAAACCTACTAGAACACACCTAAAGGAGAAATTTGACAGGATTCCTAGATCCCGAGCTTCGAACATGAATCAAGGTTAGAGAGAGTAGAATCTCTGGAAAATGAAGTATCCGTAATCCAAAAACATGAAAATAAGAAACATAACCTACCAATAAAAAAATTATTTTAAAAATATTAACCCAGGGGTGATTAAGAAAATAGTGATGAACCAATATTGATAAAAACATACTAATGTAATATTGGTAGTGATGTCGACCAATGAGATGAACCCTAAATAGAATATTCTTGGAGAACTGATGAAATTCTATCACTGATTAATGAATTGGACCTTATTTATGAAGCTTGGATGAAAAAATCATCTTCATTGGCTAAATAACACACAACAATCAAATAGAAAAAATGTAATGCCAAATAATGCAGCCAAAAGAAAACCAAAAAACTATAGAAGAGAATCTGACTGATGAGACAAACCTAGAAATCACACAAACCAGGAATACTGATGAACAACCGACACCAATGATGTAACACTAAGAAAAAAACACATTTCTGATATAAAACCAATGATCCCCCAAAGCACACATCAAAACATGAACTTCAGAACCATTTACCCTTGAACACAAAGAGAAAAATATAATCAATCCACCTTGATCCATGTTCACTATCATGACTTATAAAACTGAAACACTCACACATGCCTTCTGTGCCAACCACCGGACATCACCCTCCAAAACCTTCCCAATATGATGGAGACCTTCCACCAACGATCGTAGAAAAGAAGCATTGAAGAAGGAATACTGAGTGAAACACTAACCATCACCAGATAGGTATTCAAGAATTCAACATAGACAAGGGATCATAATTACTAGTATGATGTAAAGATGGAAGCAACGTCACCAGTCAATGAACAAGGTGAACTAAGAGCACCAAAAAAACATCCAACATCGATGACAACACTTTGAAGAAAAGAAAAACTAGCTTATATAAACCTCGTAAATACATCAGACATCTAATCATCCATGCATTGAGAATATGGGAACGAAACCTATCATTGTCATAGAGTTGTTCCATTCCTTCTACACTACATCTCTCAAAAATTCCAACACCACGATGACAATGATATGCACCTACCACATAACCACTATATGAAGAAAAAATAATTCAACATAAAATCCCTTGAAATTATTAAAAAAGACTAGAAAACCATCAATGTGGTAGAAAATATCCCTTATCCCTATAGTAACGCAACAAAACATGAAATGAAAATGAAACATCTGACACCGGTGAAGGCATACCAACTCACCACCCTTTTCCGAATGAATAATGATGAGAAACCACCATCAACCAATATAAAAACATCAAGGACACGCCACGAATGAACCACCCACCAATGATACTCCAAAATCAAGTAGTGTAGACTGATGGAGAAATATATCCCATAAAACTAGATCCAACATTTACCAGAACCCTTATAGAATCCAATTCATCAATTATGTGAAGTTTATCTCACAAAGGATTATCACATAAAATCGAAGAGTATGAGAAAATATGGTCATGTGATCAAGAACATGAAGAGGGAGACCAATCCACCCTAAATATAAGAGAAAAATCATAGTAGAATTAGCATACCTTAGTCCAAGAACCATCACCACATTCCCCACAGATACCTTCAGAGAGGAATTTTTGATAACACCTCCAAAAGAAGTAAACTATGATAAAAAACCAAAGGTATTTTGAGTAGAAGTGATCATGACCTCCTAATACTTGGTAAGATATGGCTTAACTAGTACAGAGGGAATTACCACTATAGTGAAACCCATAGCCAATGGGGGAAGGACCTCAACAGTCCTCAAAGAGGTGGCTTCTTTGGATACTTCACTAACTTAAAAAGAAGATGAATTAGAATACTACCCTTAAGATATTGATCTAGGTTATTATATCATTCCTATTTTAAACCTATTTATTAGGAGTAACCTTACTCTAGCCCTTTTTAGAATCAATCTTCACACTCTTCTTGCACTAGTTAAGGTGATGCCCAAATATCTTGCATGAGCAATAGGTTTTAGGAACCCAACCATACTCCAAATTAATATAAATAAAAGATCAGGTAACTAAATCCAAATTTATAACCATTGAAAGATACTTCTTGATTGATATCCCAATAGAAATGAGGTGAAAATGATATGACTAAATTAATACATTTCATTATCAGGGAAAGGGGGATTGACAACCACACTCACAATGTAGATCAAGCATTCTGTAAAATAAGAATCAAGATGGTTGCTCCTAAAATTCGCTCATATTGAAAAAATAGAGAAGGATTCATTTTCTAGATACATACTCGGCTACCAAGATCCGAGAACCATTAGTATTCCTTCAAAAAAAGAAGGACCAGATAAGAGGATATCCAAAATATTACAATTAGGATAGAAATAAAAGAAGTAAAACCCCAAATAATTGATAAGATTATCAAAATATCCTCCCCCACAATTATGAGGATGTTATGGAAAATAGTTTTAAGGGTAATTTATTCTCTAAAAAATAACCAACCAAAGTATTTCTCCAGTTGTATTCACCTTCCTAAAGAACTAATCTGGGAATATGGAGCTTTAAATTTCTCCCACTATCTACCTATGGATAGAAAACCAGATCCATGAAGCTGGAAGGGGAAAAATATTCTATAACAGTCACAACCATTTCTGTAGGATAAACACCAACCTCTTCCAAGCCCCATGAAGCCCCAACATCCACATATCCTTCATTTGAAGATAGCAATGAGAAAATAATTTCTAAATTCTCTAGGGAAACCTTTGTGATAATAAGGAACTCCAAATCAACCCTATCCACTTCCACCACAATAGAATCTTTCATAGAATCCTAAAAAATCACATCCACAACCATATGAGAGCCAATGAGCTATGGAGATCCCCAAAACAATTTCCATCCATAGAAAACCAAACCAATGGGCACAGAATGGAAGAATCACACAAAGAAAATATCATCTCAAGTCCAATCAATCAAGATGAGACCTCAACAGCCATAGTCACATTCAGAGGAGGAGGCACTACCTCCACCAATACTTGAGAAGAAAACCACCCATTGAAACCCCATTCAAAGTAAGAACCAATATCTGGGATACTAGAACCCATTTATATTTAGGGCACACTAAGGAATCAACCTCCAAGGTATTCACACCCTTCATATTCATACAGCTACCATCACAAGCCCCAGACCTATCAATATCCTTATCAGAAACATCAACCTCCCCCACCCATGAAATCCTAAAAAAAGTCCAATACATTCAGAGAAGCACTAAAGGTCCCAATGCAAAGCTCAGTAAATGGTGACCACTCCGTTAAAAAAAGACAGATGTATGGGGTTTTATAGTTTTTAGTAGTTTTTAGGGGTTTTATGGGGTTTTAGGGTCTTCCACAGTTTTTAGGTGTTTTAATGGTTTTAAGGGTTTTTTTAGGGGTTTAAAAGTATTTTATTATTTTTAGGGTTTTTAGGGGGTTTAATGGTTTTGGGGGTATCTTATTTTTTTTAATGTCTGTAGGGGTTTTTATTTTTTAGGGGTTGTTTAGGTTTTTATGAGTTTCATGATTTTTTAAGGATTTTATGGTATTTTAGGGTTCATAGGATTTCTTAGTGTTTTTATGTGTTTCTACTATATTTTAGGGGTTTTATGGGATTTTAGGGCTTTTAATGATTTTTTGGGTTTTAAGGATTTTAGGAGTTTTTATATTTTTTGATGATTTTAGTTTTTTTGGGATTTTAGATGATTTTTAGGATGTTAGAGGCTTATTTAGGGATTTTTCAAATGTTTATGGGTTTTTAGGGTTTTAGTAGTTTTGTGTATTTTTATGGCTTTTAGGGGTTTTAGTTTTTTTGGGGTTCTAGGTTTTAAAGGGGTTCTTTATCATTTAAAGGTTTTTATAGTGTTTTTGGGGTTTTAGGTTTTTTAGGATAGTTTTAAGAGTTTTTAGGCGTTATATGGATTATTAGGGTATTAGGGCGTTTTGGGTTTTTGAGAGTTTTTATTGAGATATTTAGGGTATTTTATGGTCTTAATTTTATTTTAGGGTTTATGGATATTTTACGGTGTTTTATTTTTTTAGGGTGATAATGGGTTTTTTTATCATTTTTAGTGTTTCAGGGGTTTTAGTATTTTAAGGGTTTTTTTGATATTTATAGTGTTCTTAAGGGTATTAATGATTTTATGGTTTTTTGTCATACATTGGGTTTTAGAGATTTTATGTTTTTTTAGGTTTTTAAGGTTTTATTTTTAGTTTTTGGGTTTTTATGTTTCTAAGGATTTTGGGGTTTTTTAGGATTTTAATGGTTTTTTGGGTTTTTAGAGATTTATATTTTTAGGCTCTTTATGGTTTTATTGTTTTTATGGTTTAATTTGAGATTTTAGGGTTTTTAAGGTATTTATACTTTTTAACATTTCTATGGGTATTAAGGGTTTTTAGAGTTCTTTATTGTTTTTAGGTTTTTTATGGTTTCTAGGGGTTTTAAGGATTTTAAGGCGGTTTTTTTCATTTTTAGGGTATTTTTTAAGAAATTAGGGTTTTAATGGTTTTTGGGATTTTCAATATTTTATTAGTATTTTCAATTTTTTAGGAGTTTTATGGGTTTTTAAGGTTATAGGGTTATTTTAGGTTTTTAATTTTTTTAGGTATTTTAGGGGTTGTTTAGGTTATTAGGGGTTTAAGTTTTTTTATGGTTTTTACAGTTTTTATGGTATTTTATGGGGTTTTGATTTTTTAGTTTCATTTAGTGTGCTTAGGGTTTTTGGGGTCATTTAAAGGTTTTAAGGGCATTTAAAATTTTTAGGTTTATTAAAATTTGTAGGGGTTTTAGGGTTCTTTGGATTTTTTTGGAGATTTTTAGGGTTATTTTGGGATTTTTAGTCATTTTTTAATGTTTTTTGGAGTTTTTATATTTTTAGGGTTTTTTGGGATTTTATAGATTTTAACTATTTTAAGGGTTTTTTGGTTTTAAAGGCGTTTTAGCATTTTATAGGGTTCTATAGGGGTTTTTAGGAATTTAATATTTTTCCTAGGATTTTTTTAGAGTTTTTACAGATTTTATGGGTTTTATGGCTTATAAGGGTTTTTATGGTTCCTAGGGTATTTAAGGGGTTTTGTAGATTTTTATTAGGTTATTATGGATCTTTTAGGGTTTATGGGTATTCTTGGGTTTTTTTAGGATTTATATAGGTTTTTTGTGTTTTTACAGTTTTTAGATATTTTTAGGTTCATTATTTTTTGGGGTATGTTAGATTTTTTTGGATTTTCATTATTCTAATGGTCTTAATGGTTTATAGGGTTTTGTAGGGTTAAAGTATTTTTATGTTTGTTATGGTTTTTAATTATTTATGGTCTTTATGGTTATCATTGGGATTTTCACGGGTTTTTATGTTTTTTGGTATTTTTAGGTCTTTTTTTAAAATTTTATGGTTTTTAGTGTTTTTAGGGTTTTAAGGGATTTTGATGGTTTTGGGGGGTTTCATGGTTTTTTAGGGTTTTTATTGAGGTTTTAGAGTTTTTATGGTTATTTAGAGTTTTTTAATGTTTTTATGCGGTTTAAAGGAATTTGTATTTCTAGTGGGTTTTAGGTTTTTTATGGGTTTTATGGGTTTTAATGTTTTTAGAGATTTTATGGTTTTCAGGGGGTTTTCATGTTTTTAGGACATTTTTAATGTTTTTTTTGGATTTTTTTTATTCTCAGTAATTTTAGGGGTTTTTATGATTTTTAGTGTTTTCAGGGTTTTAGTGTTTTTAGTTTTTTAGGGGTGATTTTGCGTTTTTAATGTTTTTAGGGTTTTTTGGTTTTTAGGTATAGTTTAGGTTTTTAAGGTTATTAATTGTTTTTAGGGGGTTTTGGAGTTTTAGGTGTTTTTATGGTCTTTTAGGGTTTATTTGGGGTTTTAGGATCATTTAGTATTTTAGTGTTTTCTAGGGTCTTTTATGGGTTTATGGGTGTTTAGGGTTCTTTATGGTTTTTAGGGTATTTAAGGTTTTTTAGGGGTGGGTTTTTTTAATTTTTTGTATTATTAGTTTTTTTGTTAGTTATAAGGAATATTAATGGTTTTTAGGGTTATTTAGAGAATTTTTTGTGTTTTTAAGGATTTTTTGGTATTTATGGGGTTTTCATAATTTTTAGGGGTTTTGGGGTTTTTATAATTTTTAGGGGTGTTTGGGTTTTAAAGGGTTTTTATGATGCTTTCGATGGGGCATGCTCATCCGTCTATGGAGGATAGGGAATTTTTTCCCCGCATTGCCACTTTCCAATGGCGGGTGACATCCTTCACTTATTCTGGGAAAATTTCTCCTTGATCGAAACGGGGTGATGGGATGTCAGTTCTTCCTTCTGTGGATTCCTCCTCGGAACTCAACACATAGCACTGGTCTCACTTAAAGATTAAGTCGTGGTTCATGAATCTCATTCCCAGTGCCATATCGTTGTGGACGTCGATTAATTACACTACTTTTGTCAAGACATTCAAGGGGGTCTTGGCATGGTAGGAACCTTCGGTCGGAGTAGATGACAACATATGGCTTGTCAGAGCATCTCTGGATGCGTGGACATTGGGGAAATTTTATTCTTCCTCATAAGAGGTTATCTCAAGGGGGTACAACCGAAGGCATCCCACATCAATCACAAGGTATCTTATGCTAGAGGCATGTCTCTGAGATTTTCTGAATATTACCTTGTTTAACATAACGTATGTCGCGAGTTTAACGTCTTGTAGAGACGGTTACGCTAAAGGCGTGTCTTATAACGTTTTCCTCAGGCATCTCATTTTTTATACGAGGTAGGCCGCAGGCTTAACATCTTGGGAAGATGGAATGAGAGTGATCAGAACATCCCATAGAGACGGATCAGATTGGTAGATCCCTAGGTGGGAGCTCTAGGAGTGTTTACCATGTAGATGGATCATAACACTCAATAAGAGAAGACCCAGGATGGTGTGTCCCATAAAGGGATGATGTCACACCGTGGAGGCTGTTATGGACACCACTGAGGGCTGATCAGGGAGTGTGTGCCCCAGAATGGGGGATCACCAAGGTTTACCATTGGCTGGGATTGAACCTCATGGAGGCTTCCTACTTACCCAGTGTAGATGATAGGGATCAAAACCCACGTAGTTTGAAGGGTTGATTAATCAGAGTGTACAAAAATGACAACGCCCCAGATACATGCTAGGGATTACGCATGGAAAGCAGCCCATCATAAGAGGGATACTCTTGGGTGGATGGCTATGGATGTTGTGTGGCTTATGCATGGTTAGCTGCGTATGTGACACAAGGAGTGGCACTGGGATTAATTGCATGATCTCACTGGTATGAGGTGGCCTGGGTAAGTATCAGGATAGATTATTGATATTTTAATGAAGTTGATGGGGAATGAGATGGATCCATCCTAAGGGTAGCAGTAGTGTTGGGATTGATCATTGAAGAGACTTCCTATGTATCCCCGTGGAAGGAAATCAAAGTCTCTATAGTTCATATGACGACGACTTACCATTGATTGGGGACTTCAACGGATTACCACTGAATGAGGTTGACAATCGCTTAATACTGAATGGGGTTGACAATAGCATACCACTGGATAGGGAGTTGACAATGGCTTACTGTAGGATAGAGTATTGACAATAGCTTACCACTGGATAGGGGACCGTTTAGTGTCATGTGGGAAAAAGGGGCATACAGTTTAATTTCATGGTGGATGGGGGTGAACTGACGTGAAGTGGTCAGGACAAATGGGTGTTGGGCTTGAACCTCAGGGAGGCTTCCTACGTAGATTTCCTTGGCATGGATAAAAGTTATCATAGTTTAGGTAGGAGTGGAACAACATGAAATGGTTGAAACCATTGGATGGTGGGCTTGAACCTCAGGGAGGCTTCTAACATACCTTTCCACAGAAAGGATCAAAGTAAACGTAGTTTAGGTGAGTGTGGTGAAATGACGTGAAGATGGTCAGGAACAATGGATGGTGGGCCTGATCCTCATGGAGGCTTCCTACATACCTTTCCTTGTCAAGGATCAAAGTCCACATAGTTCAGGTGGAGTGGGAACCAATGTGAAGGGGGTCATAATCAATGGATGGTGGGCTTGGACCTCAGGAAGGCTTGATACAAACCTTTCCTTGGTAGGGATCAATGTCCACATAATTTAGGATGGTTTGGTGGTCCGACATGACAGGGGTAGGGACCAATTGTTGTTGGGAATGAACCTTATGGAGGTGTCCTACGTACCTTTCCTTGACAAGGATCAAAGTCAATGTAGTTTGGGATGGGGTTTTAGGCTTACACTCTAGGCTTCCCAGAGAGGATGTCATGGTCGATGCTTACTCTAATCCCACGTGAGTCGTACTCGGTGTGAGAAAAAAGTGGTCGCAAGGGCCTCATGATCATGGTGCAAAGGTGCATCCATGAAGGTGGTGAATGGGGATTACGCAAGGAAGATACCTAGGTGCCGCTATGGAGTGACAATGGTGAATGGGAATTACACAAATAAAATGCTCAGGTGCTACTATGGAGTGACATTGGTGAATGGGGACTACGCAAGGAAGCTACCCTGGTGCCACTACAGAGCGACAATGATGAATGGGGCTTACGCATGGAAGCTTCCCTAGTGCCACTATGGAGCGACAACGATGAATGGGCCTTACGCAATGAAGCTCACCAGGTGAAACTATGGAGTGACAATGGTGCATATGGATTTTTTAAGGAAGCTACCCAGGTGCTGCTATGGAGTGACAACGGTGAATGGGGATTATGCCAGGAAGCTACACTGGTGCCACTATGGAGCGACAATGGTGAATGGGTCTTAGGAAAGGAAGCTTCCTGGGTGTCTCTATGGAGCGAGAACGATTCATGAGGCTTATGAAAAAAAGCTGCCCGAGTTCCATTATAGAGTGACAATAGTGCATGGGACTTACACAAAGAAGCTTCCCAGGTGACACTATGGAGTAACAACGGTGCATGGGGCTTATGAAAGGAAGATGCCCTGGTGCCACTATGGAGGGACAACGCAAGGAAGCTGCCTGGGTGCCGCTATAGAGAGACACTGGTGAATGGAAATTACACAAGGAAGCTGTCAGGGTGCTACTAGGGAGCTGAGAAGGTGAATAGGTCTTATGCAAGGAAGCACCATGGGTACTGCTATGGAGTGACAATGGTGAATGTGTCTTATGCAAGAAAGTTGCACGGGTGCCACTATGGAGAGACAACGGTGCATGGAGATTATGTAAGGAAGCTTCCCAGGTGCCTCTATAGAGCGTCAAAGGTGTAGGGGGATTACACAAGGAAACTGCCTGGGTGTCTTCCTCATGTCTGGTCATAAGGGAATCTCAACAATCTGGTGGGTTGAGGCTCATAATTGGGGTCTACACATATAAGCAAGTGCACAAGTGGGATAACACCAGGGGAATTGGAATCAGTCCGAACAAAGGGATATGAAAAGTGTGAATCACATTCCCGACATTCAGAATGCAATGAGGTTGGTGTGGATATAGAGGATCACTGTTGACCTTGTTCGAATCACAACATCCATATCGTGTTATCCTGAAATGGGAACAAACAAATGAGGGTCGACTGTTGACTGTGTCCGAAACAGGGGAGCTGACTCCAAGTTTCATACAAAGTCTTCAAGGGCATTGGCCCCAGACAGCAGGTGAACTGATGTTGCATGGGATAGGATGCTAGGGGTTCCCTTTAGACATGGAAGAGGATGAAGATACAAATGAAGGACATGAAAAGCGTGGGTTGGAGTGATAGAATGTTTGAATTGATTCAAACGCTCCTGAAATTATGCCACTATAATCATGGAAATTGGTATCTTATGATTTCACATAATCCGTCTCTTATTTGGAATAAGAGGAATCTTATTATTTAATGATATGGAATTCTACAGCTTAAAGTCATGTAGATAGGACTATTGGCATCTTACGCTTAGCGCATAAGTCATATTTTGTTTGAGTTAAGAGGCATAATATTTTTAATAATAGGGAACACTACAATTTATAGTCATGTAGATATGAATTTTGGCCTCAAATGCTTGGAGCATAAGGAATCTCTTGTTTGGAGAAAGATGCATCCTATGTTCAGACCATATGGTGCACTACAGTTTATAGTCATGTAGATAGGACTATTGGCATGTTATGCTTAGAGAATAAGGGATCTCTTGTTTGGAGCAAGAGGCATCCTAAATTTGATATATAGGGAGTAAAACAGTTTAGAGTCATGTAGAAAAGACTATTGTAATCTCATTCTTAGAACATAAGGCATCTCTTGTTTATAGCAAGAGTCATCCTATGTTTGGAACATAGTGTGCACTACAGTTTATAGTCATGTAGATAACACTATGGGCATCTCATGCTTAAAGCATAAGGAATCTCTTGTTTGGAGAAAGAGGCATCCTATGTTTGGAACATTGTGTGCACTATAGTTTATAGTCATGTATATAGGACTGTTGGCCAAAAGGCACCTAGAAATGGCTGGTGTTGGGACTTACACAAGAGCGGCCCTTTCTGGTTCAACCTAGTATATGAGCCAAGAGATGGGGTTTGGATGAGTTACTTGAGGAATGGTATGAGTTAAGGTACTCAAGAAATTGATGATGAGAATCTCATCTCACAACATGGGAAACAAACCAAGAGG
The DNA here is from genome assembly GCA_963277665.1 of Viscum album. Classification (NCBI taxonomy): domain Eukaryota; kingdom Viridiplantae; phylum Streptophyta; class Magnoliopsida; order Santalales; family Viscaceae; genus Viscum; species Viscum album. The sequence continues at coordinate 1,008,044,543 of OY728141.1, read as the reverse complement.
AATATGTTGACTAAAGGTGTTTAATGGTGCACAGAGGATCATCTCAAATCATGGAATTCTATAGGTGTAAAGTGGGTGTGCAATTGAAAATTTCGACAACCCGACCCAAAAAGTATGCAGTCCGACTCTCATTTTTTCATGGGGGGTTAGTGATGGGAGTGAAGGGGCCAGCCTGGAGGGCTGGGAAAATAGCCCGACACTAAGCCCGAGTGGGGGTGTGGGGGCGTAGCCCCCATGGTATAGTCTAGTGGTTGTGAAGGTAGGAGCCTCGCAAAGGATGGGTCTTCTCAAAGTAGCTTCATGGAGAAAAGGGGGATCACGGGGCATGGGGTCTCATGAAGTAGATTCGCGAAGGAAAGCTGCTCAAGAGGCATGGAATCGTGGAGAATCTTTGTGAAGGAAGTTACTCGTAGAGCATAGAATCACTGATCAACATTGTGAATGAAGATGCTCGCGGAGCCTCGAGAAACCTGAAGGTGCTCCCTCCTTCTCAAAGGGCGCAAATGGAATCACTTCGTGGAGATTGGGAGCTCTGTGAAATGGGAGTGATCGGCCTCCCCAGGGGAGGCATAAATGTCCGTATGAAGTGGGGTGAGCTGGGTATTTATAGGAGAGAGGCACCTCAATGCAGAGCCTGCTCAGTATGAAGACAGAGCTCGCTCCACAGCTAGTTCACGAACATCAAACTGGTTCATGGATCATCCCACCTCCTCACTCTGCAGTGGGATCACGAACTTGAAATCGGTTCATGGAGTACCCCGCCTCCTCGCTCCATGGAAGGTTCATGAATGTAAAAGAGGTTCATAATGCATCTGTCCTCCTCGCTCCATTGTGGGTTCATGAACGTGAAAGGGGTTCGTAGAGCATCTCGCCTCCTCACTCCACGGTGGGTTTGTGAGAATGAAAGGTGTTTGTGGACCATCCCGCCTCCTTACTCCACAGTGGCTTCGCAAAAGGATGGGTTTCACACCAGCATGGGTCCCTAGGGGTTTCGTTAATAGGATTCCTAAGGCATCCTCAAATTCATTCTGTGTTTTCTTGTTTGTCCCAATTTTTGGCACCAACAATGGGTTTTTATCATTTTATAGTGTTTATAGGGGGTTTTATGTTCTTTTTTTATTGTTTTATAGTTTTTAAGGTTTTTTAGGATTTAATTGTTTTTAGGGTTTTTATGGGTTTTATAGAAGGGGTTATAGGTATTATGGGGTTTTGGGGTTTTAATTGGGTTATTTAGGGTTTTTAGGGGCTCAAGGGTATTTTAGGGTTTTTTGGATTTTATGGGATTTTCATGTTTTAAGGTTTTTAGGGGTTTTTAGGGGTTTTGGGGCCTTTTACTATTTTGGGGGAATTTTAGTTTTTTATTGGTGTTAATGGTTTTTAGGTTTTTTAGGGGTTTTAACCTTTTTCTAGGTTTTTTGGGTTTTAAGTGTTTTTAGGTTTTTAATATTTTCTCATGGTTTTTAGGGTTTTTAGGATTTTATTGCGTTTTTAGTGTTTTAAGGGTTTTAGGTGTTTTAAGGGTTTTGGGGTCATTTACTGTTTTCAGGGGGAATTTTAGTGGTTTTGTTAGTTTTAATGAATTTTAGGATTTTTAGGTGTTTTTTGCTTTTTTAGGTTTTTTGGGGATTAAGTGTTTTCAGATATTTAATGATTTTCATAGATTTTTTCTGTGTTTTTAGTGTTTCATAGTTTTTATCATTATTTTGGGTTTTTAGGGTATTTTGAGGTTTTATGATTTTTAAGGGTTTTTAGAGTTTTTTAATGTTTTAAGGTTGTGTAAGGGTTTTTAGATTTTTTAGTGGTTTTTAAGTTTTTTAGGGTTTTTATGGTGTGTCGGGGTTTTTTCACTCAGGGATTAGAGGGTTTGAAGTTATTTTTAATGTTTTTAAGGGTTTTATGTTTTTTAGAATTTTTTATGGATTTTTATGAATTTTTTTGTTTTTATTGTTTATAGGATTTTTTGGGTATTATAGTCTTTTTAAGGCATTTAGGGTTTTTTTGGTTTTTAGGGGTTTTTTAGGTTGTTTATGATTTTTAAGAGTGTTTACAGTTTTTAGAGTTTTATGGAATTTTTATGTTTTTAGGGGTTTTATTATAATTTAGTGTTTTTAGTGTTTTCTAGGAGCTTTTAGGGGTTTTAGGGGGTTTTAGGGGTTTTAAAAATTTTAGGGGTTTTAATGTTATATTATGGTTTTTAGGGATTTTTATAATTTTTTATATATTTTGGGGATATTTTGCATGGAAAATAAAACATAGTGTAAAATAATAGGAAAAGAAATTGAAGTTAAAAAAATAATAACCCAAAGGGTGAATGAATTGGCTAAAAGGCTAGCGGTGATGCAAAAAAATAGATGTGAAACCATGGCCTATACCACAAAAGCCCCTATATATGGCAGAAAAATGGAATGTGAGAACCACCAACATTCCCTCATATCACCACACCCACCAAGTCAACAACAGAAAATACAACATTAAAAATTAAATGATACCAACAACACATGAACTTAGAAAGCAGCCGAACCCAAATGATGCTAGCACCGGTAGACAACTTAATCGATTCCACTAGCTAGCTTCTAATAGAAAACAAGAAAAAGAGGTGACCAACTATCATCCACCAACATAAGAACGTGGAATAAGGAACCAAAAATGCTCCTGAGAATTCCAACACATATTAGGATAACATTACCAAGCACAACATAGTGACCCAAGTAGAGCCCACAATACCAAAAAAAAAGGGAAAAAATTATAGCAAGAAGAAACACACACTCAAACCACCACGTAATCATGAATGCACACACCACCACCCACACACACTCACAAACACAAAAAACCCACTTAAACAAACAAAACCATCTCACGAAAACATAGAAATGTTTTTCCAAACTGACATATATGATATCCCTCCCAACCACATCCCAACCTCCATGATTCCCGCAAAAGTTACCAACTATTCGAAATTCACCCAACCACAAGATGTATCTCTTCATGTCACCTGCATCACAAAATGACCAACCTATGAAGATATAACATCCAAACCTTGGTAACACCCCATGTCAAGCTAACTGCAACATTTTTGCCACCAAAACATAAGATACAACCATTCAAACCACAATCCTTGTAGCCCCTCAACCTCCAAGACCACTAGCCTCCCCATTGAGTCCTAAAGTAACATCCCCTCCACTAAACCAATAGTAGCTCTGAATCACTTAGACAGGAAACCCAAACAAGTACAAGTAGGCCACCCAAATTCCCACCAAAACCACAGGTAAAACATTCCCATAAAAACCACCATCCATAAGTAAGAAACCAAGCCATGAATAGCTATACCTTCAACAAGAGGCAGAGTTCCATCCACCAGATTCAACCACCTACAACATAAATGAAACTAAAACTACACTATAAAACCAAAACTGGATCTTCCCAGAACCTCAAGCTTCATGAGGTAGACCAAAAAACAAAACACCTCAAGCATTACAAGAATACAATAATAACCACCCTCCCAAGAACAAGCTCCAAATGATACCAACATCCACCCTTGACTCCCCACATCTCTAGTACATCCAACATGGAAACCATACCCACTACAGAAGCAACCTCATATCCCCAACTCTCCATTTTTTTTTGTGTTTCTAGAGTTTTTAGGATTTTTAGGTATTTTATGGGTTTTTGTGGGTTTTTAGTTTTTTAAGAGTCTTAATGATTTTTAAGGTTTTTAAGGGTTTTTAGCATTTTTATGTTTTTACGTGTCTTTTTGTTTTTGTTTTGTTTTTATGTTTTTCTTATGTTTTTCATGGTTTTTATGATTTTTTAAATTTTTAGGTAATTTTAGGGTTTTTTTAATTTTTATTCTTTTTATGATTTTTTGGTGTTTTTAAGGATTTTTTGTGTTTTTATGGGTTTTTAGGGTTTTTAGCATTTTTCGGGGTTTTGTGGGTTTTAATGATTTTATGGATTTTATAGTGTTTTGGTTTTTAAGGTATTTTAAAAGGTTTTAAAATTTTTAGGGTTTTTGAGGGGTTTTATAGTTTTTAGTGTGTTTTAGGGTTTTTTTGGGTTTATTGGGTATTAGGTGTTTTTATGGTTTTCCATCTGTTTTATGGTTTATTTATTATTTTTAGTGCTTTTAGGGTTTTTAAGATTTTGTAGTTATTTTAGTTTTTCTAATATTTGTATTTTTTTATTGGGTTTTTAGGTGTTGTTTATGTTTTTTATGGTTTTTAATAATTTTTACGTTTTAGGGGGTTTTATGGTCTTTAGGGTTTTTTGTGGGTATTCAATTATAGGGTGTTTAAAGGGGTTTTTATTGGTTTATTTGGGATTTTTAGGTTCTTAAGGGTAATTTAGGGTTTCTTGGGGTCTTTAGGATTTTTATGGGGTTTTAGTGTTTTTAGGGGTTTGGGGTTCTTTTAGGTTTTTTTTTTGAAACTTTTAGTGTTATTAAGGGCCTTAATGGGTTTAGGGATTTCTAGTGTTTTTAGTGTTTTTAAATTTTTATGGGATTTAGATTTTTTGGTTTATTGGGATTTCCTAGGGTTTTTTAGTGTTTTTGACATTTTTATTGAATTTAGGGCCATTTAAGAGTTTTATTATTTTTACCGTTTTTAGGGAATTTATGGGATTTTAGGGGTTTTTATGGTTTTTATGATTTCATTTTTTAGGGTTTTTTTGTGTTCTATTTGGGTTTTAATTCTTTTAAGAGTTTTTTTACATTTTAGGGGATTTTAGTGTTTTTTAATGTTTTATTGGTTTTTAATGGTTTTTAGGGGGTTTTATGGATTTCAAGAGTTTTTAGAGTTTTAGGTTATTTTTAAAATTTTATGGGTTTTAGGGTTTTCATTATTTTTCAGGGTTTTTTTTCTTTTTTTGTGTTCTTAGACTTTTTGTGGTTATCTAGGTATTTTAGGTTTTTTAATGTTTTAGGGTTTTTTGCAGTTTTAGGGGGTGTTAATGTTTTTAGTGTTTTAATATTTTTTTAGGTATTTTAGTGTTTTTTATTTTATTGTATGGGTTTTTGGGGTTTTTGGATTTGTAGTGTTTTGGGGGTGTCTAGGATCTTTTAGGGGGTTTAAGGGGCCTAGTGTTTTATTGTTTTGAGAGATTTAGAGAAATTTTTTTAGTTTTTAGGCTTTTTTATGGATTTTAAATCATTTTAGTGGTTCTTAGAGTTATTTAGGGATTGTTCATAATATTTAGGGGTTTAGGTTTTAGGGGTTTTCGTGAATTTTTGGGGGGTTTTAGGCATTTTAGGGGTTTTAACACTTTTAAGGGTTTGGGGGTTTAAATAGTTTTTATTAATTTTATTCGGTTTTATAGGGTTTTTAGGTTTTTTTGGATTGTTTGATGGTATTATAGGTTTTTTGTTGTTTTATGGTTCTTATGGTTTTTAGGGTTTTAAGGGGGGTTTAGTTTTTTTTGAGGTCTTATAATAGTTTAAGGTTATTTTAAAGGTTTTACAAATTTTTTATGTTTTTTATGGGTATTTTTAGTGTTTTTATGGATTTTCAGGGTTTTAGAGTTTGGGGTTCTTTTTTAGTTGTTTTGGGATCTATAGTGTTTTTTAAGGGTTTTAATGTTTTTTACAATTTTTATGGGTTTTAGGGTTTTTTTCATTATTAGGTTTTTTAAGGTTTAAATTTTTTTATTTATTTAAGGTCTTCATAGGGTTTTTTCATGGTTCTTAGGGGTTTTTACATTTTAGGAGTCTTAAGAATTTTTTAGGATTTTTATGGTTTTTTGGGTTTCAATGGTTTTTTGTTATTTTTTTGATTTTTATGGAATTTTGAGGTTTGAAAGTTTTTATTAGTTTTTTTGGTTATTCAGTTTTTATGGGTTTTTATAGGGTTTTTATGGGTTTAAGGGATTTTATATTTTTTTTCGTTTTTAGGGTTTTTATGAGGTTTTAGGGTTTTTTAAGGTTAATGGGGGGTTTTATGGTTATTAGGGTTTTTTATGGTTTAATGATTTTAAATTTATTAAAGGTTTTTAGGGTTTTATGTATTATTTATGGGTTTTATGATTTTTAATGTTTTAAATATTTTTTAGGGTTGTAGGGTTATTTTAGGTTTTTTAATGTTTTTAGGTTTTTTTTGTTTTTATGGGTTTTATGGTATTTTAGGGTATTTTAGGGTATTTAAGAGTTTTAGGGTTATTTTTTAGGGATTTTACTGTATTTTAGATTTTTTAGGGGTTGTTAGGGGGGTTTATGGTTTTTTGGTGTTTTAAGGTTTTTTTGGGGTTTTAGGCTTTTTTGGAAAATTTAGTCGTTTTTTTGTGTTTTGGGGATTTTTAGGTTTTTTAGTTAGTTTTAGGGTTATTTAGGGAATTTCATAGTTTTTAAGGGGTTTTAGGGGTTTTTTTATTTTTAGGGTTCTTTGTTTTTTGGGGGTTTGTTTGGTTTCAAATGGATTTGTAGACATTTATATGGTTTTAGGGGGTTTTATGGGTTTTAGGATTTTTAAGGTGTTTAAGGGGATTTTTTGGATTTTTATTAAGTTATTTAGGGTCTTTTATGATTTAAAGAAATTTTGGTATTTTAGTATTTTAGCATGTTTTTGTGTTTTCAAGTATTTCACGTTTTTTAGGATTTTTATGGATATTGGGGATTTTAAGGGTTTTTTAGGATTTTTGTGTTTTTATGGGTCTTAATTTTTTTTAGGGTTTGTATCATTTTTTATGTTTTTAGGGGTTTTAATTTTTTTTTGGTTTTTAATGATTTATTAAGAGTTTTTAGGGTTTTAATTTTTTTTATATAATTAAAAAAATTTTGGGCTTATTTAGGATTTTTATGGATTTTTAAGGTTTTTAGGGATTTTTAGGGGCTTTATAGTTTTTCAAGGTTTTTAGGGTTCTTATGGTTTTTTGGGGATTTATGGGGTTTTTGAGTTTTTTGGGGTTTTATTATTTTTAGAGTTTTTAAACATTTTAGCAGTTTCAAGGGTCTTTAGAGTTCTTAGTGATTTTGAGGGGTTTATGTGCTTTTATGGTATTATGTTTTTTAAGGGTTTTAGGGGGTTTTGGGTTTTAGGGTTTTTTTAATGACATTATGGATTTTCAGATTTTTAATGGTTTTATAATTTTTATGGTTTTTTGGGTTTTAGTGGTTTCTTTTTATTTCATGTTTTTAATGTTTTTTTGGTGTTTTCGGAGTTGGTTATGTTTTTAAGGGTTTTAAAGACTTTTTAGGGTTTTTATAGCTTTTAGGGATTTCATGGTGTTTTAGGGTTTTAGGGATTTTGGGATTTTAAGATCATTTAATGTTTTTTGGGGTTTCTAGTGCCTTTTAGGGGTTTTTTGGGGTTTATGGGGTTTTTTATGATTTTTAGGGTTTTTATGGGGTTTTAGGGTGTTTTGGGTTTTTTATAATTTTTTAGAGTTTTTATGATTTTTAGAGATTTAAGGATTTTTTGTGTTTTTGTATTATTTAGGTCCTTTTACCATTTTAAGGGGGTTTAAAATTTTTAGAAGTATTATTCGATTTTTAGGGGGTTTTAGAGTTTTTTATTGTTTTTTGGGTTTCGAATGGGTTTTTAGTTTTTTTATATGGGATTAGGGGTTTTAGGTATCTTTAGGATTGTTTTCAGGGTTTATAGGGGTTTTATGTTTTTTGGGGATTTTAGGTGGTTTAGGGGTTTTAATGGGTTGGGGGTTTATTTGGTTATTTAGGTTATTTTGGGGTTTTAAGTTTAATTTAGATATTTTTGTAAATTATGGGTTGTTTAGTGTTTTTAGGGGTTTTTTGGGTTTTTTGGGTTTCTTTGTTTTTTTTGTTTTTATGGTATTATTTGATTTTTTTGGTGGTTTAGTGTTTTTTAGTGTTTTTTATGTTTTAGGGATTTAAATGTTATTTATATTTTTATTGGTTTTATAGTTTTTATGGGGTTTTAGTGAGTTTTAATCATTTTTGGGATTTTTTGGTTTTTGGGTTTTCTGGGTCTTTTAAAAGTTTTTTTGTTTTTTATGATTTTTTTATTTTTTTTATATTTTTGGAATTTTTATCTTTTTTAGGTGTTTTTTAGGTTTTAGGGGAATTTTATGTTTTTTTGGTTTTAGGGGTATTTAGTATTTTAATTTTTTAGGGTTTTTTTGGGGGTTTATGGGGTTTTAGGTTGTCTTAGGGTTTTGAGTGTTTTGAGGGTTTTTATTGATTTTATAGTCTTTTAATTTGTTAGGGTCGTTTAGTGTTTTTTGGGTTTTCATGGGTATTTTATGGTGTTTAGGGGGTCCTGGGGGGTTTTCTAGTTAAGGGTTTTAGGGTTTTTTTATATAATTTAGGGTTTAAAACTTTTATTGGGTTTTTATAATTTTTATTAATTTTTTGGATTTTTTATTGTTTAGAGATTTTTAATGATTTTACAGGTTTTAGGGTTATTTGGTTTTTTAATGGTCTTTTTAGGGGCTTTAGGGTTATATGAATTTTTTGAATTTTTAAGGTTTTTATTTTTTTAGGGGTTTTGGGTTTTAATTGGGTTTTAGCAATTTATATGGTTTTATAGGGGGTTTGGGGGGTTTTGTATTATTTTTTGGTTTTTAGGGTTTTTAGGGGTTTATGGGTTTTTATAGTTTTCTTGTTTTTAGAGAATTTGGGTGTATTTATTAGGTGTTTATGGTGTCTTTTGGTTTTAACGTTTTTAAGGTATTTAGGGGGGTTTTAGGATTTTTATGGGATCCTATTATTTTTAGGGTTTTCAAGAAATTTTCAGGGTTTTGGGGTCTTTAAGGGTTTTAGTGTTTTTAAGGGTCTCAGTAGTTTTTAGGGTTTTTATGGTTTTAACCATTTTTAGTTTTTATGGTGTTCTGAGTGTTTTTATAGTTTTAGAGTTTTCTTAGGGACTTTTCACGGTTTTTTTGGAATTTTTATGTTTTCAAGAATTTTTATGGATTTTTAGAGTTTATTTATTGTTGTTAAGGTTTTTAGGGGTTTTCAGGGTTCTTTTGGGTTTTCAAGGTTTTGTTGGGTTTTCAAGGTGTTTTAGGGTTTTTCTGGTTTTTAGGGTATTAAATGTTTTTTAGGGTTTATAAGATTTCTTATATTTTCTTAATGTTGTAGGGGTTTTATGGGTTTTAGAGTTTTTAGTGGTTTTGGGTTTTTTTGGGTTCTTTTAACAGTTTTAGGGGTTTTAGGGTCTTTTAAAAGTTTTTAGGATTTATAAGTATTTCATGATTTTTTATAATTTTGTATGTATTTAATTGTTTTAGGGTTTTAGGGGGTTTTAGTGTTTTAATGGTATTTTAGATTTTTAATTTTTTTAGGGTTTTTTAGGGTTTTCAAGGATTTTTTAGGCGTTTTAGATTTTTAATAATTTTTAATGGTTTTTGGGTTTGTTGGGTTTTTATTATCTATTATTTTTTTTATGGGGTTTAGATTTTAATAGAGTTTTTTTTGGGTTTTATTACCTTTTAAGGACTTTAGCGATTTTAGGGTTATTTATTGATTTTTCATAGTTTTTTGGGGTTTAGAGTTTTGGGGTTTTCATGAATTTTTATGGTTATTTGGGTTTTAAAGGGGATTTTATAATTATATAGGGTATTTAGGGGTTTTAGTTATTTTTTATTTTTTTACTATTTTTAGGGGTTTTATGTTTTTTTAGGTTTTTAGGGTGTTTAAGGGTGTTTGTTTGGTTTGTTTAGGGTCTGTTATGGTTTTATAGGTATTTTAGGGTTTTTAGGGTTTTTTACATTTTTATGGGGTGTATTGTGTTTTTAAGGGTCTCTAGAGTTTTTTTGTGTTTTTAGTATTTTTCGGGTTTTTATGGTTTTTGGAAAATTGATTTTTTATGGGTATTATTGGTTTTAGGGTCATTTTAGGTTTTTTAGGGTTTTTCTAAATTTGAAGGTTTTTAGTGGGTTTGGGTGTTTTTAGATTCTTAATTTTTTCATAGGAGTTTCAACTTTTTTTAGGATATGCATTTTTAGATATTTTTAACTCTTTTTATGATGTTATGGTTTTTAGGTATTTTTAGGTTTTTGAGGGGTTTTTTTGGTTTTTTCAGTTTCAAGGTTTTTTTTGAGTTTTTAAGTTTTTTAAGGGTTTGTTGAGACTTTTAACATTTTCAGGTTTTAAGGATTTTTACTCTTTCTAGGGGTTTAATGTGTTTTTATAGTTTTGAGTGGGTTTTAAGGTTTTTATGATCTTTTTTGGGTTTTTAAGGTTTTCATGTTTTTTATTGTTTTTAGGGGTTTGGAGTCTTTATAATGTTTTTAGGGGTTTTACGGTTTTCATATTTTTTTAGGATTTTTAGCATTCGTTGGGTATTTGGGAGGTTTATGGTTTTAGGGATATTTTAGGCTTTTAGTGATTTAGGGGTTTCTTGGGTTTTCAAAGGTTGTTTATATTTTTTGTGGTTTTATGGCCTTTTACATTTATTTTTTGAATTTTAGGATCCATTAGTGTTTTAGGGATTTATAGTGTATTTTAGAGGACATAGGGTGTTTTAAGTGGTTTAATGATTTTAAAGGTTTTTTGGTTTTTTTATAAAATTTAATATTTTTTTAATTTTTTCCGGGTTTTATAAGGATTTTTGGGAAATTAATAGTTTTTTAGTTATTTTTATAATTATTAGAGATTTTCTTTTTGTTTTTTTGGGTTTTCTTAAATATTAAGTAGTTTTATGGTTTTTAGTCTTTTAATGGGTTTGGGGTTTCAAATTGGTTTGTAGCATTTTATAAGCCAATAGACTTTTTAGGGGGTTTATATCATTTCCTTGTTTTTAGTGTTTTTTGGGGTTTTAATGGGTTTTTGATATTTTAGGGGTTTTAGGGGTTTTAGGGTCCATAGGGGTTATGATATTTTTTGATTTTAAGAGTATAATAGGGTTTTTAGGGGTTTTAGGATTTTTATGGATTTTTAGTGTTTTTGTTTTTTCATGGATTTTTAGGTGTTCTTGGATTTTGGGGCCCTTTATGGTTTTGGTAATTTTAGTGTTTTTAAGATTCATAATTGTTTTTTGGGGGTTTAGGTGTTTTAAATATTTTTTTATCATTTTTAGGGTTTTTATTGGTTTTAAGTGTTTTATGGTTTTATGGTTTTCTTAGGGGTTTTCAAGGTTTTTTGGGATTTATATATTTTTATGGATTCTTAGTTATTTTTTATATTTTTTATAGTTCTTATGTTTTTTATGGATTTTTAGGATTTTTAGGATTTTTTTGGGTTTTTAGGGTTTTATGGTTTTTTATGTTTTTATGGGTTTTTTTGAGACTTAAGGTTTTTATGGTTTTTACAGTTTTTTAACATTTTTAGGTAATTTAAGGGTTTTAGAGTTTTTAGGGAATTTCTAGGGTTTTTTAGGTATTTTAGTGGTTTTTATGGTTTTGATGTGTTTTTATGGTTTTATGTTATTTTTAAATCATTTGGGGTTTTAGGGATTTTAGGATTTTTTGTGTTTTTTAGGATTTTCTATGTTATTATGGTTTTAGGGGAATTTTTGGTTTTGGGGGTTGTTTATGATTTTTTGGGGATTTTATGTGTCTTTATAGTTTTTAGGGGGTTTTTGTCTTTTTTGTTTAATTTAGGGTTTTTAGGGTAGTTACGTGGTTTTACTGTTTTTAGGGTATTTTTGTAATTTTTGGGGATTTATGGGTTTTTATATATTTTAGGGTTTTATGTATTTTTAGTAGTTTTTATAATTTATTAGTGTTTTTGCGGTTTGAGGGATTTTTAAGGCTTTTATAGGGTTTAGGGTAATTTCTATAATTTTCGTAGTTTTTATGGGTTATTTGGGTTTTAGTGATTTTCGTGTATTTTTTGGGTTTTTAAAGGTATTTAGGGTTTTTTAAAAATAAAAGGTTTCTCGCTATTTATAGGGTTTTATATAGTTTTATAGATTTTTAGGGGTTTTTGGTTTTTTAGGATTGTTTAGGGTTTTTAGGGGTTTTTGGGATTTTTCGAGTTTAAGGATGTTTAGGGGGTTTAGAGTTTAATTGGGTTTTATGTTGTATTTTAGGTATTTAAGGGAATTTATGGTATTTAGGGTTTTATTTGGTTTATTTTTTGGGGGGGGGGGTTAGGGGGATTTTTCGGTCTTTTTGGGTCTTTTATGTTTTTTGGCATTTATAGCGTTTTTAACAGTTCTAATGATTTTTGGGTTTTAACATTTTTTAGTATTTTTAGTGTATTAGGTTTTTTATTATTTTATCATTTTATTTGGTTTTATCAGGGGTTTTATTGTTTTTTATGTTTTTCAGGATATTTTAGGGATTGTTTTGGTTTTAATGGTTTTTTTGGTTTTTTGGGATTTTGATGGATTTCAGAGGCTTTCATGGATTTAGTGTTTTAGGGATTTTATTATTTTTGGGGTGTTAGTGTATTTTTGAGTTTTTAGGGTTTTATATATTTTATAGGTTTTTAAGGAATTTAGATTTTTTAGTTTGTTTTTTGGGTTTTATCGATTTTTATGGTCTTATGGGTTTTAGGTTTTTTAAACATTTCTGTGGTTTTTAGTGTTTTACAGTCTTTTAATTTTTTTAGAATTTTTAGGATTTTGTATTTTTTTTATAATTTTTAGTATTTTTAGGGTTTTAGGGTGTTTTATACTTTTAGTGTTATTTTGGGTTTTAATGTTTTTGGGGGTTTTGTGTTTTTTGGTATTTTTATCTTTTTAGGGTTTTTAATAGTTTTAGGGTTATTTTTTCTTTTATGGTCTTTTATGGGTTCTAGGGTCTTTCAGTATTTATAGCCTTTTCTGGGGTCTTTTATGGGTTTTAAAGGGTTCTATGGGGTTTTAATATTTTTTTATTTTAATTTTTTTAGGGTTTTATAGAATTTTTTAGATTTTTATGGGGTTTTAGGGATTTTTATGGTTGTTATGGGTTTTTAGGGTAATTTTGGGATTTTTAAATGTTTTTAATGGATTTATAGTTTTTAGTGTTTTTGGGATTCTCATGGATTTATAACAATTTTTTGTGTATTTATTATTTTTAGTGGGTTTTGGGTTTTATATGGTCATTAAAATTTTAAAGGGGTTTGTAGATTGTTTTATGGGTTTTAGTTTTCTTGTGATTGTTTTAGGGGTTTTATAGTTTTAAGTGTTTTTTGGGATTTAGGGGTTTTATGGTGTTCAAGGGGTTTGGGGGGATTTATTCGATTATTTAGTGTCTTTTAGGGGTTTAAGGGTATTTTATGGGTTTTAAGGGGTTTTTTTTATTTTTGTGGGTATTTAGTGTTTTTAGGGTGTTAAGGGTTTTTTTGGCTCATTTACAGTTTGTTAGGTTTTTAGTGTTTTAAGGGACTTAATGGTGTTTATGTATTTTATCATTTTTTAGGTTTTTAGTGATTTGATGTTTTTTAGGTTTTTAAATTCTTATTAGGGTTTTTAGGGTTTATAGGATTTTTTAGGTTTTATCATTTTAGGTATTTTTTAGGATTTTTATGTTTTTTAGGAATTTTTAAGGTTTTCATGGGGTTTTGAGTCCTTAGTGTTTTTTTATATTTTTTGGGTTTTAAATAGTTTTTAGAGTTTTTTAACAAATTTATGGGTTTTTAGTTTTTTTAGGGAGGTTTAAAGGTTTTTCAACATTGTTCAAAAAATTTAGGGTTTAATGAGTTTTTTGAGTTTTAGTGGGTTTTTAGGGTTTTTACAGGGGTTTTAGGGTTTTTATGGATTTTAGGGGGTTTAGGGTTTCTTAATATTTTTAAGGTTTTTAGGGTTTTTTTAGAATTTTCTGTAATTTTAATTTTTTTAATGTTTTATGGGTATTTTTGGTATTGTAATGTTTTTAGGTGTATTTTAGTGGGTTTAGAGGTTGATTTTGTTTTTATAGGTTTTATGTGTTTTTTAGTTTTTTATTTTCATTTTTTGTTTTAAGGGTTTTATAGGGTCTTTTAGTGGTTTTAGGGGGTTTCAGGGTTCTTTATGGATTTTAGGTATTATAACTATTTGTCAGTTTTTTAGAATTTCTTGGAGTTTTTAGGGTTTTTTTGATTTTAAGGCTTTTTAGCTATTTACGGATAGTAATTTTTTTTCAGTGTAATCATGGATTTTAGATATTTTTAGGGTTTTATGGGTTTTCAGGGATTTTGAGGGATTTAATGATTTTTAGTTTTTTAGGGATTGTTGGGTTTTAACAGGTTTTTACTGTTTTATATGTTTTTAACATTTTTAGGTTTTTTGGATCATTTTATAGTTTTTTGGGTTTTAGGGGGTTTTAGGGTTTTAGGGTTTTAGGGTGCATAAGGGGTTTTTTGGGTTTTTATTGGGTTATTTAGGGTCTTTTAGGTTATCCAGGGTATTTAGGGGTTTTAGGTTTTTTATGAAATTTGTGGATTTTTAGTGTTTTTATGGGTATATGTGTTTTTCGGTTTTTTTGAGGTCTTTTAGGGGTTTGGGTGGGTGGGGTGGGTTAGTGTTTTTAAGAGTCTTAATGGATTTTAGTGTTTTTATGGTTAACATATTTTAGGATTTGTAGCGGTTTTAAGTGTCTTTATATTTATATGGGTTTCTTAGGGTTTTCATTATTGTTAAGGTTTTTACATTTTTTTGGATTTTAGGACTTTTTTTGAATTTTTATGTTATTTTGGCTTTTTGATTTATTTGAGATTTTATGGGTTTTAGGGTTTTTATAGTTTTTTGGGGTTTTAGGGGTTTTTAAAATTTTTTACTTTTTTAAGGGATCTTATAGTTTTTAACATTTTATGGATATTAAGGGTTTTTTTTATAGTTTTCAGTGTTTTTAGGGTTTAAGTTCTTTTATGGTTATTAAGGTTGTTTGTGGTTTTTATGGTTTTTAGTGTCTTCTGATGTTTTTTTTGTTTTTAGGGTATTAGGGATTTTTTCGGTTTTTTATGATTTTTGGGTTTTAGGAGTTTTAGTGGTTTTAGGGGGAATTTTATTGTTTTGGTTTTTTAGGTTTTTTTTGGATTTATAATGGTTGTTTATGATTTTTGGGTTTTTACTAGTTATTTAGGTATTTTATCATTTTTAAGATTTTTTAGGATTATTTGGGGGTTTTTGTGTTTCTATGGTCTTTTAGGGTTTTTAGGTTCATTTAGTATTTTTAGGTTTTTCTAGGATCTTTTAGGATGGGGGTAGGTTTTTTAAGGTTTCTAGGGTATTTATGGTTTTTTCAGTGTTTTGGGGTTTTTAGAATTTTTTGGAGTTTTATGGTTTTTACGGATCTTTTAGTCTTTTATGGGGTTTTAGGGTTATTAATGGACTTCAAATTATTAAGGGGCTATTACAGTTTTAGGGGTTTTCATGGAATGTTTAGGGTTTTTGTGGTTTTTATTGTTCATAGCGATTTTTAGGTTCTAAAGGCTATTTATCATATTATAGGGTTTTATAGATTTTCTATGGGTTTAGTTTCTTTATGATTGTTGAAGGGTTTTTATGGTATTTAGGGGTTTTATTGGGTTATTTAGGATCTTTCATAGTTGTAAGAGTATTTTAAGGTTATTAAAGATTTTAAGGGGTTTTAGCGTTTTTAGGGGTTTTAAGGGTTTTTAGCATTTTTAGAGTCTTTTAGGGTTTTTAAGAATTTTATTTTTTTTGCAGTCTTAATGGTTTTTAGGGTTCTTGGTGTTTTTAACAATTTTGTGATTTTTATGGATTTTTTGTGTTTTTAGTTTTTGTATGATTTCATAGGGGTTTTCAAGGTTCAAAGGGTTTTTTATCTTTTAATGAATTTTTAGGTTTTTTTTTATTTTTATGCATTTAGGGTTTTTATATTTTTGTAAGGATTTTGTGGATTTTTAGGGGTTTTTTGGGTTTTCAGGGATCTTAGGGTTTTTTATGGTTTTATTCTTCCTTGAGGGGTTTTTAGTGTTTTTTAGGGATTGCATGTTTTTCTATATTTTTTATTATATTTATGGGTTTTTAGGGTTTTTAGATTTTTTAGTTGGTTTTAGGGATTTTCTATGTTTTAGGTGTTTTAGGTGTTTTATGGTTTTATGGTTTTTTATTTGTTTTAGTAGGTTTTAGGGATTTTAAGGCATTTTTAATAATTTTTGGGCTATTAGGATTTTGAAGATGTTTTAGGGTTATTTAGGATTTTTAGTGTTTTTATGTTTTTATAGGGTTTTAGGGATTTATGGTAGTTTTAGGTTTTTAATGTTTTTAGGGTTTTTTTGAATTTTTAAGTGTTGTTCAAGTTTGTAAGGATTTTTGGTTTTTATTATTTTTTCTTATTTTAGGGAATTCAGGTCCGTTTATTGTTTTTAGGATTTTCTAGGGTTTATAGGGATATTATCGATGTTAGGGGTATTGTGGTTTTTATGGGTTTTAAGGATTTTAGGATTCATAGATTTTTTTATTTTTATGTGTTTTCCGGGAATTTTAATTCTTTTTAGGGTCTTATAGGTTTTTTTTAAGATTTTTTAGAGTTTTTAGGGATTTTTGGGGTTTTTAGGTTTTTAGTGGCTTTCATAGATTTCTAGGGGTTTAGTTTTTTTATTTTTTTAGTGGTTTTTTGGTTTAAAAGGGGTCTTTAGTGTTTTATATGGATTTTGTTGTTTTGGGGGTTTTGGTTTATTTAGAATTATTTAAGGTTTTTTAGGGTTTTGAGGGATTTTTGGGTTTTTAGGTTTTTTAGGGTTTTTAGGGTATTAAGGGGTTTGGGGGGGGGGGTTTATTAGTTTATTTAGGGTTTTTGGGATTTTAGGGGTATCTTAATAGTTATTTGGATATTTATGGGGGTTTTAAAGTTTTTAGTTCTTTTAGGGGTTTCATTGTTTTTAGCGGTTTTGGGGTCATTTGTTTTTTAGGGATTTTTCAGGTTTTTTTGGGTTTAAGGGTTTTTTGTGATTTTGAGGCGATTTAGGGGTTTTACGGTTCTTTAATGTATTTTGGTATTTTAGGGGTTTTTTGGGTTTTTATGGGTTTTTTATGTTTTTTAGTTGATTAAATTTTTTTATAGTTTTGATCATTTTTAGTATTTTAATGGTTTTTAGAGTTTTTAATTGGTTTTTAGGGTGTTTATTGGGTTTTATTGGGTTTTTAAGTTTTTAGGGGGGGGGGGGGTTCTGAGTAATCAAGATTTTTTTTTTGTTTTTATAGTATTTTTAATGTTTTTGAGGTTTTTAAGAATTTTTAGTGCTTTAGGGTTTTAAGGGGTTTTATGTTTTTAGGGTTATTTTATTTTTTTTATATGTTGTTTTGTTTTTTGAGTTTTTTAGGTTCTTTTGGTTTCTTTGTGTTTTTAAAAAAATAGGGTATTTAGGGAATTCAAGGTTATTTAGTTTTTAGGGTTTTCTAGGGGATTTGGGGGGTTTTAGGGAGTCGTAGATTTTTTAATGGTTTTAGGAATTTAATGTTTTTTCAGTGGTTTTAGAATTTTTTAGAAAATTTTCTAGGTTTAGGGTATTTAGGGTATTTTGAGGATTTTTAGGGGTTTTAGGGTTATTTTGAGATCTTTCAGAGTTTTGGTATTTATTCGGGGTTTTTAGGGTTTTAGTTGTTGTGGTGGATTTTTAGTGTTTTTTAGGAGTTGCTGGGTTCCAACATTTTTTTAAATTTTTATATTGGTTTATTGGGGTATTAGGTTTTTTTGGATAGTTTTAAGGTTTAGTTGTTTTTTGATTTTTAGGGGTTTTATGGGTTTTATTGTGTTTAAGGGGTTTGGGGGGTTATATTGGGGTATTTAGGGTCTCTTATGGTATTTATTTTTTTTATGGTCTTTAGTATTTTTTGGGGTTTTATTGTTTTTATGGGTTTTCAGGGATTTTTAGGGGTTATTTGGGTTTTTGGGGTCATTTAGGGGTTTTTTGGTTTTTTTATTTTTTTAAGGGTCTTAATGGGTTTTAGGGTTTTTAGGAATTTTTTTTGGTTTTGGTGTTTTTAGTTTTTTTAGTGGATTACGTGATTTTAGGTCCTTAAGGTTTTCTTAGGGGTGTTCAGGGTTTTTAGGGTTTTCATATTTTAAGTAATATTTGGGCTTTTTTAGTGTTTTATGGTATTTATAATTTTTTAATGTTTTTAGGGATTTTGATAGGTTTTAGAATTTTCATGGTCTTTATGATTTTTTTGTGTTTTTTATTGGTTTTTTTTTATTTTCAGGTTTTCAAATGGTTTTTAATGCCTTTGGGGGTTGAAAGTTCTTTTAGATTTTTTAGTGGTTTTTAGGGGTATTTTTTTGGTTTTTTGAGTTTTTAAGATTTTAGGGAGTTTATGGTATTTATGGGGTTTTAGGGGTATTATGGAATTTTTAATGTTTTTAGGGTGTTTAAGAATTTTTAGTTGTTTTCAAGATTTTATGTGTTTTTAGGGGTTTTAGGGGTATTATTGGTTTTTAATGATTTTAGGGTGTTTTGGGGTTTTAATGGTTGTTTAGTGTTTTAATCTTTATTAATTTTTTTTATCATTTTTAGGTGTTTTATGGGTTTTATTGTCTCCTAGTGTTTTTAGGGTCGTTTAGTGTTTTTACGGTTTTCTAGAGTCTTAGAGGTTTTGGGGGTTTTAATGTTTTTATGGTTTTTAGAGTTTTAAGGTTTTTTGTAATAATTTTTTGAATTTTTAGGATTTTGGAAATTTTTAATTATTTTTAGGGGTTTGTGGGACTATTTAGGGATTTTGTGGAGTTGTTGAGGGTTTATGGTTTTAAGGGTTTTATTGGATTTTTTAGGGTTTTCAGGGTATTTAGTGTTTTTAGCGATTTTTGGGTTTTAAAGGTTCTTTAGCATCTTATAAGGGTTTATAGGGTTTTATTGGGGTTTTAGGTTTTTTTAGGATTGATTATGGGTTTTTAGGGTATTTTGGGGTTAATAGCTTTTATAGTTGTTAGGGATTTCAGGGGGTTTCGGGGTTCTTATTAGGTTATTTATGGACTTTTAGGGTTTAAAGGGTATTTTAGGTATTTTATGTTTTTTAGGATTTTTATAGGTTTTTATTGATTTTATGGTTTGAGGGGGGTTTTGGATGTTTGGGGATATTTTATGGATTGTTTAGGATTTTAGTGTTTTTAAGGGTCTTAAAGGTTTTTTGTATTTTTTTGATTTGTTAGGGTTTTTATATTTTTTTAGGTTTTTTTGGTTTTTAGTGTTTTTAGGTTTTGAAGGATTACATAGGGTGTTTTCAAGGTTTTTGGGTTTTTTACGTTTTTATGGAATTTTTAAGGCTTATTTTAGATATTTATTGGTTTTAGGGTATTTAATATTTGTAGGTATTCTGGGGGGTTTTTAGGGTTTTTTAGGGTGTTTAGGGTATTTATGGTTTTTATGTGTTTTTAGGGTTTTTATATTTTTTTGGGTTTTGGGGGTTTTTATGTTTTTAAGGTTTTATAAATTATTTTAAAAAATTTAGCGGTTTTATGAGTTTTAGAGTTTTTTGTGGTTTTTTCGTTTTTATGGGGTTTTAGGGTTTATATTGTTTTTTAGGGTTTTATGGTTGTCTTGGTTTTTAAGGTATTTTGGGTCTTTTTAAAGTTTTTAGTACTTTTAGAGTATTTGGGAGTTTTGGGGTCTTAGATTTTATGAGTTTTTTTGGGTTTTTATGGGGTTTAAGTTTTTAGGGGTATTTACGGTTTTTAATGTTTTTTGTGGTTTTTTTGGGGGTTGTTTATGGTTTTTAGTGTTTTTAAGACATTTTAGGGTTTTTAGTATTTTTATGGTCTTTTAGGGTTTTTAGGGTTTTAGGTTCATTTAGTGTTTTTTTGGTTTTTAGGGGCTTTTAGGGGTTTTAGAGGGTATTAGGGTTTTTATGGTGTTTAGGGTCGTAAAGGTCTTTAGGGGTTTTACGGGGTTTTATAATTTTTTTTAGTTTTTAGGGTTTTTAGGGATTTTTGAAAAATGTAGGGGGTTTAGGGGGATTTCATAGTTTTTAGGGGTTTATAGGTTTTTAGGGTTTTATGGGTTTCCATGGGTTTTTGGGGTTTTTTGTGTTTTGATGGATTTTGGGCTTTAAAGGGGTTTTTTATCATTTTATAGGGTTTTAGGTTTCTTTATGATTATTTTTGGTTTTTAGGGGTTTTATGGTTTTTAGGTATTTTATAGGTGTTAGGGTTTTTAAGGGGTTTTGGGGGGTTTTGTTGGGGTATTTAGGGTATTTTTCATTTTAAGGGTATTTTATAGTTTTTTTTGGGATTTTAAGGGGTTTCTAGTGTTTTTAAAGTTTTTCTGGGGTTTTGGGTTTGGGGGGTGGTGTCTATTAGAGGTATTTTTAGGATTTTTGTGTTTTAAGGGTGTTAATGGTTTTTAATATTTTTAAGGGTTTTATCATTTTTTAGATTATTAGGGGTTCTAAGTGTTTTTATGTTTTTATGGATTTATTAAGAGTTTTCTTGGTTTTAAGGTTTTTTCTACTTTTTTAGGGATTTTTAGGGATTTTTTATGATTTTTACGGGTTTTAGAGTTTTTATGGTTTTAGGGATTTTGAGGGTTTTTAGGGGTTTCAGGGATTTTTGGGTTTTATGGTTTTTTTTTTTGTTTTTAGGGTTTTTTTAGTTTTTTTGGTTTTATGCTATTTTATAGTTCATCTATATTTTTAGGTTTTTAGGGGTTTTTTAGTTTTAATGGGGTTTAGGGATTATTTGGGGTTTTAAAGGTATTTAGGGGTTTTATGTTTTTCAGGGTTTTTTAGGGTTTTATGGAATTTTTTATGTTTTTAGGGTTTTTGGAGGGTTTTATATTTTTTAATATTTTTAGTGTTTTTTGGGGTTTTAGGGGATGTTTAATTTTTTGGGGGTTTTATGGGTTTTTATATTTTTAGGGCTGCTTATTATTTTTAGAGTTTTCTAGGGTCTTTTATGATTTTTAAGATTTTTAAGGTTTTTAGGGTTTTGATGTGAGATGATTAGGGTGCACAAATATTCACAATGTAGGGCAGAAGATGGGAGATACTGTTCGAGGGTAAGTAGAGAATGATGGGTTTGGATGTTGGATTCATGTAGCCAACCAATGCTATATAGAGTGTGACCAACTACATAGAGAACACACTCAAGGGAGGGATGGACAATTTACACAACAACACACTTGGGTTAAGGAACATAATTGGGTGCTTTGTGAACTGGGATCTCCATTATAACTTGTTTGTTGACAAGGTAAGAATACATAACATCATGGTAATAAAGTAATGAGCATAATAATAAAGAGAATAAAATCACAGAGTTTCATGAATGTAAACTTCAATGAGAATAAAATGGTGTGGGGTGGCTATTTATATCCAAGGTGTGAGAAAAAAGTCCAAGTGTATAATACCCTAAAGTAATAAATCATATTCTTTCGTATTCCCATTAAATAAGAAAAAGATAAAGTCCAACAATGAATTTTTGGAAAATTATCACATGTATCTACACCCATAGACAACCAGATGTTATTTTTAGTACCTAACCCACTGGATTTTAATTTTGTGACCAAATATTCCATTCTAAAATCTCCACGTGGGATAGGCTTCCAAAATTAGAGAAACCATTGGGCCAAGCTTAAAACATCAAGTTTGGGATTGAATATGTGAGATAATAGGATCATTTTCTCCATTAATGCAAGGTGAGAACCATTTTTCATTTAATAAAGTAAGATGGGCACCCATTCTATAATTCAATATCTTTAATCTCCCTCACATCATCAGGTCTTGAAAATCCAAGTCCCTATCTTGGGAAATCCAATCAGTGTATTCAATATGGTTCTCATCATCGTAAAACTCATGAAAAGGAGTCATCCTCAACTCTTTATCCTATATACCCAAAAACAAGAATGACCAGAAACACTAAAAGTGGAAATTACACCATACTCATATAGAAATTCTATCTTATTACCATTTTTATTAATCTTTTTGTGAACTCATAAAGTTTCATCTTCTCATTGAATGAATTTTTATTTCCACTTTTTCAGAAACCACTCGATTCGCATATGAATACAATCTAAGTCAATGGGATTGAACGACACATGATTGTCACCATTTATTTTCAAAATCAATGTATTTATGGGTCATTCAATTGATATTTTTCCTAGCCTTTTCATTGGTATTCTTGATGAACTATGCACACCCTTTCGCATCTATACATGTTGATTCCTCTATAGGTAAATGGACTAAATCAATACAAGCTAGGGGATAAATCCATAAACATTTTCAAATGGAGAATATTGATTAGTTGAATTCATTGACCTGTTATATTTGAATTCCACATGTGTAAGACAGTTCTCCTAATTCTTGAGATTTTTCGTAACAATTGTCCTTAAAAAGGATGATAATTTCGGATTCATCACTTTTACTTTTCCATCGGTTTGTGGATGAAAAGTAGTGGAGAAAAGTAAATTTTGTCCATGTTTTCTCTATAGGTACTTCCAAAAGTAATTGAGTAACTTGGTTTCTCTCTTTTACATAATCATCCTAGGACCTCCATGGATTTTGACTACTTCCTGATATAATATCATTTCAATGATAGTGGCATCATATTTTTTGTGATAAAGAATAAATTCTTACATTTTTTAAAACTAATGCACCACAAAAAATAGAATCTCTCCCCCTCTTGGTCCTTTGTAACCCCACAATAATGTTCATTGATATTTACTCCCAAGGGGTGTTGGTATTAGGAGAGGAAGATATAATCCATGTGGATTCAGTTTAGATTTGGATTTATGGCCAAAAATTAACTTCCCAAAAATTATAAAATATTTCTATACATCTAAGGACAATAAAAATTCTCACATAGAACACTTAACATTTTTGAAACACCAAAATGTTCCATTATCCCACCAAAATGTGACTCCCTTAGTAAAATTATATATATAGTTAAATTGGTAATACAAATCATATCAATCTATAATAATAACACATCATGAAAATAAATTTCATTTCCCAAATTTAGTTTTACAATGACCATAAGGTTTACCAAGTATATATTAGTTTAATATAAATCCTTAGTGTGTATAAAAACATAGAGTATAGAATCGAGTAATGATAAAAGAGAATATTTATGTGAAAGTAAATTAGTCACAATATTTTCATTACACTTTTTATAATTGATGACATATAGAAATGATTCAATGAATTCTAGTGATCTATCATGTATTCTATTTAGATTATGATGGATCCTAGGGTCTTTAAAAGCCTCCTGATCAAAATGGATCATAAATTATTTTAGACAAATATAATGTTTCTAAGTTTCTATTACTATAAAAAATGAATACAACTCTTTATCATATGTATCCTAGTCTAGAGTTGGGCCATTTAACAACTCACTAAAACCAGAAATAGGAATACCTTCCAGCATGTGTACTCATCCAATACCAATTTCTCTATCATCGCATTCAATTTCAAAGGTCATACAAAATTTCGTGACTGAAAGTATAGGGGTGAGGGTGGGTAACTCCTTGAGATCATGAAAAGCCTTTTCTTTATTTTTTTACCACTTAAAATGAATGTTCTCATTTTTCAATTAATTAAATGGAACTGTTAGTGTGAAGAAGTCATTCATATATCTACTATAAAAACTATCAATCCCATAGAAACTTCTTACATGTCCAATAGAGTTTGGAGTCATCCACAACTGAATAGACTTGAACTTCTCAAAATCTACCTAAAATCCATCATCACTTACCAAAAAATCCACGGAAAACTATTTTATCATGGAAAAATTCACAATTTTTAATGATTCGAAAAACTATATATTCTTAACACCTTTAGAATATTTCTTAATTGATCGATATGTTCTTGTAAATTATTACTAAATAAAAAAATTTCATGAAATTAATCTACCAAAAATATCAAAATATATATAGAGAAGGCCTGATTCATTAACCACTTAAATGTGTTAGGTGTATTAGTGAGACAAATGGGAATGACTAACCATACTTAAATTCCGTGTTTTTTCATAAATTATTATTTCCTCTCATCTACTTCTTTTATGTTGGTAGAGAATTTTTAATTCAATTTTCGGGAAAATAGAAGATACATTTATCTCATCTACAATATCATATAACCTAGGGATACAATGATGATACCAAATTGTGAAGTTATTTATGGCTCTGTGGTCAATGTACTTTCTATGTGTTATGTCCATGGGAACTAAAGCACTTGTAAAACATAGAGATAATGATCTATCTGATATATCCAACATCCAATAAATCCCAAAAATACCTTGGAATTTATTTTTACTCATTTGGGTAGGTGAGATATGCAGGGTACTTTGGTAATGATGCTCTAGGTATGAGGTCAATTTGATTCTCAATACCTCTAATGGGTTTAAAATTAGGTGGCACCTCTTCAGGAAACACATTATCAAATTCCTACAATAGTGACTCGACAAAAAGTGGAAAAGGAAATATTAAGTTTTTAGTGTTCAATATCACCTCTTTGTACACAATTATTGAATGTATTTTCTAAGAAATAAAATATTTCATAACCTCACTCTTTATTTATAAAAGCACACTTTTTTCTCCTCCAAGTTTTCACCACTTTGTTTTTCTTTTATCACAATTTCTTTTCGTCTCTCAATTTCCCTTTATCCTTAATTTTCTACTTTTTTTCATTTTCTTTATCTTTTTCCTCATCACTCATTATTTTATTTTCCCTAAAAACTTGATATTCTAAAAAAATTAGGAGGTACATGGGGTTGGGTTTTATAGGTTCCCCTCAAATTACAAAAGAGTGACGGTTCAAGAACCCATCATGAGTAACATGCTAATCGTACATCCATGGTCATTCCAAAAAAATGGAATTCCTTCATTGGTATAACATCTTACAATACCTCATCCTTATATATACCAATGGAGAATAATAAAATCACCTCTTTGGAAACCTTAATCTCTCTATAGTCATTAAACTACTATAGCCAATATGGATATTGATTCTTCAAAGTTGGAAGTCCAAATTTCTTCACTAAATAATTACTGGCATCGTAGATAGAACTTCATCATTAAATAATAACACTACATACATTTCCATGGATCTTACACTGTGTATGTAAAAGTTTATCCAACTAAACCTTTTATCCAATTTTCATTTGGGATCTTAGAACTCTCTCGATGACAAGAATATCGCTATATTCTACCAATTATCCACTATAAAAATCAGGGTATTCCAACTCTTCCACCTTTAGGATCTCTCTATTGGTCTCCCATTCATCATAATTATTGATGGTCATGGTTTTCTAGTTTAGAAATTCACTAGAGATGTGACCCATTTATTGGCATTTTAAACATTTAATATCCCAATTCCTATTTTGTTTAGTATCAATAGTTGGTTTCTTAGGTTGAATAATTACCTTATCACTTTTGTGACAAATCACACATTTTTCCTTTAAAGATTCTCCAATCCACTTCTTTTAATTTCTATGTAGAGTGAAATGGGATTTTGGTTTCCTCATGTTTCTAATCATTTTAATTTTTTGTTTGATATCGGTGGATTTTTGTATCATATCTTGTATATGCACATGGTGGTACATCTCAACTTGTTCAAAAATCTCTTGATTGAGCACATATAAAATTTTTGTCATGGTTTCCATTTAATCCTCTTCAATTTTTGCTCTAATTAAGGAAATTTGAATTACTTTTTAGTAATATTCAACACTCTTACCCCCCTTGTGTGAGGAGTTGAGGCTTGTTATTGAGATTTCTATGCTAAGGGGAGGGAAAACCGGCTTCCACGTGGAAAATTACACATCTTCCCAAGTACGGATAAGACATACTCTATATTAGGCTCTATCCATTTCAACATGATCCCACTATATTAATTCATAATTAATTAATTAATGAGAAAAATTGTTTACTTTTTTCTTCTCCGAATAGGTCTGAAAAGAGAAGACTTACTCGATCCGCATCTCCCTTTCCAACTATGCTTTCAGATCACTTTTACCTTGAAAAGAAGGGATATTCCCCTTGATATCTCCAATTATGTCATCTTTAGGTGGTATCCTTTGGACTCCTCCATGATGTTGGAATATCATCCTCCTTTATGTTACATCCTCAAAATCATCATCAATGACATCTATCTCCTCATCCATTATGTGGGGGAAATGCGGTCTCAGAGCATGCTTTTGGTTATAATGGATAAAAATATGTCATTTTTGATCTCTAAGTTGTCAATTCTATAATATTACACCTCCAAATTCCTTTAAATATGCTTCTTAAAATTACTCACCAAAGTTGGAATTTTGATTGTGGTCACTTCTGGTGCAGATAATGTGATTCAACTTCCTTCAACACTGGCATGAAAAATATTATTCCCAATATCTTATTCTATGATATGTCTCAAAAACACAAAAATACACAAGGAGAAACACAAACAATGATACACATTAAATCAAATTCACGAAGATACACACACAAAAAATATTTAAACACTCAAACACATAAGATGTACACACTCACGGACATAAGGATACACACTCACACATGAAATATATACATACTCATGAACAAAAGGATATACACTCACACATAAAAGATATATATACTATCACACACAAGGATACCCACTCACACTTGAAAATTTTACGCATTCATGCACACAAGGATACACACTCATGCACGCAAGATATACACGCTCACACACATAAGAATACACACTCACACATTCAATATATATACACCCTCTCACATAAGGATACACACTCACACATGAAATATATATGCACTCATACACACAAGGATACACACTCATGTGTATTTTTTGTTATTTCTATCCACTATCAACACTCTATTCAAATCACATGATCTTATGAAATCTAATAACTTGATTGGGATGATCACATGACACCAGTACTTACCAAATAATGATTATGTTGGTTAATTGTTTAACAATGTCCATTTCAGTGGTAAAAGCATTAAAAAATTATAGAGTGGAGATTGTGGGTAGAAAATATGTTTTAATGGTGGAAAATGGTGGATGGTTGTAACAAAATGGGGTTTTCCTTATTTTTAAAGATAATAAAAATTAATTACAATATAATCCAAAAATGATATAGAGATTAAGTGAAATGATGGATAATGTGATATATTGAAATGGAAAATTCTATTAATGTAAATTACAAACAAGTAATTATATATTTGTTTTTTAAATTCTCCCCAAAATATATGTTCATAGTGTTTTAATGAATAATATGATAAATGGAAAGTAACATATATTTTTTAAAAATATCTAAATGAAAGGATTTTATGTTCATAAAAAATAAAAAATACTGATTTTAGAGATTTATTTTGATTGAAATAATATATATATATAATTAAATAAAAAAATAAGTTGGATGAATAATTAGATCAATGTAATGTACTTGAATCTTGAAAAAATAGTCCAATTCTGGTGTTTTTCAAAGAAAAATAGGTTTTTAATTAGTGATAATGAAATATTGTAAGGGTAATGGGTAAATGGAATAGAAAAAGGTGATAGATGACTATCATGTGAACCGAAGATTTTATACCAACAGATGTAAGATTCTTAGGGTAACCCGATCATCAGGATATAGGGAGGTGAATGGTATGTAATGTTTAGGGCTAAGTAGTATATGATGGTTTTGGGTAGTGGAAGAAATCATCCAAATAACACTATATAGATAATTACCTACTACTTAGACAACACACTCAAGGGAGGGATGTGATCTCCAATACACATAACAATGCACTTGGTATGAGGAATTTAATTGTGGGATTTGTGATCTAGCCTCACCAATATAACATATATATAGAAAAGGAAAAAATACCCAAGATAAAGGGAAAAAAGTAATGATCATCACAATTAAAAGAATAAACTCGCATAACTTCACTAATGAAAACTTCAATTAGAATAAAATGAAATTTGGGGACTATTTGTATCCAAGTGGTGACACAAAAGGTCAAGGGTCTAATACCCTAAAGTCATAAATCTTATTCCAACCTTGTCGCCATAAAGGCAAAATGTAAAATTCTAACAATGAATTTTTAGAAAATTAGCATATTCCTTTTTACACACATCCCACTAGATTTTAATTTGAGTACCTAACCCACCACATTTCACATTGGTGTCCAAGTATTCTTTTCTAAATTATTTATATAGGAAAGGCTACCAAAATTCAGGCAACCAAGTGGTTAAATATTAAAACATCATATTTGGGCTTGAATGAGTGATATAAAAGGACCATTTTTTCTATCCATGCAAGGTGAGATCCATTATACCTTTAATGATGTTATATGGGAACCAATTGTAGAATTTAACCTCTTTAATCTCCCTTGTGTCATTAGGCCTGGAAAATCTAACTCCTCTTGAGAAATCAACTCGATGTATTTAACATTGTTATCATTAGGTTTTATGGTGTTTTATATTTTTTTGGGTTTTAAGTCAGTTTAGGGGTATTTGAGGTTATTTAGGTATTTTTCAATGTTTTTAGGGTTTTTAGTAGTTTTTAGATATTTTAGGGGATTTTATGGTTTTTAGGGTTTAATGGGATTCTATGGATTTTTAGGGGTTTTATGGTTTTTAGATGTTTTTTTTTTGTTTTAATGTGTTTATAAATTTTATAGGGTTTTATATTTTTTAAGGGTATTTAGGTTTTTTATGATTCGTTCAGGGATTTTAGGGTTTTTTATGGTTTAATGATGTTTATGGTTTCTTGAGTTTTAGGGGGTTTAGGGTGTTTTGGGGTGTTTTGGGGTTTTTGTTAGGTTATTTATGGCCTTTTGGGGGTTTTTTAGATTCAATAATTCTTTTAGGGATTTTAAGGGTTTTTAGTGTTTTTAGTGGGTTTTTAGGGATTTTATAGGTTTTTTGGTGTTTAGGTTTTTTGGGGTTTTATGATTTGTAGGGGGTTTTAGGGTTTCAGGGTATTTTATATAT
Source organism: Viscum album (assembly GCA_963277665.1). NCBI lineage: Eukaryota > Viridiplantae > Streptophyta > Magnoliopsida > Santalales > Viscaceae > Viscum > Viscum album. The sequence goes on along the minus strand of OY728141.1, from coordinate 1,008,015,876 downwards.
TTTTAAGGGGTTTTATATTTTTTTAGTGTGTTATAGAATTTTTAGTGTTTTAGGGATTTTAGGGTTTTATGGTTTCTTTTATTCTATTGTTTTTATCATTTTTTGGGTTCTCTGGGGTTGTTTACATTTTTAGGGGTTTTAATACTTTTTACGGTTTATAAGTTAATAAGGGTTTTTTTAGGGGTTTTAGGGGTTTTAGGAGCATTTAGTGTTTTTAGTGTTTTCTAGGGTATTTTAAGGGTTTTAGGGTTTTTTATGGTTTTAGGGTATTATGTTTTTAGGTTTTTTGGGTCTTTTTAGAATTTTTAGAATTTTTAGGGATTTTAAGGAATTTTAGAGTTATTTAAGGATTTTTTTCTCAATGATTTTAGATTTTTAGGCATTTTAATGGATTTTTATGGGTTTTAGGTTTTATTGTATTTAGGTTTTTCAGTTATAAAGGGTTTAAATTCTTTTGTAGTGTTTCAAAGGGTTTTATGTTTTTAGGATTATTTTAGTGTTTATTAAGGTTTTTTGGGGTTTTTTATTTTTTTGGTATTTTAGGGTGTTTAAGGGTTTTTATTAGGTTATTTTGGGTTTTTAGGGGTCTAAGGGTATTTAATGGATTTTAATATTTTTATGGGTTTTTTGGTTTTATGGTTTTTGGGTTATTTTAGTGTTTTTGGATTTTTTTTATTATTAATGGTATTAATGGTTTTTTGGCTTTTTGAAGATTTTAGTGGGTTTTAGGTTTTGTAGGGTTTTTAAGTATTTTTATATTTTGAAGGTTTTTTAGGGTTTTTCAGTGTTTCTTGTGTGTTTATGTATTTTGTTATTTTTTATGATTATTATGGTATTTATAAATTTTTAGGGTTTTATTGGTTTTGAGGTTTTTTTGATTTTTTGGGTTTTTGGTCTTTTTATGGTATTTTGGTTTCTAGTTTTTTTGCTTTAGGTTATTTAAGGGTTTTAATATTTTTTATCATTTTCATGGTATTAATGGTTTTTTGAGATTTTAGTGGTTTTTAGGTTTTTTATAGTGTTATAATGTTTTTATGGTTTTAGTGGGTTTTATGGGTTTCATGGGTTTTTATAGTTTTTAGGGACTTTAAGGGATTTTAAAAAAATTTATGGTTTTTTGGATTCTCATAATTTTTTATGGGTGTTGGGATTTTTATTTTTATTATGGTTTTTTGGGTTGTTTAGATATTTTAGGTTTTTTCATGTTTTTTAGTGTTTTTTGAATTTTTAATGTTTGTTTAGGTTTTTAGGTTTTTTAATAATTTTTGGGTTTTAGGGACTTTTAGTGGTTTTCTGGTTTTTAGGTTTTTAGGTTCATTTAGTGTTATTTGAGATTTCTATGGTGTTTTTGGGGTTTTAGGGCTCTATGGTTTTTATGTTTTTTAGTCTTTTATAATTTATTATAATTTTTTTGGTTTTTCATGGATTTTTAATATTTTTTTGGGTTTTAGGATTATTTAGGTATTTTTCATATTTTTTGAGTTATTTAGGGTTTAGGGGTTTTTGTGGATTTTTAGTGGTTTTAGGGTTTGTAGTGTTTTAGGGATTTAATAGTTTTAAAATATTTTTTTATTATTTTATAGGGTTTAGATTGTTCTTAGGGCTTTAGGTTTTTTTAGGATTATTTTAGGGGTTTTTTTGATTTTTTATGTGTATTAGGGTTATTTAAGGTTTTTATAGGTTTTAATGTGTTTAAGGTGTTGTAATTAGGTTATTTAGGGAATCATTGGGCTTTATGGGAATTCTAGGATATTTAAGGGTTTTAACGATATTATGGGTTTTTTGTGTTTTTAGGGTTTTCAGTGGTTTTTAGGGGTCTTAGGGCATTGAGGGTATTTTATGAGTTTTTGTAATTTTTAGTGTTTTCAATGTTCTTAATAGTTTTTTGGTTTTTTATAGTTTTAAACAATTTTTTGTTTCAAGGGGTTTTATATTTTTCTAGGTTTTTAAGGTTTTCATAGTGTTTTTCAAGGTTTTAAGGGTTTTTATTTTACTTTTTTAGAGATTTCTAAGTCTTTTTAAGATTTTAATGGATTTTAGGATTTTAGGGGTTTTAGGGATTTTGAGGCGTTTTCAGGGTCTGTTTAGGCAAAGCAGGTTCGGGGCCAGGCGTATCCCAGCCCCACACAATTTATTAACAAAAAAAGTAAGTACAAGGATTTATAGGGAGGGTCTGCACAACCGAGTGTGAAAATCACACTTCATGTCCGAGTCCACTAGGGGAGTACAAAAATCTGGTGCTACAAATGACCACATGGAACATCCATCCTCAATTGCTTTCTTGGAGAGCATGTCCGCCACCTTGTTCGCTTCCCTGTATGAATGTGTGACCACAGTGTTCATCCCCTGTGAAATCCTCAGACACTCAACCCATTGTGGGAGGAGCCTCCATGGGATTGTCCTTGTTTTTCTTTTTAGGGCTTCCACCACCAACATCGAGTCAGATTCAATCCATAGCTACTTCAACCTAATGTGAACTGCAAACTGGAGAGCCTTAATAATGGCCCAAAGCTCCGCTTCATATACACACCCGTTCCTAATGAATTGATAAAATCATCCTTTAACAAAGCCACTATACATGTGGAAAATAGCACCACAACAGGAGAGACCAGGCTCACCCAGGGCAGCACCATCCACATTGACTTTTATCCATTCTGGGATTGGTGGAATTCACCGAATGAATTTAAAGTACTTTGGTTTCCTGCATCTTCCAGAAACTCTGAGAGTTCTTAGCACAATAATATCATTAACATCATTATCCATCATACCTTCTTGGATATGAGACACCATGCAGATAGCTTTGTGGATCGCCACCTCACCAGTGCAGAGGCAGCAGGAGCATTATCAAAAACCACTTTATTCCGGGCTGCCCACACAAAAGCAGCATGGGCCGCAGCAGTAGCAAGAAGTAGGTTGGCAACCTGTTGACTGTATTTCACACCGACGACACTGCTGAAAAGAGCAGACAACGTGCTTTCCGTTCAGATTTCCAGCAGGAAAATGCCCTGCAAATACTCCCAAAGACCAGCATCCAGTCTACAATTAAGAAAAATGTGATGTATATTTTCCTCATCCTGAAGACAGATCATACAAGAAGAGGCCATGAACCACCAAAATCATTTCAACTATTCTTGAAATGGAAATCTATTTCTCCAAATTTTCCACAGCTGAAGGTGGCTGGAATGGGGAATGAAGAGCCTTCGGAATTTAGAGATCCAAGCAGGGGGTTGAATTCACTACTCACATTCAAACCGATTAAACTCCTTCATGCTCAACTGCCCAACCATATGGGGCTTCCAAATAAGACAGTCCATGTCCATGAAGCTGTATCTTTGTAGTTGTGCGATAATATTCTACGACATGATGTTTTCAATCTCGCTCATGTTATTTTTGAGATCATCAATAAACCAATGCTTAAAATTCTGAGGGGGCTGGACAGATTCAGGAATTGGCCGTTCAAGCCAGGTGGTCTTCCAACAATTCAAAGGCGAATGCCTTGAGACCACCCATTTAGAGTTAGAAATAATGCTTCTATAGGAGGACCTGATTGTGGTCCAGACCAAAGAAGGTATGAAGCCCGAGAAATCCTCACATAGTTTGGAAGTGAAGCTTTCCCTCAAGAAGTCTAGACTCCTGTCTTTTGGGTTGAAAATATTCAGTGTAAATTTACCAATTAAGGCATCATTAAATTTCCTAAGGTCCTTGATTCCCAACCCACCCATTTTGATGGGCATTGTTCCTTCTTTCCATGCCACAGATACAAGATTCTTCTCATTTATGCAGCCTGTCTATGCAACGTTTCTGATTTTTTCTATAAAGAACTTGATGAGACTTGACGGACATCTATAAATGGAGAACGCATGCACAAACATATATTTAAAAACAGAGTTGATCCGGAAAATTCTTCCCACCTAAGATAATCATTTTCCTTTCTAGCAAGCAAGTTGCTGAGTGATTTTGAGTGAAATTCCCTCAAGGTAGCCACTTTTAACCTTCCCCTAGAACCAAGGAACCCCCGGGTACATGAGTGGGAGGGAACCCCTCATGACCCCAAGATTTCTGACAATTCTACATTTCATGGAGGCTGAAATCCCATTGCAAAAAATAATAGAAGACTTTTTCCAACTAATCAATTTCCCCGAAACCTCTTAATAATGTTGTAGAAGTGATTTAATTGAGGATATGGTATGCCTATCAGCCTTCCAAAAAAGGAGAATGTCATCCACATATAGAAGATGAGTTGGCACAAAAGTATCTTTCCCAGCTTTTATCAGAGCATAGAAACCATCCTAAACGAGATCAATTATGCATCTGCTAAGGTAATCCTCAACCAGAGAAAAGAGGAGGCCGAAAATCAGGTCACCTTGCCTGACATCGTGAGAGAAATGAAATAACCCATTCGGGGATATATTAACAAGAACAGGGATCCTCGCACTGGAAAAGATAGTATGGATCAGCTTTATAAAAGAGGTGGAGAAGTCATACCTACTGAGAACAGTAAAGATGAAGCTCTATTTGATCGTATCAAATGCCTTTGATATGTCCAGCTTCATAGCAAAGCTTCCATACGTAGAGTATTTCCTCATGATGTTGATACCCTCAGATTCAGAATATAGGTAGCTCTAAATATTACATTCTGGGACAAACCCAAATTGGTTTGGGGTGATTATCCCACCAACAATCTTCCCCATCCTGATCGCCAAAATTTTACTTATTATCTTAGGAATAGTATTTCCAATCACCACTAAACGAAAGTCCCCAATGTCCATGGCATTCTCTTTCTTTGGTAGTAGAGAAAGGAAGTTGGAATTTGTTCCATGAGGAATGGAGTAAGAGATAAAAAATTCTCTGACAGCATTTGTGACCTCCTCATGTATAATATCCCAATAGAACATGAATAACTTATTACTGAATCCATCTGGCCTAGGAGTGTTGTCCATATTCAGAGAAAAAAGTGCAGACCTGACTTCCTCCTCAAATGTGTAATCAGTAAGACGCTTATTCTGCTGATCAATAATGCATGGATCAATAGATCCAAAAAGTCTAGGGGTCTTCTCTTGCTTTCCATCATTATAAAGTGCTTTGAAGTGATCAACCACAGCATTGGAGATTTCATGTTCAGATGAAAAGGAGGCCCCATTAATCCATATGACATTCAGAACTTTCTTGGATTTTTTCTCCCTGTGAAGACGATGAAAGAATTTGGAATTCTCATCCCCTTCCTTGATCCAGGCCACACTAAATTGATTTTTATCCATATTTTTTTAAAAGCCAAAAGCTATTCCAGCTTCGAGTGAAGCTGTATTTCCTCCCTAGAGGGGGTGAGATACTGCTGATTGTTTATTTGACAATGATCAAGCTGGGATTCAGCAACCACGATGTCATCATTGGGTTTGGAGAAAGATATATTACTTTATTCCTTAAGAATACACTTTATTCGTTTGAGCTTTGAAGCCACAACAAAGTGTGGGATTCCATGAGAAGTGCTAATCCACCCATTAACAACCACTTCCCTGTATCCAGGGATGGTGGGAAATGCATTTTTGAATTTAAAAGGCAAAGGAGAGGACCTGCGGTTATTATCATTGATTTCAAGCATCAAGGGAGTGTGATCCGAATTGAACTTAGGGAGAGTAGTGGAAAATATCTCACTTAAAGAAATGATATCATTGATTTGGAGAAAGCACCTATCTAATTTACTTGCTTTCCTCCCATTGATGGTGTATCTTCCCCATGTGAAGCAATCACCCACAACAGGGAGTTACACCAGATTGCACTGGTCAATACAACAAGAGAATTCCTCTGTAGAAATGCATGAGAAAGATGATCCAATCATTTCATCTGGCCTCAAAATCGTATTGAAATCACCAACCGCAACCCAGTTGTAATGTGTGTGCTCACTGATGCTCATCATATCACTCCATAGTTTCCTTCTCCTACTGTAAACACATGAGGCATATACAAATGAAATTGTATATATGGAGTCATGATTCTATATCTGTAGTGAGATGATTTGAGGTATTCTCTCAAAGGATAATAATTGATTATTATCATTCTTGAGAACCCAAAGAGTCTCCATGCCACTCTCAATGTTATTATGAGCAACAAGAGAATTACCAAAATTCTCCCAATTAAGGCCCTTCCAGTTATCATAGCTATTCATAGGTTCTACAATCCTAAGAGGCATTTGGTTATTAGATGAAATTAAATGCTTAAGTGCACAGGTCGTTGTTAAATTACCTAGCCTTCTACAGTTCCAGAAAATGATTTTCATTAAGAAGAAGTTTTCCCACTCCCAGCAGGAGGTTTCTTCTTCTTGAATGGGGGGTTGATGTCTTTTCCTTTGCATTTCCTACCTATATTCTTAGGTGGCCTTCCAACCGGCTTCTTAATGGGTTCGGAAACATTCCCAACCACATGCTCCTCATCAGGAGTTCCACTGTTAGTAGACACATGGGACCCCTATTCATGACCTTGCTCATTACCCCCATCATCAGCCCAGAAGCTACCAGAGAGTGGGGTGAACCTATTGGTGGAACAAAGCCCTTCAGGAGGTTCGAAACCTGTGGAAATCCTTCTTGCAACCATACATGAGACAACTGGAGTGAACTCCCCACTCATATCCTGTAGAGCACCACCAGAATGCTCTAGCACCCCAACAATATCAGTGCATACTCTACCATCCTGAACAATTCCACCCTCCTGATCCAGTGCAGCTGCATCCACAGGAATCCCATCCACGATAATTAAAGGGAGAGAAGGAGAGGGTGATGAAATATTACAGGGGATGATAGTATCGCTAGTGTGGCCAACCAGTAACTCCTCTTGTCTTCGAACCTAAGCAGAATCTCCCTACCCAGAGTCATACTGTTGCCCACTAGTTGTACCCTCCACATCCATAGTTTCAAGTGGCACTGCCACAGTATCCATAGGAACATTGGATTCTCGTGTTCTTGCCAAGTAGTTCGGGCCAGGTGGAATCCTTGCAGAGGCTGGTGGATTATCAAGGCAGTCCAATCCTATCTGTGCAGGGGGTGGTTGTGACACAACACCACCACCTATGGGAAAATCCCCACTTTCCACATCTTTGCTTGGATCTGAATAGGTGTGTGACTCCTTATGAACCGTAAGCTGATTTGATGAACCCTTGGCCTGAGTTGATCCTATGGGGGGACAGTAGTTTTAGGCCCAGGATGGGCAGTGACATCCTTGAAGGTAGACACCCTATCATCCCTCACTGCCTTTGCATCTGCCACACCTACATGGGCCATCCCAACTGGAATCTTGGCCACCACATTGTTTTCCACAGCTAAGATATGCCCTGGTTCCATGTTACTTGGCATTCCAGGAGGTTGCTTCATTGATTCAGAGACCATCCCTTTTCCCTTCACCCACTTGCTCCGACCTTCAGATTCCTCATGCCCTCACTGTTACAAAGGCCACAGATTCTGGGCCTTCGACCCTCAGCGAATGAGTGGCCGATGAAGCTACAGTTGGAGAAAAACTTGGGCCTCCTCTCGTACTGTATTTCCAGATTCAAGGTATCATCAATTGTGGTGAGGAAAACCTCTTCAACGAGGGTACTTTCCAAGTCAATCTTAACAAGCACCCTAGCATAGTTCCCGTACCATGGATTATCAGTATCTTTGTCAATGCGAATGGGTAATCCAACCGCAGAGGCAATATCTAATAAAATCATGGGATGCCAATAAAGCTAATTCAATTTTCATATGCGAATCCACAATTGCATAAAGGTATTTTTCACATTGGATGGATCAAAGTTTCTATCCCATTTCTGTATTCTAAGGAGCCTTGGCTTAAGGGAAATTGATCCAAAACTCCAAGCTTTCCTTTTCAATTCATCCATGGGGAACACAACATGGTAGAATCCACACCCCATTTCAGTCATCTTCCAGTCATTGAACCCCCAAACCTCTGAGATACGACTCGCAAGATTAGAAAATTTCCATAGTTTTCCCCCTTTGGGACATGGACCCTGGAAATGATAGAAAATCAACACAGACTAACCAGCTCCTCAACAGCCTCTCTGTTTGCAGCAACATGGGTGATGCGACCCTTGTGAATAATTCCTCCGGCCGAAGGAGATTCAAAGTCATTGAAGGATAGCGATGCAGTCGACCTCACCACTTATGCAAAATTCCTCCTCACCACCGGTGTATGTGAAGAAGTAGGAGGAGATGGATTCTCCACTAAAGGATTATAGAAACGGAAAATCTCACCATGGCTAACAGGATCAGCGAGGTTCCTACCCGAATTCGGATCAAAAGCCTAATCCTTCCCAAGGACCATGAGGGTTCCCTCTCCTCCTTGATCAGCCATCTTCCTGAATGTTTTTCTTGTTTAGGGTTTTTGTAGTTTTTTTTGGGTTTTTAGGGTTTTTTTGAGTTTTTCTATGATTTTTAAGGCTTTTAGATTTTTTAATGTTTTTAACAGTTTTTTGGGTTTTGCAGGTTTTTAGTGAGTTTTTAGGGTTTTATACATTTTTAGGGTTTTTTATTTTTTAGTGTTTTTATGGTTTGGAAGGGTTTTTCGGCGTATTATGTTATTTTTAATGTTTTTAGGGTTTTTTGGGTTTCAGTATTTTTTCGGGGCTTCTTTGATTTTCATTATTTTTTAGTTTTTTTGGGTTTTAGGGGTATTTTAGGATTTTTTATGTGTTTTAGGTTTTTAGGTGTTTTTTAGGTTTTTAGGGGTTTTTAAGATCCTTTATGATTTTTATTTTTTTAGTTTTTTATGGTGTTCTACGGTTTTTAGGGTTTTAGGGACGTTTTGTGTTTTTAGGGTTTTAAAGGGTCTTTTATGTATTTTAGGGGGTTTAAGGGATTTTTATGGTTTTTAGGGGTTTTAATGTTTTCTAGGGTTGGTGGGTTATAATGTTTTGGTGTTTTTAGTGTTTTTGATGGTTTTTTCTTTTTTTAGCGGGATTTTTGGGTTATTAAGGTATATTTCATTATAGTAAGGGTTTTTGAGATTTTTCAGGTTTTTGAGATTTATGGGTTTTAGGGTTCTTAGGATTATATTAGAATTTTAGTGTTTTTTTGGTTCTTTTGGTGTTTTAAGGGGTTTAAGTGGTTTTGGGTTTTTATTAGTTTGTTTAAGGTCTTTCAGGGTTTAAATGTTATTTTGAGGTCTTTTATGGTTTTTATGATTTTTATAGGGGTTTTAGAATTTTTTTCATTAATCAGGTATTTTTAGGGTTTTTGAGGGCCTTTTAGAGGTTTTTTGGGATTTTTGGTGTCTATTAGCATCTTAATGGTTTTTAGGGTTTTTAAGGGTTTTCAATGTTTTAATCATTTTTATATTTTTTGGGTATCTTACATTTATTGGATTTTTTATGGTATTTTTGTGATTTTTATGGTTTTAAGGGTTTTTATATCTTTAGGGATTTTGTGGAGTTTTAGGGGTTTTTAGGGTTTAGGGTTTTTATGATTTTTTTGGGGTTTTAAGTTTCTTCTAAATTTTTATAAGTTTTAAGGGTTTCTAGAGTTTTATAACATTTTTAGGTGTTTTATGGTTTTTATAGTTTTTAGTGGCTTTTTAGGGTTTTAGATGTCTTTATAGTTTTTAATGGTTTTTATGGGTTTCTATTATTTTCAGGGTTTTAGGGTAATTTTAATGTATTTATGGTTTTTAGGGTTTTCTGTATTTTTTGGGGTTTCTAATGATTTTATGTTTTTAGTGTATTTTTTTTATTAGGGTTTTAGGGGCATTTTAGTAGTTTTAATGATTTTAAGCGTTTTTGTTGGATATGATTAAGTTTTTTAGGTTTTTAAGTGTTTTTAGGGTTTTATGGGTCATTACGATCTTTTTGGTTTTTATGTTTTTAATGTTCATTTAGTGTTTTTTGGGATTTCTATGGTATTTTAAGGGTTTCAGGAGGTTTTAGGTTCTTTTAAGGTTTTTATGGGTTTTATGTTTTGTTTCGGTTTTTAATAACTTTTTGGAATTTTCGGGGTTTTAGATACTTTTACAGATTTTTAGGATGTTTTATTTTTTATTTAGGTATTTTTAGGGTTTTTAGAGGTTTAGGGTTTTTGTGGATTTTTAGGGTTTTTTTTGTTTTTAGGGGTTTTTTGTTTTAAAATTCATTTATCATTTTATAGGTTATAGAGGTTCATTAAGGGGTTCTATATTTTTCAAATATTTTTTAGGGTTTTTAATAGTTTTTAGGGTTTTACAGTTATTAGGGTTTTAGACGTTTTAGGGGTTTTAATGGATTTTGGGGTTTTAATTTGGTAATTTTAATTCTTTTTAGGATTTTAAGGGTATTTTAGGATTTTTTTAAGATTTATTTTTTATTTTTCCAGGTTTTTTGGGTTTTGGGGGTCCTTATGGTTCTTTTGTGGGGTTTAGTGTTTTTAACGGTCATAATGGAATTTAGGGTTTTTATGGTTTTTGGCATTTTTTAGGTTTTTAGGTGTTTAAAGTGTTTTTATTTGTTTATGGTTTTCTTAGGATTTTTTAGTGGTTTTATAATTTTTTACATTTTAGGATTTTTTAAGATTTGTGTAGTTTTTATGGATTTTTAGATATTTTGATGGTTTTTAGTGGTTTTCATGGGTTTTTAAGGTTTTTAGTGGTTTTTTGTGGTTTTTTTTTGGGTTTTAAGGGTTTTCATTGTGTTTTTATGTTGTTTAAGGTTTTAATATATTTTAACAGTTTTTGGGGGTTTAAGGTATTTTAGACATTTTTGGTTTTTTTGGGCGTTTTTTTGGGTTTTTAAGGTATTTAGGGGTTTTAGGGTTTTCACTAATGTTTTAGGTTTTTATAATCTTCTAAATGTCTTTAGTATTTTTAGAGACTTTTGGATTTTTATGGTTTTTAGGATTTATTTGTTTTTAGGGTATCTTGGGGTTTAGGGGTATTTTAGGGTTTTTAATTTTAATTAGGGTTTTTAGGGGTTTTAGGGCTTTTTTAGGTTTTTAAGGTTTTTTAGGGTGTTTTTAGTGTTTTCATATTTTTATGTTATATTTGGGTTCTTTTTGGTTTTTAGGGTCATTTATTGTTTTTAGGGATTTATAGGGTCTTTATGGGGTTTTAGGGTTTTTATGGTTTATAATTTTTTAGGTTTTTATGTTTTTTGGAATATTTTTTTATGGTTATGTAGTATTTTTAAGGTATTTTAGTGGTTTAAGGGTTATTTATGTATTTTTCAATAATTTTACTAGTTTTTAGTGTTTTGTGGGTTTTGTGGATTTTTAGTGGGTTTTAGGGTTTTTTAGTCTTTTTTGTTGTTTTGGGGATTATTGGGATTTTAGGGTTTTATTGTGTTTTATAAATATTTTAGGGGTTTTGGGATTTTACAATTGTTTTATGGTTTTTGGGTTTTTAGGGGTTTATTGTTTTTTCAGGTTTTCGGGGGTTTATGTTGTTTAAGGGGTATGGGGGGTTTAATTGGTTATTTACAGTTATTTATTGTTTTAAGGGTATTTTATGATTTTTAGAGGTTTTTTAATTTTTTTAGGGGTTTCAAGGGGTTTTAGGGTATTAAGGGTTTTGGGGTCTTTTAGGGGGTTTTGGGATTTTAATTGTTTTTTGGGTCTTAATGTGTTTCACGATTTTTAGTATTTTTTACTGTTTTTAGTGTTTTTAGGTTTTTAGGGGTTTTATGTGTTTTTAGTTTTTTACGGTTTTCTTAGGCATTTTCATATTTTTTATGTTTTTGTGTTTTTTGGGGTTTTTAAGGATTTTTATCGATTTATAGTTTTTTAGGTATTTTGAGGGTTTTTGAGGATTTTTAGGGTTTTTATGGTTTTTTGGGTATTTTTTTGAGTTTTATATGGTTTTAAATTTTTTAAAGTATTTTCACATTTTTAAGAGTTTTAAGGGTTTTTATAGTTTTTAGTGGGTTTTGGGTTTTTATTGGTTTATAGGGTTTTTTATGCTTTTAGGGGTTTTTATAGTTTTTTGGTGGTTTTAGGGGTTTTAGGGTCTTTTTAATGTTTGTAGGGATACTAGGATCTTTAGGGGTTTTTAGGATATTCAATGATTTTAGGGTTGTTAGGGGTTTTGGGGGTATTTTAGAGTTTTTAATTCTATTAGTTGTTATTTTGTTTTTTAGGGGTTGTTTAGGTTTTTAGGGTTTTAAAGAGTTCTTATTGTTTTTATGGTATTTTAAGGATTTTAGGGTCTTTTAGTTTTTTAGGGTTATCTAGGGTCTTTTAGGGGTTTTAAGTGGGTTTAGGGTTTTTAAGGGTTTTAGGGGTTTTTATATTTTTTCAGTGTTTCTTGGGGTTTAAAGGAATTTTATGGTTTTTTAGTGGTTTAGGGTTATTCAGGGGGTTTTATAGTTTTTAGGTATTTTAAGGGTCTTCATGGATTTTTAGGGGTTTTTATGATTTTTAGTGTTTTTTTGGGTTTTTTGGGTTTTAAAGTGTTTTTATAATTTATAGGGCTTTATAGCAGTTTTAGGGATTTGTGGTTTTATTTGAATTTTTTAGGGTTTTAGGGGTTTTATTATTTTTTATTTTTTGGTGTTTTAGGTTGTTTAAGTGATTTTTGGATTTTTATTAGGTTATTTAGGGTCTTTTAGTGTTTATGGTGTACTTGAGGATTTTTAGAGTTTTTGGATTTTTATGGGTTTTTAGAATTTTCATGGGCTTTTACGGTTTTTGGGGTATTTTAGGGTTTTTTTTGGGATTTTCAATGTTCAAGGGTCTTAAAGGGGTTTAGGTTTTTTTAGGGGTTTTATCATTTTTATTTTTTATATGGATTTTATTTCTTTTTATGTTTTAATGGTTTTATTAGAAGATATTAGGGGTTTTAGAGAGCTTTTTACACTTTAATGGATTTTATGGATTTTATGCTTTCTAGAGTTTTTAGGGTTTTGTGGATTTTGTGGGTTTTTTGAGATTTTCAATTTTTATGGGTTTTAGGGTTTTTTGAGTTTTTAGGGTTTTTTCTGATTTTTTAAGTGTTTAAGTGGTTTTTATAGTTTTTTAATGTTTTTATGGGTTTTAAGGTTCTCAGGGGTTTAATATTTTTTGGGGATTATAGGGCTTTATGGGTTTTTAAGTATTTTAAGCTTTTTAGGGGTTTTCTAGTTTTTTGGGGTTTTAGGGTCTTTTTAATGGTTTTAGGTATTTTAGGGATTTTTTCTATTTTTTAGTGTTTTTAGGATTTGTAGTGTTTTTAGGGGTTTTAGGTGGTTTGGGGGTTTTAGGGGTATTTGAGTTTTTTTAATGATTTGGGGGGGGGGTAGGCTTTAGAGGTAGTTTTTGTTTTTAGGGGTTTTAGGGATTTTTAGAGCTTTAGGTTTTGTTATGGTTTTTAGGGTTTTTAGGGTTTTTATGGTTTTTAGGGTAGTTTGGTGTTTTAAAAGATTTATATGGTCTTTTAGGGGTTTTAGAGTGTTTATATGGGTTTTGGGGGTTTTAATGTTTTTTGAATATTTTTAGGGATTTTTAGATTTTTTATGTTTTTAGGGTTTTAGGGTTGTTTATTTATTTAAGGGGTTTTTATTATTATGTGGGAATTTTTTTTGTTTTTAGGGTTTTTAGGGTTTTAGGTGTTTTCATTATTTTTAGGGGTTTTCGGGTTTTTTGGTTTTAAATGGTTTTTAGAAATTTATAAGGTGTTAAAGGGGTTTTTTGGTTTTCTAGGATTATTTTTGGATTTTTAGGGTTTTTATAGGTTTTACGGTCTTTTAAGATTTTAAGGGTTTTAAGCTATTTTAGGGGGTTTTGGAGTTTTATTGGGTTATATAGGTTCATTTAGGGGTTTAAGGGTATTTTAGGAATTTTATGGGGTTTTTGGATACTTATGGGTTTTTGTGTTTTTATGGGTTTTCCATGGTTTTTAGGATTTCTCAGCTTTTGGGGTCTTTAGGAGTTTTTTTGTGATTTTTAGTGTTTTTAAGAGTGTTAATAGTTTTTTTTATTTTTTCGGTGTTTATAGTTTTTAGGGATTTTAAGTGTTTTAGGTGTTTGATGATTTCTTATGGTTTTCCAGGGTTTTATGGTTTCTTTTGTTTTTAGGGATTTTTACTGATATTTTCAGATTTTTATGTTTTTTATTTTTTTAGGGATTTTTAGGGTTTTCTGGATTTTCATGGTTTTTATGGATATTTAAGGTTTTATGTTTTTTTTATTTTCTATACTTTTTAATGAAATTTAGTGTTTTTTAACATTTTTCATGGTTTTAAGGGTTTTTAGAGTTTTAAAAGGATTTTGTGTTTTTCTATGTTTTAGGGATTTTTAATATTTTTAAGGGTTTTTATGGTTTTCAAGGGGTTTTTAGTGTTTTTAGGGTATTTTTAATGTTTTCTGGGGTTTTTTTTATTTTTATGTATTTTTTGGATTTTCAATGTTTTCAGGGTTTTTAGGTGTTTTAAGGTTTTAGGATTATTTTAGTATTTTTAATGTTTTTTGGATTTTTTTGGGTTTTTAGAGTTGTTTTGAGTTTTTGGGGTTTTCATTGTTTTTACGGGTTTTAGTGTATTCAAGTGGTTTTTAATGGTTTTTAGGATTTTTAGGTACATTTAAGGTTTTTAGGTTTTTCTATGGTCTTTTATGGGTTTTAGGGTTTTAAGGGTTTTAGTGTTTTAATGTTTTTTATGGTTTATAGGGTTTTGTTAGAATTTATTTTGGACTCTGTATGGTTTTATATAATTTTAAGAATTTTATATAATTTTAGGGTTATTTATGTTTTTTCAATGTTTTTAATGGCTTTAGGGTTTTTTTGGGGTTTATGTGTTTTTTTGGATTTTTAAGGTTTTAGGGTTTTTAGTGTTTTTAGGGGTTTGGGGTTTTGAATGGGGTTTTATCATTTTAATGAGTTTTACTGGTTTTTTAAGGGTTTTACATTATTTTTGGGATTAATTTACGGTTTTTTAGGATTTTTATGGGTTTTATGGTTTTAGGGGTTTGAGGGTGTTTAAGAGATTTTAGGGGTTTTATTTGATTATTTAGGGTATTTTAGGTTTTGAAGGGTTTTATTAAATTTCTTGTTGTTTTTAGTATTTTTATGGGTTTTAGGGTTTTCTAGTTATTTTAGGGGTTTTAGGGTTTAGTGGTTTTTAGGGGTATTTAATGTTTTTGGGGTATTTTAGTGGTTTATTAGTTTTTGTGATTTTATGGGTCTTTCTGTTGTATAGGGTTTTTTGTGTTTTAGTAGTTTTTATAATTTTTTAGGTTTTGAAAAGTTTGAAGTTTTTTTAGGGTGTTAATCTTTTCTTAGAGTTGTTTAGGGTTTTAGTGATTTTTAGGATTATTACGGTTTTAGGTTTTTTAGGGATTTTGAGGGGTTTTACCATTTTTTTAGGGATTGTAGGGGTTTTTTGGTATATTGGGATTTTTTGATTTTTTGATTTTTTATATTTTTTAATGGTTTTTAGATTTTTTTATCATTTTTATAGGTTTTATGATTTTTGTGAGTTTTTTTGAGGTTTTTAGGTTTGATGGACTTAAGGGATTTTTTATGGTTTTAATGGTTTTGTGGGTTTTAATGGATTATAGGGATTTTATGATCTTCTTAATGTTTTTAAGGTGTGTCAAATTTTAATTAGTTTTTTGGTTTTTTGTGTTTTCATTGTTTTTATGTTTTTAAGGGTTTTTAGGGTTTCAGGGGTATTTAATGTTTTTAAGTTTTTATGGGTTTTGGGGATTATAGGGGTTATTTAGGTTTTTTAGGGTTTTAAGAGTTTTGAGGGTTTTTTGGGTTTTATGGTATTTTATGTTTTTTAGTTGTTTTAGGGTCATTTTTTTAATTTTTTGGGATTTCTATGGTGTTTTATGGTTTTTATTTGGTTTAGGGTATTCTAAGGATTTCATGATTTTTAAGGGTTTTTAGAAATTTTCCATGTTTTTTGTGATTTTTTTGTAAGGAAAAGGTATTATTATATAAAAAATAAAAGGAGTTTAATTTCAAAACAAATATCCAAGGGTGAATCAAGGACCCAAAGGCTAATATCAATAGAAACACAGAAACAACTAAGCCCAAATGAAATACCTCAGGTGAGAAACCAACTGGGAGGCCTGAGAATCTTCATGAAGCCCATCCAAACAAACACCATGGGGCCCACTAAAATAAATACCTCCAGAAACCAGGAATAATTGGATAACCTATTCATAGAACCACACTTCATACATCCTCTATCCATGAATCACTATGTCATATCACTCCAAGGTAGAGACCACATGACTAAGAGGACCAGGTGGTGTAGAGTCCCCATGATCAATAGCACATGAGCTCAGGAAGGAAAACAACCTCTAAAATCATGGAAACATCCACTCCCATAAGATGTAATAAGATGAAGAAAAACATTCTACATGGAAAATTATTCCTAACAAGGAAACTGATGACCATAAATCTGTTGAAAAGACCCACACACACACACATGCACACACACATGCACAAACCACCACCTTCTAATGATGGAACCTACCAGCCACACTCTAACATTTTAGAAGATCCATGAGAAGGACATGACCTTGTAGAAATAACACCCGATACCACTATCCTCCATCCATCAAAGTGGCCCATCACCATAAGAATTATGCATCGCATGGAGAATATTGCAGCCACCACACAATCTACAAAAAACCCGTCATTTTTCCAAGCATTAAACACCAATAAATCCACCCACCACCAAAAAGCTACCAAGAAGAAACCCACCACACAACCATCAAGAACCCTTTGTGGAAATTATGGTAACCTAAAAATATCTATCACAACCAAACACCCAAAAGTGAAAAACCAAAACACATTCAATAAGAACCTTTGAAGGCCATGTAGAATCCCATCCATATAGGAAAACATAACCAAAGAGGAAGCATGAAACCACAACCATCCCACACCATGCCAATATAACACCCCACCAAGGATAAATCCAATATGGGATGTATCGGATCCTTCTTTATCCATGCCTAAAACCATCATCCTATATTGAACACCAAATCCAAATTGAAAACTACCACGACAAGCCACATCAAGACTCCCAAAACCAGACCACCAAAAACCAGAAACCTCCCTTCTTAGCTGCACCAAAACAGACTACTCCATGCCATGACTAGTAACCCATAAT
This sequence comes from Viscum album, assembly GCA_963277665.1. NCBI lineage: Eukaryota > Viridiplantae > Streptophyta > Magnoliopsida > Santalales > Viscaceae > Viscum > Viscum album. The sequence goes on along the minus strand of OY728141.1, from coordinate 1,007,998,832 downwards.
ATTTAAGAAAAATAAAAAATCCAATATCCATAAATATGAGAAATAAAAAAATGAAATCCATTAGAAAACAACTACTATAAAACACAAGACACTACACAAGCCAATGGTGTAGCCACTAAACCCACAAAACATCTCCAAAAATAAGTAAAAGAACTTCTACAACAACATCATCACCTCTATCTTGTATCCCCAACACTACCAACAATAACCCCCAGTAGGAATGAAGGGGATCACGAATAGTAACTAGAACCACACCAAAATCATTCTAGAAATATGTCTACATGCCATAACCAACATCCTATACACTTTCACCTTATGCCCCAAAAAATAGCATCAATGAAATGACTACACTAGAACCCATCCACCACAAGAATCCATCCAAAGAATAAGAACTATCCCTATAGCCCTAAAAACATCCACTGTAGCCATAGATAACAAATCCAAGGAAACCAGACACACTCAAGATGAAAATGAACCAAACATCCTAAGAACTAAAGCATCACTCTATGAAAAAAAATACATAAGAACCAATTCAGACTATCCATCACCCATAAAAACACCCAGAAAGATCCAGTCACCCCACCAATTCTAGGCACATCTAGATGCTCCTCTCAACTTCATATCAACAACAATATAAGAAAACTAATAATGAAAAATCCCAACACACCTACCCTTGCTAGATCAACAAATAAACCGACCAACAAACCCAATATCAGCAATCATCCTAAAGAAAAGATCTTTTAAAATTCCCCTCCAGACTAGCTCTTTATTAGTCAAATTACTAGGAAAATACATGAATGAAGCAAGTCTAGATAGAATAGTATTATAAAACATGGGACACAAATAAATTTCATAGTGGATGTGTGAACCATGAAGATGATATTTTCACTCCTTACAAATAAAATACACTAATATTTCCAGACCTGATCTACTGAAAACATTCTGAATTAAATCCCTATAGAAACAAATAATGCACCAATAAATAATAACAGAAAATGGATTTTGTAGTCATTTTTTAAAGTAGGTCTGAAGTTTCCTATAACGGAATAGTTTAAGAAAAAATGTCAAAACTCTCATAGTTTTTCTCAAAAAGAAAAAATATATTTGAGAAGTAAAAACCTATACACTGAAATCTATCTTGAGTAGGAAACCAAATAAGAATGACCAACTACAAAAAAATACTTGGTAGGAGAAACCTGATTATAGTCCAATAAATTATAGTAAATAGGTGAAAACATTGGCCAAATATCCTCTCAAACCATCATAATAGAAAAAAATAGGATGTATTTTATAAAGGATCCCATCACAAACATTCCTGGTATCTAGAAACATAATAATATCCTATTGAAAATCCCATATATTGGTAGATATCACAAGGGGACACTACTAGAATTTAGAGCTACCGCCACAGAGCTATACCCACAGACAATAGAAACCATGGATATATCCTGTGTACAGCCACGACAATTTCGCTATCCGTGGAAATTAACCCACCCCCACTGCCCAATTTAATGTAACCCTCTCACTCCCCTCCTCCTTGCGACTCTTCTCCCTGACATTCCGTGATCCTCCTCCTCCGACGGGCCACCCAACCTCCCCACGATCTTCCTCCTCCGGCGCGACCACTCCACTTCCCCTCGTCGCTGCTCCGATGTGGACTCCCCACCTCCTCTGACGACGTGCCTCCGATGTGGCCACCCCACTTCACCGTGATTCTCCTTATCGAATGCTTCTCTGACACGGCTTCGATGCTGCCCCAACCAGCTCAGACGCAGCCACTCCACCTCTCGGGATCCTTCTTCCATGCGGACACCCCCAATTCTTCTCCTCCGACGAAGCAGTCCCACCTCCTCTCTTCCATCCCGACACCTCCCCGATGCCTCCTCCTCGACGCCTCCTCGCCAATAGACCTCAATACCCATGACGCCTCCTTGTCGCGACCCTCCTCCCCAAGATCCTCCTCCTCTAGCGAAGCTTCTCCGAGCATCCTCTCCACCTCCTCCCATCTTTCCTGATGGCTCTCCCCCACAACCCTCAACACCTCGAACGTCGAGGTCGACAGCCCCCATGCCCTATCATCATGGTATTTGAAAATATCTTTGATTTCCTCTATTCTTTATTGAATCTGAAACTAATACTGAATGTGGATGAAGTTGTGGTAGATGGTCTTGTTCATTTTCAATTAATGACTAGATGTTCCAATTTATTTGTTAAAGGATGTTTCCTATTTTGGGTTCATTCATCGTTCAACATGTTTTGGTACAGTGGTAGATAATGATAGAGGGAATTCAGAATAAATTTCATACATTATCTTGTAATGAGATGGGATTTTGGATGATTTTATAGATGGATTAACCATTTTAGATACTTTTGATCTGTATAGGTTCTCACGATAATTTGGTCATTTAAAACATGTTACATATTTACCTCTAAGAAATATTGAGAGATAATATAACCCATTTTTACTTTATGAAATGTGGCTAATGATGATGCCTGGGAATTCTGACATAGAAATTTCATTACATCTCGAGAATGATCCAAATAACTGGCCAAAGAATCACTGAAGACATCTTGCCTGATGTAATCTCATAACAAGACAAAGAAATCCTCCTCAATTGGGGTAATTATAAACACAAGAACACACACACTCATGTACATTAGTGGATCAAGCCTCATCCCTCCAAATTAGCATTGTTAATCCAGATGGAATTATTTATAAGAATTTGAAATGTCTCGAAGGCTTAGATGATGGCTTACCAAAGGCCCCTATATGAGATTTACGGAATTCCTTGTGGTATAAAGGCTATAATTTATAGATTTCTCAGCTCATGTTTCCATGGGGGTCAAATGATGTGCCCCTGCACATGAAACCAGGGCCTAGGTCAAGTTAGCCCCCAGTGGGCCCGTCACGTACTTGTGTTTCCCTCACCAATTCCCCTTCTTATTTCTTGTGCATGCCACACCCCATGAATTCCCACACTCTCCCAGCTCTCACCCGCACTATCACTCACCATTCTCACCCACGCCCTCGATTGATGGCTTTCCCATTGGAGTGATACTTCAATCCTGAAGAGGATTTCATTAGATATTTTGAGGAAGGTTGCTGCTAGAAATGGCATGATTCAAGTTCTTTTGGGTTTGGTTGAGGATAGTCTAGTGAATCATGATGTGAAGGATCCCTACAATGTTAATGTTCAAGACGATTTGAAGGATAACCATCTCTCTTACACTCGAATTGATATTTTTTAACTATAGAGCTAGTTGTGATTCATGAAATAAAAGAATTTTGAGAAATGGTACTTTAGATTTTATTGATCCGAACACTAAAATTATTGAAGATCATTTAGAAGAATAAAACATTTAATTCGAGGATGTTTAGTGTTACAGTAGAATAATAACCCATGGAAAATTGAAGATCTCCTAAAGCGGTTCCATCAGATTTGGGGCTTTGGTGTATGGCAATTGGTGTCGATTGGTAGGGTATTTTTCCCCTTCTCCCCATAGGGTGAATTAAAATCAAGAACACGGGGCTTCAATTTTGTCTCCCTCAAACCTAGAATCATTAGGTTTCAATAATGGGATCCTCTCTTTGATCTATATTTGGTTAAGAATTTAATTATTCAAACTCGGATTTGTTTTCAGGGCTTAAGTTCGTTTTTTTGGAATTCTTAAATCCTTTGGGGTAGTGAACCAGTTGTTGGAATTCCTATCAAATTCAATGGGGAGACTAAGCGTGCTTGATATGGTCATTTTGTAAGATTTTCTGTTGAGGTTGATTTATGTTTTCCTCTCATTGAAACTTTTTTCCTTGTTGTTAATGTTTATAAGCTTGAATTATTGTCTGAGTTTGAAAGGTTACATGAATTTTTCAGTAAGTGTAACTGCATTGGGCACTAGAGTGAGATGTGTTGCAGAAATATAAGATTTTTCAATTACAAAAAGATTGGTCATCTAATTGATCAATGTAATTTTAAACTACTTGTGAATGATGTTGCTACGAAGGATGGGGAAATCCTAGATAAGGAACTTGAAATTCATTAGGTTGGGAATGTTATGTGGGGGGATAAACAGGGTAAAGGTTCTAGAATCGTTTTTCCTGCTACGGTGGTTGTTAATCAACCAATGAAAATTTTTATGGATAAGGAAACTACATTTAAATCAGTTGAGGTTGGTCGAGAGGATCGTATTTCAAAGGGAAAATCATATAATGATACTAACCAAGATGTTGGAGAGCATAGGACTCACGATACATGGTTCTCAGATAATGAAACTGAGGTGGATACAGCGGATCTCCAAGAGGAAGATTTTATGAATTCTGGAGATAGTAAAGGTAATAAGAACACTTCTGTGGTTGGTGTTTATTCCTCAGTACAGAGGAAACAGAAGAAAAAGGGTGTTTCAATTAGAGGTAAAGATGAATATGCTTCCCCCATGGATACAGAATAGGTTATTTTTCAACATGTGCTCACTGGGAACTGAGCTAGATATAGGGAATGTTCCCAACGAGGTAGTGGAACCTAGTCTTGGAAAATCTGATGTACTAACACCGGTGGATGGTAAGAAAATAGGTAAGTGGGTGAAGCAGTCAACCTTGGCTGGTGCAGACACATTTATTTTGGATGATGTTCAGGAATATGCTTCTAAAAAGAAATATAAATCTAATTCTTTGTTGAGTGCTAAGCTGCATATAAGTAAAAAGAAAGTGAGTCAAGCAACTATGGATATTCCAATTGATGAGGCTAATATAAGTAGTGTTAAAGGGTTTGGTGGTAACCCTCAGTTAGAGATGACACCAGTGGGAGGAAATTTCTTCTCTATGTTAGATTCATAAGTGTTTATTACAATAGGGATATCTATCTGGTGGACACTAAAAAAACTCGAGAGAAGGTTATAAGTAACTTCAAGTTGGCTGCTAAATATATTGTTCATGTTGCTATACAGGAGAAAGTTGTGCTAGGAACCGACGCATCTGTTGCTTCAAAAAATGAAGTAAAGGAAATAGTGAGTTTCAACACTACTAATAATGTGGTATGTCATGACTTGGTACTAGGGGTAGACTCACTGAGTATCCCTGATAAAATTATCAAGGAGGTTCAAAAGGATAATGGCAAGGTTAGAAGCATTTTAATGCCAGGTGATAAAATATCTATTACTGTTGTATAGGAATGGGATGAGAAGGATATAAATACTTAAGATAAGTAGGAACAAGTTTGTAAGTACTTGAGCAAGCCTCTTGTGGATGATTCTAGGTAGGAATAAGGAAATCCATGGAAAACTGCCAAATCATGGAGCAGGGGGGCATGGGGTAGGTGCCAGGGGCAGGGGGTAGGTCTGCAGGTCTTCTAGGCAGGGGGCAGGGGGTAGGCACAGGGGGCAGGGGGCAGGGGAAGGGGGCATTGGGGTAGGGGGAGGGGGAAGGGGGTAGGGGGCAGGGGCAGGGGCAGGGGGCAGGGGCAGGGGGTAGGGGGGAGGGGCAGGGGCAGGGGGGCAGGGGGGAGGGTGGCAGGGCGGAGGGGGCATGGCGGAGGGGGCAGGGCGGAGGGGGCAGGGCGGAGGGGGCAGGGTGGAGAGGGAAGTGTAGAGGGGGGCAGGGGGCAGTGGGGCAGGGGGCAGGGGGGCAGGGGCAGGGGGCTGGAAACATGCATGTCCTTGCTACAATAAAGATTAGATTTTCTCTAACTAACGGCTTGTCTTGAGACAGATTCATAATGTTCAAAAATCCCCTTGATTAAATAAAGTGATTGGTCAACATTTTGACAAAAAATGAGAATTTCATCAACATAAAACAAGTGGGTGCGTTCTCTTATCTTTCTAGTGGCCTTAACTGGTGATAAAGCCCCATAATCTGTAGCTTTTAGGAGGCATTTTATTTGTTAATCCCTGATAATTCCAAATAAAAAAAGTTAATGGAGGATCCCCCTATCTCACCCATTGGGTATGACCGAATTATCTTTTGTGAGGCCCACTAATAATGAAAGAGAGTCTTGATTTGTAGATAAGGTCTTGAATAAGTATAATAAATATGGTTGAGAAACCAAAACTGTCAAGTACTTAAAAAGTGAAATCATAGCTAAGAGTGTCAAAATATTTAGAGATGTCAATATTTAAATCAATATTTCTAGGCTTGGATCTCCTCTATAATATATTCACACATTCAGAGTTAGTATATAAATAATCTTTCACTTCCATGTATAAGAACTAACTAATACTTCTTCCATATTCAATTATTGAAGAGTTAAATGGTTTTTCATGTCATTTTAAAACCATACGTTGGAAATTGTATCCATGTAGCTTCTCACATATTACAACCACTCACTAGTTGAAAACTCATGTATCATCAGTGGACTTTTCTTGGATATCATATTTCTTCTCTTACTTGTCTAATTCTTATGCAATGTTAGATGATTCTATTGTTGCTGATGCATACATTGATCTCTTTACAATTTCATTATCCAATTCCTTGCTTAGTATGGATGCCAATGATCCTCCTAAAAAATTGGCAACCATGAAATTTATTGGTTCCATATTTTCTAATGTAAGAACTATATTTCATAAAAAAAACATGATATATGTGCTTTGACATGGAGAAGAAAACGTCTGTTTCATTTGAGAATTGTTACAGATAGCTACCCTGGAAGATGGCAATGATGGTTTATCATTCATGCCAATGATCTAATTTTCCGAATGGCTGGATGAGTTCTCATGTTATCGATTTTCTTTACTTCTACACTTGGAACCAAATAGTGTTATGTAAGTGTTTATGCCTCTTTTTTCTATCCCTTTCTTCAATCATTCATGTATTATTCTAATATTAAGTTATGAATTGTCTAGTTATTAAGTAGTTTATGGTATTTCAGAAGTTAAGGGCTACACTCTTCATCGGTTTTAGGAACTTTCCTGATTGTGGATGGTCCCTATTATTTTTTCATGCTGAAAATCCTACTTGGGAAGCTCTCTCAAATTCTCTATAGTCAGGTATGTCCTATAATTGAAGGTTGTTAAATCTAGTAGCTTCAAGAATCCGTTTTTCTTCATTTTTTAAGATGATTTAATCTTTGGAAAATCTGTATAATTACCTAAAGCATGTAAAATGTGTCCTTTTTTTTCTTTCAACAGTTGACACACTGATAACATATATGTAAGAAGTTGTTATATCTCATTTCATTTCCAACTATTTTCTTATAGGTGGTTTCTTACGATAAGTCTGGTTCTATCGACCACCAGTGAAGACAATGAGTTCAAGATTTGGGTATGGTTTATTCCGTTTTTATTCTTTGGGTCAATTTTAATTAGGGATTTTTTGATTTTTGGGTTCCTTAGTTTTTTGTTGTGTGTTTTGGATTTCATTGAGGTGGATTCAAGTCATCATTGACGAAGGCTTACATGTGTATGAATAGGTAGGAATATGCATATATAAGTTCCCTATTTATATATATTCACTCATGGCAGTATGAATATATATATTGTGGCTAGGTGTGCTTATATATAGATATGAAAAATGCATACGCGTGTAAGTGAAAAGGGGTATATGCAAGTATAAACATATATCTAAGGACCCCCTTGTGCATATTTGGCCATGAAAATATGTACGTAGGGGCTAGGTGTCCTTATATATATGTTAATTTGCATATGAGTGAAAGCGGAAAAAAGGAAGATTCGAGTTTTCGTCGTCAAAAGCAAACACGCCTTGAGGTTGAGGTAGGGTCCCTCTCCTAGCCTATTTAATTCAAGAATGTTTTAAATTGAATTTAGATGCCTTCTTAATATTGTATGTTTATATTAAATTTCAATTATTGAATATGTTTTGGTTAAGATAATTGTTTCGTTTGATAAATAAGTCATGGTTTTGTAATAAAACACCTCCAACGAGGTGAGCTGTCTGCGAAACCCACAGTGGTATATCTTGCTGAACATTATTGCATTGATGTTTTCCTTATACTTGATGTTGTTGTTATTCATAAATCACACATCATACTTGACCCTTTTTATATCCCTGTAGGGGGTTTCAATCTTTTTATTAAAACTGTTGTTTGAACCAAGACACTCTTTAAGTGTCGTTAGACTTTTAAGATGGGTCCCATGTTGTGTGACCATGTCACATGGCATGTGATATTTAAATCCAACAAAAAGCCCAGTTCCACAGCCCAGGGGTCCCACAGTACTAGTAATGTCAGATTACATGTTATGTAACCTGTGATTTTCCTGATCCCATTGGGTATTCTTCTAGGTATTCTTACACATTTCTAGATCTCCAAACCTCACCGAATTAGGTATATCATGGGTCATCCAATCCTCTAGTCATCACAGATTAGCATTCATTTCTTTAAATATTCTGAGAAAACATCCTCTCATGTCATCCATATCATCCTATTTGAAACTATGTGGAAGATGCCGCCCCACAGATGTTGATGTACCGAACCAACAAGATGCGGTCACGCCGAGGTAATGTCGTGATTTGGCCCTGCTCCAGCCACATACAACCCAAAAATCCCCCTTCCAACCTCATTTAAGCCTATTTCCACCAACATTCCAGCCCACAACAGCCCCCCTGCAACCTTCGAATCAGCCCACACCTTCCCCCCAACACCTGCAACCATCTCCCTTCCACCCGTATTCGAGCCCACACCGAATTTGGTATATCAGGGGTCATCCAATCCTCTAGTCATCACAGATTAGCATTCATTTCTTTTAATATTCTAATAAAACATCCTATCATGCCATCCATATCTTCCTATTTGAAACAAAGTGGAAGATATTGTCCCGCGCATGTTGCTGGACCGGGCCAACAAACTGTGGTCACGCCGCGGTCACGTCGCGGTCACGCCATGGTAATGCTGTGATTTGGCCCTACTCCAGCCACATCCAGCCCACACCAGCCCCCTTCCACCATCATTTCAGCCCACTGCCACCAGCATTCCAGCCTGCAACAGCCACCCTGCCACCTTCGAATCAGCCCGCACCATCCCCCCGCAACTGCAACCAGCCCCCTTCCACCTGCATTCGAGCCCTCACTGAATTAGGTATATCAGGGGTCATCCAATCCTCTAGTCATAATATATTAGCATTCATTTCTTTAAATATTTTGAGAAAACATCCTCTCATGCCATCCATATCATCATATTGGAAACTAAGTGGAAGATGCTGCCCCATGGATGTCGCTGGACCGGGCCAACATGTTGCAGTCAGGCCATGGTCACACCGTTGTCACGTCGTGGTCATGCTGCTATCACACCGCGGTCACGCCGAGGTCACGCCGCGGTCATACCGTGGTCACGCTGCGGTCACGCAGTGGTCATGCCGCGGTCACGCCGCGGTCACGCCGCGATAATGTCGTGATTTGGCCTTGCTCCAACCACATCCAGCCAACACCATCCCCCTTCAAACATCATTTTAGCCTGCTGCCGCTGGCATTCCAGCCCACAACAGTCCCCCTAACTCCTTCGAATCAACCCACACCATCCCCAAGCACCTGCAACCAGCCCCCTTCCAACTGCATTCGAGTCCTCACCGAATTAGGTATATCAGGGGTCATCCAATCCTCTAGTCATCATAGATTAGCATTCATTTCTTTAAATATTCTAAGAAAACATCCTCTCATTCCATCCATATCATCCTATTTGAAAGTATGTGGAAGATGTTTCCTCGTAGATGTCGCTGGACTGGGCCAACACACTGCGGTCACTCCGCGGTCATGCCATGGTCACACCGCGGTCATGCCGCGGTTTGTCCCTACTCCAACCACATCCAGCCCACATCAGCCCCCTTCCATCTTCATTTCATCACGCTGCCACTAGCATTCCAGCCCGCAATAGCCCCCCTGCCACCTTCAAATCAGCCCGCACCATCCCCCCAGCACCTGCAACCAGACCCCATCCACCTGCATTCGAGCCCTCACCAAATTAGGTATATCAGGGGTCATCCAAACCTCTAGTAATCATATATTAGCATTCATTTCTTTAAATATTCTTAGAAAACATCCTCTCATGCCATCCATATCATCCTATTTGAAACTAAGTGGAAGAGGCTGCCTCGTGGATGTCGTTGGACCGGGACAACATGCTGTGGTCACGCCTTGGTCACTCCGTGGTTTGGCCCTGCTCCAGCCACATCCAGCCCACACCAGCCCCCTTCCACCTTCATTTCAGCTGGCTACCTCCCGCATTCTAGCCCGCAACAGCCCCCCTTCCACCTTCAAATCAGCATGCACCATCCTCCCAGCACCTGCAACCAGCCCCCTTCCACCAGCATTCCATCCCTCACTAAATTAGGTATATCCAGGGTCATCCAATCCTCCAGTCATCACAGATTAGCATTAATTTCATTAAATATTCTGAGAAAACATCCTCTCATTCCATCCATATCATCCTATTTGAAACTAAGTGGATGATGTTGCCCCGCAGATGTCGCTGGACCGGGCCAACACGCTGCGGTCATGCCACGATCACGCCCCGGTCACGCTACGGTCATGCCGTGGTCACTTCACAGTCACGCTGCGGTCACGCCGTGGTCACGCCGCAGTCACGTTGTGGTAATTCCATGATTTGGCACTGCTCCAGCCACATCTAGCCCACACCATCCCCCTTCCACCTTCATTTTAGCCAGCTTCCACCAGCATTCCAGCCCGCAACAGCCCCCATGCCACCTTCGAATCAGCCCGCACCATCCCCCCAGCACCTGAAACCAGCCCCCTTACACCAGCATTCCAGCCCCCTTCCACCTGAATTGGAGCCCGCACCAGCCCCCAGCCACCTGCAATCCAGCTCACACCATTTAGGTCATGCTGTTTGGATTAAATAATGATGACACTATATACCAGCACTACACACATTATATCATTAATACCTTCTTAGAAAGAATAGATGAATGATTGTGTTAATGACATGGTTATCAAATATCAATAGAGATGTTATTATTTCAAAGATCTTGAAACAATATTTAACAAGTTACAGTAGCACAACCTAAACCTGAATCTGGTAAAATACGTTTTCAGGGTAACACTAGGGAAATTTGATTGATTTGTGGTGTGATACCATGAAATTGAGTTTGAATCTAAAAAAAATTCAATTTTATCAATTTCACTACCTCATATTCTTAAATAATTGAGGGGTCTCTAGGGGAACCTTTTTTACATTTATAAATTCCTATCTAACATGGATGACATGTCTCTACGCTTCACCATGTTGATGAAGAAGGGAGTCACCTTCCATTTCGATGAGGAATTCCATGAAGCCATTGATGGGTTATAATGTTTTGGTGTTTTTAGTGTTTTTGATGGTTTTTTCTTTTTTTAGCGGGATTTTTGGGTTATTAAGGTATATTTCATTATAGTAAGGGTTTTTGAGATTTTTCAGGTTTTTGAGATTTATGGGTTTTAGGGTTCTTAGGATTATATTAGTATTTTAGTGTTTTTTTGGTTCTTTTGGTGTTTTAAGGGGTTTAAGTGGTTTTGGGTTTTTATTAGTTTGTTTAAGGTCTTTCAGGGTTTAAATGTTATTTTGAGGTCTTTTATGGTTTTTATGATTTTTATAGGGGTTTTAGAATTTTTTTCATTAATCAGGTATTTTTAGGGTTTTTGAGGGCCTTTTAGAGGTTTTTTGGGATTTTTGGTGTCTATTAGCATCTTAATGGTTTTTAGGGTTTTTAAGGGTTTTCAATGTTTTAATCATTTTTATATTTTTTGGGTATCTTACATTTATTGGATTTTTTATGGTATTTTTGTGATTTTTATGGTTTTAAGGGTTTTTATATCTTTAGGGATTTTGTGGAGTTTTAGGGGTTTTTAGGGTTTAGGGTTTTTATGATTTTTTTGGGGTTTTAAGTTTCTTCTAAATTTTTATAAGTTTTAAGGGTTTCTAGAGTTTTATAACATTTTTAGGTGTTTTATGGTTTTTATAGTTTTTAGTGGCTTTTTAGGGTTTTAGATGTCTTTATAGTTTTTAATGGTTTTTATGGGTTTCTATTATTTTCAGGGTTTTAGGGTAATTTTAATGTATTTATGGTTTTTAGGGTTTTCTGTATTTTTTGGGGTTTCTAATGATTTTATGTTTTTAGTGTATTTTTTTTATTAGGGTTTTAGGGGCATTTTAGTAGTTTTAATGATTTTAAGCGTTTTTGTTGGATATGATTAAGTTTTTTAGGTTTTTAAGTGTTTTTAGGGTTTTATGGGTCATTACGATCTTTTTGGTTTTTATGTTTTTAATGTTCATTTAGTGTTTTTTGGGATTTCTATGGTATTTTAAGGGTTTCAGGAGGTTTTAGGTTCTTTTAAGGTTTTTATGGGTTTTATGTTTTGTTTCGGTTTTTAATAACTTTTTGGAATTTTCGGGGTTTTAGATACTTTTACAGATTTTTAGGATGTTTTATTTTTTATTTAGGTATTTTTAGGGTTTTTAGAGGTTTAGGGTTTTTGTGGATTTTTAGGGTTTTTTTTGTTTTTAGGGGTTTTTTGTTTTAAAATTCATTTATCATTTTATAGGTTATAGAGGTTCATTAAGGGGTTCTATATTTTTCAAATATTTTTTAGGGTTTTTAATAGTTTTTAGGGTTTTACAGTTGTTAGGGTTTTAGACGTTTTAGGGGTTTTAATGGATTTTGGGGTTTTAATTTGGTAATTTTAATTCTTTTTAGGATTTTAAGGGTATTTTAGGATTTTTTTAAGATTTATTTTTTATTTTTCCAGGTTTTTTGGGTTTTGGGGGTCCTTATGGTTCTTTTGTGGGGTTTAGTGTTTTTAACGGTCATAATGGAATTTAGGGTTTTTATGGTTTTTGGCATTTTTTAGGTTTTTAGGTGTTTAAAGTGTTTTTATTTGTTTATGGTTTTCTTAGGATTTTTTAGTGGTTTTATAATTTTTTACATTTTAGGATTTTTTAAGATTTGTGTAGTTTTTATGGATTTTTAGATATTTTGATGGTTTTTAGTGGTTTTCATGGGTTTTTAAGGTTTTTAGTGGTTTTTTGTGGTTTTTTTTGGGTTTTAAGGGTTTTCATTGTGTTTTTATGTTGTTTAAGGTTTTAATATATTTTAACAGTTTTTGGGGGTTTAAGGTATTTTAGACATTTTTGGTTTTTTTGGGCGTTTTTTTGGGTTTTTAAGGTATTTAGGGGTTTTAGGGTTTTCACTAATGTTTTAGGTTTTTATAATCTTCTAAATGTCTTTAGTATTTTTAGAGACTTTTGGATTTTTATGGTTTTTAGGATTTATTTGTTTTTAGGGTATCTTGGGGTTTAGGGGTATTTTAGGGTTTTTAATTTTAATTAGGGTTTTTAGGGGTTTTAGGGCTTTTTTAGGTTTTTAAGGTTTTTTAGGGTGTTTTTAGTGTTTTCATATTTTTATGTTATATTTGGGTTCTTTTTGGTTTTTAGGGTCATTTATTGTTTTTAGGGATTTATAGGGTCTTTATGGGGTTTTAGGGTTTTTATGGTTTATAATTTTTTAGGTTTTTATGTTTTTTGGAATATTTTTTTATGGTTATGTAGTATTTTTAAGGTATTTTAGTGGTTTAAGGGTTATTTATGTATTTTTCAATAATTTTACTAGTTTTTAGTGTTTTGTGGGTTTTGTGGATTTTTAGTGGGTTTTAGGGTTTTTTAGTCTTTTTTGTTGTTTTGGGGATTATTGGGATTTTAGGGTTTTATTGTGTTTTATAAATATTTTAGGGGTTTTGGGATTTTACAATTGTTTTATGGTTTTTGGGTTTTTAGGGGTTTATTGTTTTTTCAGGTTTTCGGGGGTTTATGTTGTTTAAGGGGTATGGGGGGTTTAATTGGTTATTTACAGTTATTTATTGTTTTAAGGGTATTTTATGATTTTTAGAGGTTTTTTAATTTTTTTAGGGGTTTCAAGGGGTTTTAGGGTATTAAGGGTTTTGGGGTCTTTTAGGGGGTTTTGGGATTTTAATTGTTTTTTGGGTCTTAATGTGTTTCACGATTTTTAGTATTTTTTACTGTTTTAGTGTTTTTAGGTTTTTAGGGGGTTTTATGTGTTTTTAGTTTTTTACGGTTTTCTTAGGCATTTTCATATTTTTTATGTTTTTGTGTTTTTTGGGGTTTTTAAGGATTTTTATCGATTTATAGTTTTTTAGGTATTTTGAGGGTTTTTGAGGATTTTTAGGGTTTTTATGGTTTTTTGGGTATTTTTTTGAGTTTTATATGGTTTTAAATTTTTTAAAGTATTTTCACATTTTTAAGAGTTTTAAGGGTTTTTATAGTTTTTAGTGGGTTTTGGGTTTTTATTGGTTTATAGGGTTTTTTATGCTTTTAGGGGTTTTATAGTTTTTTGGTGGTTTTAGGGGTTTTAGGGTCTTTTTAATGTTTGTAGGGATACTAGGATCTTTAGGGGTTTTTAGGATATTCAATGATTTTAGGGTTGTTAGGGGTTTTGGGGGTATTTTAGAGTTTTTAATTCTATTAGTTGTTATTTTGTTTTTTAGGGGTTGTTTAGGTTTTTAGGGTTTTAAAGAGTTCTTATTGTTTTTATGGTATTTTAAGGATTTTAGGGTCTTTTAGTTTTTTAGGGTTATCTAGGGTCTTTTAGGGGTTTTAAGTGGGTTTAGGGTTTTTAAGGGTTTTAGGGGTTTTTATATTTTTTCAGTGTTTCTTGGGGTTTAAAGGAATTTTATGGTTTTTTAGTGGTTTAGGGTTATTCAGGGGGTTTTATAGTTTTTAGGTATTTTAAGGGTCTTCATGGATTTTTAGGGGTTTTTAGGATTTTTAGTGTTTTTTTGGGTTTTTTGGGTTTTAAAGTGTTTTTATAATTTATAGGGCTTTATAGCAGTTTTAGGGATTTGTGGTTTTATTTGAATTTTTTAGGGTTTTAGGGGTTTTATTATTTTTTATTTTTTGGTGTTTTAGGTTGTTTAAGTGATTTTTGGATTTTTATTAGGTTATTTAGGGTCTTTTAGTGTTTATGGTGTACTTGAGGATTTTTAGAGTTTTTGGATTTTTATGGGTTTTTAGAATTTTCATGGGCTTTTACGGTTTTTGGGGTATTTTAGGGTTTTTTTTGGGATTTTCAATGTTCAAGGGTCTTAAAGGGGTTTAGGTTTTTTTAGGGGTTTTATCATTTTTATTTTTTATATGGATTTTATTTCTTTTTATGTTTTAATGGTTTTATTAGAAGATATTAGGGGTTTTAGAGAGCTTTTTACACTTTAATGGATTTTATGGATTTTATGCTTTCTAGAGTTTTTAGGGTTTTGTGGATTTTGTGGGTTTTTTGAGATTTTCAATTTTTATGGGTTTTAGGGTTTTTTGAGTTTTTAGGGTTTTTTCTGATTTTTTAAGTGTTTAAGTGGTTTTTATAGTTTTTTAATGTTTTTATGGGTTTTAAGGTTCTCAGGGGTTTAATATTTTTTGGGGATTATAGGGCTTTATGGGTTTTTAAGTATTTTAAGCTTTTTAGGGGTTTTCTAGTTTTTTGGGGTTTTAGGGTCTTTTTAATGGTTTTAGGTATTTTAGGGATTTTTTCTATTTTTTAGTGTTTTTAGGATTTGTAGTGTTTTTAGGGGTTTTAGGTGGTTTGGGGGTTTTAGGGGTATTTGAGTTTTTTTAATGATTTGGGGGGGGGGTAGGCTTTAGAGGTAGTTTTTGTTTTTAGGGGTTTTAGGGATTTTTAGAGCTTTAGGTTTTGTTATGGTTTTTAGGGTTTTTAGGGTTTTTATGGTTTTTAGGGTAGTTTGGTGTTTTAAAAGATTTATATGGTCTTTTAGGGGTTTTAGAGTGTTTATATGGGTTTTGGGGGTTTTAATGTTTTTTGAATATTTTTAGGGATTTTTAGATTTTTTATGTTTTTAGGGTTTTAGGGTTGTTTATTTATTTAAGGGGTTTTTATTATTATGTGGGAATTTTTTTTGTTTTTAGGGTTTTTAGGGTTTTAGGTGTTTTCATTATTTTTAGGGGTTTTCGGGTTTTTTGGTTTTAAATGGTTTTTAGAAATTTATAAGGTGTTAAAGGGGTTTTTTGGTTTTCTAGGATTATTTTTGGATTTTTAGGGTTTTTATAGGTTTTACGGTCTTTTAAGATTTTAAGGGTTTTAAGCTATTTTAGGGGGTTTTGGAGTTTTATTGGGTTATATAGGTTCATTTAGGGGTTTAAGGGTATTTTAGGAATTTTATGGGGTTTTTGGATACTTATGGGTTTTTGTGTTTTTATGGGTTTTCCATGGTTTTTAGGATTTCTCAGATTTTGGGGTCTTTAGGAGTTTTTTTGTGATTTTTAGTGTTTTTAAGAGTGTTAATAGTTTTTTTTATTTTTTCGGTGTTTATAGTTTTTAGGGATTTTAAGTGTTTTAGGTGTTTGATGATTTCTTATGGTTTTCCAGGGTTTTATGGTTTCTTTTGTTTTTAGGGATTTTTACTGATATTTTCGGATTTTTATGTTTTTTATTTTTTTAGGGATTTTTAGGGTTTTCTGGATTTTCATGGTTTTTATGGATATTTAAGGTTTTATGTTTTTTTTATTTTCTATACTTTTTAATGAAATTTAGTGTTTTTTAACATTTTTCATGGTTTTAAGGGTTTTTAGAGTTTTAAAAGGATTTTGTGTTTTTCTATGTTTTAGGGATTTTTAATATTTTTAAGGGTTTTTATGGTTTTCAAGGGGTTTTTAGTGTTTTTAGGGTATTTTTAATGTTTTCTGGGGTTTTTTTTATTTTTATGTATTTTTTGGATTTTCAATGTTTTCAGGGTTTTTAGGTGTTTTAAGGTTTTAGGATTATTTTAGTATTTTTAATGTTTTTTGGATTTTTTTGGGTTTTTAGAGTTGTTTTGAGTTTTTGGGGTTTTCATTGTTTTTACGGGTTTTAGTGTATTCAAGTGGTTTTTAATGGTTTTTAGGATTTTTAGGTACATTTAAGGTTTTTAGGTTTTTCTATGGTCTTTTATGGGTTTTAGGGTTTTAAGGGTTTTAGTGTTTTAATGTTTTTTATGGTTTATAGGGTTTTGTTAGAATTTATTTTGGACTCTGTATGGTTTTATATAATTTTAAGAATTTTATATAATTTTAGGGTTATTTATGTTTTTTCAATGTTTTTAATGGCTTTAGGGTTTTTTTGGGGTTTATGTGTTTTTTTGGATTTTTAAGGTTTTAGGGTTTTTAGTGTTTTTAGGGGTTTGGGGTTTTGAATGGGGTTTTATCATTTTAATGAGTTTTACTGGTTTTTTAAGGGTTTTACATTATTTTTGGGATTAATTTACGGTTTTTTAGGATTTTTATGGGTTTTATGGTTTTAGGGGTTTGAGGGTGTTTAAGAGATTTTAGGGGTTTTATTTGATTATTTAGGGTATTTTAGGTTTTGAAGGGTTTTATTAAATTTCTTGTTGTTTTTAGTATTTTTATGGGTTTTAGGGTTTTCTAGTTATTTTAGGGGTTTTAGGGTTTAGTGGTTTTTAGGGGTATTTAATGTTTTTTGGGGTATTTTAGTGGTTTATTAGTTTTTGTGATTTTATGGGTCTTTCTGTTGTATAGGGTTTTTTGTGTTTTAGTAGTTTTTATAATTTTTTAGGTTTTGAAAAGTTTGAAGTTTTTTTAGGGTGTTAATCTTTTCTTAGAGTTGTTTAGGGTTTTAGTGATTTTTAGGATTATTACGGTTTTAGGTTTTTTAGGGATTTTGAGGGGTTTTACCATTTTTTTAGGGATTGTAGGGGTTTTTTGGTATATTGGGATTTTTTGATTTTTCGATTTTTTATATTTTTTAATGGTTTTTAGATTTTTTTATCATTTTTATAGGTTTTATGATTTTTGTGAGTTTTTTTGAGGTTTTTAGGTTTGATGGACTTAAGGGATTTTTTATGGTTTTAATGGTTTTGTGGGTTTTAATGGATTATAGGGATTTTATGATCTTCTTAATGTTTTTAAGGTGTGTCAAATTTTAATTAGTTTTTTGGTTTTTTGTGTTTTCATTGTTTTTATGTTTTTAAGGGTTTTTAGGGTTTCAGGGGTATTTAATGTTTTTAAGTTTTTATGGGTTTTGGGGATTATAGGGGTTATTTAGGTTTTTTAGGGTTTTAAGAGTTTTGAGGGTTTTTTGGGTTTTATGGTATTTTATGTTTTTTAGTTGTTTTAGGGTCATTTTTTTAATTTTTTGGGATTTCTATGGTGTTTTATGGTTTTTATTTGGTTTAGGGTATTCTAAGGATTTCATGATTTTTAAGGGTTTTTAGAAATTTTCCATGTTTTTTGTGATTTTTTTGTAAGGAAAAGGTATTATTATATAAAAAATAAAAGGAGTTTAATTTCAAAACAAATATCCAAGGGTGAATCAAGGACCCAAAGGCTAATATCAATAGAAACACAGAAACAACTAAGCCCAAATGAAATACCTCAGGTGAGAAACCAACTGGGAGGCCTGAGAATCTTCATGAAGCCCATCCAAACAAACACCATGGGGCCCACTAAAATAAATACCTCCAGAAACCAGGAATAATTGGATAACCTATTCATAGAACCACACTTCATACATCCTCTATCCATGAATCACTATGTCATATCACTCCAAGGTAGAGACCACATGACTAAGAGGACCAGGTGGTGTAGAGTCCCCATGATCAATAGCACATGAGCTCAGGAAGGAAAACAACCTCTAAAATCATGGAAACATCCACTCCCATAAGATGTAATAAGATGAAGAAAAACATTCTACATGGAAAATTATTCCTAACAAGGAAACTGATGACCATAAATCTGTTGAAAAGACCCACACACACACACATGCACACACACATGCACAAACCACCACCTTCTAATGATGGAACCTACCAGCCACACTCTAACATTTTAGAAGATCCATGAGAAGGACATGACCTTGTAGAAATAACACCCGATACCACTATCCTCCATCCATCAAAGTGGCCCATCACCATAAGAATTATGCATCGCATGGAGAATATTGCAGCCACCACACAATCTACAAAAAACCCGTCATTTTTCCAAGCATTAAACACCAATAAATCCACCCACCACCAAAAAGCTACCAAGAAGAAACCCACCACACAACCATCAAGAACCCTTTGTGGAAATTATGGTAACCTAAAAATATCTATCACAACCAAACACCCAAAAGTGAAAAACCAAAACACATTCAATAAGAACCTTTGAAGGCCATGTAGAATCCCATCCATATAGGAAAACATAACCAAAGAGGAAGCATGAAACCACAACCATCCCACACCATGCCAATATAACACCCCACCAAGGATAAATCCAATATGGGATGTATCAGATCCTTCTTTATCCATGCCTAAAACCATCATCCTATATTGAACACCAAATCCAAATTGAAAACTACCACGACAAGCCACATCAAGACTCCCAAAACCAGACCACCAAAAACCAGAAACCTCCCTTCTTAGCTGCACCAAAACAGACTACTCCATGCCATGACTAGTAACCCATAATATTTAAGAAAAATAAAAAATCCAATATCCATAAATATGAGAAATAAAAAAATGAAATCCATTAGAAAACAACTACTATAAAACACAAGACACTACACAAGCCAATGGTGTAGCCACTAAACCCACAAAACATCTCCAAAAATAAGTAAAAGAACTTCTACAACAACATCATCACCTCTATCTTGTATCCCCAACACTACCAACAATAACCCCCAGTAGGAATGAAGGGGATCACGAATAGTAACTAGAACCACACCAAAATCATTCTAGAAATATGTCTACATGCCATAACCAACATCCTATACACTTTCACCTTATGCCCCAAAAAATAGCATCAATGAAATGACTACACTAGAACCCATCCACCACAAGAATCCATCCAAAGAATAAGAACTATCCCTATAGCCCTAAAAACATCCACTGTAGCCATAGATAACAAATCCAAGGAAACCAGACACACTCAAGATGAAAATGAACCAAACATCCTAAGAACTAAAGCATCACTCTATGAAAAAAAATACATAAGAACCAATTCAGACTATCCATCACCCATAAAAACACCCAGAAAGATCCAGTCACCCCACCAATTCTAGGCACATCTAGATGCTCCTCTCAACTTCATATCAACAACAATATAAGAAAACTAATAATGAAAAATCCCAACACACCTACCCTTGCTAGATCAACAAATAAACCGACCAACAAACCCAATATCAGCAATCATCCTAAAGAAAAGATCTTTTAAAATTCCCCTCCAGACTAGCTCTTTATTAGTCAAATTACTAGGAAAATACATGAATGAAGCAAGTCTAGATAGAATAGTATTATAAAACATGGGACACAAATAAATTTCATAGTGGATGTGTGAACCATGAAGATGATATTTTCACTCCTTACAAATAAAATACACTAATATTTCCAGACCTGATCTACTGAAAACATTCTGAATTAAATCCCTATAGAAACAAATAATGCACCAATAAATAATAACAGAAAATGGATTTTGTAGTCATTTTTTAAAGGAGGTCTGAAGTTTCCTATAACGGAATAGTTTAAGAAAAAATGTCAAAACTCTCATAGTTTTTCTCAAAAAGAAAAAATATATTTGAGAAGTAAAAACCTATACACTGAAATCTATCTTGAGTAGGAAACCAAATAAGAATGACCAACTACAAAAAAATACTTGGTAGGAGAAACCTGATTATAGTCCAATAAATTATAGTAAATAGGTGAAAACATTGGCCAAATATCCTCTCAAACCATCATAATAGAAAAAAATAGGATGTATTTTATAAAGGATCCCATCACAAACATTCCTGGTATCTAGAAACATAATAATATCCTATTGAAAATCCCATATATTGGTAGATATCACAAGGGGACACTACTAGAATTTAGAGCTACCGCCACAGAGCTATACCCACAGACAATAGAAACCATGGATATATCCTGTGTACAGCCACGACAATTTCGCTATCCGTGGAAATTAACCCACCCCCACTGCCCAATTTAATGTAACCCTCTCACTCCCCTCCTCCTTGCGACTCTTCTCCCTGACATTCCGTGATCCTCCTCCTCCGACGGGCCACCCAACCTCCCCACGATCTTCCTCCTCCGGCGCGACCACTCCACTTCCCCTCGTCGCTGCTCCGATGTGGACTCCCCACCTCCTCTGACGACGTGCCTCCGATGTGGCCACCCCACTTCACCGTGATTCTCCTTATCGAATGCTTCTCTGACACGGCTTCGATGCTGCCCCAACCAGCTCAGACGCAGCCACTCCACCTCTCGGGATCCTTCTTCCATGCGGACACCCCCAATTCTTCTCCTCCGACGAAGCAGTCCCACCTCCTCTCTTCCATCCCGACACCTCCCCGATGCCTCCTCCTCGACGCCTCCTCGCCAATAGACCTCAATACCCATGACGCCTCCTTGTCGCGACCCTCCTCCCCAAGATCCTCCTCCTCTAGCGAAGCTTCTCCGAGCATCCTCTCCACCTCCTCCCATCTTTCCTGATGGCTCTCCCCCACAACCCTCAACACCTCGAACGTCGAGGTCGACAGCCCCCATGCCCTATCATCATGGTATTTGAAAATATCTTTGATTTCCTCTATTCTTTATTGAATCTGAAACTAATACTGAATGTGGATGAAGTTGTGGTAGATGGTCTTGTTCATTTTCAATTAATGACTAGATGTTCCAATTTATTTGTTAAAGGATGTTTCCTATTTTGGGTTCATTCATCGTTCAACATGTTTTGGTACAGTGGTAGATAATGATAGAGGGAATTCAGAATAAATTTCATACATTATCTTGTAATGAGATGGGATTTTGGATGATTTTATAGATGGATTAACCATTTTAGATACTTTTGATCTGTATAGGTTCTCACGATAATTTGGTCATTTAAAACATGTTACATATTTACCTCTAAGAAATATTGAGAGATAATATAACCCATTTTTACGTTATGAAATGTGGCTAATGATGATGCCTGGGAATTCTGACATAGAAATTTCATTACATCTCGAGAATGATCCAAATAACTGGCCAAAGAATCACTGAAGACATCTTGCCTGATGTAATCTCATAACAAGACAAAGAAATCCTCCTCAATTGGGGTAATTATAAACACAAGAACACACACACTCATGTACATTAGTGGATCAAGCCTCATCCCTCCAAATTAGCATTGTTAATCCAGATGGAATTATTTATAAGAATTTGAAATGTCTCGAAGGCTTAGATGATGGCTTACCAAAGGCCCCTATATGAGATTTACGGAATTCCTTGTGGTATAAAGGCTATAATTTATAGATTTCTCAGCTCATGTTTCCATGGGGGTCAAATGATGTGCCCCTGCACATGAAACCAGGGCCTAGGTCAAGTTAGCCCCCAGTGGGCCCGTCACGTACTTGTGTTTCCCTCACCAATTCCCCTTCTTATTTCTTGTGCATGCCACACCCCATGAATTCCCACACTCTCCCAGCTCTCACCCGCACTATCACTCACCATTCTCACCCACGCCCTCGATTGATGGCTTTCCCATTGGAGTGATACTTCAATCCTGAAGAGGATTTCATTAGATATTTTGAGGAAGGTTGCTGCTAGAAATGGCATGATTCAAGTTCTTTTGGGTTTGGTTGAGGATAGTCTAGTGAATCATGATGTGAAGGATCCCTACAATGTTAATGTTCAAGACGATTTGAAGGATAACCATCTCTCTTACACTCGAATTGATATTTTTTAACTATAGAGCTAGTTGTGATTCATGAAATAAAAGAATTTTGAGAAATGGTACTTTAGATTTTATTGATCCGAACACTAAAATTATTGAAGATCATTTAGAAGAATACAACATTTAATTCGAGGATGTTTAGTGTTACAGTAGAATAATAACCCATGGAAAATTGAAGATCTCCTAAAGCGGTTCCATCAGATTTGGGGCTTTGGTGTATGGCAATTGGTGTCGATTGGTAGGGTATTTTTCCCCTTCTCCCCATAGGGTGAATTAAAATCAAGAACACGGGGCTTCAATTTTGTCTCCCTCAAACCTAGAATCATTAGGTTTCAATAATGGGATCCTCTCTTTGATCTATATTTGGTTAAGAATTTAATTATTCAAACTCGGATTTGTTTTCAGGGCTTAAGTTCGTTTTTTTGGAATTCTTAAATCCTTTGGGGTAGTGAACCAGTTGTTGGAATTCCTATCAAATTCAATGGGGAGACTAAGCGTGCTTGATATGGTCATTTTGTAAGATTTTCTGTTGAGGTTGATTTATGTTTTCCTCTCATTGAAACTTTTTTCCTTGTTGTTAATGTTTATAAGCTTGAATTATTGTCTGAGTTTGAAAGGTTACATGAATTTTTCAGTAAGTGTAACTGCATTGGGCACTAGAGTGAGATGTGTTGCAGAAATATAAGATTTTTCAATTACAAAAAGATTGGTCATCTAATTGATCAATGTAATTTTAAACTACTTGTGAATGATGTTGCTACGAAGGATGGGGAAATCCTAGATAAGGAACTTGAAATTCATTAGGTTGGGAATGTTATGTGGGGGGATAAACAGGGTAAAGGTTCTAGAATCGTTTTTCCTGCTACGGTGGTTGTTAATCAACCAATGAAAATTTTTATGGATAAGGAAACTACATTTAAATCAGTTGAGGTTGGTCGAGAGGATCGTATTTCAAAGGGAAAATCATATAATGATACTAACCAAGATGTTGGAGAGCATAGGACTCACGATACATGGTTCTCAGATAATGAAACTGAGGTGGATACAGCGGATCTCCAAGAGGAAGATTTTATGAATTCTGGAGATAGTAAAGGTAATAAGAACACTTCTGTGGTTGGTGTTTATTCCTCAGTACAGAGGAAACAGAAGAAAAAGGGTGTTTCAATTAGAGGTAAAGATGAATATGCTTCCCCCATGGATACAGAATAGGTTATTTTTCAACATGTGCTCACTGGGAACTGAGCTAGATATAGGGAATGTTCCCAACGAGGTAGTGGAACCTAGTCTTGGAAAATCTGATGTACTAACACCGGTGGATGGTAAGAAAATAGGTAAGTGGGTGAAGCAGTCAACCTTGGCTGGTGCAGACACATTTATTTTGGATGATGTTCAGGAATATGCTTCTAAAATGAAATATAAATCTAATTCTTTGTTGAGTGCTAAGCTGCATATAAGTAAAAAGAAAGTGAGTCAAGCAACTATGGATATTCCAATTGATGAGGCTAATATAAGTAGTGTTAAAGGGTTTGGTGGTAACCCTCAGTTAGAGATGACACCAGTGGGAGGAAATTTCTTCTCTATGTTAGATTCATAAGTGTTTATTACAATAGGGATATCTATCTGGTGGACACTAAAAAAACTCGAGAGAAGGTTATAAGTAACTTCAAGTTGGCTGCTAAATATATTGTTCATGTTGCTATACAGGAGAAAGTTGTGCTAGGAACCGACGCATCTGTTGCTTCAAAAAATGAAGTAAAGGAAATAGTGAGTTTCAACACTACTAATAATGTGGTATGTCATGACTTGGTACTAGGGGTAGACTCACTGAGTATCCCTGATAAAATTATCAAGGAGGTTCAAAAGGATAATGGCAAGGTTAGAAGCATTTTAATGCCAGGTGATAAAATATCTATTACTGTTGTATAGGAATGGGATGAGAAGGATATAAATACTTAAGATAAGTAGGAACAAGTTTGTAAGTACTTGAGCAAGCCTCTTGTGGATGATTCTAGGTAGGAATAAGGAAATCCATGGAAAACTGCCAAATCATGGAGCAGGGGGGCATGGGGTAGGTGCCAGGGGCAGGGGGTAGGTCTGCAGGTCTTCCAGGCAGGGGGCAGGGGGTAGGCACAGGGGGCAGGGGGCAGGGGAAGGGGGCATTGGGGTAGGGGGAGGGGGAAGGGGGTAGGGGGCAGGGGCAGGGGCAGGGGGCAGGGGCAGGGGGTAGGGGGGGAGGGGCAGGGGCAGGGGGGCAGGGGGGAGGGTGGCAGGGCGGAGGGGGCATGGCGGAGGGGGCAGGGCGGAGGGGGCAGGGCGGAGGGGGCAGGGTGGAGAGGGAAGTGTAGAGGGGGGCAGGGGGCAGTGGGGCAGGGGGCAGGGGGGGCAGGGGCAGGGGGCTGGAAACATGCATGTCCTTGCTACAATAAAGATTAGATTTTCTCTAACTAACGGCTTGTCTTGAGACAGATTCATAATGTTCAAAAATCCCCTTGATTAAATAAAGTGATTGGTCAACATTTTGACAAAAAATGAGAATTTCATCAACATAAAACAAGTGGGTGCGTTCTCTTATCTTTCTAGTGGCCTTAACTGGTGATAAAGCCCCATAATCTGTAGCTTTTAGGAGGCATTTTATTTGTTAATCCCTAATAATTCCAAATAAAAAAAGTTAATGGAGGATCCCCCTATCTCACCCATTGGGTATGACCGAATTATCTTTTGTGAGGCCCACTAATAATGAAAGAGAGTCTTGATTTGTAGATAAGGTCTTGAATAAGTATAATAAATATGGTTGAGAAACCAAAACTGTCAAGTACTTAAAAAGTGAAATCATAGCTAAGAGTGTCAAAATATTTAAAGATGTCAATATTTAAATCAATATTTCTAGGCTTGGATCTCCTCTATAATATATTCACACATTCAGAGTTAGTATATAAATAATCTTTCACTTCCATGTATAAGAACTAACTAATACTTCTTCCATATTCAATTATTGAAGAGTTAAATGGTTTTTCATGTCATTTTAAAACCATACGTTGGAAATTGTATCCATGTAGCTTCTCACATATTACAACCACTCACTAGTTGAAAACTCATGTATCATCAGTGGACTTTTCTTGGATATCATATTTCTTCTCTTACTTGTCTAATTCTTATGCAATGTTAGATGATTCTATTGTTGCTGATGCATACATTGATCTCTTTACAATTTCATTATCCAATTCCTTGCTTAGTATGGATGCCAATGATCCTCCTAAAAAATTGGCAACCATGAAATTTATTGGTTCCATATTTTCTAATGTAAGAACTATATTTCATAAAAAAAACATGATATATGTGCTTTGACATGGAGAAGAAAACGTCTGTTTCATTTGAGAATTGTTACAGATAGCTACCCTGGAAGATGGCAATGATGGTTTATCATTCATGCCAATGATCTAATTTTCCGAATGGCTGGATGAGTTCTCATGTTATCGATTTTCTTTACTTCTACACTTGGAACCAAATAGTGTTATGTAAGTGTTTATGCCTCTTTTTTCTATCCCTTTCTTCAATCATTCATGTATTATTCTAATATTAAGTTATGAATTGTCTAGTTATTAAGTAGTTTATGGTATTTCAGAAGTTAAGGGCTACACTCTTCATCGGTTTTAGGAACTTTCCTGATTGTGGATGGTCCCTATTATTTTTTCATGCTGAAAATCCTACTTGGGAAGCTCTCTCAAATTCTCTATAGTCAGGTATGTCCTATAATTGAAGGTTGTTAAATCTAGTAGCTTCAAGAATCCGTTTTTCTTCATTTTTTAAGATGATTTAATCTTTGGAAAATCTGTATAATTACCTAAAGCATGTAAAATGTGTCCTTTTTTTTCTTTCAACAGTTGACACACTGATAACATATATGTAAGAAGTTGTTATATCTCATTTCATTTCCAACTATTTTCTTATAGGTGGTTTCTTACGATAAGTCTGGTTCTATCGACCACCAGTGAAGACAATGAGTTCAAGATTTGGGTATGGTTTATTCCGTTTTTATTCTTTGGGTCAATTTTAATTAGGGATTTTTTGATTTTTGGGTTCCTTAGTTTTTTGTTGTGTGTTTTGGATTTCATT
This sequence comes from Viscum album, assembly GCA_963277665.1. Classification (NCBI taxonomy): domain Eukaryota; kingdom Viridiplantae; phylum Streptophyta; class Magnoliopsida; order Santalales; family Viscaceae; genus Viscum; species Viscum album. Next base: position 1,007,972,088 of record OY728141.1, on the reverse strand, counting down.
GAGGTGGATTCAAGTCATCATTGACGAAGGCTTACATGTGTATGAATAGGTAGGAATATGCATATATAAGTTCCCTATTTATATATATTCACTCATGGCAGTATGAATATATATATTGTGGCTAGGTGTGCTTATATATAGATATGAAAAATGCATACGCGTGTAAGTGAAAAGGGGTATATGCAAGTATAAACATATATCTAAGGACCCCCTTGTGCATATTTGGCCATGAAAATATGTACGTAGGGGCTAGGTGTCCTTATATATATGTTAATTTGCATATGAGTGAAAGCGGAAAAAATGAAGATTCGAGTTTTCATCGTCAAAAGCAAACACGCCTTGAGGTTGAGGTAGGGTCCCTCTCCTAGCCTATTTAATTCAAGAATGTTTTAAATTGAATTTAGATGCCTTCTTAATATTGTATGTTTATATTAAATTTCAATTATTGAATATGTTTTGGTTAAGATAATTGTTTCGTTTGATAAATAAGTCATGGTTTTGTAATAAAACACCTCCAACGAGGTGAGCTGTCTGCGAAACCCACAGTGGTATATCTTGCTGAACATTATTGCATTGATGTTTTCCTTATACTTGATGTTGTTGTTATTCATAAATCACACATCATACTTGACCCTTTTTATATCCCTGTAGGGGGTTTCAATCTTTTTATTAAAACTGTTGTTTGAACCAAGACACTCTTTAAGTGTCGTTAGACTTTTAAGATGGGTCCCATGTTGTGTGACCATGTCACATGGCATGTGATATTTAAATCCAACAAAAAGCCCAGTTCCACAGCCCAGGGGTCCCACAGTACTAGTAATGTCAGATTACATGTTATGTAACCTGTGATTTTCCTGATCCCATTGGGTATTCTTCTAGGTATTCTTACACATTTCTAGATCTCCAAACCTCACCGAATTAGGTATATCATGGGTCATCCAATCCTCTAGTCATCACAGATTAGCATTCATTTCTTTAAATATTCTGAGAAAACATCCTCTCATGTCATCCATATCATCCTATTTGAAACTATGTGGAAGATGCCGCCCCACAGATGTTGATGTACCGAACCAACAAGATGCGGTCACGCCGAGGTAATGTCGTGATTTGGCCCTGCTCCAGCCACATACAACCCAAAAATCCCCCTTCCAACCTCATTTAAGCCCATTTCCACCAACATTCCAGCCCACAACAGCCCCCCTGCAACCTTCGAATCAGCCCACACCTTCCCCCCAACACCTGCAACCATCTCCCTTCCACCCGTATTCGAGCCCACACCGAATTTGGTATATCAGGGGTCATCCAATCCTCTAGTCATCACAGATTAGCATTCATTTCTTTTAATATTCTAATAAAACATCCTATCATGCCATCCATATCTTCCTATTTGAAACAAAGTGGAAGATATTGTCCCGCGCATGTTGCTGGACCGGGCCAACAAACTGTGGTCACGCCGCGGTCACGTCGCGGTCACGCCATGGTAATGCTGTGATTTGGCCCTACTCCAGCCACATCCAGCCCACACCAGCCCCCTTCCACCATCATTTCAGCCCACTGCCACCAGCATTCCAGCCTGCAACAGCCACCCTGCCACCTTCGAATCAGCCCGCACCATCCCCCCGCAACTGCAACCAGCCCCCTTCCACCTGCATTCGAGCCCTCACTGAATTAGGTATATCAGGGGTCATCCAATCCTCTAGTCATAATATATTAGCATTCATTTCTTTAAATATTTTGAGAAAACATCCTCTCATGCCATCCATATCATCATATTGGAAACTAAGTGGAAGATGCTGCCCCATGGATGTCGCTGGACCGGGCCAACATGTTGCAGTCAGGCCATGGTCACACCGTTGTCACGTCGTGGTCATGCTGCTATCACACCGCGGTCACGCCGAGGTCACGCCGCGGTCATACCGTGGTCACGCTGCGGTCACGCAGTGGTCATGCCGCGGTCACGCCGCGGTCACGCCGCGATAATGTCGTGATTTGGCCTTGCTCCAACCACATCCAGCCAACACCATCCCCCTTCAAACATCATTTTAGCCTGCTGCCGCTGGCATTCCAGCCCACAACAGTCCCCCTAACTCCTTCGAATCAACCCACACCATCCCCAAGCACCTGCAACCAGCCCCCTTCCAACTGCATTCGAGTCCTCACCGAATTAGGTATATCAGGGGTCATCCAATCCTCTAGTCATCATAGATTAGCATTCATTTCTTTAAATATTCTAAGAAAACATCCTCTCATTCCATCCATATCATCCTATTTGAAAGTATGTGGAAGATGTTTCCTCGTAGATGTCGCTGGACTGGGCCAACACACTGCGGTCACTCCGCGGTCATGCCATGGTCACACCGCGGTCATGCCGCGGTTTGTCCCTACTCCAACCACATCCAGCCCACATCAGCCCCCTTCCATCTTCATTTCATCACGCTGCCACTAGCATTCCAGCCCGCAATAGCCCCCCTGCCACCTTCAAATCAGCCCGCACCATCCCCCCAGCACCTGCAACCAGACCCCATCCACCTGCATTCGAGCCCTCACCAAATTAGGTATATCAGGGGTCATCCAAACCTCTAGTAATCATATATTAGCATTCATTTCTTTAAATATTCTTAGAAAACATCCTCTCATGCCATCCATATCATCCTATTTGAAACTAAGTGGAAGAGGCTGCCTCGTGGATGTCGTTGGACCGGGACAACATGCTGTGGTCACGCCTTGGTCACTCCGTGGTTTGGCCCTGCTCCAGCCACATCCAGCCCACACCAGCCCCCTTCCACCTTCATTTCAGCTGGCTACCTCCCGCATTCTAGCCCGCAACAGCCCCCCTTCCACCTTCAAATCAGCATGCACCATCCTCCCAGCACCTGCAACCAGCCCCCTTCCACCAGCATTCCATCCCTCACTAAATTAGGTATATCCAGGGTCATCCAATCCTCCAGTCATCACAGATTAGCATTAATTTCATTAAATATTCTGAGAAAACATCCTCTCATTCCATCCATATCATCCTATTTGAAACTAAGTGGATGATGTTGCCCCGCAGATGTCGCTGGACCGGGCCAACACGCTGCGGTCATGCCACGATCACGCCCCGGTCACGCTACGGTCATGCCGTGGTCACTTCACAGTCACGCTGCGGTCACGCCGTGGTCACGCCGCAGTCACGTTGTGGTAATTCCATGATTTGGCACTGCTCCAGCCACATCTAGCCCACACCATCCCCCTTCCACCTTCATTTTAGCCAGCTTCCACCAGCATTCCAGCCCGCAACAGCCCCCATGCCACCTTCGAATCAGCCCGCACCATCCCCCCAGCACCTGAAACCAGCCCCCTTACACCAGCATTCCAGCCCCCTTCCACCTGAATTGGAGCCCGCACCAGCCCCCAGCCACCTGCAATCCAGCTCACACCATTTAGGTCATGCCGTTTGGATTAAATAATGATGACACTATATACCAGCACTACACACATTATATCATTAATACCTTCTTAGAAAGAATAGATGAATGATTGTGTTAATGACATGGTTATCAAATATCAATAGAGATGTTATTATTTCAAAGATCTTGAAACAATATTTAACAAGTTACAGTAGCACAACCTAAACCTGAATCTGGTAAAATACGTTTTCAGGGTAACACTAGGGAAATTTGATTGATTTGTGGTGTGATACCATGAAATTGAGTTTGAATCTAAAAAAAATTCAATTTTATCAATTTCACTACCTCATATTCTTAAATAATTGAGGGGTCTCTAGGGGAACCTTTTTTACATTTATAAATTCCTATCTAACATGGATGACATGTCTCTACGCTTCACCATGTTGATGAAGAAGGGAGTCACCTTCCATTTCGATGAGGAATTCCATGAAGCCATTGATATTCTAAATAAATCCTTACTGCACTAACCAGTACTGATTCCATTGGTGGAAGTAATTCCACTCATCTTATTTGTGGCCTTCATAAATTGATTTCTCAGTGTTCTCATTGCACATAAGAATGATGCGAAGAGTGAAACAAGTGTCTATTACATTAGTAAAATGATGTTAGGTACTAAGACACAATATTATGATGTTGAAAAAAACTACCTCACACTCATCTTACCAATTAAAATATGAGGCTTTACTTTTATCCATACAAATTTCACCTGATCACTCGTACTGACCCGCTCAAGTACATCCTTAGCTGCCCTATGTTGACTAGGAATTTTTCCCTATGATCAGTCACTTTAAGACAACATGATATCCAGTTTATATCACATAAGTTAGTGAAAGGGAAGACCCTATCTAATTTACACAAGGCACATCCTTCCCAAGAAAGTATACTACTATAAATAAAACTTCTAGATTAGAAGTTTTTCCATTCCCATGAAGCTCCCCGAACAGAGGATATGTATTTTTTTCTGCCTCCTAGAGTCCTATCAACAAATGTATGGAGATCCCAAAGATTATCTGTGTATGTCTAGGGATTCTATTACTTTCTCTAGACAAATTAATTTTTCTATACTCCTCCTCACTATCTTATGGATGGACAAATAATTAGATAGAATATGAAGCCCTAATTTCTATCTTTGAACTCGCACTATAGCTGAAAATAGACTATGTAAATATCATAGGAGATTCAAAGCTAGTGATAAAATATATGTTGATGAATATACAATAAAAATGGATGAACTGGCCCCTCTAACTTTCTATGTTTGAAGATTGATGGATGATTTCCATTTTGAACCCACATTGAATCTTGTACCCTATCAAAAAATGAGTTTACTGATGTAATGTCTAATGAAATCGTAGTTTTAGCTGACCCTGATCTGTATGAGGTTTTCTGCCACATTACGCATCAAAGGATGGTCTCATATATCATCATCTGTGACATGGAGGAAATCAATTAGATCAAAACTTCCCTAGTTCATGATGAACTGATATCCACCCCTAGAAGGTAGGTGCCCATAATTGATTATCTTAAAAATGGGACCCTCCTGATATAACGAGTTGGAAGGGAATAAATTTGGCATCAGTCATAGAGATTTACCCTTCATGATGGAAAAAAAGAAAAAAAAATCCTTCTACAATATGGAAAATGAGACCAACTTCTTCTATAGATAGTTAAAGAAAGTGTACCAGGAGTATACCATTGAGTCTAACTGATAGAAGCCAATAGATTCTGAAAATTAGGCTGCTGTGAGATGTTTTTTGGAAGGGAGAATAGTAAAAGGGGGATATTGTTTTTTAGAAAATAGATCTACTGTGCAGATACAGGGGTAGCGGCCATCGGCCTCACGGTGGGACCACGGGGAGTCCTTTCTTCAACTATTCTTCTTTTTTCCTGCTGTAAATTCTGCTCGTTATTGTAGTAAAAATCAATAGAAACTCTTATTTTTCTTCTCTCTCTGACTTTAACTCCTATCACTAACCACTCATACCGCTATAATGTAGCAACAAATGAATAGATTTCGGCCTATAATAAGTCTTTATCGAATAAGTAGTAGAATGTGGTTGAAAAATAGAATAAGTCCTAGACGAACAAGATCCTACATGATTTATGGGCCTACCATACCACCATGTGAACTACTACCCAAGAGACACCGTTCACAAAACTTAGCTAGTTTTTCCCATTTAAGTCCAGTTTCCATCGCTACAAATAGCTATCTGTGGAAAACTCTACATTTGGGCCAGACCTATATAGGGAACAAACCGTTCATGAATTATATGTGGGTTTAATTCTCCCATGACAGGATACATAATGACACCCATATCTATTGTCTTGGTTCCAGCCAAAATATTTCATTTTCATGATATGGAACCTGCATTCTTTATGCATGACATTAAACTACATGGTTTTGGAAGAACTATGTGTGGTTTGATTCCAGTCATCACATGATATGTAGCGATGCATGAAGCTCCCAACCTTGGTCCAGCTGAAAAAATCAATAGGAACAATATCTATCTCTACATATTGGTCAGACCTACATAGATAGTTTCCCATTCAAGAACTATATGTTGATTTATTTATGTTATCATAGGATATAGAGTGACACCCAAATCTCCAATCTCGTGTCCATCTACAATAATTAATGGGAACAATGCCCCTCTCTATATATGGGGAAGACTTGTATAGATAGTTTCCCATTCAAGAACTTCATGTGGCTATATTTATTTCAATATAGGATATTTGAGTCTGATTGGATCTCCAATCATGGGTCCATTTACAACAATCAACATGAAAATGATCCCTCCATGCATACGAGTTAGACCTGAATAGGTATATTTTATACAAGAACGACATAAAACATTATTACTTCCATCATAGGATAAATATGGAAAAATAAATCTTTAATAATGGGTTCAATCACAACATGTAAGATGATAAAAATTCATCTCCAAACATCATACAGACTGGACCTATGTAGTAATCCATCTGAGACCCACTCTCGTACAACTTAACAAACTTCCTAGTTTTCCCCTATTTCTCCCGCTGGTCGTTTATCATGTGAGATCAGGGAACCTGGATTTTTAAGGGTTCTTTTATAAAACCCCATTTGATACCATGTATAATCATAATGGAGGTGAACCAGTACCCAAGATACCTCTTAAGAGAGGCCTTAGAGCTTATTTATAGGGAAATATAAATATGAAAAAACACTCATGTCTGATGTGGAACACTGACTCCAATAATGAAAATAAATTGTTTAAATTTTAATGATATATATTTTTAAAAATATATTATTTTAATAACAAATGGTATAACTAGGGTTTGATAATTTAATCTTTAATGAGTGCTTTATCTAGTTTGATGTTCAGTCCACTTCGGAAAACATTGGGCAAATGATAGAACTAAACTATCCTCAGTTACATTTCACAACACATAATAAAAAGTACATTCTGATTCTAAAAAAATAGTTACATATATCTTTCTAGAGAATATTACATAAATGAGTGATAAAAATACACCTTTTGAATAGTGTTAGGACTCTTGACTAACAATAGTACTTATTAGGTAGGAAGAAGAGAACACAAATATGGAAGAAGATGTTATATCCAGTAGAAGTAATTGGAACAGAGTTAACAACAAACTAAGTAGAAAAAAATGAAAAATAAAATGAAGAGGGAAGAGAATAACTTCTCCTAGAAAGACCACTTTTCAAAGGTCCTCCCAGACCTCCCATGGATCTGCTCCTAGCCACACCTTTATTTAATACCCCAACCCAACAACCATCCACCCCTACCTACTATTACCAACACCTAGTAACTAATAAAAGTAAAAGACAATTTTTCCTTTAGGACATCCCACCAGCCACACCCACATAAGGACATCCCTGCCAAGAAAAACTAAAAAAATCGTTTCCTGGTTGATTGCACATGCTTCAAAGAGTCTCAAATCATGAGAAAATTACATCTTCATAAAGTAAACCATTGTTTCTGCCATCACCAGCATCGTCATCACCACCCCCATTGAATTTATTTCCTGACTAGGAGAGCATGGCTGACATGTTTCTTTACTATTACAATCAATGTATTTGAAGTACTAGTGGCACCAGAAACAAATTATTATTTGTTATTTGCCTCTAAAAGTAATAAATTGACAAGGTTAGGCTTTCCATAATCGTTGATACCAAGAGCAGTGATAACTCCAACACCTATAACCATGGGAAACATTGGTTTTCACTCTTCATTCCAAACATCATATTGTCTCATTTCATCTTTAAGATGGTTGTTGGATATAACTGCAATATCCTTCTCTCCCTTCATAATAGAATTATCAGGAAAATGTAGGAGCTCCTTCTGGTGCAGTGCTTCTTGAACCATTATGTTGTTTCATCCACCAACATCCCGTGTAAAACCAAAAAGTTTCAGCATAGATAGCCCAGCTGTAATGGCATCCCAACTATAGACTTTATTCACCATTCCAAAAACCAAGTGCTACTCATCCATAGTCTATTTATCCCACCTAAGAAATCCTTCCAATACTCTGATCAGATTCTAATGTGTTGCTACTTTTAAAAACTCCAACATATGTACAGCATGGGGTGTCTAGGTAGGGGGACTAAAAGAGGAAGGGGGACTATCAGGGGCAGGGGGGACTGGAAGGGGGTGGCAATGGGCAGGGGGGACTGGCAGGGGGTGGTAGGGGGCATGGGGGACTAGAAGGGGAAGGGGGACTAGTAGGGGACTGGCAGGGGGGCAAGCAGGGGACTGGTAGGGGGCCTAGAAAGGTGCAGGTGGGGACTAGAAGGGGGGACTATTAGGGGGTAGGGGGACTAGCAGGGGTAGGGGGATGGCAGGGGGACTAGCAGGGGGTGTCATGGGGGGACTAGAAGGGGGAATGGCGGACTATCAGGGGTGACAGGGGGCAGGGGGACTGGAAGGGGGTCGCAGGGGGTGGCAGGGGGATTAGTAGGGGTAGGGGGACTAGCAGGGGCATGGGGGATTGGCAGGGGTGGCATGGGGGATGGGGGGACTGGCAGGGGGACTAGCAGGGGCAGTGGGACTAGAAGGGGACTGGAAGGGGGCCTAGCAGGGTGCATGGGGGACTGGTAGGGGGGACTAGTAAGGGCAGGGGGGACTGGTAGGGGGGCTGGCAGGGGGCAGGGGGCTGGCAGGGGGACTAGCTGGGGGGACTAGCTGGGGGTGACAGGGGGGACTAGGAGGGGCAGGGGGGACTAGCAGGGGGTGGTAGGGGGACTAGCAGGGGGGACTGGAAGGGGGTGGTAGGGGGACTAGCAGGGGGACTAGAAGGGGTGGCAGGGGCAAGGGGGACTGGTAGGGGGGACTAGTTGGGGGAAGAGGGACTAGCAGGGGCAGGGGGGACTGGCAGTGGTGGCAGGAGGTAGGGGGACTGGAAGGGGGACTAGTAGGGGGAGGGGGGGACTGGCAGGCCTGTAGGCCTTCTGTGTTTTTTTATTGAACTTTGATTTATAGCCACGGTTTCGAACCGTGGCTATAAGGCTTGTTTGTGTTTTACCTTCTACCACGGTTTGAACTATGGATATAGGCTTTAACCACGGTTTGAAACTGTGGCTATAGGAGTGGTCCTATAGCCACGACAATACTAGACATGGTTCATTGAACCATGGCTATAACCTATAGCCACAGTTTTTGGGCTTATAGCCATGGTTTGAAACTGTGGCTATAGCCTAAATTTACTGTAGTGGGAAGATCCCAATTCCTGCTAAGATAATTTTCAATGATGAAATAAAACTTTGGGAGACCTGAATCAAAAATGGTACGATCATCGATGTAAGAATAAATGAGACCACTAGGAATCGAAGAGTCAAACCAAAGAGAAATTATAGATATATTCCTAATAGAAAAGGATATGTGGTGCTTGAGAATATCCTGAAGCCCTAATAGTTTCCTCCTTATCCATGAGATATTATATATAACCATAGCCACTGAAAATCGAGAGCATCATATCCAAAAAAATTCAATCCCAATTCGCCAAAATTGAGGAAAATGAAGGATTAAATAAATTTAAAGCATGTATTTATATTAATTCCTTTTCTATTCCTTGAAATACTTAATCCATAAAGCCCTTCCCCTTTTTTTCACACCACCATTTCCCAAGAAAATTTGTCCCTCGATGAAAAAAGTGAGGGCCCCTTCCAAAAGAAGCTTTTATGCTTGGATTCAATAGATTTAAGCATCTTCTTAGAAAAAATAATGTGATAACACAAGTATACGTTCATGTTAAAAAAATTGATTAAACAAGCTCAAACCTCCCCAAAATGGAAAGAAATTTGTTTTTACATACCTAAATTCTCTTAATAATCTTCTCTTCCAAAATGGAACAATCAGTCACCATAAGATTTTTTGTGATAAGAGGAACCCAAAAAGACATAGAGGATGTTATCCTCACATGATTCCCATATTATCCCTAACAATATCCATAGTTTTGTTGGAAATACCCTAGGATAAAATCATTGATTTTGAGACATTAACAGACATCCTAGAAAAGGGACAAATATCTTTGTCTTTATTCAAGAATAAAACATATTTCAAATTTAAAAATGAGAAAATCATTAAATAATCTACAAATAATATGTGGGATATATAAGTCTCCCCACATTTCTAGTCACAATTTAAAGAGATATAGGTAGAAATAATAGAATCTATGATATGAGAAATGACCTCCATAAATATTATAAAAATAAAACAGGAGATAGGGTCCCCTTGTATCAATCCCATTTTCCAAGAAAAAAACCTTGAAAACAACCATTAATTTTCACAGTGAACTTTGAGGAAGAGAGCATGGTGGGAAATCCAAGAAGATCTAGATAATCTTATAATTACTCCCATATAACCAAGTCAAAAGATTTAAATAATTGAATTTTGATGGGACAATGATGTACCCTGGAGTTTAGGTGATGAGCACACACCAATTGTTTAGAAATTAAAATATCATCCAAAATACGAGTCCCTTGAATAAATAAATATTGGGCTTTATTGATACAACGTGGAAAGATACTTCTTAGTTTGTCTGTAAAAATCTTGGAAATGATCTTGTAAATATAATTTCAGTATGAAATGGACCTAATCTCAGTAAGAGAATTGGAATTTGGCACCTTAGTAATTAGAGAGATTATTAATCCATTCACTTCTCAAAAAAATTCTAGTTATGATACATTCTTTCAAAAGATTCAATAAAGTAGGGTTCAACCACTTACCAATATTTCAAAAAGAAGAAAGCATTAAAATCATGAGCGCTAGTAGATTTTATAGGATGAATAGAAACAAAGGTCCAAAAAATATCATCCTACTCCATGAGTTTCACTAACAAATCACAAGAGTTCAGGTCAATGGAAACAAATAGGAAAGGTTCTAGACTAACCCACATAGCATAAAGAGAAACATGTGGAGTACCAATCAAGTAATGGTATATTTTGACAATTTCATGGGTGATCTCTCTAGAATTTGTGATAACTAAGCTATCATGTCTTAAAAGTAGAACTAACATAGATGAACAGAATCTAGACTTAATTGAGTTAAAGGGTTTTCATTTTTTTATATTTTTTGGAGTTTTTAGGTGTTTTAAGTATTTTAAGGATTTATAGAGGTTTTATGGTTATTTAGGTATTTTTCATAGCTAGTAGGGGTTTATCGGGGTTAATATGAATTTAGAGGTTTTCATATAATTTTATGGGGTTTAGGTTTTTTAGTGTTTTTAAGGGTTTTTGGGTTTTTAAGGGTGTTTAGAATTTTATTTGGTTTTTAGGGGTTTTAAGTATTTTAAGGATTTATAGAGTTTTAGGGTTATTTAGGGATTTTTCATAGTTTTATGGGTTTATAGGGGTTAATATGGATTGAGTGGGTTTCATATAATTTTAAGGGGGTTTAGGTTTTTTAGTGTTTTTAGGGGTATTTGGGTTTTAAAGGGTGTTTAGAATTTTATTTGGGATTTAGGGGTTTTGTTTTTTAGGATTATTTTAAGGCTTTTAGGGTTTTTATGGACTTTAGATTTTTTAGGGTTTTAAGGCACGTAAGGGGTTTTAATGGGTTATTTTTGGTCTTTTAGGGGTTTAAGGTTACTCTAGGGTATTTTAGGGATTTTTATGATTTTTAGGGGAATTTAGTGTTTTTTGGGGTTTTGGGTTTTTTGGGTTTTCTGGATTTTTGAGTGTTTTTGGGTTTTTGGGACTTTTAGCTTTTAGTATGGTCTTAATGGTTTTTTGGGTATTTAGAATTTTTTGGGTTTTTAGGTGTTTTATGTATTTTTCGGGTTTTATGGTTTTCATAGGGTTTTTCTTGAGGTTTTGGGTTTTTATGTTTTTAGATATTTTAAGGTATTTTTAGGGATTTTTATGTTTTAGTGTTTTTATGTATTTGGAGGGTTTTTAGTGGTTTTTAACATTTTAGGATTTTTAAATTTTTTAGGGTTTTTTGAATTTTCAAGGTTTTTAGATATGTTAAAATTTTTAAATGGTTTTAAGAGTTTTTGGATTTTTTAGTTGTTTTTAGGGATTTTATGGGGTTTTAGGGTTCTTTAAGCTTTTTATATAGACCGGATTCATCGCAAGGAGAATAATCTTGGGTTCGATAAAACTTTTAAGCCTAACACTTATTTAAATTAGACAAGCCTGTACTTTTTGACATCCAACATCATGGTGGGCCACAAAAAACTTATATAAGGCCCAAAATTATATACCTACATGGGAAAAAAAGTAAATCCATATTATAAAATTAAATAATAGGGAAATTGTGTAAAAAACATCATTAAGAAGTAAATTCACTACTTTAGTTAGTGGGATAAATAATTATCATGAGAAATTTTTTTATGCTTTTTACGTGTCATTTGAGTGATCACTTGAAATGTAACTCGTTTAGTGTTATTTTCCTCACTTTATTTTTTCTTTTTAATGAATTTTAATCAAATATTAGTAATTATACCCGAATCCTATGAATTTGGTATCTTTCTTGAAACTATACTTCTTTAACCTCTTCCCTTTTTTTGGAATTGGTGGTGCATATTTTTTTCTTGTGACATAAGTCTTCAATCATTGAGAAAACATGGCAGGTGTTGTTTCCTTTAACACTTGATCTTTTGGATACACTTTATAGATCATTCTTCACTAACTCATTTCATGTTTTAGGAAATGAATCAGTTTATTATTAGAGTTGTGGTTTCAATGTGTATGTTCTATCATATTCTTATTATTACTCTACAGCATATCTCGCAAGAGTGGATCATCGACTCCACATCTATTGGAAATATCCAATGCATAACTATAATCATAAATAAATCAAAACATCTATCAACTGGTTCAACTATTGAGAGTGTGACAATATGATTCCCCTCTACTATAGTGGTGTCCCTGACACCCATCTCCAAATAATTGGTGCAATCCATCACCATTTTATGAGGATTATAAAAAGTGAGAGAATTACAGTGATTTAGATGTGGATACACGAAGAAAAATAGATAATGAATATGTTGAAATAGCCTTGAAGATTTACATTATATATTTTGATGGGAGTATAAATCTATATGATTTTCTAGATTGGATGTGTGATATTTACCGATTATTTGAATTGAATAATTATTATAATGAGAATAATGGAAAGGAAGAAATTATTAAATTTAAAGATTATATATCTCTTTGGGGGGGGAGAAATTAAAGAAACAATATAAATTTCATGGAAATAATTAAATATTTTCATGAGGGAAATTGAAAAATCTATTGAGAAGAAAATTTCTACCTAAGAATAATATAAAATATTTTTATTTTAGAATGCATAGGTTGTGATTAGAAGATAAAACTATTGATGATTACATTCTGGTTTTTTATTTTTTTATTGATGTGAAGTGATGTTCCAAAGTACAAAGAGAAAACATTTGTAAGGTTTTTGGGTGTATTAAATGAATAAATTCCATATTCAGTGGATTTACAAACATTCTTCTCACTTGATAATGTTTTTAAGCTAGTTATCAAGGTGGAAATGAAAAATCAGATGTCAATGGTACCAGTGCTCAAGGAATACAATATAGGTACATATTTTAATAAGGCTATTTCTTTTAATAAATTTGGTATTAGTGATAAGTAATTCATACATAATAAGATACTAAATAAAGGTAAAGTGAAGGATATAGAAATAACAAAAGGAAAATAATACTCCTTTGAATGTGGAAATTTGAAGTTCATTAAATGTAAGGGGTATGGTAATTTGTAGGCCAATTTCCTTAAAAATAAAATTATCTCTATAAATGAGATTGAAGATATTGAAAAGGAAATAAAAGAGGCTGAACATTGTGGTAAAAAAATAAAAAATAACATCATGACATGGAATAAGATTATGTGGGTAACATGATTATTCTACAGAGGTTTTTGTAAGATAAAATATTTCTAAGTGAAGATAAATGATAAAAACTGTTCCAAACTCATTACACTATAAATCAATGAGTATACATGGTGATTGTTTATAGTGGGTGTTGTAAAAATATTTTTTCAAGGACACTTGCGGATAAATTGATGCTTCCAACTCAGAATTATCCTTGGTCATAAAAATTGAAATGGTTGAACAATAAGAGAACAATCTATGTCAAAAAACAATTTCTTAATTCATTTTCGATTGGTAAGAACTATGTGGATGAGGTATTATGTGATGTTATTCCTATGGTATATTGGAACTTGTTTATGATAAATCCTTGTTTATTTGAGTGTGATGTAAAATATAATAGGTATAAGAACACATATTCTTTCTGATATAAGGAAGAGAATATCCCACTTTCTCTTTTGAATTCATCATAGATCCTTCAAGAAATAATTATTCTAAATGAACCCTATGATATACAATTTATTAATAAATATCATGCTGATAATGTAATAAATAAGAAAATGATAATATTTTCATTATTGGTGATGGAGACATCATTCCATGAGGATAAGAGAAATCACCATCTGTTATCTCATACCTTGATGAGGGAATATCCTGATATTTTTTCTAATGATTTCTATCATGATTACCAACCTTTAGAGGTATTGAAAATCATATTTATGTTGTAATAGGTGAACAATTTCCTAATAAACTATAATATTGGTTAAATAGTGGATTATAAAAGGAGTTTATAAATAAAGTGGATGAATTGATAGATTTAGGCTTTAAAATTCCATGCATGTACCAGTGTTTAGATCCAATGTTGTCGGTTCAAAATGAATATGGAACATATTTCATGTGTATTTATAGTTGTACTATTAATAATATTTCTATAAAATAAAGGTATCCTAATCCATGACTCAATGATATGCTCAATGAATTACATTATTCTTCAATATTTTTAAAGGTTTTTCTTCAGAGTGGATAAACAAGATTTGGATGAAGTAAAATGATTGGTGGAAGATATAATTAAAAACCAAAGGTGGATTTTATGAGTGGATATTCATGCTATTATGCCTCCCAAATTCTCCTAGTACATTCATGAGATTGATGAATGAATTTCTAAAACAATTTATTGGTAAATTTTTTGTTGTTTATCTGGATGAAATTTTGATTTGTATCAAGGATGTGAAGATCTATATGGATCATTTTAGACATTTATTAGGAATTACATGAGAAAAAAAGCTATAAGAAAATCTATAAAAGTGTGAATTATTTTCCATGGAAGTTGTGATCTTCGAATATGTGGTATCCAAAGAAGGAATCATGGGGGATAAATCAAAAGTGGAAGCAATATTATCCTGTAGACAACCAGAATCCAAAATAGAATTATGAGTTCTCATGGTTTGGCATCTTTTTATCATTTATTTATTTCTAATTTTAGAACTGTCATTTTACCTATTCCCTAATTCTGGAAAAATGGGAAATTTGAGTGGTCAAAGGTAGCAAATGAATCATTTGAAATCATTAAGAAAAAGTTTTTTGAATCACTAGTTTTGGTGTTACCTAATTTTGATCAAGTCTTTAACATTTAGTGTGATATAAGTGGAGTTGGAAGAGGTGATTTTCCCATCCAATCCAAGATTCCTATTTCATATTTATGTGAGAAATTGAATGATTCTAAGAGGAATAAAAAAACCTATGATAAGAAATTATATGTGATTGTTGTAGTTTTATATCATTAATCTCATTATTTGAGATCAAAATAGTTTATTATTCATTATTACCATCAATAATTGATATTTATCAATAGTAAACACAAGTTGAGTTCATGTAATGAAAAGTGTCTATAATTATTGTAATCATTCTAATTTTTGTCAAAATACATGAATGTGAAAGATAACCAAGTTTATTATGCTTTAACTCAAAGGTATAAATTGCATACCATTTTAGAAGCTGGAATTCTTGGATTTCATCTTATAAAATAATATTATCAGAATGACATTTAGTTTAATGATATTTTAATCCAATTACAAAATGTATTTGAGGAGGATTATTATGTACATACTTGGTTTCTCTTCAAGATAAACAAGTTGTGTGTTACAAAGGGTAATTACATGGAATTTATCATTTGGGATGCATCTGAAGAGGTACTTACTGATCATTTTTTTATCCAAAAAACAATGGAAATAAAAAAAGGGAATTTATACTGGATTAATATGAAATCATATTTCTAATTATTACTTTCGAGATGCGGGACATGTTAATGAGAAAAGAGTCATTTCAAGCCTTATTTACACACTCTGTTACCTATTCCGAAGCAACCATGGGATGATATCAACATGGATTTCATTATGAATTTACTAAATACTCAATAAGGTAACGAATAAATAATTGTTGTTGTTAAATTGTTTTATAATATGACCCATTTTATAACTTTCCATAACTCTGAAGATGCAGTGAATATGACAGAATATTTTTTCAAGGTGATTTTTCACCTTCATGGAATTCCTCGTTGTATTTTTTCAGATATTGATACTAATTTCTCAATCCATTTTTGAGGATATTATAGGCGAATTTTTTTGTTTTAAAAGGTTGGGGATGAAGCCTCGTTTATTATTAAATCAAAGAAAACACCTATTTTAACTAGGTAGAGGGAGACGCATTACATAGATGGAAGGCCCAGTGGGCATTTATCCCATTACAGGGCCCATAGGCCCAAATGTTTGGGCCATGGACCATTCTATGAATAGTAATTCTACAGTACCTGCTTGCTACAGTGTCGTACAACGCCTACCGTAGCTACAGTCCCCTACCGCCGCTACAGCGACCTTCCGCTTCTATAGTGCCCGTCGCAGCTATAGCTCCCGCCACTGGTACAGTACGCTATAGTACTACTACAGTACCCTGCACCCCATGGGTTTTGAACCCCCATTTTTCATGTAGCATTACAGGGTTCTTACCACTAAGCCAAACCCCAACTACATTATGGGGGAAAATTGATATGAAGATTTTTTTTAGAATTTCCCATCACACTAATAGTGATGAGAAAGTAAAATTTAAAAATTTTTCCTTGGGAGAAATTATGAGAACATTGCTAAACAATAATATGGCAGACTAGGATTTACAGTTTTCAAAAAAAATCATACAATAGATCTCTCAATGATACTACAATACATTCTCAATTCAAGGTGTTTTATGGAATCAATCCAATTATGAATATTGAATAATTATCTTTTACTCTTGATTTTCATGATAATATTGATGTGGATGAAAATGCATAGCAGATGAAGAAGCTTCATGAATCTATTCATGCTCAAATAGAGAAGTCTAATGAAGCATAAAAGAGGTGATTCAACAAGAATAAAAATAATATCATTTTCCAAACTAGATCCACTTTTTATAGCATATATTTCCATCCAAAAGGAAGAACAAGAGAGACCCATGAGCTGAAGGTCCATTCAATGTTCTCGAACGAATGTGAAATGATGCCTAAAAAATTTATTTACCTGCTGATTTTGGTAGAATTTCGGTAATGTTAAACATTGGAAACTTGATTCCATACATTGAAGAAGATAATTACATTGATTAGATGGATAATCCACTCCAAATAGGGGGAAATTATATATATGAGATTCAACCTAACGAGAATTAATTTGGGAATGATAAAAATTTTAAACCCAATTATTATTTGAATTGGTATAACCCGCACTTTTTGACATCAAACCCCACGGTGGGCCGCAATACACTTATTTGGGGCCCAAAATGACATATCCAGATGGAAAAGTAAGTAAAATTTTTCCAAAAAGTTAAAGAGAAGATCGAATGTGGAGAAAATCATCATTAATAATGAAATTCACTACATTAGTTAGTGGGGTCATTAATTTGCATGAGCATTTGCTTTTTATTATTTTTATGTGTCATTTGAGTTCCCCATGACTTATAAATCACTTTGGGTCACTTTTTTATATTTTTTGTTTATAATGTATTTTCACCACTACATAATAGTTAGACTTGAATATTATAAATTTTATAGTTATCTTACAACCATTAACTCTAACCTCTTCCCTTTCTATGGAATTGGTGGTGAATTTCCATTTTTGGTGACATAAGTATTAAATCATAGAGAAAGTAGTGGGAGGAATTTAATTTAAGATTTTTTCATTAATATAAACGTAATAGATCTTTCTTTACTAATTAATTTTATTATTTTAGTGACACATTAGTTTTTTTGGGGTTTTATGGTTTTTAGGGGTTATTTAGTGTCTTTGTGTATTTTTAATCTTTTTAGGATTTTTAATGTTTTTAGGTTTTTATAGGATTTTATGTGTTTCTTAGGGGTTTAGTGGTTTTCTATTTTTATGTATATTTTAGGTTTCTTAATATTTTTAGTTTTTTTGGTTTTTAGTTGTTTAGGTGGTTTAAGAGTTGTTTAGGGGTTTTAGTGATAGTTATGGTCTTTTAGGGTTTTTTGGTTTTTCGGTTCATTTAGTGTTTTTAGAGATCCCTAGAATCTTGTAGGAGTTATAGGGGGTTTTAGTGTTTATATTTTTTTATGGTGTTTAAGGTTTTTTAGGATTTTTAATGATTTTTATATTTTTGGTGGTTTTAGGGTTTTTAGGGACTTTTAAATTTTTTATAGTAATTTGGGTTATTTAGAAATTTTCTGAGTTTTTTTCGGGGTTCATAGGGTTTTAAAGAGTTTTTAGGTTATTTGGGTTTTAAAATCGTTTTTATCAATTATATGGTTTTATATGGTTTTTTGGGTTTTATATTTTTGTAGGATTATTTTAGGTTTTTAGGGGTTTTAATATTTTTGTTGTTTTAGGGTATTTAAGAGGGTTGGGGGTTTTGGTTACGTTAATTAAGGTCTTTTTGGGGTTTATGTATATTTGAGTGGTTTTAGGGTTTTTTTATAATTTTTAGTGTTCTTAGGGTGTTCAGGGGTTTTAGGGTTTCTAAGGTTTTGGCGTTTTTAGGTTTTTTGGGGTCTTTTGTATTTTTTGTGATTTTTATTGTTTTTAAGGGACTTAATAATTTTTCATGATTATAGGGGTTTTATCATTTTTAGGGTTTTAGGCGATTTAAGTGTTTTTATGTTTTTAAGGTCTTCTTAAGGGGGTTTCACGGTTTTAGAATTTTTTTTCCATTTTGGTATTTTTAGAGCCTTTTTTGGAATTTTATTGTTTTTATGGTTTTTCTTGGTTTTAGTGATTTTGAAGGGTTTTACAGTTTTTAGGGGATTTAGGGTTTCTAGTTTTTTTGATTTCTTAGTGTTTTTATCTCTTTTTAGAGTTTTTATTATTTTTTGGGGATTCAAGGGATTTAAAAGTTTTTATTGATTTTTGGGGTTTTTTTGGGACTTTAGGGTTTTATGGTTTTTAGAAATTTTTATAGATTTTAGGGTCATTATAATGTTTTTTGGATTTTTAGTATTTTTATTGTTTTTAGGGTGTTTAAGGGGTTTTTTTGTTTTTACGGGTATTTTAGGTTTTTTAATTCTTTTATATTTTTGGGGCTTTTTGGGGATGTTTAAAAATTTTTAGGATTATTATTGTCTTTTAGTGGTTTTAAGGAATTTAGGGTTTATTAGTATATATATGGGTTTCTAAAGTCATTTAGGGGTTTTATGGGAGGAGGGGGGTTTAGTGTTTTTATGATTTTATATATTTTTAAGGATTTTAGGGGGTTTTAGGGTTATTTAAGTATTATTCATTGTTTTTAGTGGTTTTTAGGTTTTTAGGGATTTTTTTAGATTCTTAGGGGGTTTTAGGGTTTATATTATTTTTAGGGATTTATGGGTATTAAAAGGTTTTTAGAATTTTATATAGTTTTATAGGGTTTTGGTGGTTTAGGTTTTTTTTGGATTGTTTTAAGGTTTTTTTACTGATTTAACCTCTGCCCATTGTCCAGTATTGGTAGTGCTTCTCCATTTCTAGTGAATTAATTCTTTATACTTGGATAAACCATTATGTGTGGATTTGAATTTACGTCTTTGTCATCAGGCTACACTTCACAGATCTATATTCACTTACTCATTTCATGGTTTCAGAAAATCATTAGTTTTATAGGGGTTTTAGGGGTTCTATGTTTTTTTAGAAATATTTTATGGTTTTAAAAGGTTTTAAGGGTTTTAATATTGTTAGAGTTTAGGGCATTTATTTATTTTATTGGGTTTTATTGTTTTATTGGGTTATTTAGGGTATTTTATTGTTTTAAGGGTATTTTATGATTTTTTTTGTATTTTTTTGGTTTTTTTTTGTTTTTAGGGGGTTTTAGGTGGATTAGTGTTTTTAGGTGTTTTAGTGTTTTTTTATTCATAGTTTTTATAAGTCTCTTAATGGTTTTTATAATATTTTGTTTCTCACGTTTTTATGTTTTTAGGGGTTTTGAATATTTATAGTTTTTATGTTTTCTGAGGGTTTTTTTCCGGGTTTTAAGGTTTTTTATGATTTGTGGATTTTTTGGAGTTTTTTAGGTTTTTTTTAGGATTTTTAGGTGTCTTAGGTATTTGTTGGGTTTTTTAGGGTTTTGGGGGGTTTTTTATGTTTTTTGGGGTTTTAGGGAATTTTTAGGGGTTTTAATGGGTTTTGGGGTTTTTTATCCTTTTATGGGTTTTTAAGGATTCTATAGTTTTTAGTATTTTATGGGTTTTAAAGGTTTTTAGTGGGTTTAGGGATTTTTATGGTTTTTAGGTTTTGATTTATCATTTTTAGTGTTTTCTAAATTTTTAGGTTTATTGTGAATTTTTGGGTTTTTTATATTTTTTAGTGTTTTTAGGGATTTTAGGGATTTTAGGGTTTTATGGGTATTTTTTGGTTTTAATTTTTTTTAGATGTTTTTGGGTTTTTAGGGTATTTTGGGTTTTTCTATATTTTTAAGAGTTTTTATGGGTTCAATATTTTTAGGGTTTTTATGGGTTTTTTTTTGTTTTTAGAGGTTTTAGTGTCGTTTAGTGTTTTTAGTGTTTTTTAGTGTCATTTAGGGGTTTTATGGGGTTTAGGGTTTTTAAGGTTATTAATATTTTTAGGTTATTAAGGGTTTTTTATAATTATTTAGAATTTTTAGTGTATTTAGGGATCTTTAAAGACATTAAGGGATTTCATAGGTTATTTAGGTATTTTTAAAAAAAATTATGGGTTATTAGGGTTTTAAGGATATTCATGGATTTTAGGGATTTTATTAATTTTTGGTGTTTAGGGGTTTAAATGGGTTTTATCATTTTATAGGGTCTTATAGGGTTTTTAGAGGAATTATATTTCTTTTAGGATTGTTTTAGGGTTTTTATAGGGATTTCAGGGGTTTTCAAGTTTATAGGGTTTTAGATGTTTTAGGGTGTTTAAGGTGTTTTGGGGGTTTTTAATTGGTTTTTTTGAGTCTTTTGGTGTTTTAAGGTTTTTTTATAGGTTTTACGGTCTTTATTATTGTTATGGGATTTTTTTGTGTTTTTAGGATTTTCATGGGGGTTTTAGGTTTTTAGGTTTTTGGTATCTTTTAGGATTTTTTTGGATTTTTAGTGTTTTTAAAGGTCTGAATGGTTTTATTGTATTTTAGGGTTTTACTATTTTTAGGTTTTTTGGGGTTTTACATTTTTTTAGGGTTTTACTTTTTTTACTTTTATAAGGATTTTTTGAGATTTTTTATTATTTTTAGGTTTTTATGGGATTTTCTAAAAAAGAAATAGTGTAGAGTATATATAAAAGAAAATGAATTAAAAATAAATATTCCAAAGGTGAAAATGATGGTTGATTTGGAAGAAATGGCTCAAATAAAACAAAATATTACCACATAATATATTTTAGGGGTTTTTTATGATATTTATGATTTTAGGGTTTTAGGGTTTTTAGGGATTTTTATAGGTTTTTGGTTTTGTGGGTTTTATTTTGGTTTTATTTTAGGTTCTATTTTAATTTTTAAGGGATTTTATGTTTTTAGAGTTATTTAATGCTTTCAGGGGTTTTAAGGGGTTTTATATTCTTTATTGGATTTTAGGGTTTATATGGGGTTTTAAGGTTTTCAATGTCTTTAGTGGGTTTTACTGTTTTTAGGGGGTTTTTAAGGGTTTTAGGGTTTCGTACAATTTCTGGTATTTTAGGGATATTTTAGGATTTTTATTGTTTTTATGGATTTTTAGAGATTTTAAAAAAAATTAGGGTTTTAGGGTTTTTCAGTTTTTTTAGATCTTTTAGGGTTTTCATGGTTTTTATGGTTTTTTGGGGTATTATTTGTATTTTTTGTTTTTTTGGGTTTTAAGGTTTTTAAGATTTTTAATGTTTTCAGGGGTTTAAAGGGTATTGAGATTTTTTTGGGTCTTTTATGGTTTTTATGGGTTGTGGGTTTTTATATGGTTTTTTGGGGGTTTTGTGGTTCTTAGGGATTTTTTAGGGTTTTATGGGTATTTACATTTTAAGGGATATTTATGTATATTTAGGATATTAATGGTTTTTAGTATTTTTTATGGTTTTTATGGATTTTGAGGTTTTATAGGGGTTTTAGGGATTTTAGTGTTTTTATGGTTTTTGTAGTATTTTAGGTTTTAGGTTTTTTTGAGTTTTTTTGGGTTTTTTTGGTTTTAAATTTTTTGATGTTTTTAGGGGGCTCAAGGGATTTTAAAATATCTAGTAGTTTTTAGGGTTTTGTGTTTTTAAATGTTTTAAGGGGATTCATTGGTTTTATGGGGGTTTAGGCTACTTAGGGTAATTTTAATTATTTTTTTTGTTTTTAGGGGTTTTTGTATTTTTTAGGATTTTTAGGATTACAGGATTGTTTAAGGATTTTAGGGATGTTTTGATTTTTAATGGTATTTTATGAAATTTAATGTTTTTGTGTTTTTAGGGTTTTTGGGGGTTGTTTAGTATTTTATGTTTTTAACTGTTTTCAATGGTTTTAGGGATTTTATAGACTTTTAGGGTTTTTAGGTGTTTTAGTGGTTTTAGGTGTTTTAGGGTGTTTAAGTGGGTTTTGGGGGTTTTATTGGGTTATTTTGGGTCTTTTATGGTTTAAGGGAAAAATTACGGTTTTATGGTTTTTTCGGTTTTTGTGGATTTTTTAGAGTTTTCAGCGGTTTTTGGGGTTTTTTTGGGGTTTTTTGGTATTTTAAGGGTTTTTTATTTTTATTATTTTATGGGCCTTAATCTTTATTAGGCTTTTTAGTGTTTTTCGAAATTTTAGTTTTTTTAGGTTTTAAATTTTCTTAGGTTTTTAAGTTTTTCTTTGGGGTATTCAGGGTTTTTATTGTTTTTTATGTTTTCTTGGATACTTAGAGATGTTTTATTATTTTTATGGGGTTTTTGGGTTTTTAGGGATTTTTAGGGATTTAGGGGTTTCTATGTATTTTATGGGTTTTAGGGTTTTTTTGTCTTTTTATGTTTTCTTTTTTTTGGGTTTTATGTTTGTAGCGTTTTTAATGTTTTTAGGGAGTTTATGGGTTATTAGGGGTTTTAGTGTGTTTTTATATCTTTTATGGGTTTTTAGGGGTTTTATGCTATTTAGGGGGTTTTATGATTTTCATGGAGTTTTTAGGGGTTTTTAAAATTTTCAATAATTTTTAGTACTTTTCAGATTTTTATGATTTTTAGGGATTTTAGGGATTTTGATGGTTTTTAGGTTTTTTTTCATGTTTTTAGGTATTGTAGGGGTTTTATTTTATTTTTTTGGTTATTAGGGTTTGTTTTTCTTTTTTAGGGGATTATATTTTTTTAACATTTTTAGGGGTTTAAGAATTTTTAGTGTTTTAGTGGGGTTTTTTATGGATTTTTTGGGTTTTTATGGTCTGTAGGGGATTTTATGATTTTGTAGAATTTTTAAGGTCTTTAGGGATTTTGAGGGCTTATAGGGTTTTTAGGGGTTTTAGTTTTTTTAGAGGTTTTATATTTTTTTTTGTTTTTTGTGGTTTTTGAGTTTTTAGGGATTTACAGTTGATTATATTTTTTTAATTTTTTTAGGTATTTTAAAAAAATTATTGTTTTTAGTAATTTTTATGGTTTTTATAGATTTTTTTTCATTTTAGGGTTTTTTGGGGGTTTTATGGGTTTTAGGGGTATTTTGAGTAACAAGGGTTTTATTAAATTTTTAATGGGTTTTAGATATTTTTTTAATTTTATACTCTTTTGGGTTTTAGAAATTTTTAACGGTTTTATGGTTTCAAATGATTATTAGGGGTTATCATGTTTTTATCATTTTGGGGGTTTTAGGTTTTCTTTTTTATTTTTTTGGGGTTTTATGGTTTTTAAAGCTTTTTATAGTTTGTAGGGGGTTTATGGATTTTTAGAGTTTTCAGTGGATTTATGGGATTTGGGGTTTCTATGGATTTTTGGATGTGTTATGGGTTTTAGGTGTTTTAAATGTTTTTTGGGCCTTTATAATGTTTTTAGTTGTTTTAGGGTTTCCTGGATTTTTTATGGTTTTTTGGATATTTAGTGTTTTTAGGGGTTTTAGCAGTTTTATGGTTTTATTAGTATTTTAGGTTTTTTAATGTTTTTAGAGTTTCTTTTCGTTTTTATGGGTTGTTTAGGTTTTTAGGGGTTTTAATAGTTTTTAGGGGTTTTTCATTTTTAGGTTTTTTATTTTTATTTAGGGTATTATGGTTTTAGGGGTTTAGGATGTTTAAGGGGGTTTTATTTGGTTATTTAGGGTTTTCTAGAGTTTTGTGGGTATTTTAGGATTTTTTAGGATATTTTTTTTTTGTATTTTTATGTATTTTTAGTGTTTATAGGGTCTTTTAGTGTGTTTTTTTTGGATATTTAGTACTTTAAGGGTCTTATTTGTTTTTAGAGTATTTAGGGTTTTTTAGGTGTTTTAGCAGTTTTTAGTTTTTTAGTTGTTTTATGTGAATTTTGGTTTTTAAAGAATTATTAGGGGTTTTAATGGTTTTTATGTATTTTTGTGTTTTTTGTGTTTTTTAGAGAATTTTATTTATTTTATGGGTTTTAGGGGTTTTAGTGTTTTAGGGATGTTATTGGTTTTTAGGCTTTCTAGATTATTTTCTTTTATTGTTTTTTAGTTTTTCTTTTGGTTTTTTAGGTTTTTTTTTTGATTTTTAGGGTTATATGGTTTTTTAGATTGGTTAACACTATTATGGGATTAAAGGGTTTTTATAGAT
This sequence comes from Viscum album, assembly GCA_963277665.1. Classification (NCBI taxonomy): domain Eukaryota; kingdom Viridiplantae; phylum Streptophyta; class Magnoliopsida; order Santalales; family Viscaceae; genus Viscum; species Viscum album. Next base: position 1,007,947,171 of record OY728141.1, on the reverse strand, counting down.
TTTAGTGGTGTTTTAGGGGCTGTTGGGTTTTTATTTTTTTAAGGTTTTTTTGGTTTTAGGGGTTTTTAAATTTATTATACATTTTTTAGGTTTTTAAGATTTTTTAGGGTTTTTGACATATTTTAGGTTTTTATTATTTTTTGGGTTTTTTGTGGTTGTTTACATTTTATGGTTTTTAAGTGTTTTTAGGGTTTTTAGGGTTTTTAGGGTTTTTAGGGTCTTTAGGGGTTTTAGGGGATTTTGGATGTTTAAGGATTTTTGGGTTTTTTAATAGTTTTTTTAGGATTTTTTATATTTTAATGGTATTAGAGGGGTTTTACAGTTTTAGGGGAATTTATGGATATTTAGTGTTTTCACTGATTTTTAGCAATTTTAGGGTTTTTTGGTCTTTTAGAATTTTTGGTTTTTTTGTTTTTAAGGGTCTTAATGAGTTTTAGGGGTTTTAGGGTTTTTAGTGTTTTTTATATTTTTATGGGTTTTATGCGTCTTTATGTTTTTATGTTTTTCTTAGGGGTATTTAGGGTTTAAGGGTTTTTTACATTTTTAGTGATTTTTTTGGAATTTTTATAATTTTAATGATTTTTAGTGTATTTAGAGATTTTGAATGTTTTTAGGTTTTTTCATGGTGTTTTAGGGTGTATAGGGTTTTCATGGTTTTTGGGGTTTGAAGAATTTTTATAGTTTTTTTATTAGTTTTAGGGGTTTAAGTTGTTTTTAACGGATTTAGTTAGGTTTTAGGGGTTTTAGGGGGTTTAGGGTTTTTTTACGTTTTTAGGGGTATTGTGGTTTTTAGGGTGTTTTCATGGTTTTTAGGGTTTCCTATATTCAGGAATTTTTCGAATTTTATATTTTTTTTATGATTTTTAGATCTTTTAGGGTTTTCAGATATTTTTACTTGTTTTAGGGGTTTTAAGTGTTTTTAGGGTTTTTTTGGGGTTTTAGTGTTTTTTGGGGGTTTTAGGGTTCTAAATATTTTTTAGAGTTTTTTTAAACATTTTCAGGTTTTTGAGGGTTTTTAGAGTAATTTGTAGTTTTCAGTGTTTTTATGAATTTTTAGGCATTTTTAAGGCTTTTAGGGGATTTATGGTTTTCAAAGGTTTTCGAAGGATTTTAGGATTTTTTGTTTTCTGAGTTTTTATTGATTTTTATGGGTATTACATGTTTTTAGGGATTTTATGTATTTTTTACGTTTTTCGGGGTTATTTAGGGTTTTTATGGTTTTTAGAGATTTTTGTTTCGTGGGTTTTTTTGGGTTTATTTATTTTTAGGGTTTCAATGGGTTTTTATCTTTTTTAAATGTTTTTATGAGTTTTATGGGTTTTTACAGTTTTTGGTGGGTATTTAGCATTTTTATGCTCCTTTAGTGTTTGTATGTGTTTCATTGGTTTTTTAGGGTTTTATGTGTCTTTATGTTTTAAAGTATTTATTTGGGATTTTTTGGGATTTTTTTTGGGTTTGGGGGGTTTTATGGATTTTGAGGAGTTTTATTGGTTTTTAAGGTTTTCAGAGTTTTATAGAATTTTCAGTTTTTGGGTTTTTATTTGTTTTTTTTTGGTTTATATGATTTTAGAGGTTTTTAATGTTTTATGGGTTTTAATTATTTTTAGTGTTTTCAGGGGTTTTAGGGGTTTTATTGTTTTTGGGGTTTTTATGGTTCTAAGGGATTTTATTATTTTTAGGGCGGTTTTCGGGTTTTTCTAGCCTTTTTAATGTTTCCAAGGTTTTCATAATTTTCTAGTGATTTTTAGTGTTTTTTGGGTTTTAGGGGGGTTTTAAGGTATTTCGAGTATTTTAGGTTTTTAAATGTTTTAGGGTTCTTATTGGTTTTTAGGGTTTGTTTAGGTTTTTAGGGTTTTAAATGTGTTCTGGGTTTTTAGGGGGTTTTTTGGTGTTTTAGGGTTTTTTTTATTTTTAGGGGTCTAAAAGTGTTTAAGTGGTTTTGGGAATTTTACTGGGTTATTTAGTTTCATTAGGGTTTTAAGGGGTTTTTGGGTTTTATAGGATTTTTGTGGTTCTTTTAGTGTTTAGTGGGGTTTTTTGTTGTTTTTTGGGTTTTTGTGGTCTTTTAGTTTTTTTTACTTTTAGTTTTTTATAGGTGTTAAAGGATTTAGAGTTTTTAGGGTTTGAGGGGTTTATAAGATTTTTAGCATTTTTTTAGTTTTTTCAGGTTTTATGTTTTTTTAGGTTTTTCAGATTTTTGTAGGGGATTTCAAGGATTTTTACATTTATAGAGATTTTAGGGACGCTTTTTTCATAAAATTAAGTTTTTATGGGTTTTCAGTGTTTTTGACAGTATTTATTTGTTTTTAGGGACTATAGGGTTTTAGGGATTTTTTGATTTTTTATGGGGTTAACGTTTTTAATAGTTTTTAACATTTTAAAAGGTTTTAATTGGTTTTAAGGGATTTAGTGTATTTTTACTTTTTTATGGTTTTTTGGGTTTTTTATGTTTTTTAAGGGATTTATGGTTTTCAAAGTGTTTTTAGGGTATTTAGGGTTTTTTACATTTTCAAAGATTTTTATTGATTTTTTTTTTATTTTTATGATTTTTAGGTTTTCTAGGATTTCTATGTATTTTGAGGGGTTTTAGGGGTTTTTATGGGGTTTAGGGTTTTTAGGTGTTTTAGTATTTTTAGAGTTTTTTTATTTTTTTAGGGTTTTAATGATTTTTAGAGTTTTTCAAAAAAAAATTAGGGGGTTTAATGGATCTTATTGTTTAAATGGGTTTTAATATTTTTATATATTTTAAGTGGTTTTTAGGGTTTTTAGAAATTTTTATGTGTTTTAGAGATTTTTAGGGATTTTAAGTTTTTTTATGTTTTCAGGTATTTTTATGGATATTTTACGATTTATTAGGGTTTTAGGGTTTTTAGGATTTTATGGATTTTGACAGTTTTTCAGTATTTTTTAGGGGTTTGAGGTGTTTTTTTGGGTTTTTATGGGGTTTTTTTTATTATTTATGGATTTAAGGTATTTTTATCTTTTTTTAACATTTTTATGGTTTTTTATAGATATTAGTAGGTTTTTAGGATTTTATGTACTTTTTGGGTTTTTTAAGGTTTTCAGTGGGTTTTTAGTATTTTTATGATTTTTTATATTTTTTAAGAATATTATGGTTTTTAGGGTTTTAGGGGTTTTTTTATATTTAGATGTTTCTGGGGGTTTTGGGGTTTTTAGTGTTTTATGGCATTTTGGTTCTTAGGGTATTTTGAGCTTATTAGGGTTTATAACATTTTTAGAGTTTTTTTAATGTTTTTAGTTCTTTTATGGGATTTTAGAGTTTTTAGCGGGGTTTTGTAATTTTTTTTGGTATTAGGGTTTTTTATGGTTTTAGGGATTTTTATGGTTTTAGGGTGTCTTGAATCGTTTTGGGGTCCTGTTAAATTTTTTAGTGTTTTCAATATTTTTTAGGATGTTTAGTGATTTTAGTTTTTTAGGTATTTTTAGTCTTTTATAAGGTTTTTAGTTTTTTTTAATGTTTTTCATGTTTTGTGGGGTTTTAAGGGTTAATTTCTTTTAGGGTCTTAGGATTTTTTTAGTGTTTTTAGGGGTTATTATGTTCTTTTAGGGTTTTCGGGGTTTTAAGTATTTTAAGGGTTTTGGGGGGTTTATTAGGTTATATAGGTTATTTTAACGTTTTAGGGGAATTTTAGTATTTTTAGTGGTATTAGGATTTTATGGGTTATTTAGTGTCTATCGAGGTTTTTAGTGTTTTTTGGGGGGTCTTTTTAGGATTTTTTGGTATTTGTATTGTTTTTATGGGACTTTATATTTTTGAGAGTATTTAGGTTTTTTTAGGGTTTCTATCATTTTTATGTTTTTAGGGGTTTTTATTATCTTTCATTTTTTCAGGTTTTCCTAGGGGTTTCTAGTGTTTCTTACATTTTCATGGTTTTTGGGTATTTTTTTATTTTTATTCTTTTTAGGATTTTTAGTGTTTTGTGGGTTTTATGTTTTCCCATGGGTTTTAGAGGCTTATTATTTTTATGGGTTTTATGGGTTTTTATTTTTTTTTAATTTGGTACGGGATTCATGTTTTTTTAGTATTTTGATGTTTTTTTTGGTTTTAAGGGTTTTAGATTTTTTTGTAGTTTTTAGGCTTCTATGGGTTTTTATAGTTTTCAGGGGTATTATGCGTTTTAGGGTCCCTATAATGTTTTTAAATTCGTTAGGATTTTCATAATGTTTTAGGGGTTTTGAGGATTTTTACTGTTTTTAGTGTTTTTCATAATTTTTTGGGTTTTTAGGATTTTTAGGGGTTTGTGGTTTTTTTGGGATTTTATGGTTTTTTTTAAATTATTTAGAATCTTAATGGGGTTTTAGAGTGTTTTAAAAAATTTAGGGGTTTTAAGGATTTTTTTATTTTTTTGTGGGTTTTTACTATTTTTAGAGTTTTTTAGAGTTTTAATGTTTTTAGTTGTTTTTATGGGTTTTAGAGGGATTGAGGGGTTTTAGAGTATTTTAATATTTTTAGAATTTTAGTGATTTTTTTTTATTTTTTAGGGTTTTTTAGTTTTTTCAATGTATTTAGTGTTTTTTGGGTTTTATGGGTATTTTATATTTTTAACATTTTTGGTTTTTTTAGTTTTTTAGAGGTTGTTTAGGTTTTTTGGGGGTTTTCAAAATTTTAGGGTTTTTAGGGTTTAAAGGGTTTTTATTTTCTTTTAGGGGTCTTGGTATTTTTGGGGTTTGGGGGTGTTTAAGTGGTTTGGGGGTTTTTTATTTGGTTATTTAGGGTCTTTTAGGGTTTTAAGGACATTTTAGGGTTTTTAGTATTTTTTGGATTTTTTAGTGTTGAAGGGGTTTTTGGGGTTTTGGGGGGGTTTGAGGACTTTTAGGGTTTTTGGGATTTTTTAAGGGTCTTAATGGATTCTAGGTTTATATGGTTTTAGGGTTTTTATTATTTTTATGTTTTTAGGGGCTTTGAGTGTTTTTAGGTGTTTAGGGATTTCATAGGGTTCTTAGGTTTCATAGGACACTTTACTTTTTTTATGGAATGTTAAGGATTTCTATGATTTCTATTTCTTTTAAGGTTTTTTTGGTTTTTTAGATATTTTGACTGTTTTTCGTATTTTTGTTGGTTTTTGGGTTTTTAGGGATTTTTTTTAGTATTTTTATGGTTTTTTTGTTTTTAACATTGTTAGGGGTTTTAAGGTTTTTTAGAGTTATTATTGATTTTCTAGGGTTTTATGGGGTTGATAGATTTTCTAAGGGATTTTGGGGTTTTATTGTTTTTAGGGGGTTTTAGTGTTTTTATGGTTTTCACATTTTCAGGTACTTTTAAATATTATTTAGGATTTTTATTATTTTCAGGGTTTTTAGGGATTTTGAGGTTTTCTACAAGTTGTTATGGTTTTTAGGGACATATATTTATCTAATTTAAAATATCAAATTAGAAGATGATCCTGTAAGGGGCCGTTTTTCTTTAGGGATACCCCTATCGCCACCTCTCCTCGCTCTACCTCAGATCGGCTTCAAATCGCCTCTTTGTCGATTATTCTCGGCGCTATCTTGTCGGCAAACTCAAAGGTGGAGTTTTCTTCAAGTACGCGGCCGACGTGACACTTCTCACCATTTTCCGGCCTTCTCCCGCTCTACCCTATCTTCATTGGGTAGGGTCTCATCTGGAGGTGCGGTGAATCTGGTGACCATTGATCGAACTTCTCCTGGCAGTGGGTCGGCGCGCGGTTTTGTGTCGGCTGGAAGCGTGCGCCATTGTTTGTGGTGGTCTCTAGGTAAGTAGGTGAAAGCGGCGATGGGATCTTGTTCTGGTTTGCAGCAAGATCTTACGGTTGTCATCGAGATTCTAGTTTGTTTCTTCTTACTCTCTTGACCTATTATACTGTTAGTGATTATGTTGTCGTCTATCTAATTTTTTGGTTCTGGATTTGCTGTTCGTGATGGATTCTTGTTCTTGGATGTGAGTTTTTATTGATTTAGTATTTTCAGAGGCTTTTGCTAGGCTACCGAGGTTTGTTTTTGTTTTGGTCTGGTGGTGTCGTCGCTGTTGCAGCGGCAGTGTGGCTGAGTTACTTTGGGAATTGTTCATGGCTTTGGTGAATCTGGGTGAATGAGAATTTGAAGCCGCAATGGAACCGGTGGTGCCTTTGGTTTCGGAGGTGGTTTGAATTTATTTGTGGTATTGTTTTATTTAGTTTCCCTATAACATTCAGAGGATACAACATGGATGTCTTATAACGTGGGGATGGTTGGTTTGGTCTAGGTTGGTATGAATTTTTATAGTTTTTGGAATTATGGTCTTGGTCCATGAGACACTGCATCTAGTTTACTTCCTAGGGATTTCTTCAGAAGAGGTTCAGAGTAGGAAGCGTTATCCTTTTCACCACTATTCGTAATTGGTTTTTTTGAGAGGGTATGACATTTTTCACTGGTATTGTGCTCGTGCATCCTTTCACGAGACTGCTAGTCGAGCAGCGACGGGAAGGGGGATGCTAATCATATTGTTTTTATTTCTTGGTTGGATGATTTCCTTAATCATGAATTGGATTTTTTTTTGTCTTGACGATCTTGGACCATGGAGGCATGGCTGTTTTAAGTCTTTGATGTCTTCTTGGTTTCCCACTTTTTCCTCAAAAGTGATTTTGGAATAAAAATTTAATTTTCAGTCAGTCAGTCAGGGTTTTTAGGGGTTTTATGGTTTTTTTTTTGAATTTAGGGATATTAATGATTTTTAGGGGTTTTACGGGTTTTACAGTTTTTTAATGTTTTTAGGGTTTTAAAGGGTTTTAGAGTTTTTAGTAATTTTAGGGGTTTTATAGGGTTTTAAATGTTTTTATGGGTTTTTATAGGTTTCAGAGTGTTTTCCAGGTTTGTATGGTTTGTTATGTTTTAAAGAATTTTTAGTTATTTTTATTATTATTTTTATTTTCTTTTGGGGTTTTTTTATTTTCATAGTTTATAGGATTTTTTAGGGTTTTTGGTGTCTTAGGGTTTTTAGTGTTTCATGGATTATTTGGATATTTTTTGTTTTTTTTTGAGTTTTTAGGGGTTTAATGGTTATTTAGTGTTTTTTTAAATTTTTTATGGTTTAATGTGTTTTTGAGTCTTTAGTAGGATTTTAGGGGTTTTATGGATTTTTAGGGGCTGTTAAGAATTTTAGGGGTTTGTGGATTTTTGAGGGTGTTATGGGGGTTTTCAAGGGTTTCTAAATTTTTACATTTTCGAGGATGTTTATTAATTTTTATAATTTTTATGGTTTTTAGTATTTTTATGGTTTTTTGGAAATATGTGGGTTAAAAGGTTTTTTTAGTATTTTAGGGTTTTTGTTGTTTTTTGGTTTGGTAGGGTTTTTTTAGTTTCTTATGGTTTTAAGTGTTTTTAAAGGTTTTTAATGTTTTTAGGGTTTTAATGGTTTTTTGTGTTTTTAGTGGGTTTTATTGTTTTTTGGGGTTTTAGGGTATTATGGTTTTTATGGTTTTTGGAAGTTCTCTAGGGCTTTGACATATTCTAGGATTTTTAAGGATTATTTGCGATTTTTATGGATTTTAGAGTTTTTAGGGTTTATAGGGATTTTTATGGGTTTTAGGTTTTTTTATTTGAGGCTCTCAGCATATCCCAATCTTTACAGTGTATGGAGAAAGATGGAGGATGAAGTTCAGGGTTAAGTATCAAGTGATCGTTATAGATAGTGGATAGAAGTAGTCAACAAATGATTTGAAGAGAATGTCCTACTACTTAGACAATACTCTCAAGGGAGGGATGTGATGGTCAATCCATAAAACAACACACTTATTTTAAGGCTTGAAATTGGGGACTTTGTGGTCATGGATCATTGAACTAAAATGTAGATTGATTAGATAATCACTAATAAGTTAAAGGGGGAAAATGGAATAGTCCTCACACAATGGAGATATACATATTATAAGTTATCTATTATAATCCTAAATCCAAAAAAAATCCATGGTTGGATATTTATGGATAAGGGGTGATATAATAACGAAGGGTCTAATCCCCTAAATTCATTAAGGATAAACCTAGATGGATTTCACTTTAAATTTGACTTTAACTTTTTATCCCACAAGATTTGACTTTTAGATCCTTAACCTCCAAATTTAAATTTGGTGTGAAAATGTTCCATTCTATAATTCACCATGTGGGAAAGGATTCCAAAATCCATGAGACCATGTGGACCAAGATTTAAACATTATTTTTGGGATAGGATAAGTGAGATAATAGGCCCATTTTATCCATCCATAAAAGAAGAAATTTGTTAGTCCTTTAATGATGTAAGATGGGCGCCCATTATAGAATTTAACCTCTTTGATATCCCTCACATCACAGGACCTTCCAAATCATACTCCTCTTGGGAAATAGACCCAATGTCTTTGAAATGGTTCTCAACATCCTTCTCTTATTGAAAAGTAGTCATCTTCAACTCTTAATACTTTACACCTAAAAAGTATAATGATCAGAAACATTTAAATTTTCACATACACCATACTCACCTTGAAAATAAGTCTTATAATAATAGTTGTTAATATTATTGGGATCTCAGAAGGTATGTCTTTTCATGTAATGGGTTTTGATTTTTACTCGTTAGGAAATATCTAATTTATCATATAAATCCAGAACAAGTCACTAGGCTCAAAAAACACTTTCTTGTGACTTTTTTTTGTGTTGTCATTGTATTTTTGGGTTATTTTCACAATATTTTTCCATTCCTTTTAATGGACTTTCATGTTCAATTCAGTTCTTCCTTTCGCATCCATTTTAGTTTATTCTGGCATAGGTAAAGGGACTAGATAAATAGGAGAATGGGGGTTATATCCATAAACAATTTCTAAACAAGAATATTTAGTAGTGGAATGATTGTCCCAATTATAAGGGAATTACAAATGTGGAAAACACTCCTCCCAATTCTTGAGATTATTTTGAAGAATTTTCTGAAAAATTTATGAAAGTCTCTGATTCACCACCTCTTTTTTTCCCATCAGTTTAAGGATGAAAATTAGTTAAGAATAGTAATTTTTACCCAGTTTTCTCCAAAATCTGTTTTAAAAGTAAATTAGGATTTTTGTGTCTATCTAAAATAATTTTCCTAATAATTACATGGATTTTAACTAATTCCTAAATGAAATGTGTTTCAATGTTAGTGGAACCATCAATATTGTGATAGGGGATAAAAAATTCCAATTTAAAAAATATATCCACCAAAACCAAAATTGATTCTATCCCCCTCTTAGTTCTTGGTAACCCACAATAATTTCCATTTATATTTCCTCCAAAGGGGTTTTGGGTACTGGTATATAAATATATAATCGTTGTGGGTTCAGTTTACATTTGTCTTTATTACTAACAATTCAATTTCCTACAAAATTTTCAACCTCTATAGACATCTTAGGCCAATAAAAATGCTCAGTAAGAACAATTAAAATTTTTGCAACACCAAAATATCATATCAACCCACCAAAATGAAACTCCTTTAGTAAAAGTAAACTGATATAATAATTGTTAATAAAAATCTTATCAATCGAGAAAAATAATCCTTCAGGTAAATAAAAAAATTTCTAACTGACTCTTGGTTTACAATGACCATAAGGTTCACCAAAATCCATATAAATAAATCCTTAATGAATTCAAAATCATAGAGTATAGAATCTAGAAAGGATAAAATAGAATATCTAAGTGAATGTGCATAAATCTCAATTTTTTATTTACCCTTTTATTCTTGATGATATATAGAAATGGTTAAATGAATTCCATCCATCTTGTGTGTCTCATATTTAGTTTATGTTGGATCCTAAATTATTTTAGAGCCTCTTAATTTGAATAGATCACTGATTATTTTGGCCAAACAAAGTGGTACCAATTTTCTAGTACTTTAAATACTACATACATATCTTTATCATATATATCATGGTATAGAGTAGGTCCATTTTACTTCCCACTAAAGAAATAATTTTTCTTACTTTCTTTCCTAAGTACTCCTTCTATGCTAATTTATCTTGCATCTCATTTAATTTTAATGGTCTAATAATGTCCCAGAGAGAAATCATTGGTGCATGGGTGAGTCTCTCTTGGAGTATGTTCCAATATTTTTCTTGAGTTGTCCCTCATTTAATTGGAACATTATTCTTTTTAATTAATTCAACGGTGCTACTAGTGTGCTAAAGTCTATCACAAGTATCCTGTAAAAACTAGCAATACCATGGAAACATCATACCTATCCAATGAATGTGGGATTCAACCAATTCTAAATGGATTTGATCTTATCAATATCTACCGGAACTCTATTACAACATAAATCAAATACAAGTAAAACAATTTTATCAAGGAACAATTAACACTTTTTAATGATTCCAAACAAATTCTCCTTTCTTAACACATACACTACTACAGAATAGGTCTTTAATTGAGATAAAAATGGCCTTTATCAATGCTTATAAAAGAGATGATAAAGGGTCATGTTGTAGTGTGTTGCAACAACACACCACAACACCAGGGTAGTGTGTTGTAATAGGAAATTGTAACACCAAACACACACAAAAATCAAATAAATCAAGTACCAACCCATATTTTAAATGAAATAAAATTAAAAAAAAAAATAAAATAAAAACACTATATTATTAACATTTCAAAAATTAGTTTCTACAATTACATAATTAAAAATAATTACATACATTCAAAAGCATCATTGTTCCTTTTTATTTTTATCCAAACCCCTACTTGGGAAAAAATAAACCTATATAAGAAAACAATTATATTGTTTGTAATAATATAATGAAATAAATTAATAGAATGTGTTAATTTTAATCTAAACATTGATTCATACTCGTAACACTGTGTATTAGATTGAGTTGTGGATGATTCTTGCAAGTCACACCATTTCATGTTCATCTTAATAAATTATCTCTTCCAAAATTATCAAAATAAGTATAAGATAAAAATGATTATTAAATATATTATGTAATAGTATATAGAATGATGAGAAATCAATATAGGCTCATTTGATCTAATTTGGTGATGTTATGTGTGATTTAAACTAAAATTACACTTATATATTGAAAAGATACACTAGGAGTCATACTGGTCACATAGTGCATTGGATTGAGGTTTATATAATTCCTACACATCTCAAATGACTTTTGGATCATTTCCTAAAGTATAAAAACAATCAAAAAACTTTTTATTGTTTTTGAGTAAGTTAGTTGTCCTTTTTATTAAAATTTATGTCATTTTTAAATAAAAATATACACATAGAGTCATACGGGACACAAAGTGTGTTAGATTGATGTTCGGATTATTCCAACATGTACTAAGTGACTTATGGATAATTTTTTGAATGCATCTAAACAATATGAATTCATTTAATGGTTTTGAGTAGGTCAGTTGTCCTTAATACTAAAATTCTTGTCAATTTTAAATAAAAAGATGTACTTAGAGTCATACCAGTCACACCATGTGTTATATTGAGATTTAGATGATTCCTTCACATCAAAAATGTCATATAGATCATTTTCCTAAAGTGTCAAAACAATATGAATGCACTTTATCAGTTTTGAGCAGGTCAATTGTCCATTTTACTAAAATTGATGTTAGTTTTAAATAAAAAGATACACTTAGAGTCATGTCGATCACACAATGTGTTGGATTAAGATGAGGTTGATTTCTACACTCCCCAAATGACTTATAGATCATTTTCCTAACCTATTAAATCAATATAAATCTGTTTTCATGATTTTGAGTAGGTTAGTTTTCCTTTTTACTAAAATTGAAGAAAATTTTAAATAAAAAATTGCACTTGGATTCATACCGCTCACACTGTACATCAGATTTATATCCAATTTATTCCTACACATAAAAAATAAAATATGGACCATTTTCCTAAAGTATAAAAACATTTGCAATTTTTTTCCTATTTTTGAGTACATCACTTTTATTTTGTACTAAAATGTCATTTTAAACTAGAAACATGCACTTTAACTCCTATTGATCACATCATAGTTCAGTTTGATGTAAGACTGATTCCTAGACATTAACATGAATCATCAATCCATTTACTGAATTGTCAATAAATGTAGAAATCATTTTCTCAATTTCCATTGAGTGAAACTTTTGGGAAAAAACTATCAATTTTGAATTGATAATGGACATATTGAGGCATGATTCACACATCGTGTATCAGATTTAGGTGAAGATGATTCCTGAACATAAAAAATGACTTATTTTTCATTTATATAAATTATAAAAACAATCCAAATTTGTTTTACTGTTTTTGAGTAAGTCACTATTGTTTTTTTACTAAAATGTCGTTTTAAATACAAAACACGCAATTTGACACATACTGATCGTATCTTGTATAGGTTTAATGTAATACTGATTCCTAGATGTAAAAATAACTTCTAAATAAATGAAATAAATTATCAATAAAATAAAATAAATTTTTCTTATTTTTTAGTGAGTGATACTTTTTGAACTAAACTTTGAATTTTAAACTGATTACAGACACATTGAGTCATACTAGGATCATCGTGTATTAGATTGAGGTGGGGATAATTTCTACACATCAAAAAATACTTATTCATTATTTTCCTAAAGTATCTAAATAATACAATTTCATTTTCTTGGTTTTTAGTACGTCACTTTTCTTTTTTACTAAAATGTCATTTTAAACTAGAAACACACACTTTGACTTATACTGACAACTTCATGTATTAGTTTGACATAAGAACGGTTCCTATAGGTCAAAAAATGAATTATGAATTGATTTCCCAAATTATAAAGATAATACAAGATAATTTTCTTGGTTTTCAGTGAGTGAAATTTTTTGAACTAAACTATCTATTTTAAACTGATAAAGGACATATTGAGTCATATTGGGCACATAGTGTATTATATTTAGGTGATTTTTATTCCTACATGTCAAAAATGACTTCTGGATTGTTTAAAAAAAATTATAAAAACAATGTTATTGTGTTTTATAATATTTTTTTACATCTATTTTTCATTTTACAAAAATTGATTTCAATTTTTAATAAAAAATTCCCTTGGAGTCATATCGTTCACACCATGCATCGGGTTGAGGTGTGGTTGATTATTAAACATCCCAAGTGGCTTATGATTCATTTTTCTAAAGTATCAAAACAATTTGAATATTTTTTCTCATTTTGAGTATATAATTTGTCCTTTTTACTGAAATTAATGTCAATATTAAATAAAAATGTACAGTTGAAGTATTATACTCCACATTTTGTCTCAGATTGAGGTTTGGATGATTTCTAAAGATCCCAAAGTCTAAAAACAATCATAATTATTAGTTTTAACATTATTTAAGTTGTATTTATTTGTCCAACTACTATCAATTCTTATTGAATCAATTTTCATAGTAAAATAACTTTTCTTTGTGTTATAATAAAGAAGTGAAGTGGAAGCTCATGTTTCCCATATATCATGAGAAGTCACCATAGTGGGAACATGAGCTTCCAATACTCTTTTTTTATTTTAACAATGAGAAAAGTTTTTTTATAAGAACATTGATTCAATATACAATGTGGTAATATTTACCAAGAAATCCAAGGGAAATGGAAATCATGGTAACATTGGCAAAAAGAAACATTATATCTCTTTGTGGCTTGTTACAAATAGTTAAAAGAAAAATATGAATTCCCAAAAGATCTGTGAACAAAACTAAATATTTATTAGATAAAAATGATATAAAATTTAATTATAAATAGTAGATAAAATGATGATAAAATTAATTAAATAATTAGTATGAATTAACCTTTTCATTATTGTTGTATGCAATTGTGATGAATTTCCTTATTGTAATTATTTTAGTTTCAGGATCGAATTCCAATACCTCACAAGCATGACTATCTTCAAGGAAACCACACTAACATGAAAAAAATAACCCCCTTATATAATAAAACAATTATTATGTCATTAATACTAAAAACAAATAAATAAATTATAAATATGAAATAATAAATTATTTATATTGAAAATTATTTTATTTTTAAAAAAGAAGAATACCTCTGTTATTGAGTAGTGGAGATAACTTGAAGGAAAGTTATAAATTAAAACTCTATAGGGGTGAAAAGGTTTTGAGAGAGAGGATGTTTGTGCATGTTTTGGTATAAAAAGTCATGAAATATGGACAAACCACCCAAATTTGAACAAAATAATACACATGTATAAGAAAAAATTCATAGGTGAGTAATAATAAAAAGAAATAAATGTGAAAACATCAAGATTAACTTTGTGATTTAGAAGAGGAAACATTGTTTCTCTTCCTTAAAAGTTTGTAGAGGTACCATGAAGGAAAGTGATAAATGAAAAACTAGAGGGGTGAAAAGATTTTTGAGTAGAAGAATTATACGGATGTTTTTGTGTAGCAAAGTCTAACATATGGACATAAATCATCTAAAATAATTGAACTCAATAAGGAATAATTAAAATTAAGTCAATGATTCATTATATAATTTTTTGGTAAAATAGTGAAAGTATATCATAACATTATCTTTACATCTTCCCAAAGGGTTTACTTAATTATAGTTTGTTAATCTGAGGGATTGATAACATCATAATGTGCTTAAAATATTTTCTACATGAGTATTCAAAAATTTAATTTATATTATGTTAATATTGTAGAGAACATATAATATTATGGGGAAAACATATTATATTAAAAATTTATTTTACCTTTTCATTTAACTCTCTTTGTTTTTTATATGTTTTAGGGATTTGGTTTATCTATGGAGAATCAAAATAACTTCTTTTTGATCCCCTAAAACCTAAATTATATTGTCTACATTAGGACCAGAGTGAACTGATTGTGATCTCACAATAAAATTTATAGACAATTGTCATCCCCATAAACTCATCTTCTGAACATTTATCATTGCATTTTGTTGTTTTACACACATCCTCTATCTCTTGTGGACATGAACCAATGTTTCTTAAAATACTATAAGAATTATTCATCCATGGGATTACTAATTCTTAGTTTTGAACACGTAACATAAAAGGGATGGAGGATGAGTCTCAATGAAACAAAATGAAATAATAATTGTTCTAGAAATGAAGTTGACGATGATAAAAATTATACTGCATTGTGTTCTCTAAAAGTTTCAATGCGTCCCATTTTTGAGAATTACACCATTGGAACTATTTATTAACATGTGGTATGTTAAGGTGATATTTGTGGGTCATAAAGAGTTATTTTATATAAATGGATGGTAATTAAATATTCAAAGTGGTTGAACAAATACATGTATACCTAAAGTGATGAATAACTAAAAATAATTTCTAATAATTATTCCAACATATATAAAATCTGATAGAATCCATTAAATATTTTTGGAACAATTGATGTAACAACCAATGGAATTTTTACATTTAATATTAATGGTATATCAAATATTTTAAAATAACTTAAAATTATAATTTCAATTAAAAATTTTTAAGGAATAAAAAAAATTACAAAAAGAATATACCTAATAATGGTAAAGGTTTTAAAAATTGTAAAATTATTATTTGATAAATTGATTCTAGAATTTTGTTTAGAAGGGTTTAAAAAAGAATTATTTTCAAGTAGACAAATATTAGGCATTATAAGAAAATTTCATTTTTATAGACATTATGGGTTTTATGGTGATTTTTGGGCACATAGTATAAAATTCAAGTCATAATGAAATAAATAATAGTAATTATGGAACATATAGATGTTTTAAGAAAAATGGGAGATGACCCACTCTTACAATAATAGTTTCGAAGTGAGATGAATTTTCGTAAGTAAAATTAAATGATGAATTTTGAACCTTAAATGAAATATTTTGAAATATATTTGTATAATATATTTTTAAAATATTTTTTTATAATATATTTGTATAATATACTTTTTTAATATATATTTTTTTAAACCACTCGTGGTCGGTTTGGGTGGTGAGGGTGGTATGGGGTTTGGGTGTGGTTGCAGGGTCAAGTCCTTGGGCCAGCAGGTATGTTTTCAGTTTCTTGTAGCATGCATGAGATGCCATTGGTAGTTGTACTTAATATAAATATATATTTTTATAATATATATTTGTGTATTGTATAATTTATTTTTTATTTTATATGTTATTAATATAACATATATTTGTGTTTGTATAATATATAAATTTTTATAATATATAAATATTTAATATCTAATATATATTTATCTAAAAGTAAATATAATTCATAAAAATATGTAAGAAATTTTTATTTTATAATAGTATATATATAAATTTTTGTAATATATTTGTATAACATACTTTTATAATATACATTTTTATAATATAATTGTATAATATATTTATATAGTATATTTTCATAATATATTAGTATGATAAATTTCTAAGATATATTTTTATAATATACATTTTTATAGTTTAATATATATTTTTATTTTTGTAATATATTTTTTTATAATGTATTTATATAATATATACCTATATTATTTATATATATATATTTAAAATATATGGGTGTGTGTCTTTATATAAAAAAATCCTTTATTTTACACCTTTATCCAAAACCATGGAACCCCAAGTAATTTTTCACTTTTCATTCATGAACCATGAGCTAAATCCAACTAC
The DNA here is from genome assembly GCA_963277665.1 of Viscum album. Taxonomy (NCBI): domain Eukaryota; kingdom Viridiplantae; phylum Streptophyta; class Magnoliopsida; order Santalales; family Viscaceae; genus Viscum; species Viscum album. The sequence continues at coordinate 1,007,930,594 of OY728141.1, read as the reverse complement.
ATCCATCTGAAAAATGGAAATTATAATAATCAATAAACTTGGTATGTGTCTTAACACTTTCTAAGTTGAAGTAACATTCATATGAAATATAATCTTTAACAATACCCTTCCCCATAATCTAAAGATCAATATCATTGACTAAATGGACATTGCTGAAAAAATGAGATAGATAATAATCCATGAATCCCTTCTTGGTTATATATTGGATTTAATTCTCTTAATTAATGATCCATGGTTCCAATGAAATTTTTTGAATAAAAATAAATAGTAACTTTTATCAGTGGTGTTGGGTTGTGAAAGATGCAAAAAAAATAAACAAGGGGAGAGGGTGGGGGAGTGAAAGGAATGTTGGTCCTATCTTCATTCAACCAAACATACATAATAAACATTGTTTACCACATGGATATGTGGATAGAAAATCAAGAATGTTGATAAAAAAGCATCAATAGATATCATAGAGTAATAAATCAATGAGTGGGGAGGATGAGGTGAAAATAAGTTACCCTAAATTAAAGCTTTGAATCATCTGAGAGAAACTTGAGATAACAAAACCCATGAAAGAGTTTGAGACTTGGTTTCATTCGATGCATATATCATTTGAGAATTTCATTTGAGCCTTGAAATCATTCGATACATAATTCAAACCTAGATTCGAGATACAATTCATCTAAGAGGACTTCCGACAGAGGGTGGATTCTATAGAAAGCTTCAAATATCACGATGTGTTCGCAACTGATTAGGGATAATTTAAATAGATCGAGATGCTTTCATGAGTGCTTCTAAAATATCCCTGATAAAGATCACTTTTATCAATGCTAGATTAATTAGTGCTAATAAAGATGGATTTTATTAGTACTAATTAATCTAACACTGACAAAGGTTTTATAATTATAATTATAAATCATTTTTTGTAAATATATTTATATAATAATATATATATTTAAAAAAATATATAAATTTTAATATAGTAAATATATTCTTTATTTAAATATATTTATTCAAATTTTATAAATCATTAAATATATAATTAATTATTTATAATTATATAAATAATTATTTTAAAAAATATTTATATTGTTATATATATTTAAATAATTATATATATAATAAATGCATATAAATATAAATATTGTAATTATATTCATTAATTAAATAAATTTATTATAATTTTATTATTATGTATATATATATATAATTAGTTAATTATTATTATATAAATACTTTTCATAAAAAATAATATTTATTTATTTGTATTTTTAATATATAAAATTTTATAAAAATAATAAATATATACATTTATATATTTATTTATTTATTAATGTTTTTTACATATATATTTTTAACATTATTAATGAATATATAATCTTAAGTGCATGCATGTTAAAAATGTGTGAAATTGAATAATTAAAAATGAGTAAAATTTAACAATATCGAAAAATAGGATAAGTTTTATTATTTAAATATAAATAATTAAAAAAATGGACATATTTTGAAATAAATATTAATACATATTGAAAACATTAAAATATAGTAAATAAATATATATAAAATCAACAATAGAAATTAATTAAATTTCCAAAAAAATATTTATATGAGTGTGTTGTATATAAAAATGCATTAATTGCATATATATGAAATCAATATAACATGTTTTATCAATGTTAAATTGAAAAATCAAACGACATTCAATTATGTCCATTACTCGATGCAATTAATCAGTATTTGTAATTCATGTTTATTTTTAATTATGCACCATTGTTTACATAATATATTACTATTTAATATTTTTAATAGATATTTTCTATTATCTAAATCATATTTATATACAATCATATATATCTATATATTTAATATATACTATTTATTAACATTATAAATAATTATTTAATTAAAAAAGTGTTTAATATTTTTCCCAATTTAAGTATTTTTTATTTTTATTAATTTAATTTTCATTTTATATATATATATGTATTTAATATATACTATTTATTAGTTTTTATAATTTAAATATAGTATAATCAATTTATTCATTTTTTATCAATAATTATTTAATTAATAAATTTTTAAATATTTTTTAATAAACCCATTTTTATTTTTTATTTATTTCATTATTTCATTTTATTCAGACATTTATCAGTGCCAAAAAAATAACAAATAAAAGATCTCTTTTTGGGTTTTCCAAAATAAAGTGCTGATAAAGGGCACCCTTTATCTGCCCTAAAAAAATGTGCTGATAATGGGTGACTTTTATCAGCACTAAAAACAAGCACTCAGAAACGGTAGCCTTTCTCAGCACTTGTTTTAGCACTGATAAAGGGAACCTTTATTAGTGATTTTTTCCTAACATTGATTAAGTTCAATGATGTTAAACGATAGTTTTATCGCAGTCCTCTAGGAATTTTTCTTTATAATCCACATGTTATTTAAAAGTCCAACTATACACCAAAATATCATCAAAGCAAACATCCCAAAAATTTATAATATATGCACATAAGAACTGATTCATTAACATCACAAATATTATAGGTTCATTAGTGATTAAAAGGGAATTACTAACCATTCCTAAATTCCTTGTTTTGTCTTAAATGTTCCACTCATCTACTGATTTCATCATAATGTGACGGTAGACAATTTTTAAATCAATTTTTGAAAAAATAGTCAATCCATTTAACTCATCATCATATCATCTAACCTAGGGATATAATGATGTTACTTAACCATGATGAAATTGATGGTACTTCTGTCAATTCACATTCTCCATGTTCTTTCCATCTTGGGTATCAAAAGCATCGGTACATCATAGGGACTAAATCTCTCTCTTATATAGCACACAACCTATAAATCATGAACCCTCCTTCAAATTTATTTTGACTCTTTTGGGTTGGGGTGATATTTAGGGTGGTTCGGTAGTGATTATCTTGATATGAGGTCAATTTAATTCTCAATATCTCTAATGTTTGGAAAACCGAGTGACACCTATTCAAGAAACACATCATCAAATTCCTAGAACAAAAACACAACATTTGAAAAAGGAGATTTTATGTCATCATTGTTCAACATAACCTCTTTGTACATAAATATCAAAAGATTTTTTTTCGAGAAATCAAATCTTCCTTTAAATCAAACTTTTTTTCCAACATCATACTTTTATCTCCTCTCAACTGTTTTTTTCTTAATGGTTTTACTTTGATCTCAATTTCATTTTAGCTCTCATTTTACTCTTTTTCCCTCATTCTCCTCTTTTTCATTTTCTCTATTTTTTACTCATCACTCATTTTTTTTATATTCTCTCAAAATTTGATCTTCTAAAATATGTTTAAAGAACATAAGGATATGGGTTATAGGTTCTCCTCATATTATAAAATAATAGAGTTTTAGAAAACTATCATGTGTAACATGTCAACCATATTTCCATGGTCAGCCAAGAAGTGTCGTTCCTTCATTAGTACCACATTATATATTACCTTATTATTATACTTTCAAATAGAGAATAATAAATTCACCCATTTGGTGACATTAATCTCTCCACAATCATTCAACCACTAAATCCGTGATGGATGTTGGTGCATCAATTTTGGGATTCCCAACTTTTCCACTAACTCAATGCTTTCCACAATGATAATACATACTCTATAAATAATAACATTACATACCTTCCCTTGGATAATTCATAGAGTATAGAAAAGGTTATCTCATCGATATTTCTCTCTAGTGGTCATTTTTTCCTTATAGATCTCCTCATGTCAAGAATCTCTCCATCTCCTATAAATTCTCTATTTATCAATTTTGGGGGATTAATAATCTTTATCCTTCAAGCTCTCTCCACCAGTCTACCATTCTTGATACTTTTAGATGGTCATGGTTCACATGATTGATAATTAATTATAAATATGACCCCTTGTCATTTGAAACATTTAATATCCCAATTACATTTTTGGATACTCTCAAGAGTAGGATTCTTATGTGTAAGAATAACCTTGTCACTTTTGTGATCAATTTCCTCTTTTTCCATTGATGGTTCTCCATTCTCCTTCCTTGAATTTCTCTAGGGAGTTAAAGGGATAGGTTTTTCCTCATGTTTCTACTTTTTATTTGATCATTGAACTTGGTGGTTTGGTGGATAATATCTTGTATATCTACATGGTGATAAATATCCAATTGAATGAAAATATCCCAATTGAGCCCATCTAAAACCTCTACCTTGGTTGCCACTATATCCTCACAACGTTTTGCTTGAATTATCACAATTTTAATTTCCTTGTTACAATCTTCAACACTCTTACTCCCTTGTGAGATATGTTGAAGCTTGTTTTGGATATATCTATCGTAGTGTCAAGGAAAAATCTCTTACTCATAGGAAATATCATGTCTTACCATGTATGGATAAGAATTAATCCATATCAAGCTTTCTCATTTTTAAATTTACACCACCATATTAATGAATAATCAAATAATTAAAGGGATATAGGTTTTACCTTTTCCTCCTAAAAATATGTATGGAAAGATAATTATTTCAAAATAGACATCTACCTTTCCGAGTATGCTTCTAGATTACTTTTCCCTTGAAATAATGATACCTTCACCTTGATACCTATAAGGATTTCATCCTAATGTGATCTCCTTTGGACTTTTATAGGTTGTTGAAACCTCATCATTATTTTGGGGAAATCTTCAAAATCATCATAAAATTTCCCTATCTCCTCCTTCATGATGTGTTGGTGACATGTTTATAGAGAATTCCATGGGTTAACATGGATAATCCTCTGGCATGGTTGATTCTCCATGTTTTCAATCATCTCATGTACAACATACAAATTTCTATAAAAACAATCTTGAAATGACTCACCAAATCTTTCATTTGGAGTGGTGTAGATTCCGGTGTGAGAGATCTACTTTTAATTCCTTCATCACTAGAATGAGAAATTCTCTTCTCGTGATATTCATCCATGATATGTAACATAAACACAAATACACATGTGGAGAAAAATGAAAAATATGTGCACACTTGAATACACACACACACAAGATATACACACTCATGAACACAAGATATACACACTCACACACATAAGGATACACACTCACACATGAAAGATAAACACACTAACACACAAAAGGATACACACTCACACATATATGATCTACACACTCACACACACAAATATAAACACTCACCCATTCTAGAAATACATTCTCGCACACACCAGGATCCACACTCAAGTATTTTTTCTTATTTATATCAACTCTCAACACTTAATTTAAATCCCAATCTCGCTAGAAATATAATAATTTTTTTGATGAGATCACAATACATTAATAATTCCAAAATCAATATTGTGTTGTGAGATGATTTAACACAAACTATTTGAGTGGTAAAGGGTTAAAAATTGTTAAAGGGTATAAAATGGTGGATGGGTGTAAAAATTGTTTTTTCCCTATTATACAAGATATGAAAATATACTAATTATATGATCCAAATATGATATGGTGATATTGTAAAATGTTGGATAAATTGATGTGTTGAATTGAAAATTTATAACACTATAATGAAAAAAAGAGATCATTCTGTAATTTTATCTGCTAATTGTTTTACATGATCTCCCCAAAACTATTTTTTAATAGTGTTTTAAAGAATAAGAAGATGAGCGGAGAGTAAGACCATTTTTTTAAATCACACAAAGAAAGTCTATTTTTAGTTTTAAAAATACCAAAATGATGATTTGATATATTTTGTTGATTTTTTTACAGATAAAAAACACATATAGTGAATAAAATGTGAAAAGAATATAGATGAATAATTTGATCAATATAAAACATTTAAAGCTTTCACAACTAGGTCATTATTAAAGGTTTTCAAAGATAAGTTTTTTTTGGTGGTAGGGGTTTGAATGGGTGGATAATATGGAAATATTAGAATAATTATGGTTAAACATAATTTAAATGAAGGGATATTTTCCTACCATATCAAATAGAGATTTGATACCAATTGATGGAAAATGCTTGGGGGTTATTGATCTTCACGACGTAGAGCGGATAATGAAGGATTCCATTCATGGTTAAGTATCATGTGATGGGAAAGGATAGTTAAGGTTTATATTCAAACAAATATATAAGGATTATGACCTAATACTTATACAACACACTCAAGGGAGGGATGTTATTTCCAATCTTCACTACAATACACCTAGATTGAAGCATGAGATTTAAGGATTTTTTATCATGGATCACTGAACTAAAATGTAGATTGAAAATGAGTGAATGCATAAGAGAAAGGGAAAATATAATAATCATCACAAAAAGAAGAAAAACAAAGCATAAGCTCTGTATTATAATCTTGAATCCACACAAGTTCCATGAGGGTGGATATTTATAGCCAAGGGGTGATACATTAGTCAAATGTCTAATACACTAAATTTATATTGGCTAAACCAATTTTCTTCATCAAATTTAGAAACAAAAAATCTATTTTTTTGGAAAAGTAGAACAAAAATTTCCAACTACATCCCACCAGATTTTATTTTGAGTGCATATCCCACCATATTTTCCTTTGGTGTCTAAATATTCCATTCTATAATTATCATTTTTTGAATGGATTATAATATTTTTTAAACCATGTGGTATAATATTTAAACATCAGGTTGGATCTTGAATAAGTAGGATAGTATACCCATTTTCCCTATACATGAAAGGCAAGATCTATTGGTTATTTAATAAGTGATATGGAATCCCATTTTTCATTCAACCTCTTTAATCTCTCTCACACCATTAGGACTTAAAAATAAAACTCCACATCTTGGGAAATCAATTCAGTGTCTTATACATGGATTTCATTATTTATTCAAGAGTTTTAGGGTTTCTATATTTTATCGTCTTTTGGTTTTTTAGGGTTATTTAGTTATAGGGTTTTTAAGGTTTTTAGAGTTTTTTAACATTTTTAGGTGTTTTAAGGGTTTTTTTAGTTTTCAGGGGTTTTTATGGGTTTTTTGTATCTTTTAAGGTTTTTAGGGGTCAATATGGTTTATAGGTGTTTTTTAGAATTTTGGGGGATTTTTTTATATATTCATGAATTTTTTTTTCTATTTTTAGGATTTTCTTGGTGTTTAGGTTATTTTGGAGTTTTATGGATTTTGAGGGGTTGGAGAGGGGGTCATGGTTTTTAAGGTTTTAGGGTTTTAGGGTTTTGGGTTTTTTTGGGTTTTTTGGTTTTTTGGTTTGCTAGGGTTTTTTAGAGTTTTTTATATTTTTAGGAGTTATAATGATTTTTTGAGTTTTTATTTAGTTATATGGTTTTTATGGGTTTTGGGGGTTTTTAGGATATTTAGGGGTTTTTAAGGTTTTCATATACTTTTAATGTTTTAGTGGTTTTTTACATTTTTACAGATTTTTAGGGATTTTTTGGATTTTTAATGTTAGTAGGGTTTTAGTGATTTTATGGATTATGAGGGTTGTAGAGGTTTTCAATTTTTTAGGATTTTTAGGGGGGTTTTTTAATTCGGTTGGGTTTTAATGGTTTTTAGAGTTTTTTTAACTTTTTTTGGAAAGGTACGTTTTTTATTGTTTTTAGGGGTTTTAAGGAGTTTTAGAGTTCTTGTGGGTTTTAGGTTTTTTATGTCTTTTTCGTGTTTGTTATGGTTTTAATAATTTTTTTGGTTTTTAATGGGTTTTTAGGTTTTTTAGTAGTTTTTACATTTTTAACTATTTTTAGGTATTTTTTATTATTTTTATGGGTTTTATAGTGTTTAGGGTTTTTATGGATTTTTAGGGTTTTCATGGTATTTTTGGGTTTTTATGGTTTTTTGGGTTTTAGGATTTTTTGGGATTTTAGGGTTTATAGGGTTTTTGGAGTTGTTAACATTTTTAAGGTTTGGTGGATTTTTATATTTTTAGTGAGTTTTGTGGTTTTTATGAGTTTTTATAATTTTAATTGGTTTTAGTGGTTTTTATGTTTTTCATTAGGGTTTTTCATGTTTTTAGGCATTTAAATTATTAAGTATTTTTATGGATTTTTTAGAATTTTTAGGATTTTTAGTTTTTTCTAGGGTTTTAGAGATTTTTTCAAATTTTAGGGGTTTAAGTGTTTTTAGATTTTTTTTGGGTTTTATGGTTTTTATTGGGTTTAGGGTTTTTTTATTTTTTTTTCATTTTTTAATGATTTAAAATTTTTTTAAATGTTATGAGTGTTTTTATGGGGTTTTGGAGTTTTTAGTGTGTTTTATGGTTTTTATAGGATTTAGGGATTTTAAATTTTTTTTTGGTTTTATGATTTTAAAAGGTTATTTAGGGTTTTTAGTGTTTTTATGGATATTTATGGATTTTTTAGTACTTTTATGGTTTTTAGGATTTTTAAGGTTTTTTTAGGATTTCGAGGGTTTTTAGCGGTCTTCACGGTTTTTAGGGTTTTTATGGGTAATTTGGTTTTTTGGTTTATTTATGTATTTATGTTTTTTTATGCGTTTTTATGTTTGTTAGAGTTTTTTAACGTTTTAAGGGCGGAAGAGGTTCAGGGCTAGGCGAGCCTGGCCCCCCAAAATCAATTAAACATTAGGATACAGTTACAAGATGGAGTTACAAGGGCACGAATGAGTCTCACATTTCATATCTGAATCAACAAAGGGAGAGCAAAAAGATGGGGACACGAAAGACCACATCGAGCATCTTTCATCAATCGCCCTTTTCGTGAGAGTGTCCGCCACCAAATTTTCCTCTCTATAAACATGAGAAACATTAAATCTTAGGGATCTAGAGGTGTCAAGGCACTCAATACAATTTGGAAGTAATCGCCATGGGATTTCCCTGGAAGACTTCTTTAGAGAAGCAACCGCAAGCATCGAGTCCGACTCAATCCAGATCCTCTGCCACCTAAACCGACTCGCGTATCACACAGCTTTTATAACGACCCAAATCTCCACTTAGTAGGCACATACATCCCGAATAAAATGAAAGAAGCAGCCCTTGACGAACCCTCTTGAAGTACAGAAGACTCCACCACACCCCGAGGGCCACGGAGCTCCCAGTGCCACACCATCAACATTAACATTTAACCATACTGGAATTGGGGGAATCTATCTAACCAGCTTCAGGGCTAGTGGTTTCATATAATGGAATGAAACCCCAAGAGAGAGAAGTTGGGTTAGATCATGAACATCATTCCACATCGAGCCTGTTTGAATTCGCGAGGAATTCTGAATCATCTAGTGCACTGAAATCATGCCTCCATACAACGTAAGGGGTTTCCGATTGAAGGCGGAGGCATTACGAGAAGACCAAACATAGTGAATAACCTGCCAACAATATTTTGTCGCCACCATACCCCTCAAAAAGTCACATATCGATCCTTGGAAGTAGCAATTCAGACTGAAGCACTGCAGGAGATACCGCAAAGGTTGGAGGCGAAGGTGAAATTCAAGAAGATGTGATCACATTGTTCGTCTACCACCCTACTTAAAAACAAGCAGAAGCAACATGACATCCAGAAACTTTTAGCTGGGCATGAGTTGGGATCCAGTTCCTCTAGATATTCCAGATCAATACCAAGTACGAAGGGGTAATGAAAGGAGCCCTGAATTTGGATAGCCATGATGGAGGAGTCATCCCATGTTGGAACTTTAGGTGGTAGAAATCACATGTGCTAAATGTACCCACCATGCTGGGCCGCCAAATGAGAGTATCAGTGTCTGCAAAGGCTTATTGCTGAATCTACAGAATAATATCACTCGGGAACAAGAACCCCAGATCGTCCTGCTGTTGGATGAGGCCAGCAATAGTTAAAATTTTCATTTCATGGGGAGGTTTCATCACCTCAGAGAGGGTCTGATCTAGCCCGGGAGTAGACAGGAAGTTCAGAGCGGAGGACCGTGACACGATCCATTTTGATTTATTCATAATATCCCAGTAATAGGATCATAAATCCGGCCAAATGGAGGATGACATGTACCCAGCAAAACCATCACATAACCTGTTTATGAATCTTTCCTCGATGAAATCCAGGCTGCCACTCTGAGGCCGAAGTAGACTCTAGGTATACTTCTCAATAATGGCCTCATTGAAACGCATAAATCCTTGATACCAAGCCCACCCAAATCAATTGGCTTCGGGAAATGTTTCCATGAAACTGAGATTAATTTCCGCTCGCTGGTTAAACCCGTCCAGAAAAAATTCCTTATTTTGGCATTCAAACTTTTGAGGAGCACTATCGGCCATTTGTAGATGGAAAAATCATGCACGAACATGGAGGTGATGAACGAGTTAACTAGGCAGACCCTGCCAGCATGGGAGAGGCACTTTCCCTTCCATTTAGACATTTGTAGTGTAATCCTGGAAGCAATACTCTCAAATTAGCAGCCCTTGTCTTTCCCCTAGAATAGGGGAACACCTAGGTAAGTGAAGGGTAAGGAGCCGCGCAAAACCCCAATCCTGGTTGCGATGCGGAGATTCCTTGAAGGAGAAATCCCATTTCCAAATAAAATTGATGATTTCATCCAGCTTATAGCTTTCCCATCCACGCATTCATAGTGGTGGAAGATCCACTTGACCGTGGACAAGGTTTTCTTGCCCTCCTGCCCAAATAGTAGGATGTCATCCAAATATAGAATATGCGAGGGGACATACAAGTCTCTGCCTTCCGTAATTAGTGAATAAATCCCTGCTTGTACATGATCCAGGAGGCATCGACTCATGTAATCCTCCACAATTGCAACGAGAAATCCCGACATTGGATCACCCTTTCGCACTCCACGGGAGCACTGAAAAAAACCATGGGGGAGCCATTGATCAAAACCGAGACCCTGGCACTGTGAATAATGACAGAGATCAGCTTGATCAATCTATATGAGAAGCCATATCTTTCTAGGACCTTAAATATGAAGCCCCATTTCACAGTATCAAAAGCCTTCGAGATGTCAAGCTTAAGCGCAAAGCTACCTTCTTTTGATTTTTTCCTCATAATATTGATCCCCTCTGAGGAAGTGAATAAGAAGGATTGGATGGATCACCCAGGAATGAAACCAAACTGGTTTGGGGTCACTATGTCACCCAAAATCCTACTCAACCTAAGGACCAAAATCTTGCTGATAATCTTTAGAATTGTGTTGCCGATGGCAACCGGTCGTAAGTCACAAATAGCAATGGCATTATATTTCTTCCGGATCAACGAGATGAAGTTGGCATTTGCACCATGGGGGATGGAGCCTGAGTGGAAAAACTCCCTGACTGCATTTGTGACATCCTCATGGAAGATGTCTGAGTTGAAAATAATGAACTTTTTTTCAAAGCCATCTAGACCTGCAGCACTGTCCATATTTAAAGAAAATAAAGCAGCACTAACTTCACCTTCAAAAGGGGCCACCATTAGGGTCTCATTTTGTTTCCCCGTGATACACGTTGGGATGGAGTCAAAAAGTACAGGGGAGGCCTGCCCATCATCAGTGTATAGCCCCTGGATGTACTCCACCGCAGTCTTCTCAATATCCCCCACCGAAGTGAGAGTTGAGTCCCCAACTCGGAGAGCACCCAAATTACTCCTAACTCGTCTTTCCTTAAGTAATTGGTGAAAGATCTTGAAATTACAATACCCCTCTTGAAGCCATATAACATTGAATTGTGCCTTATAAAGTTTCTATTTGAGTGGAAGCAGCTCATCCAGATTAGAGTGCAATCTATGCTCTTCCTCCGGTGGAACATTTAGCCTATGGTTTCTAATTTGGCACTTGGAAAGCTGAGATTCAGCCACATTGATCTCCCCATCCAACCTTGAGGAGGACCGTTTTCTCCATTCTTTCAACCGATGCTTAAGTTCCCTTAGCTTGGACATCATGATAAAGTGGGGACTACAAGAGAAGGTGTTAGTCCATGCTCCCAACACCTCTTCTCTGCATCCTAGGATAGTGATCTAGGAGTTTCTAAATCTAAATGGTATATGGTAAGATCTTGGGACTCTCTCCCTTAGTCCAACAACAAGAGGATTGTGATCTGAGTTGAGTTTTGGGAGAGTGAATCAAGATAACACTGGCGAGCCACCTCCTATCATGTGTGAAAAACACCTGTCCAGTTTGCCGTCATGCCTACCATTGATGGTGTTCCACCCCCAAGTGAAGTCTTCTCCAATAATAGAGACTTCTGAATGATCACATTGGTCAAGGCAGGATGAAAATTCATTTACTGCAGCATGATAAAAATGTGGCCCTAGCTTTTGATCAGGCCTCAAGATCATATTGAAATCACTGATAACCATCCGGTTGTGATCAATGTCGTTACTTGTCTACGCCATCCCTCTCCAGAGGTGCCTGCGGGTAGTGTACGAGCATGAAGCATAGAAAAAATAGATTTTGAGAATCCCCTATAATACATGGATGGTAATAGAAATCATTTGCAGGCTTGAGACCAATGAGACAATATGAAAACTATGATGCATCAAGACCCATAAGGTTCCGATTCCATTTTCATCCTCATTCGTTGAAACGAGTGAGTAACCAAGAGCATCCCAGTTAAAACCTTTCCTTCTTTCAAACGTGATCATGGCTTCAGCCAACCCAATCAGCATCGTCTTGTGCGTGAGGAAGTGCCTGAGGGATGCAGCTGTAGGGGTGTTCCCTAGCCCTTGGCAGTTCCAGAACAAAATCTTCATTGGGGCTTGGAGGTTACAGGAGAGGGGTTATTACCCTTTCCCTTTCTCTTCCCTTTCCTTCCTTTCCTTTTGGGTTCAGTAGCCTACTTTTCAGTAGATGGAAAGAGGTATTTCTCTGGCGAGGCCTGGATAACAACTTCATGAGATTCAGTGGGGGCATTGGCGAGCCCCTCACCCACTTGCTCTTCTTCCACCGCGTCACTCCAGAAGACTCCACTAATTGGGTTAAACTTTTTTAGGGATCAGATGACCTCCTCTTGGGGAGCCTTGCTCACCTTCCGTGCAGCCTTATCTAAGGCCACAACTAAGAAGTCTGGTTCCATTGCAGGGGTTGTAGGGCAGTTTAATTCACCCTTATCTAAGAAGGCCACAATCGGGGGTTTTTTAAATTTTATTGGGTTTTTAGGGTTTTATGGGTTTTACTATTTTTTTATGTTTTTAGAGGTTTTTATGGTTTTAAAGGGATTTTCATTTTTTTAGGGTTCTTTGGATTTTTACATATTTCTTTGAGATTCTTACATTTTTTGGATTTTTAGGGGTTTTCAGGATTTTGAGGGTGTAGGGTCCTGAAAAATCCACAAAGGAGAATGAGAATCCCCTTTAATTCAAGGGAGATTCTACCCAATTTCCCCCCAATGAATTCGGGATTAGTGTGGATAATCCTCAAAGGATGGAACAAGAAGAACCGGTCTGTAGACCGGTCCAATGATAACGGTACACGGCCGGTTCCGCGTGGCGCCCCCTCCGCGAACCGTTGTCGTTCGCAGAACGGAGGCGGGGATCCTCCGAGGGCGCGAAGAAGGACGGGTGCCAACCCAGTCCACTATCATGAACCGCCCCCAGCTGTGAACTGCGTTAGCCAGCCCGGGCCCAATCTGTTGTCGTTCTCAGAATGGATGCGGAACCCTGCGCGGCCACGAAGCACTCCCTTAACTAGTTTGGTTCGTGGGGGAGGTGAATTCAATGCCCCCACGAGTTGCAGATTGACCAAGTCCTCCGTAAATCGGGTTTCCAGTCATGGGCCTCCGCAAAAGGTTCCACATGACCATAGATACATCTCTTTCCCCACTCTATAAAAGGATATGGGGGGAATAAAAAAATGGAGATAAATCAGATTCGGGTGGATGGATTTCGAAGGAAGGAGTTTAGGATCTCACAAATAGAAAAGTTCCAATTCGCGAACCCGAACTTGTATGAATTTGGAAACAAATTAATAAGGAACTGGAAAAGCCAAAACAACTTGGTGAACCATGAACTTAAGATAACAAAGAAAAGAAAACCACAAACCATGGCCCCTCCGCGGATGCACTCCCTGTAGACCAGGGAGTTTATGCCCCTTTTCAGATCTGTCGCACTGCTTAGCACCCTCCTACCCAAGTGAAGCCCCGATCGATGAACCTCCGAACGGAGTCTCCCTCAGCCACCACTGCTCGCATGGACCCCTCCACGTACCAACCTAATATGCGGGCCAAACCTGAAGCCTCAAACCACCGCGGTTCATGGGATTCCCATCAGTCCGTGGACCATCCTGGTTCGCAGACGGCCTCTCCAGCCACGTAGCACCACCCTACATGAAGGGCTCCACCCCTCATATACACTTTTGGTATGCCAAATCCTTCGGAGTTCCCATTCCCCGATCCATATAAAATCCTTTCAATCCAGCCTGATCCTTCGCAACCCCCTTATTGGCCCATTCATCGGCCCCGAGTCGAGGCCTCCACCAGAGCCACCAGACCTATGTGATGTAACCTTTAGGTGCATCAGCGCGCCATTTTGATTTCACATACCCAGGGTAAGCGGGGGCGAAGGGGTTTCTCCGACCCTTGATTGGATTCCCGAAGCATTCTTGGGTTCACATTCCCACGACAATGCGGAGTCCGAGCCCAGGAGTCCCCTTTCTACCCCTCTATTGGTTATGACTTGGGAACTTCTCTCTTCCACGGGGAGTGGCGGACAACCCATCAAAAGGAGGCACCCATTCACCTCTATACTTCCCCACATCCATGGCCAAGGAAGGGCGTTGTGGGGAAGGGTGCTGCTCTGTTCTTCTTTGGGGCCAAATCTGTTTCCCGCTGGACTATATCACCATGGGCATCCATCTAGGAGTAAGCCCCAGATTTTCGGGCCACCCCCCACGTGTAAGCCCCATCACACTTCCCACTAATGTACCTTTCACGAAGTGATCGTCTGGTCCCTGCTTCTTCTTGTTTCTCACACCGAGCATGACTCACGTGGGCTTAGAGTAAGCATCGACCATGACACCCTCACCCCGGGCCTCCTCAGAGTGTATGCCCCAATCCATTACCCTGGGATGCCTCAAAGCGTAAGCCCCATGCCAATTCGAACTACATGGACTTTGATTCCCCACCATAGGGATACGTAGGAATCCTCCACGAGGTTCAAGTCCGATCACCACCGGACCCCTGTGTCCACATTCATGTCGGTTCTCCGACACCCCCACCCGAACTATGTGGACTTTGATCCCTATCTCCTAGGCATGGTACATAGGAAGCCTCCCCGAGGTTCAAGCCCAATAACCGGTTTTTTCAACCATCTTCATGTAGGTTCTTCGCATCAACCCTAGGAATCCTATAGTGTAAGCCCATACCAGAACGAACTACATGGGTTCTGATTCCTCTAATGAGGATATGTAAGAAGCCCATATCATGGGTTCGATCGAAATTCTCAAGTCATTATATGTCCCCCTGGATAACAATAAACTCTAGAGTGCCCAGTTACGAGGCTTTAAACTAGTACTTTTTCAATGAGTCCAGACTCCATGGGGTCATTAATCCAACAAGGGATGGTAAAACTTGGGGATAAATTATTATGAACCCCTGCTAAAACTCTCCCACCAATGGAGAAGCGTCGGTCGTTGGAGAAAAAATACGATATCCTTAAAAAGATGGTGTCAGTACCAGCCATGATTTCAATCCTGGAAGCCCTGAGTTTGTCAGCAAATCTCAGTGAGGCGCTTATTGAAGACCTATTTAGCCCCCAGAAGTTCCAAGATGAGGTAGATGCTGCCGAGATTTACCATATGGATACTTGGCCGGCTGAATGCAATGCGGTGATTTACTTCACCGATTAGGATGATGATTCCATCTTGCAAGGACATATCAAACCACTATATGTTTCTGGGACACTAAATTATGTTGGGATCCACAAAGTCTTTATTAACAATGGTTTCGGAGTTAACATCATTTACCTACAAACACTCCGCAAGTTGGGATACAGTGAGGATGATCTAATCCCATCAACCAAAACCCTATTGAGTTATGACAAGAGTGAACAGAAGCCAATGAGAAAAATCAAGACGAAAACCCATTTTGGAGACCTTGTGGCCTACTCGGAATTCCTGGTGGTCTGAAAAAACACAGCATTCAATGCCCTTCTTGGAAGTTCGTGGCTCTATAAGAACATGGTCATTCATTCATCCGACCACCAGTATATCAAATATTGCGTCAATGGACATAGTGTTACATTTCACGCTGATAAGGCCCCTTTCAAGCTCTCCGAGTCACACTACATTGACATCGGGTTTTATTAGAGAAAGAAAAAGAAGCCTTCAATCGATGGTATTGAGTGGATTCCCACTCCAAATGGTCTGGAAATTGTTCCTAATGACCCCCTCAGGCTTCTTGGTGGAGACTACGTACTACCCACCAACCATGTTGAGAGTAGGGATTCAACCCTGGACACACACTCGACTGTCCTCATTACTTCAGCCATCACGCCCGAGCATAGCGGTGCGGAAATGATCATTGACCCTCAAATTAGGGGAAAATAATTGAGAGAGGATACCCACAGTACCATTCCTCCAGACTCCCAGGAGCCCGAGTCAAGAGCTATTCCCTCGCCGGATCAAGAAGAGGAGGATTTGGGAGAAGAGGAGGAGATTGATCTCAGGGATGCACCTCCCACATTTGAGGAAGGTATCTCCACCACGGTGGATGAGCTCAGGGAAATAAACCTGTGTACCGAAGAAGACCTGAGGCCCACTCTTGTTAGTGCATCCATGTCCCCTGAGAAGCACGAGGTATATACCACTTTCTTAAGGCAACGTCAAGATGTTTTTTCCTGGAATTACACAGAAATTCTTTGACTCGATCCCAAAGTGGCGACGCATCACCTAGGTCTTCCAGAAGACCACCGGGGCTATAAACATGCCTCCAGAAGGACACACCCCTCACATGATTCCAAAATAGAGGCTGAAGTCGATAAGGTGATTAAAGAAAGCTTCATTCGGGTGGTCCAGTACCCCATCTGGTTGGCCAACATCATCCCCGTCAAGAAAAAGAATAGAAAAATCTACATCTAAATCGATTTCAGAGTTCTCAATCGGCATTGTCCGAATGATAATTTCCCGGTCCCGATTACCGAGTTATTAATCGATGCAACAACCAGGTATGAGGCTCTATACTTCATGGATGGTTATTCTAGGTTTAATCAGACACACATGGCCCAAGAAGACGAAGAATCTACTACCTTCAAATCCCCTTAAGGAATATTCTGTTACAGGTCCATGCCCGTTTGGTCAAAAAAATGTTGGCGCCACATATCAATGTGTCATGCATCGTATCTTTAAACCATTCTTGGGGAGATTCGTAGAATGCTACATGGATAACATGGTGGTCAAATCCAGACAACACTTGGATCACCTGTCAGACCTTGAAACCATCTTCAACAAACACTGACAATATAGCCTAAAGTTGAATCCCTTCAAATGTGCCTTTGGGGTTACCTCATGGAAATTCCTTGTCTTCGTCATATGCCATCGTGTCATCGAAGTCGACCCAGAAAAGGCAAAGGATATCCTTAGCCTGTCACCTCCCCACAATCTCTCTGAGTTGAGGGAATTCCAAGGACACCTGGCCTACATCAGGTGGTTCATAGCCAACCTCACAGGAAAATGTTTTCCCTTCAAAAGGTTAATGAAGAAGGGGATTACTTACCAATGGATAGAAGACTGTCAATAGGAGTTCGACAGCTTAAAGAAGTACCTCTTCATCCCACCAGTTCTCATGCCCCAAGTTTAAGGAAGACCTATCATTCTATACGTGATGGTCTTAAAGTGGTCACTGGGAGACTTCCTCACACAGAAAAATGCCGTTGGTAGTGAAAACAGTCTCTATTACCTCAGTTGAACCGTGATCGATGCTGAAACTCGATACTAAAACATCAAAAAGAGTTGTTTGGCCTTGGTCATCAGAGTTCAACAATTATGACATTATCTGCAGAATCATGAAGTCCATTTGGTCTCGTGGAGTAACCCACTCACGTACATCCATAGCCGCCCAATGCAGACTGGGCACCTGCCCCGATGGGTAGTCCTCCTACAACAGTTCGACATCTGGTTTGTGCCTTAGAAAGCCGTCAAGGGCCATGCATTAGCAGATTTTATGGTGGAGAAACCTTCAACATGGACCACCGCACCGGACGTCGAGCTTCCTGATGAAGACATCTTCTCGGTTCAAGAGGAGTTCCTAGTATGGGAAATGTACTTCGACGGTACATCCTGAAGCCCAACCAGGAAGAGGATGGAATATCCCAAATTTCACAAGGTGGGCTTGGGGATAATACTTATGTCCCTATAAAAGGCAGTATAAACATATTCATTCCTCCAGTCAGAAGGATGTATGAACAATGATACAGAGTATCAATCCCTCATTGTAGGCCTGGAGATCGCACTCCAAGCATAAGTACAACACCTTAAGGTAATCAGTGACTTGGAACTAGTCATCAATAAATTTAACGGTGACTATGCTATTAAAAAAGAGGAGTTGATTCCCCTGTTTGACCATGTTTGAGGGTTAATGGAGTAATTCTCCATAGAACCAGCATTGAACCATATTCTCTTGTCTCAGAATGCCCAGGCCGACGTATTAGCTAATGCGGCCATAGCCCTAGCCGACCCGGACTGGGATGAAACAGTTATCAATATTACTCACCATCAAATGGTCTTGCAGTTTGTTCAAACTAAGATAGAAGAAATCCATGAAGTCAGTGCTGTCCCTGAGCCATATGCTCCTACCACTAGCTGGATGACCCCCATTGCAAACTACCTTCAACAGGGAGAACTTCCATCCAACAGGTCTAAATGAGAGAAAATATGGAGAAGGGGCAATCAACTTTGTCCTATATGGAGGCGCGGGTCATCAAGTGGTCCTCTACAAATGAGACCTCGACAGAATCCTCCTCAGATGCATTTATAGAGAAGAAACCATTGCCTTCATGACTGAAGTGTGTTCCGGAACATGTGGATCACATCAGTCGGGGTCTAAGCTTTCCCACTAGGTTTGAAGGCCTGGGTACTATTGGCCCACCGTGCCACGAGATTGCGAGCACTTTACCGCAAAATTACACTCATGCCAAATTCATGCCAACTTCATACACCAACCACCGGAGTTACTTCATCGGGATAAGTAATCCTGGCCATTTTCCATCTGGGGAATGGACGTCATGGGACCATATCCTCCCGCCATAGCCAAACAGCAGAAGTATATCCTCACGGCAACCAACTTCTTTTCCAAATGGGAAGAAGTTGTACACCTTAAGGAATTCGGGGCCAGAAACATTGTCAGCTTTGTGAAAACCAATATCATCACCAGATTTAGTGTCCCTTATACCATAATGAATGATAATGGAACCAGCTTATGCTATTCTGAATTAGAGAAACTATACCAAGAATATAGTATCAAGGCTCACCACTCGCCCCGCTTCCATGCAGCTGCCAACAGACAGATAGATGATTTCAACAAGACCCTATCCAACATTCTCCAGAAAATAGTGGACAAAGACAAGAAATTGTGTCCGGATAAACTCCTCAATGAATTGTGGGCTTATCGAACCACAATCTGCACCGCTACTTTGGCTTCTCCGTATTCATTAGTATATGGAACAGATGTGGTCCTTCCCATTAAGATCCAATTACCCTCACACTATGTTTCCATTTGTGATCAATTATCCAACGATGAGAAATCAGAAAAGCGGCTAGGTGAATTGGAACATCTATATGAGAAGAAGTTGCACACTTTGTACCATCTGGAAGTATATCAGAACCGGATCACATGATCGTTCATTAAAGAGGTTCATCTCTGATATTTCTTTGAAGGATAATTGGTGTTGGTCCTCCGGACCCCAATGATACCCAGAAAGAAGCCTCCAAAGCTGGAGCCGAAGTGGGAGGGACCATATGTTATACAAAAGGTCTACTCCAATGGGGAATATGCCCTGATCTCCAAGGATAGGCAGTTCACTACCGCTCCTACAAATGCGAGATTCCGGAAGAAGTATTTAGCATAGAAATAAAAGGCAATTATCATCCAAGCTGCAGGACGTTAAACTGCCAACCACCCAACGGTCCAAACTCTATGACACTAAACTAAGAGTATTTCTTCCTCACTGGCATAACTAAAAGCAGTTGTCATCCGATATGCAGGACGTTAAACTGCCAAGAACACAAAGGTCCAAACTCTATGACCCTAAACTAAGAGTATTTCATCCTCACTGTCAAAACTAAAAGCAGTTATGGTCCGAGCTGTAGGACGTTAAACTGCCAAGAACCCAAAGGTCCAAACTCCATGAATCTAAACAAAGAGTATTTTATCCTCACCACATGACGTTAAACTGCACAAATTTTAGTGAACTACGTACGGCTTGATTCCTTCCCTAAGAGGATACATAGCAACGCCAGGATCCCCTATCTTGGCCCATACATTCCCAAATGGAATAAAATTAAAAAAAATACCCCCTTCCACCATGTACGGACCAACCCTTCACAGGGTGTACTTCTTTTAGAGAACTACGTAGGGATTTATTCTTTCCATCATAAGATACGTAGTGATGTCAGGGCTATGTACCCTGGCCCAGCCACCCCCAAATGAGGTTTAAAAAAAATTGCCCTTTCTCCCATGTATGGACCAAACCTTCACGGGGTGTATTCCTCGTCCTTACCA
The DNA here is from genome assembly GCA_963277665.1 of Viscum album. NCBI lineage: Eukaryota > Viridiplantae > Streptophyta > Magnoliopsida > Santalales > Viscaceae > Viscum > Viscum album. The sequence continues at coordinate 1,007,910,014 of OY728141.1, read as the reverse complement.
CATGATGTTAAACTACATAGATGAGATTGAAAAAAAAATTCCCCTTTTCCCCTGTGTATAGATCAGACCTTCACGGTGTGTATTTTCATTTAGAGAACTACGTAAGTCTTGATTCATGCCCTCGCAGGATACGTAGTGATTCCAGGGTTCCTTATCATGGACCAGCCATTCAGAAAAAAATATATGCCCTTTCCCCCGTATAGGGACCAACCCTACACGGGGTGCATTCTTCATCCTTACCGCACGATGTTAAACTGTAGGGAAAAAAATGATTAAAAAATGCTCTTTCCCCCCATGTACGGACCAGACCTGCACATGGTGTACTCCAAAAAGAACTACGTACGGCTTGATTACTACCCTGGTAAGATATGTAGCGACTCCAGGATCCCCCATCATGGCCCAACCACCCCAGAATACCCTTTTCCCCCATGTACGGACCGGACCTTCCCGGGGTGTGTTAATCGTCCTTGCCGCACGAAGCTAAATTGCATGGATAATGATAAAGGAAATATGCCCCTTCCCCTTATGTAAGGACCATACCTTCACGGGGTGTACTCAAGAAAGAACTATGTGTGGATTGATTCCTGCCCTTGCAGGATACGTAGCGATGCCGGATTTTATCTCCTAGCCCAGCCACCGAGAAAAGAAAACACAGGAATATATACCCCTCATCATCATGACACGACATTAAACTGCACGGACCTCTTCCTCGCCGCACTACTTTAAACTACATGGACTTCATCCTCACCGCACGACATTAAACTGCACAGACTTCATTGTGACCCACCCAAGATATATGAAAAAACGATATGAGAATATTCCTTGCACATTTGGATACATCCTATCCATACATCAGACTCCACGACTCAGATAATGGAGGATCATCATAACCATTCATGGCCATCAGAAGTAGAATGTTATCGGCCTATGGAAACCATTGTATGACTATGAATACTATTCCCTTAGTGGATCTGCAAATTGAAATCCCCTGGCCCATATAAAAAGTCACGATTTCCTCAGGAGAAATTCTTCCCAGCTCCGTAAGCCTACCGGCCTCAGAGCCCCCATATCATATCTCCCGATCCAAAAATTAATGGAGTAGTGGTTTACAAGATCATCTCTATCTCAGATCTAAATGTTTCCAAGGTATCCCTACCTGGTTAACCAATGTATCCACCAGTGGTTCACATGGCGATCTTCATCTACAAACGTCAAGATAGGTCTATGCTACTTCGACTCAACATAAAATTACAGTGATGATGTTTCTTGTATGATCGGACACCATTATCCTCGCATGCCAAACTCTGTACTGGGAGAAATCTCGGGTTTTTATAATCATTTATGGACATAGAAAGTGGAATGACATCGACCCGGGGACACCTTTGCATGACTATGCATACCATGCCCTCAGCGGCTCTGCATATTGATAGCCCCTGGACCATCTACCAAAGGCAATATTTCCTCAAGCGGTACTCTTCCTAGCTCTGTATGCTTACCAGCCTCAGAGCCCCTACACCACCTCTCATGATCCATGAAATCTCAGAGTTATAGTTTATAACCTCCATCCCCCACCCTATTCAGAGTATATCAGAGCATGTTAACTCAGTTATCCTTTGAGTGACTGTGAAAATAGTCACCTAATGGTCCGAGCTCTATGGCTACTAAACTAGGAGTATTTATTCCTTGTCGCACGATGTTAAACTGCATGGAGTAAAGGTACACCACCGCGCGCATTATAAATCAGTGTAGGGTTATCTCTAAGCTTTAACATCAACCAAGGAGAATTATGCCCAACATGTACAGATATTTTCTTACCAAATGACAGACTTCGTGGCCCGGACAATCGCGGATCCTCATAACCATTCATGGCCACCAGAAGTGGAAATTTATCGACCCATGGACACCTTTGTATTACTATTCATACCATGCCATCAATAGCTCTTCATATTGATATCCCCTAGCCCATCTACCAAAGGCAAGATTTCCTCAGGCAATACTCTTCCTAGCTCCGTATGCTTACCGGCCTCAGAGCCCCCATATCATTTGTCCTAATCCAAGAAGCCCCAAAACCATGATTTACACCAATAAACCCCTCTCCATATCTTGGGCATGCCGAGATGTTCAAGCCCAGTTACATTCTAATTGAGAGAATCCTTTGAAGATACATCCTTACCACATGACGTTAAACTGCACAGAACATCTTGGCCACTTGGCATAAATTTGCAAAGACCAAGCATTAAACATCTAGGGAAATGCCTCCAACTATAAGTGTTTTAACTGGTTTAAAAATTCCCCCTATCCTCACTACACGACGTTAAAACTTCACAACATTGGAAAAAATTACCCCTCGTCCTCTCTTCATGACGTTAAACTGCACAACATCCTTTAATAATTCTCCTTGTCTTTATTTCATGACTTTAAACTGCACGAAAGTCATCTTTACCTCATGACATTAAACTGCACGGTCCAACCTATCATGGGTTTTGAAAGGAATGGAGGATTTTCTCTGTTCCTCAGTGCATGGGTCAGACCTGCACAAATCACTGTCTCACTCCAGTGTGAGAAGGGATGACTTCACCCATTATCAGGAAATTTAGCCTTTATGTTTCTCCCGTATCTAGACACCCTCTCCTCATAAACCATACTCTATACTCAGAGAAATCTGAACCCTTGTAAACCACCCCTAGTGGTCCCAAATATCAACTTCCCTGATGTTTCTCGGCTATCAGGAGAATGAAATCATTGACTGTAGAGACCCGAAGCCTAATGTACATGAACATTACATTAATTTTGCGGAATACTTAATACACAACAAAAATACACACACAAGGATCGTAATAGTTTAGTGTCTTTGGAAACTCGGAACGTAATCTTCTAATCCTGGTGAAAGATCTTCAAAATCTCCCATAAAGATCTTCCTTTTTTTTACCTAAAACCTTTCTTTATATCCTGGGGAAAAGAAAACATAAAAGGGTGAGCTGAAATGCTCAGTAAGGGTAAACAAAAGAAATATCAATCACATAATTTTCATAAGAACATAACATTTTTGGAAATCTTAACCTGCAAAAGAGAGCATAATTTCATAACATGGGATAAATCATAGTAGTGAAAATGAAACCATAACTTAAAACATTACTCATTGTGGCATACACACATAATCATAGAGAATCATTTCTTGTTAGTCAAGACTAATTTCCAAGACTATCTTAGTGGACAAAGTCCCTTTCTGAATCGAGTAATCCTCGTTTCAGTCCTGTTTCACTGAACCGGTATAACCTACCATTCCAGCCATGTCTATCTCATGAGATATAAAATCTTTACCCAATGCATTGGAGGGAGATATAGGTCCCACCCATCTCTTAATGAATCCTTTCGTATGTGTGCCACAGAATCATAAATCATACATCATTGCATAACCCATGTAATAAAAATGGGATTCTTAAACAACATGACATCATAAAACCATTCATATAAGATAAAGGAATTCATAAACATAATTCCATCACAACATAGTCAAATCCATGTAAAAATATGGATAGAAACAGAACCCTTTATTATCTTAGATGGAAAATAATTTTGATAAAACACTTGAATTGAATTCTTGAGGAAAATATCCTTTCTTCTTCAAAATCAATTTCTTTTTACAAAACATCATGAAATTTTTAAAAGAAAGAGATTTTATTGAAAATAGTCATGAAATCTATTGGAGGAATCTTCATAAAAATAAGGCTTTATAAAACCGTAAAAATCCGTTCGTGCCGTTTAAGTTAAAAAAACATTCTTCTCGTACTTTTGTCGGAAAAGTCAAAAATTAGCTCGTATGAAAAACGACAAAAGATTCCTTTCATATCTTTTACTAAAAACTCACCGAAGGGTAAAATTGGATTTAAACAATTGTAGGTGGATGTAAATAACATTACATATTGAGGAAACATGGATGTGGATGATAAAATACACCCCAGTAATTACCAAAGTAAAAACAATCTCGGATAAAAATGAGATTGTGATATTTCCCTTACCTTATGTCCGACTTGCTTTGTAAGTGTCCGAACCTCCTGTATAATGATTTAAATCATGTTATTGACTTATTCCAGAATCATATTCATTGCTATGATATCATATATGGTTCACTTATAACATTATATTACCCGTTCTTTTGTAAATTCCATGTTAAAGAAGCGTTTTGGGTAAAATCGTTTCATTTATCTTAGGTGTTTTGACTTGTTGTTCTTGACATCATTATTACTTATATCATAATTTACTTACTTCCAGAATATAAAATATGATTTATATATCATATATATTCAGTATATATATATATATAATAGATAAATAAAATGAAAAACACCGTTCATGGAGACGGTAGTCCGTACGTACGCATGAACGCTGTTTTACTTTCCTTATTGTCTTGAAATGGGAGTAAGTAGATGACATACATATGTATATATACATAAATCCAGTAGCTTTATAATGTCATATATTTCATTATTATTTCTTATATATACATTATAATCATTCTTAAATGGTTAACATGGAGAATGAATCTCATCACGTCGTGGAGACGGTAGTCCGTACGTACGCACGAGCGATGATATCATTTCCATAATTATTGAATTGAATTGTAGTGGATTATAAAATATATCAGAATAAATATGATGTTATAATAACTATTTATAGTTATTCTTTACACCATTATACCCATCCATGTAAGGTGGTGGCGGAAAAAAGATTACACCACGGCGTGGAGACGGTATTCCGTACGTACGCACGCGCGGTGATTTCATTTTTCCGTAGGATGGATAGATGGTGAAATAGGGTTGTTTCATACTTATAATAACATATCAGTATATGAGTTATACTGATGTTATTACTTCATAATGAAACAACCTAAGAAGAAGAAGTGGAAGAAGAAATAAAGATGAAAGAATTGGTAACGGTAATTACCTCTTCTTTGAAGTGCCTCTTTGAGACCTCCTCTTAGGGCACTAGAATTGGTCTTTGAGGAAGACCAGAACCTCTAGGATGTTTCTAGGGAAGTGGAGAAGAGATTTTGGCAGGGGTTGGCCGAGCTGGAGTGCTCAAATTGGTGTGAGGAGGAAGGGGGAGGAGGTGTCCTTTTATAGGGGAGGAGAGGGGCACCTTAGGAATACCTCAAAATATTATTTTATATTAAAGTCAAAATCGGTTTATAATGGTTCCAAAGGGTCTTATTTCGAAGCTAAAGTGGGGATGGGTCGAAATCCTATCAACCAATAAGATTTAGACAAGTTTAGGGTATTATTTTAACCTTATCAATTAGATTTAACTCTAAGTTAAATAATTTAACTTTTACCGTGTCTTTTTGTTTTCTTTCACTATATGGTAAATACACTTACTATAACATGCCAAACGAATCCCAAATTGTATATTATTAATACATATATCCTTATCTAAGTCATTTTGCCGAACCTTATATTTTTAGGAATAAAATAACAATTAATAATATAATATTTTATTTAAAAACTATTTTGTGTCAATTTTGACACTATTTGATACATGATTTTTGTGAAAGTCATAACAGAATTATATGTTCGAACCAAGTTGGTTAAATCAACACTAATATATCATAGTAACCTAGAAAATTAGTTTAATTCATAAAAAGTCTCAAATTACATTTATTTTGGTGTTTATAACATCAATTATGTCAATATTTCATTAACAAGATAATTACTGCATCATCTTTGTGTCATAAATAAATTAATTTATTTGATGTCTAAAAATTACAAATAAAATACCATCATGTAGTAAATCTTTTTAGCTTTATAATGAATATTTACAATCGAATTTATCTTATTTATAACCCCATATTAAAAATGATTTACTTATTAAACTTTGATTTTAACTATTTTAACCCTTCTTTAAATAAATTAATATTAAATGTCCTAATCTAATCCAAGTGGGCCTAAATGGTCATATTTTATTCCTAAGTTTGTTTTTGGTCGAATTACACTTGTCCAATAGAATTAGGACATGTGTTAGGGTAATATTAATATCATATTTACCCTTAGTTACCCTATTTACTATTAACCGCGGTAAAAATAGTAAAAAGTTACTATTCACCAAAAAATTATTTTTATATCATTGAACCACATTTTACTTACTGACATCAACCGTGTCTGTCGGATTTTTGAAATTCCATTCACAGAAGCGGTAAAATTAAGTTTTATGCAAAATTCAGTTTTTAACCTACCACTTAGTGGTTTCACTATTCATCAAAAATTGAAAGTTTTCAGAAAAATACCAAAATTTCACCCTAGGCTAATTTCGATATTCTGAGTCCAAAAATGAAGTCCATTTTGAAAAATAAAATTTATAAAATTTCAAAAAGTGGTTATTACTATTCATAACGGCTAGTTTTAATAGCATATTGTTGTTTAGTGAAACTCGGTATTACGTACGACGCAAGCTATCGAGGAAGGTCGCGATTGCGTGTAAAGCAAGCCAAGCAAGTGTTGTGTGTTGTGCAAGCTCCTTTTGGTGTAGCGTACAACACAAGAAATTAGTGAAATAAAAAAAGAATATTTTTCATAAAATCTCGAGCTGTTACATTCTACCCCCCTTAAAATGAATTTCGCCCTCGAAATTCGTCGGGGTTATAAATGGTTTACTATTCGAATTTTCTTTAATAGAAACCCACATCGTAAAAGGGAATACCAAAACTTGGCTTTAAAAACTAAAGTATGAAATGTAACGATTACCCAAATAAACTAATCACTGGGTTTCCACATAGGTGAAAATATGGATATGGAAGAGAAATCTAACCATCATGTTCTGATGGAGAGTGGTAGAGAACATGGCTATGGAAAAGCCAGTAATCACAAATCCATAGATTTGTGATGATATAAGGTACCATATGATTCATCAGGTATAAGATCACTAGGACAACATTTTTGGTTTTCAAGGTCATTTCCCTAAAGTTGAAAATTTGCTTAAAATAAATACTTACTTTATTTTGGTACAATCTCACTTTTGTTCGTGCCTTGAACAATTTCTACTTCATCTCTTAAATAAATGATGTTGAATTTGTTATTTGTGAAGTTTTAGCAGATTATGTGATAGAATGATGGGTCATTCCATCTGTCTCAAACAAAAGGTTAGAAAAAGTTATTAAATATACATAAGTCATTCTATAGTGAGATATGGTTCCTAAAATGGACTTATACTTCATATATCATACTGCTTAATATAATAAAACTAGTTTCTACTAAACAGGGACTTCCTGTAGGCTAGTGGTAGGCGATAAAGGCCAGTCGCACTTCGGTTGTGGGTTCGATTCCTACAGCCTTGTCCGAAGCGATGGGTTGTCGCCCGTCCTGCAGGTTGTCCCTTTTTCTAAAACTACGTTACTATAACATCCCATCAATAATATCGAAAATCTTCTATCCTTAAACAATACTAACTTATGTCCAACATAATCCAGTCTAATCTTTAGGCTTATACATAATACTGCAGTCCACTCTCATAATATAGTGACAATGATTACCAGAGATTTAATACAGTCGTTGATCCCCACATATCATAAGATATGTCTTGTTGGTCACATTCCAAACATTCAAAGTCCTTAATCGTGTATTCTTTTGAATACCTTAGTGAAAACATGAGTGCAGTTAAAAGTTAATACTTTCCATATACCAAAATCCTCAAAATTCTATATACTCAAACCATGATATCACTTAGTCCTTATATCAATCATGAGCTCATGAATACTATCAAACATTTAATTTTCTCCTTATCCATTCATTATGCGCATATCATCTACATTCCAAAAATATCTGAATAACCTTTCATGGATACTGGTAACATTAATCATACACTTTCAAAACACAAGGAAAGACAACAGTGTAACAATCCATAGATGTCTCTTTATTCCAAAATTACACATGATAAACATGTAATCATTCCACTACATTCTCAAACCATTGACCGAGCTTCAAAAATTATTTCATCTCACATATCATTTGTAGTCTCTTCATTATCATCCACATAAATACTACCCATATGACCATGCTGATTCTCTTCATGAGTCTTTCCCTTAGGGCATTTGTTTGCATAATGCCCATACATTCCACATTTAAAACATTTAACCATTGTTGATGTCGTAGCAATACCATTATCCTCATCCATGGTGTTAACTGAACCTTTTCCTTTGCACTTACTTGCTTTGTGTCCTTCTTTTCCACACCCAAAGCATCTTCCAGTTCCTTTGAAACATTCTCCTTGATGCCTCTTCCCACATGATTTACATAGGGAAAATTGAACTTTCTTTCCTCTATGATCATCATGAAACTCCATCTTTCTCTTATTAGCCGAGTCAGGAAACTTACCAAATTTTACTTTATTGATCATATTATGAGATTGCTGATTCGGCATAATAATGATGCAAACACTTCCAAATCCCATTTCATTATGAAGAATATCATTCCATTGTCCATCATATCCTCCATTATCGTGAATCATCTTGTTTCCAGCCATTTTCTAAAACCCAGAAAAGAATAGTGTGAGAGGTAAAAATCATGCTAGGGAAAACAACATAATAAAGGGGGAGTACCTTCAATATCCAACATCTTAGGTTTAATTCTATGATCGTTAGTGTAATTCTATTACTATAACCTATACGTATACTTATCCCTAGGGACATCCCTAGACATACCTTAGAAATATCTCTAGGGATCTCACTAACGTTTTCGCATCCTAGTTTCCAAAGGTTGACTAAACCTTTCCTTTGATACCAACTGTAGAAACCCAAATCCTAATGTACATGAACATTACATTACTTTTGCGGAATACTTAATACACAACAAAAATACACACACAAGGATCGTAATAGTTTAGTGTCTTTGGAAACTCGGAACGTAATCTTCTAATCCTGGTGAAATATTTTCAAAATATCCCATAAAGATCTTCATTTTTTTTACCTAAAACCTTTCTTTATATCCTGGGGAAAAGAAAACATAAAAGGGTGAGCTGAAATGCTCAGTAAGGGTAAACAAAAGAAATATCAATCACATAATTTTCATAAGAACATAACATTTTTGGAAATCTTAACCTGCAAAAGAGAGCATAATTTTATAACATGGGATAAATCATAGTAGTGAAAATGAAACCATAACTTAAAACATTACTCATTGTGGCATACACACATAATCATAGAGAATCATTTCTTGTTAGTCAAGACTCATTGCCAAGACTATCTTAGTGGACAAATTCCCTTTCTGAATCGAGTAATCCTCGTTTCAGTCCTGTTTCACTGAACCGGTATAACCTACCATTCCAGCCATGTCTATCTCATGAGATATAAAATCTTTACCCAATGCATTGGAGGGAGATATAGGTCCCACCCATCTCTTAATGAATCCTTTCGTATGTGTTCCACAGAATCATAAATCATACATTATTGCATAACCCATGTAATAAAAATGGGATTCTTAAACAACATGACATCATAAAACCATTCATATAAGATAAAGGAATTCATAAACATAATTCCATCACAACATAGTCAAATCCATGTAAAAATATGGATAGAAACAGAACCCTTTATTATCTTAGATGGAAAATAATTTTGATAAAACACTTGAATTGAATTCTTGAGGAAAATATCCTTTCTTCTTCAAAATCAATTTATTTTTACAAAACATCATGAAATTTTTAAAAGAAAGAGATTTTATTGAAAATAGTCATGAAATCTTTTGGAGGAATCTTCATAAAAATAAGGCTTTATAAAACCGTAAAAATCCGTTCGTGCCGTTTAAGTTAAAAAAACATTCTTCTCGTACTTTTGTCGGAAAAGTCAAAAATTACCTCGTATGAAAAACGACAAAAGATTCCTTTCATATCTTTTACTAAAAACTCACCGAAGGGTAAAATTGGATTTAAACAATTGTAGGTGGATGTAAATAACATTACATATTGAGGAAACATGGATGTGGATGATAAAAAACACCCCAGTAATTACCAAAGTAAAAACAATCTCGGATAAAAATGAGATTGTGATATTTCCCTTACCTTATGTCCGACTTGCTTTGTAAGTGTCCGAACCTCCTGTATAATGATTTAAATCATGTTATTGACTTATTCCAGAATCATATTCATTGTTATTATATCATATATGGTTCACTTATAACATTATATTACCCGTTCTTTTGTAAATTCCATGTTAAAGAAGCGTTTTGGGTAAAATCGTTTCATTTATCTTAGGTGTTTTGACTTGTTGTTCTTGACATCATTATTACTTATATCATGATTTACTTACTTCCAGAATATAAAATATGATTTATATATCATATATATTCAGTATATATATATATATAATAGATAAATAAAATGAAAAACACCGTTCATGGAGACGGTAGTCCGTACGTATGCATGAACGCTGTTTTACTTTCCTTATTGTCTTGAAATGGGAGTAAGTAGATGACATACATATGTATATATACATAAATCCAGTAGCTTTATAATGTCATATATTTCATTATTATTTCTTATATATATACATTATAATCATTCTTAAATGGTTAACATGGAGAATGAATCTCATTGCGTCGTGGAGACGGTAGTCCGTACGTACGCACGAGCGATGATATCATTTCCATAATTATTGAATTGAATTGTAGTGGATTATAAAATATATCAGAATCAATATGATGTTATAATAACTATTTATAGTTATTCTTTACACCATTATACCCATCCATGTAAGGTGGTGGCGGAAAAAAGATTACACCACGGCGTGGAGACGGTATTCCGTACGTACGCACGCGCGGTGATTTCATTTTTCCGTAGGATGGATAGATGGTGAAATAGGGTTGTTTCATACTTATAATAACATATCAGTATATGAGTTATACTGATGTTATTACTTCATAATGAAACAACCTAAGAAGAAGAAGTGGAAGAAGAAATAAAGATGAAAGAATTGGTAACGGTAATTACCTCTTCTTTGAAGTGTCTCTTTGAGACCTCCTCTTAGGGCACTAGAATTGGTCTTTGAGGAAGACCAGAACCTCTAGGATGTTTCTAGGTAAGTGGAGAAGAGATTTTGGCAGGGTTTGGCCGATCTTGAGTGCTCAAATTGGTGTGAGGAGGAAGGGGGAGGAGGTGTCCTTTTATAGGGGAGGAGAGGGGCACCTTAGGAATACCTCAAAATATTATTTTATATTAAAGTAAAAATCGGTTTATAATGGTTCCAAAGGGTCTTATTTCGAAGCTAAAGTGGGGATGGGTCGAAATCCTATCAACCAATAAGATTTAGACAAGATTAGGGTATTATTTTAACCTTATCAATTAGATTTAACTCTAAGTTAAATAATTTAACTTTTACCGCGTCTTTTTGTTTTCTTTCACTATATGGTAAATACACTTACTATAACATGCCAAACGAATCCCAAATTGTATATTATTAATACATATATCCTTATCTAAGTCATTTCGCCGAACCTTAGATTTTTAGGAATAAAATAACAATTAATAATATAATATTTGATTTAAAAACTATTTTGTGTCAATTTTGACACTATTTGATACATGATTTTTGTGAAAGTCATAACAGAATTATATGTTCAAACCAAGTTGGTTAAATCAACACTAATATATCATAGTAACCTAGAAAATTATTTTAATTCATAAAAAGTCTCAAATTACATTTATTTTGGTGTTTATAACATCAATTATGTCAATATTTCATTAACAATATAATTACTGCATCATCTTTGTGTCATAAATAAATTAATTTATTTGATGTCTAAAAATTACAAATAAAATACCATCATGTAGTAAATATTTTTAGCTTTCTAATGAATATTTACAATCGAATTTATCTTATGTATAACCCCATATTAAAAATGATTTACTTATTAAACTTTGATTTTAACTATTTTAACCCTTCTTTAAATAAATTAATATTAAATGTCCTAATCTAATCCAAGTGGGCCTAAATGGTCATATTTTATTACTAAGTTTGTTTTTGGTCGAATTACACTTGTCCAATAGAATTAGGACATGTGTTAGGGTAATATTAATATCATATTTACACTTAGTTACCCTATTTACTATTAACCGCGGTAAAAATAGTAAAAAGTTATTATTCACCAAAAAATTATTTTTATCTCATTGAACCAAATTTTACTTACTGACATCAACCGTGTCTGTCGGATTTTTGAAATTCCATTCACAAAAGCGGTAAAATTAAGTTTTATGCAAAATTCAGTTTTAACCTACCACTTAGTGGTTTCATTATTCATCAAAAATTGAAAGTTTTCAGAAAAATACCAAAATTTCACCCTAGGCTAATTTCGATATTCTGAGTCCAAAAATGAAGTCCATTTTGAAAAATAAAATATATAAAATTTCAAAAAGTGGTTATTACTATTCATAACGTCTAGTTTTAATAGCATATTGTTGTTTAGTGAAACTCGGTATTGCGTACGACGCAAGCTATCGAGGAAGGTCGCGATTGCGTGTAAAGCAAGCCAAGCAAGTGTTGTGTGTTGTGCAAGCTCCTTTTGGTGTAGCGTACAACACAAGACATTAGTGAAATAAAAAAAGAATATTTTTCATAAAATCTCGAGCTGTTACATTGACCCAAGGACACCATTTCATGACTATGCATACCGTTCCATAAGTGTCTCTGCATATTGATCTCCCTCAGCCCATCTACCAATGTCAAGATTTCCTTAGGCAATGCTTCTCTTCGAGCGCCTATTAGCCACTGATCCCCCATGTCCATCCCGGGATTCGGAAACCCTCTGAGGTATAGTTTACTGGCCTCCTTCAATACCCTGCCTAAATATGGTGGAATGTCTCTGACGAGATTACCAAGTACCAGGAGAAGTAGTTCCATTCTAGAAAATGTCCCAGCTACATGACATTAAACTTAAACAAGATCCAACCATCCTTTACAAATGCGTAGGACGGGGACCCTTCTTCCACACTCTTGATTGATACAAATGTTCTCAAACCCTTTCAGACGTCCCATACCCTTTCTGAGCCACCCCCGGTGGTTTTCATAATTTTTCAAGCCACCCAAGGTGGTTTCCATAAGCCAAACTTCCATGAAGTCCTCATGCCATCAGAAATGGAGAGTCATTGACTTAAGGACACATTTGCACGACTATGCATACCATGCCCTTAGCAGCTCTGCATATTGATCGCCCCTGGACCGTCTACCAAAGGCAATATTTCCTTAAGCAATGCTCTTCCTACCTATGAATGCCGATATAGCTCCCATGCCTTGAGACATGCCCTGTATGTCTTTCAAATCTAAACATTCTCCCCCCACATGCATCTGAAGGGTATAGAGACGTCTTTTAATCACCCAAACCTCATTGAGGCCCTCGCCCCACCATGTCTGGTCGAATCTGTTCGACCTAAAACATCAGTAATGATAGTCTTGTCGGCGGGACTTTAAACCACTCACAAAAAAAGGCACAAATCCTATTAGGCAAAAAACCCAAAAAGGGCGACCTAAGAAGAAGCCGATCCATACCCGCTGGGTTCACACCGAATGGACCTAGGAAAAATTAGGGTATTGACAGAAAAGAAAAAACGTTTGTGGTATTTTTTCTATACAATCCTAGAAATAGTCAAACTATGCTCACTGGATCCCATGATCCAGGCAAAAGTTATAGCTCATTTATATTCTTATCATTTTTTCCTGAATTATGATCAATTATGATTTAGTGGGTTGTTATTCACGCAATAATTATTCCAGTAACAATCAAACTTTTGAGAATGTAAATATTGACATGGATTGTATTTTTTTTAGAAAAAGGGAGGATGTCCACAAGCTAGGTCCTCTCCCTCACAACAACAAAAAAATGGGGGTAAGAAAAACAGAGTGTGCGGGAATGGATCGGAACATCACAAAGGAGTCTGGCTCACTCTATCCATCATATCAGCAAACATGCGACGGAGGTCGTTGCAAGTCTGCTCCAGCATGACCCTCTCCCTAGACTCAACCTCATCCACCGAACGAGTATTCCCCACTATTGTTTGGAGATCATTGATCCCTTTCATGGTGGCTTCAAGGTTACCAGTAAGAGTCGAAAACTGATCCCTCAGCATCGCTTCCCGTACTTCACATTCATGCAACTCGGTAGATAGGGAGGCCGCATTATCTCGAGAGCTCTCCTCCCGTGCTATCATCTGATGGAACTTTATCATGGCTTCCTTCAAGGCTTGGATACCACAGTGAAAGCCAGCAAGGTGAGCATGTTTGTGTCCACTAGCGGAAACTTCCTCACGGGCCATGAAAACCTGGAAAGCGAGAAAATGAAACTGCCGATAGTCAAAGCCACCTGACCCTAAACCTAGGAAGAGTTGTTGGAGAGATTCAGTTTTAGTTTCCATCTCAGCTAGAGGTGTTTAGGAAATAATCTATCAAATCCGGGGCTAGGACCACCTGTGCACTATGTGGTGGTCCTCTATGACACTAGGATCTTTGTTATCCTCACTAGGTAGCACAGGTACGAATTCTGGCATTGTGATCAGCACAGATGTGTGCACGCTAGAAGATGGTTTCGAATCTGGAAGGTCTGAAGCTTATAACTATAGTTCAGGCTTGGGAATCAATTTTCTAAGACCGGTATTGGCTGAAAAAACATCAGGAATTGTCTCGCTGGGACCCAAACCCACAGGGTCATCCTCATCCACGTCCAAGAATGATGGGTCCATCTGAACTTCGGCCGCAGAGGGGTTGGGAGAGGAAAATCCCCTGAGTCTCTGTGACCGACGAGCCATCAGTCGGTCCTCCCTCAGATACGATGAGGAAGGTGCGGTAGGCACAACAGCCTCAATGATTCCTGAGCCACCTTTGTGCTCACCCCCATCTCCTCCTCCATCTTCCGCTCCCCTTCTTCAATTATGATAGCAACTTTGGCCTCTTCCTACTATAGCCGTTGTATATCATTCCTCAGCACCTCCAGGTGAGAAAACTGCTCAATAACCTCTCCCTATAGCCTCCCAACTACCTTGGCGTGATCATGAGCCTCTGTTAGGCAAAGCTTTCGGGTTGTGGAAAGGTAGGCTTTGGATTAGGCAGCATAATGGTGAGATTTGGAACCACCCAGTCTATCTTGATTAGAAACCACCTACTTTACTATTTCATAAATACCTTGGTATTCAAAGCCGTCAAATCCCAGTAGCATAAACAGATTGCACTGCATCAGTAATCTGGCCGACATCTCGGCTAGGGGCATCTGAGAAATCAGTCTCTGAATTTTCTCCCAAGCTCTTTGACGAGCAGGCCGAAGACTAGAAAGGACTTGTTTATTGGGATGTAAATCACTCCAAGATGAGGACACATACTCAGGGATGAACATTACCAAGGAGTGACCCGATGCGGCTTCACTCGCAATCTATGGAACTGCAGAAACTTCGCCCCCAGCTGTTGTGGTCATAGGCATGGTTGGGTCTGACGACGCAATCACCAGTGCCAAAGGTCGTGGTCCTAAATCCCGAGAGTCAATAAGACAGATAAGTGACCATAATTAGAAAATGGAAGGAAAATGAATTAGTGGAAAGAGATCGGGAAACGTACTCCTGATCGTCAAGGCATCGGTATTCTCAAGCTCTGCACTACCGTGATAGCCACTCAAGGAAGATTATACATACTCAAAAGTAAAGCGAGTTCGAGAAGCCCCCAGAGGGTTCCAGGACCTAAATCCATGCATGAGGCCAGCAACTTCCAAATCTGTCCCCAAGAGGTCGCCTACGGAGACCAAGCTCGGGGAAATCACTCACCCGGTAAACAAGACAATGGGATGCTCCAGGTTTCCAACAACTGGACTAATGGAAGGATCTTCCTCCATCACCACGGGATCCATTGGGTGTGAGGTGGCTTTCCCCATCAGATCTGGAGGCCCCTCAGCGATCACGAGCCCCCCATTTTCCTCCGCAATAGAAGGGTTGTTTGATCATTAGGAGTCTTGAATACTAGCAGTTCCTCCTCTGATGTATCCCTAACTAAAGAAGGCGGGAGTAAAGCATCCATATCACTATCCCCTCCTGAATGGCCCTCCATTTCATCGCGCCCAGGCATGGCTACAAGACATTTCATAGATGGCAAGAAGGTAGAAGTTATGACCCCTTGGGTAGCTGCAGCCATATCCCCAAGTGGCCCTGCACCATATGAAAAAACAACTAATGACTGGCAGAGTCATAATATGTAGGTTGGAAATTAAAAAAATGGGAAGTCATTATTACCCGACGTCCCTTGTCTGAGCCATTCTGATAAATGTAACACCTATTGCCGTCTCTAGATCTGCCCAGGGGATAGTTCACCCAGAATTCTGAGAGGAGATGGAGGAGGAAAGACCCTAGCTGGGACTGCAATGGTTACCTCCATAAGCTCAGTCGGGCCAGGAGATCCCTACTCGGTGATCCCCATGGCCGAGAATGCGTGTTCACCTACCGCGGTCCCACGGGAAGTATACTATGGCGAGAGAATTTCCCCATGGGATTCCTCGACGCCCTATATAAAAAAATAAGTGGGGGAGGGTGGAACCTTAGAACCTCAACAATAAAGGAGGAAGAATGCCAGAATGGGTAGCAGAGCAACCTCCTCTTCAGGGTCGGACAATTTGGAATGTCTAATCATCATGGACACCCGGGTGGTACCATAAAGCCGGTTTCAGAGTGACCGAACGTATGCATCCATCTCCTTCAATGACGTGACTATGTAACCCAAGTCCTCTTCCAGTTGAAGGTGTAGAGGAGCAAATATAACCCCAATACCTGGGATCTTGAGAGGGATCATTTGGAGTGATGCCCAAACCTCTTCATCTGATCCCCTAGCCCTCATCTCATCCCAAATCCTCCATGCATTTAGGTATGCATCTGTACAAGGAACAGCTAGCCTGGAAGGATCAACTTGAGAGGGCTGGGCAGCAGCACGGGCTGGTAGGGGAACTAATGGCCATATTTGTGTTCCGTATCTCGCCACCACCCTATAACTCTCTGGGACTAACTTTGGACGGGACCTCGCAGGTAGGGAGGGTAATTCCCTTTCCTCAACCATGACAGGGAGATTATCAAAATCATCGGCCCATGATGAGTGGCCACTCCCTTCCCCCTCCTCATCGGTCACCGGGTACAGCATGGCCTAGACTCGGTGGGTAAATACTATGTAACCATGGCACGCGTATATATAGGCTTCAAGATCCTGGATATATCGATTGACCCACTCTAGGTCCACATCATAAAGGATGTCAACGGGGGAGCCTATGTAGCCCAGCCTGTCAAAAGCCACTTCTGATTCCGGAAGATACTTCCACAGTGAATGGGGGAACTGGACACCAAAGGATGATCGACCTTTGAATTCGCCCCATTGACCCTAGGTCGTTGGAAAGGCAACATCTGCATGAATAACCACCCCCCTTCGGGCAGTCTCATGGTCATGAGAGGATACACCTCTATGTGTTAAGGTCTTCCCCAGAAGCATGGGACCAATAGGGTGGCGAAGGACTTTTCCCGGTCTAGTTGAAGCACCATCCCCCTTTCACTTCCTCTTACACTTTGATGGCTTGGGACTTGAGATGTTAGGCACCAACGTCCCTAGCAGGCCATTTGGGTATGATTGTACACAAGAGTTAGAATAATTCATGGATAATAAGGGTATAGAGTCTGCATGCGTGGGGGTCATAACCTTGCAGCCAGTATCCTCCCGAGTAAACATTAACAACTATTGTCTGGCCACCATTAAATTATAGTTCTCATGAGCACCATTTAGTGCGGGAGGACACAGTGCCTAGACGCAGCAAAATTGGCCCCCATATCAGCAAGGTGTGTACCCCTCACAGATCAGTTCCCCGCCAATACGAGCTACCAGAATACCCTCTCGGAGAGAAAAGAGGTAGACCCACTTTATAAACTCCTCTATTATTGTGTTTGTGATTGGACCAGTTGTGGAATAGAACATATGGAAATTGAAATGATCATAACATGAGATTCGACTCGATAACAGACACATGTTCTGAACTGTCAGTTGATTATCCTTCTCTTGGGTCACCCACTCTTTGGGCATAACCCTGCTATTCAGTTGCAAGTATGGAAGGAATGTGGTGCCTGGAACCTAAAGAGGGTTGATGAAGGTGTAGCAGTTCTTGTTATGAACTCTTAGCCATCCCCAAAGAATCTGTAAAGGGCTAGCCACTCGGTTTGGTTGGCTCTCATCGGTAATATTACCAAGAAACTGGTAAAACTTGGCCAGTACTGGGACAACTAGGTTGATAATGTTGCTGGTATCCAATTGTGCCACCATGAAAAAGGTAGAGACCCATACGCCACTAGAATCATGTACAAGAAATAGCCATCCACTCAAAAACATAGCCAACAATGCCGCCAGACGAAGCCGCCGATCAACATCTAGGAAAAGCTCCCATCCCCAGTCATTGAATTGAACTTGCTCCAGGTTCAGCCAATAGTTGCCCCTCTACTTTCGAGACTCCATTGTAGGGAATGTCGTGGTCCTACTCGGAAGAGATACAGACTGGATCTCTCTGGAAAAAGCCTTGAACCAGTCGCGATACGGGATAAGATGTCTCAAAGACGTATCTTTTGGATGCTCCTCATGAATGGGGACAAGTTTTTTCAGAGATGTATCCTTCAAACGTTCCTGGGCCAGATCAATGAGCCGCTTCACCAAGGGAGGGGTTATCCCTTCATCGTCCCACATAGAAGGGGGAGGCAGGAATTCGTCATACATACCCCCAACAATTCCCACCACCCCCTGGACCAGATGAAAGGTGTTGGTGTCCGAGAACCAATGGCTCATAAGTTTCCTAGCGAGGGCTTGCGGCCGGTAGGTATAGGTTTGGGAAACCCATACAACTTCATACAAGCCTATGGATTGTAATTATTCCTCGAACTCTGCCCAGCTCTGGAAGAACCAGAAGGGCCACCCCCAATCCAAGGACATAAATTCTCCTCCTGTCCGGAGGTCCCGATTCGCTAACCAGCCATGCTAGTCGATTACCATGGCATTGCAGGCATTGCTTCGATAGTAGTGGATTTCTCCTTCCTGTTGACATTGTTCTCCTATCAGAGATACTGGAAGGTGATTCAACATAGATCTGATAACTGTGTCCCTCGGGGCTGGCCGCCCGCTGATAGGTATCAAAAACCGAGGGATAGTGGCAGAAAATATCCATGATTCATGATTTTTATCACTGGATGGTACCAGAATCGAGGTATTAGACATCAAACCGAACCCATAGGCAGGAAGACTGTTAGAAAAGGGGTAATCCTGCTTTGATTTGGAGATCCTACCGGTAATAAAGGAAGACCACTATGAATGGAGGATTCCATCTTGAACAGAGTTGGTCATGTCCTTCAGGTGTTGATTTCCAATTGAGAGAGGCTTGACCGCAGGACTAGGTGCAAAAAGTGGGGGAGCCATATTTTCTCCCTGCACAACAAAATCCAACAAGTGGTTAGTCTGGAATAAGAAAATTATTTCGGACAAAAGTACCAAATATATATGGCTAAGAATCTATTGAGAATCCTTCATATCAAATTCTGCAAGGAGGCCTTGATGGATGGTTCACGATGACAGCATCCCGCGAACCAGCCCTTCGTGAATGTAGTCTGCGAAACCGTGGCCCGTGGAGCGTTTTCCAAGAAACCATGGACCAGGATGCTCTGCGGAATTTCAATAGGGAATTTAAGTGGTTATATTTGGAATACTTAGAAACTTTTAAAGTTCAAAATATTTTAGTCCGCGGAGCATCGAAACCGTGGAGCACCAAAACCGCGAAGTGAGTTCCTACGCAGCCCGTCCAGACTTACTTTTTAAATTAATTAAAAATGTTAGTTCATGGCTGGGACATTGGTCCACGGATGAAGAATGGAGCGAATGATAAATGGTTCACAAAAGTAGCAGCTAGTTCGCGAACGAAGCATTTCATGAAGGAACAACCACGCGGAGGCCGAAAAGAAAAGGAGCGCTGACATTCACGAAGAATCCAGTAGAAGACAAATGAAAGGGCCCTCCATATTTATAGGCATGTTCCCCTACTGGGTCCACTTTCCTACCGTAACCCATCTGAGTTTCTGGACCACTCTACATCAGAATAGTCTCCTCTTCGTTCCGATCAGACCCCATTCTGATGGGGGAATTTGTAGCGTCCTGAAAAATCCGCAAAGGAGAATGATGATCCCCTTTAACTCAAGGGAGATTCTACCGAATTTCTCCTCAAAGGGATGGGAAAATGTGTACAATACTCAAGGATGGCGAAGGAGGAACTGGTCCACGGACCGGTCTAATGTTAACGATGCACAACCGGTTCTGCGAAGCGTCCCTCCTCAGTGGACCATCGTCGTTCGTGAAATGAAGGCAGAGATCCTCCGCAAGCGCGAAGCAGGGCGGGCGCCAATCTGGTTCACCATCATGAACCACCCCAGCCATAAGCCTTGTCAGCCGGCCCGAACCGCCTTTGATGTCGTTCATGAAATGGAGGCGGAAACCTCCACAGCCGCAAAGCACTCCCCTCGTTCGGTTCGCGGGGGGGGGGGGGGAAGAAGTGCTCAATTCCCACCACAAGTTGCGGATTGACCAAGTTTGTTGTAAACCGGGTTTTCGGTCATGGGCCTCTACAAAAGGTGTCGCATGACCTCAAATAAATCACTTTCCCCACTCTATAAAAGGAGACCAAGGGGGAAGGAAAAAAATTTCGGATTCAGAGGAAGAGGATTCAGAGGACATCGATCAGATTCGGGGAGAAGGATTTTGAAGGAAGGCTTAGGATTTCACAAACAGTGAACTTCCAGTTCACGAACCAGAGCTACTATAAACCTGGGAATGAACTAATAATGAACCAAAAATGTATAACAATTTGGTGAACCGTGAATTTAAAACAACATAAAAAGAGTAGAACACGAACCATATCCCCTCTGCGGATGCACTCCCCGCAGACCAGGGTGTTTATGCCACTTTTCCGATCCGTCGCACCGCATAGAACCCTCCTACGTGGGCAAAGCCTCAACCGACGAACCCCCGACTGACGCCAACCTTGGCTACCGCTGCTCGCGTGAAACCCTCCGCATACCAACCTTGTACGTGGGCAGAACCTGAAGCCGCGAACCCTCCTGGTTTGCAGGATGCTAACCAGTCCATGGACCCTCCTAGTTCGTGGATGGACTCTTAGTCCACAGACTCTCCTAGTTCGCGGACAACCTCTCAGTCCGCGGACAACCCTGGTTCGCGGACGACCTCTCCAGCCACGTAGCACTTCCCTATGAGAAGGGTGCCACCACCCATACCCCTATGTGATCTTCCAAAACCTTTAGAGTTACCATTCTCCGAGCCAGATAAAATCCTTCCAATTCGGCCTGATCCTCCGCAACCTCCTCATTGGCCAACTCATCGGCCCCAAGCCGAGGCCTCCACTAGAGCCACCAGATTCGTGTGGTGTAACCCTCAGGCGCATCAACACTCCATTTTGAGTTCAAAAACCCATAGTAAATAAGGGAAAAGGGGATGCCTTGACCCTTGGGCGGATTCCCAATGCATGCCTAGGTTCACATTCCCACGGTAATGCGGGGTCTAAGCCGGTGAGCTCCATTTTTTCCTCTACTCACCAGGATGGTGGACTGCACGCTTCGATGGTCGGGCACTTCTCCCCTCCCCAGAGAGGTGGTGGCATAACCAACCAAAGGCAGCCATCCCCATGCACCTCGGTACTTCCCTGGGTACTTCCCTAGGGAACAAGAGAGGTGACGGGCACAACAACACCCATTTCACTCTCCTACTTCTCTTTATCTCCATGGGAATCCATCTCGGAGTAAGCCCCGACTTTATGGCCTTTCCTCATGCGTAATCCCCACTCCACTTCTCATGGACGCACATTTCGCGACGTGATCCTCTGGTCCCTACTGCCACATGTTTCTCACACCGAGAATGACTCACATGGTCTTAGAGTAAGAATCGACCATGAAATCCTCTTATGGGCCTCCCTAGAGTGTAACCCCAATCCATCGCCATGGGCCTCCTCAGAGTGTAATCCCCAATTCATCACCCTGAGCCTCCTAAGAGTGTAAGCCCCAATCTATCTCTCTGGGCTGCCTGAGAGATTAATTCATAAGACAATGCGAACTACGAGGACTTTGATTCCCTACCACAGGGATACGTAGGTAGCCTCTATGAGGTTCAAACCCGATCACCAGCAGACCCCCTGGGTCCACCATCATGTCGGTTCTCTGATGCTCCCATTCGAAATATGTGGACTTTGGTCCCTGTCCCCTAGGCAGGGTACGTAGGAAGACTCCATGAGGTTCAAGCCCAACATTCGGTCGATCCGACTATCTTCACATCGGTTCACC
This sequence comes from Viscum album, assembly GCA_963277665.1. Taxonomy (NCBI): domain Eukaryota; kingdom Viridiplantae; phylum Streptophyta; class Magnoliopsida; order Santalales; family Viscaceae; genus Viscum; species Viscum album. The sequence goes on along the minus strand of OY728141.1, from coordinate 1,007,887,661 downwards.
ACACCACTCCTAGTGCCGCCTCAATGATTTCTGACTCCTCAGGGTCATTAATTCAACAAGGGATGGTAAACCTCAGGCATAAATGATTCTGAACCCCTGCGTTCAACTGACCATTGCCAACCAGGATAAATTCATGGATACTGTGCTTGGGTATAAACCAAAGATTTTCAAACATATGAATACGTATTAAATCTATAAGAGAGTCCCAGAATATGCAATAATTCCCCCCAAAATGGTGTGATGATCCCAACTTCCCATCCACTTGACCAATGTGGGTTCTTAAGCGTTGCTGGCCAGAACATCCAGCAAACGCATGCCTTTGGAAAGCAGGTCCAGGCATCATCGAATACAGAACCATTGGGAATTTTGAGACAAACCCGAAACATAAGGTTATTAAATGTAATTTCATGGTTTATTTAGGGGGTTTAAGGATTTTTATTGGTTTTTAGTGTTTTCAGGGTTTTTAGAGTATTTTAGGGGGTTTGGGTTTTTTGAGACTTTTAGTATTTTGTGGTATTTTTAGTGTTTTTAATGGTCTTAATGGTTTTTAGGGGTTTTAGTGTTTTTATCATTATTTAGGTTTTTAAGGGATTTTTTTCTTGGAATTTATGTTTTTCGTAGGGGTTTTCAGGGTTTTTTAGGGTTTTTAGGGTTTTTTACATTTTTAGAGATTTTTAGAAAATTTTTAGGATTTTTAGGGTTTTTTTTGGTTTTATGGCAAGGTAAAATTATAGAGTATATATAAACTAAAATGAATTTCCAAAAAAAATCACCCGACGGTGAAAAAGATGGTTATTTTGAGAATGAACTACACAAGACCAAACAAAACACTAGAGAACCAAAGAAGGCACCCTAACATAACCATGTGAACAAGTAGAGGGGGGTTAGGGGATTTTAGGGGTTTATGGTTTTTAAGGGTTTTAGGGATTTTAGAGATTTCAAGGGTTTCCCAGCATTTTTTGTTTTTAGGGGTTCTTGGTTATTTATGAATTTTTTAGGGTTTTGTATTTTTAAATTTTTACATGTTTTTAGGGTTTTAAGAGTTTTTTGAGTTTTTAGCAGTTTATTAGGGTTTGTTTTGGTATCCAGGGTTTTTATTGTGTTCATGGGTTTTTATGATTTTTAGCGGGTTTTCATGGATTTTAGTATTTTTTTCATTTTCAGGAATTTTTGGATATTTTAAGATATTTTCATAGTTTTTTGTGTTTTAGTGTTTTTAGGGATTTAAAGGTTTTTATTGGGGGGGGGGTCATGATATTTTAGGTTTTTTATATTTTTCTTAAATTTGTAAGGTTTTGAGACAATTTTAATCTTTTTATTTGTTTTAAGGGGTTTTAGAGTTTTTAGTGGTTTTAGGGATTTTATGAGGGTATAGGGGGTTTTTATGACATTTAGGGGTTTTATGGTTTTCAGATATTTTTTCTACGATTTCAAGGTTTTTTATGTTTTCATATATTTTTCATAATTTTTATGGTTTTTAGATTTATTAGGGCTTTTTTGGATTTTGAAGGGTTTTCATATTTTTCTAGGTTTTTAGGCATTTTATTGTTTTTTGGGGTTTTAGTATTTTTGTGGCGTTTTGGTATTTTATGGGGTTTAAAGGATCTTTATGGTTTTTAGGTGTTTCTTAGTTTTAATTGGGTTTTAAAGGATTTACGTTTTCTTTAAATTGTTAGTGTTTTCATGGATTTTGAGGGTTTTAGGGTTTTTAGGGGTTTTAGGGGTTTTAGGGTTTTTATGGGTTTTTGGGGGTTTTGGTTTTTTTGAGTTTTTTGGGGTTTTAATGGGTTTTAGTGTTTTTAGTTGTTTTATGGGTTTTAGGGTTTTTATTAATTTTAGGGGTTTTATGGTTATTAGGGTTTTTTTGAGTTTTTAGGGGTTTTATGTTTTTAGGAATTTTAAGCGTTTTTTGGGATTTTCATGGTTTTCAATGTTTTTAAGGTTTTTATGGATTTTGAGGGATTTAGGAGTTTTCATACTTTTTAGGGATTTTAGTGTTTTCTTGTTTTTTTATTTTTAGGGGTTTTCTTCATTTTCAGGGTTTCTAATGTTTTTTAGAGTTTTTTAGTATTTTATGGGTTTTAAAGTTTTTAGTGGTCTTTATATTTTAAGGGGGTTTTTTGAGTTTTTAAATATTTTTTATGGTTTTTATGGTTTTCAAGTGTCTTTTAGGGTTTTTATGTTTTCATTTATTATTAGTAATTTTTATTATTTTTATGTTTTTTTGGTATTTTTAGTATTTTTATTAGTTTTGATGGTTTTCACGATTTTTAAGGTTTTTATGAATTTTATGGGTTTTGGGGTTTTAGGTGTTTTATTAGTTTTTAGTGTTTTATGGTTTATAGATTTTTTAATGTTTTAAACGTTTTAAGGGTTTTAAGAGTTTTTATAACTTTTGATGGTTTTTAGGGGTTTTATGGGTTTTAGGGGTTTTAAGGTTTCAAGGGCGGTTTTTGTGTATTTACTATATTTTAGGTTTTTGGGGATATTTAGGGATATTTAGAATTTTTATGGATTTTAGAGGTTTCAGGTATTTTGTGTGTTTGAGGGGTTTTCTTTGGTTTTTAGCATTTTAAGGGTTTTTATTGCTTTTTTGTGGTTTTAGGGGTTTCTTGAGATTATGTTGGGTTTTTTTGGTTTTGTAGACTTTTTTAATGTTTTTTGGAGTTTTAATGGTTTTTATAGTTTTTAGTGGTTTTTAGGGTTGTTATGGGTTTTATGGGTTTCTACGTGGTTTTAGTGGTTTTTAGTGATTTTTATGGTTTTTAGATGCTTTTAAGGTTTTTTGGGTTTTTAAATTTATTATATTTTCAGAGATTTTTAGGGTTTTTAGGATTCTTTATGGTTTTTAGTATTTCTTATGGTTTTTTGGGATTTTCATGGTTTTTTGGGGTTTTGGGGGTTTTATCGTTTTTTTTGTTTTTAGAGTTTATTTTTGAGTTTTTGGAGTTTTTATTTTTTTAATATTTTTTAACTATTTAATGGTTTTTAATGGTTATTATAGTTTTTTTTGGTTTTTAGGGGTTTTAGGGGTTTTAGGGTTTTTATGTGTTTTATGGTTTTGAGGGGTTTTTTAGTATTAGTAGGTTTTGTTACTTTTACATGTATTTTTAGGGTTTTCATTTTATTTTTATGGATTTTACGGTTTCTAGGGATTTAGGGATTATAATGGTTTTTAGGGGGTGTTAGCCTCTTAATGGGTTTTCTCTGTTTTTTTTTTGTTTTTTTGGGTTGTTTGGGTTTTTTTTATTTTTTTGGGATTGTATGTTTTTTAATTTTTTTTAACTTTTAGGGGTTTTTATATTTTTAGTGGTTTTTTGGATTTTTCTGGGGTTTTAGGATTTTTGAAGTTTTTATTTTTTTTATTTTTTTCAGGAGTATTTCAAGGGTTATATTTTTTTTACATTTTTTAGTATTTTTTAGGATTTTGAAGTTTTTTATGGTATTTATGGTTTTGTTTCGTTTTTATGAATTTTTAGGGTTTTTAGAGTTTTTTAGGGTTGTAAGGTTTTAGGTTTTTTTGGTTTTTTAGGTTTTTAGGGGGGGTTTAGGGGTTTTAATGTTTTTTGAGTTTTATAACATTTTTAGGGGATTAAGGATTTATATATTGTTTTGGTGTTTTAAGATTTTCATGGGTTTTTAGAGTTTTTAAATGTTTTTAGGGGTTTTATGGTTTTTAGGGGGTTTTTAGGGTTTTTAATGTTTTTAGGGATTTTTATAATATTTTTTATTTTTTTGGGATTTGGGGTTTTAGGGATTTTGGGGGGTTTTATTTTTTTAGGGTTTTTTGGTTTTTTGGGTTCTTCAGGGAGTTTTTATGAGTTATTTACAGTTTGAAATTTTTATAGTATTTTTATCATTTTAGGGGTTTTATATGTTTTAGAGTCTTTAGTAGCATTTTAGTGTTTTAGGGGTTTTTCATTTTTTGGGGTTTTATTGTTTTTAGGGGGTTTTTAGGGTTTGTAGAGGTTTTAATGTTTTCAAGGGTGTTTTGATATTTGTTAGGATTTTTATGGTTTTTAGGGGTTTTATGGGTTTTATGGATGTTATGGATTTTTAGGGTTTTTACAATCACATATGGTTTTTAGGATTATAATAGTATTTCTGTTTTTAGGTTTTTTTCTTTTTAGGGTTTTCATGGGTTTTTATAGTTTTTTTAACATTTTAGGCTTTTTAAGTGTTTTTATACATTTAGTGGTCTTTATCATTTCTTTCATGGTAAATAATGTATTAAAAAAGTAAAAATGAATTATATTGGGTTTTTATGGTTTTTGTGGGGTTTAAAAAATTTATGGATTTTTATGGTTTTAAGGGGTTTTCAAGGTTCTTAGGGTTTTCAAGTTCTTTGGTAATTTTATTTATTTTTTAGGATTTTAATGTTTTTTAGGTTTTTTAGGTTTTTAGGTATTTTTAGTGGTTTTAGGATTTTTTTGGGATATTTATGTTTTTAAAAACTTTTATGGGTATTTTAGGTTTTTATGGTTTTAGGGTTTTTTAGGGTTTTAAGGTTTTTAGTATTTTTAATGTTTTAATGGATTTTAATTGTGTTTTGGAGTTTTATTTATTTCTAAAGTTGTTATGGGTTTTTAAGGTTGTCTAAGGTTTTAAGGGGATTTATTGTTTTCAATGGTTTTTATGGTTTTTATGGTTTTAAGGGATTTTAGGATTTTTATGGGTTTTAGGGGTATTTAGATTTTTTAGGGTTTTTTGGTTTTTTGGGTTTTTTTGGTTTTTTCAGGTTTTTTTTTGAGTTTTTGAGTTTTAAGGGTTTTTAGATTATTTTTTAATGTTTTAAAGTGTTTTAAAGGGTTTTAGTGTTTTAGTGAATTTTTTGGGTTTTATGGTTTTTAGCAGTTTTTTATGGATTTTAATGGATTTGTGGTTTTTAGTGGTGTTTCCAGTTTTTTGTGGATTTTTTACATTTTCTAGGATTTTAGGGACTTTTATTGATTTTTTTGGCTTTTAGGGGTTTTAGGGATTTTGAGAGTTCTTAGGGGTTTTCATGTCATTTAGGTTATTTAGGGATTCTAGGGGTTTTAATAGTATTTAGATTTTTTAGAGGGTTTTAGGTTTTTATGGATTTTAGGGTTTTTAGGGTTTTAGGGTGTTTTTATTATTTGTGTAGGGTTTTCTGGGTTTTCAAGGTTTTTTTTACTTTTTCGAGGATTTGTAGGGACTTTTAGGATTTTTATGTTTTTTGGGTATTTTTAAAGTTTTTATGGATTTGGAGGGTTATTAGTGGTTTTCAGGGTTTTTTGGATTTTTACAGTTTTTTTTTGGTTTTTTGTTTTTTTGTGTTTTTTAGGTTTTTTAGAGATTTTTAAAAAATTTAGTGGTTTTGAGTGTTTTTAGATCTTTTAGTGGTTTTTATGGGTTTTATGGGTTTTAAATGTTTTTTTGTATTTATGGTTTATAGGGGGTTTGAGGGGTGAAAACCCCTAAAACCCCATTAAAAAATAAAAATCCTAAAAACCCAGAAAAACCATAAAGACCATAAAATTCATAAAAAACTCTAAAAATCCTAAAAATGTAAAAAATATAAAATCCTTGAAAACCATAAAAACCAAAAAACCATATAAACTATAAAAAACCTAAAACACCAATAAAAATCTAAAATCCCCTAAACCCTGAAAAATGGAAAAAAAGTTTAACAATTCAAAAAAACCATAAAATATAAAAAAACCATTAAAAACCTCAAAAAACCTAAAATCCCTCTAAAACTAGTAGAAAATCTAGAATCGCCTAAAAATTATAAAATACACTAAAAACCCTAAAATCCTTAAAAACCATAAAAGGCCTGAAAATCCCTAAAAATACCTATAGACCTAATAACCCTAAAAACCCCAAAACACCATGAAAACCATTAAACCCTTTAAAAACATAAAAATCCTAAAAAACCATAAAACCACTATAAATAAACTAAATGAAATAAAAAAACCCTTAAAACCCATAAGACGTTAAAAACAATAAAACCCCAAATGACACAAAAAAATCCCTAAATCCCCAAAATTACCCAAAAACCCCAAAAACCACTAAAAATCGTAAAAATCCTTGATAAACCCTAAAGACATAAAAATCCCTAAAACCCTAAAAATCCTAAAACTCACAATAATCCTAAAACCCCTTAAAAATCGCTGAAAATTTAAAAAACCCATAAAGACCGATAAAACCCTGAAGAACCATAAAACCCCAAACAAATGATAAAAATCAAAAATACTATAAAAATCCTACAAATTAAGTTAGAACTCTAAAAAACCTTAAAACACTAAAAAATTGAAATACTCTATAAAACATTGAAAACACAAAAAAAAAAGAAAAAATATCCTTGAAACCCAAAAGTCCCCCAAAACCAAAAGATAACCCTAAAACCATTAGAAACCCTAAAACCCATAAAAACTCTCAAAATACCTAAAAAACATAAAAAATATAAAAACCATAAAAACCATAAAAACCGTAAAATTAAAATTTCTTTCTCGAATCCTAAAAAACCCTAAGCACCCTGTAAAACTCCTGAAAACCATAAAACCCCTAAAACAATATAAATAACAAAAATCCCCATAAAACCCCAAAAATCTGATAAATAATATAAAAAACGCCTAGAACCCCTAAAAATGATATAAGAAGTTAGAAAACTCTAGAAACCTTAAACCCATAAAAATATATAAACTATAAAAACCCAAATGACCCTAAAAACCCTGAAAACCCCTAGAAAGCATAAAAATCCCTAAAATCCCTGAAAACCCTAAAAAAACCTTAAAAGGCATAAAACCCCCTAAAACCGATGAAAATCCAAAAAAATCCCTAAATATTAATAAAGACATTAAAAAACCCTAAAAACCATGAAAATCGTGGAATACTATAAAAACACCTAAAACTATTCAAAAGACTAAAACCCACAGAGTCCTTAAAAACACAAAAATAACACTAAAAACCCTTTAAACCCTTAAAAGTTTTTAAAAATTATAAAAAGAATTTAAAAACCTGAAAACTCATAAAAAACCTCAAAAACCAGACTCTAAAAACCATGAAAAATTCTAAAAACCCTAAAAATGTAGAAATACACAAGACCCGCTAAAAACATTTAATATCCTAAACATTTAAAAAAACCCAATAAACCATTTTAACTATAAAAACACTTAAAATCCATAAAACCTTAAAAAATGTTTAAATATTTTAAAACCCCAAAAAACTAAAAAATACACTAAATATCCAAAAAGCCCATAAAACCCTTGAAAACTCCTAAAACCCTAAAAACCCATGAAAAACCAAAAAACACTAAAAACCCTAAAAAACATAAAAAAACACTAAAATCATAAAATTCGTAAAATCCATAAAAATTAATGAAAATTTAAAAATCTCTATAAACCATGAAAAACCTATGAAAACCACAAAAAACCCCTAAAACCAATAAAAATCCCAAAAATCATTAAACCATGAAAACCACTAAAAACTATAAAAACCCATAAAACCCTAATGATATTAAAAAACTCTAAAATTTATTAAAACAAAAGAACTCAAAAAAACTCTTAAAACCCCAAAAAACAGAAAAAAAAACCATGAAAACCCCTGAAAACCCTAAAAACCCACAAAATCCATAAAACCCCTAAAAACCATAAAAATAATAATAAACCTTAAAATAACAAAAAATCATTAAATACATGAAAACATTAAAAAACCTAAAACCCCCATAGAAAACATAAAAAATGTAAAAACATTAAAAAACGTTAAAAACCCATAAAAATAGTGAATGCCCCATAGAAACTTTAAAAACCTTCAAAACCATAACAATATTAAAAAACAAGAAAAAACTATAAAAAAATTATAAACGCTAAAAAAAATTAAAAACACAAAAGTGCCTAAAAACCCTAAAAATCCTTAAATTCCTAAAACCCCCCAAAGAACCCGTAAATACCTCAAAATCCCTAAAAACAACAAAACCTTTTAAAATAATGAAAATCCTAAAAAACCTTCAGAAGTCATTAAAAATGTGAAAAAACCCTAAAAAACATGAAAATACCTTAAAAACCATAATACTCCTAAAAACAGTTAAAACCCCTAAAACCCTTAAAAACCACTAAAAAACCTCTGAAAACTCTAAAAACTCATAAAACCCATAAAAATGTTAACAAACTCTAAAAATCATAAAATTCCAAAAAAACCCTAAAAATCATGAAAAATCAGGAAAACACTAAAAATACCTAAAAAGAATAAAAAACATAAAAACCATAAATATATTAAAAAGGCCATAAAATTATCTAAATGTAAACACTCCTAAAAATACTGAAGACTCCTAAAAATTCAAAATACCACTAAAAATCTTATAAAACACTATAAACCAATAATAACCCTAAAAATAACTAAAAACACTAAAAGCCCTTAAAACCCCTAAAAATGCTAAAAAATATAAAAACCATAAAACCCTAAAAAAGTCATTAAAACCCTAAGAACCCAAAAAGACCCTAAAACTTCTAAGAATCCACAAAAACCCTGAAAAAATGAAAATCTCTGAAACCGCTAAATATAGGCAACAACATTGGAAACCCTAAAAATCATAAAAATCCTAAAAATCCTTAATAATACTGGAATATGAAAAAAAACTCTTAAAAACCTTAAACCCATTAAAAAGTAAAAAAAACTCTAAAACCCCATTAGAACCCTAAATAACTCAAAAAAATATACAAATGGGATACTAAAACCGCTAAAAACCATAAAAACCCCAAAAACCAACAAAACCATCAAAATACCAAAAAACCCCTCAAAACCCTCAATACCATAAAAATCATAAAACATCCATAAAAATCATTGAAAATATTAAAACCCTAAACACCCTAATGACCCTCTAAAAACCCTAAAACCTCAAAAAAAAACCTTAATAAACCCTAAAACCCATAAAAACATAAAAAACCACCAACAAAAATAAAAACCAATAAAACAAAAAAAGCTTAAAAATCGAAAAACCTTACAACCCCAAAAAACTCAAAAAACACCTAAAACCAAAAAAGAATCTAAAAACCATGAAAACCCATTTAAAACGTGAATATCACAAAAACCCTCAATATCCCTAAAATCCATAAAACCCAAAAAACCATTCAGAATGTAAAAATCAATAAAATCCCAAAAAAAATCTTCAACACCATAAAACCCCCAAAAACCATTAATATTTTAAAAATATATAAAACCCCTATAAACCAAATAAATACTCAAAAATATTTCAAAACACCTCATTTTTTAAAAAAGATCTAAAAACCTTAGAACCCATAAAAATTTCAAAAAAACCTAATAAACCAAAAGACCCTAAAAACCTTGAAAACCCCTAATACCCCTAAAATCCATAAAAACCCTGAAAACCCATCAAAATCCCTAAAAACCATAAAAAACATTAAAAATGATAAATATCCTAAAAATGCATTAAAATACCTAATAGAATAAAAACCTCCAAAAATCCTTAAAAACCCTGAAAAAACATAAAAAACAAAAAAAAAATTAAAACCACTAAAGCCAATAAAACCATTTAAAGCTTTGAATCAATAAAAATGGTTAAAAAACTAAAAAATAAATAAAAACTAAAAACCACCTAAAATCCTAAAAAAGATCCTAAAATCCATAAAACCTCCAATAATCCTAGAAATCCCTAACAATAAAAAAATTCTAGTAAATTCCCTAAAATTTCCTAAAAAGGTAAAAACCCCCAAAAATCTATGAAACCTGTTGATAATAATAAAACCCGTAAAAACATTAATAACCCTAAACAACCAAAAAACCCAAAAAACCAATAAAAACTCTAAACACTGATGAAACCCCTGAAAACATTAAAAACTTTACAAATATAAAAAAAATCAAAATATCCCTTGAAAATCCAAAAACAACTCTAAAAACCTAGAAAAGACCCTAAAAAATAAAAAAAAATGTAAACCACTAAAACACGTAAAACCCCTCAAAAAAAGCCCATCAATATCCCTAAAATCCCTAAACCCCCTAAAAGAATAAAAATAAAAATAATCCCTAAAAACATTGAAAACATAAAACCACCTAAAACCCTTGAATAACACCTAAAAACCATAAAAACCTTTAAAACAATTAAACCACTAAAATGGTAAAACATATTATAAACTCTAAAAGACTATTAAAATCATAAAAAACTAAAAAAACATAAGTACCTAAAAAGGACCAAAAAACACTGAACCCCCACCCCCCAAACCCTAAAAAATCCTAAAAAGCTATAAAAACCATCAAAATCCCTCAAAACCATATTAACTCAAAAAACAATAAAAATCCAAAAAAAAAATCCCATAAAAATTCATGAAATTGTAAAAATAAGTAAAATCCTTAAAAACAAAAAAAAACTCTAGAAACCATAAAAAACGCTAAAACCCATAAAATGCTAAAACCCACTAAAAACACTAAAAACCATAAAACCTCTTAAAACCATTAAAAACTATAAAAACATTAGAACTCCTAAAAACTATAAAAAACGTTTAAATCCCAACAGACCGTAAAAATCGTTAAAAACCCCTGAAACCCTAAAAACTCTCAAAATTCATAAAAACCCTAAAAACAAAAAAACCCCAAAAAATACCTCCAGATCTTGGGTAAAAACCCTGAAATCCCTTAAACTATAAAAATACCTAAAGCCCACAAAACCCATAAAAACCGTAAAACCACATAAAACTATAAATTAAACCTAAAACCAGTAAAATTGTTAACAAATATTTAAAAGTCATCAAAAACATAAAAACCCGAAAAACCCTAAAATTCAAAAAAAAAACTTTAATACCCTAAAATCCTAAAAAAGACACCAAAACCCCTAAAACCCCTCAATGTCATTAAAATACATTAAAACCTAAAAATCATAAATATTCTAAAAAGTCCCTAAAATACCTAAAAACATAAAATCTATAAAAACCTTGAAAAACCACTAAAACTCATAAAAACCACTGAAAACTGTAAACCCCCCATAAAACCAAAAAACAACTAAAATATCTAAGAAACATTAAAACCCATAAAACATTAAAAAAAAATTTAAACCCAAAAAACGCAACAAAATATTCAAAAAAAAGGACCATAAAAATAATAAAACCCCAAAAATAATAAAAAACACAAAAAAAAACTAAAGACACTCAAAATCGATAGAAAAACTAAAATCCTTTAAATCCATAATGATCCAAAAAAATCCCTTAAAACTATGAAAAAGAAAAAAACCTGAAAAAAAACATGAAAACCATAAAATCCCCTAATACACAAAAACTATAAAACCCCATAAAATGCTAAAACAACTAAAAATTCTAAAATCCCTTAAGCCCCCTAAAAACCTTAAAAAACACTAAAAATCCAAAAAAAATAAAAAATCCCAAAACACCAAAAGACCCTACAACCCCTAAAAATCTGTAAAAACCCTAAAACACTATAAAACCCCTAAAATCCCTCAGAATCCCTAAAACCCTAAAAACCCAAAAAACCCAAAAAACCATAAAAAACCAAAAAATCCAAAAAATCCATGAAAACATAAAAAACTATAAATTCATGAGAACCCCCTCAAACCATAAAAACACCTTAAAATTGTAAATACCTTAAAAACATAAAAACACATAAAATCCCTAAAACCCACAAGAAAATAGTAAAAACCATTGATCCCAGTAAAACATTAAAAACCACTAAAATTCATAAAACCCTAAAAATGAAAAAAATCATAAAAACCCAAAAGACCCTTAAAACCCTAAATACACATGAAACCCTTGAAAATCCTCAAAACCCTAAAACCCTAAACAAATATTGAATCCATAAACCCCTACAAACCTTAAAAATACCTAAAATCTCATAAAAACTCTAAAACCTACCAAAAAATAAAAAATCCTCATAAACCCTTTAAATATTAAAAAACTATAAAAAAACATAAAACGCCTAAAAAAACTCGAAAACCCAAAAATACAATGTTGCACCCTGACAAGGGTGTTTAGTTTAATTTCTTTTTTTTCTTGGCCTTAAATTCTTTTTTTGGGTTCGGTTTAAGTCGCAAACAAATTTTTTTAAGCTTAGGATAAAAACTACGTGTTTTGGGTTCGACATCGTTGGATGCACGGGTGGAGCACTACGTCGCGTGGCTTCGCCCATGCAATTGCGTGGCCCTTTCGTTAATTTTATTATTATTAAAATGATATGAATTAATTTTTTTATTATTAGTTGTTACTATTGTTATTATTATCATTATTATTATTATTGAAGTCTCAAAAAAATATTACATAAGATTTATTAGTAGTATTGTTATTAATGGGTTTTATAATGATGATTATTGTTATTTAAAATATTACTAAATTTTTAATATTTCAATTAGTATTATTTAGGTTTTTATGGAGGTATATTTATTGATTAATTCTTTATTAATTCATTAATATTATTTTTCTTTTCTTTTTGTATATGTTTCTTTTATTTTATTTCTTCTATTCTCTTTCCCCCAACACTAATTCATGCGGGTCTTTTTTTTCTCCCTTTCACGTGGCTCACCCCCCTTCACTCCCTCTCCCTTTGCGCCTCCACCCCCCTTATTTATCTCTCCAATTAAGCCCTTTTTTCCTCCTTTCCTGTGTGCGGCTCATTTTCCCTCTGCCTCCTCCCTCACTGAGAAACCCTCCCCAACCGGCCTGGATACCCCATAGCACCGCCTCGCTCGCTGCCCATGTCCCTTCCTCCCTTGCAGTGCTTCGTCGCCCGACCTCACCCCACCTCACCTCGACTCTCCACTTGTAGTGTGACCCGACCGTACTCCACCAGTGGTGCGCCCTCCTCGTCCAAACCGGTTGTCCACGCAGCGGCTCTACCTCGGTCCTCCCTCTTGTCTGTGCGCGAGTATACTACCCACCGCAGTACCCAACTCCCGGTTGGCCACCCTGTCGCAGAACCCTGTCGGTTTCTCCCTGTGCATCAGCTCAGCCACCCCTACTTCCCAGCGCCGTAGCCCCTCACCCTCATCTTTTCCATCTCAGCGCATCCTACGCCTCCCCCATTTTGGTCGACCTGCTCCCTACTTCACCACAGCACGATAGTGGGCCCCCGAGCAACCCGACTCCTCCCGTTTCCTGTCCGCTGCACCCATCCGGCCATGCAGTCCCCTGCTCGCCCCTCCCGCCGTCCTCCTCTACTCCCTTCTCAAGGCATGAAACCCCCGCATCCCAGTCTCCTCCTGCTTCCAGACCTGCGCCCCCTTGAAAGGTTTTTTTCTTTTTTTTTGTTATTTTTAATTTTACTTTTATTATTATTCTTATTATTTATTATTATTATTATTAATGTTATTATTATTAATTTTATTATTGTTATTATTATCATTATTATTATTATTATTCATATTATTATTATTATTATTATCATTCATATTATTATTGTTATTATTATTGTTATTATTATTATAATAATTATTATTATTATTATTATTATTATTATTGTTATCATTATTCATATTTTTATTATTATTGTTATTATTATTAATATTATTATTATTATTATTACTATTATTATTATTATTATTATTTTTATTTTTATTACTATTATCATTATTATTATTATTCTTGCTTTGGCCTTTGCCTTATTAGGGGGTTTTATCAACTTATGTTTTTTAGGATTATTGTTTTAGAACCCGCGCGTAGCGTTTCTGAGGTTCCCTCATCGTCACACATCAGTCTCGAGGACGCTGGACTTTACCATGATTTTTTGAATGTGCGTAGTTTCATCGCATCGTGTATCTGAGGTAGGTTCCCTTTGCATTGCTTTTAAAATTTAAGTTACATTATTTCCTGCTATTTGTACACACTAACTATTAAAAATAGTTATTTTATTAATTCTAAATAATGTGAGATAATATAAAATAATTAATTTTTAACATAAGATAGTTAACATTTAAATGATTATTTAGTGTAAAAAGAGCCGTTTATTTTATACAGGACGCTTGAAATATTTTTTTGACGAGCAGACACCCAGTAATGAAAGAATTATTATTTGGCTTTTAAACATAATTCGCGAATGTAAAATAGAGTTTTGGTGTAATGATAAATGATTTATTTTGAAGTGTGAACAAGTACTTTGGTTGTTTTGAGAAGTTTCATAGTTGGCTCTTGAAGTTTATTTGGAAAAATAAAATGTTTTGGTTTGGTTTGGTTTATAAAAAAATATTTTCAGCCTGTGAAGTAGTATTTTGGGGGTTCTTTAAATGGTTTTAAACTGGGTTTGGTCTTGTAATGAAGTTTCATTTTTTTGAGTAGTGATTGTAAAATGTATTTAATGCCCGTTTGGCACTTCATGGAAAGAGATGAAAATGTTTTGATAAAAACCCTCTTAGGATGACTGTCATACCTTGGTTGAAATTGATTGTTTGGGTGGCCACGCTTAGAGGCTCCTGGGTACTTGAGTAGTTAAAGGCAAGAGGTTGTCCCATGGAGTGGCCTGGGGTGATGCCTGTTGTGCTTTATATATAGATATATCTGATTGGATGCTTGGTTGGCATCGGTTGGCTCACCCCCTTTTTAAACACTTGAGACATGGGAATCTGGCATATTGAGAGAATATTATAAGAATGATTGTTGCACTGGTAGGTTATGGTTCTGACGAGTGGCCCATAGTAGGTAGATATATTGGGTTTATTACTATGGGATTTTCCCTCGACCTACCTGAGAGAGGATGGTTTAGCGTATTGTGCATTTTGATTTCATCGTGACATATCGATAAGGATGATTTCTCATGTATTGGGGTCTTCTGGTTTATTCTCGATCTCCTAGGTTCACCCATGTCTATTCAGCTTTTGTAGCTTGCAGTAATGATTATGATGCTCACATGTATACCTACATTGCCCTTGCTATGTGTTTTAATTATTGCATTCTGGTGTATTGTTTTCCTTGTAAAGTGGTAAATTGCTTTTGATTAGGTTTCTAAAAATGGTTTTCAAATGAAGTGTTTAATCCTCTTTGTACAAATTTGAAAATATAAACATCACTTTTCCTTTTCCGAAAATTTCATTGATACTAACGAATTGAACCCAAATTTGGAAATGGATAAGGGCAATGGTTCGTACATTGTTTTTATGTAAAATACATAGAAAAACATACTTTTATAAATTGTAGTTCAAACTTGAAATGATGTTTCTTTTATTTTAAAGGTAGTTCATTGGGAATACATATCGCGATAGCCTACTGAGTATTAATACTCACGCCTATAGTTCTTTTCTATTTTTAGTGTTTGTGCAGGCTATAGCTTGAGTGTGCTCACCTAGGGCGATGCTTGATCGTTGAGTCAGAGAGTGACCCGCGAGGTCGCACGGAGTTTGTTCGGATGTCGTGTTTGGTCAGTTTTATTTTTCTCCTATTCCTGTTTAGTCACTTTGTTGGGTTTATCTTTTCTGCACTGCTCTGTATTGTCTTAGCAGTCTTATTTATTTATATTGGGTGAAATCGTTCCCATAGCCTCTATTGATGCCCTGGCACTTGTCGCCAGCCCGAGAGGATCGGGAATGCCTCTCGGGCCATGTCGTGGACGAGCTCGGGTGACCGGTTCAGGGTTGACCCGGGTTGGTTCATGAAAAAATGGTATCATAGGATGTTAGCTCTTAGCAGGCCTCATTTTTCAGAGCACCCTTTGTTATTTGGGATGTCAAGGTATATGGAGTAGGATTGTCGGGGCTCGAGGGGTAGGTGCGAAAAGATCAACATGAACTCTTGCTCGTTCTGATCCTCGGGTTTCCAGGGGAAGTCCGGTTTAATTTGTTTATTTGGGTTTTTATGGAAACGTTTTGCGATTGGGGTATGACAAATGGAGTTGGGCTAATAGTCCTAAGTCGCATGGCCTGGAAAGCCATGTGGAGCTGGGGGAATGGTCCAAAAAGACCCTTCATGTCGATAACGTGAATGACATATGGCCGCTAACCATATGGTCAAGTCGCCCACCGACACTGGTTCCCTGTTTGAGATGTTTTGGGTCTCCTGTGACTTCTGAGAGTGGTTCTAATTTGGAATAAAATGGGTTTTGAAAAAAAAATGGTTGTTTGAAATGACATGATTAATTTGTGAATGGTTTTAAAATAAGTGGTAAGAATGATTTGTTTTTGGAAAATGAAGTTCTTTGTTTTGGCCTTGGTGTTCCTATGAGTGCTCACATGCATAGTGGTATGTTGGAAATGTGGATGGATTTTTGGTATAATTAATGGATGCCTAGGGTGGCATGGATACATGCATGTGAGTGAAACTCTAATGAATACCAATGGTAGGGGTTTAACCCACTAAGATTGTTTTAAATTAAAGATGTTTTCAAAGAGAAAAGTTTTGATGTTTTGATAACTTGCTTCCTTGTGTTTTGAACTTATCACCTATGCAGTGTTTGGTTTTGAGGCTATTATTCACTCATTGAGCTGGCCTTGATTGGGCTTTTGACTTTTCCTGGTCCAGAGGTTATTATTTTGAAGCTTCGATGGGTGATCGTAGTGCGGTTGATCAACCTAAGGATTTTATGCTTGAGTTTCAGAATCTAGATCCACCTCTCTTCTATGGTAAAGAAGACCCTTCCGTGGCAGGGGAGTGGATGCGGAAGATTGAAAGGGACTTTAACCTCATTGACTTGGCCGAGTCGTTCAAGGTCATGTTTGTAACCTTCATTCTTGAACATTCACCTTGGATGTGGTGGAATTCAGTGTCTCGGAACAAGCCCCGTCAAGAGCTTACTTGGGAGTTCTTCAAGGCCTCATTCATTCGTCAATATTTCTCTGAGGAAGAAAGGGTGAGAAAGGGGATGGAGATGTGTTGTCTGCCGCAAGGCGACAGATCCGTATTGGAATATTTCCAGCTCTTTGTGGAGCTAGTACCTTATGATTCAGAGTATGCCACGAATGACCCCATGATGGCTCGACACTTCATGGCGGGTCTCCATCCTGATCTACAATCAAAGGTGTCAGAGTCCAACCTAACTTCTTTTGTCGATGTGTCAAGACAAACTTTTCATGTCGAAGCTGTGATGGTAGGAGTGCATGATGTAGTTCTCCCTCCTTCGATCCCTATGAGCACTGGTGATGATTCTGGAAAGGAGATGAGTAAGAAAAAGAAATTGGATGGAGAAGGTCGTGGAATCAAGAGGCCTCAGGATATTTCATCAACCTCTTCAGAGCGATAGATTATTGTGTGTTATCAGTGTGGGAAGCAGGGTCACAAAAAGCCGTCATGCCCAAGCGCTCCGAAGCCCTGCCAGGCATGTGGAAACCTGGGTCACTTGTGACGATTTTTTTGGGGCATTGCAAGGAAGCGTCGGAGAGGAATTTCTCAGAAGTAATGTATAAGGCCCCAGCCTTAAACCTTACTTAATCTTGAGTTATTACAAGATTACACATTGAGGATCTTTTCGGGTTTAGAGTTTTAGAGAATTAGATCATAAAACTTGAATTACATTCCACATATAAACAAAGTGGTTACATAAAGATAGTATTCTTCATTCCCATCAATGGAAAACACACTTGAAATAAAACATGGATTATTTCTTAACACTTCCTTGACACTATCATCATATCATGTACCTTTCCCTTGACCTGTGAAAAACATTTCAAAGAAAACTTGGGATGAGCATAAAAAGCTAAGTATGGGTTATAAAAACATGGAAAGGAAACATGAGTTCATATATACATAAGAATGAAATCATACTTTACCCATAAAACATAGGCACTTTAACATACCTCATAAAATCATGAATAAATCATATAAATCATAAGACATAAAGGTAACTTGAGGCATTCATAACATTCTTACTTAGGGAGTAACCCTCTTGGTTACGTTTGGAATACCCATCACAGTATACTCCCTAAAAATCTCTTCGGAGAAACCTTAATGTTTCACTCCTTCGCGTTACCCAATGCATTGGAGAGCTATAACGGGCTCACCCGCCCTTAGTTTATCACGGAACCACCCGTCTTCATAATAATGCCCAAGAACCATAACATAATCATATCACATAAAACATGCATAAAGGAAACATAAAATTTACACATTTCAATCACGAGATATCAATACAACACATTGATATAAAAACATTATGAAAACCACTTTCAATACTAAAATAAAAGAAAATTAAAACATGGTATTTATTTTTCTTTTAAAAAGAAGGTATGGCTTGTAGAGGAAGCCGAAACTCAAATAACGGTCACGACGGCGGAGAAGTCGTTGTCGCCGCATACGTATGACAAAAACATTCCCTTTTGTCATTTAGTAAACGCTTCGTATAAAAAAGATTCCTTTTGAATAAACATAAAAGTCAAAGGGGTTTATACACCGTATAAAATAAAGTTGTGTATAAAATAAAATATGCCTCAACGAAAGGAGATTGAGATGAAGTCCCATACCTCGTATCTGACTTGACTCGATCGTTCTTTAATGTCCTGAATAATAAACATGAGTTAATCTCTAATTTCTTATGAACCTTTTTCAAGTTCATTATTCCTTTTATACCATGTTATGAACATCATGTACTCATTTAAGTTAATAATGTTCATTTTGTCGGTATTTGGTTCTTAAGTCAAATATAGACTTCTTACACTTACATGTTGTTAATTTGGTCAAAGTTTCATTATATACAGAATGGTATTCATGATGTAGATATCATATATGTCATATATATCCAGTAAATACATTCATTTATAATATTACATAATCATTTAGAGGTAAGAAATGAAATGCACTGTTCATGGAGACGGTAAGCCGTACGTACGCATGAACGCTACTTTCATTTCTATTTCGTATTTTATAGAATGGAATCATAATGATATAAAGGTATATTATAATTACAGTATAATATCATATATAATATCATAGTTCCATCCTTTATATGTCCCACATATGGTATTTAACGAATCAAATCACTTTGAGGGGGCGGTAGTCCGCACTTCCTAAAATGAAGATATCGTGTTTACCCATAATGGAAACCATAAAGGTATGCCCAAAATGAAAAAAACAGAAGCTTAAGGAAAACATAAACATATTATATATCATATATAAAAATATTGACATCATAATGGCCACCTTTGAAGGTGTTAAATGAGTATTGAACAATCATCGTTTCGGGTGGCAGAATTTCGCCATCCACGTAAACCGTATGTTGTTTAACCATTTGATGTAGTTGTGTGAGAGTGTAGAACAAATAAATATTATAAAAACATCCTTGTATATTGAAGATACTGGTGTTGTAACAAAATAAGTAAATAAAAAGAGTTTAGGAGGTTGGAGAAGCAAAATAAAACAAATGAACATGAGAGAATGAATTACCTTTCAAAGTGTAACTCCTTTTGATTTGAGCCTAAAGGCTTCCTTTGAAAGGATTCTTCCCAAATGGAATCCTATAGGATGAGGAGAGGGATGTGGAGAGAGTAAATGGGCAGGGGTTGGCCAAGCCAAAGGCTTGAGGAGTGTGTGAAATGAGGTAGAGGTGGGGGCCTTTTATAAGAGGAGAGGAGGGGCACTTTTGGAAAGTAAAGAAATATTACTTTATTTGAAAATGTGTTTCGGTTTCAAAAGGTACCACATTGATATAATTCGTGGATATGGTGATAAGGGTTCGAAATCCACTCATCCAACTGGTTTTGGACATGTTTAGTTCATAGATTTTATATTATCTTTCCATTTTATTTAAATCGTCAAATAATGATGTCATCGCTGCATCATTATTATGTCATAAATAATTTAATTTATTTAATGTCTAAAAATTATAAAAAAAATACTATGATGTAGTAAATCTTTTTAGATTTCCAATTAATATTTATAATCAAATATCTGATCTTTATAACCCCATGTAAAAATTGTTTTCGTAAAACATCTCTTGTTTGTGTCATTTTTACTTTAACATTTAATAAAAAGTTATTTATGTCATTTCCAAACCAAAGTGTCTTCATGGGGTCCCCAAGTTGACCCATGGCTTTTCTTGGTCGTCCATGACACAACCAATAAGGTTGGGACATGTGTCTAGGTCATTTCCTATTATTAAAGCATTATTTATACCTTAAACTACCCTAATTACCACTAATCGCGATTAAGAACTTAATAAGTTACTATTCACCAAAAAATTATTTTAATCTCATTGAACCACATTTTACTTCTTAATGACAACCATGTATGTCGGATTTTCAAAATTCAATACACATTAGTGGTAAACTTTCATTTAACTGAAAAATCAGTTTGCTTGATTACCACTTAGTGGTTTCTCTATTCATCAAAAATTGAAGTTTTTCAGAAAATTAACAAAAATTCACCCTAAGCCATATTTGATATTCCGAATTCAAAAATGAAGTCTATTTTACAAAATCCAAATCATATAAGTCACATTAATTAATTTAAAAATTAATTCCCACTGCCAGAGCAAATAGCGTGTTTTTACAAAACAATAAGTATCAAAAGATTGACACCAGTTTAAGTCTAATTTCAAAGTGAAATTGATTCCAATGACCACCATTGGATAAAATGTTAAAAATATATTCTAATTTTACTTCAAAACCAATTCAAAACATAATCTAATCATATAAATAAATAAGATTAAAAAGTAGTTTTGATGTAAAATGCAGTATTTTTCACTATTCATTAAAAAATGAACATTGTCAGAAAAATACCAAAAATTCACACAAGGTAAATTTTGATGTCCCAATCATAAAGGATAAGTTTAATTTGACAAACATAGTTTATAAAATTGTCAAAATATAGATTCAAGAATGGTTTTCCATCAAAAGGAAGTAAAACAATCTTTTAAGAATATTAGTGTATTCCATGCATAAGATTGTATTTATTTTCATTTGAAGCCTATATAACACTATCTTAATTATTAAAAGACATAGATAAAAATATCTATTATTCATTACTTACTTGGGATGTTACATCCTTCCCCCCTTTAGAAAATTGCGTCCCCGCAATTTATTTACTTATCAAATAAATGAGGGTACTGATCCCTCATTGCATTTTCAAATTCCCATGTTGCCTCTTCAATCATGTGGTTTTTCCACAAAACCTTTACCTGCTTAATCACCTTATTCCGTAACAATTGCTCCCTATGGTCAAGAATCTGGACCGGTTGTTCCTCATAAGATAGGTTCTCTTTCAGCTGAACTACCTCTGGACTCAAAACATGAGATGGATCTGGCATATACTTTCTCAACATCGAAACGTGAAAAACATTGTGTACCTGAGATAAACTCGGAGGTAAAGCCACTCGGTATGCAACTGATCCAACTCTTTCCAGAATTTCGTATGGTCCAATGAACCTTGGACTCAACTTTCCTTTCTTACCAAATCTCATCACACTTTTCCAAGGAGAAACCTTGAGAAAAACATAATCACCTACCTCGAAAGATAGATCCTTCCTCCGGTTATCTGCATAACTCTTCTGCCTGCTCTGAGCTGTTCTCATGTGTTTCTGAATCAGATGAACTTTTTCTGCCATCTCTTCTACCAATTCTGGTCCCATCAACTTCCTTTCACCCACTTCATCCCAGAAAGCTGGAGTTCGACACCGCTTCCCATATAATGCCTGAAATGGTTCCATCTGTATACTAGAATGGAAACTGTTATTATATGAAAATTCAACCAAAGAAAGATGTTCGTCCCAACTTCCCTGATAATCCATAGAACAAGATCGTAGCATATCCTCCAATGTCTAAATTGTTCGTTCTGACTGCCCATCTGATTGAGGATGAAAAGCTGTACTAAAATTTAATTCAGTACCCAACGACTTTTGAAGGCCTTTCCAAAAGTGTGAAGTAAACCTGGGATCACGATCCGATAAAATGGAGAGAGGAACTCCATGTAACCTGACTTTCTCTTTAAGATACAAACGGGAAAGTTGATCAAGAGAGAAAGTATCTCGTATAGCAAAGAAATGAGCAGATTTGGCCAAGCGATCAACAATAACCAAGATTGCATTATTACCTCGAGATGTCTTCGGTAATCCAACAACAAAGTCCATTGATATATTCTCCCATTTCCACTCTGGCACTGGTAAAGGCTGAAGCATCCCTTTCGGTAACTGCCGCTCTGCTTTAACCTACTGACAAGTCAAACACTTCACAGTAAAATCAGCAATATCTCTTTTCATTCCATCCCACCAGTAATACTCCCGCAGATCTCTATACATCTTAGTACTACCCGGATGAACTGAAAACGGAGAACTATGAGCTTCACATAACAAATCTCTCTTCAACTGTGAATCACAAGGCACACACAATCTCTTCCCAAATCTCAAAACACAATAATTATCAATGTTGAATTCAGGCAACTTACCTTTCTGAACCAGCTTTACCTTTTTCTGCAACTCACTATCTTGCTTCTGTGCTTGCTTGATTCTATCTGATAGAGATGATCTCACTGATAACTGAAACAAAATAGAAGGATTTCCTGCACCAACAACTTCTATGCCAAAGTTCATCAAATCCTTAACCAAAGGATCACGTTCCAAACGCAACATTGTTAATGAAGCATTACTTTTTCGACTCAAAGCATCAGCCACTTTATTTGTTTTTCCCGGATGGTAATGAATTGTACAATCATAATCCTTGATTAATTCTAGCCATCTCCTTTGTCTCATGTTTAACTCTTTCTGAGTGAATATATACTTTAAACTTTTGTGATCGGTATATATTTTACACTTTACTCCATACAAATGATGCCTCCATATTTTTAAAGCAAAAACAACAGCAGCTACTTCCAAATCATGTGTATGGTAATTTACCTCATGAGTTTTCAACTGTCGTGAAGCATAAGCAATTACCTAATCATTCTGCATTAGGACGCAACCAAGTCCTTTCAATGAAGCATCACTGTATATAACAAACTCACCATTCCTGGAAGGTAGTGCCAAAACTGGAGCATTCACCAATCTTTATTTCAATTCCTGAAAACAATCATCACATTCTTTTGTCCAGATAAACTTAACACCCTTCCGAGTTAGCTTTGTCATTAGACTAGATAACCGTGAAAAATTTATAACAAACCTTCGGTAATAGCCCGCCAAACCAAGGAAGCTACGAATCTCGGTTACATTTGTGGGTCTTGGCCATTCTTCCACAACTTTTGTTTTTGCAGGATCAATAGTTATTCCATCTTTAGATACAATGTGACCAAGGAAAGAAATTTGTTGCAATCAAAACTCACACTTGCTGAATTTCCCATACAATTTCTTTTCTTTTAAGGTTTGCAAGATAACCCTTAAATGTTTTTCATGCTCCTCTTTACTTTTATAGAACACCAAAATATCATCAATGAAAACCACAACAAACTTATCTAAAACTCATGGAAAATTCTATTCATTAAGTCCATGAATACAGCAGGTGCATTGGTTAGCCCAAAAAGCATTACTACAAATTCATAATGGCCATATCTCGTACGGAACGCGGTCTTCGGAATATCTACCTCCTTTACCTTCAGCTGATGGTACCCCGATCTCAAGTCAATCTTTGAAAAAAACTGAGCTCCCTGGAGCTGATCAAACAAATCATCGATATGAGGCAAAGGATATTTGTTCTTAACAGTTATATTATTCAAGGCTCTATAATCAATGAAAAGTCTCATAGAACCATCTTTCTTTTTAGCAAATAAAACAGGAGAACCCCATGGTGATGTGCTAGGTCTAATGAAACCTTTCTCTAATAAATCTTGCAATTGCTCCTTCAACTTTAAAAGTTCAATTTGTGCCATTCGATATGGGGGTTTTGAAATTGGATTAGCATCAGGAACTAAGTCAACAGTAAACTCAACTTCCCGATCTGGTATTATTCCAGGCAACTCATCAGGAAAAACATCAGGATACTCATTTACCACTGGCACATCATTAATCTGAACAGTTCCTTTATTTTCAACGACGTGTGCAAGGTAACATTCATTTCCATCTTTCACAAGTTTCTCGGCCTCTTGATGTCTTATCAAAATTAAGGGTTCATTCTTGTAAAAAAACTGAAAGTCTTTCTGAAAAGAAACTTCTTTATCTCTACAGTCAATCTTAGCATGGTAAATAGAGAGACAATCCATACCCAAGATGACATCAAACTCTACTAGAGGTAGAACAATAAGGTTTGAAAGTAGGTTCTTTCCACAGATAAGGATAGGAAGATTCTTATAAATTCTTTTTGCCTCAACATTTCCCCCAGGTGTTTTTACTAAAAGTTCAGGAGTTATTTCTTGAGATTGTATTCCCATTTTACTAGAAAAGGTTTCAGAGATGAAAGAATGTGTAGACCCCGAATCAAAAAACACACTGGCATAATCTGAAAAAACAAACAAAGTACATGATACAACTTCATTTGATGTCCTGACATCTGCTGAAGTAGTTGCAAAGGATTTCACCACCCCTTTCTACTTGTAGTCTAACTGCTTCCCATCACTCAAGCTCCATGTCGGACACTCGTTTCCATAGTGACCCATCTCATTGCACTTATAACATTTCACTAACTGTAAATAAAATTTGTTCTTACCTTCACCTTGATCCTTTTCAGTGCAATCACGAGCCTTATGTCCCATCTTACCACATCAGTAGCACTTTCCAGAATTCAGAAGACGTTCCCCAGCATGCCTTTTGCCATATTTATCACAAAATGGAAACTTAGTTTTCTTACCATCAGACTTTTTTGAAGAATTCTTACCTTTCTCCTGCCACCTCGGTCTCTTCTTCTGATGGTTTTTATAGAACACTTGGTCATCGGCAAACTCCATTTCCACCTTCTCAGCACATCGAACAAGATTTTCATAACTTTTAAACTCACGAGAAGCTAATGCCCTTCGATATTTTGGCTTTAATCCTGAGTAAAAACGATTGATTTTACTATCAAGGTCCCGGATAAAATTTGGAGCATACCTTGCCAATCGAGTGAACCTTTCTTCATAGTCAGCCACTGAGTCTTCCTCTTGCCTCAATTCCAAGAATTGCTTTTCCATCCTAAGTCGAACAACCTTAGGAAAATACTTCTCAAGAAACATACATTTGAATTCATCCCAGTCAAGAGCATCAATCTCCTTGGCGTCCCTGATATTTTTAACCATAGACCACCACTGATCTGCTTCACCCCTCAAACGGTAAATATCAAGACTAACCTTTTGATTGTCTGAACACCCCATGACATCAAAAAACTTCTCCAGTGCTTTAATCCACCCTTCAGCTAGCACAGGGTCAGATGATCCTCTGAATGATGGTGGATGTTGCCTCATGAAATGTTCCATCACTGACATGTTCCTCTGCGGTTGATCTGGCTGATCTCGTGCATGGATACACCAGCCATTTATCGCTTGAGTCAACTGCTCCATTACTGCAACAAACTATTCAGTTCCAATTCCGACCATTTCTGGATGCTGATTCGGAAGGTTATTTCCTTCTGTATGCCTTCCTAGCACTGCTTCCCTGTTTCCTCTGTGGAAAACCATTCTGAACAAACATATCTTAGATGAATCAACATGGTAATCCGTAAATGCTATATCATTTAAAAAAAATATTTTTGGATAATCATTTAATATAATTCTAACTCCTAAAGTTATCTAAACCGACCTCTGATACCAACTATAAGGCCCCAGCCTTAAACCTTACTTAATCTTGAGTTATTACAAGATTACACATTGAGGATCTTTTCGGGTTTAGAGTTTTAGAGAATTAGATCATAAAACTTGAATTACATTCCACATATAAACAAAGTGGTTACATAAAGATAGTATTCTTCATTCCCATCAATGGAAAAAAAACTTGAAATAAAACATGGATTATTTCTTGACACTTCCTTGACACTATCATCATATCATGTACCTTTCCCTTGACCTGTGAAAAACATTTCAAAGAAAACTTGGGATGAGCATAAAAAGCTCAGTATGGGTTATAAAAACATGGAAAGGAAACATGAGTTCATATATACATAAGAATGAAATCATACTTTACCCATAAAACATAGGAACTTTAACATACCTCATAAAATCATGAATAAATCATATAAATCATAAGACATAAAGGTAACTTGAGGCATTCATAACATTCTTACGTAGGGAGTAACCCTCTTGGTTACTTTTGGAATACCCATCACAGTATATTCCCTAAAAATCTCTTCTGATAAACCTTAACGTTTCACTTCTTCGCGTTACCCAATGCATTGGAGAGCTATAACGGGATCACCCGCCCTTAGTTTATCACGGAACCACCCGTCTTCATAATAATGCCCAAGAACTATAACATAATCATATCACATAAAACATGCATAAAGGAAACATAAAATTTCCACATTTCAATCACGAGATATCAATAAAACACATTGATATAAAAACATTATGAAAACCATTTTCAATAATAAAATAAAAGAAAATTAAAACATGGTATTTATTTTTCTTTTAAAAAGAAGGTATGGCTTGTAGAGGAAGCCGAAACTCAAATAACGGTCACGAAGACGGAGAAGTCATTGTCGCCGCATACGTACGACAAAAACATTCCCTTTTGTCGTTTAGTAAACACTTCGTATAAAAAATATTCCTTTTGAATAAACGTAAAAGTCAAAGGGTTTTATACACCGTATAAAAGAAAGTTGTGTATAAAATAAAATATGCCTCAACGAAAGGAGATTGAGACGAAGTCCCATACCTCGTATCTGACTTGACTCGATCGTTCTTTAATGTCCTGAATAATAAACATGAGTTAATCTCTACTTTCTTATGAACCTTTTTCAAGTTCATTATTCCTTTTATACCATGTTATGAACATCATGTACTCATTTAAGTTAATAATGTTCATTTTGTCGGTATTTGGTTCTTAAGTCAAAAATAGACTTCTTACACTTACATGTTGTTAATTTGGTCAAAGGTTCATTATATCCAGAATGGTATTCATGATGTAGATATCATATATGTCATATATATCCAGTACATACATTCATTTATAATATTACATAATCATTTAGAGGTAAGAAATGAAATGCACCGTTCATGGAGACGGTAAGCCGTACGTACGCATGAACGCTACTTTCATTTCTATTTTGTATTTTATAGAATGGAATCATAATGATATAAAGGTATATTATAATTACAGTATAATATCATTTATAATATCATATTTCCATCCTTTATATGTCCCACATATGGTATTTAACGAATCAAATCACTTTGAGGGGGTGGTAGTCCGCACTTCCTAAAATGAAGATATCGTGTTTACCCATAATGGAAACCATAAAGGTATGACCAAAATGAAAAAAACAGAAGCTTAAGGAAAACATAAACATATTATATATCATATATTAAAATAGTGACATCATAATGGCCACCTTTGAAGGTGTTAAATGAGTATTGAACAATCATCATTTCGGGAGGCAGAATTTCGCCATCCACGTAAACCGTATGTTCTTTAACCATTTGATGTAGTTGTGTGAGAGTGTAGAACAAATAAATATTATAAAAACATCCTTGTATATTGAAGATACTGTTGTTGTAACAAAATAATTAAATAAAAAGAGTTTAGGAGGTTGGAGAAGCAAAATAAAACAAATGAACATGAGAGAATGAATTACCTTTCAAAGTGTAACTCCTTTTGATTTGAGACTAAAGGCATCCTTTGAAAGGATTATGCCCAAAGGGAATCCTCTAGGATGAGGAGAGGGATGTGGAGAGAGTAAATGGGCAGGGGTTGGCCGAGCCAAAGGCTTGAGGAGTGTGTGAAATGAGGTAGAGGTGGGGGCCTTTTATAAGAGGAGAGGAGGGGCACTTTTGGAAAGTAAAGAAATATTACTTTATTTGAAAATGTGTTTCGGTTTCAAAAGGTCCCACATTGATATAATTCGTGGATAAGGTGATAAGGGTTCGAAATCCACTCATCCAATTGGTTTTGGACATGTTTAGTTCATAGATTTTATATTATCTTTCCATTTTATTTAAATCGTCAAATAATGATGTCATCGCTGCATCATTATTATGTCATAAATAATTTAATTTATTTAATGTCTAAAAATTATAAAAAAATACTATGATGTAGTAAATCTTTTTAGCTTTCCAATGACTATTTATAATCAAATATCTGATCTTTATAACCCCATGTAAAAATTGTTTTCGTAAAACATTTCTTGTTTGTGTCATTTTTACTTTAACATTTAATAAAAAGTTATTTATGTCATTTCAAAACCAAAGTGTCTTCATGGGGTCCCCAAGTTGACCCATGGCTTGTATTGGTCGGCCATGAAACAACCAATAAGGTTGGGACATGTGTCTAGGTCATTTCCTATTATTAAAGCATTATTTATACCTTAAACTACCCTAATTACCACTAATTGCGATTAAGAACTTTATAAGTTACTATTCACCAAAAAATTATTTTAATCTCATTGAACCACATTTTACTTCTTAATGACAACCATGTATTTCGGATTTTCAAAATTCAATACACATTAGTGGTAAACTTTAATTTAACTGAAAAATCAGTTTGCTTGATTACCACTTAGTGGTTTCACTATTCATCAAAAATTGAAGTTTTTCAGAAAATTACCAAAAATTCACCCTAAGCCATATTTGATATTCCGAATTCAAAAATGAAGTCTATTTTACAAAATTCAAATCATATAAGTCACATTAATTAATTTAATAATTAATTCCCGCTGCCAGAGCAAATAGCGTGTTTTTACAAAACAATAAGTATCAAAAGATTGACACCAGTTTAAGTCTAATTTCAAAGTGAAATTGATTCCAATGACCACCATTGGATAAAATGGTAAAAATATATTCTAATTTTACTTCAAAACCAATTAAAAACATAATCTAATCATATAAATAAATTATATTAAAAAGTAGTTTTGATGTAAAATGCAGTATTTTTCACTATTCATTAAAAAATGAACATTGTCAAAAAAATACCAAAAATTCACACAAGGTAAATTTTGATGTCCCAATCATAAAGGATAAGTTTATTTTGACAAACATAGTTTATAAAATTGTCAAAATATAGATTCAAGAATGGTTTTCCATCAAAAGGCAGTAAACCAATCTTTTAAGAATATTAGTGTATTCCATGCATAAGATTGTATTTATTTTCATTTTAAGCCTATATAACACTATCTTAATTATTAAAAGACATAGATAAAAATATCTATTATTCATTACTTGGGATGTTACATCATGTGTTGTTGGGTCTTTTTTCAAAGTTTCTGGTGTAAGTTTCCTTTCAGTTTAAGGGATCTTTTATCATTGTAGTTGTACTGATTGTGTTTTGGGTTTGAAATTTATGGTAATGTCATGGGACTTTTGACGAACTCCGACTTTCAATGCTGGTATGTTTTTAAATTTTAAAATCTTTTCCTTTCTTTTGTCAAATCAAAAGATGTATGTTTCTCATTGGGATTATCAGAACCTGACTGCGAGGCAGAAGACACTTCATCCAACAGAGCTCCAGCCAAAAGGTCTCGGAGTGAAGCCAACGCATAGTCAGGAACCCCCGGGGAATTTTCAGGAGTCTGGTTGAGGTTACATCTCTACTGTGTGGTGAGATAGTTATGGTGTTGCTGCTCTGGATTCTTTGTTGTTGTAATTATCCTCTGGTCGCAAAAGTGGTGTGATATACTTATCCCTCACGCAATGTCTGTAATGGTGCATTTTTGGGATTTTAGTCGCCGATTAGTGGCCTTTCATGGACCATCGATGTAAATTAGCTACAACTTTGGTTTTTTTACATCCCAAAGTGGTAAGATGTGAATAATTATCTTTCGTAGTTTCATTGATCCAATATTTGGGCCCTCCCTCCCCGCCCGTGGGGTTAGGGATTACAGTTCGTATGGAGTTTCGATTCATTTCTTATACCATTCGTATGGGAGTGAATTTTTTAAATGTTCTTATTGTGCTCTTTCTAGCTTCGGTAAGGCCTGATGCAGGTCTAAGTTGGTTTTCTGGTTGGGCGCAAGTAGGTTAGTTATTTATGGTGGGGACACCCACCATGAGTCTCTTTGGGTTTTCTCTTAAGTCGATATTAGGTTCCAGTGGAGTCTTTATGGTGGCGAGTCCATTCAGGCCTCCCCTCCACTGTTAGTCTATTTCGGGAAATGAAGTTGAGTCTCGTAGATGGTCAATGGAATGTCCTTTGGATAAGAGGTTGGATCGTGTTTATGTGGAATCCCTAGGTGTTGATTGATCGACTCGATAGTGTTGTGTCTTTCTAGGGGCAGAAAGTGTTATAGTGGAGAGAATTGTCGCACCTTGACAAGGGTGTTTAATTTATTTTATTTTGTTGCTTGGCATTAAATTCTTTTTTTGGGTTCAGTTTAAGTCGCGAACGAATTTTTTTGAGCTTAGGATAAAAAGTGCGTGTTTTGGGTTCGACATCGTTGGACGCACGGATGGAGCGCGACGTCGTGCGTCTTCGCCCATGCAACTGCGTGGCCCTTTCGTTAAATTTATTATTATTAAAATGATATGAATAATTTTTTTTATTATTAGTGGTTACTATTGTTAATATTATCATTATTATTATTATTAAAGTTTGAAACAAATTTTTATTACATAAGTTTTATTAGTATTATTGTTATTAATGAGGTTTTAATAATGACTCATGTTATTAATAATATTACTAAATGTTTATTATTTAAATTAGGATTATTGAGGTTTTTATGGAGGTATATTTATAGATTAATTCTTTATTTAATAATTATTATTATTTTTCTTTTATTTTCATTTATGTTTATTTTATTTTATTTCTTCTATTCTCTTTCCCCCAACCCTAATTCATGAGGGTCTTTTTTTCTCCCTTCCACGCGGCTCACCCACCTTCACTCCCTCTCCCTTTGCGCCGCCAACCCCCTTCTTTCTCTCTCCAATTAAGCCCTTTTTTCCTCTTTTCCTGTGTGCGGCTCATTTTCCCTCCACCTCCTCCCTCGCTGAGAAACCCTCCCTTACCAGCCTGGATACCCCATAGCACTGCCTCACTTGCTGCCCAAGTCCCTCCTCCCTTGCAGTGCCTCGTCGCCTGACCTCACCCCACCTCGCCCCGGCTCTCCAATTGCAGTGTGACCCGACCACACTCTGCCAGTGGTGCCCCCTCCTCGTCCAAACCGGTTGTCCATGCAGCGGCTCTACCCTGGTCCTCCCTCTTGGCTGTGGGCGAGCAGACCACCCACCGCAGCACCCAACTCCCGGTCGGCCACCCCATCGCAGACGCCCGTCGGTTTCACCCTGCGCAGCAGCTCAGCCGCCCCTACTTCCCAGCACCATAACCCCTCGCAGGCCCCTGCTCGCCCCTCCCGCTGGCCTCTGCTACTCCCTGCTCAAGGCACGCAACCCTCGCATCCCGGCCTCCTCCTACTACCAGACCTGCGCCCCCCCCCCTGAAAGGTTTTTTTTCTTTTTTTTTTGTTATTTTTAATTTTACTTTTATTATTATTCTTATTAATTATTATTATAATTTTTAATGTTATTATTATTAATTTTATTATTGTTATTATTATCATTATTATTATTATTATTCCTATTATTATTATTATTATTATCATTCATATTATTATTGTTATTATTATTTCAAATATTATTATTATTATTATTATTTTTTGGTTGTTATTATTATTGTTATTATAATAATTATTATTATTACTGTTATTATTATTATTATTAATCTTATTGTTATTATTATTATTATTATTATTATCATTATTCATATTCTTATTATTATTGTTATAATTATTAATATTAATATTATCATTAATATTATTTTATTTATTATTATTATTATTTTTATTATTATTACTATGATCATTATTATTATTATTCTTTCTTTGTTCTTTGCCTTGTTAGGGGGTTTTATCAACTTATTTTTTTTAGGATTATTATTTTAGAACCCGCGCAGAACATTTCTGAGGTTCCCTCATCATCGTACTTCAGTCTCGAGGGCGCTGGACTTTACGGTGATTTTTCGAACGTGCGTAGTTTCATCGCATCGTGTATCTGAGGTAGGTTCCCTTTGCACTGATTTTAAAATTTAAGTTACATTACTTCCTGCTATTTGCACACAGTAACTGTTAAAAATAATAAAAAACCTAAAAAATAACCTAAATCTTATAAAAGCTGTGAAAACCCTAAAAAACCTAAAAAATAAAAAAAAACTCTAAAAACCATAAAAATCCCTAAAAACATAAAAACCCTAAACCCCATGAAAATCCTAAAAAAGGAACTAAAAATCCCTAAAAATGATAAAAACCCAAAAAACCTTAAATAACCACTAATAATAATAATACCCATAAAACCATTAAAAACCCTAAAAACCCATAAAACCCTAAAAGAAAATAAAATCTCTAAAAACCAATAAAACGCCTAAAAATGTTTGAAACTCTAAAAAACCATGAAACAATGAAAAACTAAAAAAAACCTGAATACCCAAAAATACCATAGAACCCTAAAAAATAATAAAACACAAAAATCGCTGGAAACCCTAAAAACCCTCAAAATCCCAGAAAACCATAAAACCATTAAAATGGTAAAAATTCCTTAAAAATCTCTAAAAAAGAAGAAAACCCTAAAAACCTAGAAAAACATGAGAAAACCATAAAAACCTCTAAAAACCAGTAAAAACATTAAAACCCCATAAAACCACTGAAACCCTTAAAAAAGATAAAAAACAAAAAAACAAAAAAACCACTAAAACTCAAAAAAAATTAAAAACCCTAAAATAACCTAAAATACCTAAAAAATATAAAATCCCTAAAAACACTAAAAATACTAAAAAAACCTATAAAAAACCAAAATCCCTAAAAATACTAAAAAATATATAAAAATACTTAAAATGTAAAAACCCAAAAAACCCTAAAAATCCCTAAAAACCATAAAACCCAACATTAAGAAACCCTATGAACACACAATAATCCTAAAAATACTAAAATTCTAGAAATTATTACAACTAATAAAAACATTAAAAACACTAAAAACCTTAAAACCATAAAAAATTAAAAAAACACTGAAACCCTAAAAGGCCATAAAAACCTAAAATCTCTAAAAACCATGATGAAGCCTAAAGACCCTAAAAATCAATAAAAACCCTAAAAACAATCAAACCCATAAAATTACAAAATAATCCATTAAATCCCATGAAAATGTAAAAAACCCTAACCCCCCCCCCCCACTAAAAACCATTGAAGGCCCTAAAAACATAAAATGACAATAAACCACATAAAATAATAAGAATCCACAAAAATATAAAAGCCCATAAAACTCCTCAAAATGATTAAAACCTCTAGAAACATTAAAAATCATAAAAAATAAAAAAACCAAAGATCTTAATAACATTGAAAATTCCTAAAATCAATAAAAACCGTGAAACCCCTAAAAACCCTCAAAATCATAAAAAAATCAAAAAAACCAAAAAACATTATAAATCCTATAAAATTACAACAAATCATTGAAAAGGTCCAAAACACTAAAAATCCTGAAAACCACCTAAATCCAAAAAAACCTTAAAAAACCTAAAACTACATAAAACCTATAAATACCCTAAAAGAAAATAAATCTCTAAAACCCTTAAAATAAACTAATGTTAAAATACTCTTATGATTTGAAAAAAACCCTTATAACCTAAAAAGACCCTATAAACCCTAAAATGCCTAAAACCCTAAAAACCCACATTGTTTATAAAATCAATGAAAACATAAAAACCCTTAAAAACACCAAAAAAACACCCAAAAACATAAAAAATCCCTGAAAACCCATAATAACCTTATAAAACAACAAAAAAAATCTAAATAACCTTAAAAAACTAAAATCCTTAAAACCCAATAGACTAAAAAAATTCCCCAAAATCCCAAAAATAGTCTAAAACCCCTAAAACCCCTAAAAACCTAAAACCTAAAACTATAAAAATCCATAAAAATCCCAATAATTCACTAAAATAATAAAAAACCCTAAACATCTTTAAAACCCCCTGAGAACCAAAAAAACCTTAATACATTAATTAACCAAAAAAACTCAAAAAACCCCTAAAAACCAATAAAAATTCTAAAAACTGATAAAACCCCTAAAACTTTTAAAAAAAATATAATACCCATTAAAACCCTAAAAAATCAATAAAACACTAAAAAATCAAAATACACTGAAACCTTGAAAACCAAAAAAAAATCCCTGAAATACCCTAAAAACAATCAAAATCCCTAAAAACCTAAAAACCCCTAAAACCTGTAAAAATCTTAAAAACTCCATAAAAATATCTGAAAATGTAAAAAATATATAAAAACGTTGGGAATCCCTTGAAAATAATAAAAACCCCTAAAAACCCTATAACTATAAAACTGCTAAAAACCATAAAAACCCCAAAACCCATAAAAACCCTAAAACCCAAAAATGACTCTTAAAACCCTTAAAATTATTAAAATATTAAAAACTATAAAATAAATTAAAGCACTATATAACTAAAAAAACCTTGAGAACTTCAAAAGACCCCTAAAATATTATTTTTCCTCCGAGGTGGCACATTTCAGGTTTGTAGAAATGGTACAATGAGGATCATCACCCATCTATTTTCTATAGAGACGTGTTCTTGACAAATTCAACATTCCTTCTTTTTCGGCCTATTCTGCATCATTATCCTTTAAAGAAGTTTGGATTATCCCTAAAGGATTGGATAATTCCCCCCTTTCGTGTTGATATGGAGATGCCATAGTCAGTCGGTCCAAGAGGGCGACTGTGTGGAGTCAAGTACTTACGCAGTCGGTCCTCCTCAGATATAACTTTCTCAGATGGTCTCTAATAGGTTTATGTGTGGATCTAAGAACA
Organism: Viscum album; assembly: GCA_963277665.1. Classification (NCBI taxonomy): domain Eukaryota; kingdom Viridiplantae; phylum Streptophyta; class Magnoliopsida; order Santalales; family Viscaceae; genus Viscum; species Viscum album. Next base: position 1,007,852,940 of record OY728141.1, on the reverse strand, counting down.
ACCAATATCCCTGGTATCCATGATTCATTGACTTTCTTTCCAAAGTAAGATTCTCTTTGATTGATGATTCATCCAAAGAAACTTAAGGACTCCATTGGTTGAGAGGATTGGAGGTCAGGCTCACCGCACCCTTCTAAGGGAGGATTGTTGCCTATTCTGGGACTCTCTTATAGATTTAAGGTATGTTCATATGTTCGTGAATCCTTAGATCATTATAGTGTGTCCATGGGCTACTGTTGGTTTGAAAGATGGTCATAGTTATGCATATATTTGATGCTACATAGGTGGAACTGACTCATGAAATATAATAAGGAACTCTAGAGTTTATCATCAACTAGGGGGATGGAAGGTGACTTGATGCTGGGATTGGACCCATAAGATGGGTTTTCTATTTATCCTTGAAGGAGGAATCAGAACCCACGTAGTTTGGAATGGTGTGGGGATTATACATGGGATATTCCAATTTATGGGAAACATGATTGGGTGAACCCTTTTGGACGTTCACACTTTGGATTTCGGGCCTTCAGGTAGGTTTCCTTCATATCCTGGATTAATCAAGAATTAGAGTTCGCGTATTTTAGATGTGATTGGGTGAACCCTTTATATCATGGAACCCTTTTGAGCTTAGGCCATCAGGTAGGTGTCAACATATCCTTGTTTAATCAGGAATCAGAGTTCTTGTAGTTCAAATTCATGTGTATATTGTAATAATCGCAAACCTCTATGCCCACGTGAGTCATGCTTGGTATGAGAAACAATAGTATTTGAAAGATTCAATAATCCACATGATTCTTCCCTTGTTAGTGGGGGAGGGAGAGCCCATGAAGTAAGGGGTTGGGGTGACCATGGGCGAGGGTGCAGAGCGATGAACCTTTCAATGTGTAATGACATTTAAGGTCATGCAGACCAGCCTTAGAAAATTGGGGACATACCTCAGTGGGAGGTCCCTGGAATATCATGTGAGGTCCACTACAGTTTAATGTCATATATCTTGGATGATGGTATCACAGTTTAATATCATGTGGATAGGACTATTTGGTGTCTTGCATATTTGGGTCATGCAATGAGAACCAATTGCTATAGAAACCATGATAAACAAGAGTAAAATCATGTTTGGATGTTCTGAAGTTCCTAGAACATGAGAGGGACGGGATGTGTAAACCATGATTATGGAGGATCCTGAATAAGGTGAAATGATATGAGGAATTGAAGCCATTGATGCAGACAGTGGTAGGAAAGGACTCTCCTGAGGAAGAATTTGGATTTATTTGATGCTCTTTTTGTAGGAATAATATACAGAACCACCAGGGAATGATGTGAATAGTCAAACAAAGGTGTTTGCAGGACACTGGCCTTCTATTTCTAGTGTCCAGGTAGGTTTATGAAGATCTGAAATCATCTGGTATACTACAGTTTAAAGTCATATAGCTTGGAAAATGATATAACTGTTTAATTTAATGTTGTCGAGGCTAGTACCATATAGTTTAATGACATGTGGTTAGGATGATAACTCATATTTTAATCTCATATTGTTGGTATCACTCAATATAGAAACCCATGATTAGCTGAAGGATAATCGTCCTGGGATATTCTGAAATGTCTTGAACATGAGAGGGAAGGAAAGTGTAAATTATGACTCTATGGATTATCAGATAAGAATAAATGACATGGATAATGGAAGTCATTGAGGAATAAAGTGGTATGAAAGGACTCTCTTGAGGAAGAATTTTCTTTTGGTTGATGCCCATTTTTTTGGTCATCATATGCAGATCCACTAAGGAATGATGTGTATTGATAAACAAATGTGTCCACAAGAAAATGGCCTTCTGCTTCTGATGGCCATGGGGGTTTATGAGAATCCATAAACACTAAAGAAATAGAGTTTGATGGATGAAAAGGATATGTCTGGGTATTTAAGAAACATTTAGGTTGATATTGTCCATGGAGTTCTGGGTTAGCCTGGAATAGGAGACATGTGATAGGGTTTTCAGGAGGTGCATGATGAATGTCTCTTCTAATGGAATCTATGGGACGAGTTTATTGAAAATATAATGGAGAACTATCTTCAATATAGGGGGTCCGCGTACTATCCTCATTATATGGGTGCCCGTGAACTATCTTATGCATTTAGGTGCCCGTGAACCGTTTTTATTATATTTTTTATATGATTTCTTGTTGGCTGAATAGGGTCTTCTAAATACGGTTCATGGGGAGGAATTTTCCAAACTGATTTTTTCAAATGGTTTGAGAGAATAGATTCTGCGAACTATTTTAGATGCGGGGTGGAGTCCCGCGAACTGCTTCGGGTGAAGGATAAATTCCTCCCACACCTTCTATATTCTTCGTCCACTTTTCTTCCATTCTAGAGGTCTCTCCCCGCTTTTTCTTCATATTCCTCTTTTTTAGTTCCCCTATTGGTCCTTTTATAGAGTGCTAGGTAATCTATTTGTACGGCTCGCGTGACACCTTCTGTTGAATCCCATGGATAGATACCTAGATACGCAGAAGACTCATTCAACCATATTTTTTGATGGTGTAGAATGAAATTGGCTTCTCCTCATTCATGAAACACATCATTTGGAGGGATGGTACATGGGTCGTATCTCTGCCGAATTATCACCCACGAAAACGGTTTGCAGTGGCTTCGGTTTGTGGGTGGAAATTCACTACGAACTACTTTGTTCGCTAGCCAATGCCTCACTAGGCGGTGCATCATAGGCCATCCTCATACCAATGGTTCTCGGTTTATGACTTCAACAAATAATTCTTGGCGATGGTATGCGAACATGTTGTATTCCATTAAAAAATTTGATTTCTTCAAATTCTTCTCAAATTTACAATCCAATTTGTATTTATTTTCTTTACCCAACATGCAGGAGTATTTTCCGTCCCTTTTATAGATTTTTGGGACCCTACAAACCCTAAGCACCCATAAAAACCTAAAAACATTAATATTCTTAAGATCCCTCAAAATCCCAAAAAAACACTAAAACCCTAAAAATCATAAAATTCATAAAAAATCCATAAAAATACTTGAAAATAAAAAACCCAAAAATCATTGAAACACCCTATAAAACCATAAAAACCCATAATTCCTTAAAAATCCTAAAAACCCATAAAACCCATAAAAACCACTTAAAATAATAAAACACCATAAATCACTAAAATGTCAAAAATGTTGAAAACTCTAAGAAACCATAAAAACCCCTAAAAACTCAAAATACCCATAAAAACCCAAAGGACACTAAAAACCATGAAAACCCATAAATTCCCCATAAATCCCTAAAAACCCATTAAAACCCACAAAATCCCTAATCCCCTAAAAACCCTTATAATTATAAAAATACTGAAAAATACCTAAAAATCCCTAAAAACGTAAAAAAAACCCTAAAAACCAAAAAACCCATGAAAACCATAAAATCCCTTAAAACCATTAAACAATAATATCCCTAAAGACCACTAAAACATTAAAAACCCTTAAAACTAAACAAAATTAAAAACCTCTAAAAAATCAAAAAATTGTAAAAACTCAAAAAGGCACAAAAAACACCAAAAGACCAAAAAACACTAAGACCCCCTAAAACACCTAAATAATTAAAATCCCCAAAAAACTATCAAAATACTTGAAAAACATAAAAATATTTAAAATCCTTAAAATCCATAAAAATTCTAGAAAATAAAAAAACCTAAAAACCTAAAAACCCACAGAAATCCATAAAACCCCTAAAAACCATGAAAACACCAAAAAGTCTATAAAAGCCCTAAAACCACTAAAAATATACAATCACATAAAACCACTAAAAATGATAAAAAAATATTAAAATTCAGAAAAAAAATAGTAGAACACCAAAAAAATACCATAGAACCCTTAAAAGGCCATAAAAACCCAGAAAAACCCTAAAACCCCAAAACCTTGAAAATCCCTAAAACCTGCCAAAATCCCTATAATCTCTAAGAAACCTAAAAACCATAAAGTTCTTAAAAAAATCTAAAAATCCCAGAAAACATAAAATAACCAAAAACTATGAAAAATCTCTAAAAACCATAAATTCCTATAAAAACCCTTAAACCCTCATTACACCACAGAATTTTTTTCACGCAATTTTTTTAATAATTCATGTTTAAATTTCCATTTTTTGCAATACTTATTGACAATTAGGGATAATAGGAATGAACCCCCACCCCCCTCTCTAGGATTAAGCCGTGAATTTCAAAGAATGATGAGAAAGTGGTTTTGATATAACAAAATTTAATTTTAGAGTTTCATCCAAGAATAAAGGGTGTACACACCATGTTAATAAGTGTAGATATCTTTTAGATCTTTTATTTAAATATTTTTGGGTCCTAAGAAGACTTACATATAAAAATTTATAGCACTCAGAAGATGGATAAATTTTTTAATTGGATTTTCCTCACATGCGCTAAGGACCTAGAATAACGTGCTGGCCTAAAGACGTGGCCTTAGGACCTGTCATAAAGACGTGGCCTAAGGATCTGACCTAAGAACCTGGACTAATCACATATCCTATTGAACTGGTCTAAGGACATGTCCAAAGGATGTGGCCTACACACCTGGCCTAAACACCAAGCCAACGGACATTGGCCAAAGGACCTGGCCTCAAGACCTGGCCTAAGGACCTGGCCTAAGGACCTGACCTAAGAATCTATCCTAATGACCTCTCATAGGAAATTGGCCTAATAATCGATGCAATGGACCTATGGGGAGTAAATCCTCTCACTTGGGTTACCTATTTTCCTATCAATAGGTCCCTTTGTCTCCCCATTTGACAGGTTGAAAATTTAGAGGAAGCCCTGAAGCTATCTTTGTGCAGACCCCCTATCACCAAAGTCATCCAAAACTCTCACGTATCTCTCATAAATATAAAAGATGAGAAAATTAAAGGGGACATGTTAGATCAAATTCCAATCAGGTTTTAGAACACAAGGACCTGCATGGAGGACCTACACAGAGGACATGTCTTAAGGACCTACCCTAAGACCCTAAGCGAAAATTGGAATCCTCTTTAGGAGTAAGGCTCAACCAAACCTCAAATGGGTATCCTTTTTAGGAGTTATCCCTAACCAAACATCAAATGGGCATCCTACGTAAGAGTAATCCCCAACCAAACCTCAAACTGGAATCATCCTTTGGATTAATCCCCAACCAACCCTCAAATGGGAATCATCCTTAGGATTAATCCTCAACCAAACCTCAAAAGGGTGTCCTCCATAGAATTAATCCCCAACCAAACCTTTAATGGGAATCCTCTTTAGGAGTAATCCCCCAACCAATCATGATATAGTACATCTCTCTTAGAGTAAGACCCTAATAATTCAGGCTATACCTAATGAACTTCACTTTCATTTCACATTGAAGGGTTCATTGCTCTGCGCCCTCACCCTCTGTCACCTATGATTATTTCTCCGTAGGCATGGCCTCTTTCATCAATGGAAGAGATAGTGTGTGTTTTTCTGAATCTACCACATCCTTTTATTTCTCACATCTATTATGACTCATGTGGTCTTAGAAATTTTTGATTATCACAACATCCACAAAATCCAACTCATGTGTTAAACTTCAAGAATATTGATTCCAAACATAATTGGGATACGTAAGAATCCTTCACCCAGGTCCTGAGTTCACTAGATATCCTCTTCAAAAATTCAACCCTAATTCCCTTAATATGGGAATACTCCATAGGAATAATCCCCAAATTAAGCCCCCATAAATCATTATGAGTTAAGACATATCTCATGAACCTTGTTACAAGGGAATCCTCTTTAGGAGTAAGCCCCAACCTATTTCTCTGAAAGGATTATACACCCCTGTGAGATGCAGCAAACTATATGGGATTTGATTCCCATCCTAGTGGGCTATGTAGAAAGCCTCCCTAAGGATCCAACACAATATTCAACCCTATTCTTCCTGGTCCATATTACCAACATGGTCTAATCCAACATGGATACCCATATCCTTTCCTAGATTCTTAGGCTGCTTAGTCATAAGTACCACACCAATTTTTGACTAATCATCTTCCTCTTAGATATACTTACCACAAAACATTAAACTATATGGTTAGGTCATTATAACGTGTGCTTAAAAGGTATGACGTCTTCCATTAAGGGGAATCAAACTATGAGGGTTTTGATTCCTTTCACAAGGATACATAGGTATCCTATTTAGGGGTATGACTCCAATATCCAAACAAACTTCTGTCTCGCTACATGAAAATAAATTCTAGAGTTCCCCACTCAATGCCTTAAAAACATGCATCATCGTTGTTGATGATCCATTCCATAACAAAGTTTAACGAATGGAAAAGGGGAATAACTTATCCACAAAGAGAGTCATCCTTTGAAGAAGATCAAAAATTGACAAAGGCATGAACAAAGAACCCTTTAAGCATGGGTCGTGCTTCATTCATTATGGTCATGCAAGTATACGTGCGCTCCACATATGGGTCGCACAAGTGTCTTTCGTGCCCTATAATTTTTTTCCCAAAGTTCTTAATGGCCTATAAATACCCCCTGTAGGCTTCCCATTTCGAGGACGAAAAATCCAAAACACAGATTTAAGCTCTATTCGCTCAAGTCTCCGTCTGAATTCTTCTGATCACTTCTAAGGTAATTATTTACCTAGAATGGAAGCTCTAAAGAGGAAAAATAAGGCCTAAGTACTAGAACTCATTGATACTTGTGCGCCTAAGTGTCCATACCTTAAAGGGAAGTGATGATACTTGCGCGCCGCCCTTCCTTCTTAAGGAAACTTATGCACCACCCATATGAAAGCCTCTAGGGATGATTCTAAGGGCTCCAATCTATAGTAGCCCAAGTATCACTTCACGTGTTCTTTTTCATCCATGTGAAATTATGTCGCACAAGTATACTTGCATGACCAGGACTTTCGTTCCATACCAATACTTGCGCGCCTAACCAGAACTTGTGCGCCTACCTTCTTTTTGGGTGCCCCTCCTTCCAATTCACTTCCTCTTTTCAAATAAATTCTTCCTCTTCAAAGAAAGCCTTTAAAACCCTCTTCAAAGCCATTTATGGCATGGTTCCTTTGTTGTATTCCTTATCTGAAAGGATTTGTATGGAACATCTCTCAAAACCATGTGATTTGCATAAATTTATGTCACTAATGTTAGAGATTTCCTTCATTCAACCTCATCCTTTAAGATAAGATAATATTTAATCTGGGAATCCTCCTTAGTAATAAGCCCCAAGTACCCTTTAAATTTGGGCCTCCTTATCAAGAATAAGACCCAAGTTACAAGTCTCCTTAAATTGGGCCTCCTTCCTAGGAGTAAGTTCGAATCATAATTTCCTCTAACTTTGGGCCTCCTTATCAGGATTAATCCCCAGGTTATAAGTTCCATTTATTTGGGCCTCCTTCCCAGGATTACGTCCCAATTATAAGTTAAAACCCCCCCTGATTTGGGTCTCCTTCTCAGGAGTAAGTCCCAAGTTAGAGTATCCAAATATCTATAAAGCCATAGTACCTTTATAGACCGTTCTTCTGGGATTCTTTTCTGAACTAAGTCCTAATCTTCATTTACATGGGTAGTCACACCTACATAAGCCCCATATCATTCCTTATGACCGAATCTTTCTTGGAAAAAATTTTCAGGTTTACTGATACATCTTTTTCTCACACCGAGTATGACTCGCCTGAGCTTAGAGTGTAAAAGTAACCACAACACATCTCTTTGGGCTGTTAATCATATGTAAGCCCCACACTTCTTAATCGAACTGTGTGGACTTTGATCTCTTCCATAAAACTGGAGTACATATGATGAATTTCTAATGTTCAAGCCCATAACCCATTAATTCTCATCCGTCCCATATGATGTTAAACTATCTTTTAATTCCCAAACTACGTGAGTTCTGATTCCTCTTTAACAAGGATTTGTAAGTAGCCCATCTACGGGTACGATCCCAACTATGAAATAATCCATGTTCTTCTGAATGAAAATAAACATCAAGAGCCCCACTGAGTAGCTTTAAAACCAGTACGGTCATCATAATGTCCAAGAGATTTCTATATAATGTATTTAAGGATACCATTGACTATGAATCTCCAATACAAATGAATGATTCTCTATCGAGGAAGAACCTCAAATACATATAAAATATTATTGAAATATCATACATATTAATCATTGATTTCCAAATTTAAAGGAAAACTCATTTTAATACTTGGTGAATTAATAAGGATTCGTGAACATAACTTAAATCTATAAGAGAGTATCATATTAGACAATAATTCCCCCAAAAAAGGTGTGATGAGTCTAACCTTCCATCCTATCGACCATGGAAAATTATTAAGCCTCATCAGTTCACAAATAATGATCACCTAACTTTGGAAAGTAGGTCCAAATGGATATAGAATCATTGGATATTTTCGATTCTATGAATAAACCCATTAGAAACTGATTGGAAATATTTTAACCTTAAACGAACTAGGCCATTCCCATTTCCAGATGAAACATAAATGATGAACCCGACGAGAATCCTTAACTAAGTTAAATGATGTTTTACTTATTTTTTAGACCCGTATTTAATTCAATGTGAGGGCCAACAAAGCAATCAATAACATATGTTCTCATCCAAAAGAAGTAGTGGCCAAACTTATCTTGATTATGTCTGTTATATCATACAAGTACTCTTTTCCAAGATCTCTCTGCGTTACAGAAATGGGTTCTCTAAAGTTCACACCTGTGAATGCCTCAACCCCTACTCCTATTGGATCCTTGTCAGCTATGAGGATGAAATCACCTACTCAACATCTTCAACACTGGGTCTCAAATGCACTAGTTAAGGAATACCGTCAACACTGTACCATTCCGACTTTGGAGGCCGCTCGACAAGACCACTAAGTTAACAACTCACCCTGGTTGTCTGGACAGTGACAACGAGGGGTCAAAAAGCAGGTGGTTCCAACCACCGACTCCCACCGTTTCGGGTCGTTAACCCCAAAACGCATTCACCAGTCCCTCCCATATTATGAGGAGGTGAATGAGAAGGTCACTCAAGTCCTTAATTCAAGAATACATGAGTCCTTTTTGAGGGATCCCGTCAACAATCCCCGCTAGACTCGTGCGGTAGTGTGCCCTCAACATGATAAGGGTACCGCCTTTAGGGGTTCAGATTAGGTTCCTTATACTCGAGCACGCAAGACGAACCGTCAGAGGTGAAATCCGGTCAATAGGGAGAAGGTTCTTACTTCTTCCCCCTCTCGAGAAGTCCATCAATGTAACACCCCGAGATTTTATGAGAAGTAATATTTTTAATTTATTTGATGTCTTGTGTTGTATGTTACACCAATATTATCTTGAGCTATATGAAACACTGTATTAGCTTTTGGTATACACAACACTATTCTTGGATCATGTTACACAAAATTTCACGTTTGTTTGATAGAAGTTATTCTACGCAACATTGAGTATATATATATATATATATATTCAATCTATAAATGAAATATGGTTGGATTCTATTATACACAAAAACAAAGAAATCTTTCACTACACGCAACCCTGACTTGTCTTTCTTTACACGCAATCGCGACCTTCCACAATAGCATGTGTTGTACACAATACCGAGTTTCACTAAACAACGATTTGTTACTAAAATATTATATAAACTATCTCTTATGAATATTAATACACAATTTTTGAAATTTTATAAATTTTATCTTTTGAAATGGACTTTATTTTTGGATTCAGAATATCTAAATTAGCCTAGGGTGATTTTTTGGTATTTTTCTGAAAACATTCAATTTTTTATGAATAGTGAAAACACTGGGTTACTATTTAAAAACAGACTTTTTATTTAAATAATTATTTATTTTATTTAAATTTATTTTATGTACAAATTGATACATAACACTTATATAAGTTCAAAGTAATTCATTAGAGTCATTTTATAATAATTTTATAGATATAAAAATTTTATTGAACTTTTCACCGTCTTTTACCCACATCCCAGGAGAATTTGAAATTTTACATAAAAATTAATTTTACCACTTCTGTGAGTGGAATTTTGATAATTTGAGAGACAAGGTTAATATCAAGGAGAAAAATGTGGTTCAATAAGATAAAAATAATTTTTGGTGAATAGAAACTTTTTACTTTTATTTACCACGATTAAAAGTAAATAGGGTAATTAAGGGTAAAAATGATATTATTATTACCCTAACGCATGTCCTAATTCTATTTTATAAGTTTAATTCGACCTAAAACAACCTTAGAAATAAAATATTGCCCTTTAGGTCCACTTGGATTAGATTAGGACATTTATTATTATTTTATTTAAATAATAGTTAAAATAGTTAAAATCAAAGTTTAATAACTAAATCATTTTTAATATAGGGTTATACATAAGATAAATTAGACTATAAATATTAATGAGAAATATAAAACTATTTCATACATAATGGTATTTTATTTATAATTTTGAGACATTAAATAATTTAATTTATTTATGACACAATGATGATGCAGTAATTACCTTATTAATGAAATATTAACATAATTGTTGTTATAAATACCAAAATATATAAAATTTGAGACTTTTTATAAATTACACTAATGTTTTAGGTCAATATGAAATGTTATTATTGATTCAATTAACTTTTTTCGAACTAATAATTCTTTTATAATGTTCACAAAAATCAATTACCAAATAGTGTCAAAATTGACATAATATAGTTATTAAAACAAATATTTTATTAGTAATTTCAATTATATTCCTAAAAATCTAAGGTTAGGCCAAATGACTTAGATAAGGTTATATATATTAATAATGAACCACTTGGGGTTATTTTTTCTTATTATAGTAAGTTTATTAACCATATAGTGTAAGAAAACAAGAAGACACGATAAAAGATAAATTATTTAACTTAGAGTTACATATAAATGATAAGGATAAAATAGTAACCTAAACTTTTATAAAACATATTGGTTTAGAGGAATTAAAACCACTTTATCTTAGAAATAAATCAATTTGGAGATATTATAAAACGAATATGACTTTACTATAAAATAATATTTTCAGTTTTTCCAAAGGTTCCCCTCTCCTCCCTTATAAAAGGGAACCTCCTCCCTCTTCACTTTACACAATTTTGATCTTTAAATATCAGAAAAACCCTGATAATTTCTCTTATCCACTTCCCTAGAAACATTCTAGAAGTTCTAGTCTCCTCAAAAGACCAACTCTAGTGCCCTAAGAAAAAGCTTAAAAGATGTGCGTCGAAGAAGAGGTAATCTCTTCTACCGATTCTTTCAAGTTTATTTCATCTTAAACTTCTTCTTATTTAGTTGTTTCATTATATAGTAATAACATCAGTATCAGTAATACACTGATATTTTATTATAAATATTAAACAACCTCATTTCACCTTCTATCCATCCTACGGAAAATGAAATCACCGCGCATGCGTACGTACGGAATACCGTCTCCACGCTGTGTTGTAATCTGTTTTTCCACCACCAACTTACATGGATGAGTATAATGATGTAAAGAATAACTATATATTGTTATTATAACATCATACTTATTCTGAGATATTATATCATCCACTTCAATTAAATTCAATAATTATGGGAATGATATCATCGCTCGTGCGTACGTACGGATTACCGTCTCCACGACGCGATGAGATTCATTCTCCATGTTAACCACTCCAGATTTATTATAAAGTATATATAACGAATAATAATGAAATATATGACATGATAAAGATACTTTATTTTTGTATATATATATATATATGTCATCTACTTACTTCCATTCAAGTCAATAAGGAAAAGAAAACATCGTTCATGGGTACGTACAGCCTACCATCTCCATGAACGGTGTATTTAATTTCATTTATATATCTATTATAAATATATATAAGGAATATATATGATATATAAATCATAATTTACATTTTTTAAGTAATTAAATCATGATATAAGTAATAATAATATCAATAACAACAAGACCAAACACGTACGATAAATAAAACGATTTTACCCAAAATGCTGCTTTAACATGGAATTTACAAAAAAACGGGTAATATAAAGTCATAAGTGAACCATATATGATATCATAACAATGAATATGATTATTTAATAATTAAATGACATTATTTAAATCATTATACAGGAGGTTCAGATACATACGAATCATATCAGACCTAAGGTAAGGGATAACTTTTCCAATCTCATTTTTATCTGAGATTGATTATTCATATGTATTTACTGGGGTTATATATATCATTCATGTCCCTATTTTATAAAAATGGTTTCATGTATGTTTAAATTTATTTTTACTCATTTTATACTTTTACCACATGTTATGGAAGGAATCTTTCTTTTGTTTACAATACATGGAACATTTTGACTTTTCCAACAAAAGTACGAAAAGAAAGTTTTTTTAACTTATACGGCATGAATGGATTTTTATGGTTTCATAACGCCATATTTTCAAGAAGCTTAATCTAAAAGATTTCATGATTAATTTCAACAAAATAATTTTCTTTTAAAATATAATGGAATTTTATGAAATGAAATTGATTTTGAAAAAGAAAGGATATTTTCCTGAATAATTCATTTCAAGCGTTTTGTCAAAACTATTTTCCATCTAAGATGACATTATTTAGTATAATTATGTTTCAAGTATAATGTATCTATTATTTAAATGGTTTGATTATTCTTATGATGAAATGATATCCATTTGTTTTATATGTATTATGTTATGATGGGATGATGTTTACGAAACCCATTTTATTCTTTGGGTTATGATGAATGATTTATGTTTATTTTGTGGCACAAGTAAGAATGATTTTATTATGAGATGGGTGGGACCTATATCTCCCTCCAATGAATTGGTTAAAGATTTATATCTCATGATATATACATGGTTGGAATGACAAGTAAATCCAGTTCAGTAATACAGGGCAGGAACGACATGTAAACATTGTTCAGTAAGGGACTTTGTCCACTAAGATGATCTTTCCAGCAATGCCTTGGATACTACGGAAATCATATCATGTGATTAATGTTTTTCCACAATTAAATGTTTTATTATCATTCTATTTTATCATTATTAAGGTTTCTTTATGATCTATTCCTTACGTACTGCCATGTTTTATGTCATTGCTCAAGATTTTGATGTTTAAAAATTATGTTAATGTTTAAGTTCAAATGTATATGATTTGTAATATTTTCTCCATGATTACACATACTAAGAATTTGATCTCAACCTTTATATGTTTTCTTTTCCCCAGTATTTAAAGAAATGTTTTAGGGAAAAAAACAAAAGGGGAAGATCTTTATGGGAGATGTTGAAGATCTTTCACCACGATTAGAAGATTATGTTTTGAGTTTCCAAAGACACTAAACTATTACGGTCCTTTGGTGTCTATTTTTTGTTATGTATTTAGTATTTTGAAAAATTAATGTAATTTCCATGTACGTCAATCTTTGGGTCTCTATAGTTGGTATCAGAGGAAAGGTTTAGTTAATATTTTGAAACTAGGATACGAAAACTTTAGTGAGATCCCTAGAGATATTTATAAGGTATGTCTAGGGATGTCCCTCATGTTTAGTGTAACCATAGGTTACAGTCCTAGAGTTATGTTTAAGATAATGAATAACCCAGGGTGAACCTAAGGTATCATGGATTTATGAATGTGTGATAAGTTAGACATCCCATAAGTGACTTTTAATGAGAATGTGGTTCCTCGTTATTTTAAATGTTTCTTACACTGTGGTTTCTAGTTTTAGTAAATGGAGGAAATGAGAAGGAATTCAGATAATGTTGATTCTGATGGAAAAATTGGTGACTATGATCAAAAATATTATGTAATGCCCAGAGATAATGATATTGTGATTATGGTGAATCATTGATCATGATATACGATTAATAAGGTGAACTTTGGTGGTATTCCTAAGTCTTCAAATAAGAGGAAGATCAACTTTTATACATGTTCCCATGGAGAGGAACATAGAGGAAGGAAGAAGAATATTTCTACTTATCAAGAAGATGGTAAGAAGAACCTTGAGGAATACCTCAAATAGAGTGGAAAATGTTATCTCTGTGGAGAAAATATTCATAGAGTGACAAATTGTTATGGAGTTCAATGTCTTATTTGTGAAGAACATGGGAATTACCCAACTCAATGCCCTGACCTAAGTGGTTACTTGTAAATAATGGAAGGACTTATTCCATGGAAATCATTTATGAGGATGGATTAGAGTGTTTTTGTATTGGTATTCAAGAATAATGTTGTTGAGGTACTTTTATGGTATATTGGAATATCTATGTATTGGTCCATTTTGGTTTTCAATAAGAATATGGCATTGGTAACCATGAAAAGTGATTGAAATATTTTTGGAAATTAGATGATGTGCGCATAATGAAGGGATAAAGAGAAAATTATATGTTTGATAGTATTCATGATCTCTTGACTAATATAAGGACATAGTGATATCATGGTTTGAGTATAAAGAATTTTTTGGATTTTGGTATGTGGAAAGAGATAACTTTTGATAGAATTCATGTTTTCACTATGGTTTTATGGTAATTTATATTTCAAGAAAATACATGATTAAGGTATTCACATGTTTTAATTGCGATCAACAATATATATCTGGGATAAATGATGGTATTCACGTGCTTGTTATGTGACCTTTCAAGTAATCTTTTTCATTATACTATGAGATTGGACGGAAGTATTTTGGATAAGCCTAAAGATTGAAATGGATTGCGTAGGACATCATATATTATCATTTAAGGATAGAACTTTTTTTAATATTATTGATGGGATGTTATAACAGTGTAGTTTTAGAAAACGGAAAACCTACAGGACGGGCGACAACCCGTCACGTCGGACAAGGCTGTGGGAATTGAACCCACACCCGAAGTGTGACAGGCCTTTATCGCATACAACTGGCCTACCAGAAGTCCATGGTTAGTATAAATTATTTTTAATTTATTAAGTGGTATGATATATGATATATAAGTCCATTTTAGGAACCATATACGATTAATCTCACTATATATGGACTTATGTATATTTGATAACTTTTTCTAACCTTTTGTTTGAAACAGATGGAATGACCCATCATTCTATCACATGATCTGCTAACACTTCATGAATAACAAATAAAACTTCATTTTTTTAAGAGATGAAGTGGAAATATTTCAAGGCACGAACAATAGTGAGATTGTACCAAAATCATGTAAGTATTTATTTTAATTCACTAACTTTTGGAAAATGATCTTGAAAACCCACAATGATGTCCTAGTTCCCTCATATCCGATGAATCAGATGGTACCTTAGATCATCACAAATTTATGGCTTTGTGATTTTTGTATTTTTCATAGCTATGTCCTCTACCACTCTTCATCAGAACATGATGGTTAGATTTTTTTTCCATATCCATATTTTCACCTAAGTTCTCTTATGTGGAAACCCAGTGATGAGTTAATTTGGGTAACCATTACGTTTCATACATTATTTTTTTAAAATAAAGTTATAGCATTTATTTTTACGATTTGGGTTTCTATGAAAGAATCATTCAAGTAGTAAACTACTTATAACCCCGACGAATTTCAAGGGCGAAATTCATTTTAAGAGGGGTAGACTGTAACACCCCGAGATTTTATGAATAGTATTCTTTATAATTTATTTGATGTCTTGTGTTTCGTGCTACACCAAGATTATCTTGCACTATATGCAACACCGTATTAACTTTCAATATACACAACAATATTCTTGGATCGTGTTTCAAAAAAATTCAAGTTCGTTTGATCGAATTTATTCTACGCAACATTGAGTGTATATATATATATATAATCAACATATAAATGAAATATGGTTGGATTATATTATACACAACAACAAAGGAATCTTGCACTATATGCAACACTGACATGGATTTCTTTACACACAATCTCTACCTTCCATGATAGCGTGTGTTGTAAGCAATACCGAGTTTCACTAAACAACGATATGTTACTAAAATATTATATAAACTAGCCATTATGAATAGCAATACCCACTTTTTGAAATTTTATAAATTTTATCTTTCAAAATGGACTTCATTTTTGGATTCAGAATATCGAATTTAGCCAAGGGTGAATATTTGGTATTTTTCTGAAAACATTAAATTTTTGATGAATAGTGAAAACACTGGGTTACTATTTAAAAACTGAATTTTAATTTAAATAATTATTTATTTTATTTAAATTTATTTTAGGTAAAAATTGATACATAATACCTATATAAGTTCAGTGTAATTCATTGGAGTCATTTTAAAATAATTTTAGAGATATAATAATTTTATTGCACTTTTCACCGTCTTTTACCCACCTCCTATGAGAATTTGAAAATTTACATAAAACATAATTTTACTGCTTCTATGTGTGGAATGTTCAAAATCCGAGAGACACGGTAAATATCAAGGAGTAAAATTTGGTTCAATAAGATAAAAATATTTTTTGGTGAATAGTAACTTTTTACTTTTATTTACCACGGTTAAAAGTAAATAGGGTAATTAAGGGTAAAAATGATATTATTATTACCCTAACGCATGTCCTAATTCTATTGGATAAGTGTAATTCGACCAAAAACAACCTTAGGAATAAGATAATACCCTTTAGGTCCACCTGGATTAGATTAGGACATTTATTATTATTTTATTTAAAGAATAGTTAAAATAGTTAAAATAGTTAAAATCAAAGTTTAATAACTGAAGATTTTTAATATAGGGTTATACATAAGGTAAGTTAGACTATAAATATTAATTATAAAGATAAATAAATTTCTTACATAATGGTATTTTATTTATAATTTTTAGACATTAAATAATTTAATTTTTTTATGACACAATGATGATGCAGTAATTACCTTATTAATGAAATATTAACATAATTGAAGTTATAAATACCCAAATAAATGTAATTTGAGAATTTTTATAAATTACACTAATTTTTTAGGTTAATATGACATGTTATTATTGATTAAATAAACTTTGTTCGAACTAATAATTCTGTTATAATTTTCAAAAAATTCAATTACCAAATAGTTTCAAATTTGACATAATATAGTTTTTAAAACAAATATTATATTATTAATTGCTATTCTATTCCTAAAAATCTATGGTTCAGAAAAATGACTTAGATAAGGTTATATATATTAATAATAAACCACTTGGGGTTCGTCTGTCTTGTTATAGTAAGTTTATTAACCATATAGTGTAAGAAAACAAGAAGACACGGTAAAAGATAAATTATTTAACTTAGAGTTAAATCTAAATGATAAGGATAAAATAGTATCCTAAACTTGTCTAAAACATATTGGTTGAGAGGATTTAGACCCATACCCACATTATCTTTGAAATAAATCAATTTAGAGCTATTATAAACCGAATAAGACTTTATTATAAAATAATATTTTAAACTTTTCTTAAGGTGCCCCTCTCCTCCCTTATAAAAGGACACCTCCTCCCTCTTCTCTTTACACAATTTTGTGCCTTGAATCTCGGTCCAACCCTGCCCATTTCTCTTCTCCACTTCACTAGAAACATTATGGAGGTTCTGGTCTCCTCAAAAGACCAACTCTAGTGCCCTAAGAAGAAGCTTAAAAGAGGTGTGTCGAAGAAGAGGTAATCTCTTCTACCGATTCTTTCAAGTTTCTTTCTTCTTAAACTTCTTCTTCTTTAGTTGTTTCATTATAAAGTAATAACATCAGTATCAATAATACACTGATATTTTATTATAAATATGAAACAACCTCATTTCACCTTCTATCCATCCTACGAAAAACGAAATCACCGCGCGTGCATACGTACAGAATACCGTCTCTACGTCGTGGTGTAATCTGTTTTTCCACCACCACCTTACTTGGATGGGTATAATGGTGTAAAGAATAACTATATATAGTTATTATAACATCATACTTATTCTGAGATATTATATCATCCACTTCGATTCAATTTAATAATTATTGGAATGATATCATCCCTCGTGCGTATATACGGATTACCGTCTCCGTGACGCGATGAGATTCATTCTCCATGTTAACCACTCAAGAATTATTATAAAGTATATATATTGAATATTAATGAAATATATGAAATGATAAATCTAATGTATTTATGTATATATATATATATGTCATCTACATACTTCCATTCAAGTCAATAAGGAAAAGAAAACAGCGTTCATGCGTACGTACGGCCTACCGTCTCCATGAACGGTGTATTTCATTTCATTTATCTATCTATTATATATATATATAATTAATATATATGATATATAAATCATGATTTAAATTTTGTAAGTAATTAAATCCTGATATAAGTAACAATAATATCAAGAACAAAAAGTCCAAACATGTAAAACGATTTTACCCAAAACGCTGCATTGACATGGAATTTACAAAATAACACGTAATATAAAGTTATAAGTGAACCATATATGATATCATAACTATGAATATAATTTTTTAATAAGTCAATTACATTATTTAAATCATTATACTGGAGGTTCGGATACGTACGAATCATATCAGACCTAAGGTAAGGGATAACATTTCCAATCTCGTTTTTATCTGAGATTGTTTATTCGTAAGTATTTACTGGGGTTATATTTATCATTCATGTCCCTATTTTCTAAAAATGGATTCATGTATGATTAAAGAAATTTTTACTCATTTTATACTTTTACCACATGTTATTGAAGGAATCATTCTTTTGTTTACCATACAAGGAACTTTTTGACTTTTTCGACAAAAGTAAAAAAAGAATGTTTTTTAACTTATACGGCATGAACGAATTTTTACAGTTTCATAACGCCTTATTTTCAAGAAGATTACTCTACAAGATTTCATGATTATTTTCAACAAAATACCTTTATTTTAAAATATAATGGAATTTTTTGAAATGAAAATTATTTTTAAAAAGAAAGGATATTTTTCTCAAGAATTCATTTCAAGTGTTTTTTCAAAACTATTTTCCATATAAGATGAAATTATTTAGTATGATTATGTTTATAGTATAATGTTTCTATTATTTACATGGTTTGATTCTTCTAGTGATGAAATGATATCCATTTTTTTATATGGATTACATTATGATGGGATTCTGTTTATGAAACCCATTTTATTCTTTGGGTTATGATGAATGATTTATGTTTATTTTGTGGAACAAGTAAGGATGATTTTATTATGAGATGGGTGGGACCTATATCTCCCTTAAATTAATTAGGTAAAAATTTATATCCCATGAGATAGACATGGATAGAACAGAAAGTAAATCCGGTTTAGTATTACAGGGCCGGAATGACAAGTAGACCTGGTTCAGTAAGGGGCTTTGTCCACTGAGATGGTCTTGACTGCAATGTCTTGGCTACTATGGAAATAATATCAAGTGCTTAATGTTTTTCTACAATTACAAATTTTATTCCCATTCTATTTTATCATGATTAATGTTTCTTTATGATCTATGCCTGACATATTTCCATGTTTTATGTCATTTCTCAAGATTTTAATGTTTAAACATTATGTTAATGTTTAAGTTCAAATGTATATTATTTGTAATATTTTCTCCATGCATACCCTTAATGAGAATTTAAGCTCACCCTTTATATTCATTATTTTCCCCAGGATTTAAAGAAATGTTTTAGGTAAGAAAAAAAGGGGAAGATATTTATGGGAGATGTTTAATATCTTTCACCATGATTAGGAAATTATGTTCTGAGTTTCCAAAGACACTAAACTATTACTGTCCTTTGGTTTCTGTTTTTTGTTATGTATTTAGTATTCTTCAAATGTAATGTAATATCCATGTATGTCAAGCTTAGGGTCTCTACAATCAAGCCATCTTGATGGAAAACAATGAACGAGCATATACACCCATCTATCCTTATATAACTGCTAGCAGACTCGTCAGGCAGTAGCAAGCCAATCCCACCAGGAAATTCCAGAGGAGTATTTTAGGTAGGCATATACACCTGTTTATAATTCATCAACCAGCCACCAGGCTCATCTGACTACACCCAAAGAAGCTCGTCAATCTAATATGGTGGAAACTGATAAGCAGGGACATACACCAGTTTACAGTGCACAATTTCGTCAGCAGTCTCATCTTCTAGTATTGAAGGAAAATCTTCAACCATAATTGCAGAATAATTCACAATAGCCACATACACCTACCAATTTTCATAAAGTCTTCCAACAGTCTCGTTTGGTAGCATATGGAGAAGTCAGTCTGAAAGCTCTGACGAAAAATTTGGATCAGACTCAACTCTTTTCCCCTGTGCATATGCACTGTCAATATCTGTTGACTGGAAAAGGAGGACATGAGAAGGAACATACACCTACTCTAGACACGGAATGGACGTATATTCTTGTTCCGGTAGCTGAAGTCACCAAGAACATTCTGACAATGGTGAAAGAGCAGAAGAAAATCCATGCACATATTATGGATGCCTATCGGAATATTATAACAACTTCAGCAACATCACAGGGAAGGAATCATAAATCTATCCCTATCAGTGGAGTGACTCATCAACATGTCACTCCGGAGCAGATAAACACCTCTATTCTAGTTCAGAAGGGTCGTGGGGAATATTCCCCCATGTCATATGGACAATTTAGTTGGGCACATACACCCGATTTAAATGGGGATAATCAGCATAACCTGACCATTTCTCCTGATCAGGCACATAAACCTGCCCATAATAACCACTTTCATCAATAGGTGGTTTCCAATGTCAGTAAGAAGGCATCTAAAAAAAATACTCTTCCAACACATTTGAGAAATCAACATCCAATCTGCAATAAGGCTTGCTCGATGCTGGAGTTCATGATGCACACAGACAATTGTCTATTACAACTCAATACTTTACTCTCTCATTTCCCAATAGTGGGAAAAATAATTATGAAGGTCTTCATCAGGCACTTCCTCATGCAAGATTGCTTCATGATAGTTCATTTGATCTCGAAGTATCATCTTCAGATAGGAGCCACAATAACCCTCTGTGTGTCTATAAGAACAAGGAGCAAGAGGTTTCATATTTTGTTGTAACCCACCATGGTGGTCCTCCCCATGATGATTAATTTAGCTACAAAAGTATTCTATGCAGTAGTAATTCGCATTTCCTGGAAAATTATTCAAAGGAAAATACAGTAACGAGAAAGCCCTCTTATCTTGAGTCACTTTCAAATGTGAAGCCAGTCATTTATGATGCTTTACCGCTAGCAGGTGACATTCTTTCTCAATCAAAAGATAGCTCGGGGCATAGGTCATTCTCTGAACCACCCCTGGATCATTCATCTTCTAATTTGATTAATGAATTCTCTACCAATCTTGTTGGATCTAATTAAGAACCAATGGAGCACCATATTTGGTCTAATCAGGTAGAAGAATCTTTATCGAATGATAAAGAAGAAGTGATGAATATGAGAAAACAACTGGTGAAAGGTGAAGTACCAGTCATGTTTTGGCCTTTGGATGACTCTCAGTAGGATATTCCAGAAATGTTGACGGAAGACTGTATTCATGATATTCGTCTCAACATGTGGAAAACTCTTCGTCACTTGAAAAGGAAAATATTATATTATTATGAATATTAAAATCATGTTAAGATAATATAAGGGTTTCCAAGCAAAATTGATTTGGCATCTCTCTTAGTTTCCTAACATCCAAAGGTTGAAAAGAAGAAGAGATCCCTTCAGCATTCATGCCATGTCGCGTTAAAAAGGTTGCAATAGTTAATTACCAATTCCCTATCTGGTATTCATATCAGAGGATGGGGTGTTCATGGAGCACTATATTTCACTATACTCTCCAATCAACAAATCCCACCGAAAGTGGTCTCATGCAATGTTATTTCCCATGGCCAGCCACATCCAATTAGGTTTGTGTGTAATCAAAGGCTTGCTCAGGAACATGCCTCAAATAGTTCTTCCCAAAGTCATGAATACAACGAAAAAGTTGTTTAATTACTCTTGAATAATGAAAATGAGAATATCGAACATGCTTATCATTTAGATCATGCACATCATCAGGTGATAGAAGTATCAGAAATCATCCTATTGTCATTTGAGCTAGGTGATTTGAGTGGATGTTGGTTGATGCATCTAGCCAATTTCTGGACTAAAGTCCATAAAATTAGAAGAGATTTTAAGAAAGTCTCAGATGTATTAGCTTAAGAGCCACCCCGTCTTTCCAGACTGGGGACTCTTTTGGTTCAACCCTCGGGATAAACAGATATGATTCGAGGAGTTGAGCAGGAACAACATGAACATCCCCAGTCCAATGGACTGAGGAATTTTTCAAATCCTCAATCTCTTCCTCAGCGAAAGTCAGTCTTCCCTCGATTAGGGAAGAAGCCACAAGAGGAATGTAGAGCTGATTTATCAAGATATTCCTTCCAAATTACGGATCATCAAGAAGTTCCTGATAAATCAACTCAACACAAGGCAATGTCTCATCAAGGACATGGAAGAAGACAGTATCATAGAAATGTCGATAGATGGGATGCAATTCATTATGAATCAACAAATTTCATCAATTCCGTTGTCAACGATCCCCCAGAACAAGAGGCTCACTCAAGGGAATCAGATGAAGATGTTTATTTTCAAGAAGCCGTACACACTGAAACAAAAGAGCAAGGTGTGCGTACCTAGAATCAAAGGCTTTCCCAGAATTTAGGTATTCCGTAAAATAACCAAATTCTCCCTCTCTTAAAGGCATCCAATAAGGGTAAAGGAAAAAATTAAGGTTACCCCTGACTCTAGATAAGTACAATCACTCTCACTAGAGCAAAGGTTCACACCACAAGAGGATGAAATGAAGGAGTTAAGAAGGTTAAATATAAAACTACTTCAAGGTAGTCTTCCTCCTAAGCATGCTTGAGTTGGTCAGTTAAGGTAATTCGTTGCAGCTACTGGGATGGATCAAGAATATCCTCCTTTACCAGTACACCCTTACAGGTCCAATCCTATGGGTTATACATAACAACAATAGGAAATACTACCATAAGAGGAAATCTCGATCGCTACACCCGTCCAAACACCAGTTATTGCACCTGCTCAAGTCCAAGCTCAACCAGATGTTTCTAAAAAGTTAATGACTAAAATTGAGTCATTAACAGCTTGGTTGGAAGCTATAGAAGGAAAGCATTCACATGTTCAACCGGAGAAGAGAGATTACCCTGAATGGGTTGATGCAATTCCTCCCCCATCAAATTTTGTGAGTACCACATTCCCAATTTTTAATGGTTCGAGAGATCCATAACAACACATAACACATTTTTTTCTCATTATGATCCTATGATGAGAACTCCTCAACATCAAGAAGAAGTTAAGCTCATGTTTTTTGTACAGTTATTACAAGGATCTTCTTTTGTCTGGTATACAGGATTGCAATCTCGGTCAATTACTGGGTGGGAGGATCTCCGTAAAAAATTCCTTCTTCAATTCAACTCAATGTTTCCAAATAAAATAGTTTTTGATCTTACAAATTGTAATAAAAGGGAAAATAAAGGAGTTTCATATTTCATTTCTCTATGGAAGGGATTAAAATATTCCTTAAGATTAGAAATCCCTTAAGAAGAATTGTTGCCAATCTGTGTGGAAAATTTGCATGATGAATTATGCACACTGTTCATCCATCAGAAATACACATGAGGGTTTCGAGACCTTACTTCGATCACTCACCGGATAGAAGACTCTCTTACAAAGACTAAGGATAAAACTCGTGTAATTCCATCAGCTCTAGGAAAGAGAATGGGTAAAGTAGATACTACTAGAGTACCGCTTAAACAAGCACTTGTACCTGCTTATACTTCAAAACCTTCCTCATATCTAAGGGCTCCACCAACTGAGCATCATAAACAATGGTCTCCTTGTCAAAATGATCAAAGAGATCAAAGGTGGAAACAATTTAAAGATTTTAAGAACAAAGTTTATTCTTTTCGGAATGAAAAAGTTCATGGCTACTTTATCTCGGATCTGGAAAATAATCTGGTTCTATTCCCAATGCCCAAAAGGATGAACAAGGAAGCAGATGTAGACCTCCCTAACTATTTCCCATTTCATCATATATTATCAAATCCCATTTAGGAGTGTTTTTTCTTCAAAGACCTCCTGAAAAATATGGTGGACTCTGGAAAGGTAAAACTGAAAGGTTCTTCAGCCCAGGTATCATGTGTTACTGTTACAGATCTTGAGGAAGAAGGTGAGTGGCACGAAGTCAAAAGAAAAAATGCACCGAAATATGATGATTGGATGGTCAGGAAAACGATCAATCAAACTCATGCAATTTTATGAACGCAGTTGAAGAAACCAATTGTGTCTTCTGATATGAATGCCACAGCAAAACCCCCTTCACCCGAAGGAAAATCTTCAAAGAGGAAACATAATTCGAAGAAAGAAGAATAGTCAGAAGAAGATGAGCTCGTGTCAAAGCCCAAGTTGTCTTTGACTATTGTAGATTTTATGCCATCTACTTCAGCAGTATAGGAACCACCCCACCAAATGGCACAGCCTAAACTGGCTAATCAGGTACAGTATTCATCAGATGAAGAGTTGATCTTTGGTTCTGTTAACATGATTCACTTAACAGATCCTTATGCTGGTCATAGTTCCGATATTGATGAGCCTGAGTTCCCTGTATCAAATAGAGGAATTAGAGGAAGTTTCAGAGGACTAGGATACAGAGGAAGACATGGATATTCTAGAAGCCACTATTTCAATCCTACCCCTCCTAGAACTGTATATGCAGCAGAAACTCGTGGAAAATCCCTCCAGCGAGCTCAACAAGAACAAGAATGTTCTTCCACACATGACAGATTCAGTCCTGGAAATGTTATTTTTGGAAGATCGGTTAGAAGTTACACCTTCTTCCTCTCAGAAAATAAAATGACATATTCGGTCTAACATTCCAAATCCAGGAGTATTTCCAACTCCTACACTGATACATGATGTGTCTACTTCGAAATCATCAACTTCTAAGGCAATGGAAAAAAACATGTTCTTGTTGGGAAATGCAGACCTTTAGACCAAAAGTATGATGTCTTGAAATATTTGTCCCAAGTACCATCCAATATATCAATTCTGGATTCCTTGAATCTATCAAAGGATCTTCGGGAGGCACTCATTGAGGCTTTTTCAAGTCCTCAGGAATTCGAAACTGAAATTGTTGCGGCTGAAGTCTACCATGTAGAGAATGATCCTACAGAATGTCATGTAGTGGTATCTTTTATAGATGAATATGAAGATGATGCTGTGCATGGACATATTAGACGTTTGTATTTATCTGGAAAGGACAATGATATAGACATCCGACGAGCTTTCATTGACAATGGTTAAAAAGTAAAACTCATCCCTATTCGAACACATTTTTGATTGGGCCTCATCGAATCTTATTTATATTCTTCTATTTTGATGTTGCAAGGATATTATAAAAAGTATCATGGACCTCTGGGCGATATTACACTTAGAATTCAGTTTGGAGGCCTTGTATCCAATTCTGATTTCATGGTTGTTCATCATGACATAGACTTCATCATTTTTCTTGGAAGACCTTGGCTACATCAACATGTGGTCGTACCATCGTCGTACCATCAGTGTCTCAAATATTACTTCAATAGTCAAATTGGTACATTGTTTGGTGACAAAGCACCATTCAAAACATGTGAATATCAATATATTGAGGTAGAGTTTTATCACATGGAGGGAAAGAAAAAAATCCACAACAAAGGAGGTCACAAAAATTAATGCTCCATATGGTTTGTAAAAGATTCTAGTAAACCCATTCATACATGTGAGTACATATTATGTGTTTCCTATTAGTAAAATTGACAGGATATACCCAAATCCAAATACTCTTATGGAAACTTCCATATTTTCAATTACAGCAACCAAGCCAGACAGCATGGTAGAAGTTGTTGATTCACTAGGCAATGATGAATGTTCAAACGGAGATGACTTCATTTCATCTATAGAAATCCAACAATTCTATACTTCATCACCAGGATAGAATAAGTTATATCCATGCCAGAGATGAACGATGATGTCGATTCACAATCCATCATCTCCTCTTCATTACCCAAGGAAGACCCTTCATCATTAATAGGGTCAGAAATTGTAGCCTCTTCTTCAAGATGTATAAATTTTAACTTCTCTCCTGATCATGTAAATTCCGATTCATCTTCTTCTATGAAAGTAGAAACAAAAGAAGTAACACATATTGAAGTAGAAGAGGAAGATCTCAATTATTCCCCTCCAGCATTTGAAGAAGGTATCACTACCACTGTGGATGAACTCAGAGAAATAAATATGGGTACAAAAAACTATCCACACCCCACTTTAATTAGTGCGGCCATGACTCTTGAAGAGCATGAAATGTATACTTCATTTTTAATGAAAAAATGATAAGTTTTTCCCTAGAATTATACAGAAATACCAGGTCTTGATCACGATGTTTCCACTCATCATTTGGGTTTATAAGAGGTGAATCTAGGATTCAAGCAAGTTGTAAGAAGAATACACCCAACTTATGCCTCCAAAATTGAAGCTGAAGTGGATAAGTGTATCAAAGTTAACTTTTTCAGAGAAGTTAAATATCCAAAATGGATGGATAATATTTTCCCAATGAAAAAGAAGAATGGACAAATTAGAGTTTTCATTGATTTCAGAGATCTTAATCGGCATTCTCCCAAGGATGATTTTCCAGTTCCGATCATAGAGCTCTTAATTGATACAATAGCTGGATATGAAGCTCTTTCCTTCATGGATGGTTATTCCGAGTACAATCAAATACTAATTTCCCTATAGGATGAGGAGTCTACATCTTTTAAAGTCCCTGAAGGTTTGTTTTACTATCGGGTAATTCCCTTTGGCCTGAAGAATGCAGGTGAAAAATATCAACGTGCCATGTACCATATCTTCAAACCCCTTTTAGGAAATTTTTTTGAATGTTATGTGGATGATTTGGTGGTTAAATACAGACAACATTCTAATCACTTGTCTGATTTGGAAAACATTTTCTTCAAAATTCGACAACAAAATTTGATGATGAACCCCTTGAAATGTGCTTTCAGGATAACCTCAGGAATATTTATCGGCTTTTTTGTATGCCATCATAGTGTCAAAGTTGATCCTGAAAAGACAAAATCAATCCTTAGTAAGTCACCTCATTGAAATTTAAAATAATTAAGAAGACTTATAGGACACTTGGCCTATATTTGGTGTTTCATCTCCAATCTGAAAGTCAAATGTTTACCCTTCACCAAATTAATGAAGAAGGGAGTCACCTACCAGTGGACTGAAGAATGTCAAGAAGCATTTGATATCCTCAAGAAATATCTCTTGAGTCCACCAGTATTAATGTCACCCATTTAAGGAAGACCACTTATTCTCTATGTGACAGCTTTAGAGAAACCATTGGGTGCCTTTCATGCCCAATAGAATGATGCTGGGAATGAAAATAGCCTTTACTCTCTCAGTCGGACTATGCTTGAGGCAGAAAATCGATATTCAAGTATTGAAAATTTCTACCTAGCATTAATCTTTGCAGTTTAGAAATTGAGTCACTATATGGAACATCATGTGATTTAATTTGTATCTCAAAATAACCCGCTCAAATTTATCCTTAGTTGTCCAATGCTTATAGGACGTCTGGAAAGGTGGGAAGTTGTTTTGCAGCAGTTTGATTTCTAGTATGTGTCTCAGAAGGCAATAAAGGGCCAAGATCTGACTGATTTCCTTGCTGAACACCCATCAGTAGAAGATATGTCTTTAGATATTGAACTTCTAAAGATGAAATATTCTTTATCAAACATAATCTTCAAACATGGGAAATGTACTTTGATGGTGCTTCTAGAAGTCCAACAGGGAAGAAATTGGAATATCCTAAATTTAACAATGTTGGGTTAGGAATTGTGCTTATTTCCCCAGAAAAGGCAGAGCTACCATATTCCTTCTTATTGTTGGAAGGTGGTACAAACAATGAAGAAGAATATAAATCCCTCATCGTAGGCTTGGAATTAGCGCTTCTGGAATAGGTGAATCACATAAAGGTGAAAGGTGATCCAGACCTGGTAATCAAACAAGTCAATGGGGATTATCCATAAAAAAAAGAGTTAATCTCTTTGTATGATTACGTCAGAGAGTTAATGGTGGAATTTCCTTCGTAACCAACATTTTCTTATATCCCGCAATCACAAAATTCCCAAGCTGATGCATTGGCTAATGTAGCCACTGCTCTGGAAGATCCAAATTGGGATGAAACAATCATTAGTATTGCCCACCGTCATATAGTGTCACCTTATGTTCAAATCCGAACAGAGGAAATCCATGAAATTAGTCCCATTTCTGAACCATATGGCCATACTACAGGATGGATGACACCTATCGGGGAATACCTTCAAAATGGAACACTCCCACATGATAGAGCTGGGAAAGAACAAGTCCATAAATATGTGGTCAATTTTACTCTTTATGATATCCCAAATCATCTAGAAAAAATTCTCTACAGAAAGGATTTGATGGAATTATCTTCAGATGAATTGATGGTGAAGAGATAATGGTTGTCATAAAAGAAGTACATGCAGGATTCTGTGGTTCCCACCAGTCTGGACATAGACTGTCTGATCAAATTCGAAGACTTGGATACTTATGGCCTTCAAGGATACAATATTGGGTTTATTTCACTAAGAAGTGTCATTCATGCCATGTATGTGCCAATTTCATTCATCAACCCCTAGAGTTTCTCTATACAGCTAAGTACTCATGGCCAATTTCTACCTGGGGAATGGATGTAGTAGGACCTTACCCTTCAACTACATCTAAGTAGTTTAAGTATATTCTTACTGCTACAGAATTCATCTCAAAATGGGCAGAGGAAATACCTCTCAAAGAAGTTAGTTCTAAAAGCATTGTTAGTTTCATCAAGTCTAACATCTTTACCAGATTTGGTGTCCCTCATACCATATTTATGGATAATGGCACCAAATTATGTTTATCCGAGGTAAGGAAGTTGTATCAAGAATACAACATAAAATCCAACCATTCATCTCTGTATCATGTAGCGGCCAATGGCCAAATCGATGCCTTCAATAATACTCTTTCAAACATACTACAAAAGATGATGGATAAAGATATGAAATCATGGCCTAATAAACATTTTCATTTTTTATGGGCTTATCGGACCACCACCCACACTACTACATGATCAACTCCATATTCATTGGTATATAGAACAGAATCTGTCTTGCCCATTAAGGTTCAATTAACATCACTTAGAGTGGCCATTTGTGATCATTCATCCACAAATGTACAATCATAGAAGAAATTTGATGAATTGGAAAAATTAGATGAAAAAAGATTGTGCACCCTGCACCACTTGGAAGTTTATCAGAATCGAATAGCATGAGTTTACAATAAAAAAGTTCATCATTGTTCATTCATTCAAGGAGAATTGGTATTGTTCCTCATAACTCCAATGATACCAGGAAAGAAACTTCCAAAGCTTGAGCCAATGTGGGAAGCACCTTACTCAATACATAAGGTCTACTCCAATGGAGCTTATTATTTAATATCAATGGATGGAGAACTCATCACAACTCCAAACAATGCTAGATTGCCAAAGATGTATTTTGTGCAACACAAATTTTTTCATCATGGATGACGTTAAACTGTGCACACGCCCTATAAGACATTAAACTGCATAACTATCGTCCAAAATGACATTAAAATATGTTTCTCATTCATCCAACATGACGTTAAACTATATTGTCCTAGCTACATGATGCTAAACTGCGCAGCACTTGTCCTTACTTCATGTCATTAAACTACATAGTCCTGGTCCTTGCTATATGACATTAAACTATACAACCCATCTTTAGTCCTTACCACAAGACTTTAAACTACATGGTCACTCTTTCTTCCAACATGACATTAAACTGTGTTGTCTTAGCTACATGATTCTAAACTGTGCAGCACTGGTCCATGCGTATGGCATTAAAATACCATAGTCCTTACTACATGACATTAAACTTCATAGTCCCCTTTTTCGTCCAACATGACATTAAACTATGTCTTGTCCCTTTTTTCCTACATGACATTAAACTTTGTATCCTTAGGGTTGCTTCTACCTCTTGTTTCTCACACCGAGTATGACTCACATGATCTTAGAGTAAACTTCAACCATAACACCCTCTCTGGGCCACTAACCACGCATAAGTCCCAACACCATCTTCAGGTTTTCCTCATGTACAAATTGATAACCAATTCATTCTTAATCGAACAACGTGGACATTGATCCTTTCCTTCTAGGATATGTAGGTAGGAAACCTCCTGAGGTTCATACCCAAAACCAATATCTTCATGTCGGTTCACCTCATTCTCATACAATGTTGATCTATGAAGCAGCCCAAAACCAATATCTTCACGTCGGTTCACCTCTGTCTCATACAATATTGATCCATGAAGCATCCCAAAACCAATCTCTTCACATCGATTCACCACCATCTCATACGATATTGATCCATGAATTATCCCAAAACTAGTCTCTTCATGTTGGTTCACCTCTGTCCCACATGACGTTAAACTGTGTACATTCCTTTTGTCCCTGCTACATGACACTAAACTATGTAGCACCATCGTCCTTGCTATATGATGTTAAACTATACAGTACCCCATTTCCCCTCTCCTCAGAGGTAATCATCATTGACATTGATATCCAATAATGTCATATTTCAAAGACTACGTGCATATATGGCAATGCCCGAACCTTTAATCTTGGGTCAAACCATCATTGCACTAAAGTCCCCTTTCACCCTTCACTTGTACGAACCAAATATGTTCAAATGGTATTTAATGAACCATGTGTGGCTTGATTCCCATCCTTATAGAATACATAGGAACGTTCGAGTGTCCCTCGAATCCATCCCCAAATCTTTGGGACTAACCCAAAATTCCACTTTCAGTCCCTTGGCTGAAAATTTCCCCTATGAAAACATGAATGTGGTATGAAAACCCTGGTCTTCAATCACATCAGGTTATAAAACACACAATGTGTATTCCCTCATTATGGTCTAAGCTCTATGACCCTAAAACTAAAATCTCCTACACTCTCATCCCACATGATATTAAATTGTATTTCAAGAAAAATGTATGGCTTGATTCCCATCATTATGGGATACGTAGTGAAGTCCAATACCTCAATTCCGGACCCATCCACAACATGATTATGGTTAGCATTGGTCTGTGTATCTACTACATGCATCAGAAAATACCCATTTTCATGTTTCATACTCCTAACCTTAAATATTTCCAGATCTCCATAACCCTTTTCTTGAATTCTGGTAAAAAAATGTTTAATACCCATGAATTCTTTTGCCTGACTATGCAGCATGTTCCCTTAGGCGGCTTTGCATAAATAGTCTACATAACAAACCTATCAGCCAAAAGATACTATTATTTGACTATGAAGCCAATGCCATTAAGTGACCCTGCATAATTCAACCCCCATACGGGTTTGTCAAATAGTGGTAATTTCATTCTTGTGAGGAAAAACTCTTTTGTTCTTATTTGACTTAATGGAAATATGCAGGGATCCGCAAAAAAATAGCCATCCTTAACAAATTTTCCCCATACTCGTGTTCATGATCTAATAGTATTTAAGTCTACAATTTATATTTCCCTTCCCTAAATTTGGGTCAGACCTTCATAGGAGTAAAATTCATCCAATTCATTGAAAATCATGATTGGGAATATCCTCTCCATATTCAAGTACCTCTCTCCATACAGTAGACTCTATGCTTTGGAAAATTTGAATCTCCATAAACTTTCACTGGCTTTTTAGCAATAGAAAAGTAAAATTTCTGAGAGTTATTTTTCCTGACTATGCAGCACATTCCCCTTGGTGTCCTTGCATAAGTAGTCTACATAACGGACCTGCCAGCCAAAAGATGCTATTATTTAACTATGAATCCAATTCCCTTAAGTGGACCTACATAATTCAAACCCCTAACAGGTTTGTTAAATAGTAGTAACTTCACTCTTAGAAAATACTTCCTCTAATTCCTTTTATCCCTTTTTTCATATCATTCCTCATATTCAAAATTTCCTTAAGTCATAGTTTACATGTTTCCCCCCATAATTGAATGTTTTAATATGTTTTCAGATAAAATATCAAGGAATTGAGTCATTTTTATTCCATTTGGTCAAAGATATTTCGACCATTAACATTATCCTTTTTATGTCTGACGTGCATGACTTTAAACTTCCCACAAAAGACAGCAGAACTCTGAACAAAAGTCAATTCCCAGTTCACCAAACATACATTTTGTATGATTTAGGTAATATTGACCAATAAAAAGATTTAATTTTTGTAGGGTTATATTTATAATCCTAGAAACAATCAAACTATGCTTACAAGGCCCATTGGCTTTGGTAAAAATTTAATGCAGGTAGCAAGAGAATGTAAGCACAAATGATTTAAGCTAAAAGTGTTTTTCATTGAGGCCCACGAGTTAGAAGGATGTCCACAGACTTGAGTCTCTTCTCTTTTCCAAGAATTACACAAGGTTTTCAATATAACTCTTCATTTGATTTACGACATCCTGAGCTTCATCAGCAGCCACTTGAAGTTAATGCACTCGACCAGCTTCACTCTTTTCCGCTTGATGGAGTGCTTTCTTGGAATCTATGATGGATTTCATACCATTTGTTTGAACTCCTTCCAGTGAATTGTTAAGCTGGTCAAGTTCCCCAGTAACAACATATAACTATTGCTGAAGGTGGATCTTCTTGAAAACTTTCTCCTTGATTTTATGCTTCATCTCCTTCAACATTGAAGCATGATCAGCCTCAGCTCAGGACACCGCAGCCTCATATTTGCTGATATTGGTCAACAGCCTCACTCTGGTCAGGTCTTAACGATACCTTTTCTCTTGCTCCCATATTAAAATGACTTTTTTCACCACGGTATGGATCTCTTTATATCCAAAACCGCCAAGTCCAAACATGTAGAACATGGATGAAAGTCATGGGATATTCAAAGATAGCTCTTTAAGAGGCACTTCAGATATGATATTCCATATCTTCTTCCATGCCTTGCGACATGGGAATTGAAGCACCTTTTGTTCCTCTGGGTTTGATTCAGCATCACTATCACATGGGGGAATATAGTCTGGGATTAATTCACTTAGAGATGTTCCCTATTCTGCTCCATCCCCTCAAACCCTTGTTACTTCACTTTCTATTCCCGTTGGGGCTGAGGCTGAGGCTTCACCTCCAAATATAGCCACTGAAATTGATGGCCCTTCATAGTCAATTGAATTTTTTGGTTAGTTTCAAAGGATAACAAAAGTTGATTAAGCTATCTTGAAAATTAAGTACAACCAAAAATATTAATATCTCTTACCCAACGGTAGATCAAAAGCATGATAAGGTTGTTCCCCATCTTTCCTAGCTTCAACCAGATTTACAGTATGGGTTTTAGGAATCTCTACCAGGTTAAGCTCCACTTGAGCTAACATCTTTGCAATAATAGGGTTGTCTCTACCCCCTTCAGGCATTGGCAGTTCAGCATCTTGCTCAGATGGAGCTGCACATTTCAAACCAATCATGGTCAGAGATTTAATAAGAAATTTTTAACAAGAAGAAGGATAACACTCACGTCTAAAATCATCTAAATCATATGGTAATTTCACATGATCTAAAATGACTTCAAAAGATGCGCCATGTTTCATCATTTTATCCAGTGATATCTCAGATTCCTAGTTAGTCTCACCAATGGGAGTATTCAATATGTCTTCTTGGGGACCCTCATCCTCCGACCTCTAACCCCGAACAAATTCTTCAGATAAAATTGAAGAGTTAGTTGCAGTGGACGCCAAATGTTCTAGTGCAGCTGTTGAACCTAATGTATCACAGAATGGAAGTCAGTTGATGTTTTCATTCAACATTTTATGAAGTATTGTTAATTTACTAGAAGTAGGCTCTTATCTCCTTGTAGTAGCAACATGATCAGTACTGGGAACTGATGCTGGCTCTTCTTCAGGAGTAGCCAAGTCAGCATGAATTTGTGACTGTTCACAAGAACCCTATGTCGTCCCCAAAGGAGGGTTAGTCCTCTCCCTCAAAGGGGAAATTGAATAATCCCCTAAAATCACAATAAGTATGAGCAATATTTTCATGAGATAAAATTCACGACTCTCTGAAGGACTTACCACTACTGATGAAGCATTTAGCTATGGACTTATTCCATCGATGTCCTTGTTTCTTTGGATTTTTGGGTGTGTTGATATCTTCATCTCCAAATATGGGAATTGGAGAATGAAAATCATTTTCTAACTCTGCCTCCATGGCTTTCCATCCTAGAGATACCTCGCCCGAATCGTGAGGAGATTCTGTAGCTCCAATGGTAGTACCACCAGAGCTATACTGTAGTGAAGGAACCTCAACAGTTCCTTTCTTTGTAAGCTAAAGGATGAAGAAAGTAATTTCATTGAGTAACAAAGCTTTAACTGAAATCAAGTTGCAAAGAAAATAAGGAAAGAGACTTACATCTTCTGGATCCACGTAATCATGCCACTCCTCGTCTTCGGAAGCACCAGTCCCCTCAGTGGTTCCATGATCCATCATTTCCTTCACCCTCTTGGTGATAATAATGGAATCATCAGTGGAATATATAAGAATCTCTAGCTCTCTGATGTAATCCCTCACTTCATCGGGGTTATCCTCCAAACAGATATCAGTAGAAACCTGAAGATTCCCTGCTCCAAGGATGTGTATCCCTTCGCATAAGTCTAGTCAGGCAGTTTCAGCATTACAATATAAACTCCTCCATGTCTAGACAGCTTCTGGTCATAGATATTCAGCATGTACAGTAGAAGGCTGCGAGGAGGGTCCTACAATCTTGGACTTCAACTTCTTCCCAGCTCCTACAATCTCAAATAAAGGATATGAAAATAAAACTTGTTTCTCCATAATGTAATGTCCATTAAATTTCCTCAATGATATAACTCATTAGAAGTCGATGGAGTAGGACTATTAATTATGGAAGGAGGATTATATCTGGCATGAGGCCGCTTTGACGCATTTCATGCCTCATTATCCTCATCCTGAAAATCCGGCGAGTCAGCCCTGGGTGAGGATCCTGGTGATTCAGCTCTGGGTGTGGAAGAGTCACCTTCCAGACGAAGGGTTTCTTTCTTGACAGTTCTCTTCTTTTTCCCCACACGAGGAACCAGATGATTCAGTACCCCTTCAGGGTATGATGCTACCTAGTTCTCTGCAAACCATGTAGTCACGTTACTCACCGCTCTAGCAACTGTTAGATAAAACACTGCCCCAGTCTTCTCCATAGCTGTCAGAAACTATAGTTGTTGGTAAACAATCAGATGCTTCTCTGACCTGACATGTACAGGAGGGGATATAACAATCTGCTGCAGACACTTGAATTGGTGTGCAAATCTATATGGAGCATAGGCCTCACATATATTCTCTCCATCAATCCCGGTGGCCAATACACCATCTCTGCAAGCCAGCATGTATGACCTCAATTCCAGGATGGTTGTTCCTTCATCAATAAACTGCCCGGTTGGCCGGTTTCCATAAGGAAAGAAATGGAATTCCTTAAACATGATTAGCCTCACCTTCATATCATAGAAGATGAGGGATAAGAGAAAAATTCAAAAATATTCCTTCACTGATGGCCTGAAATAACTTCCATGTACCTGTACTCCACTATATACAGTATAAGTCCTGAAATGAGTGGCGATCCATCCCCAGAAAAAATGGAATGTTACTAATATTCTCAAAGGATACTTACCCATATAAATATGGAGTAAGATCCTGTGAATATTTTCCAAAATGGGGGTGGCCAACCCAACCATTTTCCTCTCAACCAACTTGGCTGAAACAACGAAGGTCCCTCGACTGACGCCTCCCTTCGAATCCCTAACTGGAAGAAGATAAACACTGAGACATAAGGATAAGTATCCCGCCAGATGGGTATTCTCTGGGATTCTCTGATTCACTTCATACCCTCACTTTTCAAACTCTCTCGCTTCTAGATTTGGACAGAATGTACCAAGAGCACCCCTCTTCTCTATTTTGGGGGCAGCTGGTAGGAAGAGTACAGGTGGGCCCCTTATCCTTCATTTTGGTAAGAAACATATCCACCCACTCCTCTGGATTAATATCCTTTCTAGAATGAGTTTTGGAGGTCTTTGAATTATTGAGCTTGTGGATGATTTTCAATAATTCTAAAGCCAAAGCCAGAGTCTTCTCCGAATCATTCCAGGCCGCCTTGGGTGGGATGAATTCATCATACATATCGCTGAAAATTGGAGGCCATGAGATCTTTTAGACATCCAACAAACTGATTCCTACTTCTCCTTGAGTCAGATGGAAAGAATTGGTTTCTGGGATCCAACGACTGATAAGCTTTGACACAAAGTCATCATTCCTACATACATATGTCTTCCCAACCCAGACGACTTCGTATATTGCGGCTCCTATGAGATCCTCAAAAAACTCTACATAGTTTTGTCACACCCAATATTCCCACATCCAAATCAGCTTCACTCCTCCTCCAGGATGGAAGTCCCAACTCTTCTTCTATCCTTTGGATTGATCCATCTGAGAGTTTCAGAAGATTGAGGGATAACAATGCGGCTGCAGCTCAGGCTTATGAGGTTTCAGATCTGAGGTACATGGGTTATGATGCATTATCAACTCCTTCTTCATTGTTCCAGAATTTAAAAATAATCCTCCAACTGAGACATTTGCTGAAGAAAAGTTGGTGTATGTTTGAAACCAAGAATTAGGAAGATAGTTATTTGCATCTAGAATGTTGACTCCTTGCAGATGACCATGCCCATATAGAGGTAGGTAAATACATTGTGGGAAATTAAGATGATACATCCTCAAGTACTTATCCAAATCTGGGAGAGTGCTTTCACAGATATTATAATAGTCATGGCCAACGATGTTCATCATATCATCAATCAGCTTTCTAGCCAGTTAATCAGCTAATCCAATTCTTATGGGAGCCATTGAATCTGCACAATGATTGAATAAATTGACTTTTAAGTAAGTTAGTTTTTCATAATTTTTTTGAAGAAAAGTTAAAAAATGGATAAGGCATTAAGGAAAGAAAGTCCCATATTTGTGCACAAGTCTAAGTTGGTCGGGAAAGTTTTACTTCACTAGTACTGGCGCGCAAGTCCAAAACTCACAACAGAAGCGCGACACGAATATAATTTTTTACAATTGGAAAGACAATTCACTTGCGCGAACGAGAGATCACTTGCACGACGAGATAAAGGCGCTTTGAATGCTGGGTTCTTTGCATGAGAATGGAACCAATATTTATAGGCGAGGCCATACCCCTGTGTGCCAGACCATGCGCGCCAGAAGTATACCTGCCCACCTAGTACTTGTGGGCCATAGTACCTTATTTCTCATTTTCCTCAGAGTCAAATCCTCCTTCCCTTTTCAAATCCAACTCTGAGGGGGGACTTTTGTTGAAGCTCCATTCCATCACAATGTTTAACGAATGGAAAAGGGGAATACCTTAACCACAAAGAGTGTCATCCTTTGAAGAAGATCAAAAATTGACAAAGGCATGAACAAAGAACCCTTTAGGCATGGGTCGCACAAGTTTCATTATCGTCGCACAAGTATACTTTCGCGCCACATATGGGTCGCACAAGTGACTTGCGCGCCACATATGGGTCCCACAAGTGAATTGTGCGCCCTATTATTTTTTCACCCAAGGTACTCAATGGCCTATAAATACCACCTATGGGCCCCCCATTTCGAGGACAAAAAATCCAAAACATAGATTTAAGCTCTGGTCGCCCAAGTCTTCGTTTGAAGTCTTCCGAACACTTCTAAGGTAATTATTTACCTACAATGGAAGCTCTAAAGAGGAAAAATAAGGACTAAGTATTATAACTCATTGATACTAGCATGCCTAAGTGTCCATCCGTTAAAGAGAAGTGATGATACTTGCGCTCCACATTTCCTTCTCAAGGAAAATTGTACACCACCCATCTGAACGCCTCTAAGGATGATACTAAGGGCTCCAATACAATGTAACCCATGTATCACTTCACAATTTATTCATCACCCAAGTGAACTTATGTCGCGCAAGTATACTTGCGTGACCAGGACTTGTGCGCTAGACCAATACTTGCGTGCCTAACTAGAACATGCGCACCTGCCTTCTTTTTGGGTGCCCCTCCTTCCAATTCACTTCCATTATTCAAAACCATCATTCCTCTTCAAGGAAAGCCTTCAAAACACTCTTCAAAGCCATTTATGGCATCATTCCTTTGTTGGCTTCCTTATCTGAAAAGATTTATATGGAACATCTCTCAAAACCTCGTGATTTAAATAACTTTATGTCACTAAGGTTAGAGATTTGCTTCATTCAGCCTCATCATTTAAGATGAGAGAATCTTTAATCTGGGAATCATCCTTAGGAATAATCCCCATGTCCCTTTTAAATTTGGGGCTCCTTCTCAGGAATAAGCCCCAAGTTACAAGTCTCCTTAAATTGGGCCTCCTTCTCAGGAGTAATTCCAAACATAATTTCCTTTAACTTTGGGCCTCCTTCTTAGGATTAAGCCCCAAGTTATAAATTACTTTCATTTGGGCGTCCTTCCCAATATTAAGTCCCAATGATAAGTTAATGTCCCCCCTAATTTGGGTCTCTTTCTCATGAGTAAGCCCCAAGTTAGAGTATGTGAATCTCCATAAAGCCCAAGTACCTTTATGGACCCTACTCCTGGGATTCATTCTTGAACTAAGTCCTGATCTTCATTCACTTGGGTAGTCACACATACATAAGCCCCATATCATTCCTTCTGACTGCATTTTTCCTAGAACAAAATTTCAGGTTTACTGATACCTCTTGTTTCTCGCAACGAGCATGACTCATGTGTGCTTAGAGTGTAAAAGTAACCACGACAAATCTCTTTGGGCCATTAATCATACGTAAGGCCCACACTTCTTTAATTGAACTACATGGAATTTGATCTCTGCCTTAAATATAGAGTATGTAGGAAGTCTTTATAAGGTTCAATCCCATCACCCATTAATTATCATCTGTCCCATATGACGTTAAACTATATTTTAATTCCAGAACTCTGTGGGATCAGATTCATCTTTAACAAGGATACATAGGTAGCCCATATATGGGTATGATCCCAACTCTGAAATAAACTTTGTCCTTCTGATAGACAATAAACTTCAAGTGCCCCACTGAGTGGCTTTAATACTAGTATAGTCATAATAATGACCAAGAGATTTCTATATAATGTTTTGAAGGATTCCATTGACTAAGAATCTCCAATACATACGAATGATTATCTATCGATGAAAAACCTCATATAAATATAAAAATTATCTAAATCTTATACATATCAATCATTGATTACCAAATTTAAAGGAAAAATCATTTTCATACTTGGTGAATTAATAATAATTCATGAACATAACTTAAATCTATAAGAGAGTCTCGGAGTAGATAATAATTCCCCCCAAAAAGGTGTGATGAGTCTGAACTCCCATCATATCGACAAATTTAAATTCTTAAGCCTCATCATTTCACAACTAATGAGCACCTAACTTTGGAAAGTAGGTCCAAATGGATATAGAATCATTGGATGTTTCCGGTTCTACGAATAAACCTGTTAGTAACCGATTGGAAATGTTTGAACCTTAAATAAACAAGTTCATTCCCATTTTTTGAAGAATCAATCGTAAAAATGGATTAAATATTCTCAAAATAGTATATGAGTGGATACCATTGATAGAGAACCTCAAATACATATAGATATCTCAATTAATGAAGAACCACAAATACATAGGGATGATTCGAAATTTAAAACATGTTATTAATTGATTGAAAATTTCAAGGGAAACCTATTTTATATTTGGTAAATTAATAAGGATTCATGAACATATCTTAAATATATAATAGATTCCTAGAGTAGGAAATAATTCTACCCAAAAGGTTATGATGAGCCCAGCCTCTCATCCTCTTGACCAATGTGAGTTCTTAAGTATCATAGTCGAAACCTAACGAATGCATGCCTTTAGAAAGTAGATCTGTTTGGATATAAAACCATTGGATGTTTCTATATCCATAAATAAATATGATGGAAACCATCTTGAATTATTGATTCTGAACTAGTACACACGTTATGGGAGAAACAAAAAGACGGTCAATACGATGTGAATCCTTAACGAAGTTGACAGTGTTACCCATCTGTTAGGCCCCTGTCAATTGATAAAGGAGGGCCAGAAAAGGGAATCAATCAAAAATGTGTCTATCTAAAATATTATTCATTAATTATGTTAATTATTTATATTTGTTAGTTTTTATTAGAACTTATTTCATTCCAAATAGCTTCCTTCATGTTTGGACCCGTGAATGCCGCAACTATTTCTCAAGATGGATCCTTGTCTGCTAGAAAGATGTCATCACTTACCCACCATATTCAATGATGGGTCTCAAAAGAATTGGTTCATAAATACCATCAACATGGTAATATGCCAATCCAAAAGGATACTTGACAGTCTCTCCAAGTTAACGACAACCCTCGATCATCCAGTCAGCGATGGCTGGTGGTCAAGAAGCAGGCGGTGCAAACAACCATATTCAAAAATTTAGGGTCCTTATCCCAAGAATGAAATATCCATCCTATAAAATTTTATAGGGAGGTGGATCATGTGGTCGCTCATAGCCTCAACATGAAGACACAGGGGTCCTTCCTAAGGGCTCCCACCAACAATCATCGTCACCAACACCGCACAATAGAAAACCATCAACCTGATGTTGGTATTATCTTTAGCTATTTTACCCGGGTTCCTCAGATTCGAAAATACAAGAAAAACTGTGAATGAAAATGGCCGACCAATAGGGAACATGTCTTTACATTTTCCCCCTCTGGAGAAGTTCTTCAACCCAACATGGTGGAAAATGACAAATGAGAACATACACCTGTCTGCCTTAATTATGCCAGCCAACAGACTCATCTGGCGGTTCCCAATCAATCCCACCCTTCATATCCAGTGGATTACCTTGAGATGAAACATACACCTGCTTATAAAATATCATCTAGTCAGTAAACTCATCTGGCTGCATTCAAGGAATCCCACCAATCAAATATGGTGGAAACTTGTGAGAAGAAACATACACCCACCTATATTAACCAATTATTCTAGTAGTTTCATCTATCTACATTGAATAAAATATGCCGACTATACTTATTGGAAAATAGATATAAGGAACATACACCATCCATCATCCATTAAGCCTTCCAACAGTATCATTTATCTTCACCCAGAGAAATCGTTCAGAAATCTCTGATGACAAACCTAGGGCCGAATCTACTCTCTTCACCCACACATGAGTACTGTTAGAATCCATTGATAGAAAAGGGAGGAAAGATGTAGTTACATACACCTACTTTAGTTACATAATGGATTTATATTTCTGTTATGGCTTCTACAGTCACCAAACATATTTTAGAAATGCTAAAAGGGAAGACCCAAATTCCTGCACATATTTTGGAAGCTTGATAAAATATCATATTGGAATCTTCAACAATACCAGAGGGAGGGATACATAATTTTATCCCCAAACCTAGGATTACTTGTCATTATTCCATCCTAGGGAAGATACATACCCATGTTCTAGTCTAGGAGGGTTATGGGGAATACTCTCCCATATCATATGGACAACTAGATCCGGAACATACACTCTTTCCAATAGGAGACAATCTTACTTTTCTAATAACCAATTCTATGTAGGAACCTACACCCTCCCATGATAACCACTACACCTAGAAAGTGTCCCCAATTACATGTAATGGAACATATATGAATAAGTATCGCCAAACATAGTTGTAAAATCAAGATTCAATCTGCGATATGGATTCTCTTAATTCTAGAGTTATTGAAGCCCTTAAGAAATTTATCTGTTTCAACTCAAGATCCTACCCTACCATTACCAAATTAGGGGATTAGAATTAGTAATTCTGAAGTTCCTCATTATACACTTCATCATAAAGTCTTAATTTATGAGAATTTGGTCAATCCTGAGAATCTATATCTGGATGAGAGCCGTGTCAACCATTTATGTGGTGAGAAGAACAGGAAGAAATAGAATTTATCCTATGTGGAAATCAACCATGGTGGTCCTACCCATGATATAATTCAGTACGAAAGTTCTCTCTACAGTAGTATTTATCATTGTCAATATAATTCTCAAATAGATAATGTAGTGATGGTGAAGACGTCTTATCTCGAGGCACATGACAACATAGGGCTAGTCATGTCTGATTCCTTGTTACTAATAGGTGAAATAATTTCTCAACTAGAAGAAAACCCAAGGTGACAGTCAT
This sequence comes from Viscum album, assembly GCA_963277665.1. NCBI lineage: Eukaryota > Viridiplantae > Streptophyta > Magnoliopsida > Santalales > Viscaceae > Viscum > Viscum album. The sequence continues at coordinate 1,007,810,502 of OY728141.1, read as the reverse complement.
TCTATGAACCTCCCTTAGGTCATTTTCCTTCTAATATGACAGGTAAAAAAAACAACTGATCTTATTTATTGTGATAAAAAAATTGAGAAGTGTCCACATTGGTCAGAACAAGACGAGAAAACACTAGAAAAAGATGAGGAGGATATGTTGAATATGAGAAAAAAATTGGCCAAGGGTGAAATACCAGTCATGTTCGGGCCTTTGGAAACCTCTTAATACAACATTTCAAAATTGATGGTAAAATATTGGATTCATGATATCTTCCTTAGTATATGGAAGAATCTTTGTCATTTGAAAACCAAAGTATTACCATATAATGAATATTAAAATCATTTCAAGGTAATATAAGGGCTAAATCACCAAATTGACTTGGCATCTCTCCTGGTTTCCCGACATCCATAGGCCAAGAAGCAACAAGTATCTCTTCAATGTGAAAACCTTAATGCATTAAATAATTTGTGACAATTGATTGTAGAAACCCCATCTGGTGTTCATATCATAGTATGAGGCGCACATGGAGCATTGCATTTCACTGCACTCCAAAATCAAAAAATATCTCCAAAATTGGTCTCATGCAATGTTATTACCCTAGGCTAGCTACAAAAAATAAATTTTGTTCGTAACCGTATAAATACTCAACAAGAACATGCCTGGATTTTTATTCACCAAAGTTAGGCCTAAAGAGAATAAGTTGTTAAGATACCTTTTCATCAATATTATGAGAAAATTAATAAGAACTCCTACTTAGAGTATTCCCTCCATCATATTGCACAAATATTTGAAATATCACAATAATATTCTAAAATAAGAAATTTAAGTGACCATTGTATAATGCAACTAGCCAATGTTCAGACCAAAAATCATAAAATCAGAAGAGCATCTATGATAATATTATCCATAGTAGTGTAGGAACCACCCCATCCCATAGGGCTTGGGGATTTTTTAACCCAACCTTCAAATTTAAAAAATAGAGTTCAATAGTTTAAGGAAGAATAACATGGAAATCCCCAACCAGCAAGGCTATAGGATTTTTCTCATCCAAAATCCCATCCTCAGCAGAAGTCATTTTTCTCCCAATTATGGGAGAAGCCACAAATTTAATTCACAACTGAAATATCCAAGAATTCCCTTCATGTTATTGTCTATCAAACAATTCTTGGAAAATCATCATATAGGGGAACAAATTCTAATGGAGGGCACATAAGAAGACAATCATACAAAGATACTGACATAATTTCATCAATGCATTATGCGTTAATGAATGTCATTAATTCCATTATGAATGATACTCTAGAAAATTAGTCCATTTATAAGAAGTAGTAGGATGAAGTTATAATTCATAATATGGTAGACACCGAAGCAAATAAAGGAGGTGTGTGTACCCAAAATCAAAGGCTCACCTAGAATCTAGATATTCCCTCAAATAACCAAATCCCACCTATTTGAAAGGCATATAACAAGGGGAAAAGTAAAGGTTAGATCATGTCTCACTTTTACATTAGACAAGGTCAATCTATTTGGTTTGAAGAAATATTTTTCCAGCAATAGGATGAGATGAATGTGTTGAAAAGATTCAGGGAAAAATTACTCTAAAATATCATTCTGGACACACATGATATACAAATAGATCCTCAGCTTGCACACCCAGTATTAGATCCCCATCAAAGAGGGTAAGTTTCAACTACAGATGTGGATAATGAATTCCCTCCATTTGGTACATATCTAGAACAAGATAAAACATATCATTACTGGCATGTCCCAATGGGCTATCCAAAACAAATACCACCAGCGCTATTGCCAGTGGTTTTTTCAGTTATTTCACCAGTTCAAGATCCAACTATTATAACTGTATTGGTCCCAACTCATCCAGTTATTCCCCAAATTCTTATGAATACAATTGTGGCATTAACAACTCGATTTGAAGCTATGTAAGAACTGTGCGCACTAGTGCAAAAAAAATTACCCAAAATAGGTAGATCTGAACCCTCCCCCACAAAACATTATGAATAAAAAATTTCCAATATTTAATGGTTTGGGAGATTCAGTGCAGTACTTAACAATTTTTTTTCTTATTGTGATCCCATGATGGGGACCCCTCAATAACAAGAAGCAGTAAAGCTCTGATGTTTTGTGCAATGGCTATAGGGGCCAAATTTTTTATAGTATACAATTTTTCACTCTTGATCAATTTCTAGATGGGGAGATCTCCGTTATAAATTACTTTTTTAATTCATATAGAAATTTCAAAAGTCGATAGACTTTGATCTTACAAACTGCAAAAAAATAGATAATGAAAAGAGTTTCAGATTTCATTATTCAATGGAAAGGATTATAATATTCTTGAAATATACCACTCCCTTAGGAATATGTACTATTAATCTATGTGTAAAATATGTGTGATGAGTTACACACACCATTAATCCCTATGAAATACATTAGAACGTTTCAGGACCTTACATCAATCAATGAACAAGGGGAGATTTCAATTGCAGAAACCAAATCTAAGCCTTGTGGGATCCCATTAACTCTGTGAAGTAGAATAGGGAATGAAGAGGATTCTAAAGTTACTATCAAACAAGAACATGTACCTGATTATACTTCAAAAAAATCATCATACTGTAAGGTTCCTCCTCCCAATCATCAGAAACAACATAAAATTTATCATGATGATCAAAAATATCATAGGAAAAGATAGTTTTAGGAGTTAATAAACAAGGTATATTCTTTTCAGAATGAACAGGTTATCAGTTAAATCATTTCATCCATGGAAAAATACATAGTACAATTTCTGAGGCCCAAGAAACCAAACAAAGAAGGGGATAAGGACCTCCAAAAGTATTTCCACTTTCATCAATCTTTAGGGAACCCAATACAGCAGTGTTTTCTTTTCAATGATATCCTACATAAAAGGTGGAATCTAGACAAGTGAAACTAAAAAGTTCATCAGCACAAGTAGCATGTGTTATTACTACCGATCTAGAAGAAGAATTTGAATGGTAGGATGTAAAAAAGAAAAAAATGTAAATAAGTATAATGATTGTATGGTTATGAAAATTATAAATTTAACTCATTCCATTCTATGAACATAGATGAAAAAATCAATTGAAAGGCTCATCTTCAGAAGCATAAACGACAATGACCGCTTCATCAAGATGATAAAAAAAAATATTATGTAAAGATAGTTTGAGTAGTTAAAAAATAGGGTCTATTCATTTCAGAATGAACAAGTTCCCAGTTACTTCATTTCATCCTTGGAAAATAACATAGTCCAATTTTGAAGGCCCAAGTAACCAAACAAAGAAGGGGATGAGGACCTACCAAATTATTATTCCTTTCATCAAATGTTAGGGAACCCCATTCAAGAGTGTTTTGTTTTCAATTATATATTGAAAAAAATTATGGACATTAGACAAGTGAAAATTAAAATATCATCAGCCCAAGTAGCATGTGTTACTACAACCAATCCAGAAGAAAAAGGTGGATGGTAGGAATTAAAAAGAAAAGAATGTGTATAAGTATAATGATAAGATGGTTAAGAAAACAATCAATTGAATTTATTCCATTCTATGAACATAAATGGAACAACCAAATGTGACTCCTACCAATTCAACTACTCAAATCCTTCTTCATCAGAAGATTAGTCATCCAAAGTCCAATCCTCAAAGAAGAAACATGGCTAGTAGGATAAATAATAATTAGATAAAGATGAGTTCATGTCAAGGAAAAATATATCATTGACATTATAATATTTCATTCCAACATACTCATCTAGAAGGAAATAATTAAACCCTCCCTTCAAATCTCATGGCACATAGTGAGAAGAAACATACACATACCTAGATTAATTAATCCCATTAGTAGACTCGTCTAGCAGCATCTAATGAAGCCCGTAGATAAAATTTGGTGTCACATAGTGAGCAGGAACATACACCTTCCCACATTATTTCATCCCATCAGTAGACTCATTTGTTAGCATCTAACGAATCCCTCTATTCAAATTTAGAGGCACACTGCAAGTAGAAACATACTCTTACCTGAATTAATTCATCATGTCAGCAGACTCCTCTTGCTGAATCTCATAAATTTTTCTATTAAAATATAGCATCACACAACGAGTAGGAACATACAACTTCCCACATTATTTAATCTTATTAGTAGAATCGGCTAGAAGAATCTAATGAATCCCACCATTAAAATTCGGCTGTACACAGTGAGCAAAAACATACACCTGCCCACATTAATTCATTATGCCAGCGAACTCATCTGGAAGAATCTAATTAAGCCCTCCATTAAAATCCATTGGCACACAATGAGTAGGAACATAATCCTTCCCTCATTAATTCATCTCTTTTGAAGACTCGTCTCCTATAATCTAATTATGCACTCCATTAAAATCCGACGTCACATAGTGAGTAGGGACACATAACTACCCTGCATTAATTCATCATGTCAACAGACTCTTCTTGCAGCATCTAATGAAGCCATCCGTTCAAATATGACGACACACAATGAGAAAGAATATATACCTTCATGAATTAATTCATCATATCAGAAGACTCATCTGGTAGCATCCAAAGAATCACATCAATTCCATTTGGTATCAGATGATGAACAAGAGAAACCCGAACCCACTGTGTTAGGGTATTTTTCAATTTTTTATTTTATCTTCCTAGTTGTATGATGATAGAATACATAATAACCTATGTCCTAGTTGTAATAAATTAAAAAATATAACAACCATATATGTCCATGATGCATGACATTAAAATGCATATCACCTTTTTCTTTATCGCATGACGTTAAACTGCATGACTTCATTTGTACTTGCTACACAACATTGAATTGTATGATTAACATCTTCTTTGTTTGATGTTACGAAATCCCCTAAGATACCACACATTTGGATTCATTTTGTTTCTTTAAAAATTAAGTAGCTTCCATGCACAAGCATTACTGACATCATCACTAATCCGTAGTGGCACATGAGTTAAATTTATCCCTATGTTTGAATCAGATCTGCATAAAGTCCTCATTTCAAGAAATATGTGTGGATTGATTCTCATTCCAATGGGATATGAAGAGATGCCTGGTTCTCCAATATTGGCCCCAAATACAACCATAAAGAAATTTATTTCCATTTTTACTCCTGTATATGAACCAATTATATACAGAGTACTCTTCTAGGATACATGGTTTGATCTTCATACCGTCATTTCTATTAATTTTAACCATTATTATGGAATGTTCTAAAATCCCCCGTCTCTCACATCAAACTCAATTGGTGTGGGGAATGATTTTATATAGGACTAAATTTGGCTTTATTATCATAATAATGGGATACATAGAGATTCCTAGATTTCAAATCTTGGGCCCAACCAAAACAACAAAAAACTCTCTTCCCCACATCAAAATGTGATTGATATGGGGAATAATCTCAAAATATATGTGTGGATTCATTCTTGCTCTAGTAATATTCATAGTGATTCATGGGTCTTATCCCCTATCCCAGTTGCAATATTTATTTTCACATCATAACCACTTCATTTCCTCACTACATGACTCTAAACTATATAGAATATTGTCTTTTCTACATGAAATTAAATTGAAAAAGTACCCAAAGAATTATGTATGGATCGATTCTCATCCCATTGAGATATGTAGTAAAGACTAGGCCTTATATCCTAGTCCCAGTCATGGGTAATTATTTTTACCTCTCTCCCACATAAAATTAAAAATACATGTAGGATACAAGTATGAAAACAAAAGATATTCCCATTATAAATATGTGTTAGATATATATAAGGGACTCCAAAATCATGTCCAATATTGATTAAAATATTTCTCCTGTACATTGAGAATCAACCATTTCATTTTTCACACTCTTAATCAGGAATACATTCAGATCTTCATAAGACTTTTTTTGGTTTTTGGTGGCAGAGTTTCTGATACTTGAGAACTCTTTTACCTAACTATGCAGTTTGAGCCCCTAGGTGGCCTTGCATAAGTCCCCTATAAAAAAGGTCTTTCAGTCAAAATATGCCACTTTTGGATCTATAGTATATGCCTTGGATGGACCTACATAATACATCCCCCATAATAGGATTTTCAAATAGAATTAACTTCATTATTAGTAGAAGACTCCACTATACCCCTTAAACTTTTATGGAAATATATATAAACCCATATATTAAAGACTTCATCTGTTGTATATTTGTACCATTACCATTCTCTTGAATTGAAAGCCTTCAAGACCATGGTTTACACATTTTACCTATCTATGTGTTCAAATCATATTTAAACAACCTTTGATCATTTGATCACTTATCTTTAATTGATCCCATGACATCATCTTGTTATTCGTTATATGAACAAAAACCATAGACACCATACTTCCTAAATTTGGTTCAGAACTTCGTAGAAATCAAATTCCTCCAATTCTTTAGAAATCAGGATTGGAAATACTCTTTCTATATTTAGGTACTTTTCTCCATAAAAAAACACTATGATTGGGAAAATCACATTCTCCATAAACTTTCACTGACCTTTAGCAATGAAATGTCAAATTCTTAAGAGATCCTTTACTTGACTATGCTGTATGTGACCCAAATGGCCTTGCATAAAATTCACCTACGTAACAGGACTATTAATCAAAGGATTCAATTCTATGGCTATACAGCCCATTACCTAGTCGGCCCTATATAAGAACACCCCCATAATGGTTTCTTCAACCAGTTGTAAATTTTTATTGGATGATACCTCTTTTTTATTATCCCCTATTTTCCCAAGTCATTTTTTGAATACAGAAATTCCAAAATAACTATTTACATTTTTTCATTTTCAATAACTGACTATGGTAGCACGTTTCTAGGTAAGTTACCATGAAATTAAAGATTCATAAATCTTTGGTCAGAGATAAAGACCCTAAATAAATTCCCCATAATTTTCTTTTTCATGAATTTAAACAACACAACATACTGTTTAAAATAAAATCACTTAATTTTCAGACTACATGACTTTAAACTGCCTAGTATAATGTTTTTGTTGTATGACATTAAACTACATAGACCATCTAATGTCCTTGATGAATGAATCTAAAATTCCCCTCCCTTCTAATGTTCTTGCTGCAAGACTCTAAATTGTATATCACAATATTAAAAATATCCCTTTCTGAACAATTTTAACCATTCTTTATATATGTGAATTTTTTGTAGGAATGATTTTCCCCATTCATTGCCTATGTTGGTAAAGATGGACCCTTTATTATACATTATCTATCATTTGTTAATCCATCCACTATGTCCTTGAGACATCCAAATCCTAAATCCCTTTTTCTATCATCAATAAAATGTTATAATTATTAATAGATCCTTTACCTAACTATGCAAAACATTCCCCAGTTAACTATTCATAAAATTCACCTATATAACAGGCCTATCAGTAAAAGGATTCCATTTTTTAGCTATACAACACATTCCCTAACTGGACCTGTATAATACATCCCCCATAACGGGTTTCTCAAATAACAATAACTTTTTTCTTGGAAGAGACATCCTATATTCTATTACATCAAGTTATAGATTTGGTGACCATAAATAAACATGACTCAATATTATCCTTGTAAGTATCTAAGAAAATATAAGTTTATTCCTTGCCATCAAAGCCTTGTTTGGGTTGTAATCCAAAAATTATTGGTCAAAGATATTTGACCTAAAACAAGTAGCCTTATTTTTTCAACATACATGAATTTAATCTACCAATAAAAAGAGACACAGTACACAATGGGCTAAAATCCATCAAAGGGTACCATGGATAGAAGTTGAGTCTCAACTTGACAGACCTACATTATGTACAGTTAAGGAAATATCAAGCAATAAAAATTAAAGACAAAACATTTTTAGGGATTTCCATATGACCCTATCAACACTAAAACTATGCTCGCTAGAACCCTTATCTAAGGAAAAAAAATAAAGCATATTCCCATACTTGAAATTGGTCTAATGTTTGTTAAATGATTTTAGAATGCATCAAAGTGCCATATAGTTACCTTAGAACAAGATTATTTTCATTCAGAATGGATCTAATTACAATGAGGGTATTTTTTTACACCACAGAATGTGTTTAATCCAGTTTTGCGCATAATTCATGTTTTAACTTCCATTTTTTATGAGGCTGCTCAAGAATGAGGGAAAAAAGACCTCCCTATTTAGGAGTAGTCTATGGATTTCAAAGATCTATAATATAAAGGTTTTAATACATTAACATTAAATTTCTATGTTTCATACAAGAATACATGGTGTACTCACCATCTCAATAAGTTTAGATCAACTCAAGAGCTTCGATTTGATGGGTTGCAGAACCCAAACAAACTTACAGATAAAAAGTTACGACACTTGCAAGATGGATAAATTTAATAAAGGGATTTGCCTCACCAGTGCTAAGGACCTGGCATAAGGACCTAAACTTAAGACCCGACCTAAGGACCTAGCCTAAACACAAGGCCAAAGGACCTATCCTATGAACCTGGCCTAAGGTCCTGGACTAAACACCTGGCCTAAGGACCTAGACTAAACACATGGGCTAGGGACCTAGCCTAAGGACTTGGCCTAAAGAGTTGGCCTACGAACCTGGCATAAGGACCTAGCCTAAGGACCTCCCCTAAGAACCTGGCCTAAGGACCTATCCTAAGGTCCCAAGTAGAGGACCTACGTAAAGTAACTCCTCTGACTAGGGATCCATATTTTACTATAAATAGGACCCTTTGTATCCCCATTTGATAGGTAGAAAATTATAAAGAAGCCCTAAATTTCTCATTGTGCAGCCCCCCTTTTTCACAAGACCTCCAAATCACTCACATAGCTCTGTTAAACATAATAGATGAGAGAATTAAAGGGAACAAGTTGGATCAAAGTCCCATCAGGGTCTAGAAGACAGTGACCTACATGGAGGACCTATGCAGAGGACCTGATCAGAGGACCTGGCCTAAGGACCTGGACTAAGGAACTACATAAAGGAATTGTACGGAGGACCTAGCCTAAGGACCTGGACAAAGGGAATGGCTAAAGGACCTGGCCTAAGGATTTAACCTATGGATATCCCTTAAGGACCTGGCCTATGGACCTGGCCTAAGGACATGGACAAAGTACCTACCCTAAGAACCAGTGGAAAAATGGGCATCCTCCTTAGGAGTTGTCCACAACCGAACCTAAAATGGGAATCCTCCTTAAGAGTAAGGTCCAACTGAACCTCAAATGAGAATCCTCGTTAGGATTAATCCCCAACCAAACTTCAAATGGGCATCATCATTAGGATTAATCCCCAACCAAGCATCAAATGGGAATACTCCATAGGAGTAAGCCCCAACCAAACCTCAAATGGGAATCCTCCTTAAGAGTATGCCCCCGACCAATCCTCATATAGGGAATACCCCCTAGAGTAAGAACGTAGTATTTTGTTCTAGATCCAATAACCTTCACATTCATTTCATATTGAAGGGTTCATTACCCCGTTCCCTCTACCACTGTCACCTCAGCTTCTTTCGTCATAGGCATGACCTCTTCCATCAGTAGAAGAGAAAGCATATGGGTTATTGAATCTCCCACATCATCATGTTTCTTACACTGAGTATGGATCATGTGGTAATAGAAATTTGTGACGATCAAAAAATCCACACAATCCAAATCATGTGTTGAACTATGAGAACTCTTATTCCCACTATAATTAGGATACGTATAAATCCATCACCCAGGGCCTAAGCTCACTCGATATCGTCTTCAAGAATCCAACCATAATTCCCTTAATCTGGGCATCTTTCTTAAAAGTAAGCCCCAAATTAATCCCACCTAAACCAACATGAGTTAATAAATCTATCTCATTGTCCTTGTAATAAGGGAATACTTTTTAGGAGTAAGCCCCAACCTATTTCTCTCAAATGATCAAACACCCCTGTGAGATGCACCGAACTACGCGGGCATTGATTCCCATCCGAGTGGGATACGTAGGAAGCCACCAAGTGGTTCAAACCCAACATTCCAAATCAACCCTATTCATCTTGGGACATATTCCCAATAGTGTCTAATCCAACATCGAAACTCATATCCTTTCGAAGTTCCTTGGGTTGCTTAGGCATAAGTCCCACACCATGCTTTGACTAAGCATCTTCCACTTAGATGTCCTTACCACATGAAATTAAGTTGTACGGTTAGCTCCTTATCATAGGACCTTAAAAAAAATGACAATTCCCATTAATTGGAATTTAACTATGAGGGTTTTTATTCCTTTCACAAGGATATGTAGGTATCCCACTTATGGGTACGATTCCAATATCAAAACAAACTTTTGTCTCCCTATATGTAAATAAATTCCAGAGTTCTCCACTGAGTGGTTTAAAAACCAGCATGATTATAATAATGGATAAAATAATATCTAAATAGTACATGAGAGGATACCATTGATTGAGAACCTAGAATAAATATGAATATCTCCATTAATGAAGAACCCTAAATACATACAGATGATTCTAAATTTTACACATACTAATAATTGATTGAAAATTTCAAGGAAAAACCTATGTTATATTTGGTAAATTAATAAGGATTCATGAACATATCTTAAATCTATAAGAGAGTCTCAAAGTAGGAAATAATTCCCCCAAAATGGGTGCGATGAGCCTGACCTCTCATCCTCTCGGCCAATGTTAGTTCTTAAGTATCGTAGGTCCAAACCTAATTAATGTCTGCCTTTGGAAAGTAGGTCCGTTATTGATACAGAACCACTAGATGTGTACATTTCCATAAATATATTCAATGGAAACCCTTTGTAAGTAGTGATTCCAAACTATTACACATGTTTTGGGAGAAATAAACCCCCAAAATCTAAAAAAACACTAAAATTCCCTAAATACTCTAAGAACACATTAGACACCTAAAAAGTTAAAAACTCAAGAAAAACCATAATACCCCTAAACAATTCATAAAAAATTCCAATGACCAAAAAAGACCCAAAATCATCGAAAAACTAAAAAAACGTAAAACCTCTAAAAACTCTCAATGTCCCTAAAAAACTTAAAAACCCCTAAAAATCATAAATATTTTAAAAATCCCTAAAAATCATTGAAAATATAAGAAATATAATCCAAAAAACCCCAAAAGACCACTAAAACACCTAAAAACTTTAAAAAACCCAAAAACCCATTGAAACTCCAAAACCACTAAAAACTCTAAAACAATTAAATCCTAAAAAATGTTAAAAAACTCTAAAACCCCTAAAACATCCAAAAAATTAGAAAAAAACTTAAAAATATCCTAAAAACTATGAAAGACCCTAAAAATTAGGAGGACCCCTAAAACCCAAAATATACCTAAAAAACCTATAATCCCTAAAAACCATAAAAAAGAGAAAAAACTCCCTAAAAATCCATGAAAATGTAAAAAATCCAAAAACCCCTTAAACCCCCCCTTAAAACCATAAAAACCCAAAAAACATTAAAAAAACCCTAAAACCCCATAAAAACCCAAAAAAACCTAAAACCACTAAAAACTATATAACCCCTTAAAACCCCTAAAATGCTAAAAAACAATAAAAACCCCTCAATCCCCTAAAATTGAAAATATCCTTAAAAACCCAACAGACCCTAAAAACCATAAAACCCCAAGAAACCCTAAGAAACATGAAGACCCTAAAATCCATCAAAATATAAAGACACCCAAAAACCCATAAGACCATTAAAACTATAAATATCCAAAAAATCCCTTAAAATGTAAAAAAATCCCTTAAAATGATGAAAACTAAGAAAACCCCTAAAACCCTAAAAACCCAAAAACTCTGGAAACCCATAAAACCCATAAATACCTCAAGAACTATAACAAATATAAACACCATAAAAATCTCCAAAAACCCCAAAACCCAAAACACCGTAAAAACACTAAAAACACTAAACACCAAAGCACCAATAAAACCCTAAAAACCATCAAAATCCGTAATAATATAAAAATATATTGAAACCCATAAAATAATAATAAATCTCAGAAAATCTAAAAAAACTAAAAACACTGTAAACCCCTTGAAAACCATACAAAACACTAAAAACCTAAAATAACCTAAGAACCCATCAAAACATAAAATCCACTAAATACTCTAAAAACCCCTAAAAATTAAAAAACACTAAAATTCATTAAAATCTCTAAAAAATAAAAAAACCATAAAATCCCAAAAGACAGTCAAAACCCTAAAACCCATGGAAAAACACTAAAAACCCTCAAAATCCCTAAAACACTAAAAACCATAAAACCCCTAAAAATACCTAAAATCCATGAATACAAAAAAAAACCCCTAAAACCCCTAAAAAACTTCTAAAGTCCCTAAAAACTCTAAAAAACAATAAAATTCCCTAAAACCCCATACAAATCTAAAAAATAACTAAAAAATATAATACACAGTAAAACCCATAATAACATTTAAAACTCTAAAAAACTCAAAAAAACTTAAAGACCCCAAAATACTCTAAATGCCCAGAATAAACCTATAACCCGAAAACCCTAAAAATCCATAATATCCCTAAAACTCTAAAATCCTTAATTTTTTTAAAAAATACAAAAAATCCCAGAAAATTTAAAACCCCCTTAAAACTCAAAAAACCCCTAAAATCCGTAAAACCTGGATTTTTTTTAAACTGAAGATAAAAATCCAAAAGAACCAAAAAACCTTGAAATCCCATGAAAACGCCTAAAACCCCTCCAAATACATTAAAACCATTAAAACCAAAAACCCATAAAATATATTAAAAAACCCAAAAAATACCTGAAATCATTAAAAACACTAAAAAATTACAAAAACATTGAAAACCATAAACATACCTAAAAAACATAAAAATCATAAAAGCCCATAAAACCCATAGAAACCCAATAAAGATATAAAAACCCTTTAAAACCTTAAAATTTTAAAAACACTAAAAAACCTATAACCCCTAAACACTTGAAAAACCCTAAAAACCCAAAAAAGACATGGAAAACCTAAAACACCTCCAAAACCACCAAAATAATAAAACCCTAAAAAACAATCAAAAACTCTAAAACCCCAAAAAACACTAAAATCCATAAATATCATAAAAAACCCAAAAAATCCTTGAAAATTTACAACCATAGAAAACATTGAAACCCCATGAAAACCATAAAACCCATAAAGCCTTCAATAAAAATAAAAACCCCTAAAAAACAATCCATTTAAAACTCTAAAAACCCTTAAACCCCCAATTTTTTTTTAAAAACATAGAAAACAAAAAAACCTCTAAAAACTCAAAAACAAACACTAAACCTAAAAGTCCCTAAAATCCATGAAAACCAGTAAGAACCCTAAAACCATAAAAACCCTAAAAATCATCAATATCTTGAAAAACCCTAAGAACCCAAAATAATAAAAATAATAAAATATCCCTAAAAACCTTGAAAACATAAAAACCCCTAAAAATGATTAAAACCATAGGAAATCCTTAAAAACTGTAAGACAATAAAAAACTCTAAAAACACATAAAAACTAAAATATCACTAAAAACTCTCAAGACCATTTAAACCCCAAAAAAATGATAAGAACAACAAAAAAATTAGAAACACTAAAAAACAAAAAAATGCATAAACCCCAAAAGTCCTTAAAACCCCATAATAATCATAAAAACTATAAAACCCCCTAAAAGAAACAAAAAACCTCAAAATCACTAAAACCATAAGGAATAATAAAATCCATAAAAATCCATAAAATCCTTAAGAATCCTAGAAAATGAAAAAAAACAAAAACCTAAAACCCCTTAAAGACCATAAAAAATCTAATACCATAAAAACCCTAAAACCCATAACAACCATAAATAAACACTAAAAAAAATAAAAACACTTTAAAACCATAAAATGATAAAAAAATCTAAAAACATTTAAAAACATAAGAAATCAAACAACACCAAATCCCAAAAAGGTCCTTAAAATTGGAAAAAATAAAAAAATTATTAAAACCCATGAAAACACAAAAAACCTTGAAAATCACTAAATACCCTAAAAACCCTACAACCCATAAAAAAACTAAAAAATACCTTAAAATCTCTAGAAACATAAAAACCCCTAAAAACCCTAAAAAACCATTAAAACCCATAAAAACTTCTTAAACCCCCTAAAAACCTAAAAAACACTAATAATCCATAAAACCGCCCAAAAATCCACAAAACTCTAAATTCCCATAACACCATTAGAAATGTTAAAAACTCTAAAAAACCAAAATACCTTAAAAACTCAAAAAAATCTAAATAACCAAAAAATACCCTAAAACCCCCAAAAATCTCTAAACACCCTAAAAACCAATGAAAACCCCAAAAATATTGAATATCCCTAAAACCCCAAAAACCCCATAAAAACCAAAAAACGTAAAAAATACCTAAAAACACCTAAAAACATATAAAATACTAAAAATCAATAAAAACACAAAATCCCATCCAAAATCTAGAAAACCTTTAAATCCAAAAAAATAAAAAACTCTCGAAAACATAAAATCTCTAGAAAAACTCAAAAAAACCCTAAAAAAACCTAAAAATCCTTAAAATCAATAAAATATTAAAAGCGCTAAAAATCATTGAGAACGTAAAAAAGCCTAAAAACAAAAAAAACATGGAAAACCATAAAAAAACCCTTACAACCATAAATACCCATAAAAACTAAAAACCACTAAAAAATCAAAAATCCATTAAAATGCTTAAAAAATTTAAAAAACTCTAATAAACCAAAAGAACTAAAATATAAAAAAACCTAAAAAAACAAAGATACCCTCAAACACTAAAATCCCTAAAACCCCCCAAAACTCAAAGAACTCTAAAAACACTCTAAATCAATAAAAACCCTTAAAAATTACAAACAATAAAAATCCTAATTAATCCATAGAAATACATGAAAACATAAAATAACCTAAAACCCTTTAAACCACTATGAAAAAAATAAAACACATTAAAATCATTAAAAACAACAAAAACCCAAAAAACACTAAAAACGGCAGAAAACTCTATGACCCTTTAGCACCCTTAAAAACAAAAAAAAAAACTCTATAAAACCTTAAAATCCTCAAAAACTCAAAAAAAATCTCTAAAAACGAAAAAATACAATAAAACCCCTCAGAAACCCTAAAGACATACAAAACCTGGAAAACCCTTAAAACCCTCAAAATCCATAAAAACATAAAAACCCCTAAACCACATAAAAACATAAAAATCATTAAAACTCCTTGAAAACGTAAAAAATCCTAAATACCCATGAAAGGTATATAACCCCATGAAACCATAATAACCTTAAAAACCCATAAAAAATGAAAAAAAATCAAAAAAAAATCTCAAATCCCTTCAAACCCCTAAAAATGAAATAAACACTAAAAAATAGTAAAGAACCTACACAAAAAAACTATAAAAAACCCCAAAATACCATAAAACCAAGAATAGCCATAAAAACATAAAAACCCTGAAAACCACTAAAACACTCAAAATCCCAAAAAACACTAAAATAAAAATAACATAAAAACAAAACAAATCTATGAAAATGTAAAATAACATAAAAAATCTAAAAAAATCATAAAATTAATAAAACCCATAAAAAAACTAATAACCCCTAAAAACACATAAAAACCCTAAAACCAATTAAAACCCACTAAAACATTAAAAACTATAAAAAATTCTTAATTCCCAAAAAAGAGAAAAAACCTTTAAACCCCAAAACACCTTAATAACCCTTAAAACCCCTAATAACATGAAAACCTTCAAAATCCCCATAAACAAAAACCCTAAAAACAATAAATAGATTAATAATCCAAAAAAATCCATCAAAACATAAAAAACCTTGAATAACACCTAAAAACATAAAAACACATAAAACGTAGAAAAACTATAAAAACCATAAGACCCCTAAAAACCCTAAAACAACCAAAAACTCTAAATATCCTTAAAGAAAGCTAAAAAAAATAAAAAAAATTCAAAAACCCTTAAAACATACAAAACTAAAAAAACCATCAAAACAAAAAAATACACTAAAACCCCAAGATACCACCCAAAAAAATAAAAAACAATGAAAACCTATAAAAGTCCTCAAAATCCCTACAAACCCTAAAAAATTTTAAATACCAAAAAAATATTAAAAATACCTAAATATCCATGAAAGCATAAAAAATATAAAAACATAAAAAAAACCTAGAAACCCATATAAACCCCAAAAACATTAATAGCCCTAAAACCCCTAAAAATCATTAAAATCTCTAAAAACCCAAAAAAACCCAAAAAAACCCTAAAAACAAAAAGAACCATAAAATCATTGAAAAAATAAAAAAGACCATAAAACCCTAAAAAGCCTGAAACCTTGGAAAACTATGAATTCCCAAAAAATCTCAATATATGTTAAATACTCTAAAAACCAATGAAAATCATAAAAACCCAAAATTCCCTAAAGAACCATAAAAACACTTAAAACTTTGAAAATCCCCTATTAACTCTAACAATACCTAAAAACACTAAACACCCCTAAAATCCATAAAAATCCATAGAATTCCATAAAAACCCATGAAAATGTAAAAAACTTAAAAACCCAAAAAATCAAAAAAAAATAAAACCCCCAAAAAAACATTTGAAACCACTAAACACCTATAGATACCCTTAAAATCACTAAAAAATATAAAAATTATTAAAATACCTAAAAACATTGAAAAACTTAAAACCCATAAAAATATATAAAAACCCTAAAAACCTAAATGAACCCTAAACCCCTAAACACCCTTAAAATCACTAAAAACCATAAGACATAAAAATAAAAAAATTACCTAAAATTCTAGAATGACTTAAAATACCCAAAAAAATGAAACACCTCTAGAAACCATAAAAAACCCAAAACCGATAAAAACTATAAAACCCTAAAACCACTAAAAACTATAAAAACCCTTAAAACCCCTTAAAATTTTAAAAACTCAAAGAAATATTAAAACATGAAAACTAAAAAACCCCATAAAAACCCCAAAAAACCATAAAACATCGTAAAACCCTTAAACCCCTTAAAAATTCGTATAACCCTAAAAACCCTAAAAACCATCAAAATCCTAAAAAATATTTAAAACCTTGACAAATTATAAGACCCTAAAAAATATGAATACCCATTGAAAAACAAAAATTCCAAAAAAACCGTAGAACCCATAAACACCATAAAACCCAAATAACCCAATAAAAACTCTAAAACACCATAAAAATTCTAAAAATGTCAAAAACTCTAAAATAACATAGATCCCTAAAAACTAAAAAAACCCCAAATACCCAATATGACCATAATAACCATGAAAACATTTAAAATCCCTAAAAAACCCTAAAAACTATCAACATTCCTAAAAATCAAAAAAAAAACTAACCCCATAACAAATATTTACAAATCCTAAAAAAATTCTGAAAACATAAAAACCCCTAAAACCCCTGAAGACCAAAAATCACCTTAATCCATAGAAAAATTTAAAACCCACAAAACCCTACTAACTAATAAAAACATTATTACCTATTAAAGTCTCTAAAAATGTTATAAACATTGAAAAAACTCAAAAACCATAAAAAACTAAAAAAATGACTAAACCCTAAAAGATTCTAAAAAACATAAAAACACTAAAAAACCCTAAAAACCCATAAAACTCTGTAGTATCCCTAAAATTCATAAATAAAACTAAAGTCCATAATATCATAAAAAATCCTTCAAATCCATGAAATAATAAAAATACTAAATACCATAAAAACACCTAAAAAACATAAAACCCCTACCAACCATAAAAACCATAAAACCCAATAGAATCTACTAAAAACACTAAAAACCATTTAAACCCTTAAACACTATAAAAAACACTAAAACCATTAAAACCCTAAAAAATTAAAAAAACCCTAAAACCCCCCAAAAAACCTAACCCCCCCAAATATATAAAAGCCCTAAAAACCCCTAAAACCCCTCAAAATCCTTAAAAACCAAAAAACTCTTAGAAACCAAAAAATCCTTAAAAATACATAAAAATCCTTAAAGACCTAAAAAACCTTATAAATAATATAAACACCTAAAAATCATTTAAAAACTCTAAAAACACATAAGAACACTAAAAACCACTAAAAACTAAAAATAATATAAATCCTTAAACCCCTAAAATGTGAAAAAAACTCCAGAAACCCTTAAAACCACTAAAAAACTCTAAAAGCCCCTAAAACGCAAAAGAGATCCACAAAAAACATAAAAACTGAAGAACGTTATAAATCCATAAAAACCATTAAAATCCCTAAAATATTTAAAAATCGATAACAACCCTAAATATTAATGAAAATTTAGAAAACCATAAAAACCATGAAACCCCCTAAACCATAAACACCTAAAAACCTTTAAAAATTCTAAAATAAAAAGACCCCTAAAACCCACTAAAAATCTAAAATTCCTTAAACCCCCTAAAAACATAAAAATTATAATCCCTTTAAATCCCTATAAATCTCAAAAACCCCCTCAAAACCCAAAAAACCATATAAATCCTAAAAACCTGAAATTCACTCAAAACAAAAAAATCCCAAAAACCAAAAAAACAAAAAAACGAAAAAAATCCTAAGAAGGCCCTAAAATCCCTAAAAATGTAAAAAATCATGAAAACGAAAAAACCCCTACAAACCTTAAAACACCTAAAACCCATAAAACCCCTAAAAGAAACTAAAAACTCTAAACACCCTTCAATCCCCAAAAAATATTACAAAACTCAAAACAAAATTAAAACCCTAAAAACTCAAAACACACCTAAAAACCCTAAAACCCCGAAAAAACCTAAAAACCCTCAAAATTCCTAAAAACACTAAAAACCCATAAAATCCTAAAAATCCATAAAAATACATGATAACATAAAAAAGGTTAAAATCTATTAAAACCACTTGAAACCATAAAACCCCTTAAGACTTTAAAAACCCATAAAACCCAAAAAAAACCACAAAAGACACTAATAATTCATAATACCACTAAAACATTAAAAATATCTATAAACCTTTAAAACCATAAAAATTAAAAAAAATTGAAAATACATTAAAACCCAAGAAAAAACCTGAAACCATTAGAAAAACATAAAAACCTCTAAAAACCTAAAGTACCTAAATACCATAAAAACCCTAAAAACTAATAAAATACAAAAAATTCCATGAAATCTCTAAAAATATAAAAATACCAAAAAAACCATGAAAAATCTTGGAAAACTATAAAACCAATGAAACATTCAAAAACCTTAAAACCCCATAACACCTAAAATGTAGCTAAAAACTCTAATTATCCTTAAACCACATAAAATCATTAAAAAAATAAATAACCTTAAAAACATAAAAGAATAAACACCCTAGACACCATAAAAATCCAAAAGGCCCTGAAAACTATGAAAACCTCTTAAAAATTCAAAAAAAACATGAAAACGCTAACAAACTATAAAAATATCTACACCCATAAAAATTATACAAACTATAAAAATCTTAAAAACCACTAAAAATACATAAAAATTTAAAAAAACAGAAAACCTTTACAAAACACCTTAAATTTTTAAAAACCCTTAAAAACAAAAAAACCCCAAGAATTCCCTAAAAACCCAAAGAAAACATTGAAACCCTTAAATCCATTATAAGTGTTAAAAGGTCTAAAACCATAAAATATCTTAAAACTAAAAAACATAAAATCCCAATAGACCCAAAAATCACTAAAATACACAAAAAACCCAAAGAGCACTAAAATACCCTAAAACCATAAAAACTATAAAAATTCTAAAAAATTCATAAAAATACATGAAAACGTAAATACCCTTAAAAACCCAGAAAAACCCTTGAAAACCACAAAAACCCCTAAAACACTAAAACCCGATAAATACCCTAAAAATAAATAAAAATCTATGAAACCCTAAAAATCCCTAAAAATGTTAAAAACACTATAAAAATAATAACTATAAAAACTCAAAAAAACCCTAAACACACAAAAAGAATGTAAAAATCTAGAAATACCCTAAAAATTACTAAAAACCATCAAAAACAAAAAAAACACAACATAAAAAATCCATAAAATCACTAAAAATACTTAAGAACATAAAAAACCGTAAAATTTTTTAACCCCCCCAACTCATAAAACCATTAAAAACCTTTAAAACCCATAAAATGATAAAAACCACTAAAAAATCTAAAACCCAGAAAACCCCTAAAAGTGTTAAAAACTCTAAAAACCCATAAAAACCAAAAAAACCCCAGATACAACAAAACACCCTAAAAACCTTGAAAAAAACTAAAACCCTAAAATCATAAATAACCATAAAAACCTCAAAACCCCTATAGCTATTGAATCAAATAAAATATTGTTAAAGTTGTACCATACAAAAAAATTTAAAACACTTAAAACCCCTAAAATGGTTTAATAACTCTAAAAAACCATAAATTCCAACAAATCAAAATAACTATAAAATCCACAAAATCTATAAAAATGATAAAAATCATAAAAAATGCTAAAACCCTTGAGAGCCCCTAAAATTAACCAAAATCCTTGAAATCCCAAAAATCCTAAAACCATAAAACTCTTAAAAATCCCTAAAAATCCATGAAAACATAAAAAAACTATAAAAAACATGAAAACCCCAACACAAAAAATCAAAAACCCTAAAAACAATAAATTCCCGTAAACCCCATAATAATTGTAAAAACCCCAAAACACACTAAAATCCAATAAAACCCTTAAAAATGTTAAAAACTCTAAAAACCTTTAAAACCTCCAAAAAAACTCAAAAAAAGACATAAACCCCAAAAGACCCTGAAAAGCATGAAACACTAGAAAACCTTTAACAACCCTAAATACCCAAAAAAATCCTGAAATCCCTAAATAACCAAAAACCATAAATAACATTAAAGTCTGTAAAAATATCAAAAAACATAGAAAACCTAAAAACCCCTAAAAACCATAAAACCCCTAAACCCATAAAATACCCGAAAAACCCTAATGAACCAATAAAAACTCTAGAAAATCATAAAAACCCCAAAAATGATAAAAAAATATAAAAACATTAAAAAACATAAAAAAGTTTAAAAATTCCTAAAACCCAAATGACATAAAACCCCTAAACAATAGAAAAACCCTAAAAACCCAAGAAAAACCCTTAAAACACTCAAAATCAATAAAATACCTACAAAACCCAAAAAACTGTAAAAATCCAGAAAATCCCAAAAAAATCCCAAATAACGAAGAAACCCCAAAAACATTGAAAACTCCCAACAAAACAGAAAAAGGTCCAAAAATAATAAAACACACAAAACCCCATAAAGACCATAAAAACTAAATAAAAAAATCAGAAAACCATAAAACCCATAAAAAATCAAAAATACCCAAAAACCCTAAAGAACCTAAAACGATGAAAACCCTTAAAAGGAATCAAAACCTATAAAAACCTCCAAAATCCCCAAAAACCCGAAAAACAATAAAGAAACAGAAAATCCTTTAAAATCACTTAAAATTTTAAAAATACTAATAAATTTGAAAACCCCCTGAAAAACATAAAAATATCTTCCAAACGTTAAAAAACTCCAAATACATTTAAAACCCTTAAACCCCAATAAAAAATCATAAAATCCATAAAACCGCTAAGATTTTAAAAATCTCTAAAAACCCTTAAAGCTTTAAAAAACTCAAAAAAACTCTAAAACCCCAAAAGTCTAGAATTCTCTAAAAAACCATAAAACCCTAAAAAACCTAAAAGTCCCTAAAACCCCTTAGAATCCCTAATACTCCTAAAAATTCCTAAAATTTATAAAAATATATAAAAATCCTTGAAAACAAAAAAAACTAAAAATCCTTTAAACCATAAAACCACTAAAACCATTAAACTCTATAAATCCTTTAAAAACTAAACAAACCACTAAAAACACTAAAACCCATTAAACAACAATAAAAACTCTTAAAACGAATAAAAACCTAAAAACTATAAAAAACCGAAAAACCAAAAAATAACCTTAAACCCTAAAACCACCTAAAAATCCTACAAAAGTCTGAAAAACCCTCTTAATCCCTATAACCCTAAAACCCAATAAATCCTAAAAAAACTAAAATTCCAAAAAAAGAATTAAAAAACCCAAAAAACCAAGAAATTACGCTAAAAACCATAAAACTCTTAAAAACCATAAAACACCAAATAACACATAAAATCCTAAAAAGCACTAAAAACTCTTAAAAGCACTAAAAATTTTAAAACTTCTAACAAACCTTAAAAACCCAAAAAACTCAAAAAAACCCTAAAACAAAAAAATGAGCATCAAAACCATGAAAACTCTAAAAAACATTAAAAACCCTACATCATTCAAAAATATTAAAATACTCTAAGAACCATAAAAACTATGAAAATCCTAAAAATTCCCTAAAAATCCCAGAAAACATAAAAACCCTAAATAAATTAAAAAAATATGTAAAACAATTAAACAATAAAAATTAAAAATAACACTAAATAACCAAAACACACTAAAAACCTTGAATACCCAAAAAAACATTAATAAATACTAAAAACCCAAAAAACACAAAAAAATCCTAAAAACCCACAAAACCGCTAAAACCTATAAAAAATCAGAAACCCCAAAAAAGTATTTGGATATGTTAAAAACTATAAAAATACCACAAAACCATAAAACACTAAATTCCATAAAACCCCTAAAACCCTTAAAAACCCTAAAAACATCAAATCTCTAAAAAAACCATAAACCCTATAAAAATTCCAACAAAACTCTAAAAACCACAAAACCAATAAAAACTCAAAAGAACCATAAAAACCCAATAAATATAAAACCCATGAAATCCTATAAAAACACTTTATATCCCCTACAAACACTAAAAATAACTGAAATACCTAAAACCCCTAATAATACTAAAAACCCCAAAAAATACCTGAAATCGTAAAAAAACCCAGAAACCCGGAAACAACCCTCTGAACCCCAAAAAACCCTTAAAACATTTAAAAAACGTAAACCCCATAAAACCACAAAAATTAGTAAAAACCTCTAAAACCACTATAAACATTGAAAACCCTAAAAACCATAAAATTTTTAAAAAACAAAGAAATTACCTTACCCCTAAAAGACTATAAAATCCTTCAAAAACCTTGAAGTCCAATAAACCTATTAAATCCCTTTAAAACCCCACAAAATCCCTAAAAAACTTATATACAATAATTTTTTTTAAAAACCATAAAAACCCTTAAAATCCATGAAATAATAAAACCCATAAAATCCTTGAAAATCCCCTAAAAATCATAAAAACCCAAAACCCCATAAAACACTAAAACCCATGAAAAACTATAAAAACCCTGAAAACTTCTATTATTGATAAAAAACTCAAAAAACTCATACAAACCTTAAAACCCTAAAACCTCTATTGTTGGATGAAATTTGTTGTATGTTGGACCTTGACTGGTTTGAATGGAATAGCTGCTGGTTACTAGGCTGCTTGCTTTTCGTTACTGCTCTGAGAGGAGGTGTAAGATGTGGTTCCACTGCATGGTCTGAGTGCTGGTGGGGGTGTGTGATTGGTTCTGTTCTGAGTTGTTGTATGATGCTTGTTGCTAGTTGTTGGTTCCTCTTTGAGTTTCTACTGTTTTTTGGCTGGTTTCTGGAGCGGAAGTGGGCTGCTGGGAGATGTTCGGTGGTCGAAAGAGGTACTGGTTGTTTGAAGATGAGGATGTTGGTTGCTGGTTGGGTGCGGATGCTGGTTGGCAGGTTGCTGCTGCTAGATGTCGTTTGTTGCTGTAGATTGAATGCTGGTTGTTGTTTAGCTATGAGCTGCTGGATGCTGGTTAATGTTGGATGTAGTGCTGCTGGATGTTGGTACTGGCTGGATGTGACGTGATGCTGCTGCTGTTGTGTCTATTTTTGAGTCTTTTTCTTTCTTTGTTTTTATTTTTTTGGCGTGGGTTGTAAGGGGATTTTGGGTGTGGGTCGATCGACCCCTCCCCTACCTTGTCTTCTGTCTCTCCTTTTCATTCTAAATAAATTTGGGGGGGACAGGAATAGCCTGTCTCTCGCATCTTCTTTGCCTAATACCCTAAAAATATCCAAAAAACCCTAGAAACCCATAAAACACTGAAAACCCATATAAAACCTCAAAATACCTAAAAACACTAAAACCATAAAAACCATAAAAAGCAATAGATATCCATAAAACCCTTGAAAATGTTAAGAAACCTATATATCATAAACACCCCGTAAAAAATAACTAAAAACCATTGAAAACCCTAAAAACATAACAAATTTCTAAAAACTCTAAAAACCCTCAAAAACCTAAAATATTAAAAAACTCTAAAAAATTAAAAACCCCTAATAATAATAAAAAACCCTAAAATCCAAAAAAAAATCCTAAAACCTTGAAAAATACTAAAACCCCTACAACCCATCAAAATCCCTAAAAATTATAAAAACATAAAAATTGGAAAATTGATTTAAATATCTTGGATAAGAAATAATAGATTAAAAACCTTGAAAACACATGGAAGTCATAAAACCCCAAAACCATAAATAAATATAAAAAACTAAAGACCACTTAAAACACTAAAAACCCATAAAACCCCTAATATCATTAAAAACCCCAATGAAAGCTTAAAACCTTAAAATCTGAAGAAAAAACCCTAGCACCCTATACAACCCCTAAAAAGCTAAAAAACACTAAAACCCCCCAAAATCCCTATAACCAATAAAAACTTATAATCCATTAAATACAAAAAAAGAACTCAGTAAAATCCCTAAAATGGAAAAAACTCCAAAAACCATGAAAAATAATTGAAGGCTATAAAATCCCAAAAAACCATAAAAACAATAAAAACCTTAAAAACCATAATAAACCACTAAAAACTCTAAATCCTGATAAAACCCCTAAAATTTCTAAATATTTATAAACAAACATAGATGCCTAAAAAGTATATAAACCAAAAAACCCAAGAAGATAAAAAAACCTTGAAAACCCATAAAAACCCTAAAAACTAAAATATTCCTAAAACGCCTCAATATACCTAAAAAAATTAAGAAATTAAACCCCATAAAAATTCTTATAAACCCCCAAAAAATGCTGAAAACATAAAAACAATAAAAAAACATTAGAACAATAAAACTCCTAAATTTTTAGGGAACCTATACAAACCATAAAAACTATTAAAATATCTAAAATCCTTTAAAATCCCTAAAAACATTATAAATAACGAAAAACCTTAAACCAATAAAAAATAAAAAAATCAAAAACAATCCAAAAGATGCTAAAACACCAAAAAAACCTAAAAACCATAAATACCCTTTAAACCCTAAAAAATATCCAAAAATCCAAAAAACATAAAATAAAAAGAATCCTAAAAATGACTAAAAACATTAAAAATATCCGAAAAACCATAAAAAACCCTTGAAAATTCATAAGAACCCCTAAACTCCTTAAAACTTCCTAAAGGCCACAAAAACCTAAAAATGCATTAAAAACACTAAAACCCTTTAAACCACTAAAAACCTTAGAAACTATAAAAACTATTAGAACCATAAAATACAAATAAACCTAAAATCCCCATTAAACCATTAAAACCCTAAAACATTAAAAAATTCCCTAAATCCCCCCAAACATCCTTGAAAACCCAGAAAACACAATAAATATTTGAACATACATAAATATCCTTGAAAACATAAATACCCTAAAAACATTGGAAATAACAGAACCCCTTAAAATCATTAAATAACACATAAAAACACAAAAACCCCACAATAAACAATAAAAACTCTTAAACCCCAAAAACATTAAAAAAAACATAAAAACCCTTAAAACCCAAAAAACCATTAAAACTCAAAGACCCCCCAAAACAAGAAAAATCCCATAAAACCCCTCAAAATCCTTAAAAACAATAAATATCCGTAAAATCAATAAAAAATGCTTGAAAATCCCTAAAAATGTAAACAAAATAAAAACATAGAAAATACTTTAAAACCAGAAAACACCTAAAAACAATAAAAAATACAAAAAATTTAAAAACACCCCAAAAACAATAAAAAATATAAAAAACATTAAAACCCCTAAAACATAAAAAATCTAAAAAATCATTAAATCCATATGAATCTCAAAAAACTCCCCAAAACTCCAAATATCCATAAAACCCCTAAAACATGAAAAAACATTAAAATCCCTCAAAACACCAAAAATACTAAAACACCAAAAAACCTTAAATACCAAAAAATCCTAAAAGTACCCAAAAATACCGAATAATGTAAAAACATTAAAAACACTAAAAAACCATATAAACAGTTAAAAAATTAAAAACCTTTAAATCCATAAAAACCCTAAAACCACTGAATAATCTAAACATCCTACAAACCCATAAAATCTTTCAAAAACCATAGAACCCATAAAATAGTCAAAACACAACTAAAAACCAAAAAAATAATAAAAAACCATAAACCACCTTAAAAACATGAAAAAAAATAATACCAAAAAATCCCAAAAAACCCAAAAATTCCAAATAACCCTAAAAAACCAATAAAATCCCTAAAAAGCCTTAAAAACCTAAAAATTCTAAAAACCATGAAAACCAGTAAAAACCATAAAATACCTAAAAACAATAAAACCCCATAAAAACCCAACCCAACTATAAAAAAACTCTACAACCCTATATAACCCTTAAAAACATTAAAAAATCAATAAAACCATAAAACCTGTAAAAAAACAAACAAAAATAAAAAAAAACCCAAAACCCTAAAAACCAAGACAAACCCTAAAACACCTAGAAAACCCTAAAACCCATAAAAAAGATACATTCCCTAAAATCCGAAAATCCAAAATAAAATGCTAAAAATACCCTAAAAATCCCTAAAAACATAAAAATAATGAAAATCCATGAGAAAAACTTAAAAACCATAAAACCTATGAAACATTAAAATCCCTAAAAACCTAATAAGTCCATAAAATAATGATAAAAACTTTAAAAACCTTTAAAACACATAAAAACATTAAGAACTCTAAAAAACCTTAAAAACATAATAAAATATAAAACCCTAAAACCCCAAAGGCTTTGAAAACCATGAAATAAACCCAGAAAAACCTATAAAATATCAAAGAACCTAAAATGATAAAATTCTATGAACCATAAAAATCATAAAAAATGCCAAAAAAATCTCTAAAAACATAAAAATCCTAAAAACATGAAAACCCCTGAAGACCAGAAAAAAACCTAAAAATCATTAAAACCCCATAAAATCCCTAAAAACTCACTAAAAACACTTAAAACTCTTAAATACCATATAAAATTCAAAATCTCTAAAAACCCATAAAATCATTTAAATACCCTAAAACCCCTAAAAATCCAAAAGATAAAAAAAAACACAAAAAACAAAAAAAGTATTAAATACCCTAAAACTGTAAGAACAATAAAAATGATAAAAAATCCCAAAAAACACATGAAAATTTAAAATCCCAAAAATCCTAAAAAAACCCATGAAAACCATAAAAATCCCTAAATTCCTAAAACCCCATAAATACACTAAAAACCAATAATTTTTTTAAAAACCATTAAAACCAGTAAAAACATTAAAAAAAATCAAACCCCCTAAAAAACTAAGAATCCACTTAAAACAGAAAATACCATAAAAATAGAAAACCCCTTATAAACCCCTAAACACTGTAAAAATATCTAAAACTATAAAAAACCTAAAAACAATTAATGTCCTAAAAACACTAAAATTCCATAAGAACATAAAAACATATAATAACCCTCACCCCCATTAAAACCCATAAAAACCTTAAAACCCCATAAAACACAAAAACCCAATAAAACTATAAAAACCCTAGAAAATCCCTTAAAGCATTTAAGAACTCTAAGAAACATAAGAACTAAAAAATAGAAAAACCAAAAAAAACCCTAAAACCATTAAAGACCCTAGGACCCCTAAAAATCAGGAAAACCCTTAAAACTCCTCATAATCCATAAAACCCATAAAATTTATAAAACCCCTAAAACCCATAAAAATCATAAAACCCCTTAAAATACATGAAATGATAAAAATCAAAAAAACACTAAAACCACAAAAAACCATAAATCCCTTAAAATCCATAAAACCCAATAAAACCCCATAAAACCCCAGAATACCACTAAAACCCACTTAAAACACTTAAACCACATAAAAATCAAAAAATTATATAAAACCTTAAATCCAAAAATATTATAATCCCAAAAAAATTTAATGGCCCTAAAAATCCCAAAATAGAAAATAACACTAAAGAGACCTAAATACCATCAAAATCAATAAAAACACTAAAAATACATAAAAATAATTAAAATCCTTTAAATTATAAAAACCCTTAATACCCGAAAAATATTTTGAAAACCATAAAAACCACTAAAACATCAAAATCATTAAAAACATATATAAACCCTAAACCCATAGAAAACATTAAAAACCCTTAAAACCACTAAAAATGTTAAAAACTCTACAAAACCTTAAAAGGTCTAAAAAACTCAAAATGAACCCTAAAAACCTAATGAGATCCTAAAACCCCTAAAATCATAGGGAAACCCTTAAAATCCATAAAAATACCTAAAACACATAAAAATCCTAAAAATTCTTAAAAATCCATAAAAATCATAGAAAATATAAAAATAATAAATCCCTAAAAAACCATAAATGCCATAAAAACCCATAAAACATTAAGAATCCATTACAAAATATAAAACCTCTAAAAAACCACAAATCCCATAAACCTCTAAAACATTGAAAAACTATAAAATCATTAAAATACAAGAAAAACTAAAAAAACCATAAAACCCCAAAAGATAGTAAAAACCATAAAACCCCTAAAAACCCTCAAAGTACCAAAAACCATAAAAAAACTAAAAATCCATAAAAATTATTAAGAAACTAAAATGCTAAAAACCATGAAAAACCCATAAAGACCATAAAAATTCCGAAAAACAAAAATAAACCCTAAAACCCCTAAAAAACCCAAAAAAAACAACTAAAAACAACTAAAAATACTAAAATCCCTTAGAACCCCTAAAGAATTTAAAAAAATCAAATAACATTAAAACCCCTAAAAAAACTCAAAAAAACTATATAACCAAAAAGTCCCTGAAAACCACTAAAAATCCTCAAAACCACAAAAAACTAAAAATAATAAAAAAACATAAAAACCATAAAATGAATAAAATCCTTAAAAAATCAAAAAAAAATCACTAAATTTATTAAAACCCATAAAAACCATTGAAAACCCATAAAACCATAAAACCCTAGAAATCATAAAAACCATTAAAAACCAAATAACTGACTAAAAATCTAAAAACCCTTAAAACCCATAAAATCCTTAAAATCCAAAAAAATACTCAAAAACCATAAAAAATAAAAAAAGACCTAAAACCCTTGAAATCCCCTAAAACCCCTATAAACCCTAAAAACCACTGAAACACTCAAATTCATAAAAAACCTAAAAAACATAAAGACCCTAAATATTCTAAAATAATTCATAAAAATCCCAAAAAATGAAAAAGGACTTAGAACCACTAAAAATCGACTAAAATACATAAAAACACCTAAAACCCTTAAAAACCATATAAACCAAAAAAACCAAATAAAATATCTAAAACTACTTAAGGACCCTAAAATAATAAAAACCCATAAAAACCCAAAATACCCTGCAAACCTTGAAAAATCCTAAAACCCCTTAATACACATAAAAACTATAAAACCCCTCAAAATATGAAAAATTGATAAAAACCCTAAAAATTATAAAATAGTAAAAATTTACTTAAAATCCCTGAAAATTTAAAAAACCCTAAAAACCTAGGAAAACTATAAAACCCCTAAAAACTATAAAAACCTTAAATCACATAAAAATAGAAAATCACACTAGAACTCTAAGAACCCTCAAAACCCCTAAAAATGTTAAAAAATATATATAAACCTAAAAATTCATAAAAAATATAAAAAAATATGACCCTGAAAAGTATAAAACCACATAAAAACCCTAAAACCCCTAAACCCCCCTATAACTATCAAAATTAATAGAAATCCTAAAAACCCATGAATGTCCTAAAAATCCCAAAAAATTATTGAAAATGTAAAAAATCATAAAAACCATGATAAACCAACCACAAAACTAGGAAAACTCTAAAAGCCCTTTAAAAACCTAAAAACATTAAAAAAATTAAAATAGTAAAAACTGTAAAAGGATTAAAAGACTGGAAAAACCTAAAATGACAATAAAACCTTCAAAACTCTTAAAACCATGAAAATACCTAAAAACCCCTAAAATATCGCAAAATACTTGCAAACCCTAAAATCCCTAAAATCCATGAAAATCACTGAATAAGTTTAAAACCCCGAAAACCCTTTAAAACCATAGAATCCCCTAAAAACCATGGAAACTCAAACAATCCCTAAAACCCACATAAAATCTATAAAAACAAATAAAGCCCCAAAATTGATAGAATATATAAAAACCTATGAGAACCCCTCAAAAACCTCTCAAATTCCATGAAACCCACAAAAACACAACAACCCATAAAAATCCAAAAAAATCCTAAGACCATTGAAAATGTAAAAAACCTTGAAAACCATTAGAAACCACAAAACACCTAATAACCTCAAAACCTTTAAAATCCCAAAAAACCACTAAAAATATACAATCCCTTTAAACCCTTATAATGTTAAAAACTCTGAAAACCCATTTAAACCATAAAAACTCAAAAATTATGAAAAACCCAAAAAACCCAAAAAACCTTAAAACCCCTTAAAAACCATGAAAATCCCTAAAACCCCTCAAATTAAAAAAAACCCTAAAAACCTAACAACAAAAAAATCATAAATAACTAAAAATATATGAATAGTTAAAAACACCTTGAAGACCATAAAATCCCTAATAAACATAGAACCCAAAAAAATACATAAAACCCTAGAAACCACAAAAAACTCAAAAAAACCATTAAAACATATAAAAATGTAAAAAATAATATAAAAAGCATAAAACCTTTAATACTAAAAAAACATAAACTCTAAAAAGACCTGAAAAACTCTTAAAAAAGATAAAAAACCCAAAAATAACTAACAATACATTGAGAAAGAAACCAACACCCTGAAAACACCAAAATCCATAAAAATCATAAAAAATTCCTAAAAACATAAAAACCCAAGAAACCATGAAAAAACACAAAACCATAAAAACCTTCAAAAACATTAAACAACCTTGAAATCCCTAAAAACACATAAATACCATAAAACTACTTAAAACTCAAAAAAACCCTTAAAACACCTAAAAAGGATAAAAAATATAAAAACCAAAAAAGACCCTAAAACCCCTAGAAAACTCTAAAAACACTAAACCCCCCTTAAACACTCTAAAACCCCTTAAAATCCATAAAAACACTAAAAACAATAATAACATAAAAATCTTAAAAAATACCTTAAAATCACTAAAAATAAAAAAACCCCTAAAAACCCTGAAAATCTTAAAAACCCATAAAAACCAAAAAAAAAGTTACCCAAAAAAACCACTAAAAACATTAAAACCCATTAAATGAGTAAAATCAGTGAATATTTATAAAAACCATTAAAACCCTAAAAAAATATTCGAAACCCTAGAACCCAAAAACACCAAAAAAACCATAAAACCACTTAAAATCCCTAAAAAAACTAAAAAACTAAAAAAACATAAAAATAATTAAAGAACCCTAAAATTACCAGAAAATAAAAAAAACCTTAAAACCTGAACAACCCTTGAAAAATCATTAAAACCCTTGGAAAACCTAAACCGATTGAAATCTGAAAAACCCACAAAATCATTAAAAACTCTAAATACTCCTAAAAAGTTAAAGAATTCGAAAAGACATCAAACCCCCTAAAAAGTAAAAAAACTCTAAAAACCCAAAAGGCCCAAACACCTTGAAATCCATAAAACCCCAAAAAAATCCCTAGACACCCCTAAAAACTGTCATAATTACTAAGAAAAAAAAACCCAAAAAATTCAAAAACATTCTTAAAAAAACACTGAAAATGTAAAAAACCATACAATCTTTAAAAATTCTTCAAACCTATAATGCCCCAAAAAAACATAAAAACACTAAAACCCATAAAAACACTAAAAACCACTAAAAACAACATAAACCCTGAAAACCCATAAAAAGATAAAAAATATAAATACATTCAATGTCCTAAAAATGAATTAAACCCTAAAATCCCAAAAGACTGTAAAAACCGTAAAAATGTAAAAACCTTGAAAAACCCTAAAAACAATAAAAATCCATAAAACCAAAAAAACCCATTAAATATATAAATATAAAAAAATCGTACGATCCCTAAAAATGTAAAAAGACATAAATAACCTAAAAAACAACTGAACACCATAAAACCACTAGAAATCATAAATGCTCCAAAACCCCCCAAAACCCCACAAAATCCCAAAAAACCAATAAAAACTCTAGATGCCCATAAAATCCAAAAAATGTTAAAAAACTCTAAAAAAACAAAAAAACCCTAAAATCTAAAAAAAAATCTTATAAACTCAAAATATTCTAAGAACCTAAAAAACACCTTCAAGATTGAGCGCCTTTGGCTGGCCCCGTCCGGGTCAACGGGTAAGCATATCTCAAAGATAGCTTCAGATCTGAAGTTGCACAGGTATATTTGGTTTCGAGTTGGTGTTTGGAAGGTGCAGAGACTGACTAAATTCCTTGGTGTTCACTACAAATCCAAGATTACGGTGGTTTTCTTGTTCCGGCGGTTTTATCTTTCCAGACTTTTCATTTTTCGTGGGCCTTCAACTTCAGTTTCAAACAGATCAATGCTTCTTTTCCCTTGTGCTCCGGTTTTGGCGTTCATAGATCGTGCGAGGCACGTTGTGGTTCTGGATCAGATTGATTTGGCATAAGATGATGAGGTTGGAAATATGAAGATTGGAAACCCTTTTGGGCATTAGAAGGGGCTCTGGAATGTGTTTGCAGAGATGGTTCCTCCCCAGGCAGGTCAACGGCTTCAATGTTCTCATCGGTGGAGGGGGATCTCTTCATCTAGAGTCTAGGTAGATAACACTCTAGAGATTGGGTACCCTTATGGGTTTCAGATGCGATTTTGTTTTGTGTACGTAGTGATGAGACCTCCCCAGATGGATCAATGACTTCAATCTTCTCAACGGTGGTGGGGGATTCAATGGTGGCGTGGGCTCTGGCCTCATCGTCGATGCAGCATGATGGGTAGTTCTTGGTGGATGTGGGAGGCGTGGTTCCGGCTTGGTGGTGCGCTTCATCCGGCTTTTTGGGTTTTCAGATGTTCTTGTTTTTGGTCTACGCGCAAGCCTCGAGTTTGTTCCTCGGTCATGTTCTTGAATCTTGCTGCTACTTATCGTATGTTTGTGTTTTGCTGCGATCTTGTTTCGGTATATTCTTTCATGTGGTGCCAAATTGATCTTTTTGGTCCCACGTATCTTGCTAATGGTTTTTTCTGGATCTGTTGTGATGATGTATGGTTTGGTTGTGGGTTGATGTTGGTGATGTTTGCTGGGATTGTTATGAGGTATTGTGTGCTCACGATGTGTTGCAGTTTATGGGTTGCTGGAAGGGCTGTTTGGGTTGCAGACTGGAACTTGTCTTGGATGATGGTGGTTCTTTTCCCCTAGTTGTACTACTGGGTGAAGTATGATGGAACTTTGGTTATATTTTGGCTAAAATGTGATGAAGTTATTTTTGTTTCTGATGCGGATGGTTCTGTGATGCTGGCTATGGATCTGACTAGCGTGGAGGTGTTGGCTGTTGTGGAGGCTGGTGATTTTGGTGTTGTTGGATTGATGCTATTGGCTCTAAGACTTTTTTGTGGGATGTTGCAGGATGCTGGAAGGTGTTCCGCTGGACTATGGTTACTGCATAGCTAGGAGGTGCGGAAGAGATCTTGTTCTTTGATTCTGGTGTTATATATGATTGGCAAAGAGGAGTTGGATGATGAAAATTGTGATGTTGGGTGCTGTTTGGCTGGTGACGAAGTTGGTGATTCTATGATATTGGTGGTGAATCTTTATGACAAAGAGGCACTGGATGGTGAAGCTGGTGATTCTAAAGCTGCTGTTGTGTTTGTTCTTGCGTGTTTTTTGTTTGTATTTTTTGATATTTCTTTTTTTGTTGTCTTTTGTGTCTTTGGTTGTAAGGGGTTTTTTGTGTGGGTTGATTGACCCCGCCCCTCCCTTGTCTGCAGTGTCTTCGTGTCTTTTTCTAATAACTTTTGGGGGGAGTCAGGAATGGCCTGGCCTCGAGCCTTCCTTGCCGTAAAGACAAAAAACACTAAAAACCATGAAGAACACTATAAACCCTAAATGAACACGGAAAACATCTAAAATCCCTCAAAATCTCTAAAATACATAGAAAACCCTAAAAATAATAAATATACTAAAAATCCCAAGAAAATGTAAATAACTGTAGAAACATTGACAAACTCTTGAAAACCATAAAAACCCCTAAAACCCATATAACCCAAAATAACCCGAAAATCCACCAAACCTCTAAAACCCCTTAAAACCCCTAAAAATGTTTAAAAAATCAAAAAAACCTACAAATCCACAAAAAACTAAAAAATATACAACCCAAAAGACCATAAAAGCATAAAAACCCTATAAACACCTGAAACCCCCAAAACCCCTCAAAATCACTATAACATTAAAAAAAATAAAAATTATAAAAATCATAAAAAATCCCTAAACATCCCTAAAAACAAGAAAACCATAAAAATCCTAAAAACCACTAAAAACGATAAAACTCATAAGAACCTCAAAAAACAATAGAAATACTAAAACACACAAAAAACTATAAAAACCATTAAAACACATAAAACATTAAAAACATTGAAAACATTAAAAACCCAAATAAATAAAAAACCCTGAAAACAAAAAAAATACCATAAAAAACCTAAAAACCTATAAAACATAGAAAATACCAAAAAATCATAAAATACCTAAAAACTAAAAACCCCCTAAAACTATAAAAATCCTTTAAAAACATGTAATACTTGAAAATATATATAACGCTAAAAACTCTAATAAGGCCATTAAAACCAAAAAAATGCCTAAATCCATGAAAAACCATAAAACCCCATAAAATACCAACACTATTAAAAAATCTAAAACCCCTTGAAACCCCTTAAAACACATAAAAATAGAAAAATACCATAAAAACCATAAAAATCCAAAAATATCTCTAAAAATCCAAAAAAAACTAAAACCATGAAAAATCATAAAAATCCTCAAAATCCCTAAAATTCCTAAAAAACCATACATACTATAAAAATCATAAAAAATGATAAAAAACATAAAAAACAAGAAAAAACAATGAACCCCAACTAAACCCATAAAAACCATAAAAAAACTAAAAATAATAAAACCCTAAAACACACTAAAAACTCTAAAAACACTCAAACACCCTAAAAATGTTAAAAAAAACTCGAAAAGAACATAAAATAGTACTAAAACACTAAAAACCCTTAATCCACAAAACAATATAAAACTGAAAGAACCCTAAAACCCAATAAAATCCTAAACCCTCAAAATAATTATAATCCATAAAAACATAAAACAATTCTAGAAAACCCAATAAATATTTGAAATCATAAAATTTCCAATAACCTTGAAAACCCCCTAAAAACCAAAAGAATCCCCAAAAACCTAAAAATCCATAAAATCCTATAAAACCAAAAACACCACTAAAACGTCAAAAATCCCTTATAAACCCTAATTTTTTAAAAAAAAACAATAAAAACCCATTAAAACAATAATGAACTAAAAAAACTCTCAATTCTCAAAATACCCTAAAAACTATGAAAACCCATAAAACCTTAAAAACATTCAAAATCCTAAAAAACCTAATCTCCAAAAAAATAATAAAAATAGCTTAGAATCATTGAAAATGTAAAAAACCTAAAAACCTTGAAAACACGAAAAACACATAAATTCCCTAAAACCCCTAAAAACCTTATAAATCCTTAAAACCCATAAAAATCAATAAACACATTTAAACACCCAATACTCATAAAAACAAAAAGAACCTTAAAACCCCTTAAAACTCCTAAAAATGATTAAAAAATCTCAAAACCCATAAAAACTCTAAAAAATAAAAAAACTGAATCTTAAAAGGACCTAAAAATGATTAAAATCACTAAAACCCCTAAAAACCTTAAAAACCCCTAAAACGCTAAAAAACAAAAAAACATAAAATTTTAAAAACCCTAAAACACCAATGTAAGTAATAAAAAGCCCTTAAACCCCATAAAAACACTAAAAACTATATAATAATTCTTAAACCCCTTAAAAACACTAAAACGTTAAAAACTCTAAAACCCTTAAAAACCCTAAACACTGAAAAAACCCAAAATCCCAAAAGACTCTAAAAACCCTGGAAAACCACAAAACCCCAAAAAACCTTAAAAATCCCCAATAACCACAAAAATATATTAAATCCTGAAAAACCCTTAATACCAAAAAATAAAAAATAGCCTTTTAAATCCCTAAAAACGTAAAAAAAAACATAAAAACCATAAAAACTGCATAAAAACCCTTAGAGGCTAGTATAATCTACAAAACACCCTAAAACATCTAATTTTTTAAAAAACCTTTAAAACACCTAAAATAGTTAAAAAAATATAAAACCATAAACCCCATAAAAATGTCGAAAACACCTAAAACCACAAAAGACCCTAAAACCCCTGAAGATCCATAAAAATGAAAAAATCCCAATAAAATTAATATCATTAAAACCCTATAAAATTATAAAAACAATAAAAATAATAAAAAATTGATGAAAACATAGAAAAACTAAAAACCATGAAAACCCTTAAAACCATAATTACCACTAAAAACCTTAAAACCCTAAAATGGTAAAAACCCTAATATCCCCACTAAATACTCTAAAAATCCTTAATACCCCTAATAATTATAAACACTCTAAATAACTTTAAAACCCCATTAAAACTCAAAAAACCCCTAAAAATCCCTGAAACCCCCTAAAAACCATAAAACCATTAGAAACCCATAAAACCCTAAAACCATATAAACCCCTAAAACCCCAAAAAACACTAAAAAATCCCTGAATATCTATAAAAAAATGAATATCCTTAAAATCCCAAAAAATCCTTGAAATCCATAAAAGTCCATAAAACATTAAGACCCCATAAAACCCAAAAACCCTAACAAGCCACTAAAAAATGAAAAAACTAGTAAAAACCCTAAAATGTTAAAAACACTAAAAAGCCTTAAAACACCTAAAATTTCAAAAAAAAACCTAAAACCCCCAAAAGAACCTAAAAACATAAAAACTCTTAAAAACCATTAAAATCCCTAAAAATATAGAAAATCACTAAAGATCCTAAAAACTCAAAATCTCATTAGAATCCAAAAAAGTCCCTAAAATCCTTGAAAGAAAAATAATCATTCAAATCTTCAAAACCAATGAGAACTATAAAACCCCAAAATAACCTTAAAACCCTAAAAATTAATCAAAACCCTAAAAACCCACTAAAAACTATAAACATCCTCATAGACCACAAAACGTTAAAAACTCTAAAAACTCAAACAACCCCTAAAACTCCATAAAAACCCATAAACCATGAAAACCCCTAGAAACCCTAAAACCCTTTAAAACCCCTGAAAACCCCTCATGTTCCATAAACCATATCAACACCCCTAAAAATTATAAAAATAGAAAAAACCAAAAAAAATACCTGAATATGTAAATAACCTAAAATCCTAAAAAAAATTAAAGCAATAATGAAACCCAAAAAACCAAAAAACCAAAAAACCCCAAAAATCCCTAAAACCACTAAAAATCCTAAATACCATTAAAACCACTGAAACATGAAAAAACTATAAAATCCTTATAAACCCTAAAAACTAAAAATACCCCTAAAACCTAAGAAAAATATAAAATATTTAAATACTCTCAAACCCCTAAAATACCCTAAAAATAATAAAATCCTAGAAAACCCATTAAAATCCTAAAACCCTAAAACTATATAAATACAAAAAAAATCCTAAAAATCCCTAATAACATAAAAACCCCTTATATCTTGAAAACCAATAAACTCTATAAAAAAACCTAAACCATTTAAAACCCACAAACACCCTAAAACCACACTTCAAACTCTAAAACCCGTCAAAACCCTTAAAACGTTAAAAACTGAAAATACTTTAAGCCCCTAAAAACTCAAATAAAATAAAGTAAAACCTTGAAAGGAAAATAAAACCTTAAAAACCACAAAAAAACCCTAAAACCCCTAAAAACCGAAACAAAATCATAAAAAATATCTAAAATCCAAGAAAATGTATATACCCATAAAACCCTAAAAAACCCTACAAACCATAAAATCCCCTAAAACCATAAAAACACCAAGAAACCATAACAATATAAACACCCACAAAAAACTCTAAAACCCCTTTAAAATGTTAAGAATCTCTAAAAACATAAAAACCCTAAAAACTCAAAAAAAATCTCCAAAACACCCAAAAAAACATAAAAACATAAAAAAACTAAAAACCCCAAAAAACCTTCAAAATATCTAAAAACCCTAAAAACCTTAAAATCCATAAAAATCCATAAAAGGTCATAAAAATCCTTGAAAACGTAAAATCTGCTAACAATCATTAAAATCCTTTAAAAATGATAAAAACCACTAAAACCCTTAAAAATCCTAAAACCCCATAAAACCATAAAAACTGACAAAAAAACTCTAAAAAGCATTAAAACCCATAAAAACTATTAAAGAATAAAAAACACTAAAACCCATAAAAGCCAAAAAAACCTAAAAATCCCTAAAAATCATGAAAAATATACAAAACCCCTAAAACCATGAAAACCCCCTGAATACCATAAACACCTAAAAATTTTAAGAAACATAAAATCCCATAAAAACCCAAAAAACCCAAAAAACCTCTAAAAACCTATAAAACCCCTACTAATGTTAAAAAACTATAAAAAATATTAGAACCACTAAAACTCAATAAAACCTAAAAACACCAAAAGACCTAAAACCCTTGGAAAACATTAAACCCCTTAAGATACACTAAAACCTACGAAAACCTCTCAAAATCACTATAATCACTAAAAAACTCAAAAACAAAAAAAAATCACTAAAAATCCCAAAACAACATTTAAAACACTAAAAACCTAGAAAACCCCTGAAAACCATAAAATTTCTGAAAACCCTTAAAAATCCTTAAAAACCAATAAAACCCTAAAATAACTAAAACATCTAAAACCCCTTAAATCCACTAAAAATGTGAAAAAACACTAAAAACCATAAGAAACTGAACAACTCAAAAAAATACATAAAATAAAAAAATACCCTAAAAACCATGAAAACCATAAATACCAAAAACCATTAAAACCCCTAAAAATATAAAATTCCATAAAACCTAGAAATAACCTTAAAATAATAAAAATTATTTTCATCCCTAAAATCTTATTAAACATAAAATACCATAAATGCCAAGAAAACCCCTTGAGAATTATTATAAACCATGGAAACCTTAAAAAACCTACAAACAATAAAAAACCTAGAAAACCACAAGAAACACTAAAATACCTTAAATTCCTTAAAAAATTTAAAAAATATAAAAACCTAAAACCCCTAAAAACTTAGAAACCCCTAAAAATCATAAAAGAACAAAAAAATATTGAAAATCTCAAAAACCATAAAACCCCCTAAAACCCCGTAAAATCCATAAACCCCTAAAAATACTAGAACCTATAAAAATCCCTAAGATACTTGAAAATATAAAACCCCCAAAAACCAACCCCACCCCCTAAAGACTCTAGAAATACTTAAAACCTTAAAAAACATTAAAAACAAACTAAAACCCCTAAAAGGATAAATAAATCTAAACACCCATAAAAACATTAAAAGAAAAAACTATAAATATCCATAAACACTCTAAAAACACTAATATCCCTAAAACCCTAAAACCAATCAAAATCCATAAAACCCTAAAAGCATTAAAACTATAAAAAACATAAAAAATCTATAAAAATCCATGAAAATGAAAAAA
Source organism: Viscum album (assembly GCA_963277665.1). NCBI lineage: Eukaryota > Viridiplantae > Streptophyta > Magnoliopsida > Santalales > Viscaceae > Viscum > Viscum album. The sequence goes on along the minus strand of OY728141.1, from coordinate 1,007,770,438 downwards.
AATTGAAACCCTAAAAAACCCCTCAAAACCATAAAACTCCAAAAATATTCAAAATCCTAAAACCTATAAAAATCATAAATCCCACTAAAAACACAAAAAACACCTAAAAACTATCAAAAATGTTAAAAAAATATAAAAACCTAAAAAAACTAAAAAAATATAAAAACCCAAAAGACCCTAAATACCATAAAAACCACAAAACCCTAAAAACCCCTAAAAACCATAAAAATACTTACTATCCGAAAAAAACCCTAAAAACAAAAAAAATTATATTCCCTAAATATACTTGAAAACATAAAAAACTAAAAACCCTAAAAAATTACAAAAAACCAAAAAAACCCCTAAAATTCAAAAAAACCCTTTAAACCCCAAAAAAACCCAAAAACCCAAAAAACCCTTAAACCATTAAACCCCTTAAATATTTAAAAACCTCTAAAAACTTTTAAACACCTCAAAACATAATAAACCAAAAAATTCAAAAAGACCCTAAAATCCCTTGACACCCCCTATAAATCCCAAAAACCCCTAAAACCCTAAAACTCCAAAGAACACTTGTATACATTCAAAAATATAAAAAATCCAAAAATAACCTAAAAAACCCTTAAAACATAAAAATTCCTAAAAACCCTAAAAACCCTTGAAAACCATAAAGTCTCAAAAAACCAATAAAAACCAAAAACCCATAAAACCCCATTAAAAACTGTAAAAATTCATAAAGATACTAAAAACATTAAATACATCTAAAAACCATTACAATCTCTAAAAATTTTAAAAACCCCAAAAAATCCAAAAATACCCAAAAAACCCTAAAAAACCCTAAAACTCATAAAAACTCATAAAATCCCTAAATTAAACAAAAAACCTAAAATTCATAAAATACCTAAATAATCATTGAAAATTAATGAAAATGTAAAAAAAACACTAAAAATCACGACAAATCCTATAAAATCATTAAAACTACTAAAACTTTTAAAACCCATAAACCCATAAAAAACCTAAACCCTTAAAACTGTAAAAACTAGTAAAAACACAAAAAACCCTTAGAAAATCAAAAAAACCAATAAAAACCCAAAAGTCCATAAAACCCCTAAAACCTATTAAAACACTGAAAACCCCTAAAATCCCTCAAAATCCATAAAACCCTTAAAAAATATAAAAACCCCTACAAAATTAAAACCCCTAAAAACCACTACAATCCTGTAAAATCCATAAAACAATTAAAAACTCTAAAGACAATAGAAACCCTATAAACTCAGAAACCCTAAAAACTAAAATAACCCTAAAACTCTAAGAAACCATAAAAACCACAAAAAAACCCTAAAACCTCAAAATCCCTCAAAAACTAATCTACCTAAAATCATAAAAACCCTAAAAACCATTAAAAATGTTGGGAACTATAAATACCCCTAAAAAACATAAAAACCAAAAAAATCAATAAAAACCCTAAAACTATTAAAAACATCAAACCCCATAAAACCCCATAAAAACCCTAAAAACCACAAAAAACCCTAAAAACATTTAAAAATCCTAAACCCCCCAAACACCCTAAATACAAAAAAAAAACGCAATGAACAGAACAATCCCTGAAAACCCCCTCAACATTCCTAAAAAATCTAAAGCCCATAAAAATCATTTAAATCCCTAAAAATACCTGAAAACCTGAAAAACCATAAAAAACATGAACAACCCCTAAAATCCCTTAAAACCATTAAAAACCTTTAAAAACCATAAAAACTGAAAAACCCTAAAAATCCCTAAAATCTTTAAATCACATTAAAATACCTTAAAATTGAAAATATCTAAAAAACCATAAAACACCTAGAAAAATCATAAAAACCCAGAAAACCCAAAAAGTCTCTAAAACCTAGAAAACCAATAAGACACTATAAACCCTGAAAACCCCTAAAAATTCTCAAAAACCCTAATACCCTAAACCCTAAAAACCATTAAAATCCTAAAAAAGAGCCCAATATCCCATGAAACCTAAAAAACCATAAAACCACTAGAAAATCTAAAAACCCTTAAAACCACCAAAAACATTAAAAACTCTAAAAACCCTTAATGATTATAAAAACTCAAAAATACCACAAAACCCAAAAGGCCCTAAATTCCCATTAAACACTAAACCCCATAAATACTCTAAAAACATTAAAAAACAATAAAAACCTTAATACCCTAAAAACCCCAAAACCCCTAAATATCTATAAACACCATAAAAGCTCTAAAAGACCCTAAAACCCCAAGAAAACCCTAAAAATCCATAAAATTGCTCAAAAACTCAAATAACCCAAGAAAAACTAAAACCATACAAGGCCTTAAAAAATCCTGAAAATGTAAAAAACCCCAGAAACTGTAAAAACATCTAGTAAATGATAGAAACTGTTAAAACCATAAAACCCTAAACACCCTAAAAACCCTAAAATCCCACTAAAATATTAAAAATCCTTAGAAATCATAAAACATTTAAAAACTCTAAAAACCTTAAAACCCAAGAAATCTCTAAAACCCATTAAAACATATAAAGGCCCTAAAAACCCTGAACACCACAAAAACACTAAAAACCCTGAAAACCACTAAAACCCCCCAAAATCACTAAAATCATTAAAAACATTAAAAACTATAAAAATTCTTATAAATCCCCAAAAATACATGAAAATGAAAAAATACAAAAAAAACCCTGAAAACCACCTAAAAATCATAAATAACCCCAAACACATTAAAACCCTAAAATCCCATAAACACCATAAAAACCCAAAAAAACTAAAAAAACACCCTAATCACCCTAAAACATATAAAAACTCAAAAAATAATAAAACTACAAAAAACTGAAAACAAGCCTTAAATTACCGAAAATACCCCAATAACCATGAAAACCCCTAAAACACTGAAACCCCTAAAACCCCTAAAACCCATAAAACCCCTAAAAATCCTTAAAAACCCTAAAATTCCATGAAAACATTAAAAATCATAAAAACCATAAAACCTTATAAAAACATAAAATTCTAAAATTCTAAAATTCCCAAAAAATCATAAAATCCAAAAAACCACAAATGACTCTAAAAACCCTAAATACCTATAAAAATGCTGAAAAATATAAAAAAAATAAAGACCCTAAAAATAAATAAATAATTGAAATCTCAAAAGACCCAAAAAATAAGGAAAACCCATAAGTCAATAAAAACCCCTTGAGAACCCTAAAAACTCAAATTTCATAAAAACCCAAAATCATGGAAAACCATGAGAGAAATACTCATAATTTATGAAAACATAAAAAAAATCACAAAAAACCCTTAAAACCTAAAAATCCCTAAAAGCCAAAAAACCCCAAAAAATCACTAAATACCACTAAAGACACTAAAAACCATTGAAAACCTAAACAATGAATGAAAAATCTAAAACCCCATTTAAACCATTAAAAACTCAAAATGACCTAAAATCGAAAAAACCCTTCAAAATTTCTAAAAACCAAGAGAAAACCTTAAAAACATAAAACCTTCCAAATCTCCAAAAACCCTAAAAACACTAAAACCCCTAAAAATCCAAAAAAAATCAAAAAAATTCCATAAAAATTCAAAAAAAACCCAGAGAAAAACCTTAAAATTCCCTAGATTCCTTAAAAAATCTAAAACCCCAAAAACCATTAAAAAGAACTAAAGTCTATTAAAATGCTAAAACCATAAAATGTTAAAAACACTAAAAAAACATAATAACTAAAAAAAATTAAAAACCCATCAAACCCCCCAAAATAATAAAAAAAACCTAAAATCCATCAAAATCCCTAAAACCCCCTAAAACCTAAATCCCTTAAAACCATAAAAATCATATAAAACCCTTAAAAATCCCAGCAATGTAAAAACTTTAAAACCCCTAAAAATATTAAAATCTCATAAAACTCCTTAAAACACATAAAAAAGTTGAAAAATTTAAAAAACCTTAAAACTCATCAATTACACAAAAACCCTAGAATCCTAAAAAAGACCATAAAAACCTAGAAATCTCTATGAAATCTGAAAAACCCCTCAATATCCATAAAGTTATTAAAACCCTAAAACCATAATAATCCTAAAAACCTTAAAACCCTTAGGAAACATAATAACCATTAAAACCCATAGAAAACCACAATAACCATGAAAACCCCCCGAGAATCCATAAATTTCCTAAAAGGTCACTAAAACTCTAAGAAAAATTATACCCCAAAAAACTCAAATAGAACCTAAAAAACCTAAAAGTCCCTAATAACCGTGAAAAACCCTTAAATCCCTAAAAGATATGGAAACCACTAAAACCCCTCAAAATCCTAAAATACTGTAATCCCTAAAAATCTTGAAAACCTAAAAAATCCCTAAAAATCCAAAGGAACATAAAAAATATAAAAAACCGTAAAAAACACATAAAAACCATAAAACCCCTAAAAACCTCAAAAATCCCTATAAAAATCATAAAAACCATTAAACCCACAAAAACCATAAACACCCCTAAAAACCCTAAAAATGAAAAAAAATAAAAAACCCCATTAAAACCCTAAAAACTAAAAAAAAACATAAACCCCAATATGACACTAGAACCTTGAAAATCCATAAAAACCATAAAATAACCCTAATGACTCGATAAACACTCAAAATCCCTAAATAACTTAAAACACTAAAAGTCATAAAAATCAAAAAAATACCATAAAAATCCCTAAAAATGTCAAAACCCCAATAACCGTTATAAACCCCAAAAACCATAAAAACTCATAAAATCCCCAAAATCCCTTAAAAAATTAAATACTCTAAAAACCTTTTAAACCCATAAAAGTGTTAAAAAGTGAAGAACCCTTGAAAATAAAAGAAATCTCAAATATTATATTAAAACCCAAAAGACCATTAAAACCTCAAAAGTCCTAAAAACTCTAAAAAAAATTGAAATCAATTAAACCCCTAAAAACCCTAAAACCCTATAACAAAATAATAAACCTTAAAAGATCCCTAAAACACTAAAAATTTAAAAAATCCTAAAAACCCCCGAAAACCCTTTGGAAACCATATAAATTACTAAAAAAATTAAACCCTTAAAAACCCTTAAAAACACTAAAATCCCACAAAAATATCTAAAAGCCCTTTGAAAACCTAAAAATGATAGAAAAATATAAAAACCATTAAAAACAAAAAAAAACTAAAAAGGACTTAAAAAATGAAAGCCACTAAAACCCCTAAAAATCCCAAAAAACCATAAAAACCCATAAAAATTCTTTTAATTCCTAAAAACAACTAAACACCATAAAATCAATGAAAGTCCTAAAATCCATGAAAATGTAAAAAACCCTATAAACCCATAAAACCCCCAAAATACCATGAAAACCCCAAAAAATAATCAAAAACCTAAAACCATAAAAACATAAAACACACTAAAAACTCTAAAAACCCTTAAAAGATCGTTTTATTAAAAATGTCTAAAAACCCATAAAAACCTAAAAAATATAAAACAACTAGAACCCAAATATCATAAAAACCATGAAAACCCATAAAAATGATATGAAAAAACCCTGAGAACCCCTAAAACCACATATAATCCCTATAAATCCTTAAAAACCCAAAAAACTTAAAAAATCAGAAAACATAAAAATAATATAAAATGTATAATCCATAAAAACCCTAAAGATAATAAAAACCCTAAGGACTTTAAAAAACCTTTAAAACACAGAAAAACAATAAAACCGACTAAAAACTCTAAAAACCCTGAAACCCCTAAAATGTTTAGTAAAACTAAAAAAATTTGAAACCCTAAAAAACTCAAAATACCCTAAAATACCTCAAAATACCTTAAACCCTAAAAAACCGTAAACACTAAAATGTTTGTTGGATGTTGGATTAATTCTTGGATGGGGGTGATGCTTTTGGTTTGGTGCTTATGGATTTTTTTGTTGCTTACTGTGGATGCGGTGAATGGATGTTTCATTGTTGTTTCTGCTGGTTTGTTTTTGCTACTGGTTTCTGGCCGCTGGATGCTTTATGGTTTGGAAGTAATGGTTTCTGGGTGATGATATGCTGGTTATTGGTTGCTGCATTCCTTCAGGTTTGGAGATGGTTGGTACTAGAATACTTCTATGGTTGTGTTGATTGGAATTGGTGATGTTGGTTGCTAGAACTGAATTAGGGTGCTGGGATAAGGAAATGCTGGAGGCTGGAGATAGTGAAATGGGATACTGGTGATGGTTTTGACTTTGCGGGACATTGGTTTCTTCTTGGATTGAAGGTGATGCGGGTAACGTTGTTTGGCTTTGTGTGTTTTTTCCTTTTTTGATTTTTCTTTTTTTGGCTTCTTTGTCTTGGGTCGTTAAGGGCTTTTGGGTGTGGGTCATTTGACCCCTCCCCTCCCTTGTCTTCAGTGTCTTTGTGTCTTTTTATAATAAATTTTGGGGCGTGTTAGGAATAGCATGACTCTGAGCCATCCTTGCCCTAAGAACCCTATAAAAACCCTAACATCCACTAAGAAATCTAAAAAACCATTAAAACCCAAAAAACATTAAAAAACCTAAAAACCCCTAAAAACTCAAAAAAACATAATACCCCTAAAAGACACTAAAAACCATGAAAAGTCCTAAAAACTCTTATGAACCCTGAAAACCACTAAAACCCCTCAAAATCACTAAAAAGAAAAAAACCCTAAAACCATCAAAATAATAAGAGTCCCTAAGAAACATTGAAAACGTAAAAAAACCCCTAAAACCACTGAAAACCTTAAACACCCGAAAAAAACCTTATAAACCCATAAAAACATAAAAACCCATTAAAAACGCATAAAACCACTAAAAATGACTTGAAATACCGTGAAACATTAAAACCACAAAAAATGAATGAAATACTAAAAACCTGAAATAAAATATAAAATCTTAAAACCCTTAAAATTAATAAAAACCCACAAAATCCCTAAAACATTAAAACCTAAGAAAATGAAAATCCTAAAAAATACATCAAAATCTCTAAAACATAAAAAATCTTTAAAACCCCAAAAATCCTTTGATAACCATCAAAACTCTTAAAAACCTTAAAAATCTAAAACATTATAACAGCCAAAAAACCCTTAGAAACATGAAAAACTCTTAAACCCTAAAAAAACATTTAAAATCTATAAAAAGAATTTGAAACCACAAAAATCTCAAAGAAAACACTAAAACACAAAAGACCATAAAACCCCTAAAAACATTGAAAAAACTCTAAAATATTCTAAAACCCCTTAGAATCTATAACAACACTAAAAACTCAAAAAGCCATAAAAATGTAAAAAATCACTAAAATTCTATGAAAAAAAACAATAAAACCTCTTAAAGACCCATGAAAACCATAAAAACCCCTCACAACCTTAATAACCCTAAAAACCCATAAAACCCTAAACCCCTCTAAAAACTAAAAAAAATTATAACCCATAAAATATAAAAAACTATAAAAAATATTTAAACCCTTAAAACTCAAAAAACACCTAAAAACCCAAATGTCCCTAAAACCCAAAAAACCCAAAAAAACCTAAAAACATTTAAACCCCTCAAAATCAATAAATACCTTGAAAACTCTAAACACCTTAAAATCCTAAAAATTCCCTAAAATTCCCTAAAAATTAAAACCCCCTAAAAACCTTGAAAACCACCTTAAGCACATAAAAACATTAAAAAAACCCCCATATAAAACCTAAAAACCTAATACAAATAATAAAAAAAGTAGACATATAAAAATGTTAAAATACTCTAAAAACCTAAAAAAACATTAAAACAAAAAACCCAAAAGGCTAAAAAGACCCTAAAACCCCTAAAAATCCTAAAAATACCTATAAACTCTCAAAAATCCTAAAACCCTAAAAAATATAAGCACTATAAAAATGCAAAAAAACACTAAAACCAATGAAAATGTAAAATATCCTAAAAACCTGAAAAAACCCTTTCAAACCCATAAAAATCCCTAAAACCCTTAAAAACCCCAAACCCCATAAATCCACTAAAACTGACTAAAAACTCTAAAAACCCATAAACCCCAAAAACTTTAAAAAACTCTAAAAACCATAAAAACAATAAAAACTCAAAATATACTAAGAACCAAAAAATAACCCCAAAACCCAGAAAATCCCTACAAATCCTAAAATACCCTGAAAAACCCATAAAACCCTCAAAATCACTAAATAACCTAAAAACCACTAAAACCCATAAAAAATCATTAAAATACCTAAGAATACTATAAATCAAAAAAAACCCTAAAACCCCCTTAAAACCATTAAAACCCCAAAAAACATAAAAACACATAAAAAATATAAAACCCACTAAAAACTCTAAAAACCCTTAAAACCCTTAAAACGAAAAACAGTAAAAAACCATAAAACTAAAAAAACCCATAAAAACCAAAAAATGACCCAAAACCCCAGAAAAAAACTAAAACCCTAAAAACCTCTAAAAAACTCAAAATCTATAAAACCCATAAGAAGACTAAAATCCATAAAATCCCTAAAAAATAATAATATCTAAAAAACAGGAAAAATATTAATACCCCCTAAAACCCATTAAAACCCCTAAAAACAAATAAAATCATTAAAAACAACTGAAAATACTAAAACCCATTAAAATCCTTAAAATGTTTAAAATACTAAAAAATCATCAAACCCAAAGAAACTCAAAAAAATATAAAAACCCAAAAAACCAAAAACACCATGAAACCCCCTAAACACCCTGAAAACCCATGAAAACCCTCAAAATCGATAAAACCCTAAACATCTCTATGAAAATAAAACACTAAAAACTCCCTTAATTTTTTTGAAAACATGAAAACCCCTAAATCCCTTGAAAAACTCTTAAAAAAATAAAATTCCCTAAAACCCTTTTAAACCCAAAATCCCAATATAACCCTAAAAATGACTAAATACACTAAAAACCCTTAAACCCCCCAACCCCAAGAACGTTAAAAAATATAAAAAACCTTTAAAACTCAAAAAGACCGTAAAAATTATGAAAACCCCTAAAATTACGAAATCCCTGAGAAATCCTCAAAACCCTCAAAATATTTAATAACCATAAAATATAAAAAATATAAAAACCCTAAAACATTCATTAAAAACATTGAAAACATAAAAAAACCCTAAAACCCTAAGGAACCACTAAAAATAATAGAAAAACTAAAAAAAATATTTAAAACCCCTAAAAAATATTGAAAACTTTTAAACCATTAAAACCCATAAATATTAAAAAACTCTAAATATAATAAAACCATAAAAACTATAAGAACCCTAAAACCAAAAGGCCCTAAAACTCTAAAAAACCCTAAAACCCATAAAACCCATGATAAACCCTAAACACTTTCAAAGTCCCTAAAACCCTAAAAACCATAAAAATCCTAAAAAATATCAAAAAATACCTTAAAACAGAAAAAAACTAAAAAACCTTAAAAACTATAAAAACCCCTAAACCCCTTAAATAATCTAAAACACATAAAACCCCTTAAAAACCTTAAAACACATAAACCCCCCAAAAACCTCTAAAGACCCTTAAAACCGTTAAAAAGGTAAAATGAATTAAAAACCCATAAAAACCCAAAAAAACCCTAAAAAAAATAAAATAACGTTAAACCTGGAAATCCCTTAAAACCCTTAAAAATCCCTGAAAAACCAAAAATCCCTCCAAATCCCTTAAAAACCTAAAAATCCCTAAAACCCATAAAAATCATAATAAAAAAAAATCCTTCAAAATGTAAATACCCCCGAAGAACCCTAAAAGAAACTAAATACCAAAAATTCATCTAAAACACTTAAAACAATAAAAACCCATAAAATTCCTAAAAACTCTAAAAACACTTAAAACCACTAAAAACATTAAAAACACTAAAAACCTTACAACTTAATAAACTCAAAAAACCCTGTAAAAACACCAAAAGACCTAAAAAAACATAAAAACATGAAAACCCTAGAACCCCTAAAATTCCTTTCAAACCCTAAAAATTCCAAAACAATATAAATCCTAACAAATATTTAACATTCATTGATAAGGTAAAAAATCCAAAAAACCCATGACAAAACTCTGAAGTTCATAAAAAACTCTAAAATCCTTAAAAATACCAAAACCCCATAAATACCATAAAAACAACTAAAAACTCTACGTTCATTAATTTTTTTTTAAAAACACTAAATTCCATAAAAACTCTAAAAACAAAAAAAACCCTAAAAAGAAAAAAAGTCCCTAAAACCCCTAAAAGTTATGAAACCCCTACAACCCTAAAAATTTCTAAAACCCCTAAAAACTATAAAAACCCTAAAATTCCCTAAAAACATAAAAAATATAAAAACACAGAAACCCCCTAAAAAAATATATAATAACCTAAATACCTTAATACCTCTAAAAACCCCAATAAACAAATAAAAATATAAAAATTGTTTAAACCCTGAATATAATTAAAAAACAATAAAAAATATTAATAACCATAAAAACCATAAAAAAATTTAAAAATCCCTAAATAGTCCTGAAAACATAAAAAAACATAAAAATCAAAAAATCCCCATGAAACCATAAAAACCCCTAAAACCATAAAAACCCCTAAAACTATAATATCCTTAAAACTAATAAATATCCTAAAATCCACGAAAAAGTATAAAACACTTTAATCCCCTAAAAATGTTAAAAAAACTCTAAGCTAACCTAAAACCCCTAAAAACATAAAAAAATTCACTAAAAACACAAAAAGATCCTAAAATCTATTGAAATCCATAAAAAACATAAAAATGATAAAAACCATAACAACCCTAAAACCCTAAAAATAACTGAAAACATAAAAACTCTAAAAACCATGAAAATACTTTGAAAACCTTAAAAATCCCTAAAAACCATAAAACACCTAAAAACCCATGAAAACACAAAAACTATTAAAAACTAAAATTAAAACACCAAAAAATGTTAAAACCATCTAAAAATTGTTAAAACCATTAAAAAATAAAAAATACCTTAAAACCCTAAAACCCTAAAAACCCCTAAAAATAATGAAATCATTGAAAAAACCCTCAAAATCCCTAAAAGCCTAAAAACCATAAAAATTCTAAAAAATAGAAAAAACAACTAAAATTTTAAAAAACCCTAAAAACCATAAGAAAAAACTATAAAACCCATAAAACAGCTAAAAACCTTAAAAACTAACAAAAATCCTAAAAAAAATAATACTATAAAAACACTTTAAACTGGTAATTTGATTAAAAAACTCTAAAAAACATTAAAAACCTAAAGAATATAAAAAAAATAAAAACGTAAGATGGACCTAAACCCATTGAAAACGCCAAATAATCATAAAATCCCATAAAATCCCTAAAAACCCAAAAAATCTAAAAAAAATCCTTAAAACCCAAATAAATTCTAAAAAAAATCAAAAAATACATGATTACATAAAAAACCCTTAAATTACTTAAAAAACCGTTGAAAAACATAAAATCCCCTAAAGTGTAAAAAAATATTAAACCCCATAAAAATCCTAAACAACCATTAAAAAACACTAAAACTCCATAAAACCCCAAAAAAAGATTAAAAACCATAAAAACTATAAAAAAATCCGAAAAATTATGAAAACCCCTTAACAACTATAAAACCCTAAAAAATATAATAAACCCTCAAAATCTATAAAAAATATATAAATTAGTAAAACCCATAAAAATTATATAATTTCCCTATATTCCATGAAATCATAAAAACCTCTATAAACCAAGAAAATAGTATAAAAACCACAAACCCCTAAAAGATTAAAAACATTATAAATCCATAAAAACACTAAAACCCACTGAAAACATTAAACCCCCCTTAAAACAGCTAAAACATTAAAAACTGTACAAAACCATAACACCCTAAAAATAAAAAAACCCTAAAACCTCCCAACGACCATAAAACCTCTAAAAACCCTGAAAACATAAAAACCTCTAAAAACTCTCAGATTCCCTAAAAACCCTCAAACCCCTAAAAACTATAAAATTTCAAAAAAAATACCTAAAAATACTTGAAAATTTAAAAAAGGTAAAATACCCTGAAAACCCATGAAATCCATAAAACCCATAAAAACCTTCAAACCCCATAAAAACCTTAAAAACTCTAAACTATAAAAAAACATTAATCCCGTGATAATATTAAAAAATTAGAAAACCTCAAATCCCAAAAAACCCAAAAAACTAAAAAAGCCCTAAAATCCCATAAAATCCCACAAAATCCCTAAAACCCTAAAAACCCATAAACCCAAAATAATCCTTGTTTCAAATTAAAGCAGTTTTATCTTAGGTTGATTTTTTTAAGGGGTTAAATGATGTTCAATCATTGATTTCAGGTACAACATATTTTAATGGTCTCTAAGGGGAATGTTCACAGAGCAAGAAATGCCCAACTCTCATTTACATGATTCATAAACCTTATTTCCAAAGCCAAACATTCACAGGGTAACATGGCCCAAAAAACATAAGAACTCATATTAGTAGGTAGGATGGGAAGTCGGGTTTATCACACTATTTTAAGAGGAACTATTTCTTATTTCAAGACTCTATTATAGATTTAATATATTTTCATGAATCCTTGGTTCATTCCCAAGTGTGTATATATGGGATTACCTTGAGAAAATGATCAGTTATGACTATGAATGGTTTTGGAATCATCTTCAGGTAACTAAGGTTCTTCGTCAATGGAGGTATATGTATACATTTGATCTTCTCAATCAGTGCTACCTTTTATTGGACAGATCAGGGATTATTTGGTGATTTATTGGGATGGAGAAGGTTTTAATATGTTTGATTGGGAGCTTGGTATTTTATTGTCATCCATGGGTGGGAGTTATTTTGATGTTGGGATCAAACCCATGAAATGGGCTTCTATGAACTCTCATAAAAGGAATCAAAACCCAAATAGTATGGTGTTCCATAACTAGACGCATCATCTTTTTAGGTCTTACGACCAGGTCCCAACCATTTAGTTTAATGTAATGCCGAAATGACATCCATACGAAGGGTTACTGTTCAAGGATATCATGGGACATTTTCTAAGTCACCCTGAGGGTCCTAGAAGAGATGTAGTCTCTGGGTTAGGGGACTGATTTTACTAAGGCTATGCTTCGAGGGAAATTAGGACAGGTGCAGATGTTTCCTTTGAACCTCAGGGAGGCTTCCTAGATATCCTATTCAGTTAGGGCATTGTGATTATGCACTAAAGCTTCCCATTTGGACTGATTTTTTTGGGGATTACGCAGGGAATCTTCCCATTTGAATGGATATGGTTGGGGCTTATACCGTATGGAAGGACTATTTATATTGAAGTTCTTTGGGATATATTCATGGAAGTATTCCATTTGGATTGATGTTTGAGCTTAAATCTATTGATAAAGCCCATTTCATCAGATATAATAGAGGCTTATATCGTATGGGTGGCCCATTTGGGGAAAAGTCAATAGGAATATCGATCTTTGAAGTTTAATGTATGGTTTTGTGGCTTATACAATGCAGGAGTCCCATTTTAGGTTTCAGATCATGCGGATTTCATAATCTCTACTAACCTTTAAGCCCACGTGAGTCATTCTCTATGTGAGAAACAAGAGGAAGCATCAGATATGTTGATCAGATGATCTCACCATATCCGCAGATGGATGATACTTGAGCCCAAGGGTAGAGACAAATGTATTTGAGTGTGTTGGTTTCCTCCATTTTTTCATATATAGGATAATCAAATTCATTGATATATCTTGATAAATCATGGGAATAGGTGAAGAGGAGAAAAAAAATATCCCCTGTAACTATAAAGGCTAGGGGCTTACCTCAGGAGGAGTGATCTAAAATTGGTTCCAAGAAATAGATAAATGTTTAACTCTATAAATCATCAAAGGGAAATGAAAATTATTACTTTAAATCCCTAGAATGGGGAGGATCATATGAGAGCCTGAAGGCCAGAACCTAGATTTCCATATCAAGGTAAACCCATGGTCATTTTGAGGGTCTACCCTATCACTTGGGTCTCTCACACAGCTCTGATTACCATGGGTATCTAAACATGAAAGGACATGTTGATGTCCCTGATGATCTTATCATACATTTTAGGTGGACTTTGAAGGTGCCTTATCTTGATGTTGGTATATTGGTTCATAGTGGGTCCAACATGGGGGAGGATTATACGACAAAAGAGAATGGTGAAAGATGGAGGGTGGAATTCCCTAGGACGCCCCATTACTCATAGTAGGTTCTTATGTGGGATGAGGCTCCCACCACATAGCATGTTGTTATATGGTTAAGGGGACCACCCACATAGCATTGTGCTATGTGGAATAGGATTAATTCCATGAAGCATTATTCTTTAGGAGGCTAGGTTCTGCATGTGTATTGTTTTGCTACGCGGGGTCGAGTTCTTCCCACACAATGTTTTTCTATGTGGGGTATGGTTCCTCCAACATAGCATTTCTCTATGAAGGTGGTCTATTTTAAAATGGGAAATTGGTTTTTTCCTCATAGGATTACATCTAAAAGGTAACTTTGGGTTTTCGGACCATCTAATGGTTTATTTGGTCCTCCTTAATGTTATATGGTAGGTTTTACCATCCACGAATCATCGAAGGGATCCAGTTTTCACGGTGCCATTCTTTAACTATCTTACAATAATATGTCTGACTGGGTATATCCTATTTAGGCCCAACTTGGGAACTATTTATAAAAGATCGGATGGACTGGATACTGGTGTGTCTGGTTTCTCATGGAGGACCGTAGAACTTATTTTGTTGGAGACTATGGAGGATTCCCCAACCTGTAAATGACTTAGTCAGTGGGACATCATTCGTGAAAGGGGACTTCATTCATATGGGTAGGAATCACCTCCTTGATTCTGAAAATGAATTTTTTTTCATTTTAATGGATCCAAATGAACCTCCTCATCCCATTAACAATTTTGTTCATGGGGTATATTCATTTGTGCAGATGAAAATCACTGCCTCAGTCCTACACACAACTTTGTTTCATTTATGGGGAGCCAAAGGTATCACCTCTTCTTGTGAACTACTTAGTTCATTGGGGATGTTCATTTTTAGTGGTGTAAATAATTTACTACCTCTCTCAAAATTACTTTAGTTTCATTTTTGGGAAATGGTGCCACCGTCCCCATCATATGAATTATTTAGTTCCAGGACGCTTCGTGAATCCATGGATCACCATGTGGAGTGGTGGTATGTTAAGGGATTTGTGCTTCATGGTCACTTCCCTTTGAATATTTTCTTCAATATTCTTCCAGTTCTCCTTTATACCCATTTTTGAATAAATGGGATTTCCTATTTCTTGTTTTTTTTTAATTTTAGGACCCCACAAATTCCACTCATCGAAATGGGTTCTGATCGGTATGATGAGGATGATATTCCAATATAGAAAGAGGTCATATTTTGAACTACTTTATGGTACTAAGTGGACTCAAAATAGGGGACCACACCTATATATAGGGGACCTAGATCATTTTTCACATACCATATTTCATTGTGAACTCGGATCTACTCAAACAATCTCAATTTCCTTTTCTTCCATGTAGCAGCTCCTTTGTGGTTGGTTGATTCCATGAACTGAGTTTCATCACCCATGAACTGAAAACTGTACCATCAAATGGTATATATTTATATCCATATAGAGGGTGTATATGTTATAGAATGAATTTTTTTTTGACCCACCACTTATTTGGATAATGTTTCATTGTCCAGCGCCTTCAGGTTCTTTATGAACTTCGCGATCTGATGGCTCGAGGTTGGGTCACTTCATGAGGTATTGATTTGCGGTGAAATTATTCCATGGATAGCATAGTGTTTATTCCTTTTCATCTCCACAAATGAATTTCTCACACTTTGGATGATCCATTTCATGTAAAGTAATGGATGTAGATTCTACTTCAAAGAATGTGACTGGGAGAAGAACAACCATGGCTGAAAACATTAAGGAACATATTCCCTCTTAAATCACCCCTCAAGAAGGTGTTTTAAAAAACCTCCTACCACCAGAATTAATAGACTATCCTCTATCTAATTGATTTAAAATCTATAAATATAGAATTCAAGATGATATTACTCTTCCACCAATTGACCAACACCTCATTATTACATGGTCTAAGAAGCATCTAGAGCATGATCAAGTGAACATTTCTACTATGGAATAGATCATGTCTAGTTCAGGTCCAGAGGACGTATTTATTCTGAATTGCTTGATATAGACACAAAGAAATTTCCACGACTATGATACATCTTTGGAATCAATTTACCAGGATTATCCATCAATTTTAAACCACTCACGAGGCAATCCTATGGTTGTATGGAGCTTCAAATGGGATTTACTGTCTGAAGGGAGATTCTTATATTAATGAGATTGGCGTTCTAGGTGAACCAAAACTACTTGGAATTTCTCAAATAGTTAAAGGCTATTAATTTATACTAGATAGTGTCGGTTTCTCAAATTTAAATTTATTTACCGATCAAGATTCTACCCTAACTACTTAGTTGTAGGTTTATGAGCACCAACACCATCCACTTACTACATAGAGAAGTGGAGATAAGTTTTTGGGATATCTACCAGCTCGGGGGAATCCCCATCCTTGGTAATATGTATGAATATTTTTTCCTACAGCCATCATGTGGGAGACTTCCAAGAATGTTTTTCCATTATCAAGAGATATGATGGTCATATTAGAGTGATTTATTGGTCAACCCCGCCACACTCTCTCACTCAGTACATTCAAAAGTTGGATAGATTAATTCTTACAGAATGAAGATCCAAGGATAGAAGTTCGATGTAGCTAGAATCATCTGAATCAACAATCACGATTTATCCTGAGTTCATATTATACTACCCTTGTGGTGGGTCAATGCACCATGTGGGGTTACAGGGTTTTTCCAAATGTGTCACTTGAACTCAGACTGCAAGTTTTAATTTCCATGTCCCTAGGGAAATGGATTTCCCATCCCATGATGTCTATATTGGTGTCTGAATTTTCACCACGATGATGGTAGTCACCTTGGTAGAGGTAAAACCCATCAACTTCTCTATTCCAACCCTATTTCAAATTTATAAACTACTATGTCAAATATTGGAGGGAAGATCCCCGAATCATCTTTGTGGACCATTTTAATTTTTGTATGGTTAGATGGAATATTGTTATCATGTCTAAAAGTATTGTAAAACTACAACAATTCCTAATTCAAATTTTTATTCTTCCCTTATCAACATTTCCTTTTTTCACCCTAAATCCTTGAGTATCGATGGTGTGGTCAAGCTGTAGAGGTGTTTTCATTGATTTTTTTGCGCCTTAACGTGCACCCCATAGATCAGTGGTGGATGATAGATGAGGTTCATTAGAATAACATTCCAATATTATTGTTCATCAAGTTATAATATTAAATTCTCTGGTACATAGGACAAACATCAATGAAATTTACACCCCTTATAGGTTTTATAGGCAATTTGGATTCCTGCAGCAAGTTGAATTTATTTTAATTACCCAGGACAAGAGGGAATCTCACCTAGTGATTCATCCCCAACTATGGTTGATGGTGATGTTTGAGGATTTTTAAATGAAAATCTTTATTCCACCCAAAATATATTTAACTAACTTATTGTGGTATTATTCTTATATGTGTGTGGCTTACTACCTTGATGGAGTCATGGAGAGGTCAGTTCAATGAGTTCAAAACCCATTATTTGATTCTATTCTTGAACCAGTTTCACTATCTATTTCTACTCCTACTGTAAGAAGAAGTTATTTTCATCATCATATTTGTTTGGAGGGGGCCTCATCTGCATTTCCTATTTCTATGGACAGTGACTCAAACCCTAAAATTTTTACTGATTCTATTGACAATCCCATTAAATTTGGTCCAAGTAAAATAGTACCAGGCATTCCTGAAATTGAAGAAATCCCAATATTTTTAGCCTCTCAGATTTGACATCAAATATGTTACATCATCATAGATATCCCTTTATAAGAGTTTTCCAATAAGATGGACACCATTTTTAATTGTTTATTGATTTAGGATCAGTTGGATTTGACTATTGATACATGTATGTACTTATCCTCTAAATTCTTATAACATGAGAATACATACCCCCTCATGAAGGCGTACTTTCTCATTTTATTACCTCCCATAATGAAAAATAATCCTTAAGGTATATTACTATTGAGAAACACCACTTGGTTAGGGAAGAATAAAATTATTATGACACAACGGTAACATAGACAGAAGATCTACGAGAATATGAGGCTCATGTAGCAAGGATAAAGCATCATGGTCATTAATGAATGCCAATTTCGAATCCATAAAATAGAAATTTTGATACCCCATGGATATAATTATACATATTCTTATAATAGATAAATCCAAAGCTAATAAAATGAATACTTTTGAACAAACCTTCAATGTCCACTATCAGACGATTATCAATTTTCTGATGAAATAAAATCGTGCTTCGTTGTAACCATTTAGGTTGTTCTGTATTCAATTTTTGTAGTATCACCAGGGAGAGACTCTAGGGTGTGTATTATCCATCATTTATTATTCAATATATTGATAACATTTCTACTTTATAGTTCTTTTCCTTTATCATTTATTCAAATGACAATCAACAATATTTGGTTTCATTTTTAAAGATAATCTCCACGGAATGTCAATTTTAGTCACGAATCATTATAAACAAATTAAAATGATCATATAATAAAAAAACATTCTTGAGCTAAGGGAATTATAGGTTATAGGGGAAACCTTAAAAACTTTGTGTCTTTTCTATTATCACCAAAATTTATTCCTATGTCCACTATGGTGCGGGCTTAGAGGGTATAAATTTACTTTTTCGTAGGAAACCCTTTTTAGGTTTCCAACCTAACATGATTTGTGGTGCATTAATTTTTTATTTAATTATATTTTTCCAAAAAATGAAAAGAATAGTTTGAGAGAGATAATACTCAACTTTCACCCAGGGTACCCTTTATAGTTCTCACCCTAGAGAGTTTTGTGTCCCTTTTCATGGATAGTTTAGAGTCATGAAAACTAGACTAATGTCACTGATCTTTTAGGTTGAATAGCTCTGACCATGTATGATGGTGAAAGGGCCCCAATGGGGTTTATTATCAAAGAATATTCTAATATTTTTATACATAAATGTAGGATTATTATTCACCCTAGTTTTATTATTTTTTAATATGAAAAATTATTTTGAGAAAGTATGTTTGGAGTAACCATAAGAATGGTTTCCAACATGATGTTGTTGCGACGAATATAGGTAGGAAAGGCATCTCCAAAGGGTGAATTTTTCTTTGATTTAAAGTACTTTTTTATCAGAAACTTATTCAGATCTAACCAGGGCATATTATGTATGGTCGAAAAAAGGTTTCCTTTAGACACTGAACTTCCATTTCTGATGGCCAGGTAATTTTATGAAAATTGTGATTTTTCAAAACTATGAAGGATGGATTGTCAAGGAAGTGATTTATAAAAACTATGAGATCATCTATATCATCTTTGATCATTAATGAGAATACAATCCCACATAAATTTGTCTTTTTTAATTGAGGGTTGAAGCATTGTGTAGTTTAACATCATACAACTAGGACATGGGTGGGGTGGTTTAACGACTTACGAGTGAGATGTTTCAGATTTAGAATTTAATATCAATTTATCTTAACTGATGGGTAAATTATTCTCCCTTTTCAAATTAGTATCCCTAAGAATGTTTTGTCATTTTTATTCACGAATGGGGAGAAGGTTGTAAACTCTAATTTGGTGGGGTTTTGAATCCAAGGAGTAATGTGGAATGTAAACATCAAAGGGGATAAGGAGGTTGGAAAATCCTCTTTTGAGGATGGATTTTAATTTGGTTAAAAAGACATTTTTGTGAGAAATTTATGCCCAACCAACCCGGGTATATTGTTCATAGTAAAAAATAGGTTTCCTCAGGACATTGACCCTCTACTTCTGAAGAACGATAAATGTAATTGGGATTTATACCTATAAAGTCACAATGTTTGGTTTTTGAAAAGAGGTCTTCTGAACATGAAAGAGGAATTTCAAGCCAATATTTACCCAAAATAAGTACAAATGTTCCCCCTATTTAGGTATGATGAGGTTCCCCTCATGGGTGTGACTTGTGTATAGGGACAATACTATTTTGGTTGCGGTTGAAACCAATATTTAATCTTTGGGCATCACTATAGACCCTATAAGGTAGGGAATCAATCTATACATAGTTATTGAAAACCCATGCATTTTAATGTCTTACGGAATGGAAATTATTCATGCACTTTAATTTTTTTTGGTAAGGATATCATTTGTGTAGATTAACATATTATTGTAAGGAAATGGATTGCCCAACGTGAAGGAAAAGACAAGTTGTGGCTAGGCACAAAACTAGAGGTTCAGGTGTCACTATGTATCCTAAAATAACAGGAATGAAGCCACATATAGTTCTTAGAAGTTCCCCACATTTTATTTGAACTCTTTTATGGACAAAGGGGAATTTCCATTTTGATATGAGTTCAAGAATAGGGTGAGGGTCATATTAAATTCCCCCATGTATATATATATCACTGAAAGGAGTGGGGAATTTTTTTTGAATACGAGATCACCAATGGGGTGAGGAACATACTGAGATCTCCTATGAGTATATATTTCATGCATATGAACATGGGGGGAATCAATATTTACTATGTCTGAAAATTTATTGGGTAGGTCTGACCTATACACATCAAAATATGGGACATGTCTATCTCATGTATTGACATGAGATATGATGTTCAGGTGTTATTACGTATCTTGTACTGAGAGTAGTCATGAAACATATCGTTCTTAATGTAATATAGTTTTAGTTTCATGCTATTAGGATATAGTCCATGAAGTTTAATGTCATGAAATGAGGATATGGGGTCCTATAGTTTATGGTCATATGGCTAGGACCACTTTTCATAGATTCCATGAGTAACTGGAGGATAATTGTTTAGTGAAGATCTAACATTCCCTAGATGAGATGGATAAGAAAAGTGTAAACCATGTTTCTAGGGATTCTTGAATTTAAAGAAATTATATAGGGCATGGAATACATTGGGGCATAAAGAGGTAGGAAAAGCCTCTCTTGAGGATGAATTTTTATTTTGGTGATAAACCATTTTTTGTGGAAAACTTATATAGAGACAACTAGGGAATATTTTTCATATTCAAACAAATATTTCCTCGGGACATTATCCCTTCACTTCTGATGGCTAGGGAGGTTTATACAGATATAAAAATGCCCCAAATAAAAGAGTTCAATGAATGTTTGGGATGTGTTTGGGAATGTAAGGATCATTTATACTATTATTTTCTGTGGATTTGAAAACTCCCTACATAGATATTACTCATACGTATGGGGAATTTATGTTTCTTTGAGGGATCTCTAAATGAGATACCTTAATTCTAGATCTCCTATATAAATATTCATGTTAGATATGGGGTTTGTTTTATTTTATTTTATTTTTTACCTATGGATGGGACTAAAACACAATTCCTAGGATTCACTGCATTTCTTGTCAAAACCAGAATCGATCCACACATAGTTCTTTAGGAAGTAACTCCCTGTTCTGGTATGACTCATGCACTAGGGGGAATTTTTTTAAATCACATTTGGGCCCTAGATTGGAGATCTGAGCATCACTGTGTATGTTGTGTAAGTACGAATCAAACCATATATAGTCCATTGAACATGACACGGAGGATGACCGATGTCGAGGGTGATGTCCTCATAGGTGAGGAAATTATAATGGCATTGGGTAGTTTAACATCATACAACAAGGATGATGGTTGTTCATTAGTTTATCATCGTATGAATAGGAAATTTGATGAACAGTTTTACTTCATGTTGTGAAGAAAAAGGGAGAATAAGTGTTCCAATAGAATTTTCATGGAGGTGATGATATGAACTGATGTGAATGGGGACCTAAGAGTACCCATGATGCAACACATAGTCCCAAAGGAAACTCAGACCAAGAGGCTGGAAGGTTGAATGAATTTACGGTTGGGCCTAAGGATAGAGTTTCTGGGCATCAATAATATCCGATGTGAATGGGAATCAATCCGTACATAGTTATTGAAAGAAAATCCGTATATAGGTTAGGCCCATATGTAGGGAAGGGGAATTTTTTGGGGGGAGGCTGGACCCAAGATACGACATCCAAGCATCCCTAAATATATCATAGAATTGGAATCAATTCATACATAGTTCTGGAATGTGGCATTGTAGATAAAAAATGTGTAAGATGATTCCCTCTTAGATGAGGACTCCATATTTCCATGAGTGTAACATCATCCAATTAGGAAATTCGTGTTAAAACTACAAGAAGAATGATTTTTTAGACCTAAAAGAAGCATAATACTAACATGGAAAGAGGGCTTTAGGATAAAGGATTTCAAGAAAATCATCACATGTTAGAGGGAAATTTTTATATATGCCCAAATAAAGAATGTATAGGTGTCTCCATGTATTGTGTGATGATAGGAAACAATCCATATGTAGTTCTAGATGAGAATTATCCATATAGGTCCCACTTAGATGTAGAGGGGGGAATTTTTCCTGTTGTTCATGTCTGGGCCCAGGACAAAGGGTATGGGATCACAACATATCCTATTATTACAAGAATCAATCCATAATTAGTTATAGGGAAATATAATTACTACATGGATCTGGATATCACATAAGAATATGGAGCATTTCATCTTCCCCCAACCCCCACCAAGATCTAGCTCATGTGAAAAAATTGTTGATTTAAATGATGATCCCCATGTAGTTTTTCATTGTATGGTGAGGATATTAATTCCTAGTTTACGGTCATGGAGTTAAAAAACTTGATTCCACACAGTTTAACTTCATGCATCGAGGATGATTCTTCCTTTAGTTTAACATCATGACACCAGGACGATGGCGGAACATTTTATTGTCATGTTGTAAGGATGAGATCTGTATAGTTTAAAGTCATGTGGTTAGGATAATGGAAACACATTTTAATGACATATTACATGGATAAGCTCTATACATTTTAACATCATGTGGTTAGGACGTTGGAAGATCATTTTAATTTCATGTTATAGGGATGATATGCATATAGTTTAATGTCGAGTAGTTGGGATGATGGAATCACGTTTTAATTTCATATTATAAGGGGGATCTTCATATAGTTTAATGTTATGTGGTCAAGATTATGGTGTAAAATATTAATGTCATGTGAGAACACAAAATAAATCTTTAGAAACCATTCATTGGTGGGATATATAATGATCTATTAATCTATTGTGATCAAAGAATATGCTCCATTGGAGTAGAATTTGTGTATAGAATATGGACCCACCCATTTTGGTTCCAACTTTGGAAGTTTCTTTTTGAGGATCATCAGATTCCTAATAACCAACACCATCTCTCCTTTGAGGAACTAAATTAGGTGAACCTTTTTGTTAAAGGATTGTGCAATCTATTTTTAGAGAACCTCCAAATGGTTCAAGCTATGAAATTATTTTTCATCAAGTCATTTCAATTCAACCTGTCTATTTTGGGATTACTCATTTGTGGATAACTGAACATGGATGGAAACACGGAGCAAGGCAAATTGAACTTCGATGGGATGGACCCCCTCTATCCCATATACTAATGAGTATGGGGTTTCCTGGGTGGTAGTTCATATCATGGATGGGTATACTCAAAATGTATGGAGGATTTTGTCTGGCATGAATTTTATCTTTATCTAACATATTTTGGAGTATAATAGATAGGGTCTTGTCAAAGGAAACTATCTATCCATTAGTCGATGCATGGTAGCAGGATGGATGATTGGAATTTATATCATACTCCTGATATAGTTTCTCTATTTTTTGAGAATAGAAATTGGTGTTGGTTTCTATCAGTATTGTTAGATGAACACCAAATCTGGTGATGATGTTGGATTTCAGGATGTAGACAATTTTTCTTTCATAGAACTCTTTGAGGGGTATGACTTCTATCCATTTGTAAAGTAAATGGGTTGTTGTGAGAATATACTTGAACTTTTTGGCTGTAGTGGGAGGATATGGTCCCATAACATTCATCTCCAATATGGAGAATAGATGGTAGTACATGGTTGTGTGAAGAAACTTCAAGGGTTATTAGATGAAATTATAATGAACCTGGAAGGAATGGCACTTTTTGGTTAATTTGGTATAATATTGAGTTATAGTGGGCTAGTTGTATCCAAGCCTTCAAATTTTATAGGAAATCATTGATTCTGATTTGTGGGAACCAGAGGCTCCAATGTGGACATACTTCTTAAAAATAGTGGTCCCATATCCATCAATTGACCTGATAAGACCCCTTCAAGGATCTACTTATATATAACCTTTTGTTGATTTGTGTCATTATACATAAGAAGTTAATTTCTTATCTATCGATTTTCTCAAATATAGCCCTATCTAGTGCGAGCTCTCCCTTGTGAAGGTATTCCTAAATTGGTGTCAGAACTCTAGTTCTAGGACCATATAGTTCAGAGATGGGGATAATCTCACCGATTTATTCCCTGTTGGATTAAACAGATGGTGAAACCATCTAGATGTGAGAATTTATGATGAACATTTTTTCCCTGTCTAGATCATTCTGGTCTATGGATTATTTTCCGATGCATCGTTCCATTAATTTTTTGATCGGGGGATATGAGATAATCTTATATCCATAGGAAATTACATTATTATTCCTCATACATGGTATAATAGGGGAATTAACTCTTCCTTTTTGATATAATTATCGTTGTTAACTTTCTTGATGACTAGTTCTTAGTCGCCTTTTATCTTTAAGTGTTTTACTTGTACATGAAGTGCCAGATCTAGCCCCAAAATGAGAGCCTGATATTCAACCTCACTATTCATCAACCCCTACAAAAAAGGAAGGACTGAGGCATGATTGCATTTTTGCAGATGTGAGTATGAATCCTAGCCCCACATTATTGAGTATGGGGCCTTTTAATATTTTTATTATTGAGATTATAGATTCACCTTCAAAATAAATCTCCCATATCTAGGGGAATTCTTGAGTAGTGAACACCTCTTCATTGGGTAACTCTGTATCCAATATATCCATTTCTATCAAGGGGTGCTCTGCCAAAAAATAAGATAAATATTAACCTTTGATCGCTTTTTAAGGCACGATCTGAATGTAAAACTATTTTAGGATGGCTTCCTACTATTACATATATAAATTTAACATCATAAGTCTAAGAATGTATTTGAGTGGGAATCAATGGGAGACCAAATGGACCATGTGATGCTACAGGTAGTGCATCAATTTTTGGACAATAAATATTAGTTTTATATAGCTCTTCTTGATATCTGATAAATTAGTCTCAACATTGATCATGGTTTGACTGTGATAATAGAGGCTATTTTCACTGTTGGAATCATTATTTTGGGTGAGTAAAGCACCTAGTTCTCACTCCAAGGATTCCACATACAAAATAAGTGGTATTTCATCAACTGGTGGCATTATCACTGAAGGGATTAAGAGATACTTTTTAAGACTTCTGAATGATTTATAACAATAATCATTACACTTATATGTAACCCCATTTTTACCAACCTGGTGAAGGGAAAAAAATTTATTTCATGGTTCTATATGAAGCATCAATAATAGGATATGTTTCCTAGAGTCCCCTCAAATCGATGAGGTTATGAGAAGGTGACATGTAAATGTTAGACTTTGTCTTCTCAGGGTAATCTTCAACGACACGGTGGAATATAATGAATCCAAAAAACATCCACGAGGTAATGGAAAAGGAAAATTTTAAGGGGTTTATGTTCATATTATGTTGTCTCGTTTTGTTGAAAATACATTCAAGATCCACTAGTTTGTCTGATTGTTGTTGTGATTTAACCACTAGGTCCTCAACATATCATTCAATACACTTTCACATGAAGGGTTTGAAGATGTGATGCATTCCATATTGAAATATAGTTCCAAAATTCATCAAGAAAAAAGGACATTACTTGATAGAATAATACTCCTTGGGGGTCATAAAGTTATTGGATTATCTATATTTATGGGCCATACAGATTTGGTAGTATCCTAAATAACCATTCATGAATGAGATATCCTTATATCTGGTAGTTATATCGACCACCTATTCTATGATCAGGACAGGGAAATCTTCCTTTAGGTAGTTCTGATTGAGATCTATAAAATCAATGATTTTTTTTATTTCTTTCTAGGACTATATTTGTAATCCACTTGGGATATTAGACTTCTCGAATGAAGCTGTGTCTAATGAGCTTGTCAAATCTAGCCTCTATTTTTTTAGGATGTTTTGGGTGTATCATTAAATATACTTATTTATAGACCCTATGATCTTCTGGTAGGCCTAGTTATTGATTGGTCACCTCAATATTGATGCCTAAAATTTATGTGTAGTTTTAGAAAAATACATCTCGATATTTCCTTAGGAAGGTGGTGTATATCTCTTGATCATTAGTAGAAATGGTTGTGCTAAAACAGGTGGGCCATGGATCCTCTTCTATACCCATATTTATTTCCCAATGTTCATAAATGAAGGTAGATATTACCTCCTCAAATGATGTTGGAGATTCCCTAAGGTCCTCCTCATCATCTTCTTCCTCTACTTCTTCCTCTTATTCCGATTGGGAAACAAGTCTCAGGATGAGTTCTTCAGAGTTGTGAGGAGATTATAGATCTTGGAATTCAGAAGATGAAGTGACTTCTTTGAACCCGAATGATAGAGAGGGGTTTTAGGGAGAGTATGGAGTGAGGTATGAAGGAGTGACATCTTTCTATTCTACCTTAGTGGGTGGGTCATGGGTTTCCTAGAGATATGGTGATGCATTGAGGGTATCTTCGTCTGAGATTTTAAAATTGAATGTGGAGTCAACATAAATTCCAATATAGGCAGGCTTCATGGACATGACTAAAATCGCATAGACTGTTAAATACATGTTTGAATTTGGACTCATATACCCAACATAATTTCTGGTTAGTACGTATTCTTCATTGAGCTGTTGAACGGGCCAGCTGGGATCATTTCCAAACCATTCAAGTTTGTGATCCAATCAATACCATTAACCAAGGGTTATTTCTTATTCCTCTCATAGAAGCTTGCATCGATCTAGTGAGACTCCTAGGATTTTAATCAGGCTTTATCAACATAAACCATCATGTTTTTTCATTTATGAAATATTTGATGCATTGATGGTATGACGAGGGAAGTGTCCCATGTTGATTTAACCAAGGCCTTCCTAGAAGGACATTTATAGTAGTGTTTTTTCATATGACTTGAAATTATGAGTTGGACCCAAGGTCTCCAAAATATGTCTTGAACTTTATTTGGCCCAATGGATTTTGATCACTTTTCTCATATCCCTTCAAGATTATGGTAGAAGACACTAGGTTATCTTTATTGTATCCCAACCAATGAATTATTCCTTCTAAAATGGGATTCTCTCTGGAACCATTGTCAATGAAAACTTTTTGGACTTCAACACCATTTATACTTATAGAAACATACAATGGCATGATGTTTTTCTATATTATTAAATTTTTATATTGATATATGAAGGAGATAACCACAAGACATTCCATAGGATTGGTCTCTATCTGGTATAATTCAAGGGAATATAATTCATCTTCATACTCATAGGGGATCAACACAGCCTCTATGATTACATACCTAATGTCTTTTAAAAAACAAAAGGCATCTAGGATTGACAACTTGGCTGGTACCATCGCTAACTACTACAAGATATCATACTTTTGGTCTATAGGTTAGTGATTCCCATTATGGGGATTATATTTTATAGGTGATTTAGGGTCTTGAGTATTGGATGAAGATGGATCAACCCCCAATAAAGAAGTTGGAAGTTCTCTGGTTCTATGTGGGTTGGGCTGGGTAGGCACACCGAGGGAGATTAGACACCTTTTCCTCTTATGATGGACATCCCAGAATTATTGGGTTGGAGTGAATTCTGGAAGGTATAGTGGGATTTTCATGTTCCTTTAGGGTCCACTAAAGGTATCTTCAATGAGGTTATTTAATATTAACTTTTTGAGAAGGAGTATGGAAAAAAATTTGACTTCTTTCCTAGATGTGGCTTCCTTGGTATCCTCATCTCTTGAGATCTCTTATTTTGTCAACCCGATCAGGTGTGGTGAACTTAGGTTCATAACCATACTCATCATTGGAGAAGGGACCCATTATGTGAATAACATAAATGGAGTCATATATCATCTCCTCATTTGATGATGACTATATCTGGAAAACTACCTCTAGTGGTTCCATTTGGTGGGGTGGTGCCCGTTATTTCAGATCAGATGACATAAAATCTAAAATGGTCAATGTTGAAGTTTCCCTTGATGCAGGTAAATCTTCCTATAATGGATCCCTACCTTTCTAGTCATACTCATTTATAGATGATCTGATTTTGGAGGTTTGTGGGTAGAGGGTGCTAGTTGCGTTGTATTAGAAGCATCTCGAGTAATAATTATTTGTTTCAACAATTATCAAAGAATATCATATTTTCGATTGATTTTATTTTGATACATCAAACATCTAAATTTTTATCTCTTACAAACAATTTATTTCAACTTTCCTCCCTCGTCATGGGAACTAGTGGAAACATATTCCACTTGTGTTAGTGATGGTCCCACTTTTACTTTTAATGAATCTATCAATTTATAAAAGAGGTCTTTGAAGATGAATCACTCCTAGATGGTGTTTCCCAAGATTTGGTGAAAGGATAAATAATATAGCCAGTAATAAAGACCGAACTCATCATCCCATTTTGGTTCTGGTAGAGAGAGTAAATTATAGTGAATAGAGTCTATATAATATCCACAGTCTTGATCAGCTTTTAACAAGAAAAAATTATTCCTCCATTCATCAAATTGATTTCTCTTGGGTACCCACCACTCAACTTATTCAGTCGATGGTTTTCTATTGATTCCAAGGGGCACTACACTATACGGTGTAGGCTTGGGAGCTAGAGTAGGTGAAGTGGATAGCTTAAGAATGACAGATTTCATTTCAAATTTTCCCTCTCTTTTTCCCAAGATCAGTGGAGCTCTCCAACACATAATCTTAGTAAATTGTATGGAGACTTACATTCTATGGGAAATTTATGATAAATCATAGAACCCAATCATTTACTCTATTGAGATGAGTGTAATTCACATCTTATCATAGATTTTATCAATGAACATTGTAATCATCTCTCCCTGGGGACTATTTGATTCAAAGAGTAGTTCTGCCCTTTACATTTGGAAATAAAGTATAATACTCTCTCGGTCTCATGTTTTTTCAGTTCAAGAGGGAACTAACTATTTTCTTTGGTAGCATTGAGTTGAACTTGATGAGTAACTACTGATAGAGATCCTCCCATTCAACTATTGACCAAGATGGAAAACTAGTGTACCATATGAAGGCTGACCCTTGTAGGGTTCACATGAAGAATATGAGTTCCATATCTTCTTGTTGCTCTGGGGGTCACATCATGGTTCCAAATTAAGTCACATAATGTGTTGGATGTTGTTCGGGGTCACCAGAGACATTTAATATTGGGAACATTGGGCTCCTGAAACATGGCGGCAGTGGGGTGTCGCTCACCTAATCGGGGTAAGGCTTCCCTTATAGATGTACCAGTGAAGACCACTCCTCCATGGATTCCAGTTGAGATTCCAATTAATCGATGATGTTCATAAATCTTTTATGTATGTTCTATTTAAATTTGGTTTGGTTTGGAACAACGATGGGTGGGATTTGACATGTTGGTTCTACCGGTACATGAGGCGAATATCCAGTCGGGGACATATTTTTAGGATTTTCATGAAGTTATTCTGGTTTCCTCCTTAATGGAGGAAAATCATGATATCAATCCTTGATTGGTTCCAAGTGGAATGATGGTCCATGCACTATGTTTGGTAAATTTCCTAGCCTTTCTTTTAATTTCCAAGATAAACCCTCGTGGATGAGGTACACCTACTAGAAGTGTACACTGAGGCTCTTCCTTAGGAACATATTTGATAGGACGACTACCTCGAAGCAGTTCAATGTTAATTCTCCTAAAATCTTTCATTTATTCTTCCTACTGAGAGAATATTTCATCAATCATGATGGGATAATTCTCATCAAGAGGAGGTAGTGGGTCATATATGAGCTTACATTAATTCCTCTCTCTATTAG
Organism: Viscum album; assembly: GCA_963277665.1. Taxonomy (NCBI): domain Eukaryota; kingdom Viridiplantae; phylum Streptophyta; class Magnoliopsida; order Santalales; family Viscaceae; genus Viscum; species Viscum album. The sequence goes on along the minus strand of OY728141.1, from coordinate 1,007,740,254 downwards.
ATATTTTTTGAGGAGGTGGTGGATGATTGATCAGGGGAACACCTAAATTTAGGGTGATCCTATTTTTTTGAGAAATCAAAACTTCATTCTTAGTGTGGATCATATTTCATGTATAAACATACTCTCCCTATTCTTATACACTTTAATCTTGTCTAGTTTGGTCCACAGGATTGAATTCCATGATGTTTACCATTACATAACACATTGTGGGTTTTGTACTAGCTAAAGAATAGTAGGATGGCTGTCTGTATCCATTATTGGATCTATTCCTTCCATTATGGGATTCTATTTGGGCTTCCTGGTGAATATTAACTTAGAGGGATACCCTATATTTCGTTTTTTATATTCCTTAATTTTGGTGGAAATTAGACATGTTACATGATATAATGATAAACATATCAACATTTCACCTTCCCTAAATGGTAAAATACTAATTTTATGCTAAGCAGGCTGTTGAGGTGAAAATTCCCCTACCCCACAGGCTGGGGTTTCTCCCTTTCTCTTTTTATTATTCCGTTGATTTTATTTTTTAGTCTTATGGGGGATTTTTTTGTTAAAAATCCCACCAAAACTACAGGTTGGTGCTGATTCAATACTGCAACGGTTGTTACTATTCTCACTAATTTCTAGATATCGTGCATTCCCATTCGAGTATGATTCAAATATGGTGTCGTGTATTCATGTGAATGATTTATTTCTAAAGACATTAAGAGTTCTTGGTTTTTGATTCCATTAAGTGAGAAGCCTACTGAATTTTCATGGTTTCCTAGTTCATGAGTTTTTCGATGGATTGCTCTTGTCGGGAAGACTCTTTTGAGACTTACTAAAGACCAATGAATATTCTGCATGTTTCCTTTCCTGAATAAGGATTTCACTTAATTTTTTCCTTGGGATAATGAAATTACATTATTCTATTTCAAATTGGTTCAGCTAAATGGGGAATATTGTATAATGAAAAGATCCATTCTCTCCTCACCCAATAATATGTTCACCTAGCTATACATCACCAATCAGATAATGAAACTTATTCAGTGCATTGAGTTTGTCCTATTGTAGATATTTCTACCACCTCTATGATTTTTTTCATCGTGAAAATGGAAGGGCTTCCATGTTGATTTGATGGCTGATCTCTCCCAATATTTTGACATGGTGTGCATACCCATTTTGATGTAACTTTTTTCAAGTGGGGGAGAGTTATCCAGAGATTGAGAATAATTTTATGTATTTATTATTCATTAAAATACCTTGGTATATCAAATTGAGAATCAGTTGTGGTCCGTAACATAACTGGCATGTCATCCTTGTCCAATTGTCTTCTCATGGGAAACATATCCTTTTGTTCTTCCACCAGGGACTCCTGTACCCGATCTACCAATGTTGAACTCTACATGATGATATTTTCATATGTAGAGTAGATAATGGGGGTCTCATTGATATTTTTACAGTCTAGGGGTAGCTCAGAAGATGAGAATTTCCCCAGGCCATCATCTAGTTGATAAAGTATGGTGATTTTTATTGACAAGGCATCTAACATGATTCCACCTTCATTCCAAGAACCACAGAATATGAGGTCTTCCTTGTAATTGACTCAGAAAGGGAATGAACTTCGTGCCAATATGAAATTTTACTATAGGGAGGAACGTTGTAGAATTTGAAACAATGGTGGGGACTTCCATCAAATCATGACTTCCAATTGTGGTGAGAATTTTTTGTAGTGTATACCCCAGGAAGGTTCATCATGAAGAACATTCATTCTATTCAATTTCACTACGAGGAGGATCTTCACAGTATATGAAACATTGGAGAGAAATAAAATCATTACATTATAGTTGACTATTGGGAGAACATAGGTAGTGCATACCCTATAGAGAACCATCAAGGAGGACAATAGTAAGGGGATGAACTTCTTGTTGAAATGAGGTGTCGCTGTGGGTGGGGGGACCTTCGTAGTGAATTCAATAATGTATAGAACCACCATCACTTCTTGATTTATGAATTTAGGGAGAATTTATGTATCATATACCTTTGCGAGGACCATCATGGTGGATAATAGTAAGGGGTGTACCTTCTTGTTGAAATGAGGATTCACTACGAGGAGGAAATTATCAGCACATGCCACAATGGCGAGGACTAACATCATAGCTTAACATCTGACTACATGGAGAATTTATGTATAATATAACTTGGGGAGGACCATTAGGGCAGACAAAAATAAGGGGAGGACCTTCTTACATCTCGATCTTCTATCCATGAGGAGTGATACTGTAATGCTCATCAGGATATTGGTTTCTATGATCAATTTTTTCATTTACACAATGTAAGACTTCATGGTATGTTCTCGAGAAAGTACCTTTATTGATTTTATTAATAATGATGTGTGGATTACCTTTGAAACTTCTACTTCCAATTTCATAATTTGGTAATGGATTAGAAATATCTTGAGCCACCATTGATAGGTGTTTTATAGAACCATGAAATCCCACTTCTAGTAGAGCAGGGTCATGAACCTTCTCCTCATTCTCTAGATTCCTTTGTAGTGATATATATTTTGGTTCTTGATTGCAGGAAACTGGGGTCTATTTTTTGTTGGGGATGACCGTCATATACAAGAACCTATTAGAGAGTCTCTTGTGGTGCTAATGAGATATGACGACGATATTTTTGAGTAGTGATAGGGATATGTGTATGATCTAGAGTGGCCACCTTAGTGGACATACATCCCCTAGTTAGAACAAGTATTTTTTTTCCAATCATGTTGCCCATTTATCATGTAATATTTATAGTGAGCCTCCTGGATGAGAGTAGGTATGCATGAGTACTTCAAAGAGAAACCCTCATTTTTTATGAGTCACCCCACATGGGGAGGTTGGATTGTGGGATAGACTCCTTTTAATTATTTTTGGAGCTGACGATGTCTTGACAAGTCTGTAGGATGTGATCAGGAATTGATGTCTGATCATCCATAATTTCTAGGATTTTTTAGAGAGTTATTTGGATGGAATCGGAATATATTTTCATTATGATGTTAGTGTAGGAATATGTTCCTTATTCGGTCCTCTATTTTCATCTAGGAAGTACTGATAGTTATCCTATGTGGGTGTAGAGATATTATTTTTCCCCTGACTTATCACTGGGATATTCTATATATTTTCTCCATCTATCATTGTATTTTTCTATAGGTATTCATACTTGTGATCAGGGATTTATATTTTATCATTGGTTTCCATCATATTTTATTGATTGGATTTATTTTCATCCACATTAATTTTTATATACCTGTATTTCATTTCCAATGTATTTGAATGATGCACTTGATATGAGTCATAAGGAATATACACATGTTCATGGATTTCTTCCATATTTGATTGGAGGTGTTCATTTTTTACAAAAATATGAACCTGACTATAATTTTGCATCACATTTTCAAGGTGGGTTTGGTAAGTAGGAGTAGGAATTTGATCATTATCGTATCTTTCCAACGTATTTGACTACCATGATTCATTTTTGTGAGAAGGTATTTTCATATGATCGTGTGTCACTATATTTACAAATTGGGATTTCGATACCTTGGTAGGAATATACATATTCTTATAATTTTCGATCACAATTGATTTTCAGACATCATGATGGAGAGAATTAATATACATCTCCTTGTGGATTGTCACCATATTTACAATGAAGGATTCTACAGAAAGTATGAGGATGATAGACTACTTCTGATTATATGATCTTTTCGCTCTGTGGGCCACCCTAGGGTCCTAGTTTTTCTTGAATTTAGTGGGATTTCATAGGGAAATATCCTCTTCATGATGAGGATGTTGGTTTGCATGGTGTTTGTGGCAATGATTTCTAGTCAAGGACCTTGGGATAGACTCTTGTAATACAATTATGAATTCATTGGTGAAGAATTTATATTCCTCGCTGAGATAATAGAGGTAATACTTATCAAATTATAGAGATATTCTCTAGAAACTCTTGGAGATGTATGTTGGAGCCACCAGGTTTTGGATCATTTACCGTTTTAGGGAAGATAGTTGTTAGGGAATTGTGGCTTGATGGGCCTATTTAGCTGCCTATAGGGTAAGGACAGTACCCTTCTAGTGATACTATTAAACCATCGAATTAGAGACCCAACATTGAAAATGCTAGGTGGGAAATGGATTCCTCTTCATTATTGAGGGATTGACCAGTACTGTGGATGGCATGTGTGTTTGTTAAAACTTATGAGATACCATTGGATTGAATAAATATCAAAACAGTTCTTATAATGAATTTGATAATTATAGACAAAAAACCTATTAAAAGTAGTATCTCATGAACACACACCTAACTGATGGCCTTTCATGACCCTTATTCCATTGTGGATATAAAAGGGGGATGATGCAGGGTAACATATTCCCCTTGGTTAAGTATTCTCATTGGGTTCACTGTTTTTTTCTAAGAATAAAGATTTATACCTAGGTTGATTTATTATAGGAAGATAAATGACATGAAATCAGATATGTCGGGTATAACATTTAAGAATGGTCTCTGACGAGTCTGTTTTATTGTATTTGGTGGTCTAGAACCAACTACTTTCTACTTTATTCATTAATAAAAGCCTTATCACATCTTTATTGTTCTTCTGCATGATAATGCATGTGATAATGTCCTAAGTACAGTTGTTGCATTAAAGGGTCATAGAGGATCCATGCTATGATGAGAACCCATATGTGCCATAACACTGTTATTAAATATATGTTCTATGGTCAGATGATATTATTTGAGGGACACATATAATAAAGGTCATTAGGTGTGAGGACTCATAAAACATTGAGGCACCTTCTCATGGTGTGCGTCCTTGGTAATATCCAGGAGGATATTATGAGAACGAGACCCACCAGTAGGAAATCCACATTTCATAGTGTCATTGGATGTTCCGATCTGCGGACGTGTGTATTGGTCCTTAGAATTTAATATTATTATTGGGTAATACAACTCGCACACTTAGATGTATTGACGAAAACTATGACGACACACTGTTCATAGTGCGGTAGGATACGTTGGGTGCGTCACAAGAAATATTGCATTAATAGATAATGCGAGAAAGGATTTGTCCATTCTGTTCCATTAAGGAAGTAGATATCTCAGGACCTTTGATGGAAATTATATAGCCTAAATAAATCCATGGCCATGGTAAGGTATGGGTGAGTTCAATTCTGGGAAGTCAAAGAAAGAATTATCGAGCACATGGGTTGATGGAACTAGCATGCAACCCGCATGATTAGAGATATCAAGACAAAGGGATTATATTACACAGTAAGCGTTCATAGGAGGTGACATGTCATTGCGGCTTTAACTTCATTTTCTATGGGTTCCTTGGCATGTTTCTAGATGCTAACCTTGGACATTAGGTAGGATCCGCCTAATTCCACTGAGAAAGAGGCCTAGAGGGTCACACACTAAAATCCATGAAAACCCCCAAAAACCCACAAAATCTATAAAATAAAAAAAAACCATAAAAATCTATAAAAAACAGAAAGAAGTAAAAACCCTAAAACCCTAGAAAACCCATGAAAACCATAAAACCCTCTAAAATCCTTAAAAACCATAAAACCCATAAAACTCTAAAACCCACAAAACTCTGAAAACACATAAAACACATACAAACATTGAAAACACTAAAAATCATAAATATCCTAAGAAATAAAGACATTTAAAACCCATAAAACACCATAAATTAACTAAAAAAATTTAAAAACCCTAAAGACCATAATAATCAGAAAAATAATTAGAAATACTAGAAAATGTAAAAACCACTAAAACCTTTGAAAACCTAATGAAAACCAATGAACCCTAAAAATTATTAAAACCCTAAAAAACCATAAAAACCATAAAAATACTAAGAAAATTAAATACCCTTTAAACCACTAAAAATATTAAAAAACACTAAAAACCAAAAAAACCCTAAAAACTAAAAAGAACTAGAAAACCCCAAATGACCATAAGAAGTGTGAAAACCCTAAAAATCCATATTATATTTAAAACACCCTAATAACCTTAAAAATCATAAAAATTTCTTAAAAATCCTTAAATAAGTAAAACACTTGAAGAACCCTGGAAACTATAAAACCCCCAAAAAAACCATTAAAAACACTAAAACTTTGAAAAAACCTAAAATACCACTAAAAACTCTAGAATCAATTAAGACCTATAAAAATATCAAAAAATTATAAAATACAATAAAACCAATAAAAACTCAAAAAAAACACTAAAAACACAAAAGAATCTCAAAACACAGAAAACCGCTAAAACACTAGAAAACGAAAAACACCTAAAATTAGTCAAAATCCCTAAAAACCCTAAAACCCCATTAAAATTATAAAAATGATAAAAGGCCTTAAAAATCCCATTAAACATTAAAAACTTCAAAAACCTGTAAAAACTTCTGAAAACCCTTGAAAAATATAAAAACCCATAAAACATTAAAAACCCTAAAACCATAAAAACCCCCAAAACCCCCCAAAAAATATAAGAGCCCTTTAAAAACCAAAATTCCATATTAAATCAAATAAAACCTTTGAAAAACCTAAAAATCTCATAAAATCCCAAGAAAACCCAAAAAAACTAAAAACACTAAAATCTCTAAAAATCCCTAAAACCCTAAAAACACATAAAAATCATAAAAATCCAAAAAATCACTAAAACACCATGAAAACCTAAAAAACTCTAAAACCCATCATATCCATAAACCCATGAAAACCTTAAAACCCCCTTAAAATTTATAAAAATCCTAAAAACCACTAAAACCCACCAAAAAACCATAAAACCCACAAAAAACCATAAAACCCCTAAAAAGCTGCCAAAACCTAAAAATCCACAAAATACATAAAAACACTGAAATCTCTATAAACAATAAAAATCCTAAAGGCCTAAAAATTACCTGAAATGATAATAAAAACCTAATAACACTAAAATAACCCTTGAAAACAATAGACCCCCAAAAACAATAAAACCCCAAAACACCCATAAGATCCTTAAAACCTACTAACAAATCTAAAAACCCTTAAAACGTCTAAAAAAGTTAAATACTATAGATCGCTCAAAACCCTAAAAAACATTTAAAAAAATATAAATACCAAAAAACACACAAAAAACATGGAAGAAACTTAAAATCCGTAAAAAAAATTAAAAAACAAATCCTAAAAAACTCTAAAAAACACGAAAGACCAGAAAAATCCAAAAACATTCCTAAAAATCCTTGAAACCCATAAAAACTCATAAAAACCCTAAAACCATATAAAACTCCAAAAAAACAACAAACACCCCATTAAAACCTCTAAAAACCATTTAATCCACTAAAATCATTAAAAAAACTCTAAAAAACTATAAAACACTAAAAACTCAAAACAAACCCCTAAAACTCCAAAAAAATATAAATCTATGAAAATCCCTAAAACCCTATAAACCATAAAAAACATAAAACTAATAGAAATCTATAAAACCCCTAAAACCCTAAAAAATATAAAATATCCTTAAAAATCCCTAAAAATCCCAGAAAATGTAAAAAACCCTAACAACCCCCTAAATACCAAAAATCTCCTAAAACCATAAAAAACCCATAAAACACTAAAAATATAATAAAAACTCTAAAACCCATTAAAATACCTAAAACATTAAAAACCCATAAAAACCTTTAAAACCCCTACAAACTAAAAAATCATAAAAATAAAAAAACCAAAAAAAAAAACAAAAAAATTAAAAAAAAAGACTAAAAACCTAAAAACCCTAAAAATTATTAAAACCCATAAAACCCTAAAAACCATAAAAACCCAAAAATAAATAAAATACATAAAAATTTAAAACCCATAAAAACCTTGAAAAACCCCTAAAAACAGTAAAAATCCATTAACCGTTAGTAAACCCTAAAAACCCATAAAAGCCCTAAAACCCACAAAAAACAAAAAAATTCCTTGAATCCCATGAAAATGTTAAAAGACTCTAAAACCATAAAAACCCTAAAAACTCAAAAAACACCTGTAACTCCAAAAAGATCTTGAAATCCCCTAAAAAATCTAAAAAACCCAGAAATTCTATAAAAACCGCCCAAAATCTCTAAAAACACTGAAACACACAAAAAACATAAAATATTAAAAATCCCCTTAGAATACATGAAAATATAAGAAACCCTAAAAATACATAAAAACCCATGAAACCCATAAACCCCTGAAAACCATAAAAAACAAGAAAATCCATAAAAACCCTAAAAACCCTCTAAAAACTCAAAACACACTAGAACACCAAAAAATATCAAAAACTCTAAAAAAAATTAATAACCAAAAATTTAATAATACCCAAGAAAACCCAAAAAGACCCTAAAAACCCTTAAACCCCTAAAACCATTAAAACACAAAAAATACTATTACCCTTAAAATTTATAATAACACTAAGGAACCTAAAAACCAAAAAACCCTAAAAGACCATAAGAATGTAAAAAATCATAATTCTATAAAAATTCCCTAAAAACTATAAAACACATAAAAACCTTAAAACCCCATAAAATCCTATGAAAACCCAAAAAACCCAATAAAAACTCCAAAACCCCTTTAAATACCTACAATTGTTAAAAAACACAAAAACACTAAAATCGTGAAAAAATCATATACGAAAAAACACAAAAACCCCAATAACCCTAAAAACAATAAAAACATGAAAAACCCTTAAACCACTCAAAATCATTAAACACACTAAAATCCCTCATAACCATCGAAATCCTAAAAAATATGTTGAAATAATTTTTATCCTTGAAAACCCTAAAATCCCATAAAACCCTAGAAAAACCTAAACCCCCTAAAAACATTAAAATACCCTAAAAGACATATTTTTTTTTAAAAACACTAATTTTTTCAAATATCTTAAACCTTCTAAAAAGATAAAAACTATAAAAATGTTAAAACCCAAAAAAACTCTAAAAAAACAAAAAACCAAAAGGACCATAAAACCATAAAATACCCAAAAAAACAAAAAAAAACCTAAAACACTCTGAAAATGACTAAACCCCCTAAAAATCCCTAAAATTTATAATAATACCAGTAAAATTTGTAAAAATAATTGAAAATATAAATAACCATTTAAACCATAAGAAATCCTTAAAAACACATAAATCCCTAAAAATCATAAAAAATCCAATAAACTCATAAAAACCCTAAAACGATCTAAAATTCCAATATCTATCAAAACCCATAAAAATTTGAAAAAACTCTAAAATATCATAACAACCCATGAAAATGAAAAAAAACATTAAAAACCCAAAAAAACCCTAAAACCATAAAATTAAAAAAAAATCCTGAAAACCTTTTGAAAAAAGAAAAAACCCTCAAATCCCTAAAAAATCCCTAGAGAACCATAAAACACTCAAAAACATAAAATCCTGAAAACCCATAAAATCATAAAAATCACTAAAATACTATTAAAATGATTAAACACACAAAAATGTTAAAAAACATTGAAAAATATTAAAAATTATAAAAGACTTAAAAAAACCCTAAAACCCAAAAATACCCTAAAACCTTAAAAAACCCCAAAAACAATGGAAACCCCTAAAAACCCTAAAAATATCTAAAAACCAAAAAAAACACTTAAAACCTTAAAAATCCTAAAAAGTCCCTAAAAATTATTAAAAACTCGTGAAATCCATAAAAACCACAAAAATCCATAAAAACCCAAACGCCCTTGAAAACTATAAAAACCATTAAAAACTATAAAAAACATTAGGACCTATAATTGTTTTTAAAAAATATATATAAATCCTTTAAAACACTAAAAAACTCAAAAAACCCCAGTAAAACTCAAAAAAACCCTTAAAACTCAAAAAAAATCCATAAAAACACTATTGACACTATAGAATGTGTTTTCATACACTTTTTAAAAGAATTAATGATGGGATCCTAACTTGGAATATATGTTTTGGGTTTGGTTAGAGATGATTCTGTATGATAGAAGAATATTGATTCTATATTTTAATGTTCAAAAAGGCTGGTCCAGAATTAGGGATAAGTGGAAATATCCCCCTAATGGAGTATGCTATAGAATTCAAAGTTAAATGATAAAAAGATATTGATGCATCAAAATTCAATTTATGAGGTCCTTCTAAGAAGATTAAATGTAATACACTAATCATGAAGCATATATCTCTTAAAGAACATTGATTTTACTATTGGCAGAGCCTAAATAAACACATTGATCAAACATAATGGATATCAGAAGTTAGAGAAATTTTATAAAGGAAAGTGCATCACCACGCAGGTCCATCCATCTAGGCCCTTCAGTGTCGCCCCATCCACACAGGCTCATGTACGTAGGTCCATCTATGAATTCCCCCAGTGGGTCTATAAATACAGCCCTATCCCTCAAATTTTCATATAACATTTGAACTCCTGGATGATTAATCCTATATAAGGATCTAGTCGAGAAGCTCCCTAGACCAATTAGTCCATCACGACTTAGTCGACTTACCCTGGCTCACCATCACTAGGCTGAGGCCTCCAACACAGAACCTGGGCATCCCAAACATGGGTGACCCACTTTGGAGACCTAATCATGTGCCCCACTTTCATGACCCACCTAGCTGATCAAGCTGGTCCATACCATAGGGAATTCCCCCCACCCCGCTCCTATGCATCAAATCAGTTCATGGATGAGATCCCAGCCCTTCGGGCCAGTCCCTTCACTTCTGTCACTAACACCCAAGAAAATTGAGAGTCTCATTGTGAATTTTTTTGCCTTTGATGTGGAAATTTTAGTTTTCACCTTATACTACAATAATTTTTATCCCTAGAATACCATTATTTGAGATACTCTTCCTTGCACTTGGAAATGAATTGAGTCGACATACTCCTATTGATTACTTTCCCATGTTTTAATTTGAGATTATCCTTTTGGATTCCTTGAGTACCTTGAGTCAATACACTCTTAAAAAAACTTCTAAAACCTCATCACCTAACTCCTATTCAATTTTGTACCAATAAATGAGAATCCTACTTTGTATTAATCCCCAAAAATCCTAAAATGGGCATCCTCCAAAGGATTAAGGCCCTTGATTTTAAATCACTTTTCCACTTAAGATACGAATCTGATTGTGTGGTATCCTTGATATTCTGCTACATCTTGTTTATCACACTGAGACGGAATCACGTGGTATTATATGTTAATGGTTATATTGATATCTACATTATCCATGAAAACTACTTAACTATAAGAACTCTGATTTTTACTATAATTAAGATATGTAGGAATCCTTTCTAAGGCCCAAGCTCAATGGGAATCCTCCTTAGGATATAGCCCCAATCATAATTCCCTTAATCTTGGCATCCTCCTCCAAAGTAAGCCTCCCCAAATCACCATGAGTTATAACATCCCTCATGGTCCCATTATAAGGTCATCCTTTTTAGGATAAATCCACAAAATAATCATCTCAGAGGGCCATATTCCCCTACGAGACATACCCTTGAGGGCCTCCATCGGCATGGGTCCTTGTTATTGAACTGCATAGGATTTGATTCCCATCTAAATGGGATACATAAAAAACCTCCTTGAAGCTCAATCCCAACACTCCCAAATAAACCCAATTATTTCTGGTCCACATTCACAGTATGCTTTAATTAAACACAAGAATCCACATATCTCTCTAGTTATCTGGGCTACTTTGATGCAAGTCACACCCTAAACGTTGACCAGGAATCTTCCACCTAGACATCCTCACCACATGATGTTAAAATGTATGGTTAGGTCCTTTTGACATGACCTTAAAAGGTATGATGTTCCCTGTTAATCTATATCAAACTACGTGGCTTCTGATTCCTTTTCACAAGGGTACATAGAAAGCCCATCTACAGGTTTGATCCCAACATCAAGACAAATCATTTCTCCCCGGATAACAATAAACTTCAAAGTGACCTTCATCTACCTAGATGACAATAATATGCAAAGTTCCCCACCATGTGGCTAGAAACCTAACATGGTCGTAATAACGCCCAAAGAATCTCTATGTAGTTCATAAGAGGATACCATCGATGAACATCTTCTGATACATATAGATATCTCAGTTGATGAATAAAATTAGATACATATTGATGATTTTAAGATCTATACATGCCAATAATTGATTTCTAATCTTGGGATGACCCACATCATACTCAGGAATTAATGAAGTATTCATTAACATTTCTTAAATCTATTAGAGTCACAGAGTAGGCCATAATTATTCCCCAAAAGGGTGAGATGAGCCAAACATCCTATCCTTTCACCCTATGCGAGTTCTTAAGCATCATAAGTCAAAAAACCTAATTAACATCTACATTTGGAATGCAAGTCCCCATGGATAGTCAACCACTGTCTGTTTTTAGTTCCACGAACAAACCCATAGGAAATAATTCTAAATTAGTGTTTCATAATCCGAACACACATTCATAGGGAAACAAACAATGAATACCCAAAAAACCTAAATACATAAAGAATCCCCAAAACCCTCAAAATATCTAAAAACCCACAAACCCTAAACAAAATACAAATCCTTAAAAAACCCAAAAAAGATCTAAAAACATAAAATATCCAAAAAACCCATAAAAAATTCTTAAAACCATAAACCCCCTAAAACCACTAATATCCATAAGACCATAAAAACTAAAACAAATTAGAAATATAAAAACCCTTAATACCCAAAAAAATGTTAAAATCACTAAAAACCCATAAAACTCTAAAAGATCAAAAAAATTGGAAATTTAAAAAACCTAAAAACCCTAAAAACCCCTAAAACCCCTTAAAATCCCTAAAAACCCAAAAAACCCTAAAACCCATAATGATCCTAAAATCCAATAAAGATCCTTGAAAATGTATAAATTATAAAAAGGATGAAAACCCCCAAAAAACCATAAAAACCACTAAAAACTATAAAACAATAAAACCCCATAAAACCTCCAAAACCAATAAAAAATATACAACCCCTAAAACCCCTAAAATTGTTATAAAACTCTAAAAACCATAAAAACCATATAATAATAAAAAAACCCTTAAACTAAAAAATTCATAACAACCATAAAAACACAAAAATATACCCTAAAACCCCCTAAAATACATTAAAACAACTAAAACCCATAAAAACCCAAAAAAGCCTAAAAACTGCTAAAAATATTAAAACCTTTAATACCCCATTAAACATTAAATTAATCAAAAAAACATAAAAAACCTACAAACTAAAAAAACATAAAAACCAAAAAAATTATTAAACCCCTGAATACAAAAAAACCCTAAAACTCCCTAAAAACAACTAAATGACATTAAAATCCTAATAAATCCCTAAAAATATCTAAAACCTAAAAATAATTAAAAACCCTAAATCCTCTTAAAACCCAGAAAAATACCTAAAACCATAAAAACCCTTAAAACCCTTACAAATCCTAATAATAACTTAAAATTATAAAATCAATTTAAACCCATAAAAATGTTAAAAACATTAAAAACCATAAAAAATCATAAAATCCAAAAAACCCGGAAAACAAAAAAAACAGTGAAAAACATAAAAGTAATAAAAAATACCTGAAATTCAATAAAAACATAAAAACACTAAAACCTTATAACGTTATAAAACACATGAAAACACTAAAACCCCAGAAAAACCATAAAAAACCTAAAAATCTATAAAACTATAAACAACTAAAAACTCTAAAAACCCTTTAATCCCCTAAAAATGTTAGGAAAACTCTGGAACCATAAAAATTATAAAAATCTAAAAAATCCAGAAAACCCCAAAAGACAATAAAATACGTGAAAACCCATAAAAACCCTAAAAACCCCAAAACCCCCCCAGCATCCTAAAAACCCTAAACAACCTTAAAAATCATAAAAATATATAAAAATCCATGAAAATGTAAAAATCACTAAAACCCTAAACCCCATAAAAACCATATGAACCCCTAAAAACCATAAAAAAAATCATAAAACCAACAACAACCCTAAAAACCCACTAAAAACTCTAAAAATTATTTAAACACTAAAAATGGTAAAAACTATAAAAACCCAAACCCCCTAAATAACTCAAAAAACCCCTAAACCCTCAAAGGACCCCAAAACATGAAATCCCCTCAAAACCCTAAAAAATCCTAATAACCCTTAAAACCCTAAAAATCAAAAAAACATCAAAAAACCATAAAAACATTAAAAATCATAAAAAATACCTAAATATACCTAACAACATAAAAATCTTCAAAAACCCTGAACATTTTCTAAATACCAAATAAACCGATAAAAACCCTAAAACCCACTAAAACCCCTAAAAATCGTAAATACCCCCAAAAATGTGTTTAAAACACTAAAAAAAATCAAAACCCAATAAAAATAAAAAACCCTACCCCCCCCCCCCCCCCCCAAACCCCTAAAATCCTAAAAAAACCCTAAAACCCTAGACTCTTAATAATCCCTAAAACCTTAAAAATAAAAAAACCTAAAAATCCCTAAAAATCCTAAAAATTCCCCATGAATCCCTAAAAACATAAAATATCATAAAACCCTTAAATGTCACTTGAAACCATAAAAAAACCATAAAAATAAAATAACCTAAAAACCCATAAAAGTACTAAAACCATTAAAACCTTTTAAAACAAATTAAAAATTAAAAAAACAATCTAAAAACCAATTAAATCCTAAAAAATCAAAAAAGAAATTTTTTTAAAAAGTCCCAAAAAACATAGAAAAAATATGACCACCCCTAAAAACCCTAAACAACCCAAAAGACCCTCAAAATACCTGAAAACAATATATCATTAAAAAACCTAAAAATCCTAAAAATATTTAAAACCACTAAAAACATAAAAACCTTTAAACACCATGAGAAACCCCTTAAAGCCATAAAACCCATAAAACAACAAAACCCATAAAACTATTAAAACACCCCAAAACCTCATTAACCCCCTAAATTCCATTAAATACTAGAAGAACTCTTAAAACCCCCAAAATTTTAAAAAACACTAAAATCAAAAATCTCTAAAAGAAAAAAAAGAACATTAAAAACCAAAAAGACCATATTCCCCAAGACAATCCCAAAAAACCCAAAAAACCATGAAAACCCATGAAATTATATAAAAACCTAAAAACCAAAATCCATAGAAACCATAAAAAATTCCTAAAAATCCCTAAAACATAAAAAATCCTAAAACCCTAAAACCCATGAAATCTAGAAAAACTGCTAAAAACTACAAAACCCTAAAAAACCAAACCCACTAAAAACATAAAAAACACATTAAACCTTTAATTTTTTAAAAAAAACACTAAAAACACACAAAACATGAAAACTGTAATAAATACTTAAAAACACCCAAAATGATCCTAAACATATAAAAAACACTAAAAACCCTAAATAGTTCTAAAAACCCTTAAAACCCCTTAAAATTTAAAAAACCTCAAAAAACCCAAAAACTATAAAAATATTAAATATACCAAAATAAACACAAAAACATACCACATGATCCTTAATAACCATGAAAACCATAAAATTTATAAAAACATTAAAAAAATCCCACGAAACCCATAAAACCCCTAAAACTATTGAAAGAACTAACAACCCTTAGAACCCCTAATGACATTAAATTTTTTTAAAAACCACTAAAACCCAAAAAACTCAAAATAAACACTAAAAAACCCTAAAACCCTAAAAAACATAAACCCATTTAAATCCATAAAAATCTATAAAGCTAAAAAACCATAAAATCCTAAAAAATCCATAAAAATACCTGAAAACATAAACACCCCAAAAAACCGTAAAACTCCTGAAAATCATTAAAACCCCAAAAGACCTTAAAACCCCAAAAACCTATAAAACCACAAAACCCTTAAAACCCCCAAAAACAAAATAACCCTAAAACCCACCAAAAATCCTAAAAAACTAAAAAAACTCCAAAAACCCAACATAACCATAAAAAACCATAAAACCCAAAAAAAACATAAGGAAACGCTAACAATACTCATAATTCGTAAAAACCTAAAACCCCTTAAAACCATAAAAATACTAAAAAAAATCATCGTAAAAGTAAAAAACCCTAAAAACTGTAAAAACCACCTGAAAATCATAAAACCCCCCCAAACCCTAAACACCAATACAAACCACAATGCCACCAGAAACCCTAAAAACCCTTAAACCTCTAAGAATAATAAAAAACTCTATAAAACTTAAAACCCCTAAAAAACTAAAAAACACTAAAACCAAAAAAAGAAATTAAAACTTTGAAAACCAATAGAAACCCAAAAAAACCATGAAACCCATAAAACCCTCAAAATCCCTAAAAACCCTAAAAACATGAAAAATAAGTAAATTTTTTGGAGAAGTTAACAACCATAAAAACCTTGGAAAACACCTAAAAATCATAATAGACCTTAAAATCCTTAAAAACCCTAAATCCAATAAAACACTAAAACCCATAAAAACTCTAAAATCCCTTAAATCCCTACAAGTATTAAAAACACTAAAAAACCATACAACCGTAAAAACTAAAAAGACCCGAAAAACTCCAAAATTCCATAAAAACACTAAAACCCCTAAACCATAAAACCCCATAAAACCAAATAAACCTCTCAAATTACCTTAAAACATAAAAACCCCTAAATACCATAAATTTTTTAAAAATACTTAAATATCGATGAAAATTAAAAATCCCATAAAAACCTAAAAAACCACTGAAAACTATAAAAACCATTGAAAACTATAAGAAACCTAAAAATCCCAAAAATACAAAAAAACCATAAAAAGCCTAAAAACCCTAAAACCCATAAAAACACAAAAAATTTAAATATCATTTAAAACACTAATTTTTCTAAAAACCACTAAAAACCATAAAACCCTAAAAACTCAAAAAAAAACATGAAAATCCCAAAAGAACCTAAGAACTGTTAAAACTGCTCAAAAACATAAAAAAACTGAATAACCAAAACCCTAAAAATCCTAAAAAATCCTTTAAAATACCTGAATACATAAAACATCTGAAGAACCTTGAAAACCCAAGAAACTATAAAAACCCAAAAATACCTTTAAAAACTATAAAAAAATAGAAAAACCTAAAGTAACCCTAAAAAATCTAAAATGATTAAAACAAATAAAAAACATTAAAAACCTGAAAAACATTTAGACCCCTAAAAACACAAAAAAACCCTAAAAACACAAAAGAACCTAAAAACACTGAAAACCCGTAATACACTAGAAACACTAAAAACCCCTAAAAACCTCAAAATCATTAAAAAATCCAAAAACCCTAAAAATAATAAAAATACTAAATGGGCCTAAAAATCCAAGTTATAATTAAAAAATTAAACAACACTAAAAACTTCAAAAAACCCCTGAAAAGAAAAAAAACCCCAAAACACGTAAAAAACCCCAAAAAACATAGAAACCCCTAAAAACCACTAAAAAAATCAAAAAACCCTTTAAACACATAAATATATTAAAAACTCAAAAAAACCTTAATACCCTAAAATCTCATTAAAACCAAAGAAAACCCAAAAGAACCTAAAAACCCTAAAAACCCATACAATCCAAAAAACACAAAAAAAACCAAAAATCCATGAAAATAGAAAAAAACCCTAAAAAACATGAAAAACCATTAAAAACCAAAAAACATATAAAATTCCTAAACATCCTTTAAAATACATAATATTCTAGAAACCACTAAAAACCCCTAAAAATATTAAAAACTCTAAAATCATTAAAAACATTTAAAATCTCAAAAAAGCATAAAAATCCAAAAAAAACATGCCCCCCAAACCCTTAAAACCCATAAAAACCATTATAAAACCTGAAAACCCTAAAAAAAATAAAAAAAATAATATAATATAATCCATAAAAATCATAAAAGACCAAAATAATTATTGGAAATGTAAATAAAATCTAAAAACCCTAAAATAACCCTTTAAAACTATAAAAACTCATGAAAACATAAATCCTCAAAAATAAAAAAAACCCTAAAACCCACTAAAAACTCTAAAACCCCTTAAAACCCATAAAATTGTTAAAATCTATAAATCCCTTAAAACCCTAAAAAAACTCAAATAACTGTTAAAAACCGAAAAACAACCTAAAAATTCTAAAAACACCTAAAACCTAAAAAATTCAAAAAACTGTAAAAATCCCAGAATACTCTAAAATACCCCAAAAACATAAAAAAAAAATAATTTCATAAAAATATATGAAAACAAAAAATCATTATAACCCTAAATATCCCTTGATAACCTTAAAAATCCAAAAATCCAAAAACCCTAAAATCGACTAAAAACTCCAAAACACATAAAACCGTTAAAACCATAAAAAAATCTAAACAGACGATATATTAAAAATAAATCCTTATAAGTCAAAAAATAACCTTAAACCCTAGAAAAATTCTAAAAACGATAAAATCAAAAAAATCCTAAAACCACTAAAATTAACTAAAAACCCAAAAAAAAACCATCTAAATTTTAACAGAAACTAAAAATCCCTAAAATGTATAAAAATCATAAAAACACTAAAACCCACTAAAATGAAAATATCCCATAAATACCTTTAAAAGATAGAAAAAATAGAATACCTTAAAACCCCAAGAAAATGCAAAAAAACTCAAATAACCAAAAAAACCCCAAAACCCTGAAAAACCCAGAAACCCTAAAAAACATAGAAAACTTCTAAAAATACTAAAAAACACTAAAAATCCTAAAAACCATATAAATCAAAAAAAAAAACCCTCAAAAATCTTGAAAAAAATAAAAAACCATAGAAACCCTAATAAACCCCTAAAAACCATAAAACACCCACAACCCTAAAAATCCCTAAATCCCTTAAAATCATAAAAACCATTAAAATACTAATAAAATTATTAAACCCAAAAAAAATATTTAAAAACTATGAAAACTATTAAAAACACTAAAAGATTTAAAAAAACCCTAAAACCCAAAAATACCCTAAATCCCTAAAAACAGTAAAAACCAAGGAAACCCCTAAAAACCCTCAGAATCACTAAAATCCATAAAAACCTAAAAACCATAAAAATACTAAAAATTCCCTAAAAATTATTGAAAACATAAAAGTCCCTAAAAAATAAGAAAAAACCATGAAATCAAATAAAACCCCTAAAAAACATAAAAAAAACTAAACATCATAAAAACCTAAAACCACTAAAAACTATTAAAATACATAAGACCCCTATTTTTTTAAAAAAACGATTCAAATACATAAATAACTAAAAATCTCAAACCCCCTAAAAACACAAAAAATTCCCTAAAAACATTGTTGACACTGCTAAATACATTTTCACGCACTTTGTCACAGAATTCATGATGTGATCATCACTTAGACTGTAAATTTTGAGTTTTGGTAGAGTTAATTATGTATTCCATAATAATATGTAGGCTACATTTTATTGTTCCAAAAGACTGGCCCAAAATTTAGGATAAGTGGAAAGATACCCCTCAAAGAGAAGGCTATAGATTTACATGATCAATGATAAAAAGGCATTGATGCATCAAACACAAATTTCTGAGGTTCTTCTCAGAAGATTCGGTGTATTACAGTATTCATGAAACATATATCACTTTTAGATCATTGATTTTACTGGTTTTAGAGCATAAAAAGACTCAGATATCAAATGTAATGGATCTTGGAAGTTAGAGAAATTTTGTAAAGGAAAGTGTGTCCCCGCGCAGGTCCATCTATATGGTGCCATCTGTGCCTCCCCATCCACACATGCCCACGTTGATAGGTCTATATATGAAGGTGCTTATAAATATATAAATATACCCCTCTACCTCAAATTTTCAGATAATGGTCGAACTCCAAGACGATGAATCTCGTAGATGGATCTGGTCAACTAGCTCCCTCGACCAATTAGTCCATCACTACTTTGGTGACTTACCATGGATCACCCTCACTAGGGTGAGGCCCCCAAACTATAACCTAGGAAACCCATGTATAGGAGGCCCACTTTGGTGACCCACTTGCATGACCCACTTGTGCGACCCACATAGGAGATCCTGCTGGTCCATACTGTGGGGGATGCTTCCCCACACCCATGCTTCTAATCAGTTCATGGTTGAGGTCCCAGCCCACCGGGCTGGTTCCTTCCATTCCACCACTAACCCCCTTCAAAATTTATAATCTCACTATGAACATTTTGGCCCAAGTTGAGGACATTTTGGGTTGCGCCTTAGACTACCTTAATGTCCACCCCTAGAATACTATGATTAGAGATACTCTTCCACACACCTAGAAATGTCTTCAGTCTAATTACTCCACATTATTACATTTTTTTGAGTTGAGATTATCCTTTTGGATTCCTCGAGTACCATTAGTCAATAAACTCCTAAAGAAACTCCAAAAACTTCATCGCCTCACTCCCTTTCAAGGTTGAACAAATACATGGGAACATTACTAAGGAGTAAGCCCCAACCAATCCTCAAATTGGCATCCAATTTAGAATAATGGACAAAGATTTTCAATCACTTTTCCTCTTGAGAACAAATTTATATTGTGTGGTATAATGGATTGTCACCTACCTCTTGTTTCTCACACTGATCATTACTCACATGGGCATATAAGTTAATGGTGATCTTGATATCAAAATTATTCATGAAAATTACTTAACTATAAGAACTCTAATTCCTACTCTAACCAAGATATGTAGGAAGGCTAGCTAAGGCCCATGCTTAATGATAATACTCCTTAGGATATATCCCTAATCATAATTCCCTGAATACGGGCATCCTCCTCCAAAGTAAACCTCCAAAAATAACCATGAGTTATAAAATCACTCATGGTCCCTTTATATGGTCATCCTTATTAGGAATAATACATAACATAGTCATCTAAAAGGGCCATACTCCCCTGCGATACATACCCTTGAGGGCCTCCATAGGCATTGGTCCCCATGATCGAACTACATAGGATTTGATTCCCATCCAAATGGGATACGTAAAAAGCCACCCTGAAGCTCAAAACCAACACCACCAAATCAACCCTATTGTTTGTGAGCCAAATTCCGAGTAGGGTTTAGTTAAACATGATAATCCACATATCTCTTTGGTTTTCTAGGCTTCTTCGTCATAATTTCTACACTAAACATTGAACAGGAATCTTCCACCTAGATGTCCTCACCACATGAAGTTAAAGTGTGTGGTTGGGTCTTTATGACATGACCATAAAAGATATGATCTGCCATAATACGTGTCCTCAAACTGCATGGATTCTGATTCCTTTCACAATGGTACATAGAAAGAATATCTATGGGTTTGATCCAAATATCAAGACCAATCGTGTCTCCCTGGATGACAATGAACTTCATAGTGACCTTCATCTCCCACGGGGACAATAATCTTTAGAGTTCCCCACTATGTGGCTGTAATCCCATCATGGATGTAATAACGACCAAATAATCTCTAGGTAGTACATAAGACGATACCATTGATGGATAACCTTAGATACGTAAAGATATCTCAATTGATGAAGAACCTCGAATACATACTGATGATTCTATGATATATACATGCTAATAATTTATTTATAATCTCGGGATGACCGACATCATACTCGAGAATTAATACAGAATTCATTAACATTTCTTAAATCTATTTAAGTCCCAGAGTAGGCTGTAATTCCTCCCAAAATGGTGTGATGAGCTCAACCTCCCATCCGCTCAACCAATGTGAGTTCTTAAGCATCATAGGTCAAAACACCTA
Source organism: Viscum album (assembly GCA_963277665.1). Taxonomy (NCBI): domain Eukaryota; kingdom Viridiplantae; phylum Streptophyta; class Magnoliopsida; order Santalales; family Viscaceae; genus Viscum; species Viscum album. The sequence goes on along the minus strand of OY728141.1, from coordinate 1,007,718,534 downwards.
ATGAACACATACATTTGGAAAATCTGTACCTAGGGATACTGAACCATTGTGTATTTATAATTCCATAGAAATACCAATTGGAAAAGGTTCTAAAATAGTGTTTCCTAACCCAAACACACATTTATAGGGAAACAAATAATAAATACCCTAAAATCTTAAAAACTTGAAAAACCCAAAAAAACCGCAAAATATCTAACGACACTTAGAACTCCAAAAACAAAACAAATCCATAAAAAACCCAAAAGATTTCTGAAAACATAAAATATAAAATAACCCTAAAAACTTTTAAAAACCATAAACCCCTAAAAACACTAAAAACCGTTCAAAACTAAAAAATATTTAGAAATATAAAAACCATTTAAACCCTAAAAAATGATAAAATCCTTAAAAAACCATAAAAACCCTAAAAGATCAAAAAAAACATTAGAAATTCAAAGAGACCAGGAAAATCCTGAAAAACCTAAAAACCCCTAAAAACCCCTTAAAATCCATAAAAACACTTAAAAACCCTAAAACTCATAATGATCCTAAAAGTCCATAAAGATACCTGAAAATGTAAAAATTCTTAAAATGATGAAAACCTCTGGAAACCCATAAAGATGCTAAAAACAATAAAATACTAATAACCCATAAAACCTCTAAAACCAATAACAAATATAAAATACCTAAAACCCATGAAAATGTTATAAAACTCTAAAAACCGTAAAACCCTAAAATACTCAAAAAAACATAAAACCTAAAAGGCCATAACAACCCTAAAAACATAAAAAGAAACCATTATATAAACCCATGAAAACCATTAAAACACAAAAAACATTAAAAACCAAAAACAAAAAACAAAAAAACATAAAAACTACTAAAAATATAAAAACCATAAAAACCCCATTAAACATTAAATAAATCAAAAAAAAAACTTAAGAACCCTAAAAACTCAAAAAAACCTAAAAACCTAAAAACACATAAAAACCTAAAAAACCAAAAAAAACCCCAAACTCCTTAAAAACCACTAAAAGTCATTAAAATCCAAAGAAATCACTAAAATTATCTAAAACATAAAAAAAATTAAAAACCCTAAATCCCATTAAAAACCATAAAAATACATAACATTCGAAAAACCCATAAGACCCATAAAAATGTGAATAATTATTAAAAATTCTAAAATCTCTTTAAAACCATAAAAATGATAAAAATAATTAAAAAAACGTAAAACCCTAAAAAACTAAAAATTCTCCACATATAGGGAAACCCCTAAAAATCACTAAAAACTATTAAAAACTGAAAAATACATAAAATTTCCTAAAAAAATAAAAACCATAAAATCTTATAAAACCCATGAAAACCCTAAAACCTCCTAAAAACCTTAAAAAACCTAAAAAACCAAAAAACATTAAACCACAAAAAACTCTAAAAACACTCTAAATCCAAAGAAATGTTAAAAAACTCCAAAAACATAAAAATTATAAAAAGATAAAAAAAACTAAGAAGAAAAAAAAACCAAAAAATCCCAAACAACCCAAAAAAATCCTAAAAAATCCCCAAAACCCTCAACATCTAAAAACCCCTAAAAACCATAATAATCATTAAAATCCCTGAAAATCTCGAAAAATGTAAAAAACCATAAAAACCCTAAACCCCTTAAAAACCTATAAAATTTCCTAAAAATGATAAAAAATCATAAAACCAATAACAACAAAAAAAACACAGTAAATACCCTAAAACCCCCTAAAATCCATAAAAATGTTTAAAACTCTCAAAACCTAAAAACCCCTAAAAACTCAAAAAAACCCTAAACCAACCAAAAACCCCTAAAACCTGAAAAACCCTAGAAACCCAAAAAAAAATTCAAATAACCACTAAAACCTTCAAAATCCCTAAAGCTCCCAAAAATCATAAAATAATAAAAATCCTAAAATTTTTATAAATAAACCTAATAACATAAAAAATTCTAAAAAACTCAGAAAAATTGCTAAAAACCAAAAGAACCCATAAAAACCCTAAAATCACTAAAAACTATAAATAACCTAAATACAAAAAATGTTACAAACTCTAAAAAACTATAAAAAACCCTATAATAATTAAAAAACCCTAAACCCCTTCCCTTTAAAATCTCTAAAATACCCTGAACACCTGAAAACCACTAAAAACCATCAAAATAAAAAACCCATAAAACCCATAAAAATCCAAATAAAATCCTTATGAATCCCTAAAAGCATAAAATACAATAAAACCACTATAATTCACCTGAAAACCATAAAACTCCCTAAAAAATAATAAAACGTTAAAACCCATAAAAATGTTAAAACCACTAAAACATGTAAAAACACTAGAAACATTAGAAAACTCTAAAAACCTTTAAATACTAAAAACTAAAAAAAGCCTAAAAATGAAAAAGACCAAAAAAACCTAGAAAAACCCAAAAACCCCCTAAAAACCCTAAAAACCCTCAATATCCCTAATAACTCTAAAAACATTAAAACCCAAAAAAATATCTTAAAATTACTTAAATCATAAAAACCCTTAAATACATTAAGAAACCCATAAACCCATAAAAAAATAAAAACATTAAAACCCCTTAAACCCTTAAAATTCCCGGAAACCCACAAAACCACTAAATTCCACTATATACTACAAAAACCCTTAAAATGACAAAAAATGTTAAAAAACACTAAAATCATAAAATCTCTAAAAAACCAAAAAGAACCTAAAAACCAAAAAGATTGTAAAGGTCAGTGAAAACCTAAAAACCCTAAAAAAATGAAAACCCCTAAAAACCCTCAAATTCCCTAAAAACACTAAAAACCCTAAAATCAATAAAAACCAATAATAATATGGGTTTTTAGATTTTTAGGTTTTTTACATTTTCAACAATTTTTAGTAATTTTTATAATTTTTTTGATCTGTAGAGTTTTTTAGGTTTTAGGGATATTTGACCTTTTTTTGGGTTTTTAGAGTTTTATGGATTTTATAGTTTTGAATATATTTAGGGTCTTCTTCGGGTTTGATGGATTCACTATGTTTTTTTCAATGTATTTTGATTTTTTTTATCAGTTTGAGGGGTTTTAAGGGTTCTTAGAGTTTTTAGTGGTTTCCTAGGGGTTGTATTTGTTTTTAGATGGGTTGTACTTTTTAATGGTGTTTTTAATATTTTTATAATCCTTGTTTGTTTTAACTATTTTTTAGGATTTTTATGGTTTTTAGGGTTTTGTAGGGATTTTAGGGTTTTTAGGGGTTTTACAGCCTTTTAGTTTTTTTGGAGTTTAATAGGGTTTTAAGGGTTTTCATAGCTTTTTGACGATTTTAGGGGTTTTCATATTTTTAGTGGTTTTTTTATTTGTGTTTAGGGGTTATTTGGTTTTTAGTGGTTTTTAGGGTTTTTAGGTGTTTTCCAATTTTTTTAAGGTTTTTTACATTTATAGGTATTTTTATGTATTTTTTATGATTTTAATTGTATTTATAGTTATTAGGGTTTTTAGGGATTTAGAGGATATTTAGTGGGTTTAGAATTTTTTTATGATTGTTTGGGTCATTTGTGGTTTGAGGATCATTTGTGTTTTTTGGGTTTTTTTAGTTTTAAAGGCTTTATGATTTATTGTGTTTTTAACATTTTTAGGGTTTTAATGGTATTTATAGTTTCTTATTGTTGTTTTTTATGGGTTTATGGTTTTTAATGTTTTTAAGAGTATTAATAGATTTCATGGGTTTATGGATTTTATGTTTTCTATGTTTTGGGGATTTTTATTATTTTTTATTGATATTTATAGATTTAGATTTTTTAGGTTTTTTATGGATTCAGAGTAATTTTAGGGGTTTTCAGGGTTTTTTGGGGATTTTTTGTGTTTATTTAGTTTTCTTTATATTTTTATGGGTTTTTTGGTTTTTTGGATTTTTAAGGTTAATAGGTATATTAAGGTGTTATAGAGTTTTTAGATTTTTTAGTGTTTTTAAATGTTTTTTGGTATTTAATAGTTTTCAGGGGGTTTTATGGGTTTTATGGTTTTTTACTTTTTAAGGGATCTATAAGGATTTCAAATGATTTTTATGATATTTATGGTTTTCATGGTTTTTAAGGGGTTTTATGGGTTTTAGGATTATTTAGGGTCTTTAAATGTTTTGAGGGTTTTATGGATTTATTGGGTTTTAGTGTTTTTAAAGTTTTTTTTGATTTATTTATCTTTTTTAGGGGTCTTAAGGATTTAATGATATTTTTGTTTTTCATGATTTTATGGGTATATAGGGGTTTTAATGGTTTTTAGGGTTTTATTGTTATAAAGGGTTTTATGGTTTTAAAGGTCTTTTAAATTTTAATGGATTTTTTAGTATTTATATGGGTTTATGGTTTTTAGGATTTTAGGGTATTTATTGGTTTTTAGGGGATTTATAGTCTTTAGTGTGTTTGGTTTTTTTAGTTTTTAGGGTTTTTAGGGTTCTTTAAATTACTTCAAACTATTTAGGGGTTTTAAGGGTTTTACGAGTTTTTAGAGTTTTTAGTGGGGTTTCACGTTTTTCATGGGTTTTTATGGCTTTTAGGGGATTTTAATGTTTTCATTAGTTATTTAGGGGTTTTAAGGTTTTTATATTATCAACAATTTTAGGATTTTCAACGATTTCTATGATTTTTAGTTTTTTTAGCGATTTCAAGGATTTTGAGGGGTTTTATGGGGTTTCAAGGTTCTAGAATATTTTTATAACTTTTCATGGTTTTTGAGACCATTTTGTGAATTTAGTTTTTTTTATTAAAGGGTTTTATGGTTTTCTACCATTTCTAAATACATTTAGGATTTTTAAGAGTTTTTTGAGTTATTAGTAGATTTTAGGTAATTTATACGGTTTTCATGTTTTTATGGTTTTTAGGGGGTTTTTGGTTTGAAGGGTATTTATGGTTTTTCAGAATTTTTATGTTTTCAGGGTTTTTTTGGGTTTTTAGGGTTTGTAGGGTTTTCATGCTCTTAATGAGTTTTTGGTATTTTTAATTTATTATTTTAGTATTTTTGTGGGGTTTTATGGCTCTCAGGGGTTTTAGGGGATTTTTGGGTTATTTTTATTTCATGAATTTTTAAGGTTTTTTATAAATTTTATGGTTTTTAGAATTTTTAGTTTTTTTCATGGATTTAGTGTTTTGTAGGATTTTTTTTGTGGTATTATGGTTTTTTTTGTTTTGGGGTTTTATATGGTTTCATGGGTTTTTCATGTTTTCATTGGGTGTTTAGAGGTTTTAGAGGTTTTTAAATTTTTAGGATTTTAAAGGTTTTTTAGGATTTTTATGGTATTTAGGGGTTATAATGTTTTTTCAAGATTTTGTGGGGTTTTAGTGTTTTTAGGGGTTTTTGGGTTTCATAATTTCTAGTTTTTTTTGGTTTTTATATACTTTTATCATGTTTTGAAGTTTTAATGGTTTTTAGATATTTTAAGGGATTTTAGGTACTTTATGCAATTTTTTGGTTTTTTTGTTTTTATGGATTTTTTATGGATTTTATAGTTTACATTGGGTTTTCATGGTTTTTTGTTAACTTACTTTTAAGAATATTTAATGAATTTTCTAGGTTTTCCTTGGATTTTATGGTTTTTAGGGTTTTTATATCTTTTGAAGGTTTTAGGTTTTTTATAGGGTTTTTTTGGGTTTTAGGGGTTTCCCGTGTTTTTAGGGTCCTTTTGGGATTTATGGTTTTTTTAGTTTTTAGGGGTTTTATGGTTCATAGATTTTTTAACATTTTAAGGGTTTTATTGGTTTTTCAGTTTTTAATGTTTTTAGGGTTTTATGGGATTTTCTTGTTTTTAGGTGGTTTATAGTTTTCATGGGTTTTCTATTTTTTTTGTTTTTTATGTTTTCATATATTTTTTATAATTTTATTAATTATTATGAATTATAGGGATTTTAGAGATTGAGTTTTATTTCAGTGTTTTTAAGGTTTCTACAGGGTTTAGGGGTTCTGAGGGTTTTTCGGGTCTTTTGGTTTTTGGGTTTTATTATTTTATTATATATTTTATGATTTATTTTTTATTTTTTTAATCTTTTTTGTTATTTAATGTTTTTAGAGCTTTTAGAGCTTTTAGAGATTTTATGTTTTATAGGTTTTCAAAAAAAATTTAATGTTTCAATGTTTTTTTATGTGTTCCAGTTATTAGTAGTTTTTATAGGATTTTATGTTTTAATAATTTTAATGTATTTTTATGATTTTGACGATTTTAGGGGTTTTCAGGGTTTTTATAGATTTTAGGTGATTTCAAATATTTTAGACTCATTTGGGATTTTTATTTTATATGGTTTTAAGGGGATTTAGTGGGTTTTATATGTTTTAGGGGTTTTAATGAATTTTTGAGTCTTTAGTGGTTTTTAAGGGTTTTTTGGGTTTTTATAAATTTTGAGGTTCTTGGGGTGTTTTCGGGTTTTTAGTGATTTTTTTGTTTTCATGGATTTTTTTGAAGTTTTTGAAGATTTTTATGGTTTTTACGAATTTATTTTTTTAAACTTATTTATGGATTTTGAGGATTTTTAGTATTTTCATGGGTTTTTAGTGTTTTAGGGTTATTGAATGTTTTTTTTTCTTTTGGGGTTTTAGGGTTTTTTTAGTTTTACTTGTTTTTTTTATAGTTTTATGGGTATAAAGGGTTTTTTATAGTTTTTAGTGGGTTTTACGTTTTTTATGGGTTTTTGATATTTTTAATGTATTTTTTATGGGTTTCATGAGAATTATATATTTTTAGAATTTTTTACATTTTTAGGTACTTGTAATGTTTAGTTAGGATTTTCATGGTGTTTCGGCTTTCTAGGGGACTTAGGGAATTTGAGCGTTTTTAGTGTTTTTTAGGGTTTCATGGAATTTAGGGTTTTTTTTCATTGTTATAGACTTGGGGGGGGGGTTGGGTTTTTATTATTTTTATGGTTTTTAATGGTTTTTAATGGTTTTATATGTTTTATGGGTTTTAATTTTTAATGGTTTTTAGGGTTTTATATTATTTTTAGGTTTTTTTTGGAGTTTTAGGATTTTTTAGATTTTTTTAATTTCTATTGTTTTTAGAGTTGTATAATATTTTTAAGACAAGAAAGGATCGAGACCAGGAAAGTCCAGTCCCCCAAAAATTAAACCAAAAGGAATGAACTAATAAAGTGATACAAAGGAGGGGTTACATAACCGGGTGTGCAACTCACCGTTCAGGTTAGAGCCCACAAGCGAAGAGCAGGAGGTCGTGGCGATAAAGGACCACAACGAGAAACTCTCCATAATGGCCTGTTTGGCGAGAGCATCCAGAACTGCATTCTCCACAATGGACATCTTGGGGTTTCATGGGTTTTTAGGGTCTTTATAGTTTTAGAGTTTTTATGGTTTATTTGTGATTCTTGGTGTATTTTGGGTTTTTTATGGTCTCTAATTTTTTGTAATGTTTTTGAGGTTTTTTGGGGTTATAGGGGTTTTTTAGATTTAACCGTTTTTTGGGTTTTTATTTTTAAGGGTTTCTTTTGAATTTTTATGGTTATTAGGGTTTCTTAGTGTTTTTAAAGATTTTGAGTGGTTTTATCATTTTTCATGGATTTTAAGGGTTCTAGTGTTTTTTTTGTTTTTTGTTCTTTCAAAGTTGTTTTTTATTTTAATTTGTTTTATGGTTTTTAAAAGTGTTCTAAATTTTTTAGTGGTTTTAAGGGTTTTTATATTTTTTAGTGTTTTTTAAATTTTTTGGCTTTTATGGTTTTTAGGCCATATTATGGGTTTTAGTGGGTTTTCTAGGGTTTTATGGTATTTTATGTTTTCATGGATTTTTAGGGATTTTTAGAGATTATATGGTCTTTTGGTGTTCTTGGGTTTTTTTGTTTTTAGGGGTTTAAAGGTTAATTATAGTTTTATATTTTTAGGGGTTTCAAAACTTTTAAGTGTTTATTTGGGGTTTTTGTATTTTTATGGGTTTTAATGTTTTTAAGGTTTTAGAGGTCATTATTGATTTTAGTGGTTTTTCAAGGTTTTAGGGGTTTTCACTTTTTCATTGATTTTTTGGGGGTTATTATGCTTTTTATGGTTTTTAGTATTTCAAGTATTTTTTGGTATTTGGTGGGTTTTTAGATTTTTTAGGGATTTTATATGTTTAATATTTACTCTAGGTTTTTATGATTTGGTTTGTATGAATTATTATATTTTTAGGGTTTTTATGTGTTTTTAACGTTTTTAGGGTTTTAGGATTTTTCGCGTTTTCAATTGTTTTTTATTTTATTAGTGTTTTTTGGATTTATAATATTTTTATAATTATTTATAGATTTTATGGGGTTTTAGGGTTCTTAGGGTATCTTACATTTCATGAATTTTTAGGATTTTCTAGAATTTTATCGATTTAAGGTTTTCAAGGATATTGAGGGGTTTTTTTGGGATTTAGGGTTCTTGGGAATTTCTTGGTTTTTAGGGTCTTTTTTGTTTTTAGGGGTCTTTAGGATTCTAGGGGTTTTAAGGTTTTTATAAATTTTTATCATTTTTTAAGTGTTACAAATTATTATATAATTTAGTAGTTTTTAGCGGATTTAAGGTGTTTTACGGTTTTTAGGGTTTAGAGGTTTAGGGTTTTAGGATATTATGGGATTTTATATCTTTATAAATATCATGTTTTTTTCATAATTTCTACAGTTTTTATGGTTTTTATGTTTTTTTGGATTCTATAGGTTTTTGGGGTTATTAGGGTTTTGGGGTTGTTTTGGGGTTTTAGGAGTTTTTTTTAGTTTTATGGGATTTATGGTTATTTAGATTATAGTAATTTATTAGGGGTTTACAGGGTTTTAATTTTTTTAGGGGTTTTATGGGTTTGTAATGTTTAAACTATTTTTGGGGTTTTTTGGTTGTCATGGAATTTTCATGGTTCTATGGTTTTTTACATTTTTACGGATTTATAGGGATTTTTTTAGTATTTTTATGTTTTTAAGATTTTTTGGATTTTTTTAGATTTGGTGGTTTTTTATTTATTCTATCAGGGTTTTTTAGTGTTTTTATTGTGGTTTGGTTCTTTAGGGACTCCTAGGGGTATTTACATTTTTAGGCTTTTTATGGGATTTTAGTGTTTTTTAAACATATTTTTGGGGGTTTGATTTTTGTAATGGTTGGATCTAGAAAGAAATAAGCCAAGAAAGGATTCCTTGGAAATTGTTAAAATTATGTTTATAGTGGTTTCTTAGGGTTTTTTGGTTTTAATGGTTTTTCTAGTTTTTTGGGTTTTATGGTTTTCAAGGAGATTTCTGGGTATATTGGGATTTTTACCTTTTTAAGGATTCTTAGGGTTCTTTTTGGAATTTTATAAGTTATTTTTTCTTAAGGCTATTAAGGGGTTTTAGGGAATTTTAGTGTTTTTCATTATTTTAAGGGGTTTTTACAATTTTTGGGGTTTTATGGGTTTTTTTACAATTTTAGGGTTTTTTGTGTTTTTTCGGGTTTTTCGGGTATTTTAGAATTCTATAATGTTTTTTGGAGTTTTAAGGTGTATTTGTTTTCTATTATTTGTAGGTTTTGAAGAAATTTTAGGTATTTTTATAGTTATTAAGGGATTTTCACAATTTTAAGGGGTTTCTATGTTTTCATGAATTTTAGATGTTTTAGGTAATTTAATGGTTTTTGGGGTTTTAATGTATTTGGAGTGGTTTTATTGGTTTTCACGGTTTTCAGTTTTTTTGATGTTCTTCAAAGTTTTTAGTGTCTTTTTGGGTTTTTGGTTTTTTAGTTTTTATATTATTTACAGTTTTTATTGTTTTTTTGACATTTTAGGGGATTAAATAGTTTATTGAGTGTTTATGGTTTAAATGGTTTTTAGTGTTTTTTGGGATTTTTATGCTTTCAGGGACTTTTGGTATTTTTATTATTTTTATGGGTTTTGGGATTCTTTTGGTTTTTTATATTTTGAGTGGTTTTAGGGGTTTTCAAGATTTCTTATGTTTTTATGGGTTTTATAGATTTTTATGTTTTGGGGTTTTTTTTCAGTTTTTTTGGGTTTTATAGATTTTTATGTTTTGGGGGTTTTATTTTCAGTTTTTAGGGTTTTGTGGTTTTTAGAGATTTTTACTCTTTTAAGGGTTTAAAGGGTTTTTAAAGTTTTTAATTTTTTGGGTTTTATTGGTTTTTAGGGATTTTTATGGTTTTGTGTGATTTTATATTTTTAGGGTTATTTCATTTTTTAGGGTTTTTTACATTTTAAGGATTTTTTTTGTGATTTTTAGGATTTTTATTGTTTTTAGGTTTTTATAGGGTTTTATGGATTTTTAGGGTTTTACAGGGTTTTTAGGGTTTTTATGCATTTTATGATTTTTTTAGAGAGTTTTCAAGGTTTTTAGTGTATTGATATTTTTTATTATTTTTATATTTTTTATGTGTTTTAAGGGTTATTATATTTTTAGTGGGTTTGAGGATTTTTTTTGGTTTTAGGATTTTTTATGTTTTTTTAGAGTTTTGATGGATTTTAGGGGTCTTCAGATTCTTTGGGATTTTAGTGGGTTTTAAAATTGTTAAATTTTTAGGTATTATTTATGAACATTATTCTTTTTATAGATGTTTATGTTATTTTGGGGTATTAGGGGTTTTATGGATTTTTACTATTTTTAGGTGGTCTTAGTGTTTATAAATATTTTAAAGATTTCTAGGTTATATCTGTGTTTTTTTTGTTTTTTTTATTTTTTTTGTTTTAAGGTTCTTTGGATTTTTTATTGTTTTTTAGGGATTATTAGGGTTTTAGAGTTTTTAGAAGTATTTTCTGTTTTTTAAGGTTTTTATGGTATTTTTGGGGGTGATATATTTTTTTAAAAAAATTTATGTGTTTTAGGGTTTTTTATTTTTTTAGTGTTTCTTAGAATATTATGATTTTTTTGGTTGGGTTTAAAGGTATTTAGTGATTTTAAGGATTTTTCAAGGTTTTAAGGTTTTTAATGGTCTGTAGTATTTTTTGGGGGAATTATGGTTATTTTAGATTTCTCGAGATCTTTTTTTATTTTTCTGGGTTTTGTAGTTTTTTAGAAACTTTTACCATTTTTAGGGGTATGACTGTTTTTATATATATTTTTTTGGGTTTTTATGGGTTTTTATGTTTTTTAAGGTTTTAGGTGTTTTTATAGTTTTCACAGATTTTTAATTTTTTTTAGGGTTTTTATTTTTTATTGATTTTGAGGGATTTTATGTTTTTTATACTTTTTCGTGATTTTATGGATTTGTAGTGTTAATTAGAGATTTTAATTTTTTATTTTTATTTTTCTTGGTATTTATTTTCTTTTTGGTTTTATGTTTTTTATTATTCTTAGGGTTTTATTGTACTTTATAGTTTTCAGTGTTTTATGGGTTTTCAACGTTATTAGAGATTTAACTAGTTTTTTGGGTTTTTTTGGATTTTTATGTGTTTTAAGGATTTTATGGTTTCCATGGGGTTTTAATGTTTTTAGGGGTTCTTACATTTTTGGTGTTTTGAAGGGATTTTTTTTAATTTTTATAGTCTTTAAATATTTTAGGGTTTTTCTGAATATTGATGGTTTTTATAAATTTTAGGCTTTTTTAGATTTTTTGGCTGTTTTGGGTTCTTTGTGTGTTTTTGTTTGCCGAGTTTTTTGAATTCTTAAATGTTTTATGCTTTTTAGAGATTCTAAACATTTTTAGTTGTTTTATGGGTTTTTAGAGATTTTAGCGATTTTTAGGGTATTTATGAATTTTTAGGGGTTTAAAATTTTTTGGGTGTGTTTATGGTTTTAGGGGATTTATAGGGGTTTTAGGGTTCTTTACTTTTTCATGTTTTTTTAGAGATTTTTATGATATTATGGTTTTATTATTTTGTTATTATTTTTAGGGATTCTAATATTTTTTAGGGTTTTAGAATCCTTTTGGGGTTTTAGTGTTTTTATGAATTTTAGAATTGTTAAACTAATTTAGGGGGTTTAAGGGATTTTATAGTTTTAGTGGGTTTTTGTGTATTTTTTGGATTTTGGGGTTTTTAATTATTTTGTTAAGGTTATTATTATTTTCAGGGGATTTATGGTTTTTTATGTTTTCATTAAGTTTTAGGTATTTTTAAAATTTTATAGGGTTTTAGGGTTTCTTAGGATGTTATGGATTTTGAGAGGTTTTGGAGTTTTAGTGGATTTTTGGTTTTTCCCGGGTTTTAGGGTATTTTTGTGTTTTCTAGGGGGGGTTTGGGTTTTTAGTGTTTTTATGGTTTAATATAGTTTTTCTTTTTTAGGGATTTATTGGGTTTTTAGAGTTTATATTTATTTTTAGGGGTCTTATGGGTTTTATTTTTGTAAGGTTTTAGGGGTTTTATGGTTTTCATTGTTTCTTCAAGGTTTTTTTGTTATCTTATATTTTTTGGAATTTATATGGTTTTTACTATTTTATAGTATTTTTTGGGTTTTTTATTGTTTTTAGGGTTTTTAGGGTTTTTAGTGATTTTATGTTTTATTTGTATTTTTAGGGTTTTTTAGTTTTTTAGGGTTTCTATGTTTTTAAGAGTTTTTTGACATTTTTTGGGGGTGTATGTGTTTTTAGTTTTTTTATGTTCTTTGGTGTTTTGAATGAGTTTTAGGGTTTTTAAGGTTTTGTGGATTTAATGGTTTTTATGGGTGTTTAGGGTTGTGATGTTTTTTATATTTTAAGGATTATAAGGATTTATTATGATCTTTATGGTTTGTTTGTTTTTAGGGTTTTAGGTAATTTTTGGGGTTTTAGGGTTTTTGTTGGGTTTAAGTGTTTTCATGTTTTTAGGGAATTTTGGGTTTTCTAGGGGTTTTCTTGTGTTTATGTGTTTTAAGGCCTTTTAGAGTTTTTAATCTTTTTAGGGAATTTAAGGGTTTTAGAGTATTTAGTGGGTTTTACGGTTTTATTGGTTTTAAGGGTTTCATAGTTTTTAAGAGGTTTATGGTTTTTAAGGGTTTTCAGGGTTCTATGGTTTTTATGTTTTCATTGATTTTAGGGATTTTTTTTTGTTTTTATGGATTTTAGGGGTTTATGAGTTTTTATGATTTTATTTGGTTTTGAGAGTTTTACGAGTTTTTATGGTTTTTTTTGATTTTTTGAGGGGTTCAATGTTTTTATAGATTTTAACATTTTTAAGGGCTTTGAGGTTTTTCTATTGGTTGATTGGATTTTGAGAGTTTTTAATATGTTTAAGGGTTTTATTTTTTTCATTATTTTTAGTGTTTTGTACATTTTAATGGATTTTTATGGATTTCTTTTTTAATTTTACGGTTTTTAGGATTTTTAGGTTTTTATAGATATTTAAGGTTATTATATTTTTAGGGTTTTTTAGTATTTTTATGGTTTTTTGGGTTTTAGGGTTTGTTAGTGTTTTTAGGTTGTCAGCGGTTTTTAAGACTGTTAAATGTTTTTCGGGGTTTTATGTGATTTTTTATAAATTTTATTAGTATTTAAATATTTTGAATTTTTTATGGTTTTTAGTGGTGTTTAAGGTTTTTATGGGATTTTTATAATTTTTAGTATTTTTTTACATTTTCAAGTATTTTTAGGGATTTTTTAATATTTTTATGGATTTTACTGTTTTTATGTGATTTCATAGTTTTTAATGTTTTTCATGGGCTTTTAAGGTTTTTATAGGTTTTAGTTTTTTTTTGGTTTTTTTAGTTTTTTTGTGTTTTTTTGGTTGTTATGTTTTTTATGATTTTTTATGTATTTTAGAGTTTAATGACTTTTAAATTTTTATTATATTTTAGTATTTTTTTAATTTTAGAGTTTCTTAAGGTTTTTTTGGGTTTCATGGTTGTTATGAGTTTTTTTTCATTTTAAATTTTTTTTTATCATTTCACTGTTTTTTAGAGATTTTTATGATTTCTTTGTTTTCTATGCTTTTTAGTAATTTTGATAGTGTTTAGGGGTGTTTAGGATTTATAGGGTTTCTCAAGGTGTTTTAGGTTTTTTAAGAATTATAGAAGTGTTTTAGTGTTTGTAACAATTTTTAGTGTTTTTACCATTTGTTAAAAGTTTTAAGGGTTTTTAGAGTATTAGTGTGTTTTGGGTTTTTATTCATTTTTAGGGTTTATAAATTTTATTGAGGTTTTTATGGTTATTCATGGTTTTAGGGTCTTTTGGTTTTTTTTGTTTTCATGTATTTTTAGTGTTTTAATTATTTTTATGTTTTTTATTATTTTTAGGTTTTTTAGCAATTATAAGGGTTTTAAGGGTTATTAAGGGTTTTAGGGTTTTTATAATTTTTTTGAGAATTTTGGGATTCTATGTAGTTTTTATTGTTTTTAAGGTTTTTAGATTTTTCTTAACGATTTTAAGGGTTTTAATGGGTTTTACTGTTTTTTTCTTATTTTGGGATTTTATGGGGTTTTGGTGTTTTAAGGGTTTTACGGGTTGTTATGATTTTTTGAGGTTTTTAGTGGTTTTAGATTTTTCTTAATTTAATTTTCATAGATTTTTGGTTTTTTTTAATTTTTTTGGTTTTAAAGGTTTTTATTTTTTTTATGTATTTTAAGTGTTTTTAAGGATTTTAAGTGTTTTAGGGTTTTTATGGTTTTTAGGGTTTTGATTTTTTTATTTTCAGGGATTTGGTGTTTTTTATGTTTTAGGGTTTTAATCATTTTTAGAGTTTTTTAATGTTTTATGTGCTTTTAGGGTTTTTGATTTTTTCATTGTTTTTAGGGTTTTTTGGGTTTTTCTGTTTTAAAGTTTTAGGTGGTTTATGGTTTTTAGGGACTTTTCAGGGATTCTATGGTTCTTTTTTTTTTTTGGATTCCAATGATTTTTATGGATTTTTGGTATTTTTTGTTTTTAGGGATGTTATAGAGTTCTATGGTTTTTAGGGTTTTTAGGGTTTTTAGGTTTTTTCAGAGTTTTAGTTTCTTTTTTGGGTTTTAGGGATTTTTTGAATTATTTACTATCTTTAAGGGGGTTTATAGTTTTGAAATGTTTTTAATAGTTTTTAGGGTTTTAGTGGTTTTCATGGATTGTATGGGTTTTGACGGTGTTATGGTGTTTAGTGGTCCTTGTGGTTTATAAGGTTTTTAGGGTTTTTATGGGTTTCATCGATTTCATGGATTTTTTGGAATTTTTTATTATTTTTATTATTTTATATTTTTTTTGGGTTTTGGGGATTTTGAATGTATTTAGATTTTGTCAGTACTTTTCAGTGTTTTTAAGGATTTCAGGGGTTGTTGGGTTCTTTTGGGTTTTTTAGGACTTGTTTTTTATTCCGTTTGGTGTTTTAAGGGTTTTTAATGTTTTTACCATTTTAGGGTTTTAGGGTATTTTTGAGTTTTTATGGGTTTTTACATTTTTTTTAAACTTTTGTGGTTTTAAGTGTTTTTTGAGTTTTTAATTGTTTTAGGGTTATTATGGGTATTTAATTGTTTTAAAGGTTTTTAGGTTTTATGGTTTTTCATTATTTAAGATTTTTTATGTTTTCCAAGATTTTTATGATTTTAGGGGTTTTAGGGTATTTTGAGTGTTTTATGGTTTTTTGGGTTTTTAGTGTTTTTTTTATTTCAGGTGTCTTGAGTCCTTTTGGTTTTTAGGGTTTTTTTATTATTTATGTTTTCAATGACTTTTTAGAACATTTTTATCATTTTTAAAGGTTTCATGAGTTTTTATAGTTTTTAGTGTTTGTAGGGTTTTGGGGTTTTTCAGGTTTTTGAGGTTTTATGGTTTTTGGGGTTTTCCTGGGATTTTGGGTTTTTTTATTTTTTTTCATGGGTTTTTAAGAAATTTTTTTGTTTTTATGTTTTTAGTGATATTATGTATTTTTTGGATATTTAAGGATTTTCATGAATTAGTAGGGTTTTTTATGTTTTAGTGTTTTCTGAGATTTTATAGTTTTTAAGGGTTTTTATAAATTTTTTAACATTTCTATGAATTTTAATTTCTTTTAAAATGTTTTTGGTTATGTTGGGGTTTATTTTTTTTTCATTTTATTAAATTTTTAGGGGTTTTTATGGTTTTCTAGTGGTTTTCATGGTTTTTGGGTTTTTTACAATTTATCGGATTTTTAGCGATTTTATGAGACTTTTTGATTTTATGGTCTTTCATATTTCGAGGGTTTTTAATGATTTTTTTGATCTTTAGTGTTGTTATGTTTTTTTGGGGTTTATGGGGTTTATGATATTTTTTGGAGTTTTATGGTTTTTAGTGTCTTTTATCTTTTTAATGGATTTAAGGGATTTTACAATTTTTAGTGGTTTTATGATTTTTATGATTTTAAGTGTTTTATATAGTTTTCATATATATTTCACCGTTTTTAGGGTTTTTTTCATTTTTAGGTATTTTTAGGGATTTTTTAGGATTTGTATTGTTTCAGGGTATTTAGAGATTTTATGGATTTTTATGGGTTTTTGGGTTTTTTATGATATTTAAGATTTTTAGGGGTTTTATGGTGTGTGGGTGGGGTGGGGGGTAGAATTTTTTAGTATTTTAGGGTTTTATGGTTTTTATTGTTTTCTAATATTATTATGTGTTTGAGGGTTTTTATAGTTTTTAGTGTATTTTTTTATTTAATGGGTTATGTGGGTATTTGTGGTTTTTAATGGTATTTGTGGTTTTTAATGGTATTTATGGTTTTTAGGGGGTTTTTCAGAATTTTTTACATTTTCAGGTATTTTTAAGCCTTTATTTATATGTATGATTTTTAGGGGTTTTAGGGTTTTTAGGGATTCTAGGGATTTTCATGGGTTAATGGCCTTTTGGTGCTTTATGGTTTTTAATGTTTTTAGGGGTTTTAAGGGTTTGTAAACATTTTAGTGTGGTTTTATGGGTTTTTAGGGGATTTTAATTTTTTAGGGGTTTTATGGTTTTCATAGGGTCTCATGATTTTTCGGATTTTTTATATTTTTAGGTATTTTTAGTAATTATTTATGTTTTTTATTATTTTTAGTGGGTTTTATAATTTTTAGGTTTTTTATGAATTTTGAGGGTTTTAGGTGTTTTCTTGGGTTTTCAGGGTTTTAAGGGTTTTCTATGTTTTTAGGGTCTTTTGGGGATTTAATTTTATTTAGTTTTTAGGGGTTTTATGGTTTTTAGAGATTTTAACATTATTATGGGTATTAATGGTTTTATGGTTTTTAATGTTTTTAGGGTTTAGTGGGTTTTCTTGTTTTTAGGGGTTTTATAGTTTTAGGGCTTTTCTAGTTTTTTTGTGTTTTCTTTGTTCTCATGAATTTCATAGAATTTTTAACGATAATTGGGAATTATAGGGTTTTTAGGGATTGAGATGTTTTTACCGTTTTTTAGTGTTTTTAAAGGTTTTCAGGGTTTTCAATGTTTTTAGGGTCTTTTAGTTTTTTTGTTTTATTATTTTATTACAGATTTTTTTTATTTTATTAATTTTTTATGATTTTTTTTGTAAGGTTTTTTAGAGCTTATAGTGGTTTCTGGTTTTATGGGTTTTCATTATTTTGTAATGTTTTTATGTTTTTATATGCTACAGGGTTTTGTAGTGTTTTAGGGTTTTTATCATTTACTAATTTAAGGTATTTTTATGATTTTGATGATTTTAGGGGGTTTCAGGGTTTTAAAAGATTTTATGTGATTTCTAATGTTTTAAGGTCATTTGGTTTTTTTTATTTTTTTTATGGTTTTAAGGGTTTTTTATAGTTTTTACATGTTTTAGGGGATTTTTGGAATTTTTGAGTCTTTAGTTGTTTTTAAGGTTTTGGGGGTTTTCATAATTTTAACGTTTGTAGGGGGTTTCAGGTTTTTCTTAATTTTTATGGTTTGTTGGTTTTTTTGGGATTTTTTAGGATATTTATCATTTTTGGAAATTTAAGTTATTTATGGATTTTTTGGTTTTTAGCATTTTCATGGGTTTTTAGTTTATTTAGGGTTTTTGAAGGTCTTTATGTTCATTTTGCGTTTTAGGGTTTTTTTAGTTTTTCTTATTTTTTGTAGTTTTATGGGTATAAAGTGTTTTTATAGTTTTTAGAGGGTTTTATGTTTTTATGGGTTTTAGATATTTTTAATGTTTTCATAGGTCTTTATGTGTTTTTATGGGTTTCAGGGGAATTTTATATTTTTGGGTTTTTTACTTTTTGATGGATTTGTAAAGATTTTTTAGGGTTTTCATGATTTTTAGTTTTTCTAGGGGACTTAGGGATTTTGAGTGTTTCTAGGGTTTTCAAGGGTTTGAGGTAATTTTGAGTTTTTTATGATTTTTATGGACTTTGGGGGGGTTGTGTTTGTATTGTTTTTGTAGGTTTTTATAGGCTTTTATCATTTTTATGTGTTTTAAGTGTTTTAGAGGTTTTAGTTTTTTAATGGGTTTTATGTTTTTTTGGGTTTTAAGAGTATTTATGGTTTTTAAGGGATTTTTTGTTTTTAAGGGTTATCCATTTTTGGGGTTTTATAGAGGATTTGTATTGATTTTTATGTTTTTTTGGTTTTTAGGGTTTTTGGGGTTTTACATTATTTTTAGGTTTTTTGGAAGTTTAAGTGGTTTTAAAGTGTTTATATTTTCTAATGTTTTTAGAGTTTTAATATATTTTAAGGGATTTAACGGTATTCAGAGTTTTTAGTGTTTTTAATGTTATAACATTTTTTTTGGTATTCAAGGGTTTTTACTTTTTTTTTCATTTTTAAAGATTTTAGGGATTTTTTAGTATTTACATGGTTTTTAGGGTTTTATGTATTTTGAGGTAATTTGGGGTTTTCATGGGTTTTTAGGGTCATTATGGATTTAGAGTTTTTATGTTTTTTGTGGATTTGAGGGTTTTTGGGGGTTTTTAGGGTTATTAATTCATTGTAATGTTTTTATGGTTTTTAGGGGGCTTAAGGGGTTTTTTTAGTTTTAATGGTTTTTTAAGGTTCTTATGGGTTTTTAGAGATTTTATGGTTTTAAGGGTTTAGTTGTTTTATTTTTAAGGGGTTTTTGGATTTTTATGGTTATTAGGGTTTTTTAGTTTTTTATGGATTTTTAGGGGTTTTATCATTTTCATGTATTTTAGGGTTTTTAGGGTTTCTTTTTGATTTTTTGGATTTTTAGAGTTCTTTTGTATTTTAAAGTGTTTTAAGGTTTCTACGTGGTTTTTTAAAATTTTAGTTGTTTTAAGTGGTTTTAGATTTTTAAGAGTTTTATAATTTTTTTGGGTTTTATGGTTTTTAGGCCATAATATGGTTTTTGGTTGGTTTTCAAGGTTTTTATGATATTTTATGTTTTCATTTATTTTTATGGATTTTTTATGGATTTTTATAGGTTTTAGGGGTTTTGAGGTTTTTAAGGTTTTTAGGGATTTTCTGGGTTTATATGGTCTATTTGCTGTTCTAGGGGTTTTTTATTTTTTTTTTGGGTTTAAAGGTATTTTATATTTTTAAAATTTTTTAGCGGATTTAAAAGTTATATGATTTTATTTGAATTTTCTCAAATTTTTTTTGGTTTTATGGATTTTAAGGTTTTAGAGGTCATTTTGATTTTTAGTGGTTTTCATGGTTTTTGGGGTCTTTAATTATTCATTTAATTTTTGGGATTTATTATGCTTTTTATGGATTTTTGTTTTTCAAGGATTTTTAAGAATTTTTTTGGGTTCTATATTCTTCAGGGGTTTTTTATGTTTAAGTGTTCCATCGGGTTTATAGGGTAAGGTTTGTATGATTTTTTATATTTTTTAGGGATTCAATGTATTTAATGTTTTTAGGGTTTAAGGGTTTTTAGAGTATTCAATTGATTTTTATTGTTTTTTATGTTTTAAGATTTATAATTTTTTTATATTTTTTTATAGATTTTAGCGGGGTTTTAAGGTTTTAGAGTATTATACGTTTTCAAGAATTTTTTGGGGTATATAGGGTTATATGGATTTATGGTATTAAGGGTTTTTATGTTGTTATAAATATCAAGGTTTTTTTCATAATTTTTATAGTTTTTATGGTTTTTAGTTATTTTTTAGTTATTATGGGATTTTATGGTTATTAGGGTTTTTGTGTTCTTTTAGGGTACTTGGTTTTTTTTGAGTTTTATGGGTTTTAAGGTTATTTAGATTATTATAATGTTTTTCGGGTCTTAAAGGGTTTTTATTGGTTTTTAGGGTTTTTATGGGTTTTTAGTTTTTTATGGATTATAGGGGTTTTGTGGTTGTTAAGGATTTTTCATGGTTCTGCGATTTTTTACATTTTTAGGGATTCTTAATGATTTTCTATGATCGTTAATTTTTTTTTAGGATTTTTTGGGTTTTATGGGATTTGAAGGTTTTTTAGGGTTTTTCATGGTTATTTCAATTATTTGTTTCTTTTTGGATTCCTAGGGGTTTTTATGTTTTTTGGGTTTTTATGGGATTTTAGTGTTTTTATAAATAATTTTGGGGGTTTAATTTTAGTAATGGTTGGATCTTAAAAGAAATAATCCAAGAAAGGATTCCTTGGAAATTGTTAAAATTATGTTTTTAGTTGTTTCTTAGTGTTTTTTGAGTGTTAATGGGTTTTCTGATTTTCTGAATTTTATGGATTTTGATGGGTTTTTAGGGTTTTTTGGGATTTTTACCTTTTTATGGATTTTTAAAGTTATTCTCGAAATTTTATATGTATTTAGGTTTTAAGGGTTTTAAAGGTTTTTATGGATTTTGAGGGTTTTTCTAAATTTTAAGGGTTTTTATATTTTTTTAGTTTTTATGGGTTTTTTAGAGTTTTAGGTTTTTTTATTTTTAGGGTGTTTCTGGTGTTTTATTATTTTATTATTTTTTTAGGAGTTTTAAGGTGTTTTTGATTTTTAGCAGTTTTAGGGTTTTACTTTTTTTATCATTTTTTATAGTTATTAGAGGATTTTCATGGTTTTTAGGGGCTTCAATGTTTTAATGAATTTTTGGGATTTTTAGAAATTCAATGGTTTTGGGGGTTTTAATGTGTTTTGAGTGGTTTTTGGTGTTTTCAAGGTTTTTAGATTTTTGATGTTGTTTAGAGTTTTAATGTCATTTTGGGTTTTTTTATTTTTCATATTTTTTTAATTGTTTTTATTGTTTTTTGACATTTTATAGTTCTAAATGTTCTTTTGAGATTTTTTGGTTTTAAGGGTTTTAATGGTTTTAAGGGTTTATAGGGGTTTTAGGATTTTTAAGTTTTTTAGGGGTTGTTATAGTTTTCCATAGGTTTGTAGTGTTTTTTTGGGATTTTTATGCTTTCTGGGACATTGGGTATGTTTAATATTTTTATAGTTTTTAGGATTTTTTTGGTTTTTTGTATTTTGAGTTGTTTTAGGGGTTTTCAAGATTTATTATGGTTTTATGGGTTTTATAGAGTTTTTGGTTTTGAGGGTTTTTTTCAGTTTTGAGAGATTTATGGTTTTTTTGAGATTATTACTGTTTTTATGGGTTTTTATTATTTTTAGAGTTTTTGTTGATTTTTTTGGTTTTATAGGTTTTTAGGGATTGTTATTGTTTTGTGGGATTTTATATTCTTAGGGGTTTTTAGTGTTTTCATGGTTTTTTACATTTTCAGGTATTTTTTTTGTGATTTTTATATTTTTTTACTGTTTTTTGGATTTTATAGAGTTTTATGGATTTTGAGGGTTTTACAATGTTTTTCAGGTTTTTATAGAGTTTATATGTTTTTGGTTTTCAAGGAGTTTTCATGGTTTTTAGTGTTTTTATTTTTTTTTGGAAATTTTATATTTTTTACGAGTTTTAAGGGTTTTTATATGATTAGTGGGTTTTGGGATTTTTTTGCAGTTTAGGGTTTCTTAAGGTTTTAAAGAGTATTTTATGGTTTGTATGGTTTTTCAAGGGTCTGGAGATTTTCAGTGGTTTTTAAATTTGTTGAGTTTTTAGGTATTTTTTAGGAATATTAATCTTTTTTTAGATTTTAGAGTTTTTGGGGTATTAATTGTTTTAGGGGTTTTTACGATTTTTAAG
Organism: Viscum album; assembly: GCA_963277665.1. NCBI lineage: Eukaryota > Viridiplantae > Streptophyta > Magnoliopsida > Santalales > Viscaceae > Viscum > Viscum album. The sequence continues at coordinate 1,007,696,762 of OY728141.1, read as the reverse complement.
CGGTCATAGAGTTTTAAAACATTTTAAGTATTTTTCGTTTATCTCTATGTTTTTAGGGTTTTTTATTTTTTGTGGTTTTATGGGTCATTATATTTTTTTATCTTTTTTAGGGATTATTAGGGTTTTAGATTTTTTAGCTGTGTTTTTCGTTTTTAGGGGTTTTATGGTCGTTTGGGGGGGTTTTATGGTGTTTAAAAAATTCCTTGGGTTTTAGGGTTTTTTATTTTTTTAGTGTTTCTTGGGATTTTAGGATTTTTTGTGTTTAAGGGTTTTTACTGATTTTGAGTGTTATTCAAGGATTCAACGTTTTTAGGGTTTTTAGTATTTTTTGGGAATTATGGTCATTTTTTTAGGGATCTCTTTTATTTTTTGGGGTTTTATAGTTTTTCAGAGTCCTTTACCATTTTCATGGGTATGAATGTTTTTTAGATATTTTTTGGTTTTTGGGTTTTTATGGGTTTATATGGTATTTAAGGTTTTATGGGATTTTAATGTTTCCATGTTTTTTTCATTGATTTAATGTTTTTTATGTTTTGAGTTATTTTTAGGGATTTTTGGGTTTTTTTAGTTTTTAGTGATTTTAGGGATTTTATGGATTTGTGGTGTTAATTAGAGTTTTTACGGTTTTACGGTTTTTTCCTTATTTTTATTGTCTTTTTGATTTTTTGTTTTTTTACTTTTCCTATGGTTTTATGGTATTTTAGAGTATTTAATGTTTTAGTGGATTTCAACATTTTTAGAGATCTAAGTTGTTTTTAGGGTTCTTAGAATTTTTATGGATAATTGTGAATTATAGGATTTTTAGGGATTGAGATGTATTTTCCGTATTTCAAGGTTTTTTACAAGTTATAGGGGTTTTCTGGGTTATTAGGGTCTTTTAGATTTTGTGTTTTATTATTTTATTACAGATTTTCAGATTTTGTTATTTTTTTTAACATTTCTTTTGTAATGTTTTTTAGATATTTTAGTGGTTTTTTGTTTTATAGGTTTTCATTACTTTTTAATTTTTTTTATGTTTTTATGTGTTATAGGGTTTTGTAGAGTTTTTTGGTTTTTTATCATTTACAAATTTTAAGGGATTTTTAAGATATTGATGATTTTAGGGGGTTTAGGGTTTTAAAGCTTTAATATGATTACCAATTTTTTAGGGTCATTTGGGTTTTTAGGATTTTTTATGGTTTTAAGGGGTTTTGTGGTTTTTAATTGTTTTAGGGGATTTAAGGAATTTTTGAGTCTTCAGTTGTTTTTAGGTTTTTTGGGGTTTTTCAAAATTTTAAAGTTCGTAGGGGTTTTCAGGTTTTTAGTAATTTTTATGTTTTCATGTATTTTTTGGGATTTTTGAGGATATTTATCGTATTTAGGAATTTTAAGTTATTTATGTATTTTTTGGTTTTTAGCATTTTCAGGGGGTTTTAGTGTATTTAGGGTTTTTGAAGGTTTTTATGTTCTTTTTGTGTTTTAGGGGTTTTTTTGTTTTTCTTATTTTTTGGCGTTTTGATGGGTATAAAGGGTTTTTATTGTTTTAGTGGGTTTTAATATTTTTATGGGTTTTAGTTATTTTTAATGTTTTTATGTGTTTTTATGGGTTTCAGGGGAATTTTAAATTTTTGGGGTTCTTTACTTTTTGAGGTATTTTTGAATATTTTTTAGGATTTTCATGGTTTTTAGTTTTTCTAGGGAACTTAGGGATTTTGAGCGTTTCTAGGGTTTTCAAGGGTTTCAGTGAATTTTGAGTTTTTTAGGATTTATATAGACTTTGGTTGGTGGGTTGATTTTTTATTGTTTTTATATGTTTTTAGATTCTTTTATCATTATTTTGTGTTTTAAGGGGTTTTAGAGGTTTTAGTTGTTTAATGGGTTTTATGGGTTTATGTTCTTTTATGGGTTTTAGTTTTTTTGATTTCTCGGGGTAATTATTGTTTTCAAGGGATTTTTTTTAAAGGTTTACCATTTTTAGGGTTTTATAGAGAATTTGTTTTGATTTTTATGTTTTTTTTGGTTTTTAGGTTTTTAGGGTTTTACATTGTTTTTTGGTTTTTTGGGAGTTTTAGGGGTTTTAGAGTTTTTATATTTTCTATTGCTTTTATAGTTTTAATATATTTTAGGCGATTTAACGGTATTTGGAATTTTTAGTGTTTTTAAATTTTTAATAGTTTTATGGAATTCAAGGGTTTTTACTATTTTTTTCATTTTTAGGGATTTTATGGATTTTTAAGTATTTACATGGTTTTTAGGGTATTAAGTATTTTGTGGTAATTTTGGGTTTTCATGTGTTTTTAGGGTATTTATTATTTTAGAGTTTTTATAGTTTTTTTGGGATTTGAGTGTTTTTTGGGTTTTTTAGTGTCATTAAATTATTGTAAGGTTTTTATGGTTTTTAAGGTTCTTATGGGTTTTTAGGGATTTTATGGTATTCAAGGTTTTTAGTTGTTTTCTTTTTTAAGGGGTTTTTTTTGGATTTTTATTTTTATTAGAGTTTTTAGTGTTTTTATGGGGTTTGAGGGGATTTATCATTTTCATGGAATTTATGGTTTTTAGAGTTTTTTTTGGTTTTTTGAATTTTTAGATTTCTTTTGTATTTTAACGTGTTTTAAGGTTTCTACGTGGGATTTAAAAAATTTAGTGGTTTTAAGGGGTTTTATATTTTTAAGAGTAATGAATTTTTTTGGGTTTTTTGGTTTTTAGTCCATATTATGGTTTTTGGTTGGTTTTCACGGTATTTAGGATATTTTATTTTTTTCATTTATTTTTATGGATTTTTATCGATTTTAGGGGTTTTGACGTTTTTAAGGTTTTTAGGGATTTTCTAGGTTTATAGGGTCTATTTGGTGTTCTAGGGGTTTTTTTATTTTTTATGGGTTTAAAGTTATTTTATAGTTTTAAAAATTTTTAGGGGATTTAAAAGTTTTAAGATTTTATTTGGGTTTTTTCGATTTTTTTTGGGTTTTATGGTTTTTAAGGTTTTAGAGGTCATTGTGATTTTTAGTGGTTTTCATGGTTTTTGGGGTCTTTAATTTTTCATTGATTTTTAGGGATTTATTATGTTTTTTATGGATTTTAGTTTTTTAAGGATTTTTAGGTATTTTGTGGGGTTTTAGATTTTTCACGGGTTTTATAAGTTTAAGAGTTTCATCGGGTTTATAGGGTAGGGGTTGTATGATTTTTTATATTTTTTTATGGTTTCAATGATTTTTAACGTTTTTAGGGTTTAAGGGTTTTTTGAGTATTCAATTGATTTTTATTATCTTTATAGGTTTTAGGATTTATAATGTTTTTATAGCTTTTTATGGATTTTAGGGGGGGTTTAGGGGTTTTAGGGTATTATACGTTTTCAAGAATTTTTAGGGGTTTTTATGGTTTTATTGTTTTACGGTATTATGGGTTTTTATGTTTTTAGAAATATCAAGGTTTTTTTCATAATTTTTATAGTTTTTATGGTTTTTAGGTTTTTTTGGTTATTATGGGATTTCAGGGTTATTAGGGTTTTGGTGTTCTTTTGGGGTACTAGGTTTTTTATTTGAGTTTTATGGGTTTTAAGGTTATTTAGATTATTGTAATGTTTTTAAGGGATTAAAGGGTTTTTATTGGTTTTTAGTTTTTTTCGGTTTTTAGTTTTTTAAGGATTTTAGGGGTTTTGTGGTTGTCAAGGATTTTTCATGGTTCTTTGGTTTTATACATTTTTATGGATTCTTAAAGATTTTTTATGATTTTTATTTTTTTAGGATTTTTTGGGTTTTATGGGATTTAAAGGTTTTTTTCAGGGTTTTTCAAGGTTTATTCAATTGTTTGGTTCTTTATGGATTCCAAGGAGTTTTTATGTATTTTTTTTGGGTTTTTATGGGAATTTAGTGGGTTTTTAAATATTTTTGGGGGTTCCATTTTAGAAATGGTTGGATCTTGAAAGAAATAAGACAAGAAAGGATTCCTTGGAAATTGTTAAAATTATGTTTTTAGTTGTTTCATAGTGTTTTTTGAGTTTTAATGTGTTTTCTAATTTTTTGAATTTTAGGGATTTTAAAAGGTTGTTTGGGTTTTTTAGGGTTTTTACCTTTTAATGGATTTTTAGGGTTCTTCATGTAATTTTATAGGTTTTTTGGTTTTAAGGGTTTTAATGGTTTTATGGATTTTGAGGGTTTTTCAAAATTTTAAGGGTTTTTATATTTTTTTGGGGGGTTTTATGGGTTTTTTACAGTTTTAGGTTTTTTTATTTTCAGGGTGTTTCTGGTGTTTTATTATTTTATAATTTTTTTAGGAGATTTATAGTGTTTTTGATTTTTAGCAGTTTTAGGTTTTTAAAAGTTTTAGCGGTTTTTATAGTTATTACAGGATTTTTAAGGTTTTTAGGGGTTTCTATGTTTTCATGAATTTTTAGGATTTTAAGAAATTTAATGGTTTTTGGGGTTTTAGTGTATTTTGAGTGGTTTTTTCTGTTTTCAAGGTTTTTAGTTTTTTGATGTTCTTTAGAGTTTTAATGTCTTTTTGATTTTTTTTAGTTTTCATATTTTTAAATGGATTTTATTGTTTTTTGACATTTTATAGTTTTAAATGGTTTTTTTTGAGTTTTTATGGTTTTAAGGGTTCTAAGGGTTTTAGGGGTTTTAGGATTTTTAAGGTTTTTAGGGGTTGTTATGGTTTTCCAGAGGTTTTTAGTGTCTTTTTGGGATTTTTATGCTTTCTGGGACATTTTTGATTTTTATGATTTTTATAGTTTTTAGGATTTTTTTTGGATTTTTGTTTTTTGAGTTATTTTATGGGTTTTCAAGATTTATTATGGTTTTATGGGTTTTATAGATTTTTTGGTTTTGAGGGGTTTTTTTTCAGTTTTCAGAGATTAATGGTTTTTTGATATTTTTTCTATTTTTAGGGTTTTTTGTTGTTTTTAGATTTTTTATTGATTTTTTTGGTTTTATAGGTTTTTAGGGATTGTAATTGTTTTTTGGGATTTTATGTTCTTAGGGGTTTTTCAGTGTTTTCAGTGTTTTTTACATTTTTAGATATCTTTTTTTGTGATTTTTAAAATTTTTAATGTTTTTAAGATTTTATAGAGTTTTATGGATTTTGGGGGTTTTACAAGGATTTTCAAGTTTTTTGAGAGTTTATGTTTTTTTGGTTTTCAAGGAGTTTTCATGGTTTTTAGTGTTTTGATGTTTTTTGTTATTTTTAAATTTTTTACGAGTTTTATGAATTTTCATATGATTAGTGGGTTTTTGGATTTTTTTGGGGATTAGGGTTTCTTAAGGTTTTGAAGAGTATTTTATGGTCTTTAGGGGTTTTCCGGGTTCTCGAGGTTTTCAGTTGTTTTTATATTTGTTGGGTTTTTATGTATTTTTTAGGAATATTATTATTTTATTTAGATTTTTAGAGATTTGGGGGTATATGGGGTTTTAGGGGGTCTTACGATTTTTAAGCAGTCATAGAGTTTTAAAATATTTGTAGTATTTTTCGGTTAACTCTGTTTTTTTAGGGTTTTTTATTTTTTTTGTGGTTTTATGGGTCTTTGGATTTTTTTATCTTTTTTAGGGATTATTAGGGTTTTAGATTTTTTAGTTGTTTTTTGGGTTTTTAGGTGTTTTATGGTATTTTGGGGGGTTTATGGTTTTTTGAAAAATTTCATGGGTTTTAGGGGTTTTTATTTTTTCAGGGTTTCTTAGGATTTTAGGATTTTTTGGGTTTAAAGGTTTTTTTTGATTTTGATGGGTTTTTAAGGATTTTTGGTTTTTTAGGGTTTTTTAGTATTTTTTGGGAATTACGGTCATTAAGGGTATGAATGTTTTTTAGATATTTTTTTGGTTTTTTGAGTTTTTATGGGTTTATAAGGTTTTTAAGGTTTTAGGGGTTTGTATAGTTTTCACGGGTTATTAATTGATTTAATGGTTTTTATGTTTTCATTTATTTTTATGGAATTTTGGATTTTTTTAGTTTTTAGTGATTTTAGGGATTTTATGGATTTGAAGTGTTAATGGGAGTTTTTACGGTTTTACAGTTTTTTCTTTGTTTTTATTGTCTTTTTGGTTTTATGTTTTTTATTTTACTTATGGTTATATGGTATTTTAGATTTTTTAATGTTTTGGTGGTTTTCAATGTTTTTAGAGATCTAAGAGGTTTTTAGGGTTTTTAGGGTTTTTATGTGTTTTAAGGATTTTTATGGTTTCCAGGGTTTTGTTAATGTTTTTAGACTTTTTTACATTTTCGGTGATTTGAAGGTATTTTTTTAATTTTTGCAGTCTTGATTTATTTTTAATGTTTCTATGAATATTGATGGTTTCTATGAATTTAATATTTTCTAGGTTTTTTAGTGGGTTTGCGTTTTTTGTTTTTTTGGAATTTCAGTTTTTCTGAGTTCTCAGTAGTTTTATGGTTTTTAGAGATTCTAAACATTTTCATGTGTTTTAGGGGGTTTTAGAGTTTTTAGTGATTTATAGGGGTTTTATGGATTTCCAGGGGTTTAAAATGGGTTTTTTGCGGTTTTTAACGTTTTAAAGGGATATTCAAAGTTTTTAGGGTTCTTTAATTTTTCATGGTTTTGTAGTGATTTTAATAATATTGTGGTTTTTGTATTTTTTTATTATTTTTATGGATTCTATTGGGTTTTGGGGTTTTTAGTGTTTTAAGGGTTTTTAGGATCCTTTTTGTGTTTTAATATTTTTATTATTTTTTAGAGTTTTAAACTAATTTAGGGGGTTTAAGGGATTTTAGAGTTTTAGTGATTTTTATGTATTTTTGGGTTTTGGGGTTTTTCTAATTGTTTTTAGGGGTAATTAATGTTTTCATGGGTTTTATGGTTTTTATGGGTTTTCATGTTTTCATGGAGTTTTAGGTATTTTTTTGAATTTTATTGGTTTTAGGACTTCTTAGGGTGTTATGGATTTTGACGGGTTTTTTTAGCGTTGTGGGATTCTAGTGGTTTTTTGGGTTTTCTAGAGTTTTAGGGTATTTTTTTGTTTTCTAGGTGTTTTTTTTGTATTTATAGTTTTTGTGGTTTATTATACTTTTTTATAGTTTTTAGCGGGTTTTATAGTTTTTATTTATTTTTAGGTTTTTTATGGGTTTTAGTTTTTTAAGGTTTTGGAGGTTTTATGGGTTTCATGGTTTTTCAATATTTTTAGGGTTTCTTATTTTTATGGGGATTATTAGATATTTTTTAGTATCGTATATACTTTAGGGTTTTTTTGGGGTTTTTTGTGTTTTTTAATGTTTTTTCGGGTCTTTAGAGTTTTTAGTGATTTTATATTTTTTTGGATTTTTAGGGTTTTTAGTTATTTATCATTTTTAGTGTTTTAAAGTATTTTTTGAAAAATTTTAGGGGTGTAAAGTTTTTTAGTGTTTTTTGTGGTCTTTGGTGTTTTTATGGGGTTTTAGGGTTTTTTATGGTTTTTAGTATTGAATGGTTTTTAGGGGTGTTTCGTGTTTTAAGGTTTTTTTACATTTTTAAGGATTATAGGGAGTTGTTATGATCCTTATGGTTTTTATGTTTTTATTGTTTTTCGGGAATGTGAGGGGTTTTAGGGTTTTTTTGGGTTTATAAGTGTTTTCAAGTTTTTCGGGTCTTTTTGGGTTTTCTATGGGTTTGGAGTGTTTATGGGTTTTAAGGCCTTTTAGAGTATTTAAAATTTTTGGGGAATTTAATAGTTTTAGATTTTTTTAGTTGGTTTTAAGTTTTTATAGGTTTTTAGGGGTTTCACAGTTTTTAGGGAATTTTATGGTTTATGGGGGTTTTCAGGGGTATATGGTTTTTATGTTTTCATTGATTTTAGAACTAATTTAGTGTTTTTAGGGTGTTAAAGGTTAATATGGATTTTTTTAATTTGTAAGTGTTTAGTGGTTTTCATGATTTTTTATGGTTTTTTGGGTTTTTAGAGTTTTTATGGGATTTTATGAATATTTAGGGGTTTCAAGATTTTATATATTTTAACGTTTTTATTGGGTTTGAACTTTTTCATTAGTTTTAATAGATTTTTAGAGATTTTAAGATGTTTAAGGGTTTTTATAGTTTTCATGGTTTTTAGATTTTTTGACATTTTTATGGATTTTTAATGATATTTTTTGAATTTTATGGTTTTTAGGATTTTTAGTTTTTTATATATTTTTATGTTTATTATGTTTTTAGGGTTTTTTGGATTTTTATGGTTTGCTGGGATATATGGTTTTTAGTGTTTTTAGGGGGTTAACAATTTTTATATTGTTTTGAATTCTATGGGGGGTTTTTTTTTGAGTTTTCTAAATTTTATTAGTATTTTTTTTTCGAGTTTTTTATGATTTTTCATGGTGTATAAGGTTTTCAAGGGATTTTCATCGTTTTTAGTATTTTTTACGTTTTCAAGGGTTTTTAGGGATTTTTTATTTTTTTAGGGATTTTATGGTTTTTAAGATTTTTATGTAATTTTATATTTTTTATGGGTTTTAATGGTTTTTTATGGTTTTTATAGGCTTTAGTGTTTTTTGGTTTTATTTTAATTTTTTTGGGGTATTTTTATAGTTTTTTGGGTTGTTAAGTTTTTTATGATTTTTTTAATGTATTTTGGGGTTTAAAGGTTTTTTATTTATTATTGGATTTTATTATTTTTATTGATTTTATAGTTTTTTAATGTCTTTTAAGGTTTCATGGGTTTTAAGAGTTCTTTTTTTGAATTTTTTGAATTTTTTCCATTTCACTATTTTTAGGTATTTTTAGGATTTCGTTATTTTCTATGATTTTTAGTGATTTTGATGGTGTTTAGGATTTTATTGGTTTTTAGTGTGTTTTAGTTTTTAAGGTATTTTAGAGGTGTTTTAGTGTTTTTTGGTTTTTAATGTTTTTTACCATTTCATATGACTTTTAAGGATTTTTATAGTATTAATGGTTTTTAGGGTCTATAAGCTTTGTATGCGTGCTTATGGTTTTTAAGGGTTTTTCAGAGACATTTGGTTTTTTCTATTTTCATGTTTTTTTAGAGTTTTGAGTATTTTTATGTTTTTACAGTATTTAGTTTTATTTTAAAGATTTTAAGGGTTTTAATGGTTATTAAGGGTTTTAGGTTTTTTACGGTTTTTTGGGTATTTAGGGGTTCTAGTTAGATTTTATAGTTTTTATGGTTTTTTATAATTTTTTAACAGTTTTTGGGGTTTTAATAGTATTTGGAATTTTTTGTTTTTGGGTTTTTATTGGTTTTATAGGGGTTTTAGATTTTTTTAATTATGTTTTCATGGATTTTAGGATTTTCTTTTATTTTTTGGTTTTTAGGGTTTTTATTATTTTTATTTATTTTACGACTTTTTTGGTATTTTAAGAGTTTTAGGGTTTTTATGTATTTTAGAAATTTTATTGTTTTTTTGGATTTTCAGGTATTTGGGGTTTTTAAATTTTAGGGTTTTAATCATTTTTATTATTTTTTAATGTTTTAGGTTCATTAAGGGTTTTAGAGTTATTCATTGTTTTTTGGGTTATATAAGTTTTATTGATTTATGGTTTTATGGGGTTTATGGTTTTCAGGGAGTTTTCAAGGATTTTATGGTTTTTTATGTTTTTAGGGAATTTTTTTGGATTGTTTGGATTATTATTATTTTTATGGTTTTTTGGAGTTTTTAGATTTTTTGGGATTTTATGGAATTCTATGGTTTTTATAGCTATTCGTTTTTTCATGTTTTTTATAGTTTTAGTTTTGTTTTTGGGGATTTAGGGATTTTTTATGAATTTTCTACTATCTTTAAGGGGTTTTATTGTTTTTTAATGTTTTTAATAGGTTTTAGGGTTTTTAGGGTTTTAGTGGTTTTCAAAAATTTTATGGGTTTTTACAATTTTTACGGTGTTTAGTGGTCCTTTTGGTTTTAAAGGATTTTTAGGGTTTTTATGGGTTTCTTCAATTTCATGGAATTTTTTGGATTTTTTTAGTATAATTATGGTTTTAGACTTTTTTAGGTTTTATGGATTTTGAATGTATTTAAATTTTTTCAGTATTTATTAGTGTTTATATGTTTTTCAGGGGTTATAGTGTTTTTTTGGGTTTTTAGGAGTTATTTTTTTTCTTTTTTTTTTGTTTTAATGTTTTTTAGATTTTCTTCCATTATTAAAGGTTTTAGGGTTTTATATTGATTTTAATGGGTTTTTAGGATTTTTTAAGTATCCTTACAAAATTTAGTGGTATTTATGATTTTCAAGGGGTTTTAGTCTTTTTAGGGTTTTTTACTTTTTTATATAATTATTGTGTTTTTTTTGGATTTCTCTGGTTTTAGAGTTCTTTTAGATTTGAGGGTATTTTGGGGGTGTAGGGTTTTTATGATCTTCCTTCGGCATAAGGTTTTTTTGAGTTTTAAGGGTTTTAAATGTTTTATAGAGTTTGTTATTGTTTTAGGGGTTTAAAGGGTTTTTAGAGTTTTTTATGGTTTTAGAGATTTTATGTGTTTTTAAGGATTTTAGATCTTTTTTTTTGTTTTCAAGAGGTTTCAGTGCTTTTTTATGTTTTTATGAATTTTAGTTCTTTTTAGAATATTTTATAGTTTTTAGGTTTTTTAGTGTTTTTATAGAATTTAAGAAATTTTATTTTTTTAGTGTTTTAGGGGTTTTTAGGATTTGAAGTATCTTTTGGGGTTTTTAGGGTTTTTGAGGGTTTTATGGTTTTTATGGTTTTAATGATTTTTTATATTTGTTAATTTTTTCGGGTTTTAAGGGTTTTTATAGTTTTTAGTGGTTTTTAGGATATCTATGGGTTTTTGGGTTTTTAGGGGGTTTTATATTTCTTGGGAATTTTCATGATTTTTCGGGATTCTGACATTTTCAGGGATTTTTTAGGAAATTTTTTATTTTCATATTTTAATGGGTTTTAGAGTATTTTTTCGGATTTAGATGTTTTTATGTTTTTAACGGGTTTTTGTGTTTTTAGGGGTTTTATGCATTTTAGGGTATTTTCTTGTTTTTAGGATTTTTTTTATTTTTTAAGGTTTTTAAGGATTTTTATAATTTTTAACTATTTTAGGGCTTATAAGAGTTTTTTAGTTTTTAATAGTTTTATATTATTTTAAGGTTATTTATGGTTTTATGGGTTCTTATGGTTTATAGAGGTATTTAAAAAATTTTATGGTTTTTAAATTTTCTTGAATTTTTATGGATTTTTTAGGAACCATACAGTTTTTAGGGGTTTCCTTAGTTATAGGGATCTTGAGGATTTTAAGGGTTTTTAGTGGTTTTTTTATTTCTCTCGGTTTTTTGGTTCATTTTTGGATTTATTTTTTTGAGTTTTTATGGGTTTTTAGAGTTTTCTAACTTTGTTAGGAATTTTTAGGGTTTTTATAGTTGAAGTTATTTTTTGGGGTTTTATGGGGTTTTAGGAATTTTTATGCTTTTTAGGGTTTATAATGTTTTTATGGGTTTTCACGGGTTGTAGGGGTTTAAAATTATCAGGGATTTGTAGGAAGTTTTAGGATTTTTATAACTCATTGGAATATTTGGTGGGTTTGGGGATTTTGAAGAATATTATGGGTTTTTTAAGATTGTTTATGGGATATTAATGGTTTTTATGGTTTTTGATAGCTATAAGGGTTTTTATGTTTTTAGGGATTATTAGGATTTTTTTTGGGTTTCTATGCTTTTTGTGATTTTTTGGGAATTTCTGGGTTTTTGGGTAATTTTGGAGTTTTCGGGATTTATTGTATTTTTGGGTCTTATTGTTATTTTAGTCTTTAGGGTGTTAAGAATTTTTAGTATTTTTATGGTTTTTAGGGTATTAATCATTTTTACAATTTTTAGTTATTTTAAGGTTTTGATGGGTTTTTAGGCTTTTTTTAGTATTTGGGGAGTTTTATGGTTTTCATGGGGTTTTATGGGTTTTATGAGTTTTAAATTTTCATGTATTTTTGGGGAATTTTTATTATTTTAATGATTTTTTTGGGGTTTTTTTGGGTTTTATGGATTTTGAGGGGGTTTATGGGTTTTTCAGGTTTTCAGGGTTTTATGGTTTTTTGAGTTATTAGAGGTTTTTTTAGTTTTTTAGTTTTTTTATTGTTTTTTATATTTTTTAACCATTTTAGTGGTTTTATGGGTTTTTAGAGTTTTAGTGGGATTTTAGCAGTTTTATGGGTTTTAGGGTTTTTTTATTATTAGGTATTTTATAGTTTTAAGGGGGTTTTCAAGGTTATTAGGGTTTTTACATTTCTATTGATTTCTTGGGATATTTTTAGGGTTTTCATGGTTTATAGATTTATACGGTTTTAGGTATTTTCAAGGGTTTTAGGGGTTTTGAGGGTTTTTAGGGGTTTTAAGGGATTTCTGTCTTTTTAGAGTCCTTTGGGAATCCTAGAGATTGTTCAGTTTTGTGGTGTTTAAATTTTTTTTATAGTTTCTAGTTTTTCTGTGTTTATTTAGAATTTGTTATGATTTTTAAGTTTTTTATTGGTTTTTAGGGATTAGTTTTTTGGGGGGAGGGGGTTACGGTTTTTAGGGGGTTTTCATTATTTTTTGGTTTTTAGGGTTTTTAGGGTTTTTATGTTTTTTTTTGTTTAAGGTTTTTTGGAGTTTTTCCAGTTTTTCATGACTCTATATTGTTTTCTATAATTTTTAGGGGTTTAATTTATTTTAATGTTTTTAGTGGGGTTTTGGGGTTTTTAAGGGATTTTGTGGTTTTAAAATGTTTTAAGGGGTTTATGGTTTTCATTGGTTTTTATTTTTTAGGGTATTTTACGTTTGTAGGTATTTTTAGGTGTTTTTTAGGGTTTTTAGGGTTTTAGTTATTTTTTTGTTTTTAGGTATTTTTTCGGTTTTTTAGTGGTTTTGGGAGTTTTAGGGTTTTATGGGGTTTTAGGGCCTTTGAGATATTTTATGTTTTTTGATTTTTTAATTTTTTTTCACATTTTTGGAGTTTTTATCTTTTTAAGGGGTTTACTTGTTATTTATTTTTTGTGGGTTCTTATATATTTTTGGGTTTTTATGGGTTTTATGGGTTTTAGGGGTTTTTAAGGGTTTCTTGTGTTTTTTTGAATTTCAAAAAAATAACAATTTTTATGATTTTTAGGGCCTTTGGTATTTTTGGATTACAGTGATTTTTCAGTGTTTTATGTTTTTTTACGCTTTCATTAATTTTAAGGGATTTTTTTAGGATTTCTATGTTTTCTATATTTTTTGAGGGTTTTGGGATTCTAATGGGTTTTCATTGGTTTTAGGTACCTAGAGCATTTTTTTTGTTTTTCCTGGGTTTTAATTGTCTTTTTAGATTTTCTAGGGGTTTTATGAGTTTTTTAAGATTTTTAATATATTTTCATTTTTAGCGTTTTTTTGGGTTTAATGGGGTTTTATTTTTTTTTTGTTTTTTGTGTTAGGGTTTTTAGGGTTTTAATGAGATTAAGTATTTTTATGTTTTCAGTGGGTTTTGCAGTTTTTTAGTTGTTTTCATGTTCGTAGGGATTTTAATGGATTTTTATAATTTTTTTTTCTTTTTATGGTTTTATCATTTTTTTGGTTTTTATGTATTTTGAGGGGTTTTAGTGGTTTTCAAGGGATTTTCTAGTTTAATAGATTTTAGGGGTTTTTTCAATTTTATGGGTTTTTTGAGTTTTTTATGGTTTTAATGTTTTTCAGCATTTTATAACATTTTTTTGGGTTTTGAGTTTTTAGTGGTTTATAGGTATTTTATGGGCATTTATGTTTTTTAGGGTTTTTTGGTTTTTAAAAGATTTCAGTTTTTTTTTACGTTTTTAAGATATTTAGGGAATTTTTGGGATTTTTATTATTTTTGGAGTTGTAGGGACTTTTAGGGATTACAAGGGTTTTAGGTTTTTTTATGGTTTTAGGGTTTTTTTTGGTTTTTCTGGTTTTATTAATTTTTAGGGTTATTAAATTTTTTTAGTGCTTTAATATTTTAAGTGTTTTTGATGGAGTTTATAATATGGGGTGGGGGTTAAGGTTTTTATTTTTTAAATGTTTTTATGGTTTTTTCTTGGTTTTAGGGGTTTTCTGGTTGTATTAGTGTTTTTTATATTTTCAGGTATATTTACGAATTTTTGGATTTTGGGAGTTTTTTTTTTGGGATTTTAAGGGATTTTAAGGGTTTTTACAGTTTTTAGGGGGTCTGGGTTTTTAGAATTTTTAGGTTTTTTTATTGCGTATTTATGTTTTTATTGATTTTTTAAGAATTTTACGATTTTATAGGGTTTTAACATTTTTTTTGATTTTAAAGGGGATTTAAAGATTTAATATCCTTTATGATTTTTATTGGTTTTTAATGTTTTTATGGTTTTTAGGGGTTTTTTGTTCTAGGAGAATCTTATGATTTTTCGGGGATTTTATGGGGTTCAAGGGGTTTTTATGTTTTTGGAGTTTTTTAGTGCTTTTTATGAATTTTAGGGGTTTTAGGGTTTTTAAGGATTTTGATTTTTTAGAAGGGATTCAATGTTTTTCATGGTTTTTATGTTTTTCTAGGAATTTTATGGTCTTTTCAGGTTTTCTTGGGTTTTTTCTGGATTTTTCAATGATTTAACTATTCTAAGTGTTTTCAATATTTTTAGGGTTTTTAAGGATTTTATAGTTTTTACTGACTTTTATGATTTTTATTGGGATTTAGTGTTTTATAATGTTTTCATTGGTTTTTATGGTTTTTAGTGATTTTCATGAATTTCTGGGGTTTTAATGTTTTCTAGTATTTTTTTTAATTTTGTATGATTTTTATGGAGTTTATGGTTTTATGGTTTTTATGGATTTTTAGGGGTTCTATGGGGTTTCATAGTATTATAGTGTTTTTAAAGGTTTTTAGTGGTTTATGGTCTTTTTAGGTTTTTAGGTTTTTTTTATTTTTTGGGTTTTAAATATTTTTTACCATTTTAACATTTTTGAAGTTTTAAGGTTTTTTTGTTTTTAAGTGGTTTTGTGAATTTATTGGATTTTAGGTTTTTATAAGGTTTTAAAGGGTTTTATGATTTATAGGGTTTTAGGGTTTTTATGTTTTCATGGATTTTAAGGACATTTCTAGGACTTTTATTGCTTTTATGGTTTCATAGGGTGTTTAGGGACTTAGAGGGATTTTGGGGTTTTCATATTTTTATTTTTTTCAGAGTTTTTCAGGGGTTTATGGTATTTTTGGGGATTAAGTGTATTTTTGAGTTTTATGGGTTTTTACATTTTTTATATTTTTTTAAAACATTAGGGGTTTTAAGTGTTTTTAGATTTTTTAATGGTATTTAGGGTTATTATGGGTATTTATTGGTTTTAATGGTTTTAGGGTTTTTGTCGTTTTTTTGTTTAGGTTTTTTTATTTTTTTTGATATTTTGTGGGATTTTTCTAGATTTTTATTATTTTAGGGGTTTAGGGTATTTTGAGTGTTTTAGGTATATTTTGTGATTTTTTGGATTTGAGGTTTCTTTATGGTTTTTATGGATTTTGATGGATTTTTGGAGTTTCCATGGGTATTTGGGTTTTTAGGGTCTCCTTGTATTTTTAGTATTTTTGAGTTTTTTTTTGGGTTTTATGGTCCTTATATTTTTAAAAACGATTTAGGGTTTTACGTTTTTCGTGATTTTTTAGTTGTTTTTAAGGAATTTATGGGTTTTTTATTTTTTCATTTTTGTTTTTGGGGATTTTTATGGTTTCTAGATGTCTTTTTGGGTTTTTATATAATTTTATGTCTTCATATATTTTTAGAGAGAATTTTCAGATTTTTATTATGTGTGAGGATTTTATGGTTTTTAGAGAATTTGATTTTTTTATGGTATTTTAGAGTTTTTAAGGTTTTAGGGGTTTTCATGTTTTTTAGTTGTTTTATTTTTTTTTGGATTAAAAATAGATTTTTCATGTTTTTAGGGGTTTTAAAGGATTTTTAATGTTTTTGGTGGGGAGTATTTTTGGTGTTTGTGGGTTTTAACATTTTTAGTGAGTATTAAAGTTTTCAGGAGGTTTTAGGTTTTCTATTTTTTTATGGATTTTATGCATTTTTCTGAAATTTTTTGGTTTTTAGTGTTTTTATGGTTTGTATGTATTTTCAAGGGTTTATTAATTTTTAGGTTTTTAAGGGTTTGTTGGATTTCTACGGGTTTTTAGGGGCTTTTGGGTTTTTACGAATTTTTTGAGTTTTTTAGGATTTTATGTTATTTTATTGTTTTTATAGTTTTTAGGGGTTTTAAATGGTTTTACAATTATTTATGTTTTTAGGGTTTTATGGGTTTTATAGATTTTTAATATTTTTAGGGGTTTTATGGATTTCATGGGTTTTTCATCTTTTTATAGTTTTTTATTTTCATGGTTTTTTAGGGCTATTGGTATTTTTCAGTATTTCTATTGTTTTTAGTGTTTTGTTTTTGCGTTTTTAGGGATTTTTTAGTTATTTAGTGGTTTCCATGGATTTTATGGTTTTAGGGGTTTTTTTTGGTTTTTAGAGTTTTCAAGGTTTTTTTTAGTTTTTTATGGTTTTATGTTTATTTAGAGTTTTTACCATTTTTGAGGTGTTAAAAGGGTTTTATTATTTTTAGTGGGTTTTTTATTTTTTGGGTATTTATGGATTTTATGGTTTGTAGGGGTTTTATGTTTTTAAATTCCATGGTTTGTTAGTTTTTTTACATTTTCATAGATTTTTATGGATTTTTAGAATTTTTCTAGATTATAGGAGATTTTTGGTTATTAGGAATTTTGAGGGTTTTATGTATTTTTCTTGTTTTTCGGGTATTTCGGTTCTTTCCAATATTATGGCCTCTTTGGGGTTTTAGGTTCTTTTAAATTTTTTGGGTTATATGGTTATTTAGAGGTTTTAAAAATTTTAGGTGTTTTAAGGGTTTTTAGAGTTTTTAATGCGGTTTTAGGTTTTTTGAGTTTTTTGGCGGTTTTATTGTTTTTTTTATTTTTTTTTGTTTGAGTTGTTTTTCATGTGTTTACGGTTTTTTTATTTTCATGTTTTTAAGGATTTTTTATTATTTTTCTAATTCTTAGTATTTTTTGGGTTTTTTATGGATTTTGAGGGGTTTTAGAGTCTTTTAGGGTTTTCAGAGTTTCTAAGGGTTTCAGAGTCTTTATGGTTTGGGGGGGGGGGTTGTGTCTCATAGGGGTTCTATGAGTTTTTAATGATTTTAGGGGATTTAAGGGATTTCAAATGATTTTTTTGTTTTTAATTCATTCTGGAGTATTTCAATTTGATAAGGTTATTTATGTTTTTAGAGATTTTTAGGGTGTTTTTAGTATTTTTATTATTATTTTTATGTTTTTAGGGTATTTAAGGATTTTTAGGTTTTTAGGGGTTGTCATGGATTTTGGTATTTTGAAGAGTTTTTTGGTCTTTACGGGGTTTTATGATTTTTTTTAGTTTTTTATGGTTATAATGTATTTTCTAGTTTTCTAATGTTTTCAGGGGTTTTACATGTTTTAATAGTATTTAGTGGTTTTTTTTGTTTTTATGGGTCTTGAGATTTTTTAGATTTTTTATGGTTTTATGGTACTCTGGAATTTTTCTGGGTTTTAGGTGTTTTACGTTTTCAAGGATTTTTACAAATATGTTAGGATTTTTATGGTTAATAGGTTTTTTGTTTTTTGTGGATTTGGAGGGGTTTTATGGGTTTTTAAGGTTTTTATTTTTTTTAGGGTTTTTAGGATTTTTAGGTTATGTTTTAGTGTCTTTTCTGAAGTATTTTTGGGTGTTTCTGGTTTTTAGAGTTTTTTTAACTTTTTAGGTGTTAAGAGGGTTTCTATATTATTATTCAGTTTTTAGTCTTAGTGGTTATTTAAGGTTTTTTTTATGTTTTTAAGGATTTTTAGAGATTTATTTAGAATTTATTGGTTTTTAGTGTAATTTAGGGGTTTTATTTAATTTTTAGGGTTTTCATGGTTTTTAGGGTTTCAAGGGGTTATTAGGGGTGTTAGTGTATTTTTAGGGTTTTTGGATTTTTTTTACTTCTTTAGGTGTTTTAACATTTTTTAAAGTTTTTTAAAAATTTTAGGGGTTTTATGGTTTTTTAGTGTTTCAGTGGTTTTTAGGAATTTTATGGGTTTTTAGGGTGTTTTATGTTTTAGGGGGTTTTATAGTTTTTCGGGGTTTTTAGTGTTTTTAGGATTTTTACATTTTCATGGATCTTTAGTGATTTTGTAGAATTTTTATGTTTTTTTGGGAAATTTACAGTTTTTACGGATATTGAGGGTTTTGAGGGTTTTTAGTGTTATAAGGGTTTTTAGTGTTTTTAGGGTTTTTAGGGTTTCTATGGTCCTTTTAGTTTTTTATGGTTTTTAATGTTTTAAGAGTTTTTAGTGGTTTTGGGATTTTTATATTTATATTTTTTTTAGTGTTTTATGGGTTTTGGGGACTTTTATCTTTTTTACGGGTTATATGGTTTATAGAGGTTTTAAAAAAAAGTAGGCTTTTTTACATTTTTATTGATTTTTATGGATTTTTAGGGGTTTTTTGTATTTTAATGGTTTTTTGTTTTTTAGGGGATAGAGGTATTTTGATGTTTGGGGGGTCTTCAAGGTTTTGTAGGGTTTAGATTATTTTTAGGGATTATTGGGTCTTTGGGGATTTTAGTATTTTTTTGAGTTTGTTAGGGTTTTTATGTTTTTTTGAGTTTTTAATTTTTTTAGTGGGTGTAATGGTTTATATGGGTATTTAGAGGTTATTATGATTTTTAAGTGTTTTATAGTTTTCATGTGTTTTTATGGTTTTGAGGATTTTTTATGTTTTTAGGGATTTTTATGTATTTTGGAAGAATTCTATGGTTTTAATGTTTTTTCTGGTTTTAGTGATTTTATGTGACTGTAGGGGTTTTTTTAGGTCTTTTGGCATTTAGTAGTTTTCAGGGTTTTATGGTCTTTTGGGTTTTAGGGTTGTATTTGGTTTTTTACAATTTAAGATTTTTTACTGTGATTTAATGTTTTAGGGGTTTTAAAGGTCTGTATATTATTTAGTGTTTTTAGGGTTTCTATGAAGTTGTATGTTTTTTTATCATTTCTTTTCGTGTTATGGTTTATAGGTAATTTTTACTATTTTTAGGGTTTTTTTCATTTTTATGTATTTTTAGGGTTTTTAGTGATTTATATTGGGTGTAGGGTTTTTTATGGTCTTTATGGAAATTAATGGGTTAAGAGATTTTCATGGTTTTTAGGATTTATAAGGGTTTTTATGGTTTTCTATGTATTTTTGGGTATTTAGGGTTGTTTTGCTTTTTTATAGTTTTAATGGTTTTTATAGATTCTTAATGTTTTTGGGGTTGTATGTGTTTTTTGAGTTATAATGGGATTTTTCAGGTTTTAATGGGGTTTTAGATTTTAAAGGATTTTATTGGATGAATGGTTTTCAGTGGGTTTTCAAAAAAAAAATAATGTTTCTTAGAATATTGAGGGACTTTTTAGTATTCTTTATAATTTTTAGATTTTTTGGGGTTCTAGTGATTTTGAGGGTTATTTGTATTTTTTCTGTTTTTTAGTGTTTTTCAGGGATTCTATTACCTTTTTAGGGGTATTTTAAATTTTTATGTTGTTTTTGAGTTTTTTAGGGTTTTTAAATTTTTTAGAGCTTCATTGCATTTTTAAGGGTTTTAAGTGTTTTTATAATATTTCTTCTTTTTGGTGGTTTTTGTTTTTTCGGTTTGTTAATGTTTTTTACAGGATTCTATGGTTTTCTAGGGGTTTGAAAGGGTTTTATGGTTTTTTACGTTATTAGGGGTTTGAGTTTTTTTTTATTTTTATCACTTTAGAGTTTTTAGGATTTTTACTAATTTAGATGGTCTTTAGGGTGTTTTGGGTCATTTTGGGTTCTTACGGATTTAAGTGTCATTATGATATTTGGATTTTTAGAGTTTTAAGTTTTTTAGGTTTTTTAGAGTTCTTTAATTTTTTAAGGGTTTTAAGTGTTTTTAGAGTTTTGAGTTGGTTTTCATGTTTTTTTTGCATTTTAGGGTCTTTTATGTCTTTAGGGGTTTTGGAGGATTTCATAGGATTTTTATGGTTTTAGGGTGTTTAGTGTTTTTAGGATTTCTATTGTTTTTGGGTTTTTATGTTTTTGAGGTTTTTCAGGGTTTTCAAGGGTTTTTTCGATATTTTTTGGGTTTTTATATATTTTTATGGTTATAAGGTTTTATGTATTTTATGTTTTTCAGGGGGTTTAGGGTTATTTGATTTTTTTTTCATATTTAATGGTTTTTAGGGTTTTATGATTTTTATTTTTTAGGGCTTCTATGGATATTATAGTTTTTAGAGTTTCTATGGATTTTTAGGGTTTAGGGATTTTCATGGTTTTTAGTTTTTCTGGGTTTGGAGGAGGGAGGGTTGAGTATTTTATTTTCTTTTATGTTTTTTATATTTTTTTAATATTTTTAGAAGATTAAGAGTTTTCCGTGTTTTGTGAGTTTTTTTGGGTATTATGTTTTGAATGGTTTTTAAAGGTTTTATGTTTTTAAGATGTTTTATCGTGGTTTTTTTGGGGTTTTCACATTTTAAAGTATTATTATTGATCTATTTGGATTATTATGGATTTTAGAGGTTTTTTAGTTTTTAGGGATTTTGACAGTTTTTCAGTTTATCACGTGTTTAGGGTATTTTGAGTTTTTATATTTTTAATGGGGGTTTTTGGGGTTCTAAGTGTCTTTTTCTATTTTATGGTATTTATAATTTTTTATATTTTTTTAATTTTTATAGGGGACTAAATATTTTTTTTTCATTTTTAGTGGGTTTGAGGGTTTTATGGATTTTAAGGGATTTTTTTGTTTTTAGGGGTTTTTTTATGGTTTTTCGGGGGTTTTAAGAATTTTTAGAGGTTTTTATATTTACATGGATTTGTAGGAATTTTTTTAGAAATTTTATGGTTTTTAAGGTTTTATGGTTGTTAGGGATTTTGAGGCGTTTTTGCGGGTTTCACTGTTTTTAGGGGGTTATTTGGTGTTTTTCTTTTCTAGGGTTTTTTATTTTTTAAGGGTTTTAATGATTCGTATCATGTTTTCATTTTTTTGGGTTTTAATATTTTTTAGATTTTTAGTGGTGTTTATCTATTTATGAATTTTACGGTTTTTAAGGGATTTTATGGTTTTCATGTTGGTTAGGGTTTTTAGTGATTTTTTTCACTTCCAATGATTTTATGGGATTTTTATGATTTATTTGGTTTTTAGAGTTTTTTGAATTATTAGTGATTTTTAATGGATTTATTGGTTTTTGGGGGGATTTATGTGTTTTTTATGGAGTTATGTGTCTTTGGGGTTTTTAGAGTTCTTTGAGCTTCGTTAGGTATTTAACATTTTTTAACATTTTTAGGTGTTATAAGGGGTATTATAGATTTTAGTGGGTTTTTAGGGTTGTTATGGTGTTTTCATGTTTTTAGGGTTTTACTGGTTTTATGGGTTTTTATAGTTTTTAAAGTGTTTTTATGATTTTTATTTGTTTTCATATTTTTTAAGGTAATTAATGGTTTATGATTTTAGGGTGTTTTCTAGGGTTTTTGGATTTTTTTATGTTTTCAAGGATATTTAGTTTTTATAGTATTTTTATGGTTTTTACGGTTTTAGGGGATTTTGGGTTTTTATGGTTTCTTATTCTTAGGGGTTTTAGGGGGTTTTTGTGTTTTTTTACATTTTAAAGGAATTTAAGGGCTTTTATATTTTTTTTTGTTTTTCAATATTTTATGGGATATTAGGTTTTTTATGGTTTTTAAGGAATTATGGTTTTCGAGGCTTTTAGTGTGTTTACTTTTAAGGTATTTTAAGTAATTTTGTAGGATTCTTATGGTTTTGATGGTTCTTTAGGGATATTTATGTATTTTGAGGGATTCTAGTGTTTTTATGGTTTTTAGTGATTTTTTATTTTTCAAGGATTTAGAGTCCTTTGGGTTTTTTATGGATCTTATGAGTTGTTAGAGGTTTTGAGGTTTTTAGAGTTTTTTTAGAATTTTGAGGTTATTAAGGGATTTTAGTGTTTTTAGTATTTTATAAGGTTTTATGGATATTTACGGTTTTTACGCTTTTATGGGTTTTAATGGTTTTCAATAATTTATCAGGGTTTTAATTTTTACATTTTCAGGGATTTTTTTTGGTTTTTAGATATTTTATGGGTTTTAGGGTTTTTTTAATTATTGTGATGGTTTTTAGGGTTTTTAATGGTTTTTAGGGTTTTTGGATTTTTAGGGTTATAGTATTTTTATGATTTTCAAGGTTTTGGGGTCTTTTTTGTTTTTAGGGGTTTTTTGTTTTATTTCAGTTTTTAATGTTTTTATGTGTTTTAAAAAAATTTAAGGGTTTTATGGTTTATTAGATTTTTTTATGTTTTTTATTATTTTAGTGTTTTATGGGTTTTAGGGGTTTATGGTTTTCAGGGGTTTTCCCGAATTCTTATGGTTTTTTAAATTTTTAGTGATATTAAGTTATTTTTATGATTTTTTTCCTTAGTATTTATTATGGTTTTTAGGGATATTGATGGTTTTTATTATTTTTAGGGTTTTTGGTGTTTTATGTTTTTTTAGGGTAATAATGTCATTTGTGGGTTTTAAAGTTTTTTTTTCTTTTAGGTGTTTATAGTTTTTTAACGTTTTTATGGTTTTTATGTGTTTTCAGAGTTTTTAGTAGGTTTTAGTGTTTTTATTGGTTTTAACAGTTTTATAAAATTTTAAGAGTTTTTATGGTTTTCTCACGATATTTAGGGTTTTTTTGGGATTTTTACATTTTTAGGGATTTTTAAGGGTTTTTTAGGATTTTTAAGTGTTTTAGAGTTTTAAGGGTTTTAGGAATTTTTTAGGGGTTTTATGGGTTTTTATGATTTTTAGGATTTTTATTTTTTTATTTTTTTGAGGTTGTATGGTATTTTGATTTTTTGGGGTTCTAAGGTTTTTTAGAGTTTTTTAACGTTTTTAGGGTTTTTGAGGTTTTTATAATTTTAGTGACCTTTTACGGTTTTGTGCGGGTTTAAGGGTTTTTATGGTTTTTATGTGTCTTTTGGTTTTCAAGATTTTTTAGGATTTTATGGGTTTTTACATTTTCAACTGTTTTAGGGATTTTTTAGCCATTTTATTTTGTTGTGTTTTTAGGGGTTTTGAGGATTTTGAGGTGTTTCATGGGTTTTCATGGGTTTTTTGGGTTATAGGGGTATTCTAGGGTTTTAGGGTCTTTTTAAATTTTTATGGTTTTTTTGGTATTTATGTATTCTTGTAGTTTTTATCGTTTTATGGTTTTCAATTGTTTTATTGGTTTTTAGTTTTTTTTGTTGGGTTTTAAGATTTTTATTGGTTTTTAGTGATTTTATGTTATTAGGAGGTTTTATGATTTTCACGAGGGATTTCATTTTTTATTAATTTTTTTTAAGTATTTAGGGATTTTGGAGGAGTTTTTTATAATTTATTTGATTTTAGGGCTTTTTAGTTTTTTATGATTTTTGAGGGTTTAGTATTATTCAGGGTTGTTTTGGTTTTTTGTGGGATTCAAAGTTTTTACGGTCTTTTTGTAAGGGGTTTTTTGGAGTTTTCTGGTTTTCAAGGTTTTTTTGGAGTTTATTAAGCATTGTTATGGATTTTAAGTGATTTTAGAATTTTTAGTCATTTTTAGGGGTTTTAGTTGTTTCAGGGTTTTTAAGGTTTTCATGGTTTTAGGGGTTTTTTTCTTTTATTTTTTTTATTTTTTTGGGAATTCTATGGTTTTATGGTATTTATGTATTGGGGAGTTTTTTTGTTGTTTTAGTGTTTTTAGGGGTTTTCGGTTTTAGTGGTTCTTCTGGATTTTTGGGTATTATGGTTTTTTAGGATTTTTAGGGTTTTCAACGTTTTTAAATGTTTTAGGGGTTTTAGTGATATTTAGAGTTTTTGGGGTTTTACGATTCTTATGGTTTTTTGGGGTTTAATGTTTTTAGGAGTTTTTATGGTATTCAATGTTTTTATAGTTTTTTAAATTTTTAGGTATTTTTAGGGATCTTTAGAATTTTAATGGGGTTTTAGGGTTCTTTGGTGGGTTTTGGTTTTTTTTTGGGTTTTATGGTTTTTAAAGTTTTTATTGATTTTAGGGGTGAATAATTTCATATTTTGTGTTTATTTTTAGGATTATTAGGTATTTTTATGTTATTAGGTTTCTATGGATTTCAGGGGGCTTTCAGGGTTTTTGAGTTTTATGATTTTAGGAATTTTTCAGGATTTTCTAGGATTTTATGGTTTTTATGGTTCTTTAGGTATTTAGGGGTTTTTATGGGTTTTAGGTGTCTTTAGAGTTTTTATGGTGTTTGGGGTTTTTAGGTTCTATTGGGTTTTAGGGTTCTTTGTGTTTTTAGGATTTTAATATTTTTTAGAGTTTTTGACGTTTTTAGGGGTTTAAAGGGGTTTTATAACTTTCATTTATTTTTTTGGATTTTACATGTTTTACAATTTTTTACTATTTTTATAGGTTTTTACGATTTTTAGGGGTTTTCCATGTTTTTAGAATTTTTTACATTTTCAAGGATTTTTTGGGATTTTTTAGGACCTTTATGGTTTTGGGGTTTTTATGGTTTTAGAGATTTTGAGCATTTTTAGGATATTTCATCCCTTTTATGGGTTTTAGGGTTTTTCATTGTTCGAGGGACTTTCAGGTTTTTAGGAAATTTTAAATTTTTGAGATTTTAAGTTTTACTAGTGTTTTTAACTTTTTATGTATTTTTAAGGGTTTTTAGAGTTTTTAGTTGTTTCTGGTTGTTTTATGGGTTTTATTTTTTAAAAAAAATTTATAGATGTTTTTTGGTTTACAAGATTATTTCAAGGGTTTTAGTGGTTTTTCAGGTCGAGGGATTCTTTAGGATTATTATGGTTTCGTGGATTTTTTGAGTTTTTAGAGATTTTGAGGGTTTTTACGGGGTTTCTGGTTTTCTAAGGCTTTTCAGGGGTATTATTGTGGTTTTTGGGTTATTATGGGGTTTTAGAGTATTTTAATTTTTTAGAGGGTTTTACAGTTTTAGGATATATTTCAGGTTTTTTAGTGTATTTTCAGTTTTAATTATTTTCAGGGGTTTTAAGAATTTTTATGGTTTTGGTGGGATTTAGGGTTATAGGTATTTTTTTAGGGTTTTTAGGTTTTCAATTGTTTTTATATTTTTAGGGATTTAGGGTTTTAGGTATTATTCGGGTTTTAAGGGGTTTTTATGGTTTTTGTGGGTTTTCAGGGTTTTTTGGGTTTTTTTGGAGTTTTTTTATATTTTTAGGCTTTTAATATTTTATAAATTATTTTATTGTTTTACCGGTTTTATAGGTTTTGAGAGTTTTGAGTTTTTTCGGATTTAAATGGGGTTTTAGAATTTTAATTTTATTTTGTGGTTTTCAAGGTTTTTGGGGGTTTTTTACATTTCATGGTTTTTTAGGTTTTTTAGGAATTTTATGGTTTTTAGGATATTTTGGTTTTTTCGAGATTTTGAGTGGTTTTAGGGGTTTTCTGGGTTTCTTAGGTGTTTAGGATTTTTCAATGTTTATATGGGTTTTTAGGATTTTAGGGTTAATTTAGTTTTTTAGGGTTTTAATATTGTTTTATGTTTTTATGGGTTTTAAGGGTTTTATAGTTTCTAATCCTTTTTTAGAGATTTTATTGGGTTTTAGGTTTTTCTATGGTTTTAGTGGTTTTACATTTTTCATGATATTTTTTGGGTTTTTATGTTTTCTGGTATTTTTAGGGATTTTTTATGATTTTTATCATTTTTAGGTTTTTTTGGGATTTTTGGGATTTTTAGGGCTTATAGGGGTTTTATAGTTTTTTAGGGTTCTTCAGGTTTTTATAAACTTTTTGGGTTTGAAGGGGATTTTTTGAGTTTTTTAGGTTTTCTTTGGTTTTTAAATTATTTATCATCTTTAGCAATTTTAATATTTTTATATTTGTTTAGGGTTATCGGGTTTTTAGTGTTTTTAGGGCCTTTTTAGTTGTTAGTGGTTTTTTATGTTTTTATGGATTTTGATGTTTTTGGGTTTTTCAAGGGTTTTTCTGGGCTTTTTGGATTTTTGGGGTATTTGTTTTGGGATTTTAGTGGGGTTTGGATTTTCTAACGTTTTATATTTTTTGAAAATTTATGATTTTGAAGTTTTTTGGATTTTTCAGTGGTTTATTGGGTTTATTTTTAGGGGTTCTTTTTGATTTTGGGGATTTGTTATGATTTTTAGGGGCTTTCAAGATTTTTTGGGTTGTTTACATTTTCTTGAAATTTTACAACCATACTTGAATTTGTACAGTTATTCATGTTTGTGTTGGTTTTTAGGGATTATAAGGGTTTTTTTCATAGATTTTTAGGTTTTTTCAGTATTTTAGGGTCTTTTTCATTTTAGGGTTTTTTTTGAGTTTTCAGGTCTTTTATAGTTTTTAGTGTTTTTTATTTTTTTAGGGGTTTAAAGAGATTTTTGAGTTTTTAGTGGGTTTTAGAGTTTTTATGGGTTTTAATGGTTTTTGCGGGTTTTGTAGTTTTTCGTTGGATTTCAGGTTTTTAGGTTTTTTACCTTTTTAGATATATTTAGTTATTCTTTCTTAGTTTTATTGTTTTATACATTTTTGGGATGTTTAGTGATTTTGAGGGGATTTATAGGTTGTTAGGTTGTTCATGGTTTTATGGTTTTTTTTGTTTTTAGGGTTGGAGGGTTTGTGTTTCTTTTGGGTTTCGCAATTTTTTATAATTTTTTTATTTTTTAGGGGTTTATAGAGTTTCTAATGTTATTAGTGGGATTTTAGGGTTTTTATGGGGTTTTAGGTGTGTTTTGGGTTTTTATGGTTTTCAATGGTTTTTAGGGTTTATTAATTTTTCATGTATCGTTATGGATTTTTTAGGATTTTTAAGGTTTTAGGGGTTTATTACAGGTTTTTAGGGTTATAATAATTTTTTGGGTTTTAGAGGTTTTCAAGGTTTTGAGGGATTTTGAGCATTTTTATGTTCTTTTGAGTTTTTAGGATTTTTTTAGAGTTATTTAGGGTTTTATGATTATTAGAGTTTTATAACGTTAGTTGGGGTTTAAAGGGTTTTTTGAGTTTTTTGCAGGATTTTAGGGGTTTTATGGGTTTAATGGTTTTTTTGGTTTTGGGGGGTTTATGGTTTTTAGGCCAAGTAGGTTCGGGGCCAGGCATGCCCCAGCCCCACAAAATTTATTAACAAAAAATGTATGTACAAGGCTTTACAGGGAGGGTCTGCACAGCTGAGTATGCAAGTCACCCTTAATGTCCGAGTCCACAAGGTGAATACAAAAATCTGGAGCTACAAATGGACACATGGAACATCCATCCTCAATTGCTTTCTTAGAGAGAATATCCTCCACTTTTTTCACTTTCATGTATGCTTGTGTGACCATAATGTCCATACCCTAAGAAGTCCTCAGACACTCAACCCATTGGGGTAGAATCCTCCATGGGATTTTCCTTGTTTTTCTTTTGATGGCTTCCACCGCTAACATCAAGTGAAATCCAATCCATAACTGCTTCCACCTAAAGTGAACTACAAACTAAACATCCTTAATCATGGCTTAATGCTCCACTTCATATGCACACCCATTCCTAATGAATTGATAAAATCATCCTTTAACAAATCCTCTGTAGGTCGGGAAAATGCCTCCACAACTGTAGAGACCAGGCACACCCAGAGCAGCACCATCTACATTCACTTTTATCCATTATGGGATTGGTGGAATCCACCGAATGATGTTAAAGTCTCTTGGTTTCCCGCATCATCCAAAAAATCTGAGATTTCTCAGCACAATAAGATCATTAACATCATTATCCATCATACCATCTTGGATATGAGACGCCACGTGGATGGCATTGTGAATCGCCACCACACCAATGTAGAGGTAGCATGGAGTGTTATCAAAGACCACATTGTTCCGGGATGCCAACACAAAAGCAGAGAGGGCCGCAGCAGTAGCAAGAAGTAGGTGGAAAACCTATTGACTGCATTGCACACTGACAACACTACTGAAAAGAGTAGACAGTGTTCTATCCATGCAGATTTTCAGCTGGAAAATGACCTTCAAATACTCCCAATGACCAGCAGCCAATCAACAATTAAGAAAAATATGGTGCAGATTTTCCTCATCCCGAAGACAGATCGGGAAAGCAGAGGCCAAACACCACCTAGCTCTTTTGAACTGCTCTTGAACTGGAAATCAATTTCTACTAATTTTCCATAGTATAAGGTGGCTGGAAGGGGGAATGAAGGGCCTCTGAAATTTTGAGAGACAAGCAGGGGGTTCAATTCCCTGCTCACATTCAAATTGGTATAACTCCTTTGTACTCAACGGCCCAACCATATTGGGCTTCCAAATAAGACAATCCATATCCAGGAAGTTGTAACTTTTTATTTTTGAGATAATATTTTTCAGCAGAATGATTTCAATCTCGCTCATGTTATTATTGAGATTAGCGATGGACCACTGCTTAAAATTCTCAGGGGGTTGGACAGTTCATGGATGGGCCGATCAATCAAGTGGTGTTCCAAAAGGTCAAAACTGAATGCCTTGAGACTTCCCATATTGAGTTAGAAATAATGCTTCTATAGGATGACCTGATTGTGGTCCAGACTGAAAAAGGAATAAAGCCAGAGAATTCCTCACAAAGTTTGGAAGTGAACCTTTTCCTCAAGAAGTCAAGACTCATGTATGGCGTGTTGAAAAGATTCCATTTAAATTTACCAGTTAAGGCATCATTGAATTACTTGAGGTCCTTGATGCCCAGCCCACCAATTTCAATGGGATTTGTACATTCTTTCCATGCCACAGATACAAGATTCTTCTTATTCTTGCAGCTCGTCCATGTAATGTTTATAATTTTTGCTTTCAATCTCTTGATGAGACTTGTCGTCCATCTATAAATGGAGAAAACATGCACAAACATGGATGTAATAATAGAATTTATCGGGAAAATTCTGCCCGCGTGAGATAATCATTTTCCTTTACGGCTCGCAAGTTGTTGAGTGATTTTGAGTGAAATTCCCTCCAGGTATCCACTTTTTACCTTCCCCAAAACAAGGGAAGCCCCAGGTACATGAAAGGGAGGTAACTCCTCATGACACCAAGAGTTTTGAAAATTCTACGTTGCTTGTAGGCTGGAATCCAATTGCCCAAAAGAATACAGGACTTTTTCCAACTAATATATTTCCCCACAACCTCTTCATAATGTTGTAGATGTGATTTGATTGAGGATAGGGTATGCCTATCTGCCTTCCCCAACATGAGAATGTCATCCACATATAGACGATTCTTTCGAACATAATGATCTTTACCAACTTTTATCATAGCATAAAAACCAGCCTGAACGAGATCAACTATGCATCTTCTAAGATAATCCTCAACCAGAACAAAGAGGAGGATAGAAATCGGATCACCTTACCTGACACCGCGAGAGCAATTAATGAATACCTTATTGGATCCATTAATAAGAACAGAGATCCTAACATAGTATAAGAGAGTATGGATCAGCTATATGAAAGAGGTAGATAATCCATACCTACTGAGAATAGTAAAGATTAAGCTCTATTTGATCGTATCAAATGCCTTTGAGATTTCCGGCTTTATAGAAAAGCTTCCATGCTTAGAGTCCTTCCTCAAGATGTTGATACCCTCCGATACAGAATATAGGCACCTCTGAATATTACATCCTGAGAAAAACCCAAATTGGTTTGGGGTGATTCTCCCACCAACAATCTTCCCCAGCCTGATGACCAGAGTTTTACATATTATCTTAGAAATCATGATGCCAATTGCCACTGGATGAAAGTCCCCAATATCGATGGAATTCTCTTTCTTTGAAAGTAAATCAAGGAATTTTTAATTCATTCCACGAGGGATGTAGTAGGAAATAAATAATTATCTGACAGAATTAGTGACCTCCACATGTAAAATATCCCAATAAAACATGAAGAACTTATTACTAAATCCATCTGGTCTAGGATTTCTGTCCATATTCAGAGAAAAAAAGAGCAGACATGACTTCCTCATCAAACGGGGCATTAGTAAGACGCTTATTCTACTGATCAATAATGCAAGGATCAACAGATCAACAAAGCCTAGGGGTCTGCTCATGCCCTCCATCATTGTAAAGTGTCTTGAAATGGACAACCACATCAACAGATATCTCATGTTAATATGAAAAAGAGCCCCCATTATTCTGGATGACATTCATCACATTCATATATTTTTTCTCCCTGTGAAGACAATGAAGGAATTTGGAATTCCTATCCCCTTCCTTGATCCAGGCCACGCTAAATTGATTTCTAGCCATCTTCTCTTTTAGATTCAAAAGCTCATCCAACTTAGAATGAAGTTGTATTTCCTCCCTAGAGGGAGTGAGTTGCTGCTGATTGTTTATTTGACAGTGATCAAGCTGGTATTCAGCAGCCATGATGTCATCATCAAGTTTGGATAAAGAGATCATACTCTATTCTTTAAAAGAATCTTTATTTGTTTAAGCTTGACCACCACAACAAAGTGTGGGCTGCCATAAAAAGTGCTAATCCACCCATTAACAACAACATCTCTACACCCAGGGATGGTGAGCCAAGCATTATTGAATTTGAATGGCAAAGGAGAGGACATGTAGTTATTGTAATTGATTTCAATCATCAAGGGGTTGTGATCTGAATTGAACTTAGGGAGAGTAGTTTCCAATATCGCACATGAAGAACTACTATCATTGATTTAGAAGAAACATGTAAATAATTTACTTTCTTGCCTCCCATTGATGGTGAGCCTTCCCCATGCGAAGCGATCACCCACAATAGGGAGTTCCGCCAGATTGCACTGGTCAATACAACAAGAGAATTCCTCTGCAGCTATGCGTGAGAAAGATGATCCAATACTTTCATCTGGCCATATAACCATATTGAAATCACCAATTTCCAACCCAGTTGTATTGATTGTGCTCACTGATGCTCATCATATCACTCCATAATTTCCTTCTCCTGGTGTAAGCACATGAGGCCTATACAAAATAAATTGTATGTATGGAGTCATAATTCTGAATCCGTAGTGAGATGACTTGAGGTCTCCTATAATAGGATAACAACTGAATATTATCTTTCTTGAGAACCCAAAGAGTCTCCATACCACTATTAATGTTATTATGAGAAACAGGAGAATATCCAAACTTCTTCCAATTATGGTCCTTCCAGCTATCATAAGTGTTCATAGGTTCTGCAATCCCAAGAAGCATTGGTTTGTTGGATAAAATTAAATGCTTGGGGGCATGGTTCATTGGTAAATTTCCCATCCCTATACAGTTCCAGAAAATGATCATCATTAAGAAGAGATTTTGCCACCCCCAGGAAGAGGTTGTTTCTTTTTGGATGGCAGATCTATGTCCTTCCCTTTTCCTTTCCTACCCTTATTATTAGGAGGCCTTCTAACAGGATTCATCTTGGATTCAAACACATTTCCAACCACCTTCTCCCCATCAGGAGTGCCACTGTTAGAAGACCCATGGGTCCCCTCTTCATGACCTTGCTCATTACCCCCATCATCATCCCAGAATCTACCTGAGAGTGGGGTGAACCTGTTGGTGGAACAAAGCCCTTCAGGTGTTTTAATGATTTCATATTATTTTCATTTTCATTATTTTTAGGGATTGTTTAATATTTTTATGGATTATATGGTTCTTATGGTTTTAGGAAATTTTAGGATTTTTAGGGGATTAAAGGGTTTCTAATTCTTTTAATGTTTTTATGCATTAATTACTGTTTTAGGGGTTTTTCAGTTTTTAAGGGGTTTAATGTTTTTTCATATTTTTTTAACATTTTATTAGTTTATGTGTTTTTAGATATTTTAGTTTGATTTTCGTTTTTTCATCAATTTTTTGGTTTTTAAGGTTTTTAGAGGTTTTTTGGGTTTCAAGGGTATTTATAAGTCTTTGATTTTTTTTAAATTCGAGGAATTTTTATAGATTTTTTATTATTTTTATGATTTTAGGTTTTTTAGAGTTTTTAGGGATTTATAGGTATTTAAGGGGTTTTTAGGGATTTTTTTTGCGTTTACATAGTTTTTATGGTCTTATTGGTTTTTTATGGTTTTTTTGAGTTTTTTAATATTTTATTAATATTTTAGTGATTATTAAGGTTCATTGGGGTTTTACTAGTTTTTAGAGTTTTGTGGCTTTCAGTGTTTTAGAGTGTCTTATTGTTTTTAATTTTTTTATTGGTTTTTATGGTTTTAGGGGTTTTTCATGGTTTTTAGTGTCTTTTTCATTTTTATGGATTTTTAGGTTTTTTATGTAAATTAGGGTTTCTTAGGGTTTTATGGGTTTTAGGGATTTTGATATATTTTAAGGTTTACTAGGGATTCTTAGGATTTTATTATTTTCTTGGGTTTTCATAGGGGGGCATTCACGTTTTTATGGGTTTTATAGTTTTTGGTGCATTTTTGACATTTCTAGGGGTTTTTGGTGTCTGATAGTTTTTATAAGTTCATATGGATTATGGTTTATTATGGTTTCTAGGGTTTAAGGGAGTTTAATGGCTTCTAATGGTTTTTAAGTTTATATGGTTTTTTATGTTTTTAGTGGTTTTATTTTCTTTTAGGATATTTAATATTTTTAATGTGTTAGGGATTTTGATTGGTTTTCAGTGATTTATGGGTTTTTAGGGACTTTTTTGTTTTTAGTGTTTTTTTATCTTTTTTAGGGTTTTTAAGGTTTTATATTGTTATATAAATTTTTTAGTGTTTGAATATTAATTATATTTTTAGTGGTTTTTTGGGGTTTTATGTTATTTATGGTTTTATGGGTTAATAGTTTTTAGGGTTTCTAGGGATTTTTACATTTTATAGAATTTTTAGTATTTTTTAAGGATTTTTTTTGTGTTTAAGTGTTTTTTATAATTTAAGTAATTTGGTATTTTTTAGGGTTTTTAGTGATTTCAGGTTTTGTAGGGGTTTCATTGTTTTTAGGGACTTTGGGGTTTTTTTGGTTTGAATTTTTTATAGTGTATTTTCACATTCTTTAGGGTTTTAAGGGATATTAGAGTTTTTAGTGTTTTTTCGAGTTCTATAGGGTTTTTAGGGATTTTAATGTTTTTAAGGGGGTTTATTGTTTTATGGGGTTTGTGGATTTTTAGTTTTTTTATTCTTTTAGTAATTTTTAGGGATTTTTTAGGGGTTTTATGTTTTTTATGTCTTTTAGCCTTCCTAGTAAATTTTATTATTTTTTTGTTTTTTCAGGGATTCTTGGGAATTATGGGTTTTCATGTTTTTAGGTAATTTTGGGGTTTTATAGGGTATTTCTAGATTTTTAGGGGTTTAAATGGTTTTTATAGTTTTTAATGTTTATAGGGGATTAAAGGTATTTAGAGTTTTTGGTGGGTTTTTTTTGGTTTTTTGGTGGTTTTATTATTTTTAGGGGTTTTTAATGTTTTCAATGGTTTTTTGTTGTTTTTATGGTTTTAGCATTTTCAATGTTTATTATGTATTTTTTAATATTTTATATTTTTTAGGCTTTTGGGATTTTTGGGTTTTTATGGTAATTTTTTGATTTTTTAGGATTCTTACATTCTCTATTGTTTTTTAAAAAAATTACTTTTTTTAATGGTTTTTAGAGTTATTAGTTGTTTTATAGTATTTTTGAGTTTATTTGGTTATTTATCATTTTAAGTGTTTGATGGTTTTTAGGGGTTTTTTAGGGATTGAGGGTTTTTTATGTTTTTAAGTATTTTTAGTAATTGTAATGATTTTAATGGATTTTTTGGGTTTTAGATTCGTTAGTTCTTTTAAGGTGTTTAAATTGTTTTGATTTTTTAAGGTTTTAAATTTTTTTAATGGTTTTTACCTTTCAAGTTATTTTAAGGGTTTTTAGTAGATTTTACGTTTTTATGGGGTTTTAGGGTTTTTTGAACTTTTGTAGGGTTTTTTGGTTTTTAGGGGTTTTAGGGTTTTTATATTTTCATGGAAAATTATGGCATATTTGGATTCATATGTTTTCAAAGGTTTTTAGAGTTTTCATGGTATTTTGACTGTTTTTTTATTTTTAGTGTTTTTATAGTTTTATTGTTTAATAGGATTTTTAGGGACATTTTGGGTTTTAGTGGTTTTTTTAGTATTTTTGTGTTTTAATGTTTTTAGAGTTTTTTAAAAATTTGCATTATTTAAATTGTTTTTAGAGTTTTTAGTAGTTTTTAGGGTTTTATATATTTTCATGATTTTTTGTATTTTCAGGGTTTTAATGTTTTTAAATAGTTTATTGGGTTTTAGGGGTTTTCATTTTTTTACGCTTTAAAGGATTTTTAGGATTTCTTTGATTTTTTTATTTTTAGGGTTTTTAGGGATTTTTAATGTTTTATGGTTTTTTATGGTTTATTAAGGTTTTCAAGGTTTTTTAGGAGTTTTACAGTATTTTGGATATTTAATTTATTTTTTGATAAGTTTTTATTGATTTTATGGGTTTTAGTGTTTATTAACATTTTTATGTGTTTTATTTGTTTTTATAGTTCAAAGTAGTTCGTCGGGTTTCTTTTGATTTTTTAGGGTTTCAAATATTTATAGAGGGTTTTATGATGTTCAAAGGTTTTCATGGATTTAGGGTTTTTTTCTAGGATTTCTATGGAGTTTTTAGGATTGTTATGGATTTTAGTGTTCGTTTGGGTTTTTAAAGATTTTGAGGGTTTGTACTGGTTTTCAGGGTTTTTTAGAGTTTTATGATTTTTTTTGTTTTTAAAATATTTTTATGTTATTTAATTTTTTATGGTTTTTTACAATTTGTTAATATTTTTAGTTGTATTAATGGTTTTAATTTTTTTGTTGGTTTAGAAATTTTATAGGTTTTTTGGATCATTATATTTTTTAGGGGATTTTTTTGGTTTTCAAGGTGTTTTTAGTGTTTTTAGAATTTTTTATGTTTTGTAATACATTAAGGTATTTTTTATGATTTTTATGGGTTTTAAGGGTTTTTTGGGAGTTTGAGGGTTTTAGGTGTTTCATATATTTGAAGACATTTTTGGGATTTTTAGAATTTTAAGGGTCTTTTGGGTTTTTATCATTTTATTAATGTTTTGGGTTTTTAGAGTTTTTTATGGTTTTTAAGGGATATTAGAATTTTTAGTGGTTTATTATTCTTTTATAGGTTTTTAGGTATTTTTATGTTTTTAAGGGGTTTTATAAATTTCAATAATTTTTCATTAATTTTAGATTTTTTTAAATTTTTAGGGATTTTTTAGGATTTTTATGGGTTTTAGGTGGTTTGGGGGTTTTTAGGTATTTTGAAGGATTTTAGGGGTTTTTAGGGTTTTGGGGGTTTTGGGGGTTTTAGGGGAAGGAAGGCTCGATACCAGGAAAGCCTGGTCCCCCAAAAACTAAAGCATAAGGAAAGAACAGAAAGCGTTATACAAAGAGGGGTTACAATTAGGTGTTTTAGGGGGTTTTTTGGTATTTTTGGGGTTTTTTAAGTTTTTAGTGTCTTAAGGGTTTTCTTAGAATTTGTTTATCATCGTTATGGTGTTTAAGGGATTTTAGAGTTTTTAGTGGTTTCATAGGGTTTTATGGGTTTTATGGTTTTTATGGTTTCAAGATATTTTATGGTTTTCAATAGTTTTCAGGGTTTTTAGGATTTTTATATTTTCAGAGATTTTTAGTTTTTCTATGATTTTTATGGTTTTTTGGTTTTTATGGATTTTTATGGTTTTAGTGTTTTTTAGAATTTTGATGATATTCAAGGTTTTTAGGGTATTCTAGGGTTTTAGTGTTTTTTGTGTTTTTTATGGTTTAATGTTTTAAGGGTTTATATTTTTTAGGTGTTTTAAGAGATTTTAGAAAAGTTAAATTTTTTAGGGATTTCGTGGGTTCTTACTGTTTATCTGGATTTTTGGTTTTTTATAGATTTTATGGGGTTTTGAGTGACTTTTTGGTATTTTAAATTTCCATGGATTTTTAGAGATTTTTAGGATATTTGTGGTCTTTAGGATTTTTAGTGTTTTGGGGGGTTTTATAATTTTTTCTAGTTTTTAGGACTTTTAAGATTTTAGGATTTTTAGGAGTTTTAGAATTTTTTAGATTTTTATTTGTTTTAAGGGTTTTTAGAGTTTTTTTGTTTCAGTAGTTTTAAGGGATTTAAGTTTCTTAGATGGTTTGGGGGTTTTATGGGTTTTATGGTTTTTAAGGTTCGGAGGTTTGTATGGTTCTCAAAGGTTTCTTAGGGATTTAGGGTTTTTTACATTTTTAGGGAATTTTATTAATTTTTATCATTTCTATGGATTTTAGGGGTATTATGTATTTTTTTGGTTTATAGGTTTTTTAGGATTTTAAAGGTATTATGATTTTTTAGGGTTCATAGTGTCATTTTAGGTTTTCTATGGATTTTTGGAGTTTATTAGGTTATTATGGTCTTAGAGTTTTTTTGTCTTTTTAGGGGTTTTATGAGTTTTTTGTGGTTTTAGATTTTTATGTTCTTTAGAGTTTTTAGGGGTTTTAGAGTCTTTTATAGTTTTTTGGGATATTCTCGGGTTTTTGGGTTGTTTACCTTTTCAGTGAATTTTTTGTTTTTTTATTATTTTTATGGGTTTTAGTGTTTTCAAGGTTTTTAGGGATTTTTAATTTTATTAGGGTTTTCAGGGTTTTTTTACAGTTTTAGGGGTTTCAGGATTTTAGGGAATTTTTAGGTTTTTAGGGTTTTTTATGTTTTAGTTGTTTTAATTGTTTTTAGAGTTTTTTAATATTTTTACGGGTTCTACGAATTTTTAGAGTTTTTAGTGGTTTGGGGGGTTTTGGGTTTTTAGAGGTTTTTAATGTTTTTATGGATGTTTATGTTTTTCATGGATTTTCAGGGATATTTTGGCACTTTATATTTTATGTAGTTTCAGGGATTTTTTTGGTTTTATATTTTTTTTTGAGTTCTTGGGTTTTCGAGGGATTTTGAGTGTTTTTGGGTTCTTAGTTTCCTTTATGGTTTTCAGGGTGTTTACGATTTTTTTTGATTTGTTATGGTTTTATATTTTTTATAGATTTTTAACATTTTTAGTGGTATTAAGGGATTTTAGATTTTTTAGTGGGGTTAAGGGTTTTTATGTGTTTTTTGGATTTTTTGTTTTTATGGGGTTTTATTGTTTTCAGGTGGTTTTCAAGGTTTTTTAGGGGTTTTTAGGTTTTTTTTTGTTTTTAGTGATTTTTAAGGATTTTTGAGGATTTTTATGGTTGTAAGGTTTTTAGAGTTTTTAGGGATTTCGATGTTTTTAGGGTTTTATGGGTTCTCAGAGATGCTATGTGTTTTCAGGGGTTTTCATGTTTTTTTGGAGTTTTTTTGTTTTTTTGGGTTTTTTTTGTTTTTTAGTGTTTTATGGTTATTTATATTTTTTATTTTTTTGGGAGTTTTAAGAGCTTTCATACTTTTAATTTTTTAAGATTTTATGTTTTTTGGTGTTTTTAGGTATTTTTGTGGTTTTCATGTGTTTTTTGGATTTGAACATTTTTAGGTATTTTTTAGGATTTTTCTGGTTTTAGGGTCTTTTGGGTTTTTATAGATATTAAGTGTTTTAGTGTTTTATGGGTCTTTAGGGTTTTTATGGATTTTCTGGTTTTTCATAATTTTGATGGTATTTTGGATGTTTAGGGGTTCTATTTGAGTTTCTCAGGTTGTCTAAATTTTTTAGAGTTAATTTACATTTTTAATCCTTCTATGAGTTTTAATAGTTTTTAGGGGGTTTGGGGGGTTTTTGGGTAGTTTAGGGGTTTTAAGGATTTTATGGGTTTTAAGGATTTTAGAGGTTTTATTATTTACAATGTTTTTTTGGGTTTTGGGGGTTTTTTGAATTTTCATGGATTTTTATTTACTTTTTATGATTTCAATGGGTTTTAGGGTTTTTCGGGATGTTGGGGGTTTTAGGTACTATCTATGATTCTAGGGATTTAGAGTTTTTAGGATTTTATCGGGGTTTTTCGGGGTTTATGGTTTTTTTATTTTTGGTGGTTTTTAATGGTTTTTAGAGGTTTAAACATTTTTACAGGGTTTGATGAGTGAATTATTTTTTAGTTAGTTTTAGGGATTTTATGGGTTTTATTTATTGAAGGGATTTTTATGTGTTTATGGTTTTTTACATTTTAAGGGATTATTGTACTTTTTTGGATTCTTATGGTTTTTAGGTGTTTTGATGTTTTTATGATTTTTGAGGGATTTTAGGTTATTTATGGGTTTTCGGGATTTCATGATTTTCAGTTTTTTTTTGGGTTTTCAAGGTTTTTAAGTCTATTTGGGGTTTTAAGGTTTATTTTTGAGTTTTTGAGTTTTTAGGGGTTTTAATGGTTCTTAATATTTTTAGTGGGTTTTTAGGGGTTTTTAGGGGTTTTTAGGGGTTTTAGGGATTTTATAGGTTTTAGAGTATTTTAATATTTTGAGGGGTCGTTATAGGTTTTAGGGGGTGGAGTCTCAGAGATTTTAGGGGTTTTATGTTTTCAAGGATTTTTTGGAATTTTATAATTATTTGGTTTTACGGGTTTTTGGAAATTTTGAGGGGTTTTAGAGGCTTTCATGTTTTTTAGGGATTTTCGGTCATTTGGGTTTTCAGGGTATATTAGGATTTAGGGTGATTAAGCGTTTTAATAGTTTTTATTGGGTTTTAATGATTCTTATGGTTTTTAGGGGTATTATGGTTTTCTAGGGGTTTTAGGGGAT
Source organism: Viscum album (assembly GCA_963277665.1). Classification (NCBI taxonomy): domain Eukaryota; kingdom Viridiplantae; phylum Streptophyta; class Magnoliopsida; order Santalales; family Viscaceae; genus Viscum; species Viscum album. The sequence goes on along the minus strand of OY728141.1, from coordinate 1,007,658,304 downwards.
TTTATATTTTAATGAATTTTAGTTTTCTTTTAGGAATTTTAAAATTTTTATAGATTTTTAGAGATTTTATAGTTTTTTAGGGTTTTTAGGGGTTTTAAATGTATTTAGGATTCATAAATATTTTCAGGGTTTTAAGGGTCTTTTTTGTTTTTAGAGGTATTTTTTGAATTTTTTGGGTTATATGATTATTTATAGTTTTTAACTTTTTAAGCGTTTTTTAGGGTATTAGTGTTATCATTAGGTTTTTGGGTTAATTTTTTGGTTTTTTATGGTTTTATCAGGTGTTTTTAATTTTCTAGGGTTTTCTAGGGTATTAATGTTTTTAGGTATTTGTTATAATTTTTATATGATTTAGTGTATTTAGTGATTTTAGGGTTTTATGGGTTTCAATGATTTGGAGGGTTTTTATGGATTTTAGCATTGTTTAGGATTTTATCTTCTTTATTTGATTTTTGTTTTTGAGTTTTTAGGAGTTTTAAGGTTTTATTTAGTTTTATAATTTTTTTAGGGGTTTTACAGTTTTCGGTGGGTTTTTTGGGGTCTTTTTTGGGTTTTATGAGTTTTTACAGATTTTAGGGGTTTTAGGCCATTCCAATGATTTTGGGGGCTTTTAAGGGTTTATATGATTTCAGGGTTTTTTGGGGATTTTTACGATTTTTAGGGTTTTTTTTTGTTTTTAGGTTTTTCTTGATTTTGAAGGGTTTTCAATGTTTTTAGGGTTTTTAGGGAACTTTGGGTTTTTAGTGATTTTTTTAGTTTTTTGGGTTTTAATTATTTTTAGTGTTTTCAAACATTTTTAGGGGTTTTAAAGGAGTTAAGAGTTTTTAGTTGTCTTAGGTTTTAAATTTTTAGAGATTCTTATGGTTTTAGGGGGTTTTGGGTATTTTAGGTATTTTCTAGGTTTTTTAGGGGTTTTACATTTTTTGGGATTATTAGGGATTTTAGGATTTTTATGGTTTTTATGGTTTTTATTGTTTTTGTGGATTTTGAGAGTTTTTATCGTTTTTTAGGGAATTTTATGCTTTTTAGGGGGTTTTAGGGTTTTATGTATTTTGGGTATTTCAGGTTTTTTTTAGAGTTTTTGGGTTTTGAAGTTATTTAAATCCTTGTTAAATTTTTTTTGGTTTTATTAGTTTATAGTATTTTGAGAGTTTTATATGTTTATAAACATTTTAATGTTGGCAAGGTTTTTTGGTTTTTAGAATGTTTTCATGGATTTTAGGGATTATTATTTTTTCAGGGATTGTTTGGTCTTTTTTGGGATTTTTATGAGTTTTCTTATTTTTTAGGGTTTTTAGAGAGTTTAATGGTTGTAAGATTTTTCATGATTTTTAGGGAATTTATGGTATTTTTGTGTTTTATAGATTTTATTTGAGTTTTTAGTGTTTTAGTGTTTTTTTTTAAAAAATAGTGGTTAAAGGGTGTTTAGATTTTTAAGTGCATTTTTTTTTGTATTTTATGGTTTATTACCGTTCATTTTGGTTTTTAACTTTTTTATGGTTTCTAGGGGTTTAATTTCGTTTTATTGTTTTGTATAATTTCAAGGATATTTTGGTATTTTTGTGGATATCTATGTTTTTAGGGTCCATGAGAATTTTTTTTTGGGATTTCGAAGTTTTTTCAGTTTTTTGGTTTTATTATGGGTTTTTTGGGTTTTTCTTAGTCTACAAGGATTCTTTTGAGTTTTTAATGTTTTCTATATTTTTAGAGTATTAGTTTTAAAAAAAACTATTATGGGGTTTATGGGTGTTTATATATTGTACTGGTTTTGGGTTTTTATGGGTTTAATTGATTTTTATGGTTTTTAGGGGGTTTGGAGGTTTTCATTATTTTTCTTGTTTTTTTTAGGATTTTTGGTTTTTTTAGATTTTTGGGCTTTTATGATATTTATGTTTTAGTGTTTTTAGGGTTTTTGGGATTTTTATGGGTTTTGGGGTTTTTTGGTTTGATTTGGGTTTTGATGTTTTCAGGGTTTTTCATGTTTTTTGGCTTTTTTGAGTTTTTAGGGTTTTTGAGATTTTTTAGAATTTGTTATTTCTTTATGTTTTATATAGTTTTAGTGGATTTAGTGTTTTTAGGTGTTTTTAGGTATTTAGGATTTTTATGCTTATAATGGGTTTTTTGGGGGTTTTAGGATTTTTTATGTTTTCAGGGACTATATTGGGGTTTTTAGGTTTTCTATGGTTTCTATTATTTTTTAGGGTTTGAATGGATATTTGGGGTTTTAGGGATTTTACATATTTTTGGGATTTTAGGGGGTTTCAAAGTATTTGGGTATTTTGGGGTTTTTAGAGTTTTTTTATTTTTTATGGTTTTCTAGGTCTTTCTATCATTTTTTTGGGTTTTAAGGTTTTTTTGCGGTTTTTTTTGATTTTTAGTATTTTTAGGGGTTTCAATGTTTTTATTAGGTTTTTATGGTTTTCTAGGAGCTTATATGGTTTTAGTGTTGTTAATGATTTATTGGATTTTTATTACTTTTGTGATTTTTATGGTTTTATGTCTTTTTTAGAATTTGTGGGGATTATGAAGGTTTTTAGGGGGGTTCCTTGTTTTTTAGGGTTGTAAGGGTTTTAAGAGTTTTTAGGATTTTTTAGTATTTTTAATGTTTTAGAGAGTTTTATAATTTTTGGGTTCTTAGGGTTTTTAAACATTATGATGAATTTTTATAGGATTTAAGGATTTTAAAGGTATTAATTGTATTCCGAGGTTTTCACGTTTATATGATTTTTTACATTTTCAAGGATTCTAATGGATTTTTAGGATTTTTATGAATTTCATTTTTTTAGTGTTGTTGTAATTTTGTGGGTTTTTAATGATTTTTGGGGGGTTTTATGGGTTTTAGGGGTTTTTAGGTTTTTTTGGTTTTTTGGGTTTTTTTTTGTTTTTTGGAGTTTTTTTTTGGGTTTTATGCATTTTAGATTTTTTTTAATTTTTTTTGGTTCTTAATGGGATTTTATAGTTTTTAGTGGGTTTTATGGTTTTTAATAATTTTTAGTAGTTTTTATGGTATTTAGTTTTCTTATTGTTTTTAGGGGTTTTTTTAGGGTATTTAGGGTATTATAAATTTTTAGTGATTTTTAGGATTTTTTTATTTTTTTGGGTTCTGGGGCCTTTGGGGTTTTAGGGGTATTAGCGTTTTTAGGTGTTTTAGGGTTTTATAAGTTTTATGGGTTTTCTTGTTTTTTGTATTTATAGGATTTTTTGAGATTTTTATTGTTTATTTTTTAGAGTTTTTTATTGTTTTTACAGGTTTCATGGGTTTTTAGAGTTTTTAGTGGCTATTTATAGTTTATTTGTTGTTTAGGTGTTTTATGGTTTTTAGGGGTTTTGGGTTTTTAGAGGTATTTATATTTTTCTACATTTTGAGAAATAGTTAGGGACTTTATATTATTTTTATGGTTTTAATGGTTTTTAGTGTCTTATGAATTACGAGGGTTTTTGTGTTTTCATTGTTTTTAGGATCTTTAGAGTTTTCCGTATTTTTACTGTCTTTATGGGTTTTTAGTTTTTGGTGTTTTTAGGGTTTTTAAGGGTTCTGGTGCTTTTTAACATTTTAGGGGCTTTGAGGGTATTTTCAGATTTTATTGGTTTTTATGGTTTTATGAGGGTTTCGGTTTTTTATGGATTTCAGGGGACTAGGGTTTTTTATGGTTTTCAGGGGGTTTTATGGTTTTTAGATTTTTTCATGTTTTGTTTCTTTCTTTTAGTTATTTTTAGGCAATTTTTAGGATTTTTATTATTTTTCGGTTTTTAGGGGTTTTGCTATTTTTTTGGTTTTCAGTGTTTTTCAGGTTTGTTTAGGGTTTTTTTTTAGTATTTATGGTTTTTAGAGACTTTTGGGTTTTTATGGTTTTCTTGATTTTCTTAAGAGTTTTTATAGTTTTTTTATTATTTTTTGGGGTTTTAAGGTTGATTATAGTTTTTAGTGAGTTTTAGGGTTTTTATGTGATTATATATATTTATATGGTTTTGAGGTTTTTAATAGATTTTAAGGGTTTTTTAGGGTTTGAGGGGTTTTTATGTTTTTAGATATTTTTAGGTATTTTTAGGATTTTTATGGTTCATACGGTTTTAGGATTTTTTTATGGTTTTGGGGTTTTTAAGGTTTTAGAGATTTTGAGCATTTTTAGGATATTTCATCCCTTTTATGGGTTTTAGGGTTTTTCATTGTTCGAGGGACTTTCAGGTTTTTAGGAAATTTTAAATTTTTGAGATTTTAAGTTTTACTAGTGTTTTTAACTTTTTATGTATTTTTAAGGGTTTTTAGAGTTTTTAGTTGTTTCTGGTTGTTTTATGGGTTTTATTTTTTAAAAAAAATTTATAGATGTTTTTTGGTTTACAAGATTATTTCAAGGGTTTTAGTGGTTTTTCAGGTCGAGGGATTCTTTAGGATTATTATGGTTTCGTGGATTTTTTGAGTTTTTAGAGATTTTGAGGGTTTTTACGGGGTTTCTGGTTTTCTAAGGCTTTTCAGGGGTATTATTGTGGTTTTTGGGTTATTATGGGGTTTTAGAGTATTTTAATTTTTTAGAGGGTTTTACAGTTTTAGGATATATTTCAGGTTTTTTAGTGTATTTTCAGTTTTAATTATTTTCAGGGGTTTTAAGAATTTTTATGGTTTTGGTGGGATTTAGGGTTATAGGTATTTTTTTAGGGTTTTTAGGTTTTCAATTGTTTTTATATTTTTAGGGATTTAGGGTTTTAGGTATTATTCGGGTTTTAAGGGGTTTTTATGGTTTTTGTGGGTTTTCAGGGTTTTTTGGGTTTTTTTGGAGTTTTTTTATATTTTTAGGCTTTTAATATTTTATAAATTATTTTATTGTTTTACCGGTTTTATAGGTTTTGAGAGTTTTGAGTTTTTTCGGATTTAAATGGGGTTTTAGAATTTTAATTTTATTTTGTGGTTTTCAAGGTTTTTGGGGGTTTTTTACATTTCATGGTTTTTTAGGTTTTTTAGGAATTTTATGGTTTTTAGGATATTTTGGTTTTTTCGAGATTTTGAGTGGTTTTAGGGGTTTTCTGGGTTTCTTAGGTGTTTAGGATTTTTCAATGTTTATATGGGTTTTTAGGATTTTAGGGTTAATTTAGTTTTTTAGGGTTTTAATATTGTTTTATGTTTTTATGGGTTTTAAGGGTTTTATAGTTTCTAATCCTTTTTTAGAGATTTTATTGGGTTTTAGGTTTTTCTATGGTTTTAGTGGTTTTACATTTTTCATGATATTTTTTGGGTTTTTATGTTTTCTGGTATTTTTAGGGATTTTTTATGATTTTTATCATTTTTAGGTTTTTTTGGGATTTTTGGGATTTTTAGGGCTTATAGGGGTTTTATAGTTTTTTAGGGTTCTTCAGGTTTTTATAAACTTTTTGGGTTTGAAGGGGATTTTTTGAGTTTTTTAGGTTTTCTTTGGTTTTTAAATTATTTATCATCTTTAGCAATTTTAATATTTTTATATTTGTTTAGGGTTATCGGGTTTTTAGTGTTTTTAGGGCCTTTTTAGTTGTTAGTGGTTTTTTATGTTTTTATGGATTTTGATGTTTTTGGGTTTTTCAAGGGTTTTTCTGGGCTTTTTGGATTTTTGGGGTATTTGTTTTGGGATTTTAGTGGGGTTTGGATTTTCTAACGTTTTATATTTTTTGAAAATTTATGATTTTGAAGTTTTTTGGATTTTTCAGTGGTTTATTGGGTTTATTTTTAGGGGTTCTTTTTGATTTTGGGGATTTGTTATGATTTTTAGGGGCTTTCAAGATTTTTTGGGTTGTTTACATTTTCTTGAAATTTTACAACCATACTTGAATTTGTACAGTTATTCATGTTTGTGTTGGTTTTTAGGGATTATAAGGGTTTTTTTCATAGATTTTTAGGTTTTTTCAGTATTTTAGGGTCTTTTTCATTTTAGGGTTTTTTTTTGAGTTTTCAGGTCTTTTATAGTTTTTAGTGTTTTTTATTTTTTTAGGGGTTTAAAGAGATTTTTGAGTTTTTAGTGGGTTTTAGAGTTTTTATGGGTTTTAATGGTTTTTGCGGGTTTTGTAGTTTTTCGTTGGATTTCAGGTTTTTAGGTTTTTTACCTTTTTAGATATATTTAGTTATTCTTTCTTAGTTTTATTGTTTTATACATTTTTGGGATGTTTAGTGATTTTGAGGGGATTTATAGGTTGTTAGGTTGTTCATGGTTTTATGGTTTTTTTTGTTTTTAGGGTTGGAGGGTTTGTGTTTCTTTTGGGTTTCGCAATTTTTTATAATTTTTTTATTTTTTAGGGGTTTATAGAGTTTCTAATGTTATTAGTGGGATTTTAGGGTTTTTATGGGGTTTTAGGTGTGTTTTGGGTTTTTATGGTTTTCAATGGTTTTTAGGGTTTATTAATTTTTCATGTATCGTTATGGATTTTTTAGGATTTTTAAGGTTTTAGGGGTTTATTACAGGTTTTTAGGGTTATAATAATTTTTTGGGTTTTAGAGGTTTTCAAGGTTTTGAGGGATTTTGAGCATTTTTATGTTCTTTTGAGTTTTTAGGATTTTTTTAGAGTTATTTAGGGTTTTATGATTATTAGAGTTTTATAACGTTAGTTGGGGTTTAAAGGGTTTTTTGAGTTTTTTGCAGGATTTTAGGGGTTTTATGGGTTTAATGGTTTTTTTGGTTTTGGGGGGTTTATGGTTTTTAGGCCAAGTAGGTTCGGGGCCAGGCATGCCCCAGCCCCACAAAATTTATTAACAAAAAATGTATGTACAAGGCTTTACAGGGAGGGTCTGCACAGCTGAGTATGCAAGTCACCCTTAATGTCCGAGTCCACAAGGTGAATACAAAAATCTGGAGCTACAAATGGACACATGGAACATCCATCCTCAATTGCTTTCTTAGAGAGAATATCCTCCACTTTTTTCACTTTCATGTATGCTTGTGTGACCATAATGTCCATACCCTAAGAAGTCCTCAGACACTCAACCCATTGGGGTAGAATCCTCCATGGGATTTTCCTTGTTTTTCTTTTGATGGCTTCCACCGCTAACATCAAGTGAAATCCAATCCATAACTGCTTCCACCTAAAGTGAACTACAAACTAAACATCCTTAATCATGGCTTAATGCTCCACTTCATATGCACACCCATTCCTAATGAATTGATAAAATCATCCTTTAACAAATCCTCTGTAGGTCGGGAAAATGCCTCCACAACTGTAGAGACCAGGCACACCCAGAGCAGCACCATCTACATTCACTTTTATCCATTATGGGATTGGTGGAATCCACCGAATGATGTTAAAGTCTCTTGGTTTCCCGCATCATCCAAAAAATCTGAGATTTCTCAGCACAATAAGATCATTAACATCATTATCCATCATACCATCTTGGATATGAGACGCCACGTGGATGGCATTGTGAATCGCCACCACACCAATGTAGAGGTAGCATGGAGTGTTATCAAAGACCACATTGTTCCGGGATGCCAACACAAAAGCAGAGAGGGCCGCAGCAGTAGCAAGAAGTAGGTGGAAAACCTATTGACTGCATTGCACACTGACAACACTACTGAAAAGAGTAGACAGTGTTCTATCCATGCAGATTTTCAGCTGGAAAATGACCTTCAAATACTCCCAATGACCAGCAGCCAATCAACAATTAAGAAAAATATGGTGCAGATTTTCCTCATCCCGAAGACAGATCGGGAAAGCAGAGGCCAAACACCACCTAGCTCTTTTGAACTGCTCTTGAACTGGAAATCAATTTCTACTAATTTTCCATAGTATAAGGTGGCTGGAAGGGGGAATGAAGGGCCTCCGAAATTTTGAGAGACAAGCAGGGGGTTCAATTCCCTGCTCACATTCAAATTGGTATAACTCCTTTGTACTCAACTGCCCAACCATATTGGGCTTCCAAATAAGACAATCCATATCCAGGAAGTTGTAACTTTTTATTTTTGAGATAATATTTTTCAGCAGAATGATTTCAATCTCGCTCATGTTATTATTGAGATTAGCGATGGACCACTGCTTAAAATTCTCAGGGGGTTGGACAGTTCATGGATGGGCCGATCAATCAAGTGGTGTTCCAAAAGGTCAAAACTGAATGCCTTGAGACTTCCCATATTGAGTTAGAAATAATGCTTCTATAGGATGACCTGATTGTGGTCCAGACTGAAAAAGGAATAAAGCCAGAGAATTCCTCACAAAGTTTGGAAGTGAACCTTTCCCTCAAGAAGTCAAGACTCATGTATGGCGTGTTGAAAAGATTCCATTTAAATTTACCAGTTAAGGCATCATTGAATTACTTGAGGTCCTTGATGCCCAACCCACCAATTTCAATGGGATTTGTACATTCTTTCCATGCCACAGATACAAGATTCTTCTTATTCTTGCAGCTCGTCCATGTAATGTTTATAATTTTTGCTTTCAATCTCTTGATGAGACTTGTCGTCCATCTATAAATGGAGAAAACATGCACAAACATGGATGTAATAATAGAATTTATCGGGAAAATTCTGCCCGCGTGAGATAATCATTTTCCTTTACGGCTCGCAAGTTGTTGAGTGATTTTGAGTGAAATTCCCTCCAGGTATCCACTTTTTACCTTCCCCAAAACAAGGGAAGCCCCAGGTACATGAAAGGGAGGTAACTCCTCATGACACCAAGAGTTTTGAAAATTCTACGTTGCTTGTAGGCTGGAATCCAATTGCCCAAAAGAATACAGGACTTTTTCCAACTAATATATTTCCCCACAACCTCTTCATAATGTTGTAGATGTGATTTGATTGAGGATAGGGTATGCCTATCTGCCTTCCCCAACATGAGAATGTCATCCACATATAGACGATTCTTTCGAACATAATGATCTTTACCAACTTTTATCATAGCATAAAAACCAGCCTGAACGAGATCAACTATGCATCTTCTAAGATAATCCTCAACCAGAACAAAGAGGAGGATAGAAATCGGATCACCTTACCTGACACCGCGAGAGCAATTAATGAATACCTTATTGGATCCATTAATAAGAACAGAGATCCTAACATAGTATAAGAGAGTATGGATCAGCTATATGAAAGAGGTAGATAATCCATACCTACTGAGAATAGTAAAGATTAAGCTCTATTTGATCGTATCAAATGCCTTTGAGATTTCCGGCTTTATAGAAAAGCTTCCATGCTTAGAGTCCTTCCTCAAGATGTTGATACCCTCCGATACAGAATATAGGCACCTCTGAATATTACATCCTGAGAAAAACCCAAATTGGTTTGGGGTGATTCTCCCACCAACAATCTTCCCCAGCCTGATGACCAGAGTTTTACATATTATCTTAGAAATCATGATGCCAATTGCCACTGGATGAAAGTCCCCAATATCGATGGAATTCTCTTTCTTTGAAAGTAAATCAAGGAATTTTTAATTCATTCCACGAGGGATGTAGTAGGAAATAAATAATTATCTGACAGAATTAGTGACCTCCACATGTAAAATATCCCAATAAAACATGAAGAACTTATTACTAAATCCATCTGGTCTAGGATTTCTGTCCATATTCAGAGAAAAAAAGAGCAGACATGACTTCCTCATCAAACGGGGCATTAGTAAGACGCTTATTCTACTGATCAATAATGCAAGGATCAACAGATCAACAAAGCCTAGGGGTCTGCTCATGCCCTCCATCATTGTAAAGTGTCTTGAAATGGACAACCACATCAACAGATATCTCATGTTAATATGAAAAAGAGCCCCCATTATTCTGGATGACATTCATCACATTCATATATTTTTTCTCCCTGTGAAGACAATGAAGGAATTTGGAATTCCTATCCCCTTCCTTGATCCAGGCCACGCTAAATTGATTTCTAGCCATCTTCTCTTTTAGATTCAAAAGCTCATCCAACTTAGAATGAAGTTGTATTTCCTCCCTAGAGGGAGTGAGTTGCTGCTGATTGTTTATTTGACAGTGATCAAGCTGGTATTCAGCAGCCATGATGTCATCATCAAGTTTGGATAAAGAGATCATACTCTATTCTTTAAAAGAATCTTTATTTGTTTAAGCTTGACCACCACAACAAAGTGTGGGCTGCCATAAAAAGTGCTAATCCACCCATTAACAACAACATCTCTACACCCAGGGATGGTGAGCCAAGCATTATTGAATTTGAATGGCAAAGGAGAGGACATGTAGTTATTGTAATTGATTTCAATCATCAAGGGGTTGTGATCTGAATTGAACTTAGGGAGAGTAGTTTCCAATATCGCACATGAAGAACTACTATCATTGATTTAGAAGAAACATGTAAATAATTTACTTTCTTGCCTCCCATTGATGGTGAGCCTTCCCCATGCGAAGCGATCACCCACAATAGGGAGTTCCGCCAGATTGCACTGGTCAATACAACAAGAGAATTCCTCTGCAGCTATGCGTGAGAAAGATGATCCAATACTTTCATCTGGCCATATAACCATATTGAAATCACCAATTTCCAACCCAGTTGTATTGATTGTGCTCACTGATGCTCATCATATCACTCCATAATTTCCTTCTCCTGGTGTAAGCACATGAGGCCTATACAAAATAAATTGTATGTATGGAGTCATAATTCTGAATCCGTAGTGAGATGACTTGAGGTCTCCTATAATAGGATAACAACTGAATATTATCTTTCTTGAGAACCCAAAGAGTCTCCATACCACTATTAATGTTATTATGAGAAACAGGAGAATATCCAAACTTCTTCCAATTATGGTCCTTCCAGCTATCATAAGTGTTCATAGGTTCTGCAATCCCAAGAAGCATTGGTTTGTTGGATAAAATTAAATGCTTGGGGGCATGGTTCATTGGTAAATTTCCCATCCCTATACAGTTCCAGAAAATGATCATCATTAAGAAGAGATTTTGCCACCCCCAGGAAGAGGTTGTTTCTTTTTGGATGGCAGATCTATGTCCTTCCCTTTTCCTTTCCTACCCTTATTATTAGGAGGCCTTCTAACAGGATTCATCTTGGATTCAAACACATTTCCAACCACCTTCTCCCCATCAGGAGTGCCACTGTTAGAAGACCCATGGGTCCCCTCTTCATGACCTTGCTCATTACCCCCATCATCATCCCAGAATCTACCTGAGAGTGGGGTGAACCTGTTGGTGGAACAAAGCCCTTCAGGTGTTTTAATGATTTCATATTATTTTCATTTTCATTATTTTTAGGGATTGTTTAATATTTTTATGGATTATATGGTTCTTATGGTTTTAGGAAATTTTAGGATTTTTAGGGGATTAAAGGGTTTCTAATTCTTTTAATGTTTTTATGAATTAATTACTGTTTTAGGGGTTTTTCAGTTTTTAAGGGGTTTAATGTTTTTTCATATTTTTTTAACATTTTATTAGTTTATGTGTTTTTAGATATTTTAGTTTGATTTTCGTTTTTTCATCAATTTTTTGGTTTTTAAGGTTTTTAGAGGTTTTTTGGGTTTCAAGGGTATTTATAAGTCTTTGATTTTTTTTAAATTCGAGGAATTTTTATAGATTTTTTATTATTTTTATGATTTTAGGTTTTTTAGAGTTTTTAGGGATTTATAGGTATTTAAGGGGTTTTTAGGGATTTTTTTTGCGTTTACATAGTTTTTATGGTCTTATTGGTTTTTTATGGTTTTTTTGAGTTTTTTAATATTTTATTAATATTTTAGTGATTATTAAGGTTCATTGGGGTTTTACTAGTTTTTAGAGTTTTGTGGCTTTCAGTGTTTTAGAGTGTCTTATTGTTTTTAATTTTTTTATTGGTTTTTATGGTTTTAGGGGTTTTTCATGGTTTTTAGTGTCTTTTTCATTTTTATGGATTTTTAGGTTTTTTATGTAAATTAGGGTTTCTTAGGGTTTTATGGGTTTTAGGGATTTTGATATATTTTAAGGTTTACTAGGGATTCTTAGGATTTTATTATTTTCTTGGGTTTTCATAGGGGGGCATTCACGTTTTTATGGGTTTTATAGTTTTTGGTGCATTTTTGACATTTCTAGGGGTTTTTGGTGTCTGATAGTTTTTATAAGTTCATATGGATTATGGTTTATTATGGTTTCTAGGGTTTAAGGGAGTTTAATGGCTTCTAATGGTTTTTTAAGTTTATATGGTTTTTTATGTTTTTAGTGGTTTTATTTTCTTTTAGGATATTTAATATTTTTAATGTGTTAGGGATTTTGATTGGTTTTCAGTGATTTATGGGTTTTTAGGGACTTTTTTGTTTTTAGTGTTTTTTTATCTTTTTTAGGGTTTTTAAGGTTTTATATTGTTATATAAATTTTTTAGTGTTTGAATATTAATTATATTTTTAGTGGTTTTTTGGGGTTTTATGTTATTTATGGTTTTATGGGTTAATAGTTTTTAGGGTTTCTAGGGATTTTTACATTTTATAGAATTTTTAGTATTTTTTAAGGATTTTTTTTGTGTTTAAGTGTTTTTTATAATTTAAGTAATTTGGTATTTTTTAGGGTTTTTAGTGATTTCAGGTTTTGTAGGGGTTTCATTGTTTTTAGGGACTTTGGGGTTTTTTTGGTTTGAATTTTTTATAGTGTATTTTCACATTCTTTAGGGTTTTAAGGGATATTAGAGTTTTTAGTGTTTTTTCGAGTTCTATAGGGTTTTTAGGGATTTTAATGTTTTTAAGGGGGTTTATTGTTTTATGGGGTTTGTGGATTTTTAGTTTTTTTATTCTTTTAGTAATTTTTAGGGATTTTTTAGGGGTTTTATGTTTTTTATGTCTTTTAGCCTTCCTAGTAAATTTTATTATTTTTTTGTTTTTTCAGGGATTCTTGGGAATTATGGGTTTTCATGTTTTTAGGTAATTTTGGGGTTTTATAGGGTATTTCTAGATTTTTAGGGGTTTAAATGGTTTTTATAGTTTTTAATGTTTATAGGGGATTAAAGGTATTTAGAGTTTTTGGTGGGTTTTTTTTGGTTTTTTGGTGGTTTTATTATTTTTAGGGGTTTTTAATGTTTTCAATGGTTTTTTGTTGTTTTTATGGTTTTAGCATTTTCAATGTTTATTATGTATTTTTTAATATTTTATATTTTTTAGGCTTTTGGGATTTTTGGGTTTTTATGGTAATTTTTTGATTTTTTAGGATTCTTACATTCTCTATTGTTTTTTAAAAAAATTACTTTTTTTAATGGTTTTTAGAGTTATTAGTTGTTTTATAGTATTTTTGAGTTTATTTGGTTATTTATCATTTTAAGTGTTTGATGGTTTTTAGGGGTTTTTTAGGGATTGAGGGTTTTTTTATGTTTTTAAGTATTTTTAGTAATTGTAATGATTTTAATGGATTTTTTGGGTTTTAGATTCGTTAGTTCTTTTAAGGTGTTTAAATTGTTTTGATTTTTTAAGGTTTTAAATTTTTTTAATGGTTTTTACCTTTCAAGTTATTTTAAGGGTTTTTAGTAGATTTTACGTTTTTATGGGGTTTTAGGGTTTTTTGAACTTTTGTAGGGTTTTTTGGTTTTTAGGGGTTTTAGGGTTTTTATATTTTCATGGAAAATTATGGCATATTTGGATTCATATGTTTTCAAAGGTTTTTAGAGTTTTCATGGTATTTTGACTGTTTTTTTATTTTTAGTGTTTTTATAGTTTTATTGTTTAATAGGATTTTTAGGGACATTTTGGGTTTTAGTGGTTTTTTTAGTATTTTTGTGTTTTAATGTTTTTAGAGTTTTTTAAAAATTTGCATTATTTAAATTGTTTTTAGAGTTTTTAGTAGTTTTTAGGGTTTTATATATTTTCATGATTTTTTGTATTTTCAGGGTTTTAATGTTTTTAAATAGTTTATTGGGTTTTAGGGGTTTTCATTTTTTTACGCTTTAAAGGATTTTTAGGATTTCTTTGATTTTTTTATTTTTAGGGTTTTTAGGGATTTTTAATGTTTTATGGTTTTTTATGGTTTATTAAGGTTTTCAAGGTTTTTTAGGAGTTTTACAGTATTTTGGATATTTAATTTATTTTTTGATAAGTTTTTATTGATTTTATGGGTTTTAGTGTTTATTAACATTTTTATGTGTTTTATTTGTTTTTATAGTTCAAAGTAGTTCGTCGGGTTTCTTTTGATTTTTTAGGGTTTCAAATATTTATAGAGGGTTTTATGATGTTCAAAGGTTTTCATGGATTTAGGGTTTTTTTCTAGGATTTCTATGGAGTTTTTAGGATTGTTATGGATTTTAGTGTTCGTTTGGGTTTTTAAAGATTTTGAGGGTTTGTACTGGTTTTCGGGGTTTTTTAGAGTTTTATGATTTTTTTTGTTTTTAAAATATTTTTATGTTATTTAATTTTTTATGGTTTTTTACAATTTGTTAATATTTTTAGTTGTATTAATGGTTTTAATTTTTTTGTTGGTTTAGAAATTTTATAGGTTTTTTGGATCATTATATTTTTTAGGGGATTTTTTTGGTTTTCAAGGTGTTTTTAGTGTTTTTAGAATTTTTTATGTTTTGTAATACATTAAGGTATTTTTTATGATTTTTATGGGTTTTAAGGGTTTTTTGGGAGTTTGAGGGTTTTAGGTGTTTCATATATTTGAAGACATTTTTGGGATTTTTAGAATTTTAAGGGTCTTTTGGGTTTTTATCATTTTATTAATGTTTTGGGTTTTTAGAGTTTTTTATGGTTTTTAAGGGATATTAGAATTTTTAGTGGTTTATTATTCTTTTATAGGTTTTTAGGTATTTTTATGTTTTTAAGGGGTTTTATAAATTTCAATAATTTTTCATTAATTTTAGATTTTTTTAAATTTTTAGGGATTTTTTAGGATTTTTATGGGTTTTAGGTGGTTTGGGGGTTTTTAGGTATTTTGAAGGATTTTAGGGGTTTTTAGGGTTTTGGGGGTTTTGGGGGTTATAGGGGAAGGAAGGCTCGATACCAGGAAAGCCTGGTCCCCCAAAAACTAAAGCATAAGGAAAGAACAGAAAGCGTTATACAAAGAGGGGTTACAATTAGGTGTTTTAGGGGGTTTTTTGGTATTTTTGGGGTTTTTTAAGTTTTTAGTGTCTTAAGGGTTTTCTTAGAATTTGTTTATCATCGTTATGGTGTTTAAGGGATTTTAGAGTTTTTAGTGGTTTCATAGGGTTTTATGGGTTTTATGGTTTTTATGGTTTCAAGATATTTTATGGTTTTCAATAGTTTTCAGGGTTTTTAGGATTTTTATATTTTCAGAGATTTTTAGTTTTTCTATGATTTTTATGGTTTTTTGGTTTTTATGGATTTTTATGGTTTTAGTGTTTTTTAGAATTTTGATGATATTCAAGGTTTTTAGGGTATTCTAGGGTTTTAGTGTTTTTTGTGTTTTTTATGGTTTAATGTTTTAAGGGTTTATATTTTTTAGGTGTTTTAAGAGATTTTAGAAAAGTTAAATTTTTTAGGGATTTCGTGGGTTCTTACTGTTTATCTGGATTTTTGGTTTTTTATAGATTTTATGGGGTTTTGAGTGACTTTTTGGTATTTTAAATTTCCATGGATTTTTAGAGATTTTTAGGATATTTGTGGTCTTTAGGATTTTTAGTGTTTTGGGGGGTTTTATAATTTTTTCTAGTTTTTAGGACTTTTAAGATTTTAGGATTTTTAGGAGTTTTAGAATTTTTTAGATTTTTATTTGTTTTAAGGGTTTTTAGAGTTTTTTTGTTTCAGTAGTTTTAAGGGATTTAAGTTTCTTAGATGGTTTGGGGGTTTTATGGGTTTTATGGTTTTTAAGGTTCGGAGGTTTGTATGGTTCTCAAAGGTTTCTTAGGGATTTAGGGTTTTTTACATTTTTAGGGAATTTTATTAATTTTTATCATTTCTATGGATTTTAGGGGTATTATGTATTTTTTTGGTTTATAGGTTTTTTAGGATTTTAAAGGTATTATGATTTTTTAGGGTTCATAGTGTCATTTTAGGTTTTCTATGGATTTTTGGAGTTTATTAGGTTATTATGGTCTTAGAGTTTTTTTGTCTTTTTAGGGGTTTTATGAGTTTTTTGTGGTTTTAGATTTTTATGTTCTTTAGAGTTTTTAGGGGTTTTAGAGTCTTTTATAGTTTTTTGGGATATTCTCGGGTTTTTGGGTTGTTTACCTTTTCAGTGAATTTTTTGTTTTTTTATTATTTTTATGGGTTTTAGTGTTTTCAAGGTTTTTAGGGATTTTTAATTTTATTAGGGTTTTCAGGGTTTTTTTACAGTTTTAGGGGTTTCAGGATTTTAGGGAATTTTTAGGTTTTTAGGGTTTTTTATGTTTTAGTTGTTTTAATTGTTTTTAGAGTTTTTTAATATTTTTACGGGTTCTACGAATTTTTAGAGTTTTTAGTGGTTTGGGGGGTTTTGGGTTTTTAGAGGTTTTTAATGTTTTTATGGATGTTTATGTTTTTCATGGATTTTCAGGGATATTTTGGCACTTTATATTTTATGTAGTTTCAGGGATTTTTTTGGTTTTATATTTTTTTTTGAGTTCTTGGGTTTTCGAGGGATTTTGAGTGTTTTTGGGTTCTTAGTTTCCTTTATGGTTTTCAGGGTGTTTACGATTTTTTTTGATTTGTTATGGTTTTATATTTTTTATAGATTTTTAACATTTTTAGTGGTATTAAGGGATTTTAGATTTTTTAGTGGGGTTAAGGGTTTTTATGTGTTTTTTGGATTTTTTGTTTTTATGGGGTTTTATTGTTTTCAGGTGGTTTTCAAGGTTTTTTAGGGGTTTTTAGGTTTTTTTTTGTTTTTAGTGATTTTTAAGGATTTTTGAGGATTTTTATGGTTGTAAGGTTTCTAGAGTTTTTAGGGATTTCGATGTTTTTAGGGTTTTATGGGTTCTCAGAGATGCTATGTGTTTTCAGGGGTTTTCATGTTTTTTTGGAGTTTTTTTGTTTTTTTGGGTTTTTTTTGTTTTTTAGTGTTTTATGGTTATTTATATTTTTTATTTTTTTGGGAGTTTTAAGAGCTTTCATACTTTTAATTTTTTAAGATTTTATGTTTTTTGGTGTTTTTAGGTATTTTTGTGGTTTTCATGTGTTTTTTGGATTTGAACATTTTTAGGTATTTTTTAGGATTTTTCTGGTTTTAGGGTCTTTTGGGTTTTTATAGATATTAAGTGTTTTAGTGTTTTATGGGTCTTTAGGGTTTTTATGGATTTTCTGGTTTTTCATAATTTTGATGGTATTTTGGATGTTTAGGGGTTCTATTTGAGTTTCTCAGGTTGTCTAAATTTTTTAGAGTTAATTTACATTTTTAATCCTTCTATGAGTTTTAATAGTTTTTAGGGGGTTTGGGGGGTTTTTGGGTAGTTTAGGGGTTTTAAGGATTTTATGGGTTTTAAGGATTTTAGAGGTTTTATTATTTACAATGTTTTTTTGGGTTTTGGGGGTTTTTTGAATTTTCATGGATTTTTATTTACTTTTTATGATTTCAATGGGTTTTAGGGTTTTTCGGGATGTTGGGGGTTTTAGGTACTATCTATGATTCTAGGGATTTAGAGTTTTTAGGATTTTATCGGGGTTTTTCGGGGTTTATGGTTTTTTTATTTTTGGTGGTTTTTAATGGTTTTTAGAGGTTTAAACATTTTTACAGGGTTTGATGAGTGAATTATTTTTTAGTTAGTTTTAGGGATTTTATGGGTTTTATTTATTGAAGGGATTTTTATGTGTTTATGGTTTTTTACATTTTAAGGGATTATTGTACTTTTTTGGATTCTTATGGTTTTTAGGTGTTTTGATGTTTTTATGATTTTTGAGGGATTTTAGGTTATTTATGGGTTTTCGGGATTTCATGATTTTCAGTTTTTTTTTGGGTTTTCAAGGTTTTTAAGTCTATTTGGGGTTTTAAGGTTTATTTTTGAGTTTTTGAGTTTTTAGGGGTTTTAATGGTTCTTAATATTTTTAGTGGGTTTTTAGGGGTTTTTAGGGGTTTTTAGGGGTTTTAGGGATTTTATAGGTTTTAGAGTATTTTAATATTTTGAGGGGTCGTTATAGGTTTTAGGGGGTGGAGTCTCAGAGATTTTAGGGGTTTTATGTTTTCAAGGATTTTTTGGAATTTTATAATTATTTGGTTTTACGGGTTTTTGGAAATTTTGAGGGGTTTTAGAGGCTTTCATGTTTTTTAGGGATTTTCGGTCATTTGGGTTTTCAGGGTATATTAGGATTTAGGGTGATTAAGCGTTTTAATAGTTTTTATTGGGTTTTAATGATTCTTATGGTTTTTAGGGGTATTATGGTTTTCTAGGGGTTTTAGGGGATTTTATATTTTAATGAATTTTAGTTTTCTTTTAGGAATTTTAAAATTTTTATAGATTTTTAGAGATTTTATAGTTTTTTAGGGTTTTTAGGGGTTTTAAATGTATTTAGGATTCATAAATATTTTCAGGGTTTTAAGGGTCTTTTTCGTTTTTAGAGGTATTTTTTGAATTTTTTGGGTTATATGATTATTTATAGTTTTTAACTTTTTAAGCGTTTTTTAGGGTATTAGTGTTATCATTAGGTTTTTGGGTTAATTTTTTGGTTTTTTATGGTTTTATCAGGTGTTTTTAATTTTCTAGGGTTTTCTAGGGTATTAATGTTTTTAGGTATTTGTTATAATTTTTATATGATTTAGTGTATTTAGTGATTTTAGGGTTTTATGGGTTTCAATGATTTGGAGGGTTTTTATGGATTTTAGCATTGTTTAGGATTTTATCTTCTTTATTTGATTTTTGTTTTTGAGTTTTTAGGAGTTTTAAGGTTTTATTTAGTTTTATAATTTTTTTAGGGGTTTTACAGTTTTCGGTGGGTTTTTTGGGGTCTTTTTTGGGTTTTATGAGTTTTTACAGATTTTAGGGGTTTTAGGCCATTCCAATGATTTTGGGGGCTTTTAAGGGTTTATATGATTTCAGGGTTTTTTGGGGATTTTTACGATTTTTAGGGTTTTTTTTTTGTTTTTAGGTTTTTCTTGATTTTGAAGGGTTTTCAATGTTTTTAGGGTTTTTAGGGAACTTTGGGTTTTTAGTGATTTTTTTAGTTTTTTGGGTTTTAATTATTTTTAGTGTTTTCAAACATTTTTAGGGGTTTTAAAGGAGTTAAGAGTTTTTAGTTGTCTTAGGTTTTAAATTTTTAGAGATTCTTATGGTTTTAGGGGGTTTTGGGTATTTTAGGTATTTTCTAGGTTTTTTAGGGGTTTTACATTTTTTGGGATTATTAGGGATTTTAGGATTTTTATGGTTTTTATGGTTTTTATTGTTTTTGTGGATTTTGAGAGTTTTTATCGTTTTTTAGGGAATTTTATGCTTTTTAGGGGGTTTTAGGGTTTTATGTATTTTGGGTATTTCAGGTTTTTTTAGAGTTTTTGGGTTTTGAAGTTATTTAAATCCTTGTTAAATTTTTTTTGGTTTTATTAGTTTATAGTATTTTGAGAGTTTTATATGTTTATAAACATTTTAATGTTGGCAAGGTTTTTTGGTTTTTAGAATGTTTTCATGGATTTTAGGGATTATTATTTTTTCAGGGATTGTTTGGTCTTTTTTGGGATTTTTATGAGTTTTCTTATTTTTTAGGGTTTTTAGAGAGTTTAATGGTTGTAAGATTTTTCATGATTTTTAGGGAATTTATGGTATTTTTGTGTTTTATAGATTTTATTTGAGTTTTTAGTGTTTTAGTGTTTTTTTTTAAAAAATAGTGGTTAAAGGTTGTTTAGATTTTTAAGTGCATTTTTTTTGTATTTTATGGTTTATTACCGTTCATTTTGGTTTTTAACTTTTTTATGGTTTCTAGGGGTTTAATTTCGTTTTATTGTTTTGTATAATTTCAAGGATATTTTGGTATTTTTGTGGATATCTATGTTTTTAGGGTCCATGAGAATTTTTTTTTGGGATTTCGAAGTTTTTTCAGTTTTTTGGTTTTATTATGGGTTTTTTGGGTTTTTCTTAGTCTACAAGGATTCTTTTGAGTTTTTAATGTTTTCTATATTTTTAGAGTATTAGTTTTAAAAAAAACTATTATGGGGTTTATGGGTGTTTATATATTGTACTGGTTTTGGGTTTTTATGGGTTTAATTGATTTTTATGGTTTTTAGGGGGTTTGGAGGTTTTCATTATTTTTCTTGTTTTTTTTAGGATTTTTGGTTTTTTTAGATTTTTGGGCTTTTATGATATTTATGTTTTAGTGTTTTTAGGGTTTTTGGGATTTTTATGGGTTTTGGGGTTTTTTGGTTTGATTTGGGTTTTGATGTTTTCAGGGTTTTTCATGTTTTTTGGCTTTTTTGAGTTTTTAGGGTTTTTGAGATTTTTTAGAATTTGTTATTTCTTTATGTTTTATATAGTTTTAGTGGATTTAGTGTTTTTAGGTGTTTTTAGGTATTTAGGATTTTTATGCTTATAATGGGTTTTTTGGGGGTTTTAGGATTTTTTATGTTTTCAGGGACTATATTGGGGTTTTTAGGTTTTCTATGGTTTCTATTATTTTTTAGGGTTTGAATGGATATTTGGGGTTTTAGGGATTTTACATATTTTTGGGATTTTAGGGGGTTTCAAGGTATTTGGGTATTTTGGGGTTTTTAGAGTTTTTTTATTTTTTATGGTTTTCTAGGACTTTCTATCATTTTTTTGGGTTTTAAGGTTTTTTTGCGGTTTTTTTTGATTTTTAGTATTTTTAGGGGTTTCAATGTTTTTATTAGGTTTTTATGGTTTTCTAGGAGCTTATATGGTTTTAGTGTTGTTAATGATTTATTGGATTTTTATTACTTTTGTGATTTTTATGGTTTTATGTCTTTTTTAGAATTTGTGGGGATTATGAAGGTTTTTAGGGGGGTTCCTTGTTTTTTAGGGTTGTAAGGGTTTTAAGAGTTTTTAGGATTTTTTAGTATTTTTAATGTTTTAGAGAGTTTTATAATTTTTGGGTTCTTAGGGTTTTTAAACATTATGATGAATTTTTATAGGATTTAAGGATTTTAAAGGTATTAATTGTATTCCGAGGTTTTCACGTTTATATGATTTTTTACATTTTCAAGGATTCTAATGGATTTTTAGGATTTTTATGAATTTCATTTTTTTAGTGTTGTTGTAATTTTGTGGGTTTTTAATGATTTTTGGGGGGTTTTATGGGTTTTAGGGGTTTTTTGGTTTTTTGGGTTTTTTGGGTTTTTTTTTGTTTTTTGGAGTTTTTTTTTGGGTTTTATGCATTTTAGATTTTTTTAATTTTTTTTGGTTCTTAATGGGATTTTATAGTTTTTAGTGGGTTTTATGGTTTTTAATAATTTTTAGTAGTTTTTATGGTATTTAGTTTTCTTATTGTTTTTAGGGGTTTTTTTAGGGTATTTAGGGTATTATAAATTTTTAGTGATTTTTAGGATTTTTTTATTTTTTTGGGTTCTGGGGCCTTTGGGGTTTTAGGGGTATTAGCGTTTTTAGGTGTTTTAGGGTTTTATAAGTTTTATGGGTTTTCTTGTTTTTTGTATTTATAGGATTTTTTGAGATTTTTATTGTTTATTTTTTAGAGTTTTTTATTGTTTTTACAGGTTTCATGGGTTTTTAGAGTTTTTAGTGGCTATTTATAGTTTTTTTGTTGTTTAGGTGTTTTATGGTTTTTAGGGGTTTTGGGTTTTTAGAGGTATTTATATTTTTCTACATTTTGAGAAATAGTTAGGGACTTTATATTATTTTTATGGTTTTAATGGTTTTTAGTGTCTTATGAATTACGAGGGTTTTTGTGTTTTCATTGTTTTTAGGATCTTTAGAGTTTTCCGTATTTTTACTGTCTTTATGGGTTTTTAGTTTTTGGTGTTTTTAGGGTTTTTAAGGGTTCTGGTGCTTTTTAACATTTTAGGGGCTTTGAGGGTATTTTCAGATTTTATTGGTTTTTATGGTTTTATGAGGGTTTCGGTTTTTTATGGATTTCAGGGGACTAGGGTTTTTTATGGTTTTCAGGGGGTTTTATGGTTTTTAGATTTTTTCATGTTTTGTTTCTTTCTTTTAGTTATTTTTAGGCAATTTTTAGGATTTTTATTATTTTTCGGTTTTTAGGGGTTTTGGTATTTTTTTGGTTTTCAGTGTTTTTCAGGTTTGTTTAGGGTTTTTTTTTAGTATTTATGGTTTTTAGAGACTTTTGGGTTTTTATGGTTTTCTTGATTTTCTTAAGAGTTTTTATAGTTTTTTTATTATTTTTTGGGGTTTTAAGGTTGATTATAGTTTTTAGTGAGTTTTAGGGTTTTTATGTGATTATATATATTTATATGGTTTTGAGGTTTTTAATAGATTTTAAGGGTTTTTTAGGGTTTGAGGGGTTTTTATGTTTTTAGATATTTTTAGGTATTTTTAGGATTTTTATGGTTCATACGGTTTTAGGATTTTTTTGGGTTTTATGGGGTTTATGTTTTTTCTGGGTTTTTTTTGGGTCTTTTGGGTTTTCTGGGGTTTTGGGTTTTTTTGTTTTAGGGTTTGTAACTTTTTTCAATTTTTAAAGTTTTTAAGTGTTTTAATGGTTTTTGGAGTTTTTAGCAGGTTTTTAGGGTCTCTTTGGGGTTTAGAGTTTATTACGGTTTTAATGTGTTTTACCATTTCTGGGTGTTTTCAGAGTTTTTTGTGGTTTTAGGTTTTCAGGGAATTTTAGGGGTTTTTTTGGATTTTTAGGGTTTTTAGTGTTTCTTAAACTTATTAGGAAATTTTAGGGGTTTAGGATTTTCTTTGGGTTTTAGGTTTTATATGGGTGTTCATATATTTTTTGGTTTTTTAGGTCTTTGTATGGTTTTATTGGGTCTTATTTGGCTTTTAGTGTTTTTTTAGTTTCTAGGGTATTTAATGTTTTTATAATTTTTTACATTTTTAGGGGTTTAAAGGATTTTTTATATTTTTTAGTGCTTTTAATGGGTTTTATGTTTTGTTTGGTTTTTTACTTTTTCAATGGGTTTTGTAGTTTTTAAGGATTTTCTAGGGGTTTTAGGTGTTTTTACATTTTCATTGATTTTATGAATTTGTTAGGATTTTTACGAATTTTAGGGCTTTAGGGTTTGTATGGATTTTATGGATTTTGATAGTTTTTAGAGGTTTACAGTGAATTTTATGGGGTTTAGGGTTTTTTTGGGTCTTTTCATTTTTTTGGGTTTTATTTTGTTTTTTGTGGTTTAAAAGTTTTTTAATTTTTTTAATATTTTAATGGGGGTCAAGGGGTTTTAATGTTTTTATTGGTTTTTAGTATTTCTATTGGAATTTAAGTTCTTTTTATTTTTTAAGAATTTGTTATGGTTTTCATGGGTTTTCAATATTTTTAGAGTTTTTGTGTTTCAAGGGATTTTTATGGATTTTTTATTTTTTTTTATGGTTTTTAGGGGTTTTAGGGTTTGTTAGGGATTTTGATGTTTTTTAGGGTTTTAATGGGATTGTGGGGTTTTTAGTAGGTTTTCAAGGTTTTAGGGTTTTTTTGGGTTAATAGGGTTTTTATTGTTTTCTTAACATTTTTAGGTGTGTAAAGGGAATTTATATTATTTGCGGTTGTTTGGGGTTTTCAAGATTTTTAGTGGTTTGTTATGTCCTCATGGATAATTTAGGTATTTTTTAGTATTTTTATGTTTTTTATGGTTTTTAGGGTTTATGGATTAGGAAACATTGTAGGGGTTTTTCAAGGTTTTTTGGTTTGTTATGGGATTTTAGGGTTTCTAGGTTATCTTGGGGTATTTTGGGTATTTTGATCATTTATGGTTTTTAGAGTTTTTAGTGGGTTTTTAGGTTTGTAAGGGGTTTTTGTTGTCACTTTTGGTTTTCAAGGTTTATTCAGGGTTTTAGGGTTTTTTTTTTGTTTTGAAAAATAATTTAGTTCTTTTTCAGGATATTTATTATTCTTCGGGGTTTTGGGGTTTTTTTCGGTTTTTAGGGATTTTTATGGATTTTCGTGTAACTTATTGCTTTTAGGGTTTTTATGATTTTTAGGGTTTTGTGGGCATTTAGGGATTTGGCGTTTTTTTAGTCTTTTTTGGTTTTAAGGTTTTCAAGAGTTTTTTAAAGTTGTTATCGATTTTAAGTATTTTATGAGTTTTTAATGGCTTTTGGGGATTTATTATTTATTTTGAATTTTTATTGTTTTTAGGGGTTTTATGGTTTTAATGGGGTGTTTAGGTTTTCTATGGTTTTTTACATTTCCATGGATTTTTATGTAATTTTTAAGTTTTTTATTGGTCTCGGTTTTTATGGGGTTATAGGAACATTGATAGTTTTTTTTGGGTATTCAAGGGTTTTAGGGATTTAGGGATTTCAGGGTAGTTAGGTTACTTTGGGTTTTTATGGGTTTTTTTTAAATTTTTATGGGTTTTTAGGTTTTAAGAGATTTTATTATGTTTTTAAGGGTTTAACAGGTTTTTATATTTTTATTAGTTTATGGGTTTTTAGTGTTTTTTATATTTTATATTGGTTTTTATGGTTTTATTGGGTTTTAGGATTTTTTTAATTTTCAATGAATTTTAGGGTTTTTTTAGTTTTTTTTGTTGTAAGAATTTTAGTTTTCTTCTGTATTTTGATTGGTTTTTAGGATTTTGGGGTTTAAGGGTTTTCAAAGTCTTTTAGGGATTTTTCAGCCTCTTTGGGATTTTAGGGTTTTTTGATTTTTTATTGGTTTAAAGGTTTTTTAGTGTATTTATCATTTTATTGGTTATAGGGATTTTTATTTTTATTTATTTTTTTATGTTTTATTTTAGTTTTTTAGTGGTTTTATTGGTATTTTAATGTTTTTAGAGGTTTTTAATATTTTCAAGGGGTTTTCAGGTTTTTTTTATATTTTTATGGTTTTTTAGTGATTTTTAAATATTTATTTTTTTAGGGATATTTAGCATGTTCATGTGTTATTTTGGGTTTTAGTAATTTATTTTTAGTGTTTTAAGGGTTTCATGTGTTATTTTTGGGTTTTAGAAATTTCTTTTTAATGGTTTTTTAGGATTCTATTGTCTTTTAGGTTTATAGGGGATTTTTTTTAGTTTTTATGGTTTTAATGTTTTTTAGAGTTTTTTAATATTATAAGGGTTTGAATGGTTTTTATATTTTTCAATGGTGTTTATGGGGTTTTAGTGATTTTTTTGGTAGTTTTAGGGTTTTATGAGTTTTTAAGGGATTTTAAAATTTTCATGGGGTTTTCACATGTTTTAGGGTTTTTGTGTTTTCATGGATTTTTAGGGTTTTTAGGGATTTTTTATAATTTTTTTGTTATTATGGTTGTTTAGGTTTTTTAATAATTTAATGGTTTTTAGTGATTTCTAGAGTTTTTAGGGTTTTTAGTGATTTTTAGGGTTTTCAAGGTCTTTTCAATGTTTAGGATTCTTTAGTTTTTCTGCGTTTTTAAGGTGTTTAGAGGTTTTTAATATTTTTCTCAGTTTTAAGGGATTGTAGAGTTTTCCGTGGTTTTTAGGGTTATGTTTTTAGGGGTTTCTTTGGTTTTTTAGGGGGATTTATAGTTTTTAATGGTTTTTAGGTATTATAGTATTTTTTACATTTTCAGAGATTTTTAAGGCTATTTTAGGATATTTAATGTTTTTTTCAGATTTTTTTGGGTTTTATGGATTTAAAGGATTTATACTGGATTTTAGGCGTTCTAGGGGTTTTCAATTTTTTAATGGTCTTTTGATTTTTTAGGGTTTTTTGTATTTTTATGGTTTTTTGAAAATTTTAGAATTTTCTAACATTTTAGAGGTTTCTTGGATATTTATAGTTTTAGTGGTTTTTATAGTTTTTAGGGTTTTCAAATACTTTTTGGAGTTTTTTATATTTTCTGAGAATTTTAGAGATTTTTAGATTTTTCTGGATTTCACAGTTTTTAACCTTTTTAGGTATTTTTATGGGGATAAGGGATTTTCCGGTGTGGTTTATTAGTTTTAGGGTTTTATTATTTTTTTTATTTTTTTTACATGTTTTTAGTATTTTTAATGTTTTATGGGGTTTTATGGGGTTTTATGGTTTTTTTGATTTTTAGTTGGTTTTCAAGGTTTTAAGGTTTTATTGGTTTTTAGGGGGTTTATGATTTGTCAAGGGATTTTGGGGGTTTTCAAGTTTTCTGAAATTGCTCATGATTTTTAGGGGTTCTCAATATTTTAGGGGGTTTTATGGGTTTTCAATGGTTTTAGGGACTTTTCGATTTTCTTAGGGTTTTATTTTGAGTTTTTAAGGGTTTTTACCTTTTTTAGGGTTTCTTAATGTTATTTTGGGGTTTTATGTGTTTTATGATTTTTTATGGATTTCTAGAATTATTTTAATTTTTAGGGTTTTTATGTTCTTTTGGGTTTTACGGTTTCCAAGGGGTATTCAAGGATTTTTAGGTTTTTTTTGTTTTGTGATATTTTTTTGGGGTTCTAAAAATTTTAATTTATTTTATGGGTTTTAAGAATTTTATGGGTTTTATGATTTTTCATTTTTTTAGCAGCTTTAGGGATTTTCAGGGTCTCAAAGGTCTTCTGGGTTTTTAGGGTTTCAGGGGTTTTTGAGTTTTTTATTATTAATAAGGATTCATAGTGTTTTTTAAAGTTTTAGGTGTTTTGAGGGGTTTATAGTTTATAATGGTTTTATAATTTTCATTGGGTTTTAGGGATTTTAATGATTTTGGGGTTTTTATCATTCTTAGTGGTTTTTTTAGGGTTTTTAAGTTTTTTTAAAATTTCAAGGATTTTTAAGGATTTAATATTTTTTAATTTTTTAATTTATTTTATATTTTTAGGGGTTTTGAGGGGTTTTGTAATTTTAAGAGTTTTGTAGTGTTTTATGGGTTTTTAGGGATTTTAGGGTATTTGGGGTTTTATGGTTTTATAGAGTTTTTAAAGGAGTTTTCATGTTTTTTAATGTTTTAGGGTTTAAATGGTTTTTAATGTTTTTATTGGTTTTTCTGGGTTTTATTAGTTTTAGGGTTTTTATGTTTTTTAAAATATTTTATGGTATTTGGGATTTTTCTAGGTTTTTAGGTGTTTTTATGCTTGTAATTATTTTTATGGATTTTTGTGATTTTTGTGGTTTTTTCAGGATTTTCTAGGGTTTTAGGATTTTGGAGGTTATTTAGAATTTTTAAGGCTATTCTGGTCTTTGGGATTTTTTTGTTTTTGATTTTTTATGGATTTTATGGGCTTTTGAGTTTTTTTAAGATTTTTAAGGTCTTTAATGGTTTTTAATGTTTTTAGTGTTTTTAGGGATTTTGATGGGTTTTGGTTTTTTTCATGGTTTTTAGGATTTTTTTGGGGTTTAAAGGTTTTTTGGTTATTTTATGGGTTTTAAGGATTTATTTGAGTTTTTTAGGGGTTTTAATTTTTTTTAGGGGTTTTTAAAAAAATTTGTATTGAAACGATTTTAAAATTATTTAGTCGTTTTATGGGTTTTTAGGGTTTTCATGTTTTTAGTGGGGTTTTATGTTCTTTATGTGGTTTTCAACATTTTTCTGGTTTTTTAAATTTTCCTAGATTTTTAGATATTTATTAGTATTTTTATTCCTTTTAGGGTTTTTAGGGTCTTTAGGGATTTTGATGGGCTTTAGGGGTTTTCATGTTTTTTAGTGTTTTTTTGGTTTTTCAGGGTTTTTTCTATCTTTTTGGGGTTTTAGGGATATTTTATAGTTTTTTAGTGTTTTAATTGTTTTTATAATGTCTTAGGGGATTTAAGGGTTTTTCATGTTTTTATTGGTTTTTAAGGGTTTTTAAGTTTTTATGAGTTTTTTGTGTTTTTATATTTTTTGGAGGTTTTTGTCATTTTCAAGGGGTTTTTAGGGTTTTTATAGATTTTTTGGATTCTTTATTTTTTTCAAGGGTTTATAGGGTTGTTTGGGTTTTCTACATATTCAAGATTTTTAGGTATTTTTAGTATTTTTATGGTCTTCATGGTTTAATGTTTTTATACATTTTGATGGATTTTAAAAATTTTCATGGTTTTTCGGGTTTCTTGGGTTTTTATGGTTTTTGGTTACTAAGATTGTTTTTTGATTTTTTGTACATTTTATGGTTTAGAGTGTTTTTTGGGTTTTTAGGTTTTTAATGTTTTTTAGAGTATTTTATGGTTCATAGTATTTTTATGGGTTTTTTAGGATTTTTTTGGATTG
Organism: Viscum album; assembly: GCA_963277665.1. Lineage (NCBI taxonomy): Eukaryota > Viridiplantae > Streptophyta > Magnoliopsida > Santalales > Viscaceae > Viscum > Viscum album. The sequence continues at coordinate 1,007,630,338 of OY728141.1, read as the reverse complement.
GTGGTTTTCATGGGATTTCATGGATATTATGGTCTTTTAATTTTTAGTTACTTTTAGAGATTTGATGAGTTTTATTTTTTTAGCGTTTTAGGACTTTTGGGGGTATTTTTTGTGTATTTGAGTGTTTTTAGGGGGTTTTGAGGGTTTTAGAGTTTTTGGGTCTTTTTTGTTTCTAGTGTTTTTTTTGACTGTTTAGGGTTTTTATATATTTTTAGTTATTTTAAAATTTTAAGGGGTTTAGTGTTATAGTTGTTTTTAATGCTTTATGAGATTTTAGGGCCTTTTAATGTTTTCAGTGATTTTATTGTTTTTAGAGGGATACAAAGTTTGTAGTGTTTTTTAAATTCTTACAATTTTTAATTATTTTTTAGGATTTGTTTATTTTTTAGGGTTTTTAAGGTTTTAGGGATTTTTACTGTTTTTGGGTTTTTTGGGTTTTTTCAGGTTTTTTATAATTATAAGGATTTCCAGTGTTTTATAGTATTTTTGGGGTTTTCTAGTTTTTGTCAGTTTTTTAGGGTTTTATGGTGTATTTTTTTGTTTTTTAACGTCTCTATTTGTTTTAGGGTTCTTAGAGTTTTTAGTGGGTTTTAGGGTTTTTATGGATTTTTATTGTTTTAATGGTTTTTAGGGGATTTATTGTTTTAATGTTTTTTAAGGGTTCTAATGTTTCAAACATTTTTAGTGATTTTTAGGTCCATTTTATGATTATTCATGATTTTTAGGGATTTTAGGTATTTAGAGTTTTTAGGTATTTTAAGGGGTTATGGGGATTTAATGGTTTTTAGGGGATTAATGGTTTATTAGGATTTGTAGGGTCGTTTGTGTTTTAGGGGTTTTTATGTTTTTAACGGTTTTACGGTTTTTTATATTTTTTATCCTTAAGGGGTTTTGAATATTTTAGAGTTTTTGGTTTGTTTTTTGTATTTTTATGTCTTTTTTTGGTTTGTGTGTATTTTTAGGTTTGTAAAATGTTTTTAAGGATTTTTATGGGTTTTAGGGGTTTTTAATGTTTTTAGGGTTTTTTACGTTTTCAGGAATCATCCGGATTTTTGGGTTTTTGTGGTATTGATGATTTTTAAGGTTTTATGGATTTTTTTGGGTTTATGGTTTTTCATAGTTTTTTAGGGTTTTATGGGTTTTTATTGTTTTTTAATATATTTAGGGGTTTTATTCTTTTACAGAGTTTTTAGTGGTTTGGAGATATTAATTGGGATTCAGCATTTTTTATGTTTTTATGTGTTTTATGGTTTTTTGGGTGTTTTCAGGAATTTCTGGGTTTTTTACGTTTTAATGGATTTTTAGGACTTTTTAGGATTTCTATGTGGTTTAGGTTTTTCTAGGGTTTTAGGTATTTTGAGAGGTTTCAGGGGGTTTCAGGGTTCTTTTGTTTATTTAGGGTTTTATCGTTTGTTTAGGATTTACTGTTTTTTTATTTCACAATGTTTTAAAGGGTTTTAGAGTTTTTATATTTTTTAGGGGTTTTATGGGTATTTATTTTTTAGTTTTATTTTGGGTTTTTATCGATATTTGGTTCTTTGAAGGTTATTGTGGGGTTTTCGGGGGTGTAGGGTCCTGAAAATTCTGAAAGGGGGAAATCCAATTACCCTAAAACCTAGAAAAGGACCGAATCGGTCCGTGCACCGGCTTCCAGAAACAGAACGCGGCAGTTCCGGCAGACTGCCCTCCTACAATTTCACGGACCAGCGTCGTCCACGAAGCAGAGGCGGAGCGCCTCCGTGGGCACGAATTAGGAAGACCGCTGGGAGCCAAAGCAGTCCACCACTGCGAACCGCGAAAACCTTCCCATGCCGCCGCGAACCTCATCGTTCGCGGAATAGAGGCGGATTGGTGTGCTGCCATGAAGCAACCCCGCCGCGACTCACCAAATATTGGTTGACCGAGTCGTTCGCGGGTTTGGGGGTTCCCTCATGGGATTCCGCAAAACGTTCCATGAGCCCATCAATATTACCTCCTTGCGACTCTATAAATATTCACCGAGGGGAACCAGAAGAAAAAAGAGAGGAAGGACGGGTGAAAAACCATGGGGAGACGCTGGATAAATCGCTCCCAATGGTGTTCTACGGTCATCCTCGGACCCCATATCGTCCACGGATTAACTCTTCCATGCAGAGGAGAAACCAGTCTGCAATCCACATGCGGCCAGCTCCTCTGCGGCCAGCCATTGTGGCCATTTCCTTCGTGAATAGTCCCTCCATGGCCACCCCCTCCGAGGAGTGGTTTCATTCGAGAAATATAGGATGAAACCCCTCCACATGCGCGAAGTAGGACGGGCACCAACCCCTTTGCAGACGGACATCCTTCGCGGACAACCTCATTCGCGGCCTAGTCCTTCGCGGCCTGCTTCCTCGCAACCAGCTCCTACGCGACCCGCCCCATGCTGAAAACACCATTCACTCGTTTGTCCATACCGTGGGGGTTGTGCCCCCACACCCCCTCTCGAGGTCAATGCCGAGATACGGTCTCCGTCCTCCGGGCCGGTCCATTCGCTGCCGTCACTAATCGACATGAAAAATATAGGGTCGCACCGCAAACATTTCAATCCGGGTCAACAGTATTTTCCACAGCACCGTTATGTCATCCCAACATTCTTCCTATACATTCCATGAGTCGAGCTACTCCTCATGACTCACCTATAACCCCATTTTCTAGATCCTTTTACTAGTATCATCTAGAAAGGGCCGCCCTTGAATAAGTCCCACACCAACGATTTCTAGGTATCTCCTTCCTAGTTGTCCTGACCACATAACGTTAAACTGTATGTCCCTCATCCTGACAACATGACGTTAAATTGTATGGAAAAAATACTCTCTACATGACTATAAACTATAGCATTCCATCTCATTCAATAATTGGATGCCTCTTGCTCCATGAAAGATATGCCTTATGCCCCAAGCATAAGATTCCTCATGCCATGTTTACAGTGGCATAATTTTGAGAGCGCTGGAATCCATTCAAACATTCCATCACTCCACCCCATGCTTTGTGTGTCCTTCATTCGGATCTCCATCCTCCTTCATGTCTTAAGGGACACCCTAACTGCCTTTCCTCATGTCGTATCGGCTCACCTACCATCCCGGGCCAACGCCCCAGAAGACATTTGACAACACTTCGAGATAGGTCATGTGTTTTGAACACGGTCAGCAGTCGACCCTCATTTGTTCGTCCCCATTTCAGGCTAATGTGATGTGAATGCTATATTTAGAATATTGTCAACAGTTATCCTCCATCCCCATGCCACCCTCATTGTGTTCCGAATGTCTGTCATGTAATTCACACATTTCATCTCCCTTTGTTTGGACTGGTTCCAACGCCCTTGGCGTTATCCCTCTTGTGCACTCGCGCGTAGGCGTTGACCCCCATTATATTCCTCAACCCATCAAGGGGTTGGGATGCCCTCATGTCCATACATGAGAAATCCATCCCCACGGGCATCCATCTTGGAGTAAGCCCCGAGCTTCTGGGCCTCCTCAGAGTGTAAGCCCCAATCCGTCGCCATGGGCATCCATCTACGAGTAAGCCCCGATCTCATGGGCCTCCTTCACGCGTAAGCCCCACTCCACTTATCATGGACACACCTTTCATGACGTGATCGTTTGGTCCTTGCTGCCTCTTGTTTCTCACACCATGCATGACTCACGTGAGCTTAGAGTAAGCATTGGCCATGACATCCCCTTATGGTCCTCCTCAGAGTGTAATCCCCAATCCATCACTATTGGCCTCCCTAGAGTGTAAGCCCCGCAGTGCGAACTATGGGGACATTGATCCATGGAAAAGCATGGTACGTAGGAAGCCTCCATGAGGTTCAAGCCCACAACTCGGTCATTTCTTCACACTGAGTTCCTCCCTCATCCAACATGACGTTAAACTATATATGTGAACTACGTAGACTTTGATCCCTGCCTCCAAAATAGAGTACGTAGGAATCCTCCTTGAGGTTCAAGCCCAACAGTCAGTCGATCCCGCTATTCTCCACATTGGTTAACCGTGCCACTCCTAGTACTTCCTTATGCAAGTTCCGACTCATAGGGGTCATTAATCCCATGAGGGATGGTAAACCTCGGGCATAAATGATTCCGAACCCCTGCGTCCAGTTGACTATTTCCAACCAGGGTTGAATCCATGGATACCATGTTTGGGTATAAACCAAAGATTCGCAAACATATGAATACATCTTAAATAAATAATAGAGTCCTGGAATAGGCAATAATTCCCCCCAAAAAGGGTGTGATGAGCCCGACTTCCCATCCTCTTGTCCAATGTGAGTTCATATGAGTCGCTGGTCAGACCATCCAGCGAACGCCTTCCTTTGGAAAGTATGTCCATCAATCATTGGATACAGAGCCGTTGGGAATTTCGAGGCCGAAAACCCGAACGAAACAGGGGGTTTCAAGGTTTTAAGTTTTATTACATTTGTAAGGTTTTTTTAAAAAAAAATTATGATTTTTTTCTCATAGGTTTTTTTAGATTTTTAGAGATATTGATTGTTTTTTTTGGGATTTTTTTGGTTATCTTTGGTTTTTAGGGGTTTTAGGGTCTTTTTGATTTTTATGGGGTTTTGTTATTTTTTTTCTTAAATTTTTTTTATAATTTTATAATGTTTTTAACAAGTTTATGGGTTTTTAGCCTTTTTTGGGGATTTAGGGTTTTTGTGTGTGTTAAGAGTTTTTGGAGTTTTTTAGGTGTTTTATGGTTTTGAAGGTTCTTTAGAGTGTTTATGATTTTTTACATTTTATAGGGTTTATTGAATTTTTTAGGATTTTTATGGTTTTTAGGATTTTAGGGATTTTGAGCATTTTTAGGGTTTTTCTGGATTATTAGGGTTCTATGGGTTTTCATGGTTTTTAGGTTTATTGCAGTTCCCATGGATTTTTAGAGTTTTTTAAAAAAATTAGGATTTTAACAGTTTTTTGTGTTATTGTGGGTTTTTAGGTTTTCTATGTGTTTTTACCATTTTGTAAATTTTTAAGGGTTTTCATGTCTTTCTATGGGTTTTAGGATTTTTTAGGTATTTAGGGATTTTTTGTGATTTTTAGGATCATTATACGTTTCCTTTTTTATGGTTTTTAGATATTTTGGAGATTTTTAGTAGTTTTAGGGGTTATTAGGGTTTTAGGGGAATTTCATGTTTTTTTGGGGGTTTTTTTGAGTTTTTATAGATTCTATGGTTTTTTAGATTTTTTGAATGTTTTAATGTATTTTATGTGTTTTAAGAGTTCATTGTGGGTTTTTAGGGTTTTATGGGTTTTATTCATTTTTTTGGTTTTTAGGGGTTTTTATGGTTTTGGGGGCTTTTAAGAGTTTTATGGTTTTTTATGTTTTTAGTAATTTATATGTATTTATTAGTATTTTAGTGGATTTAGGTTTTTAGGTGTTTTTAGGAATTTTGATTATTTTTAGTGTTTCTAGGGTTTCTTGGGGATTTATTTCTTTCAAGGTTTTTTGGGAAAGGAAGATTTGTGGGTTAGGCTATTCATGGCCCCCCAAATTTATAAAGAAAAGACACAACAGAACATGGATGGAAGGGGTCAAACTACCCACACCCAAAAACCCCTTACAACCCCAACCCAAAGACCCAAAAAATGAAAGATCAAAAGGAAAACAGAGAAGGAAAGGAAAACAGATCAGTCAACGTCACAACCAAAATCTGAAACAGAAGCCACACCATAAGGGTCACCATCCGCACCATATCCAGAGGCCGTATCATCAAAGAAGGAGTCAGAGTCATCCCATCCGGACTCATAATCCTCATTGATCTTGAGCAGCGTCAGAAACTTCTCCCTAAGTTTCTTTTATTCTAGGGAATGCGGCTGCTCCCGATTATTAACCTTGAATTTCAGCTTAACCACCTTTGAAGATGGGTCTAGGGAGAGTGGAGTAATCCTGTTTCCGCCTCCTCTTTGAGGAGATCGATGTGGGACCATCATTTTTCCCATTCACCTTCTCGATCTCAAATGAGCGCTCCTGTGCTTCCATTCCATGCACTTGATCCCGGATAGAGGAGGCTTTCTGATTAAGGGGGAACTCAACAAAAACTTCATCCTGAGGGAAGCATAGAACCACTAAGGTATGTATTTCTGCTCTCCCATTGATAGAAACCAGAGGCCTTTGTCCATCCTCCCCAGGCAAGACCGTCCCCTTGGGGGGATCCCCCGTCCCAAGTCCCTTCCCCTGCCCGCACCCCAAACCTGCTTCAGGTGCACCCTATTGAGAAGCTACCCCCTTTCTAAACGCCCCCTTGCTGCTACCTCCCCTTCTGCCACTGCATGTCCAAAATTCTCAACATTTTCACTGGCCACATTGCTACGTAGGAGGACCGACACATCAGATCTAGTGAACGCCTTCTCATTGCTAATGTGAGGTGCCCCCACCTGCACCCCCTTGCCCATATTCTCACAAGCAGCTTTCTAATTCCCAAGGTAGGTATTCTGCCCTTCTTGATAATCAAAGTCACCAGAAGATGACTCCTCATTACCAGATGAAACTAAAACCATTCTAGATAACCTTCCACCAGCCACAACTTCGCGACCAGTCTCTTCGACCACCACCTTCCACCAGCCACAACTTCGCGACCAGTCTCTTCGACCACCACATTGGTCACCACTGGGGATACTTCTTCATGTTCTGCAAAAAACCTTTTCTCATCCACATCCCCATATGCATCATCTTTCCCCTCTGTCTCAGCACATACCACCTAGCTCTGCATCGCTAGATCCCCTTACTGAGAGGACTCCCCCGGTTTTATCACCTCCCTTAGTTCCTGTTGAGACACATCCTACTCAAGCTCTCCCCCCTGCTCAGCAACCACTTGCCTGTGATCCAGCACTCCCTGCTCAACCACCTTATTCTGCCCGGATGTACAACAGAAATCACCAGCAGTATCTTTATCAAGAACCAATCCTGGAGTTTTTAGTCTAGAAACATCTTCAACACCATCCTTCCCCACCTCCACGTTATTCCCTGCTGCCAGATCCTGCATCTCATGATCTCTAGATCAAACACAACTCAAATCCTGCAATTCATGTTCGACCACCTTAGAGCTTAAGAGACCATTCTATTCCTGGACCCAAGGAAATCCCTTCTCCATCCCATCCATCTTATCCAAATCCCTCCTCATCCCTTCCTCCTCCAGAAACCCACGTGCCTCTTCTTCACCCTATTGGGCAACAGAAACCAGACACTCAAACCGATTATGCAGGGAAGTTCTACATAGGCTCGCCTCCCTTCCTCTGACCGGTTCACTGTTGAAGTGATCAACAGAATTCACAACCACTGCATTTTCATCGACCTTACCACTACTATCGTTTAAAGATTCCATCCCCAAAGTTCCCGTCCTTGCCACCTTATCACCACCAAAATTGAGGTCTTCTCGCAGGCGTGCAAAAATGTCCTTGACCTTTGGTCAGTGGAGGTAATCAAGCCACAACCTCACGTTCCCAAACCAATGTCTGGTGTTCTATGACTTGCCCTGTTGGGGCCAACTTCAAGCCATCAGACACCTTAATGACATTCCTGCAGGCCCAATCAACATGGCCGATGTGCCGGCATGAGGAGTAGAAATAAACCCTAGATTCAATGATCATTGGATGCCTCCAACGGAGCTCCTATCTAACAACGACCCGCACAAAGTCTATCGGTGCTTTAGAAACATACACCTCTATAAAAGCCCTCGGAGCCACTGGGTGGAATAGAGCCCAAGTCCTGCTATCAACACAAAGAAATCTTCCCACCAAGTTCCCCAATATAGAGATAATAGACATGTTCTGGAAGGGTTATTTTTGGGATTTCATGGTTTTCTATGATTTTATGTATTTTAGATATTTTTTGGATTTTTTATGGGTTTTAGGATTTTCTTATTTTAAATATTTTTACCATTTTTAGGGGTTTTCATGGTTTTTATCAGATTTAGGGGTTTTTATGGTTTTGGGGTATGTTTTTTTGTTTTTTAATTTTTTTTGTTTTTATGTTTTTAAATGTTTTTAGTGTTTTTTAACATTTTTAGCTTTCTCAGTGGGTTTTTGAGTAATTAGTGGGGTTTTAGGGGTTTTAATTTTTTTCTTGGGCTTTATAATATTTTAGGGGTGTTATGGTTTTAGGTGTATTTTAGAGTTTTTATAGGTTTTTACATTTAAATATTTTTTTGTATATTTTTTTGTTTTTTATGGTATGTATGGATTTTAGGATTTTCAGTTATTTTTATGGCTCTAAGGGGTGTTCTATGTTTTCAAGTATTTTAGTGGTTTTCATGGATTTTATGGTTTTTTAGTTTTTAGGGGTCTATGTTTGTTTAGTTTTTAACATTCTTATCTATTTTGAGGGTTATTAGAGTTTTTAGTGGTTTTTAGGGTTTTATGGATTTAATAATTTTGTATGGTTTTATGGGGTTTTATAGTTTTTAAGTGTTTTTCATGGTTTAAGGTGGATTAGTTAAGGATTTTTTTTTATTTTTATGTTGTTAGGTTTATATGGTTTTTTAGTCTATTTTTTGGTGGTTATGGGTTTTTTCTAGGTTTTTATGGTTTAAATGTTTTTTAGAGTTTATTAGCATTTTGATGGGTTTTAAGTGTTTTTAGAGTTTTTAGTGGTTTTTAAGGGTTTATATAGGGTTTAATGGTATTTAGGGGTTTTTATAGTTTTAGGGGTTTCTCTATATTTTTAGTGTTTTTTTTGTTTTCATATATTTTTACAGATTTTTTAGGATTTTTATGGGTTTATGAGTTTTTAGGGGTTTTTAGGAATTTTGATGGTTCGTAGGGTTATTGTTGGTTTTATGGTTTTTTCATTGTTTTTAGGGTCTTTTTGATTTTAAAGGTTTTTTTTAGTTTTTTAATGTTTTTAAGTGGTTTCATTAGTTTTTAACATTTTAGGGTTTTTTAGGAAATTTAGAGCTTTCGGTGGTTTTTAGGGTGTTATGGGTTTTTAGGATTTTTTATGGATTATAGGGGTTTTATGGATTTAGGGAGTTTTTTTTGTTATTTTGTGTTATTTATTTATTTTTGGATTTTTAAGGATTTTATATTATTTTTCTGGTTCTTATGATTTTCTCAGGGTTTTTTTGATTTTCAAGAGGTATTTCATGTATTTAGAGATTCTAGTTGTTTCCACGGTTTTAAGGATTTTTTGGTATTTATGGTATATCATTTGTTTTTATATTTTTTTATGATTTTCAGGAGATTTTATAATTTTTTGTTGGTTTAAGAATTATAAGTTATTTTAGTGGTTTTAGGGGTCTATAGGTTTTATGGTTTTTATGGTTTTTAGGGGGTTTTATTGTTTCTGGTTTTTTAGGTCTTTCATGTCTTGTTTTATGTTTTTTTGGTATCTTTACATATATTTTTAGATTTTTATACTTTTTTGGGGTTTTATGTTCTTTATGAATTTTGAGGGGATTTTTTTCTTTGAAGGAATCTTATGGTTTTGAGGCTTTTTAGGGGTTTTAGGTTATTTTTCTTTATTTAGGTTTTTTTGAGTTTTCTATTTATTTTTTGTCTTTTTAGCTTTTTTAATGTTTTTAGGTGTTTTAAGGGTTTTATTTTTTTAATGGTTTTAGGGTTTGAATGGATTTATGGTATTTTTATGGTTTTTAGGGGTTTTTATGTTTTTCTTGGGTTTTCATAGTTTTTAGGTTTTTTACTTTTTAAAGGAATTCAAGGTATTTTTTAGTATTTTTATGGTTTTTGTGTTTTTATGGTTTTTTTAGAGTTTTTAAGTATTTTGAGGGTTTTTAATGTTTTTAGGGTATTAGGTTTTTTCATGGTTTTTTTGTTCTTTTTCAATTTTTTAGGTTTTTTATGTTTTTATTGTTTTTATGGATTTTAGAGTTTTTATGTTTCTAGTGGTTTTATTTATTTTTAGAGTTTTTAGCGGTTTTAGGGTTTTATGTGTCGTAGGGTTTTTAATAGTTTTTCGGGATTTTTATGGTTTTTAGAGGATTTTCAAGGTTTTTATTGTTTTTTAAATTTTAAGGGACTTATAGGGGATTTTTTTAGGTGTTTATTTATGTATTTTGAGTGGTTTAGTGTTTTTTTTTTGTTTTTTTGGGTTTTTTGGGTTTTTTAGTTTTACAATCATATTTTTGTGGTTTTTAAGTTTTCTGGAGTTTTTTGGGTTTATGTGGGTTTTTAGTGTTTAAAAAAAATTAGGTTTTTTTGAAAGAGTTTAGTGGGTTTTTAGTGTTCTTATATATTTTTATGTATTTTTGTTTTTTATGGTTTTTAGTGGGTTTTTAGGTTTTAATGTTTTAAAGATTTTTCAGGGTTTTATGTATTTTGTTGGATTTTCAAGGGTTTTAGGGATGTTTATATTTTTTGTGATTTTAACAGATTTAAGTGGAATTTTATGGTCTTTAGGGTTTAATGATTTTTTGGAATTTTAATGGTTTTTTTAGGTTTCAAGGATTTTATGATGTTTTTAGTATTTTTAAGAGTTTTATTATGTTTATGGTTTTAGGGGATTTTTAATTTTTCTAGTTTTTAAATCATTTAGTTTATTTTATAAAACATTTATGGATTTTAATGGTTTTGGTAGTTTTATGTGGTTTTTTGGGTTTTATGGAGTTATAGGTATCTCAAGGTTTTTATGGGTTTTAGTGTTTGTTGCTGGTTTTCATGGGTTTTAGGGTTTTTCATTTTCATGTATTTTTAGGGATTATTAGGATTTTTATTCCTTTTATGTTTTATTAGGGTTTTTATGGATTTTTACATTTTAAGGGTTTTCCAAGGTTTTTTGTATTTTTAGGTTTCTTTTAATTTTATGGGTTTTTTGGGGTTTTTTATTTTTAGGGGTTTTAAGGTTTTTTATAGATTTTTAATGTTTATAGGATTTTAAAAGGTTTTTTACTATTTTTAGTGGTTATATGGTGTTTTTTGGGGTTTATGAGTTTTTTAATGTTTTTATGAGTTTTATAATTTTTATGGATTTTTATGTTTTTAAGAATTTTTTGAGATTTATTTGGGTTTTAGGATTTTTGGGTTCTAAGGTATTTTGGCGGTTTTAGGGTTTTTCATTTTTTAAGTTTCTTCATTTATTTTAGTGTACTTTGGGTTTCATGGGGGCTTCTTTTAATTTTTATGGTTTTTATGTTTTATGATTTATTTATCGTTTTTAGGGGTTTAATTGGTTTTCACAATATTTCTTGGTTTTTATGGTTTAAAGGTTATTTTATAAGTTTTTGGGGGTTTTAGGCGGTTTCAGAATTTTTTGGGGGTTTTACGTTTTCTAGGATTTTTTCTCACTATAATGTATTTTTAGGAACTTTTTTAGTATTTTCCTAGTATTTAGGGTTTTTTAAGGTTTTTGATATTTTTATGGTTGTGTCTGGGGTTTTAAGGTATTAGGAGATTTTTTGGTTTTTATGGTCTTTTTTGTTTTGGGGTTTTTTTTCCGTTTTTAGTGTTGGAAGGTTTTTAGATTTTTTAACATTTAAAGGGGTTTTATGGCTTTAGTGTTAGCATAGGGTTTAAGGGTTTTTTTTAGTTTTTGGGTTTTTATGGTTTTTCTAGTTTTTTGGGATTTGTTTTCTTCAATGATTTTTAGAAATTTTTTATAAATATTATATTATTTGGGGTTTTTATATTTTTAGAGTTTTTATGGGTTTCAATTTTTTTGTTATTTTGAAGGATTTATTGGTTTTCATGTTTTCCAGTGGTTTTATGAGGTTTAGTTTTTTTTTGGGTTATTAGCGTTTTTTTCCAATTTTTTTGGGTTTTTAAGGTTTTTAGAGTATTTTTACATTTTTCAGGGTTTGGAGGGTTTATATATTTTTTAGTTGGTTTTGTTATGTTTTAAGGGTGTGTAATGTTTTTAGGGGTTTTATAGTTTTTAGTGTTTTTTAAGGTTTTGGGGATTTTAAAATTTTAAACCGTTTTTAGTGGTTTTTATGATTTTTATGGTTGTTATTGGTTTATAGGGGTCATCACGATTTTGAAAGTTTTGGGGGGTTTTCATGGTTTTATAAGAGTTTTTAGGGTTTTCATGGTTTTTAGGGACTTTTGATATTTTATGGGGTTTTTCAATTTTTTAGTGTATTACAGTTTTTTAGTGTTTTTTGACATATTTAGTGGTTTATAGAAATTTTATAGTTTCTTGGTATAGGGTTTTTATGATTTTATGATTTTTTTATTATTTTAGGGATTTTATTATTTTGAGGGGTTTTTTTGGCTTTTTATTTTTTAAGATATTTTTAGGGATTCACGAGGATTTTTATGTTTTTTTGGTTTTTATATGTTTTAGGGATTTTGATGGTTTTATATGTTTTTAGGGTTTTTTGAGGTCTTTAAGGATTTATAATGGTTTTTGGGTCTTTTTGGTTTTTTAGTTTTTTTTTGTTTTTTAGAGTTTTCAAGGGTTTTCAGAATTTTTTAATGTTTTTAAAGGATTAAAGGGTTTTTAGACTTCTTAATGGGGTTTAAAATTTTATGGGTTTTTATGGTTTTAGGTATTTTTATGGATTCTAGGTGTTTTTATGGATTTAATTTTTTCTATACATTTTCATAGATTTAATGTATTTTTAATTTTTCTTCATTTTTTTGGTTTATTTATGATTTTTTTGATTTTATGTATTTTTCATGGTTTTTTAATGTTTTTAAGAGTTTTCAAGGATTTGGGGGTCTTTTTTGTTTTTAAGGATTTTTTAAAACTTTTAGGGGTTTTAAGGTTGTTTAAATTTATAATATTTTAAAACATTTCAAGAGTTTAAAAATTATTAGTGGTTATTTGGGTTTTGATGGGATTTTATGGTGTTTTTTAATGTTTTTAAGTGTTTTATGATTTTTATTGGGTTTTCAAGGTTTTTAGGATCTTTTTGTTTTGATGGATTTATAGGGAATTTTTTCGATTTTTATGGTTTTTTGTATTTTTTATGTCATCTATATATTTTAAGGGTTTTTAGGCGTTATTAGTCGTTTTAGTGTTTAAAAGTTATTTTTGAATGTTTTAGGTCTTTTAAGATTTATTTTATTTTTATTGGTTTTTAGTGTTTTTATTTGTTTTTAGAGTTTTTATGGTTTTATGGTTTTTATAGTTTTCAAATAGTTTTAGTATTTTTTGGGGGTTTTACTCTTTTTTATATTTTTAGCTATTTTTCAGAATTTTTATGGATTTTTTGGGTTTTTATGGGTTTTCAAGGTTCTTAGGGTTTTTTACATTTTATTGGTATTTTAAGGTTTTTTCGGGTTTTAATGTTTTTAGTAGTTTTTTAACTTCCATATGTTTTAGGGGATTTTATATTTCTTGGGTTTTATAGGGTTTTTATGGCATTTAGGGTTTGTAATGGTATTAGGGTTTTTATGGTTTACATGGGTTTTTCTAGGTTATTATTATTTTTATTTTTTAGGGATTTTAGGGTTTTTTCAGAGTTTTTGGGGTTTTAGTGTTTGTTAGTGTTTAAAAAAAATTATGGGGTTTAACTGTTCTTTGAGTTTTAATGGGTTTATAGGGTTTTATGGATTTTTGGGTTTTATGGTTTTAGAGGTTTTACAGTTTCTATGATTTTTCATGGGATTTAGAGTTGTGTATGTTTTTCATGAATTTTAGTGTTTTTTTTATTTTTAGGGTTTTAGGATTTTATCTTTTTATGGATTTTAGTGTTTTAGTGTTTATCATGGGTTGTAGGAGCTTTTTTGAGTTTTTTTAAGGTTTTTTCATTTTTTATATTTTTTTAATGTTTCTAGGGTTTTAAGGGTTTTTTCTTTTTTTAGTTATTTATATGGTTTTAAGGGTTATTTTTGTGTTTTAAGGTTCTTAGGGTTTTTATTTTGTTTTTTCAAGGTGTTTAGGGTTTTAAGTTTTTAGGTATTTTTATTATATTTAGTGTTTTTTCAGTTTTTAGGGTTTCTAGGGTTATATGATCTTGGTGTTTTTATGGGTTTTTCGTCTATAGGGGTTTTTTTGTTTTAGGGGTTTTTATGGTTTTTAGGGGGTTTTCAGGGTTTTATAGTTATTTTGGTTTTTATGATTTTATTATATTTTTAGGGTTTTTTATTTGAATTTAAGAGTTTTTTAGGTTTTAAGAGTTTTTTAATTTTATTTGTGGTTTTAAGGATTCTTATAGTTTTTAGTGGGTTTTTAGGGGTTTTATGGGCATTTACAGTTTTTTAAGGTTTAAGGGTTTTTATGGTATTTAGGGGTTTTAGGGTTTTTTATTTTTTTGGTATTTTTAAATATTTTTAGGTTTTTTATTATTTGTTATATTTTTATGTATTTTATTTATTTTGAGGGGTTTTTGGGTTTCATAAAACTTTTTATGGTCTTTAGGGGTTTTCAGGGATTTTTGGGTCTTTTGGGGTTTTAGGGGTTTTTCTTGTGTATTTTAGGGTTTTGAGGGTTTTAAAAGAATTTTAACTTTCTTAGGGGTTTAATGTTTTTAGTGTTTTTAGAGATTTTCTAAAGTTTTTATGGGTTTTAAGGGGTTTTAGGGGGTTTTATAGTTTTCAGGGGGTTTTATGATTCTCGTTTGTTTTTCAAGGATTTTAGGGTTGTTTACATTTTTAGGTATTTTTATGGATTTATTAGGATTGTTTTGGTTTTAAGGGATTCAGTGGTTTTAGGGGTTTTCATTGTTTTTAGGGGTTTGGGTTGTTTTTGGTTTTCAGTGTTTTTTGGGTTTTTAGTGTTTATTTATTTTTCAAGGGTTTTTAAGATTGTTTACAGTTGTTATGTATTTTAGAGGTTTTTAGGGGGTTTATGGTATTGTATGGTTTATGTGGATTGTTGATGGATTTTTTGTTTTTTATGTTTTTTTTTGTGTTTTATGGTTTTTCATGCTTTTTTAGGTTCTTCTGGGTTTCATTTTTTTTATTTTTTAGGGGTTTTAATTTTTTTAGAGTTTTTAAACATTTTTAGGGTTTTTTTTAATTTTTAGAGTTTTGTTAGGTCCTTAGTGTTTTATGGAATTTTAAGATATTCATGTTTTCTATGGTTTTTATGGTTTTTTATGATTTTTTGGATTTTTTACATTTTTATGTATTTTTAGGGATTTTTTACACTTTTTTAGTTTTTCGGGTTTTTATGGTTTTAGGTATATTGATATGTTTTATGGGTTTTAGGGGTTTTTAGGTCTTTTGGGTTTTTATGGATGTTTTTAGTCTTTAGGGTTTTTAAGGTTTATTATTTTCTTTAATTTATTTAGGATTTTTTAGTGTTAGTGGGTTTTGGTGTTTTTATCACTTATTTTGGGTTTTTAATATTTTTAATTTTTTTTGGTTTTTAGGGGGTTTTCACAGTGTTTGGGTTATTTATTTTTAAGGAATTTTTACATAAGGTTTTTGGATTTTATGATTTTTATGGGTTTTTAATGATTTTGGGATTTGAGGGTTTTAGGGTTTTTTAGACTTTTTATGGTTTTTATGGGTTTTTAGTGTTTTCAAGGTCTTCTTCAGTTTTATGATTTTTTTAGTTTTTAGGGGTTTTATATTTTTTTATATTTTTATCATTTTAAGGGTTTTATTGTACTTGAGTTTTTTTACTTGGTTATTAGATTTTTATGAGATTTTAGGGTCTTTTATGTTTTTGATGGGATTTAATGTTTTTAAGAGGATTTTATGTTTCCATGGGTTTTTTGGAGTTCTTAAGTATTTTTATGGATTTGAGTGTTTTTAAGGGTTTTAGGGATTTTGACAGTTTTTATAGTTTTCATGGTCTTTTGGATATTTTGTCCATTTTGTAATTTGTTGATGTTTTTTACGGTTTCATTGATTTTAGTGTGTTTAAATGTTTTTAGTTATTTTAAAGGTTTTTAATGTTTTTAGCGGTTGGGGTGTTTTTAAGGGTTTGGGGAATTTTATATTTTTTTGGTTTCATGGGTTTGATGTTTTTTTCAACGTTTTATGGGTTTTTAACTTTTCAAGAATTTTTGTTATTTTTAAGACTTTTTTAGGGATTTTTATGTTTTTTAAGGTTTTCCTGTTTTTCATAATTTTTTAATATTTTTACGAGATTAATGGGATTTAAGAGTTTTAAATGGTTTTAGCATTTTTTTTAAATTTTAGGGGAATTTATGATTTTTAGAGGTTTTTTGGTTTTTATGGTTTTTTCAATGTTTTTGTGTTTTTTCAATTATAAAAATTTGTAAGGATTTTTTTAGGATTTTATTGGTTTTTAGTTGTTTTATTTTTTTGGTGATTTTAAGCGATTTTTGGTTATTTCGTGGAATTTAGGGACTTTTGTGTGTGTATATTTTTTTGAAATTATTATGGTTTTATGGGTTTTTAGAGTGTTTTATCATTTTTAGGGTATAAAGTTTTTCGATTGTTTTTAGAGTTTTTATGGTTTTGAGGTTTCTATATGCTTTTATGGTTTTTAGAGGTTTTAATGGTTTTTAGCATTCTTAACATTTATTGGGTTTTTAAGGAAATTTTTAGGAAATTTTTAGTTTTTATGGATTGTTTTGTTTTTATTGATTTTGATGGGTTTTAGTGGTATTCCAAGTTTTATTGTATTTTTGAGTTTTTATAATTTTTTAGAGTTATTATGGGTTTTTAGTGTTTGCTAATGTCCTTAGGGGTTTTAAGGGATTTTGGAATTTTTAGTGGGGTTTGAGCTGTTTTATAGGTTTTTGGTATTTTTTATGGTATATAGAGGTTTTTTTTCATTTGGTTTTCTGGGATATTTATGATTTTGGGGATTTTAAGGAATTTTTTATTATTTTAATGATTTTAGGATTTCTTAGGGTTTTTAGTGATTTTCAGTGTTGTATGGATTTTAGTGTTTTTGGTTTTTTTCAGGGGTTTTTAATGGTTTTAGGGTCATTTGGGGTTTTGGTGTTTTTTCTGTTTTTATGGTTATAAAGGTTTTAAGAGTTTTTATCTTTCTAGCAGTTTTAATGGGTTTATAGATTTAAATGACTTTTAGGGTTATTTGTGTGTTTAAATATTATTATGTTTTTAGCCGTTTTTATGTTTTTTAACGGTTTTTCATAGTTTTAGGGTTTTTCACATTTTCAGGGATTTTTATGGCTTTCTGGATTTTATTATTTTATGGTATTAAGGGTTTTATGGATTTTGAGGGGCTTGGGAGGTCATTAGAATTTTTAGGGATTTTATGGTTTTTCTAGGTTTTAAGGGACCTTTTGGGTTTTAGGGTTTTTTTATTTTTTTTCTA
The DNA here is from genome assembly GCA_963277665.1 of Viscum album. Classification (NCBI taxonomy): domain Eukaryota; kingdom Viridiplantae; phylum Streptophyta; class Magnoliopsida; order Santalales; family Viscaceae; genus Viscum; species Viscum album. Next base: position 1,007,613,220 of record OY728141.1, on the reverse strand, counting down.
GTTTTCATGGTTTTTTATATTTTTTAAATATTTATAAGGTTTTAAGGGGTTTTATATTTTTTCATTATTAGGTTTTTTATTTATTTTTAGGGTTTTTTAAGTTTTTATTGTTTTTTGGGTTTTTTTGGATTTTTTGGTTTTTTATGTTTTTGTGAATTTTTAGGATATTTTAGGATGTTTATAGTTTTTAGGGGTTTTCAAATTTTTTTGGGATTTTGAAGGATTTTATGGTTTTTAGGTTTTTTATGGATTTTTAGGGTTTTTAGGATCTTTTTTTGTTTTGGTGGTTTTTTTATTTTTATAGGGGTTTTAAGATTTTTTTAGAGTCTTTTAATATTTTTGGGGTTGTAAGGGGTTTTGGGTTTTAAATCGGCTTTAGGTTCGTTAAGATGTTTTATGTTATTCATGGTTTTTAATGGTTTTCATGATTTTTAGGCAATTTTAGGGATTTTACGAGGTTTTACATTTTTATAGATTTTTTGAGATTTTTTGAATTTTTATGTTTTTTTGCGTGTTTAATGATTTTGAAGGGTTTTCAAGTTTTTCAGGTTTTTTGATGGTTTTGAGGGTCATTTAGGTCTTTGGGGTTTTAAGGTTTTTTAGGGTTTATATGGTTTCTTATAGATTTATAACATTTTTAGGTGTTTAAAGGGTTTAAAGGGTTTAAATAGTTTTTTATTATTTGTTGGGTTCTACTATTTTTGATGGTATTCATGGGATTTTATGTTTTTAATTGGGTTTTTAGGTTTATTGTGTATTTATTATTTTCTGGGATTTATTGTGATTTTTTATGGTTTTTATAGGTTTTTGGGATTCTTTGGGTTTTTAGATATTCGAGGGTTTAAAGGTTTATACAAAGTTTTTAGAGTTTTTATTGATTTTTAGGGCTTTTAGAATATTTTCGGTTTTTGGGTTTTTTATTTTTATGGTTTAAAGGGGTTTTGAAGTTTTTTTAATGATTTTATGGGTTTTAAGATTATTTATTATTTTTAGTGGGTTTTACAGTTTTCTGGGTTTTTATGGATTATAAGGGTTTTAAGGGGTTCTTATGCGTTTTAGGGGAATTTTATCATTTATAGGGTTTTTTACTCTTTCGGTTATTTTCAAATATTTGTTTCAAATTTTTATGATTCTTTAGTTTTTAGGGTTTTTAGGGTTTTTAGTGATTTTGAGTGCTTAAGTGGTTTTAGTGATTTTATAGATTTTAGGACTCTTTATTCTTTTTATGATCTTATGATATTTTTTGTTTTTTTTAGTTTCGATAGTTTTATGGTTTTATATACATTTTAACATTTATATATGTTTAAATGGTTTTTATAGTTTTGTAGATTTTGGGGTTTTTAATTTTAATTTGGAATTTTTTGTGTTTTTAGTGGTTTTAATGTTTTTCAGGTTGTTATTAGGGTCTTTTTGGATTTTTACATTTTCATTGATTCATGGGGATTTTATGTATTTTTATGGTTATTATGGTTTATTAAGGTTATTTTTTATTTTAGGGTTTTTAGTGGTTTTCATGGGTTTAGGGTTTTTAGGGGTGTTTAGTGGTTTTAGTGTTATTTTTTTGTTTTTGGGGTTTTTGAGTTATTTCGGTCATTAAAGGGGTTTTAGAGTCCTTTAAAAAACATTGGGGTTTAATTTTTTTTATAATTTTATTTATATTATGGTTTTTATAGATCTTTAGGTTTTTATGGTTTTGAGGGAATATTTAGGGTTTTTAGGGTTTTTATGTTTTGAATAATTTTTAGACATTTTTTAGGATTTTTTTTGGTTTTTATTATTTTGTGGGATTTTTAGAGGTTTTTCATTAGATTTTGTGTTCTTTTTGGGACTTATGGGTTTTAGGGTGTTTATGGGGTTTTGGGGTTTTATGTTTTTTAGGGGTTTATGGTTTTTAGTGGTCTTTCAAGGTTTTTAGTGTTTTTTACGTTGTTAAGGATTTTATGGATTTTTTTATGTTAATGATTTTTTGGGTTTTTAAGAGTTTTATAGATTTTGAGTGGTTTTAAGGTTTTTCCCGGTTATTAGTGTTTGTAGAGTCTTTCAGGGTTTTTAGGGTCTTCAGGGGTTTCAAGGAGGTTTTTTTGTGTTATTAGGGTTTTATGGGATTTAGAGTTTTTTTAATGTTTTTATGTTTTTATGGGTTTTATAGGTTTTGGGGGGTTTTCAAGGTTTTAAGGTTTTTTTATGTTTTTATGCATTTTATGGTTTATAAGGGTTTTAAATATCTTATAATATTTTTATGGGTTTTCAAGGTTTTTGTTTTTTAGGGTTTTTGTGTCTTTTGAGGGTTTTAGGGTTTTTTTGAGTTTTTAAGAGTTTAATGGTTTTTTATAGTTTGTTAATGTTTTAGGGGTATTATAGGGTTTTATAGTTTTTAGTGTTTAACAGGTACTTAGGGATTTTTATGGTTTTTATAGACATTTATCATTTTCATGTTTTTTTTCAATTTTTCAGGTTTTTCTAATTTTTAAGGATTTTTTGGGATTTTTTATGTTTTTTATGGTTTTTTTGGCTTTTATGGTTTTGGGTTTTTTAGGGGTTTTTAGGGTTTTTAGGAATTTTTATGGGTTTTCATGGTTTTTAAGGACTTCTTGCATTGGGGGGGTGATTCTTCTCGGGGTTTAAATGTCTTTTAGTGTTTCTCAATGATTTTATAAAAAAATTATATTTGTTTAGTGGTTCATGGTTTTTATGGTTATTTTCTATCTTGATGGATTTTAGGGGTTTTATGTTTTTTAGGGGTTTCTTTGTTTATTTTGGGCTTCTTATATTTTCAAGGATTTTTTTTTTATTTTTTAGGATTTATATGCAATTTATGGTTTTTTTCATGTTTTTAGGGCCTTTTAGGCGATTTAGGGGTTTTTTTTGAGTTTTTTAGGGTTTTTAGGATTCATTAGATTCTTTTATCATTTTCATGAGTTTAAGGGATTTTTGAGTGTGTAGTGACTAGATAGTGTTTAATAGGGTTTTTGGGATTGTTATAGTTTTTAAGGGTTTTTAATTTTCCAGAGGTTTATTAGGGTTTTTCAGTTTTTTATGGTTTCAATATTTTTTAAGTATTTTTATTCTTTTTATGGCTTTTAGTGTATTTTGGGGGTTTTAGGGATTTTGAGGGTTTTTAGGGTTTTTATGGTTTTTGGGGTTTTAGTGTATTTTTGGTTTTTATGGGGTTTTTTTGAGTTTTTAGGGTTTATATAATATTTTTGATTTTTTTAATGTTTTATGGGATTTAAGGGTTTTTAGAGTTTATAAATGTTTAGGTTTTTTGGGTTATAAGAATTTCTTATGACTTTTATCAGTTTTATGGTTTTTAGGTGTACTTTAAATTTTTGAGGTTTTTTTATGTTTTCATAAATTTTTATGATTTTTTTTGGATTTTTATGGTTTTTAGGGTTTTTTTGGGTTTTTTAGACTTTAAGGGTTTAGGGGTTTTCATGGTTTTTAGTGTTTTTAGGGATTTTTTTTAGATTTTTAGGGTCTTTATGGAGTATTTATTTATTATTTATTTATTTTATGGTTTTAAAATTTTGTAGAATTTTAATTTTTCAAGGGTTTTCATTGGATTTATAGTTTTTAGTAGATTTTAGGGTTTTAAGGTGTTTTAGGTTTTTGAAGATTTTTAGGGGTCATATTGTATTCAGGAGTTTTTTCAGGGTTTTTTGGGTTTTATGTTTTCACATATTTTTAGGTATTTTTTGGATTTTTATGTTTTTATGGTTTCTTGGGATTTTAGATATTTTGATGTTTTTAAGGGTTTTCATGGTTTCTTAGGGTTTTAGGGTTTTTTTATCTTTTAGGGTATTTTTTGTTTTTAGGGTTTTTTTAGTTTTTTATGTTTTTAAAATGTTTTTATTGATTTTTTGTTCTTAATGATTTTAAGGATTTTTAGATTTTTAGTGATTTTAAGGGTATTTAATGGTTTTCAGGGGGGTTTCATGGTTTTTAGGGTTTTTAAAATTTTTAGGGATATTTAGAGAATTTTTAGGATTTTTAGGATTTTAGTATTTTTTAGGATTTTCTATGATTTTGATGGGTTTTATGGGGTTTTCTGTTTTTTTTTGTGGTTTTTGGGTTTTATAGTTTTTGGGTTTAGGGGTTTTTTTAATTTTTTTGGATTTTCATGTTTTTTATTTTTTTTAATGTTTTAGGGGTTTAATGGGTTTTTATTGTTTTTAGTGGGGTTGTTTGGATTTTATGGGTTTTTAGGATTTCTAATGCTTTTTAGGTGTCTTATGGTTTTCAAGGGGTTTTCAGGGTTTATTGGGGTTTATAAAATTTCCTAGGATCGTTATTGATTTTTTAGGTTTTTATGGTTTTTATGGTTTTTAGAGATTTTGATATTATAATGGTTTTTATGATTTTTAATTGTGTAAGGTTTTTAGTATTTTAGGGTCTTTTTATGTCTTTGGGTTTTTTTGATTTTTACTAGGTTTTATGTTTTTTAACAGTTTTTTATGTTTTTTCGTGTTTTAGGATGTTTTTAGTATTTTTTGATCTTTTAGGGTGTTTATGGATTTTTTTTGGTTTGTTCAATGTTTATGGGGGTTTTATGGTTTTCTTGGGTTTTTCATAGTTTTTAATGTTTTTTATGTTTTTAAGGATTATTAGGATTTATTTATGATATTTAGGATTTATATGGGTTTTAGGGTCTTTATGGATTTTGAGGGTATTAAGGTTTTCGGGGTTTTTAGGGTTTCTATCGATTTTCATGGTTTTTTGGTCTTTTTGGTTTTTCATGATTTATTGTGTTTTTTGGGATTTTATGGTTTCTTAGTGTTTTTACTGTTTTAGGGATTTTAATTTTTTTTTTAATTTTTATTAGGTTTTTTGGGGGTTTATGGGGTTTTGGGGGTTTGTATGGTTTTTAAGGGTTTTATGGTTCTCTAGGGTTTTTCATAAATTAGGGTTTTTTATATTTTCATGGATTTTTAGTACCTTTTAGGATATTTATGATTTTTAAGGGTTTTTGGGTTTTTGGTTATTTTAACGGATTTTAGGGTGTTTTAGGGTTTTTTCATGATTAAAGGTTTTTATGGTTGGGCCTACGTTTCGTTTTCATCAATCAAAAAACTCTCTGACTTTTCTAGTATCAACATTTCTCCAAAAGTCTGTAGGGTATTCATGGTCAACTAGTGGTTGTGATTTCTCTACAGGAATTCCAAGTGGATTCCTGGTTACTCTCTTCGCCTATGGTGGTGATGTTTGTTCAGAGAAAACAACCTATTGATCTGTTCAAATGGTTCTTGAATGAAGAATGGGGTTTAAGACATAATTTGGTTATAGTGCTCATAGGTCTGTGATAGATACATATTTCACTCATTGGAGAAGAAGATCTGATACAGGCTTGCTATAGGTCTAGAATGTCTATTCATGGATTTTGTTTTCATCATCTACAATGGTCATTTGACCTTCATCTGAATCGGGACCTATCCACTATGGCTATTTCTCTTCAACTTCTATGTCTATTTATTCCCCTCAATAACCCAACTCTCTTTCGTTCTATAGGAAACCACATCGGTCACATCTTTTGTGATGATCATAGGTCATCAACACTGAATCATCCTATTGTGGTGTGCAATTGTGTTGAAATGGAACTCTCAGATCCCCCTTTAGAAGTTGTGTGGATCGTGATACTAGTAGAATACAAGTATTTCCAACATATCATTTATGAATCATCGAAGGAGCATCGTTCTATCTCTAATTGGAAGGGAAACATTCATCTTGATTATTGTAGGAGGTATTTGGGTGTTCCTTTGGACGAAAGATCTCAACCCCTTGTAGGGGAAAAGAAGCCTTCAGGTCTTTCTATGGGTCTTAGCATTCTAAATCCCCAGGGATTGAGAGCTATCTCTCTCGGGAGTGTTGGGATATCCCTTCCCCCTAATCTATCTGAAAGGCCTTTGTATTCTTAGGTGGATGTGGCCCATAATGGTTTCCCCAGGGCCAATTATGATCCTTTTCGTCCTAGATTTAAGTTTCTTCTGGGCCTAGATTCCCCCAAAAATGTCAAAACACTCTCTAAGACGCTACAACAGATAGAAGAAGATGGATATAAAGATCATTTAAGTGTCACTTTCAAGCTTTTCCTATGAAAATATTTTTCATTGTTATAGGTATCACCTCAGGTTATCTCAAGACCTGGGGATGGTGATTATGATTCACAATAAAATAATGTTGGAGTCAATCTTTTGAATTGGTTTGAACTTTTACGTGAAGATACATTTGGGAACAAAGATACTGAGGGGTCGTAGGCTTTCATGCCTATGTGGAAGAGAAAACTTGATACAGCCGTGACAATTGAGGTTATAATTAAAGAGGAGGATCTTGATGGTGATTCTAAGGGCTCCTCTATAGATAGATAAGGTACCACTCAAATCTAGGATCCTTTAAAATATGAGGAAGATAGAAAATAAGGTTTTTTATATCTCTCAAGAATAAATAACTGGAAAAATTATGGGATTGATTCTGAATAATACTTTATTAACCTAGGGACAAAACATATACAATGAAAAGATTACTTGATGCTTCCTAAACTAGTTCTCACTTAATCATCCAAAAAATTCAGCTGCTTCAAGGTGCATGGATGATCACCCATTATAATAGATATAAAGGTTAGAGAGATCAATGATCAAAAAAACATGTTAGTAGAGAATTCTTAGATAGTTAATGTGATATTGGAGCTAAATTAACAGCATTGGTGGAAAACCAGGGATTCCCATCCCATGGATAGTGACTAGTCAAGACTGAAATTATATAACCTCGTAAATTTGATTTTCTAGAGGAGAAGGATAAAGTGCTTAACCAGGACCTTCATAACCCAAAATTTATTCAAATGTCCATGTAGAACAAGCCTTGAGATACTTCAAATTATCTTCTCATTTCTTAGAATTAATGAAAAAAATTTTAAAATGAGGAAAAATCCTATCATCATATTTTTTAGAGGATAAAACTATAATGGGACAAAATAATATTCCCCAGGCCCTCAAGGGTGACAATAAATAATGTTTTGAAATTCAGGTTAATTGCAACCTAGAGAAACTGGATGTGAGAATATATTATTATGACCACCTATATATCATACAATTCATTACTACTATAATCAATCAAAACATGCATGTCAACCACAAATATGATATCCATTGATTATATTGGAGATACCAGTATATTTCTAATTTGTAGAATTTGTTGGTATAGATTGTTCAATTATGGTTGGTTCTATTCTTATTTATTGCATGTTTTTCATATTTCTATTTGTTTTATTTTCAATATAAGTATATGACGAAAGTGTTCTTGTACATATGATGTTTGTTCCGGTGACCATATTAAAACATTAAAATGTATTGATATCTCATTTCTCTAGTTTGTTTTGTTTTTATTGAATTTTTTGAATGTTTCCTTTCTTAAATGGTTCCCACTAGACCAAAATGTGGGTTTATTGAAAATAAAATAAGAAATTTTGGATGGGTTTAATGGTTTTTTATAGTTTTTAATGGACTTTTTGTGGGTTTATGGTTTGTAATAGTTTTATGATCTTGATGATTTTTAGGATGTTTTCATGGTTTTCTAATATTTTTATGTTTATATGATTTTTTAGGGATTTTTTAGGATTTTTATGTTTTTAGGGGTTTTGGGGGGTTTCTATAGATTTTGACAGTTTTAGGGGTTTCCAACGTATAAGTATTTTTATGGTTTTTGAGGATTTTTAGGGTATTTTGGTTTTTTAGAGTTTTTTTATGTTTTTAAGGGTCTTTAATGTTATCAATGTTTTTTAACATTTTTTGGGGTTTTAAATGTGTTGTGATATTTTAATATATTTTTTAGAGTTTATGAGTTTTTAATTATTTTAGGGGATTATTGAATTTAGTGAATTTTCAAGGTATTTAGGGGGTTTTTGCTTTCAATTATTTTTAAACATTTTTAGGATTTTATGGTATTTATTTTTTTGTGTTTTTTGGAATTTTTTAGGGATTTAGGGTTTTTATATTTTTATTGGTTTTCAGGGATATTAGTGTGTTTTGGGTGTTTAATGGGGTTTTAAATTATTTTTTTCTTTTTTAGTTTTTCTATAATTTTTAAACATTTTTAGGGTTTCTAAGGGTTTTTATAGTTTTTAGTGGTTTTTAGGGGTTTTATGGGTTTTATGCTTTAATTTATAGGGAATATATTTTTTCCATGTGGTTTTTAAGGTTTTTTCATTTTCATGGATTTTTATGGTTTTTGAATTTTTTTTATGGAATTGAGGTTTTTTTAGGTTTTTAGGGATTTTCAGGTATTTTATTTTTTTTCAAGAGTTCTGGGTTCTTATGGTTTCCAGGGTTTTAAGAAAGTTTTGGTTTTTAGGGTTTTTGAGTTATTTAATCATGTTATGGGTTTTTAGATATTTTTTTAAAAAATTTAAGGTTTTAAGGTGTTTTATAGTTTTGAGTTTCATTTACGAATTTATGGGTTTTTAGGGTTTTAAAAGTTTTATGGGTTTTTTTTGTTTTAAGGGGGTTTTAAGGTTTTTATATTTTTTAACATTTTAAGGTATTTTTATTTTATATTTAGTAGTTTTATGGTTGTAATATTTTTTGATGGTTTTAGGGTTTTGGGGTGGTTCTTTGTGTTGTTAATGGTTTTGTAGGATTCATAGAGGTTTTAGGTTACTTTCGGGTTTTAGGGTTTTTTTGAATCTTTAGGGATTTTAGGGGTTTTTAGAGTTTTCTAATTTCTATAATGGTTTTAAGAGTTTTTATAGTTTTTAGTGGTTTAGGGTTTTTATATTTTTTTTGAGATTTATATGGTTTTTAGTGGTTTTATGGATTTCATGGGTTTTTAGGGTTTTAGGGTATTTACATATTCAAGGATTTTTATAGCTTTTTAGGTTTTTTATATTTTTAGGGTTTTTAGATTTAGTATGGATTTTGAGGTGTTTTTAGGTTATTTTAGAGGAATTTAGTCTTTTTATCAATTTTCAGGGTTTTTAGTGTCATTTTGAGGTTCTATGAATTTTTGGATTTTTTAGGGTTTTCTGGATTTTTTAGAGTTTTTTTAACAATTTTAGGGGTTTAAGGATTTTTAGAGTGTTTTGAGTTTTTACTGGGTTTTTTTTTGTTTTTATGTGGTTTTAGGGGTATTATAGGGTTTATGGTTTTTATATGTTTTTGTCATTTTTAGTGGTTTTAAGGTTTTAGGTCCATTTATCGGTTTTCAGAGGTTTTAGTCACTTTTTTGGGGTTTTAGGTTATTTTTGAGTTTCTAGGGTTTTACTAATATTATCATGTTTTATCATGTTTAGGATTTTAAAGGGGTTTAATAGTTTTTAGTAGATTTTTGGGTTTGTCAGGGGTTTTGGTGTTTTTATGGTTTTTATGGGTTTTATGGTTTTCATTGGTTTTTAATGATTTTTACGGATTTTTACGTTTTAGGTATTTTTATGGGGTTTTTTTCAGATTTGTAAGGTTTTTAAGTTTTTAGGGATTTTAGGGTTTTTAGGTATTTTGAGGGTTTTTAATTGTTTTAATTTTTTAGAGTTTTATGTGTTGTTCATAGTTTTTAGGGACTTTTGCGGTTTTTAGGGGGGTTTGAGATTTTAGGGGTCTAAATTTTTTAGAGTTAATTTATATTTTTATTAGAATAATGGGTTTTTAGTGTTTTAGTGTCATTTTATGGTTTTTATGCGGTTTTATAGTATTTTAAGGTTTTATGGGTTTTTATACATTTCATCATTTATTCCATGTATTTAGGATTTTTTATGCTTTCATGGTTTTTATTTTTTTAGGATTTTGATGGTTTGTAGAGTTTTTATGTGTTTTATGTAATTCTATAAGTTTTAGTTTTTTTGATGGTTTTTAGTGGTTTTTGGAGTTTTATGGTTTTTTTTGTATTTTTAGTTGTCTTTTGGGATTTTTATATTTTTCTTGTTTTTAATGTTTTGAGGGGTTTAAATTTTTTTATAATTTTTATTTTTGTAGTGTTTTTATAGATATTTACGAATTTTTTTATATTTTTTGGGTTTTTTATTGTTTTAGTGGTATTTTTATGTTTTTTCGTTTTTCTTTCATTTTCAGGGATTATTTGGGAATTTTTAAGGTTTTTATGGTTTTTAGGTTTTATTACAGTTTTTATGGATTTGGAGGGGTTTTAGGGGTTTTCTTTTCTTTTTTAAGGATTTTAGTAGTTTTCAGGTTTGTTAGGGTATTTGGTGTGTCTAGGGTTATTTTGAGTTTTTTTATGAATTTTAATGATTTTTTATTTTTTTAATATTTTCTAGGGTTTAAAGGGTTATTAGTGTTTTAGTGGCTTTAGAGTTTTTTGAGTTTTTGGGTTTTTAATGTTTCTAGGGGTTTTATGTTTTTCATGGTATTTTCAAGGTTTTAGGGTTTTTTTATGTTTTATGTATTTTTTGGATTTTTTTAATTTCTAGGTTTTTTAAATTTTAATGGATTTTTTGAGGTTTTGTGGTTTTTAGGGTATTTTAGAGTTTTCAGGTTTTTTTTGAGTCTTTTGGGTTCTTATATGTTTTTTGAGTTTTTTTTGTGTTTTATGGTTTTCTATATTTTTTAACTTTTATATGGTTTTAATGGTTCTTAGAGTATTAAATGGTTTTTAGGGATTTTATTGTGTTTTAGGGGTTTTATGGTTTGGGGGGTTTTATAGATTTTAGAAATTTTATGTTTTTTAGGATTTTGAGGTATTTTTAGTATTTATATGGGTTATTGGGTTTTTAGGCTTTCTGGGTATTTTGAGGGTTTTAGCGTATGGGGGGTTTAGGGGTTTTAGAGCCTTATGAGTTTTTACAAAAAAAATTATTTGTTTCATGTTTTATGATTTTTTAGAGTTTTTAACATTTTTAGTGGTTCTAAGTGGTTTTATAGTTTTTAATGTTTTTATGGATTTTATGGGGTTTTATGGGTTTTAAAGATTTTTAGGGGGTTTATTGTTTTAATAGTTTTTAGGGTTTTCCCTTTTTATGGATTTTTAGGGACTTTAAGGATTTTTATGCTTTTTTGGGTTTTTGGGGTTTTTTTGATTTTGAGAGTTTTATGGTATTTTATTGTTTTTAGGTATTTTTGGCATTTTTAGGGATTTTTGGGTATTTTGGTTTTTTATAGTTTTTTAGAGTTTTTATGTGATTTAATATTTGTAGATATTTTTAGATTTTTTTAATGTCTTAGGGGTTTAAAGGGTTTTATATTTTATAGTTATTTTAGTTTTTTTATAGTGTTTTAGGGTCTTTTACGGTTTTTAGGGGTCTTTATAATTTTCAAGGGCTTTTCATGGTTTTTAGGGTTTTTTATGTTTTTAGGTGTTTGTATGTATTGTTTTAGGTTTTTATGGCTTTTAAGGGCTTTTGTTTTTTTATCTATTTTGAGTGGTTTGGGATTTTCATTGGGTTTTTGGGTTGTTTGGGTTGCTAGGGGTTTTCATGGTCTTATGGTTTTTGGGTTTTCAGGGTTTTTTTGTTAGGTTTCTTATTATTTTTAGAGTTTCTAAAATTTTAATGGGTTATAGAGTTTTCTGTATTTTTTAAGGGTTTTTATCAATTTTACTGTTTTAAGGTTTTTAGGGGTTTTATGGTTTCCCGGGGTTTTAGGGATTTTAGGAAATTTAATGTTTTTAGGGACTTTTATGGTTCTTACAAATTTTTAGGGTTGTACAGGATTTTGAAGGTATTAATATTTTTCAGGATTTTTATGGGTTTTGGAGTTTTAGTGTTTTTATGTTCATTTTTGGGTTTTAGGGTTTTTTTATTTCTTATGATTTTTAGAGTTTTTATGTTTTTATTGAATTTAAGGGATTTTAAATTTTTTTAATATTTTTTGGGTTGTTAAGTGTTTTTAGGGTTTTATTTGATTTTTGGGATTTTTATTGATATTTTGGGTTTTAAGGTTTTTAGGGTTTTCACTTTTAGTGACTTTTATGTCTTTTTTAGTAATCGTATGGTTTTTATGATATCTTACGGTATTAGGGATATTGAGGGGTTTTATGGGCTTTCTTGGTGTTTTAGGGTTTTTAGGGTTTTTTAGAGTTATTCTATTTTTTAGAGGTTTTTCAAGTTCTTTATGGTTTTTTACATTTTCAATAATTTTTAGAGATTTTTTAAGACTTTAATTGTTTTTAGGGTCTTTATATTTTTAGATATTTTTAGGGGTTTTTTTGGGGTTTTCATGGGTATTTAGGGTTTTAAGGTTTTATCTAGTATTCAATGGTCCTTTGGGGTTTTAGATTTATTTTTTTGGGTTTTTTAGGATTTTCTGTTTTTCTATGTTTTTAACATTTTTATGGTTTTTCTAGGATTAAATGGTTTTTAGAATTTTTACAGGGATTTCGTGTTTTGTACAGGTTTTTATGTTTTAAGGGGTTTTCGGAATTTTATGGTTTTAGGAGTTTTTTCAGGGTTTATCGGGTATTTTGACATTTTCAGTGGTTTTAGAGATTTCTTAGTATTTTTATGGGTTTAAACATTTTTTAATGTTTTTATTATTTTATTGGTTTTTTGGGGTTTTAGGTATTTTAGGGGTTTTCATGGTTTTAGGATCATTATTTTTTGTTTTTATGGGGTTTTTTGAGTTTTTTATTATTTTTATTATTTTTATATTTTTTAATTTTTTAGTGGTTTTTGAGAGTTTTTAGTGGTTTCTGGGGTTTTTTCTTGGTTTTTATCTTTTTTATAGTTTTTATGGTTTTTTAAGGTTTTGCGATGTTTCTGGGGTTTTAGATTTTTTTACATTTTAGTGATGTTCGGTAATTATTTACTATTTTTATGGGTTTTAGGGGCTTTAGGGTTTTTATAAACTTTTAGGGGTTTTGGGCGGTGTTCAGTTTTTTAGGTTTTTTGGTTTTTTGGGTTTTGGGGTTTTTTGGGTTTTTAGGGGTGGTTTTTTTGTTTTATATAGTTATTAAAAATTTATAGAGTTTTTTTTAAATAAGGATTTAATTTTTTTTTTCTTTTTTTCATGGATTCTAAACATATCTGAATTTTAAGGTTTTTATGGTTTTTGAGGTTTTATGGTTTTTTGAGGATTTTAAAGTTTTTTAAGGTGTTTTACATATTCCGAGATATTTATGGATTTTTTAGGATTTTTATTATTTTAGGGGATTAAGGTTTTTTAAAGATTTTGGTTGTTTTTATGATTTTTCTCAGTTTTTAGGGTTTTTGGGGGATTTATGGTCCTTATGGGTTTTGTTTAAAAAATAATTTTTTTAAAGTTTTTTGATTTTTTTATCATTTTTATCGGTTTCAAATGTTTTTAGTGTTTCTAGTGGCATTTACAGTTTTTGTTGGGTTTTAGAGTTTTTTTTATGTTTTTATGTATTTTACGTTTTTCTTGAGTTTTTCAGGGCTTTTACATTTTTATGTATTTCTTGGGAAATTTAGGGTTTTTTGGATTTTATACTTTTTAATTGTTTTCGTGATTTTGATGGAATTTAGGGGTTATAATGGGTTTTAGGTGTTTTTAGGTGTTCTTGGTTTTTTCATGATTTATATGACCTTTTGTGTTCACATTGAGTTTTTATGGGGTTTAATGGTATTTTAATATTTTTAAATGTTTTTTGGATTTTAAATGTTTTTATATTTGTTTAATGATTTTAGGGTTTTTAGGGTTTTTTTGTTTTTATGGTTCAAAGGGTTTTTCATGGTTTTTATGAGCTTTTATGATTTAAAATGGTTTTGGCAGTTTTTAGGGTCTCTTTATGTTTTTATGGATTTTAGGGTTTTTTTATTTTAGGTTCTTAGGGTTTTTACGAATTTAAGAAATTTTGAGGGGTTTGTGGATTTTTAGGGTTTTAAGGATATTATTGTTTTCATGGTTTTTTGTGTATTTTGGGGTTTTTTGTTTTTTTTTATTTTTAGTGTTTTTAATTTTTTTTTGTTTTTATCATTTTTATCAGTCTTAAGGTTTTTTATATTTTTGAGTGGTTTTGTGGTTTATAGGTATCATAAGGTTTTAGAGGTTTTATGTTTTTAGGGTTATTTAAATGTTTTTTTGGTTCTTTATATATTCAGGTACTTTTAGGGATTTTTAGGGATTTTTTAGAATTTTTATGGTTTTAGGGGTTTTAGGGTTTTTAAAGATTTTGATGGCTCTTAGGGGGTTTTATTTTTTTAGGGGATTTTGTGTTTTTTTGAGATTCCTTTTGAGTTTTTTAGGTGTGTTAATGTTTTTGGAGTTTTGTAATGTTATTTCTTGTTTTAATTGATTTCATTGTTTTTAGTAGGTTTTTAGGGTTTTTAAGGGTTTTTAAGGATTTAATGGTGTTTTAGGGGTTTTTATGGTAATAAGGTCTTTTAAAGGATTTAAATTTTTGATTATTTTAGGTATTTTTATTATTTTTATGATTTTTACAGAATTTAGGTTTTTTAGGGTTCAGATGAATTTTAGGGTTCTCATGGTTTTTAGCGATTTTTTTTTGTTTTTAGAGTTTTTATGGTCTCTTTAAGCTTTTAGGGATTTTTTCATTTTTCTGGTTTTATGGTTTTTATTGTTTCTTAAATAATTTAGGGGTTTTAAGCGTTTTTATCTTTTTTGTAGGTTTTTAGGGTATTTCTGGGGTTTTAGGTTCTTTATGGGTTTTTTGGGGTATTATGGTTTTAAAGTCTGTTTTCATGGTTTTTAGAATTTCACATGTTTTCTGGGATTTTTATGTATCGTTAGGGGTTTAGGTATTTTTGGTTTATTTTTGGTTTCTTCGTAAATTTAAGAGTTTTAGGGGTTTTTCATGGGTTTGTTGTGTTTTTAGTGTTTTCGGGGTTTTAGGGTCTTTCAGAGTTTAAATGGATTTTTTTGGAGTTTTTTATGGTTTTAAGGAATTTTACTCTTTTTTAAAATTTTAAGGGTTTTAAGGGGTTTTTGAGTTTCAAGTTGGTTCTAGGGTTTTTATCTTTTTTCGGTTTATAGGATTTTTTATGGTTATTTTGGGTTTTCATATTTTTATTATTTTTTAGTGTTTTTAGGGGTTGTTTCAATCCTCGAAGAATGTGTGAGCATCACTAATGAATTATTGTGGGGGTTTGAATTTTGTATTAGCAATCACTCCGGGTTCACAATCCTAGGATGTATTCCTACATGATTTTTTCATGGAATAGGAAGTAGCCAACTGTTCAATTATTCAAAACTACTTTCCAAAGGTAGGTAGTCATTTGAAAATGGTTCATCCAAGGTTAGGATTTCACATTGGTCCGGAGGATGGGAGGTTTGGCTCCTCAAACCCTTTTTGGGGAATTGTTACCTACTCTTGTACTCTGTTTTAGATTTAAGACATGTTCATGAATGCTTTATTAAATCCCACATGTAACTCAGGATTCCCTATATTAATAATCAATTATTAACTTGTTTTGTTTATATAATAATATGCTTGTATCCGAGGATATCTGTCAATATGTATATATATATATGTATTTGAGGTTCTCCATCAATGTTTCCCTTTTGTGTTTGGACTGGGGAATATTGATTCATTTATTATTATGATAATGGTTTTACGTCACACTGTTTGGTAATATGGATTTTATCATCATCCAAGGATATTGGAGTTCTTTTGATGTCAGGATTTTTCCCATGGGATATGATTTCTAAACATCTTTGTGAAAGGAATAAGAACCCGTGTAGTTTGGATCAACTTAACGGCACACAAAATACACTTTAAAGACATTTGACAAGGACCAAACTGTGAAGTTTAACATCATTAAACATGGACATCTAGGTTAAATATTTATAGCCAAGGGTTGGTGTAGGACTTATGCTGAAGCATCCCTAGAATACTGAAGGGATTTTTTTTCTCCATGGTTAGTTAAGACCCTACCGAGGAATGAGTCCCATAGAAAATTAGAGTGAACTTGTTGTTTGGGTTTTGGACCTTGGAGAGGTTCCTGCATATCCCATTTGGATGGAATTGAAATCCCAAATAGCTTGGATAATTCAAGGACCCACACCTATGGCATCCCTTTGAATGTTTTTCATGTTTGTGAATGTGGAACTTTTATATGGATTGTGTTGGGACCTATATCGAATAAGAGGCTCTTGGTTGTGATGATGATTGTTGGGGCTTATTTACGTTTTTAGGGATTTATAGGATTTTTTTGGGAATTTTATTGTTTCTATGGGTTTTTAATAATTTTATGTATTTTGAGGGGGTTTTAGGTGTTTATGGTTTTTAGGGTTTATGTATCTTTTTGGTTATTATGGGGGTTTTTAGTTTTTAGGGGTTTTATGTTTTTTAGAGTTTTTTTTAAATAGTGGTTTTAAGTATATTTGTATTTTATTGTGGTTTTATGGTTTTTATTAGGTTTTAGGGTTTTAAGGTTTATAGGGGTATTATGGGTTTCATTTTGTTTAAAAGATTTTATTGTTTTTTACATTTTAAGGTATTTTTAGGGTTTTTATGGATTTTTTATTAGTTTTATGGTCTTTGAAGTATTTTTGGTATTTTGAGTGTTTAATGGGGTTTTAGTGTTTTTTAGGGTTTTAGGGGATTTCAATGATTTTTGTGTCTTTTTGGGTTTCATGTATTTGTAGGGTTTCTAAGAATTTTTTTTATATTATAAGGGGTCTTAATTGTTTTTAGAGTTTTAGTTTGTTTTTAAGGTTTTTATGGATTTTTATGGCATTTAGTGTTTTAGTGTGTTTTATGGTGTTTTGTGTTTTTTCAAGTATTTTAGGTTGTTATACATTTCTAGTTATTTTATATTTTTTGGGATACTTATGGTTGTAAGGGGTTTTAGATATTTGAGGTATTTTGAGGGTTTTTAGGTGTTTTTTGGGGACTCTAGTGTTTCTGGGCATTTCAGGGTTCTTAGGGTCTTTTGGATTTTAATTTTTTTTAGTTTTTAGGGGACTTTTGGTTTATAGAGTTTTTAAAATTTTTAGGGTTTTTAAGAGTTTTTATAGTTTTTAGTGGCTTTTAGGATTTTTGGGGTTTTATGGTTATTTAAGTATTTTTTGGGTTTCTACGGTTTCTAGTGGTTTTATGGTTTTTTTACATTTTTAGGGATTTTTTAGGATTTGAATGGTTTTATGTTTTTATTGATTTTTGGGAATTTTTGGGGTTTTAGGGTTTTCTTGGGCATTTCAGGGTTTTCTAGCGATGTTAGAGTTTTTTGGGTTTTATGAGTTTTTTAGTTTTTTTAGTGTTTTTAATCTATTTTTGAGATTTGTAATGCTTCATGGGTTTTAATGTGTTTTTATATCTAATGGATTTTTTTTGTGTTTTTATGTATTTTTTTGGTTTTTATGGATTTTTGGGTTTTTTGTTATTTTGAATTGTTTTCAAGGTTTTTATGGGTATTTATGTTTTCTAGGATATTTAGGGATTTTTTTTTTGAATTTTATGGGTTTTTTTGGATATTTAGGGTTATTAGTTTTTTTTATTTTTTAGAGGTTTTAGGTGATTTTTAATTTTATGGTGTTTCATTGTTTTTAGAATTTTTTAGGATTGTATGGTGTTTTTTGGGTTTTTTATATTTTTATGTTATTTTAATTTTTTTGAGTTTTTATGAATTTGGTGGGTTTTCAGAGTTTTTTATCATTTTTAGGGGGATTTAGAGTTTTATAGTTTATAGTAGTTTTTATATTTCTTTTGGGTTTTAGGTTTTTTACAGTTTTCTGGGGTTTTATTCTTTCAATGATTTTCTAGGATTTCTTAAATGTTTAGTGATTTTCAGGTTGGTTTACGATTTTATTATTTTTGGATGTTTTAGGGGTTTTATGAATTTTTAAGGGTTTATGGATTTTCCTGGGTTTTTTGGGTTTTTTTGGGTATTTTTTTGGTTTTTAGGGTATTTTTTATAATTTAGGTGTTTTGGAGGTATTCTTTGGTTTTTTGGTTTTTTATATTTTTCTTATCATTTTAGGTGTTTTACGATTTTTAGAGATTTCGGCGGTCTTAGGTGGTTTTATGGGGGGATTAGGTTTATTTTATCTTTTAATTAGTTTTCATGGTTTTTAGGGGGGTTTCAAGGTTTTATTGGTTTTTAGGCTTTCAAGGGTTGTTAGAGATTTTTTAGACTTTATGGGTTTTATGGGTTTTAGTGTTTTTAGGGATTTTGAGGGTTGCTAAGGTTTTTCAGGGTTTCTTTAGGGTTTTTAGAAGATTTCAAGGATTTTTTGTATCCTTTTGGGTTTTGAGGTTTTTTTAGTTTTTAGGGGTTTTCTGTTTTTAGAGATTTTTTTTAATTTTAGGGGTTTTGAGGGATTTTATTGTTTGTGTGGGTTTTAGGGTTTTGAGCATTTTTAGGGGTTTTTTAAATGTTTTCGGGGTTTTTAAGGTTTTTCTAGGGGTATTCAATGCTCTTAGGAGTTTTTACATTTTCAAGGATTTTTAGAGATTTTTTATGGATTTTTTAATGGTTATTTGGGTTTTTAGGGATTCTGATGCCTTTTAGGCATTTTAAGGGGATTAGGGTTTTGTGGATTTTTTTTGTTTCAAGAGGTTTTTCAATTATTAAATGTTTTTTATTTTATTTAGAGTTTTTTTAAAAGGCCCTAAATTACCAAAAAAAGTAAAAATACCTAAATTTCCTAAAACCCACTAAAAACCATAAAACCCCTAAAAACCTTAAAAACCCACAAAACCCTAAAACCCACTACAACCCTAAACCCCATTAAAACCCAAAAAAAACTAAAAAACTAAAAATAATAAAAACCAAAAATAAATAAAAAAACTCAAAAAAACACCTAAAACCCCTAAAAACCATAGAAATTACAAAAAATCACTAAGAGTAAATGAAAACGTACAAAAGCACAAAACCCTTGAAAACCCCCAGAAGACCATAGAAACTGTAAAAACCAATAAACCTAAAAAAACCATAAAACTAACCAGAAATTTTAAAATCCCTTAAAACCAATAAAAAGATAAAAAAACTCTAAAAAACAATGAAAACCAAAAAAACTCAAAAAACCATAAAACTCGAAAAAACCATAAAAACAAAAAAAACTCCGAAAAAAACCTAAAAAACCTAAAAATCCCCACAAACCCATAAAACCTTTAAAAATCCATAAAAAACTTAAAAATCCCAAAAAAAACTATAAAGACATGAAAAACTATAAAACCCTGAAAAAACAATTTAAGCCATAAAAGGCCCTAAAACCCATAAAAACACTAAAAACTCTCTAATTTTTTTAAACACAATAAACCCATAAAAACATTAAGAAACTATAAAAACATTAAATACCATAAAAACTCAAAAAAATACTAAGACCCTAAAAATATAAAAAATATAAAAACCCTAATAACCCTGAAAAATTCTAAAACCCCTTACAATCATTAAAAATATCAAAAAACACTGAAAACCATCCAAATTCTAAAAAATACCTAAAATACATGAAAACATAAAATACCATAAAACCATGAAAAAACCGTGAAAATCACAAAACCCATAAAATACCTAAGAAACCCTAAAACCCCATAAAACACTAAAAACCCATTGAAAACTCAAAAAATCCCAGATACCCCTTAAAACATTATAAAATGTTAAAACCTCTTAAAACCTAAAAAACTCAAAAAAAAAGACTAAAAGAAACCAAAAAGGACCCTAAAACCCCAAAAACCCAAAAACCCTAAAAAGAGTAAAAAACATGAAATCCCTAAAAGTCATTAAATCCCAAAAAAACATTAATAATCATAAAATCCCTAAAAATACTTGAAAAAAAATAAAAACCCATAAATACTCGTGAAAACAATAAGACCCCTAAAAACCATAAAAACAAAAAATTCCTAAAAAACTACTAAAAACTCAAAAAAACCCTTTAGTCCCAAAAAATGATAAAAAATAAAAATAACATAAAACCATAAAAAAAGAAAAAAATAATAACCAAAATTTACCATGATAACACTTAAAGACCATAAAAAACTTGAAAACAACTAAAAATCCCCAATATCCCTAAAAACCCTAAAAACTCTTTGAAAACAATAAAATAATCTAAAACCGCCCACAAAAAAATTTAAACCCCATAAACCATATAAATATTAAAATTATCGTAAAATTTAAGTACACATAAAAAATTAAAAAAATAACCAAAAAGACCCTAAAACCCAAAAAAACCTTGAAAGACAGCAAAGAATTCAAATATCTAAAGTACCCAAAACCTTAAAAAGCATAAAAATCTTAAAAACCACTCAAAATTATAAAAACATTATAAACCCAAAAAACCCAGAAAGACCCCTGAAAACCATAAAACTCACTAAAAATATAAAAACCCTCTTACTCATAAAAACCCTAAAAAAATATAAAATAATTTAAAACCCTAAAAATGTAAAAAACTCTAAAAACCCTAAAAACCCTAATATACTAAAAAAACAAAAAAAACCCAAAAAAACTAGAAACCCTAAAAATCCAAAAACTCTAAAAAATTATGAAAATACCAAGATACCCTAAAACCCTTAGCCCCCAAAAAATAAAAATAAATCATTACAAAACCCTAAAAATGAAAAACATCCTAATAACCATGAAACCCCCTGAAAACCCAAAAAGACACCTAAAACACTAAAAACCCTAAAAACACTTAAAAATCATAAAAACACACTAAAGACTCTAAAATTCATTAAAACCACTAAAAGGATTAAAATTTATATTAAACCTATAAAACCATAAAAAATTAAAGAAAACTAAAAATACCATAATCCCTTAAAAACCACAAAACACTATATCCTTGAAAACCACTATGAACCCTCAAGAACCCTACAAACTCTAAAATTCATAAAAACCATAAAAAATAATCGAAACCTAAGAAAAACTAAAAACCATGAAAATCCCCTAAAATGCATCAATTCCCCTAATAAAATTAGAAAAACCTAAAACCAAAAAAACCTAAAAACTCTAAAACCCCAAAAAATTTAAAACACTTTAAAAATCCTTAAAAAAATAAAAAAACTCAGAAAACCCCTAAAACCAAAAACACTATAAAAAACCACAAAACACCTAAAACCCAAAAAATCCCTAAAAACCATAAACCCCTAAAAACCAAAAAAAATCTAAAAAAATCTATAAAAATCCCAGAAAACAAAAAAACCTAAAAAACTAAAAACCCCCTGAAAACCACAAAAACTCGTAAAAACATTAAAAACCCCATAAAACTGCAAACCCCACTAAAAATTCTAAATATCCTTTAATCCGATAAATATTATACAACACTCTAAAAAAACAGTAAGACCCCAAAAATAAAAAAACAAAGAAAGACTAAAAGTCTAGAAAAACCCACAGAAAACCCTAAACACCCTAAAAAATTTGAAATCCCTAAAAACATTCGAAATCCCTAAATACCCTAAAAACCCTTATAAACCATAAAAAATCCTATAAATATCTAGAAATCTCTAAAAACATAAAAAATTCTAAAATCATGAATAACCTATGAAAAACATAAAAACACATCAAAAACTTAAAACCCACAATTCCCATAAAAACCACTAAAAAATCTAAAAACCCTTACATCCCCTATATCCGTTTAAAAACTTTGAAAACATAAAAACCCTAAATAATTAAAAAAAATAAAATGTCCCTAAAAATCCTAAAACCTCTAAAAAACCATAAAAAACCCCTTAAAACAAATCAAAATCCTTAAAACACCTAAAAATTCAAAATACCAAAAAATCCTAAAATGCCTTAAAATGGCTGAAAATGTTAAAACGTTAAAAACCAATAAAACCCCCTGAAAACCATATAATCCCTTAAAAAACCTAAAAATAACTAAAAATTCTATGAACCCTTAAACCCATTAAAACATTAAAGGACTCAAATAAAATTTAATGTTGTAAAAAACAAAACAAGTCTAATACACAAAATGACCCTATACCCCAAAAAACCATAAAAACCCTAAAAACCATGAAACCCCAAAAATCGATCACTATACCCAAAACCTCTAAATCCTTAAAAAACATAACAATCATAAAAAATCATTTAAATCCCTAAAAACATAAAGAAAGACTATAACCCATAAGAACCATAATAATCCAAAAATACCTTTAAAACCCAAAAAACATATTAAACCCAAAAAAACAACTAAAACAATCAAATCCCATTCATCCCCAAAAAACGTTAAAAAACTCAAAAAAAAACATAAAACCCCTAAAAAATTCAAAAACAAACAAAAAAAATCTAAAAGGCCATTATACCGTAAAACCCCTAAAACCCAAAAAGAAAACCTAAAACCCTTAAAACCCTCAAAAATAAATAAAATTCTTAAAGATACTAAATCTCGAAGAATTCCCTAAAAATTCTTGAAAATATAGAAAACCCAAAAAATCCTGAAAAAAACCATGAAGACCATAAAACCCCTAAAAACCCTAAAAACACTAAAAACAAAAAAAAAACCCTTAAATACCACTAAAAATCTAAAAACCTTTATTACCCAAAAAACCTAAAAAAACTATAAAAACCCTCAAACCCATAATAAACTAAAAGAACAAAAAAACCCCAAACAAATATACAAACCTTGAAGAAACGCATGAAACCCTAAAAAATCCCTAACCACCCCCCTATAATACCTAAAACCCATAAAACCCCTATAACCCTAAAAATAATAAAATATACCTAAAAATAAATGAAATCATAAGAAACCAAAAAACCCAAAAAACCCCCTAAAACCATAAAACTTTGAAAACCTAAAAACCTCAAAAATCCCATTAAAACCCTAAAAAACACCAAAAACACTAAAG